>CM076580.1:798982571-803822338 GCA_034641835.2 Pinus albicaulis
ATCGAGCTATGGCTTCGATATTCCAACAGGGTTCATACACACAATGCCATTCTTTATAAGTCGATCACAACATATCTAAAGGGCTCATCTTAAATTGATTTCTATTGTCGGAGCAGGGCGCAAGAGCAATACCAATTGGTTCTCAAAAGGGTTCCTCAACCCTGGATATCAATCTAAGGCACACGAGTTCCGGCCAAGGTTGGTCATTGGATTTACTCACGAGCAAGAGCCTTTCTTCAAATAGTATTACCCAATCACATAAATATTATATCCATAATTTATTAACATATGACTATATGTCTCTTTCTCTTCAATAATGCTCAGGTTAAATCTTGAATATGATTCACTCAGATTACTTCACACCACGAAATAGGCCGACCCAACTAACATGTACCAAAACCAAACATTTAATTGAATATCCGTCAGGCCCCACACGCGACTTCACATTCATTTATGCAAACTCCTAACCAATATCACGTTGAACCCAAATGAATCAATAATTTTTTTATTTGCTTGGTTAATATTTCATCAATCAAACATACCTTTGGGTTGATCCGATGTCAAGCATTCATTAAATAAATCTTCGACCCTTTGGTTTAAAACCCAACGCCGAACCGTATCTATATTTCGAGTCCCACCGATTAACTCACCTTTGTATCCCCATGCAGCTTCACTTATGATCCAACGGTGGATCATTTATCGCGTTCCAACCCTCCATTCAACACCCATCCGACGAATGTAATTGAATATCGCGTAATTTTGATCTCCGAGCTTTAATGCTAAAAAAAACGCGATGTGGGTGGTTTTTAAAACCCACCCTTTGCTACGTGTCGCTCGATGAGCTAGATCACGTTTTTTTTCAGACTTTCCACTTACCATCTACTTACCCACGCGATACTGCTGGTTTTCGATTTCAAAACCGCTTCCACTATTTCTCCAAGGTTTCGACTATTTCAAGGTTCCGTATATTTCAAGGTTCCATCGCATGGTTCCACCACACTATTGTTTTCAATTAACTTTGTGTGTTGAGGCTTAACTCAGTCCAACTCTGCGCTCTCACCGTTATGGTTCCACTATGCCTTGTCCCACGATTCTACTTCCAATTTCCTGCATTCGTTCCAAATCCAACACGCTCAATTTCAAATCTGACTTCCATCAAGAAACAAATCAACTCAAATATTCTTCCGTGCGGTTCTATGGAACGCTATTCGTTCTTCAATTCATCAACTCAGTTATCACACAGGTTCAATGCTGTGAATTGGAAATCGATTCCAATTTGATGCGATAGTTACCAAGAATCGAGCTTAATTCTCATCGATCTCCTCTCAATCAAGCTATGCCTTCGATATTCTAACAGGGTTCATACGTACAATGCCATTCTTTATGAGTCGATCACAACAAATCTGAAGGACTCATCTTAAATTAATTTCTATTGTCGGAGCAGGGCGCAAGAGCAATACCAATTGGTTCTCAAAAGGGTTCCTCAGCTTCTGAATATCAATCAAAGGCACAGTTCCAGCCTAACTTGCAAAAGCTCGCTTGCAGAGTGTCGAGCCACACGGTAAATCCACTTGCAGACGTCTTGCACATAAAATAGAAATACGGGTGATGCAGAGGACATTACGCCGGAGGATATTACACCTTCACCGTACACATTTGCAATAACATGTTCAAATTATCCACCAACCAGATGCAAGGAAATTTAAAAAAAAAAATAAATAAATAGATTATTAAAATTTAACTATAGTCAAATTATACAACAATCCAAAACATATGTCTAATCAAGGTGAATTAATGTCACAATCAGGAAAAACTGATGCGCAGTGACCTGCAGCAGCAGGTACAATAGAGGAACAAAAATTAATTTTTATATTATTCTATATTATTCTATTTTAGGAGACTAACTAAATTAATTTTAAGAAACTAACTCAATTAATTTTAAGAGTTTCTTAATAATAATAAAAATAAAAAATAATATATTATAAATGTTTTATGTTTAATAAGGAATGAAATAATGAAATGAAATACTAGAGATTATAATAATATAGTGAAAACTTTATTTCTATTAAAAATCATAAATCTAATAGTAGAATACTCTATACTCTAAAGAGGTTTTCCTTACGATAAGGAAACTCTCACAATAATTGCATGGAGGGAGCAAGCTATAGATAATTGATATTATTGCATATACAATATAGTCATGATTCGTGTTAATATAAATTGAAATATAATTATGAGAGGGGTTAATAGAAATTATGAGAAGAATCTTAAGGTTAGGATAATGAATAATGTTACATGTGTTAAAAATTGATATGTTTTATTGTGCCTAAGATTGATTTGGGGGGATTTTTTTTTTTTTATTACTTCGTAATTTAGTTAATTTTTTAAGTTCTTAGTTGTGACAAAAAAATGTTAAAATATTAATATTAATACACTAACATTAATAATCTAATCTAGTATATATATAAATATTAACATTAATGATCTTATATATATATAAATATTAATACTAAACTTTACTTTTATTAATAAATCATTAATTGAATAGTAGAATATTCTATATCTTAAACAGGTTTTAAATGTTAACTTTAGAAGATGAAACACCAAAAGGTTTATGGCCTCAATAGAGTTAATTTGATCCAGGTGGATATTGGTGGCCACTTGCCTATTTCACTTGGGGCCCCACTATTTTCTCTTTCAGTTTTTCAGTTTCGTTAGTTTTTCGGGTCCTGAACTTCCGGAGCCGTTTTGAGGCCCTAAACGATGTTTTTTGGGAAAACCAGGAGAAACATGGGTCCATGGATTGATGTTGCTCACATCAAAAGTTGTAATCCTCGGATAGATATTTCTAATGAGGTATGGTGTGTGTCAAATGGAGATTGTATGCCAAAGTTACGTCCTCAGGAAGTTGAAACACCAATTTACCCAAACGGGGCCCATAGTTTTGGCGCTTCATCTCCTAGGATTAGGGTTTGGATGTTTAGGGTTTTCTATTGTTTCTAAATAATAAATAGGCCCTCGAGCCTCATTGTAACTCAGTTCAAAGGCTTGTAGCCGCCACATCTCTTCTCAGAGATAAGCTACCAATGCCCTAGCTAGTTTATTTCCATTCTGTCTGTTAGCAAATTTCAGATCTTTGATATTAATGAAATGAAGTGTTATTTTCGCTGCATCTTTGTATTTATGGTTACATGTGTATTCTGTCGCGTTCCTGCATAAATTCGGACCAGTGGTATCAGAGCGGTCTGCTTTTTCTCAATCCTTCTTTGCATGTCCCCAACAAGGTCAGGGTATAAGGGGTTAGGGCTCGATTTGGTTGAACCTTTGCAAAATCAACCTCATAAACCCTGACGGCTGCCCATGGGGGACGAAAAGAAAGATGAGGGAGAAGGAGATCCTATCAAAATATTGCTCGAGGAGGCCCTTGAAAAATAAAGGAATGCGATGATGGATAACTTTGCCCAGATCCTTCAACGACTTCCCACCGGCGACACATCTGCATCCAACAGCCACTCTGTAGGCGCGACTCCCTTTAAGGTACACGTAAAATTTGACATTCCCATATTTGAGGGTCAAATAGATGCAGATTTCGTAGATAGATGTTTAAATCTTTTAGAAGGATATTTCTCGGTTCATGACTTTTCCGACCGGGAGAAGATTATTTTTGCACTCCTCAAAGCTACTCCCATGTCAAGGACTGGTGGGAAACCTACTGTGAGAAAAAGGAAGAGACATAACCCTCTCTGTTCTCGGTCATACCCACTTAGAATTATTTCTGATAGGCCATCAAGGAATAATATTATCCAGTGGAGAGCTATGAGGACAAATACATACAATGGACTATGTTGCGGTAGCAAAGCGATCAAGATGTGCATGAGCTAACAAATTCGTTCCATACCTTGTGCACAAAGTTGGGTATCAAAGATTTGGAGAAATATTTGGTGCTAAAGTACCACAGTTGTCTGCACATATAAATTCAGGAGGAAATGGAGTTCCTCGACATCTCCTCACTTGGTACGGCATAACGGTACAGCACACGGAGATAGGCAAAAATTCAAATAGAGAAGTGAGACTTTGGATATGAGAATCAAAAGTAAGGGAAAAGGGGTACTTATTGCATGAGAAAGGACAAAGCCAAGGCATGGTGGCCCAAGAAAACCTGCACCAAATCCACAAGCAAATAACAACACCGTAAAGCCAAAGAAGGACACGAGAAAGTGGTGTGAGTTCCATAAGAGCTCCACTCACAACACAAGTGAGTGTCGGGCCAAGCAGTCGCTAGTGGCCGAGATGAGGGCTTCTGAGTCAGATGCATGTTCCGACTTTGAATCAAAACCTAAAAAGGGGAATGAAAAATGGAAACGGATTATTGATGTGGAGCCCAATGCCACTGTTGCCACTACAAAGGTCCAGAAGGAGGAACCGGAAGATCCAGAGGAGGAGGAACGTCTCTTCCACTCCCAGATGTGGGTAAAGGGCTCCCCTGTACAGTTCATTGTCGACAATGGGAGCCAAAAGAACCTCATTTCAGCAGACGCTGTGAAGCGGTTGGGCTTGCCGACCACAACTCACCCACATCCATACACCATCAGGTGTCTTCACCAAGGACAAGATCTCCGCGTCAGCCAGCAGTGCAGCCTTCCCTATAGCATCAAGCCCTTCACGGATGAGGTATTATGTGACATTGCTCCTATTGATGTTTCTGATGTATTATTAGGATAACCATACTTGTGGAAGCGTCATGCTGTGTATGAGTCTCGACCTCGTGTTGTTATTGTTACTTTGGGAAATAAGTTGTACAGGATACCAGAGGTACCACCTCCTGCCGCTATCTCTTTGGTTATTGCAAAACAATGTAGTAAGCTCATTTCCCAAACCAGGAAATTCGTTTTCCTGATGATCCGCCCCCAGGGCAAGAAGAAGACTGTGGCCACGACCTCCAGACAGGGCTCCTCTGCACAACAACAACAAATGGATAAGGTTGTGGAGGAATACGGGGACATATTCACCTCACCCACAGGGGTTCCTCTGCACTGTCAGGTCAAGCACCTGATTGATCTGACCCCCGGTGCGCCGCTACCTAATGGACCAATCTATCGGCGCTCTGTTCTGGAGAATGATGAAATCAAGAGACAGATTCAGGAGCTGTTGCAGAAAGGTCACATCAGACCAAGTTCATCGCCCTGTGGGAGCCCGATCGTGTTGGTACAGAAGAAGGATGGGACGTGGAGACTCTGTATTGACTATCGGGCGCTGAACAAGATCACTGTCTGGAATAGGTACCCAATCCCACGGATTGATGACCTTATGGACCAACTCAAAGGTGCAAAATATTTCAGCAAGATCGACCTGAAGTCTGGGTATCACCAGGTACCAATTGAACCCTCCGATGTGTGGAAGACTGCCTTCAAAGCCAAGGAAGGCCTTTTCGAATGGCTGGTCATGCTTTTCGGGTTGACGAATGCTCCCGCCACCTTCATGAGGATGATGGATGACATCTTGCGGCCATTCACCAACTCATTTGTAGTGGTGTACTTGGATGATATTCTGATCTTCAGCCAGACTTGGGAAGAGCACCTTCACCACATCCGACAAGTCCTCCAAACACTGCGGCAACACAAGTTGTGTGCCAATTTGGAGAAGTGCACTTTTGGCATGACCCAGGTTCAATATCTGGGATACATTATTGATGAAAGGGGGGTGCATGTGGATCCAGCCAAGATCCAAGTCATTTGGGATTGGCCAGCCCCAACCACTATAACAGAGCTTCGCAGCTTTCTGGGTCTTGCTAATTTCTACCATAGATTCGTGTTGGGATTCTCTCATATCACTTGGCCCTTGAGTTAAGTCACCAAGGGAGGAGCGAGAGAAAAATTATTTTGGTCAGAATCTCAATAGAAGGCATTCATATATTTGAAAAATCGCCTCTGTTCTACCCCAGTGCTCACATTACCAGACTTGCAACAGCCATTTGAGATCGAGACAGATGCCTCTGACTATGCTATTGGGGCAGTTCTTACTCAACAGGGACATCCAGTGGCATATCACAGTGAGACATTGTCTGAGACAGTTCGCAAGTATCCCACCTATGACAAGGAAATGTATTCCATTGTGCAAGCCTGTCGACAATGGAAGCATTACATTTTGGGGAAGGAAACAATCATCCACACAGACCACCGGCCCCTGCAGTTCATACAGACACAAGGGAAGTTGCAGAATGATCGCCATCGGAAGTGGTCCACATATCTGCAACAGTTTCATTTGAACATCAAGTACAAGAAGGGTAGCACCAATAATGTTGCAGACTGCCTCAGCCGACCACCGATCGTGGCGCTCACCACCGTGCTCAACTCTTGTGGGCATGAGACTTTTGATTGGCCGCTTCTCTATGAGAGTGACCCAGAATTTAGCCACATGTACAAGGCACTCTTGGGGGGCACACGAGTTCCAAATTTTCACCTCCAAGATGCACTTTTATGTCACCTGGGACACCTTTGTGTTCCTTCAAGCGAGCGTGCCAAGATGATATGGGAAGCACACTACAGTCGAGTCGCTAGGCATTTCGGGGTCGAGAAAATAGTAGCAATACTATAGAAGTATTTCTATTGGCCGAACCTTCGAAAGGATGTCGAGAAGCACATCAGATCCTGCACTGCTTGTGCCATTGCCAAACCGACCCTCAAGAAGCAAGGCCTATATACTCCGCTACCTACCCCTAGTCGACCTTGGGAATCCATCTCCATGGATTACATGTTGGGCCTGCCTTCTACTAAGAAAGGAAATGACTGTGTTTTTATGGTCGTCGGCAGATTCTCGAAGATGGCCGTCATGGCGGCCTGCAAGAAGAATATCACAGCAGAAGCCACTACTAAAATCTTCTTTGAACGAGTGTGGGTGCACTTTGGGATCCCATAGTCTATCATATCATATCAGGATAGTAGGTTCCTCAACACATTTTGGTTCAGCCTCTGGTCAATGTTGGATACCAAGCTCACCAAGTCCACAGCTTTCCATCCCAGGCCCCGTGGCCGGTGGGGGTCGTCAAGATTGGTATTGTACATTACGCGCATGTGTTGGTTAGGTTTATCCACACACATGGGATGAGAGCCTCCCCTATGTACAACACAATTATAACCAGGCTCTCCACATCTCAACCGGCCATAGCCCCCTTGAGGTGGGCTTGGGATTCCAACCACTATGACCCATTAACGTAGCCATGCCATTTGTGGCTACTCAGACCGATTCGGCTCATGTCTAGTCTGAAGCTGACAAAGCAAACATCTTAATCGAGCGCATTCAGCACATCCACAACAGGTTCATGACATATTGGATAGAGCCAATGCTAAGTACAAGCAATGACATCATCAACATCGAGTGCCAGACAACTTCCAGGTAAGTGACAAAGTGTGGCTACATTTGCAGAAGGAGTGCCTCACTAGACCCCACCGCAAGCTTTGCTCGCTCCAATATGGGTTGTACACCATCACCAAGGTTGTAGGAAACAAAGCCTTCGAGCTCAGTATTCCACCATTCCTTGGTCTGCACCCAGTATTCAATGTGGACCGCCTTCGTCCCTAATTCCCACCTCTACTAGACACCTCTGACATTGCAGAAGAACTCACACCAAAAGAGTTAAACCCAGACTGCATGGAACATGCCACCACAAATTGTATCATGGAATTTCAAATCAAGAACATTCGCCAACAAAATATCCAACTGTATCGAGTTGTCAAAGCTAGCCAACTCCTGCACCAAGGCAAGGGGTTCACCAGGGACCAAGTTCAGTAGAAGTTTCCTCATGTCATCGAGGAACTCAACGCAATGGGGACCATTTCTTCCTAAGGGGGGAGGAATGATCCAGGTGGATATTGGCGGCCACCCGCCTATTCCACATGGGTCCCCACCATTATCTCTTTCAGTTTTTCAATTTCAGCACAACTTACTATTTTTAGCAGTTTTTCGGGTCTTGAACTTCCAAAGCTGTTTTGAGGCCCTAAACGACGTTTTTTGAGAAAAACATGAGCATAGTCCATGGACCCATGTTGCTCACATCAAAAGTTGTAGTCCTCAGATATATCATTCTAACGAGGTATGGTGCACGTCAAACGGAGATCGTATACCAAAGTTACATCCCCGGGAAGTTGAAACACCAATTTACCCAAACGGGGCCCATAGTTTTGGCACTTCATCTCCTAGGGTTAGGGTTTTGGATGTTTAGGGTTTTCCATTGTTTCTAAATAATCAATAGTCCCTCAATCCTCATTGTAACTCAGTTCAGAGGGCTGTAGCTACCACATCTCTTCTCAGAGATAAGCTACCAGTGCCCTAGTTAGTTTATTTCCATTCTGTCTATAAGAAAATTTCAGTTCTTTGATATTAATGAAATGAAGTGTTATTTCTGCTGCATCTTTGTATTTATGGTTACATGTTATTCTGTTGCGTTCCTGTATTAATCCGGATCATAATTGGTACGTCAATTTCTCAATGTCTTCACTTTTGCATACAATCTCTACCTGGTATGTTCAGTAGCCCATTGGAAAGATCTATTCAAGAATTACACTTTTTGATTTGGGTTAAGGCTACAACTTTTACTTGGGTCCTATCTGCATAAGGAAAAGTCGTTTAGGGCCTCAACATGGCCTCGAAATTTTGGGACCTAAAAATCATAGAAAAACTACAAGATAGAGAATTGTTGAAATAGTGGAAAAGGTGGATGTCCATCAATATCCATTTGGATCAAGCCTCCCCTCTTAGGAAGCAATTGTCTCCATTGCGTGAAGTTCTCTCATAGGATGGGGATTTTTTTGATGAATTCGGCTCCTGGTGAGCCACTTGTCTTGTTGAAGAAGCTATCCTTATTTGACAACCTGGTAGAGTTATATGTGTTGCTGGTGGGCATCCTTTCTTTGTCTCCAAGATCCAGTCCACCATAGTTTGTTCAATGCAACCAAGGTCGAGTTTGTGGGGGATAGTTGCTCGATTGGCTTTGAGGTTCCTAACCGTTTTGTATATATATATATATGCAAGTCAGCTACATGGATCCCAGCTTGTGAGGCCATCCAATAGGGTAGTTAATCGGCTAGGCCATCCTCGGCCTAGTGCATGTTTCCACGGATTCTCCTCCACCTGGATTCTCCTCCACATCCACCTCCACCTCATAACACTAACGTGGAGGAGAGTCACTATGTACAAAAATATGGACCCACATTTGAGGTAAAAAAATTATTCTTAATATTTCAACATTTCCTTTTTTTAAGTTACACATATATGGTAACTAATTTTTAGGATATTTATAATTTGTCCTTGCCATTGTGTACACAAGTCCATATGCAGAGTGTCTTTGATGTCGTTGTTATGTGGACACAAGAGTGGGATGTTGGGTTTAGATGCATTAATTATGCAGGTTCATCGATGCAGGCCCCAATCATTGAGCCATAGGCAGGGGAGCACAAAAGCTAGATTCATCAGACCTCCATCCTATCTGACTTGCATTTGGACTCGACTGAGGTTAGTAGATTCATGTATATGTAATTAAAAATGTGGTTCAAAACCATTTATTTCCATATTTTTTATTTTGTAAAAATAATGGTCTAATTAGTTTGAATTTGAATGTGTTATATTGCAGTACTAGCTTATGGATACTTACTTTGCATCGCAGAACTCACATAGGAGTTCATGTGGTAGTTAGAGTGGATAGTTTGTATATTTTCAAGCTCATTTCATAGGGCACATTCACATGTGATACAGATTTTGTATATTTTCATACATGGAAAATTTATGGATGCTTATTATTTCAGTTTATGGATGTTCATGATATTTGTAATTTGTATATGTTTTCATATGGATAGTTTATTGACACATTCACTATTTCAGTTTATGAAACTATAATAATCTTGTCTATGGATGTTCATTAATTTTTGAAGTTTATGGATCTGTTAAAATTATTTTGCTAATTTATTTATTTTTCTATATACTATAACTTTTATTAGTAAAATATAACAATTTTCATTTTCATTTTCATAGACTATGAAAATAAGTACAATCTTAATTTATGATGCAAGTCACTTTGATAGTTAAAATGAACTAAAATATATGATATATCAATTTAATATTGCACGTGGAAAAAATTACAATTGTGCTTCATATTTGCTTGTAGAAAGTACCTTATAGTGCAATCAACATGTATGTTATTACAAATCAATTTTAAAACTAAATTATTTGCATTATGAAGTCGTCTATATATATATATATATATATATATATATATATATATATAGATGAAATTTATTGTGACCCACCTATATATGATTGCATGAACAAATTTTTTAAGTATTTCAATCAATTTCTTATTTCAAGGTTCAATTAAAAACATAAGTAGGATTGAAATAAGTTTTATTCAATTTTAGAAGATGTCATGTAAACAATAAATAGGTTTTATTCAATACTATCTCTATTGAGATTATGTACAAGAGCTTAGTCATAACATGATATAAGTAAATCGTATTGGAATTTAATATATAGGTCAAAAAGCCATATATGAAAACATTTCTATAATTTTATATAATGCTATCAACTTTCCTAAATTTACAAGTAGTTATCCAAGTATTTCAATTAATTACTTATGAATGAAACAAGTTTTATTTAGTTTTAAAAAATTCAAATATGATTGAAATAAGTAATATTCAATTTTAAAAGATGTGGAGATGTAAAAGTTACAAATACAAGTTTTATTAGATTTTATTTTGTTTGAGATTATCTACAAAATCTTAGTCATAATACACATTATCAATATTTTTTTTTGCTTACTTTGAAATCAATGCATCTAATGCAAGCAATCAAATATGATGATAAATCATCATCTACACTGAAATCAATGCATCTAATGCAAATAATCTAATAGGATTAGAAATCAATATCTAGACTGAAATCAATACATCTAATGTTGCAAGCAATCAAATAGGACTATAAAACAACATCTATACTGAAATTAATGCATCTAGTGCTAGCAATAAAGTGAGATTAGAAATCAACATCTACATTGAAATCAATGCATCTAATGCAAGCTCAATCAAACAAGATTATAAATTAACATCTTTAATGAAATTAATGCATCTAATGTAAGCAATGAAATAGAACTAGAAATAAACATCTACACAAAAATAAATGCATCTAATGCAAGAAATCAAATAGATTATAAATTAACATCTATACATTGAAATTAATGTGCATCTAATGCAAGAAATTTTCTTCCATTTCTCTCCCCCCTCCATCTATATAGATATCTCTCTCCATCTCTCCCTCTTTGTCTCTATATCTCAGCCCCCCAAACACACATGCACCCTCTCTCTTCATATTTATCTATATCTGCCTTCCTCCCCCCATCTCTCTCTTCTTCCCTCTTTCCCCCTTCCATCTATATCTCTATCTACCTTTCTCTCTCCTTCTTCATCTCTCTATATCACCTCGCAAACATACACATTATTTCTCCATATCTATCTATATATCCCTCCCTCCCTCTCTCTCTCTCTCTCTCTCTCTCTTCCCATTCTCTCCCGCCTTCTATCTCCCTTCCCTCCTATGCTCCTCTCTCCCTCTCTGTCCATCTCCTCTATCACACACACACACTCTCTCTCCACATTTCTCTCTCTATATGTATTTCTTCTTACCTCCCTCTCTCTCCCCCTACAACCCCATATCTTTCTCTCACTCCCTCTTAAGTCCTCTCTCTCTTCCTCTCACCCACCTTCCTCTGTCTCTCCCCCTCATCACTCACTCACCCACTCACTCTCTATATCTTTGTCTATCTCTCTTGAACTTCATCTTGCAACTCTATTGGCTATTTCCCTCCATCTATCATTCTCTCTCCCCATTATCTCCATCTCTCGGCCTTTTTATTTCTATCTCAACCCCATATGTTCACTCTCTCTCCATCTCTCCCTTGTCACTCCCTCTCTCTCTCCACCTTTCTCTCTCTCTCTATATGTCTTGAACTTCTTCCTTCCCTATATTTTCCTCCCACTCCATCTCTCAAGGTCGCTCTCTTTCTCCTCCACTCTCTCCTCTCCCTCTCCATATTTGTGTCCCCCTCTCTCTCTTACCCATCTCTCCCACTCTCTTTCCTTTATATTTCGACAAATTTAAAAGACTATGACAATTAAAATACTATGTTAAATAATTTCATTTTATTTTTGACGTCTTAAAGCAATTTAATTTTTTTTATATAATACATATTTAAAATGCAAGATTTAAAATGTCTGTTGTACATTCACCTAGAGGGAAAATAATGTTTTTCCATGGAAATATGTTATCTAAAATTTTCAAAAATATTAATGTTCGAGCTACCTCCATTAGAGATACATAGAGTGCTTCATGTTTTCCAATTGAAACTCTTTAGGTTTTATATATTTAGGTAGATTTCGGTTATGATTACTTCAATATTTAAAAATATCATATATTTTTTTATTTTATATTTATAAAAAAATTAGGTTAAATAAAATTAACATATTGAGTCAGCTTGTATCACTATTTTGTTGATGCCTACGATGTATATCAACCACTTTTATCAATGTGGTTGTGCCAGTATATATTATAATATAAAAAGTTTTATATTATATTAAAATTAATAATATTATATTAATCCAAAATTAATAAATTTGATATTAACATTAAAATATATCAATATTAAATTTTTTATACTCATATCATATTTCATAATTTAATTTAATAATAATAAAATAATAATTTAATAATATTGATATGAAATTGAATAAGGTGTATACATGACATGATAACAAAAATTATAATAAAAATTTGGAATTTTAAAATGTGGTAAAATCTTAGATTTTATATATTTAATGATTCTAAAATCTAAATTACGGGATTGAATTTTTTTGTCTAGAGGTTCGATTGAGCCATGTAGTTGAGATGTGGTTTCCTAATCCATCGCATTATGTGAATTATTTTATCGACGTTTCGAACCTTCTAACCATGGTTCATTATCAAGATATAGAAAAGTATGAAATACTGATATCAGGAATGTCAAATAAATAGGTAAGGGTTGCGTAGAAAGGTATGATCTGTTTCATTGTGTAGGAGTGAGAAGTTGGCTTTGAAAAATATATGATTATTGTTAAGTAGAGAGTGTTTGATTCTGGCGAAAGTAGGAATAATGGATGAGTCCCTACAATGTTTTAGGAATGTGAGATCAAATTTTCTCTTGGAATTTAATGGTCTGTATTGCTCTAATCTTCGAATAACTTTTATTGTATCCCTTCCATATAGGTCAGTGATTTCAGATTTTAGACTTCTGTGATCTATATTTTGTTGTGATGTGGTTTCTGGATCCATCGCAATATGTAAATTATTTTATCGACGTTTCAAGCCTTCTACTATGTTTCATTATCAAGATATAGAAAGGTATGAAAGGCTGATTTAAGGAATGTCAAATAAATAGGTGACCGTTGGCATAGAAAGGTATAAGCCGTTTCACTGCGTAGAAGTGACAAGCTGGCTTTGAAAAATATATGATTATTGTTAAGGTTTCTTAGAGAGTGTTTGATTCTAGTGAAAGTAGGAATAATGGATGAGTCCTTGCAACATTTTAGGAATGTGAGATCAACCTTTCTCTTGGAAATTAATGATCTATATCTTCTAATGTTCAAATATATTTTATTGTATCCCTTTTGTATAGGTCTGTGATTTCATATTTTAGAATTTTTTGATCTATATTGTGTTCTGATGTGGTTTCCAGATCCATCACATTATGTAAATTATTTTATTGACGTTTCGAACCTTCTACTGTGGTTCATTACCAAGATATAGAAAGATATGAAAGAATGATCTCAGGAATGTCAAATAAATAGGTGAGGGTTGGCGTAGAAAGGTATGAGCCATTTAATTGTGTAGGAGTGATAAGCCAACTTTGAAAAATATATGATTATTGTTAAGGTTTATTAGAGAGTGTTTGATTCTTGTGAAAGTAGGAATAATGGATGAGTCCCTGCAACGTTTTAGGAATGTGAGATCAACCTTTCTCTTGGAAATTAATGATCTGTATCACTTTAACTTTCGAATATATTTTATTGTATCCCTTTCATATATGTCTATGATTTCATATTTTAGACTTCTGCAATCTATATTTTGTTGCGATATGGTTTCTAGATCCATCACATTATGTAAATTATTTTATCAACATTTCGAACCTTCTACTGTGGTTCATTATCAAGATATATAAAGGTATGAAATACTGATCTCAGGAATTTCAAATAAATAAGTGAGGTTTTGCATAGAAAGGTATGATCCGTTTCACCGTGTAGGAGTGACAAGATGGCTTTGATTATTGTTAAGGGTTCTTAGAGAGTGTTTGATTATGGAGAAAGTAGGAATAATAGAGAGAGTCTCTGCAACGTTTTAGGAATGTGAGATCAACCTTTATCTTGGAAATTAATGATCTATATCGCTCTAATGTTCAAAATAGTTTATTGTATCCATTTTGTATAAGTTTGCGATTCATATTTTAGACTTTTGCGATCTATATTTTATTGTGATGTGGTTTCTGGATCCATCACATTATGTAAACGATTTTATCAATGTTTCAAAACTTCTACTATGGTTCATTATCAATATATAGAAAGGTATGAAACACTGATCTCAGGAATCTCAAATAAATAGGTGAGGGTTGGCATATAAAGGTATGACCTGTTTCATTGTGTAGGAGTGACAAGCTGGCTTTGAAAAATATATGATTATTGTTAAGGTTTCTTAGAGAGTGTTTGATTATGGCGAAAGTAGGAATAATGGATGAGTCCCTGCAATGTTTTAGGAATGTGAGATCATCCTTTCTCTTGGAAATTAATGATCTATAGTGCTCTAATGTTTGAATATATTTTATTTTATCCCTTCTATATAGGTTTGTGATTTCAGATTTTAGACTTATGTGATCTATATTTTGATGTGATGTGGTTTTTGGATCCATCACATTATGTAAATTATTTTATCGACGTTTCGAACCTTGTACTGTGGTTCATTATCAAGATATAGAAAGGTATGAAAGACTAATCTCAGGAACGTCAAATAAATAGGTGAGGGTTGGAATAGAAAGGTATGAGCCGTTTTACTATGTAGGAGTGACAAGTTGGTGTTGAAAAAGATATTATTAGTGTTAAGGTTTCTTAGAGAGTGTTTGATTATGGAAAAAGTAGGAATAATGGATGAGTCCATGCAACGTTTTAGGATCAAACTTTGTTCTGGCTATTAATGACCTGTATCACTCTAATGTTCGAATATATTTTATTATATCCCTTCCATATAGGTCTGTGACCCATATAACTTGATCAAGCCCTTGTTAACCACACAAATGGCTCGATAGATGGTTTATGAAACCCTCAATCGAGTTATTTGAATTTGGAATTTAAACACTCGATCGAGTGCTTTAAGCACTTGATCAAGCCTCTAAAGTCCTAAAATCCACAATTTTAGCACCCCTTCTGCAAAATTTCCCGCAACACCATTTTGTACCCTAGCAGACTTAAGGAAAAATTTGTCCTTAGGTAGCGTAGTTGATCATGTTGGATTCATGAAGGAATACTCCATACAATGGCATATTATTTTGACATTTTCAAATTAATATTATATTTCTCATATACTTTATTTTAAACATAACGCTTGGAGTTTTTTTGAACAATTTTAAAGAGGTTGAATAAAATATCAATATCATAAAATATACACAAACTTTTTTTTTTTTTTAAATACCACTATCTTCATTTACGAGTCCTCTTCAAAAGGGTACTCAGCTTGGTTTTTCAATTTATTTAAATAGTTGAAAAAACCTTATGCAAACACTTGTCTCTGCAAAATGCAATTGAAATATTACTTCAACAATTTCAAAAAATAATAAAAAAATTAATTTTGTATAAAAACAAAATTTAATATGAAAAACTTAGCTCTTTCCATGTAGATCATGCTCTCACACACACACACACACATTTTAGACTATGTTATGCTATGTGAACAAGCACATACCTCTTAGGACATGTGAAAATTTGCAAGGACAAACATTTCATTTAATCGAAAATTGACATATTATATGGCACAATGTTTTTTTGAAAAAAATATCATTAGGACAACAACATAATTCTCCCCAATTAGTAATTTTTGCTCTTAATTAAAAATCATATGCTTATATTAATTTTGAGGGCTTCAATTCGATAAAAGAGGAAAAATTTGATATTTCATCACCAAATTTGGCCAAAAAGTGTAACCCATGTTCATGCATTCAACCCTTAGAATTGAATTTTTGTAGGATATCATAGAACTAATGCTAAATTTTGTTGGATCTATGCAAAAAATTTCGTTGCTCCATTTTCCTCGACCTAAGCATAGGAGGAATTTTTTAGTGAAGACATAATGAGCATAGCTAGATCAATTGGGGCCAATAGTTGGAACCCTAAGCACACCTGAAAAGGACTGTGGCCAATATTGTTGTGGAGGGCTCTATTATAATTATTTTGAACATATGGAAGGGTTCCGTCCCATGCATGGAGATAATTGGAGTTTCACATGTGCAAGATATGCATAATCATCTCGTTGGCCACTTTTGCTTGTCCATCTGATTAGGGATGAAAGTCAATTGATTTGGTTAACTTGGTATCCATGAGATACCATAGGTTGGACTAAAGGACGTTGAGGAAATTTTTATCCCTATTTGAAATAATGGTTCAAGGTAGCCCAAAATGAACCCAATCATGCTCAAAGAAGAGTTTAGGATTAGTTTCAGCCATGATACTCTTCTTACATGGTGCCAAAATGACCTTCTTAGAGAAGAAGCTGACAACCACAAAAACATAATAATTAGCATGTGTGGTGGATTGCAAATCGAACAAGTAATCTATGGATACTAACTTCGAGGGCTTGTTTAGGGTAGGTATAGGAGTGTAAAACTCCTATTTATTGATGGTTGGTTTAGTAATGGCATAACAAGTGCATGATTTGATATATCATTAAACATCCTACTGAAGCTTTGGCTAGTAGAAACAATTTTGAAGTATTTTTATTTTTTCCTCCAAACAAAAATTCCCTCCCACTTGACTATAATGTTCCTCCTAGCCCACTTTACAAAATTTACTCGCAAAGGATTTCTTAAAAAGCAAAAAACATACGATGGTGAGAACAATCAATATACATAAATATTTTTCTCGTGGAACCCAAAATTGGGAAAACCAGATTGATTTTTCAATATATTCCTTTCGATGTTATAATACATTATATACATGCTCAAAATCATTCGCAAAAGAAAACCATCGCCTTAACCTGCACATATTTTCACTGTTATCACTACTGCTGCAACCTGTAAATACTATTACTACCACAATCACTACCATAAATATTGTCAATGAAACCTAGAAACATTGTCACTACCACAATCACTTTAAATACAACCTGCAAGTACAATTTCCCATGCTCTCCTCCAAAATTTTCATTAATTTAGTCATGCAAACACACCCCTGGTCACATCCCGTGCAATATTGTGTCCAATATGTAGAGTATAAATTGAAGAAATATTGAGTCTCATGCTTCATGCAATAAAATATTACGATGGTTTTGGCAAGTGACGCTAAAATAGGAAGAGAGAATTAATTTTTATATTTTGTTATTTACTTAAATTGTAAGAGATTAAATAAATTATTTTTAGGAGTTTTTTAATAATAATAAAAATGAAAAATAATATATTTTAAAAGTTTTATGTTTTTTTCATTCACATTGTGGAAGGAATGAAATAATGAAATAAAATGAAAAAAAAGTAAATGGACTACATATAGAGAAATACAATATATTTACAATAATATGGTGGAAACTTAACTTCTATTAATAAATGGAATAGTAGAATATTGTAATCATGTCCAAAATTCTAAAGATGAAACACCAATAGGTTTATGACCCCATTGGAGTTAATTGGTACGAAAACTTCTCGAGGTATTCAATTTTTCATACAATCTTTGTCTGGTGCACTTAGTACCCAATTGGAAGGCTTTAGTCAAGAATTACACATTTTGACTCACGCTCAGGCTACAAATTTTTCTTAAGCACTAACAATGTAAAAAAAATTCGTTTAGTGCCTCAAAATGGGCCTGAAAGTTTGGGACCCAAAAATCATAGAAAAATGATGAAGATAGAGAAATATTGAAATGGTCGAAGAGGTCAATGGCCATCAATATCCACCGATGTTGGCTCCTCATGAACCACTTGTATTTGTGAAGAATTTATCCTACTTTGACAACCTGGTAGAGTTGTATGTGTTGTTTTTGAGTATCCTTTCCTGGTCTCCATGATCTCATCCATTGTAGCATGTTCAATGCAGTCAAGGTTGAGTTTTGTGTGGGATAGTTTCTCGACTACATCTGAGGCATCTAACAACGGTGGAAAATATGGTCAAAGCAACTCCACATTAAACACTAGGTGCAAGCTAAGAAAGGTAGCTGGTTTAGCTTCCCCCCTAACCTTTAGGATTGTGTAAGGCACATATTGTAGTGGTTTTAGCTTCCTATGGGGGCATGTGATGTGATATTGCTATAAATGTAACCATACCTTATCACCAACCTGAAACTTATGTGGAACCTTGTGCAAGTCAAGTTGTTGCTTGTATGTGGAATTGGATTTTTGTAGGATAACATGGACCTATTGATAGATTTTATTGGATATGTGCAACGAATTTGGTTGCTCTATTTTCCTCGACCTGAGCATGGGATGAATTTGTTAGTGAAGATGCAATGAACATAGCTACATAAGTTGGGGTCAATAGTTGGAACCCTAAGCACACCTGAAAAATATTGTGGTCAATAGAGTTATGGAGGGATATATTATAACTATGTTGAACATATGGAAGGCTTTCCTCCCAAGTATGAATATAGTTGGAGTTTCACATGTGCAAGATATGCACAATCATCTTGTTGACCAATTATGTTTGTTAATCTAATTAGGGATGTAAGAAAGTTGATTTGGTTAACTTGGTATCTGTGAGATGCCATAGGTTAGACCAAAGGGTGTTGAGGAACCTTTTATCCCTATATTAAATAATAGTTCAAGGTGGCCCAAAATGAACCTAATCATGATCACAGGATATTTTATCATTGGTTTCATCCATGATACTCTTCTTGCATGGTGCGAAAATGGCCATCTTAGAGAAGCAATTGACAACCACAAAAACATAATCATTACCATGCTTGGTGGATGGAAAATCAAACAAGTAATCTATGGATACTAACTCCTTGGGTATGTTTTGGGTAGGTAGAAGAGTTTCAAACTCCTTTTTCTTGATGGTTGGTTCATAAATGGCATAGGAATTGCATGATCTAATATATCATTGAACATCCTATCACATCTTTGTCTAGTAGGAATACTTTTGAAGTATTGCTATTGTTTCCTCCAAACCAGAGCGCCCAACCACTAGACTATAATGTGTTTCCCAGTTCAAATTTAAATAAATTAATTGAAAATAATTTCTTAAAAATAGAAAACATATGATGGTGAGTGTTGGATTCCTGTGATTTACAAGAATGGAAAAAACAAACACTGCAGGGGCCACATCAGAACCGCTTTGGAATCCTAGGACCTAGCCTTCCTGGATTCAGAGAGAAATCTCTCTATTGAGGTGTTTAATTGATATATATTTGTCTTCTTTGTTTAAGATTTTAGGCTAGTTATGAAGTTATAAGGACTTGTTTTGGTTTTTGTTGGATTAAATGACAGATTGAAGGATTAATGGTGTGACTGATTGAGGGAATGTTTCAGCTGAACAAATAGACTGTGAGAAGACATAAATTCATTGGGCAATGGAGTCATAAAAGGATTTAATTGTTCATCAACTCTGCAAGGGCTTTCATAGGGCAAGCTAACTATATCAAGTGGATTCTTTAGAGTAGGTTGTGATATGAAACAATAATAAGTTGTGAAAGCAGCAAGCTATAGTCAGTTAAGAATCTTCTAGCTCTACTTAGACAAGAAAAGCCTTTCAAAGTATCTATTTGGAGCAAGTCAAAGGGCAGGGCTAACCATAATCCTCTTTGGACAAAATTTAATAAGCAAACTTTTAAGACAACAATCCAATAATTCAAAAACTACTTTCAGACAAAGACAACATATAAGATAACAATAAGAGTGGTCTAAGATCAAACAGAAATAATCTAATCTACTTTTGACAAACTCTTAAAAGACTCTTCAAAGCAACATTTCAAGGCAGACTAATGGGCATGCATACCATAAACCCCACTGGTTTTAGAATCTAATAAGTATACTTTAAAGAAAGGTCTTAAAAAAAATATCTCAAGTCTTAGTCAAAGGAACATGGGTTCACCATAATTTCCTTGGTTTCACTCTATTGAATTATTTCCAAGACAACAAGCTAAATATAATTAGAAGGCAATTAAGAATCTTCCAATCAAACCTATGCATAAGAAAACATGAATGTAAAGAAGACAGACAGAAATAGGGTGCTGAAACAACAAATCTTAATCTAAAACTTCTGTTTCTTTACCAGAGAATGATGAACATAATGGAAAACATAAGGAGAAACAATAACAATTTAGGAAAACTTCAACATTGATATAGCTCAAGGATCTTGTGAACATGCTTGTATTATTGATGATCAAACTAGTTACAATACTCCATGTATAATAGTTGTATGCAACTCAGGGCTTTCTTTAGTTCAGTCTAGCATTCCTCAATTAGCTCAGTAGTAGAAATCAGTCCAAAAACCATCAAGTAACCCCCCATTTACAATGAGGCTCATATGCAATATTTATATGCAAAATGAGGAGGTGCTGCTAAGCTAGGGTGTTTAAATGTTATTTATTGCAGAGTTAATGATTTTTGACCTTTGAGACCATGCAAGGCCCAAGGAAAAAAATATCTATAAGAGTTACTCTGAATAATAACTTTTGTCTTAAATTCTAAGTTAATTTAGCTGAAATATTTGACATTTAAGGCTTTTTAATAACTTTGTAATAACTGTTGAGTTGCTTCAAAATATCTCTGACTGAGAAATAACTGCTTGATGCCTTTATGGAAAGAAACAATGCTGTAGGTGGCAAATTGGTCTTTGGAGGAGTAATTGCTCCTTTGTTGAGTATTTTGAAGTTGTCTTTGGGTAATCTGCCATGGTTTTATTCATAAATCTTCTGTATTAGGCCTTTAACCTTGATTTATCTTTAGTATTATGCATCACTGTCTTTTTGCTCTGTTCTGCTTTATCACTGTTTTGTCCTTTATCCTTTATCTTTAAACCTTTGAATTTTCATCTTTAAACACTGTTTAAAAGGATAATTCTCTGTTTTGTCTTTTAATCTGTAATTGGCCCTTTGATCCTCTATTCTTCATTTTCGTCTTTGCTTCTTTGTCAGTATTTGTTCCTTATGTGCAGGCAGGGCTTCTTCATGGCATATAGTTTTATAATGCATTGATGATCATGAATCATCAAGTGTTAACCTTTATGCAGGCTCCCTTGGTTCTTTTATATGAATTCACCTCTTGGATCATCATCCAGAGGATATTCATCATTTAAAATGCCTTTCTGGCTTTCACCGCCATTAAACCTGCAACATATAAACAAATATTAATTTATGACCTGCGGAGGGGGTAACACTGCATTTTTTTGGGGTTTTCGGCGTCGGGGAGTGATTTGCAGAGGAACAGAGGGTGCAGAGGAATGATCTTGGAGGTAGGATCATGGAGAACCTTGAATGGGGGCATGAAACTTTGAATTTCGGCACATAGAGGAGGAAGGCGGTTTTGAAAAACTGCCGTGGTTTTCACACAGGGTATGGGTGGTAAGCAGTTTTGGGTTGGGACCACGCGATACCACTCAGTGATGCCGCATGTCCTGGGCTAAATCACCCATTTTGCACCAGTTGGGGCCATTAACCTTCAGCACCAAAATCCACGCGATATGCGATCATAGCTGTTGGATCTCGATGAGCGAGATCAACAGTGCGGGTGGAGCCCGAGGATGGTGTGTAGGTTTGAGGGGTGGGAAGAGGAGTACAGGTGGCGGATGGTGGTTGGGGAGTGGGATTTGAGTGGAAGGTGGGGCCATGGAGGTGATTTATGCAAGTTTGTCGGGTAGTGTGGGTTCGATCGGGAGACAGGATGAAGGGTGGGAGTTTGGCGGCCATTGGATGAGGGTTAATCAACGACGGAGATAACGTGGGGAAAGTTTAAGTGAGGCAAAGTGAACGAAGGGGCGGAGTTTGTTTCGAATAGGGGAAAGGGGCTGAGAAAATGGGTGGAGGGAACGGTCCCATGGGGGGTAGAGGGGACCGGGGGTTGGAAAGGGAAAGGGTTTAGGAGAATAGCGGAGGGTCGGGGTTTAGGGTCACATGGGTAGAAAGGGTTGGGGCTTTAAGCGAAAAAGGGCTTAAGGCCTTTTATTTGCAAAGGGCGGGTTTAGTCATAAAAATAGGGTTTTTGGAGGTTTTTTATAGTTTCTATAGGCTAGAAGGTTAGGATAAAACAATGTAAAATGGGTTTTTGCATTGTTTTAAGTGTATTTATGAGAGAATGATGTATGAGGGGGGGGAATTTTTGAGGGTTTTTAAGAGGAGAAGAAGGGAGATTAAATGAGGGTATTAATGAAATGATGAATGAGTCAAAATATGCCAAAAAATGGAGTTTTCTTTAGAGTAGCACGGTGAGCTTTTGAGGAGTCATAAAGATAGGAAATTTTAGTGAAAAATAGTAAATTTTTAGGATGATTAAGGCAGTGGGATTTCTAAAGATAGTTGATGGGCAAATAATGCTATATTTAGGTGCTCGTAGAACATCCACAATCATCTAGTGAAATATGTAGAATACAGGAGGATAACAGTGGTTCCAGCTGGGGAGGGCAGCTCCTTTAGTAGGTGTCAAGAATCTCAGAAAATAGATCTCTGGAAGAAGTAGACCAGTGCCTTGTTTTGCACCTTGACAGAGCTCCTTTGAACTTGATGATTTTACTGCTTTGGAATTGTGATCTGTAGCATCTGAATCATAACATGATTAACTCCAACTCAACCTCTACCTACCCATTACACTAGTTCTAACATTTTTTCTTCTTCTTTGAGTGCATTTGGACTAGCAACTCTTGACATGTTATCTTTGAAAACAAAAACAAAGTATCTATTCCTATCCTTATTTCTTCCAAGAGTTCAGATTAAACTGTTGAACTCTTTTATTCTCTACCTAAAATACTTGGCTGCCAAGATTAAACTGTTTGGTAGTCTTTATTCTCTAATCCAAAACAGAAAATTGAAAATATAACCAAATCAGGATTAAACAATCTGATTTGTTATAGGTAGTGACACTTTGTACAAGTCTACATATATGATCTATTTTGTAGAAATTCTAACAAAAAACTTTGAGGGCTGAAATTTGGAATTGGCCTTTTTATCCCTCTCTTCTTTCTTGGTTCAGATTTTGAGCTTTGGAACCATTTTTTTCTTCTAATTTAGTCTAGTCTACTGATAAGCTAAGTTTAGACAGTTTGGAAAATCCTCATTTACTAACCTATCAGCATAAATTTAAAGCATGGTTTAAATTAGGATTAGACAGTTTGATTAACCATGGTTGTGGCATTTGAACAAACTACACACAAACATTATTTTCATAAAAAGTAAATCTAGAAAGATAAGGCTGTGATGTGTCATTAGGAATGCATCCTTATCTGTCTCTTTGGTTCTGTTTTGAGCATGTGGAACCAGTATTTTTACATTCCTTAATCTCTCTCTTTTGATAAGTCAAGTTTGGAATAATCTTGACAATCATTGTTTCTACTAACTTATCAACATAAATTTAAAGTATGTTCAACCATGATTAGGCTAGATGATTGAACAAGGTATCATTTTGAATCACCAGTGGCATTTATACTTGCACACTTTCAGAAGTACTATTTTTGGGTATGGGGCTGTACCTTTTCTTTTTCTGCCCTCTTTTTATTTGCTTTCTATTTTTGTATTAATTTTTCTCTGATTTTTTCTTTAAATATTGTTATATACAGTGGATAAAGATTTAAACTTGGCATTACTAATGGAAATAATGCTTGAGCATCCTGCCATTGACAGGACCTCCAAAAAGTTCTGTTCCATCCATCTCCTGTAAGAAAAATACATTGTTGCCTCTCGCAGATTGGATAATGTAGGGACCTTTCCATAGATTTTCAAACTTGCCATGTTTTCCTTTGTCTTCTCTCCTTGAGTCCCATTTGAGCACTTTGTCACCAATGATAAAATGATTTTCCTTTGTCCTTTTGTCAAACAACTTCTTGATGTTTTCTTGTACTTGCTGTGTTTTGTTATAGACTTCCTCTCATGTTTGTTGCAACTGTATGGTCTGATTTATCCTTCTTATCATGTCATTTTCTTCAGACCGTACCTCCTGGATCAACTTTATGACTAGCATTCCTAGGCTTGTGGGAAAAATTGCTTTTTCTCCATAAACTAGCTGATAGGGAGACATTCCAATTGATTTCTTGCATGTTAACTTGCCAGCCCATAATGCATGTACTAGCTTACTATGCCATGACTTTTGGTTTCCCTTTAGCAACTTCTTGATGATGCTTATTAGAATTTTGTTTGAGGATTTTTCCAACCCATTACCTTGAGGGTAATAAGCTGTGGAATGACCCAATGTGATCTGATATTTTTGGAAAAAGTCCACCATCCTTTTGGATCTAAAGGCAGTTGCATTGTCAGTGATAATCTTTCTAGGACACCCAAATCTAGACAAAATATGGTTTTCAAGGAATTTAATGATGACTAAATTAGTGGCAGTTCTAGAGGGGATGGCCTCTATTCATTTTGTAAAGTAATCAGTTGTTGTGAGGATCCTTTTATGCTGGGCAGATGAAGAAGGATGGATTTCCCCAATGAAGTCTAGGCCCCACTGTTGAAAAGGAGCTTCAATAGAGATAGGATGCAGAGGTAAGGGTAAGAGTTTTCTTTTTCCTTTAAAGATTTGACATTGGTGGTAGGAAATTACCAACTTATGGATATCTTGGAAGAGGGTGGGCCAATACTAACCAACTCTAAGGATTTTGTTCACAGTTTTCTTCCAATAGAGGTGGCATCCACATTCCCCTTCATGAAACTGATGATTGATCTTCTATGCATCATTCTCAGGCAAAAATTTAAGCAATAGACCACTAGCATTCTTCCAATATAACCATTGATCTATAATGCAGTAATTTACAGCTTTTAACTTTAGAAATCTTGCCTTTGTCTTAGATAAACCAAGAGGAACATTAAGATAGAAGAGTACATACAAAATATTAGCATACCAAAGTGAATTTAGCAACACTTCTTCAATAGGAGGGGCTGTGCATTCTTCTTGTTCTTCTAAAACATCAATCATGTTCATATCTAAGGCTTTGAGGTTTGATTTAGCCACAAGTTTTGCAAGTCCTTGTCCTTTTATCAGTTTAGTGGGTCTGATTTCTAAGTCATATTATAATATAACAACAATCCACTTTCCTCTTTTTCCATCAAGATCTTGTGTTAAAATGTATTTGACAACTATGTGTGGGAAAAATGCAATGTTGTGGGAGTGTAAACTATAAACTCTGAAGTCTTTCAGTGCTTTGATCAAGGAAAAAGTCTGCTTTTCCATTATGTTGTATTTTAAAGGAGCATCTCTTAAAGCCTTGCTAAAGAATGCAATGGGTTTCTCTTGCCCTTTTATGTTTTTCTGAAGTAGGACAACAACAACTATATGTTCTGATGCAAAGGAGAAAATGAAAAAATCCTTTTTGAAATCGAGGCTATTAAGAACTGGTGTTTGAGTGAGTGCCTTTTTAATCAGTTCAAAGGATTACTTTGCTTCAATGGTCCATTTAAATCTTGTTTCCTTTTTAAGCATGTTTTTTATGTTTCTAAGGAGTTCAACTAGGTTTGGTATGAACCTTCTTAAGAAATTAATCTTTCCAATGAAATATTGTAGTTCTTTGATGTTTCTAGGATGGCTGATTTTCAATATGCCTTCCATCCTTTTTGGGTCTATTCTTATTCCCTCTTCAGAAATAATATGGCCTAGAAGTTTACCTTCTTGGAGGCCAAATAAAGTTTTCTTGGGGTTTAAGGATGGACCATACTTTCTACATTTCTCAAAGACTTTTCTTAAGTGAATAAGGTGTTCTTCATCTGTTTTGGAGTAGACAGTGATGTCATCTAAATAAATCACAATGAAGAAGCCTATCTCTTCTGAAAAAGAAATATCCATGGCTCTTTGGAATGTGGCACCAGCATTCATTAAACCAAAAGGCATTTTCACATACATGAAAGTGCCCCAAGGTGTAGTGAAAGTTGTTTTAAGTTGATCATCAGGATATACCAGCACTTGGTTGTAACCTGAAAAGCCATCTAGCAAAGAAATTCTCTTAGAACCCACCACCCTTTGTAAAATATGATCCATTTTGGGCAATGGGTATTTGTCCTTTAAAGAAGCTTTGTTTAAGTTTCTACAGTCTATACAAAGCCTTATTTCTCCTGTTTTCTTCCTCATAGATACAAGATTGGATACCCAGTTTGAGTATCTCACTGGGACTATGATTCCAACATCATACATTTTCTTGATTTCTTTCTCAACCAGGGGTAATTGCATAGGGTTTATTCTACACAATTTTTGTCTAAAAGGTTTCTGGTTTTCTTTGAGGGCTATCTTATGCTGGATTATCTCTGTATCATATGATTTTAATTCCTCATAAATCCAAGCAAGAACATCAAAAAATTCTCTAAAAAGCTCAAGATATTTTAGTTTTATATGAGCTAGCAGTGTTTTGGATAATTTAATCATTTTGGGCTTTTATTTACTGCCTATATTTCACTCTTCTACTTCAGCTTCAGTGGGTTGCATTTTTGGCTTTTTTGCAACATCGTTAAAGTCAAACAATTCTTCTAGAGGCACCAATCCCTTTGGCAAGTTATGAGTGTGAGACTACATCACTTCAAAATCTTCCTGTTCTAAATCAGTGCTCAACCCTGTTTGCTATGGGTGTTCTTTAGTTAACAGATTTATATCAGCAATGTTTATATCAACAATGTTAGGAGTTTCTTCTTTATAGGATTTTTCCTCAATAGGACAATCTTCTTCATACTCTGAGTCTGAATTGGTCATTTCAAACCAATTTCTGGACTGTAGGAAATCCTCTATTTGTTTATCTCCTTCAAAGACTTGCCAATATTTGATATTACCAGGGACTGCTAGTCTGTATTTAACTTGGACTGTGTATTGTTTGCTCTCATAAGGTTTTTTACATGTACTAGCAACAAAGGCTAAACCATTGGAAAGAATGTTTTGGTTTCTAGGGACAAAGTTAAGCTCACATTCTATGAATGTTTTCAAAAGGTCAACAACATCATCTCTATATGCTTGTAATCTTGGATGCTTGGCAGTATATTCTCCATTTACTTGTTTAATAATCAGTTCTGAGTCTCCATGAACAATTATCCTCTTGGCTCCTAGTTTTCTCAATAATTGTAGTCCCAAGAGGAAAGCTTCATATTCAACTATGTTATTTGTGCATTGAAAGTTTAGTTTGTATGAATGGCCCTCATCATGATTATTTTCTGTGTTATGTACCCATATGCCTACTCCTGAACCAGTTTTGCTACAAGACCCATCAAAACTCATACTCCAAAGCGGTTCATGTTTATATTTGTTATTAAAGTCATCTCTATCCTCTTTGGTCTATTTGTAATAGCTGCCACTATGTTGTTCTTTAGGGTCTGCACTATGTTTAGTTTTGTCTTGTTCCTCATGGTTTCCATTGTGTTGAGAATTTTCTAATTTTTTCTCATGGACAACACTATGTTGGTGACTGATTTGTTGCCTAGGATCTTCCTTGTGCTTGCTATAATTTTCTGAATTAGCAAACTGTTTTGACCTTTTTTCCTTTCCTCCCTCTTTTTCTATTATTAGTTTGTCATCTACTCCTTCTTGCTCATTAAGATTTTCATCATTGTAAAGAATGAATGAGTCAAGGTCTATGTGAATAGAATAAAGTGGGGAGCTGTCTGGTTTTTCTTGACTACTAACCATGTATTTCATGTGTGTTTCCCTATATAGTCTTCTTGGTTGACTAAAGACAGGGATGGTTGCATAAGTCATATCCATCTGCAAGGTACCTTGGAGTGTAGCACCCCATGACCTTGAAAGGAGCATGCCATATTTAGGAGGACAATGTCCATCACTAAGCTCTTGGTTGGTATTTGTGCTAAGTTTACACATAAATTTTTGATTAGGCCTAGAAATTTAACTCTACTGGAATCAAAGGAGTGTAAATCCTTGTAAGGTCTAGTTATCTCAAGGCCTAGTCTCTCCATCACTACTTTAGGCATAAGGTTGTGGGAGGCTCCTGAGTCAAGCATGACATTGTGAAAAATCTTATCATGGATGTTTAGACTGATATAGAAAGGAGGAACCCCTCCCTCTTGAAATTTTCCTTCTACTTCTGGTCCAAATAGAAGCTCAGGCTTGTCATCAGTCACATTGACAGAATCGGTTTGTTCTCCTATGTTTAAAGCTCTCAAAATTTGGGTTTTATATACATCTTCGGTGACTAACTTAGTAAGAGGAACATGGATCCTGATTTTAGCAATTTCACTCTCTATGCTAAAAGGTATTTGAGTTTTTAATATGTTTGAATCAGCCTTCTTAGTCACTAATTTCTCAGCAAAATAAGCTTGCTGGTTTTTATTATGGATAACAGTTAAAATGGTTTTAATAGGAGCATTAGCTGAGTTGCTAGTGCTACTTTGGTCACCACTAAGTTTGTCATAATTTTGGGTGTTTTTTCCTTTGTTTTTATCAGAATTTTCAACCATTTTTTTATTGTTTTCTGCTATCTTTTTAGGAATGTTTTTAGGATTGTTCCTAATAGAAATTTCAGAGGTTTTCTTTTTGGGAGTGTCTTAAATCTTTTTACTCCTAAGGTCATATTATTTGTGTACTTCCATTATAGAATTTTCAAAGCCTTGTTTTTAATCTTTAGATTCTGGGCTTTCCTCATCATAGGGTGTATATATGCCTTGTTCTTCTTCAGTGAGGAAATCAATATCCTCATTGTTTACTCCCAATAAGTTTGTGTGATCTTCCTCTGTTACTTCAATCACTCCCTCATCTTCTTCAGCATATTTTTTTTGGAAAGGAGGTCTGACTTGCTGATCAGGGCCTCGTTGTCTTATTTGAAGGGGATTCCTTCTAAAGTTTTGGTTCTGATTTTTATTTTTATTTTGAGGAGCTGTTTGGTTTTCTTTAGGATAAGCTCTTTCATTCATGTTTATTCTCTCCATCATCCTTTCCATGGTCCTAACCAAGCTATCAATTTTGGAATCTAATGTGGAGGGCCCAGCTTCATCTTTGTAGGCAACCTTCTTTTCTACTTTCAATCTATCCCTTCTAGCATTTAGGTTATCTTCTACACTTACTGCCCCTTTCTGCATGTCTTATAATGTGAGGGGTTCCCTTTCCATTAATTGATCACACATGTCTGGGTCAAATCCTTTAGGGAATTTTATTAAGGCAAAGCCTTGTGGAGGTTTCATATGTGGAGGGAGTGCATTATAAACACTATTGAATCTAGTGCAATAATCTTGGACACTATCTCCAGCATTTCTTTTAAGATCATTTTATTCTAACAGGATTTGAAGGGGGTTTCTCTTGACTTCCATTTTGTTTAGGAATAGTTGATGAAAATTAGGGAGGTCATTCATACTATTAGGGGTTAAGATTTTAAACCATTTTCTTTATTCTCCCCCTAAACTTTGAGCAAACATTCTAAGTTTAACAGTTTCATCATCTATTTCTTGTCTGTCAAAGTAGTCATTCATTCTATCCACATGTTGTTGAGTTGTAGTAGAACCACTAGCATCATATAATAGAATCTTGGACTGATAGTCTGGTGGCAAAACAACTCAAGAAAAAGGAAGGAATAAGGGAGCATACCATGTTGCCATGATATGAACTTGTGGAAACAGGGGAGGATTAACAAGTGGAGGAGGGTGATGAAGTGGAGTGGTTTGAACAGTGGGTGTCTGTATGGGTGGAGCTAAAGTACTTGGACTAGCTAAGTGATGTTGAGCAGATCTAGGATGAGAGAAACCAAAGTTATGGAGAAAATGGAGATCAGGAGGAGTGGAAGGAGAAGCTTCCCTGCTGCTACTTTGTTGTGAGTCTACAAGCTCAAGGTTTATCTGGTCTATACCACTTTGTGACTTGGTTATAAATAAGCTTCTTATATGAGGTAAGTCAACTTGGGTATTTTTCAAGGTTTTAAGGTTCTCAGGGAAAGAACTTGCTCTGTGGATTGGTATGCCAATAGTTGGGTTCTTAGATGTAGGATATTTCCTAAGAATGCTTTCAGGATTGAAAACTATTGCAGGAGGATTTGGGTCAGGATGGGATCTAGTATGGATCCTTCTAGAAGCCAGGATTTTGGACCTAGCAGGCTAGAAAGGGTTTTAGAGACATAATAGTCTTAAGAGACAAACCAAACTGTAAAAGAGATACTTAATCCACAAACTATTCTTGACTGGGTATTGTTGAATGTTTTGATGATAGGGTAAGTTTCCCAGTGGAGTCACCAGGTGGAGGATTTGTACTTGTTTTATATCGGACTGGTTGTTGTCCACCATCAACAATCAGGAACCATTCTTCGCTGACACTTGATTCATTTTTCAGCTGAACAACTAGACTGTGAGAAGACATAAATTCATTGGGCAATGGAGTCATAAAAGGATTTAATTGTTCATCAAATTTGCAAGGGCTTTCATAGGGCAAGCTAACTATATCAAGTGGATTCTTTAGATTAGGGTGTGATATGAAACAATAATAAGTTTTGAAGGAAGCAAAGCTATAGTTAGTTAAGAATCTTCTAGCTCTACTTAGACAAGAAAAGCATTTCAAAGTAACTGTTTGGAGCAAGTCAAAGGGCAGGGCTAACCATAATGCTCTTTGGACAAATTTTAATAAGAAAACTTTTAAGACAACAATCCAATAGTTCAAAAACTACTTTCAGACAAAGAAAACATATAAGATAATAGTAAGAGTGGTCTAAGATCAAACAAAAATAATCTAATCTGCTTTTGACAAACTCTTAAAAGACTCTTCAAAGCAACATTTCAAGGAAGACCAATGGGCAGGGCATACTATAAACCCCACTGGTTTTAGACTATAATAAGTATACTTTAAAGAAAGGTCTTAAAAGCAATATCTCAAGTCTCACTCAAAGGAACATGGGTTCACCATAATTTTTTTGGTTTCACTCTATTGAATCATTTCCAAGAAAACAAGCTAAATATAATTAGAAGGCAATTAAGAATCTTCCAATCAAAACTATGCAGAAGAAAACATGAATGTAAAGAAGACAGACAGAAATAGGGTGCTGAAATAGAAAATCCTAATCTAAAACTTCTTTTTCTTTATCAGAGAAAGATGAACATAATGGAAAACATAATTAAGGAGAAACAATAAAAATTTTGGAAAAATTCACCATTGATATAGCTCAAGGATCCTGTGAACATGCTTGTATTATTGATGATCAAACCAGTTACAGTACTCCATGTATAATAGCTCTATGCAACTCAGGGCTTTCTTTAGTTCAGTCTAGCATTCCTCAATTATCTCAGCAGCAGAAATCAGTCCAAAAACCATCAAGTAACCCCCCATTTACAATGAGGCTCATATGCAATATTTATATGCAAAATGAGGAGGTGTTGCTAAGCTAGGGTGTTTAAATGTTATTTATTGCAGAGTTAATTATTTTTGACATTTGAGACCATGCAAGGCCCAAGGAAAAAATATCTGAAAGAGTTACTCTGAATAATAACTTCTGTCTTAACTTCTAAGTTAATTTAGCTGAAATATTTTACTTTTATGGCTTTGTAATAACTTTGTAATAACTGTTGAGTTGCTTCAAAATATCTCTAACTGAGTAATAACTGCTTGATGCCTTTATGGAAAGAAACAATGTTGTAGGTGGAAAATTGGTCTTTGGAGGCGTAATTTCTCCTTTGTTGAGTAATTCGAAGCTGTCTTTGGGTAATATGCCTTGGTTTTATTCATCAATGTTCTGTATTAGGTCTTTAACCTTGATTTATCTTTAGTATTATGCATCACTGTCTTTTTGCTCTGTTATGCTTTACGACTGTTTTTTCCTTTATCCTTTATCTTTAAACCTTTGAATTTTCATCTTTAAACACTGTTTAAAAGGCTAATTCTCTGTTTTGTCTTTTAATTTGTAATTGGCCCTTTAATCCTCTATTCTTCATTTTCCTCTTTGCTTCTCTATCAATATTTGTTCCTTATGTGTAGGCAGGGCTTCTTCATGGCATATAGGTTTATAACGCATTGATGATCATGAGTCATCAAGTGTTAACCTTTATGCAGACTCCCTTGGTTCTTTTATATGAATTCACCTCTTGGATCATCATCCAGAGGCTATTCATCATTTAAAATAACTTTCTGGATTTCACTGCCATTAAACTTGCAACATATAAACAAATATTAATTTAAGACCTGCGGAGGGAGTAACACTGCATTTTTTTGGGTTTTCGGCGTTGGGGAGTGATTTGCAAAGGAACATAGGGTGCGGGTGTTACACAGCAATTTGTCACCGTCCCTGCAATTCCCCATCCCGCACATTGGAGTGCTCATTCCGTGACCTGTGAGCAGTGATATAACTTGAAAACACTTTCATGGCATTCCCCTAAACATGTACTTTCATTGCCCTGAAGACAACCCAATGCAAAAAAGGCTATTTTTAGGGTTTTTCACAAGCAGTTGTCTTCAGGGCAATGAAAGTACATGTTTAGGGGAATGCCATGAAAGTGTTTTCAAGTTATGTCACTGCTCACAGGTCATCTTTTACACAGCAATTTGTCACCGTCCCTGCAATTCCCCATCCCGCACATTGGAGGGCTCATTCCGTGACCTGTGAGCAATGACATAACTTGAAAACACTTTCATGGCATTCCCCTAAACATGTAATTTCATTGCCCTAAAGACAAATCCTTGTGAAAAACCCTAAAAATAGCCTTTTTTGCATTGGCGCGGGTACATAGTTCAGCCCTGGCGCCTAGGGGGCAAATCCTCCAAAGAGGGCGCGCCAATTGGCGCTCTGTCCCAGAGCCGCTCCCACGCCAGGCTTAATAAAGGGTGTTTTTAAAAAATAAATGGTGGAAGATTGACCCCAACCAATTCCTAAATTGGTCTCTAATTTGTGTTGGGAGGTTGGCTCCGGATTTCCATGTAGAGGAAGTAGTTTTCCACCTGTCATGGAAGCTTCCTTGAGGATAGGGCCAATCCCATGATTGTAGGGATCCCAACTCCCCTTCCTCCATCTATATAAGCTTGCCATTTTCCTTTGCAAGCTAGTTCCCAAGAGCCTTCATAGCCTAAAGAATGCTGCAATAGTCCTCATAGAGCCAAATCTATGGCAAGGAGATTGACGATTGAAGAGAGAGGCTTGTCCCCATCCTTGACAAGCTTTATCGAGATGTATTCCGTTGGCGACCCGTCGAAGGAGAATTCAGGTCAGAGCCAGGTTGTATTTTCCTTTGTATGAATTAATGATAAGCGACTATTGGTTATGGTTCCACTCGTTTTGTTCATCATGATCATGAGTTGTGTCCTCTCTGACTAATGCATAATTGTATATATTGGATTTTACGCTTGTGTTTGTTGTGTTTCTTGCGTGTGCAGGTGTTCAAGCGCGACGAGCGTGAGGATTGTGATCTGCCGGAGCAAAGGAATGGGAGTGCTGCCTTCTCTACAAACAACAACGTTGGATTCGAGGTAAGCCTTCTTCGTAAGTTGGTTTATTGCAATTAGGGACCTGCACCATAGCATGTTACGATTGTTGCTAGACCCGTTCTGGGCTAATAGGGATCGCCTCTGTCCGTAGAGGGGATTTACCTCTTCAACAAATTGGTGACTCCACTGCGGATCGTTAGCTTGTTGTTTGCTTTATAAACTACAGACGGAGCCTCAAGTTAGCCAGATAGCCTTCGAAACGCTCTTGCTCTGCATTAGCGAATTAGATCAATGCTGCTTCAGTCAATCTCTGGTTTAATTTATGAACTGAAAACTTGGAGTATTGTCTTATCTTTCGGTCAATCTTCTTGACTTTGCTTGCTTGATCAGCTCTTCTGGGCTGGCTCTTGCTGTGTGTTTGGCTTTTGTTTAGCTTTACCATCACTGGTCTGCCTATTGGTTTGCTCTTTTTTCATTTTTCCTTAGTAAACTCAGCTGGCACGCTTTTCAGTGTGACAGTCGCGCCCACTGGCGCATGTTGTCAGTGTATCACTTGTGCCAATTCCTTTCTGGCGCTAGTTTCAGCCTTACAGTCGCACCAATCTTGTAAGGTGCCAGGGTTTACTGTGTTTTGAGCCTTCTGAGACTGATCTGGGTGTTTGATCTTATTTTTACGACTGCTTGAGTGTTCTGGAGCCTTGTTTGACTGACTGGGACCTTCATCCTTTGGTTGTTTTCCCGTTTCTATCGATTTCACATTCTAGCCCTAGGGCATCTAGGTGCTATTGTGCATCGAGCCTCCCTTGGGAGTTTTTGGTTTCTGTCTGTTCAGTCAGCTTTGTGATTGCTTCTCTGCATTCGTTTGGTGGTTGTCTATCATTTTATTCCGTTATTTGAGTGATTGGCTTCTTCTTCATTCAAATTCCACCTTGTCTCGTTTTGGGCCTAGATTACATGGTTCAATTAAGTCTTTGGGTGTCTTTTGATTTGAGGGACTTTTTGTCAATTTGAGGTCTGATTGTGTGCTTGCATTGAGTAAAATTTGATTGTTTTTCCCTTTGCTATCACTTCTCAAGTTTCTTATCTCATTAGTTTTTATTTTGTTTAGTGCATTATGCTCTTAACATTAAAAATACAAAAAAAATCTCTTTTGCTTTGAATTTGTTAGTGTGAATTAAATCTTTTCGGTGTTATTAGTGATTAGTAACTTTGAAAGAAAAGCTTTTAGTTTCCATTAGCTGCATTAGAGATATCATTGGTTGTTGTCTGGTCATTTTGTTATTGTGTGAAAAGCTCTTACCTCTCTCGTAATTAGCTTTCATCGAATGAAATGATACACTGTGGCATGTAGTGTGCATATTAGGAGATTTTGAGACATAACAATCGCTAGGGCCTGAAAACTGAAACATAATTGAAGATAAACATTAAAATTCATTCAATTTACACTAAGGCAACATTGAAACATTAACACAATATTTAGAGGTCTAGGCTAGAGACGTGTTCCGGCATCTTTAAACCTAGTAGATGTCGTTTGCCTCTTGGCTTTAGACAGCACTAGTATGGACGTGTGCTCCCCGTACCGTCACGTATATAAAGGGAGACCCCCCTAGGTTTCTATCCTTTATCCATAGGAAGCTAAGTCTACTGCCCTATACCCGTGATACATCGAACACAACATTCGAGGAGATTGCCTGCACGTATGTCAAGTCCTTGGTTGATTTCTCTTTCATTTTGAAACCAAGGTGTATATTGCAGTTCACGGTTATTTGGTACACCCTTTGCCTAGTATTCCTGAGCAGTAATTTTGATCTTATCTGACTCCTTAAATTTGAAAAGATCACCAAGCGCTTGTCCTTTCACGCTTGCTTCAAAACTGAAAGAGATAGAGTCATCTTTCATCCGTTTCTCGACTCTTAAAACATGAAACGGTGAAGTTCTAAGTTTCAATGTCGTAAAATAAATCACCCGCGATCACACGCCCTGTTAGATTTTGCTTGTTGGCCGTTTGATTGTGTTCCTTGGTTTTTTCAGCCCGTGTGTTGTGTTTGATCTTTTCCTTTTGTCATTATTGTCACAGTGGTGGAACCTTCAGTTTCGTCTATTGATAGTCCATATACAGACGATTCATCAGAGGTCTCGCAATCCTCTGCTGAACCACAACAGCCCATCGTTTCCGAGTTTCCCGACGGGGGACCGGTTTTGTCTGAGCTTCCCTTTGGAGGACCAGTTGAGTTCAATTGGCCCTTATTCGACCCTTGGTCTGGATTTGGAGTAGGGGAACATTTCCCTCCTCTTACATCGGGTTCGCCTTTTTTAGCTGCTATTATTCCTCCTGGTCCTCGCTGTCTTTTACGAGATCTAGCGACAGGTTCAAATATGAGTGAATCTAGTCATTCTCCTAGTGAGGAAATCCCCACGTCTGGTGAAGATTACTAGCTATTCCCAGAAGTAACCTGGAGGTTATTCCTAGAAGACAACCCCGGATCATTTGTTATGTCTTCACCCGGTCCCTCACTACCAACAGGGTATCGATCCTTAGGTCAGATTATTTCCGCCGCTGCCTCTATGGGAGTGTCAGCGCCTTCTTCGAGGCTGATTATTCCATCACTAGGGATGTCTCCTAAGACACCTATTACGTCATCCCCTCAGGTCACTTCTGTACCCATCAGGCCCACTGTTTGTGTGGCCGCATCTACACCTGCTGTTACCACTCAGTCTGTAAGGGCTGCATCGCTTCCTGAAGATGTCTATATAGCATCTGCCATGCCGGAGAACATCTATTTGGTGGAGTATCAATTGTCCCTACAACAATCGAACCCCGAGGTCGGACAATCCTCTCAAGATCCCAACCGCTCGTATTTTTCGCATTATGCACAGGATGGTACACCCGTGTACGTTTTTCCATATCAGTACGATGAGTATGGGAATCCTTTACGTTTACCTGCTCCTGAGGCTCAACTTCATGCTCAAGGTTTACCATATAACCAGGCTGGGTAGTCTTATAACCCGTAAGGACAACCTTTTCAAGGCCAACCTTCGGCCAGCCTGGCTATCCTTATGACCCGCAAGGTTACCCTGTGGGCCAGCAAGGGTCATTATATGGTCCGCAAGGACAGTATTACAACCCTTTAGGTCAACTCGTGCAGCCTCTTCCTGGAGTCCAACCGGGGCAACCTCAAGGATTCACAGGTCAACCGGGGTACCAACCCGGGCCGGTATATGGTCCTGGGGGGCAAGTCCAACCTTCGCAAATAATGCAACCTTAGTATCCTCTTGCTCCAAATGTTGCATATCAACCAGTATCATCTTATGGTCTTGCTACAGGTCAAACTGGTTACCAGCCACCACCTGGCTCCATTCCTCCACCAGGCCAACCGGTCCATCCAACACAACCCGGTGTTCCACCACCAGGCCAACCGGCCCATCCGGTACAACCTGGTGCTCCATAACAGCCAGGTCAACCTGCGCAATCGGCACAACCTGTTTATTCGGGTCAACCTGTTCAACTAGGGCAGCCCGTTCAGCTAGGTTAGCCTGTTCAACCAGGCCAGCCTGCACACTTTATCAACCCTTCCCAACAGCCTGTTTATTCAATGCCGCAGCCGAATCAATCGATGTGCCCTAATTATCAGGCTCAGCAGGGTCCCACCTATCAGCAGCCCGCTCAACCTCAAGGCGGTTACTATTCTCATGGTCAATACCGACCCAATTATAACCATCCCCAAGGTTCTAACTATTATCCTCAACAACCCGGCTACACCTATACTCAGCAGCCAAATCCACAGGCTTCCCAAACGGGGCCGACATACAATTAGGGTCCATACTCTGGTTATCAAGCCCTGTACACTGGTTACCAGCAACCAAATCAGACTAGTTATACACCCTATACCCCCTACGGTCAGAATCCTACCGAACAGAACCCATGGGGGCAAGGATATTCTCAACCAACGTGGAGTACAGGTACCAGTCCTTATCGAGGGCCTGGCATGTCGTTTAATCCGTAGTTGCCGTTCTTGGCGACCTTGGAATTACCGGATGTTTCTAAATTAACCAATGATCCAATTCTTCACAATCCTTATTGGCCTCCGGTTCCCACCAAGGTACCCGGCGACTGCCCAAAGTTTGAGGGTAAGGCTGGAGAGGATCCCCAAGCCCATGTAATGACTTACCATCTTTGGTGTTCGTCCAACTCTTGGGTGGATGATTCCATTCGTCTACACCTCTTCCAGCGCACTTTGACTGGCGCTGCCGCTAAGTGGTATATCAAATTACCCCGTGGCATCTTTCAAGATTTCAACACATTAGCCATGGATTTTCTGACTCACTTTCAGTTACCGGTTCGTTACGAAGCCAAGACGCATCTCCTGACTTCGTTGAAGAAAAATAAAGCCACCCACATTTCTGATCACATTCATGAGTGGTGACGTCGTCGTAGACTGATCAAGTTTGATATACCTGATCAGCTACTAACACATTGGTTCACCACCTCTTTAGTCAACAAAATCGCCCAAGATATTGCGATGGGAGCGTGTGTGACTGAAGAACAAGCCATAGCATGTGCCCAGTATCTAGATCTGGTATACTCTCAATCCGGCACGCTGTATGATATTTTGACTGATGCTCCACGCCCGGGAACCTCTAAAGCACCACCTACCCCTGCAGTGGATGGTGTTATTGGTTATGTATCTCAAAATTCACGAAAATCTTTGAATGGGAAGCAGAAGTCCAATTCATCCAATAATTCTGCTCTTCCCGCCCCTCCAGATTCTGGCAAGACTGCGGAGGTTAACGCCGTTTAGGCTAATCCTACGGAAAAAGCCTCCAAAGGAAAGAAGAAGGGTAAAGGAAAATCCAAATCCGACGCCCCAAAGCCAGAGTCTTCTAAACCTCGCACTGAAGATGGTTCCCAACGTAAACTGAAGTACCCCTGCCTTATCTGTGAAGGAGATCATTATACTAAAGATTGTCCTCGACAATCTGAGATTAGTCAACTTTTGAAAGGCTCCAAAGGGACTCCGGCAGTTCTAAAAGAACCGTTCCCATCTCAGCAGACCTAGATGGTTGAGCAGCCCTCACCATCTGCATCATTTGCATCATTTGGGTCCCAAGTCTTTATGATGAATGGTGCTGCACCTATCTCTATCTCTACGCGTTCGAAGGATTATGACGCATCCTGTCAGGCAGCTGGAAAGGTAGTTGTGGATGGTCCACCTCCCCCACTTGTCTCCGGTCCTTTAGAAATTGAGAAGCCTATAGCTGAACCTGTTGTGAGGCCACCCTCTAAAGGTGTTTTGCGAAGATCTTCCTACAATCCAAATGCCCGTGCCGCTCAACACTACAGTATTGTTGAGGATTTGGCACAGGCACCTTCTGCCATGTCTGCATTGGAAGTTCTTCAAAGTTTCCCATCACAACGGAAAGCTTTGTTGTCTGCAATCGGTGGAATCGATCCCGCCGATTCTAATCTTCTCACCTTTGACTTAGAAAATTTTACCCCCCGACTTCCACATCAAATAGCTCTTGTTATTCAAGTCAGGATCAACGGTCTTAACATCCATAGGCCCGTTGTGGATGAAGGTGCTTCCACCTGTGTCATGTCATCCGCTTGCTGGAAGGCCATTGGCTCTCCGACCCTTTCATCATCCCCTAATGCCTTAGAAGCATTCGATGGTTGGGAATCCAAACCCTTGGGTGTTCTCGAGAGTTTGCCGACTACATTACAAGGGAAGACAGTCAACGTGGAAGTAGAAGTGGTTGACGCCAAACTTAACTACAATCTGCTTCTCGACCGCAGTTGGACTCACGCTATGCTATGTGTGACATCCACCCTCTTTCGACTTCTTAAGTTCCCTCATGAGGGAAAAATCGTTACTGTGGATCAGTTGTCTTTCTTCACCTCCACCTCTGAGAACAACATTCCTTACGTGGATCAGATCCCAAATCCCCCCGACAGTGTAGGACCTGGTCTCTTCAAGGACCCCTTCCTCATGGGTATTTTTCCCGCACCACCACCACACACTGTTCAAGTTAATATGATCTCTAGGTCTGATGACCCATGGATCATCCCTTCGCCTGAACTGGTGACTTATTTTGGAGAATTGATGCCCTTAACTCCAGTAGCGATTAATTACTATGAAATCCTTACCACATTTGATCCTCCCCCTCCTCAACATGCTCCTTTGAGCATGGTTTTAGATGTCTATTCTCAATCCCCCTGCCTCGGCGAGGCCGACTCACCTGATCCTCTCAAAGAGATTTCCCTTCTGATGAAGCCATTGTTGAAACAATGTCTCTTGAGGAGCTGCCTTGGAGCGATGGACATCATCGTTCCTCCATGCCCAGCCTGGGGGCAATGTCAGATTGTCTAGAGTGTTTTGCATCTCAGGTTCCTACTCCGCCTCTCCAAACGCCCATATTGACTCATGAGGTCCTTTCGGAAGGAAACCTGAGCAACATTACCCAAACCATTCCAATCGACATCTCCATCAAACCAGGGATAGTTGAGAATATACATGTGGGAGTGACTTGTTCTCCTGACGAGATACGAGTTTATACTGATCTTTTCCAAGAATTCAGAGATGTGTTCGCTTGGTCCTATGAGGAGATGCTTGGGATTGATCCCAGCATAGTAGTGCACGAGATTCCTACCTATCCTGGTGCGAAACCCGTGCGCCAACTCTTATGCCCAGTGCATCCTCGCAAAGCCGCTGCCATTAAAGCAGAAGTTAAAAAACTTCTGAACGCGGGCTTCATTTACTCGATCCCCCTCATAGAATGGGTCTCAAACATTGTCCCTGTAGATAAAAAGTAGGGTACTATAAGGGTCTGCGTTGATTATCGTGATATTAATCGGGCCTGTCCTAAGGAAAATTACCCCACTCCCTTCATAGATCAGATCATTGACGAATGTGCTGGGAGTGAGATTTATTCCCTCATGGACGACTTTTTCAGGTACAATCAGATAAATATTTTACCCGCCGATCAACACAAGATTGCACTCATCTGTCTGTGGGGTACCTTTTCTTACAAAAATCTCCCGTTCGGCTTAAAGAACGCTGGAGCTGCTTTCCAGCGTGCTATGTCGTACGCATTCCACGACATACACCATATCGTTCAACCTTATTTGGACAATCTGCCAGCTCATTCAGCTCGGCGAGAGGACCATCCCGAACACCTCCGCCAGATTTTCCTTCGCTGTAGATGTTATAATATCTGGATTAACCCTCATAAATGCGTCTTTTGGGGTTTATTGTCTCCAAGGATGGAATTTTCCTTGACCCATTAAAGGTCGAGGCTATTGTCAATCTCCCATCACCCTCCTCATTACACCAATTACAGAGTCTGCAGGGAAAAGCTAACTTCCTTCGACGCTTCATCCCGAACTATGCAGAAGTGGCTAAAGGTTTCACGCATCTTTTAAAGCAGGACGTTCCATTTCGTTGGGATGAGATTGCTCAGCAATCCTTTGAGAAGCTAAAGACGTTACTCGTTAATGCTCCATTGATTCGTCCTCCAAACTATCACCGGGATTTCACTCTATACTTGGCCGCCGCGTTTAGCACCATAGCTATGGTTCTAGTGCAGGATGATGATGATGGAAATGAACACGTTGTTTATTATATATCACAGAATCTTCTCGACACAGAAACGCATTACACTCACGTTGAGAAATTGGCGTTAGCCGCAGTGCAAGCTGTGCAGTGGTTCCTCCACTACATCCTGTTGCGTACAATAACCGTGGTTTCGGATTGCAACCCCATGACATATATTCTTTCTCGACAATTACTGGGGGGAAAATACTCCAAATGGATTGTTATCCTTCAGGAGTTCGACTTGGAGTTTACCACTACTAAGTCAACCAAATCACTGGTTTTTGCATATCTCATTTGCTCCCTCCCGACAGACTCCACCCCATCTCACTCCGAGGATCATATACCGGATGAAACACTCTTCCTTATCAGCACTCGTGACCCATGGTATGACGACATCATAATGTATCTTCAGACGTCAACGTTCCAGTCTGAGTTGATCAAAGATGCCCGACGTCAGATTCGGCATCAGTCTCAACCCTACCGCATTGTAGGAGATACTTTATACCGGGTTGGAGTAGATTCGGTGCTCCACCGGTGCCTGACCCTAAAAGAGGCTGAAAAGGTCTTGAATGACTGTCACAGTGGCGCCTGTGGTGGTCACATGTTTGGATATGCCACTGCCCAGAAGATTCTGCGTGAAGGTTACTTCTGGCCATCGATATTCAAAGACTGTATTGTTGCAGTCCGAAAGTGTCATGCGTGCCAGGTTTTTCAGCGCAAGATGCGTGCGTTGCCTCTCCCTCTGCATCCTATTATTACCGTCGGCCCTTTTGCAAAATGGGGCATAGATTTCATGACGTGTAACCCTCATTCGGCCAGGGGGCATGCATATATAATCGTCGCTGTAGACTACTTCACTAAGTGGGCCAAAGCGATGCCTACACTAGCTGCCGACGGTAAGACAACTGCTGAGTTTATTTTCAACCACATTATTGCACGTTTCGGGGTCCCTCAGGCCATTGTTACCAATCATGGCACTCACTTTCGATATTACATGATGGCCGAGCTGACATCAAGACATGATAGCTCAACGCCATATTACCCCCAGGAAAATGGCCAGGTTGAGGCTGTGAACAAAGTTTTGGTCACTATGCTTCAATGAACAGTTGGTATTCATAAGTCCAATTGGCATCTCCAATTGTTCTCAGCTCTATGGGCCTACCAGACGATAGCAAAGAGTGCGACCGAATTCATAGCATTCCAATTGGTGTACGGTCTGGAAGCAACTCTTCCGATTGAGTGCGAAATTCCTTCTTTAAAGTTGGCTGTGGAACTTTTGCCCGAAACTTTTCCTGAAGAAGAGCGTCTCTTGTATTTGGAACAGTTGGATGAAAACAGCCACTTGGCTGCTTTAGTCATTGAAGCACAGAAGAAGCAGGTCAAAGCTCACTTTGATCAATCTGTATCTCCGTGTTCCTTTGTCGAAGGGGACCTCGTCCTCCTATACAACCAAGTGCACGACATACTTGGAGTGGGAAATTTCCAACCTATGTGGCATGGGCCCTACATAGTAAAATGAGTATTGAAAAATGGGGCTTATGAGCTCATTGATTATGAAGGAGTTCCGTTGGTGCAGCCTAGAAATGGGTTGTACCTTAAAAAATACTACGCTTGAAGTTATTTTTGGTGTGGTGTGTGTACATAGGTGTGTATATTCATTTGTGTGCATGTGTGGTGTGGTGTGTGATGTAAGCGTATTTCTGCTAATCGGGTCTTCCTGATTGTGCATATGTCTATTACTCCGTATGTGGGTTTCGCGGGTTGTGCCTCCCGCAGTACCAGGAATCTGTCCTCGGCAGCCTGGGTAATCTATGATCCTGCTGGTGAATTGGTCAACCTGCAAGGTGTGTGTCTGGGTCCTGCTACAAATAATATCGTGGAATATAGTGCCGTGTTGGAATTATTAACCGAGGCTTTGGACCTTGGCATTCGTGAATTACTTGTGTATCTAGACTCACAACTTGTAGTGTCACAGCTTAATGGTCATTATTCAGTTAGAAGCCCATCCATTTTACGTTTGTATCAACGTATTCGTTTACTGGAGAGAAATTTTGATTATATCACATATCAACACATACCCAGACATATGAATACATTAACAGATGCAGTAGCTAATATGGTTTTAGATAGGCATTTGCGAAATTTATAAACAAAACATCATCACATGTGAAAAAGATCCATCCATAAATAGGTATATATATGTGTGTGTGTGTGTGGAAATGTTTGCATAGTGTGCATCACATAAATCAAAAAATATACATGTTCGTCTTAATACAACCGGAGACGACATGTCTCTCAAAAAATATGCATGAAAAGCCCTAGATATCTAATCTGCGTGGTGCTCGTGATAACAAGTCACCGCGCGTACTAAGTGCCTCAGTAGTCGGTGGAGGCGACTAGGCACCCTCACAGTGTGTCTCTGGTATGCTAGCAGAACATCTGCTAGCTGTGAATAGTCCGGGATCCCCCAGGAAATGCCCTCCAGGTTCTGGATCAGTTCGCCTCCTTCGCCACCCTCAGCCTGAGGGTCAAGTACGAAATGGGTTCTCCGCGCAATGGGCGACATGCCCGCAGGCCTCTCTGGGCCGACATCTGCATACACATAAAACTGTTATTAGAACGGACATGTATTACAAGAAATCATAAATACACAAAAAAATAAAAAAGAGTATCATACCCAACTCCTCGTCCCAATCCTCTTCCTCCGAGAGTGGAAGATCGGGATCTCCGGTGAAATCGGTCCCAACATAGGGCCAATCCTCGACCACGATCAGTTGTCGCCGTAACCACCCAAAGAACTCGGGCCTCCAAGACATCTGTTGGCATCCTCCTGACCTGGGCATAAGTGTTTCCCAGCGAGCCATCCTCGGCTCTCTCGGTATCGACTCAACAACAATGGCCCCTTGGCCCTGGAAAATGGGTAGTCGTTCCAGGATGAACGACACCAAAATGGAACCGTAGCCAAACTGCTTTAGTTTGACTTGCTTGCATCTTGTCAGCTGCCTCTTAATATTGGTCGTCACTGTAGTAGCCCAATCAAACAATGTGGGGCTCATACACTCGGAGGCTAGTATGAGTTGGGCTTTTGTTGCCTCATGCGGTGCCTGCGATCCTGCAGCCCGCGTAATGGTGTGTAGCACTACTCTAAGTGCTAGATGACGGACAGTATGGATGTCCACCTTCCCGCTTCCTGATCCGGTTCGTGCCCCTGGGCACACCCTCGCCATCACTTGCTCCATTTTTTCTCCGGAAGGCCTGCTGCCCGTCAAAATGGGTACTGGGCCTCTATGCGACAACCCAGTGATGAAGTAGATATCGGAAACCTCAAGTTGCAGCACTTGGTCCCGAATTTTAAAAACTTCCTCATGTTCATCCCATATGCTAACCAAGTATTGTAGCAGCTCAAGTTGAGCTCATAGACATGGAGTTAGGAAGAATTTCTTGAGTCCACAGTTTCTAAGTGCATTCATACAGGTTTCATTCTCCATAGCCATTTCATCTTCCTCCCCATGTTCCCTCTCTTTCCATTCAATAACCATTGTGCTTGGATTACCTGTATCAACATGATCAAAAACCCTTGTTAGATCTCTGTCATGCTTGACAATCCATGTGGATGGCTCACTGTTTAGAGATTAAAAGCGGAAAATTATGTCGCACCATTGGCGCGACCCCTTTGTGAGCAAAAGCCCATTGGCGCGGGTCCGTGCCCGATACCCGCGCCAATGGCGGAACCCTAAAATTTTAAAATGTCTCCTCCAGAGATCGACTGTGCAATGGAAAATCATAAAAAATAGATCAAAACAGAGCTTAAGGGAGCGTCTCTTACCTGAAACAAACGAGGATCTGAATGGTGTCCCGGATCAGTCGCAATCACTGTCGGAAGTTCACACACAAAAATACCACTATTGCTCTCCAACAAGGTAAAAAGTAAAATTAAATTTGTTTTTACCACTTATGGCCTATTTATAAGTTTTGAAATCAAAATTAGGTTTTAAAAGTCATTTTTTCTCAATATTTTAATATATTTTGTTAGAAATAGATTTTACACTTGCCTTTATGTACAGCGACAAGTTTTTAAGCGACTTGGACAGTGATACGAGTTGTATTTTATACTTTTTTGGACTCGGTAAAAACATGAAAAAGTCACTTTGGAGTCATCTTTCAGCTCTTTTCTGCCTCTCTAAACATGAAAAGATTGCCGAGTCCCTTTTCGTTTCGATCTCGTTAAAGTGGCCACGAAACGACACCTATCCAGTATACGTTTACCCCTTTTTCGGGCTAGGATAGATTATTTATGAAAAAGGAATACCCTAGCCTATCGTGACAAGGAGGCTTTCTTAGACATTTTTTTCTACCTTTTCGGGTCTGAGGAACTATTTACGAAAAGAGACTGTTGGAGTTTACTTTTCCACTGTCTTTTCAAACTCTCTAAATATGAAAAGATGCCAAGTTCTTCCTTTGTCAGACTTGTTAAACCCTGATGACATCGGAATCAGTCATGATGACGATATTCGAGTTCCTCCTTCCTAGGGCTCGTTAAATGTACTAGGATGGATTCGCCCGAAGGGAGGACTTATATCACAAGCATATGCTATCCCCTTCAAGCTTGTTTTCAAAAATAATTGGGGTACTCGCCAGAAATGGTGGGGAAAAATGGAACCAGCATCATTGTCGTGTCGGCAGTATGTCGCTCTTGAACATGGCACTTGTCTGCATTCGTGTCGGGTTGGGGACATCTCATCTCTTTTTTCACTTGTCTCCATGGGTTTGGGTGATCCCTTTTGACCTCTCATCTTCTCTTTGCCTCGTCACCATGACCTCTGATCTTTTGATGTCAAATACTGCCAAATCCACTGTCGTGCCGCCGATATGTTCAAGAGAAGTTGACCTCTGCAAATTTCAACCTTCCTCTGATTATCATCTGATCCTGATTCACAAAGAAATTATGTTCCTCTGTCTCATGTCGATGATGTGGGAAACACTATGGCCCACCTTCGATCATGGTCACTTCCTGTTGACTTCAGCTCATTATCTAGGAAGCTGATCTAGAGACTCCCTTCTGGTACCTTGGAGCCTGCATGCCTCAATGGCAGGTTCTTCGCGTTCAACGTGAGGTTTTCATCACTGGCCTCCGATCGAGAGATTCTACGGGTGTTCGACGCAAGCTCATTGATTCACATGCCGTAGATTGTACCTATAGTACCTTGAGGACCATTGTCATTATTGGTGGTACCTCTCGCGTCTGTTAACAACTTTCATCATTGGCTGGTAATCAGACGATGTTCCTGCATGTTCGACTTCAGATCACTTATTCACATGCTTGAACTTGTACTCTATTCGGGTTGAGATGGAGCGCAAGACCCTGGATTCTGTCTGTTATAATCCAGGCTGCGATTTTGTGGATTATTATGATTGTTTACATGACTCATTCACCGGATGGCTGTGACCATACCTGAGTCTATTTATCGATCCTCACTGGATGGCTGTGTCCATACCTTGGATCTGGATTATTGTATACTTTGTTATCGATGGATGTGCCCTTACCACATATATATCATGTATCTGAGATATCAGTTGTACTTCTCTACGCAGGTTTTCCGACGGCGGTGTTTTCAGTTGGACACGTTCTCGTAAAGCATTTCACCCCTCTCTCTCTTTCGGGCCTCATGCTTTAGGGGGCATCTATTACACAGCAATTTGTCAACGTCCCTGCAATTTCCCGTCCCGCACATTGGAGGGCTCATTCCGTGACCTGTGAGCAGTGACATAACTTGAAAACACTTTCATGGCATTCCCCTAAACATGTACTTTCATTGCCCTGAAGACAACTCCTTGTGAAAAACCCTAAAAATAACCTTTTTTGCATTGGCACGGGTACATAGTTCAGCCCTATTGCCAAGGGGGAAAATCCTCCAAAGAGGGCGCGCCAATTGGTGCTCTGTCCCAGAGCTGCACCCACGTCAGGCTTAATAAAGGGTGTTTTTTAAAAATAAATGGTAGAAGATTGACCCCAACCAATTCCTAAACTGGTCTCTAATTTGAGTTGGGAGGTTGGCTCCAGATTTCCATGTAGAGGAAGTAGTTTTCCACCTCTCATGGAAGCTTCCTTGAGGATAGGGCCAATCCCATGATTGTAGGGATCCCAACTCCCCTTCCTCCATCTATATAAGCTTGCCATTTTCCTTTGCAAGCTATTTCCCAAGAGCCTTCATAGCTTGAAGAATGCTGCAATAGTCCTCATAGAGCCAAATCTATAGCAAGGGGACTGACGATCGAAGAGAGAGGCTTGTCCCCATCCTTGACAAGCTTTATCAAGACGTATTCCGCTGGCGACCCATCAAAGGAGAATTCAGTGTCAGAGCCAGGTTGTATTTTCCTTTGTATGAATTAATGATAAGCGACTATTGGTTATGGTTCCACTCATTTTGTTCATCATGATCATGAGTTGTGTCCTCTCTGACTGACGCATAATTGTATATATTGGATTTTACGCTTGTGTTTGTTGTGTTTCTTGCGTGTGCAAGTGTTCAAGCGCAACGAGCGTGAGGATTGTGATCTGCCGGAGCAAAGGAACGAGAGTGTTGCCTTCTCTACGAACAATAGCGTTGGATTCGAGGTAAGCCTTCTTCGTAAGTTGGTTTATTGCAATTAGGGACCTGCACCATAGCATGTTACGATTGTTGCTAGACCCGTCTCCCGTGCTAGTAGGACGCTCGTCCGCGAGAGGGGATTTCCACTTCCTCTTTAACACACCTTGTAACTCATATAGATCTAAGAAGAAACTCAACAAACCTATCACATTACTAACACTTCCATTTCTAGTACATTATTCTAGTATCCTAATCTTTGATGGAGTGAAACAGATTTGCCATAACATAACAATGCTCATTGCTTGTCTTACAAATATGACTCCAAATATTTCATCTTGACTTTCGTCTTCCAACATATTGATATATTTCTTCTTGACTTGTTGCCCAAAATCTAATGCTTTCAACCTTTACAATATGACTCAAATATTTCATCTTGATTTTTTTTGCTTCACATATTTACATATTTCTTCTGGACTTGTTGCTCCAAACTATACGTTTCAACTCGTGTAGTCTTCTTCCTACTCTAGATCATGAACTCTGGATATTGCTTATTATTGCAACGAGGATGATAATCCATTTCAACTCCTTTTTAAACAAGTTCATTTTCATCCTCAATAGTTTCTTTTTTCATTGAAAACTCCGCGTCAATCCATAATGATGTTTAATCTTTTTCAGACTTTCCACATATGAAAATCTCATTAACATTTTCATTTTATACATCATCCATGTTGTCTTCAACATTCATTGTCGTAACTTCTATGGAGACTTCATTAAAACATGGTGTTTCAAGCCATGCTTCCATGGAGATTTAATTTTCTTTCAACTTTTGTTAGCTCTTCTTCATGCTAATATCTACACACCGAGAAACATTCATGAGATTCACTAAATCATCATAATTTGGTTTTTTTCTGAATTTTGTTTTCTTCTCGCTAATATTTCTTTATTCCGCCTTCATGTGGCTCACCCAATTGATTTTCAACTAAAGAGTACGCTTCTCCATTGAACAATTCATCTATGAACTTTTTGTGCAACATTTGGAACCACCTCTTGAAAGTTGTTGATTATCATATTTCACTTTAAGTTCTTCAATTCCTCTACTCCTTTCCTATAACCTTCACCGTAGATTCTTTTGCGACTCTTTAAACATTTTTCTCCGCTCACAACATAGTTCATCTCTAAAGATATCCCAAAATATTTTTGCATTATGTATTTCACCATATTCATGCAAAATACTAGAAAATATGTTTTCATCAATTTTTACCTTAGAAAGATGGAAAAACAAAAAATAATGGTTGTACCGATTTTTTCAATTTTTTCATCAGATTCGGTCTAGTTCGCATTATGATCCTCCTATAAGGGAGTTTTTCTATTTGAAACATTCCATATTTTTCTCAAGACTTTCTCCGTACTTGATTCTTTATCCTAAGTTGTTTTGTGTTCTCTCTAGAATTCTTCAATTATGTTTTATGACTTGTGATTTCCTTCCTTATCTTTTTTCTTTCTAATTAACCCAATGTGATAAATATTGCGGTCTACTTTATCTTTATCACGGAACCAAGTTCTAAATAAATACTAATCGTTAAAATACCGAATTAATCTTTATAAACACTAAATATCCAAACTTTTCTATGCCCAAAAAAATATCTCATAACAAATACTTTTACCATATATTTTTACTGCCCCATAAGAAAAACTTACCTAAAAACACTTGTACCTTATCTTTATATCTTTAAAAAGCAAATATATAAAATATATAAAATATTACCTTTAAAACTACATAATAATAACTCCATATTCCAATTAAATGAATTATTCCAAAAAGATGAAGAAAATAATTCAGCTCCTAAAAACAAAACCTCGTGTTTTCCACAAAACAATTACGGCAATGAGGATGACTCGTCTATTTCTCGATGATGCAGGATGGCTCTCCTTATTCAGCAATGACTTTTGTAGCGATAAAGAAGTATGCAGTTTCCAAGGAGCCTGCAAAACCCACGGCTTTTTGCTCTCAAATCCAAGAAGTAATAGCTTCCACCTTTACCCTGCAGCTCGTAAAGACGTGTGTACCCTAAAAAATGGCTGGAAACTGATTTATCCAGCGGATGCGATACTTTGAAAAATAGTTAAAGTAATAGAAAAAAAAGAAGTTAGGCAATAGAATAGTTTGATGGCAGTTTTTGTCAGAATTTGGTTCAATAAAATTCAAAAAATGAGGTAGTTGCAGTGTTTGAAATCTATTTTTGATAGTGGAAATGGATACACTATCAAAAACTCTTAAAATACTCAAATACTGAAATTTAACAACTATAAACAAGATTCTAATAAAATTACCAGATTTTTTTCAAAATTCTACCAAATTCTAGACAACTAACGCCAAAAAAAGCTATGACGGCGTGTTTACCTCACATCGTCAACGATGATAAGAACGGATTGACTTTGATCATTAATTTTTCACTTCAAGAGTAAAACGTACAGCACAGAACCTTGTAAAATTGCAAGGAATCCGTGGCAACTTGATTGCACATAGCGGCTTAGAGTGCTTAACACTCAAACAAATTTTCGTCTGCAGGTTGATCTTCGATCTGCTCCACACAGCACTTTACACGATCTCGTTCCATGCAAATTCCTCTCGCATATCTGACCGATTTGAGCCACATATATCACACTAATCTGATGTGTTACTGCCACACAGCCCCCCAAACACAGTTCGCCTTCAAAACCTCCACAGAGGTGGGGACACAGAAAAGGATCTCAGATCCAGATCCAGATCCACGCACCTCACAAGCACCATAATAACCAGAAATGGATGGATTTTGATATGCCAAACCCAAATTTAACTCTTTTACAACCTTCAGGCAGATACAAATACAGAGTCAACTTTACAGACACCAACACAACACAGCTTCTAATGACCTTCCGGCGCATTATCATCATCACCGATCTCTACACCGGGAGATCTCAACACTTCTGCCAGGCTCAGCTCCACGACAGCCAACAGGGAATTTCGGTTTCTCTTTTTTTCAAACATGTTTCTTATGCATACAGAAAAACAAATAATTGTTTATAAATAACGGTACCGGCGGCTAGCACATAACTCAAGGCGAACCCAATTGGGTTTGGGCGTCGAGCTCAGCACCTAAACAAGCACACAACTCAGCAATCACATCAACTCAAATTTTACACTCATCCGTCTACACAATTTTCACACATCATTTTCTAAACATTAATAAGTTGAGTGACAAATGAGATTAAATATTTGCTCATACATATTTACTAATCATATATTAAATTAAATTTTATTTGACTTTAATTATTTAACTTTGTTGTTTTGAAGTTGTCTTTCTCTACAAACTCAACTCTCAATTGCAAAACACTAACACTAACTAACTGAGATATGACTGCTAAGCCAAAAAATTCAAAAACAATAATTATAATTAAAACATTAACTAATTGAATATAGTTACTGTCATAAAATTAAACACAGTGATTTTCCAACAACATGCAACATTCACTCCAACTCCATAGACAACACGCACAAAATCGCCTCAGAACTCCTCATTAACAATCCAGATACACATTTTTGAAAACCCAGATCTTGTCTCACAAATCTCAGCTTTATGGCTTTGATACCCAATTAGAAACACTAAGTTTAGAGCGGAAAACTTTAATCAGGCCCAAGTCTGCTCACACTTGCTCACTGTAAATAGTGGCATTATGTCTGGTATTATAAAAATGACAGGATAATTAGATTAGATGGATATAAATAATATAGAAGATATGACACTCATTTAACAACAACTCAGTTATATTAGAAAACAATTACTTCTAGAACAATATTTAGTAATTCATAACCTATCATATTACCAGACACTTTTATTTCCTACATTATTTTAACAAAATTTGGTAAAAAAGAAAATACCAAACACTGAAAATTTGCTTTTCAAGCCAACAGAGGGTTAATAAATTGATTGATTTAAGATGAGGTAGATAATTATATATATTGGAACACTCGCCTCCTACAAACCAAGTTAACCAAAATAAAAAATAATAATCTCTTTCAAGGTCTTTGAGACCCATCTCTCCATTTTCCAGAATGAAAATATAAAAACAAACAAACAGACGTCCAAGGAGATGTAGAGCACAGGTCGTTGAGACCCATCTCTCCATTTTTAACATAATGAAAAAATATAAAAACAAACAAACAACGTCTCAGGAGATGTAGAGCACTTAACGAGTTGAAATACTTCCCAAGGAATCAGATTGGCCCAAAGAAAGTTTGATCAACTACTGTAACATTGACTATAGTCCATTTCAGGCGGTCTCCTGAAATGGACATTGAGTATAGGCCATTTCAGTAAGCAGTCCCTTGAAATGAAAGCAGTGAGAAGGAGAGCATCTGTTGCTGATGAATTATCTCAACTCGCTACAGACTAGGTGATTTAGTGTTACCAGAGTTTGATATGAATGAGATTAAGTGATTCAGGGTTACCAAGTTTTAGCATATAGAAGAATTTTTTTAAAATTTTTTTCAAGTTGTATTAATTATCTAGTAATACAATTTAATTATATTAATACAATTATATTTAATAATGTGATTTATACAAGTGAACACACGGCAGATGTTTGAAATGGCCAGCCACTGGCTCTTTATTTATCACTAAAACTTACAGTTGCATCCAATCAAACGGTTGATATCATAGTTTGTTGAGAGGCTGATGTTAAAAAATGCAATGTTAGAAAATCTAATGCACTGTTAGAAAAATGTTGTAAAGAAAATGATATAGTTAGAATATAATTCATAACCGTTTTGTTTTTTACAGGTTCTTTATCCTTTTGGGGTAGGTGGTGTAATGGTGTACAATAAAATAAATCTAAATAGTAGTAATAAATCATATTAATAATAATAAATTATATTAAGAACAAAATATAATTAAAAATATATATATGTATAATATATAAGTATAAATTATATAATAGTTATAAATTAAAATTTATTATTATAAAAATTTAAATAATAATTATATTTTTAAAATTGAAAATAAGAATATTTTTTGCATGTTAGATTTAAGATTTTTGTGATCGATTATATTTTCATTTTGTTTTGAAGATGAATCACATTAGAAACTTGACCAAATTATCATGATGTGATTAGTCTTAAAGACATTTATCTAAAACATTTTTGTTGTAAAATTTATATAACAATGATAGAATCTTAAATCTCATTCATTAATTATTTAAAAAATTATATTTTGTAGCAATTACAAACTCTTATTCAAATTTTGCTCAAAAATTTTTTTGTATCTCTTGAGAAATCACTTTTGAATACTAAATACTTAATAAATTCAAACTTAAATACTAAAAAACAATTACGAGAGTAACATAGAATTTTAAAATCACTAGAAAAATAAAATTTGAGGACCCTCTACTTCCTAAACACTTTTTCACAAATCTATAATATTCTATTTCCTCTCTAAGATTGACTTCTACTTCCTAAATTCTTTGTCGTAAGGATTTATAGAATCCTATTCCCCTCTTTTAATCGTAGATCTAGAATCAGCGTAGGTATTTGGGTTTTTGATTTGCCATTCCACTAAAAAATCTATTTAATGTTAAAATTGTCAAAAGAAAAAAAAGAAAAAAAAGCATCACTACAGTAAAATATCTAGTCTAAAAATCGGAATTTAAGCCCACACTCCTAGATACTATTAGGACCAGATTCAGATAGAATTTCAAAAGGTTGAGGTCTAAGTTCTACTTCTAAAATGACTTAGGTATCATTTTAATATATACAGCTGTGTCTGATTTATTTCCTTTCTTGTTAGGCGAGTGCCGAAGGACTCTTTTGGTCTTTGCTATGATTCATTGCTGCTTAAAAGCTCAATAGTTTTGAAATTTAGGTGTGTGTGTATATATATATATATATATATATGTGAGTGAGTAAAACTGGGAGATGAAGTTGTTCAGTGGAATAGTGGAATAGTTTAATGGTTAAAGCTGAAATTTGTCAATCTAAAATTAAAAAATCAGGTAGTTGGAGTGTTTGGAATTCAGTTTGATAACAGTGATTCAGCGCTATCAAACCCTAAAAAACCCAAAATCAACTATAAATAAAATTCTGATAAAATCTTTGCCAGATTTTTTTCAAAAATTTTACCCTATTTTAACTCAATTTTTCCAGTAATATATATACAAGATTTACCTTAACGAAAGTTTTCAGTGTCATCTGTTTCCAACAAAAAAAGAGAGAATCAAGAGAGATATGAACCTCGATGAAACGAAATAAGTCCGATATGTAGTTGATAAGGTCACTGAAATCGCCATCGAGATTTTTTTGTCAACTGCATTGGCGGCTTCCATTACGGTCTTAGCATGGTCCGACTCCCTGTGAAGTTCGAGGAGGAGGAGGTCGAAGAGATTGTGCTGGGCTGGGAAGGTGGAGAGCAGACGATATTGCTACGAGTACTTTGAGAACAGGAGGGCGGCACAGGTACTGATGGGACGGATGATGTTACAGTAGCTTGAGCAACAGGGAGGGCGGCATTGCGTACTGATGGAGCGATGATGCTACATGAGTACCTTGCGAACAGGAGGGCGGCAGAGGTACTGATGGATCAGATGATGTTACAGTACCTTGAGAACAGGGGGGCGGCACAGGTACAGGTACTGATGGAGCAGATGACATATGAGTACCTTGCGAACAGGAGGGCGGCACAGGTACTGATGGATCAGATGATGTTACAGTACCTGGGAACAGGGGCGGCACAGGCACAGGTACTGATGGATCAGAGTAGATGTTATGTACCTTGAGAACAGGACGGCAGTACAGGTACTGATGGGATCAGATGATGCTACAGTACTTTGACAACAGGAGGGCAGCACAGGTACTCGATGGAGCAGTTGATGCTACAGTACCTTGACAACAGGAGGGCACAGATACTGTACCATCTGTAGAAGCATTAACTTGAGAGGAAGCCACCGCTGATGGAGAAGCAGAGGAAGATAATTGATGAGAAGATTTTTACTACCGTATGAGTTGCTGTAGGCCGAGAAGGGCTGGTAATGGGGCAAAGCATGGAAAGCATGAGAGTAAACCCAGCAGTAACATTGCAGATGGCTAGTTATTGATAAAGATGCAACGATGCGCAGTTTGAAAAAGCAAGGAACTAGAAATGACTCCAGTCACTAGCTCCAATTCTTCGCACATGAGCAACTCAAGAAAGTGATTTGAACATAAGATTATTACATAGAAGTGTACACTATCTCGATCACCTCTAGCACACGCAGAAGGATTTAAAAGAGGGAGCTAATATAATTCATATATTTCAGGGGTCAGTTAATTATTGTTTATTAGATGTTGCATTAGTCTTATTTGATGATAAAATGTAAAAACAATAAAATAATTATTATTAATTATATATTTCAAGGTTCTAATACAGTTTCGATAATAACAAAATGAAAACAATAAAACTATTATTGATTTAATATATATGTTTAATTAACTCACCTACTGACTACATTCAGTGTGACCAAAAAATTATATTAATCTCATATCAGTTAGTTGTATTCATTGAGTAAATTATATTAATGTCATATTAGAGTTGTACTCATTAAGTTTGTCTAGAAGTTTTTAGTGGGACTTTTTGAAGTTTTTTATGGTGGTTTTTTTTGGGTCTATTTTCTTAAAATCTGGCCGGAATTTATTGAAAATAAAAAAAATTTGATGAGAAACCTCGCATAATTGAAGTGTACAGAATCTATATATACAATCAAAAAACCAATTTAAATAACAGAAATCAAAATTTTACCCTCAATGTTTTTCACCCAATTCACTAAAAACAACCCCATAATAAAAATACATCGCTTTACTGACTACACAACATTTCATCCAACTGTTTTCACAAGATAAAAGGATATCGCGTGAGCATCTGTGGCCTGCAAATTGATTATTTACCCGTTGTCTTTTTCCTTCTATTTAATATTATATTATTAAATAATAAAATAAAAAACAATAAAACCATTATTGATTTAATATATTAATTAACTAACTCACTAGACTACATTCAGTGTTCAGACCAAAAATTATATTAAAAATTATATTTATGTCATATAAGTCAGTTGTATCCATTAAGTTTCCCTATAATAAAAGACATCACGTGTTTCATCCAGCTAAGCACGCCACAGATTCTATGTGTCATATCAGCTGTGAAGTTGTGATCCACTAAGTTTGTCGAGTAGGATATTTCCACTAAGGGATTCATCAAGTTTGACTTTTTTATTTATCTCTTTTTCTCAACTCTCTTAAAACCTTTGTTATTACCAGTAGTGTTATTACGCGTAGTTATATTTGTTTGGGTATCTAGGGAAATCATTCCAACGCTTTGTAAGCTTCATTTATCAATAATATAATATATTGTGCCTTTGAGTCTATGAGCGCGTGCTAAGCGAAGCGACATGCATTTCCTCGAATTTGATGTGACACAGGAAGTATGTTTAATTCAGGTGGTCTTAAATGTATCTTCGTTTTATTTAGGTTGCCAAAATGTAGTACATTAAAAGTCAAGAAAATGTAGGTGCATAGATATCGGACTTAAGTACTGTATGTTTTTAATTAAAAATTTGCTTTTATTAAAAATTGGGATCAGTTTCAAATGTGATTCAAAATAACAACCTAACATGATCATTTAAATAGTTTAAGAAACAAACTATAGCTCTATGAGTTTTATGGTGGGAGTAATACGATAACACGTGAGTTTATATTGAGGACATATATTGAGGAAAAAAATGATATAATATATTGGGGATATATAGGGGGTAAAGAGTTTTTATATTGGCAAGTATAAAAAATGGAGCTCAAAGTTAATGAAAAAATATAAAGGGCTATAAAATATTTTAATAAAAAAATATATCTACAATATTTAGTGAAAGTAAGATTTTTTAAATTGAGAAGGTTTATTGGGTTCGTATTGGTAGGGGTTTAAATAATGTGATTTTAGTGGTATTTTCCAATGTGCAGCCAAATTAAGGGTATTGTTTAATATGACATGAATGCACGTGATATGTTGGAGGTTCATTGAGTGAAGCCTCCTTGCGCTCGCCGAAACGAAAACCCTCAAAAGAAAAACGTAGGCAATAAATCGCTCAAGATGAAAACCACTACGATTAAACTTAGACAGACACACATAAACCCACACAACCGAGAAGCCAACACGATGAACACAACCTCTGAAACAACACCTTGAATTGAAAATTATTGCACTGTCATAACAACCTCCACAACCCTCTAAACTAATTAGGAGATATTTGAACTAAATTAGGCGAAATACCATAAGCTTTGAGCTTGATACACATACATACAATTAAACCTATCGTATTGCAACAAAACCCAAACCAACTCGACGAACCTAAACCTAGTGACCCAAGGATAACAATACTGCATACTTGACCAAGAACTCAAGATCCATGCCAAAACTAATGAAATAAGATACTCCTGTTTTGTACTTTGGCCTTGTCACCATACTCTTAGGCCTAACATAAGAATTTTTTTAATATCGAGACTCGATTCAACCAAATTAAGAGCAAATAAACCAAAATAAACTCCCAATGAGAGAACATGACCAGCATATCACGATGGGAGAACTCCACAAAGGCCATCTTACTCATTTCCTCTGCTGCATTATTGATCCATTCTCATAGGAAAAGAGTACAAGTATTCCACCACCTCCACACACATTAGCACACCTTCACATTGAAATATTCAAACCGTGAAAGCATGACAAAGCTTCACGATGGGGGTCGATCGTTTACCCTCACCTCCATCTAGACCCACAACATTACGAACTAAGACTACCATGCTACCACATTTAATAAACCATACCCATGCTCTATGCATGCACTAACACATAAATTCGTTAGAGATATAAATTCTACCTACCCTCCAATAGTGTGTGAAGAATTTTCACTAAGACTTACATGTACATACAACGTAAGCACACCCCCATCATAACGCCCCCATCAGAGAATATTTATTTTAATTTAAATAAAGAAATCAAATAAAACTAGCATTTTAAAGGGCAAAGGGTACGCCGAAGACGATTAAACATTAAATGATGCTAGGTGACCGATGTATCGAACGAGAGGACGAACTGAGGACAATTGTCAATTTTTATTTTGTTGTGGCGGGCGATGAGAAATGTTTTGATTGGGTGAGGTGAACAAAAGATTTGCCCGGCCCCACCTAACAAAGAGAACGCCTTCCGACGTAAAAAATTTCTCAACAAGTTGTATTCAATGTAGGGTTGAAGCTTTGAAAATTTATTGGCTTCGACAATTTCGATTTTTTGTAATTAATGTTGGTTATGGTTTTGATGTTATCTAGAAATGAAAATTAGTAATGTAACATAAAGAATCACTGAGCGATATTCAAAGATGTTTTGATGTCACATGACACCCACATTAATGATGTAACATAATGAAGCTATTAGTACCTCTTTATAATAATGCCATGTTATAATGTAATGTTAAGAAACTTCAAATGAACCTATAATTTGACCTGTATTTGATGTTCGACAAAGATTTTTGATAAGATTATCATTAATGAGATTTTTTTACATTACATCACCATTTTTCATTCATAAAGGTGTCAAAATCTGATAGGAACGTATTAAACTCACTCACGATAAAAAGTTATGTAAGGACATCTTCCTTATGTAAAAATATATCTTGCAACATGACTCCGCTAATATTTAGCCAATCTCAAAAAATAATCGCAGTCTACCTTGGTTCTTGTTATTTATTTATTTTCCTATTTTTTTTCATATGTTTACTTAGGTCATCGTGAGCTTTTTTCTGGGTCTATTCATGTTGGTTTTATAGAAGCTCTTATTATGTGCTTAGACTCTTGTTTTGATTTTGTTTTGCTTTTTCTCAAGTAAGGTTTTAACTTTAGTTTTAGTTATATTTTTAAAGTTAAGACTTATTTGTAAACTTCATTATCAATAACATATTGTGTTTGTGCCTCGAAACTATGAATCTAAAAAAACAAAAACAAAAACAATAAATACTATTTTTTATTTTTTTTTCTCATTTTTAAAACCTTTGTTATTACAAGTTGTTATGTTTGTTTGGGAATATAAGGAAATCATCTCAACTCATTGTAAGCTTCATTATCAATAATATATTGTTCCTTGAGTCTATGAGCTTCAATGAGTCTATGAGCGCGCTTATCGGGAGCGCGAGATGTTTCCTTGAATTTAATGTGCCACATGAAGCATATTTAATTTAGGTGGTCGTAAATGTAATACTAACAAAGTAATGTTTCAATTAGGTTGTCGAAATGTGGTACATGAGAAGGTGGAAAATTTTAGGAGTTAATATTGGCAAAATGGGCTAATTTTCCATGTTTTTTCCAAAAAAGATTCGTTAATTTCAATTTTTTTCAAAAATATTCCGCCTAAATTTTATAGTATAAAATTATTTTACCTTAAAAATTGCCAAAAATTTACATAGTGGGGACTATATAAAAAATTATTAGAAATTTGAATACTTTTACAAAAACATCGCCAAACATTTTACAAATTGCATATTATGTACTAGTGATATTTGCCAAGGTTTCTAAATCCTTTAAAATAAATTTCCATTTTTTAAATTTCTCTCCTAGATAAGAAGTTAAGAAAATATAGGTAATATTTATAAACATAGATACGGAACAAACTATGTTTGTATGTTCAAAATCACATTTTCAATAAATTGATTATAACTTTTTTTAATTAAAAAAAGTGGGGTCCATTTTAGATTCAACTTAGTTTCAAAAAATAACTAAAAAATATTAGAATAATTTTTATTTGGATAATGTTATAGAGGAGAATATTTACACATTGATTTTAAAATATAGACTCGATCCATTATATTACATAACTTATTTATGTATTGGTTTAAACTCAAGTAATTTTATTTTAAATTTTAAATTTAATATTAAGGTTATCTTAACTTGACTCAATTTAGTTATTTTTTAATTAAATAATTATTATAATAACATTTACATAAACAATATTACGATAATCAATAATATAAAAATCTTTATGTATTGGATTTAAAATATAGGCACCTTTTTGTTAACATAAAAATTTATATTTGTTAAAACTTCATATTAAATATAACTTAAATTATAATTTTATTTCGAGACTTTTATGTCACATCGTCCATCTAAAGTTGTTTTTGTTAATCAAACCATAAATTTGACTACACTTAGAAATTATTTATATTATATCATCCATGAGATATTGTTATATTAATTAAAACTAAAATTTCAAAATGCACACTCAAAGATTATTTGCTTATTTATGTTATACCATTGATGTGGATTCTTTATATTATGTCACTAATTTTGTTTTATAAATGATAACAAAATATTAACCCCACATTAAATACTAACCAAAAGTGTCAAACAAAATCTTAGAAACTTCAACCCCATATTGAAAGCAGCGTATTAGAATCACCCATGTCAAGAAAATTTATGCAAGAACAGTTTTCCTTTATGTAAAATTATATATTGGTAACATGACTACTCTAATATTCAACCAAGCTAAAACAATTACAGGACATCTTCCATTTTATGTAAAAATATATCTTCAGAACATGACTACACCAATATTTAACGAAGTACAACAAATAACCTCAAGTTAACACTCTACTCGTTCTTGTTATTTTTTCATTTTATTTTAATTTAACTATTGTTTTTATATGTTTGCTTAGGCCCTCATGGAGCCATTTTTATTTGGGTCTACTTAAGCTGGTTTAAGAAACCTTACTTTGTGCTTATATTCTTGCTTTGATTTCGCTTCTCCTGCTTTTCTCAAGGGTTGTAACTTTAGTTTTTATTTATGTTCTCTGGTAACCAGACTTATCTTAGTGAGTTTAATTATCAATAATATATTGTGCCTTGAGTCTAACCTCGAGTTTACAAGCTTCAATGTGTATAAAATAAGAATAAAAAGTTAAGTATTTTATTCTTTTTCTGTGGCTCTCTTAAAACCTTTTTTTATTAAAAGTTGTTATAATAGTTTGGCACCCAAGGAAATTATTCCAACTCTTTCGAAGAGTATCGAAATTCTTTCCCCTATCATCACATGCGTAGTTACCAAAATTTGGTTATCTTGGCTTTCGCATTGTTGGGATTTCTATTCACCACCTTCAACCTCTGCATGCATGATGGGTCCATGTATCACGATGGAAAATGATGTGGCACCAACCATATTTGCATTGACCAATGTGACAAGAAACATAAGAAGAATGATTATACTATGTTAAAGAACCAATTGGGATGTACTCAACTCTTTATTCTCCTAATTATTTGAGAGCACATCGTCTCGATGTTCAATTAATTTTGAGTTAGCCCCCTTAATAAATTATTCTCCACCTCGAGATGTCATCTAGCTTCGATGGATACCAATATCAAGCCCCCGACTCTAGAGAAAATGGGTGTCTTAACTCTGAAGGAGTGCCAATTTAACCTCAATTAAAACTACTCGTATATGATTGGGTGTATTGACTCTTAAGGAGTGTCAATTCAATCAAGAAAAACTACTAGATATATGAAATCTCAACAATCCCAATTTCAAAATCTCAACCCTTAAGCTTCGCATCACTCTTGGTCCTTGGTATTTTTAGAGTTCCAACTTCCACAACTCTTATTTTCCCTTATTTCAACACTTTGGTGACACTTAATACAACTCACTCAACATTTGACACTAGTGATATTAGTCTTTGAAGGACAACCGAGCCTCGATATTTGAAACTTTATATTAACTCACTTTTCAACCATAAAAGACTTAATATTAACTTACCCAACCTTATACAATTTATAAAAAAAAAAAAACTAAATTATATATGATTTAACCTTTAATTTTATTCCTTTCACTATGATCTCATTAACACTTATCACTTTTTCTCTTCACATGGAAAGGGGACTTAAATACATTTGGGATCTAATTTTCTAAATACAACTCCTCATGTGAAAGGACTCGAAGGAATTAGATCCAATTCTCTAATGGCATCTCTCTTGTTCATGTCATTTTAGATAATAATTTTTACATTTATTAAAGTTAGAAAATGAAGTGGTATGTTTACTCTTTTAAGAGGAGAGAAATTTTCTCCCTTCTTTATATATTGATTAGAAAAAAATTATAATTAATATAGTTATTAACAAAAATATTTATTATTATTATTAGTGAATTGAAGTATTTGTATTACTCAAAAACATGTTTACATAGAGCATGCTTGCCGAACACCAATATATTTACCCAATTCCATCGTATTCTCACTAACCGTACATGCAAATATCTTACAGACATCAAAGTTGACATGTTACTAAATTACAATATAGACATCGCCATCCCACCGAAAATATATCAGATACAAACACCATAGTGGCAATAAAGGCCCTTGTCTTTCTATCCAAACGATGTTGTTTGACATAGCAAAAACACGCCAGGGAAGTCCCATAATGAACCAAAAATTAACCATCATGATAAAACGAAATAATACACTTTATAATTATACCACAAAATTTTCCCAAGACTAAAGGAAAACAAGGCCACAATATTCATAGTCGCATGACATGAACAAGCAATCGAAGAGCTAGAGGCAAAACACCATAGTTCTTTCCATTACGACTAGTCATTTTTAGAGGAGGACATAACTGGTAGAGACCTTGTAAGAGAACCCAAGGTTTCTAATGTCTCAATTGTCCAAGTCATATACAATATGATTTTCTACGTGCTCTAGTCGAGAATCAAACCTATCTAGACAAAAACTTTGATTCTTGAGCATCTTTTTTTGATGTCTTCTCAAAGGAGAATAAATTATATCTTTCAACACTACACCCTCGAGAGCATATTCATCTACCAATGCAGTAGCCACTAAATTTAAGTATTACTTTTTTCCTACCCATGGTATGACTAAGGCTAGAAAACTCATGTTGACATATATTCCATAATTCTAAATTTGAATGAGACCGACTTTCGATCCCCCGCATAAGTATTTTTCTGCGTATGTCTTTCCTAGTCTTTATGAAAACGTGTTGAAATAGAAGGCATTCAAGTCATGGAAAAAAAATTTAGCTCCTCTCTAACCCCGAGGAGCACCGTCACTATCCCCTCATCTACATCTCATCATTTACCGCGGCATGACATTTTCCTTAGGAGCACACCTTGGGAAGCTACTATGAATTCCTTCTACAAAGAAACAAGAGAATGAAATCCAAAGTCCCTAACATTAGAACCAAGATGCCACTCAACATGACCATCCAAATAGATTAAGACACATACACTTGCCAAAACGGAAACCACCCCTCAAAAGAAGACGTAGGCAAAACCGCCCAAGATGCAAAAACTCACTACGATTAAACTCGTACAAGACCCACATAAACCCACACAACCCACGAGCCAAAACGGTGAGCACAACCCTCTGACACAACACCTTGAATTAAAAAATTTGCAAAATTGGCATAACAACCTGCATAACCCTCTATAACGACAAGAGATATTTGGACTCGAATTAGGTGAACACCATAAGCTTTCGAGTTCGATACACATACATACACTAACCGTATTGTTTTGAAACACAACCCACTACCAACATGACTAACTCGAAGTTAGGTGACCCAAGGATAAAATACAAAACACTCACTAAGAACTTAAGACCCACTAAAAGCACCGAAAATAAGACTCTTTCTCTTGCAACTTGGCTTGTCACCGTTATTTTAGCCCAAAGATAAGAATTTTAATACCCAAAACTTGGATTCTACCCAAATTAAGAGTAGACAAACCAAAATAAACACCCAAAGGAGAGAACATGACCTCGATACATCATGATGGAGGACTCCACAATGTCCGCTTTACTCATTCCCCCCCCTGCTTAACATTAATATATTCTCGTAGGAAAAGAGGCCAAGTATCTCCACCACTCCTCGCACACCTTCTCACAGAAATATTCAAGCCATGAAAGAGATAGAGCTTACAATGGGGTTGGAGTGTTTACCCTCACCTCCATCTAGACCCCCAACGATAGAATGCCATGCTACCACATTTAATAAACCATACCTTGTATAGTCATGCATGTAATAACACATCATTTTGTCGTAGATATAAATTCCTTCATCACCTCTCCAATCGGGGTGACATAACCTCTCACCAAGGTTTCCATGTACACACCATTAACACCTCCTAATAGAGAATATTTATTTTAATTTAAATAATAGAAAATTAGATAAATAAATTTCTTAACAAGTTGTATTCCATAAGGTTGAAATTTTGAATTTTCCTTAGACAATTTTAATTTCTTCGTAACTAATATTGAGTTATACTTTTGATACTATCTAAAAATGAAAATTAGTAATGTAAACATAAATAATCACTTAGTGGAGATCTGAAGATGCTGTCACATGACACTCACATTAATGGTAAATATACAAAGGCTTATTAGCACCCTTATAATAATGCGACATGTTACAATATAACAAATGAAATTATAATTGACTTGCATTTGATGTTCGTTAAAGATTTTTGATCAGATTATCATTGACGATATTTTCTACGTTACATCACCAATTTTCATTCAGAGAGGTGTCGAAATCTCTCAAGAACGTATTAAAACTCACTCACGAGAAAAAGTTAAAAGGGAATTTTCCCTTATGTAAAAAATGTATTTCGCAGCATGACTCCACTAATATTTAACCAATCTCAAAAATATATTCTCAGTTTATTTGGCCTTGTTATTTATTTTATTTTTTCTATCTTTTCTCTATATACTTATTTAGGTCATCATGGATTTTTTTTTGGGTTGATTCATGTTGGCTTTATAGAAGCTCTTATTTTGTTTTCAGACTTTTGTTTTGATTTTGCTTTGCTTTTCTGCAGGGTTTTATATTTAGCTTTTTAGCCATGTTCTTTAAAATTAAAAATTATTTTTGTAAGATTAATTATCAATAATATATTGTGGCTTGTGCCTTTAGTCTATGAGCTTATATGTAAAAAAAATAAAAAAATATTTGTATCTTTTTCTCTCAGCTCTTTTAAAATATTTGTTATATTTGTTTGAGCATTCAAGGGAAATGATTCCAACTCAGAGCTTTAACGAGATATATTGTGCCTTGATTCTATGAGCTTTAACGAGATATATTGTGCTTTGATTCTATGAGCTTTAACGAGTCTACATGAGTTTACTCGATTTTAATGGGCTGCAAGAAGTATGTTTAATTTAGGTGGCTAAGTAAATGCAGTACTAACAATGTTACTTTCCCGTTTCAATTAGGTCGCCAAAATGTAGCATATGAGAAGTTAGGAAAATGTAGGTGATGTTTCTAAACATAGATACAAGTAAAACTATGCTTGTATGTTCAAATTGCATTTTGAATAGATTGATTGTTAATTTTTAATTAAAATGTTTTTAATTAAAAAAATATAGCTGATTTCCCAAATTAAATTCAATTTAGTTTATAAAATAGTTAAATAACATTATAATAATATTTACTTGGATAATGTTATGATGAGGAAAATATTTACACATTGATTTTAAAATATAAACCCTCTCCCTTATATTACATAAGTTATCCATTATATTACATAAGTTATTTATGTATTGTCAACTCACTTAAATTTTATTTTTTTATTTTTTTAAATTTAATATTAAGTGATATCTTAACTTGACTCAATTTAGTTATTTTTTAATTAAATAATTATTATAATAACTTTTACATAAATAATATATGATAATTAATAATATAAAATATTTATATATATTGGATTTCAAATATAGGCACCTTCCGCTTAACATAGTAATTTATATTTTGTTAAAATTTGATATTAAATACAACTAAAATTATAATTTTATTTCGATATTATTTATGTCACATCGTCTATGTGAAGAAGCTGTTAATCAAACCATAAATTTGGACAAAGATTAAGAAATTCTTCTATATTATATCATCCATGAGATATCTTCTATGGATGGAGATATTGTTATATTAATTAAAATACAATTTAACCACACTCAAAGCTTCTTTATGTTACATTATCGATGGGATTCTTTATTGCATCACTAATTTTACTTTATAAAAGGTATCAAAATCTTAACCTTGCTATTAGATACCAGTCAAAAGTGTTAAACAAAATCTCAGTACACTTCAACCCCACATTGAATGGAGTTTATTAAACTCACTCATGTCAAGAAAATTTATGCAAGAATGTCTTCTTTTATGTAAAATTATATCTTGGCAAGCATACTTAATATTCAACCAAGCTAAAAAAAGTTATGCAAGGACATCTTCCATTTTAAGTGTAAAAAAAATTTATCTTACAACATGACTACACTAATATTCAAACAAGTACAACAAATAAATCAAGTTAACACTATCCTTGGCTCTTGATATCTTTTCTATTCTATTTTTTTTTTTTTTTGCTATCGTTTTCTATATGTTTCCTTTGGCCCTCATAGAGGTCTCTTTCTTTGGGTCTACTCAAGTCAGTTTTTGTGTTTTTATTTTGAAGTATATTCTTCCTTCCATTTTGCTTTTCTTTCAGGTGTTCTAACTTTATTTTTTATTTATGTTCTCTACATCTAGGAATTATCTTTATGAGTTTTATTATCAATAATACTTCTTCTTTTTCCTTGAATTTAGCCTCGAGTTTATGAGCTTCAATGCGTATAAAATAAATAAATAAAATAATTTTTTTTTCTTTTTTTGTGTGAGCTCTCTTAAAACCTTTGTTATTACAAGTTTTTATAATTGTTTTGGTATTCACGTAATTATTCCAACCTCTCGAAGAGTATTAAAACCTTCTTCTCTATCACCACATGCGTAGTTACCAAAAATTTGGCTATTTTAGCTTTGGATTGTTGGATTTCCTATTCATAATCTTTTACCCTCTTTTGGAATGTATGATGTCCATGTATCATCGGGCGTGGAGTTTTATGGTAATAAAACCATATTTATATCGTACCAAATTTCCATGTAACATAAGAAGAATGATTATACTATGTTAAAGAACCAATTGTGATGCTCAACTCTTTATTCTCCCTTAATTATGTGAGATAACATTATCTTGATGTTCAACTAATTTTTAGGTATTCCCTTTAATAAATTATCCTCCATTCCTTGATGTCATCTAGCATGATGGATACCAATATCAAGCCTCAACTCTAGAGCGATTGGGTGTCTTAACTCTTAAGGAGTGTCAATTTAGCTCAACAAAAAACCTGGTTAGATATGATTGGAGGTATTGACTTTTAAGGAGGCTAATTCAACCTCAAAAAATTTATTAGATATATGATCTCGATAATCCCACTTACACTAACTCTTAAGCTTCACATAACTTTTGGTCCTTGGGATTTTTGGGAGTCTCAAATTTCATAAACTCTTTTTTTCTCTTATTTCAACACTTTGGCAACACGTAATACAACTCACTCAACATTTGATACTAAAGTGATCTTCTTAATTTTAAGAGAATTATAAAAATCGAGCACTAATACTTAAACCTACATTAACTTCACTTTAACTTACCCAACCTTTTCTACCATTATATATATATATATATATATATATATATATGATTTAACCTTTTATTTTAATTCCTTTTCATCATGACCTCATCAAAACTTATCACTTTTGTTGTTCACATGTGAAAAGGACTTAAAAGACATTTGGGATCTAATTTTGAGTTACAACTCTCATGTGAAAGGACTCTAAGGCATTCACGATCCAATTTCTAATGGCATGTCTTTTGTTCATGTCATTTTAGATAATAATTTGTACCTTTACTAAAGTTAGAAAATGTAGTGGTTGCTTTTACTTTAAGTAAATAAACATTATATATATTTTGAAAAAAATAATATTAAAAAAAACTTTAAAATATATTTATTTTAAGTTATTATTATTGCTATAATTTGAAATTGAAGCATTTGTATTACTTAATAGAACATGTTTAATATATATTTCAGAAAGCCCTCATGGGTTTTATTTTTCCTTCTCCAACATTTACAGAGGAGGGACCAAATCCTAATAAAAACATGAGAAAAAAAACAAGAGGAGAGTAACCAAACTAGAGTATGTATTCCGCTAACATCAATATATTCACCCAATTTCATTGTATTCTTAGCCTAACCGTGACATGATAAAATATAACATGACATCAAATTCAAGACATTACAAAATTACAAGATATAGACACTACAATTCCATTGCAAATACATCATATACAAACACCATAGCAATAAAGCCTCTCTTGTCTTTCTATCTAAATGATGCCTTTTGAAATACCAAAACATGCTAGAAGGTCCATAATAAAACAAAAATTAACCATCACGTACAAACAAAATAATACCCACAATAATTAGACCATAGATTGCCAAGACCACCAAAACAAGGCTACAATATTCATAGTCACATGCCATGAACAAGCACTAAGGAGGAGAGGAAAACACCATAGTTCTTATCACATAATTCGTAGACATTGAAAACACTTAGGCATTGAAACCATCCCGCATGGTCATTAGTAATTTCTTAGGATACATATTCGTAGGAACCCTTGCACCGGAACTCGGGGGTCCATCATGTCTCCATTTTCCCGAGTCGCATACAATATGATTTTCTACGGTTCTAGCTTGAGAATCGAACCTATCCGTACAAAAAATGATTCCTAAGCATCTTTTATGTCTTCGTGGGGACGAGAAGAAATTATATCTTTCAACACCACACCGAGAGGATCTTCATCCACTACCATGTATAGCCACCGAATTTAAACATTTCTTTTTCCTAACCTTGGCATGACCAGGGTTAGGAACCAATGTTGACATATCTTCCATAATCTCTCGAATTTGAATGAGATTGATGTTCGATCCCCGCCCACCCCTATCTCGCGCATTTATTTCCCTACTCTCTAATGAAACCGCATTTAAATATTAGGTGGAATTCAAGTCATGGCAAGAGTCTAGCTCCTTCTAACCCCGGTGAGCCACTTCACCAACCCCTCATCTACATCTCATCCTTCTCCTTTGCGACATGGTTGCTTCCTAAGGAGCACACCTCAGGAACTACTATGAAATCCTCTTCTACAAAGAAACAAGAGTATAAACCAGACTTCCTCCAACAATAGAACCAAGATGCCACCCAACATGGTCATCCGTATAGCTTAAGACAAATATGCCCAATGCAACTTAAACCCTCAAAAGAAGATGAACAACTATGCCTCAAGATGAAAAATAGACCCCGTTATGATTAAACTCGCACAAAGACGCACATAAACCCACATAACACAGAGCCAACACAATGAGCAAAACCTCTCGACACAACACCTTGAATTGAAAAATTAGCATAATCAGTATAACCACCTCCCGTAATCCTTCTGGGGCCCGATGAGAGATATTCAACCTAAAAAGGCAAACACCATATTATTTGAGCCCCGACACATAAGACAAATTAACCCCTTGTCTTGCAACACAATCCACAACCATCCCGACTGACCTAAAGCTAGTGACCCAATGACCACAAGACCGAACACTAACCAAGAATTCAAGACCCACACAAACATTAATGAAATAAGAGACCCTTTCCTTGTGTGTACCGACTTGTCACCGTACTTTCGTACCTAAAGACACGAATTTTAATACTTCGTACTCAAATTCTACCCAAATTAAGAGCAAACAAGACTACAATAAACACCCAAAGGAGAGATCATGACCTAATTCACCACGATGGAGACTCCCATATCGCCTTTCTTACTCAATTCCCTCTACATAATGTTGATCCATCCTCCCACGAAAAGAGGCCAAGTCTTCCACGACTTCACACACCTTCACATGAATTTTAAGCTAGGAAAGAGACAATAAAGCTTGCAATGGGGGGTCAAGGGTTTATCCTCATTTCCATATAGACCCCCAATAGTACGAACCGAGACTTCCATGCTACCAAATTTAATAAACCATCCCACTTGTATACCTTGCATGCTAATGCATGCACTCAACATCATTTACTATGACATAAATTCCCATCACCTTTAATGGGGGTGAAAAGATATCCCAACAAGGCTTCCATGTACACAATGTTAACACCCCCATTGTGAAACATTTATTTTAATATAAATAAAAAAAATTAGGCAAAACATTTCTGAATAAGTTGTATTCAATGTAGGTATTGGAGTGGGGTCCCCCGAGGCACAAGTTCCAATAATATTTTTTATATGTTTGTATGTGCGTGCCGCACAAATGTTGTCAAAGGAATTTTTGCCCAATTTTGGATATATTTAAGTTTAAATGTAACTATGGTCCTAAACCATGGTTTGAGACCATAGTATCTTCGCGCTAGGTGTATTATAAATAGATAGCATTTTCTAAGCTAAGTAGTGATAGATGTGATATGTGATATTGATATTCCTGATAATATCTAGGTTTGTAAAGGTTTTTGGGTTGGGTAAGAGGTTCGTTGGTCAGAAAAGGAGACTCAGTGTTCGTCAATTTAGTGTGTCCTAAATTGCTAACATAAATTATCAACCAGGGATTCGTAATGTATCAAGTGTGGTGCACTATATGTGCAAGATAACCTATTTCTTATCTTTTGTCGTTTTTGGTTTTTTTTTATGAAATTCTCGAAAAACAAGTATGGAGACAAATATTCAAGACAACAATGTCTTTCTAATGATTTTCCAAACTTCAAAAGAATTTTAAAAACACACAATGACAAAATTAATTCTTCAAAGAAAATGAAATTAAACAATACTTAATCAAACAAACAAATCTAACCACCGATCATGAAACTCATTATTCTTGCCGTTGTTCAAACACAAAAGAAACTATGCTTAAAGAAATCCAAAAGTTGCAACAAAGTAAATCTAAATCAAATTACATCAACTTATCTTTCGATCCCACATCATTAGTCCAAATTTATGATTTTCGGAGGTAACCATAAACAACTTGAGTAATCGATATCTAACTTGTGCTAAACTAATATCAATCCACACATTCATAATTCAATCCTCGCCATCACCACTCGTGGCTTTATAATCGAAGATGTTATGAGCAAGCTTTAATATATCTAACTTGCGTAAAGTAAACTAATATCAATCCACACATTCATAATTCAATCCTCGCCATCACCCGAAATTTCGTGGCTTTCTGGAGAATCGAAGATGTTATGAGCAAGCTTAATATATCTAAATCTAACGACCGAAATAAATGAACAACCTAAAATAAACAAAGCAAAGATCGAAATTAAACAACTAAGAAAAGAAAATTAGCAAAAGCAGAACAAATTTAATTCCATGTCATTAGTCAAAAAGTTATGCAAATGCCCGGGGCCGCCTATTTATCTCGAAACAAGAACACCGATCGCTTATCAAATAACATAAAACATGAAATACAGAAGTAAAATGTAAAGCATGAAAGATTATGAACGGTGATGAAGCATAAATATCATGAAAGATGCAATGTATAAACACATGCATGACTTATGGTACAAGGAACTTAAAGAAATAAAACAAGAAACTATACAGTAATGCACAAAACCTCAGTGTGTGCAGGGGCCCTCTGCACAGACCTCGGGCAACAGCCTTCAAATACGAATTACGCTTGGAAACAGAGTCTTCTTATATATTAAAATGTAGTCATAGCAGAGAAATGATATTACAGCACAGTGGCAACGTAGTTACATTACAGAGCTATATGGAGGCTAACTATTATGCGTATGCAAACACGTTATTTATAACAAAGGTGATATAACTAATTCCCTAAAGTTTGTGTTGATAGAGACACGTGAACCATCACGTCCAGAGATCCAGCATCATGGCCGCGGTGAGGAGTAAATCTATGAAGAGTGGATGTTGGATTTGGCTTATGGAGCCGTGTACAGGTGTTGATGTGTCTCCCGTAAATTAGAAACGGTCATAAAAATCTTCACGTGATGAGAAACAGAGTCCTGTCACCGTGGGACTCTACGGTTGACTTCCACTTGGCCACCTTTGACCACAGCCTCCTTAGGTGAATTTTCCCGAGCCAATAGGACACGATCCATGTCCACATCATTTCTAACTTTCCCATGTGGCTCGAATTTCTTGAAGACACCTGCAACATAGACTTTCACAAAATGGTTGCAGAAAGTTGCAGCAGCTGCGGAAAGTGGCAAGATTCCGCAGCTAAATGAGCAAAAATCTAAATCAAACAGCAGACACAAAACATAGTTAAAAACCATTTTAGATGCTCTTTTACAATTAATATGCAATGATATTGACGACTTAGAAGGTTCAGGTGAATGAAAAAGGTCTAGAAAGGTGTATGGGAAAGATGCATATTTGAGACTCAACATACCCCCATTGTGAAGGTGTTGCATGTCCTCATGCAACCAAAATTTTGATAATCCTTCTTCAATTCATATGCCTTGACACTTCAGCCAGTACATCCAGTCCTCTCCTCCTCTTCCTTGGTGCTGCTAACATCCTGGGCTTCTTCATTAAGCATCTGAATTTGATATTAACCAGTGCTCTGCTTAACTTCTGGCATTTCTTTTTCAATTTCCTGTTCTTCTTCTGCCATATTCCCAGATGTAGCATGGTATTATCATGAATGATTTTGTCCAATTTACTTTGTTCCTTCAATGTCTCATTTTCATTTTTAATGTGTCTATTTAAAAGCTCTAGCTCAAAGACTTCTTGTTTCAGTGATTGGACTAGATCATCTTGTGCTGTGTGAGGCTGAGTGGACGAAGTACTGGGACCCGTAGCTGCTCTTTCTAAAGATTCTATATAATCATATACTTCTTTTTGCTTTGGGTCTATCTCGGGTGTCGTTTTTATTGGGTTGTCCCCAAAATGCCGTGGAGGAGAGTTGTCTTCAAAATCTAGCTAAGAAGGGCTCATATCAACGTTTGGCTGGGAATGGGATGGACTATGTTCAATGTCTGACTAAGAATGAAATGAAATAGGTTCACTGTCTGACTGAGAGTGAGATGGACTATGGCCAGCTGGGGATTGTTCAGATGTTTCTTCTCCCAAATCAATAAAATGGGGTCCTTTCGTTTGCGTTTTCCTCAACTTCCCCTTAAGCCTGGAACTTCTTCTCACACGCTGTGGACCACTGTCTTTTTGCTTTTGTTTTCCTTTCCCTTTCTTCTTGGCCATAGATGATTGTTCTTGAAGGTGAACTAGTCTTTCAGATAACACTTGATGATCTTCTTCGGAAGAAGGGGTTTGATGCATAGCCTCAACACTTTTTCTCTCTTTTGATGTTATTGGCTTTTTACCCTTGGTTTCTTTCTTCTTCCTTTTTGACAGTCTCTCTTCCCTACTAGTTCTTTCAATTGTAGTAGTAGGAGTACTTTGAGTTTCATCATTTGTTCTTTTCTCCTACTCCTTCTTGATGTGCTACCTTCAGGAATTTCTTAGGGTTCTTCAAAGAAATTTCTGATCAAAAATTGTTCCCATGTGTCCTTGTTCTCTTTTAACTGTTTTTCAATCAAAATTTTCACAAGACCATGGTGATATAGATGTGGTTCTACATCCCCTAAATGCTTCTGAACAGTCACATACATCTTCTTCAAACTATTTAATAAAAAGTATGGCAGATTGAGGGTCTGGTTATCTATAAAATTCATCAGCAATCGGGTATGGTACATATACATTGACCCAAAACGGCCCTCACAGGTGATAAATTTTTGAACAACTAGCAACAAAGTAGCCCATTCCTCTTTCAAAGCATGAACAGGAATTCCTCTTTTAAAAATAGTTATGTCCATACCTGGGTTATGTAGAATCACTCTCTAGGCTTCATCACTAATGCTTTTGTTCTTAAACCAACGTTCACCCTCTTGAAGAAGTTCTGTGGCAGATGCTATAGATGCCTCATTCACCGTAAACTTAAGGTCTCCAATCTCTACCTCCGGGCCATTGAAAGACCTTGCAAAAGCTTTTGTCACCTCTTTATGGTAGCCTCTAAACTTTTGGATAAACTGCAGCCACTTTGCCTTCTTCAATATATCCCTGACTTGCGGGTATCCTTCCATGAATTTAGGTCCCTCTGGTTCTGCTCTCAACAATTTACCCATCCTTCTTTCTGCTCTTTAAAAACTTGCCTGCATGAGGAGGGTTCAATGGAAGTAGGACGGCTAAATGAACGGAAATGAGCACGATGACTGTAGGTAGATATCAGAGAGTGGGTATACAGACTGTAGCTTAACAGAGAATGAAATGGAGTGAAGAGGAACAGAGAAGGGTTACGTGAGCATGGTGGAAATGCGGTTGTAAGATTAATAGAACAATAGGAGGAGTATAACACATCCGGCAGTGTTTTAAAATTTGGTGGCTGCAGAATAAATGTAAGCACGTTTATACAACGGCTACGGATTTTATGCGGCTAAAAGAAGCCGTAGTCAAATCAACTACGTTTCATTGTCACAGGTGGAATATCGGAGTATGAGTGAAGATCGGAGGTTTAATTATGGGACCGTTTGAGAATGAATGCAAGGATTGTGGGAGGATTGTACAAAGATCATGGAGTGGTTACGGAGTTTGTCAATACAATCATTGCACATAATGGAGCTTATGGTTTATAACTATATAAAAATGTGTTTTAAATGCTATTTGAAATAAATTTTTACTCATACCTTGGAATTCTTGCCATTTTTCCTTGGTCTTCAATTAGTTGCTCCTCATTGATATCTTGAATGCTCCATGTCTTCATAATTGGTCCTCATACCTGCATTTGATTTCATGATTATGGAAATAACATCTGGCTGTACATTCTTTTGAAAAATAGAGTGGTAGCTGCGGAATCTGCTTCTGGCTGCGGAAACTGGTGTCAGCTGCGGAAACAGATGTCAGCTGCGGAAACTGACACAACTATTATTTGGGTGAATGGAAATGAACGGATGACAATTGAATAAATGGAAATGGTCATGAAAGAGAATTTTATTGGTGAAATGGAATGAAATAGATAAAATGAAGTGAAATGGAATGAAGTGGAGTGAAATGAAGTGGAATGGAATGGAGTGGGTGGTCACAAAACTTGTGAAATGAAAGAGAGATTTTTTTTTTGGAAAATATAGAGTGTCAGGTGTTCCTGATTTTCACCCTATATTTTCTGTATAAGACTGCCAATCAATGATTGGTTTTCAGGCTTATACCATTATTTTTTTTTATTTTTTATTTTTTTTTTAAACTGAAAAGATCAAAAGAACTAGGTTGGTGGAGAAGAAGAATTCTTCTGTACCAACCTGATTGCAGAACTTTCTTGAAACATTTTGACAAAATCCTCTTTTGAGAGTGGCTTATGATAAACTTTCAATCTATGGCCATTCACAATAAGAGGAGTTTGAAACTCATCAATGGTCTTGATTCTTACCGCTCCATTGCTAAAGATCTTGTCGATCTCATATGGCCCAAGCCAATGAGTCTGAAATTTTCCTTGAAAATCTTTAAACTTGGAATCAAATAACAATGCCCAATCTCCTTCTTGAAACTTCTTCTCTTTGATGTACTTGTCATGCCATTTAGCTCTTTGATATTGAACTAGATCAGTTCTTAAAATTTCTTCTTGTCTGATCTCATCTAGCTCGTTCAACTGCTCCATTCTATGCTTTTGGGCTTCTGATAAGTCCATCCCCAAATGAGCTGCTATCTTGAAGGTCTTGACTTGGAACTCAATGGGGAGCAGGACTTCCTTCCCATAAACAAGTTCATAGGGAGAATGTCCTGTTGTATTTCTCCATGTAGTTCTTTAGGCCCACAAGGCTTCAGGAAGCCTTTCTGCCCAATCTCTTCTATGTAGATGAACAGTTTTGGTGATGATACTTTTGAGAAATTTGTTGGTAGACTCCACTTGACCATTTGCTTGCGGATGGTAAGGAGTAGATCTTCTATGCTTGATTTTGTATTCTTCCATCAGCTTCTCCACCAGGTTGGATGTGAATTGGCTTCCCTGATCTGTCACAATTTCTCTTGGAACACCAAAGCGAGTAAAAATGTCCTCATAAAGAAAATTAACAACTGAATTTTCAGTAGCAGACACTAATGCTTTGGCTTCCACCCATTTAGTAACATAATCAATACAAACCAATATATACTTATTTTTCTTAGATGGTGGATTAATAGGTCCAATGAAATCTAAAGCCCATTTTTCAAAGGGTTCGATGAGTACCTGTGGTTGCAATGGCATTTCATTTGAAAGTGTAGGTTTCCCTACTCTTTGGCAGCTGTCACACCTTTTGACATATTGTTTTGCATCTTTGAAGAGGGAAGGCCAATAATATCCTAAAGAGAGGATTTTATAGGCCGTCCTTTTGTCTGCAAAGTGTCCGCCGCATGGTTCATCATGACATGCCTTAAGAATATCAGGCATTTCATCTTCCCTGACACATCTTCTAATCACAAGATCTGGCCCTGTTTTAAACAATTCGTTAGAAATCCATGAATATTTTGAACTCTCCTGAATAATTTTTCGTTTTTCACTTAGAAATAAATGTGAAGGCAGTTTCCCTGTAACCAAATAGTTAGCAATATCTGCATACCAAGGAGTCTTAATAGTTACTGCAAACAAGTATTCATCGGGAAACTTATCCTCTACAGGAGAATCTTCTTTAGTATTCTGAATCCTAGACAAGAAATCAGCTACTGTATTTTGTTTCCCTGGTCTATCCAACACAGTAATATTGAATTCTTGTAAAAGTAAGAGCCATCTTGTCACTCTGCCATTAGTAACAAGTTTGTTCATTAAATATCTAATTGCAGAATGGTCAGTATGAATAAAAGTTTCATAGCCTGTTATATAATGTCTAAACTTATTAATTGCATAAACAACAGCTAAAAACTCTTTTTCAGTCACAGTATAGTTTAACTCTGTGGGAGTCAAATTTTTACTGGTATAATAAATGGCATAAGGAACTAAATCTTTTTGACCCAACACAGCTCCTAGAGCTGTATCTGAAGCATCCGTAGAAATATGGAAAGGGAGTTTCCAATTTGGTCCTCTCAAGATAGGTGCTTGAGATATTCTTGTTTTCAAAGTTTCAAAAGCTGATTGACAATCAGGATCCCATTTAAATTCACAGTCTTTTGTAAGCAATTTGAAGAGTGGAGATGCTATTTTAGTGAAGTTTTCTATAAATCTTCTATAGTAACCAGTAAATCCTTGAAAACTTCTAACATCTCTTTGACAATTTGGAATAGGCAACTTGGAGATGACTTCAACTTTTGATCTATCAACCTTAATCCCATCTCTTGAAATATGATGCCCCAAAACAATACCTTCAGTAAACATCATAAAGCATTTTTCATGGCTTAATGAAAGGTTTGTTTCTTTATATCTTATAAGGAATTTTTCCAAATTTTCTAATTCCTCTTCAAATGAATTACCATAAACTGTAAAATCATCCATATAAACCTCTACACAATCATGGATTAGATCAGAAAAAATTCCTAGTACTGCTCTTTGGAATGTTGCGGGTGCATTACATAACCCAAAAGGAAGTACTCGATAGGCAAAAGTTCCCCATGGATAGGTGAATGTGGTATTATCTTGATATTCAGGTGCTACCTGAATTTGATTATAGCCACTAAAACCATCCAAGAATGAAAAGTACTTTTTACTTGCTAATGTATCTAATACCTGATCGATAAAAGGCAAAGGAAAGTGATCCTTCAAAGTTGCTTTGTTCAATTCCCTGTAATCAATGCATACCCTCCATTTACCATTCTTTTTAGGTACTATAACCAAAGGAGAAACCCATCGGCTATCTGAAATTGGATAAATGAAGTTTACATTGAGTAGTTTTGGAGCTCTTCTTTCACTATCTCCCTAAGATTTGGATTCATCCTTCTTTGAGGTTGTCTGATTGGTCTACTGTTTTCCTCAATATAAATATGATGGATGCAAGTCTTAGGATCAATACCTTTCATGTCAGTATACTCCCATGCAAATGCAGTAGAATTTTTTTGCAAGATTTTGGTTAGTTCTTCTTGTTGTGACTTTTCCAAATGTTTGTTGATATTTAATGTTTTTCCTGGAAAAATCTCAATAGTAGAACTACCAAACTCTTCCATAGAGTAAAGAGACATTTGTCTTGATGATAAATATTCTATGTCAGATTCCAACTGAAATTGTGTGGGGTCATATTTTGAAGATATCTCAAAATTTTCTAATGTGTTCAGAATTTGACTATCCTCACTAATCTCAGAAATGGTAAAGACAGGTTGTATAATGTCCTCATCATCGACCCATTCATTGTCTCCTACTTCTGTGATTGCTTTTGCTGGAGGATACAAATTGAATTTCTTTGTCGAATTACCATTATAAATGTACATATCCCCATATCTACAACTAATAAAAGCATCAGCTGTGGCTAGCCAAGGTCTTCTAAGATAAGTGGGTGCCCTCCTAGATTACTCTTGGGAGTCAAAATCATAAAATCTACTGGATATTCCCAAGAATCTAAGGAGACTGAAATATCTTCTAATACACCATCTGGTTTAATAATTGATTGATCTGCAAGTTGCAGTAAAGTAGGTGTAAAAAGAAGGTTAGGAAGTTTTAGCTATTCCATAGTCTGTCTACTCATAATGTTGATAGCAGCCCCTAAGTCAATCAATGTGTTTGGAATTTCTATCCCATTTATATGTGTCTTGACAATTGGACTTCCTGGATCTACATACTTCTGCATGGTAATTTTTCCCATCATAATATATGCAATTTTTCCTACCAGGTGGATTCTTCTTGTGTCTTTTAGTTTCCTTCCTGGTCTTTTGAAACTCAACTCCTTTATTGTTTTTGCTAGAATAGGAATCTCTCGAATGGCTTGTAGCAAGGGAATCTTGATACAAACATTCTTCAATTCATCTAAAAAATCATAGTTAGGCAACAAGATTTGTTTTTCCACCCCCTTGTCAATTTGTAGTCTTTCAGGAAAAGGAGGTGTAGATGAAGATGCGGGTTGCTCAACTATAGGAGTTGTGGGTGTTAACTTTTCTTTTTCTTTTTGAATGTTTGAATTTTGAAGAGATGCTTCCTCAGAACCCTCATTGACTTTAAGAGAGTCCTCCTCAGAGGTATCTTGCTCTTGAATATCTATAGAAGGTTTTTCTAAAACTCTACCAGATCTGAGTTGTACATCATTGAGAGGAGCAATCATATAGGTAGGAAATTGTTGTCCTTCTACCATGTAAGTATTCTGAGGATTCTTATTGTTAGGATTTGGCAATGGCTGAGCTGGAAGTTGATTTATCTTTTGTTGGTATGGGAGCATGAGTTGAGGATTTGGATTTTGTTGAGAAGGTTGTTGTTGTGGAAATGGCACTGAAAGTTGTGGATTTACATTTGGAAGTTGTGGAGCTTGTTGATTTGAAAAGATGGAGGATATTGATAAAATTGAGAAAATCTCCCATAAGGATTTTGCATCCCTTGTACCCATGGCTGATATGGATTTTGATGTTGGGGCCAAGGTTGTTGCCAAGGATTCCAATTTGGTGGGGTTTGAAGATTCATAGGGTTGTTAAACCCTTGGGTTTGTTGTCCCTGCCAAGGTCTTCTTGCAACAAAACAGAGAGATTCTACTGAATTTGGGTCTTCTTGAAAGACAGCTTTGAGTCCAGGAATTGAAGGACAATCCTTGGTCTCATGATTCTCTGAGAAAATCATACATGTTTCTACAACTTTTGCATCCAAGGGACATTCCCTTAAAGCATGTTTCTTCTTACATTTCGGACAAAAGATGGCTAGAGCATCTGTTTCTGCTTTCTGCTTGTTTTGGATTTTAAGGGTGTCTAGTTGTTCACTAAGGCTCCCTAAGATATCAGTTTTGAATTCATCAAGCATATTACCAATCTCTGCCCTACTTACTGATCCAGTTGCAGATTTGTTAGCCCTAATAAGAGAAGGATCCCTAGGCCCTTTTCCTTTTTTAGATTTTCCTCTTGAGAGATGGACACATAGTTCTGTTATGTCACGAAGTGGAAGTTGAGAAATGTCTCCTTTCCCCATCATGTTTAAAATATCTATCCATTCATCTCTAATGGCTTTTAATATGAGGGATTTCAAGGTTTCATCATCTAAGTTGCTCATCTTTGCTCTTTTTAAGTTGTATTGAAATATTTCAAGTAAATCTTCCAAATTTTCATCTTCTTTTTGCATCATTTTGAATACCTCATCCTCGTGATTGGTGGGCATACAATAGTCCAAGTATCTATCCAAAAATGTTTGTTTCATATCATTCCAAGTCCTAATAGATTGGGTGGTTAATCCCATGAACCATTTCAAAGCGGCTCCCTTCAATGTTGAAGCTTAGTTTGAGTTTTTGAGAGTCTTCCATATAGTCATAGGTTCGGCACATGACTTCAAACTCAAACAGAAATGTTTCAGGATCCTCACTTCGCAATCCATAAAAGTTGGGGAGGACGGATGGTGAGATATTTTTCATTGTTGTATGAGTTTCCTCATCAACTATAGGGAATCCAAACAAGTTGTCTCCTTCCCTATTTCTTCCATTATTATCTTCACCATTGTTGTCTCCATTGTTTCCTCCTCCTCTACCTCTACCTCTAAATCCATCTATTATTTCCTCTGCCATGATAGTTTCTTTAGAGTCCTTAAAGTCCTCTGGTTCTTCTATCAAGGGAGGATGAGAGAGAGTCTCTTCCTTTTCTAAATGGGATTTAGTAGGTGGTATAGGAGAATCCTCTAATTCAGCTGCTCCTTGAATTCCAAAAATCTTAAGGCTAGGGGTAGATGGTGGTGAATCTAGTCTATGCCTTGAAGAAGATGGAGTTGTGAAAATCGAACTCTTGGCTTTAGCTATAAACCTTCCCCTAGAATCTCTTGCTCTATGCATGTCATTTTTTTTATTTTTTAAAATTTGGGCTAATAATTCTCTTTCTGATCTTCCAGGTCACACTAGGTGCAAGAAGAGAGCATACTTAAGAAATTACTAAACCAATAACTCTCTTTTCTGATCCTCCAGATCACACTAGGTGCAAGAGGAGAGCATACTTCAAGAAGTTATCAAGTTTCCCTTCTTTTATTATTTTGTTTTTTTTTTTTAAGAAATTGGCTACCTAGTTACACTTCCCCGGCAACGGCGCCAAAATGTTTGGTCAATTTAGTGTGTCCTAAATTGCTACATTAATTTATCAATCCGAGATTCGTAAGCTGATGAAGTGTGGCGCACTATATGTGTAAGATAACCTATTTCTTGTCTTTTTGTCATTTTTGGTTTTCTAATGTGAGAAGAAAATTCTAAAATAAAAACAAGTATGGTTATGATTGTTCAAGGAAATGATATCCTTTATAATGATTTACCAACTTCAAACTTCAAAAGGAATTTGAAACATACAATGACAAAACTTGAAAGGAAATGAAAATGTGTTGCTAGCCTAATAAATCAAACAGTGAACTATTGAGCATGAAAACCAAACTATCCTTGCTGCTGTCTAAACACAAAAGAAACTATGCTTAAAGAAATCCAAGAATTGCAACAAAGTAAATCTAAATCAAATTACATAAACTTATATCCTGATCCCTCACCATTAGTCCGGCTATGGCTTTCGGAGGTAACCATAAACAACTTGAGCAATCTAATATCTAATTTGTAGAAAAAGAAACTAATATCAAACTACACACTCATACTTCAATCCCTCACCATCAGTCCAGCTGTGGCTTTCGGAGGTAACTGAAAATGACATGAGCAATTTAATATATCTAACTTGGAGAAAGTAAACTAATATCAAACTACACACTCATACTTCAATCCCTCACCATCAGTCCAGCTATGGCTTTCGGAGGTAACTGAAAATGACATGAGCAATTTAATATATCTAACTTGCAGAAAGTAAACTAATATCAAACTACACACTCATACTTCAATCCCTCACCATTAGTCTAGCTATGGCTTTCGGAGGTAACTGAAAATGACATGAGCAATTTAATATATCTAAATCTAACTACTGAAGAAAATGTGCAAGACTGAAATAAACAAAGCAGTACTGGAATTAAACAAAAACTAAGAAAAATAAATTAGCAGCAGAACAATATTGATTCCATGTCATTAGTAAAAAGATATGAAAATGCCCGGGCTGCCTATTTGTAATCTGAAACAAGAACACTGATCAGTTAACAACAACATAAAACATGAAAGATTATGGACAGAAGTAAAATGTAAAGCATGAAAGATTATGAACAGAGATGAAGCATAAATACCATGAAAGATGCAATGTATAAACACGTGAATGACTTATGGCACAATGAACTTAAAGAAATAAAACAAGAAAATATACAGTAATGCACAAAACCTCAGCGTGTGCAGGGGCCCTCTGCACAGACCTCGGGCAACAGCCTTCAAATACGAATTACGCTTGGAAACAGAGTCTTCTTATATATTAAAATGCAGTCATAATAGAGAAATGATATTACAGCACAGTGGCAACGCAATTACATTACAGAGCTATATGGAGGCTAACTATTATGCGTATGAAAACACGTTATTTATAACAAAGGTGATATAACTAATTCCCTAAAGTTTGTGCTGATAGAGACACGTGAACCATCACGTCCAGAGATCTAGCATCATGGCCGTGGTGAGGAGTAAATCTATGAAGAGTGGATGTTGGATTCGGCTTATGGAGCCGTGTACAGGTGTTGATGTGTCTCCCGTAAATTAGAAACGGTCATACAAATCTTCACGTGATGAGAAACATAGTCCTGTCACCGTGGGACTCTACGGTTGACTTCCACTTGGCCACCTTTGACCACAACCTCCTTAGGTGAATTTTCCCGAGCCAATAGGACACGATCCATGTCCACATCATTTATGACTTGCCCATGTGGCTCGAATTGCCTGAAGACACCTGTAACATAGACTTTCACAAAATGGCTGCGGAAAGTTGCAGCAGCTGCGGAAAGTGGCAAGATTCCGCAGCTAAATGAGAAAAAATCTAAATCAAATAGCAGACACAAAATATAGTTAAAAACCATTTTAGATGCTCTTTTGCAATTAATATACAATGATATTGACAACTTGGAAGGTTCAGGTGAATGAAAAAGGTCTAGAATGGTGTATAGGAAAGATGAACCCTTTCCAATCAGATCTACTTCAGAGAGAAGTATTCATTCTAGCTCAGACATCTTGCCCCCACCCTCATGTTGTGCACAATGAATTTCTTCTCCTTTTATATGATTATCCTTTTTCAATACCATGAGCCCCTTTTTCAATACCATGGACCAAAACAATACCATAAGCCCAAAACTACCTGGACGGGGTCAATTGGGCGGATCATTACCCAATACTATGGGTCAATACCATGGTGGTTACCCTTGGATTTGCACTTTTTGAGCGCTTTAGCCCATACGCGACTTGTAACGTTCCTTTCCGCGTGCATACGCGACTTCCCCTAGGCCAATCCGCGTATACCAAGAGACATGCTCTTTTTCATCCTTCTCTGATACGATGCAGAAATCCTTTCTTCAGTGCCCTCTTGTAATCTGACAGATACCTCCAGTTACATCATTTACTAAGTCCATCAAGTCAAGCATAACTTCATCAGGTGGTTTTCCATCAAGGACAACACATGTCAATAGACGCATGTCTTCATCTCCATTAGTGGGTTGCCATCAAGGACAACACTCTGCATCATATTTCCAACATCTATTTGGTGGTTGTACTCTCCAACTAAAAGGCTTTCAGATGTTCCCTGAATGTTAGCACATGGCTGGGCTTGTTTTAATTCCTCAAATTTTTCAATATGTTGAGTAACAAGCTCTTGATTGCTGAGGTTAAACAGCGGTGGACGTATGATTTGTAGTTCAAAACCTGTGTTGGGTTTGCTAATTTTTTCAAATGTAGCAACCTGTTTTGACACTCCTACGTTGTTTTCTTCTTCCTCTCTGTCGGCCATTAGTTCATTTAAAGTGACTTGTTCATCTAATGTTTCTTCATTAAAAAGGATAAATGAATCAAGGCATGTGTTTATAGAGTATAGAGGGGAGTTTTGCGGTCTGTATTGACTTGTAACTGTGTATTGCATATGATACTCCCTGTAAATTCTTCTCATCTGATTGAAAATAGGGATAGTCGCATAGGTCATGTCCATCTGCATAGTCCCCTGTAACTTAGCCCCCCAAGATCTAGATAATAACATTCCATACTTTGGGGGCACATCAGCCACAACAATGTCCATAACTAAGCATTTGGCTGGGATCTGTGCTAAGCTAACACAGAGGTCTTTGATTAATCCTAAACATTTTACTCTGCTCGAGTCAAAGGAGTACAGATATTTATAAGGTCTGGTGATTTCTAGACCAAGGCTCTCCATCATAGCTTTAGGCATTAAATTATGAGAAGCCTCAGAATCATGCATAGCATTGTGCAAAATTTTTTCATGAAAATTTAAACTCACATAAAAGGGAGGAACAGGTCCCTCTTGATATCTACCTTCAATCTTTGGACCAAAAATAAGCTCTGGCTGGTCATCATTAAGATTGACTGTATCCTCATTTTCCTCTATATTTAAAGCCTTCAAAATTTGGGTCCTATATACATGTTGGGCAGCTAACTCAATGAGGGGAACAGATATTTTGATCTTTGAAACTTCCTGCTCCACGCTGAAAGGAATTTGACTCTTTAAAGTACTTGTTTCAGCCCTATTAGCTGTCACTCTATCAGCAATATCAGCTTGCTGACTTGTTTAATTTACATTTGACAAAAGGGTTTTAACAGGAGTACTAGCTAAGATGTTAGTACTACTAATGTTTTCACTCTGTTTTTCTTTTTTTTGAGTGCCTTTCTCTTTAACATTATCAGAATTTACAGCTACTATTTTGTCCTTTTGTTTGACCATTCTAGGCTTTGTTGTAGTGCTGTTTTGTGAAGATTTTTCGGAGGTTTTGTTGTTGGGAGTTTCTTGAATGGTATTGCTTCTAAGGTCATATTCATTTTGAGATTCTATGATGACATTTTCCATGTCTTGATAATAATTTCCATCATCATCTCTTCTGTCATCATAAGGTGTGTATAAACCTTGTTTTCTATCACAATGAATCTCAAAGTCATCATTATCTACCCCCAGCATGTTGATATCATCCTCCTTTGTTATTTCATCTGTTTCCTCAACCTCACTTACATAGTTTTGATGAAAGGGAGGAGTGATCTGTTGATCATCTTCCCTAGGTTTATTTGGAGGTTGGTTCCTTCTAAAATTCTGATTTTGGTTCTAGTTTCTGTTTTGAGGAGCACTTTGATTTTGGCTCGCCTGTGCTCTCTTAATTATGGTGATCTCTTTCATCATTTCTTCCATCATTTTCTCCATATTTTAGCTGGAAGTAGAAGGTGTGGATTCCTCTCTAAAAGATACTCTCTTTTCATTTTTCATTCTTTCTCTCTTCTCCATCAAGTTGACTTCCACAGAAAGAGCACACTTTTTCATCTCTTCAAGAGTTGCAGGATCTCTTTCCCTTAGCTGATAGGTCATCTTAGGGTCAAACCCTTCAGGAAACTTGTTTAAAGTTGAGCCTTGTGGAGGTTTTAGTTCTAGGGAAAGTGCATTATACACACTGTTAAATCTAGTGCAATAAGCTTGTACACTTTCCCCCGTGTTTCTATGTAGATTTTTGTAATCATAAAGGACTTGGAGAGGGTTTTTCTTTACTTCACATTTGCTTAAGAATGTCTGATGGAAGGTTTGGAGATCATTGATGCTGTGGGGGGTTAAGCCTTTGAACCATTTTCTTAATTCTCCCCCCAGACTCTGAGTAAATAATCTAAGTTTGACATAATCATCATCAATTTCATTTTTGTCAAAGTAGTCATTCATCTTATCCACATGTTGTGATGCGGTTGTAGCATTTCCAGCATCATATAATGGAATTTTGGACTGATAGTCCTGTGGAAGATTGGCTAATGGTACAAGAAGGACTAAGGGAGCATACCATGCTACCATGATATGTGGTGGGGGTGGATTATCAAGAGGAAAAGTGGGCTGAAATGGGGTGGTTTGAACAGTGGATGTAAGGTGAGCAGAAGTGGATGGACCAGGAATAGACTGCTGAGCTGATCTTGGATGAGAGATGCCTAGGTTGTGAAGGAAATGTAAATCAGGAGGTGTTGATTCTCTGCTACCAGGATGTTCACTTGTTTCAGGAGATGAAAGTGAAGACTCAGAATCTAATTGATCTAAATCACCAAGAGACCTAGTTCTAAAGGGATTTACTAAGTCAACTTGTGATTGTTGTAGAGCTGAAATATTTTTAGGGACTAAATTAGCTCTTAAGGGTGATCTGAAAACAGTTGATAATTTAATCCTAGGAGACTTCCTAAGGATACTTTCTGGATTATCAACTATCTCAGGTGGATCAGGGTCACGATGGGCTCTAGTGTGAATCTTTCTAGGAGCCACTATGTTGTGTTTTTCAGACCCAAATAAACAGGAAAAGCTAAACTAGGTATGACAATCTTTAAGAGGTCAACTAATTCTGTTTCACAAATTCAAATCGTATAGTCCTCTAACTGAATTTTAAACCATGTTATAATGACAAAGGTTCTTCCCAGTGGAGTCTTAAGGTCTGTTAAGGATTGTGGAGTCGCCAAGTGGAAGTTTTTAGCTTCTAAAGAGGTAAAAGGTTTTATGGTCCACCACCATGTTTATTGAATACCAATCTGAAATATTTTTAGGTGTTTTCTGAGTAATTTTTTAGTTGTGTGGTTTCTAAGAATATGCTAACTCTGTTTCACAACTTAGCTACGGTTATGATACAAAGACAATCTACTCTTATGGCTAAGCCAGCTGATTTTTCAAGGTTAGATAAAGTCTTATGAGAATCCTAGGGTTTGCCTAGTTTGTCACTTATTCAAACAAGTTTTATCATGATTACCATTCTTTGGTAGTGCTTGAAAAGGTTTCTTTTTACTCACAAGTTTTTTATTTAGTTTTAAGGGAATTTTCCCCAACGGAGTCGCTAGAAATGTTAGTTGCTGGTGGCTCAGCTGGTTAATATAGCAAAGGTTGTTTGAAACGAATCTCTGATATCCTATGGTTACCTTAAAATGAAAATGATTCTGGGTTTTGTTCCCCAACAGAGTCACCATAAATGTTAGGAATATGTAATTAGAAAGATTGGCAAAGTCCAATCACAGAAACAACATCGTTTCAACCACATTGGGATTCTAGGATCTAGCCCTCCTGAATCCGGAGAGGGATCTGTCCAATAAGTGCAAAGATGGATTTGTCTTTGAAGTTTGAGGTAACGATATTAGGCTAGTTATGAAGGCCGAGGGTTTGTTTTTTTTTTGGATGGTTGAGGATGATTATTGTTTGAGGGGACAGTTCTAAGTGCAAAGAGTTTCAAAGGTGAGATGTTGCAAGTGAATAGAACAACTTTGTCTAAAGAGATAGATATAACAGTGGTTTCTAGTCCATTGGGCTATGGAGTCATAACAGGGCTTTAATTGAGCAACAACATCAAGAGTGATCCAAGGGGTAAGTCATCTATATCACAAGATTATTGAGATTAAAATGATGGAATGGAAACAATAAAGTGTTCAAGGGGAGGAAACTGATAATAATTTCATGAGGGATTTATAGTCACTCCAAATAAGAAAATCCTCTTAAGTAACGATTTAAAACCAACCAAGAACAGGGCTAACCATAGAATTCTTGGGCAAGTTTGTATTAAATAAGCTTAATTGAAAAACAATCCAGTAATCCGCATAATTACCTTCGGAAAGTATGAAAACACATAGGAGAAAACAAAATGTAACCTAATATCAGATAAGGTACTTTTAAACCTAGTCTGCTTTCAGCCAACAGCAAGGGAAACCTTCAGAATCTACCTTTGGAGAATAGGAACTAGAAATAGGGCAAACCATCACTTTTATAGTCTAACTTTAATAAGAAAATGATGAAAATAACTTTCAAGAATAATTTTTAAAGCAAACAGTAGGACGAGGGAACACCAACATTCCTAACTGCTTAAACTGTATTGAATCATTCTTAAATAAACAAATTGGAGGAAAACATTGAGATAAAGCTTATCAGTTAGAGAAGGGTACTGGTAAACAGTAAATCCTAACTCTATAAATGATGTTCTTTATCAGAGAATAGTGAACAATATGAAATACATAGAAGGAAAAACAATAACAAATAAAGGGGCACTTCATCAGTGATATAGACCAGGACCCCAAGAAACAGCTTGTTATTGATGTCAAACCAGTTACAGTCTTCAGGTCCAATGTTTCAGTTCAACAATCATCTTCACTATTCAGCCTAACTAATCTAAACACAAACAGATCTTCAAGGGCCAACGAACGCTATTTATAATCAGAAGTTTAAGATCAAATATATTTCAAAGTTCTACAACCAACAATTTCTCATCTTCTACAGAAGTATTTATAGAAGAATGAGGAGGTGAGATCTGATAAAAGATCTCTCAGGACAATTAATATAGAATGATGACTTCTCAGCCTTTGAGGGGCTCAATGGATAATTTTAAAAGTGTTTGTCTGTATTAATGTTTTACATTTAATATTTAATCTTGACGGGAGATTTTTTTTGACTTTTGAGGCTCTGAGTTATGTTGGAGTAAATCTGCAGATATTTTTTCATTAAGTTCCTTGTAGAAGTAACTCTTTGGTTGTGCTGAGGAAAATATCTTCGTTTGATCAATAACTTCGGCCTCTGTTTGGATGTTGGTGGCTATAGGTGGCACTGTGGTAGCTGAGAGGAATCAATTTTCCTCTGTTTGAGGCAGTGGAGGTCTGTCTATCTGATAACACTTATGATGTTTCTTTAACTGTGTTTTAATTCTAGGGATTAGGCTTTTGATAATCATTCTTAGCCGTAATCCCCAAATTATCTTCAATCCTTTTGTTCTGTTGTGTTCTGTCTTCGACACTGATACTCTTTTAATTGTGATTTAAAATCACAGTGTCTTGTTGATGTACAGGCCGCGCAAGGATCTTAAGGCATCAATGCCCATGAATCATTGACGAAACGTGGAATGCGAACCCCGCGAATGGTTTCCTTTGATGATTCAAAGGCACGGGAAAAGTCTTTCCCGGCCTTCGAAATTTCTTTAATTATAATGGATAAACCACTAATCATCTTCAAAAATACACAAACATATTCTAAAATCTTGCGTTTTTGGGTTTTACTGCTGCAGAGGGTGAGGGGAAGAGCATGGTCGTTGGATAAAATTCACCCGACGAGATAAACGGTTGAGATTCACGTTGAAAACCTTTTGGTGGAAGGCGGAAGGCGATGAAACTATGAGGAAGGATCTGGTCCATCCGATCTGGACACGTGGACATTCCAGATCCAATTGGAGGATCGCAATCAAAAAGGGAAGGAGGGAGGGTGTAACGAAAATTTCCGATGTGATTGCGTGATCGAGAGGGCCGATGTGATTAAGCGTTGACCGTCAATATGTAGATCAGGTCGACGGTAGAGAGTGAATTGGAGGGGTTCAAAGGTGGGGGAGGTTCGCAATCAGAGAAAATGAGGGCTGTCGGATCCGAGGAAAGTGGGGAGAATATCAACGGCTAAGGATGGGTCGGGGGTAGTTAATCGAAAAGGGGAGAAAATGCACCGAATGAAACTTTCGATGTTGTGCAAGCCATTTGATCGGCTTACGATCAATGGTGGGGATTTATTTTAAAGAAAACTAGTGAAAACCCTTTATAATGCATAAAAAACCCAAAGTTTTAATATAAAACAAAGTTTTGGTGGGTCGGGGCGTAAAATATATATAACATGGTTAGGTGCCCAACTGCGGGGCCTTGGTCTATATGGAATGATAATAGGAGGGGGTGGGGTTTTCATATATGTGACCCAATTGCATCAGAAAGTTTGATGTGGGTATTTACAATCAACCCATTGGATTTCTCCGATGCGATTGCGCTTCGGGTCTTTTTAATCTAACCATTTTTTCATTTAAAAATCGTTGTATGGGCGCGTTAGACCAAAACTTTGGATAAGTGGGTTTTATGTTTTAACGAAGGAGAGAGACCATCGAGAATGAATTATTTCAATGATTTAACACCCGATGGCAGGCCCATGGGTTACATGAAACGATAATGTGATTGGGGGATATGTACATGGGCTTAATCGCATCAGAACTTTTTAAACATGGCAAAAATACTTGCGCATTTGGACTTTTGCGATGCGATAAGCACTATGAGGGGTTAGCGCCTAGTTCTATTGCTGGGGCACATGGAGGGGAAGTGGTTTAAGATTTAGCCCAAGGGGCTTAAACCCTTATGCAAAAAAATATGTATTTTTCATGAAATTTTCAAGTTTTTTCAATGGATTTGGGGGTTTCGGTATAGTTTAAAAATGAGTTTTAAACTATGTAAAGAGGATTTTAATGAATGGGAGAAGGGGAGTCATAAAAATAGAGGAATTTTATGGAGAAAAAGGGGAGAAAATGAAGGTTATTTTTGAGTGGAGGAAAGGGGAAAATGATGATTTTGCAGCAGTCTTTTCTCATGAAATCAACAAAATTTCTGAGTATAAAAAAGGGAACAACATTGAAGATTTGGACAGAGGCATGAGGCCTTCAAGAGTCTTCAAGAGCCAACACTTTTTAGTAATAAAATTTGTTCCTTGAAGGCTCAAAAAATTTTAGCCACCTTTTTCTATAACAAATTTTATAGGTGGCTAACAATATGTATCAAACTTGTAGCTGATTCATGTTCTCTTAATATTGGATTTTCTTCGGCATCTAGGTTTAGCAGTTTTTCGTGAAGTTTTTTTCATTGAGGATAAACTCAATAGTTTCAACATGAGGACTTGGAGATAGTTCCTGGTTCTTATTTTGGACTTATGATTTAGGGGGGTAATGTTAGCCTCACTCTAACTTCACAAAAACAATAATAAGTCCACAAATATTAAAATTAATTAAAATAATGAAAGTTTTATTTTATTCCTAATTTTCTAGATTATATTTGTTCCTCAAACTTAGGAGTCTGTTTAGCTCTAGTTGTTTGAGAGATTCTCTCCAACTAGTCAGGCTCCTATATTAGTGTGTGGTTGAGATATTCACTCAACCAAAGTGATTATGTCCAATATAGATGCACTATCTTGAGACATTCTCCTCATGCATTTATATTTGTAACATTTTAATTATTTTGTACACAATGTGAGGAATACAATACAATGAGGCTCTAAAGCCTTTTCAGCAGTTTCCTGTCTCTGATATTTTTATGTTTGTTTATTTTAATTTCCTTAAAATAGCCAATAAGAATTTGGTGCAACTTTTGAGGGGTTATGATTAGAAGAATCCAAAGATGTGGAATGAATATATGGTATACATACATCACTCTTATATCCGATAAATCTACAATTCTATAAGTAAATCCCCATTTGAAATTTTTTTGGATATTTTCCACCTTCACATTTGGATATTGCATATGGATAACAAGTAGGTGTGACAAAGGATATTACAAGGGATTTCTTAAGTGTAATTTTTTTTTTGATAAGATTAGGTAGATCCATATATAAGTATGGGAGACACTAACTAAATCATAGGAAAAGCACAAGGACAGACATGATCAACACAAAATAGAGAAGTCATTTAAAGTAGGAGACAAAATATGGTTACACTTGAAAAATGGAAGTCTACAACACCTTGGTAAGAAAATAAATTATTTTTGATATGGTGCCTTTGAGATACAAGAAAAGGTAGGAGATAATTCCTATAGGATTAGTATACACCGATACATGTGCATTTTCCCAGTAGTGAATGTGGAAAATGTGAAACTCTATGAGCCTTAAATGTTGGATCAAGAAGATGATTGTTTTCTAACATTATGTATAGGATTTGGCACTATATGCTTAGGAAAATTTGATAGGGGATATAAATTTTCATAAGAGTTCTATAATTATAAGACAAACGTAGCATGACCTTAGGAAGATTAAGTTGGTAGGACAACTTCCAAGAAAGGATAAATGATACTCCATGGATAAGGTAGAGAAAAATTTCCTCCCCTCATTCACTAAAATATTTTAGGGAAAAAATTCATCCTAAAATATTGGAGGTATGATCTCAATTAAATAATTGTATCATTTTTCATCCATTTTGATGCCTTTATATTGGAAAAATGGGACGAATAAACTCATAATACCATTTTTACTGGTGGATCCCAATTTGGTGAATTAGGGTTTAAAACATTTTGGAGGTTGTTTGAGGAATTTAATGAAGTTTTATTGGGTCCAAATCCTCACCTCCACTAGATATTTAGTGTTATTGTACACTTAGATACATTTCCAATGGAGCAAGAACAACCTCAAATAGGGTCCGTATGCAAACATTATGCCACCTGAAATTTGTTCTTCTCATTTTATCCACCATGATTGAAGAGTATGTCACTTCAACCCCATTACTCATGGAAAATAGGATATCCATGTGACTATGATGAATAATAATCTATAAGAGTCAATTTGTAACTCATATTGAGGGTTTAATGGGTCAAATTAGCCTTCAATTTCTTATGAAGTTGTGTTATAGTCAATCCACTAGGAGGAAAAGGGGTTTGATTATATCCTAGTGCATTTTGTTCTATAGTAGAGAAGAGTAGATGAGAGTGGATAGAGAGAGGGAAGTGTTAGGTCCCTGTAATTTTAGCAGATTGGTACGATTAAAGCCGCAGAGATAACATTTGAACCACTTTGGGATTCTAGGATCTAGCCCTCCTGAATCCAGAGAGGGATCTCTTTATAAGTGCAAATATTGATTTATCTTTTAAGGTTTGAAATGTGATATTAGGCTAGTTATGAAGAACAAGGTTTTGTTTGGGAAAATATATAATGAAGGTGAAGGAAGTCTAAATGAAGGGTGAAGGTGTATGAAAGTGAAAGAGTGATTCAACTAACAAGATAGGCAAGAAGCAGCGTCAATTCATTGGGCTATGGAGTCATAGTAGGATTTAATTGAAATAACAAGGTTCAAGAGTGGTCTATGGGGAAAGTCATCTATGTCATAGGATCTCTTTAAGTTGATTTTATGAAATGGAATGAAACAATAAGAAAGGAAATCAAAAAAATGAAGAACAAAGAGCAGCCTAAGATCAAGTAAGTACTTTGAAACTATCCTGCTTTTGACATGCGCTTAAGAAAGACATAAAAGTAATCTAAGATCAGGTAAGTACTTTGAAACTAGCCTGTTTTGTATGCACTTTCAATAGAAAACATTTAAAAACACTTAGAATAGCTTAAGATAAAGTAAGGACTTTGAACCTATCCTGCTTCCAACATATTCAAAAGGAAAACATTCAAGATAAACATAAAAATTAGTCTAAGATCAAGTAAGGACTTTCAACCTATCCCGATTTCAGCATACTCTTAAGGGAAACTTTCAAACAACTTTTGGAGGAAAACTATAAGACAGGGCAAACCATAAACTTTCCTAGTCCAAATCTACTTAGCAAGAAATGAAAATAACATTCAAGAACAATGTTTAAAGTTCAGACAGTGAGACATGGGAACACCAACATTCCTTAACTACTTGGGCTGTATTAAATCATTCCTAAATACACAATTGGAGGAAAACATAAAGATAAAGCTTATCTGTGAGAGTAGGGTACTTTTGAAAATAAATCCTAACTCTATATTTGTTGTTCTTTATCAGAGAAAGTGGACATAATGGAAACAAAAAGAAAATAACAATTTACAATAAGAAACACATCACCATTGACATAGAATAGGATCCCATAAATCAACTTCTATTTGATGTTCAAACCAGTTACAATCATCAAGTCCAGTGGTTCTCTACAGCTTCAATCTTCTCATCTCAACTTAGGCATATTCAATTAAAAACAGTGCTTACAGCAGCTTCAGAAAACTATTTACAGGAAACAGATATGCAGTGACCAACATTATCTCATCTTCTACAGAAGTATTTATAGAAGAAATGAGGGGGTGGAATCAGAGAAAAGATCTCTGTAGGTTTTAACCCTGAACATAAATTATCTACACACGAATCTTATAACAGAAAATAAACAATAGCGAGAGCATAAAACATAAAATAGATAAACACAGAGATTTTCCTCTAGATCCCAAATTGGGACGACCAACTTGATTTTTCATTATATTCCTTTTAGTGTTACAACAGATATATATACATGCCGAAGCATACATAAACCCAAACCCATTAACCCTGGATTAGAATATAACCGTAGTTCCCTTGACCGGATCTACAAAATACCAGGGGTCGAAAACCATCATACCCCAAAACCATGTGCAAAATCATGCACAAAACATGGGTGGGTCTTCCTATGAGTGGGTCCGTACACCAAATTTTTCTTTTGTTGGGGTGCTGCCACCCCCCCTATGACCCCCCTACTATGCTCGGTGCAACGAACAACATGTGGGGCTAGTCGTGGAAAGAATATAACACATACCCAAGATCCTCCCACTTGTTTTTTTCTTTCTGCAGGGGGCCACAGGAGAGCTTAGTCATTGGACCAATTCTTCAACATCCATTGTTTCTCTACACCAAGAGAACTTTTGAGTGCTCATAGAGTTCGTCAATGCATCTGAAACATTCTTCAAAGAGTCCACCTTTACCAGCAACACCCTTTTAGCCTCAACCATATCTCTAACAAAGTGATATTGAACATCAATGTGCTTTTTCTTTGAATGATAAGCAGGGTTCTTAGCCAAGAAAATTGCACTTTGGCTATCACAATATATTGTTATAGCTTTCTATACCAACCCCATACTTGAACACAATCTCTGCAACCAAATTTCTTCCTTGCTTGCATGAGTGGCTGCCATGTATTCTACCTCTGTAGTTGAAAGAGCCACTACAGACTGTCTTTTACTCATCCAACTGACTGTGCCTCCAAATAGGCTAAACACATACCCACTTGTAGATCTTCTTTGGTATAGATCTCCAGCCCAGTCTGCATCAAAAAAACCATGAATATCTGACATTCTTTCCAATATTGGTCTTCCCTGGTAGCACAAGCCATAATCACTAGTGCCACGTAATTATCTGAAAACCCGCTCCACTGTTGTCCAATGCTCCTTCCCTGGGTTTGAAATAAACCTGCTCAATACTCCCACTGCATGTGTAATGTCTGGTCTAGTACAGACCATTGCATACATCAGGCTACCCACTGCACTTGCATATGGAACACGGGACATATCCTCCTCTTCTTCTTGTGTCTTGGGACATTGTTTAGCAGATATCTTCACACCTACAGGAATAGGAACATTCACTAGTTTACTATCCTGCATATTGAACCTATGCAATATAGTCTCTACATACTTCCTCTGGTTTAACCAGAGCTTCCTCTTTGCCCGATCTCTCTTAATTTCCATGCCCAAAATATAGTTTGCAACACCAAGATCCTTCATGTCGAATTTGGAGAATAGTTGGGTCTTCAAATATTGGATAATTTCTTTGTCATTTTCAATCAACAACATATCATCCACATACAAGACCGAATAAATAACATGACCACCAATTAATTTAAAATAAACACAGTGATCCTCCTTGCTTCTGGTGAAGCCAAGTACCCGTATATAGGTATCAAATTTCTGATACCACATCCTTGGTGACTGTTTTAACCCATATAGAGACTTCTTCAACCTGCATACTAGTTCTTTCTTACCCTTCACCATAAAGCCTTCAGGTTGCTTCATGTAAATCTCCTCTTCTAGATCCCCATGAAGAAATTTTGTCTTCACATCCATCTGTTTTGTCTCAAAATCAAATGCAGCAGCAACAAATAAAAGTAATCTAATAGAAGTAACTTTGGCAACAGGAGAAAAAATATCACCAAAATCAATTCCTGGCACTTGGGAATAACCTTCTGCTACCAACCGAGCTTTGTATTTCTCCACCTTGCCTTCTACATTAATCTTCTTCTTAAACACCCATTTTCTCTCGATGGGCTTCCTTCCAGCCGGCAACTCCACCAGATCCCATGCCTCATTTTTGTGAAAGGATGTCATTTCATCAACCATGGCCTCCTTCCAGAGTTTTCCATCCTCTGAATCTACTGCCTCCCTGACAGTTCTGGGATCATCATCAGTTATAGTTAAGGCAAGATTTAAATAGAAAGTAGATGGACTATACCTTTCTGGTTGCCTTCTTTCCCAAACTGATATTCTCAAAGCTAGGGTTTGTGGCTCTTCCTCTTCTAAATCTTCTTCTGTTGTAGAGTCTGATTCATACTCATTTAGCTCAAACTCTATCTTCTCAGGTTCCTTTGTTATGAATTCATGTTTAAAAACATCTTTGATCTCTCTAAACACCACATCTCGGTTTTACACCACCTTCCTTGTTTCCAGGTTCCAAAGCTTGTAACCTTTTAAACCATCCTTATACCCAATAAATATGCACCTTTCATATGTATTATCCAACTTGGTCCTTTTTTTCTTTGGAACATGTACATATGCATCACATCCAAATACCCTTAGATGTGAACGAGAGGGTTTCTTACCAATCCATACCTCATGTGGAGTCTTATCCTCCAACACTGATGAAGGTGATCTGTTAACCAGATAGCATGCAGTCTCCACTGCCTCTACCCAGAATTCTTGGCCTAACCTGATACCACTAAGCATGCTTCTTTCCTTTTCCATCATTGTTTTGTTCATTCTTTCTGCAACTCCGTTTTTTGGAGGTGTGTATGGAGTGGTATTATGTCATGCTATACCACACTTCTTACAGAACTCTTCAAATTCCTTATTGCAGAACTCTCGACCATTATCTATCCTCAGTGCCTTTATCTTCTTCTCTGTCTGGTTTTCCACCAGAGCCTTAAATTCTTTAAATCTATCAAATACTTCATATTTCTTCCTCAAGAAATATATCCATGTATTCCTTGAGAAGTCATATATGAATGAAACATAGTACACATAATTTCCCAGTGATGGAACTGACACAGGTCCAAACACATCATTGTGCACAAGTTCTAATGTCTTGTTCGCCCTCTTAGCACTAGAAGGAAAACTCACCCGATTTTTCTTCCCATATAGTACACAATGTTCATAGAAATTGAAATATAGAGAGCAATTAGACATACCTTCTACCATACCATTTCTATGTAGTATCTGAAGGCCCTTCTCTCCAATATGTCCAAGCCTTTGGTGCCATAGCATGGTCTTTTCTCTAGAGACAACTAGGATTTCTTCTCCACTTTCAAGAACCATAGAACTGTTACACCCATCAATAACAGTGCTACCTTATAGCTTGTATAGAGTTCCAGTCTGAACTCCCCGCATTAATACTAGTGCTCCCCGAACCATCTTGCAGGCATATTTCTCGAACACTATTTTTACACCTGCATCATCCATCTTGCTTACAGAAATCAGATTTCTGGCCAATGCAGGAATATGCACAACACCAGGAAGTGTTCTAGTCCTTCCACCTTGTAGTTTTAGCTTGAACTTTCCACATCCAACAATTCTGGCCTTCCTATCATCCCCTAGGGAGACATCACCACCATCATATTTCTCATACTCGCAGAAACATGCCCTATGGGGAGTGAAGTGAAAGGATGCACCTAAGTCAATAAACCATGACTCATGATCTACATGTGTATTTGAAGAAGAAGCAAAATACACATCCCCACCTTCATCCGAGGTGGTTTTTTCCTCTACAGAAGGAGCATCATCAGATCCCTTTCCTTTCTCAGGAGCTTTAGATTTGCACTCCCTTTTGTAGTGCCCTTCCTTTCCACATTTCCAACATACCTTTACAAACTTTCCAGGAGATTTAGATCTCCCTCTAGATTTGGATCTCCCACTCAAAACCTTATTCTTATTTCTGTTTTGGGACCTTCCTCGTACAGATAAGGCATCTCCATTCTGGCCCTCCATATTTCTCCGTCTCATTTCCTTCGACAACAAGGCTGAGACAATGTCATAAAAATTCAAGGTAGTTGTATTGCTACCTATTGAAATAACCAGACTGTCCCACGAGTTTGGTAGAGAACACAACAAACTGATGCACTTATCTTCATTTGAGATTTTAATATCAACAGATGACAACTGACTTACCACAATATTGAAGGTGTTCATATGCTCTATCACCGAGTCTCCATCCTTCATCCTCAGGTTATACAACTTTTTCCACAGGAACAGCTTATTCACCAGAGACTTAGATTGGTACAAAGTCCCAAGTTTTTCCCACAAATTCTTCACCGTAGATTCCCTAGATACGTTCAACAATACTGAATCTGAGACACACAACCGTATTGTTCTCTTAGCCTTCCGATCCAGTTTCTTCCAATATTCATTTGAAATTTCCGTTGGTTTAGTACCTGGATCTACAGTGATCCACTGATCTTTATCCACGAACAGATCCTCCATCTTCAGCTTCCACAACTCAAAACTCTGACCATTAAATTTCTCGATCTCTATCTTTCCACCGCTCACCATCTTCTTTCACCGCAAGAATCGATCCCACAGATCTCCCACTAAACAAGGTCTACCTGAGGCCTGAGAAAAAACCACTTAGCAGCAAAGGCATCCCCTTGAAGCCGAAATAGCTCTGATACCAAATTTAGGTTTTAACCCTGAACAAAATTTATCTACAGACGAATCTTATAACAGAAAATAAACAATAGAGAGAGCATAAAACATAAAATAGATAAACACAGAGATTTTCCCCTGGATCCAAAAGCGGGATGGCAAGCTTGATTTTTCATTATATTCCTTTTAGTGTTACAACACATATATATACATGTCAAAGCATACATAAACCCCAATCCATTAACCCTATATTAGAACATAACCATAGTTCCCTTGACCGGATGTACAAAATACCAGGGGACGAAAACCATCGTACCCAAAAACCATGTGCAAACTCATGCAAAAAACATGGGTGGGTTTGCCTATGAGTGGGTCCACACACCAAAAAAAAAAATTGTCAGGGCAATGCCCCAGACCTCGACAGGGGGGGCTGTCGCCCCCCTGTGACCCCCCTGCTATGCCCGGCGCAACGTACAGTGCATGGGGATAGTCGTGGAAAGAATATAACACATACCCACAATCTCTAGGCCCAATTAATACAGTTTAATGCTTCTCGGCCTTTAAGGGGCTCAATAGAGAATATTTCTGATATTTCTCTGTATTAATTGGTTTTCATTAAGTATTTAGCAGCTTAGCAGAGTTTGTTTAATTTTAGAACTCTTTCATGAAGGATTTACAATAACTCTGGCTAATTTAAACAAAATATCACTGACTGAGGCAATAACTCTCCCTTCTCTGATTTCTTTGAGGCTGCAGGTGGCTTTTGGTAGCTGGAGAGTATTCAATTAGCCTCTGATGCGGCAGTGGAGGCTTCTTGGACTGATAGATCTCATTGTGTTAACCTAAAGTACTATTAATTTGTTTTAATCCTGTGTTTTAGGCTTAATTAGGCCTAATTTTTGTCTTCTGGTCTTCATACGGTCCTCAACTAAGAGGAACAGGCCTTTGATTAATCGAATTTTATGCCTTAATCCCTCAAAACTGTGTTAAAATCATAAATTATTTGTTTCTGCTTTGATTTTATCCTTTGACATGGATAATATTTGTTTGATTAATGTTTTTTGTGCCTTGGTTGTTTTGCAGGTGCGCAGAGGGTTTACAATGTTACCAGTGCTCATGAGGCACGATAAAATCATATTTGGAACCCTGCAGATTCTTTGTCTTCATGAATAATGGCATGGGGTTCATCATCCCTGGCCCTTTATTTTCCTTTAAAACAGTTGAGAAACCTTTAAAACAAAAAAAACACAGAAAATTTAAGAAAATCCGTGAAGGAAAAGGATAAGGCTACTTTGGAGGTTAGGTTTAATCATGACCGTTGGATGAAAACAACCAACAACTGGGATTTCTTGCTGGGGATTCAGTTGGATGAATGGGGGACATATTAAGTCTGAGATGTTGGATCAGATTGATCAACGACCGAGATCAAACGAGAATTTATAATATGGATGGGGTAACATTATAATAAAATGGAAGAAAATGTAATGAAAAAGGGGAAAAATCTTTGGTGAAAGCAAACTGGGGTTAGAAATGAAGTTTGAACGTGGGATGAATGAGAGCCATTGATCTAGGATGATCAACGGTCGAGATTCCTTGAACGAAGTGTTGGGGGGTTTGGATGATGGGAAAATGGATAGGGGAAGGATTTAATCTAGGCCGTTGGATGAAAAGAATGAATAGCAAAGATTTAAAAGATAAAAAGATTGATGTGGTGGAGAAAGTGGTTTAGTGGAAAACCAGGATCATTTTCGTGCAGCGAAAAGGGGGAAAGGCGGTATTGCCTTTTGGAATGCGATATGTGTTAGCGTTTGACACGTGGATTTTTAAAACCACCCATATCGCGTAAATTTAAAACGTTAACTTCCGGGCGCAAAATAACGCGATATTGTGCACTGGCCATCAGATCTGGGGTGTCAAATCAGACAGTTGTGAGGAGAGCGTGATGGAGGTAAGATGCACGGATGAAAAAGGTGGGTGGAGTAAAGGGCGGTTTAAATGTGGATCGTCGGATCAGAGGAATGGATGGTAGAGATCCGTCGATGGGGAAGGTAGGTCCCAAAGGAGTTGGGCTTGTCGGGTTCCATCTAGACTGTTAGATCTTAGGAATGAATGGCCCAGATCAATCGATGGAGCGATGAAAGGAATATGAAGCAGGGGGTCAGGAGAAGACCAAGCGTAATGTGGACCGTTGATCTGGGAATATCAACGGTGGATCTTCACCGAAGAATTTAAACTATCTGTCTTGTGGTAATAACAAGGAAGGGTTGGGCTTGATCTGGACCGTCAGATTTTTTGGAATGGATGGCCTAAATTTGATCAAAAGATCACAAATTGGCAGAGGGAAAGGGAAAGCACAAAGGACTTTTTGCGATGCAATTAGGTATTGACCATCGAATCAGAAAGACGATCGACGGTTGAGATTTAATCGGAGGGGAAAGGAGGAAAGTTATGAGTGGTAATGTGAAGAAATCTTAGCCGTCGGTTCTTGTGGATTCGACGGCTAAGATTCAATCTGGGGAATCGGCATCAGAGAAGATAAAAGGGCAAAGTGTTATGGGAAACTTCGATTGCCAATTTACGATGTAGCAAGAGTTTTCGATCTAAAAACTAGATCGGCGATCAAGATTTAATCGTGAAGGCCAAAGGTGGAAGAGTGGGTTCAGAGAATGGAATGATTGGGACCATTGGATTTGGGCACAATAGAGCAGATTAACGGTGGAGAATTGATCACGAGATCGCATCGGCGGGAGGAAAATAAAAAAGGGTAGGATGAATATTTGCGATGCGATTGTGGATTGACCGTCGGATCAGAGTGGCGATCAATGGCTGAGGTTTGATCGCATCGCAAATATTTAAGGATATTAAGAAAAGGGAGGACTCGATGCAGACTTGCGACGCGATGAGCAATGACCGTCGGATTGGTTTAGATCGACAGCTGATATTCGTCGAAACTTAAAACTATCGGGTTTTATTTAAAACATAAGGAAGTCAGGTTTTTATGAAATACAAAGGAGGGAAAAGTTTTGGACGGGGGTTTAAGGGCTCTAAGCACCCGGTTGCAGGTCTTATGGTCCCATGAGAAGCAGGGGTTATAGAAGTTAAGCCCTCAGGGGCTAAAATTCTATATAATGCAATATAAGAGTTTTTAGGCTAAAAACAAGGTTTTTAAGCCAATTTGAGGGTTCCAATATGGGAATGAAAGCTTTTTAAACCAAATGGTAGGAGGCCAAATGGTTTTAAAAGAGTCTTGAAGTGATTTTGAAGGTTAAATGAGGCTTATGGAGGGATTTTTATGGAGAACAAGGGGATAAAAATGGAAGTCAATTATGAGTGAAAAGAGGGGTAAAATGATGGGAAAATGGGGTTTTTTTAGCAGCCTTTCTCTTTGCAAACAAAAAAAATTTCAGGATTATGAGGGAAACAACAATGAAGATTAACTAAATATTAGTTAACTTCAGAAGACTTTAAAAACTCACAATTTGGCCATAAAATTGATTCTTGAAGGCTTAAAAATGTTTTAGCCACCATTTGATATGAAAATTTTTTATAGGTGGCTAACAACGGCTCCAACTTGGGATGGAAGCTCCTTGGATGTCCCAAGAACCTCAAAAAATTCTTCTCTAGAATCTGATCAATGCCTCATCCATTGGGCTGCAACTTTCTTTACTTTACTGATCTTCTTTTTCTCTGATAATGTTAGCAGCCATTAAAAAACAATGGAACTCTATCAAAACAAGCTTTCTACCTACCCAATCCTAATGATCTAACATTTTTTCTTCTTTCAGAGTGCATTTGGATTGGAAAACTATTTTTACAAAAAAAAAATTCTTTTGAAAGCATAAAACTAGTCTATTTCTATTCTTATTTCTCCATGAACTCAGATTAAGCAGTTGAGTTCAAAAACTTCTCTACCTTACTACTATCTGTCAAGATTAGACTGTCTAACATATTCTTATTCACTAAATTCTAAAACGGAAATTCAAAAAGCAAACAAGTCAGGGTTGAACAGTCTAATTGGTTGCTGATCTATGGCATAAAAACAAGCTGCACATAGACTAAAATTGCAGAAGAGTAAAGCAAAATGGCGAAGGCTTAAGATCTGAAAGTTTTAAGAACATCCTTCTCTTTTCTTCAGCTTTGATTTTGAATTTTGTTTGAGTTGTATTTCTTTCTTTTCTGGTTCAAGTTTTGGGCATATTAGAACCAGATTATCTCTTATCTTTGGCTCAAGATTTACACAGATTAGAGCCATGCATATCTTTGAAACTCACAGGTTCAGATTTTGAGCTTGTTTGAACCTTTTTCTTCTATCCTAATCTACCTAACTGATAAGCCAAGATTTAATCTATTTGACTGATCTAATTCACTAACCTATCAACATAAAATTGAAAAATAATTAGTCCTGATTAGGCTGTATGACTAACCAGGAGTGTGTTTTTTAGGAGTGGCATTTGAGCTTGCAAACTTTTAGATTTTGTTTCTCTTTTTGGTATGGGGTTGTACCTTTTTTGTTTTTTACAATCTGCCCTCTTTTCTTTTGTATTTTTTTTGTGTTTTTCATATTCTAACTTTGAATGCAGTGATGGATATGTTATTCACAATGAGAAAAAATATAAAAGGGCTTCCAAACTGATATGGTCAAGAAAGATAATGTTTGAGCATCCTTCCATTGACAGGACCCCCAAACAGTTTAGCTCCATTCAATTCTTGTAAGAAATAAGCATTGTTACCAGCAGTAGAATGTATGAGATAAGGGCCAAGCCATAAGTTATCAAATTTCCCATGCTTTCCCTTATCTTCTCTCCTTGAATCCCACTTTAACACTTTGTCACCAATGCTGAAATCACTACCCTTTGTCCTTCTATCAAAAAACTTTTTGATGCTCTCTTGCTTTTGTAATGCTTAGTTGTAGACTTCCTCTCTGGTTTGTTGAAGATGTATGGTCTGATTAATTCTTTTGATCATGTCATTTTCTTTAGACTGTACTTCTTGGACAAGCTTCATTACTGGCACTCCTAGACCGGTTGGAAAAATTGCATCTACTCCATAAACAAGCTGGTAGGGTGACATTTCAGTTGATTTTTTAAGTGTTAATCTATCAGCCCAAAGTGCATGTATCAGCTTGGTGTGCCATGATTTCTTATTGTCCTCCAGCAACTTCTTGATTATGTTCACCAAAATTTTGTTTGAGGATTCTTCTAACCCATTACCTTGAGGGCAATAAGCATTAGAATGGCCCAATTTAATCTAATATTTTTGACAGAATTCAACCATATTTTTGGATCTAAATGCAGCAGCATTATCAGTGATAATCTTTCTGGGACAGCCAAATCTAGATAGGATATGAGTTTCAAGGAATTTTATGATGACAGAGTCATTGGCTCGCCTAGAAGGGATGGATTATATCCATTTGGTAAAGTAGTTTGTTGCAGTGAGAATCCATCTATGTTGGGCAGATGAGGGTGGATGGATTTCTCCTATGAAGTCTAGACCCCACTGTTGAAAAGGAGCTTCAACAGTGATTGGATGCAAGGGTAAAGGAAGCAGTTTTATTTTGCCTTCGAAAAGTTGGTATTTATGACAGGAAATAATCATTTTGTGGAAATCGTGAAAGAGGGTGGGCCAATAGTAACCAGCCCTAAGGATTTGGTTGGCAGTTGTTTTCCAATAGAGGTGGCCTCCACAGTCTCCTTCATGGAACTCATGCTTGATTTTCTCTGCATCATTCTCAGGAAAACATTTAAGCAATAACCCACTAGCATTTTTCCAATATAGACATTTATCTAAAATGCAGTAGTTAACGGCTTTTAACTTTTAAAATCTTACCTTTGTCTTAGACAAACCAGGAGGTGTATTCAAATTGAGAAAAACATATAAAATATCAGCATACCAAGAGGAATTCATAAAATGATTTTCAACAATGGGAGTTGACAATTCCTCTTTTTCATCTAATACATTTATCATGTTTATATCAAGAGCTTCAAAATTAGACTCAGCCATTAATCTTGCTAGTCCTTGGCCTTTAATGAGTTTAGTGGGCTTGATTTCTAAATCATATTCAAGTATCACATTTATCCACTTTTGTCTTTTTCCATCTGGTTCTTGTGTTAGAATGTCTTTTACAACTGAGTTTGGCACAAATGCAATTATGTGGGAGTGTAGAATGTAAACTCTAAAGTATTTTAATGCTTTGACTAAGGCAAAGGCTTGTTTTTCCATGATATTATACTTCAGAGGTGCATCTCTCATTGCCTTGCTAAAGAATGCGATTGGCTTTTCTTGTCCGTGTGGATTTTTCTGTAATAGGATAGCAGCCACTATATGTTACGATGCAAATGAAAAAATGAAAAAATCTTTTGAAAAATCAGGACTTATAAGAACTGGTGTTTTGGTTAATGCTTATTTCACCAGCTCAAAAGATTTCTTTGCTTCTAAGGTCCATTTAACTCCTTGTTCTTTTTTTCAACATGTTTGTTATGTTTCTAAGGAGTTCAGCTAATTTGGGTATGAACCTTCTCAAGAAATTAATCTTCCCAATGAAATATTGAAGTTCCTTGATGTTTCTAGGATGAGTGATTTGCAATATACCCTAAATCCTTTTTGGATCTATCTTTATCCCCTCTTCTGATATAATGTGCCCAAGAAATTTACCTTCTTGGAAACCAAACATTGTTTTCTAAGGATTTAAAGACAAACCAAATTTTTTTCATTTCTCAAAGACTATTCTCAAGTGTTCTAGGTGTTCTTCATATGTTTTGTAAAAAACTCTGATGTCATCAAGGTAAATAATGATGATGTAGCATAATTGTTCTGAGAATGCAATATCCATGGCTCTCTGAAAAGTAGCACCAGCATTTATTAAACCAAGGGCATTTTCACATACATGAAAGTGCCCCAAGGTGTAGTAAAGGCTGTCTTGAGTTGATCATCAGGATGTACTAATATCTAATTGCATCCTGAGAAGCCATCTAGCAAATAAATTCTTTTAGAACCAACGACCCTTTGTAAAATATTATCCATCTTGGGTAAATGGTAGTTTTCCTTCAATGAGGCTTTGTTTAAGTTCCTAAAATCGATACAAAGCCTTATTTGTCCTGTCTTTTTCCTAACTAACACTAGATTAGACACCCTCTCTAAATATCTAATAGGAACAATAATTCCAGCTTCATACATTTTCTTGATTTCCTTCTCAACCAACGGTAATTGAACAGGGTTGATTCTGCGCAATTTTTGCTTAAAGGGCTTTTGGTTTTCTTTGAAGGGTATCTTGTGCTGAATTATTTTTGTGTCATAGGACTTTAGATCCTCATAACTCCATGCAAAAAAATCAAAAATTCCTTAAATAGCTCAATATATTTCAGTTTGATGTGAGCTGGAAAAGTCTTAGACAGTTTGATCATTTTTTGTTTTAGTTCACTGTCTATATTACACTCTTATACCTCAGTTTCAATAGGCTCCAACTTTGGTTTCTTGGCAACATCATTGAAATCAAACAACTCTTCTAAGGGGACCAGAACTTTTGGCAAAATTGGGGTGTTAGATTGCAGCATTTCTAAGTCTTCTTTTCCTAAATCTGCACTAATTTCTGTGTTATGTTCAGATTTATTAGCTAACATATTTATCTCAGCAATCTCTGGAGAGCTTACTTATCCATCAAGAAGATTTTCTTCACTAGAACAATCATCTTCGTACTCTGAATCCGAACTTGGTAGCTCAAATTCATTTCTGGACTGTAGGAAGTATTCTATTTGTTTGTCTCCATCAAACACTTGCTAATACTTTTCATTATCAGGGACAACTAGTCTAAATTTGATTTGAGTTGTGCATTGTTTGGTTTCATAAGGAGTTAGGCACGTTATAGCAGAAAAAGCCAAACCATTAGCTTGGATATTTTGGTTTCTTGGGACAAAAATCAGTTTGAATTCCTCAAATGTTTTCAATAAATCCATGACATCATTTCTATGGGCTCTAAGTCTGGGATGTTTTTCAGTGTATTCCCCATTCACTTGCCTAATTATTAGTTTAGAATCACCATGAACCTTTATTCTTTTGGCCCCTAATTTCTTCAATAAATGCAGGCCTAAAAGAAGGGCTTCATAATCAGCTATGTTATTAGTGCATTTAAAGTTTAATTTGCAGGAAATCCCTTAAGTATGATTTTTCATTGTATTATGAAGCCACACTCCTACACCTGCATCATTTTTAGTGCAATATCCATCAAATTTCATACTCCAGAGAGGACTAGTTTCAGATTCACTAGTTTAACTACTATCCTCTTCATCTAGTGTGCTTTTGGATTTTTCTTGTAGATTAACACTATGTTGAATTTGTTTTATTTCCTCATGTTTTTCATTGTGTTGAGGATTCGTTTCTTGACTCTCAAGGTTTAAAAGCAATGGATGATTGATTTACAGCTCTAGAACTGTGATTTGTTTACTATGATTTTCATATTTGGCAAACTGTTTTGACACTTTTGTCTTGTCTTTCTCTTTTTCTATATCTACCACTAATTCAGTTAAGGTTTCTTGCTCACTGAATGTTTCATCATTAAAAAGGATAAATGAATCAAGGCCTGTATGTACAGAATAAAGAGGAGATTTTTGTGATCTCTCTTGGCTGGTAACCATATATTTCATATGAGATTCCCTATAAAGTCTTCTAGTTTGATTAAAAATAGGGATGGTAGCGTATGTCATGTCCATTTGCATTGTTCCTTGTAACTTAGCTCCCCATGATCTTGGTAACAACATACCATACTAGGGGGGTACATCAGCCACTACTATATCCATTACTAAACACTTGGCTAGAATTTGTGCTAAGTTCACACAAAGGTCTTTGATCAAACCTAAAAATTTCACTCTGCTTGAGTCAAAGGAGTAAAGATTTTTGTATGGTCTAGTGATTTCAAGGCCTAGGCTCTCCATTACAGCTTTGGGCATTAAGTTATGAGAGGCCCCTGAATCATGCATAGCGTTCTGTAAAATTTTGTCATGAATCTTTAAACTAACATAAAAAGGAGGAACTGGTCCTTCTTGATATCTAGCCTCAATCTTAGGACCAAATATGAGCTATGGTTGGTCATCATTAAGATTGACAGTGTAATTATTCTCTTCTATGTTAAAATCCTTCAAAATTTGTGATCTATATACATTTTGGGAAGCTAATTTAGTGAGAGGAACATAGATTTTGATTCTGGAAATTTCCCGCTCCAAGCTAAAAGGCATCTGATTTCTAAAATTCTTGTTTCAACCTTATTAACTACCACTCTATCAGCAAGATCGGTTTTTTGATTTCCTCTATTTACATTGGTCAAAATTGTTTTAACAGGAGCACTACCTGAGTTGCTAATGCTGCTAAGGTCTGCACTTTGTTTTTCGTTAATTTGAATGCCTTTTTCTTTGTTTTTATCAGAATTTCCAGCCACTGTTTTGTAACTTTGGGTTTATTCACAGGGCTACTTTTTGCATAATTTTTAGAGGTCTTATTCTTGGGAGTTTCTTGATTGCTTTTACTCCTAAGGTCATATTCCTTTGGGGTTTCTATGATGACATTTTCCAATTCTTGATAATAAAATTCATCCTCTAGTCTTCTCTCATCATAGGGTGTGTATAGACATTGTTTCCTATTGTAATGAACTTCCAAATAATCATTGTTTATTCCCAACATGTTTATATCATCTTCCTCTGTATGTTCCATTGTTTCTTCAACCTCACTTACATAGTTTTGATGAGAAGGAGGTGTAATTTGTTGATCATCCTCCCTTGGTCTATTTTGAGGCTGGTTTCTCCTAAAATTCTGATTTTGATTTTGATTTTTGTTTTGAGGAGTTGATTGGTTTTGACTGGATTGTGCTCTCTCAAGTATGCTCATCTTTTTCATCATCTCCTCCATCATTATTTCCATCTTTGAGCTAGATGTGGAAGGTGTAGATTCCTCTCTAAAGGACACTTTCTTCTCATTCCTCATTCTTGCTCTTTTCCTCATTAAATTAACTTCCACAATAAGAGCTTCTTTTTTCATATCTTCAAGAGTCAAAGGATCTCTGTCTCTCAACTGATAGGACATTTCAGGATCAAATCCTTCAGGAAATTTGTTTAAAGCTGAGCCTTGTGGAAGTTTCAGATCTGGGGGAAGTGCATTATACACACTATTGAACCTAGTGAAATAAGCTTGAACACTTTCCCAGGGTTTCTTTGGAGATTCTTGTTGTCTGAAAGTATTTGGAGAGGGTTTTTCTTAAATTCTCATTTGTTTAAGAATAACTGATGGAAGGCATGGATATCATTAATATTGTGAGGGGTTAAGTCTTTAAACCATTTTCTTGCTTCTCCCCCTAAACTTTGAGCAAATAATCTAAGTTAGATTGTTTCATCATCAATCTCATTTCTGTCAAAATAGTCATTCATCTTATCCACATGTTGTGAAGCAGTAGTAGCACTACTGGCATCATACAATGGTATCTTTGATTGATAGTCCTGTGGTATATTGATTAGAGGTAAAGTAAGAACTAGGGGAGCATACCCTGTTGCCATGATAGGAGGTTGTGGAAAAAGTGGGGGGTTTAAAAGTTGAGGAGGTTGATGGAATGATGTAGTTTGAACAGTGGAAGTGCGGATAACAGAAGTGGATAGACCAGCAAGAGACTGTTGTTCAGATCTAGGATGAGAGAAACCAAAATTATGAAGGAAATATAAATCAGGTGGAGTAGTTTCTCTACTACCAAGATGTTCACCATTATCTTTGGATGAAGGTGGAGACTCTAAATCTATCTGATCTATATCATCAAGTGACCTAGTTCTAAATGGGTTTCTTAATTCAACTTGTGATTCTTGTAGAGCTGTAAGGTTTTTAGGAATAGAATTAGCTCTATGGAGTGATCTGAAAATAGTTGAAGATTTCGCCTTAGGAGATTTCCTAATAATTATTTTAGGGTTATCAACTATCTCAGGAGGGTTTGGATTAGGATAGGCTCTAGTATGAATCCTTCTAGGAGCCACTATGCTGTGTTTTTCAGACCCAACTAATCAAGAAAATTTTAACCAAATATGACAATCTTTAGGAGGCTAACTGATCTTTAAACAAGAAAAATTTAATGCTTAAAGTCTTCTTAACTGAGTTTAAATGATGTTATGATGATAATGGGTTTCCCAGTGGAGTCTTAAGGTCTGTTTAGGATTGTGGAGTCACCAGGTGGAATTTTTTAGCTCTTTTGGAGGTAAAAGGTTTTATGGTCCACCACCATGTTTATTTGAATACCAATCTCAAATATTTTTTGGTTTTCTATGTTTTTTTAGTCCTATGGGTTCTAAGAGTGTCCTAAATCCATTTCAACACTTAGCTGCGGTGATGAGACAAAGAGAGTTTACTCTTTAGGGCTAAGCTAGCTGATTCCTTCAAGGTTTGATAAGTTCTTATGAGAATCCTAAGGATTCCTTAGTTTGTCACTGATTGAGATAAGTTTTATTATTATTACCATTTACTTGGTAGTGCTTGAAGAGGGATACTTATACTGCACTGAACACTGAGTGTTTTGTTTTATGGATTTTACTCAGAACTCCCCAGCAAAGTCGCCAGAAATTTTAGGTCCCTATAATTTTAGCAGATTGGAAAGACTAAAGCTGGAGAGACAACATTTGAACCACTTTGGGATTCTAGGATCTAGCCCTCCTAAATCCAGAGAGGGATCTCTTTATAAGTGCAAATATTGATTTATCTTTGAAGGTGTATGAAAGTGAAAGAGTGATTCAACTAACAAGATAGGAAAGAAGCAACGTCAATCCATTGGGCTATGGAGCCATAGTAGGATTTAATTGAAACAACAAGGTTCAAGAGTGGTATATGGGACAAGTCATCTATGTCATAGGATCTCTTTAAGTTAATTTTATTAAATGGAATGAAACAATAAGAAGGGAAATCAAACAAATGAATAACAAAGAGCAGCCTAAGATCAAGTAAGTACTTTGAAACTATCCTTCTTTTGACATGGACTTAAGAAAGACGTAAAAGTAATCTAAGATCAGGTAAGTACTTTGAAACTAGCCTGCTTTGTATAAAATTTCAATAGAAAACATTTAAAAACACTTATAATAGCTTAAGATCAAGTAAGGACTTTTAACCTATCCTGCTTTCAGCATATTCAAAAGGAAAACATTCAAGATAAACATAAAAAGTAGTCTAAGATCAGGTAAGGACTTTGAACCTATCCTTCTTTAAACATACTCTTAAGGGAAACTTTAAAACAACCTTTGGAGGAAAACTAGAAGACAGGGAAAACCATAAACTTTCCTAGTCCAAATCTACTTAGCAAGAAATGAAAATAACATTCAAGAACAATGTTTAAATTTCAGACAGTAAGACGTGGGAACACCAACATTCCTTAACTGTTTGGGTTGTATTAAATCATTCCTAAATACACAATTGGAGGAAAACATAAAGATAAATCTTATCAGTGAGAGTAGGTTACTTTTGACTGTAAATCCTAACTCTATATTTGTTGTTCTTTATCAGAGAAAGTGGAAAGAATGGAAACAAAAAGAAAATAAGTATTTACATTAAGAAACACATGTCCGTTGACATAGACCAGGATCCCATAAATCAGCTTGTATTTGATGTTCAAACCAGTTACAATCATCAAGTCCAATGGTTCTCTATAGATTCAAACTTCTCATCTCAACTTAGGCATCTTCAATTACAAACAGTGCTTACAGCAGCTTCAGAAAACTATTTATATGCAACAGATATGCAGTGACGAACATTATCTCATCTTATACATAAGTATTTATAGAAGAAATGAGGAGGTGGAATTAGAGAAAGGATCTCTAGGCCCAATTAATACAGTTTAATGTTTCTCAGCCTTTGAGGGGCTCAATAGAGAAGATTTCTGATATTTCTCTGTATTAATTGGTTTTCATTAAGTATTTAGCAGCTTAGAAGAGTTTTTTGACTTTTACAACTCTTTTAGGCAGGATTTGCAATAACTCTGGCCGCTTTAAACAAAATATCACTGACTGAGGAAACAACTCTACCTTCTTTGATTTCTTTGAGGCTACAGGTGGCTTTTGGTAGCTAGAGAGGATTCAATTGGCCTTTTATGTGGCAGTGTAGGCCTCTTGGACTGATAGATATCATTGTTTTAACCTAAAATACTGTTAATTTGTTTTAATATTGTGTTTTAGGCTTAATTAGGCCTAATTTATGTATTCTAGTCTTCATATGGTCTTCAACTGAGAGGAACAGGCCTTTGATTAATCGAATTTTATGCCTTAATCCCTCAAAACTGTGTTAAAATCATAAATTATTTTTTTTCTGCTCTGATTTTATCCTTTGACACGGATACTCTTTGTTTGATTAATTTTTTCTATGCCTTGTTTGTTTTGCAGGTGCATAGAGGGTTTTATAATGTTACCAGTGCTCATGAAGAACAATAAAATCATATTTGGAACCTTGCAGATTCTTTGTCTTCATGAATAATGGCCTAGGGATCATCATCCCTGGCCCTTGATTTTCCTTTAAAATAGTTGAGAAACCTTTAAAACCTACAAAAACACAGAAAATTTAAGAAAATTCATGAAGGAAAAGGATAAGGCTGCTTTGAAGGTTAGGTTTAATCGTGACCGTTGGATGAAAACAACCAACGGTCAAGATTGCTTGCTGGGATCAACAGGGGAGTTGGTTGGATGAATGGGGGACAAATTAAGTCCAGGCCATTAGATCAGATTGATCAACGGTCGAGATCAAACAGGAATTTATAATGTGGAGGGGGTAACATTATAATAAAATGGAAGAAAATGTAATGAAAAACTAATGCAAATCAATCCCAAAACAGTTTTTTTTTGTTTTTGTTTTTGTTTTGTTTTGTTTAAACAAACATAAAAACATCTAAATTAAAATCAAAGAAAAAATCTAAATCTACAATTGATTTTTCAGAATGTAAACTATGCAATTGTAATCTATGCACAATTCACTTGAAAAGTATGCAAATGTAATCTATGCACATTTTTCATTCATATTCTGAAAATGAGAATTCTAATTATGCAAATGTGATCTTATGCAAGAGAATTCTCAAACACAAGATGATTCTAATGTAATCTAAGAACCAATCAAGTGGAAGTCAAGAAAATCGGGTGAGAGTTCCAAAGATCAAAAAACACTCAAAGGCGATTAACACTCATACACAATTTAGCCCCCCCCCGGCGAATGAGGGGGAAATGTTTTTGCAAAAACAAAAGCAAAAAGATGCAAAATTGTGAAAAGACTGAGACAAACCTCCAAGTAATGACCAAAGGAAATAAAATTAAGAATTTCTCAAAAAAGAGACTCAAAACACCCAATTAACTTAATGGAGATTGATGAGATGAAGAATGGCTGAAATAAATTCAAAAACAAGAGATTTTTGACAGAAAAATACAGATCTGGGTAGATGCTAAGAATCCTAAAATAAATCTAAACTAAAATAGAAAAAAGAAATCTAAAGTTTTTCCAAAATTTAACAGGGTCCGCAGGCTTCCAGAAGTAACAGGTGCGGTACCGCACTGTTTACTAAAGGAAAGTGCGGAAATGCCCGCACTGTGTGTGAAGACAAAGTGCGGTCCCCTGAAAACTTTAAGAAAAACATAAAAGATTTCAAAATTTTTAAAAAAAGAAGAAAAACTAAGCTACCCAGGCAGATATCCATCAATCAAAAACCAGGAAAAACTTTTCCTCAAATCAAAATAAAAGAGAACCAAAAACAACAAGTTTCTTTCCCCAGCGGAGTCGCCAATTTGTTGGCCGGATAAATCGTTCTTGCGGACAAGACCGATCTCCCTAGTGTCGGAAGACAATCTAGCAACAAACGAACAACTAAGTTTGTCTTTCTCTAGATATATTCGTTTTACAAATAAATGCTATGAAGGTGTCGATCCTACCTTAGATCCAAATGCTTATTTGTGGTTGTAGTCTTTCGTCGCATCAATAATCCTTCGTCGCAACAAGGGCCCTTTTGTCACAAGAAAGTATCATCTTTCATTGATCTGCAATCACAAACAAGAAAATATCAATAGCACCTGTATAACAAATAATCATAAAACATACCTATCATAGTGATCAAGGAATCTATGAAATAAACGATCAAACGACAGCTTATTGAAATAAACAATCGAGCGACAATTTATTGAGAAAAACAGAACTTGATTGTATTAATCTTAAAATATACAGAAGAACCTTACAACCTTTGCCTTGATGTTCGAAAGGCCTTCCCGGGGTCCGAAGCAGGAATCTCCTCCACTTTGATAAGTCTTGCACTCTTCCTCCAGAAGCATAAAGAGGTATGTGATCTTTCCTCTCAAAAGCTCAACAGAAGGAAATCTAAATCTCAACAGCACTTCAGCTCAAAAATCTTCTCAAAAAAAAACTTCTAATCCTCCATCTCCAAAATCTCCATCAAAACTTCTCCCAAAAGGCTACCCAATGCCTCCTTTTATAGAGCAGATGAGGAGGTTAGGATTCCACCATTAAAGGGATAGAACCCTCCTTCAAAGGGATAGGCTCCTCACATCAAGGGATTAGTTCCTTAAGGTGTGGGATACATGCACCTTACCAAAGCGTACTCATCCCCAAAAAATCTCATCCAGAACCTTCTAGAATTGACCAAAATTCAACTTTTTTGGTTTAATTTCGCGCATTTTTGACTTTACAGGGGTACCGCACCTATAACACTGGAAAAATACGTTCTAGAACGCAGTTTATCTTCACCTTACCTGCGTACCCTAGCTAAAAACGCAGGCAGGCTTCATATTAACTGCGTACCCAAGGTTTTTTGAGCTTTTTAGGGTTTTTTCTCCAGTTTCAGGGCATGGAATGAGGAACAAAGGTTGTAAGACTTGCAGAGGAGGCATGTATGAGTGTTTATGAGCTCATACAGTCAGCAAAATGTCAAGGTGACAGTTTTTAGTGTAACAAATTGCCCCCTAAAGTGCGAAGTCTGAAATAGATGAAGATGAAGTCTGTCATATATGAAGAGTGAAGTACTTTATCATTTCAAGGATCATCCTGTGGACACCCCAGTCGGAACCTGTAAAAACATTCAATGCAAAATATATATATATGTAATCATATCATCGCTGAGGTAGGCATTCCCATACTCAGATCAAAAATAACTATAAACTAATCTAAACTGTTCTGATACAGGAATGATTTTGAGTACATCACAGTATAGACATGTGTAGACACAGTATGGACGCAGCCATCTGTTTATAAATAGTCTATTGTATGAATGATAACAAAATTCCTCGCAGCCTGGATGGTGGAAACTAGATCCAGGGTCTTGATTTCCGCATCTCGAACTAGTACGATTCTATCCATGTGAATGAATGTGTTGAAGTCGAACATGGTAGAAACCACTTGATTACCAGTCATTGATGTAAACTGTTAACAAGTGTGAGAGAAACCACCAGTAATGTCAATGGCTCTCAAAGTACTCAGTACAATCCATGAAATGTGAATCAATGAGCTGAAGTCGAACATGTCACGGAATCATTTGATCGAAGGTCAATGATGTAACCTGTCGTCGAAGGCGAGAAACCTGCCATTGAGGCATGCAGATTTCAAGGTACTGACGATTTCTAGATCAACTTCCTAGATAATGAGTTGTCGTCGATAGAAAGTAATCCGTCATAGGCAAGCCCACAACACGAAATCATAGATCAAGTTTTGAAAATATATTGGCAAGGACTGACTCAGGGATGGTCAAAAAATGGATGACAGATATTTTGCAGATGAATGGTTTATTTGAACTGTCCTCTTGAACACATAACGACACTGCAGATGGTTTGGTGACAATTGACCCAAAGCTAATACCCAGAAACCGGATGAAAAATTTCAATGAGGTTTGATTAATTGTTAGGCAAAGGATTTCCCAACCCAGGTGAACAAAAAGTGTCATGTTCAAGAGTGGTCAACGGTTTTCCGAATAATCAAAATGTGACAAACAGGTTCGTTTTTCTCTCTTTTCCCCCACCATTTCTGGCAAGTACCTCTTTATTTTTGACAAGCTTGAGGAGGATAACATTTGCTTGATTATAAGCTCATCCTTTGGATGAGTCCAACTTAGTTTAAAATTCGAACCCTAAGAAGGAGTGGTTCGTTCCTGTTGAAAATTAAACAGGTCCTTTACTGTTAAATTTTAACGAGTCCAGTATAGGAGAAACTCGGTGTTTTTCAGTTTTAAGGAGTCAGAAGAAAAACTTAAGAAAACTCCATTGGTGTTCTTTTTCGTAAATTTAGTCTCTCGAGCCCGAAAAAGGATAAAATAATGCGGGAGAGAACTCTATTGACCGTATTTAGTCAACGTATACCTTTTTCGTAAATAGTCCATTTCAATCCGTAAAAGGGGTAAACTTATACTGAAGGGACGACTGTTCATTTGCTTTAACGAGTTCGAATAGTCAAGTACTCGGCAATCTTTTCATATTTAGAGAGTTTGAAAAGGGCTTAAAAGAGAACTCCATGGTTTCGATTTTTCTGTAAGTTTGAACGAGTTCGAAAAATGGATAAAAATGTACTCATATGGCCGACTTTCAATTTAATTTACGAGCAGGAAAAGACGGAAAGAACTCGGCATTTTCATGTGTTTTACGAGAATGAAAAATAGCAAAATGATCTCGGGATTTTCATGAGTTTAACGAGTCTTGAAAATAACCAAAATTGACTCAAGATAGGTTTCATTTTTACAAAAGCTTGAAACAAAGAAAAACTATGCTTCAGAGTGGTTTCATTTTTACACAAGCTTGAAACAGAGAGAAAACTGTGCTTGATGCCCCCTAAGCGTAACTGCTAGAGCGCATGCCCCCCCAGCTTCATTTCATTCAACTAAGTACACTAGTAATAAATAGCTGGATGGAATGAAGGTTCATTTACGAGATCATATGAAAGACCCAACCTAAAAACTAACCTAACTATGACTTAACATCTATGAGATCTAGTCAAAGACTCGACTCAATCAGGGGAGGATTTGTTTCATTTTTTAATGAGCTCGACACAGGAAAAAGAACTATGCTCATGGCAACGTGTTTCATTTTTTAACGAGGTTGACACAGTAAAAGGAACTTTCCTCACAAACTACTTATTTCTAATCTACCTACATAACCTACTGATTCATTTTTTAATGAGGTTGACACAGGAAAAGAACTGTCCTCATACCTAATTCATTTTTTAATGAGGTTGACTCAGTAGAAGGAACTATCCTCTGACCAACTGATTCATTTTTTAACGAGGTTGACACAGGAAAAGAACTGTCCTCATACCTGATTCATTTTTTAACGAGGTTGACTCAATAACAGGAACTATCCTCAGACCAACTGATTCATTTTTTTAACGAGGTTGACACAGGAAAAGAACTATCCTCAGACCAACTGATTCATTTTTTAATGAGGTTGACACAGGAAAAGAACTGTCCTCACACCTGATTCATTTTTTAATGAGGTTGACTCAGTAATAGGAACTATCCTCAGACCAACTGATTCATTTTTTAGCGAGGTTGACACAGGAAAAGAACTGTCCTCATAAACTATTTATTCTAATCTACTAATCTAATCTCTACAATCTACCTACATGTTTCATTTTTTAAGGATCTTGCCACAAGACAAGAACTATGCTCCAGACACCTGTTTCATTTTTTAACGAGGTTGACACAGTACAAGGAACTCTCCTCACACACACTGATTCATTTTTTAATGAGGTTGACACAGTACAAGGAACTATCCTCACACTCACTGATTCATTTTTTAACGAGGTTGACACAGTACAAGGAACTATCCTCAGGCTCACTGATTCATTTTTTAACGAGGTTGACACAGTAAAAGAAACTCTCCTCACACTCACTGATTCATTTTTTAAAGAGGTTGACACTGTAAAAGGAACTTTCCTCACACTCACTGTTTCATTTTTTAACGAGGTTGACATAGTAAAAGGAACTTTCCTCACACTCACTGTTTCATTTTTTTCTGGGAGTTGATACGATTGCTAGGAACTCCTCCATCTCAAGCATTTTCATTTTTAAACGAGTTGACCGCGATGTGAACTTTCTTCCTCCTTGTTTCTAGCGTGTTGGGTTCTACCGCATGTTGGAGACTTATAAACTTCCTGCTCACCCGGCAAACCATGGTTGGTTGGATTTGAAATCTTCCTTATCTTTCTTTAATACGTCTTCTTCTTCTTCTTCCCTTTCTTCTTCTTACTTCACACGATTACTAGCGTCGAGGATTTTACGAGGAGAGAATGGAGGAAGAACTTATTAGAGGAAGAGGTAGTCAACATAGGGTTAATTTACGATGTTACAGGATAGTGAACTCTTAATAAATTGAAACATTCAGTTTGAGGAGTGGAACAATTGGAGTATTCGGGGCCAACGAAGTTGAAAATAACCATATCGGTAAACCTATTGTAAATCCAGGTAATGACAATGTAACCATATAAGGAGGACCAACATTTCCAAAGCAAGGAAAAGTACTAGGATTCTCGTTAAGAGGGGTTCCTTGGTTGGTAAATTCCGGAACAGTTGCCATTATATTCAACTTCAGTGAATTTTATTAACAAATTAAAACTAAAATTAACAATTAACAATTTACACCTAACAATTAAAATTCACAATTCACACCTATGGTCTCTAAAATTAAAAACAAACAAATTAACACGCGCTATCAAATCTAGGAGTCAAACCACACACAAACGGTAGATTCCCGCACTAAAAACACTAGTTGGTGATGAAATCCAACATCGTAAGTGTCTGAAAGAGTAGTTGCACGATTGCAAATTGGCACAGGGTTAAAAAGTGGCTGATTTATTACAAACCATCTCGTGTGAAAGATAACCCCAGGAAAGTCAAAGTGAAGTCAATCGACATCTGCTCCAGAATGCAGTGAGATCTTTATAAAACCACCTTAGGAAGAATCTATACACCAACTGTCATGTTCTAAGGACTGCCAAACAGAAAAGCTATACACAGAGAACGGATGCAGTCAGAATGCAAAGACGATAACAAAGCTAAATCATACAGAAGCTCATGTGACCTAATCAAGTTTACCGACAAGTGGCCAGGCTCCTGCGGCAATGGTCAATCCGAGTTTCACCGTTGATATCCGTGTATATCTTCTATCGTTCCCAATGAGGAAGGATTGATTACCTCTTCGATTTGGATATGATCAGTAACCACAGCTCCTTTAGGAGAACCCGGAAACATGTCACATTTAATTGGAATTTTTCCTACCGCAAGATCGACTACTTGTTTGTTTTACTGTCTTGGAGAGTTAACTAAAACCTATTCCAAGACACTAGCCTAAGCTAGATTGGTGGAAAGAGCCCTAAAAATGTAAAAATTACTAAATGAATTTTAATTAAGTGTTGTGTTATTTAGGCTGTTATTACTCAAAAGGGTAAATGGATATGAAACCAATGGTGTTATGACCCGAACCAAAACTGAATGCAATCGAATATGATAATGTAATCTTTTCAATTCGATGAATCCTACCTAAAGTAAGGAGAGAGTTTCCATCACTTCCAACAATGCAAAGATTGATAAATAAGAGAAAATATAACAAATTCTCTAATGCACTAATTTCATCAAGAAAAACTAATGCAAATCAATCCCAAAACAATTTTTTTTTTTTTTTTTTTTTTAAACAAACATAAAAACATCTAAATTAAAATCAAAGAAAAAATCTAAATCTACAATTGATTTTTCAGAATGTAAACTATGCAATTGTAATCCATGCACAATTCACTTGAAAAGTATGCAAATGTAATCTATGCACATTTTTCATTCATATTCTGAAAATGAGAATTCTAATTATGCAAATGTGATCTATGCAAGAGAATTCTCAAACACAAGATGATTCTAATGTGATCTAAGAACCAATCAAGTGCAAGTCAAGAAAATTGGGTGAGAGTTCCAAAGATCAAAAACACTCAAAGGCGATTAACACTCATAAAAAAAAGCAAAAAGATGCAAAATTGTGAAAAGACTGAGACAAACCTTCAATTAATGACCAAAGGAAATCAAATTAAGAATTTCTCAAAAAAGAGACTCAAAACACCCAATTAACTTAATGGAGATTGATGAGATGAAGAATTTGCTGAAAGAAACTTAGAAACAAGAGATTTTTGAAAGAAAAATACAGATCTGGGTAGATGCTAAGAATCCTAAAATAAATCTAAACTAAAATAGAAAAAAGAAATCTAAAGTTTTTCAATTACTTGAATTCAGAACTCGGAAATGTGGATGCGGTACACCGCCTATTTACTAAAGAAAATGCGGAGATGCCGCGTGTGTGTGAAGACAAGTCGGTCCCCGAAAACACAAGAAAAACTGCAAAGATTTCAAAATTTCAAGAAGAAGAAAAACTAGCTTCACGGTAGGATATCCATCGATCGAAAAACAGCTTTTCCTAGTCGTAAAGAGAACGAAAACAACAAGTTCTTTCCCCGATAGAAATGCTTGATTGTTGGCGGATAAATACGTTCTTGCGGACAAGACCGATCCCTAGTATGAGGAAGACAATCTGCTTTAACAAACGAACAACTAAGTTTGTCTTTCTCTAGATATATTCGTTTTAGAAATAAATGTTATTAAGGTGTCGATCCTACCTTAGATCCAAATGCTTATTTGTAGTCGCAGTGCTTTCATTGCATCAATAATCCTTCGTCGCAACAAGGGCCCTTTTGTCACAAGAAAGTATCATCTTTCGTTGATCTGCAATCACAAAAAAGAAAATATCAATAGCACCTGTATAACAAATAATTATAAAACATACCTATCATAACAATGGTGAGAGTCGACTAAAATCAAGCATGACCATACAAAATAAATGATAAAACGTTACTGAAAAACAGAACTTGATTGTATTAATCTTAAAATATACAAAAGAACCTTAAAACCTTAGCCTTGATGTTCGAAAGGCCTTCCCGGGGTCCAAGCAGGAATCTCCTCTACTTTGATAAGTCTTGCACTGTTCCTCCAAAAGCATAAAGAGGTATGTGATCTTTCCTCTCAAAAGCTCAGCAGAAGGAAATCTAAATCTCAACAGCACTTCAGCTCAATCACACATAAAGCTTGAACTCTAATCCTCAAACTCCAAAATCTCCATCAAAACTTCACCCAAAAGGCTACCCAATGCCTCCTTTTATAGAGCAGATGAGGAGGTTAGGATTCCACCATTAAAGGGATAGAACCCTCCTTCAAAGGGATAGGCTCCTCACATCAAGGGATTAGTTCCTTAAGGTGTGGGATACATGCACCATACCAAAGCGTACTCATCCCCAAAAATGTCAGAACCTTCTAAATTGAAATAAATCAACTTTGGTTTAAAATTCAGCGGAGAAAACGATACGGTACGCAGTGCATTACTGCCCAAGAAGAATTAAAATTTCAAACCATAATTATCTTCTGTTACTGCGTGCCTAGCTAAAAAACGCGGAGTAGCTCATATTTGTGCAAGGTTTTTGAGCTTTTTAGGGTTTTTCCTCCATTTTCAGGGCATGGAATGAGGAACAAAGGTTGTAAGACTTGCAAAGGAGGCATGTATGAGTGTTTATGAGCTCATACAGTCAGCAGAATGTCAAGGTGACAGTTTTCAGTGTAACAAGAAGCGAACTGGGGTTAGAAATGAAGTTTGGACGTGGGATGAATAAGAGTTGTTTATCTAGGATGATCAACGGTCGGGATTCCTCGAACGAAGTGCTAGGGGGTTTGGATGATGGGAAAATGGATGGGGGAAAGATTTAGTCTGGGCCGTTGGATGAAAAGAACGAATGGTGGAGATTTAAAAGATAAAAATATTCATGCGGTGGAGAAAGTGGTTTAGCCGAAAACCAGGATGGTTTTCACGCGGCGAAAAAGGGAAAGACAGTATTTCATTTTGGAACGCGATATGCTTTAGCGTTTGACACATGGAATTTTGAAACCACCCATATCACGTAAATTTAAAACGTTAACTTCTGAGTGCAAAATCACGCGATATCGCATGTTGGCCTTCAGATCTGGGCTGTCAGATCAGATGGTTGTGAGGAGAGCGCGATGGAGGTAAGATGCACGGACAAAAAAGGTGGGTGGAGTAAAGGGCGGTTTAAATGTGGATTTTCGGATCAAAGGAATGGACGACAGAGATCTGTCGATGGGGAAGGTAGGTCCCAAAGGAGTTGGGCTTGTCATGTTCCATCTGGATCGTTAGATATTAGGAATGAATGGCCTAGATCAATCGATGGAGCGATGAAAGGAATATGAAGCAGGGGGTCAGGCGAAGACCAGATGTGATGTGGACCGTTGATCTAGGAAGATCAATGATGGATCTTCACCGAGGAATTTAAACTATCGGGCTTGTGGTAATAACAAGGAAGGGTCGGGCTTGATCTGGACCGTCAGATTTTTTGGAATGGACGGCCTAGATTTGATCACAAGATCATAAATTAGTGGATGCAAGGGGAAAGCACAAAGGAGTTTCTGCGATGCGATTAGGTATTGACCGTCGGATCAGAAAGACGATCAAAGGTTGAGATTTAATCAGAGGGGAAAGGAGGAAAGTTATGAGCGGTCATGCAAATAAATATTAGTCATCGATTCTTGTGGATTCGATGGCTAAGATTCAATCGGGGGAATTGGAATCAGAGAAGATAAAAGGGCAAAGTGTTATGGGAAACTACGATTTCTGATTTGCGATGTAGCGAGAGCCGTTGATCTAAAAACTAGATCGGCAGTCAGGATTTAATCGTGAAGGCCAAAGGTGGAAGAGTGGGTTCTAAGAATGGAATGATTGGGACTGTTGGATTTGGGCACAATAGAGCAGATTAATGGTGGAGAATTGATCATGGGATCGCATCAGCGGGAGGGAAATAACAAAGGGGTAGGATGAATATTTTCGATGCGATTCTGGATTGACCGTCGAATTGGAGTGGTGATCGACGACTGAGGTTTGATTGCATCACAAATATTCAAGGATATGAAGAAAAGGGAGGAATCGACGTGGACTTGTGATGCGATGAGCAGTGACCGTCGGATTGGTTTAGATCAATGGCTGATATTCGCCGAAACTTCAAACTTTCGGGTTTTATTTAAAACATAAGGAAGTCGGGTTTTTATGAAATACAGAGGAGGAAATTTTTTTTGACAGAGGTTTAAGGTATCTAAGCATCCGGTTGCATGTCTTATAGTCCCATGAGAGGCAGGGGTTATAGAAGTTAAGCCCTCGGGGGCTAAAATTATATATAATGCACTATAAGAGTTTTTAGGCTAAAAACAGGGATTTTAAGCCAATTTGAGGGTTCTGATAGGGGAATGAAGGCTTTTTAAACCAAATGGTAGGAGGAAAAATGGTTTTGAAAGAGTCTTGAAGTGATTTTGAAGGTTAAATGAGTCTTATGGAGGGATTTTTATGGATAACAAGGGGATAAAAATGGAGGTCAATTATGAGTGAAAAGGGGGGTAAAATGATGGGAAAATGGGGTTTTTTGAGCAGTATTTCTCTTTGCAAACAACAGATTTTTCAGGATTATGAGGGAAAAAACAGTGGAGATTAACTAAAAGATTAGTTAACTTCAGAAGACTTTAGAAACTCACAATTTGGCCATAAAATTGTTTCTTGGAGGCTTAAAAATGTTTTAGCCACCATTTGATATGAATTTTTTTTATAGGTGGCTAACAGGAAGAATAGAGAGGGACCTTATTCTGTAGTATTCCATGGGCCACGTATATCACTCCTTTGTATTTTCATCATTTACATTCAAAGAAAAGGATTAGAAAAACCACAGCTTACAATTGGGCTTTCTCCCCAAAGGGTTTCTAGGACATATCTTGTGTTATTATGGTATCATGAATGATTGTTCTATTTGTTCTCTATTTTCCACATTTAATATTGCACACTTGAGCAAAAGAATTTTTAATAAATCCAAAAATTATAAGCATAATTTAACCCTCATAACATATATTTTCAAATTTTAGTAATGTTTATCGGATATATTGTGACAAACTATTGAGTGGAATATTCTTGGCAGTTTATAAATCGGTTGAAGGAAAATTTACAGAGGTGATTTGAACCACAAGACCAATAAACAACTAAGATGTGCACATAGAGTACATTTAGTTGTATCAGGCATTGATGAAAATATAAAATGTGTACATCTTTTAGTTCCAAGGAAAATTATATTTGTTAAATGAAAATATTTGTGAATGTCTCAATTTAAGGCAAACATGACCAATGAAATACTTGTTATTCTTAGTGCATTAATTATCTAATTTTTAGGCTTTTGAGTGTCTTTGTTAACTTTAAAAACTTTAAAATAAGTATAATATATATTACTGCGTGTTAGTCATAAATAAAGTCTTCCTAAAAAACCAAGATTATTCAGGGGTTTGTGGATACATCCAAATTGTTGGATTTGGGTGAGGATTGAAAATATTATTTCATGTGTGCTATTGGGCTTTCCCATATAAAATATTAAATATTTCCATCCTCATTACTAGAGTCTAGTTTTGGTATATTGTTTTTCCTCGGTGCCAAGGAATACCATGCCATTCTCATTCACCTTACTTGAGACAAATACATATGCATATTTAATTAATTAAATTTTATTTATTTCAATGTGGGATAATTGTTCCCAATGAAAGGATATATTCTAATGATTTAGTTGTAGGTTTTAACCTTGTACAAAAATTACCTGCAAATGAATCCTTAAAACAGAAATAAAAAATAGTGAGAACATAAAACACATATACACAAATATTTTCCCCTGGATCCCAAAACGAGGCATACCAAATTGAATTTTCATTATATTCCTTTCAATTTTAAAATACATATACATACATGTTGAAGCATTCATAAACACCAATCCATTAACCTTGGATTAGAAAATAATTGTAGTTCCCTTGATCAGATCTACAAAATACCATGGGCAGAAAACCAACATGCCCATAACCATGCGCAAAACCCACGCACAAAATCATAGGTAGGTCCACCCACCTATTATAGGGTTCAAAAAAAATTTCCTGGGGGCTTCCACCCCCCCAACTAGGGGGGTTTCCTCCCCCCTACTTTGTCTAACACAAAAAACAAGGGTAAATTACGCCCCCCCACATGTGTGACTAGTCGTGGAAAGAATATAACACACGCACAAGATTATCCAACCTATTGTTTTCTTTTCCACATAGGGGTTCATAGGAGAGCTTACTCATTGGTTCAGACATGCAATGCCCATGGTTTCTCTACACCAAGAAAACTTCTAAATTCTCACAGAATTCATTAATGCATCTGCAAGATTCTTCAAAATTTCCATCTTTACCAACAACAACTTTTTATTCTCAAACATATCCCTCACAAAGTGATACTTAACATTAATGTTTTTTTTTCTTTGAATGATAAGCAGGGTCATTTTCCGAGAAAAGTGTACTTTATCTGTCATAGTATATCCTTATAGCTCATTGTATCAACCTCATACTTGAAAAATATCTGAAACCAAACTGCTTCCTTTCTTGCATGAGTGGCTGCCATGTATTCAAACTATGTAGTTAAAAGAGCCACTATAGACTGTCTTTTGCTCATCCAACTGGCTACTCCTCAAGATAATTTAAACACATAACCACTTGTAGATCTTCTCTGATCTAAATTTCCAACCCAATCTGTATCAAAACATCCACATATGTCCAAAACTCTGTCCAATATTGGTCTTCCTTGGTAGCACAAACCATAATCACTAGAAAACCCACTTCGTTGTTGTTTAATGCTCCTTATTTTGTTTTGACATAAAATTTCTCAATACTCCCACTGCATGTGTAATGTATGGTCTGGTACATAACATTGCATACATCAAGCTACCAACTGCACTTAGATATTGAACATGGGATATGTCCTCTTCCTCTTCTTGTGTCTTGGGACATTGTTCAATAGATAAATTTACACCTACATGAATAAGAACCTTCATCAGTTTACTATCTTGCATATTAAACCTCTGCAATATTGTCTCAACATACTTCCTATGATTTAACCATAGATTCATGTTTTCTTGATCTCGTTCAATTTCCATGCCCGAAATATAGTTTGCCGCACCAAGATCCTTCATGTCGAATTTGGAGGAAAATTGGGCCTTCAAATCTTGGATAATTTCTTTTTCATTTCCAATCAACAACATATCATCCACATACAAGACCAAATAAATAACATGGTCACCAATTAATTTAAAATACACACAGAGATCCACTTTTCTTCTAGTGAAGCTAAGTCCCCATATATATGTATCAAATTTCTGATACCACATCCTTGGTGATTTTTTTAACCCATATAGAGACTTTTTTAACTTGCATACCCATCCTTTATTACCCTTCACTGAAAATAATTTAGGTTGCTTCATGCATATCTCTTCTTCCAGATCCCCATGAAGAAATGGAGTCTTTAAATCCATATTTTATACCTCAAAATCAAAATTGGGAGCAACATATAAAATTAATCTAATAGAAGTTAACTTGGAAATAGGAGAAGAAATATCACCAAAATCAATGCCCGGCACCTAGGGATAACATTTTTCTACCAATTGAGATATTTATTTATCCACCTTTCCTTCTGCAATCATCTTCTTCTTAAACACCCATTTTCTTCCAATGGGTTTCAATCCAGCCGACAACTCCACCATATCCGAAGCCTCATTTTTTTCTAGAGATGTCGTTTCATCCACCATGGCCTCTTTCGAGAGTTTTCCATCCTCTGAATCTACTACCCCCTTATAGTTCTCGGATCATCATCAATAATAGATAAAGAAAAATTTGAACAGAAAGCAGATGAACTATACATTTTTGGCTTCCTTCTTTATCCAATTGATCGTCTCACAGCTGGAGTTTGTGGCTCTTCATCTTTTGATTCATTTTCTCTTGTAGATTCTAATTCTTCCTCCTTTACTAAAACTCTCTCTTTTCAGTTTGCTTTGGTACGAATTCATGTTTAATAACATATTTAACCTCTCTAAACACCACATATCGATTGTACACAACCTTCCTTTTTTTTGGGTTCCAAAAATTATAACCTTGTAAACCATCCTCATACCCAATAAAGATGCACCTTCCATATTTACTATCCAACTTGGTTATTTTATCATTTCAAACATGTACATATGCATCACATCCAAATGCCCTTATATGTGAAAGAGGGGGTTTCTTACCATTCCATTCCCCATGTGGATTCTTATCATACAACGCTGATGAAGGTGATCTGTTAACCAGGTAACATGTAGTCTCTACTTCCTCTGCCCAGAATTCATGTCCTAACTTGGCACCACTAAGCATGCTTCTTGCCTTTTCCATCAATGTCATGTTAATTGTTTTTGCAACTCCATTTTTTTGAGGTGTGTATGGAGTTTTTGTTTGTTTGGGCTTGACCCAGGTTTGAGCTATGGTGCACACCAACAAAACCCTTGATCATCGGCCCTTTCAAGAAGGACCTACAAGCGGATCCCAATCTCACCCATGGTGACTGATGGGTGGTTGCAGAACCAGGTTTTTGCATCTTTAAGGGACTGCACAATTTGGTTAATCTATTGTTCTGTTATTATCTTTTAACATACATAAAATGACTACGTTGTATAAAACAATTCACTTATTTTTCCACATTCAATAGAACACAATAAAAAACATCATAAACTGCATTGTTATAACACAAAACTATAAAAACTACTTGGAAACAGTTGATATTAAGAAAATAGAAAAGAAACACATAAGAGCATAGAATATCATCACAAGGCTTCTTCTTCTTTCTTATGATGGATCTTTCAAGTACATTGAGCTCCCTGACCTGCATACACAACTACAGGTGGTCTACACACTAATTTGTATACTCTTCCAAGGTCTTTGTGCACTCAATTGTAGAGCCTTTCATTTGCTACAAAAGATAGATACAAAACTAGCCCTTAACAATATAATGTACATTATGTGTTATGATGATATATTTTGATATAGCATTACATCCCTTTATATAGTATTAAATAGGCACAATACCATGATCCAAATACCATGGGTTATGAAAAATACAACCCAAAACCATTAAAAAAAGGAGGGGCTTCGGCCCACCACAAAGCCCCTAAGATACTGTGCGGTATATCCAAAATTATTTTTTGTGTAGTATACTTCGTGATCCACTCCTCAAAATTCAGAGACTTAGCCAAAATCGAGGCCAAGTTGGGCTATGCCAAACAGGTCCCCAAAACTCACATGTGACTAATCCCAAGTTACTCTGCTACTTTTCCCCTTGATCTTTGTTGCTATACTTTTATAGACACTATTGAATTTATACAACACCTCGACAACCCACTTCTCTTGGCTGTGTAATTATTCCAAAGCTACCTCCATGAATGGTCCTACAGTCTTATTCAATGCTTCCTCTTCATGTTGCCAAACCTCTTGGAGCTTCCTATTCACCTGTTGTGATATCTGGAGAGCCTCATCCTACCATGGTTGAGTTCTCTCCGTAAAAATTTTCTCTTCCTTCCTGAGTTCTCTGATATGCTTCTATAGTGTCTTTCCTTCACTAATCCTTGCGAGCTTCTATGAAATTGGAAATTTCTTCACTACTGTCTTGATTTCCTCCAACTTCTTATGCTTTTGGTTAATATATTCTTCTATATTTTGTAAATCTAGATCTTTGTATAGAAAATTAAAAATATGCAAGGTTTCTTATAGTAATAATCTGCACTCTGTGAGTGTCCTGGAGATACCTTCCACTACTGCCTTCAAGTTGATCTCCCTCTGCTCCCAAAATTCTATTGGCGTGGTTGGCTACAACTTCATTTTCATCTCATTGATATTGAGTTCATACTCAAACTATACTTCTACAACCTTCTTCTTGGATTCCTTGACTGCAAGGCTGAGCTTCACGACCTCTTATTCTACTGGTTCCTCCTCACGGGCATCTATATCTGGAACTTCTCTGCAAGTGGCTTTAACCACTTCTTTAAAACTCTATTGTTGTTTTCCTTCCTGGTCCTTCTCTTTTATTTCCTAGTCCAATTTTTTCTTTAGTGAAACTCACTCTTCATCTACGTGAATATTTAATTTTAATGTGTATTGATCCCTCTCCTTTAGATCATTTATAATACCTTGATTCAGGCCCTAAAATACTAGAAGTGGTAGCACTTTAATGTTCATATTGACCTTGTCCCAATTTTTCACTTGTTGTTTTTCTTTAGCTACGTTGAAATGTAGAGCTCCGGAAGGTATCTACATGATCCTAGTCCCAAATGTTGTTTCTACCAATATTTCTCGCTATAATGTTTATCTTATCAGCACTGGTTGTCTATTTTTTTGTGCTAGAAGCTTTATCTCTACAATGCTCTCCTCAACTCCTATCAGGAGTGTGCTGTAGTGATCCTCTATTCAGCCCCATGATTCCTCCGCCACTTCTTGGAATTTTCCCCCAATTTTGCCTATGTCCCCATTAGTAAGAACCAGTAGAATTACGCCCTTATAATTATCAGACATCTATTTTTTATTACTCCTTAGGGAAACTTTGCTATGCATATTCCTTTTCCCTTTCTCTTTCATTGTATTCTCCTTGTCCTATTCATCACCCCCAAGAGGATCTGGTTGACCTTTGTCATAGTACGACTCCCAATATTTCTGCTTCTATTCTTTGTCATTGTATTTTCCACTCAGGCCTCCATGCTCCGATTTTTCTTCACCCGTCTGGCTACCCTCTACCTCCTCCTCCACTGTAGTCATCCACTCTGTGGGCCATTGGTGTATCAATGTATCAAGATCATATTCGATGACTAAGTATGGCAGAGGATGCCATGTCTTCATTGCATCCTTTTGGGCCAATACATATATTTTACGGAAGTCTGCCTTGAACTTCACAATTGCATTATATTCCTAGTGCAGGCTTGGTGACAACCAAGGATGCTGGTTCACAACCTTATGTAGATCCATGTTGTACAATAGAAATAAAACTTGGTTCTCCTATGCTCTTGAATTCTTGTTAGTATGCCAAAGTGAGGCATACCACACTTCTTTGCATACATCAAAGTCTACCGTAGGAAAAATTTATTCCTCTGATTATTTCCATGCCATAAATGCAATGATAAAAATCAGCCATGCATAGTGAAAGGTTGAACCTTTCTCCTAGGCTTCACAGAAATCTTGTAGAAACTCCCTGCACAGATACCTGACCTCATTGTTGCACTATGCATCTAGTTAAAATACTAATATGGGGAATTCGTTCGCTTGACATTTCTGCATAATATTTCTAGCCAAAATATTCGTCACGAAGAATACTCCTTTTTCCTTGATCAGATTTATGTCATAGCCTCACTTTCCTCTCACCAATTTAAACTTCTCCTTCATGCTCTACACTATTTCGTTATCTTTATCCTTACCCAAAAAATCTTTGGTGGGATCCCTTCCTTGGTATGGTAATCTAGAAATTCTTGATATTAGCATATCATCAATGGGATCCTCTTCCCTAGCCATAGGAATCAATCATGCAACAACATGAGAAATTGTCTTATCTAGGCAATGTTCATTGCATTTCTGTCAAAGTGCGTCGTATAGAGCATGTTGATAAATCCAGACTATTCCAACCCTCTTGCCCACTTAAGTCACTCCAATTTTTTCACTCTTCTCTCTGGATAGTGGACTGGCTTTAGGTATCTACTTGGTACAAGCTTCAGACACTTGGTTCAGTCATTGATGTGTGAATCTGAAAATTTCACTTGTGGGATTTTTCCTAGTATCTCTCCCTCAAATGGCACCTTCTCCAGCAGAAATTGTGTGAATGTGTCATACTTCACATATTTGGAGTTCTTCAAGGTTTTAGCATCTATTTTCCTAGGTGGAAAGTATGGTGGCAATGGTGACATAATTGATGCACCCTCTGTCTCCATTTATTGTTCTTCCTCTTCATTATATTCAAGAGGTTGGAGTTCTGGTTGTGGGTTGACATGCTTCTTATATTTCTTATTCTTTGTTCTTACTTCATTTTTTATGAAATCAACTCAAAAAAGAGAAGGAAAGAGAGATCAATGCCTTAGAAATCATCCACTGTGAGGGGGAAACCTCCAATACATTACATAAATGAACAATTCTTGGATGATACAAATGACCAAAACCTCCTTCTATATGTAGGAGTCCATAGGGCCACAATATAATCCTAGCCGACATAACAATAATAATGTAAGGGCACAATAATAACAATATTGGGGTGTTGTATCCTCTACAACACCCTCCAAAAAATTCACCCTCTAAAATTTTTGGGAGCCCCTGAGCATCGAAAAAAGCTAAGTCAAAATCTGTAGTTAAATATTTTTGAGGAAAAGTTAAGAGTCGCTGAGTCGCATAATGGTTTTTTCCCCAAATCTGTGACTTAGCGACCCCACAACCTCTCAAGTTGCTAAGTCGCTAAGTCGCAGATCTCTTATATTTTTCAAAATTGCGACCCGACGACCTTGTGACCCTATGAACATCTAGGTCACAAGGTCGCAAGGTCACGAGGTTGCACCTCTCTTAAAACATGGGACATTTGCGACCTAGAAACCTCATTAATGGATCGCACACGTGACCCTTTTATAAATAAGAGAGTCGCTAGGTCACATTTTGTTCACGCAACAGGGAGTGAAAAAACGCTTCTGATAGGCCAACTGGACCGTGATTTTCTCAGGTAAGTTGCCGTTTCCTCTTGTTGTTTCCGTTTTTTCCTTTTGTTGCCATGTTCCCTCTACCTTAGCCTTTTTAAGCCATCCACCATTCCTCCTTTTGATCCTTTAGGAATTGAGATGCCCTAACTATCTAAACACTCCTCCTCCTTGCACAACATTGTAATCACAATTCACCTAGCCTCCCTTGTATTTGTTTTTCTCCTAAAACTTCTTCCCGTCCATGTTTTTTTTGGTTGCCCACTTAGCCCTGCATTGTTTAAGTTGAAAGGGAATTTATTACAATAATTCAAAGGACCGCGTCGCTTGTTAAAACCCCCGACTAGCCCTAATGCGAATTCCAACCCTTGCGACTTTGCGACTCTTGCGACCCTGCGACCCCGGTCGCTGAGTCGCCAAGTCGCAGCTGCACTCCAAACTAATGTTTGCAACCCTTGCAACCCAGCGACCCGGTCGCAAGTTGTAGGATCGTACCATTTCAAACTGTCGAAAATTTGTGACCCAGCAACCTCGCGACCTAGTCGCAGGGTCACGAGGTCGCAGAGTCGCTACCTTCCGAAAACTTAAACCTCTCGACCCTTATGACCCAGTGACCCAGTCACAAGTCACTAATTCGTCCTTTCCTATGGTTTCAGTTGGGTAAAGTAATAAGCTGTACCTATGCTTTTATCATTATGGCATATTTCTTATCCTGGGATTCTTTTATGAACATGCACTGGTACAAAATGGCTAATTAGTTACTAAAAAAATGACTAAAATTTGCATATAAACGACTATTTTTCAGTCGGTGACCAATAGTAGCTAATTTACAGTATCTTATAACGCGACCAAATTTTGGTCATTTTTAGCTTAGTCATTAATTGGTTATGTCAATTTTGTTGTCTAGTTGTACATTTGGTCATTAATTTAGTCATTGATTTAGTCATTAATTTAGTCATTAATTTGATCATTAATTTAGTCATTGATTTGGTCATTAATTTGGTCATTGATTTAGTCATTGATTTAATCTTTGATTTAGTCATTAATTGTCACAATTGATGACCAAATATATTACTATATGATCACCCGAGAAAACCAATTAATGACCAAATAAATATGACCAAAATGTTGGTGTTGTTATAAGATACTGTAAATTAGCTACTAATAGTCATATATATGCAAATTATAGTCATTGTTTGAAACTAATTAATAACTAAGGAAATATGATTAAATTTTAGTTTGTGTTATAAGATACTATAAATTAGCTACTAATATTCGTATATATGAAAAATTTTGCTGTCATTTGTAGTCACAAAATTATCATTTGCAGTAGTCATTTATTCACTATATAAATGGCTAATTTAGTAGTTTATATTAATTTCATTTACTTTCATTAATAATCATTATAAATGACTAATTTAGTCGTATATTCATTTTATTTTTGTTCATCGTTAATCAATATAAACTATTGATTTAGTAGTTTTAAATTGATTTTGTGTTCATTATTAATCAACATAAATTAGTTTGTATGATTTTAAAATTTTCATACAATGTGCATGTTCATCTAATGAAAACACAAAGTTGTATATTTTAATTACAATACTAAACAATATCAAGTGCAACTATAAATAATTTTAGACACATAAATTATATTATATGAAATGTTAAAGTATTACAATATGATTTCCAACTTAATATTGGTTGGACTACAATTTACACATGAAATGATGTTTCATCACTTCAAACATTATCGTTGTGTTTTCAAGGAATTGCAGGTGAATTCACCAACTCTGAAGACTTGACCATTAGTCTTTATATGTGTGTATTATGCGGGATATTGGATCTAAGAGTATCACTAGACCAGTTCTCCTCTCTCTCTTTTTTCATTTGTCACTCCAATGTTATTGCTACCATCTTTTTTCGATTCATGCTTCTTACCATCAAGATTGAGTTCATTATCTGAAAACAAAAGAAGATACAATGCATAGTGTAAAACATGAAAGACAATGAACACTAGAATATAAAATAAATTAGACTATAAATAATTTATACAACATATACCTCAACATCAGCAGTGTCAAAGCCTTTTTCTCCATACAAGTAAGAAAATCGAACAAATTATCTTTACTGGGGAAATAATTGCCACTATAAGGTGGAAAAATAACCTGTATAAACAAAGCAAATAAAATATCACCATATATAGAAAATAACACCTTAGTGACTTAGTATTCAACTTTCAATGAAATCTTAGGAACAATCTTGTCAACTAAGTTATATGCTAAAAAGCTCAAGTTGTAGATAACTTGTGAAAACAAATAATTTGAGGTGTGATGTTTAATCCCTGTCGTTTTATTCACAACAACATTTCATTTTCTAATGCATGAACTTAGTCAAGTATATAAACAACATCTACTCAAATAACAACATGAAATTAGATTTCTCTCATAGTCATGAAAATATTTTAACACAAAATAGCTATAAGGATTCCAATAAATATAGTGTAATACTAATTTCATCTTCAACCTTTGGTTGTTGTTTAAATGGACATGGTACTAAGTATTTTAAATTTCATAGTTAAAAGACAAGGAAATCAAAATAAACTTCCAAAATAAAATCAAACAATAAAGAGAGGATATCATGAAATGGAAATTGCAATTATAAAAAATTTGTTTACCTATCCACCGATGTCGTGTCTGGCATTCCTAAAGCATTTTCTTGCCCAAAATAACCATGAAGTGAAATAATCACAACATTAAAAACCATAGGAATTCATACTAAAAAAATTTCAAAAGTCGATGGCTTAGGTGTCTAAGCGATCTGTAACAACGAATGAACCATATCCAAGACGTGATATGCATCGTCTCCCCATCCTTTTTCCAATCACATTTCCTATAACCTGCCCACTGCAGAGTCAAGTAACAATCAAACAAAGGCATTGACATTTGTTTTTATATTTTATATCTATAAAATTTTAATCTGATTTGTTTCATGAACATATTAATTCATATGTAAAGCCTTCCTGACATATGAGAAAGTATCAATCAAACATGGCATCAGAAAAATCGACCTCAATGACATCCTCAAAAAATTTCTACAATATCATTATTTTTCTTGTTGTGATATCTTGGGTAGAAAAAAGAACATATCTACAAAATAAAAATGCATATATTGCTTATGGTCAAAATTTGTATATGGTGTATCCTTAAGCAGTTTTTTAAGATGTTCCTCCACCTTTACCAAAGTGAATTTTAGCTTGGTTAGATTACGTATCCTTTCATTGAGCATCAATTTTTGCAAGATAAATGACACATTATTCTTTCCCATTTCTCAACATGCTACATATGACAAAGTGAAAGTCGCATAAAACCAAGAACAAACCCTATTCTAACCAAAACAAACAAACAAACAGTGTCTCTAATCAAAATTCATTATAATATTAGAAAATGAAAAGGGAGTGGACCATTTTTGTTGTTTGACTTTGCCTATTTTTGTTATGAAAGTGCTCGAGCTTCAAGAACCAACAAATGTGAGGGAAGTCGTAAATGTGAAAAAACATATGTTGCCTTAATTTGTAGAGTTCTTCAAAATGATGTGAATGATGCCATTTTCGGATGTGGTAAATATCATAATAAGAAATGGCATGTATTCTAATAAATTACATTGCAATGACTACCATGGGCCTCCACGGGTTATAGGTCCTCAGTTGATCTGTAAATGACCTGAGTTACTTACTTCAATTTTAGAGATTGACTGTAGGGGCATTTAATGGATATGCCACCCTTAAAGAAAGGATGAGGTCCAGAGGCTACCTGGACCTCTACAGACTCTGTCTATATAACTTTATAGAGATTAACACTCAGGTTATTAAAATGCGGAAATTCACCAAGATCTTTCCTAGTCCTTGTACAAAATGTCAATGGCAGTATTATGAGCAGTTATTATACACATTAGCTATTTAGAAATCAAATAATCTATGTGTGTTTAGATTTAACAATTTCACATCAATCACATAAGAAATACCATAAGACAAAGAATTTTGTGATAGAGTTCGTCCCTCCTAGACTATGTCTCTGGGTCCGCCTCAGAATTTGCGTCCATTGTATTCTTCAAGCCAAGAGAAATATACTATAATGAATCATCAGTTAAACTACTGATGTTGTAGATATGGACCATTCCTTGAATAGGCTAACTGATACAAATATTTTATTTCAACACTTAAGAAAATACATGGATGATTCACACACTAAACAAAACTGAGGAACTGAAGCTTTATGGACCTTTGACTTAATGGTGGCTGAAAGAGTTTCAGAAAGTCGAAGTTGATCTCGTCAATTATCAACGTACTTTGATACTGAATTTATGCAAGTAGGATGGCCTTTGATCCTTCAATAAACCTGCAATGAGAAACTCTCCACCAATTATATCTTTTGTATTCTTAAGAGTGCCTACTTCTTTTTGAGTAGGGAAAACCCTCCTTAATCTCCTCTCATGAGGTCTCTCCTTCTTTGACTTCAAGGTAGCTGAACTAAGCTTGTCACAATCAAAGTAGATCTCGTCGACCATCAACACACTTTGACGCTGAAACTTATGCAAGTATAGAGAGCTTTTCCTCCTTCATATAAACCTACAATAAACCAAAACTCACTACTAAATTATGGGATATACAATTTAAGAGATTTTACTTCATCTTAAAGTTGAATAAACTCTTTTGTCCTTTTCCTCTCGCCATTCTCTCCCGTCTTGAGGTCTCTCCTCTCAAGGTGACCTTCTCAAGATCTCCCTTAAAATGACATTTTCAAGTCTTTTTATAACAAAGACAAATTAGGCTTCCTCCTTTGATTCATCTGAATCCCAAAGGTTCATGCCTTCCTTAGTGTCACTTTAAATTATAAGGGATTTGTTTTAACTATTGGATAACATGCATATCAATTTTCATACCAATTTAGGCTTCATGATAAACTTTTTCATGGTTTAATGGATGGATCTTGAGTGCTTCAAAGCCATATCTGAAATTGAAAAGGATCGAATCCCTATCATAACATTCCTAGGGATCAACATTTCCAACTTTAGCAATGACATTAATTTAAAATACCCACAAATAAAATTTGGATATACTTTGAATACTAGCGATCAGGGTGACAGTGCAGAGAAAGGTTGACTGCACATGTGGATATGCAGTGGTATAACTGCAACTAGCCACATGTGGTTTATCCACCCGACGGTTTTGTATACACCTATCACATGAAACCCCGACATCTCATAACCTAGATCTGTTGCGGCATTTACAACACTGATCATGCATTGTAAAATTTCCCATCACGGTCTTACATCAGCAGTCATACATTTACACTCCAGTCTTCAACTCTCTGGTCAGAAGACTCCAACACGTTTTTTTGCCATGCGGTTTACATAACACTGTGGTCTTCAAAACTATTCACATTGTAACATTTCTGACGCAGTTTTATACCACACAGTCTGGACTTAACGCTGTGGGATTTTATTAATGTTTTAAACAAAAACATATCCCGAACCATTTGCGCCTTGCCATAGGTTTATTACATCAAACCTTACATTAAGGTTTTTGAAAACCTGACTTCCGAACCTTATAAAAAAAAATTTGGCATAGGTTTCCAACTTTAATATAAAACCCTTTTCACTATGGGTTTATTACATAGGTTTTCAAACCCATCTCCCGAACCTTATATTAAGGTTTTTGACTATGGATTTAAATCCGACCTCCGAACCTTTGAATAAGACTTTACATCACGGGTTTTGACATCCGAACCTTATAAACAGGTTTATGGTATGTTTAATTTTCAAACCTTATAACAACCTTTTTCACTAGGACTTGAATCTTTTAATAAAGGTTTTACACCATGGACTTTGCACTTAGGTTTTCATAGGTTTAAGACTTAGGACATGTCCTAGGCCATTACAACATGTTAAGTGTGTTTCCATTTGACACTTAGCGCTAGCCTTTAGGACTTAAACCTAGTACTTAGACTTAGACTTATAAGTCATTTTTACCTTAGGACCTTTTTTTATCCAATAAGGTTTACAAAGTGGACTACCGACATTTTGACCTTTACAATTAAGACTTAGGACAAGTTTGATTACATAAGTCTTTAACAAACTTTGTTGTTTTTATCACAGGTAAACTAGAAGATGTCTTGATTGGCGCTTCTGAAATGTATTTGCTGGAGTAGAATCTGAAGTTGATGTCGAACATTTGAACTCACAAATTTGATGACCATCTTGATCAATACTTGAATTATTACATAATCTATAATTACCAAATTATAAATAACCATCTTGGTCGTTTGGGTAATTTCGATACAATTTTAATAATTCTAAAATTGGATCATCAGTAGGTTAATCTTGATGATGAAAGAGAGATGACAATTATAAGTATGGGTTGTCCTCGTTTGTATGGTGGATATCTTCAAACCAAGGTCGTCATCTGAATGAACCTAGGTTCTGGCATGGCAAACATGGATCTGGTCTTCACCCCATTTCATTCTATCATAATTTTCAAGACTCAAGAGGACATAATGGTCCTTCAACTTATAATAGGGTTTCTTTTGAGGTTATAAATAAAGCTTATCCAAATCAAATGGATTTTTGGGCTCCAAGAGATATGGATAATTTAAAAGATAAAAATTATATGTTTTTTTCCCAAGATTCAAATGTAGGGATACATTTTGTGGATTTTACTAATAAATAGAATGAGATAAACAATCCATGATGAGAATCTACTGGTCATTGTGATTAGGGAAACGCATGGAGATAATAATACTATTTATCTTCAAATCAAATATAGTGTTGATTCTTGTAGCTCCTCAATTGTTGGTAGTTTTTAAGGTAGGAATTTTAGTTGTTCAAGGGTGGGGTCCTTCAACATAATTGCATCTACCTTGGCCATATCACTCAAAAGAAAAACATAATCAACAAAGAGTAAATATGTCAAGTTTAGGGCAAATCCTATTTGTATAGTTGCCAAGATTATATTTCTTTTTGACTCTATTATGACTCTGTTGAGACCACCTACTCTATAGTAAAAAATGGTAGAGGAGCCATTAGTCATACCTACCCATGTTCTCCTATAGGAATGATAGAAGAATAGGTTGAGCCATTAATTAGAATTGCACATATATTGCGGAAAGACAATTCATTATCTATTTAACCAATTTCACATTGAACTCTATATGGATGAGTAGCCCTAAATATAGCCATTTTTATCTATCATATGCCTTGGAAAGAGAAACTAACTTTGCTTGTAATTTTTTTGGTTTCATGTTATAAATTCCTTCTTGGGCAACTCCTATTCTGTAATGGATTTTTTTCCCAGGAAGGATGAAATTTTTTTCTAATGACATGGAATCATCTTAGTGAATTTTGACCCTACATTACCAAGGAACTCAAGAGCCTTGGTTGCATCAACAATAGCATCCTCCAATGAAAATAGTACAATCTCCAACCTAGAAACATCAAAATTATATATAGTTATAGTTCATAATTGCAAATGACCATAGATTGTAGCACTCCTTAAATAAATTCAAAATTGAATAAGAAAAAACACAAAATTTCACATTACCCTTCAGTAAGATGTCCTTGATTTAGCAAGAAAGGCTCAGACTTGCATAAATGTGTAAGTAGATTCCCCAGAAGATCAATTTCAACATCTTTCCTGAAAAAATAATATAATTTCCAAAGCGAAACCATATTTGAATGGAACAATGGTGATTTAAGGTCATCTACACAAAAAATTTCCTCCTTCAAATCTCTCACACTGGATGGTATGTCATGCAAAATTAAGAAAAAGTCAGGGAAACTTGTCGAATTCTCTAAAATACATAATGAAAATGCATAGAAGCTTTGTAAAGAAATGCACCTATAATATTAATTGATTTCCATTTCATCCTTCTTCCTAAGTTGAACCTCAATGAGTTGTGAGCTCAAATTTCTTTGAGAAGAATGTTATCATAGTTGAAATTTAGCATTTGCAGTCTTCCCACTTCTAATGGAGGAACGGAATCCTGCTAATGAAGGAATGGAATCTTTAATTGATGACACAACATCAAAGATCAAAGCAATGAAATAAAATCACTATGGAGAGAAATATGCAAAACTTGCTCATTTTTTGGATATCAAATATGCTCCAAGTATGGGCACAAACATGAGAGTTGAATTTTGAACTCTCTAGGCTCTTGTCGATGTGGTTGACCAACAATATGTCAAAAAACTAAATATTTTGGGGGATTCAAAAATTGTTGTGGATTGAGTCTACGATAAATTCAACATAGTGGCCCCTCATTTGGCTCACATTTTGCAAGGTATCAAACAAGTCAACAACAAGTTGGATTGGTTCTCTTGTGGCCATATATACCATGAACTCAATATCCTAGCAAAAAAGCTCTCCAACTTATTCCACATGTGCTAAAATACCAAGAGTATACGAATAATAATTGTGGGGGTTGTTGAATTCCATATCTAGTTTTTTTGTCTCGCTTATTACTATATTTTGTGGTGATATATGTCAACAATCCAATGATATTATCTAAAAAGTGATAGAGATTTTTTTTGGCTTTTAAAAGCTTGCACAATTAGAACAAACTTTTATTACTAGAGATCAATCAATTCCTTCTACATACCACTAAAGTGGCAAAAGCACTAAAACCTTTGATCACCTTGAACATCAAGCACACTAATAACCTCGACAATGGGGTTCTAATAACATCGCCAAAGATCCAAAATTGACAAAGCATAATTTAATGAGTATTGATTAGTCAAAATTACCATGTGGATCAACTACTCATGACAAAATGATGGCATATTGGATTAGGTGTGGGTTGCACTTGCATTTGAAAGAGTGAACACAACGTGGATAAAGAACATTGACTACACTAGGAACCTCGATAATGGGGTTCTAATAACATGGCCAAAAATCCAAAATTGACAAAGTACAATTTAATGAGCATTGATTAGTCAAAAGTACAATGTGGATCAACGACTTGTGTCAAAATGATGGTATATTGGACTAGGCGAGGGTTACAATGGCATTGGAAAGAGTGAACACAACGTGAATAAAGAGTCACTTGGAGAAGGAATACAAGGAATTTCAGTCTTGTTTGCACATATAGGGATGGTCAAACAAGCAAGTAGAAGCATTTGCAACACCATAAAAATTGGCAACTCATTTTTTCTAAGAGACATCCAAAAGAGTCATCCAAAAGCATGTTTTTTTATAGGGAAAATGCTTAAAATCCTTATTTTGGAAAATGCATACTTAACATTAGGGAAAATTTTCCATCTACATTTCCCACATAGATATGTAGAGAAATGTTTCTTTAATCGTCCCAAAAAATGGGAAAATAAAAATCCCTTTTGGGAAAATGCATTTCCCTCTATGTTTCACCGCATTTCCCAAAAGAGATATGTGGAAAAATGTTTCTTTGAGCATCCTACAATAAAAATACACCTTGGGAACATGGGAAACGAGGTTCACCTTTCCACCCTAAGGGACACATCCCTGTAGAGCAGTGGTTTTTTCATTCATTTAGTGGCATTTCTGAGTCATCATTGCTCATTTGTTTATGAATACAAATTTTATCATATACTGCAATGTTGAATGGTAAGCATGTGTCAAAGCCCTATAAAAACAGGAGTTGCTTCGGATAGAATCAAGGCCAAGGCCTCACAATTGGGACTAAAATTTCATAGTTGCAATATAAGCATGTGGACAGCAGCACAGTGGAAATTCATTATAATACAGAGACCTTACAAAACCACATTTTCTTGATGATCAAAGAGGCTTTGGTATTTCACTTTCACTAAGCATAGCATATATTGTCATCTATCGGTAAGGTACATCTATAAGACCTCATTTACAAATAATTCCAAAAGTCTGCCTTGGAAAGATTATTTATTTTAACAATCAAAGAACTTCTATAAAAATTATTGTTGACTAGTGTAAAATCATAGCTATGAAAGAATGGAAAGGTGTTGTGGGCTATATATAACATGTAGAAATCAAGAACTGAATAAGTATAAAGTGATGTTATCCCAAATCATGGTGTAAATTGATCAGTATTAAAAATTTTCCACTTCATACCATCACACTAGTGTGTTTGTAGCAAAAACTTGGTACTGTTGAAGGTATAACTACGACAATGTAAAAGAAAATATCCACGGTGCAAAATTTTCAGTTTGAACCATAGATATGAGCTTGAAACCCATTTTGGATCAGAATTACATACTTGTTCAAATGCTGAGAAAAATTCCAGAAACTGCAATGTTGATCCAACATCATTTGACAAAAATTCTATGCCTGCAATCAACTGCAATGGCTTCCCTTGGGGAAAAATTATTTCAGCCATCTCTTTCTTGTATTTGCATTTCTTCTTCATAAAATTCACTTTTTCTTCACTGAAAATCAGATACAGAAATAGACTAATCATTGATCCCCTTGATACCTTGATCCATGTCAGACTGGTTTTTGGTGGTTTGCACCATACACCATGGAATGCCACATATGCATTTAACACCAAATTTAACTTTTTTTACTAACTCCACTTTTACACCAGAAAATATAGCACCAATTGAGTATCCCACATTATCACCACTTTTACACTACTATTTAAAAAGTAAAGATTTTTCAAATCATTTACAAATAGTGGTGCTAATGTGAAGCTAAATGACCCTTCTTCTTGTAGTGTTACATGCATGACACTACATGCATGAATAGAATATTAATTTATTTATTACGGAAAAAATATGTGTGGAAAAAATTATTGCATAAGCAGTGGTAGTATGCATATTTTGATATATGTGCTAGAATTAATACATGAACATATTTCCTAACAATTTTCACTAGCATGTTGGTATGTATAAATACTACCGAGCTATTTCCATAGATAAATTCAATGAGGATATTTTATTTTATAGGACTATATACTCAATGAATATGAAATAAATATATATATTCTGGCTTATCAAGAGTTTGACTCCGAGAAAAAACGACATGCAATTTTAAATAAACGAGAACATGTTTCATAATGACCAATAATAGAATATTGGCCAAAAAGGTTCTTTGTTTTCAGGCCAAGGGATGAGACTGAAGTCTGTAAAAAGTAGGCATGTTTGTTTTTTAAATAAGCTAAATGAAAAAAAAACCCAAGTTTTATTATATTTTTCAAACAACCTTTGCTTACAGACTTTCTTTAGGATCAATGAAAGAGGACCCTTACTAATTTCTTGCAAAGCTTACTATACCTCAAATGATAGTGATAAAGTATGATGTTACTGTTGCACATCATATAGCGTTCACACCATTGTTTGTTGTTATGACAAGGTTTATTGTTCAATCAACATTGTCTTAATTATCATTGACACTTCACTATCACTGTATGTCACTGTGATGAATCTAATACATCATCCCAACATAGATTATAGACAGATAGAAGGTAATTAAATTCACCTTCCTGATTCATTGTCTTGCCAATGTTTTTCCGCTAGTGTCAACCAATTGTCAATTTCAAGGATTCATTACAACAAATTGCAATATATATACAAGGTCAACTAATTAAGCTTTTGTCCATATTCAATCATGACAAAATTGTTGCACATATTCAAAAAAACTTCAAACACTGAATGTTATTACTCTTCAAATCCTGGACTTCAGATTAGGTCTGAAACTCTTTAAGGTATCTCAAAATGTCTTCTCCAATGTGTGTCACAACAAAAACACTATCAGATCATTGCCATATATAAGACTACCGTTATTTCTATGTCACATATCTACTCAAGCCTAGAAGGTATCTTGGTGTGAGGGATTCTAACATCAACATATGTATTTGTGAAGTATAGTCTTTGTTGCTTATTAAGGTCAAGACTACCATCAATCCAAAACCTTGCAAGGCCTTTTATATGCTACTTCTGTCTAATATAGATAAAAGGCTTGCAGCGTGAGAACTATGAAAGTAGTCCTATGTCTATTCATAATGTTGCATACGATGGAAGACTTTGACAAAATTATTATAGTCTCAATAATGACGCTATATTGAAGCCAACTTAAGCACAAAATTCTGCTTGAATACCTTGCATATTGTAGAGTTTTAATGTTTCAGAAACTATAATACGTGTGAATAGACCTTGAAATATTTAGATTCAAACTCCAGAATTATGAATCAATTGTTTGAATTATTCATCTTTATAATGGTTTTGGGTCGTAGACGACTGAATTTATGACCAACAAAGTGCAGAAGAATCGCGATCTAAAAGGGGTTGTAGACATATTAGTAAAACAGTTATCCATAAATTTGAAATAGGTCATATGCCCTTGCCCTAACTAGAGATGAATGAAATGCTTCAAGGAGCTGTAAACAATATTTTGGGGAATGTTCAAATAGTCCGCAAGATAAAAGGATCACTGGTGTATGTTTTAAATACAAGCCAATCCAAAAGGAACATCAAGAATTTCATGTCTTAACAACTCATCCTTGCTAATTGATTTGTAGCCCCAAGAGGATCGAAATTTTTTCCTCACTTCACAAGATAGAAAATATGCTGAAATTTAAGGATTAGAGTGACATTCCACAAAGACAAGGGCTTATGCTACAATTCTGGAAACATCATCAATTGTTCATGCAATATCTTTTAGAGCCAAACTGTCAGTGAAATGTGATCCCACCAAACCTTTCATGCTTGGTAATAAAGTCCTAATGAGGGTTGAAATTATATAAAGAAAAAGTTTTCAAACAAGCCTGAATGGATCGTTAATAACCATTACTATTCATCAATTTATGTTAATCATAGAGACAAGGGTGTTTCTTAAAAATTATGCCACAGTGAGTTATTTGAATTTGCATGGATGAGTCTTTTATATCACTCTTGCTAGTTTTTGCAGCCCTAGTTCTTATGTATTGTTCAGTAATGAACCTATTTTCTATAGAGGAAATCCTTGTATAAAAGATGATCCCTTAAGAGGACGATACCCTTAAGGGGACGAAAGTCTACTCCTTGGAATTATTAAACCAAACGTGATACTAATAAATACACAGGAAATGGACGCAGAGATAAAGAAGTTGCTTCAAAAATATTAAAGAGGTTGTTAATGCTCGAAACTTACACAGATCAAGACCCTTCCTGTCGTATATGGAGGAATAAATTATTTCATGTGCAGAGAGAGAAAAAATTGTTTCCATGTTGTTGACTAATAACTTTCCCTCGGGCTTGATATATTTCTCTCTGACTTTGGCTTGCCCTCACCTATGCTCCAATACCATGTTAATTTTATCATGTTATTTGCATACTACATTTAAATCCATATGAGCCCAATTATCTATCCATAATTGAACCAAGAAAGTGAAGTCAACTAGGCTTATCGAATGAACCAAGCAGATGTCCCTGGCAATGCATACTAACTCATAATTCTCCGTACGAAGAAGGGGCAACGAAGGGTAAGTCGACTTCTGAATTTTGAGAAAGGCCTCAACTCCTACAAGTGATGAAGAGCCCTAGTCAAACTTGTTGATGTTCTGCCCTAGTATCACTTCGATGCTCTAATTTTTTTAGGAACCCATGTTTTCATTGTTGTCTAAAAGATCTTATGACGTTTACATCATTGCAGTTTATCGATTTTCACTTTCACTCGTTGGCAACCCAAAAGGGATTAATTTATGGTAAATGAAACCAACCACTACAATTATGATTTCCCTCATAATGGTGTTGGTGACCGAAAGTATTTAATTAATAAGAAATAAAACTAAATACTAGCATTACAGTTTAACTCGCAGCGGTGCCGATGACTGGATATGTCTTTACTGTGGAAAATTAAACCAACCGCTACAATGGACAAAGATAAAGTTGAACACTGAAAAGGGAAGGTTGGCTTGGACAAAGATGAAGTTGAACACTAAAAAGAGAAGGTTGGCTTGGACAAAGATGAATTTGAACACTGAAAATAGAAGTTTGGCTTGGGATATTATACCTATTTCTTACAAAGTTTATATAATCACGATCTATCCATTTAAATTCCACAATGTTCGTGACCCTAGAATTGAACTCAATACCAACAACATGGTGGATATAGGTTTTAAATAAGAATGCAAGACCAATGCATTGGGAAATATTCTCATGTCATTGGTAGGAATTCAAACTATACATAATTGTAGCAAGGCACTGGCATTGCAGGATCCCACTTAAAACCAGGTAAATGTGGGAAATGAAACAAACCACTAAAATTGGTGAAAACTAATTTTAACTTCAAAAAAAGAAAACAGTGATCATATCCTTAGTTCTCCTTAGTTATCCATTTCATTTTGAAAAAAAATATAAATTACCTAATAAATAATTAAAGGGATCTTGTCAATGGTTACACTAATGGATAATAAATCAAGTATCCAATTCGTAGTGCGAAAGTATTAACAAGTGAAGGTTAAGAAATTACATGCTTTCAAAATAAGGCCATATTTCATACATAAATTGTTGGGGAGTGCAAGGAAGTTGGTATTCCTCTATAATTAGAGTCGCTGCTTCCAGTGGGCTTTGCCCAAGCACTTCTCATCTCCTCTGTCATCCCACTGCTTGCCATACTTGGCCAAAAACCCCTTCAGAACTTCATCCACAACGTTTTTTGTGTCAAGAAGTGTGCCGACGGTAAATTTAGTAGTCAAGGCATTAAAAAAAGAAAAAAACTGTGTACTAAATATTTAATATAAAAAAAAATATTTAGTAACTTTACATAATCCCCAAGAGGCCCTGTGATTTCATGAATAGCCAAAAAATTGTGTGTCTCTTTACTTGCAGTCACAACCTTATCTTCAACGTTATCGTTTTCACTTTTTTGTAATGCAAGGGGATTCTGTCGTATTTTTGTAATGCAAGGGATTTATCCAAATTATTTCTAGACTCATTCATGCACCACAATCATAGTTGGCAGAATAACACATGCACATAGAACTAGCAAAAAAATACAGTAACCTTGGCAATAAAACTTAAATATTAAGAGGGTTACTCCTTGCAAGACAGTCATTCCTTATGATCTGATCTGATCATTACACCTAGGAGAAATAATGCCTTATAAAACTGCCAATTCTATTTAGCAGCACTGACGACCTGAAACTTTCATTCATTGCATCACTGCTAAATTAGCAAAAAATATGGCAATAAGGAAATTGAATCATACTCGCACAATCGAAGAATGGAAGTAAAAATTGTGAGGCATGATATCTGCACCAAGAAGGCTCGCAGATTTATAAAAAATTTCATGCTTCACTCTTAGAATCATTCCATTCACTATAGAGACAGCATTTGATTCCATGGATAAAGTGTCGGGTGCAAAGAATAGAAACACTAATCCTGTTATGCTTATAGATAATACTTCAGCATGGCGCTTTCCCAGGAGAGGTAAAATAAGTGTAAATAAAAGTGCATCAACTGTGCTCAAGATCACACACACAAGAATATCCAGCCCCAATAGAAGATTAATTCCAATAAAGGTTCCTAGAATCACTGTCAAATCCAGAGCTATCACAGAGGCCTTACATTGTAGCCATAGCAACATGCACACGGGTTGAGAGTACTTCTCTCCACAAATCCGAGCAGGATGTTTCCCAGTCATGACTCCAATGAGAGATGCAAGGGACTGACATAAAATAGAAACCACATTTGACAGCATTAATCCACCTTCAATTGTTGTCACCCACTTTGCAGGGTCAATATATCCCACTGAGACTAGAAAAGCAGGCCCTAAAAATGGGTATATTTTCATTGAAATACCTTGCATTTCCAGTGTGCCATCCATCTCACTACCCATGTTTAATGCTTCATAAAAACATTGAACTGAAGCATTATTTCTTGAAACTTAGGTAACAAATATTTTTCCTCTGGAATTCCAAATTGTATGTGCTTCCTTTTTACATTTAAACATGGTATTTTAATATGTACAAACTATAGAAATATTCTAGCACATCACTACTTTTTCATTCACGCGTAAAGCAAATCTAAGAAAATGAAACAAACTTCAATCTGTTACTGGGCTGCAAAATATCAAAAGCCTCATCCAGGGAATCCATCTGCTACCAAAAGATAGGAAAGACAACTGCAAGTCTTATTGAAAGACAACGAACCATGCCAAGTGCCTTTTTTACATTATCCCAGACAACATGATGTACTCAAAATAACTTTCTCCATACTGAATTATTTCCAAACTAAATCCTTACCTTGCTATCCTCATATCTATTTGCAGGAGTTTAATGCTTATATTCACAGTTTCGACATCCTGCCCTGCTAACTTCACAGAAGACCTATATGGTGTAAAATCCAGCCAGAAGAAAAATAAAATCAGAAACTGTGAAACTGTGAAATAGACAATATTATCAAGTTTTTGACCTGAAGTGTCCATTTCTCATGCCATCTCTCAAATGTTGATTTCTAAGAACCTATACTTTGCTCATTCGTGTGCACTAAATCCAAAACTGCCATGTCTACGCATTCTCATCCATCATACATCAGACTGAAAACTTGAGCCAAATTCAAACCAAACCTACCACCTCCTTAATTCATAATGACCAAGACTGGCCTAATGCTTGACCTTTTTTGCCCTCAATCATCATGAATTTCAGGCACCACAGAGAATAAGGCCAATCTGAAACCTTCAAACCCTCTTAACATCCTCTGAGGCATGCATATACCTCAAGAATCCATGGAGGGGACTTTTCCTTTATTTGGATTGTCTCTTTTTGTGTTTGCTTGGTAAATTAGGTTGGGTAAGGATAAATTTTCCTCAACTTTGTAGATATTATTTTTATAATTCACTTGAATTTCCCACCCAAAAAAAATTGAAAATATCAAACCACAAAATTAATATCAATTCTTTCATTCAACCGCAAGTTGCGCCGTTGGAGGAGCTGCGCTACTAGCAATGCTGTCCCTAATTTATTATCATCTGAAGAACAGAAAACCTCCTCCTGACGGGGATGTTTCTAGACATTTTCCTGGGCGTGAGATGGGAAATTTTCCTATATTCTGCACAAGAGAAATCAGCAAAACCAGGCAACTCTTACATCTCTGCCCGTCTTACCTATAGCGGATTTCACAAGTTGTAGCACAAGAGAAATCAACAGAACCGGGCAACAACATAAGTGGCTAGTGATATTTGAACTAAATATCAAAAAATGGAAAACAATTTAAATGTAAAATTTAAATCCATTTCTTACTTACTTTCAAGATATTTCAGTGCAAAATGGAAACATTCTTCGACAACTACTGATATTTGAGGCTTGCAATAACTTCAACTGCAAATTTGGAGAAAGTGTCTGCACATCAATGCAAACTCGTTAAAAAACCACTCCAGCAATAATAAAAAAATAAGTGTCCAAAATATTCGTGTTTAAACATTCTACAGGGTCCACTATTTCTATGATGAAAAGGGTACTCTCCAAACAAACCCCACCATTTTCTCTAGCCAGAAACTATGACATAGATCTCATTTTTAGTTTCACACTATTAAGGGTTTCAGAATGCGAAATTTCTGAAACAGCTTTGGAAATTTCAAACGACGAACATGAAGGCAAGAGAAATGCCACACGATCTTGAGACCTGAGAAGAGTGATGCGAATCAGGTGTTTCCTTCTCCAGATGGATATTCGGTGCCATTTCGGTGGGTTATCTTATTTCTTTGGCTAAGGGTCAGAAAATCTTCCTTCCTCTTGTATCTACCATTGCTGAGCCTTTGCAAGCGATTTGGAAATGGTTTTTCCAATTTCCCATAGCATCTTGTGAGACCACTATGGGTAAACTTGGGGAGTTTTTCCATTGGCGGCAGAAGGCTGCGAGCAATTGAATGAATGAAGAGGGTAGTTGTGTGAAGGAGACTACAGATATTGGAGGGGTGGAAAATTTTTGGAGGAAATTTAGCGCCAATTACAATTACAATTCAAAATATTCAATTCTTCTCTACCAAATTTCAAATTCTCCCACTAACTCCAACAATTGAGAAACTGCTCACTTCTCGCTATTTATTTAAAAATAAATTAATGCAGCCATCACAAAGTGGTGTCTATGAGTAGTTTTAAATTTCTTTTAAAGTAGCCAAACATGTCTTTATAGAGTGGAATAAAGTCACAAATTTTATATATTGTAAATTCTATATTATAGTGAGCAGGGATAATTTTAAGGATGGGATATTATCTTGAAGTTTAAAAAATTGGCGAATCTCACTAGTCCCTAAAATGCAAACTATAAAATGTTTATTATGTATTAGTAAAATTATTCAAATTTATAATGATATTATATATATTATTTATATAATGTTGGCGATTTTTAATGTAAAATAATTTTAAATTGTAAAATTTGGGCGAATCATTTTTATAAAAAAATGCAAATTGGTGAATCTTTTTTTTTGAAAAACCATGGAAAATTAGCCCACCTGCGAATATTAGCCCCTAAAATTTTCCATGATAATGAGTTATGTACCCAAACAACAAAGAATTTAATATTATATAGGCATGATATATATTATTTAATTTGAAGTTAAACAATATATAAAATATTTAGTGTTTTTTTCCAAGGTGCATGTTAGTTTCTATTATATGGTGTGTGTTGGTTTTTTTTTTTTTTTTTTACCAAACTTTTTCTATTAGAATGGCTATAAGGTATATTTTTTAAACCATTCATTTTGTAAATATAATTAAGATTATTAATATTTAATAATCAGTATGGGTATCACGTCACACTTTATCATAATGTAAATATTCTTTCAAATGTATGTATTTTTTAAATTGAAGGGGGAAATATATATGAATCTCAACATCTAGGAGAGAAACTTCATTGAGGGAAAGTTGTGAGGGGATTGGGAAAATTTTCTATTTAACTAAATTAATTAATCAAGGGATAAACTTGAGGAATAAGGAAGGGGGAATAGAAAAAATTTTGGGAAAAAATAGAGAGAAAGTGAAGATTAATGAATAATTCAAAGGGAACAAGAGGAGAACCATGGAGAATTGTTTACCATAGAAGCATTGTAACCTATGAATTGGGTGCACAAAACCTTTCCACACTTGAGTGTAAGGAAGTGATGTGCAATGGAAGGAAATATGAAGCCTCTTGAGTTAGGGGCACTTGGTGTGGAGGTAAACACTGAAGTGAATGTGCACTGACAATCAATGAGGGGTTTCACCAAGTTCGGGGACTTGAAATAATTCTAAAAATTTGTTTGAATAAAGAACATAAGGCATAGTTGGAGAAGGGAAGAACTAAAGGTAGAGCTCCTTTTTTTGTTATGCAGGTTTTACATGGCCCTATTTGTTGTGTTGCGAGGCCCCGACATAGAATTGAAGTGTAATTATTTAACCTTATCGAAGGAGAGTGGCCTTAACCATGAGTAGTGTAACAAACCCTCCTACTCCCTTGGGTTATTCTTGGGTAGTGTAAGGTATTACTTTAAAATGAATGGAATATCCAAGGTATATTATGAAAATGGCATCATAGAAATCATATTTTCCCAAACTCCTTGAAACTCAAAACCAATGCCACCATCTTGTTTGATTAAACCAAATGTGGTGTATTTGTCTGTAATGGTGGTCGATTATACAAGGAGAGCATTTTACGAGGAGGAAATAGATTTTTAATGTGATATGCAAAAAACAAGTACCAAACCTAACCATTTCACACTCACCAATGTTTTGTCTGCATGTGCTAATTTGGTAAATTTGGAACATGGCAAAGGAGTCTTGTTTTGTGATCACCTCCCACGAAGATTCACCAACACCTCATCCAATTACACTAGTATAAAAAGTCTCAGGCTCTCAACAGTGAAAAGGAACATAATTAATGCACCCTCAATCTCTTCTACATACTTTTAGCTCTCCTCCCAAACCAAAGCCACTAATGTTGTGTGTTCACTTTTCCCTGAATATTGTGCAAACATCTTGAGGTAAGGAACTGTTGCACCAAGGTGTGGATCCATTATGTTTCCTATCTACTGAAGGAGAACATGTTCGAAACAATAGGTTAATTCTCACAACTATCCCTTTGTGGGATGTTGAGAAATCCAAAATTCCACATGCTCATTAATGAAATCTATTTTTGGAGAACTTTCGTACAAGACTTGAAATCATACTGAAATTTAACCAAAAGGCTTAGGATCTGGGTAGCGCAAAGGAACATCTACAATATGATTTGTACTATTCTCATCTAGATCATTTTGCATGGATATCTTCTGAAGTTGAAATGCATATTCCAGGTTCCATAGAACATCTCCCATGGAAGGCCTGATGAAGCCAATCTCTTCTAATAACTTTTCAGTAGTCTCCCTAAACATTTTCAGAGAACTAGGGTTGATGGTCCCAACAAGGTGAGGGTCAATTATTTTTTCAAGCTTTCCCTTTTTCTGCCAGTGCATTTCCCTTGCACACAAGAACTCCATTAACACTACTCCAAAAGAATACACATCAGATTTCTCTGTTAGTTGCTGCCTTTTGAAGTATTCAGGATCAAGGTACCCAAGGGCCAAAACTACCTTTGGATATAGTCTTTGAATGTCCAAAGTCTGCCACCTTTTCCCGTGAGCCTATTATTTAGATAACAATAGAGGATTCACGACAAGGGAATTAGATTACATTGACCATATATTGGAGCTTTATTGGTATCTTGCCAGTCAAAAAATTTTCCAACAAGTCGAGGGAATATAAATTGATGCAGTTGAAAATGAAAGGAAAGATTGTTCTGTCGAGGCCAAATCCCACGATGCTAAGCTTGAAAACCCTCTCATTATCATAGATCACGCCTTCGAGCTCCAAGATGGTGATGTTGCAAGGGTTTTGATCTTGTCTCCAATTCATTGCCACACATTTGAGCTCTAATATGGTGACATTGTAGGGGTTTTTATCTTGTCTCTAGTCCACTGTGTGAGCTTGGGTACATAAACCTAGCACCATGTCGGGTTAAGGGGCATTATGAGTATTTTCCAAATAAATCTGGATAGAGAAATGGAATTCTTGAGACATTGGCTATCATACATATTTGGTTTTCTCTATCGATGTACCAAAATAATAATTCCTCCAAAAGGATCCTTCTTCGGTGGGAGGTGTCTCTGTGCTTCCTTGTGGTGGTGGGAGATGACATTTGGCCCCTTTGCTAGTGGTGTTTGTTTTTTATAGTCGGGGGTTTGGTCTCTAGACTCTGCACATGGTGGGGTTCCTTGACCTTAGAAAATTATGAAGCCCCCAGTGTGGTGTGGGTGTTCTCCCTCCCTTGTCATCCATGGTCTTGTGTGGGTGGAAAACTCACAAAATTATCATGATGGCTCCATGCCAAGGTCGAAAGAATATGGGGGTGTGCACGACTCGCTAGTGTTGGTGTGCATGGGGGTCGTGGAGGAGGTAAGCGGGGGGATAGAGGAGGTGGGGGTTTGAGGGTTCAAAAGAAGAGTCATTGGGGCAGAGGAGGCTGTGGTGGCAAGGGGAATCGAGGGTTTGATTGATTTGAGGTAAATGAGGGGCAAGTTATCCAACATTGTTGCCTATAGAACTATCGTGCACTTATCAACAGCCTGATGGAAAGAGTGGACACAACTAAGATATTTTGTCGTGAGGAGCATGTAGAGCAGATGGAAACATTGGATGGAATGCACTATTTATAGTGCCAAGTCTCTTCGACTGGTATTGGTTTTGCGAGGCCAAAATCAACTCACTGAAAAAGTAGAAAAGTTGGAGACTTGGTTGGCGCACTTTGAAGGACATGGTCAGTGTGACTTCTGTCCTCCATCGCATCTAGGAACATCCCCAGAAAACCTGCATCCATCACGTTGGATGACTATTATGCTCTTTGGTGTTCTTTATGTTTTATATGTGTTTTGGTGCCTCTAGCCCAACCGTTTATGGACAATGTGCCTAGTCCCTCTTTTGTATTTTTTTGCATCTGGTGCAAATTTTTGTCAACAAACCAAGTCGAGGTGAGACCACCTGTTTTATAACTGGCTATATGTAATCCTTTTTTCCTAGATGAATATAACATGGACTTACAAAAAAACAAAGGTTCATACATCATTAAAAATTAATTAAGTTTCATACTTAAAGTAATAAATTTTCATACCAATTTACTAAATAGGTCTGTAAATATATATTTTAGGTTTATCTATTTAGTATTTATCAAATGTAAATATGATGATTTAATACTATATTTAAATGAAATCACATGTTTAACATAAGAAATGTTATATTTATCTATTTATTGAATGTAAATATGAATATTTAACCTTAGATTTAAAACAACTCACATTTTTAACATAAATCAATGAAGTTTAAAAATTAAACTTTATGGCCAAATAATAAATAGAAATAGAAATATTAATTTGGCTATCTAATTGGTTGAGAGATATGGACTCTGCTAAGTTTTCCACAGGCCTAGCCGCCGACACTATCTTAACCTCTACCCTATTCGGCTCTACCGTCGTCACCAACACCACAGCAGGGCGAGCAAGCTCAGCAGGCTTCACCGACACAACTTCATGTGGCCTCTCATGGCCGAAACTACTCTTGTCGCAAACTCAGCCCATCCAATCAGCCGCCAAAATTGATCAGGTGTCATGTCTTGGGGTTACTCTCGCAAATTTTTATGAAGATCTTGCAGCAAGGATATACACACAAGTTGTTGCCTCCTTCTGTTGACGAATAGGTTCAGGAGCTGTCATCAATGCTAGCCAGCACAAGGTTGTAGGCTCATGCATTCCAGCAGCCTTGACTAATGTTGAGTCAATGTAGAGGCTTAGTCTCAGCCTCATGGATAGATAGGGAAAATGGGAACATACACTGCTTCAGGAGGGCTTTAATATTCATCCAGTTGTTTTCAATGACAAAAGCCTCCTAGATTTGGGGATACAAGGAGTATGCACAGTTCAGAAGCGGGTTCGAAGCGGAGAGAAAAGGTTTTCAGATCATTCACCCTCTGCTTATCAGATCCATATCTCTCTTCTATCTAGTGGAACAAAGCTTCTTTGGGTGTGAGCCACAGATCTGGTGCAGGACCTTCTGCGAGATCTCGAAATCAGATTGGGGATCCCCTCATATCTCTTGAGATTGCTTTATGGAGGTAAACAACTCGAGGACCCTCTACCCCTGTATTATTACAATATTAAAAAAGATGATTCATTTGTGTTCTCCCTATGCTTGAGAGGAGAAGCATTTGGCCAAACCTCCTCAGCTCCTACCTTCTCCTATAATGATGTGGTTCATACGCAGCCCTCTAAGAGAACTGCTAAACCAGTTGAGGCTCACAAGCCTTTCTTGGTGGAAAAAATGGAGGAAACCCCCTCCATTGAAATCTTTCATCCAACATTGGATGATCAATTTCAGAAGTTTGCAGAAAAAGCTGTCATTTGCAGGTTTAATGGACTATGGCCTCGACCTACAGATCTCTACCAGTGGATCCATTCCAACTGGACCAACAATTGCAAGGTCTTATTTTTCTCGAAAGGCTTCTTCATTGTGGCCTTTTCCTTCAATGAAGATTATTGAAAAGCCTTAACGGAAGGTCCCTGGTTCTGGGGATCGGCGGGGCTCTTCCTTACTCCATGGTTTCCAGACTTCGACCCTTCCACAACTATCATCACCAAGCTTCCCATTTGGGTTAGAATTCCAAACCTCCATGCACATCTCTGGCACTTCCCAGTCTTCCAAGGGATTGGGAATACCTTAGGCCACTTCTTGGCCACGAATACCTCAAGGGGGGAGAAAGGAATATACACCTTTGGCAGAATATATGCAGAAATAGACATCAACAAAGGGCTACTTGATCAGATTAATCTCAAAAGCAGAGACTCCCATTGGACTCAAACCTTGGACTATGAGAACACTGCCTTTCGGTGTCATCATTGCCATCAGACGGGGCATCTCCAAAACTCATGTGCCACATTCCTCAACAAAGAGAATAATAAAAAATGTAAATCCAAATCGAAGAGCTGGAAACCATGTGATCCACCCCCCATGGATGACATAGATTCCTTCAGCTTGGATGAGGAGGAAAAAGAAGTGGATGAAAAAAATGTTGAGCATGCGAAGGACTCCCCCTTGGCCTACCTTGAGGATCCTTTGGCACCTTCAATCTCACAGAAACACACGCATGCACCCTCTTCATCTGATTCAAATAAGGAGACTCTTCCTTTAGCACAGAATAGTCAACAACTGGTTCCTATCCAGCCAAGTCACAATGGCTGGGTTAAAGTCAACAAGAAGAAAGTGAAAAAATATTGTTTAGAAGTTTCTACCCACTCTGGGTAGATCCCTCTATCTCGCTCTTTGTTTTTTAGTTATCCTTGTTACCTTCTACTTTTTCCAAGGTTGCATTTTGGGACTGAGGTTGATAATCTATCATTTCTAGCTCCCTTGCTTCTATACTTTTCTTATTTGCAAAGCTCTGATTGTACCATATGATTTTCCTTAATAGAATTAGTCTTACTTAGAAAAAAAAAAATTGGCTATATAATTAATATTACCTTTACTAAAATTATAATGAAGGCATTAGTGTAAAGTTGATAGATGATACATGCAATTATGTTAATTGTAGATGAATCTATCTACACTGTTAAACTTTAGAGACAAAAGGGTATTCATAATTTTAACACTGTAAATTCAGAGACCTCTTTGCCTCTAAATTTTAACACTACAAATGGACTCAGAGACATCTATAGTGAAATGTAACACTTTGGTACCAAAAGTGAAATTTTCCATATATGGAGTGACACAATTAAAATTTACTGACATGAATGACTAATTCATATACTTGTTGTACTTGTTATTTGGGCGCCATATTTTTATTCTTGGACTATAATATTCATTTACATTAATCATTATTAATTTTTTCACTTATTGTCTAGTCATATATTTTAATCCTAGACTAAATTAGTCATTTAAGTTAGTCGCTTTTACTTTAGTCACTTATTATCTAGTCATATATTTTATCCCTAGACTAAATTAGTCATTTAAATTGGTCGCTTTTAGTTTAGTCACTTATTATCTAGTCGTATATTTTATTCCAAGACTAAATTAGTCATTTAAGTTAGTCATTTTTAGTTCGGTCACTTAAAATTTCTCAAATTTAGTAGTAATTCACTTGAAATCATTGTGTTGACTAACATTTTTAGTCACCTAGTCATTAATTTCATCATTTTTTACTAGTGATGGCAGGTGAATTCGAAGTAGACTTAGAGTGCGTATCCATCTCTTCAGACTCGAGCGACATGGGACCTCCTGAAGCTCGCAAGAAAAATAAGATCCCAGAGATAGAAGACATAGAAATGGACATACCAATGTCTCCGACCCCGATCTATAGGGATACCTCATGTACATTTGCCAAAGGGGACAACATGAGTTGGTATCAAGTATACCAGGAATTTGCACGACCAAAATTCCCACAGGACCTCTCGACCGGCAAGTATATATACCAGTTAAAAGGTCGAAGCTCCACTATGAAGGTGCCCACCCTGCTATATTCCCATGCGCAGAAGTCATTGAATGGATCATACAAAATACCGAGCCCAAAAAGTGGGTAATTTGGGACTATGAAGGTAAAGCATTTGTGACTCTAAAGGGCTCAGATGCCGAGTTTTACTACGCACTGCCAGAACGAGAAAATAATTTCACAGAAGAATGGGCCACCACCCATGCAGTCGCCATAGCAGATACCCTGAGGGGATGGTGGGAGGAACTTGAAAAATTCAAAGTCAAGAAGGATCAGGAATATCCAGTGGCGGGCCTCAGGAAGGTATATAAGCTGGTGGTAGCTATGCTCTGTAGGATATACGGTCATCCCGATGCCACCACTTCCAGTGGCACTTGGGTATCCCCGATGAACTATGTCACTATGAACGACACTCGTTTCAATTGGGCCAACATGCTAATTGCGTATCTCCAGACAAACATATCCTCAGCACTAGCACCACAGGAGGGATATTTGTCTGAATTTTACATGGCTTCCTACTTATTGGATGTTGTTTGCTCCTAGTGCCACTTTGAGGGATGGGCACACAACTGGGACCTGGAACAAGCGCGCCCAGTTCACATAGAAATGAAGGTATTTTGGGACTCTAGGTATAAGTAAGATATAGAGTCAATCTCACAACTCTTCATCCCTGCACTCTACAGGAAATTTTTCGGTCAAGATACCCCATGCATGTCCTGGCGAGCCATGGAGATGTTAGTGAAGGTGGCACATTGGTTTCCACTCACAGAATATACCTTTATTCGAGTCTTTGGTTCATTCAAGACTCCCCATGCCATGCCTTGATTTGTTACGGATAAGATGCTTCTTCAAGAAGTTTGTTATTAGATGACTTCCAATTTCTCAAAGGTCCTGACTAAAGGTAAGAAAAATCCATGGCCTACACTGCCGCTCACCATCGGTGCCTACACGATCAAGGATTTTAGAGAGGTAGAGGTAGAAACAGAAGAAATGAGAGGTTTCCACCTGGGGCCTTTGCATCACAGGACATATGACCCTGAGAGGATAGTCCATGATCACTGTAAATAAGCTAAGTTCAAATGGATCTACCAACATACTGAACGCCCATATGACGATCAGAAAAGAAACAGGTATAACGTGGATAGGGAACTTGCCTCGGGGGCATGGTTCAATCAGGAAGATCTAGATGGTCACACGTTGGAGGAAGGAATCCACGAATTGGGATGTGCCTCTTCTTCCCAGGCCAAGAAGCCTCAAACCAGCATAGGTCACAACACTACTACCCAACAGAAAGAGTAAGAAGCAAAAGCCTAGTGGGAAGTTGAAAAGAAGGAAAAAGAAGATGAAGAAAATCGTAAAAGGAACCTGAAGGTAGAACAAAGAAAGAAGCAGGTAGAAGAGGCCTAGAAAAGAAAGGAAGAATAGGAAGCAGAGGCTGAGGCATAACGGAAGCTCAAAAAAGAATTATATTAAGTGGATGTCGAACGAAAGAGAAAGGAATAACATGAAGCAGCGGCAGAAGTAGAGTGTAGGTGAAAAGTAGAACAGGACAAAGCAGAAGTGAAGCGCAGCCAGAAAGTAGAACAGGACAAGGAAGAAGCAGAGCGGCTTTAGAAAGAAGAGGAAGAACGAAAAAGAAAAGAGGAAGATCGAAGATCAAAGAACATCGAGACATCTCCTCCAGTCACAGAATTACGAACTGAGATGCAACCCATTGAAGTTCATGTAATCAATATGCATTTTTCACTCTCCGAGCTGAGCTCTTGTGAAGGACAGGAAGAGGAGGTGTTTAACCTTACAAGGCTCAATTATGATCAGTTCTCCTTCAAGATCTGACAGGAGAAAAGGAGATGTCTAGCACGAAACCCTTCCACCCCAACCACAGCCACGACAAAGAAATATATAGTCCTAGATACTAGTACCAACCCAGTGATGATAGCATCAGCCGACACTGCTTTTGTCACAGCCACAGAAGAAAATGTGAGCCAAATGAGTAGAGAGATCCTTTCCCTACAAAACAAGTTACAGGAATCTAAACAAAGGGAGGCAAGGGCAGAGCAAGAAAAGACAACATTAAAGGAAGAAATACAACAGCTTCAAGACAAAACCACTCCTATTAACGAAGTACTACTCACTGTCCAAAGAGAGTTGGAGGTACTGGAGGTCACCATGAGGCAGGTTTATGGAGAGATGTTCACTATAAAACAAACAGTTGCCCCCCTACTATGAGACCAAGTAGAGACAAAACAGAGGAGCAAGCAACTGAAAGAGGCCTCTACCGCTTTGGACAGAATGATAGAATGGACAGTTCGATACCCACAGGCTCCAGAAATCTTACCCAAGAAAGACTGGATTCACACCCAGGATGCCAAGGTCTAGATTCATATCAAAATGAAATCCAAGGAAAAGCTATCCAAAGACCTAGAAAAGGTAATGGCCACATACGAAAATTTGATTAGTGGCATTGACTGAATGCATGAACTACACCACATTCCATCTCTAGGTGCATTGAGCAAGGAAAATAGATGGGGACAGGTGGATCAGGAGACTCAAAAATTTCTGCAACCTATCAGGGAAGCCGCTGCTACTCCCGAACTTGCAGCATCGCAAGAGAACTTGGGTAAATTCATCGTTACACTAGTTTGGATCTTCACTAAACTGGCCTCTTTAGCCAACCAAGTCACACTCAAGAGGGAGACTCCGATTCCAAATGCCTTGGAGTGCCTGCATTGGTTAAGGGAAGAAGTTCCCTTAATCTCCCTAGTAGCTACAGATTATCGCACATGGCAGAATTTTCTCTGGGAGCAACAAGTTGATGCCCCTGACCTTGAAATCACGTGCACATTCCCATGATCAGATGGCAAGAGGTCACAGGTCACACTGTACAAATGGGTTGCAGGTCACACTATGCAACTGGGTTTCAGGTCGCACTGTCCAATTGAGTCGCAGGTCGCATCCTCCATTCACGTCGCAAGGTAGCCCAACGGTCGGGAAAGAGAAAAGTTTGGTAGCATAAAGGGCAAGTCTTGGTCTATAAAAACTTCCTTCGGGAAGATTGTAAGGATTTTTTGTTTGGGACTCAAAGAGTTATATAACATTGTATAGAAGGACTACACATTTTTTAGTATGAATAAAATCATGTGTTAACTCCATTGTTGGATCTGATGTTGGTAAATGTGCGAACACTATGAGTATTCTATTTTCAATTTCTAACATCTTTTGATTAATGAAACTGTGTTTCAAATGACATCATTTATGCATTATATTTTCTAAACATGTGTTAATGGTGCTAAGTTTATTTTTGCTTTCTCAATGAATGTTAATAACGTTTTTTACTGACTTTTATATTATCACCAAAAATATTTAAGGAAGTGAGGGGTGTTTTTCCATAAATAATTGTTTCTTCTGTGGTTAGAACAACATACAAGCATGACCCTAATGATATGTCGTTGACATCATTTCCTTTGGCCCCATGATTTATTACTCAGCTTGCTACATATAGTGTTATATGTTCATTTAACTCATCAATCATGTGTCTTGTATCATTTGAATAAGCGTGTGTCCGCAGGCTCATTGAGTTCTATTGAGACCCAAGGAAAGGAGAACTGAGCGGTAGCCATACCCACACCCTAGACGGGATCCCTATTCCAAACGATTTAGAGTCTAGTTGGGAATTTTTACCGGGGAGATCCCCTGCTGCTGGCTAGACAGATTTTCCTATCAACAAAATTGGTGCTAAAAGGAGGGCCTGATGGCAGCCTCCCAACACACGAGTAATATTCTATTACAAACTCCCCAAAGGGAGGCCATACACAATGACACTGGTCCTCCCCCTTTGGAAGATTTCCAAGGGGAGGAAGCTCCTTATTATGAGGTTACCAAGGATCAGTTAAGATTTCTGCACCTGGTTGCCCACAACCTCATCAGATATTTTCAATTCACTCCAGTCATGAGTTTTCTGACCCATACTAGGACCGCTGCTACTAACCTCACTTGCAACAGTGCCCTTATAAATTCCCTTCCCTAGTTGATAAATTTGATGGTTGAAGACCTTGCAATGGCTGTTGAGAATAATGAACCTATTTTTGATCCCTAGGGAGTAGAAGAGGAAGATTCTGACATGAATGGACCCCATCCTAGCCCTCAGCCTGACCAGACCCAAAATAACAACAACCAAGTCCACCATCCACCAAGAGGAGGCGAGGGAAATAGAGGCTGAGGGAATAGAGGTCAGGGAGATAAAGGCCATGGCCAAGGTCACCATGCTGCCCACCGCCATAAAAACCAAAATAGGGCCCCTATCTACAATTAGAAATACCTTAGAAATATGGAAAACCATGAGGGATGTCAAGACGAGCACTCTCGCCATGAAGGGGAAGCATCCGCGTCAAATGTAGAAAGTGAATCTGAATCTGAAATCATGCACCATGAACATGCCAAGCGGGTGCAACTACTTGCTTGGATGGCTCAATCTCCATTAGATCCCCTGGGTCCCCTCCATGATATGCCTAGACACCCTGAAAAACACCTCCCCAAGTTTGACCCTGAGAAAGGCACACTGGCCGATGACCACATAAGCAACTTCTACCTTTCACTGCAAATTATGAGGGTCCAAACAGATGATGTCGCCTGCCGTCTCTTTCCCAACACCCTTGAGAACAAGGTGACCACTTGATATCACTCTCTCCCAAGTGCCTCTATAACGTCATGGGACCAATTCTGTTGTATTTTCTTACAAAATTTTTCGGAGGACAAGAACCCCTCCACGCTTCTCACGGAGTTAAGTACCATAAAATTCCAAAAGAAAGAGAAGGCCAGAGATTTAATCAGCATTTTGCCACCATATTGAGAAAATTTCCCCCCAAATAGGCATTGGATGACTCCATCACCATAGACTACTACACGAAGGCCCTTCCCAGAGACATCGCCGCATTCATAAAACATGAGGCTAGGGCTACCCTTGCAGCAAATTACGCCACTGCCCTTGCCATAGAAAAGGACATTGCTTCCATAGGGGTCATCGACCATGAAGGTCAGATGATCACAAACCCACCTCAAAGAAGAACCATTCTTCCACACTCAAAACCGGGGATAAGGACAAAGATACTTTTGACTTCGAGGGTATAGAAAAGAGCCTTAACTTATTAACCAATGAAGTCTCTGATCTAAAGAGAAAGAGCATTGAATCTACTACTGGCACCAAGACACAAAAGCCTTTTTTCAGAAATAATAACCCCACAACCGACCAACCTCCATCAAACACAAATGTTGTTCTTAATGTGGAAGAAATCAGAAAAAATAATTTTTGTTCTTTCCACCAGGGCGCCCACTCCGAGACGACATGCCCCCAATGGATTGGTAGCACGACTAAGGTAGTAAATCAACTCCTAGATGACCAAACCCCAGGGGACGTAGGCGAAGATGATTTCTTTGATAATGAAGAAGATCTGCCCCCAGATGAAGAACCAGGGTCTGCCATCCTTGGGTTCGATGTGATCCGCGGGGAAAACACCCATACCATCACTAACATTAACGTGGTCGATGATCCTAAAGCCAAGTCCGTGCAAAAATATGGCCTAAGAAGCAAAGGACCAGTTCCTAAATAGTCCTTCGAGGAGAAGAAGAGGGCCTTCTTAAGGAAAATCTTCCCCCCAGGGAATGAGAACCAAGCTGTTACTCCTGAGAAGTCCACTCTTAGCAACACCCGAGTAAACCAAAAGAGAAAACTGTCGGTAGGGTCACCCAAAGCCCCCACTGAGACTAGTCCACACTCTGACTCTGGTTATAACATTGTTGAGGACATGAAGAAAAATAGAGCCAACATCTCCCTTTATGAGCTTGCTCGCATCACCAACCAACGAGAGCTTATTCTCAAAGCCTTCGCCAATGCCTCAACAACCAAACCTGTGAGAAACACATATGCCAAATCTAGTCCAAGCCTCCAATCTATTGTGAACACCGTAAATGCGAACTCTAGGGGATCTACTACCCCCTTTCTCCTGTATTTTGAAATCTTTAATTTCAACATCCATAACTACCTGGTTGACTCTGGCGCATCCACAAATGTCATGCCCCTGCCTGTTTCTAAAAATTTAAACATTCGCCCAAATAAGACTGATGCTAGGATTATTCAGCTTGACAGATCGCAAGTGCCCACTGTAGGTGAGCTAAATAATTTCATCATCCACCTGTCCTCTGACTCTAGAGTCCACCAGTGTATAAACATAGTAGTCGTAGACATCTTGGAAGCCTATGGTCTCTTGCTAAGTAGGGACTGGTCCAGCAAGCTACAAGGATATTTCGCTACCGATTGGTCTCACTTTGGCTTCCCTACAAAGGTTGAAACAACAAAATCATAGTTGAGAGTGAACCTTATATGAAACATACGGTGACTGACTTGGATGCTACCAATGAACCTGTCAGCTTTGCCTAAGAAGAGCTTGGCATGTGTTTCTTATAGGCCATATTCGGATGTTACCACCCCCCTCAGTCCCCAATAAGCCTAGAAGTCCAATCAGAGCTAACGCTCATCACTAAAGACCAAGATGTTCCCATCATAAACCAAAATGAAATCTCTCCCCAACCCACGGCTCTGGAGAAACCAGAAGATTATGTATGGACCTTGTATTATGACAGTTCCAAGACTCATGACGAAGCTAGCACGGGATGCATCTTGGTGGACCACTAAAAGAACAAGTTTTTGATCTCATGCCGGCTAGAATTTTAGTGCACCAACAATACCGTCGAATATGAGGCCTTAGTCCTCGGACTCAAAAAGGAATTGGACCTAAAGGTGAGATGCTTAAAGTTTATTGAATATTCTGAGATCATCACTCGTCAGGTACGCAATACCATCCATTTCTTATCCCTGCACTTAAAAGCTTACCAATAAGAAGTATGGCATCTAATTTCTGCTTTTGATGCGTTTGGTATTAAATCTGTGCTTAGAATGCATAATGCGGAAGATGATACTCTGGCTAATACTGTTGATAGATTCACACCTCTGAGGGATGGTTTTTCTATTGAAATAGTGTATAAACCATCTATGCCATATAACATCACGAATTTACGTATCTTTGACGACGACCAACAGATGCTTGAATTCATGCTCAGCATCGAGGTGTTCAAAGACACAGTGATAGAAGAAGCAGACCATGATCAATCCTTGTAGGAATAACAAGAGAAATGCAAGGAAAATCCCATGCCCAAGGGAATAGTGTCACTTGAAAAACTGTTTGATCTGTATAACCGTTTTCGTGGGCCCCCCAATACTAAAATACAAAGTTCCACTCTAGCACATCGATAGGTAAACCTAGGAACATATGAGGACCCGAATTTTGTCAACCTTGGGAAGGATTGTTATGATCAGGAGAAGAAATCTTTCACCCAACTATTCTGGAAATACCAAGATGTTTTCTCTTAGACGTATGATGAACTGCGTACTTTTGACACTTGAATTATTCAGCATGTGATCCATATTAAGGAAGGAGTGAAGCCTTTCCAGCAAAAGCTAAGAAAAGTGAATCCTACACTAGAACCAATGATTCATAAAGAACTTAAGAAGATTTTGGATGCGCGCATCATCTTCAAAGTTTGGCACTCTACTTGGCTATCAAATTTGGTTCCGGTATGGAAAAAATCCAGTGAGATCCATTTGTGCATGGATTTTCGAAATCTGAACAGGGCCTCAGACAAAGATAACTACCCGGTTCCCCCTATGGAATAGATATTGCAAGCCGTATCCAGATCGGAGATGTTCTCCTTGTTGGATGGTTTTTCTAGGTATAACCAAGTGCTAGTAGCTGAACCTGACAGATTAAAAACTACATTCCAGACTAAGTGGGGAACTTTCACTTTCAGGCGCATGCCTTTCGGATTGATAAATGCTGGGGAAAATTTCCAACGGGCCATGGACGTAGCCTTCCAAAGTCTAATAGGACAAAGCATGGTAGTATATTTTGACGATTTCACTATGTTTTCGAAACACCAAGGAGATCACTCACGTCACCTCAGGTATATTTTCAAAAGATGCAGGAAGTATGGGATCTCACTCAACCCAAAGAAAAGTGTCTTCGTTGTGTTAGAGGGGAATTTGTTGGGCCATATCATAACCAGGAATGGTATAGTTGTAGATCCCGAGTGAGTGAAGGTCATCACCCAGATTCCACCTCCTAGTAGCAAAAGGACCATGCAATCTTTCCTTGGGAAAATCAACTTTGTGCGAAAAAGCATATCAGATTTTTCCCAACTAGTTAGGCCTTTGCAGGGGATTATTAAAAATAATGCAAGTTTAAAATGGAATCCACCTGAGAATAGAGCTTTCAATAAAATCAAGCAGGCCATTGCAAAAGCACCATCTCTCCAAAATCCAGACTTCAGCAAAGGTTTCATCTTGTATAACTTTGCCTCGGATTCATCACTTGCAGCTATCCTCACATAGAAATATGCTAACAATGATGAATGACCCATATCATTCATGAGTACTGGGTTGCAAGGCACTAAACTGAATTACCCCTAGATTGAAAAGCAGGCTTACGCAGTATACAAAGCAGTCAAGCATTTCTAGCCATACATCTTGAAAAACCATGTCACAGTGTTTGTTCCCCACCCTGTTGTTCACTTACTTTTCGTGCAGTAAGAGCTAGGTGAGAGACGAGGAAAATGGATGGCATTTCTCCAAGAGTATGACCTGAAGTTTAAACCGGCACATATTGTCAAAGGGCAAGGACTTTGCCAAATGGCCGCGGAGGCTGCAAGCACACATGGGGTTGAAGAAGAATGTTGGGAACAAGAAATATACATGTATCAAATTGACCATGCACCTCAGCAGAGAAACCTTTATTGGTACTCCGACATTTTGAAATATTTGGCCCACGGTGTAATGGATCCTATTTTGACTACACGGTAGAAACGCGCAATAAGGCTGAATGTTGCATCCTACCAATTAATACAAGGAAAAATTTTCAAGAAACATTACAATGGAGTTCTACTACGTTGCCTAGAACACGATGAAGCATAGAGCATCCTGACCGAACTACACAATGGGCCAGCCAGAGGACATTTTGCAAGCGATACCACTGCCCACAAAATAATGCGCGCTGGCTACTATTGGCCAACCCTCTTCAAGGGTGCTCACACGTATGTCCGGAAGTGTATCCAATGCATCAATAGCCACAGAACTTGAAAACCAATGTATCCAATGTCAGAAATTCACCAATCGGGAAACAAGGCCAGCTGCTCCATTACAGTCGGTGGTAGTAGAGGAACCTTTTCAACAGTGGGGGTTGGACATGATTGGAGAAATCCTACCGCACTCCTCTAAGAAACACCGGTATATCCTCACCACTACCGAATATTTCACCAGGAGGGTTGAAGTGATACCATTACACCAAATCAACGATCAAGAGGTAATAGAGTTTTTCACTCATTCTATCATAACCAGGTTTGGCGTTCCAACCTCCCTTGTTTTTGGCAATGCAACTTATTTTTCGTCTTTCAAGTTGTATGATTTTTCTTTAGAAAATGGTATTGTACTTAAACACTCTACAAATCATTACCACCAAGGAAATGGGTTATCTGAGTCGACTAATAAAAACCTTATCCACATCATCAAAAATACTTTGTTGTCCCACCAGCAAAACTGGCATAACACCCTACATAACGCCCTTTGGGCTGACCGAGTCACACCCAAATATTCGCTTGGCACCTCCCCATATTTTCTTGTATATGGAACATAGGTCATGCTTCCTCCTCGCCTATCTCTCCCTGCCCTCCATTTTTCCCAAGAAATCCATGGCACCCCATGCCCCATCTTGCAAGCCCAAATCGACACATTACTGAAACTGGAGGAGGAAAGGCAAAAAACCCGGGAAAAATTCGCCATCCACCAAAGTCAGATTAAGAGATGGTTTGATAAAAATTCCGCCAGGAGTAAAATTTTCAAAGTAGGAGACCTTGTTCTTAAATGGGATAAATCTCACAAAGAGAAAGGGAAACATTCCAAATTCCAAGCCCTTCAGACAGGTCCATTCCAGATTAAAAAGAAGTTAGTTCCCCACACTTTCAGACTGCAAACTCTAGAGGGAAGAATAGAGTTCCTCTCGGTAAATGAGCATGACCTCAAGCATTACTTCACTTATCAGCCCTAGGAGGGCCATCCCCACCCCTGTACCATATTTTATTGTTTTCTGTTTTATTTTTCGTTTTTGTAGGCATCCTTCTAAGAACATCAATAAAGTGGAAGGCATTGTAGAAGTCACGTAGTTGGCATACTGCACTAGGATTTGTGTTGATGATAAGTCTCTCCTGAAAATCACAAAATATGGCACCAACTTGTTTGTGACTAACACCCAAAGGTAATACATGACCTAGCCCGAGCTACTAAGCGCAGATATCTCACCTAGCAAGATTGAAAGGGTGTCTGTGAAAGAATTTTGGTTAAAGAGGCAACTGGACTGGAAGGGAACAAGGCTAACTTCGGGTGGCGCAAGGATATCCGGGAAAACCCAAAGTCCTCATATAGACTAAGAGAAAACTCTCTTGTAAGTAAAATAATTCAGGATCCCTCATCCACCCAGGAAAAATTACCTCTCTCAAATAAGTGCCACGAGCACATCTAAATAAGTGCCTTGGGCACATTTAAAATAAGTGCAGTAGCACACCAATAAAGGGTAAAGGATTTAGAAAGGCTTCCTGCATACAGAGGCAATGCGACGACTCCGCCAGGGTACTGACCAGGCTTGCTGGCAGCGGAGCAACGTCCGTGAATCCTAGGTATTGACTCCCCCAGGATCACGAGGTTCGTAGGCAGCGGAGCAACACAATGAGGACTAAATAATCATATCGGATCCTGCAAATCCCTGAGGTGCTCCAACCTTTCCAGTCTAGAAACCATAAGTAAAAAATCAGTCAACCAACACCTAAATAGGCAAGTAGGCAAAGCAACCTCGCGAGGTATGAAAGGCAAGATCATGGAAACCTAAGGGTGAAAGGAACAACCTGCTAAGGCCCCTCCCTCTCCCCACAAAGGTAAATCATCAGTAGAGATTTTGGGCCCTACCAGTGAATCGCCATTTGTTGTAGCCTCTACAACACCCTCCAAAAAATCCACCCTCTAAAATTTTTGGGAGCCCCTGAGCATCGAAATAGCTAAGTCAAAATCTGTAGTTAAATCTTTCTGAGGAAAATTTAAGATTCGCTGAGTCACAAAATGGTATTTTTCCCCAAATCTATGACTTATCGACCCCGTGACCTCTCAGGTTGCTAATTTTCTAAGTCGCAGATCTCTTAGATTTTTCAAAATAGCGACCCCATGACCTTGCGACCCCGCGACCCTCCAGGTTGTGAAGTCGCAATGTCGCGAGGTCGCATTTCTCTTAAAACACAGGACATTTTCAACCTAGCGACCTCATTAATGGCTCACACGCGCGACCTTTTTATGAATAGGAGGGTCGCTAGGTTGCATTTTTTTCATGCAACAGAGAGTGAAAAAATTCTTCTAATAGGCCAACTAGAGCCCGATTTTCTCGGGTAAGTTGTCTTTTCCTCCTACTATTTCCATTTTTTCCTTTTTTTGCCCTGTTCCCTCTATGTTAGCCTTTTTAAGCCATCCACCATTCCTCCTTTTGATCCTTTAGGACATGAGATGCCCTAACTATCCAAACACTCCTCCTCCTTGCACAGCCTTGTAATCACAATTCACCCAGCCTCCCTTGTATTTGTTTTTCTCCTAGAACTGCTTCCCATCCATGTTTTTTTTGGTTGCCCACTTAGCCCTGCATTTTTTAAGTTGAAAGGGAATTTATTACAATAATGCAAAGGACCACATCGCTTGTTAAAAACCTCGGCTAGCCCTAATGCTACTTTCGACCCTTGCGACTTCGCGACTCTTGCAACCCTGCGACCCCAGTCACTGAGTTGCCAAGTCGCAACTACACTCCAAAATGATGTTTGCGACCCTTGCGACCTAGCGACCCAGTCGTAAGTAGCAGGATCGCACCCTTTCGAACTGTTGAAAATTTGCAACCAAGCAACCTCGCGACCTAGTCGCAGGGTCGCAAGGTTGCAGAGTTGCTACCTTCTGAAAACTTAAACCTCGTGATCCTTGCGACCCAGCGACCCAGTCGCAAGTTGCTAATTCGCCCTTTCCTGTGGTTTTATATGGGTAAATTAATAATTTGTACCTATGATTTTATCATTATGGCATATTTCTTATCCTGGGATTCTTTTATGAACATGACAAGTGAATTTGAAGTAGAATTAGAGTGTGTATCCATCTCTTCAGACTCAAGCGACATGGGACCTCCGAAAGCTCATAAGAAAAACAAGAGCCTAGAGATAGAAGACATAGAAATGGACATACCAATGTCTTTGCGCCCAATCTACAGGGATACCTCATGTACATTTGCCAAAGGGGACAGCATGAGTTGGTATCAAGTATACCAGGAATTTGCACAACCAGAATTGCCAGAGGACCTCCCTGACCGGCAAGTATATATACAAGTTAAAAGGTTGAAGCTCCTCTATGAAGATGCCCACCCTGCTATATTCCCATGTGAAGAAGTCATTGAATGCATCATACAGAATAACAACCCCAAAAAGTGGGTAATTTGGGACTATGAAGGTAAAGAGTTTGCAACTCTAAAGGGCTCAGATGTTGAGTTTTACTACGTACTGCTGGAATGAGAAAAGACTTTCATAGAATAATGGGCCACCACCCATGTAGTAGTCACCATAGTAGATACCCTGAAGGGATGGTTGGAGGAACCCAAAAATTTCAAAGACAAGAAGGATCAAGAATATCCAGTGGCGGGCCTCAGGAAGGTATATAAGCTGGTGGTAGCTATGCTTTGTAGGATATACGATCGTCTCGATTCCACCACTTTCAGTGGCACTTGGGTATCCCTGATGAACTGTATCACTGTGCATGACACTCATTTCAATTGGGCCAGCATGATGATGGTGTTTCTCCAGACAAACATATCCTCAGCACTAGCACCAGAGGAGGGATATTCACGCAACAAGACTGATAGTCCGCCCCAAGGAGAGCTGGTCAATAGTGACGTGGCTCTGCACGCATTTCCCTTTGGTTTACCCACGTGACTTCTCTTTCTATTTAATTATAAAATTCAGAGAATTTGATAAATAATGTTGTCCACCAAGTTTGAACTTTAAATTATATTCCCAAACCTTATATTAAAATTCAACGCTCTCCGCATAAATGACTCATAACAGACCTTGGCTCTGGGTCCTGCCTCCACAATCAATAGCCAATCAAAAGTACGCCCGTACCTTAGGTTAAATTCCATGCATCTTCATTGTGCGACCACCGTCCAATGAATCTGTGCCAGATCGACGACCCTCGACGATATCTCTCGGCATCCTTGTACTAACTTTAACGTGCAATGAGAATGTGGAAAGGCAGTTTTGCGTGGGTCCACTTCGCCACGTGTTGATTACTCTATGGAATCGTTCCCCCCTCAGGAGATACCGCTTGTTCACCAAAAGCAGTGCGATATGGCAACCCACTTCCGCAATTCCACCTGTGGTTTTGGAACAATGCTTAATCAGGGTTCACGTGGGGTTGAGCTATCCTTTTAATTCGTTAACTCAGGTCAGGGTTCCGATATCAAAAAAATATATCCCATTGTAAAGTGGGAATTCTACCATTCAAACAATGTTTGCGACCATGGTTCCTCTACACAGACCCCGCCTGCAGGTGGTGTTAATCCAACAGGGTTTATCCAATTAAATTTAAGAGAAACAATGGGCTGATGGATGCAGAATCTATACAAAAATTTAATTCAACAAATATATATATATATATATATATATATATATATATATATATATATATATATATATATATATATATATAGAGTCCATATATATATATATATATATATAGAGTCCAATCACTTCACAGTTAAACCAATTTCTTCACAAATAATGACGCAAGACAGTTAGATACTCAACAGAAATTGAAATTCATTTAACTGGAAGTAATGCACAGATTTATTGCAGGAACCTCTCTTCCTCCCCCCTTTTTCTCCCTCTTCTATACATCCGAGGGATTACATTTATATACATTAACATATGTCCTTTTGGTTCCTCTGTGAGGACCATTATGGTAATTCAAGAGCCTAATTACAATTATTCGAAAACTAAAAACATGACAGACGGACTAACTATTCGCCTTCTACAACTCTAACTAATCTAAACAATAAAGTCAGTTGAGGTATTGACACCTAGCTGTTACAATTCAAGTGATTTCGAACCCTCCTAGCCACAACATATGGAAAAAACCTCCTACATTGCTAGCTAGTGTCTAATGCCCCTGCATCAGACTCCCGAGGGCAATTTTCTTCATGGGCTTCTATCCATGAGCTCTTCCACTGATCTGAATATCTTCTGCAACATTTCTTCAGTCATCCAAGTGGCATCTTCCTCTGGCTTACCCTTCCATTTGATCAAGTACTGAAATTACTCTCGTCCTCTTGTCCTTTTGAACACCCTTTTATCCAATATCTTCTCTGGTTGCAATGGCTGTGCTGGAGGTAGCTGTTCCTTCCACTCAATATGTTCCTTGTCTGCTGATCTTTCTTCTGCACTATCCTCTTCATACTTGTACAAATATGCAACATTAAAAATGGGAGATATTCCAACATTAGGAGGTAATTGAATCTCATAATCATTTGCAGAAATCTTTCTAAGTATCTTGCATGGCCCAATCTTTTTGAATTTCAATTTGTTGTACTGCCTCTTTGGGAATCTCTCCTTTCCCAAGTGTGCCAAAACCTGATCTCCTACTTCAAAATGAAATTCTTTTCTGCTCAAGTCTACTCTGATTTTGTATCTGATGTTGCTGCCTTGTAGTTTTTGTTTCACTTGTTCATGTATGGCCTGGATCTCTGAAGCAAATTCCTCACCATCTGCACTCCTTAGATCTGCCTTTCCCAGGTTTATTAACTATGATATTCCTCTGGGGTGCATTCCATAAACAATATTAAATGGAATCTACCCTGTGCTCCTGTTTGGTGAGTCATTATATGCATATTCTTCCTGGGGAAAAATATGATCCCACTGCTTGGGATGCTCTCCTGCCAGACTTCTCAATAAATTTCCCAGACTCCTATTCACTACCTCAGTTTGTCCATTAGTCTGAGGATGATAAGCTGAGCTGAAACTTAGTTTGGTACCAAGTTTCTTCCATAGTGTCCTCCAAAAGTGACCCACAAATCTGGTATCTCTTTCTGAAACAATACTCTTGGGTAACCCAAGCAATCTAACAACTTCTTTGAAGAACAAGTTAGCAACATGGGTGGCATCACTAGTTTTATAACATGGAATAAAATGTGCCATTTTGGAGAATCTGTCCACCACAACAAAGACTGCATCATTCCCTCTCTGATTCTTGGGAAATCCTAGAAAAAAATCCATACTCACCATGTCCCAAGGCCTGTCTAGAATAGGTAAGGGAGTGTACAATCCTGCATTCTGGCTCCTTCCTTTGGCATATTGACAAATCTTGCAAATTTTCAGAAACTTTTCCACTTCTTCTCTCATCTTGGGCCAAAAATAAAAGTGACTCATCTGCTCATAAGTCTTATCAGTACCAAAGTGTCCAGCAAGTCCACCACTATGCTTCTCTTTGATCAAATTTTCTCTCATGGAACATTTTGGTACACACAGTTGGTTCCTTCTGAATAACAAGTCCTCCTATAGGAAATAATCCAGCCACTGGCTTCTATCTATTAAAACAGGGTTACTACATGCCTCAAATGCTTCTTTAAAATTTGGATCTGTTTTATACAATTCTTTCAGAAAATCAAACCCTACAACTTCAAAATTTGTTTCTTGAACAAGCATGTGCCTCCTACTCAAAGCATCAACTAATTTATTGGCTTGGCCACTTATGTGTTTCAAAACAAAATTAAAACTTTGGAGATACTCAACCCATTTAGCATGCTTATGTTTCAACTTGGGTTGTTGTACAATATACTGCAAAGCCTGGTTGTCATAATATAATACAAATTCCCTGGACATCAGATAATGTCTCCACTTCTTCAGTGCCTGAATAATTGCATAGAATTCCTTCTCATAAGAGGAATAATTTATTCTGGTGCCATTCAAATTTTCACTGAAATATGCGACAGGCCTATCATCCTGACTCAACACAGTGCCAATGGCCTCTCCACTGGGATCACATTTTACTTGAAATGGTTTTGTAAAATCAGGCAGAATCAAAACAGGCTTCTCAGTTATCTTTTGCTTCAAAAATTTAAAGTTTCTTTCTACTTCAGCAATCCACTTAAATGGCTATTTGTTCTTCTTTATTGTCTCTATTATGGGTGCATTAATCTTACTGAAGTTTCTTATAAACTTTCTGTAAAAACTAGCAAGTCCATGGAAACTTCTTACCTCAAAAACATTCCTGGGTGAAAGCCACTCCACAATTGCCTTAACCTTTTCTGGGTCCATCTTCAATCCTTCTGCAGAAACAAAAAACCCCAAATACACCAACTCTTCCTTCATGAATGAGAATTTATTCAAATTTATCAGCATTTTCTCTTGGTGCAGCTTCTTCAAGACATGGTTAAGATGCCTTAAATGTTCTTCTCTAGTTCTGCTGAAAACTAATATATACCTCAATTCATAATAACTAATAACAGTCCATTAAATCCTCAATTCTAGGCAAAGGGAATCTGTACCTGATTGTGATCTTATTAATTTCTATGGAATCAGTACACATCCTCCAGCCTCCATATTTCTTTGGGCTCAATACTACTGGTACTACACATGGACTCAGGATTTCTCTGATCAGCCCCTTGTCCACCAACTCCTGTAATTGTCTCCTGATTTCCTCATTTTCCTTGGGAGTCATTTTGTAGGCTGCCTTGTTTGGCAGATTTGAACCAAGGATAAAATCTATCCGATGACTAATCTTTCTCACAGGTGGCAGCTCATCAGGTAAATCATCCACAAAATGTCACAGTAATTGTCTAACATCTCTTGTATCTATACTGGTAAATCAGAAATCTTTGTAGAAGTAAGAACTATTTTAGGTTTGAAAACTAAAGCAAATATTACCTCTTATTCTTCTATCTGCTACAGATATTCCTTCCTGCTCATCAACAAGGTCTTTGGATCAATCAATCTGCTGGATGGCTCTCCTTCTTCCATGGGAATCAATGTATGATGTACCCCATATTTGAAGAACTTGTAAGTGTTCTTCTTGCCATCATGCACTGCTGCTCTGTCAAACTACCAAGGTCTACCCAGCAGTATATGACACACATCCATGGGCATTACATCACATAGGACCTTATCTTTGTATTTTCCCATTTGCAGCTCTATCTCACACTTCTCTTTTACAACCAGATGGTGCCCTTTATGCAGCCAAGACACCCTGTAGGGAGTTGGATGCTCCCTTGTCTTCAACTTCAGCTTCTCTATTACCTCAGTGGAAACCAGATTTTCTGTGTTGCCACTATCAATGACTAACTGGCAGCATTTCCCTTGGACTTTGCATACGCTCCTAAACAAAGTCTTCCTTTGTGCAGGCTCAGTGACTTCTTTGGCTTGCTTCAACAGGACCTTATTTACCACTAAGATTATCCCCTCTCTGGAAGAATTTCTTCTTCAATTTTTGCCTCTTCTCCAGTTTGGGAAACAACAACATTTCTTGGACCAACACCCACATTCTCTGGACATTCATAGTGCTTGTGTCCCACTTGCTAACATCTATAACACCTCAATTCTCTACCTCTGCCTCTGTCTCTGCCTCCTCTTCCTTTTCCTTTGTAAGAACCCCTTCTGCCCCTTGCATCTTCCTCTGTAGATGCATTCTGAGGTGAGCTACTGTTAGCTCCATCCATGGGTGTAGCAGGCTTCCCTCTACCACCCTGACTTCCCTTCCCACGGAAAGTACCTTTCTTCTTGGCAGATTGTTTCCTCAGGAGTTTCTCCTCTGCTTTCAAGGCCATCTGATAGGCCTCTTCCACTGTCTTAGGAGATAGGAGACCAATCTCATCTTGGATCTCCAGCTTGAGACCATTCACATATCTGGAAGTCTTCTCAGGTGTGTCTTGGAATTGCCCAGCCCCTATGCTTACTCTGTAGAATTCCTCTGTGTACTCCTTTACTGTCAGCAACCTCTGTCTCAAGTTCTACATTTGCTTATACAATGTCAGCTGGTAATCACTAGGCAAGAATTTAACTTTTAATTTAGCCATCATTCTGGTCCAGCTCTTGATAGGTTGCTTACCAACTCTCCTCCTTTCTACCTGCACTCCATCCCACCAAAGTGCAGCATGTCCTTTAAGCTTTGTTACTACAAACTTGATCTTTTTATCTTTGCTTATTTCTTCATAATCGAAGCACTTTTTCAATTCATTTATCCAGTCCACTAGTTCTTCTGGATTCAGTCCCCCTACATAAATCGACACTTCAATTCTGGGCTTGACTGCTGACCCTAGAACAGTTCTAAGGAGCCTCATGTCAGGAGGAATCTCAACATTTTCTTCAACTTCTTCTGTTTCAGGTTCACTGATTTCTTCTAGATCTATGGGCTGTCTTCACTCCATGGTATCCATTCTGGCCTTGACCCTCTACAACATCCCGAACACCTCTGTGTTGGCAACGGGCCTCCTTCTGCCAGCACCTCTACCAACTCGGACTGCCATGTCAGCCCTTCTGCAAAAACAACCTTAAAACTATGGCTCTGATACCACAAATGACACAACAAGACTGATAGTCTACCCCAAGAAGAGCTGGTCAACAGTGACGTGGCTCTGCATGCATTTCCCTCTGGTTTACCCACGTGACTTCTCTTTCTATTTAATTATCAAATTCAGATAATTTGATAAATAATACTGTCCACCAAGTTTGAACTTTAAATTATATTCTCGAACCTTATATTAAAATTCAACGCTCTCCGCATAAATGAATCATAACAGAACTTGGCTCTGGGTCCCGCCTCCACAATCAATAGCCAATCAAATGTACACCCGTACCTTAGGTTAAATTCCATGCATCTTCATTGTGCAACCACCATCCGATGACTCTGCACCAGATCGACGGCCCTCGACGATATCGCTCGGCGTCCTCGTACTAACTTTAACATGCGATGAGAATATGGAAAGGAGGTTTTGCGTGGGTCCACTTTGCCACGTGTCAATTCCTCTATGGAATCGCTCCCCCCTCAGGAGATACCGCTTGTTCACCAAAAGCGGTGCGATATGGCAACCCACTTCCACAATTCCGCTTGTGGTTTTGGAATAGTGCTTAATCAGGGTTCACGTGGGGTTGAGCTATCCTTTTAATTCGTTAACTCAGGTCAGGGTTCCGATATCAAACAAATCTATCCCATTTTAAAGCGGGAATTCTACCATTCAAACAACGTTCGCAACCATGTTTCCTCTGCATAGATCCCGCCTGTAGGTAGTGTTAATCCAACAGGTTTTATCCAATTAAATTTAAGAGAAATAATGGGCTGATGGATTCAGAATCTATACGGCAAGTTAATTCAACAAATATATATATATACAGAGTCCAATCACTTCACAGTTAAACCAATTTCTTCAAAAATAATGACACAAGACAGTTAGATACTCAACAGAAATTGAAATTCATTTAACTGGAAGCAATGCACATATTTATTGCAGGAACCTCTCTTCCTCCCCCGTTTTTCTCCCTCTTCTATACATCTGAGGGATTACGTTTATATACATCAACATATGTCCTTTCGGTTCCTCTGTGAGGACCGTTATGGTAATTCAAGAGCCTAATTACAATTATTCAAAAACTAAAAACATGACAAATGGACTAACTATTCGAATTCTACAACTCTAACTAATCTAAACAATACAGTCAGCTAAGGTATTGACACCTAGATGTTACAATTCAAGTCATTTTGAACCCTCCTAGCCACAACATGTGGACAAAACCTCCTACATTGCTGGCTAGTGTCTAATGCCCCTGCATCAGATATTCATCTAAATTTTACATGGCTTCCTACTCATTGGATGTTTTTTGTTCCCGGTGCCACTTTGAGGGATGGGCACACAACTGGGACCTGGAGAAGGCACACCCAGTTCACATAGAAATGAAGTTATTTTGGGACTCTAAGTATAAGCAAGATATAGAGTCAATCTCACAACTCTTCATCCCGGCACTCTACAGGAAATGTTTCGGTCAAGATACCCCATGCATGTCTTGGTGAGCCATGGAGACATTAGTCAAGGTGGCACATTGGTTTCTGCTCATAGAATATACCTTTATTCAAGTCTTTGGTTCATTCAAGACTCCCCATGCCATGCCCCGATTTGTTACAGATAAGATGCTTCTTTAGGAAGTTTGTTATCAGATGACTTTCGATTTCTCTAAGGTCCCGACTAAAGGTAAGAAAAAGTTGTTCCCTACAGTGCCGATCACCATCGGTGCCTACATGGTCAAGGATTTCAGAGAGGTAGAGGCAGAACCAGAAGAAATGAGAGGTTTCCACCTGGGGCCTTTGGATCACCAGACATATGACCTTGAGAGGATAGTCCCTGATCACTATAAATGGGCTAAGTTCAAATGGAGCTACCAACATACTAAACACCCATATGAGCATGAGAAAAGAAAGTGGTATAACACAGATGGGGAACTTGCCCTGGGGGCATAGTCTGATCAGGAAGATATAGATGATCACACGTTGGAGGAAAGAATCCGCGAATTGGGAGACGCCTCTTCTTCCCAGGCCAAGAAGCCTCGAACCAGCACGATTCACAACACTACCACCCAACAGAAAGAGAAAGAAGAAAAAGCCTAGTGGGAAGCTGAAAAGAAGGCAAAAGAAGATGAAGAAAATTGTAAAAGGAACCTAAACGCAGAACAAAGAAAGAATCAGGCAGAAGAGGCCCGGAAAAGAAAGGAAGAACAGGAAGCTGAGGCGGAACGGTAGCTAAAAAAATAATTAGATCAGGTGGCGGCTGAATGCAAGAGAAAGGAAGAATAGGAAGCAGCGGCAGAAGCAGAGCGTAGCTGGAAAGCAGAATAAGACAAAGCAGAAGTAGAGCACAGGCAGAAAGCAGAACAGGACAAGGCAGAAGTGGAGGGGCTTCATAAAGAAGAGGAAGAACAAAAAAGAAAAGAAGAGGAAGATCGAAGATCAAAGAACATCGAGACATCTCCTCCAATCAAAAAATTACAAACTGAGCTGCAGCCCATAGAAGTGCCTATAATAAATACACATTTTTCACTCTCCAAGCCGAGCTCTTATGAAGGATAGGAAGAAGAGGTGTTTAACCTTACGAGGCTCACTTATGATTCAGTTCTCCTTTAAGATCCGACAGGAGAAAAGGAGATGTCTATCACGGAACCCTTCCGCCCCAACCACAGCCACGACAGAGAAAGATATAGTCCTAGATACTAGGACCAACCCAGTGATGATAGCATTGGTCGTCACTGCTTTTGCCGCAGCCACAGAAGAAAATGTGAGCCGAATGAGTAGAGAGATCCTTTCCCTACAAAATAAGATACAGGAATCTAAACAAAGGGAGGCAAGGGCAAAGAAAGAAAATACAACATTAAAGGAGGAAATAAATAGCTTTGAGACAAAAAAACTCCTGTTAACAAAGTACCGCTCACTGTCCAAAGAGAGTTGGAGGTACTGAAGGTCACCATGAGGCAGGTTTATGGGGAGATTTTCACTATAAAACAAACAGTCGCCCCCCTACTAAGAGCCAAAGTAGAGACAAAACAGAGGAGCGAGAAAATGAAAGAGGCATCCGCCACTTTGTACAAAATGATAGAATGTACAGGTCGATACCCACAAGCTCTGAAAAACTTGCCCAAGAAAAATTGGATTCACACCCAAGATGCCAAGGTCTAGATTCATATCAAAATGTAATCCAAGGAAAAGCTATCCAAAAACCTAGAAAAGGTAATGGCCGCATACGATCATTTGATCAGTGGCATCAACTCAATGCATGAACTACACCACATTGCCTCTCTGGGTGCATTGAGTGAGGAAAAGACATGGGGACAGGTGGATCAGGAGGTTCAAACATTTCTGCAACCTATCAGGCAAGCCGCTGCTACTCCCGATCTTGCAGCATCGCAAGAGAACTTGGGTAAATTCATCGTTACACCAGTTTGGATCTACACTAAACTGGCCTCTTTAGCCAACCAGGTCACACTCAAAAGGGAGACTATGATTCCAAATGCCTTGGATTGTCTGCACTGGTTAAGGGAAGAAGTTCCCTTAATCTCCCCAGTAGCTGCATATTATCGCGCATGGCAGAATTTTCTCAAGGAGCAATAAGTTGATGCCCCTGACCTCGTGATCACACACAAATTCCCATGATCAGATGGCAAGAGTTCGTAGGTCACACTATGCAACTGGGTTGTAGGTCGCACTATGCAACTAGGTCGTAGGTCACACTGTCCAATTGAGTCGCAGGTCGCATCCTCCATTCAGGTCGCAAGGCAGCCCAACGGTCAGGAAAGCGAAAATTCTGGTAGCCCAAAGGGTAAGTTTCGGTCTATACAAACTTCCTTTGGGAATATTGTAAGGATATTTTGTTTGGGACTCAAAGAGTTATAGAGCATTGTATAGAAGGACTACACATTTTTTAGTATGAATAGAAGCATGTGTTAACTCCATTGTTGGATCTGATGTTGGTAAATGTGCGAACACTATGAGTGTTTTGTTTTCAATTTCTAACATCTTTTGATTAATGAAACTGTGGTTCAAATGAAATCATTTATGCATTATAGTTTTCTGAAAATGTGTTAATGGTGCTAAGTTTATTTTCGCTTTCTCAATGAATGTTGATAACTTTGTTTACTGACATTTATATTATCACCAAAACCGTTTAAGGATGTGAAGGGTGTTCTTCCATAAAGAATTGTTTCTTCTGTGGTTAGAATAGTGTACAAGCATGACCCTAATGATATGTTGTTGACAGCATGTCCTTTGGCCCCATGCTTTATTACTCAACTTGATATGCATAGTGTTATATGTTCATTTAATTCATCAATCATGTGTCTTGTATCATCCGAATAAGCATGTGTCCGCAGGTTCGTTGAGTTCTATTGAGACCCAAGGAAAGGAGAACTGAGCGATAGCTGGACCCACACCCCAGATGGGATCCCTATTCCAAACGGTTTAGAATCTAGTTGGGACTTTTTACCGGGGAGATTCCCTGCTGTTGGCCGGACATATTTTCCTGTCAACATGGGGTTATAGGGGTACAAAAATAACAATAAGGGGGCTACACTAACAACAATAAGGGACTAAAATAGTAATATAGGGACCTAACATGCCCTTCTCCTTCAAAAAGTCTTTTCCTCAATGCGTGAGTAGCTTTGGGTGCTTCTGTATAAAATTTTCATCCTCCCATGTAGAATCTTCAATGGGTAAGTTCTTGCACTTGATGAGATACTCTGAAATTGATCAATTTCGCAGCTGTCGAGTTCTTGTTTCTGTGATTTCTTCAGGTTCAAATATGATTTTTCGTTCCTCATCAAGTTCTCGAAATATTGTTTGAACTCGAATATTTTCACCTATAACCTTCTTTAAGCATGAAGCATGGAAAACTGGATGCACTCGCAAAGAAGCAGGAAGCTCTAATTTGTATGCAATAGTACCAATATTTTGCAACACCTTGTAATGACCATAGTACTTTGGCAATAATTTATTATCCTTCTTAGCTTTCTTGATGTACATTTGTTTGTTTGGTTGTAGCCGTAAAAATACCTAGTCTCCTACATCAAAACTTCTCTCGCTATGATGTTGATCTACCTGTTGTTTCATTTGAGTGCCAAATTTAGGTTATCCTTTAAGAGTTGGAGAACTTCTTGTTAATGCTTGATGTGATCTTACACTGCTTGAACCTTATAATTTTCTCTTAAATATGATGTGATGGATGGTGGATGATATTCATAAAGTTCCATAAATGGGGTCATTTTTTCTGTTGTATGGAAGGAAGTGTTATACCACCATTCAGCGAGAGGTAACCACTTGACCCATTGTGTTTTTTTATCAGATAAAAAACAACAAAGATGTCCTTCCAAACATTTATTCACTATCTTAGTTTTACCATTGTATTCAGGATGATAAAATGAGCTATAAGCTAATTGAGTACCCAAACAAGAAAATAACTCTGTCCAAAACTTTCCAATAAAAATGGGATCTCTGTCACTCACAATAACCTTTGTGATTCCATGTAGCTTTTGAATTGTGTCCATAAATGTAGTAGAAACCGTACTTTCTTTAAATGGATGAGATAATGCACAAAGGTCTGCATACTTGGTAAGTCTATCAACTACCACCATGATGACACTCTTTCCTTCGAACTTAGGTAAACATGTGATAAAATCCATTGAAATCTCCTCCCAAAATTGACTTGGAATGGATAAAGGCTGTAGAATACACAGGGTCTTAATTGTTTCAAATTTATTTTGTTTGCAAACCAAACATTCTGCCACATAATTTTTAATATCAGATTTAAGGCCATCCCAAAACATATTTCTTCACCCTGTGGTAATTTTTTAAAAATCCTGTGTCCTCCTAAAGGAGAAGTGTGCAATTCCAAAAGAATATTTTGTTTTAGTTGGGAATTCTTACAAATATATAAGCAATATTTGTACCATAAGGAATAATTTTTCCAACTAAATGTATCAGATGTACTAGGATCTTGTTGCAAATTTTAAATGAGTGTCCATGCTTCTTCATCCTTCTTCCATTCATCCCTTGCTTTGGTTATCCAATCTTGTTGGATAATAGAAATGGCACAAAGCAATGCTTCCACCTCTTCATTATTTCTTGAGAGTGCATATAAAACAAAATTTAGCTTCCATTTTTTGTATATTATTTCAAAGTCATAACCCAAAATCTTTGTGAGCCATTTTTTCTACTCTTCTAAAGATATTCTTTTTTCCAAAATGTTTTTAAGACTATCATGATCAGTTTTTACCTTGAAGTGTCTTCCCATTAGGTAAGGTCACCATTTCTTTAGTGAATTTAGTATTGTGAACATTTACTTCTCATAAAGAGATTTTTGTAAATACTTTCCTTTGATTGGAAAAATTTAAAAATAAATGTGTCTTCCTTCTTGCATTAAAATAACGCCAATTCCATTTCCTGAGGCATCACATTCCACAATAAAGGTTTTTGTGAAGTCTGGCGTAGCTAAGATCAGTGCTAGGAACATTGCCTCTTTAAGATGTTCAAAGGCCTTAGTTGCTTTGAGAGTCCATGAAAATGCATCTTTATTAAATAATGTTGTTAGAGGTGCTGCTATTCTCCCATAATTCTTAACAAACTTGCGATAATACCTTGTTAACCTGAGAAATCCTCGCAACTGCTTTATGGTTGTGGGGACTTTCCATTCCTTAAGGGCTTTAATTTTGTTAGGGTCTACCTTAACACCCTCATGAGATACAATATGACCCAGATATTCCACCTCTTGTACTACAAAGAAAAATTTGGATGTTTTTGCACATAAGTGTTTCTCCTGCAATAGTTTGAGCACCCTGTCAACATGTTGAACATGCTCCTTCCAATACCAACTATAGATTAGTATATCATCAAAAAATACTGGCACAACTTTTCTAAGGGTTTGAAAATGGAATTCATCAACCCTTGAAATGTATAAGGTGCATTGGTAAGGCCAAAAGGCATGACCAAAAATTCATAATAATCCTCAGGAGTTTGAAATTTTGTTTTCGGACTATCTTTAGTCTTCATTCTAATTTGATGATATCCTAAATGTTAATCCAACTTGGTAAAATAAATTGCTCCATGTAACTCATCCAATAATTAATCAATCAAAGGAATGGAAAATTTATCTTTAATGGTGAGCTTATTGAGCCCCCTATAGTCTAGACACATGTGCCATGATCCATCCTTCTTGTGCACCAATACTACTAGAGTAGAGAAAGAACTTTGACTAGGCTGAATTATACCAGCCTTTAACATTTCTGCAATCATACATTAAATTTCATTCTTTTGGACATAAGGATATCTATAAGGCCTAATGTTTGGAGGAACACTTCCTGGAATCAAATTATTAGAATGATCATGATCATGAATAATTGGGAGTCCTTTGGGAGTTTCAAACACCTTGGAATGATTGTCCAAGACTTTTTGGAGATCTGCAAAAATAGATAATTTTGATGTTGGAACTTCTAGTGAGCATAATAGTGAAATTATGCCTTATTGTTCTTTCTTCAGAAGCTGTATCATGACATTAGAGCTTATTATCTTTCCTAGCTTCTCTGTGATACCTTGTAATTTGACTTCCTTTCCTTTTGAAAAAAAATTCAAGAAAAGTTCTTGAAAATTAAAAGCTATCATCCCCAAAGATTGTAACCATTGTACTCCTAGTAAAACATCAACACCTCCCATTGGAATGGAAAGAATTGGACTATTAACTACATATTCCCCCATTGTTAGCTTGATATTATGGCATTTTCCAGAGCAATTTATAGTTCCTCCATTTGGAACTATCACTTGACATTCTGGTTCTGGGTATAGGAAACAATTCAATTCCTTGGCTACCTTACAATGAATAAAATTATGGGTACTAGCCGAATCAATCAACACTATTACCTTTTTCTTATTGATATGTCCTTATATCTTGAGAGTTTGAGGAGTGGTAATTCCTGCCAATGCATTACACAATATTGTCAGACTCATTTCTTCCTTTTCTAGGGATGGTTCCTGGTGTATATCCTATTCTTTTGAATATTGTTTTTCATTTTATTCTTCCTCTTCACAATCCATGTAAAATAATTTCTTCTTAGCACACTTATGACCTTTAGTGTATTTTCTATCACAACTATAGTAAAGCCCTTTTGATATTTTTTCTTCCAACTGTTGTTGTGTCAACCTTGTAGGTTGTGGAAGTCTAGGAGTAGCAACACTTCCATCTTTATATATGTGAGTGGTAGACTTCCTTGTCACCATAATTTTACATTCATTTTTTCTTGCCAACCTGAATGCCTTTTCCAATTAATCAGGTTCCCAAACACGAACTTCATGTTGGATGTTATCCTTTAAAGTCCCTATGAAGACATCAATCCTGTGTTCCTCTGGAATATTTGTTACCCTTATATTCAATTTTTGGAAGTCCTCAATGTGCTCCACCACTTAACCCTTTTGTTTGAGATTTATCAATTGGCTAAAGAAAGTGTTTATTTTTGTATCCTCATAATGTGCTATCATTTCCTCTGTAAAAATTGACCAAGTGACAATTTTTTTACTAGAGAAAATCCATCGATACCATACAAATTTATTTTGTTCTAAATGTAAAGTTGCAATGCATACCTTTTGTGTGTTTTGCACTTTATTGAGATCAAAATATTTCTCCATTTGTAGTATCCATGTTACAAGATCCTTTCCATCAAACTTCCTCATATCCATCTTTGGAATATGGTGGTTCTTCCATCCAACATTAGAGTTTATGAAATCACTATTAACATTTATTTTGTTCTCATCATGAGTTTCCTCTACTATCTTTTCACCATTAGGAAACATTTCTTGTATCAACTTTGCCAAACCTTTGATGTCTTCTTTTATATCATTCTTCATGTTTTCCATGTTTTCTTTCATTTTTTCATCGATCTTAGCTTCCATGTCATCCATATTAGCTTCCATGTCATATTTCTTAGCTTCCAAACCATTAATCTTAGCTTCCACGCCTTTCTTCAAACCACCCATATTTGTTTCCATGCCTTTCTTCAAAACTTCCATTTCATTTTTTGTTTCTCTTTGTGATAGCGAAATTTGGTGCACTTGCTCTTGTAATTTTGATATCTCATGTTGCATTTCTTCGTCTTCATGAGTCATAGTAGAGCCTTCTGAAGGCTTAATGGGTGTTGAATTATTTTTCAGGGGAATTTTAGAACCCAATACTAATATCTATTCTTCAATATGCCCTTGGAATAAATTCAAACTATTTTTTTCCAAACAAGACTTATGTAATTCGAAAAAAATACACACCTTTTTCTTTCTTTTGAGGAGCTTGATATTGAAACTGAATTATATATGTGATTTTGGATCTTCAATATCTAAAATTGGGACCTGTAGTAGCTCTTTGAATCTTCTTTTAATTTCCAGAGTTCTGACCTAATTTGGATTCTTCAAGACAAAGTTATGCCAAATCTCCCACAATGACCTAATTATGGACTAGTTCAGTAGAGCGACATTGTACGACGTGCAATGTGTCATTGTTTCCTCCTTGGGCACTGTAATTAATATAGAGGAAACCAAAATCCATGCAATTGTGACCACTTTTTACAGAATTTAAATCCAATGCTCAGAGAGAGAGTTATGACGATTTCCCCATGGTCACCTCTTTGAGAAGAAATTCGGGAGCCTGAAAAATCCCTAACTTCCACAGACCATATCTATGAAAATATTATGAATCAAGCTCTGAAATTTTTCCACAACTTTCCTCAATATCACAACTTTACTCTACAAAAATTTCATCATCTGAAACCTCGTATCAAAAACATTGTAGAAAAAATTCCACGATGACTTGTTTAGGTTAAATTTAGGAGCCTGCAAAAATCCCTAACTTGCACAGATCATATCTCCAAAAATATTGTGAACCAAGATCTAATATTTCTCTACGATGTTCCTCAGGATTTCAGATTTGTGCTGTAAAAGTTTCAGATTTTGAACTTTCATAGAAACAAAGTTATAGCAAAAATTCCACGATGAGCTGTTTGGAGTAATGAAACCCTAGAATCCAAATCTCTAATATGAAATTTTTTGAAACCAGCTCAAAAAATAGAATAAAAGATAGATCAACACCTTAGAAATCATCCACTTTGAGGGGGAAAGTTCAAATAAATTACATAAATGAACAATTCTTGGATGATAAAAATGACCAAAGCCTCCTTCTATATATAGGAGTCCATGGGGTCACGATATAATCCTAGCCGACCTAACAATAATAATGTAAGGGAAAAATAATAACAATATTAGGGTTACAAGGGTACAACAATAACAATAATGGGGCTACACTAATAACAATAAGGGACTAAACTAGTAATATAGGGACATAACATCCTTATTCTTATTCTTCTGCAGTGATGTTTGGTGTGAGAGAGGTGATGTTGTGGCTAATGATGATGTTGCGGGTGTAGTAGATTGTGCTTTGGCTTCCATGATACCTTACATACCTATGCTTTTAAAAATGCAAATGATTTCTTTGGTGTTTATACCAAATCGCAACTTCTACAGTTTCTCAACACTTAGCGATTTCTGAGCTCTCAAACAACAAAGTTCCAAAATATTGGCAGGACATGGCTTTTTATAGCACCCCTAATATTCTAACCCCATCATTAGCTTAGATAGTGTTTAGATCTGGTTCATTAACTGCATATAACTTCCTAGATCCTTTCCATCTGGCCTCCATAAATGTGATTTTACATTCCTTCAATGGTCGACGAACTTCTATGCACCCAAAACTATGGCGAAAAACCCTTCTTACGTCGTGGCTTCTTTGAAATTCGACATAATCAGACTGTAGCGAAGAAAATTCCTTCATTTTAGAAAAGTAGTTTATAGTCTAGTTCCCACTTTCAACTGCAAGTGCCACTAAGAATTTCCTCCTTTTTCTTCTTCACTATGAAGCTGTAGGGGCATGGTCGTCCTTGTACAACTTCAAACTAATTACATCTACCCTTCCATGAATCAATTCTCTATTCAACTTCTCTAATTTAATTTTGTTTCCATCAGTAATATGCTTTATAATATATTGGCCCAACCAATGCATTTTGAATTTTCCTGGAAATTTTACAAACATACTTTCATATAGGAGAACAAGGTCTGCTACCTTGACCTTATTTTGTTTGATATGTATTTCATTCCAATCCTTCTCTCTTTCTTTCTGCACCTGCTGATGGAATCCTACTATAAATATTTCTTCTTCCAAAGCAACCAACTGTGACATTATTTCCTTCATTTTTTCAGGGTCTTCCATATTTGTGAAATCTTCAATTCTCAAGCTATGCACAATAGACTCCATGGGCATCACATCTTCTTGTCGATATACCAAACTAAATGGCGTATGACCTATCAACTTCTTACATGTGGTCCTATATGCCCATAATATAACTGGAATTCTAAGGTTCCAATCATCTCTATTCACATTGCATAATTTGGTGAGTGTAGTCTCCAAAATATTATTAAATGCCTCCACTATCCCATTGGCCTTAGGGTGGTAAGGAGTGCTCTTTTGGTGATATTCTTGTAATTCCTCATTGAATGCTTCAATAGTCTTATTTAGGAAGTGTGAGCCTTGTGTTAGTATGAATCCTTTGTCGAAGTGTACGAAAAAAGACCACTTTAGCTACGCATAACTGATAGCCCTAACATCAAATATGGCTGCCAATATCTTCAGATCTGTAGTTAGTTGATCAAGGCGAGCTGCAAAAAACCAGATCTATGCATAGAAATACATTAAGCAGTAAAAAGAAGGGTTTGCTCCATATATCCAATAGACAAGACAAGAACAATTTTTGAAAGAATTTTTTGTATTAAGGGCACCTGGGAGGAAAACAAGAAGATGTTTCCACTTCTCCTCAATGGGATGGGTTCTTGGAAGTCCTCAGCACTTCAGATCTAGCATTTCTCTCTCCTGTTGGTGTAGAAAACCCAGACAAAGATAGAACTCAAAGGGAGCTCACACAGCAAATAATGAAAAATATGACAATGATAATGGCTCAAAGTCAGACCAAGAGTTTAGATCCAGAGTGATCCAATAGGCAACAAAAGGTGAAGAATGGTAGGAAAAACCCTCCTATTTATAACAAAATATTGGGTCATTCTAGATCTTGGTGCATGATTAAAATAATGTTAACCAAATCTAGATCCACCTTTTATGGAATATTTTATTATATTTGTTGGAGGGAAAAGGTATTTGACTTGGTTCAAATCCCTTTACTTGTAAATAATAAATAAATAAATGATTTATTTATCATTTTAAGGAAGTGGCTGAATGATAATCAAATAAATAATGATTTATTTAATTATTTGTGGGTGATTTAGTCATATTTAACAAGGAATATTATTTAAATAAGATTTAAATAATTATTCCTAGAAAATAATAAGATAAATAGAGATTTATCTAATTAATTTCTTTGTTTTGGGTTAAACATGATGAGGAATAATAATCAAATTATTGTTTAATTAATTATTCCATGAGGAAAATCAAACAAATATAGATTTGTTTAATGTTTCCTTTTGGAGTTTCCTGTTTAGACCATAAACAACCTAATAAATGTGGTTTATTAAGTTATTTGACATAGTGAAAGCAATTTTACTTAGGGTAAAATTGGTCTTACATGGTGTACTTGGGTCCATCTAATGATAGTAGGTTAGATGACCAAAAAATGGTGTAACAGATTGCCCCCTAGCGTGCGAGTGTTAGGAGCAAATCGTATGACCGAAGTACGTTGTAAGAACTCAATCACGAGACATCAAAAGGGAAGTCAGAGAGAGAAATGTGAGGTAGACTAATGTGTTGAAGAACTAGACCCTGAGGAGATGAGACTTACAGGTGCAACAAGTCTCTTTTTATGAGAGGGTACCTGTGCTAAAGGCGGCGCGGGAGGCATACCTATGCCCGCAGAGACAAAGTACAAAAGAATAGTGTGTCCAGTAAACAAGGGACCGAACTATAAATTACAGCCGGCATAAACATCAGCCAGATAAAAATACAATGATGAATCCCATATACATGTTGTGCCTGGGATAACAGCCAGGACTTATACAATAATATCTGAGTACATGAGATACAAATACAACCCAAATGCCCCCTGTAAATGGGGAAGGGCTCGCAAAATCTGACTGATACATGCAAATCAAAGAGGCGCTGCAAGTGGCTAAGGCCAAAATCATCAAATAGATGGAGCTGCATCGAAGGTTGCAAGGAAGAGGTCATCCGGGCATGTGGGGGGCTACCTGCAGGGACACCCCCTCATGAGGGTTGAGACATCTCACACAAACCTGGGAATCACCAAGAGCTGTTGCTGCATTACTGAGCCATCAAGTATACGGATCTCGATCACGCTGAAAGGAGCTGGAGTGGAGAAACAATCAAGTCAAAGGGGAAGGAGAGATCCCTTTGCCTGATCCGAGGCACCGAACAAGAGTGGAAGCTAGAACCAAGGTACACCACCCTCTAGACCTGTCTTCTGGAATGAAGGAGCTGATGTTGACAGAAGGAGGTCCACCATAGGTGAGGCAATGAGAGATCCTCAACTAAGGCATGAGAGAAAATAGTAGAGCGACTTACAGACTAATACCAATGATGATGAGGAAATGGAGGGGACTGAGTAGCGAATGGAGGACTTCCCTTGTTAGAGCATAAAGGGCATGAATGACAGGGCAGCGACTGACACAATATCATGAGGGATAGGGGACAGTGGGACTGAAGGCCATAATGTGCGACACAAGAGAGGGACCAAGCAATGAAGGATGGAGGACTATAGCAGGGTACAAAGGGACTCGGGATAGACTCCATGAATGCGATCATGACTCAACTTGGATGCTCTAAACAAGGGCGACTTGATGGTTCTGCCACACAGTAAAGGTCCAATGGGGGACCATGAAAACATGAGTACAAGATGGTAACTCATGACGAACATCAACACGAGCATGGATAAGTATGGAGGCCAAATGGTGCCCCTAGTATGAGTGTTGCAAGTGAAGAAATTAGATTTTGAGGAGGGTTATGGTTGAGGGGCATAGGTGCCCCCAAGCATGATGTGGTCATGCCAAAATGTATTTAGAAAAAAGGGGAATCTAAACATATTTTAATGATGTGGTGTTTCATTTGTTTTCGTTATGGTTATGCAGTTTGAGAAAGGGAATGGAAGATTACCAATCTCTTTTGGTACTGCATATAGGAAGCAAATGGAATTTAAGTTTCCGGGGTGGCATACCTGGTGTCACTATCCCAAAGAGAGGATTTGGAGATAATGAACTGATGCTCTCATAGAAAAGCTATAGGTTGGTCAACAACAATGTCTAAGAGATGAAGTTGCTGATGTAAGATGAAGGAATGATAAGGGGTATCATCCTTAGAGCGATCTGAAGTGATATGGGACTCTAGAGGTTCTTCTAAATGTGGAAGAATAATGGTACTAAAGTCGGCACGACCAGATACACTAGGAGAGTTGTGGAGAATTTCTTCTCTTGGTCTCTCAAATGTGGGTGCCCCCTTACCCAAACATTGGGTTTCAATGTAATGGCCACAAGGTGTATGTGGTGTGAACACATGGGTTCGATGTAAGGGGGAATAAAGAGAGTCAGGGGTGGGGATTTTTTCCATAATTTCATCATCGTGATAGAAGATGGGGTGACTGGTGGAAGAAAGACCACTTGACGCGGCGAAGCTACCTGAATCATCATCAGGAGAAAAGAGGTTCACATGCTCATCATCACAAGGGGTGACATAATAGTAAGAAGATAAAGGATCTACCGATGTTGAGCCCAAGGTGATCGCTGAAGGAAGGTCAAGCGAAACAACAGGGGAAGATTCAGATGGAATGTTCTCCGAGGGTTTCATGGATGATGATAGGTAGAAAATGTTGGACGAAGGCTCCGTCATCTCGACATAAGGAGGGGGAATGTCAATGGGAGCAGTCATGTCTGGTAGTTTTTCCAAAGAAAAGTGCGCAAATAGGGGAGAGGTGGACTCATTGCGCTTGGCCTCGAATTGGCGGACCGCGGCTAGAGAGGTGTGGCCATCCGCGAGGCAGGGACAAAGGTGGGTGTAATGGCCATGGAGATCACACAAAGCACAAGGGTGGTTGGTGTGATTATTCGTGGGGTTCTTGGCCGTGGTCACAGAAGGAACAGAGGCTTCTGGGACCATGGACTCAGGGAACACGACATTAACCATGTGCTTGAGATGAAGCAATTCAGGACAGGTATGGGTGGCGTGACCGACAACATCACACAAATCACACTGGATGGTATACTGTGGAGGTCGAGGAGGGGTCGGGTTTGGCGGGGAAGCCTTTTCCTTTGATGCCCCCTTGCGAGCTTTTCCCTTCTTACCCGAAGCGGTCGCAACAGGAGGTGGTTCCTGTTGAGGTGACTGAGGCACTGTTGCAGCGAGAGAAGTCATGGGGACCGGTTGAACTGGGGTCAAAGCAATATAAGGTTTGGGTTGACCAGGCAGGGTTGCGACTGGAGGATCATGGTACCAGACGGGAATCCCAAGGGTCAGGTTAGGAAGAGAGAGGATGGCCATGACCGGTACCGTGTACACTCCTGGTGGAGCAGCTAGGAACGGTATCTGACCAGAGGGGTAGTGGCCAGGTGGGACGGCTCCTAAATGGCTAAGGCTTGGAGGAACCGTGCCAGGAGGATAAAGAGGTTCATGAATACCAGCTGCAGGTGAAGGGCTAGGAGCAGGTTGTGGAGAGCGTGGTTGCTGACTAGCCGAAGAAGGTTGCTTGAGAGCAGCCCGAGACGATTGCATCATGCAAACATTCGATGAGCTGGGGTCGGAGATAGGAGGAGGAGGAAGACCAGGGAAAGTTCCAAGAAAAGAGGAGTCTTTGTAGACGCCGGGAGAGACACTGGTCAAGGAATCAACTGTTTGCTTATTGGCTACAGGAGATATGGTCGTCTTAGGGGAGGTCTGAGATTCTGGCTCATGATATGTCAACTGGTCAATGGTGACTATCTTTCCATTATGAGGGAAAGACATCTTGCGGAAAACCGCGGATGGGACAGCAGACATAGCATAGGTGTAGCTCCGCCCCAAGAGAATATTTTAATCTAGAGGGGCGTCAATGACTTCGACGTCAACGCAAACAGTCTTTCCCGCAAGAGTGATAGGACAATTATGGAAGAGGCTAATGGGCTGGGAGGCGTGGCCATCCCACGCTCGAAGGGTGATCGTGGAAGGGGCCAACTCAAGAGATCCGAGTTGCTTCCAAACCGAAGCGAACATCACATAGGTGGATGCCCCCTCATCAATTATACACCGAGAAACGTTAGCGTTCCGGATTTTTACTAGGATTTGGAAGGCGAAGGAAGCAGGAAGAGGAGGATGTTCTGATTGATGGGCATCGAAAACAATCATGTGGTCATCAGCAAGATCTACAGCGCCCATGGCAGATAGCAGAGCCTTCTTTTGGGAAGGGCACGACTAGAGGAGTTCCAATGTGGAAATGGCAGTAGGAGACTGCGCCAAATCATCTACTATGCTATACGAATGAGCAGCTCGACCAGAAGGAGCATTTCGGCGTAATGGTCCCTTAGGAATCTTGGTATGAACCTCAAATTTGGGCTGAGGGATATGCAAGGGACCATTGGATGTCGAAAGAGGCTCTGTAGAACCTGAAGAAGGGGACTCGGGGGCAGACTGAAAGGAAGGTGTGGGGTACTGGCAAGACCAAGTTTGAGGTTAAGGTCGACGGTTAGAGGTGGGTCAGAGTTCATCATGAGGATTTGGTAATTGGAGGAACCAGAAGGGGAAGGTTGAGTGCCCACCTATCCGTCAGGTGGTTGGGTAGCCACGAATCCCTGCTGTGCATCCACCTATGCTTGAGGGGGTAGTGACTGCTGTTGCAGGGGTTGAGAAGGCAAGGGAGGCGAAGGTGTTGATGCTAGAGGAGTTGGAGCACCAAACTGCGGATACGAATAATAAGGGGGTTGGGTAACACTATGGTGAGCAGGAGGTTGTGCCAAAAGAGGAGGCATGTTGTATCCTGGATACGTGCTACCGGGAGGGGAACAAGTGCGGGAGGTGCTGCCCCCTCCCCCAGGACAGCCATAACTCATGGGAGGTTGGGCATACGGATGAGAAAGGGCTCCGACGATACCGTCGGCAGAATGAGATGCCCCCGGGGCGTTAGCACCACCGGGCCTGGGGAGGTCAGGAAGAACGGTATAAACATAACCTGTCTGAGCGTAGATTAAGTCATATTTTAACGCCAGTTGGAGGGCAGCTTCTTCGGTTTGGGGGAAATGCGATGCGACATCTTTCCCGATAGGAGGCAATAGAGATCTAAGGAACTAGTCCATGTAGACATGGTCTTCGAAAGTAGGGGATTAACATATGCTCTTTCATCTCCGCCATTCCTAGACATGATCGGATAGGCGGGTCGCAGATGATTGACAGAAAGAAGTCAAAAGTTCGATACCAGTTTCATAACGAAGGGGAAGTTGGAAGTAAGATAAAAAATCCCGGGCAAGAGTCGCAAAGGTGGTGTGAGAAGAAGAGGGTTGATCAACATACCACTTAGAAGCTGCTCTTGTAAGCGTTCGTTGGAACAACCAAAGATGGACAGAGTCATCGGTAATGGAGGTAAATGAACACCACATGTGGAAAGATCGAACATGATTTGCAGGATCTTCTCCAGCAAGACCTTCAAACTTTGGGATATCAGAAGGGAGCTTTGTCGACATAGCAGGCCAACTAGCATCATGGTGTATAGGGTCATTTGTCAATCGGTCCAAATCAGGGAGGCTGACGCCTACCATGAAGGGGAGCAAGGGCGCAGCCGAGGTAGTTCCTGTGGTGGTTCCGCTAGTAGTAGTCCCGGCATTAGGGTCGGGATTACCGCTAGCGTTAGGCCCTGGACCAGACATAGTGAAGGTGATAGGGGGAGAACCAGAAGTAAAAGGAGAACCCAATGAATCAGAAGAGGAGTCGAAGAGCGGACTCGGAGAAGGACTAACTCAACGACGGCGGGAAGGAGTAGGTCGACTGACCGGAAACTGAGGGTGAAGGCCAAGAAGTCTCCTGGATGTGCGCTTTGGGGGCACAATGGTGATAACACAAACAGCGCACAAGGGGAAGAAGAACGACCGTCAAAGGCAGGGAGGTGCAGAATCAAGTGAGTACAATGTCGAAACAAGGGCAAAACGGTGCAGTGTCAATTGATTTTAAAGTCTTTGCCTGGCGGTGTAAACCAGGCTCTTCTTCGCTTAGGGTGAGTGTGTGGCATGCTTTAATTTTAATTTTTAAACCCTTTTCGTTTTGAGAGCAAGAGAAAAAGTGTGCTACGTAACTGAAAATAACGCTGCAAAAACAGTATATAATGCTGAAATAACATAAAATTAACAGCTACTAGTGCATCGATTCAACCCAAGAAGGCGGGTCTCTCAAAACTAATCTAAAAGAGGGAAAAAATCTAGTCAAAACAAACTAAAAATAGTCCAATAGATCTAGGGTCGAAAGGGACAGGGATCTAAAGGAGAAATCTGCTGAAAAGAGGTGCAGATCACAGCCAAGAGGCAGAGGCAAGGTGGCTAGAAAAATGGAGGAAATCAGCAAAAAGCAGAAGGGGCAAGGAGGAGGCCCTAAAGGTAGATCCAAACAAATATTTAGGAGGTGATTTGAAAGGGAGGAGAGTTGATTAAAAGGGATCTGAAAAGGAGGTATCAGATCTGGAAAAGGGGCGGCTAAAACTCTGAAAACAGACAGCTGAAACAGTTAAAACTCTTCCACCAAAAGTGGAGGGTACTGAAGCCCTAGGGGGCTATGTTCCCACTTAGATGAGCAAAACGGATCAGAAAGAGGTCGAAACGGGCTGAGACATAGGCTGGAAAACCCTGACAGAAGCTTCAGAAAAACCCAGAAAAATTGCAGAAAAATAGCAGAAAAATGGGCAAGTCGCAGGTTCTGACCTGTTTTCTGTGCAGGTCGCAGATAATGGGCTGAAAAGTGCGACCCGGAGGTCCAGGTCGCAGGTTTTGGGCTGAAAAGTGTGACCTGAAGCTCCGGGTGTCCCGGCGGCAGATTTCCGGAAAAGTTGCCGTCTCAGTTGCCGCTGATGTCTGTCACCTACGCAATAGGGCCAGAAACATGTGGAAGTTAGAAATTTTAATGTTTTAGGGTTTTATAGGTGAAAAACAATATGAAAATAGGAAAAACTGAAAACTGAAAAGAAACCCTAGGTGCTGAAGTAGCTGGATATGCAAGAATATGAAAAACGACAGTGGTCGTAATTGAAAACTCGTGTGGAGTCGCCAATTGTTAGTATGAATCATTTGTCGAAGTGTACGAAAAAAGACCACTTTATCTATGCATAACTAATAGCCCTAACATCAAATATGGCTACCAATATCTTCAGATCTGTAGTTATTTGATCAAGACAAGAGCTGCAAAAAACCAGATCTATGCATAGAAAGACATTAAGCAGTAAAAAGAAGGGTTTGCTCCATATATCCAATAGACAAGACAAGAACAATTTTTGAAAGAATTTTTTGTATTAAGGGCACCTGGGAGGAGAACAAGAAGATGTTTCCAATTCTCCTCAATGGGATGGGTTCTTGGAAGTCCTCAGCACTTCAGATCTAGCATTTCTCTCTCCTGTTGGTGTAGAAAACCCAGACAAAGATAGAACTCAAAGGGAGCTCACACAGCAAATAATGGAAAATATGAAAATGATAATGGCTCAAAGTCAGACCAAGAGTTTAGATCCAGAGTGATCCAATAGGCAACAAAAGGTGAAGAATGGTAGGGAAAACCCTCCTATTTATAACAAAATATTGGGTCATTCTAGATCTTGGTGCATGATTAAAATAACGTTAACCAAATCTAGATCCACCTTTTATGGAATATTTTATTATATTTGTTGGAGGGAAAAAGTATTTGACTTGGGTCAAATCCCTTTATTTGTCAAAAATAAATAAATAAATGATTTATTTATCTTTTTAAGGAAGTGGTTGAAAGATAATCAAATAAATAATGATTTATTTAATTATTGTGGGTGATTTGGTCATATTTAACAAGGAATATTATCTAAATAAGATTTAAATAATTATTCCTAGAAAATAATAAGATAAATAAAGGTTTATCTAATTAATTTCTTTGTTTTGGGTTAAACATGATGAGGAATAATAATTAAATTATTGTTTAATTAATTATTCCATGAGGAAAATCAAACAAATATAGATTTGTTTAATATTTCCTTTTGGAGTTTCCTGTTTAGACCATAAATAACCTAATAAATGTGGTTTATTAAGTTATTTGACATAGTGAAAGCAATTTTACTTAGGGTAAAATTGGTCTTACATGGTGTAACACCTTGGTCACTCATCAATATCTTTGGACACCCAAATATAGACAAGATATATTCAAAAATAAACTTTGTTGCAGTTCCTTACTAGCATTAGAGAACTTTTGAGGTCTCAAATGGACCTCCTAAGTACAACCAAAATAAACTTTATAAGAACCAATAGGATTCAAGATGATGATGTAAACCATGAAGGATAATTCACCATTTTTGGGGTAAAAAAGTAAAAATATTAAAAAATAATAAAATAATAAAACTACTTTTTCAACTTATCTCCCTAAGTTTTTACTCAAATTTCAAGCGGGAGTACTCGTTGGATGCAAAATTTAATTCCTCATCCAAGGAGTACCCATGTTATGTATTTATCATTTTTCGTTTAGGAGGGTCCATCAAAAGTATGCAACATTGATACTCCTTGGATGAATAATCAAATTATGCATCCAATGAGTGTTCCCACTCGAAATTGAGTAAATCCATAGGGAGATAAGATGAAAATACGAGTTTAAAAAGTAGTTCTTTATTTTTTCCCTCTAAAATTTGATGATGTAATATAATATTATTTTACTATTTCCACTATTATTCTATAATTTACTTATGAGGCCCATTTTAGACCTCACAATTCCCCTAATGCTCTGCTTCAACCCATCTTGTTATATAATCATTCATAGTTATTATGTACCTCACACCAATATTATTCCTAGGTGGATTGAAAGGTCTAACAAAATTAATAGCCCATTTGTCAAAAGCATCCAATGTAACTTATGGAACTAATGGAATTTCATCTCTTCTAGAGGGCTTCCCTATTCTTTGACATGCATCACATGCTCTACAATAATCCTTTGCACCCTAATGTAGTGTGGGCCACCATAATCTAGCTCTTAAGACTTTTTGCCTGTAGACTTTATTGCATAATGTCCACCAACTGCACCTCCATGAGCTTCTGCTAGAATCATTGATTTTTCATGTTTAGGAACATATCTTCGCAGTATCTCATATGGTCCCATATTATATAATTGTCCTGCTATTATTGAAAAATCGATTTCCTTTAATACCAATTCCTTCTTCTGCTGCATAGTGTACTCTTAAGGAGCAATACCTATGGTCAAAAACTAAATAATGTCTGTAAAATGGTCAGATGCTACTATGTTTTCAAAATAATTCACATCAGAGAGATTATATTATATGATAGTTGGTTCTTATCTTGTTTCTATTATTGAAAAATGGTCAGGTCTTGCATTCAGCCCTCCTGGTTTAAAAACAACTTCAAATTCATAATCCTGAAATAATAATAATCGTATTCAAATATTGCCTCCTAACACAGGCTTATTGACCAAATAATTCAAAAAAAAATTATCTTTAAACATCTTAAACTTTTATCCCAACAAATAATGTATGAATTTCTACAAATTATACACCATAGCTAGACCTTCCTTTTCTATGGTAATGTAGTTCTTTTCAACTGTAGACAAATTCCTACTTGCAAAATCTATAGGATGGTCAATTTCTCCTTCACCAGGTTGTGCCAATACCACTCCTAAAGCTATGCAAGAAGGATTGACATGGACATGGAATCCCTTATTCCAATCAGCGAATACTATAATAGGCGTTGTTACAATCTTCTCTTTTAGTATGTCGAGGCTCTTCTGGAATTCTTCATCCCACTAAAAAGTCACATATTTCTTCAACAACTTCTCCATTGGCGCAGTGATCTGTGCATACCCCTTAATGAATTTTTTGGAGTATCATGTATGTCCCAATGTAGTTCGCAGCTGTCTTACTATCTTAGGTGAATCCAAATTTACAATGACAACAATATTCATAGGGTCCACCATGAATCCTTTCTTGTAAACAAGAAGTCCCAAAAATATACCAAAAGGTACATAGAATATGTGCTTCTTTAGATTCAAAGAGATATGATATTTTCTGCAAGTTTTTAGCATAAGCCTTAAACTTCCAACTTGTTTGTTCAATAGTCTGAATACTATCTAGTAATCAAATTATACCTCCAAAAACTTGCGAATGTACCCCTTAAAAGTTGCGACCACCACTCTAGAAAATATAGCAAGGGATTTCTTCAATACAAAGGGAATTATTGTGTACTAATATGATCCCCCTTCTGTAGCAAATGTGGTCTTGTGTCGATCTTCAGGTGCAATTATTATCTGATGATATCCTGAAAATCCATCCCTAAATGAATAGGCTTCCTGGCCTCCTACATTATCCAATACTTCATCTACTAAAGGTGTGGGAAAATGATTTTCTAAGCATGCATCATTCAACTTCTTTTGGTCAACATAGATCCTAATCTCTCCTTTTGTATTCTTTTCTTACACCACCATAGGACTCACCCATTCTGACTCTTCGACAGGTTCAATAATCCCTGCAGGTATCATCTTATCTAGTTCTAGCTTCACTTTATCCTTGTACTTTGGGTTCAACCTATAGGGTATTTGATTGATTTGGTTTTGTTGGGATGGGGTCCCCTATTGGAAAACTTTTGTATAATTTTGGGTTAATTTTGGTAAAGTTTTGATTATTATGCGCTATGCATAGATGTCAAGGGGATTTTGGGTGGGTCAAAGTCCCTTAATCAATGTAATGGGTAAAAAGGGAAAACCATGAATATCAAACCATGGTTTGATACCATGGTATGTGTGCATAAAATACCTATAAATATGTAAGAGTTGAGTCGATAATACATGTGTGTGGATGCATGTTTGTGTTAATGAATATTTTGATCTAAGTTTTGGGTCAGTCTGTCTGGGTAGAAATCCTCCTGCTGGTTGTGTGTGTAGAGACCTAGTCTTGAGATGTGTGCAAAAACTATGTTGTTGTCTCTGTAGACATGAAGAGATTGTACTAAATTGCAAATGAATTAATAAAGAAGAAGTTTTGGAGAATTCATATGTTATTTTTATGGGTTATGAATAGTTATGTGGCTTATATGTTGATACATTTATATTAAATTCATATTTATTTGAGTTGCTTATCTATGGAAAATATATGTATTTTCTTGAGGGTTACTTATGTGTTAATGATTCTTACTAGAAATCTATCTGTGTGATTGCGCAAGGGCTAGATATGATTGAAACATAATATGTTATGCGTATCTGTTAATGCATATTTTTCAGGGGTTTACCTGCACTTAGATATATTTTCTTAGGAAGTTTCACACAGAAATATAATAAATAATTAAGGGTAAAATGCACATCAAATGATCCTTCAAGGTGTAGAAACCTGGTTCCAACACCCCCCCATACTGCTTCAGGTGAGACTTTGGTCTGCACAAGTAGATCATTTCCGAAAGGGCTAGTAATTGGAGGGTTTTTTTGGTTGCACAGAAAAATATAAACATGGGTCAGGACCCCTCAAGACAAAAAATGGTTTAGTTTCCAGAACCAAGATCATTTTGAGGAAGATTTGATGTTGTTTCATCTAACACAAAAGGAATTGCAAGATTGGCTTGAAAAGAAGGTGCACAAATTTTCAATCCAAGAACACTAAAACCCTAAATTATCTGCTTAGGATTGGGAGAAAACATATATCTACATAGAGGTCCACAAAATTTTCTTTGATTCCTTTGTGACTAAGTTACAGGAGTGGTTATTGTTGTACTTTTTTCCCGTAGGCAGTCGTTGGCTGTAAAAACTATGCTAGGCAACCAACTCAACTGGATTTAGGTTCAAGCTAGCCCTTGAACCAGAGGGGGCTCCCTTAGTTGTTACGAGGCCTTGTTTAACGTTGTTCACTGTCACCAAACAACAACCTTGAATCACAATGGCCAGATTTATGGTTTTAATTGGGGGTGGTTGGTGATCAATGCACAATTCCTATTCATGAATAAATCCCTCCTTCACGGAGTCCTTTCTCAAAGTGTCAACTTCAAGCCTCATAGAACGACTTTATTTTTATAAGAATTTGACAGAAGAATGTAAGGAGGTCCCTAATAATGTAGCATCCAGAGAGACTACTTAACCACTAGGGAGATGGACAAACAATAACCAGTTTCAAAGAGGAGCTTGATCAAATAGACAATCTAATATACTAATCTCTTTAAGCAATTATAGTTTTCAGAAATTATGAGACCTATGTTTTTGTAATAAAAAAAATATGATCAAGTCATTACATAAACCTTGTGAAATTAATATTTGAATAGGAATTTACAATAATAGATAACCCTGTAAATTAATATGTTAATCAAAATTACAACTTCACAACAATCGAAAATGAAACTGAGATTCAATTAAATTTTCAATAGGATAATTGTACATGAATTAAATCATATGAATAAAAATAGATATGGAAACACTGGAAAAACATACCAGAAACACAAATTCTTTCAAAGCTAGAGCTGAAATACTTCAATTAGAATTTCTGGAAAAACGTTTTACAAAATTGAAAGGTCTTGGCCTCAAAAGCCCATGCTTTCTTATTACAATCCATCAAATATATATAAATTACAATAAGATAGTTGTTTCTAGCTTTTAGGAAAATAAAACAAAATCTTAACAATACACTAAAAATAAAATCTAATTTATTACAAACTTTCTAGAAATAAAATCAAATAAATTTAAATATAAGAAATTGATTGCAAGAGAATTTGAAAATGTTGTAGCTTCCCATGACAAATTCTCTTTCAATCTAGAACTAGCCCTTTTGATATGCTGATATTTTTCTTGAAGATCTAAATCTGTTTCCTTAAAATCTACTAACTGTAAGTCAATCGAGGCAATGAATTTTTCACTGTTGATTTTGTGCCTAGGAAATTCTACCACTTCTGTCCACAAGATCTCTTGTATTTGGACTAATATTTGAATGCTATATTTATCAAATATCCTATCCCAAAATCCAAGATATATTATTATCTGATAAAATTCCTTCAAATTTGCAATTTCAATCATCCTTCTATTGGTGCTCTGCCACATATGTAACTAATATTCAATTAAATCCTGAGAAAATTGAAAAAGATCAATCTCTTTCCTTTCTAATTATCTTTGAACCCTACAAATTTGAATTTTGACTTTCATCTCATCGCCAACCACTTCAAAATATTATAATTTCAAAGCGTCCTACCTTAAAATTTTGGGATCATTGCTAAGAGATGAAAGATGTCATTGCCAAAGGTATTCGTACTCTTTGATTGCCACTGTTCATATGACTGAACTGTTTCCATTGAATACTCCCTTTGTTTCAAAATAGGCTATTCTCACATGCTTGAGTTTTACAAGAAGTATTTTTTGCCTTTGATGAAATATAAATATGCAATATTGAACATGGATGGGATATGGCTCTCAAAAATTTAATTTCATTGGGACAATATACAATTGCCTTGAAATTCTAAACAGCCATATTTTCTAGTGGATAATTTGTTGTAGTTTCCTTTGGGGTATTTATCTTATTCAAGTATCATCACTTTTTTCACAACCAACACAATTGAAACATATCCTTTTAAAACATTATTGCTCTGATCTCAGGTTCGTGAATATGGCCCTTTTTTTTAAAGTAAATGGAGACAGGGAAAACCCTATGAGGGTTGATGCAGATAAAATTTTCTCTATCACAAAATTTGAATATATACCCTTGAGAGAAATATCAAAATATAATTTATCAGCTCACAATTTCACAAAAATTCTAGTGTAAACCCCAATTGGGATCATTCTACAAAAAACCCACGTTCCAGATTTTTTAGATTTGACTTCAATTTCCCAAAAATGGAGCCAGAAATTTACTGTTTGAAAAACCTTCTATTTGTTGCGCTGTTATTCAAAACCATGAGCATATTTTCAGAGGGGGCCTTTGTTTGTAAGTAGTTTCATAGTTGGGGGGTGCGAACCGCTTCACCTTCGGCCACGTACCCAAGAGTTGTTTTAAAAAAAAATTAATTTCAAACCCCCCCCCAGTTGTTAAAGCTTGAATGACCCTGGGGGGTCCAAAATTGAATGGAGACCATTCTTGATAATTTCAAATGCTTACTATGACTTAGGCTTAAAATTTAATTATTTTTATAATATAATTTTAATTTAAAACAAATATTTCCATAAAAATATAATTGTATTTTTATAAAATTAATATATAAAATTAATAAACCATTCCAAAGCATGATAAATAAATCTCTCAACATTTTTTAGCTTAGTAATAAATTGGCAAATTTTCACTGAAAATTACAAATTTTAGGTGTGCCAAAATATGTTACAACAGTTATCTCAGCTAACTGAATTTCAATCCTCTGCAAAAGATGATAGAATCATCAGGTGGACTCCTGATCTAGTTCAGTAGCTAGATAAATCTAGCAATAAGATGACACATGTATTATTTTATTGGATTGATAGTGTTATAAGTGGGTTTGTGAATAAATTTTCTATTGATACTTTTGTATCGTATTTTGAAGTTTAAAGAAGATTTTTCTAGGGCCTTAGAGGTAAGTTTCTATTCTCATTGAAATTGTTGATTAAAATTCTTTTATGTGAAAAGGGTACTCTATGCAGCCACATTGACTGAATGTCCTGAAGAGGCCCGACTATGTGTAGCAGAAAAAATTATAGAGTAGATTTAGAAGAGGGTTTTGTTTATATCCCTCTCAAAGGTAAATATGACAACAACGAGGAGCCTAAAAGAAGTAGCTCTGGTGAATTAGTGCACTCAGAAGAAGAGGGATTGCAAGATTAGGTTATTCTTAGGTCATTGGCTTGAGTTCATATCCCATCCACTCCACTCCCAGATTTTCCTCACTCTAACAGGCCATCCACTCCACCTATTCCTCCACCTCCACCTCAAGAAGGAGACATGGCTACTTCCATCAAACTGCATAATTTCAAGGGCATTGTAAATGAATATGTTGACCACTTTTGCTTTGTTGCAGATGTTGTATGGACAATGTAGCAGATCAATAAAGATAATGTTAATAAAACGTAGCTGACTACTGCATTTCAAGATAACACGCTATATTGATAGATGAGGTATATTGCAATCAATCCTAATGCCACAAATGAGGAGCTTAAGGTGACATTGAAGGAGCAGTTCAAAAATCCAAAATCCTACTCTCAATGCATGACTGAATTAAAGGAGATCCACCAAGAAGTGAATGAATATGTATGGGAGGCAGATCAGTGATCAAAGGACACCATCAGAGATGGATGATTTACTATCGATGACACATAGCACAAGAAATGGTTCATTTATATGTTGTTTCCACATCTACGCCAATATTTAAACCAATAGAAGATTGCGACATAGGTTGAAGAAGTGGATATTTCCATGAAGATAGAAGCCTCACATGTACTTGCCACACAGGTTGGATCTCAAGAAATCCAAAGCCAGTTAGTCGCACTTCACTTATAAATACAATTGTTACGAAAGGAGAATGAAAAGGATGTGTGCGTAGTAGTATTGTGCACATGTTGTAAATTTCAGGGACATCACAGCGATCAATGTCCTCTATATGCTAACTATCTAGTGGTTGGAGGACCAAGTTTGATTAAGAATGGGGTAGGGCCTAGTGAGGTTCCTAAAATTTGGTGCACGATTTTCCAAACAAACAGACTGAATATGAAATACTTCTGCCCTAGGCTTGGTAAATATATTCTAGAGCTACAACAACCTTTCTGCACATTCTATCGATCTGTGTAACATGATGACAAGAATTGTCGCAAATTTTATATGATGATTGAGCAGGATGCCTCAAATAGATTACAGGCTAAGGGTAAAGGATTGAATTATCCTGCATCACCATCTAGGCATGGTGGATTTCCAGGTAGAGGATGAGGAAGGGGCGGAGGAGTTATTCATGGAAGGGCACACCTCATTTGTTATAACTGTGGAGAGGTTAACCATTATGCGTGTGACTGCCCAAACCCAACACAATAATCTTGCTGATATTTTAGGCAGTTTTATCATGTTCTTGAAGATTTCCCTGTACTATTTTGCAAAATGCAGGAGAAGAAATATCAAACACCTACACAGAATGTTCAAATGATAAGAGTTGAACCACACACTAAATACCCTAGCATAAATATTGTAACCAGAAGCGGCGTAGCAATTGGAGAAGTTAAAAGCTAAAGATTAGAGACTTTTCACTGATGTTTGGGTCTAGAGAGTTCCTGAGAAAAAGGAAGGATTCAATATACAAAGGGAAAAGGAAACCTTTTTCACATAAAATAAGGACTTTGAAGATCCTAACACATCCAAAGTAGCAAGAAAACCTACCATGAATACCAATGAAGGGGCTAAGCCTGCAGAGATGAAACAATTTTTACCGGCCTGTATCAAGATTCTACGCAATAAGAAGGTCGTTGAGAACCTTCAATCTTTAATTAACAGTTCCACCAAAAAATACCAACACCAAATGGAGAAAAAGTCTCTCAATAAGATCTACAGGAACAAGAGAATAACTCGACGAGAAATATGCTTGACTACTCAGATAGGAAAATTTGAATGAACCAGGTCATTTTGGATCTAGGATTTGATGAAAATTTCATACCAAAGTAGAATTGGTAGAAAATGGGAGAACCTAAGCTGGAATGGTCTGCAATATAGCTATGCATGGCGAATCAATAGAATATTATCCCAATGGGTAGGATTTCTAGGGTCATAGTTTATATCGAAGGAGTTAAGGCACTGGATGATTTTTAATTTATTCAGATTGTTGAATATGATACAAATCCATACCCATTTTTTTGGGTCTAGATTGGGATATTGACATGGATGCTATCATAAATCTCAAGGGCATAAGTATGGTATTTTAAAATAATGGAACTAGGGTTGTGGTCCCACTAGATCCAGTAGAATGAGAAAGGTATACATAACCAGTGCGCAAAGAAGAAGACATTGATCATATCTACAAACTAACTGCGAGAGATAAATATTGGGCCAATCCCATAACATATGCTCAACGTAGTTGGGATAGAGATAGTTCATGCCACTGAGACTCAGATGAAGAATTGGAGAAATGGAATAACTGTTAGCATGAAGTCTATACACTGCACTGCAACCAAGTCACTAGATCTCTATGGCGCATATCCTATGAGGTGCACGAACTACCTTCTTATGATGGCATAGGAAGTTTCATTTGTTTATTAGATGAATTTGAAAATTTTGTTCCAGAGACACAATGATTCCATGCACTTGAGTTATCTCCGCACTCAACTCCAGCACGCTAGTGAGAGACACACAAGGACAACTTTGCGAATTGGGAAGAATGTACCCATATGATGTAACTGCGATTTGGACAACTCAATACCCCATTGGAAGGAACCTATGCAGGAAATGAAGATCTTTGCATACATTTAGCCACATGGATTGGAACTCGGGGAGAAGAGCCATAGCAAGGATGGGTGCATACATTCGTCCATACATTAAGTTAGATTCGTATGAACTGGTACCTAGAGGATGAGTTGTGAAGAGGCACGAAGGAATGGGTTGCACTACGAGAAATATTTGTGTTAACGTTTAGTTTTAAGAGAGGAATCCCATGCATCAGTACTACCTTACACATGATTCAAGATGCGGTATTTGACACGATAAGTAACTAGAAGCACAAGCCACACCAACATGGGATGCTCTGATGAATGATATAGTTGACTTTCAGAATGTGACTATTGAAGATAATGAGGAAGACCACAAAAACATCAATATACATGAATATGAAGGTCAGTGCATAGTTTTTGGGTTGTTGCTTGAAGTACCAGATGTGACTAAACCCATGAATATTAGGAAATTCAACTTTGGAACAGAAGAGCAACCTAAGATTGCCAAAATCAAGGATTTCTGGGATGAAGATACAATAGCTAAGGTTGCAGAGCTGCCTACTGAATATGAGGAATTATTTCCCACAATTTTTTTCAATTTAAAAGGTATTGTAGGGGATATTGGTGTTTTTAAAATCACTTTGAAACTAGATGTTAGGCCTGCCAAGAAGCATCGTTATGGGTTGAATCCTAAGTACAAACATAAGGTCAGAGAGGAGTTGGAGAAAATGGTTGTTGCAGGGATCATTGAACTAGTAGAAGAATCAAAGTGGGTTAGCCCGATAGTGGTCCAAGAAAAGGAGACCAAAGGAGAAATTAGGATTTATGTGGATCTGCACAAGTTAAATGATGCCTCTATACATGACCCATTTCCAACTCCATTTTCTGATGAAATATTGGAAAATGTGGGAGGGTAGGAGGCCTACTTATTCACTGATAGCTTTTCTAGATACCACAAAATAATAATTGTTCCTAAATAATTAATTAATACAGCCTTTGCAATGGAATTGGGATCATTCTGTTGATCATTGGTTGTCATTGATGTCAACCCAACCAACACTAGGGGCTACCCTAATCATGCATGGGAATTTTGACTTGACAACTTACTCTATTCCAAGTCAAGGATACTTTGTATGGTTTCTACTTGTCGATATGTTTCTATTGATATATGACATGCCACATAATTCTTCACGGTTTGAGAGATATTTTTATTTGAATTTAGTAACCCCAGTTAGTGGGCTAAAACCCCATGGGGTTGTGGAATGACACTAATCATTTGTTGTGGTCATTGAATAGTCAGTAATTAATGATTTTTTAAACTCCTAAAATCCCACCAATGTTAACTTTTTGAAGACCTTATCAACCTAAGAATTTATATAAATTGTGACCATCATATCCTCTTGATGCAAGGATTCCACTACTTAAAGTAGGTCATCGTGGTATTATAGCTATAACTTTTTTTTTCTTCTGTGAAGCTTCAGATGCTGAGAAAAAAAATTGTTTAAGTTGAAATACTAATGAAGCACATTATCAAATTTTTGATATTGGTTCTCTATATTTTTGGAGATAATATCTCAGGAAGTTAAGGTTTTTTTAGGCTCCTGAATTTCATGTCAAACAAGACCAAAGGTTGAAACAGTAACATGTGGCACTTCATATAAGTTCGCTCTATTGAACTAGTATATAATCATGTCATTGTAGTAGATTGGGCATAACGATTCCTTGAAGAATCCAATATTGATCAGACCTGCAGGGTTGGAAAGAAGACTCAAAGGGCTACCACAGGGCACAATTTCATACCTTGGAGATCCGAAATGACACAGATATAGAAAATTCAATATCGAGCTTCTAGAAGGAAAGAAAAAATATGCATTCAAGGACCATTTTAGTAATGAAAACACATCAACATTCAAGGGTAAGTCTACTACAACAAGGTATGCATGTTTAGTGTTTGAATTTTAATTTGAATATCATCACTAACATGTGTTTTTGTAGGATAGTGTAATTATTTTGTATGTATGTTTGATTGGGTTTTGTTCATAAATGTTGAACATGTTTACATTTGAATTTTGAATATTTCTATGACATATGGTTTGCAGGATAGTGTAAGTATTTTGTTTTTATATTGGTTTGGGTCTTGTTCATTAATGGATGTGCAAAAAGGAGGACACAATAGGACAACTCAGACACATAATAGAAGGAAAATGCAACGCAAAAGTACCATTACTTGAAGCAAGCACACCAATACCTCAACAACTGCTAGTGTTCAAAGAAGGAGTGTCAAGTCAAGTATCAGGTCATGTCAAAATTCAGTATTCTAAAATCATTATTGTAAAATTGTAAAAGAGTCATTATTTTTAAAGAGTCGTTATTGTAAAAGAGTCAATATGCCTAGAGTGGGAGAGGCATTGTTGGGCGGTATAAGTGTCATTGTTGAATAATGTTATGGTTTGGTTGCAGGTCATAGTTGTGGAGCGATAAAAAGGTGTCTGTGTAACTCCTAATTACCTCACATTAATTGTCAACCCAGGGACGACTTTTTATTTCAAGAGTGTACTCAGTCTGAGGCGGCTATTTACTCAAGAGTAATGTTTTGCAGTATAGTGCTTAAAATCCAAAAGTAAATGAAAGCTTGAAAAATAAATCCAACAATAACACAAACTCAAATGCTCTGAAATCCAACTATTCACTCAGCAAACATCAATTGAGGATACAGTAGCAATAACTCATTCCTCTAGAGATTGATGCAATTGAAAAGGCACTCAAAAGAAAGATCATCAAACTGGGAACTAGATAGCATATGTCAATGTTCACTACAGTTTCAGACCTTCTGCACACCAAAGCAAAGATAATGAAAATAACAAGAAATGGAACATCGTCTATTTCTATAAATAGGATTGAACAACAAAACTCTATCCTTGTTTAACTGATATAAATTAAATCAAGCATAAATAAGATCCACAATCCGATAACTTAGCAAATATAGCCAAATGTCTCTTGCGCTGTTGATCTCTCACACCATACTAAAGCAATAAATTGAAAATGATAAATCAATAATGCTGCTAACAGAAATGGAATAAACACACTTGCTGTAATAACATTTAAAAGGCAAAAGCAAATCCTTGCGGAAAAGGAACAACAACTAAATCTATTGGAAAACTTAAAAGCAAAGCTAATGAAATAAAAATGCGCAGCAACTACAAATGTAATTGAATCAGCAACCTTAACCCAGCAGCATGAACATTAATCGCAGTTATTGAAGCAACAACAATTGCAATTATAATTGAATAGTAACATAATTGACAACAATTGCAATTACAAATAAACAGCAATTAAATGAACCATAATCTTAATCAGAGAGCGCAGTATTATATTAGAATTAAGAGCAGGACAATTCAAGTTATGATTAATAATTTTGTCACTACACAATCCAATTATGATTTCACAATTCTGCAAAATGTTCATAAACAAAAGATTGCTGAATAACACAATTTGAAGAAATGAGAAGGAAACCAAACCATCACACGGCAGAAATCGGAAAGATAAAATACAACAGCAGCGTACTCCACCAGAGGCTGGGCCCTTAGCCACCAGCGGATGCTGCTGGGCTACTTCAGATGAAAAGAATGAACAACAACTCCCGAATCAGGTATTAATCATTAAAGTGTGAAATCATTACAACAGCAAATGCTTGAGAATTACATCATGCAACAATCCCTATCCTATCATGAATAATCCACCATCATTCTTCATCATTTTTCCATCTGAAATCATCCCCCCAAAATCCTCCTTCCCTCTGATCTCTGTTCTGATTTAAATAAAGAGAGATCAGAGAGCAGTTACAATAAAGATAAGTACAACATGATTTCTATTACAAAATTGGATTGTTTCCAACCAATTGATAAACAAGAAGATATATTTCCATCCAGCTTTCAACAAGAGCAAGACGAATTTGGCTTTGCAGCTGAGATTTGGAGGACGGCCGCAACAACAAATCTCAGAAAATCGTGCTCAAAGAACCCTGCGTTTCTCTCAGTAAAAGTTGAATTTGGGCAAACCGTTCTTTTATAAAGTTAATTGGGTCCGTTCTGGACAAAACCCATGTTCCGGATTTTCCAGATTCTGCTTCATTTGCTCGAAATCGCAACCGCAAAACCGTCACTTCTTATTCCAGCGAATTTCTGAGTTGGCACTTTTAATGATCAAATCTTCAATATGGAAATTATCTTGGAGACTAAAAATGGTTAATAATGTTACAACTGATTTATTAAAACTATCATTGATAAAATCATGCATAATCATCAATTTATTAGAAATAAAGGAGAATAAATAATATTCATTCATAGAAGCATAAATCATCATAAAATGGATTTATATAATAAATTATAATAAATGACATGATGAAGAATAGTAGAAATGGGTGGAAAAAGTGTTCAAAAGTGATAATAATAATGGCATATTAACGGCCCAACATACCCCCATACTCAATATGTTGCATGTCCTCATGCAACGAAAACTGAATATATTGCATGTCCTCATGCAACCCAAAGACAAAAACCCATGTGTTAACCAAGCAATAAAAAATATGTTCATCTCAGCTCATGAAATGGATAGAACAAATTAATTCTTCCTTAATTAATGAATATTCACTTTTAGTAATCTTGATGAAGGCATAACAATTTTTATATTGACATTCAACTATATGTATATATGAAGTTGCAACAAAATATGATATAAGTAACAACGAACTTCATTAACCATTTTCTCAAAAACTACAAACCAACTTTTGTTGAAATTTGGCAAGTAAATTTATAATATATGAATGCCTTTATGATCCAAAAATCAGACTGTTTTGATGCATGGATCATGAGATATAAACAAAATGACTGTAGCTGAGAGTGCATGATTTCCGAAATTTTATGAACCAATTTATCTTGAAATTGTCCGGGTTTGTATTAATGATACGTCTGTGTTTTCCAAAAATCACAAGAATTGAGTTCATAGTTTTAAAAATATTATGGAAATCAATTTCTACACTGAAATTGTATGCCTTAAATGAGAAAGAAAATTGAAAACATCCATCATGCGTAGCAATTCCTCCCCCTCTCTGAAGAATTAGCATGCCCTCATGCAATGCTAGAAAACAAATAGAGGAGGTTGCTACCAGCTGTTGAATTCTATGCTTGGTGTAAAACAACATGGAATAATGTAGGGGTTGAGAATGAACAAGAATAACAATGGATGATAAAGAATATGGATGACATGGTCATAAGAAAGAAATGAATGAAAGGAACACTCCCCCATACTCGAAAATGATATGCTGCTGAAAAATAGGAAGTGGTAAAGATGTGGAATGAAGGATGATAAATAATGCTCAAAATGGATTTTTATGAAATGCTCCTAAATTCGTAATAAATCAGAAAATTATGCGATTTTACCTCAATTTTTACCTCCAAAGATGTGGAATGACATATATGGACTGGCATTTGTTGAAGCAGAGTTGGTGCTGAAAGTGATGCAAAAGGTGGAATCCAGGTAAGCACATCATGTCTGAAGAATTGTTCACGTGCGCAAGCCTCTTCTGTTAAGTGCAATAATGTCGTCATGCTATGAATAGAATTCTTCCCATACTTGTTGTTTTCCTGCAAACAAAGCACTATTTGGCATACAATGTTCTTGAATCCATAGTGTAAGCAATAGATAAGAGACATGCAAAAATTTCAATCAGAAAAACTTATGTATACATGCAATACTAATATTTTGGCAAATCAACAAGTGATGGCAGAGTGCAGTAATCATATCGCATGCAATCCCATAATGCATACATTCCCCCCTCCAATTGGAAAAGGAATGCCATGACCATAAAACGTATGAGAGGGGTTATGCTGACGGCAAGGCACGGGAATGAACAATATATCAGTAAATGAAGCAGAGTACACATATCAATGATAGGACAACGAGAGTTATGATTATAATGAGAGCAGAGTGTGTAAAGATAGTTATGAATAAGAGATAGGACGCTTTGGATTGATGATAGTTTATGCAAAACGAAAAAGGACAACAATATACTAAAAAGATGCTTGACTGACAGCATTCTAGCTGAAAATGATGTGATTGATCTGAAAACAATTTCTCATGCGTAAAGGTTCAAAACAGGGAAAAAAATTAAGGAAATAACTTCTCTGATAAAAAGAAAAAATAAGAAAAGGGTATTATAGTAATAATTGACGATAAGATATAACTTCAATACCATAAGCAGAGCCTCTGCTGCCAGCAGGCGTCCATAGCCTCGGCAGGGTTGCTTTTTAACCCATATGAGCCAGAATCCTCAATTTATAACTAGAGAGTTACATTGTTGTTCTACAGAAGAGATCAATGTGGTGGCGTGGTAACCAGATAACCACACTGCCATTCACTGGGATGTAGCAAAAGTGATCAGGCCGGCTCGTGATGAGACCTCCTGTTCCAAGGATAATTGGGCTATCCAATGGATCATAACCCCGGTGTGGTGGCCATAATGGGAATGTCACTTTGTTACAGCCTTATGAACATGGTAGGCTGGCTCGTAATGAGACCCCCTATCCTCCATCTGCGAACAAAATTTTGTTATTATTACACATTTTTATGATAAAAAGAGGGAGGCTCAGTACTCCTTAAGAGCATGGATGGTGGAAGAAGTTGAACATGTCAATAGAAAAATATACCCATAATCTCATTTATTACAGACAGAGAAGATTATAATCCAGAAGGGTGGAACCAGCATGGTATTAAGATGATCAATCAATATCATGTTCAACAGAAAACAATGCAGTAAAGTAGTATATAAATAATTGTGTCGCTTTTGAAAATAATCTATCATCAAGGAGCTGTCCTGTTAAAGATCGTAACATGAATGATATTAACTTGCCTCAATAGAATCCATAATTCTTGTCCTCATAAAAGTAGTGTACTTCATGCCATGAAAGGGAATCAGTAAAATGTGGCTGAGATGAACTAGGAATAATCCCACAAGAGGAAGGAAGGGTTGCTCTCAAAGTGTTGCTTCTTTGAAGGAACAGCAAAAACACTCAAAAAAAGTGTTGTTCCTTGTAGGGAACAACAAAGGAAATGCACACCAAAAAGTGAATGCAAACATGCAAAAAAACAAATTAGCTGTTCACGGCATTGATGCTGAGTATGAGTTACACTTTGAATGAAGCAACACCTGAAACACAAAATATAAGAGAAATTAGAAAAGAAACAACATTTTTAAAAAACAATATGTAAATTAAGTTACAACAGCTATGATATTATGTAAAAAAAATGATCTTTTTGAAAAATGTTTTGGCAGCAGTGACAAGACATGAATCTTTAAATTGAAAGCAATTCTTCATTTCTTCTATTATGAATCCGTTGAGTAATGACTTGGATGAAATTCCTTTGTTTCGTTAAAAATTTTTCAAGAATCACTCGTCCATAAATTGACCTTCTTTATTTTCCCAGGACCTGCAAAAAACGAGTGTCTACCTGCAAGAAAACATTAAATCATGGAGAAAGAGAGGTGCGCGGGCTCCCCTAATCCAAGAATTATGCAAAAAAACTAACAAGTAGTTACTCTGTAGAACAAATCCATGGAGAAAATAACAAGTAAAATTTATTTGTTACCTGCGGGAGAGCAGTGGCCAATCATGCTAACCTGCAGTGTTTTAGTCACAACTTCTTTGTTTTTCGTCCAAATTGAGTGATTCCAAAGCCAAACGAGAGCTAATTCAAAGGTTTATCTCCAGTAGAAATAGGTTTTAAAGATTCAATGATATGATATGTCAATTTTACTTAGAACAGCCTGCATAACAGAGTCATTTTCGCTTACCCCACTTAGAACAACAGTGAATGTTTTAAGCATAGATTCTTCGTTTGATGTCGGATTCAAATGATTCAAATTGGAAATGAAATTATATTCATTTATTTATCTCCAATAGAAACAGGTTTTGAAGAAAAGAAGAATTGATAGGTGAAATACTGTAAGGAACATCCGGAAAAACAGAGTTTTAAGGGTGCTGATTTACGATAGACAGTCAGTATTTTGATCATAACTTCCCCATATGATATCGAACATGAGTGATTCCAATTGCATTGGAAACTAAATTCATAGGGGAATCTACCATAGAAACAGGTTTTAAAAATATGGTCATTTAGGCCTCCAAAAACTAACTGTCCCAACTGTGTTCTTGAGCTGCCCGCTAGACATCTGGTCAATGTTTTGGTTCTAACTTTTTCGTTTCAAATAAAAATTGACTGATTCAAACTGGGTTAGAAAGTAGACATCAAGGGCTATCTAGGGTAGAAACAGGTTTTAAAAATATTCATTTTTGGTCCCTCAAAACATGACTGTCCCGACTGTTTTTCCAGAAAGTTCATCAAGCCCGCAAGCCAAAAAAATGATATTCAAGCATTTTTTCAAAGTGGTGATAAAAAAATGAATATGAGTGTTTGTAGAGCTATTATTTCCATTATAATTCATCTACATACACAAATGAATTAAAAAATTATCACCAATATTGATTTGCATAGCATGTTGCAACAAAAAAACAACTAGTTTTACATAAAAAAACAAAATGCATTTATTTATTCCCTTATTTATTTTATGTTTTATACTAACCTATTTTGATTTGAAAAATGAATATGACTACGTATATGAGTACTTCCAGTGGAGCCATTTTCTAAATAAGGCTTCATGTATACACATACCCAAATTTGAAAAATGCATATTAATGAAAATTAGGGTATGAGAAGCCAACTTCCCTTGAAAAAATGGTATCAAAAATTGTTGAAGCATAGAGTGATGATGCAAACACGTGATGGAGTGAAACCAATCTTCAATATATCCGTTACTTTCTTGATTTCCCATCATACCATGAAGTTTTTGAGCTTTTAAAATGGTTTGTTGGTGCAACCTAGAAGAAACCTCATTTGCTTCCATAGCTTCTACAATTTTTGAATTTGAAACATTCTGAATCTCATTGTAAGTTTTCTCTAATGGCGCATGTGAGATAGAATGGGTGGGAAGGGTGGGTAAATTTGGCAGCTCAACATTGTAAGCATGTTGTACTGGTTTATTGTGGTGAGGGTGTGGAATTAGTTGAGCAGTAAATTGTGTATGGAATGGAGCATTGTGATGATGTGTTTGGTTGGGTTGAGTGGATAAATTTGATATGCAAGCAGGATGTTGTGAAAGAGCTGGTGGAGAATATGGATAATGTGCTTGTGCTACAAGATGAGGGAGAGTAGTCATGCAATCATAAGGTGAACCATGCCAAACTTGTAGATAAGATTGGTGGTTATATTGAAATTGACATGGCTGCCCTAGAACATGAGTATTCCATAATGGATTATGCAAGTAAGAGAATGGAGAAGAAGTGTTTTGAACCATACCTGCTGACCTTGTTGTAGCTTCCTTATCTCTTTGATATGCTACTTCCATCCTAGATAAGGAAGAGTGAGTATCTATGGGCTGCTCCTTTCGGTCATGAGGGAAAAACACTTCATCAAATTCTTCATTTTTATGAACCTGCAAAACGTCCAATTTTGAGCTTAGAGAGCTAATAAAATCAACTTTAAAATTTTCAAATAAATAATTGATTTCAGCTCTTATGTCTCCTATTCTTGTAGCAGATTTGGAAAAGAAAGAACAAACATCTCTAGAATTCTTACCAGCCTTGGAGATTCCTGTTGAATACCTTATGCACAACTCACAAACATCATCATATGATAACTGAAAAACATCACCTTTTCCTATCAGATTTAAGAGTTCTAAAAATTCATCTTTGATTCCTTTAAGAATGAGTGTTTTTAAGATCTCTTTCTCCAAATGCTTATATTTTGATTTTTGAAGGTTGTATTGAAATTGATCTACATAGTCCTCCAAACTTTCATCTTCCCCTTGTATCATACTGAAAATATCTTCATTGGATTTGCAATAGTCTTGGTACTTCTTCAAGAATATGTTCTTCATGTCCTCCCATGATTGGATGCAATTCCCACCTAGGCTCATGAACCATCGGAGAGCTACTCCTTTTAGAGTAAGAGGAAACACTTTCAATCTTTGATCATTAGTACAATAATCATATCCTCTACAAAGTATTTCGAACTCAAATAAGAATGTATCTGGATCTTCATTTGCTAAACCATGAAAATTTGGTAAAGATGGGGGAATTATGTGGATTTGTGTCACTCCTCCTAGATCTTTGATAGGAAATTTAAAAGTAGAAACGTGAGCCATTTCTTACCATAATATAAGATGTTTTTCATGTGTTTCTTCGAAGCTCCTTCTTCAAATGTTCCTGTCAATTAGTTAGTGAAATGGGTGGTGCTTACATCACCACTTGAGTGAAATCATGTGATTCGTTTTTTAAAAATTTCTATATTTTTTCTAGTCATTCACACAAAAATTCAAACATCTATTTCTACACAAAAAATTAACAAATTTGCCGGAAAGCGGGCGGGGGAGCAGGGCTGTTACATGCTCCGTATGCAGGTTCTTACCTTCCGTTTTTAATACCCAATTCTCTCTTAGCAGGCACTCATCAGATTCACACTACTCTTTAGAAATGGCTACACTCTCCCCGGCAACGGCGCCAAAATGTGGAGCGATAAAAAGGGTCTTTTTAACTCCTAATTACCTTCACATTAATTATCAACCCAGGGACGACTTTTTATTTCAAGAGTGTACTCAGTTTAAGGCGGCTATTTACTCAAGAGTAATGTTTTGCAGTATAGTGCTTAAAATCCAAAAGTAAATGAAAGCTTGAAAAAGAAATCCAACAATAACACAAACTCAAATGCTCTGAAATCCAGCTATTCACTCAGCAAACATCAATTGAGGATACAGTAGCAATAACTCATTCCTCTAGAGATTGATGCAATTGAAAAGGCACTCAAAAGAAAGATCATCAAACTGGGAACTAGACAGCATATGTCAATGTTCACTACAGTCTCAGACCTTCTGCACACCAAAGCAAAGATAATGCAAATAACGAGAAATGGAACATCGTCTATTTCTATAAATAGGATTGAACAACAAAACTCTATCCTTGTTTAACTGATATAAATTAAATCAAGCATAAATAAGATCCACAATCTGAGAACTTAGGCAGCGATAGCCAATGTCCTTTACAGTTGTTGATCTCTCACACCATACTAAAGCAATAAATTGAAAATGATAAATCAATAATGCTGCTAACAGAAATGGAATAAACACACTTGCTGTAATAACATTTAAAATGCAAAAACAAATCCTTGCGGAAAAGGAACAACAACTACATCTATTGGAAAACTGAACAGCAAAGCTAATGAAATAAAAATGCGCAGCAACTACAAATGTAATTGAATCAGCAACCTTAACCCAGCAGCATGAACATTAATCGCAGTTATTGAAGCAACAACAATTGCAGTTATAATTGAATAGTAACATAATTGATAACAATTGCAATTACAAATAAACAACAATTAAATGAACCACAATCTTAATCAGAGAGCGCAGTATTATATTAGAATTAAGAGCAGGACAATTCAAGTTATGATTAATAATTTTGTCACTACGCAATCCAATTATGATTTCACAATTCTGCAAAATGTTCATAAACAAATAATTGGCTCAAGACACACCTGAAGAAATGAGAAGGAAACCAAACCATCACACTACAGAAATCGAAAAGATAAAATACAGCAGCGCGCACTCACTCGCAGGCCGGGCCTTAGCTAACAATGGATGTCACGGGCTACTTCGGTATTTTAGCAAGAATGAACAACAACTCCCAAATCAGGTATTAATCATTAAATGGTAAAATCATTACAACAGCAGCAGCTTTGAGACTTACAGCCTGAAACAATCCTTTCTTCCTCCTATCCTATCATGAATTCTCAATTCTAAATCTCTAATTCTAAATCCTCAATTCCATCATTTTTCCATTCTCTTTTCCCCTCCTCTCTCTGATCTCTGTTTTCATTTAAATAGAGAGATCAGAGAGAAGTTACAATAAAGATAAGTACAACATGATTTACATAACAAAATTGGATTGTTTCCAACCAATTGATAAACAAGAAGATATATTTCCATCCAGCTTTCAACAAGAACAAGACGAATTTGGCTTTGCAGCTGAGATTTGGAGGATGGCCGTAACAACAAATCTGAGAAAATCGTGCTCAAAGAACCCTACGTTTCTCTCAGTACAAGCCGAATTTGGGCAAACCGTTCTTTATGAAAGTTAATTGGGTCCGTTCTGGACAAAACCCATGTTCCGGATTTTTCCCATTCTGCTTCATTTGCTCAGAATTTCAACCGCAAAACTGTCACTCCTTATTCCAGCGCATTTTTGAGTTGGCACTTTTAATGATCAAATCTTCAATCTGGAAATTATCTTGGAGGCTAAAAATGGTGAATAATGTTACAACTGATTTATTAAAACTATCATTGATAAAATCATGCATAATCATCAATTTATTAGAAATAAAGGAAGATAAATAATATTCATCCATAAGAGCATAAATCATTTATAAAATGGATTTAAATAATAAATTATAATAAATGACGTGATGAAGAATGGTAGAAATGGGTGGAATAAGCGTTCACAAGTGATAATAATAATGGCATATTAACGGCCCAACAATAGTGTGATTGGGTGTGTTATGGTGTGTTTAGTGCACAAGTGTACTAAAACACCGGTGCTTGGTAGGAATTGTTGCAAGCTGCAAGAAATGGTCACAAGAAGAAAATAGTGTTAGCTGGTTAGTGGAATCATACTAACATATAAAAAACATTAATTCATGGGACATAATATGCTGAAAATAAGAAGAAGAAACATAACTACAATAAAAACAAAATAACAAGCTCAAATGATTCAAACAAGACAATAATAGGAACGGTGGATTAATCCCATCTTATTGACCACTATTAGTAAACAAAAGGTAGAATTTTACACACTTGCCAAAGGATCCTTAGATCAATGGAGCTATAATACCCGATGCAAGGTGGGCTTCCCTTAAGCTAGTTCTATAAGGCCTCTCTCCTATCCTAAGGGATTTGGGTTGTTCGGTGGCTAACAATTGAATACTCTAACTCTATTGCTACTCTGGATCACACACTACTGGTTTTCTCATGGGAAATTTGGTCATCATAACAACGTGTTCTCATTTTGTTCTTCTCATGGTGGAAATTTATAAGAAAATTCATATCATTCTTCCCTCTCTTGGTACACTTGTGGATAGTGACCCAAGAGTGGGGGTTGATTCCTTTGTGTGCTCACTTTAGGTGGCTCTAGGCAGCTATCCTTGGGCAGCCTCAAGTGGAGAATCTTGTCCTTAAGTGTGTCAAGTGGTCCTGGATGGTGACTTCCGCCACTCCCAGGGCCGCGTGGCTTTTTGAGGGAAATCCACGCAGACCAATGTGTCTATCGAAGAAAAATATATGAGGAGCCATTTTTGCATGCTTCTTTTATGTGCAATTTGATATTTTTCCTCTTGACATTATATATTTTTAAATTTACCAGATTCTCTAATGATTCTCAGCCATATAAATCCGTCTTCTTAAAATTTTATAATGTCATTTTGCTTGTCTAATTTTCTATTGATTGTTATCACTCAGATTTTCCTTGAAGTTTTTGAGAAGAGGAAAGGGGTCTGAGGTAACCACAAACCAACTTTTAGGTACAGAATCTAGCCAATATGTACTCAGAGAGGGCTCTCTCTGTAAAATTTAGCTTTGTTTTGGAAGATATTAGGCTAATTATAAAGTCCAGGGATTTTGTTTGAGTTTGGGTGATGGAATTCAATAGCTGAGGGTAAGATTGAGTAGTTTAGGCCATTGGGCTAATGGAGTCAAGAAGATGGCTTAACTGGATTAAGTTTCTTAATAAAAGATGGTTTCACAGGGCAAGGTAATCAAACAGGGAACAATTATAGATCTAAAGTGAATGGGATGAACTCAAATTGGATGAAGGGAAATTAAGAATCCTTCAACACATTTGAAAGAGGGAAATTGAGTGATTATTAATAAAGAGAAATTAAGTATTCTTTACTAAATAATCAAAATTCTTAAACTAGAAAAATAGGAGCAATTAAGAATTCACTATTTAAACTAGTTTAGAAGAAAACATTTAGAATAACAACTATTAAAATCAGATTACACTTAAGCACTTCCTGATTTATTCCTTTTCATTAATCATTTAGAAATGAAACACAGATGATATAATAAACAAATATAAAGACTTCAAAACATAAGAGATAGATGACTTATTGATCCGTTGTCTGACACAAGAATCCTGTAAAAAGTCTTTTGCATCAATTCATCATCCAGCTTGCCACACCAAATTTCTCCAACAACACTTTATTCCAAAATAGTCAATGTTACAGCAAAGTCTAAGAATCCACCCCTCAATACTCTAATTGAGGGAGTATTTATACAAAAAGTTATAAAAACATCTCATAACAAATTGAGATATAATCTAGGATGACTCATAAGTATTTTACAACAAACTAGAGACAGATGGTCTCGTAGATAAGAGAAATGATAACTGATGTTGTGTTGTTTCCTTCTTTTGAGAATGTGCTGGATGCAGGCCCTAAGATTTGGCTCGTTGCTGTCCTCTTTAGTAATTATGTGCTGGCTTCTCCGTTTTACTGATATTATTTATCTGCATTGATACTCTTTAACCTCTGTCTACCCTTATATCCTTCTTATTATAACTTTTACTGTAGTCAATGATCAAAAATTCATGTAAGGATAATTTTTACAAAATTTCTAACATTTCTTCCCACCATTTATCTTCCGGTATTCTGGTTCTTTGCAGCTTTATGAGAGTTTCAATAGTCTCTGTATACCTAAAGAAAGTAGGTTGAATTGGGAACAAATGTTTTACCTCATGCTCGAGATAAAACAAATTTTCCGATCTATCATGAAGATTTTTTCCTGTAGGCAATGCTGCTGCTGATGAACTAGTTGAGGAACTGGCCTGATTGTCAACATGCTTGTCCAATTTCTCAACATAACTTTCAAGGTCCATCAATTTATCTTCTGAAACTAAAGGACTGGGCAATCCTTTATTCAAAAAAATATCAAATATTTTTATAAATGCATTTATTTCTTATTTCATATTAGAACATCTTCATTCTAGATTCTGCATCAGAGTTATTTTGGTAAAAACTCTTTTTATTTCCAAAATTGTTCCTGTCCTGTCATGAATGCCAATTTCTTCAAGTTGATGCTTGTTCTGAGTATTTAAAAAGCGGATAAGTTCATTGGCTTCTTCAGGCATGTTTCCCAATTCTTCTCTTGCCTTTAGGACTTCTTCCAGAGCCAATTTGACTAAGTCATTATGTTCATACATTATTTTAATTGAGGGCCATACATCTTTTATTGACTGGATGATATTTTCCCAAAGAATTTCATTTATTTCCTTTAAAAGCTTCTCCAATGTGAGATCCTTCTCCAATTTTTTGACCAACTTTTCTAATCTGTTGACCTCTCTTGTTTTATCTGCAACATTCATCTTCGAGAGATCATATTTTTGTTCCAATTTGGTGAGTTGCACCATTGTTCTCTGTAGCTCTGTCACTTGGAGTTTCAATTCCTCCATTGAATTTATTAATTCTTCTATACTTAAATTGGAAGTATGTACCTGTGACAATTATGTTGACTGACCTGTTGTTGTAGTACCTGTAATCACTTCAGTTGTAGATGTTGGAGTATTTGACTGCTTGTCTTTTAATGCCTTTTCAAGCTATTTTTTAGTTTCATTAAGTTGCTCATTCAGTTTCAAGAGCAAATCCATCAATTCTTCTTCAAAATTTTTCTTTATGATTTCTGCAATCTGTGGATGTCTAGAGGCTAGTAACTTAAGTTCTTTTCTCAAGGTTGCAATATCATCATCTTTTTTCTTGATCAAAGCTTCTATACCCTTGACATCCTTGGGATTATGACCCAATCCAATAATTATTTCCTCCAAAGTCTTTATCCTGTTGTCCTTAGCTTGAGAAGAGGATTTTTCAAGATTTAATTGAGCATTAGTATTCTCCAACGAATCCTACAATTTCTGGGTCATTATTGATTTATCTGTTAGAGTAGAATAAATCCTTTCACCTGTCTGTTTATGCAGCTCAATTTGATCCAAAGGATGAATATCCTTTGCTATGACTTCAAAATTAGTTCTGATATAATCTGCTGCTGTTTGAGGTTGCTACACTTTGGGTTTGAAGTGACTCATTACCATTTTACCTTGTTGAATGTCATAGGCTGACATCAATCTTTGTTGATTCTTAGGAGCCATATTCAAATATTAATTGTAAACTTGAAGTCTGAGTGGACATGAAGGTTTGGAAAAGGAAATTTAATTCTTCATGGGATAAATTGGCAGATTTCTCAAGTAATTCTCCCATGGATAGGCTAGTGAGGGCTTGACCAGGTTGAAATTGCAACATCTCGTTGATAGACTGAGAAATTATGGGAAAAAGGACGGTCTGACTCAGGGAAAAAACTTCTCTTTGATTGGGATCATAATTTTGCATGGCAGTAATGGATTATCTCAGGAAAAATGTGGACTGAAGGGAGAAGATACATGGGAAGATTGGATTCCCATAATCCAAAAATGTCAGAACCTTTCAAGTAATTATCTCTACAGTAGCAAAAAATTCGAAGATGATTTTCACTGAGAACCAGGTCTTTAATTTGGAAATCTCTGTCTACTAAAGGCAGATAATCTAAATCTCTGTGAGGGGCATTCAGGGGTGTGACATTCAGATCCACAGGAATTTCCATTTCTGGTTCTTGTGGATTCAGAAATGAATTGCGGGTTTTGATGAAAAAACAGGCACAATCACAGGTTTGGGAATGAAATTGTAGTTTTGGGAATTGAGGAATGAAATAAAGAGAAATCTTGAACCCTTTTTTATTTTTTTGTGTGGAATTTAAAACAAAAACCAGGATTTTTACAGAGCTCAGCAGGAATTTAGCTAAATACTTGTTTTCCAGAAAATGAATAATGACTAAACAGGTGTTGACTGTAGCGGATGAACTCTGGATTACTTAATTGCAATTTTCTTCAACAAGGTAACGGTTGGAAAAATTCAACAGTTGATTTCGAAATTCATTGCATTGGACACTGGTCACTACACGAAATAATTAAAATGACGCGGGTTCTTTTGTTTTATTCGCAAAGTCAAAGGTTGGCGGGTTTTTTATTTTTTTAATGGATGACGTCAGCAAGTACGGAGGCTTTGTCATGGGAGGCAGGCGGTCAGCAGTTTCCATCGCACAGATTTTGGGGAAGATTGGTTTTCAGCGGAGGGCGAGTGATTCCATATGATGGACGACGCGTGGCGTGGCACTGTTCAGAAAACCGCTTGGCCATCGCGCGTTATCGTTCGGACGAGGATGGGCAGCGATATGGAAGACAACTGTATATCTTGAGTTGATTGATCGAACGGTCTTCGGGAAAGGAAGATGACGGGGAATTAAAATGGTGGGCCCAATGCAATTTATTAAAAATAATCACATTGGGGATGATTTGATTGGCGGATTAGGTTATTAATTAACCTGGAGGGTTAATTAATCCCTTTATACGACGAAGGGTCAGGTTTATTTATTAATTGGAAATTTCAACCAATTAATGAATTTTAATAAATATATGGTCATTTTCAACCAACGGGGCGGGATATATATTATATGGGAATTTTTATATTTAAATTAATATGGGGAAAAAGGGAATTTGCATAGGGATTTAAATAATAAGTTAAAAATTAATATGGAAAATGAATAAAGTGCTAAGTGTAAAACATCAAGATAATGTATTTAACTTATGCTTTTATGAATAGGGTTTTTAATGAAATATTGCATGATTATCCCAAGTAAAATGAGGTTTTACTTAGGAAAAGATTTTTTAGAAGTGAGTGAATGTCATGATGAATTATTTTAAGTACTTAGGCTTTTTCAATTATTGGGCCGAGGGTCCGGTCCCTACAAAATTCAAGGAAATGCCTTGAGCCCCTTTAATTTTCAAATGCCTTAGTACTTAGGGGAAATTAGTGAATTTTTTAGGGAAAAAATGATAAGGGAAGTTAATAATCTGACTTTGCTTTGCTTGAAATTCTTCCAGTGTAGTGTCTGCCTTTCCACTTGTGATGAAAGTAAAGATTTAACACATCTAGAGTCATTATCCATCACATGTAATTCTGCAAAAACATCTACCTACCCTACCTAATTTACCCTACCATTTTTTCTTCTTTATTAGGGTGCACTTAGACTGGCAAACCCTCATCACATTTTTTCTTTTACATCTGGAAATCTATCTAATACTATCCTTATTACATCCAAGGGCTCAGATTAAACTGATGAGCTCCTTTTATTTACTCTACCTATCTACTTATCTACCAAGATTAAACAGTTTGGTCAGATTTTATTCTCTATCTCTAAAACATAAAATTGAAAGATGAACTAGCCAAGCTTAAACTATTTGACTGCTCATAAATTGTGGCATAAAATACAAGTTGCACACAATTTTATTTATTACATAAGAGCAAAAAGTAGTGGCATTTAGACTTGCACACTTCCCTTGGCCTCTCTTTTGGTGGGGTTCATTTTCTTTTCACTTTTTTGGCCATTTTATTCTTTTCACCCTTTGATTTTTCTTTTAGGGTATACCCTCTTTACATTTTTTAAAATTTTTGATTTCTTTTTATGACAATATGGAAAACCTTTGCAACAAGAAAAGGTATAAACATATTACATAGCCCATCAAGTCAATCATGATATATGACACCTATTGGTATAGGAGTTTAACAGTGGTAACTATTGCCCCATAATGTGTGAGGTCTAGGCAGAACTGTATAGCCAAAATACACTATAGTTTTTGTTTTCTGTAACTTGTGTCGAGAGAGAGAAAGAGAGATACATGCATACAACCCACGGTTGGAGACCCCTTACAGTGGGTAAAAGAGGGACCATGTTATGTTGGAAACCTGCAAGAGATAGTCCGATACAATAAATACAACTTTTCTACAAGTCAGGAATGTACCATGATCATGATGCTATGGCTAGTTAAAAAGTATATCTGATAGATAAAATGTTATGTTTGTGTCACTGATATGGTAGTGATCTGCTAATTTGGTTGATGACGCCGATTTCTAATGCCCTCAAGGGTGTTTTTTCATTGACAATAGTTTGAATGTGGTGCCCACATGTGTAATCTTGGTATGACATATAAATTATCATTGTATGCATGAGTGTATGACTAGGACCTTCCCATGTAAGCATTGCTGAAAGAGATGCCTATAATGGCATGGGTCTTCGACAAATATGAACAAAGTGTAATGGTTGTGAAGTATTATACCATATTGACATGAAATCTTGTGTTTTAGTCAAATGTAAGGAGGATTAATGACATCTATAGGCAATGATGTTTCCCATGGTGCCACCCGAGGATGCCCCTATTGTGATGAGGATCCATCCAAGGTACTTCTTCCTTTTTGGAGAATCGGTGTTGAAGTCGACAAAAAGGAAGCCTCAACCGAATGAGAGAGCTACTGATGTAAGGGACCAGGGTCTCTGATATGACAGTTTTAACATAGACATGATGGCGAGGGATGACTGAAAAATGATGATGGGAGTTCAATTGTCCAAGGTCAAAGCATGAAAAAATCAGTTTGGTGGTAGTCATAACTATTTATAATGAGGAAAGCCGTCAAGTTGGTAGGACGTACAGGGTGGGTATATGTTTGTCATGAATGTCATGGTGGATTTGTGTGAAAGGTGTGATGCTCTGACCAAGAGTGATTAGGTATTACTGCCATGGGAGAAAAATGGATGGGTGAGTGGGGAATGTTCTATCTTCAAAATATTTGTACACTTTCAAAAAGAACAAAAAATGGCTTTGGATTGTACAAAACACGGAGACAGGTGCCCCAAAAACATGAAAATTCTCCCTCACTGATGATGTGAAGAAGGTTTTTTTGTTGAGGGTGGGAACCCCATTGGTTGCTCTCAATGCGAGGATGGTGAAGCAGATGGAAAATATTGTAGATGGGATATGTTAATGGGGGGATGGTAGGCCAAATTCGAGATGAGGTGGTGCATATTCGATCTTCTTACAAATACGATAGTCTGGGAAAAGGTTTTTATTTTGATATGGAAAAACTTAATTTTATGCATGGTGGATGAATGATCATGAAGTGCTTCCCGGACTGGAGTGATATGGCCATGCCGTCATATTTTTTTATGCATGGTCTACTTTGAGTGATGGACACCATGGAGGGGGAGGCTCTACCAACTAAAGAGGATGTTCATAATGTGCAAGGTGGAAAGATCATAAACATGGTCAGGTGTTTGGAACCTATGGTTGATTTCTTGTGGAGAAATGATGTTAGGATATGCAGAGTTTCTCTGGAATATATCATGCCGAGGGTAGAATGATACATGCTCTCGAACCTTTGGTGCATGGGGCAATAGGTTTTTTGTTGTGTTGTAAAACACATGCAAAAAAATACCCCAAGCGAAAGCATATTTCTCATTCAAATATTAGTGATAAAATGTGCTGAATGAAAAGAGAATAAGAGAGGGCATACCTCTCGGAACTGAAACTTTTATTTTTTCAGAGGCATGAATGTATGGAGCCTCCTTTGGGAATTATGAGGTGGTGATCACTGTGTTTATTTCAATTCTACAATTGGGCTCTCTGAGCTCTTGTTATGGTCCTTCAAACAATTTGAAAAGGGCGACATATAGGCCAATATGGCTCATTTCAACTCATTTGTGACATTTTAGTGTTTGAGAGTTTGAGATGTCAAAGGTTGTTGCTGAGATTTTCTTCTTGTTGTGGTTATCTTGTGCACCCGGGATTCATGCTACTAGAGTTAGGTAGGCCCCAGAATGTCATGCATTTTAATTTTTTCAATGTGACTCGGTAGGTGTCCGTACAAACTGGGTTTGTACAGAACCCTAGTAATTTTTTGCCTTGACTACGCAGGTGATCAAGGCACATGCATGGAATATCCGCCAGAAACTGAGGATTTGCACGCATATTTCGCACCTGTGGGTGTTTTCTACACGTTTCCTGTGTGCCTGTCCGAGTTACAGACACGTGGTTAGCACGGCTGTTTGAGGAACATGCACACTAAAAGGCCAAGGTTATTTTTGGAAACAATTTGGGAATTTTTCAATTTTTTTGTGTTTTGATGTCACTAATGTGTGTTTTTTTGGTGACAGGATGTTGTGGAGGGAGATATATTGGCCTAAAATCCACATGGTTGTGGCACAAGATTCCAATGCTCATCAGCAGTTGGCTCGATGGGTTCTTCTCAAGTTTCTTGAGAATGACCTCCTACGATCACATGATTGATTACTGTGTTACCTGGTCCGTTGCTCGAACAAGCGGCATAGAGTGATAATACTACAAGGATGTGACTTGAATATCTCTCCAGAGACGAATATTTATTTTGTGATTGGTCTACTGCCTCAGGGTGAGGCACTCTCCTATCCACCACCTCCTGGGAGGGTAGATCTTTGACGTTTTATGGATATCCATGATGGCGAGGGACCTTTAATGAAGGGGTGTATTTTGATAGCATTGGTGACATATTTGGCTAAGTGGTGCACTCTAGTGATGATTTCGAGACTGATGGGGTCATCATCGCCGCACAGGGCATCGGGGCCGCATATTAGTGTTTTGCGCTAGCTGAGGGCTAGAAATTTCTTTAACTTTTCCCGTCACTACTATGAAGTGATGGTGGCTCAGCTACCGAAGGTCCAAGATGGATCTAATATATTCACATGTGCTATCATTCTATGTAGAATTATGTATGAGAGAGTGGTGATGTTGCAGCCCATGGTGGATGTGTCTGCGGGGGGTCATCGAGACCCTCGTATGAGGAGATGGGCCCCAGTTATGCCTCGTAGTAGGGGAGGTGTGATGAGGCATTAATGGAATGTGACCACCAAGGCTTGGTTCGATGAAAACGCTTAAATTTTCCTCCCATATCCATATGTTGAGGTAGAATTTCGGGGGGATCCTGATATGATTCTTCCTGTAATATTCCTACTTTAGCAAGCAGCTAAGGGGAATATTAAAATTTTTATTTTTGCACTTAGTAGTTGGATAAATGGGTAAGGAGGCCCATGCTTAATAAAAAAATGAATAAAACCCATTATAATGTGAAAGGGGATCATCAAAGTAGCTGGATTTTACACTTATGGGTGTGAACAAGGGAAAATGGATGAGGACATAGTCAAGTTTGACTAAGTCAACATGCATGCATGAAGAAGAGGAGATCATGAATAAAACCAATTCAGTGTGAACAAGAATCAACACTGACAGACATTTGTGAGCTGGATTGATTGCACTTGAGTGTGAAAAAGGATGAGGCATATTGAAGAGGTCAACCTTGACCAAATCAAACAGCGCAGTATGGAGGAGTGGCCTTGATGAAGGTACATCGTAATTTTGGAAAGAGATTGCTCATGTGGAGTTGGAAACCCTAATGGGTGGGACCCAAGGTGAGGAGGCTCAAAATTTTTATAAGGAAGATGATGGCAAACATTTGGGGTTAGCTTGGATATTATTCGGTTTGGTCTGCTTAGACTATATGGCGTCCTCTTGCTGTTTAGCAGAGCTGCAGTGCTGTTTAGCACAAGGATCTCCTGTTTAGGAATCCTTCTCCTTCTTGAGAAGCCTCTTGGAGGAGTATTGTACTTTAGTTTTCCACACTCAGGCTTGAGTCCAAGCATCCTCCTTCAGCCATAGCATTATTTCTGCAGAGTATAGTGCTGTGTTGCAGGGTGTTGCAGTGGAAAGTTCCCAACACCACTTTCTCAGCTTATCTTTTTGAGGAGGGAGCTTCCATTTCTTTGCAAGATCTGCTAAGAAGGTTTCTGAGCATTTTTTATTTCTTCACATGTGGCCAAAGCATTATTTTTCATTGACTTCATAGTCCTTAGCAGTATCTGCATTATTTTCTACAATGTTGCAGTAGCAGGGTTTGAACCCTTGCTTGAGAGCTTGTTCCTTGAAGGAAGGGACAACCCTTCTCCCGAAAAGATTTGTGCATCATAATCCTTATATTTAGTGTATATTTAAGCTATTTGTATTCAAATATACATTTTAACTATGTTTTCTAGATCTAGATCTGTAGATCTACTTTTATGTACTTGTGCTCTCATGAAACCCTTGTCGGGTTATCTCTTTGATGTATAAAAGGAGCTAGATCTCCATTTTCCTCCATGCTATGATATAATAAACACCAGATCAGTTATTGCATCATATTTCATCTGAAACCCTCAGAAAATGACGTTGTATATGCTTCAATATCTTTCTTTTGAGCTAAGTCATGGGATTTGGGCCTTTTTAAGCCATACTCGGACCAGGAGGTTTGTTTAACTTAGCTAGAGTGATTTTTTTCAGCTAAAATTTGGTATGTGAGTCCCATATGACATATTATAAGGGATACCACCGTTATTTTCCTCTTTTATTATGCAAATAGCTGGGAATGACGTTTTTAGGGCTTAAAATGCTGCTTCTCCCCACTTTATGGGTCCTAAAATGAAGAAGAAGTTGTTGCTGTAACATCAACTGATGATAATGTTTTTCTTGACACATTTGATGATTGAATAGCTTTATTATACTCCATCATTGTGTTCACATATTGTTGCAGTCCCATTATCGGGCATTTTCCATCCATTCTAGGTGTGAGAGGATTTTTTACCTCACCTAGTTTGCTTGGTTTCTGATTTCCTCTTAGATTTAGGAATTAGATACATAGATATAAGGGATCCAAGGGATAATATTTTTTTCTATAGCATACGTTCCTAAAAAATGAATTTTTTAGGCATGCCTTGCTAGCAATCCCAATTTGGGGATATTACAGTGGTATCAAATCATATTCTTGGCTCCGCCTGTGAGTTCCAGCCATCAGAGGGAGCAAGATCAGAATGATGGAGAGGATTATTTTACTCTCATCACTTTTCAAATACAGAAAGAACCTCTCCCATGAGGTTAAGTTGATGAAGGAGACGAGATGCCAAGAAACTCCTAGAGGGTTTCAAGAAGAGGAAGAACCATGCACTTCCTATTCTCATGAAGAAGAAGACAAAGCGCATGGAAGATAGTTGGAGCATCAAATTATAATTGAATACCTTATTGAGTACAAGGCTCAACTTAGAGCCTTCAAGGAGACTCTAGCCTTCCCATAGTTCATTCAATTAGAGGAAGAAAGGAGACCTTGCAACACAAGAAGGATGAAGGGTAATATGTTTCTATTATCTACTTATGATGGATCATCTTCAGCAAGGACTTGGACAAGAAGAATTGCAAAATTCTTCCTACTACATCCAGTGGTAGAAAGTGAAGCAATAGAGATTGCATTGTTGCACATGAAGGGCAAAGCAAACACTTGGTGTTTCAGCCATATAATTCATGCAAGAGTATCTACTCTTGTAGATTTCATTCAGAGGGTGATCAAGAGATTTGATGAAGAACAATCAAAGAGGGAGGAGCCCTCACCATCTCTTGAGGATACTTATATCAGCACTGTCACAACCATGTAGGAGCAACCTTCAACATCAGTAGTTGAGGGAGCCAATACAGTGAAAGAAAGAACTCTTGCAGCCATGCAAGGGGTTCCCAATGTCCAGCAAGTTATGATTGCATTTCCACTTTCTATTATTGCAGAAAATATTTTAGAACATTGTCGAAATATGTTGTTTTATGACCCAGGATCATCACTTACTACTAATCTAGAGCAGCAAGGTTGCACTGCGCTGTCCAAGAGCAGAAGTGAAGAGACAAGGACCCATTCCTCATAAAAACATTCATATGCTAGATTCATTCAGGAAGCCATGGAGGAAGAGATGTCAAAGGGTAGAAATATTGAGATGAGGAACTCTTTCTCCTCTATAGATGACACTCTATCAGTGAGCATGCCACATCTCAAAGAGATACTTCTACTTGCAACAGATCTAAGGCCTCTTTGGTTTTGGAAGGCCATGCATGAGGAGGAGGTCTCATTAGGAGATCCCATTGGAGGTGCACTTCAAAATTTCATGAAGTGCAAAGTTCTTCAAAGGTTTGAGGAGCATGGTGTCCTACCTTGGGAGGATACCAAACATTTGCAGAATGAGATCCATCACCTCCATTGGGATGAGTGGATGGCAGTATGGAGCAAGAGGATTCCAAACCCCTTGCAGATCTATGATACAGGCCAACAAGAGGCATGGCTACACTGGTTGTTTTTGGGTGAGTTTGGTCACTACCAAAAAATTTCTATTTCTTTATCTCATGCCTTGAATCTCAATGATAGGGTGCATTAAGAAGAAGGCATGATTGTTGTGGCTGTTAAGAAGAGAGTTTAGAAATCATATGTCAAATATTATGTCCATGTATTTACCTTTGTCTGAGATATGTCTCATGTGCTCACTTGTATTTATGTTTGAGATTTATTTCATGTATGTATATTGTTTTGGGAGGAAGGATAACTTCCCCATGATGTATGAGAGAGCTGGTTTGCACTTTTTTGATTAGACAACTCACATGTCCATCAATGTATTATTGCTCCATGATCTGCATTTTGATAATGAAAGGAGGCAACAAGAGTCCTTGTTTCTATGGCTATTATTGAGAGAGTATTTGCTGAAATTTCTCCATATTCATCATGATGTTCTAGAAGGGATGTATGGCACATTGTCTTGTTATTATGATCATGTACAATTGATATATTTTGTTTTTTACTACCACATAATAGATGAGAACTCATGCACAACTAGTACTTTGTTGGAGGACAACTTGCCACATAATATTCCTAAGCAGCAGTTGGGAAAACTGTGCTATATCCCCTGGATAGACCATTGGTATCATGAAACCATCAGCAATTTTATGATTTGGATGCCAAATGGTGATGAGGTGCCATTCATTTTGGATGGGATGGATTGGGCAAGCATGATTCATGACATGGGAGATAGGATCTTCGGAGATCTATTCTTATTTTTTTTTCCACTTGAGGGCAACCTATGTAAAGCCCAAGATCATTATGTACTATACACTTTCCATGAGTGGAGAGGGAGATAGCATGGGGTAGACCATCTTTCCTATCATGTTCATCTATTCAGCCCACCTTCCTTGCAGGAGCCTAAGGTGGAGGAGATATTTCTTTAGTTTCCATGTTGGAGGGTGACTCATCTTGTATGGATGATAGTGTGGGGGTGGAGGCTTTACATGGGAATGTCAGTTCCCAAACAAATTTCAGACTCCATGCCTTGCGAGGAAATTTTTCATTTCTATCCTTGCAGTTTCTTGAGGACAAGCAACATTTGGGAGGGGAGGAATGTAATATTCCTACTTTAGCAAGCAACTAAGGGGGATATTAAAATTTTGATTTTTGCACTTAGTAGTTGGATAAATGGGTAAGGAGGCCCATGCTTAATAAAAACATGAATAAAACCCATTATAATGTGAAAGGGGATCATCAGAGTAGATGGATTTTACACTTATGGGTGTGAACAAGGGCAAATGGATGAGGACATAGTCAAGTTTGACTATGTCAACATGCATGCATGAAGAAGAGGAGATCATCAATAAAACTAGTTCAGTGTGAACAAGGATCAGCATAGAAAGAAATTTTTGAGGTGGATTGATTGCACTTGAGTGTGAAAAGGGATGAGGCAGATTGAAGAGGTCAACCTTGACCAAATCAAACAAAGCAATATGGAGGAGTGGCCTTGATGAAGGTACAACATAATTTTGGAGGGATATTTCTCATGTGGAGTTGGAAACCCTAATGGGTGAGACCCAAGGTGAGGAGGCTCACAAATTTTATAAGGAAGAGGATGGTAGCCATTTGGGGTTAGCTTGGATGCTATTTAGTTTGGTCTGCTTAGACTATTTGGCATCCTCTTGTTGTTTAGCAGAGTTGTAGTGCTGTTTAGCACAAGGATCTCCTGTTTAGGAATCCTTCTCCTTCCTTGAGAAGCCTCTTGGAGGAGTATTGTACTTTAGTTTTCCACACTAAAGCTTGAGGCCAAGCATACTCCTTCAGCCACAACATTATTTCTGCAAAGTATAGTGCTGTGTTGCAGGGTGTTGAAGTAGAAAGTCCCCAACACCACTTTCTCAGCTTAGCTTTCTGAGGAGGGAGATTCCCTTTATTTGCAAGATCTGATAAGGAGGTTTCTAAGAATTTTTTATATCTTGGAATGTGGCCAAATCATTCTCCATCATTGAATACGCAGTCCTTGGTAGGATCTGCATTATTTTCTACGGTGTTGCAGTAGCAGGGTTTGAACCCTTGCTTGAGAGCTTGTTCGTTGTAGGAAGGGACAACCCTTCTCCTGGAAAGCTTTGTACATCATCATCCTTCTATTTATTGTATATTTCAGCTAGTTGTATTCATATCTGTAGTGTAAATGTATTTTCCAAATCTATATCTGCAGATTTGCTTTTATGTACTTGTGCTCTCGTGAAACCCTTGCCGGGTTATCTCTTTGATGTATAAAAGGAGCTAGATCTCCATTTTTCTCCATGTTCTAATATAATAAATTCCATATCAGTCATTCATCATATTATATCTGAAACCCTCAGAAAATGACATTGTATATGCTTCAGTAGCTTTCTGTTGAGCTAAGCCATGGGATTTGGGCCTTTTTAAGCCATACCGGGACTAGGAGGTCTGTTTAACGTAGCTATAGTGATTTGTTTCAGCTCAAATTTGGTATGTGAGTCCCATATGACATATTATAAGGGATCCCACCATTATTTTCCTTTTTTATTACTCAATATATGAGAATAACGTTTTTAAGGCTTAAAATGTTGCTTTTACCATTTTGGGACCTAAAATGAAGAAGAAGTTGTTTTTGTAACATCAACTGATGATAATGCGTTTCTTGACACATTTCATGAGTGAATAGCTTGCTTATTCTCCATCATTGTGTTCACATATTGTTGCAGTCCCATTATTAGGCATTTCCATCCATTCTAGGTGTGAGAGGCTTGTTTACCTCACCTAGTTTGCTTGGTTTATGATTTCCTCTTGTATTTAGGACTTACATACTCAGATCTAGGGGATCCAAGGGCTAATATTGTTTTATGTAGCATAAATTCCTGAAAAATGCATTTTTCAGGCATGCCTTGCTAGCAATCCCAATTTGGGGATATTACACTCCCTGCTTGATATGCTTGGGGACCGACAGGTATGATTTTTGAGTTTTTTTTTGCATTTGTTGAGTGTTTCTAATTTATATGTGTATCATGATGACACTAACATATTTTATGTTACTCTTGCATATGTTGGAGAGGTAGGGTGGTCTACAATGCGGTTGGTGGGACACCAACCGAACTGGAGGGTTCAAGGAGCTCTGCCCCCAGCTGGGTGGTAGGGGGGAGGTCCGGTGCAACCCCAGGGTGGAGTACCCAGTGATGCAGCTAGACCTTCTAGAGAGGGTAGTAGTTCTGCTATTGCTGAGTGTGTTGCAGTGATTTCTCGTGCTGAGGCAGAGGAAGACCACATGGAAGAGATGGCAGAGCAGCTTGCTACTTTAGAGGCCCGAGCCACTAACTTGTCAGATGCTTGGGGCCGAGTGAACCAGTTGACCTAGGGTATGCCGACCCGTGGGCTTGTTGATGACTTAGACGATGTCTAGTTAGAGACATTGATGGCCCAGGAGAGGGGCTATCGACCAACTCTATGCCATGTGGCGACTTCAATTTTGGCGACTGCCCCAGTACTGGCACTGGGTGCAGCTATGGGTCTAGGTGCCCAACCTGGTAGGGTGCATCCCTAGAGATTTTTTTTACATAGGGAAAGCACCCATTATGAGGATGCTTCCCTTATTTTTTACTACATGTGTATATGTATTTTTTGGCTGACTTACGAGTTAGATACATGACTTATTATTTGTACTCTGACACACATTTTTTTTGTATATATGAGATGTATTTTTTGCGGCTCTACATGATGTGTCCATTGTTTATATGTTTTCATGGATGTTGTGTATCACTGATGGATATCTATTTTTTTATGTTTTTTGGTTTTATGTATGATGGTTTATATGAGATACATTCCAGTTTAGGATCTGGTTAGCTATGCGATCTGTTGTCTGGTTTTTATTTCTTGGTACATGTGTGAATGTAATATGATAAAATTGATGGATTAATAGTTTTTAACGTAAATATTTTCTAAACAGATGTGAATCCCATACCTCAAATTCTTGGTTTAACAACGAAACCACTAACTGGGAATCAAGGTAGATATGCAAGTGGAGGACGCCTTGCTTGAAGGCATCGCACAAGAGCCCTATGACGACGTTATATTATTCCTGATTGTTTGTAGATGAGATAATGCATACTCCGTTGGTGAATAATGGAGATTAGTTAGGGTGGTAAATGACCCAGGCGACTGCTGCTAAATTTTGAGAACATCGCGAGGCTCTATCAATGAATCCAAAATAATGGTTGGGTTGAAGATCCATTTGTTACATCAGAGCAATTCTTGTAACAATTATGTGATTAAAAACAAATTTCGTTTTGTGTATGTTATCTCTAGGGCTGATCCCTCATGATATGGGTAAAATTTCTTGAGGTAGAGACCATTGATGAGGTTTCTGAAGAATATTTCGTCGAGCTCTGTCAAGATGTATGCCTCCTTTAGGAGACATTGTTTTATGATATAGGGACCTTTCCACAAGGTTTTGAATTTTCCTGGCCCTAGGGCTTATTTCACGACATCGTAGTAGAGGAATAAATCCCCCGCGGTAAATGATCGAGGGGTGATGTTGCGATCGAACGATGCTTTCACCCACTTTTTATGGGCCTCATTGTGCTAGAGTGACTGTCGTCGACTTTTGTCGATGAAATCTAGTTGTACTAATAATTTCTCTAGAGGTTGGGTGCCATCTAGGAGTTCTATGGGGGCGTGTAAATTGGTATCTCACATTCTATGGGAATCACATCTTCGACCCTATACACCAAGTGGAAGGCTGTGAACCCCATTGATGTTTTTGCTGCCGTGCGGTATGCCTACAGGGCAGAGAAAATCATGTGGTGCCATTTTTTTTTGTGGTTATTCACCATGTATTGTAACATTGTTTTGATTATTTTGTTTACAACTTCTACCTATCCGTTGGATTGGAGGTAGTATGGTGAAGCGAATTCATGTGTGAATCTGAGGTGATGGGATAGCTCCTAGAAAAATTCATTTTCAAAGTGTTTTCCATGGTCGGAGACTAACTCTTTTGGTACACCGAACTAGGCGATGACATGGTTGAACATAAATCATGCAATGGTTTTTGTTGTCTTGTCGTACATGGGGGAACCAGAAACAGGAGACAGGGTGCAAATGGATTGGGTTTGCACCATCTTTAGTACATATACTCTCGTATTTACAGCTGAATCGACACATATGATTGATGAGCAGACAACCCAAGTCATGGTTCTGATACATGATGATACAAATCGTATATGATGTATCATGTCACCAAAATTTGGTGGGGGATGAATTCACATCGTGGGAGCTTGCGTGGGAGAGTTTAGGTTCCTCATAAGGCTGGGCACTTTCTGGGATTTGGAATTTTTGCTTGGTGCAGAGGTTCCTGAATGCTTCCATTAATGGCAATGCCTCTATTTCATGGTCACGACCGGTGCAAATGGTGCACGGTACCACTGTGTCTATCAAGTAGATGGTGTGAGAACCAACACTACTCTTCGTCCCTAAAGTGGATGCTCGAAAAATATCAGGTGTAGGGTAGAGATACCTCTATTTCCATTTCCAAATTTTTGGTTTTGGGGGACTATCTCTCTTGGGAGTGTAGACTTAACACTGCTCTTTCCGCTCGAAGCTTGGGGAGGTGTTCACAATTCATTGTATGGTGGAAATGTGAGCAGATCTAGAAATAAAAGTGCATGATATTCTATTCGTTAGAGAGATGCTTCTGAGGGAGGGAGGATACCATGTGAAAGTTGTTCGTGATGTGCTTTAGTTCTTTACACTATTTGACCTGGTGGTTGATTCTGTCACATAGCCTACATGCTGGCATAGGTTGGACGTGGGTCCTACTAATTCGATGCGTCTTTTTAACTCGCCCAATGTTTTTTTATGGAAATGGGGTAGGCTACCTTGGGGAAATATTCCTTCCATTAGGTTCTCTAAGCTCTGTAATGATGGTATCCCAGCGGTGAATTTCTAATGAATGAATGATATCAATTAGTCGGCGCACTCGAGGGATATAGGTACATCATTGATCATGATGGTTGCCGTGACATACTAGACAAGAAATTATTTCTTGGGTGTTCCCATCCTGCTTTGTTGATAACATGAATGGGAACCACCTCCAGCGTGCTTCTAGGTTTGGGCATCTAGCAACCACATGGTTGTCTGCATTACAAAATGCATAGGTTGGTCTTCTCTGTGGATGGTGGGTGGGGGTGATGAAGGGTTCCCTGACTAGCCACTTTTCTGATGATAGGAATAGAATGGACCTACTTGTCACATCCTCATGCATTGTCGAGCTATCCATGGATTCTATGTTTGAGTCATCTTATAGGGAGAGGCGCAATATGTTCATGTCCAGACTGGTTAGCGCTAAGAGAAATCAAGGGATGTAATGACAATGGCATAGTGGGTGATCACCACCACATACTTGACATGAATGCTAGATGGCTAGAATGTCGGCGTGGTATACTACATTAACTGGATACCATCGTTGAAACAATTCTATGGCTGCACAATGATGAAATGATATTTTTCATCGTAGAGTGCACAACGTTGGATAGGAGGAGGGAGAATGAACTAGAGTATTTTTGGTGACTGTCGTACCTCCTACATGTATAATATGACACGAGGTTCTTCTCCATTTCACTGTTTGGAGGGATCCTCTTGATATGATTTTTATAGGGCATGTAAGTAATCCCTATATCGCAGTATTTTTGGACAATTGTGAGTGTAATTCCCATAATTGTTACAGATAGCGCATTCATGGTTAGTACGCAATGCTTTGCCTTGGTTTATTGTGGTTGGTTCCTTTTTACAAGAGCTTGTTGTCTGTTGCACTGAAAATTGTCACCTTGAAATTTTTTTGTCCGTATGAGCTCATTATCACTCATACTTTCCTCCTTTGCAATTCCAAAAACATCAGTTCCTCATGTCAAGCCTTAAAAATAAGATAAAAGCTCTCAAAAATCTCTAAAACTCTGGTATCGCACTTTCTATTTGTCTTACTTGCTCTCCCGCACCTAATGATCATGTCTCCTACGTACCTGACTGCACTTTCTCTATGTTAAGGGTGTGGACCCATATAAAATATTAAAAGGGCGCAATTAAACTCAAAAAGCTCACTTTCAGTCATTTCTAGAAGTTTCTGGAAGGAATCTTGCGGCGGCAAGTCCGCTCTTCTCAGGTTCATGTATCCCATGCCTTAAGGAGCTAACCCCTTGATGTGATGAGCTTATCCCTTTGAAGGAGGATTCTATCCCTTCATAGGTGGAACTATAACCTCCTCTTTTGTACTATGAAAAGAGGCATTGGGCAGCCTCAAAGGGAGTTCAATCTTTAGTGTTATTTGAGGTAAAGTGTTGTTGGAACTTAGACTCCTTTAGCTAAGATTTTATGAGGAAAGATTACATACCTGTATGTATCTCGGTTGGAAGAGTGCAAGGCTTGTCAGAGTAAAGGAAATTCCTATTTCGGACCCTGGGAAGACTTGTTCAACATCAAGGCTGAAAAGGTTGTAAGGTTCTTCTACTATTTCAAAGTTAATACAAATAAGTTTGTTTTTCTCAATAAGCTGTCAATTGATTGTTTATTTTATGGATTCTTTGATCAGCATAATAGATATGATTTATGAATATATGCTATGCAGGTTCTATTTGATTTTTGTTTTTTTGTGATTGCAGTTATTCTAAGATAACTCTTTCGGGTGACTGAAGGACGACTACTACAAACAAGCGTTGGATCAAGGTAGGATCGTAACACCTTTGTAGCATTTACTTATAAATCGTTATATATCTAGAAAAAGATAGATTTAATTTTTTTTTTGTTGCTAGAATATCTTCTGATACTAGGGAGATTGGTCTTGTCTGCAAGATCGATTTATCCGGCCAACAAATTGGCGATTCCGCTGGGGAAAGAATTTGAGTTTTGTTTTTTCCTTTATTTTCACTTGAGAAAATGGTTTTTTTTAGTTTTTTATTGATGTATACTGGCTTGGGTAGCTTAGTTTTACTTTTCTTTCAAAAGTTTTAAGAACTTTTTTTTTTCTTGAATTATTCTATGGACCGCACTTTGTCTTCACACACAGTGTGGGCATCTTCTCACTTTCCTTAAGCAACCAGTGCGAGACTACACTTGTTGCCTCTGGAGCCTACAGACCCTGTTAAATTTTTTTTTAAAATTAAGATTTCTTCTTCCAGTTTAATTTTAGATTTGATTTAGGATTCTTAGCATCTACCCAGATCTGTATTTTTCTTTCAAAAAGCCTTGTTTATGAGTTTCTTTACGCAATTTTTCATCTCATCAATCTCCGTTAATTTAATTGGGTGTTTTGAGTCTCTTTTTAAAGAAATTCTTAATTTGATTTACTTTGGTCATTACTTGGAGGTTTGTCTCAATATTTTCACAATTTTTCATCTTTTTGCTTTTGTTTTTGCAAAAAAAGTTCCCCCTCATTTGCTAAATTGTGTATGAGTGTTAATCGCCTTTGAGTGTTTTTATTTTTTGATCTTTTGAACTCTCATCCAATTTTCTTTACTTACACTTGATTGGTTCTTAGATTACATTAGAATCATCTTGTGTTTGACAATTCTCTTGCATAGATCACATTTTCATAATTAGAATTCTCATTTTCAGAATATGAATGAAAATTGTGCATAAATTACATTTACATACTTTTCAAGTGAATTGTGCATAGATCACAACTGCATAGTTTACATTTTGGAAAAATAAATCGTAGATTTAGTTCGTTTCTTTAATTTTAATTTACATGTTTTTATGCTTGTTTTAAAAACACAAAAATAAAAAATATGGAATTGATTAGCATTAGTTTTTCTTGATGAAATTAGTGCATTAGAGAATTTGTTATATTTTCTCTTATTAATCATTTTTTTGCATAGTTGGAAGTGAATGGAAACTCTCTCCTTACTTTAATTAGGATTCATTGAATTGAAAAGATTACGTTATCATATTCGATTGCATTCATTTTTGGGTCGGGTCATAACACTATTGGTTTCATATCCATTTACCCTTTGAGTAATAACAACCTAAATAAAACAACGCTTTATTAAAATTCATCTAGTAATTTTTACATTTTTAGGGCTCTTTCCACCAATCTAGCTTAGGATTAGTGCTTTGGAATAGGTTGTAGTTAACTTTCCAAAGCAACTAAAACAAACAAGTAGTCGATCTTGCGATAGGAAAAATTCCAATTGTTGCATGTATGCTCTGGGAAGCTCCTCTTAAAGGAGTCAAGCATGAGATCATATCCGAACCAGTGAGGTAATCAATCCTTCCTCATTGGGAACGATAGAAGATATACACGTATTAAAAATGGTAAACCTCAGATTGACCATTGTCTAGGAGCCTAGGGTCACTTGTCCGTAAACCTTGGATTATGTCAAGGACCCTTCAAGGGGATTGAGCTTTTTTACTCTGCCCTTGCGTGTGTGTCGGATCGTAGACTGTTCCCCCAGGTATATTTTTTTCTGTTGGTAAACTTAATGGCCATAAACTTTAGGATTATTTCCCAAGGTGATGGTGGAGGGAAGATTCCACTGTACCTAGAGTAGACGTCATCTAGACTCACTTGGACTCTCAGGAGGGTTATCTTCACTCGATATGGTATAGTGGAGAAACTTTCATCAGTCTGTTTCATTAAGCAGGTTATCGGGGTAACTATTCCCACCGCCATTTCTGCATTGAAATTCTACGATGTTGGATTTCATCACCAACTAGTGTTTTTAGTGCGGGAATCTACTGTTTATGTGTGGTTTGACTCCTAGATTTGATAGCGCGTGTTTATTTGTTTGTTTTTAATTTTAGAGACCATAGGTGTGATTTGTGAATTTTAATTGTTAGGTGTGAATTGTGAATTGTTAATTTTAGTTTTAAAATTTTTAATAAAATTCACTGAAGTTGAATATAATGGCAACTATTGCAGAATTTACCAACCAAGAAATCCCTCCTATCGAGAATCCTAGTACTTTTACTTGCTTTGGAAATGTTGGTCCTCCTTATATGGCTACATTTTCATTACCTAGATTTACAATAGGTTTACCGGTATGGTTATTTTCAACTTCGTTGGCCTCGAATACTCCAATTTTTCCACCTCAACCAGATGCTTCACCTCAACAGAGTTCACCATCTCAACATCACCAACCTCATGTTGACCCTTTACCTTCTTCGCCCAATATTTATTCCTCCCTTTCTTCCTCTTCACTTGGTAAAAGCCTTGATGCTAGTAACCAGGTGACTAAGAAGAAGAAGAAAGGGAAGAAGAAGAAGAAGAAGCAAAATAATAAAGAAGTCAACCAGTCAACCATGGCTGTAGATGTTAGTAGTGTTGAAGAAACCTCCAACATGCATCATAAACCCAAATACCCTTGCAGGCTTTGTAAGGGTGACCACTTCCTTATCAATTTTCCTGGTATTCCTCATGCGCTCTAGCAGTTACGCTTAGGGGGCATTAAAACATATCTGAAGCATAGTTTTTCTCTGTTTCAAGATTTTGTAAAAATGAATCCTATCTCGAGTTGATTTCAGTTATTTTCAAGACTCGTTAAACTCATGAAAATCCCAAGATGATTTTGTTATCTTTCATTCTTGTAAAACACATGAAAATGTCGAGTTCTTTCCGTCTTTTCGTGCTCGTAAATTAAATTGAAAGTCAGCCACAGGAGTATATTTTTATCCCTTTTCAAACTCGTTAAAACTTACGAAAAAGTGAAAACCATGAGTACATTTTTATCCCTTTTTCGAACTCGTTAAAACTTAAGAAAAATCGAAACCTTGGATTCCTCTTTTAAGCCCTTTTCAGGCTCTCGAAAATTGAAAATATTGCTGAGAAATTGATTATTCGAACTCGTTAAAATAAATGCATGAACATCCTTTTAGTATAAGTTTACCCCTTTTATGGAATGAAATGGAATATTTACGAAAAAGGTATACGTTGACTAATTACGGTCAATAGAATTCTATCCCACATTATTCTATCCCTTTTTTGGCTCGAGAGACTAAATTTATGAAAAATTACACCCATGGATTTTTCTTAATTTTTTTCTTCTGACTCCCTAAAATTGAAAAACACCGAGTTTCTCCTATACTAGACTTGTTAAAATTTAACAATAAAGGACCTGTTCAATTTTAAGCAGGAACGAACCACTCCTTATTAGGGTTCAAATTTTAAACTAAGTTGGACTCATCTGAAGGATGAGCTTATAAGCAAGAAAATGTTATCCTCCTCAAGCTTGTCAAAATAAATAGGTACTTGCCAGAAATGGTGGGGGAAAAGAGAGAAAAATTAACCTGTTTGTTAACCATTAACTACTCTTGAACACAACACTATTGTTCACCTGGGTTGAGAAAATCCTTTGCCTAACAGTTAATCAAACCATATTGAAAAATTTTAGCCGGTTTCTTGGTATTAGCTTTGGGTTAGTTGTCACCAAGCCATCTGCAGTGTCATTATGTGTTCAAGAGGACAGTTCAAACAAAACATTCATCTGAAAAATATTTGTTTTCCATTTTGACCATCCCTGAGTCATTCATTGCCAATATATTTCTTCAAAACTTGATCTATGATTTCATGTTGTGGGCTTGCCTACGAGGGATCACTTTCTATTGACAATAGCTCATTATCTAGGAAGTTGATCTAGAAATCATCAGTATCTTGAAATTTGCATGCCTCAATGGCAGGTTTCTCGCCTTCGACGACAGGTTGCATCATTGACCTTTGATCGAATGATTCTGTGACATGTTCGAATTTAGCTCATTCATTCACATTTCATGGATTGTACTGAGTACTTTGAGGGCCATTGACATTACTGCTGGTTTCTCTCACACTTGTTAACAGTTCACATTATTGACTGGTAATCAAGTGGTTTCTACCATGTTTGACTTCGACACATTCATTCACATGGATAGAATCATACTAGTTCGGGAAGCGGAAATCAAGACCCTGGATCTAGTTTCTACCATCCAGGCTGTGAGAAATTTTGTTATTCATTTATACAGTGGACTATTCATAAATAGATGGCTACGTCCATACTGTGTCTGCACATGTCTATACTTTTTATGGATTGAAAAATCATTCCTGTATCAGAACAGTTTAAGTCAGTTTTCTAGTTAATTTTGATCTGAGTATGGGAATGCCTACCTCAGCGATGATATGTCTACATATATATATTTTGCATTGAATGTTTTTACAGGTTCTGACTAGGGTGTCCACAGGATGATCCTTGAAATGATAAAGTATTTCACTCTTCATACATGACAGACTCTATCTTCATCTATTACAGACGTCACACTTTAGGGGGCAATCTGTTGCACTGAAAAATTGTCACCTTGACATTTCGTTGTCCGTATGAGCTCATTATCACTCATAATTTCCTCCTTTGCAAGCCCAAAAACATCAGTTCCTCATTTCAAGCCTTAAAAATAAGAGAAAAGCTCTCAAAATTCTCTAAAACTCTGGTATCGCACTTTCTCTTTGTCTTACCTGCGCTCCCGCACCTAATGGTCATGTCTCCTGCGTACCTGACTGCACTTTCTCTATGTTAAGGGTGCGAACCCTTGTAAAAGATTAAAATAGCACAAGTAAACTCAAAAATATCACTTTCAGTCATTTCTAGAAGCTTCTGGAAGGAATATTGCAGTGGCAAGTCCGCTCTTTTCAGGTTCATGTATCCCATGCCTTAAGGAGATAAACCCTTGATGTGAGGAGCTTATCCCTTTGAAGGAGGCTTCTATCCCTTCATAGTTGGAACTATAACCTCCTATTTTGCACTATAAAAATAGGCATTGAGCAGCCTCAAAGGGAGTTCAAGCTTTAGTGTTATTTGAGGTAAATTCCTGTTCGAACTTAGACTCCTTTAGCTAAGATTTTATGAGGAAACATTACATACCTGTATGTTGTTGGGAAAAATACTGAGAGGGGGGGGTGAATCAGTATTTACTGCATATTCAAAACTTTCACTTTTCTGCTTCTAAAACGCATACGCTACTTTCCTGAACCAGACTTGCGTATATACGTGGATACCCTTTACGAAAATCGCATATACACAGATATCTAATTATGTCAGTAATTCTTCACTCAAATCATTCCTTCATTTAGTCATCAGATATTCAATAAGCAGTAAACATGTGCAGTAAGAACAGAATAAATCATGACACAAAGCATCACACATGAACACCAGAATTTTAGGTGGAAACCCAAGTCGGGAGAAAACCACCGCTGCAGTTGCTCAGCCTTCAATATTTTATTATAGAGAAAACATCCTACAACATATGTACTGGCGCAGACTTGACCAGCACGCAGGCACCCACCTGCGCTCGTTTACCAGCCTCTCCTGGAAGGGAGCTACGACCCCCTGACTCGTTTACCAGCCTCTCCTGGAAGGGAGCTACGACCCCCTGATCTCGTTTACCAGCCTCACCTGGAAGGGAGCTACTACCCCCTGACTGAAGTCTACAACCTTCAGCACCACCTTGGACCACGTTTCATCAATTTTCACACTGGATCCGACCACTTCAATAGAACACAACTTGCAGACCGCAATTCATCATATTTCCAGACCGAACCCTTTCCATACTTTTAAGCACGAACATACATCATCAAAAGATACATATCAACACAGATCAGATATCAGAAACACAGCAGAATAGATCAGATGTTTCATACCCCTTGCTTCAGCAAACCCTAGTTTGCATACGCGCTTTTACTTCACTGATGTCGCGTATATACGCGCTTCCGTCCACACAAACCAGCGTATACCTCAGTGTATATTTTATTGCGCATACGCGTTTTCTCTTCGCTGAAGCTGCGTATATACGCGCTTCCTCCGCGGCGAAGTAGCGTATAGATCTTCTATCACTACAGAGCAGCATACTTCATCAGATCAGATATTCAGTTCAGATCTACCCTTTTGCTTCAGACAGATGTTCGCCTAGATGCTCGCCTCATCACAGATCTAAGCCTTCCATAATCAGATCTAGCAGATATAAGAGCAATTCAGATCTAGATCCCCTTCTTCATCATTGGTGCTTCATACATTCAGATTTATCATTCAAGTGTAACCCTTTCCATTCAGATATACTTCAGAGAGAAGTATTCATTCAAGCTCAGACATCTTGCACCCACACTCATGATTTGCACAATGAAATTCTTCTCCTTATATATGTTTATCCTTTTTCAATACCATGAGCCAAAATAATACCATGAGCCCAAAACAACCTGGACGGGGTCAATTAGGCGGATCATTACCCAATACCATGGGTCAATACCATGTTGGTTACCCTTGGTTTTGCACTTTTTGAGCGCTTTAGCCCATACGCGACTTGGCACGTTATTTTCCGCGTGCATACGCGACTTCCCCTAGGCCAATCCGCGTATACAAAGAGACATACTCTTTTCATCATATGTTGAGCACATTCTGAATTCTTTTCTTCATTGCCTTCTGTACATACTGCAGATACATCAGATTTACTTCATCAAGAACATATTCTATCAAGCACAACTTCATCAATTAAGTTGCCATCTTCTTCATTAAGTGAGTTGCCATTCAATGACAACACTTAGCATCATATTGCTAACTAACATCATATCACATCAGATTTACATCGTTTACCAAGTCCATCAAGTCAAGCATAACTTCATCAGGTGTATTGCCATCAAGGACAACACATGTCAACTGTCACATGTCTTCATCTTCATTCAGAGGGTTGCCATCAAGGACAACATCCTGCATCATATTTCCAACAATCTCCCCCTTTGGACTTGATGGCAACCATGATGGTGTTTGGTTACCATAGCAGATAGATATCATGTCACTCTCCCAAATATGTCACATCATTATCTTTTCTTTATTCAAACACCATGTCACTCTCCCCCTTTGACATCAAGGGCAAAGGGCGGATCAAAAACCAACATTCTCCCCCTTTTCTCCTCATGTGGAAGGAACATTCTGCAGATCTGATGTGTGCTGAAGTGGCCAAGCTCCCCCTAAGTTCATGCAAAATCTTCAAACATATTTTTCAATAAAGTACATGACTCAAAGACTTTCCTATCACCAAAGACTCATACTTACAACAAATATCCAACCAAGTGGATTTACATATGAGACTCAAGTACCCAACCAAGTGGGTTTACACATTTGACTCAGCTACCCAACCAAGTGGGTTTACAAATTTGACAAGTCCTTACATGACTGAATATTACAAATTTACATCATGGGTCTTAACAAGACCTTTTCATCAAATTACAAATATGACTTTAAGACCAACACCGGAAAGACCTCAAGAGAGATTATAAATCAGAAACACCATAATGCCAACAATGCATTATACTCAGCAAAACGAATGCTCCCCCTGAAACTGTGCAACCAAGCAATCTTTCCAAATGACTAAGGCTCCCCCTTAGATTGTGCATCCTGAAAACTTCCACCAACAAATCATCAAGGCATCTTCATCAAAACATTAGAAACAGAATTATGAGAACTGGAACACCACCAGAGATACCAAACAGTAACAGACAAAGAACAAAGGAAGATCACAGCCTTAAGCAAGAACGTCGAAACCAACCAAAAAATTTTCAGCAACCAACCATACGCGGTTTTGATGTGCCGGAACTCTTCGTACATACGTCGACTCCAGAGCCAGCGGCACCACAGATCTCAAGCCATCTTCTAAAAAATTATGCAGATTTGTTATTTTGACTGGCAGAGAACACTCCCAGCTTCTGTCTTAGATACTCGAACGCTTCCCTGGGCAGAGGTTTGGTAAAGATATCAGCAACTTGTTCTTTGGAGGGAACATACTCCAACTTCACCGTTTGTTCAAGCACTTGTTCACGTAAGAAATGATACTTGATGGGAATGTGCTTGGTATTCGAATGCATAACAGGATTCTTTGAGATACTGATGGCACTTGTATTATCACACATAATGGAGATAGGAGTTGCACATTTGATTTGAAAATCTTGCAAGGTTTGCATCATCCATAGGAGTTGAGTGCAACAAGATGCAGCAGCTACATACTCTGCTTCAGCTGTTGATAAGGCAATAGAGTTTTGCTTCTTGCTGAACCAAGATACTAACCGGGGCCCCATGTAAAATGCACCACCACTAGTGCTTTTCCGATCATCAACAAATCCAGCCCAATCTGCATCAGTGTAAGCATGAAGAGTAAGATCAGCATCCTTTGGATACCATAGACCAAAGTCTTGAGTTCCTTGTAGATATTTGAATATCCTTTTGACGGCCTGAAGGTGAGACTCTTTTGGATTAGCTTGGAATCGTCCAAAAATCCCAACAACATGCATAATGTATGGTCTGGTCCCAGTGAGATAAAGTAGACTTCCAATCATCGATCTGTATTCTGGTTGATTCACAGTGGGAGAATCATCATTAGAACTGAGACTGCATCCGGTTATCATTGGTGTACTTACATGTTTGCATTCTTCCATGCCATACTTCTTCATAATTTGCTTAAGATATTTTGCTTGTGATAGAAATATACCATCTGCAGATTGATGCACTTGCAAGCCAAGAAAGAATGTTAGTTCCCCAAGTAAAGACATTTCAAATTCTTGCTGCATGACAGAAGCAAATTTTCGACTCATAGATTCTTCGTTACTTCCAAAAATGATATCATCAACATATACAACTACAATCAATAGTTTATCATTTTCAACTTTTGTGTATAAGTTGCTATCAGCAGACCCCTTTGAAAATCCTTGTTGATGAAGACATTTGTCAAGACGATAATACCAAGCCCTTGGAGCTTGTTTGAGTCCATACAGAGCCTTTTTAAGTCTACAAACAAGATTTGCATCATTTCCCAAAATGAATCCTTCCGATTGTTCTATATATACTTCTTCTTCTAGATCACCATTAAGAAAAGCAGACTTAACATCCATTTGATAAACTTTGATTCGTTGATGGCTTGAGAAAGCAAGAAACATTCTTATGGCTTCAAGTCTAGCTACAGGAGCAAAAGTTTCTTCAAAGTCTATACCTTCTTGTTGAGTATACCCTTTGCAAACCAGTCTAGCTTTGTTTCTTACAACATCCCCATTCTCATTTAACTCGTTCTTGAAGATCCATTTAGTTCCAATGACATTTTTATCATGAGGTCTTGGTACCAAATCCCAAGTGTCATTCTTTTCAATTTGCTCAATTTCTTCATCCATGGCTTTATTCCAACATTCATATTTGCTAGCTTCATTGACATTGTGTGGTTCAATTGTGGATAGAAGTGCCAAATTACTAGAAGATCCCGCAAGAGTTCTCCTTGTTCGTACACCTGATTCCTTGTCTCCCAAAATTTGAGATTCAGGATGATTCTTTTGAACATATCTGGATGGAGCTTTTTCAGATAAATCATTTTCATGTTCTTCATTTGATTCACTGTCTATATCATTTCCATCTGATGTAGAAGGCCATATGTCATCATCATCTTCTTCTGTTGTTTGTTTTTCTTCTTTAGGAGCTGCAGAAGACTCGTCAATAACAACATCAATACATTCAACAACCTTTTGAAGCCTCTTATTGTAACATGTGAATGCTTTGCTTGAAGATGAGTAGCCAAGAAGTATCCCTTCATCTGATCTAGGGTCAAACTTTCCAAGTTTTTCATCATTATTTTTGATAAAGCATCTACTTCCAAAAACTTTAAAATGCTTTACAATGGGAGATTTGCCATACCAGAGTTCATATGGAGTTTTATCACTGTTTACCTGGACATGAGCCTTGTTGAGAATGTTAACTGCTGCACGTGCTGCTTCACTCCAGAACATGTTAGGAACATTAGAGTCAGCAAGCATAGCTCTGGCCATTTGAACAATTGTTCTATTCATTCTTTCTGCTACACCATTTTGTTGTGGGGTGCCTGCTACAGAGAACTGCCTTTTAATGCCATGTTGTTCACAAAATTCAAAGAATTCATTTGACGAATATTATCCTCCTCGATCAGATCTAAGACACTTGATTTTTGAATCCAATTCATTTTCTACCAGTGCTTTGAACTTCTGAAATTTTTCAAAGGCTTCATCTTTGTGTTTAATAAACGTGATCTCACACATTCTGGAGTAGTCATCAATAAATAGGATATAGTATTCTTCCCCACGTAATGAATTTTTCCTCATAGGTCCACAGATGTCAGTATGAATGAGTTCAAGAGGCTTACTTGATGAACCTTCTTTGGTATTAAATCGGACTCTGGTCTGCTTACCAAATTGACAAGATTTGCATATGGTACTTTCTGGAAGATTGATCTTGGGAAGATCACGAACAGCTTGAAGTTTGCTTGCTTTTTTGATTTGAGAGAAACTCAGATGTCCCAGTCTTCGATGCCATAGCCAATTTTCTGAAGATTTGCTTAAGTAACATTGTTCTATGCCGTTGAGTACATACAGGTTGCTTGGATTTCTTTTCCCTTTTATAATGATTTTACCTGTATCAAGATCATGAACCACACATTCTTTGGAACTGAAGACCACTTCTTCTCCTTGATCACACATTTGACTAACACTCAATAGGTTATGCCTTAATCCATCCACATACATGACATCTTTAGCCTTCACCTTTTCTTTTAGAAATACTGACCCTTTTCCTTTAATAACAGCACGAGTATCATTTCCAAAAGTAACTTTCTTTTCCTTCTCTAGAGCATTATAAGTATGCAGCTTGCTTTTGTCACCTGTCATGTGTCTTGAACACCCGCTATCAATATACCATTGATTCTCTTCACCCTCTGCAAATAACGCTATCCCACAATTTTCAACTGGTAATTCTTTCTTTTTCCACACTTTAGAGCTTGAGGGAACATGCTCTTTTGGCTGGACCTTGCTCCTGCATTCAGATTCTTCATGACCAAAGTTATTGCAATAAGTACATTCAACTTCATTTTGAAGAGGAGAAAAATTGTTATAGGTGTTCTTCTTTGGTTCATCCTTCATCCTTATCTTTCTTGCTTCTCTGGTCATGATGGTTTTATATGCAACACATTGAACAGCTTTATGACCAAAGTTGTGACATGTGAAACATTGACCATTGAAGTAGAAATTTATGTGATCATGAAATCTTCTATTAGACTTTACCTGTTGGTTGTAGCCATTTTGAAAGATCTCCTTGTTAGTGTTTCTTGAATTGAGGTGATCTTGCTTTACCTGTAAAGATTCTTTGTTCTCTTGCTGAGTGGCTGAATGTAGAGAACCAGCAGTGGCTGCTTTTAGAGAATTTGGTGCTGATTTCTGAGAAGATTCCCCAGTATATCCAAGACCTGTTTTTATAAAAGGAGACCGTTGTACCTTGATAATCTCATCCAAGGTTTCTGAACTTTTAGCAAATCTGAGATTGAGAGAATTCAATTTCTCATTATCCTTCCTTAGACTTACTACTTCACATTCTAGATCCTCCATGCGTTTTTCTCTTGCTTCAAGCTGATTTTTAAAAGTCTCAATGATTATGTTCTTTTCTTCTAGGCTTACTTTGAGTTGAATGTTTTCTTCAAGAAGATTATTGTCTTCTAGAGAATCCACACAGGTACCCTTTTCTTTTTCACACTCTTTCATGAGAGCCCATACTTTTGTACCAAAATTCAGCAAGGCTTTTGTATGTATACTTCCCATTGCGACGGATCTCCTTCAAGCGATCAAGCTTCTGCAGAAGGACCTCCTCTGATACCAATTGTTGGGAAAAATACTGAGAGGGGGGGGTGAATCAGTATTTACTGCATATTCAAAACTTTCACTTTTCTGCTTCTAAAACGCATACGCTACTTTCCTGAACCAGACTTGCGTATATACGCGGATACCCTTTACGAAAATCGCGTATACACAGATATCTAATTATGTCATTAATTCTTCACTCAAATCATTCCTTCATTTATTCATCAGATATTCAATAAGCAGTAAACATGTGCAGTAAGAACAGAATAAATCATGACACAAAGCATCACACATGAACACCAGGATTTTTTAGGTGGAAACCCAAGTCGGGAGAAAACCACCGCTGCAGTTGCTCAGCCTTCAATATTTTATTATAGAGAAAACATCTTACAACATATGTGCTGGCGCAGACTTGACCAGCACGCAGGCACCCACCTGCGCTCGTTTACCAGCCTCTCCTGGAAGGGAGCTACGACCCCCTGACTCGTTTACCAGCCTTTCCTGGAAGGGAGCTACGACCCCCCGATCTCGTTTACCAGCCTCTCCTGGAAGGGAGCTACAACCCCCTGACTGAAGGCTACAACCTTCAGCACCACCTTGGACCACGTTTCATCAATTTTCACACTAGATCCAACCACTTCAATAGAACACAACTTGCAGACCGCAATTCATCATATTTCCAGACGGAACCCTTTCCATATTTTTAAGCACGAACATACATCATCAACAGATACATATCAACACAGATCAGATAGCAGAAACACAGCAGAACAGATCAGATATTTCATACCCTTTTCTTCAGCAAACCCTAGTTTGCATACGCGCTTTTACTTCACTGATGTCGCGTATATACGCGCTTCCGTCCACACTAACAAGCGTATACCTCTGTATGTATTTTATTGCGCATACGCGCTTCCACTTCATCGAAGCCGCGTATATACGCGCTTCCTCTGTGGCGAAGTAGCGTATAGATCTTCAATCATTATAGAGCAGCATACTTCTTCAGATCAGATATTCAGTTCAGATTTACCCTTTTACTTCAGACAGATGTTCGCCTAGATGTTCGCCTCATCACAGATCTAAGCCTTCCATAATCAGATCTAGCAAATATAAGAGCAATTCAGATCTAGATCCCCTTCTTCATCATTGGTGCTTCATACAATCAGATTTATCATTCAAGTGTAACCCTTTCCATTCAGATATACTTCAGAGAGAAGTATTCATTCAAGCTCAGACATCTTGCACCCACACACATGATTTGCACAATGAAATTCTTCTCCTTATATATGTTTATCCTTTTTCAATACCATGAGCCCTTTTTTCAATACCATGGGCCAAAATAATACCATGAGCCCAAAACAACCTGGACGGGGTCAATTAGGCGGATCATTACCCAATACCATGGGTCAATACCATGTTGCTGCCCTCTTGGTTTTGGTACTTTTTGGAGCGTCAGAACAAGTACGCGACTTGGCACGTTATTTTCCGCGTGCATAGACTTCTTCTAGGCCAATCCGCGTATACAAAGAGACATACTCTTTTCATCATATTTTGAGCACATTCTGAATTCTTTTCTTCATTTCCTTCTGTACACACTGTAGATACATCATATTTTCTTCATCAAGAACATATTCTATCAAGCACAACTTCATCAAGTAAGTTGCCATCTTCTTCATTAAGTGAGTTTCCATTCAATGACAACACTTAGCATCATATTGCTAACTAACATCATATCACATCAGATTTACATCGTTTACCAAGTCCATCAAGTGAAGCATAACTTCATCAGGTGTATTGCCATCAAGGACAACACATGTCAACTGTCACATGTCTTCATCTTCATTCAGAGGGTTGCCATCAAGGACAACATCCTGCATCATATTTCCAACATATGTATCTCGGTTGGAAGAGTGCAAGGCTTGTCAGAGTAAATGAAATTCTTGTTTCAGACCCCGGGAAGACCTGTTCAACATCAAGGCTTAAAAGGTTGTAAGGTTCTTCTACTATTTCAAAGTTAATACAAATAAGTTTGTTTTTCTCAATAAGCTGTCAATTGATTACTTATTTTATGGATTCCTTGATCACCATAATAGATATGATTTATGAATATCTGCTATGTAGATGCTATTTTATGTTTGTTTGTTTGTGATTGCAGATCTTTGAAGATAACTCTTTTGGGTGACTGAAGGACAACTACTACAAACAAGCATTGGATCAAGGTAGGATCATAACACCTTTGTAGCATTTACTTATAAATCGTTATATATATAGAGAAAGATAGATTTAATTGTCTATTTGTTGCTAGACTATCTTCTGATACTAGGGAGATTGGTCTTGTCTATAAGATCAATTTATCTGGCTAACAGGGCATCCTCATATAGCACAAGATGACACAACCCATCCTGGCCAAACACATTTCCTTGGGCATCCTCACACGACAAGACCTGACCTACCCGAATGAAGGTACAAGGGAGAAAACAGAAAGAAAGTCGCACAAATGTACACAAATCACACGGGTGGTGAAAAATTAGCATTTTTTATAGGGTTTCACTCACAAAACCTGACCTCAGTGTGTTTCCTTGGGCACCCTCACACGACATGACCCGAACTACCCGAACAAAGGCATAAGGGAGCAAATGGAAAATGGTTCACACAAATGTGCGCAATGAAAATGGGCAGTCAAAACGTACCATTTTTTATACGGCCTCCCTCACATGACTCGACTCGACCCAACCCAAACAAATGTCTTTAGGAAACCTTACAAGGTGCGACCCAACCCACTTGAATGAAGGTAGAGGGAGCAAACGGAAAATGGATCACACGAATGTGCACAAAGCACACGAGCAATGACAACTTAGAATTTTTGGTACAACTTCCCTCACACAACCTGGCCCAAACACATTTCCATGGGTTCCTTCACACGACATGACCCAACCAGCCTAAACAAAGGCACAAAGGATGAAATGGAAAACAGGTCACATGAAAGTGCACAAGGAAAATGGGCGAGAAAATGGGCAGTCACAAATTATCGTTTTTTATACGACTGCCCTCACATGACCCGAGCCAACCTGACCCGAACACGTTTCCTTGGGCGCCCTCACATGGCACGACTCAATCCACCCTAAAAAAGGCATTAGGGTGCAAATATCAAGCAGGTCGAACTAAAATGCATAAGGAAAACATGTGGTCAAAACTTAACATTTTTTATATGGTTTCACTCACATGACATGACCCGACCTAACCTGGACATGTTTCCTCGGGCACCCTCACATGACATGACCTGATTGGCCCGAACGAAGGCACAAGGGAGCTAACTGCAAACAGGTCATGCGAAGGTGCATGAGGAACACGGGTGGTCACAAATTGAATTTTTTATATGGCCTCCCTCACACGATCCAAACCGACCTGACTCGAATTCATTTCCATGGGCGCCCTCGTGCAACTCAAACTGACTCGAACACAATTCTTTGGGCATGTAATATCACAAAAGGGAGAATGCAGTAATTCTGAAACACAATATAAGAACTGTAGAAAGGTAAACAATAAATCTATATACACATCAGAATGCACATAAATAGCTGAGCCATTTTATTATATTGGAGGTGAAAAAGAAAGTACAATAGTGCTCAAAATATGAGACACTAAAGCCATAGGGGTGGCCTAGAATGACCCTGCAATGATTTCCCAAGAAGGACTGCATAACTGCTGAACTGATGGAAGGTAAACTATGTTGTCCCTATTGCAACTGTTGGGACTGCAACTAACTGAAAGATATAAAGTCATATCTAGGTAGAATGGGAGCTCCGATGATGCTAAAATTTTATATTCGGGCTCAATGATGGATTCCCAAGATAACCCAGAAGGGATTTCTCATATTTTTAAGTATAGTAAACTACCCTCTTAGGGCTTCACATATATGTTGTTGGGAATGCAAATCTGAAGATAGATTTGATGATATGATGGCTGCAATTATATACAATAATATCTATCAAAGAAGGGCTAACCCTTTCACTAGATCCTTGGGCTAAAAGCTTAAGATATAGCTCCTCCAATCTCCTCCACTGAAAATAGTTTATGGATGAATAAGAACTTCAGAAAACTATGCTGTCAAAGATGGAGGCTCAATAACCTACTGTTGGATGTGTCAAATCAGCTCCTGAATTATGGAAACAATAGATCCAATGTGAGGAGATGATCCCTCACAGGATTTCCAACTGAAACACTGGAAATTTCCTTCCTCCAATAGATCTACAGAACTGGAATGCACAATCCTTGAAGGGATTTCTACTACATGGAGGTAAAACCCAATGGCCTGAATGCTGGATATAGATCTACTGCTCCTGAAAGGCTTAATGTGAAGAAAAAAATGGTAGGATGAATCCTCCACTCGTTTCCTATTTGAATGCTAGAAACAACCTCCTAAAGATGGCACCAATTCTTGATAAGGAATGAAGAAAAATCCTCTTTCCAAAGCTACTCAAATAAAGAGGTGGGATTCCTGCTCGGGAACACCTTGTGCTAAACAACACTACAAACTCTGCTAAATAGCCCAAGCCTGCATAGAAATGTCCTAAGACAAATCTAGATCTAAAAAGATCAAGAAATGAATAATCCAAATCATGCCTTCCATTTTGCCTTCACCTTCATTATATGCATGAGCCTTCCATAGCCCAGGCCCACTCCACAACTACATTGTACATGTGGACATAGTCTCCATGTTTGACTACGATGTTGCTTCATGTCCTCCATCATGTTCACATAGGGTGATCACCCTCTCCATCATATGTGCATTAAACGCACCACATCCTCCGCTATCTTATCATAAGTGCTTCATAATCTTCTTTGAATGCACTATGATATCAGTGGACCTTATCAAAGATCCTCATGATTTTATATTTAAGATCCATGATCTTATTTGATTGTTTCATCCTCCATAATTTATCTCATAAATGAGACATGATATCCATTAATGGAGCTGCTCCACTACTCCATGATTTTAGATCTAGATCTAGAATATCCACATACACACATTAAAAATGGATCTTATTCATATTTTAGGTTTGTGTGTCCCTCCACCCTTTTATTTACTTAATTTATTAAGAAAATCAAGAACTCTAATATTCCAAATATGATGTGGAAATTTGGGAATATTACAGCACCCCCCCCCCCCCTCCCAAAATGTTGCTTGTCCTCAAGCAACTTCAAAAGTAGATGCAAACCCATCTATTCCCTTCCAAATAGCATCCACATAAGGAAGGCTTCCTCCATTTGCTTCAATGTGTTATGCATGTTTTGTTCCAAAGTTGTCTTTCAAAAATACATAAAATGACCTACAATTGTATGGTTATATGTCCTCCTTACACCATGAAGTACCAAGTGAAAGCCATATGATGTACAACGTCATCATTAATAAATGACATACATAAAATAAAGTGGCTCTTTCCACAAAGGAAAAACTCCATCTCACAATACATCTCTCCATCCCATGCTTTACGAATTTGATTAAGCATTAACATGCTCTCATCCTTAGCCCTGTTGACCTTGTTGGATCCAAGCATCATTCCAAAATTATGAAAAATAATAAAAGGAGATATATGTGTAGACAAATATGTCAAACCATATTCTCCCAATAGTATCCACCAAAGTAAGGCCCTCTGTTGCCATCCTCCATCTCCTCTGTGTAATATGGACAAGCCAACTCCCCCAAAAGCAACCAAATCAACAAGATATCTTGCTGATTTCTCTTCTCCTCATGTGCATCATGGAGCAAAAACATACTGATATACATGTGGAATGTCACATTAGCCCAATACAAACAAACACTATCAATACACATCATGAGAGCATCATGCCAAGTTTTACCCAATACAAAACACATAGACATAGGAGATGTCACGTGGTGGCCAAACTCTCTCAAGGGAAACCAAAATGAAAATGCATTCTTTTGCTGCATTATATAATTGATATATAAGGCATAAATCAACAAAACATGAGATATTGAGTGGTAACCATAATCACCCAAGAGTAGCCAGCGCAACCATGCCTCCTTCTTCATTTCATAAGTGTTTTTCAAGGCATGGATCAAATAAATAGGAGCCTTTGGGTAGTGACAAAAATCTCCCAAGAGTAACCAATGTAACCAATATTTCTAGCCCATGTCATATATTTGCAAGTGGCCATGCAACCCCTTGCTTATGATCCTCACCCACTCATCCCAATGTGGAGGATGAATGATGTACTGCATAATCATGGTATCCTCTTGTAAAATACCATCCTCCCCAAACTTATGAATAACTTTGCACTTCATGAAATGTTGAAGTGCACCTCTAATGATATCTCTCATTGAGATTTTATTTTCACCAAAGGCCTTCCAAAACCAAAGAGGTGTTGGATCTACCGGAGGTAGAAGCTTCTCTTTGAGCTGTGAGATGCTCATTGAGAAATGGTCATCTAGAAAGGAGAAAATATTTCTCATCTAAATATATATACCATTTATCATCTTTACCTCCATTGCTTCATGAGTGAAGCTACCTTCAGAATGCTCAAAGAATGATTGGTGCTCTTCATGTTCACAACTACTAATTGATAGTGTTGTAGATCTGCATGGTAATACATATGCTGTTTGAAAGAAAGGCACAATACTGATTTCATAACCAGTTATTGTACATAGGATCATGCTCATCCTATTTTCTAAAACTCTACACTTCAACTCAAAGGGTTGAATGTAGCTGAACAATGATGAACTGTGATAGTTCTTAATCTCATCCTCGATTAGATCAAGGGCCCTCTACATTGTGATATGTTGCTGCTTCAAATCAGCATTTTGTTCTAACCCTTGGTTATGCGTTGTCCCTGATGGCATGTCCTCATAAGTTTCAATAAGATCTACTAAAAAAATATGTGATGAAATTTCATGCATACCTTGGATCAATTAATGTGTGGAAACCTCTTTCCAGAACACAAGAGTTCCTCCACTTGGGACATTAGTGTCTCCAACTACTGGTAAGAGTGATGGTTGCTCTTCTCCGAGTGTACCAGCACTAGAATCTTCCTCCTCTTCCTCATGCATCTCCTGAATCATGCATGGGAATCGATGTCTCAAGAGCTCAATGCTATCTTGCAAATTTGCAAGTGTCTCTTCTCTGGATGCAATTACTTCTGCAATTGGTGGTGTATGTAGTGACTTCTTGTCCAGAGTGACAAGATTGACAACCTCGTTTGTTTCCTTAGGAAATTTCACTGTGTGACACATCTTTGGTTTCTTCACATCAAATTTCTTCCTCAAGTTGTGAAATAAATCTAAATATTAAGTCACGTTTGCATGCTCCATGTGACCAAACAACCAATCTTTTGGCTTCAACTAAAAGATGAAGTGCTACAATTTTTAAAACCTCTTCTTCAGCTACAAGAGGTAGCCTGAAAAATGCATCTAACTCTTTCTTCCAAGCCTTAATAGTGCTCTAGGAAGATCCATCAAATGTAGGAAAATATAATCTATTGGGCCTCTTTCTTCTATTGCTGCTATAGGAACCTATTTCTTCTTTGATTTTGAATAATTTTTCGAGAGTTAGCTTCTCCTTGAATGCTCTAGACTGTGCGTTGTACTCTTCAAGATATAGACTGAGAGTCTCATGAGTCTCAGGTTCTTTCCTTTGTTCATTTATAAATTGTTCACCTTCTTCAAAGTAAATGGGCATAGTGGATCTATGAGGAGATCTATGATTCTCCAATCTTCTTTTTTTCTGATAGGAAGTGCTTAGACCTTCCTCATAAAGTCTTCTTCTTGGATGTTATTTTTGTCTTTCTCTCTTCATTTTATAGACCTCCTTGGAGAGATATTTCTTGGATATAAAGAGAGGAATGGAAAAATAATCCTTCATGATAGATCTCATCTATATGCATCTTCTTTTGATGAAAAAGATGAAGTGTCCACAATCTGAGCCAAAGATCATGCTCTGATACCACTGTAATATCCCAAAAGGGAGAATGCAATAATACTGAAACATGATATAAGAACTACAACAAGGTAAATAATAAATATATATACACATTAGAATGCACAGAAATAGTTGAGACATTTTATTATATTGGAGGTGAAAAATAAATTACAATAGTGCTCAAAATATGAGACACTCAAGCCACAAGGGTGGCCTAGAATGACCCTGTAATGATTTCCCAAGAGGGACTACGTAACTACTGAACTGCTAGAAGGTCAACTACAATGTCCTTGCTGCAACCATTGGGACTCCAACTGCCTAAAATATAGAAAGTCATATCTAGGTAGAATGGGAGCTCTGATTATGCTAAAATTGTAGATCTGGGGTCAATAATGGATTCCCAAGATAACCTAGAAAGGATTTCTCAGATCTGTAAGTCCAAGAAAATTATCCTCTTAGAGCTTCATATATATGCTACTGCGAATGCAGATATGAAGATATATTTGATGATATGATGTCTACAATTATGTATAATCATATCTGTGCAATAAGGGCTAACCCTTTTACTAGATCCTTGGGCTAAAATCTCAAGATATAGCTCCTCCAATATCCTCCACTGAAAATAGTTGTTGGATGAACAACAACTTCAAAAAATTGTGCTTTCTTAGAGCTAGGCTCAATAGCCTACTGCTGGATGTGTTAAATCAGCTCCTGAATGATGGAAACAATAGATCCAATGTGAGGAGATGATCTCTCACGATATTTCTAGCTGAAACACTGGAAACATCCTTCCTCTAATAGATCTACAGGACTGGACTGCGTAATCCTTGAAGGGACTACTGCTGCATGGAGGTAAAACCTAATGGCATGAATGCTGGATATAGATCTACTACTCTTGAAAGGGTTAATATGAAGAAAAAAGTGGTAGGATGAATCCTCCACTAGTTTCCTAGTTGAATGCTAGAAACAACCTCCTGAAGATGCCACCAATTCCTGATAATGAATGAAGAAAAATCCTCTTTCAAGAGCTACTAAGAGAAAGAGGTGGGATTCCCACTCAGGAACACCCTGTGCTAAACAACACTACAAACTCTGCTAAACAGCCCAAGCCTGCATAGAAATTTCCTAAGATAAATCTATATCTAAACAGATCAAGCAATGAATAATCCAAATCATGCCTTCCATTGTGACTTCACCTTCATTATATGCATGAGCCTTCCATAGCCTAGACCCACTCCAACACTGTGATGTACATCTGGACATAGTCTCCATGTTTAACTGTGTTGTTTCTTCATGTCCTACATCATGTTCACATGGGGTGATCACCCTCTCCATCATATGTGCATTAAATGCACCACTTCCTCCACTATCTTATCATAAGTGCTTCATGATCTTCATTGAATGCACTATGATCTCATTTGATCTTATCAAATATCCTCATGAATTTATATTTAAGATCCATGAATTTATTTGACTATTTCATCCTCCATAATCTATCTCATAAATGAGACATTATCTACATTAATGGAGCTGCTCCACTACTCCATGTGATCCAGGTGGATATTGATGTCCACCTGCCTATTCCACTTGGGGCCCCGCCATTGTCTCCTTTGGTTTCTTTCACAACTTACTATTTTTAGCATTTTTTTGGGTCCTGAACTTCCAGAGCCATTTTGAGGCCCCAAGCGGAGATATTATGCTGACGTTACGTCCCCGGGAAGTTGAAACACCAATTTACGCAAACGGGGCCCATAGTTTTGGCGCTTCATCTCCCAAGGTTAGGTTTTTGGACATTTAGATTTATCCATTGTTTCTCCATAATAAATAGGCCCTTGAACCTCATTGTAATAGAGTTCAGAGGTCTGTAGCTACCACATCTCTTCTCAGAGATTCGCTACAAGCACTCTAACTATTTTATTTCAATCATGTTTGTAAGCATATTTCTGTGATTTGATATTAATGAAATGAAGCCTTATTTCCACTGTATTTATATGTTTATGGTTATTTCTATATTTTGTTTCATTCTTGGATAAATCCAGCTCAGTGGTATTAGAGGAATCTTTTTTTTCTCAATCCTTCTTTGCATGTCCCCAACTAGGTCAGGGTATAAGGATTTAGGGCTCGATCTAGTGGAACCTTTGCAAGATCAGACTCGCAAACCCCGATGGATGCCCATGGGGGACGAAAAAGAAATACGAGGGAATCTGAAAAGTTGAAATGGATGCCATGCAAATTTTTCTCTGAATCTTTGATACCCAACTTTGTGCGCAGGGTATGGAACAGATTCGTCAGCTCATGCACATCTTGATCCCTTTGTTGTCGCAGTGTAGTCCATTTTATGTACTTGTCTTCATAACTCCCCACGGGATAGTATTATTCCTTGATGGAGTCTCGGAAAGAATTCTGAGTGGGTATGGTTGAGAACATGGAGGGTTCGGTCTCTTCCTTTTTCTCACAGTAGGTTCCCACCAGTCCTTGACATCGGGGTAGCTTTGAGGAGTGCAAAAATAATCTTATCTCGGTCGGAAAAATCATGAACCGAGAAATATCCTTCTAATAAACTCAACCATCTATCTATAGCATCTACATCTATTTGACCCTCAAATATGGGAATGTAAAAGTTTACTTGTACCTCAAAGGGAGTGGCACCTCCAAAGTGGTTGTTGGATGCAGATGCACCGTTGGTGGGCAGTCGTTGAAGGATCTAGGAAAAATTATCCATCATCGCATTCCTTTGTTTTTCGAGGGCCTCCTCGAGCAATATTTAGATAGGATCTCCTGCACCCTCTTCTTTCTTTTCATCCCCCATGGGCGTCCGTCGAGGTTTGCGAGGCTGAAATTGCAAAGGTTCCACCAGATCAAGCCCTAACTCCTTATACCCCAACCTCATTGGGGACATGCAAATAAGGATCGAGAAAACGTAGACCACTTTGATACCATTGATCTGGATTTATGTAGGAATGCAACAAAATACAGAAATAACCATAAAAATAGAAATACAATAGAAATAAGGCTTTATTTCATTAATATCAAATCACAGAAATATGCTTACAAACATGATTGAAATAAATAGCTAGGGTGCTGGTAGAGAATATTTGAGAAGAGATGCAGCGACTACAGACCTCTGAACTGTGTTACAATGACGCTCGAGGGCCTATTTAATATGGAGAAACAATGGAGAACTCTAAACGTCCAAAAACCTAACCCTGGGAGATGAGGCACCAAAACTATGGGCCTGGTTTGGGTAAATTGGTGTTTCAACATCCTAGGGACATAACTTCGGCATACTATCTCAATTTGGGGCCTCAAAATGGCTCTGGAAGTTCAGGACCCAAATATTTGATAAAAATAGTAAGTTGTGAAAAAAACTAAAAGAGACAATGGTGGGGCCCTATTAGGGTCCCATGATTTGGCTGATTGACAAGCCAAGTGACAAGTAACATCAAACCAATCTTTGGAGCCCAAAGACCTAGCCTTCCTGGACTCAGAGAGGGCTCTCTCTATTTGTGTAAGGGATATTTTTGTGTTTGCTTCTTGTGTTTATAATTTTAGGCTAGTTATGAAGTAGGTTTTTGGTTTCTTTTTAGGTTTGTGAGGGATGAACTGTTCAAAGACTATGATAGATAAAAATATTGTCAGATTAACTGGGCTACGGGGTTGAAAAGGTCAAGAAAGCTTTCAGATGGTGATACAAGGTTGTTGAAGGGCCGATTTGATCGAGGTAAAATGGATCTTTGGGTAAAATGGAGTGGGATGGACACTAAATTTGTGAAGAACAAATGATTTCCAACATAAATAGTTTAATAGCTGACATAAACATGGTAGGGCTAGCCATTAATCATGAGAAATGTAACTATAAACTGATCAATGCACATTCAAGCAATACATGGAGATATATGACTCTCTAACTTTAGGAAATTGCTATCAGACTTTGGGGAGATACAATTAAGACAAAAAAACAACTCAAATCACTATGAGGAAATGCTTAAGCATAGTATTTCAAGCTATTGGGTACTTTGAAGCAAGATTGCATAGTTTTAGGCAAAGGGAAAGATCAGTACAAGACCTCCTTGGTTCAACAAATGACAATCAAACAATCAAAGAAAGGTTTCAGAGGTGGAGCTATGACTAGCCATGAGTAAGCAGGGCATACCATGAATCATACTTAGCATGCATAAAACCATAAATGAAACAAGCAAACAATTTCTTCAGTTATCAAAGAGCAGTCAAGGATTCTTTGATATGACTAAGAAGGAAGAAAACATATAAGCTATAAAGAAACAGGAAATTTGAGGTGCCTCCAAGGGCATGTCTCAAATCTATTCTCTATTGTCTTATAGCAAGCAAGAACATGGAATATGAATGAAAACTAAGAAGCATAACAGAGAGGGACACTATACCATTTTACCAAGTCAAGGAATCCAACAACAATCCTCCTTCATCATCCAAAAACATTCAAGAAACTATCCAATGCATGAGACAAGTGTTTCTTCCAAGCTTCTATAACCATATATTACTCTATATCATCAAGTTCAGCCTTTTTTACAATGAAGTCTCTTGGAATATATAGGCCAAGATTAGGGAAAAGCTCCTAGTGCAACTTGCAATCTCATTGGCCCATCAAAAATATCTAATTTTGTCCTTGAGGCTTTGCAAAGCCCAAGGCACAAAATATCTAATAAAATATCTCAAAAATGCTAAAAAAAGAAAATATATTGACTTTTCATAACTAACTATGCCCAAAAATAGCTAAACGCACATTAGGAAAAGCCACTTCAGAAAAGTGTATTTTTCACAAAAATACTTAAGATATATATCAGCGGAAAGTGCTCTATCTCACGGGCAGCTCTTGGATGCCTTCCTGATGTCAAAAAGAGGCCTGTGATGGCTCGTTCGAAAGCTCTAAATGTCTACTTTCATAAAATTCTTAGATTTATCCAAACTGATCACTAGAAATCTATCAAAAACTGACCTGTGTGTAAAAACCCAAAAAATAGACTTTGCTGATAAACGGGGCAGAGTGTGGAAAAAGTGAGTGTTTTTTTCCATTTTTGGGGAGAAAATCATCTTCAATTGATCTGAACATCACTGAGTAGATGCCCCTGAAATTATGGCATCCAATGATACCATTTTCATCCTTTTAGGATGTCCCAAACAGAAATGGCGTTGCCCAAAAATGATAAAAAACCAAAACTTGTTGAATTTCGCCCAATTTTGATGAGCATGACCCTCAAGGGTTTTCCGAAACATGCTGAGAAGCTGAGGCCAAAATTTGAAGCTCTGAGGTGTCTTTCTTCATTTTTGGTGCCGGGCGCCTCTTTTGAGCTTCCTTGAGTTTTTCCTGTGTGGCCTTCAATTTCCGTCAAGTGAACTGATTGAGCTTCTTATAGTACCCGATCATCCTCCTTTGAAGGTCCAAATCTATATTGGCCTTTTCAAACTTATTTTCCAAGTGATCATTAAACCTCTCAAGCCATGCTTCTCAATTTTTCTCTATTCCTTGGGTGAACAAAGTAGTGAGAGGAAAATATTGGAGAAGGGAAGCTTCTTCCTCCTTTTGTTTCTCAAGGGCTCTTCTGAGTCCCATGGTCCTTGGCCTCTTTCTCCTTGGCTGATCTTCATCTTCACTATCGTTGAAATCTCCCATGAGTTCTTCCAATTTAACTTGCGCCTTGGAGGCCTCCTTTTTATATTTGATGGTCCGTGTCTCATATACCACCATGTGGATACTCATATTTTTATTTTTTGTTTGCAAAAAGTGAATGAATTCTCTAGACCTCTCTAGATCTGCCCTCAAAGTATAAATTTTTTCTTCTTTATTGATCAATAGAGACTCTAGGATTCGGGCCTCATTGTCACTATCATCACTTTGGATCTGAATTATGTCAAATTCCCTCTCCTTCTCATGGCTGCTTTCTTCTTTCTCCTTTCCCTTGCTTTGGGTGGTCTTCTTTGTCTTCCTCCTCTTGGGTAATTCGATAATGGGTTGCTTGGGAAACTTCCCCTTGCTTCGGAGGGCCCTAGTAACATTTGGAGTTATAGTTTGAGGCACCCTTTTCTTTGATATCTGGGGCTTGGCCACTTTTGGAGAAGAAAGCATGGCCCCTTGCCTAGGCGAGGTAGCTAGCACATGCTCTATTTTCTCTTTGCCCTTGTTACTTCCCTCATCATCCTTGCCACTATTTTGAGTTTCTTCATGAATGCTTTGACTTTCCTCTTGCATGTCTTTTTGAGGGTTTCCCTCTTTACTCTTGTCCTTGATTTATTTAGGACTTCGAGGCTCTATCTCTTCAATGTTTTGGGTTTCATATTCATCTTTTTTGCTGCTGTGACAGCTACCAATATCCTCATCAAACTAATCAATTTGCTCATCATTTCCCTCCTCACTGTTTTGAGTTTCTTCATGGCGCTTTTCTTCATCACTGTGTTGCATATCATCACTGTGTTTTTCATCACCTTGTTGCCCTTCTTCACTATGCTGTTGTTCTTCATCATGTTTCTCTTCTTCTTCATCATGCTCTTCTTCTTCATCATGTTGTTCCTCCTCATCATGTTAATTTTCCTCTTCATCATGCTGCTCTTCCTCATCTTGGTGCCGCTCCTCATCATGCTTCCCTTCTTTACTAATCATGGGAAATTTTAGCTTCTTGGGAATGGGCTTACTTGAAGAAGGCGAAATATGTTGAGTGGAAGGTGAAGGAGATGCATGGGATGAAGGTACAGTGGCAAAATCTAGATGTGAAATGAAAGTGTCCCAAGAGATTCCCTTCTTCTCAAGCTGATGAAGAATGACAAGGTGTGTTTATGGTTTTTGTTTGAAGAAGAATCTCCCTATGTTTTGGCACAGACCACTTTCCCTTAAAACCCTACTCCTTTGCTATCACTATTTTTGAAAGGCAATTAGGGCTCTTTTTAAGACTGATGAAAAACCTCCTCTAATACTGTATTGATCTTGACACCCACAGCAACAAACAATTTTGATTTTGACCAAAAATCCAAACTTCTTCACCATTGTTTCTTTCTTGGAAAACACGGTATAAATACCCCCTTTAGAATTTGAAATGTACCTAGGGGTAATGGAAAATACCTTGAAGATGGCTTATGGACCTTGTTTGATTGATTGAGCAGCTCCAAAGAGTCTTTGAAGGTGTTTTGGATGTTTAAAGAGGAGGGGCACGTTCACTGAAAAGAGCGTCACACAGTGAGGGGTGTCGGGTCGATGTTCGGGCAGTAAGTGAACGGGCGCTACAGGTGTGCCGCACAACAGTTTGAACCCTTTGTATTTGTGTTCACAAGCATGCCATGCGCTTTTACAGGCATGCCGCGCAAGCTTTTGGGCCTCAAAACTCTGAAAAAATGCTAAAATCACTTGTTTTATCCAACGAGCGGCTAATGGACACTTGTCTCATGGCTTTTAAAATTCATAATGGGCTTTTAAACGGTCTTCCCACCTCTTTTTAAAAGTCAAAAAGCTAAAACATATTCGTAGTTTCTTTTGTGAGGGTTTGGAGTTTGAAAAAGGCTCTTTTGTCATATAAACATCAATCACTATTCTTTACTATTTCATCGCTCTTAAAGTACCATGAGGCCTTCTATGAAAATACTTATAAAAACAATGCAGTGGCCAACCTCTTTTTAAAATTCCATAGATATGACCTCCTTTTTTGAAACAAAGAAACTTCTTAAAGCCAAAATATTTTTTTCACTGTTTCTCATTAAGGAAGAAACTCTGTCACTATTTGTTTATTTCTGACCTTTAGAGGAGCACTGCTTAAGAGTCATATCCAAGATTTTTTATGCATCCTTTGCCATATCTTGGAAGGAGATGATTCACAATTCTAGGACTTATTTTTCCAACTCAACTCTGTTGGTGTTTGATGATGATTATGCCTATTGTGAAGTTGATCAAAATAGTTAGGCACCCTTGGATATTTTCCTTTGACTGTGGATGAAGAACCTTATTTGCATTCACCAATGGCTTGATTTATATTTGTTTCTTTGAGTGTTGTCTCTGAACTTGAAACATTTGTCATATTGTTTCTTCACACATACTGTCTCTGTGTTGTTTATTTGCGAAGGTCTTCTTCAGAAGCAAGGCTAGTCTATCTTCTTGTCAATTTGATGAGGTTTTGAAAAATACCTTTATGGACAGGAAAAGCAAAGCTTCCTTGATTTCAATTGATTTCTGTTGATTTCAACTCTGTCTTTCAAATAGTGAACCCATGTAAGCACCCCTTGAAACACCACTGCTGTGTTAGTGGTTTCATCCATTGGAGAAAAAGGTGTTAAACCAATTTTTTAGGCAATTTGTAGCATTGTTAGCATTGTGCTCTTTGAACAAGGCTACACCTCTATTCCTGACCCTCTGCTTGTTAAATGAAGGAGGCCAGCATAATATTCCCAACCATCTGCTCATGTTTGGAGGAGGTTTTACACAATTACCCAACCATCTGATCATTCTTGGAGGAGGTTTTACGCAGTGACCCAATCCTCTGCTCATGTTTGGAGGAGGTTTTACAAAAAGTGACATTTCATCCCTTTCTCAAACTGTGTCATATTCCCTTGTAATGCCTATCTCTGCTTGGTATATCACAGTAAAAAGTGAAAAATTGACAATATGATATGAGAGGCATTCTCTGAGATATGTATCATGTTGTTAAAATACCCTTATGCATCTTTAGAAACCAGAAGCAACCTGACTTGTATCTGCAGAGTATTACTTGCTAGTCATAAGTCACTAACCTTTTGACTGTGTTTGCAGGATTTCATTGAATTACCTCTCTAACTAGTACTTGCATCCTAGGCTCAAAACAACATGAGAAGCAACTGTCTTCTCATGTTTAGTTTAATAATGTCTTCTGGAACAATGGTACCTTTCTTCTTTGAAAAATACATTGAAACACTATAGAGCAACATAATATGAGTTTGGCTTTTGAAACATGCACTGCTAAGACACCAAGACTTGTTAGTGGCGCGACTTAAGGATGTATCAAACTTTGTTTGCAGAATAGGAAGGCCATCTATGACTGGTTGGTGTTAGACAGAGGTTCTTTTTGCTTAGGATAGTTTTCCAAGGGAGGATTTCCTAAAGCGCCACTACCTAAATTAGGGGATATTTTTGATAGATTTGGAGTATTCTCTTTGGTATAACCAGATATTAAGATGATATGTGACCGGAGGTAGGGTGGCTAATATTCTTATCAAGAGTTGGTTAATGAATGACCTGGGGATGAGGGTGAATGACTGCAGATGACTTTAGCTTATGACTGAGGCTAGATAGGGTTTGACAGCTGGGGTTTTTCTCATCATAGGCTGATTTGAAAAGGTAAGAGGACAAAATGTTTAGGGGCATTTTCTAGCTGACAAATTTGACAAATTGGAGATCAGCTTCTAGAAAACTTGGCTTTAAAAACTAGTCATCATCAACAGGTGAAAAATACTGATGACTAAGAGTGGCTCCATTTGGGGAGGGCAGCTCCTTTTTAGGAGGTGTCTAGAACTTCAGATCTCGGTCCTTTGAAGACCAGTGCTTTTATCCATTGGCACAAATTTATTTCTTCCTTGATGCTATTTCTGCATGATTAGCATCAAAGTCATTTCTACCTACCCCACTATATTTCCTAACATTTTTTCTTCCTTCAGGTGCATTTGGACTAGCAACCCTTTGACATAATTTTTTTTTTGAAAAATGACACTATCGAATTCTACACTTATATCCGCCGGGAGTTCAGATTAAGCTGATGAACTCATTTGTTTCTCTACCTATGCTGGATCGATTGTCAAGGTTAAGCTGTTTGACAAGATTTTATTCTCTAATCTAAAACATGAAATTGAAAAATGACCAAATCAGGATTAGACAGTTTGATTTGTCATGTACTTGTGGCATGAAATACAAGCTGCTTACAAATATTTTTTTGCATAAAATGAAATCTAGAACATCAGGGCTAGGATACACAATTTTTTTTTCATCCCTGCTTTCCTCTTTGGTTTTGTTTTGAGCATGTGGAACCAATATTTTTCCTAATCTATTTTCTTTGATAAGTCAAGCTTACACAATGTTGACTATCTTTCCTCTCACTAACTTATCAACAAATAAATTTAAAACATGTTCAGTTATGATTAGGCTAGATAACTTAACAAGACATTTTGAGCACTAGTAGCGGCATTTAGACTTGCGGACTTTCAGAATGACTATTTTTTGAACATAGGGCTTTCTTTATATTTTTCAAACCACCATCTTTTTCTATTTTTATATTGTTTTTGAATTTTCTATTTTTTGATTTATTTTTCAAAAAATGGTATATACAATGATTGAAAATTTTTTAACTCAGAAATCCTGGAAATGGTGAAACTTAAGCATCTTATCTTCATAAGGATCTCCTACCACTCTTGGTCCACTCAGCTCTTGAAAAAAAAAATTTGGAAAATTTTCTCTTTCAAGCATGACATAAGGATTCATGCATGAATCTTTGAACAACCCCGTATCTTCCCTATGTACCTCCTTATACCTCTGATTCCCACTCCTTCTTTTGTTGTACATCTTTTTCAAATAATGCAGATAATCTTTGTCATTTTTGAAGTATATGATGACATCATCAAGGTACATCAGAATGCAGAAATTTAGAACTGGAAACATGGCTTTCAGGAGCATGTTTTTGGTGTCCGGTGGTTTTGCAATTCTGGGTTTGAAAATGGAACTACTTCCAGCATACTTGAAAAATTCTCTGAGCTGTTTTCTTTGCAAAGGAATCATTTAGCAATATCCTAAAACATCATTTTGCAAAGACACATGATTAAAAGAATTTATCATTGGTATATCATGGTCTTGGGTAGGAAGGATGTAGTTTCTGTCACAAGGGTGTATATTTGTATGTCTAAAATCAAAACAGATCCTATGACCAACTGTTTTTTCTTTGACTACTATTGTTTGGTCAAGATTTTTGTATTTTATTTTATAGAAGTTGTTTCTTGGAGTGATGGCAGTGGCATAGTGCTTCTCACTATTTTCTCTACATAAAGTAGTATTTTGAACAATATTGCAAATTCTAGCTGTTATAAGTCTTTGGTGGAGTGGCAGAATACTAGCTAGTTCAAACAACTCAGGTATATTTGGACTGGAGTCATCATATCCTTTCATAAGAAGTTTTTTAGACATTTTTTCTGGATTTTGAGATGTTATGGCTACAGTCAAGGTTTCATTTGAAGAGGTAGAGTTATATGATGGTAAATCCTTAAGGTATGGTAAAAACATTAAGCTTCCCTGCCCCTGATTTCCAAAGAGGTTTGTGATATGCAAGTCTTCTAATGCCTCTGTTCTGAAAAAATCTCCTGATGTTACTGCGGATGTTTGCCTATGGTTTGAGAAATTTTCTTGATGGTACATAATGTTTTGTGTTTTTTTCTCTATCCCTGCTTCAAGAGGAACAAACTCTCTTTCCTCAAGACATAACTGTTCATGGTCATGATAATTTTGAGTGTCTAGTTCATCATAGAGAACTTGGGGCAGCTGATGTGGTGGGTCTAAGTTTGTTTCAAATCCTCCTGACTGTTCTTCAATGTCTTCATCAGTGTGTAAAATGAAAGACTTTAGATCAGAATGCAAGGAGTACATCGGGATTTTATCTGGCCTTTCTTGGCTACTAACCATATATTTCATGTGTGATTCCCAATAGAGTATTATAGTTTGGTTAAACACAAGAATAGTGACGTAGGACATATCAAGTCTAATATTTCCCTGAAGCTTAGTTCCCCAAGTTCTGGATAAAATCATTCCGTAATTGGGGGGAATGTCTGCTACCACTATGTCCCTGATCAGGTGTTTTGCAGGTATTTTGGCAAAACTGAAACAAAGATATTTGATTAATTCTAGATGCTTGACTCTACTTGAATCAAATGAATATAATTCTTTATAAGGTTTTTTTATTTCTAGGCCTAATATTTCCATCACAACCTTTGGCATGAGATTATGCAAGGCCCCGGAGTCTAACATGGCATTATGTAGGATTTGGTCATGGATATTCAGACTGATGTAAAAGGGAAGAGTGGTTCCTTCTTGGAATTTCCCTTCTATTTTTGGACCAAACAACACTTCAGGAGTGTCATCAACTAGATTTAGGGTGTTTGCATCATTTCCTATATTCAGTAACTTTAACAATTGGGATTTATAAGAGCTTTGGGTGATAAGTTTAGTGAGAGGTATGGTAATATTTATTTTGGTGATTTCTCCCTCAAAACTAAAGGGTGCTTGTAGTTTAGACAGGTTTTCTTGAGTTTTTTTAGCCATGACTTTCTCTATGTTTTGAGTTTGTTGACTTTGTTTCGGGATTTTGTTCAAAACAACCATCTCGGGAATCTTGGAAGAGGTACTATGAAAATCTGGGCCAAGGCTTTTCTAAATAGCTTTATCTTTTCTTTGGTCAGTTTTCTTGACCATGATTTTTTTGCTATCCACTGCTATTTTAAGGATCGTATCAGGGGTTTTAACAGTGTCCGACCTACCTTTCTTGGATTTGTATTTATTTTTTATGCTTCTAAGATCATGCTACCTGTGAGCTTCTATTATGGCATTCTGAAAATATATAGCAGGATCTTCGGGATCTTCATAGTTGGTTTCATTTTGATTCAGAGAGAAGAAATCTTGTTCTTCTTCCATAAGGTAAACCTCACTCTCGTTATCAAAACCTATAAGGTTCAAACTATTTTCATCAGTGGGTTATGTATCCCTCTCATCCTCATCAACATAATTTTCATTAAAGGGTGGCCTAATTTGTTGGTCATTTTCCCTTGGTTTGTTTAGAGGCTCTTCTCTCCTAAATTTTTGGTTCCGGTTTCTGTTTGGAGGGTTTGGCTAGTTGTCCCTAAGAGGTGTCTTTTCAATTATCTTTTCCCACATTTTCACCATGGATCTAACCAAGTCATATATTCTAGAATCTAAGGAAGGGGCTGAAGGAGAGACCTCATCCCGGTATGTGACTTTCCTTTCTGATCTGGTCCTAGCTCTCTTTTCTGCTAAGTTAGCTTATAAACTTATGGCCACTTTTTGCATTTCCTCTAAGGTTGGGGGGTCTTTGTCTCTCAGTTGATAAGTCATGTATGGGTCGAAACCTTCGGGGAAATTTTCTAAGGCTGAGCCAAGTGGAGGTTTGAAGTGAGGCGGGAGGGCATTATAAACACTGTTGAACCTAGTGCAGTATTCCTCGACACTTTCCCCATTTTCCCTTTTTAGATTGTTATACTCCGACAGGATTTGAATGGGGTTATTTCTGATTTCCCACTTATTCATGAAGGTTTGGTATAGTTCTGGGAGATCATGTATGATGTTTGGAGTTAAGATCTTAAACCATTTTTTGTGTTCTCCGCCCAGGCTTTGGGTGAACATCCTCATTCTTATGGTCTCGTCCTCTATTTCCATGTATTCAAAGGCATCACTAATTCTATCTACATGTTTTTGAGCGGTAGTAGCCTCAACTTCGATAAAGTGCAAGATTTTGGATTGATAGTCATTTTGTAAAGGAGCCAAAGGGTGTGGCAACACCAAGGGTGCATACCAGGCTGCCATGGTGGGAGCTAATGAATGATGTACAATATGAGAGTTTGTAGGATGAGCTGAGGTGATTTGAACAGTAGTGGTTTGGATGGGTGTGGAGGATGTACTTGGACTAGTGATCTAATTTTGAGCAGATCTGGGGTGGTAGGAGCCAAAGTGATGGAGAAACTAAAAGTCGAGAGGTGTAGTATGTGAGGCTTCTCCACTAGGACTCTGTGGCAGACCTAGGGGCTCAAGATCATCAAAGTTTACCTCGCTTTGTGACTTGCTTCTAAAAAGGGTTTTTTCTGATTTTAAGTCAAATGGGGAATCCGGCAAGGATGTGAGATGCTCAGGTACTGATCATTCTTTACGGATGGACCTCTCGGTAGCTAATTTGCCAGTTTTGGAAGCTTGCCACAGAATCTTCTCTGGGTCATATACTATGATAGGGGGATTTGGGTTTGGATGAGATCTAGTATTGATTCGTCGTGAAGCCAGATTTCGAATTTGGAGTTTAGAGAGGATGGAATGTGTGATTGTTTTGGATGAATGGCCACTCTAGGGGTTTTTCTAATGTGAAGGATGGTCAAAACAAAAATGAGGGCTAGTGGAGTCGCTATGTGGATTTCTTTGAGATCTATGGTCCACCACCAATACTATCAAAGATGCTTTCGGGAAAAAAAATTCTAGCAAACTTTGAGGTGAAGACTTGCAAGGAAGAGTGGTCACTTGGTTTCGATAGTTTGCTCAGCTGTTTGGACAAGCTAATGGTTCTATTTGCAAGTTTCTTTCTGTTTATCTCCTATGTTTAGGTGAAGTTTCTAAATCTCTAAGTTATACTTAGTTTGTCACTGATCAAAGAGTTTTCACTATGAGTTTTATGTTTTGGAAAGGACGAGTCAGCAGAAAGGTATGGTTTATGAATTTTTGGTTTTATGGAGTTTTTAGGCCTACTAGAGGCTAGTGGAGTCGCTAGGTGGAACTTGGTTGTTTTTATAGATATATAGCTATGGTCCACCACCAATAACTAGGAAAAGCCAATCTGGGGATGTTTTTGGGGTTTTCTGAGTTTTTATGTGTAGCCTATGAGGTTTGGAAGAGTTTCCTATAACTGAATCATCATTTTTCTAAGATGGTGAAAGAGCTAGTTTCTACTCTTCAAAAAACACTTAAGTTTTCTAAGTTTGATTGAGACTTCAAGAGTTACTAAGGAGTACTTATATTGTCACTAACTTGGAAGGTCCCACCATGATTGCCATTATGTTAGGGAGCGGTGGGATAAGTCAATCAGATAGTATTCTTAAGGCTACTGAAATTTGTAGGGAATCTAAGTTTGTTTATCACTCAGAGTCCCACAATGATCGCCATTATGTTGGTGTGGCGATGAGGTGGCTAATTTGGTAGGTATTCTTGAAGATAATGGATTTCTGGAGTCCTAAGGTGTACTTATATTGTCACTAACTCAGAGTCCCACCATGATCGCCATTATTTTAGGGTCCCGTGATTTGGCTGATTGGCAAGCCAAGTGACAGGGTAACATCAAACCAATCTTTGGAGCCCAAGGACCTAGCCTTCCTGGACTCAGAGAGGGCTCTCTCTATTTGTGTAAGGGATATCTGTGTGTTTGCTTCTTGTGTTTCCAATTTTAGGCTAGTTATGATGTAGTTTTTTGGTTTTGTTTTTAGGTTTGTGAGGGATGAACTGATCAAAGACTAATATAGATAAAAATATTATCAGATTAACTGGGCTATGGGGTCGAAAAGGTCAGGAAATATTTCAGATGGTGATTTGAGGTTGTTGAAGGGACGATTTGATCGAGGTAAAATGGATCTTTGGGTAAAATGGAGTGGGATGGACACTAAATTTGTGAAGAAAAAAGGATTTCAAACATAAATAGTTTAATAGCTGACATAAACATGGTAGGGCTAACCATTAATCATGAGAAATGTAACTATAAACTGATCAATGCATAGAAATAAACATTCAAGCAATACATAGAGATATATGACTTTCTAACTTTAGGAAATTTATATCAGACTTTGGGGAGCTACAATTAAGACAAACAAACAACTCAAATCACTATGAGGAAATGCCTAAGCATATTATTTCAAGCTATTGGGTACTTTGAAGCAAGATTGCATAGTTTTAGGCAAAGGGAAAGATCAGTACAACAAATGACAATCAAACAATCAAAGAAAGGTTTCAGAGGTGGAGCTATAACTAGCCATGAGTAAGAAGGGCATACCGTGAATAATACTTAGCATGCATAAAACCATAAATGAAACAAGCAAACAATTTCTTCAGCTATCAAAGAGCAATCAAGGATTCTTTGATATGACTAAGAAGGAAGAAAACATAGAAGCTATAAAGAAACAAGAAATTTGAGGTGCCTCCAAGGGCATGTATCAAATCTATTCTCTACTGTCTTATAGCAAGCAAGAACATGGAATATGAATGAAAACCAAGAAGCATAATAGAGAGGGACACTATACCATTTTACCAAGTCAAGGAATCTAACAACAGTCCTCCTTCATCATCCAAAAACATTCAAGAAACTATCCAATGCACGAGACAAGTGTTTCTTCCAAGCTTGTATATCCATATATTGCTCTATATCATCAAGTTCAGCTTTTTTTACAATGAAGTCTCTTGGAATATATAGGCCAATATGAGGGAAAACCCCCTAGTGCAACTTGCAATCTCATTGGCCCATCAAAAATATCTGATTTTGTCCTTGAGGCTTTGCAAAGCCCAAGGCACAAAATATCTAATAAAATATCTCAAAAATGCTAAAAAAGGAAAATATATTGACTTTTCATAACTAACTATGCCCAAAAATAGCTAAACGCACATTAGGAAAAGCCACTCCAGAAAAGTGTATTTTTCACAAAAATACTTAAGAAATATATCAGCATAAAGTCCTCTCTCTTTCAGGCAACTTTTGGATGCCTTCTCGATGTCAAAAGGAGGCCCGTGATGGCTCGTTGGAAATCTATGAATGTCTGTTTTCTGAAAATACCTATTTTTCTCCAAAATGATCACTGAAAGTTTATAAAAAACTGACCTGTGTGTAAAAACCCAAAAAATTGACTTTGCTGATAAACGAGGTAGAGTAAGGAAAAAGTGAGTGTTTTTCGCCATTTTGGGGGACCAAATAATCTTCAATTGATCTAAATTTTTTTGATTAGATGCCCCTAAAATTATGGCATCCAATGATACAATTTTCATCCTTTGAAGATGTCCCAAACAGAAATGGCGTTGCCCATGATTTTTAGCCAAAAGCCCAAAAATGACAAAAAACCAAAACTTGTTGAATTTTGCCCAATTTTGGTGAGCATGACCCTCAAGAGTTTTCAGAAATATGCTGAGAAGCTAAGGCCAAAATTTGGAGCTTTGAGGTGTCTTTCTTCATTTTTGGTGTCGGGTGCCTCTTTTGAGCTTCCTTGAGTTTTTCCTGTGTGGCCTTCAATTTCCGTCGGGCGAACTGATTGAGCTTCTTATAGTTCCCGGTCATCCTCCTTTGAAGGTCCAAATCTCTATTGGCCTTTTCCAACTTCTTTTCCAAGTGATCATTCACCCTCTCAAGCCATGCTTCTCAATTTTTCTCTATCTCTTGGGTGAACAAAGTAGTGAGAGGAAAATATTGGAGAAGGGCAGCTTCTTCCTCCTTTTGTTTCTCAAGGGCTCTTCTGAGTCCCATGGTCCTTGGCCTCTTTCTCCTTGGCTGGTCTTCATCTTCGCTATCGTTGAACTCGTCCATGAGTTCTTCCAATTTAACTTGTGCCTTGGAGGCCTCCTTTTTATATTTGATGGCCCGTGTCTCATATACCGCCATGTGGACACTCATCTGTTTATTTTGTGATTGCAAGAAGTGAATGAAGTTTCTAGACCTCTCTAGATCTTCCCTCAAAGAATCAATTTGTTCTTCTTTATTGATCAAGAGAGACTCTAGGATTCGGGCCTCATTGTCGCTATCATCACTTTGGATCTGAATTATGTCAAAGTCCCTCTCCTTCTAATGGTTTTTTTCTTCTTTCTCCTTTCCCTTGCTTTGGGTGGCCTTCTTGGTCTTCCTCCTCTTGGGTAATTTGACAATGGGTTGCTTGGGAAACTTCCCCTTGCTTCGGACGGCCCTAGTAACATTTGGAGTTATAGTTTGAGGCACCCTTTTCCTTGATGTCCGAGGCTTGGTCACTTTTGGAGAAGAAATCATGGCCCCTTGTCTAGGAGAGGCAGCTAGCACATGCTCTATTTTCTCTTTGCCCTTGTTACTTCCCTCATCATCCTTGCCACTGTTTTGAGTTTCTTCATGAATGCTTTGACTGTCCTCTTGTATGTCTTTTTGAGGGCTGCCCTCTTTACTCTTTTCCTTGCTTTCTTTAGGACTTCAAGGCTCTGTCTCTTCAATGTTTTGGGCTTCATATTCATATTTTTTGGTGCTATGACGGCTACCAATATCCTCATCAAACTGCTCAATTTCCTCATCATTTCCCTCCTCACTATTTTGAGTTTCTTCATGGCACTTTTCTTCATCACTGTGTTGCATATGATCATTGTGTTTTTCATCACCTTTATTCCCTTCTTCACTATGCTATTGTTCTTCATCATGTTGCTCTTCCTCTTCATCAGGCTGTTCTTCCTCATCATGCTGCTTTTCCACTTCATCATGCTGCTCTTCCTCATCTTGCTGCCCCTCCTCATCATGCTGCCCTTCTTTACTAATCATGGGAAATTTTAGCTTCTTGGGAATGGGCTTACTTGAAGAAGGGGAAATATGCTGAGTGGAAGGTGAAGGAGATGCATGGGATGAAGGTACAGTGGCAAAATCTAGATGTGCAATGAAAGTGTCTGAAGAGATTCCCTTCTTCTCAAGCTAATGAAGAATGACAATCTTGATGAGGGAATGATGGAAAAGGAAAGCTGACTGCTCAGAAGGAGGTCTTTTCTGAACAGTGGAGGCCATCTTTTCAATACTTCTATGGAGGAAGAAAGGGAGATCATAGACCCGGGAAAATATTCCCTCGCATGTGAAATATTTCATGATTATCCTCATGAGGGGAGCGTAACTAGTCAGCTGATATGAGAAAGGAAATATGGATCGACATGTATCTCAATGCTTCAACATCAAAAAGGGTTTGTATTGTTCTGAGTCTAAGTGGCTCTGTTTAAACCATTTCTCTCCGACATAAGGGATTTTGGTGGCTTTGGAAATGGATATAGGAGAAAACTTGAAATCCAAGCCTGCCAGCTGAAAGTGTTTCCCTTGCAATCTCAAAGTACAAAGATGTGTCAAGGGGAGATAGCGTTTCACCTCCTGCACCTTTTGAAAAAACTCTAGACATCCAACTTCATGAAAGTTAAATAGGACTGATGGATGAGCATTTACCTCTTTAGTTGAAACAGGTTCAAACCTTCTGTGAAGGCCACTTCTACTATCTTGCCTGGGAGGCATTTTGTTTTGGATACTCTTTGCTGACTGACAAAAACAAGCTGTCTCAAATGGTCCTTGAAATGGTTTCTCAACAACACACCCTGTCCTCCTTATAAGTCACTATTTTATCCTCTTTTGATGCCAATCAAAAAGTTCTTGTCAAATGAAAAACAAAAATTCAATTTATCACTGTGCTTGGGAAAAGGTCTTGAAAAGATTTGTTTGTGGTTTCTTGGTGAAGAAATAACTCTTGTGTTTTGACAAAAACTCCTTTCCCTCCAAATACTGTTCTTTTTCTATTCACTGCTCTTCACAAAGGTAGACAAAACATCCTTCAACTGACTTAAAAGACCTTTCAACATAGATTTTTCTTTCTTAACTATGGAGGCTGCACAGAGTGTGCTATCTCATAACATAAAAAGGAAGTTTTTATATTTACCAAGCCTTCACCTTCTAATCATGTTTTCTTCTGAGTTTTAGCAGACAAGGTTTTCTCTCTTCTTAACATTGTTAGAACATCTTCCAGCAAACTTGAGACCTCTACAACTCTGTATTCTTTTTCAATAACTGTGGGCAGCCTTAGCTTCTTATAACATAAAAAGAGCTTTGTAGATTGGCTTAATAAACCTCCTTTTTAACTTTTTTGTTATTTACTAGCCATGACCAAAGAGACCCTTTTGAATTTTGACAAACCACCTGTCTCCTTTAACCACTACGTTTGAGCAAAAGACTTAAACAAGGTGTGTTTATGGTTTTTTTTTGAAGAGGAATCTCCCTGTGTTTTGGCACAGACCAATTTCCCTTAAAAACCTACTCCTTTGCTATCACTATTTTTGAAAGGAAATTAGGGCTCTTTTTAAGACTGATGCAAAACCTCTTCTAACACTATATTGATCTTAACACCCACAACAAAAAACAATTTTGATTTTGACCAAAAATCCAAACTTCTTCATCATTGTTTCTTTCTTGGAAAACATGGTATAAATACCCCCTTTAGAATTTGAAATGTACCAAGGGGTAATGGAAAACACCTTGAATATAGCTTATGAACCTTGTTTGATTGATTGAGAAAATCCAAAGTCTTTGAAGGTGTTTTGGACGTTTAAAGAGGAGCGACACGTTCACTAAAAAGAGCGCCACATAGTGAGGGGTGTCGAGTCGATGTTCGAGCGGTGAGTGAATGGGCGCTACAGGCACGCCACACAACAGTTTGAACCCTTTGTATTTGCGCTCACAGGCGTGCTGCGCGAGCTTCTTGGCCTCAAAACTTTGAAAAAATGTTGAAATCACTTGGTTTCTCCAGCGAGAAGCTAATGGACACTTGTCTCGTGGCTTTGAAAATTCATAATGGGCTTTTAAATGGTCTTCCCACCTCTTTTTAAAATTCAAAAAGCTAAAACATCTTCGTAGTTTCTTTTGTGAGGGTTTGAAGTTTGAAAAAGGCCTTATTGTCATATAAAAATCAATCACTATTCTTTACTATTTCATCCCTTTTAAAGTACCATGAGGCCTTCTACGAACAAGACTTATAACAAAAATGTAGTGGCCAACCTCTTTTTAAAACGCCACAGACATGACCTCTTTTTCTGAAACAAAGAAACTTCTTAAAAGCCAAAATCGTTTTTTCATTATTTCTCATTAAGGAATAAACTTTGTCACTATTTTTCTATTTCTGACCTTTAGAGAGCACTGCTTAAAAGTCATATCCAATATTTTTTATGCATCTTTTGCCATATCTTGGAAGGATATGATTCACAATTCTAGGAATTATTTTTCCAACTCAACTCTATTGGTGTTTGACGATGATTATGCCTATTGTGAAGTTGATCAAAAAATTTAGGCGCGCTTGGATATTTTCCTTTGACTATGGATGAAGAACCTTATTTGCATTCATCCATGGCTTGATTTTTTTTTTTTTCTTTGAGTGTTGTCTCTGAACTTGAAACATTTGTCATATCCTTTCTTCACACATACTGTCTCTGTGATGTTTATTTGCAAAGGTCTTCTTCAGAAGCAAGGCTAGTCTATCTTCTTGTCAATTTGATGAGGTTTTGAAAAAGACCTTTATGGAAAGGAAAAAAAAAGCTTCCTTGAATCATCATAGTACCACTGCTTTCCCTCTGTTTTTAACACAATTTTTCTATTCATAAGCTTTCAATTTCTTTCTACTGATTTCAACTCTGTCTTTCAAATAGAGAACCCATGTAAGCACCCCTTGAAACACCATTGCTGTGTTAGTGGTTTCATCCATTGGATAAAAAGGTGTTAAACAAGTTTTTTAGGCAATTTGCAGCATTGTTAGCCTTGTGCTCTTTGAATGAGACTACACTTTTGTTCCTGGCCCTCTACTTGTTAAATGAAGGAGGCTAGCATAATATTCCCAACCATCTGCTCATGTTTGGAGGAGTTTTTACACAGTCACCCAACCATCTGCTCATGGTTAGAGGAGGTTTTACACAGTGACCCAACCCTTTGCTCATGTTTGGAGGAGGTTTTACAAAACGTTTCATTTCATCCCTTTCTCAAACTGTGTCATATTCCCTTGTAATGCCTATCTCTGCTTGGTATATCACAGTAAAAGGTGAAAATTTGACTATATGCTATGAGAGGCATTCTCTAAGATATGTATCTTTTTGTTAAAATACCTTTATGCATATTTAGAAACCAAAAGCATCCTGACTTGTATCTACAGAGTATTACTTGCTAGTTATAACTCATTAACCTTTTGAATGTGTTTGCAGGAGTTCATTGAATTACCTCTCTTACTAGTACTTGCATCCTAGGCTCAAAACAACATGAGAAGCAGCTGTCTTCTCATGTTTAGTTTAATAATTTCTTCTGGAACACTGGTACCTTTTTGCTTTGAAAAAGACATTGAAACACTATAGAGAAACATGATATGAGTTTGTCTTTTGAAACATGCACTTCTAAGACACCAAGACTTGTTAGTGGCACAACCTAACGATGTATCAAACTTTGTTTGCAGAATAGGAAGGCCATCTATGTCTGGTTGGTGTTAGACAAAGGTTCTTTTGGCTTAGGATAGTTTTCCAATGGAGGATTGCCTAAAGCGCCACTACCTAACTTAGGGGAGATTTTTAACAGATTTGGAGTATTCTCTTTGGTATAACCAGATCTTAAGATGATATGTGACCGGAGGTAGGGTGGCTGATATTCTTATCAAGAGTTGGTTAATGAATGGCCTGGGGATGAGGGTGAATGAAAGTAGATGACTTTAGCTTATGACGGAGGCTAGATAGGGTTTGACAGCTGGGTTTTTTCTCATCATAGGCTGGTTTGAAAAGGTAGGAGTACAAAATGTTTAGGGGCATTTTCTAGCTGACAAATTTGACAAATTGGAGATCAACTTCTAGAAAACTTGGCTTTAAAAACTAGTCATCATCAACATGTGAAAAATACTAATGACTAACAGTGGCTCCATTTAGGGAAGGCAGCTCCTTTTCAGGAGGTGCCCAGAACTTCAGATCTCAGTCCTTTGAAGACTAGTGCCTTTATCCATTGGTGCAAATTTCTTTCTTCCTTGATGCTATTTCTGAAAATTGACAACATGATTAGCATCAAAGTCATTTCTACCTACCCCACTATATTTCCTAATATTTTTCCTTCTTTCAGGTGCATTTGGACTAGCGACCCTTTTACATAATTTTTTTTTTTGAAAAATGACACTATCTAATTCTACACTTATATCCATCGGGAGTTCAGATTAAGCTGATGAACTCCTTTGTTTGTCTACCTATGCTGGATCAATTGTCAAGGTTAAGCTGTTTGACAGGATTTTATTCTCTAATCTAAAACATGAAATTGAAAAATGACCAAATCAGGATTAGACAGTCTGATTTTTCATGTACTTGTGGCATGAAAGACAAGCTGCACACAAATATTATTTTGCATAAAATGAAATCTAGAAAATCAAGGCTAGGATACACAATTTGTTTTTCATCCCTGCTTTCCTCTTTGGTTCTATTTTGAGCATGTGGAATCAATATTTTTCCTAATCTATTTTCTTTGATAAGTCAAGCTTACACAGTGTTGACTATCTTTCCTCTCACTAACTTATCAACAAATAAATTTAAAACATGTTTAGTTATGATTAGGCTGGATAACTGAACAAGACATTTTGAGCACTAGTAGCGGCATTTAGACTTGCACGCTTTCAGAATGACTATTTTTTGAACATGGAGCTTTCTTTATATTTTTCAAACTGCCCTCTTTTTCTATTTTTCTATTGTTTTTGAATTTTTTGTTTTTTGATTTATTTTTCAAACAATGGTATATACAATGATTGAAAACGTTTGAACTCAGAAATCCTAGAAATGGTGACACTTAAGCATCTTATCTTCATAAGGATCTCCTACCACTCTTGGTCTACACAAATCTTGGAAAAAAAAATTTGGAAAATTTTCTCTTTCAAGCATGACATAATGATTCATGCATGAATCTCTGAACAACCCTGTATCTTCCCGGTGTACCTCTTTATACCTTTGATTCCCACTCCTTCTTTTGTTGTACATCTTTTTCAAATAATGCAGATACTCTTTGTCATTTTTGAAGTATATTATGACATCATCAAGGTACATCAGAATGCAGAAATTCAGAACTGAAAACATGGCCTTTAGGAGCATGTTTTTAGTGTCCGGTGGTTTTGCAATTCTGGGTTTGAAAATGGAACTACTTCCAGCATACTTGAAAAATTCTATGAGTTGTTTGCTTTGTAAAGGAATCATTAGGCGATATCCTGAAACATCATTTTGCAAAGACACATGATTAAAAGAATTTTTCATTGGTGTATCATGGTCTTGGGTAGGAAGGATGTAGTTTCTGTCACAAGGGTGTGTATTTGTATGTCTAAAATCAAAATAGATCCTATGACCAGCTGTTTTTTCTTTGACTACTATTGTTTGGTCAAGATTTTTGTATTTTCTTTTATCGAAGTTGTTTCTTGGAGTGATGGCAGTGGCATAGTGCTTCTCACTGTTTTCTCTACATGAAGTAGTATTTTGAACAATATTGCAAATTCTAGCAGTTCTAAGTCTTTGGTGGAGTGGCAGAATACTATCTAGTTCAAACAACTCAGGTATATTTGGACTGCAGTCATCATATCCTTTCATAAGAAGTTTTTTAGAAATTTTTTTTCCTGGATCCCCAAACATAACTAATATAGTCTTAATGGTTTCTCGGCCTTTTGAGGGCTCGATGAAGAAGTTTACAGGTGTTCTTTCTGTATTAATGTTTTTCATTTAAGATTAAGCTCAGTGGGAGCTCTTATTGACTTTTGAGGCTCTGTGTTATATTAATGTAACTCTGCTAATATTTTGTCATTAAGTTTATTTGAAAAATTAACTCTCTGGCTGCGCTGAAGAAAATATATGATTTTGATCAATAACTTCGGCCTCTGTTTGAATGCTTTGAGGCATACGTGGCTTTGTGGTAGCCAGGAGGAATCAATTTTCCTCTGATGTGGCAGTGGAGGCTTTTTTGTCTGATAAAACACTTATGGTTTTATTTTAACTCTGTCTTAATTGGGAGGATTAGGCTTTTGATAATCGATCTTAGTCGTAATCCCCACAAATATGTCTTCAATCTTCCATTTTGGTGCATTCTGTCTTTGAAACTAATACTCTTTGATTGTGATTTTATTTATTGTGTCTTTCCGATGTGCAGGCCGCGCAGGACTCATATGGTGTCAATGTGATGAAGAGCGAAACCCACTACAAGTAGATTCGCCTTTCATTTACCAAAATGAATCTACAACCTTCATATATGTATCATTTCGTAGATTCATGACTCTGAAACTGATCCTGGGACCTGTGGGTTATGGGCCCACATACACAATCGACGGGTTTCAATTGAATTCACACGCCATACCTTAGTTTATCCCCCGAGCTCCTTTGAGTGTGATCACCGTTCGATGAGCCAGCCTCATATCCGATGACGTACATCAATATTGTACTGAGCCCACAGTTGACATTTAACACGCGATGAGGGAGCGATGAGGCGTTATTTTCCCGTCGACGTGGCGGCTTTTCATAGGATCGCTTGCTATTGAGTGGTTTCCTTTCCGTACCAAAAGTGGTGCGATCAAAACTACTTCCGGCTTTTGAACAGTAAGTGACCATAGGTTAAACCGGGGCTAACACCCTGCTTCCTATTCACTTCGGTCCATTAAACTCTAGGTTCAAACCTCGAAACTGTGGCTCCATTAACTCACTCCCAGCCTTTGGCTTTTTCTTTAATATAATGGAAAAAACCATTTAATCACCTTTTATCAAAATAATATACTGCAGACTTCAAAACTCCTGATAAAACCAAGCTGCATAAACCATTTCGGGTTACAAAAGGAGCCCGCTGACGTCAGGGTCTTTGTGACCTGAAATTTTTATCAAATCCGCCCTATAAAGCATATCAGGTTCGTTTGGGGCCTGCTAATGTCAAACGAAGTGTGACTCGAAATTTTTATCAAATCCGCCCTATAAAGCGTAGCGGGTCCGTTTTGGGGCTTGCTGATGTCAGCCCAAGTGTGACCCGAAATTTTTATCAAATCCGCCCTATAAAGCGTATCGGGCCAGGATTTCACGACTATGCGAGAAACCAAACAAGACCCACTCCAATCGGTTGTTATTGCGTGGGTGCTGACGTGTATGCTGACTAGGCGTTGGGGACCACCGGTTCTGTGGGACTGCTAACTGTTGTCATGGCCGTGGGGATCAGGGTGATTGATTTTGGGTCATCGATCTGCAGATCAGGTCAACGGTCAATATCGTTTTAAACTTTGCACCGGCCGACACCCTTTATAATATATGAAAACCCAAAATTTCAATATAATACAAAGTTTTAATGCTTTTGGCGTGGGATATATATTTATAATATGACTTGGTGCCCATCTGCGGGGCCATGGTCTATATGAAATTCAATATGATTGGGGGATATAATACACAGGGCTAATTGGCATCAGAGTTTTTTTTCAACGCAAACAACGATGCTCTATGATTTACTCTGATGCGATAAACACTTGGGATCCTTAACACTTGGTTCTAGCGCTGGGGCACATGGAGGGGAAGTGGTTTTTAGGACTTAGCCCAAGGGGGCTTAAGTCTGTGGTAAACAAAACTTATTTTTTATGAATTTTTTCAAGTTTTCAATGGATTTTGGGGGTTTCAGTAGAGTTCAAAAATGAGTTTTAAACATGGAAAATGATTTTCATGACTGGAAGAAGGGGAATCATGAAAATAGAGGATTTTATGGAGGAAAAGGGGAGGAAAATGGAGGTTGTTTTTTCAAGTGTGGAAAGGGAAAAAAGGTGATTTTGCAGCAATTTCCTCTCATGAAATCAACAGAATTCCAAAGTGTAAAATGGGCACAGCAGGGAAGATTTTGGACAAAGGCATGAGGCCTTCAAGAGTCTTCAGGAGATAACACTTTTTTGCAATAAAATTTGTTCCTTGAAGGCTCCAAAAAATGATTTAGCCACCTTTTGGTATAAAAAATTTCATAGGTGGCTAATAGTGGCTCCACTTGGGGATGGTGCCTTCTTGAAGGCATCAAGAACTTCAAACTTGCATTCTCTGGGAGGCTGATTAGTGCTTGTTCCATTGGGCTACCTTTCTTTCCTTGAATGATCTTCTTTTGCTCTGAAAACATATTAGCAGCCATAAAAACAATGGATCTTTCATCAACAAGCTTCCTACCTACCCAATCCTATAGGTCTAACATTTTTTCTTCTTTAGAGTGCACTTGGATTGGCAAACTCTTTTACAACATTTTATTCTTTTGAAAGAAGGAAATCTAATCTATTTCTACTCCTTATTTCTCCATGGACTCAAATTAAACAGTTGAGCCCATATGATTCTCTACCTAATCTACTATATTTTGGGATTAAACTGTCCAACAGATTTTATTCACTAAATCCTACAACAAAAATTTAAAAGCATACAAGTCAGGATTGAACAGTCTAACTTGTTGCTGATCTATGGCATAAAAAACAAGCTGCACATAGATCTTATTTTGCAGAAAAATTAAAAAAAATGCAAGGCTTAGGATCTGAAATTCCAAAGAATTTCCTTCATCTTTTTTACAGCTCTGTTTTGACTTTTGTTTTGAGCTGTCTTTCCTTTTTCAACTAGTTCATATTTTGAGCTAATTGGAACCAGATTTACATCTTTTTTGACTCAAAATTTGAAACAGATTTGAGTCATTCTCTTTGGAAACTTAGGTTTAGATTTTGAGCATGTTTGAACCTTTAATTTCTATCCTAAACTATCTACTGATGAGCCAAGATTAAACAGTTTGGAAAATCAAATTCACTATCCTATCAGCAGAAAATTTAAAACTAATTAGTCAATATTAGGTTGTTTGAATAACTAGAAGTGTGTTCTTTAGGAGTGTCATTTGAGCTTGCACACTTTCAGATTTGTTTCTCTTTTTGGTATGGGGCTGTACCTTTCTTGTTTTTACAATCTGTCCTATTTTATTTCTTTCTTTGTTTTTGTATTTTTTATGTTTATAACTTTGAATGCAATGATGGGTGAAGTATTTATAATGAGAAAAAGAAAAAAAGGCTTTCAGAACATAACATGGATCAAGAGAAGTAATGCTTAAGCATCCTGCCATTGACAGGACCCCCAAACAATTATTCCCCATTTAACTCTTGCAAGAAATAGGCATGATTACCAGCAACTGAATGGATGGAGTAAGGGCCAAGCCAAAAGTTGTCAAATTTTCCATTCTTTCCCTTGTCTTCCCTCCTTGAGTCCCACTTCAAAACTTAGTCCCCAATATTGAAATTGTTAGCCTTTGTTCTTCTGTCGAAAATATTTTTAATGCTATCCTGCTTCTAAAATGATTTGTTATAAACCTCCTCTCTGGTTTGCTGAAGATGAATGGTCTGATTTATTCTTTTGATCATGTCATTGCCTTCAGTTTGCAACTATTGAATCAACTGCATCACTCGTACACCAAGGCTGGTTGGAAAAATTGCATCAATAACATACACAAGCTGGAAAGGTGACATACCAATAGATTTCTTCAAAGTCAATCTATCAGCCCAAAGTGCATGAACTAGCTTTGTGTGCCAAGAATTTTTGTTGTCCTCCAACAGTTTCTTGATTACGTTCACTAAACTCTTGTTTGAGGATTCTACAAGTCTATTACCTTGAGGGTAATAGGCCGTGGAATGCCCCAATGTTATCTGATATCTGTGACAGAATTCAACCATCTTATTTGATCCAAATGCTACTTCATTATTAGTGATGATCTTGGTAGGACAGCCAAATCTGGAGAGAATGTTAGTCTCCATGAATTTTATAATAACAGAATCATTTGCCTGCCTACAAGGTATGGCTTCTATCCACTTAGTGAAATAGTCTGTGGCAGTGAGAATCCATCTATGGTGAGCAGAATATGGTGGATGTATTTCTCTTATGAAGTCAAGTCTCCACTGTTGAAAAGGAGCTTCAACATTGATTGGATATAGAGGTAGGGGTAGCAGTTTTATTTTTCTTTCAAAAAGTTGACATTTATGACATGCAATGATCATCTTGTGTATATCAGGAAAAAGAGTAGGCTAATAGAAACTAGCCCTTAAAATTTTGTTGCCTGTTGTCTTCCAGTACAAATGACCTCCACACTCTCCTTCATGGAACTCGTGCTTAACCTTCTCTGCATCATACTCAGGCAAACATTTAAGCAATACACCACTTGCATTTTTCCAATAAATACATCTATCTATAATGCAATAGTTTACAACTTTTAACTTTAGAAACATTGCCTTTGTTTTTGTCAAACCAGGAGGTGTATTTAAATTAAGAAAAACATAAATAATATCTGCATACCAAGAGGAATTCATGAAATGGTCTTAAAAAATGGGAGTTGAGATTTCCTCTTGTTCGTCCAAATCATTAATCATATTAATATCGAGAACCTCAAAATTGGATTCAGCCATTAATCTAGCTAGACCTTGGCCTTTGATGAGTCTAGAGGGCTTTATCTCTAAATCATATTCAAGAATAACAGCAATCCATTTACCTATCTTACCATCTGGGTCCTGTGTTAGAATATCTTTAACAAATGAGTTTGGGACAAAGGCAATGATGTGTGAGTGAAGGATCTATACTCTGAATTTTTTCAAAGCTTTAACCAAAGAAAAAGCTTGCTTCTCCATAATGTTATACATCAGAGGGGCATCCCTCAATTCCTTGCTAAAAAATGCAATAGGTTTCTCTTGTCCTTGTGGATTTTTCTATAAAAGGACAACAACTATGGTATGTTCTGATGCAAACGAAAAAATATAAAAATATTTTGAAAAATCAGGACTTATTAGAACCGGTGTTTTGGTCAATGCTTGCTTCACCAGCTCAAAGGACTTCTTTGCTTCCAAGGTCCATTTTACCCCTTGCTCCTTCTTCAACATGTTTGTTATATTCCTAAGGAGCTCAGCCAAGTTGGGGATGAACCTTCTCAAAAAGTTAATCTTTCCAATGAAAGATTGAAACTCCTTGATGTTTCGAGGATGAGAGATTTGCAATATGGCCTCAATCCTTTTGGGATCTATCTTAATACCCTCTTCTGAGATGATGTGCCTAAGAAGTTTACCTTCTTGGAGCCCAAATAGTGTTTTCCTAGGGTTTAAAGATATCCCAAACTTCCTGCATCTTCCAAAGACTGTTCTTAAATGTGCTAAGTGCTCTTCATTTGTCTTTGAAAACACAGTAACATCATCAAGGTATATAATGATGAAGTAGCCTAGTTCTTCCGAGAATGCTATGTCCATGGCTCTCTGAAAATTTGCTCCAACATTCATTATTCCAAAAGGCATTTTCACATACATGAAAGTGCCCCATGGTGTAGTAAAGGTTGTCTTTAATTGATCAGCAGGGTGAACTAAGATCTGATTGTACCCAGAGAAGCCATCAGGCAAAGAAATTCTTCTAGACCCTACCACCCTTTGTAAAATATGATCCATCTTAGGTAAAGGGTAGTTGTCTTTTAATGAAGCTTTGTTTAAGTCTCTAAAGTCTATACAAAGCCTGACCTCTCCAATTTTCTTCCTAACTGACACCAGATTAGACACCCATCAAAATATCTAATAGGGACAATAATACCAGCTTCATACATTTTCCTGATTTCCTTATCAACCAGAAGCAGCTGAACAGGGTTTATTCTACACAGTTTCTGTTTGAATGGTTTTTGGTTTTCTTTTAGAGGAATTTTGTGTTGTATTATTTCAGTGTCATATGATTTCAGATCTTCGTAACTCCACACAAAAACATCAGAAAATTATTTAAACAGCTCTATGTATTTGAGTTTAATGTGAGCTGGTAAAGTTTTAGATAGTTTAATCATTTTCGGCTTAAGTTCACTGCCTATATTTCACTCTTCCACTTCAGTCTCTAGAGGTTCAAGTTTTGGCTCCCTGGCCACATCGTTAAAATAAAACAACTCTTCTAAAGGCGCCATACCACTTGGCAAACTTTCATCTTTAGAGTGCAAGGTTTCTAACTCCTCTGTTTCTAACTCTGCGTTCATCTCTATTTCATTTTCAGGTTTGCTAGATAGTAGGTTTACATTAGCAAGTTTAGGATACCTTTCTTCTTCATCAAGAAAATTTTCTTCACTAGGGTAGTCAGTTTCATAATCTGAATCTGAACTTGGTAGTTCGAATTCGTTTCTGAACTGCATGAAGTCTTCTATTTGTTTGTCCCCGTTGAACACCTGCCAATATTTTTCGTTATCAGGAATGGCTGGTCTAAATTTTATCTGAGTTGTGCAGTCTTTGGTTTCATATGGCGTTAAGCATGTTATAGCTGCAAAAGCTAAATTATGGGCTGCAATATTTCTTTTTCTTGGGAAAAAAATCAATTTGGACTCCTCGAAAGTTTTTAAAAGGTCCATGACATTGTTTTGGTAGGCCCTAAGTGTGGGATGATTTACATTATACTCCCCATTGAATTGCCTAATGACTAACTCTGAATCCCCATACACATTGATTCTTTTGGCTCCTAACTTCTTCAACAATCGTAAGCCTAAGAGAAGGGATTCATATTCCGCTATGTTATTCGAACACTGGAAATTTAATCTACAGGAAAGGCTTTCTGTGTGGTTATTCTCAGTGTTGCGTATCCAAACACCTACACTAGCATTGGTCTTAGAGAAAGACCCATCGAAGTGCATACTCCATAGAGGACTAGTCTTGAGTTTATCATTTGGGTCACTAAGCTCTTCAATAAGTGTGCTATCGAAATATTCTTGGAGGTCAGCATACTGTTGAATTTTTTTTAACTCCTTAGATTTTTTATTGGGTTGAGGACTACATTCTTAACTCTCAGCGTTTAAAAGCAAAGGACACATGATTTTTATCTCAAGATATGCGTTTTTCTTGCTAGAGTTTACAGGTTCAGCAAACTGTTTTGACACTACTACGTTATCTTCTTCCTCCTCTCTATCTATTATTAAATCAGACAAGGTCACTTGTTCACTGAAAGTTTCATCATTGAAAAGGATAAATGAATCCAGGCCTGTGTTTACAAAATAAAGGGGAGATTTCTATGGTCTGTCTTGGCTAGTCACCATGTATTGCATATGAGACTCCCTGTAAAGTCTTCTTATCTGATTGAAAACAGGGATGGTCGCATAGATCATGTCCATCTGCATATTTCCTTGTAACTTAGCTCCCCAAGACCTAGATAATAGAATTCCATACTTTGGAGGCACATTAGCCACAACAATATCCATGACTAAAAATTTGGCTAGAATTTGAGCTAAGTTAACACAGAGGTCTTTAATTAATCCTAAACATTTTACTTTGCTTGAGTCAAAGGAGTAAAGGTCTTTGTAAGGTCTGGTGATTTCAAGGCCTAGGCTCTCCATGGCAGCTTTGGGCATTAAATTATGAGAGGTGCCTAAATCATGCATAGCATTATGTAAAATCTTGTCATGAACATTTAAACTTACACAAAATGGAGGAACAAGTCCCTCTTGATATCTACCTTCAATGTTAGGACCAAAAATGAGCTCTGGTTGGTCATCGTTAAGATTTATTGTGTCATTATGGTCCTCTATGTGTAAATCCTTCAAAATTTGGGTTTTATATACATTCTGGGCAGCTAACTTAGTCAGGGGAATAGAGATTTTGATTTTTGAAATTTCCTGCTCTAGGCTGAAAGGAATTTGGTTCTTTGAAGAACTTGTCTCAGCCTTACTAGCTGCTAGTCTATCAGCAACATCAGCTTGCTGATTTGTTCTATTTATATTTGACAAAATGTTTTAACAGGAGTACTAGCTGAAGTGTTAGTACTACTAATGTCTGCACTCTGTTTTTTATTGTTTTGAGTGCCTTTCTCTCTACCTTTATTAGAATTCACAGCTACTATTTTTTCCTTCTTTTTGACAACTTTAGGCTTGGTTGCAGTGCGGTTTTGTGAAGAATTTTCAGAGGTTTTGGTGTTGGGAGTTTTTTGACTGCTTTTTCTTCTAAGGTTATATTCTCTTTGAGACTTTATGATGACATTTTCCATGTCTTGATAATAACTTTCATCATCATCTATTTTGTCATCATAAGGTGTATAAAGACCTTGTTTTCTATCATAATGCACTTAAAAGTCATCATTATCTATCCCCAACATGTTGATATCATCTTCCTCTGTTATTTCATCTATTTCCTAAACCTCACTTACATATTTTTGATGAAAGGGAGGAGTGATCTGTTGATCATCTTCGCTAGGTCTGTTTGGAGGTTGCTTCCTTCTAAAATTCTGATTCTAGTTCTGGTTTCTGTTTTGAGGAGAAATTTGGTTTTGACTGGCTTGTGCTCTCTCAAGGATACTTATTTTCTTCATCATCTCCTCCATCATTCTCTCCATATTTGAGTTGGAAGTAGAGGGTGTATTTTATTCTCTAAAGGAAACTCTCTTCTCATTTTTCATTCTTGCTCTCTTCTCCATCAAGTTGACTTCCATATCAAGAGCACCTTTTTTCATCTCTTCAAGAGTTGCAGGATATCTCTCTCTCAGCTGATAGGCCATCTCAAGGTCAAACCATTCATGAAACTTGTTTAAAGCTGAGCCTTGTGGAGGTTTTAGATCTGGGGAAAGTTCATTATATACACTGTTAAATCTGGTACAATAATCTTGTACACTTTCCCCCATGTTTCTATGGAGGTTCTTGTAATCAGAAAGGACTTCGAGAGGATTCTTCTTTAATTACCATTTGTTTAATAATTTATAATGGAAGGCTTGGATATCATTGATACTATGGGGGGTTAAGCCTTTAAACCATTTTCTTACTTATCCCCCTAGACTCTGAGAAAATAATCTAAAATTGACAGAATCATCATCAATTTCATTTCTGTCAAAGTAGTCATTCATCTTATCCACATGTTGTGATGGATTTGTCGCATTGCTAGCATCATATAATGGAATTTTGGACTCATAGTCTTGTGGAAGATTCACTAAGGGAATGGGAAGGACTAAGGGAGCATACCATGCTGCCATGATATGTGGCGGAGGCAGATTTACAAGAGGTGGATTAACAAAAGGAAAAGTGGGCTGAAGTGGAGTGGTTTGGACAGCGAATGCAGGATGAAGGGATGTGGATAGAACAACAGCAGATTGCTGAGCTGATCTTGGATGAGAGACACCTAAATTGTGAAGGAAATGTAAATCAGGAGGTGTTGTTTCCCTACTACCAGGATGTTCACTTGTTTCAGGGGATGAAAGTGAAGACTTGGGATGTAGCTGAATTATATCATCAAATGACCTGGTTCTAAAGGAATTTACTAAGTCAACTTCTGATTGTTGTAGAACCGAAAGATTTTCAGGAACTGAATTAGCTCTCAAGGGTGATCTGAAAACAGTTGATAATTTAATCCTAGGAGACTTCCTAAGGATACTTTCCGGGTTATCAACTATCTCAGGTGGATCAGGGTCAGGATAAGCTCTAGTGTGAATCTTTCTAGGAGCCACTATGCTATGTTTTTCATACCCAAATAAACAAGAAAATTTCAACCAGGTATGACAGTCTTTAAAAGGTCAACTAATCTGTTTACACAGAGTTTAATCCTACAGTCCTCTAACTGAGTTTGAATGATATTATAATGATAAGGGTTCTTCCCAGTGGAGTCTTAAGGTCTGTTCAGGACTGTGGAGTCACCAAGTGGAAGTTTTTAGCTCTTTTTCAGAGGTAAAAGGTTTTATGGTCCACTACCATGTTTATTGGATACTAATCTAAAATATTTTTGGGTTTTCCGAGTTATTTTTCAGTCCTATTGGTTGTTAAGAGTGTCCTAAATATGTTTCAAAACTTAGCTACGGTTATGAGACAAAGACAGTCTACTCTTATGGCTAAGCCAACTGATCTTTCAAGGTTTAGACAAGTCTTATGAGAATCCTACGTTTTGCCTAGTTTGTCACTAATTCAAATAGGCTTCATCATGATTACCATTTCTTGGTAGTGCATGAAAACGCTGCTTTCTACTCACTAAACAATGTTTGTATGAAATTTTAAGGGGAACCAGAGATTTTGGGTTCACTCCCCAATGGAGTCGCCGGAAATGTTAGGAATCTGTAATTAGCAAGATTGGAAAATTCCAATCACAGAAACAACATTATTTCAACCACTTTTGGATTCTAGGATCTAGCCCTCCTGAATCCAGAGAGGGATCTCTCCAATAAGTGAAAATATGGATTTATCTTTAAGGTTTTTGGAAATGATGTTAGGCTAGTTATTAAGGCTGAGGGTTTTGTTTGTTTTTGGATGGTTGAGCATGAAAATTATTTGAGTGGAAATTTATAAATGCAAATAAATTCAAAGGTGATAAGTTGCAAGCAAATATAACAAGCTTTGGCCAAGAAGATAGATAATTGCAGGTTTTAGTCCATTGGGCTATGGAGTCATAATAGGGTTTAATTGAAATAGCAAGGGGCAAGAGTGGTCCATGAGGCAAGTCATCTATGTCTAAGAATCTATTTAAAGTTTGATTTTATGGGATGAAGTGTTCCAAAAAGAGGGGATTTAAACAAATGAAGAACAAAGAGCAGCCTAAGATTAGGAAAGTACTTCTAAACTAGCCTAATTTTGACATACACTTAAGAAAGACATAAAATTAATCTAAGATTAGGTAAGTACTTCTACACTAGCCTTTTTTTGATGAACTTTTAATAGAAAAAGATTTTAAAACAAAGGGAAACTTGAAGGCAAATGTTGGAGAAGAAACTAGCGGGTTGGGCTCACCACAAATCCTCTCCTAGCTTTGCTCTACTTGGTAACTTTCAAGACAAACACAAAGATAACAAATAATGGCCTAAGATCTGGTAAGTGTTTCAACACTAGCCAGCTTTCAACACATTCCAAGGGAAACACTCAGACAGTCTTTGGGGATAAAACTAGGACCAGGGCATACCATATCTTCCTTAGTTCATCTCTACTTAAAATATACTGAAAATAAAATTTAAGAATAACAATTAGCTAAGGAAATAGGATGAGGGAACACCAACATTCCTATGCTTAGAACTAAATTAAATCATTCCTAAATAACATGAATTGGAAGAAAACATGTAGATAAATATTTTCAGTCAGAGAAGGGTACTGATATACAGTAGATCCTAACTCTATGCATGCTGTTCTTTATAAGAGAATATGAACACAGTGAAAACAGAAATAAAATAACAATTTACAATAAGAAACAACATCACCGTCGACATAGACCAGGATCCCATAAATCAGCTTGTATTGATGCTCCAAACCAGTTACAGCTTTAAGTCCAATGCTCTAACTTAACAATCATCTACACTTCCTAGAATAACTTATCTATCACAAGCAGAGCTTCAAGAGCCAGTGAACACTTTTTACAAGTAGAAGTCTCAAGCTCAATTATATTTCAAAGTTCAGCAACCAACCCTTTTCTCATCTTCTCCAGTATTATTTATAGAAGAATGAGGAGGTGAGATCTGATAAAAGATCTCCAAAGATAATTAATACAGTCTTAATGGCTTCTCGGCCTTTGGGGGGCTCGATGAAGAAGTTTACAGGTGTTCTGTCTGTATTAATGTTTTTCATTTAATATTAAGCTCGGTGGGAGCTCTTATTGACTTTTGAGGCTCTGTGTTATATTAAAGTAACTCTGCTGATATGTTTTCATTAATTTTATTTGTAGAATTAACTCTCTGGCTGCGCTGAGGCAAATATCTGATCTTGGTCAATAACTTCGGCCTCTGTTTGAATGATTTGAGGCATAGGTGGCTTTGTGGTAGCCGGGAGGAATCAATTTGCCTCTGATGTGGTGGTGGAGGATTTTCTGTCTGATAAAACACTTATGATTTTCTTTTAACTATGTCTTACTTAGGAGGATTAGGCTTTTGATAATCGATATTATCCGTAATCCCCATAGATTTGTCTTCAATCTTACATTCTGGTGTGTTTTGTATTCGACACTGATACTCTTTGATTGTGATTTTATTTACTGTTTCTTGCCGATGTGCAGGCCGCGCAGGGCTCATATTGCGTCAATGTGATGAAGAGCGAAACCCACTACAAGTAGATTCGCCTTTCATTTACCAAAATGAATCTACAACCTTCATATATGTATCATTTCACAGATTCATAACTCTGAAACTAATCCTGGGACCTGTGGGTTATGGGCCCACATACACAATCGATGGGTTTCAATTGAATTCACATGCCATACCTTATTTTATCCCCCAAGCTCCTTTGAGTGCGATCACCGTTCGATGAGCTAGCCTTAGATCGGACGGCATATGTCAATATCGCGCTGAGCCCACAGTCGAAATTTAACGCGCGATGAGGGAGCGATGAGGCAATATTGTCCCGTCGACATGGCGACTTTTCACAGGATCGCTTGCTATTGAGTGGTTTGCTTTCCGTACCAAAAGCAGTGTGATCAAAACTGCTTTCGGCTTTTGAACAGTAAGTGACCATAGGTTAAACCGGGGTTAACACCCTGCTTCCTATTCACTTCGGTCCATTAAACTCCAGGTTCAAACCTCGGAACTATGGCTCCATCAACTCACTCCTAGACTTTGGCTTTTTCTTTAATATAATGGAAAAAACCATTTAATCACCTTTTATCAAAATAATATACTCCGAACTTCAAAACTCTTGATAAAACCAAGCTGCATAAACCATTTCGGGTTAGAAAAGGAGCCCGCTGACGTCAGGGTCTTTGTGACCCAAAATTTTTATCAAATCCTCCCTATAAAGCATATCGAGTCCGTTTGGGGCCTGCTGATGTCAGCCCAAATGTGACCCGAAATTTTTATCAAAACCACCCTATGAAGCGTATCGGGTCCGTTTTGGGGCCTGCTAACGTCAGCTCAAGTGTGACCCGAAATTTTTATCAAATCCACCCTATAAAGCGTATCGGGTCCGGATTTCACGACTATGCGAGCAACCAAAAAAGACCCGCTCCAATTGGTTGCTATTGCGTGGGTGCTGATGTGTATGCTGACTAGGCATTGGGGACCACTGGTTCTATCGGACTGCTGACTGCTGTCGTGGTCGTGGGGACCAGGGTGATTGATTGTGGGTCGTCGATCTATAGATCAGATCGATGGTCGATATCGTTTTAAACTTTGCACTGGACGAAACCCTTTATGATATATGAAAACCCAAAAATTCAATATAATACAAAGTTTTAATGCTTTGGGGGTGGGATATATATTTATAATATGACTGGGCGCCCGTCTGCGGGGCCATGGTCTATATGAAATGCAATATGATCAGGGGATATAATACACAGGGCTAATCGGCATCGGAGTTTTTGTTTAACGCAAAAAACATCGCTTTGGGATTTACTCCGATGCGATAAGCGCTTGGGATCCTTAGCACTTGGTTCTAGTGCTGGGGCACATGGAGGGGAAGTGGTTTTTAAGACTTAGCCCAAGGGGGTTTAAGTCTGTGGTAAACAAAACTTATTTTTTTATGAATTTTTTCAAGTTTTCAATGGATTTTGGGGGTTTCGGCAGAGTTCAAAAATGAGTTTTAAACATGTAAAATGATTTTCATTAATGGAAGAAGGGGAATCATGAAAATAGATGATTTTATGGAGGAAAAGGGGAGAAAAATGGAGGTTGGTTTTTCAAGTGAGGAAAGGGAAAAAAGGTGATTTTGCAGTAGTTTCTTCTCATGAAATCAACAGAATTCCAGAGTGTAAAATGGACACAGCAGGGAATATTTTGGACAGAGGCATGAGGCCTTCAAGAGTCTTCAAGAGATAACACTTTTTTGCAATAAAATTTGTTCCTTGAAGGCTCCAAAAAATGATTTAGCCACCTTTTGGTATAAAAAATTTCATAGGTGGCTAACAGTTACTGCTGATGTTTGCCTATGATTTGAGAAATTTGCTTGATGGTACATAATGTTTTGTGCTTTTTGCTCTATCCTTGATTCAAGAAGAACAAACTCTCTTTCCTCGGGACATAACTGTTCATGGTCATGATAATTTTGAGTGTCTAGTTCATCATAGAGAACTTGGGGCAGCTGATGTGGTGGGTCTAAGTTTGTTTCAAATCCTCTTGATTGTTCTTCAATGTCTTCATCAGTGTGTAAAATGAAAGAGTTCAGATCAGAATGAAAGGAGTACATCAGGATGTTATCTGGCCTTTCTTGGCTGCTGACCATATATTTCATGTGTGATTCCCGATAGAGTATTCTAGTTTGGTTAAACATAGGAATATTGGCGTAGGACATATCAAGTTGAATATTTCCCTGAACCTTAGCTCCCCAAGTGTTGGATAAAAGAATTCCATACTTGGGGGGAATGTTTGCTAACACTATGTCCATGATCAGGTGTTTTGCAGGTATTTGGGGCAAACTGAAACAAAGATCTTTGATTAAGCCTAGACACTTGACTCTACTTGAATCAAATGAATATAAGTCTTTATAAGGTTTTGTGATTTCTAGGCCTAATATTTCCATCACAACCTTCGGCATGAGATTATGCGAGGCCCCAGAGTATAACATGGCATTGTGTAGGATTTGGTCATGGATATTCAAACTGATGTAAAAGGGAAGAGTGGTTCTTCTTGGAATTTCCCTTCTATTTTTGGACCGAACAACACTTCAAGAGTGTCATCAACTAGATTTAGGGTGTTTTCATCATTTCCTATATTCAAGACCTTTAACACTTGGGATTTATAAGAGCTTTGGGTGATAAGTTCAGTGAGAGGCATGGTAATCTTTTTTTTGGCGATTTCTCCCTCAAAACTGAAGGGTGCTTGTAGTTTAGACAGGTTTGCTTCAATTTTTTCAGCCATGACTTTCTCTATGTTCTAAGTTTGCTGACTTTGTTTTGGGATTTTGTTCAAAAAAGCCATCTCAGGAATCTTGGAATACGTACTAGGAAAATGTGGGCCAAGGCTTGTCTGAATAGCTTTATCTTTTCTTTGGTCAATTTTCTTGACCATGCTTTTGTTTCTATCCACTGCTCTTTTAAGGATGGTATCAGGGGTTTTAGCAGTGTCTAAGCTACCTTTCTTGGAGTTGTTGTGGTTTTCTATACTTCTAAGATCATACTGCCTGTGAGCTTATACTATGGCATTCTGAAAATCTATAGCAGGATCTTTGGGATCTTCATAGTTGGTTTCATTTTGATTCGGAGAGAAGAAATCTTGTTCTTCTTCCATGAGGTAAACCTCACTCTCGTTATTGGAACCTATAAGGTTCAAATGATTTTAATCAATGGGTTTTATATCCCTCTCATCCTCATCAACATAATTTTGATTAAAGGGTGGCCTAATTTGTTGGTCATCTTCCCTTGGTTTGTTTTGAGGCTCTTCTCTCCTAAAGTTTTGGTTCCAGTTTTTGTTTGGAGGGTTTGGCTGGTTGTCCCTAAGATGTGTCTTTTCACTTATATTTTCCCACATTTTCGCCATGGATCTAACCAAGTCATCTATTCTAGGATCTGAGGAAGGGGCTAAAGGGGAGACCTCATCCTGGTATGTGACTTTCCTTTCTGATCTGGTCCTAGCTCTCTTTTCTGCTAAGTTAGCTTCTGCACTTATGTCCACTTTTTTCATTTCTCTAAGGTTGGGGGGTCTTTGTCTCTTAGTTGATAAGTCATGTCTAGGTCGAAACCTTTAGGGAAATTTTCTAAGGCTGAGCCAAGTGGAGGTTTGAAGTGAGGCGGGAGGGCGTTATAAACACTGTTGAACCTAGTGCAGTATTCCTGGACACTTTCCCCATTTTCCCTTTTTAGATTGTTGTACTACGACAGGATTTGAATGGGGTTCTTTCTGATTTCCCACTTATTCATGAAGGTTTGGTAGAGTTATAGGAGATCATGTATGATGTTTGGAGTTAATCTCTTAAAATATTTTTTGGCTTCTCTACGCAGGCTTTGGGCGAACATCCTCATTCTTATGGTCTCGTCCTTTATTTCCATGTATTCAAAGGCATCGCTAATTCTATCTACATGTTGTTGAGCGGAAATAGCCTCAACTCCAGCAAAGTGCGGGATTTTGGATTGATAGTCATTTTTTAAAGGAGCCAAAGGGTGTGGCAACACCAAGGGTGCATACTAGGCTGCCATGGCAGGAGCTAATGGATGATGTACAATATGAGGGTTTGTACGATGAGCTGAGGTGATTTGAACAATAGTGGTTTGGATGGGTGTGGCAGATGTACTTGGGCTAGTGATTTGATTTTGAGTAGACCTGGGGTGGTCGGAGCCAAAGTGATGTAGAAACTGAAATTCGGGAGGTGTAGTAGGTGAGGCTTCTCTACTAGGACTCTGTGGCAGATCTAGGGGCTCAAGATCATCAAAGTTTACCTTGCTTTGTGACTTGCTTCTAAAAAGGGCTTTTGCTGATTTTAAGTCAAATGGGGAATCCTGCAAGGATGTGAGATGCTTAGGTATTGATCTTGCTTTAAGGATGGACCTATCAGTAGTTAAGATGCAAGTTTCGAAATCTTGCCACAGAATCTTCTCTGGGTCATCTAATATGATAAGGGGATTTGGGTCTGGATGAGATCTAGTATCGATTCTTCGTGAAGCCATATTTTGAATTCAGAGTTTAGAGAGGATGGAATTTGTGATTGTTTTGGATGAATGGCCTCTCTAGGGGTTTTGCTAATGTGAAGGATGGTAAAAAAAAAAGAGGGCTAGTGGAGTCGCCAGGTGGATTTCTTTGAGATCTATGGTCCACCACCAATACTATCAAAGATGCTTTAGGGAAAAAAAATTCTATCAAAATTTGAGGTGAAGACTTGCAAGGAAGAGTGATCACTTGGTTTCAACAGTTTTCTAGGCTGTTTGGACAAGCTAATGGTTTTATTTGCAAGTTTATTTCTATTTATCTCCTATGTTTAGGTGAAGCTTCTAAATCACTAAGTTATACTTAGTTTTTCACTGATCACAGAGTTTGCACTATGAGTTTTAAGTTTTGGAATGGATGAGTCAACAGAAAGGTATGGTTTATGAATTTTTTGTTTTTATGGAGTTTTTAGGCCTACTGGAGGCTAGTGGAGTCACCAGGTGGAACTTAGTTGTTTTTATAGAGATATAGCTATGGTCCACCACCAATAACTAGGAAAAGTCAATCTGGGGATGTTTTTGGGGTTTTTTCAGTTTTTATGTGTAGCCTATGAGGTTTGGAAGAGTTTCCTATAACTGAATCATCATTTTGCTACGATGGTGAAAGAGCTAATTTCTACTCTTCAAACAACACTTAATTTTTCTAAGTTTGATTGAGACTTTGAGAGTTACTAAGGAGTACTTAGATTGTCACTAACTCAGAAGATCTCACTGTGATCGCCATTATGTTAGGGACCGGTGGGATAAGTCAATCAGATAGTATTCTTAAGGCTGTTGAAATGTGTAGGGAATCTAAGTTTGTTTATCACTCAGAGTCCCACCGTGATCGCCATTATGTTATTGTGGCTATGAGGTGGCTAATTTGGCAAGTATTCTTGAAGATAAGGGATTTCTGGAGTCCTAAGGTGTACCTAGATTTTCACTAACTCAGAGTCCCATCGTAGTTGCCATTATGTTAGTGTCCCGTGATTTGGCTGATTGACAAGCCAAGTGACAGGGTAACATCAAACCAATGTTTGGAGCCCAAGGACCTAGCCTTCCTAGACTCAGAGAGGGCTATCTCTATTTGTGTAAGGGATATCTGTGTGTTTGCTTCTTGTGTTTCTGATTTTAGGCTAGTTATGAAGTAGGTTTTTGGTTTTGTTTTTAGGTTTGTGAGGGATGAACTGATCATAGACTAAGATAGATAAAAATATTGTCAAATTAACTGGGCTATGGGGTCGAAATGGTCAATAAAGCTTTCAGATGGTGATACAAGGTTGTTGAAGGGCCAATTTGATCGAGGTAAAATGGATCTTTGGGTAAAATGGAGTGGGATCGACACTAAATTTGTGAAGAAAAAAGTATTTCAAACATAAATAGTTTAATAGCTAACATAAACATGGTAGGGCTAAGCATTAATAATGAGAAATGTAACTATAAACTGATCAATGCATAGAAATAAACATTCAAGAAATACATAGAGATATATGACTCTCTAACTTTAGGAAATTTCTATCAGACTTTGGGGAAATACAATTAAGACAAACAAACAACTCAAATCACTATGAGGAAATTCCTAAGCATAGTATTTCAATCTATTGGATACTTTGAAACAATATTGCATAGTTTTAGGCAAGGGGAAAGATCAGTACAAGACCTCCTTGGTTCAACAGATGACCATCAAACAATCAAAGAAAGGTTTCAAAGGTGGAGCTATGACTAGCCATGAGTAAGCAAGGCATACCGTGAATCATACTTAGCATGCATAAAACCATAAATGAAACAAGCAAACAATTTCTTCAATTATCAAAGAGCAACCGAGGATTCTTTGATATGACTAAGAAAGAAGAAAACATAGAAGCTATAAAGAAACAAGAAATTTGAGGCGCCTCCAAGGGCATGTCTCAAATCTATTATCTAATGTCTTATAGCAAGCAAGAACATGGAATATGAATAAAAAATAAGAAGCATAACAGAGAGGGACATTATACCATTTTACCAAGTCAAGGAATCCAACAACAGTCCTCCTTCATCATCCAAAAACATTCAAGAAACTATCCAATGCATGAGACAAGTGTTTCTTCCAAGCTTTTATAACCATATATTGCTCTATATCATCAAGTTCAGCCTTTTTTACAATGAAGTCTTTTGGAATATATAGGCCAAGATGAGGGAAAACCTCCTAGTGCAACTTGCAATCTCATTGGCCCATAAAAAATATCTGATTTTGTCCTTGAGGCTTTGCAAAGCCCAAGGCAAAAAATATCTAATAAAATATCTTAAAAATGATAAAAAAAGAAAATATATTGACTTTTCATAACTAACTATGCCCAAAAATAGCTAAACACACATTAGGAAAAGCCACTTCGGAAAAGTGTATTTTTCACAAAAATACTTAAGAAATATATCAGGGGAAAGTCCTTTGTCTTGCGGGCAGCTTTTGGATGCCTTCACGATGTCAAAATGAAGCCCGTGATGGCTCGTTAGAAATATATGAATGTCTATTTTCTAAAAATGTTTATTTTTCTCCAAAATGATCAGTAGAAGTCTACCAAAAACTGACCTGTGTGTAAAAACCCAAAAAATAGACTTTGCTGATAAACGGGGTAGAGTGCGGAAAAATTGAGTGTATTTCGCCATTTTGGGGGACCAAATCATCTTTAATTGATCTGAAAATCACTGAGTGGATGCCCTTGAAATTTTGGCATCCAATGATACCATTTTCATCCTTTGAGGATGTCCCAAACAGAAATGGCGTTGCCCATGATTTTTAGCCAAAAGCCCAAAAATGACAAAAAACCAAAACTTGTTGAATTTCATCCAATTTTGGTGAGCATGACCCTCAAGGGTTTTCAGAAACATGTTGAGAAGATAAGGCCAAAATTTGGAGCTTTGAGGTGTCTTTCTTCATTTTTGGTGCTGGGCGCCTCTTTTGAGCTTCCTTGAGTTTTTCCTGTGTGGCCTTCAATTTTCGTCGGGCGAACTGATTGAGCTTCTTATAGTGCCCGACCATCCTCCTTTGAAGGTAAAAATCTATATTGGCCTTTTCTAACTTCTTTTCCAAGTGATCATTCACCCTCTCAAGCCATGCTTCTCCATTTTTCTCTATCTCTTGGGTGAACAAACTAGTGAGAGAAAAAGATTGGAGAAGGGCAGCTTCTTCCTCCTTTTGTTTCTCAAGGGCTCTTCTGAGTCCCATGGTCCTTGGCCTCTTTCTCCTTGGCTGATCCTCATTTTCACTATCATTGAACTCGCCCATGAGTTCTTCCAATTTAACTTGCACCTTGGAGGCCTCCTTTTTATACTTGATGGCTCGTGTCTCATATACCGCCATGTGGACACTCATCTGTTTATTTTGTGTTTTCAAAAAGTGAATGAAGTTTCTAGACCTCTCTAGATCTTCCCTCAAAGCATCAATTTTTTCTTCTTTATTGATCAAGAGAGACTCTAGGATTCGGGCCTCATTGTCGCTATCATCACTTTGGATCTGAATTATGTCAAAGTCCCTCTCCTTCTCATGGATTCTTTCTTCTTTCTCCTTTCCCTTGCTTTGGGTGGCCTTCTTGGTCGTCCTCCTCTTGGGTAATTTGACAATGGGTTTCTTGGGAAACTTCCCTTTCTTCGGAGGGACCTAGTAACATTTGGAGTTATAGTTTGAGGCACCCTTTTCCTTGATGTCTAGGGCTTGGCCACTTTTGGAGAAGAAAGCATGGCCCCTTGCCTAGGAGAGGCAGCTAGCACATGCTCTATTTTCTCTTTGCCCTTGTTACTTCCCTCATCATCCTTGCCACTGTTTTGAGTTTCTTCATGAATGCTTTGACTGTCCTCTTACATGTATTTTTGAGGGCTGCCCTCTTTACTGTTGTCCTTTCTTTCTTTAGGACTTCGAGGCTCTGTCTCTTCAATGTTTTGGGCTTCATCTTCATATTTTTTGCTGTTGTGATGGCTACCAATATCCTCATCAAACGGCTCAATTTCATCATCATTTCCCTCCTCACTATTTTGAGTTTCTTCATGGCGCTTTTCTTCATCATTGTGTTGCATATCATCACTGTGTTTTTATTCACCTTGTTTTCGTTCTTCACTATGCTGCTGTTCTTCATCATGTTTCTCTTCTTCTTCATCATGCTCTTCTTCTTCATCATGTTGTTCCTCCTCATCATGCTGCTCTTCCTCATCTTGTCGCCCCTCCTCATCATGCTGCCCTTCTTTACTAATCATGGGAAATTTTAGCTTCTTGGGAATGGGCTTACTTGAAGAAGGCGAAATATGCTGAGTGGAAGGTGAAGGAGATGCATGGGATGAAGGTATAGTGGCGAAATCTAGATGTGAAATGAAAGTGTACCAAGAGATTCCCTTCTTCTCAAGCTGATGAAGAATGAAAATCTTGATGAGGGAATGATGGAAAAGGCAAGTTGACTACTGAGAAGGAGGTCTTTTCTGAACAGTGGAGGAAGAAGGGGAGATCATAGACCCAGGAAAATCTTCCCTCGCATGTGAAATATTTCATGATTATCCTCATGAGGGGAGCATAACTAGTCAATAGATATAAGAAAGGAAAGATGGATGGACATGTATCCTTATGCTCCGGCTTCAAAAAGGGTTTGTATTGTTCCGAGTCTAAGTGGCTCTGTTTAAACCATTTCTCTTTGACATAAAGGATTTTGGTGGCTTTGGAAATGGATCTAGGAGAAAAATTGAAATCCAAGCCTATCAGCTGAAAGTGTTTCCCTTGCAATCTCAAAGCACAAAGATGTGTCAAGGGGAGATAGCTTTTCACCTCCTGCACCCTTTGAAAAAACCCTAGACATCCAACTTCATGAAAGTTAAACAGGATTGATAGATGAGCATTTACCTCTTCAGTTGAAATAGGTTCAAACCTCCTGTGAAGGCCACTTCTACTGTCTTTCCTCGGAGGCATTTTGTTTTGGATAGTCTTTGCTGACTGACAAAAACAAGCTGTCTCAAATGGTCCTTGAAATGGTTTCTCAAAAACACACCATGTCCTCCTTATAAGTCACTGTTTTATCCTCTTTTGATGCCAATCAACAAGTACTTGTCAAATGAAAAACAAAAAGTCAATTTATCACTATGCTTGGGCAAAGGTCTTGAAAATATGTGTTTGTGGTTTGTTGGTGAATAAATAACTCTTGTGTTTTGACAAAAAAACCTTTCCCTCCAAACACTGTTCTTTTGTTGTTCACTGCTCTTCACAAAGGTAGACAAAAAATCCTTCAACTGACTTAAAAGACCTTTCAACACAAATTTTTCTTTTTGAACTATGGAGGCTGCACGGAGTTTGCTATCTCATAACATAAAAAGGAAGTTTTTATGTTTACCAAGCCTTCACCTTCTAATCCTGTTTTCTTTTGAGTTTTAGCAGACAAGGTTTGCTCTCTTCTTAACACTGTTAGAACATCTTCTAGCAAACTTGAGACCTCTACAACTCTGTATTATTTTTCAATAACCATGGGCAGCCTCATCTTTTTATAACATAAAAAGAACTTTGTAGACTGGCTTAATAAACCTCCTTTTTAACTTTTTTGTTATTTACTAGCCATGACCAAAGAGACCCTTTTGAATTTTTACAAACCACCTGTCTCCTTTAACCACTTCATTTGAGCAAAAGACTTAAACAAGGTGTGTTTATGGTTTTTGTTTGAAGAGGAATCTCCCTGTGTTTTGGCACAGACCACTTTCCCTTAAAACCCTACTCCTTTGCTATCACTGTTTTTGAAAGGAAATTAGGGCTATTTTTAAGACTGATGAAAAACCTCCTCTAATACTATATTGATCTTGACACCCACAAAGACAAACAATTTATATTTTGACCAAAAATCAAAACTTCTTCACCATTGTTTCTTTCTTGGAAAACAAAGTATCAATACCCCCTTTAGAATTTGAAATGTACCAAGGGGTAATAATAAAATGCCTTGAAGATGGCTTATGAACATTGTTTGATTGATTGAGCAGATCCAAAAAGTCTTTGAATGCATTTTGGACATTTAAAGAGGAGCAGCACGTTCACTGAAAAGAGCACCGTGCAGTGAGGGGTGTCAAGTCGATGTTCGGGCAGTGAGTGAACGGGCGCTATAGGTGCGCCGCGCAATAGTTTGAACCCTTTGTATTTGCGCTCACAGGCGGGCCGCGCAAGCTTCTGGGCCTCAAAACTCTGAAAAAATGCTGAAATCACTTGCTTTCTCCAGCGAGCAGCTAATGGACACTTGTCTCGGGGCTTTGAAAATGCATAATGGGCTTTTAAACGGTCTTCCCACCTCTTTTTAAAAGTCAAAAAGCTAAAACATATTCGTAGTTTCTTTTGTGAGGGTTTGAAGTTTGAAAAAGGCCCTTTTGTCATATAAAAATCAATCACTATTCTTTACTATTTCATCACTCTTAAAGTACCATGGGGCCTTCTACGAACAAGACTTATAAAAACAATGCAGTGGCCAGCCTCTCTTTAAAACGCCATAGACATGGCCTCCTTTTTTGAAACAAAGAAACTTCTTAAAAGCCAAAATATTTTTTTCACTGTTTCTCATTAAGGAAGAAACTCTGTCACTATTTATCTATTTCTAACCTTTAGAGGAGCACTGCTTAAGATTCATATCCAATATTTTTGATGCATCCTTTGCCATATCTTGGAAGGAGATGATTCACAATTCTAGGACTTATTTTTCCAACTCAACTCTATTGGTGTTTGATGATGATTATGCCTATTGTGAAGTTGATCAAAACAGTCAGGTGCCCTTGGATATTTTCCTTTTACTATGGATGAAGAACCTTATTTGCATTCACCCATGGCTTGATTTATATCTATTTCTTTGAGTGTTGTATCTGAACTTGAAACATTTTTCGTATCCTTTCTTCACACATACTGTCTCTGTGTTGTTTATTTGCAAAGGTCTTCTTCAGAAGCAAAGTTAGTCTATCTTCTTGTCAATTTGATGAGGTTTTGAAAAAGACCTTTATGGACAGGAAAAGCAAAGCTTCCTTGAATCATCATAGTACCACTGATTTCCCTTTGTTTTTAACACCATTTTTCTATTCATAAGCTTTCAATTTCTTTCTATTGATTTCAACTCTGTCTTTCAAATAGTGAACCCATGTAAGCACCCCTTGAAACACCAATGTTGTGTTAGTGGTTTCATCCATTGGAGAAAAAGGTGTTAAACAATTTTTTTAGGCAATTTGCAGCATTATTAGCCTTGTGCTCTTTGAATGAGGCTACACCTCTGTTCCTGACCCTCTTCTTGTTAAATGAAGGAGGCCAACATAATATTCCCAACCATCTGCTCATGTTTGGAGGAGGTTTTACACAGTCACCCAACCATTTGCTCATGCTTGGAGGAGGTTTTACATAGTGACCCAACCCTATGATCATGTTTGGAGGAGGTTTTACAAAAAGTGACATTTCATCCCTTTCTCAAATTGTGTCATCTTCCCTTGTAATGCCTATCTCTGCTTGTTATATCACAGTAAAAGGTGAAAATTTGACAATATGCTATGAGAGGCATTCTCTGAGATATGTATCCTATTGTTAAAACACCCTTATGCATCTTTAGAAACCAGAAGCAACATGACTTGTATCTGCAAAGTATTACTTTCTAGTCATAAGTCACTAACCTTGTGATTGTGTTTGCAGGAGTTCATTGAATTACCTCTCTGACTAGTACTTGCATCCCAGGCTCAAAAAAACATGAGAAGCAGTTGTCTTCTCATTTTTAGTTTAATAATGTCTTCTAGAACACTGATACCTTTCTGATTTGAAAAATACATTGAAACACTATAGCGCAACATAATATGAGTTTGGCTTTTGAAACATGCACTGCTAGGACACCAAGACTTGTTAGTGGCGTGACCTAAGGATGTATCAAACTTTGTTTGCAGACTAGGAAGGCCATCTATGACTGGTTGGTGTTAGAAAAAGGTTCTTTTGGCTTAGGATAGTTTGCCAAGGGAGGATTGCCTAAACCGCCACTACCTAACTTAGGGGAGATTTTTGACGGATTTGGAGTATTCTCTTCGGTATAACCAGATCTTAAGATGATATGTGACTGGAGGTAGGGTGGCTAATATTCTTATCAAGAGTTGGTTAATGAATGACCTGGGGATGAGGGTGAATGATAGCAGATGAATTTAGCTTATGACTGAGGCTAGATAGGGTTTGACAGCTGGGTTTTTTCTCATCATAGGTTGATTTGAAAAGGTAGGAAGACAAAATGTTTAGGGGCGTTTTCTAGCTGAAAATTTTGACAAATTGGAAATCAGCTTCTAGAAAACTTGGCTTTAAAAACTAGTCATCATCAACAGGTGAAAAATACTGATGACTAACAATGGCTCCATTTGCGGAGAGCAGCTCCTTTTTAAGAGGTGTCTAGAACTTCATATCTTGGTCCTTTGAAGACCAGTGCCTTTATCCATTGGTGCAAATTTCTTTCTTCCTGTGTTATTTCTGAAAATTGACAGCATCATTAGCATCAAAGTCATTTCTACCTACCCCACTATATTTCCTAACATTTTTTCTTCTTTCGGGTGCATTTGGACTAGCAACCCTTTGACATAAATTTTTTGTTTGAAAAATGACACTATATAATTCTACACTTATATCCGCTGGGAGTTCAGATTAAGCTGATGAACTCCTTTGTTTCTCTACCTATGCTGGATCGACTATCAAGGTTAAGTTGTTTGACAGGATTTTATTCTCTAATCTAAAACATGAAATTGAAAAATGACTAAATCAGGATTAGACAGTCTGATTTATCATGTACTTGTGGCATGAAAGACAAGCTACACACAAATATTATTTTGCATAAAATGAAATCTAGAAAATCAGGGCTAGGATACACAATTTGTTTTTCATCCCTGCTTTCCTCTTTGGTTCTGTTTTGAGCATGTGGAACCAGTATTTTTCCTAATATATTTTCTTTGATAAGTCAAGCTTACACAATGTTGACTATCTTTCCTCTCACTAACTTATCAGCAAATAAATTTAAAACATGTTCAATTATGATTATGCTAGATAACTGAACAAGACATTTTGAGCACTAGTAGTGACATTTAGACTTGTGCGCTTTATGAATGATTATTTTTTGAACATGGGGCTTTCTTTCTATTTTTCAAAACGCCCTCTTTTTCTATTTTTCTATTGTTTTTGAATTTTCTGTTTTTTGATTTATTTTTCAAATAATGGTATATACAATGATTTAAAATGTTTTAACTCAGAAATCCTGGAAATGGTGAAACTTAAGCATCTTATCTTCATAAGGATCTCCTACCACTCTTGGTCCACTCAGCTCTTGAAAAGAAAAATTTGGAAAATTTTCTCTTTCAAGCATGACATAAGGATTCATGCATGAATCTCTGAACAACCCTATATCTTCATGTTGTACCTCTTTATACCTCTGATTCCCACTCCTTCTTTTGATGCACATCTTTTTCAAATAATGCATATACTCTTTGTCATTTTTGAAGTATATGATGACATCATCAAGGTACATCAGAATGCAGAAATTTAGTATTGGAAACATGGCTTTTAGGAGCATGTTTTTGGTGTCTGGTGGTTTTGCAATTGTGGGTTTGAAAATGGAACTACTTCCAGCATACTTGAAAATTCTCTGAGCTATTTTCTTTGCAAAGGAATCATTTGGCGATATCCTGAAACATCATTTTGCAAAGACACATGATTAAAAGCATTTATCATTGGTATATCATGGTCTTGGGCAGGAAGGATGTAGTTTCTGTCACAAGGGTGTGTATTTGTATGTCTAAAATCAAAACAGATCCTATGGCCAGCTGTTTTTTCTTTGACTACTATTGTTTGGTCAATATTTTTGTATTTTCTTTTATTGAATTTGTTTCTTAGAGTGATGGCAGTGGCATAGTGATTCTCACTGTTTTCTCTACAAAAATTAGTATTTTGAACAATATTGCAAATTCTAGCAGTTCTAAGTCTTTGGTGGAGTGGCATAATATTAGCTAGTTCAAACAACTCAGGTATATTTGGACTGCAGTCATCATATCCTTTCATAAGAAGTTTTTTGGACATTTTTTCTATATTTTGAGCTGTTATGGCTATAGTCAAGGTTTCATTTGAAGAGGTAGAGTTATGTGATTGTAAATCCTTAAGGTATGGTAAAAACATTAAGCTTCCCTGCCCATGATTTCCAAAGAGGTTTGTGATATGCAAGTCTTCTAATGCCTCTGTTATGAAAAAGTATCCTGATTTTATTGATGATGTTTGCCTATCGTTTGAGCAATTTTCTTGATGGTACATAATGTTTTGTGCTTTTTTCTCTATCCCTGCTTCAAGAGGAACAAACTCTCTTTACTCAAGGCATAACTATTCATGGTCATGATAATTTTGAGTGTCTAGTTCATCATAGAGAACTTGGGGCAGCTGATGTGGTGGGTCTAAGTTTGTTTCAAATCCTCCTGATTGTTCTTCAATGTCTTCATCAGTGTATAAAATGAAAGAGTTTTGATCAGAATGCCAGGAGTACATCGGGATGTTATCTGGCCTTTCTTGGCTGCTGACCATATATTTCATGTGTGATTCCCAATAGAGTATTCTAGTTTGGTTAAACATAGGCATAGTGGCGTAGGACATATCAAGTTGAATATTTACCTGAAGCTTAGCTCCCCAATTTATGGATAAAATCATTCCATACTTGGGGGGAATGTCTACTACCACTATGTCCATGATCAGGTGTTTTGCAGGTATTTGGGGCAAACTGAAACAAAGATCTTTGATTAAGCCTAGAAACTTGACTCTACTTGAATCAAATGAATATAAGTCTTTATAAGGTTTTGTGATTTCTAGGCCTAATCTTTCCATCACAACCTTCGGCATGAGATTATGCAAGGCCCCAGAGTCTAAAATGGCATTGTGTAGGATTTGGTCATGGATATTCCGACTGATGTAAAAGGGAAGAGTGGTTCCTTCTTGGAATTTCCCTTCTATTTTTGGACCAAACAACACTTCAGGAGTGTCAAAAGCTAGATTTAGGGTGTTTGCATCATTTCCTATATTCAGGACCTTTAACACTTGGGATTTATAAGAGATTTGGGTAATAAGTTCAGTGAGAGGCATGGTAATATTTATTTTGGCGATTTCTCCCTCAAAACTGAAGGGTGCTTGTAGTTTAGATAGGTTTGCTTCAATTTTTTCAGCCATGACTTTATCTATGTTCTAAGTTTGCTGACTTTGTTTCGAGATTTTGTTCAAAACAACCATCTTGGGAATCTTGGAAGAGCTACTGGAAAAATATGGGCCAAGGCTTGTCTGAATAGCTTTATATTTTCTTTGGTCAGTTTTCTTGACCACGATTTTGTTGCTATCCACCGCTCTTTTAAGGATGGTATCAGGGGTTTTAGCAGTGTCCGAGCTACCTTTCTTGGAGTTGTCTTATTTTATTCTGCTTATGAGATCATACTACCTGTGAGCTTCTATTATGGAATTATAAAAATCTATAGCGGGATCTTCGGGATCTTCATAGTTGGTTTCATTTTGATTCGGAGAGAAGAAATCTTGCTCTTCTTCCATGAGGTAAACCTCACTCTCGTTATCAAAACCTATAAGGTTCAAATTATTTTCATCAATGGGTTCTGTATCCCTCTCATCCTCATCAACATAATTTTCATTAAAGGGTGGCCTAATTTGTTGGTCATTTTCCCTTGGTTTGTTTTGAGGCTGTTCTCTCCTAAAGTTTTGGTTCTGGTTTCTATTTGGAGGGTTTGGCTGGTTTTCCCTAAGAGGTTTCTTTTCACTTATTTTTTCCCACATTTTCAACATGGATCTAACCAAGTCATCTATTCTAGGATCTAAGGAAGGGGTTGAAGGGGAGACCTCATCCTGGTATGTGACCTTCCTTTCTGATCTGGTCCTAGCTCTCTTCTCTGCTAAGTTAGCTTCTGCACTTATGGCCACTTTTTGCATTTCCTCTAAGGTTGGGGGGTCTTTGTCTCTCAGTTGATAAGTCATGTCTGGGTCAAAAATTTCTGGGAACTTTGCTAAGGCTGAGCCAAGTGGAGATTTGAAGTGAGGCAGGAGGGCGTTATAAACACTGTTGAACCTAGTGCAGTATTCCTAGACACTTTCCCCATTTTCCATTTTTAGATTGTTATACTCCGACAGGATTTGAATGGGGTTCTTTCTAATTTCCAAATTATTTATGAAGGTTTGGTAGAGTTTTGGGAGATCGTGTATGTTGTTTGGAGTTAAGATATTAAACCATTTTTTGGGTTCTCCACCTAGGCTTTGGGCGAACATCCTCATTCTTATGGTCTCGTCCTCTATTTCCATGTATTCAAAGGCATCGTTAATTCTATCTACATGTTGTTGAGCGGTAGTAGCCTCAACTCTAGTAAAGTGCGGGATTTTGGATTGATAGTAATTCTGTAAAGGAGCCAAAGGGTGTGGCAACACCAAGGGTGCATACCAGGCTGCCATGGCGGGAGCTAATGGATGATGTACAATATGAGGGTTTGTAGGATGAGCTTAGGTGATTTGAACAGTAATGGTTTGGATGGGTGTGGCGGATGTACTTGGGCTAGTGATCTGATTTTGAGCAGATATGGGGTGGTAGGAGCCAAAGTGATGGAGAAACTGAAAGTTGGGAGGTGTAGTAGGTGAGGCTTCTCTACTAGGACTCTGTGGCAGATCTAGGGGCTGAAGATCGCCAAAGTTTACCTTGCTTTGTGACTTGCTTCTAAAAATGGTTTTTGTTGATTTTAAGTCAAATGGGGAATCCTACAAGGATGTGAGATGCTCAAGTACTGATCTTGCTTTACGAATGGACCTATCGGTAGCTAAGTTTACAGTTTCGGAACCTTGCCACATAATCTTCTCTGGGTCATCTACTATGATACAGGGATTTGGATCTCGATGAGATCTGGTATTGATTCTTTGTAAAGCCAGATTTTGAATTCAGAGTTTAGAGAGGATGGAATTTGTAATTGTTTTGGATGAATGGCCTCTCTAGGGGTTTTTATAATGTGAAGGATGGTCAAAAAAAAAATGAGGACTAGTGGAGTCGCCAGGTGGATTTCTTTGAGATCTATGGTCCACCACCAATACTATCAAAGATGCTTTCGGGAAAATTTTTTCTAGCAAACTTTGAGGTGAAGACTTGCAAGGAAGAGTGATCACCTGGTTTTGACAGTTTGCTAGGCTGTTTGGACAAGCTAATAGTTCTATTGGAAAGTATATTTCTATTTATCTCCAATGTTTAGGTGAATTTTCTGAATCGCTAAGTTATACTTATTTTGTCACTGATCACAAAGTTTGCACTATGAGTTTTAAGTTTTGGAAAGGATGAGTCAACAAAAATGTATGGTTTATGAATTTTTGGTTTTTATGGAGTTTTTAGGCCTACTGGAGGCTAGTGGAGTCACCAGGTGGAACTTGGTTGTTTTTATAAAGATATAGCTATGGTCCACCACCAATAACTAGGAAAATCCAATCTGGGGATGTTTTTGGGGTTTTCTGAGTTTTATGTGTAGCCTATGATGTTTGGAAGAGTTTCCTATAACTGAATCATCATTTTTCTAAGATGGAAAAAGAGCTAATTTCTACTCTTCAAACAACACTTAAGTTTTCTAAGTTTGATTGAGACTTCGAGAGTTACTAAGGAGTACTTAGATTGTCACTAACTCGGAAGGTCCCACCGTGATCGCCATTATGTTAGGGAGCAGTTGGATAAGTCAATCAGGTAGTATTCTTAAGGTTGTTGAAATGTGTAGGGAATCTAATTTTTTTTATCACTCAGAGTCCCACTGTGATTGCCATTATGTTAGTGTGGCGATGAGTTGGCTAATTTGGAAGGTATTCTTGATGATAATGAATTTCTAGAGTCCTAAGGTGTACTTAGATTTTCACCAACTTAGAGTCCCACCGTGATCGCCATTATGTTAGGGTCCCGTGATTTGGCTGATTGGCAAGCCAAGTGACAAGGTAACATCAAACCAATTTTTGGAGCCCAAGGACCTAGCCTTCCTGGACTCAGAGAGGGCTCTCTCTATTTGTGTAAGGGATATCTGTGTGTTTGCTTCTTGTGTTTTTGATTTTAGGCTAGTTATGAAGTAGGTTTTTTGTTTTGCTTTTAGGTTTGTGAGGGATGAACTGATCAAAGACTAAGATAGATAAAAAGATTTCCAGAATAACTGGGCTATGGGGTCGAAAATGTCAAGAAAGCTTTCAGATGGTGATACAAGGTTGTTGAAGGGCCGATTTGATCAAGGTAATATGGATCTTTGGGTAAAATGGAGTGGGATGGACACTAAATTTGTGAAGAACAAAGGATTTCAAACATAAATAGTTTAATAGCTGACATAAACATGGTAGGGCTAACCATTAATCATGAGAAATGTAACTATAAACTGATCAATGCATAGAAATAAATATTCAAGCAATACATAGAGATATTTGACTCTCTAACTTTAGGAAATTGCTATCAGACTTTGGGGAAATAAAATTAAGACAAAAAACCAACTAAAATCACTATGAGGAAACGCCTAAGCATAGTATTTCAAGCTATTGGGTACTTTGAAGCAAGATTGCATAGTTTTAGGCAAAGGGCAAGATCAGTACAAGACCTCCTTGGTTCAACAAATGACAATCAAACAATCAAAGAAAGGTTTCATAGGTGGAGCTATGACTAGCCATGAGTAAGCAGGGCATACCTTGAATCATACTTAGTATGCATAAAACCATAAATGAAACAAGCAAACAATTTCTTCAGTTATCAAAGAGAAATCAAGGATTCTTTGATATGACAAAGAAGGAAGAAAACATAGAAGCTATAAAGAAACAGGAAATTTGAGGTGCCTATAAGGGCATGTCTTAGATCTATTCTCCACTATCTTATAGCAAGCAAGAACATGAAATATGAATGAAAACTAAGACGCATAACAGAGAGGGACACTATACCATTTTACCAAGTCAAGGAATCCAACAAAAGTCCTCCTTCATCATCTAAAAACATTCAAGAAACTATCCAATGCATGAGACAAGTGTTTCTTCCAAGCTTGTATAACCATATATTGCTCTATATCATCAAGTTAAACCTTTTTTACAATGAAGTCTCTTGGAATATGTAGGCCAACATGAGGGAAAATCTCCTAGTGCAACTTGCAATCTCATTGGCCGATCAAAAATATCTAATTTTGTTCTTGAGGCTTTGCAAAGCCCAAGGCACAAAATATCTAATAAAATATCTCAAAAATTATAAAAAAGGAAAATATATTGACTTTTCATAACTAACTATGCCCAAAAATAGCTAAACGCACATTAGGAAAAGCCACTTCAAAAAAGTGTATTTTTCACAGAAATACTTAAGAAATATATCAGCAGAAATTCCTCTGTCTTGTGGGTAGCTTTTGGATGCCTTTCCGATGTTGAAACGAGGCCCGTGATAGCTCGTTGGAAAGATATAAATGTTTTTTTTCTGAAAATGCTTAGTTTTCTCCAAACTAATCACTGGAAGTCTGTCAAAAACTGACCTGTGTGTAAAAACCTGGATGCCCCTATTGATTAAAAACTGCCCTAGTAGCATAGTCAGAGGCATCTGTCTTGATCTCAAATGGTTGTTGAAAGTCTGGTAATGTGAGAACTAGGGAAAAAAAGAGGTGATGTTTCAATTCTACAAACGCCTTTTATTGAGATTTCGACCAACGTAATTTTTCTTTTTCTCCTCCCTTGGTGGCTTGAATCAAGGGCCAAGTGATATGAGAGAAGCCCAACATGAACATGCGATAGAAATTAGCAAGACCCAGAAAGTTGTGAAGCTTTGTTAGGGTGGTTGGGGCTAGCCAATACCAAATGACTTGGACTTTGGCTGGATCCACATGCACCCCCATTTCATCAATAATGTATCCTAGATATTGAACTCGGGTCATGCCAAAAGTGCACTTCTCCAAATTGGAAAAAATTGTGTTGCCGCAGTGTTTTGAGGACTTCTCGGATGTGGTGGAGGTGCTCTTCCCAAGTCTAGATGAAGATCATAATGTCATCCAGGTATACCACTACAAATGAGTTGGTGAATGGACATAATATGTCGTCCATCAACCTCATGAAGGTTGTAGGAGAATTTTTCAATCCAAAAGGCATGATGATCCATTCAAAAAGGCCCTCCTTGGCTTTGAAGGTAGTCTTTCACACATCAGAGGGTTCGATTGGTACTTGGTGATACCAAAAATTCAAGTTTATCTTGCTGAAATATTTTTCCCCTTTGAGTTGGTCCAAAAGGTAATCAATCCATGGGATCAGGTACCTATTCTAGATAGTGATCTTGTTTAGCACCTGATAGTCAATACAGAGTCTCCAAGTCCCATCCTTCTTCTGTAACAACACAATCGGGCGATGAACTTGGCCGGATGTGACCTTTCTGCAGTAGCTCCTGAATCTACCTCTTGATTTCATCATTCTCCAAAATAGATCGCTTATAGATCGTTCCATTGGGTAGCAGCGCACTTGGGGTTAGTTCAATGGGGTGCTTGACCTGACAGTGTAGAGGCACCCCTATGGGAGAGGTGGAGATGTCCCCATACTCCTCCACAACCTTGTCCATTTGTTGTTGTCGTGTAGCGGAGCCATGTCTAGAGTTCGTGGCCATAGTCTTCTTCTTTCCCTGGGGGCGGATCATCAGGAAAAAAAAATTCCTGGTTCAGGAAATGAGCTTACTACATTTTTTTGCAGTAACCAAAAAGATAGTGGGAGGCGGTGGTACCTCTGGTATTGCGTACAATTTATTTCCCAAAGTGACAATGACAACGCGAGGTCATGACTCATACACAACATGTCGCTTCCACAAGTACGGTTGGCCTAATAATACCTTAGAAACATCAATAGGAGCAATGTCACATAATACCTCATCCATGAAGGGCTTGATGCTATAGGGAAGGCGACATTACTGGCTAACGTGGAGATCCCATCCTTGGTGAAGCCACCCAATGGTGTATGGTTGTGGGTGCGATGTGGTTTTCAAGCCCAACCACTTCATGACATATGCTGAAATGAGGTTCTTTTGGCTCCCATTGTCGACAATGGACCATAGCGGGGAACCCTTTACCCACATCTGGGAGTGGAAGAGACGCTCTGCCTCCTCTAGATCTTTTGGTTCCTCCTTCTGTATCTTCGTAGTGGCAACCGTGGCATTGGGCTCTACATAAATAATCTTCTTCCCTTTTTCATTCCCCTTGTCAAGTTCTGATTTAGAGTTGAAGCATGCATCTGATTTAGAAGCCCTCATCTCAGCCACTAGCGACTGCTTGGCCTGACACTCAATTGTGTTGCGAGTGGAGCTCTTATGGAACTTATACCACTTTCCCGTATCCTTATTTGGCTTCACAGTGTTGTTCTTTGCTTGTGTCTTTGGAAGGTTGTCTTGGGCTGCCATGCCTTGGATTTGTCCTTTGTTCTGCAATTCAGGGGCACCTTTCCCTTACTTTTGATTCATATATCCAAAGTCTCACTTCTTCTATTTGAATTTCTCCTCAATCTTGGTAGCATACCGATATGTCGTACCAAGTGAGGAGATGTCGAGGAACTCCATTTCCTCTTGAATGTATTTGTGCAGAAAATCGAGATACTTTAGCACCAAGTGTTTCTCTAAATCTTTGATACCCAACTTTGTGCACAGGGTATGGAACAGATTCGTTAGCTCATGCACATCTTGATCCATTTGTTGCCGAAACATAGTCCATTGTATGTACTTGTCCTCATAGCTCCCCATGGGATATTTTTTTTCCTTGATGGCATCTCGGAAAGAATTCCAAGTGGGTATGGCTGAGAACAGAGATTGTTTTGTATCGTCCTTTTTCTCACAGTAGGTTTCCCACCAGTCCTTGACATGGGGGATAGCTTTTAGGAGTGAAAAAATAATATTCTCCCGGTCAGAAAAGTAATTAACCGAGAAATATCCTTCTAATAGATTCAACCTTCTATCTACAACATCTGCATCTATTTGACCCTTGTAACTTAAAGGGAGTCATGCCTCCAGAGTGGTTGTTAGATGCAGATGCACCACCAGTGGGCAGTCATTGAAGGATCTGGGCAAAGTTATCCATCATCGCGTTCCTTTTTTTTTCGAGGGCCTCCTCGAGCAATATTTTGATAGGATCTCCTGCTCCCTCATCTTTATTTTCGTCCCTCATGGAAGTTCATCGGGGTTTGTGAGGCTAATCTTGCAAAGGTTCCACCAGATCAAGCCCTAACTCCTTATACCTCAACCTCATTGGGGACATGCAAATAAGAATCGAGAAAAAGTAGACGACTTTGATACCACTGATCTGGATTTATGCAAGAACGAAACAAAATACAAAAATAACCACAAACATAGAAATACAATGGAAATAATGCTTCATTTATTTAATATAAAATCAAAAAAATATGCTTACAAACATGATTGAAATAAAATAGCTAGGGTGCTGGTAGCGGATTTCTGAGAAGAGATGTGGTGGCTACATATATCTGAACTATGTTACAATGAGGCTTGAGGGCCTATTTATTATGGAGAAACAATGGAGAACTCTAAACGTCCAAAAACCTAACCCTGGGAGATGAAGCGCCAAAACTATGGGCCCTGTTTGGGTAAATTGGTGTTTCAACTTCCCAGGGATGTAACTTCGGCATACTATCTTTGTTTGGGGCCTCAAAATGACTCTGGAAGTTTAGGACCCAAAAAACTGCTAAAAATAGTAAGTTGTGCAAAAAACTAAAAGAAAAAATGGTGGGGCCCCAAGTGGAATAGGCGGATGGACACCAATATCCACCTAGATACCATCTGGATACCAAAATTCATTGATTTTGCTGAAGGTTGTTGCAAAACATTGAAACTGTAATATGCTTCAAACCCGCATTCCCATGGATTTGTTATCTAAATCTGATACCACTAATCTAGATCTTGGGGGTAGGCCCCCAAGATCTAAAAAGTTGAAATGGATCTAACAATATCTACAAAATTACAGTGCCAGAAAAAAGAGAAAGAACACACAACAAATAAAACCACAAAGAAACATGTTTTATTAAAACAGAGAATAAATGTAGAAGCTACATTGTGATGGACCATCTCTCCTTTTACAAAGTGAGGCATGTTATTTATAGCATTTTTTTGAGATACAATACCATAGGTGGATACCATGGGCCAATACCATGGGTAGATACCACTTACAATACCATGGATAAATCCCATGTGTGGATGAATACCATGGGTCGATGCCATTTACAATACCATGGGTAAATTCCATGAGTGGATGGATAACATGGGTAGATGAATACCATGGGTTGATGCCATTTTCCATTCGGATCATTGGTATTAGATTTAGGTTACGAATCCATGGGAATGAGGGTTTGAAGCATATTTTAGTTTCAAGTTTTAGCAGCAATACTCAGCAAACTCCATGAATTTCTTGGGTGGAGAGTTTGAAGATCAGATCTGAAAATTTCGGTGAAAAATTTAGAAAATAGAAGACCAGATCTGGATTCCTTGCAAAAAATACCCAAATTCAAAAAACAAATCAGTCGAATCAGAGTTCGGATGTGGGAGTTATCGTTGGTTTAAAATCAACTATTTTTTCAGAAATTTTGTGACGGTGAGACAATTCCAGCATGAATCTAAGAGTCTACAGTCTCCAGATAGCGGTTTCAAATACATGGGAAGATGCAGAATGATAATTTAATTTCCACAAAATAGGTTATAATAAATATTACGAGGTATATTGACTAAGTTATGCTCATTTTAAATTTGGAGCAGCATTCAGAGCGGGTTCCCTTTGGAGATGTGCCCTCCCACCCCGCTTTAGTAGGCACCTGCTTCACATTCATCATTTTGAGAATAACACCGTTTTTCTTGGGTTATTTGGAGACGTGCCTTCCCACCCCAAGATATGTAGGCACTTGCTACTTCATCAACAATCAACATCATGGTTATGGGTCAACTGCACAATATCATTTTCATCGAAGTCCATTGCTAGGCTGCACACTGTTAGTAACACAGGTGGTCAAAAGAATTACATGGTATCTCTATCCTTAGATCTTCATTTGTCATGGTTTTAGTTCATCCACAAACCCACACTTCATCGAATTCCATTTGCTATACCGGACACTGTTAATATCACAGTTGTTCACAAGCATTACATGGTATCTCTATCCTCAGATCTTCGTTCATTATGGTTATGGGTTAACTACCTGAAACCCTTCTCTTCAGTTTCTCTTCATATTCAACAAAGTCTTCTCAAAAGAGAACTCCACGCAATGGGGACCATTTATTTTGAAGGAGGAAGGAATGATCTGAATGGAAAATGGCATCCGCCCATGGTGTTCATCCGCCCACGTTATCCATCCACCCATGGAATTTACCCATGGTATTGTAAATGGCATCGACCCATGGTATTTATTTGCCAATGGTATTGTAAGTGACATCTATCCATGATATTTATTCACCCATGGTATGTATCCACCCATGGTATTCATCTACACATGGAATTTACCCATGGTATAATAAGTGGTATCTACCCATGGTATTGACCCATGGTATCCACCTATGGTATCTACCCATAGTATTGTAACTCAAAAAAAGGCTATAAATAACAAGCCTCAATTTGTAAAAGGACAGATATTGTCCACCACAATGTAGCTTCTACAGTTATTCTCTGTTTTAATAAAACAAGTTTCTTTGTGGTTTTATTTGCTTTGTGTTCTCTCTTTATTTCTGGCATTCTAATATTGTAGATCTTGTCAGATCCATTTCAATTTTCTTAGATCTTGGGGGCCTCCCCCCAAAATCTAGATCAGTAATGATCCAGGTGGATATTGGTGTCCACCCGCCTATTCCACTAGGGACCCCACCATTGTCTCTTTCAGTTTTTTTCACAATTTACTATTTTTAGTAGTTTTTTGGGTCCTAAACTTTTGGAGCCATTTTGAGGCCCAAAACGGAGATATTATGCCGAATTTACATCCCGGGAAGTTGAAACACCAATTTACCCAAACGAGGCCCATAATTTTGGCGCTTCATCTCCCAAGGTTAGGTTTTTGGACGTTTATAATTCTCCATTGTTTCTCCATAATAAATAGGCCCTCAAGCCTCATGGTAACACGGTTCAGAGGTCTGTAGCTGCCACATCTCTTCTCAGAGATTTGCTACCAACACCCTAGCTATTTTATTTCAATCATGTTTGTAAGCATATTTATGTGATTTGATATTAATGAAATGAAGCCTTATTTCCACTGTATTTCTATGTTTATGGTAATTTTTTTAATTTTTTTGCGTTCCTACATAAATCCATATCAGTGGTATCAAAGTGGTTTGCTTTTTCTCAATCCTTGTTTGCATGTCCCCAACAAGGTCGGGGTATAAGGAGTTAGGGCTCGATCTGGTGGAACCTTTGCTCAACCAGCTACAGCCCCTTTGAGGTAAAGTGCTGTTGGAACTTAGACTCCTTTAGCTGAGATTTTATGAGGAAAGATTACATACCTGCATGTTTCATGGTTGGAAGAGTGCAAGACCTGTCAAAGTAGAGGAAATTCCTGCTTCGAACCCCGGGAGGTCTTATTCAACATCAAGGCTGAAAAGTTTGTAAGGTTCTTCTACCATTTCAAAGTTAATACAAATAAGTTTGTTTTTCTCAATAAGCTGTCAATTGATTGTTTATTTTATGGATTCCTTGATCACCATAATAGATATGATTTATGAATATATGCTATGCAGGTGCTATTTGATGTTTTTTTGTTTATGATTGCAGATCTTCAAAGATAACTCTTTCGGGAGACTGAAGGACGACTACTACAAGCAAGCGTTGGATCAAGGTAGGATCGTAACACCTTTGTAGCATTTACTTATAAATCGTTATATATCTAGAGAAAGATAGATTTAATTTTCTGTTTGTTGCTACACTATCTTCTGCTACTAGGGAGATCGGTCTTGTCCGCAAGATCGATTTATCCGGCCAACATTGTCTCGATATTTCTTTCAGAGCTAAGGAGCAGTTTTAGTTCATATAGCTCCAGGAAGATATGGGTAGGGTGGCCTATTATGTCGCATACTACACAAGGTTGTAATTCGCTTTGGATGATTGAATTTTCTACCTTCTTCCATTTTTTATGGGTTTTCTTGGTCATGACAATCTGTTTTGCGATGGGAGTTTCCTTACATGATATTGTTGCAGTGGTTTCCTTAATAGGTGGGGCCTCATCAGGAGTGAGGGGGATTAACCCTATAGAGGTGGCACCCGTGATTCGTGACATGGTAGGTGGGACCAAGTACCAAACTGGTATTGCAAAATATACATTTGGAAACATTATTGTTTCCAAGACTTGTTGTGACACAAAACCAGGTGGAGGGTATAGAAAAGGAGTTTGGGAGACGACGTAGGATAGAAAGGCCTTGGTTTCATTACTACTAGTCTCAGTCTCATGGTTGGATTTTGTGCTTGATGTGGATATCATGCACACCGGAGCCCCTACAAGATCAATGAATGATTCTGGTATGACAAGGGGATCTCCTAGGAATGATCTGAGGATAGAAGATGGTTTGAATTGGTAGGGGCCATATTATTGTTACCGTGTGAGCATTTCAGCAGATGTGTCTACATAAGGTAGAACAAAATCAATGTTTGTTAGGGGTCGTTTGCCGTGCTACATCAATTGGTCGACAATAAGGATGCGTTCCTCGTGGGGGAACATCATGGTCTAAAATATAGAGGATGTTATGGCAGACATGGCGTACATATAACTCCACCCAAGGAGTATATTATAATATAGCTAAGCGTACAAGAAATCAATGTCTATAAGAACTGTCTTTTCGGCCAAGCAGACTAGGACATTTTGATAGAGACTAATGGGAGCAGAAGGGCACCCATCGTATGCTCTGAGAGTGATGTCCAATGGTTTTAGTTCGAGACATCCTAACTTCTGCCAAATGTTCTTTTACATGATGCATGTGGATGCACCCTCGTCAATGATACAACAGTGGATAGTTATGTTTTGGACTGACATCGGTATCTGGAAGTCAAAAAATGAAGGAATCCTAGGGCTGGATTCATCTAAGTCGAAAGCCATTAGGCATGAATCGACAGGGTCAATTGCACCTAACGTGGAAAGTACGGCTTTCCTTTGTCTTGGGAAATATTTCAGGACTTCTAAAGCTGACATGGCAGTGGGAGATTGAGTTAAATAGTCCACAATGCTATAATTATGGATCACTTTGGAGTGGTGTCCTGTTCGCCTAGTTTTTCCATTAGCCATCTTTGGAAAAGGTTCAATAGGAATTTTTTATATAGTCAATAGTGTTGTAGGTGCACTCGTGCTAGCCCTTGATGAACTGGTTTTTCGCGAGGTATCATAACTTCGATTCTATGTTTGAAAGAACATTTCCTTGCCATTCATATATATTTCGTGGTTATTGTTTCTAGAATCGTCGAAGGGTATTTTTTGTTGTTGGGTACTAGCCACCCCTTGGTGGGGGAAGGGCTCCTCCATTACAACTATTTGCTGTGTGGGTCCTCCTTGTCCTTGGTTACCATGAAGCTTCTTCACCTCAAGGAATTTGGGACAATGATGAGTGTAATGGCAATACTCACAACAATTTTCATAACAGTGGTTGATCCAAATATTAACCCTCTTGTTCTGCCCTTGGGAGCTATTTGGCTGCTGGTTTTGATTTCGGTTGGAGTTACCCCCAACCTGAGATCACAAAGGGCGCTTTTAGTTATTTCTCCCCTGTCCAATATTTCCCTTTTGTTTGGTTTTTGTTTTTTTCCTTGCCACATTAGGAGGATAACTAGGATTATCCTGGTCATATGATTGGTGCAGTTGTGCCTGGGAAGGCTACACAAAGTTCCCTAGTGCATTATTTAGCATTGGTTAGTTTTGTGTTGGGGATTGGGAATATTGGGGTCCCTGTCCCTGGTTTGTGAATGACTGTTGGGAGGGAGCTCTTTCATTAGTGTTACTAGTTACATATTGGGTTCCCTGTGCGGGAGGGTATGATCCTCCTTGTTGATGATGGTACAAGTGTGCCATATTGGTCATGTTTTTCAGAGGTGCATGATGAATCTGATGGTAGTTTGGTTGTGGGATGTTCTAGTTAGGATCATATGCGTAACTGGGGTATGGATTACTGATGCCTAGGTGATTTTGGGTCAGTGACCCTATCAACCTATTTTTAGTGTTCAATATGCCTGGAAATTATTTATAAGTATGTAGAAGAGGGGTGTTAGGCAGGATGTTATAGATGTATCATGATTGTGTGTATATCATCTCAATTTGCTGGGATTTTCTAATGGAATCCTCTTCAGAAGTAGGTCCTTGAGTTGCCACATCATTTTAAATCTATGTTGTGAGAGTTTTCAGGAATAGGTCAAGTAAAATTCGATCGTCAAGTTTGGCTTTACACAAACTCAACGTCACTGCCATTCATGGAGATGGTATGAGATATGGACGGCTGGTGTCTGTGTAAAATGCACCAGTAACTCCATTCTTGAACCGTGGTGGATGGGTAATTGGAAATATGTGATGAATGCAATAGTGAGGGTGCTAAAGGTTCCATGTGAAGTAGAAGGCTGATCCACATACCATTTCACGACTGGTCCAGTTAAGGTGCACTGAAATAGTCTTAACCGAACAGTATCATCAATAATACTGTTCGATGAACACCATAGGTGGAAAGTCATTACATGATTTACAGTGTCTTCCGCTTGCTCCCTTCGAACTTTGGAATGTATGAAGGGAGCTTTGTGGGCATGGAGGGTCAAGTGGGATTGTGTGCAATGGGGTCTTTTTTTAAATTTGATATATCAGGTAAGTTTAAAGATTCTAAGAAAGGTAACTACATGTTCAATGTCATTTTATACTGTGAAAACACAAGGTTCTAGTTAGGTATGGGGTTTTTCTGTGACATACCCGATTATGTGTTATGTTGGCTCCCCGAATGGGTAGCACTCCTCTGCACCCTGGGGGTTGTGGGAGGAGTGGTGTGTGGTGACCCTGCAAGGTTTCCACCGGTGTGGAACTGGGTGACCCTTGGGGGTTCTTAAGTAAAGACGCCCTGATAAAGGATGAGCCGATAAGGGTGGCAATGTTCCATCTTTGACGCCTAAATGGCGAAAAACCTAGAACTCCTACCTCTAATGGGGGGAGGTCCAAAAAACATCTAGATCGATGAGGTACCATTGGGTCTATTATGGTGTCAACTAGGTATGGTTTTGGAAATATTTTTTAGTTTTATGAGAGGAGAGAGATTATATATAAAAGAAAAAAATGATCGCATACATAAAATCAAGCGAAAATAAAATATTAATTTCCTTTTAGATCAATCATGTGTTATGATTCAATCAAAAGATGGCTTTTTTTTTTTTGCATGTGATACTCAAAATCATATAAGACCTAATCATCCTCACACTCTCAATTTTAACTGGGCCTTACGAATATATCTTCTAGTGGGTACTAGGGCTAATGTCCCGAAAGAAATGCCAACGCCTTCAAACAATCGAATAATCGACCAATGTAATGGAAAGAGGATCTAGTGCTTCCTGCACTGTCACCTATAGGAAAGGATGCCCTAGATGTGGCCACTAAGTAAAGTCATCCCATGTGATCATTTGATTCCTGAGTTTCTTGGTAATAAAATACTAGTACCGAGCATTAGATGGGTCAGGTAGCCCCAAATAATATCGCACACACTAGGCCTAAGCTTAACCCCCTCTAAATCAAGTCTTTGTGACACTTGGGTTTTCTTTTTCGTGGGTGGAAAGACAGGTTTAAAGATCCCTATAAAGTCAACTTCTATGTTTCAAATATGTAAACTAACATTTGCGGCTTATTGTATTCCTACCCCCATGGTCCTAACCTAAACTATTAATTATCTTATGGCCCCTATGGGGAGATTTAATGAGTTCACTTATGGTTAGTTTTAAGGTGGCTTACTTTGCTTATGGCCTAGAAATTTTTGTGAGAAAATGTACAATCACAAAGTTTGTAAGATGTGGATATGCAGTGATCCTTTACACATCCTCCTATTTAAAATATTTTTTGGTTGTTCCTTTCAAAATAAAATGATGTGCGGATAGTGGGCCGCATATAATTTTTCCTATTAAACTAAATGTTTGACTAAAGGTAGATGGAAAATTATCAAAAGAGAGTGTTCATATGCATGCCGAGGGTCACCAAAAGGTGCAAGGGTAGTAGAGATTACTTTCTCTCTAACATAATTTAGTCCTGGTCCCGGTTCCTAATGCAAAATTTTAAAACTAAAATTATTGCAGGAACTAGGAAAAAATAAATGGAAACTAGCTAAGCATGTGTGGATATGGGCCACTTACTCCTTGCTAATTACCTATGTATTTTGGTGTCTACTTTCACAAAATAAGTTCATTCAGATAACATAGGTGGATTTTAGCCACTTAATTTCCCCCTAATTAAACTATATGAGTTTGTGACAATAAAATAAAAAATAAAACTATGCAAATAAATGAACTAAGGCATAGCTAAAAGCATGTACTCATATTCATGGGACACCAAACACAGTGATGGCACATTTTCTCTAGGTTTCTAGTCACTTTACAGTTTCAAAAACTGAAGAAAACTAATGAAAAATTGGTTCACTAGTTTCCGCGCAGAATTTTCTGACACAGTCACGCAACTTTGCGCAGAAGTTTGAGCTGAACGCGTGTGGACCATCGCATCTATGTATTCTGAAAGTGCGTGGTTTTCCTGCATATGAAAATATGGAACTCCTGAACTATAACTCTTCACAGTGGGTGAAGGAGAGAAGATGAGTAGGAGGAAAGTTGGTCCAACAACAATCCTGAGAAAAGAGAAGACTCTGCAAAAACACAACCACTTATTTAAAGCGTAAAATAAGTGGATCCAACAATCCTATTATGGTGTGTTTAGTGCACGAGTGTACTAAAACATCGATGCTTGGTAGGAATGGTTGCAACCTAAAAGCAATGGGCATAGGCAAAAAATATTGTTAGTTGGTAAGTGGAAACATACTAACATATAAAACACACTAATTCATGGGAAATAGTATGCTGCAAATAAGAAGAAGAAACACAAATACAATAAAACAAAAACACAAGCTCAAATGAGTTAAACGAGACAATAATAGGAACGGTGGATTAATCCCCTCTTATTGACCACTATTAGTAAAGAAAAGGTAGAAAATAAATTCTCACCAATTTTCCTCTTGATTATGTTCTTCCAAGACATGGTAGTATTGAATTTCGGTGAATATATGCCTTATTTTCTACATCCATCTAGAATTGATGCTAGAAATTTTCCTATGGGTAATGGTTGTTTAATCATATCAATGATAATGATCCCAGAGTCATTAATCATAATGATTGAATTCATTCTTATTCCCTTAGTGATTTTAAACCATTTTCAAAGTGCATATGCCTCTATTTTTTATGATTCCAATTTTATGCTCCATCAATAAAATATAAAATAATAAAGCTAATCCTTCTTCCAATTTTAAAAATTAGGAGACTTTGTTGAAGTTATCAATATGCTTTATAAACTAGTTTGAATAAATTTTCTCCTTAAATTTGAAATTTACCAAACCATTTCTCTTCATCTATATTGAAACATTGATGAGAGTTTAGTTTTTTTCCTTTGGAAATAATAATTTCATCTAAAAACTTTTGGATTTATTTCTACAAGGGGTGGGATATCAATCTCTTAATATAAAAGTGTGAAATCCATTACTAGCGAAACTTTCTAACATAAGAATTAATTCATAGCTAAACACACCTTTATGAATAGTTTTGACATTATTAACGGAAAGAAAGAAGGGTAAAATTTTGAGATTTACATGATTATTGATGATGATCTTGAAAACCCATTATTATGAGTAGTATCATGCTTGGTGTTAGATCCATAGGTTACGCTATTTTAAAATAAAATATTGCATAGAAAAAATAATGACACTTGAAAAGGATCATAAACAAAATTATTTTTAATTGGTTGTTGTTTATATTTGCTAAAAACCCATTTACAAATGGTAATTATGAAGGAAAAAATTGTTAAGGTCACAATCAAGATTTGAGAAATCCATTGGAAGTGCAAGAACCTACACATAACTTAAAATTATTATATGGAGAACCATCATCAACATAAAACAACCCACAAATGAAAAGTTGGTTATATGGTGTGGTTATATCTCAATAAAAAAAAGTTTTAAGGATGAAAATAACAAGTTGTACAACACATGGAAGAGAACACTTTCTAATTTAATCCACCCATGCTCACGAGGTTGGATTATGATAATAATAGAGAAAAAATATTTAAACTATTCGATACTTCCATGATGATTGATGAGGAAATCGTTATTACAAGTAATAACATACAATATTCATGTTAGATTTATATCTTATACTATTTAGAAATGCAATTATGAATAAGAAAATTCATGATACTTGAAAAGAGTCATAAAAATGTTTCCAAAAGAAATTAAAATAGAAAATTCCAAGTAAAGGGAAATGGCCTACAAAATAGTGTATAAGAATGTTTTCCATACCACGTGTTGAAACTTTCAAACTATTGAGAAAAAAAAATATAGATTACAACAGGATGTGTAATATGTAAACAATCAAGGATAGAATTTTGGAGAAATAACTAAATCTTGATAGTTTATTAAAATTTCGGACGAGAGTTTTATATAAAAATCTTGTCCTAGAGTTTATAAAACTCTCATCCTAGAGTTATAAAACTCTCGTCCGAGAGTCGGCCTTGGGTAAACTCAACTACACACTTGCCAAAGGATCCTTACAAATATGGAGCTGTAATACTCGATGCAAGGAGGGCTTAAACCTTGAGATGGTTCTGCAAGGCCTCTCTCTTCTCCTAAGGGATTTGAGTTTTTGGGTGGCAAAAAACTGAATCCTATAACTCTATTGCTACTCCAGATCACACATTGTTGGTTTTCTCATGGGAAATTGGGCAAGCATAACAATGTGTTCTAATTTTTTTCTTCTCATGGTGGCAATTTATAGGCAAATTCAAATCCTTCTTCCCTCTCTTGGTACACTTGTGTATAGTGACCCAAGAGTGGGGGTTGATTCCTTTGTGTGCTCACTTGAGGTCTGAAGGTGGCTCTAGGCAGTTGTCCTTGGGCAGCCTCAAGTGGAGAATCTTCTCCTAATGTGTGTCACGTGGTCCTGGATGCTGACTTCTGCCACTCCCAGGACAACGCGAATTTTTGAGGGAAAGTCACGCAGAACAGTGCACCTATCGAAGAAAAAATCACACAGAGTGATTTTTTCATGTGTCCTTTGTGCACAATTTGATATTTTTCCTCTTGAACTTAGATATTTTTAACTTTTCCAAATTCTCTAATGTTTCTTAGCCCTATAAATCCTTTTTCTTGACATTTTATAATGTCATTTTTCTTGTCCTATTTTCCAGTGATAACAGGTTGATTGGTATAGTTCAAGAAAAAATTTCAATCATATTGTATAATGGATCATTGTCCCTGATACAAGAATCCAAAATCTTGTATTATTTCTGATCATTATAGGTTTTCAAGGAGGTGTTAGGTTCGTGCATGAAGTCACCTACAGGTTGGAGCCTGTAAACACTTTAGGGTGGTAGGACAGTCTAGGATGTTGGGGCATCCATTCAATTTACTACTAAATAAACCAGGGCATTGGGGTGTCCTTCCAATGGGAGATAGAGAATAATTATTTTCTAAAATTCTAGGCAGTTTTACCTTTCATTTTAGTTGGGGCTGAAGAGTAAATAATTTATTAGAAAAGAGTTCGATGGTTTTTTACTCAGAGGAGGTATTCCACCTAAAATTCATGTGCCTGTTGTGTTTTATTGTTTACTATTGTTACTTGATAACATCAATAATAATTGAAGATTAACTAATGCTATGAAAATATTTAAAAGTGCTAAAGGATAAGAAATATTGATTCACCACCCCTCCTCTCAGTATTTCCAACAATTGGTATCAAAGCTTGGTTCTTTCAATAGTAGTCTGATAACTGGAAATATATCATCGAGTATACTAAGAATATAGTTCCTCTATTCAATGGAAATAACGACACACTTTGAAGTGGAATAATGCAACTTCATTTGTTGGCGCAAGGATACGTAGTATGGGAAATCGTTGAAAAAGGCTTTACAGTGACCCAGGATGAACAAATTAAGAAAAATACGGTATATGATGAAAAGTATAAGGATCGCATTATTAGTGGGCTTATCAAATATATCTATCTTAAGGTACTGAGTTGTAAAAATACTAAAGAAGTATGGGGAAAGCTTGAGAATATATATGAGGTGACTCATATGTGAAAGAAGAAAAGCTTAAAATTTACAGGGAAAATTTTGAGCAACTCAAAACGAAGGAAGACTAAAATATTGATGCATACTTATAGTGTGTTGATGAAATAAAAAATACATTGAAAGGCTTGGGAGAACCTGTCAACACAAATTTTTTTGTCTGAAATATCCTTAGAACCTTGCCAGCAAGATTCAACCCAAAGGTGTTTGTATCGGAATATAGTTCAAATCTAACCAATCTCAGCAAAGATGAATTACATGAAGTACTTATGACATATGAAATGAGGATTTAAGAAGAGGATGAAACATCTCACCTAGAAACAAAATTCTCCACATCCAAGAAGATTGGTAAGGACAAGCATACTCTGAAAGTGATAACTTGTAGTTGTAAGAAAGAAGATGAAGAATAATTTCCAGATAAAGAATTTTCCTACTTCATGTGAAAAATGAGAACAGGTACGCGGAAATTCAAAGGTAAAATTCCATTAATATTTTTCGATTATGGTGAGGTTGGAATTTTTTAAGCCAAGTGTCCTCATAAAAATGAGGTTGTTACGAAAGGAAAGAAAGGTTTGAGGAATTTCAACAAGCAAGGAAAGAGTAAATGGTTTAAACAAAGTTTCTTCTCCAAAGAATATATCTCCTCATCTGATGAGGACCGTGATAACGAAGAATAAATCAATTGAAGGGTATTTTTTATTACCAAGCATAATAAGCAAGAATCCTTTTATGAAGAAGGAGACGAAGAATAAGATATGAATGAGGTTGAATTTCAAAACGAAGTGATCAGGGTTATCAAAGAGCTCAAGGTCGAGAAGAATCATGTCAACACTCTTGAAGACGAATTAAATATAGAAAGGGAACATCTCCTAAATCTTAAAATCAAGGTTGGAGAATACAAACGAGTTGAAGAATCACACAGGGAATACTTAAAGGAAAGAAAAAAGGAAAGAGAAGAATTGGAAGCTGAAATAGTTTCTCTACGAAAGCAAGTAAAAAAATGGAAAAACTCTTCAAAACTACACCAACAACTCCAAGGCATTGGAAGAAATTATCAACAATTAGTGATCAAATAGTGACAAGAATGGTCTTGGTTACAAATAAAAATCTCAAAAGGAGCCAAGTCCTTCTATGAAAACAAAATAAGATGGATATGTAAAATATAACAAACAGGTAGACCTCCCAGCCAAATCAAGAGATCAGGAATCGCGGGAAGAGCCATGGAAGACAATTCATCGAAGAAGATTTCCTCCAAGGTATCAACCTATCTTCTAATGTATTTTTTATTCATGTGGAAGGTTTGGACATAGAGCTATAGAATGTAACACGTATGTTTGGATTAAATACAGTTTCGAGTGATATTTCAGAAATGGATATTTCGAAACTCAATAAAATATTAACAAATTTGATCATTTGAGAGATGATGTCAAATGTTACAAATGTAACAATTTTGGACACCTAACTAAAGATTGCAGACCTGAAATTTCTTCAAATGAATTATTGCAAAATAAGAATGAACAAATATGGAAAAAGAATACTGAAAAATGTGCTATCTCTCTCAAGGCTCAAAGTAGCACAAACGTTTGGTTTTCTTATAGTGGTTGCTCAACTTTTATGACTGGAGATAGGAATAAATTCATATCCTTGAAGGAAAATAAGGATGGAACAATGTCTTTTGGAAATGATGGGTCTTCAAACGTCATAGGAGTAGGTACAGTCACACTTGGAAGCAAGAGTGCATTAGCGAAATATGTGTTGTTGGTTGAAAATATGAATCAAAATATGCTCAGTGTTGGAAAAATGTGTGATCAAGGACACACGATGCTATTTAACTCTAAGAAATGTGAAATCAGGAGATTCAAGTTTGGTAAATTTGTGGCTACAACAAGAAAAGCTCCAAATGACATATATATTTTGTATGAGACCCCTAAAGGGTGATTTTTGGCAAAATAAGACGAAAGTTGGTTATGGAAAAAATGAATGGGACATATAAATTTCGACAATTTGGTTAGGATCAACAAGAAGGAAGTAGTAAGAGAAATGCCTAAAGTTAAAAAACCTATCAATACGATATGTGAATTTTGTTGGCATGACAAGTAGACAAAAGTTGAGTTCAAGACAAAATAACTCTTTGCATCACGTCCATTGGAATTATTACATACTGATCTATGTGGTCCTATGAGAACAAAAGGTTTAGATGGAGAATTATATTTTATGCTAATGATATATGATTACACCAGAATGACAACCATCTTCTTCTTAAAGAAAAATATTGAGGCATTCGAGTGTTTTAGAATTTACAAGGAATTGGACTAAAATGAATTGATATGAAGATCAAATGTTCAGAGATAATATAATGGTAGAGAATTCACCTCCAAGGTATTTCAGCAGCACTATGGAAAATGGAATAAAAATGAAATTCTCAACAGCCAGAACACCGCAACAAAATGGAGTTGCTGAAAGAAAAAAAATAATAATCATACAGGAAATGGTCAGAACAATGTTAAATGACCCTAAATTAGATGAGAAAGTTTGCGTTCAAGAAATTGATACAACTGTATTCATTATAAACAGAAGTTTTCTAAGGAACAATTATAAGATGACTCCATACGAATTATGGAAAGGAAGACTGGCTAACATCAAATACTTCAAAATATTTGGAAGCAAATGCTGCATAAAAAGAGAAGATAAAAAATTGGGCAAGTTTGATTTCTGTGTCGATGAAGGTATTTTCGTTGGTTATTCACACAAAAGGAAGGCTTATAAATGCTACAATCTGAGGCAAAAAAAAATAGTGGAAATCATAAATGTTAGTTTTGATGAATATTGTGTTACAAAGGATGACAATGAGATTGTCCCTTCAAGAAAATTTGAGGGATATAAGGGAGAATATGTGAAGGATGAAAAAGAAGCTCCAAAACAAGACCAATCAAATAAAGAAACAACAGTCACCCAAGAGGAAATAAGAAATGATCAGCAGGATGTACAAGAAAATTCTCCAAAAGCTTTAAAATAATGGTGTCAAAAGAATCATCCATCAAATCAAATCATCGACAACATAAATGAAGGAATTGGAACCAGAAGAAGTCGACAACTTCATTCATCACAACAAGCCCACCTTGCTTTTTAAGAAAATTTTGAGCCTAGCAATTTTGAGAAAGCTAGTTAAGATGAACACTGAGTAGCAACTATGAATGAAGTACTGGATCAAATTGAGAAGAACGACACTTGGGAGTTGGTTCCATGACCAAAGGATAAAAATGTTATTGGAACTAAATGGTTCTTCAAAAACAAATTGAATGAGGATGGACATGTTACTAGTAATAAGGCAAGATCAGTCTACAAAGGATATGCACAAGTTGAAGAAATTGATTTTGAAGAAATATTTTCTCCCGTTTCTAGAATGGAAGTTGTTACAAGTCAATTTGGGCATCATCCCCCAAGACCAGCATGAACATGGTCTATCATCCCCTAATTCAGTTGCCATATGCCCTAAGGGAATTCATTCCATTGATGGCTTTAATTGTGACATTTCCAATGTTTGAAGTATAGATTATATAACCCATTGACTCATCAACGATCCTCTGAATGGACCTAAGTGCATTTCAAATCACTTATCTCCATGCAAGGGTGCTCTGAAAAGAACTTCCTGACACTTTTAAGGGTGCGTTGGTCTCCTAGGAGCGAAATCATCATTGTTCCAACAATCTCCACATGGCCATTACCTTCTAGAAGAGCTCATAGGTGTCATAATTCAAATACATGTGTTCATCCATCACCATTGAAATTGGAAACATGTCTCACCTATTATTAGAAATCCATTCAATTCCATTTATTGAGAAACTACTTTAAATTTCCCTATAAATGGAGCACTCATCTAAGTGCTAGGAAGGGAGAAATTTGTGTTATGTTATGTTGTTGGATTCTCAATTTATGAGAGCTAGAAGTACTTTTATGCTGCTGAGATTATGCTTGGTGTGATGAGGACATAATGAAGTTGGATTAGGTTGATGATGAATCAATCTATTGGTTGTAATATTCTCCTCATTATTTCTTAATAAAGATATATGTTGATTTTCTCATACGTATGCTTATATCTTGTGAATTGCATTCTCATGTGTATGTATTCTCAAATCTAATCGGTTCAATTTGGTTAAGATAAGTAGATACTAGTTTATTTGTATGTTGTTTTTTTTTCTATGCCTTTGATTGCAGGTATCTATCTAGCATATTTAGTTGGATTGAGAGCGACGACAACAACGAAAGGAGAAAGAGAGTGAATTTTTTACAAGTATTTTTCTTTCCATTCTATATATATATATTTGTCTTAGAGAAAAGAATAGTTGTCTTTCTTATGTTATTCTGAGTGAAGGAACACCACACTCAGGGAATCTAGTTTATCCGTAGATTAGAATTCCATATAACAAATTGGCGATTCCACTAGGGACAAATCCATCATTCCTAGTGTTTCTATCTCTATTTACCATAATCAGTATAATTTATTTTATCTTATCAATCATTTGAATGAAAATTTTTCCTTAGAAGTGTGTTTAAGCTGCTTGTTTTCCAAACTTAGTTGCGCCTAATGCATTTTTGGTTAGGGTACACTGCTCTAGAAAGCACTGTTTCCCTTTTAGGGGTTCTCTGCAACACACTATCTACCCTTATAGGGTGATTTCCCCCCTCAGCCAGCCAAATTGCATCAAAATGTGTCTTTGCATTCAGTTTCAGCCAATTGTCTGTTGTATTCTCAGATGCTTGATTTCTCTTAGAGACAAGTAAACATTACTTGTTCTTCCTCTGAAATTCTTTTTGTTCAATGTTTCATTAGTTGTTTTCTTTATCATTGGAAAATTAAATCCAAAGTTATAAATTTTTGCATTAGATAGATTATGTTTTCAAAAAGGAAATTTTCATTCCATTCTTCATTTCTTAAAGGAAAATTGTCATTTCATTCCTCATTTTCATAAGAGAATTTGTTGTTTCATTCCTCATTTCTGAAAAGAAACCATTTGTTTGATTGATTTGTGAATTAAGTTTCTTTTTAATCATTCAAATTAAAGGAAACTGAAAAGAAAAATATGCATGTTGTTACACCATTTTTTGGTCATATAACATGTTACCATTAGATGGACCTAAGTACACCATGTAAGACCAATTTTTCCCTAAATAAAATTTCTTTCACTATGAAAAATAACTTAGTAAACCACAATTATTAAGTTGTTTATGGTTTAAACAGGAAAACCCATGAGGAAATATTAAATAAATCCACATTTGTTTGATTTTCCTGAAGGAATAATTAGTTAAACAACAGTTTAATTAATATTCCTGGTCATATTTAACCCAAAACAAGAAAATTAATTAGATAAATTATTGTTTATCTTATTATTTTCTCGAAATAATTATTTAAACCTTATTTAAATAATATTCCTTGTTAAATTTGACTAAATCATTCATTAATGATTAAATAAATCATTATTTATTTGATTATTACTCAACCACATCCTTAAAATAATAAATAAAACATTTATTTATTTATTATTTACAAATAAAGGGATTTGACCCAAGTCAAATTCTTTTTCCCTCCAACAAATATAATAAAATATTCCATAAAAGTTGGATCTAAAATTGGTTAATAATATTTTAATAAGGCACCAATATCTACACTAACTCAATATTTTGTTATAAATAGAAGGGTTTTTACATTCACTCACTACCTTTTGTTGCCTAAGGATCACTCTAGATCTATACTTCTAGTCTAACTTTGATCCACCATTATTGTCATATTTTGCTACCATTTTCTTGTGAGCTCATTTGAGTTCCATTTTTGTCTGGGTTTTCTACACCATAAAGAGAGATGGATTTTAGATATGAAGTGTTGAGGACTTACATGAACCCATCCCATTGAGGGGGATTGGTGACAGGCATCAATCGTAGCTAAGACGATAAAATTTTCTGAAACCTACTCCCAAGAGTGTTGGAAGTGTAGGTCACACTTTTTGGGCCAAAACCTGCGACTTGAACCTCTAGGATGCAGAAAACAAGCCAAAACCTGCGACCTTTGCAGAAAACGGGTCAGAAACTGCAACCTAGACTTTTTGCGGGAATTTTTCTAAGATTTTCCTAGGTTTGTCTGGGCATCTATTCAGGGTTTTCTAACCTTCGTCTTTGCCCATTTTGGACCTGTACTTGTTCTATTTTTCTCATCAAAGTGGGAACCTAGCCCCCTAGGGCTTCAATACCCTCCACCTTTTGTAGAAGAGTTTTAGTTGTTGCAGGTTGTTTGAAATTTCAAAGTGTTCAACCATTTTTTTTCTTCAGATCTGATCCCTTACCTTCAGATCCGCTTCAAATTGGTTATTTATCCATCCAAAACAACTCCATTTAGTTTTTTTTGGTTTTCCTCTGGGGTCCCCTCCGTTTCCCTCCAGGTTATAGCCTTTCGCCACCTTATTTACAACAATTTTTCCTCTGATTTTTTATTTTTTTTCTGCACCTAATTCCAGCAAATATGACCTTTAGATCTTTGTCCCTCCCGAACTTAGATATATTGGCTATTTTGGTGTGTTTTGACTAGATTTTTTGCCCACCTACAGACTACTTGTTGAGAGGCCTGCCTCCTTGGGTTTATATTAATGTATAATTAGCTGTTTATTTTCTATTATTTAAGTTTCATATACTGTTATTTGCAGGTTTATTCATAGTTATACAACACACTTTTTCTTTTTCTCTACAAATGTCTGGGTTTAAAAATTAAAATTTACACACTTAACACACACACCTTAAGTGAAGAACATCTTGGTTAAAACTGCCAAGAAAATACTTTAAACATTTAAATCAATTGATCCTTCACCTCTCTACCCTTGTGTTGACATTGTAATCAGTTGATCCTACACCTCTTCACCCTTGTTGTTCTCTCTTCCCTTTGAGCTGTGTTTGTGCCTTCACCATTGCGCCACCAAGGCATTTATCCCAGAGACTTCTTGGCCTTCATCCTCTGTTTCTAGTAGGAAGACTTACTCCTCTGCGTAGGATTCAATTTAGTCCTCCACCGAGTCCACACTCTAACTCCTCTTCTGGTTCATTGGGTTCCACTTCTGGTTCTGCCACCAGTTCTCCCCCTGTCACCTTCACCATGTCTGGTTCAGGACCTAACGTTGGTGGTAGCCCCGGCCCTAATGCTAGGAATACTACTAGTGGACTGCAACAGGAACTACTCTGGCTGCTCCCTTGCTCCCCTATATGGCAGGCCTCAGTCTTCTCGATTTTAACCAGTTGATCAATGACCCTATACGCCATGATGTTGGTTGGCCTGATATGCTAACCAAGCTCCATTTCAACTGTAGGTTTTAACCATGAACATAAACTATCTACACATGAATCTTATAACAGAAAATAAACAATAGCGAGAGCATAAAACATAAAATAGATAAACAGAGAGATTTTCCCCTAGATCCCAAATCGAGACGACCAGCTTGATTTTTCATTATATTCCTTTTGGTGTTACAACACATATATATACATGTCGAAGCATAAATAAACCCCAATCCATTAACCCTGGATTAGAACATAACCGTAGTTCCCTTGACCGGATCTACAAAATACCAGGGGCCGAAAACCATTGTACCCCAAAACCACGTGCAAAATCATGCACAAAACATGGGTGGGTTCGCCTATGAGTGGGTCCTCACACCAAAACAATTTTCGCTGGGGCACTGCCCTGGACCCCAACAGTGGGGGCTACCTCCCCCTTGTTACGCTCGGTGAAACGTATAATGCATGGGGCTAGTTGTGGAAAGAATATAACACATACCCAACATCGACATCCCCAAGTTTGAAGGTATTGCTGGAGAAGATCCTACAAATCATGTTCTATCTTTCCACATGTGGTGTTCGTATAACTCCATTACCGATGACTCTGTCCATCTTCGGTTGTTCCAACGTACACTTACTGGTGAAGCTTATAACTGGTATGTTTATCAGGCCTCATCCTCTCATACCACCTTTGCGACTCTTGCCCAGGTTTTTCTGTCCTATTTCCAGCTTCCCCTTCATTAGGACACTGGTACCTAACTTTTGACTTATTTTTTTCAATCGTCTATGACCCACCTATCTGATCATGTCCAGGAATGGTAGAGAAGAAAGAGCCTATATCGAGCCCCTACCTTCGAAGACCGTGTCTACATGGATTGGTTCCTTAAATCCCTTTTTCCTACTATAGGAAAATATGTCGCATCGCATTTCCCTCAAACTGAAGAAGCCGCTCTCCAAATTGCATTAAAATATGATCTGATCTACGCTCAGTTGGGTTATGTTTATACAGTTCTACCTGATCTTCCTAGACCTGGTGGTGCCAATGCACTAGGGGCATCTCATGCCATTGATGGTATCATTGGAGCTCTTTCTCATCCATATGCTTAGCCTCCCATGGGCTATGGTTTCCCTCAGGGAGGGGCCAACACCTCCAGCATTTTCACCTCTCCTGGTAGCATGTATCTAGGATACGACATGCCTCATCCTTTTGTCCAACCTGTTTACCACAATGTTACTCAACATCCTTATTATTCGTATTTGAAGCCTGGTGCTCCAACTCCTCAAGCATTAGCACCCCCACCTCCCTTGCCTACTATTGAATCCTCGAAGATCACTGCTTCAAACATTGGGGATAACCACCCGGTCGGGACCTTAGGACAGCTCCTTTTCCGTTTGGTGTGGTGGCTACGACTGGATTGATAGCACCAGTTTCCTAATAACTTAAATGGGTTCGTGATGGAATGATTGGATGAATGGAAAATGGGACTAGATTACTGAAATAAACTATTTAATCTAATCTATAACTGATAAATAATTCTAAAATTAACCGAAGTGTTAAATATGAATACAATTTTAAAATTGTTTCAAATAAACCAATAACCATGAAAATGTATTATAGTTTAATTGAAATATGTAGTAAAAAATAAAGATAACTTTGCTTAATAAATTAAACAAAGTTATAATAACACACTGCATTCATCATTTTATATATCATTTGCATATACTGTAAAAGGTAAATATTTCTACACACTCATAAATGATATGTATAAAGAAATATTGTAAAACAAGTACATATAAATGATAGCAAATTTTAAAGAGAATATCTCATAACATAAGAAAATTAACAGTGAATAGATAGAAATACCATATCCATCTTGATACTTTCCGATGAAATTTGATATCCAAATCCAACAACTTCAATGTAAAACAGACTCCAAGATACAGAAATGCAATTCTTAAAGGAAATTTTGCATAGAACCACCAGATGTGATCCTTTATAAAAATATAAGAGTCAATGGATTACAAAAATGTAATCTCCAAGTTAAAATATTACAAATTCAGGACCCCTTTCTAAATGCATGAAAGGGGTTTAAATAGGTACTTAATAAAACAAAATAACTAAAACTATTCCTACAATCTATCTAATCGAAAATCTAGAAATAGAATTGCAATCTTGAAGCGAAACCGATTCATTGATTGTCTCCTACGTTTAATGTGCCCATATGGAAAATTTTGAGCATATCTTTCACCTTTGTTGACTAACTTAGCCTTGAATGTAGCTGCCCAGTGTACGTAGCATCAGAGAATTCAGGAATGATACAATGAATAGCATTCTAAAGGAATTTGATGGCCATCTGTTGGCTGTGTGGATTGATTAGATAAGTCCACATAATATCCCATGAAATTCCTTGAAGTTTGCTAATCTGTTGATTCTTATTGATTATCTCTTCCTTCCACATGGAATCAACTTCTTTTACTTTTGGTAATTTTCCTGGGGTACAATCTGAGATAAAATTAGTGGCATACAAGCTATCATTAACCAGTTGTGTAATATTATTCATCATACTTTTAGCTCTTGATATCGCTCTTTCTAATTTCATCAACTACTGTTCCCATTCTGCAAATAAAATTTCCTTGTGTCTTTCCTCAATTCTAGGAAGACTAGCTTTTCTTCCCTACTCTGTATCCTGCCATGAAAGGAACTCAGAAATTTTATTATCAGCATCATCAATTTCTTGCCTGAGAATGACTGCTTCATCTATCAAAGATGACGTTATTTCGCACAAAGGCTCAACTTGTGTCAATTTCAGACAAAACTCATGCAACTGCTGAGATAGCAGTTTGTTTGTTTCAAGGACTTCATTTTTTAATTGCTCTAATTTAGGATAATCCTTGAACTTATCCAATGCTTATCAGAATATTTTCTCTTGTTCAATCTTTGAATCTTTCTCACTTTTCAGAAGATTTTGTAGCTTTTCTACCTCTTGACTCAACTGTTGCTATTTTTTCAAGGCTTGTTCATCAACTTTCTTCCTTTCAATGCTAAGCTGCTCTTCTAGCTGTTTACATCTAAGCTCCTAAACTTGTAATTGTTTCACTGGCTGAACAATCTTTTGCTGATTCCCTGTGGCCTATTCTTCCAGCATAGCTATCTATAAGTCATTTTATTTCATCAACTGAGAGACTTCAGAAGCTTTATCTATAGTTGCAGCACTATAGGCACCTGCGTATTGAGATAATTTAGTGAGATCCTCAGATGGATTCACCTTATCATCTTTATAAACAATATTTATAAACTCCACCTGTGATTTTGAAAGTGCATCCTGATCATTTCTCCTCCTCTTCCTCTGATTTCTCACAAAATCCCTATGCTTGGGACTGTAAAATACATCTAGAGGAGGGATTTATTCTATTTTCAACATAATTTCATCCGTGGGATGTTTAGGAATAACTTCCATATCTTGGTCTTCCATAAAATTAACTTGGGGATTATTCTATTGTCCTATTTTCTGGGAAAATTGCTCATATTGGCTTAGCAAATGAGGATAAATTATAAGTTCAGTAGATTCCACTTCTTTTTCAGCAACTTCCTCTCTTCCAAGTTGAGAATCTGGATTATTGCTTATATATCCTTTTGCTTCTTTTTCAGTAGCCTTACTGTTTGCGCCTCCTTTCTCGGTATGCACATTGGCATCAATACTTGTGCTTTCCTTTCCTGTCTGGGCTAAAGACTACTGATCAGTATGTACATCAAGTTTAGCAGTTGTTTCTTTCTTCTCAGTATCAACTTCGTTGCTAGTGTCTTCTTTCTGCATAATAGGATTAGTTCCTATTACTTCTTTCTGTGTCTGTATAATGACCTTGCTGGCAGATTTTTCTATTACTGCTTTTCCAGATGTATCCTCTTTTTCCTTTTGTTGCGACTCATCCTCTTGCATAGGAACTCTTAATTGATCTAGAGGAGCTTTGAGTAATCTCTGGCTTCTAAGTAACATAAACGTATTCATCTCTCCAGTCTCGAATTTGGACTTGGCCAAATCATAAACGTGGGACAAGTTATCTACAAAAACAAATAAATAATCGAACTCATCTGGTTCGTGCTCAAATCGAGCAATTGAAACTGAAGTGGTAAAATCAAATGCCACCTTCCTTGGGTCATATTTCCTACCTTTGATTGTTGAAATCTTGAGATTGGTTATCTTTCCAACTTCTTTCTCAGCATGAAAAAAATTATTGAGAGTTTAATCTCCACATTTAAAAGGAAAAGTAGGCCACATTAGCTTCTTGCTATTCTTCAAAGTCCTGGACATGCCTTCTACTGTTAGCTGATATGAAATTTCATGTGCCAACAATTTATCTGGAACATATAAAGGAAGAATGTGTGGTTCTACTAAACTCCTGAAAACTTTGATATACATGAATATTTCTTCTCTGAACCAATCCCAAATCAAGGATAAATCAACTTTAGCCTTCTCAGAAATTCTAGGAGGGAATCGGCCAAAAATAGTTTGATAAGCCAGGATGAGGAAACCATGAAAAACTCTATAAATATGGTTTTTAAAATGTCCCTTCCATAAGAAATTGTGATATATATCAATAGGAGTTGATTCTTTAGGGGTCCATTTCCACCCTAACATGGGAAATTTAGAATTGAAGCATAGGGCGTCTAGAGTATAAGCAAAAAATAAAAAGTAGTATTTCCTGTGTTTTTTTCCTTCCTATACTCAAGAATCCTATTGGCTATCTTATCAAAAAGAATGACAACCCAGTCCATTATTTCGGAATTTACAGCAGAGTGTATTAAAGGCACCATTTGTATAGAAAATATAGCTGAATTATCATTCCCAAACAGTCATCACATTATTGCTGCGGCATAAAAGTATGGAGACGAAAGATATTCCACTGAGTACATACCCGATGCCTCGTTTTTGTGATTTTCGAGAGCCCTTCTCCATTCTCTAATCGACTCTGATTGATTTTCATTGTTTGCAACAAATTCTTTGATAAAGGATTTGTTGTAGATTTTCTGTGGGTCTGGAAGGTGGTACATTGCTTTAATGTCCTCTACTTTAAATGACTCGAATGTTGCTCCAGAAGCTAAAACAAATTTCCTATTTTGGATGGCTACATTGTCAATCACCCAGTGAATCACATCATAATATGGAAAAATGTTCACCCGAGCTGCAATTCAGTGCAGGAACAAATTTGCGAGTTCTTTAAGAGAAGTTTCTGAATCAGACTCTGAATCATCTTCATCAAGAACTGTTGCCTTTGGCACAGTGACCTTAGGCTTTTCCCTTTCAATGAGGATATATACCTCCTCCCAAGATAATTTATCAAGGCCTTGGCACGATGTGTCTGTAGCCAACTTAATTTTATTTGGTTTCTCTATAGGTGCCATGGTGAAATCAAGGGTTTTTGCAATGACAAAAGCTTTTTCTTTCCTAGATCTCTTCGAAATTTCGGTATTCGGTAATGTTTCCCTCGCTCTTTGAATAAAAGGGTTGGGTGTTCTTTGGTTCTGCAATGTAGTAAAAGCTTTCAGAAGTGATAAAAATAGAAATAAGGAGAACAACTGTATAAAATATTTGTTCATTGATTTTCATTTATTAGCTCTGTGAAATGAACTTAAATTCCCTCTAAAGAGTCACACTCACATATTCAATGAATAATAAACCGTCATTATTCATTTTATTTTCTATTTAATAATAGACATACAATCAGAGATCAGAGTTTTTTGAAATGAGAATAAAGATTTTCCTTTTGAATTTCACGATTGAAATGAATAAATATCATATGCGCAATTGTAAAATATGAAGCTTAAGTATTAATCGCATCAAATTTTTTTAAAAGGGATAACAAATAAGATTTCGTGATTTTCTCTGATTTCCGATTGTGATGATATATATCACATCAGATCTTTTCAGAAGAAATGAGTTACAAATGATGTTAGCCGATTTTTTATTGCGATTACAGTGGGACCCATCGCATCGAAGATTATAATTATCATGAGCGAATATCGCTTGCTTCTCTGAAATGCGATTGCGATTGATCGCAAATCAACGTAGTTGTGCCATTTATTGAGTAAAGAAATTGCATTTGCGATTTGCGATTTGCGATGGCGGTGGGGCTCATCACATCGGAGATTTATAAAACTAGTGCATTCTATACTGCTCTTCCAAAATGCGATTGCGATCAATCGCATTGGAGTTTTTGAAAAAAAAATGTACAAATTATGATATTTCCAATTTGCGATTGCGATTACTGTACATCGAAATTTTTCCATTTAAATATTTTTATGTGATAAAGTCTTTATATTACATCGGATCAGAAAATTTTTCAATGTTGAATTTGTTTGTACACACTTGTTAATAAAGATATGCAATATGTATTTCTAACAATGAACTCTTATTTCTAATTCAAAAATGATCGGATTGCTTCTAAATCTTTTATTTCTATCTAAAAGGAAAGATAAAAAGGGAACCTATTTCTAAATGAAATTTATTTCTAAAAATTTACAAATGGGGAGGGTTGTTGTACAGTAAAACAATTGGTGATTCCCTGGAAGAAATAGTTATCTCTTAAAAATAAAATGAACACTATATTTTTAGTAAGTAAATATTTCTAAAGATAATGAAAACTATCTTTAGGATAATTCAAATAAAATCTAACTATGAAAAAGAATAAAAAATCACTTACAATTTCTTTCTAATTCCTTAAGAATAAAAACATTTTGGGTTATCTCAAGATTTTATTGGTTGATAATAATGAAGTAAGTGGACCTTTCAAAGTTTAGCTTTTGTGATATACTCTATTATCATAGGTATTGCCTTTGCTGCTAGAAAACATTCATAGTCTCGACAGGGTTACCTTTTAACCATCAACCATTCATGATCCCATCGAACTAAGATTATGACTCTTTAAAAATAAATTCATAAGACATATTATCTCATGTTTTTTGTCTTTTATTTTTATTTTTTTAATTTAAGAGCCATTGTTCTGGTTTGGTAGCCAGTTAGTAACAATGCCATTCACTAGTTGTAATTAAAATGAACAAGCTGGCTCGTGATGAGACCCCTTGTCTTACTTTTATAAGCCATTACCTTGTTTTGGTATGCAGTATTGGTAATGTCAGTTTTATTACTTCTTATGATCATGGTAAGAAGGCTCGTGATGAGACCCCTTATCTCTTAAATTTTTCCATATAATTTCTTAGAATTACATTCTAAAAAATCACAACCTAAATGGATGGAGTGAAATAGTTTTATCCTTAAGAATCAATGGATGACAATTTTCAGAGTTTTTTGAGTGCCAAAGCTTGAAAAAGTCTTTACTTTTTTCTTTAAAGATAACCTTTCTCTTCTCAATAAACTTAAAATGATTTACATTTTCCTCAAAGTTTCAAAAGATCATTCAAATGTTTTGAACAAATTTTCAAAGTTTAGCATTTTATTTTAAACTATCCAAAATTGTAATCATTTCCCTAAAAATTCTTATTTACACAAATAAGTATTTATAATATTCTTCCTAAGATATTTTCTAATAGTAAAAAGTCAATTAGAGACTATTAACAACCTTTATTTACAAAAGAAACAAAAATTGCAAAAAGAAATATGTACAAGTAAGAAGGGGTTACCTCCTTATGAAAAGAATTTCTTCAAGACAAGCTCATTTACAGGAAGAAATTCTCTCTTTCCTATTAAATATTGGAGTATGAATGTATACGAGCCTATATTTTTAGCAATCTGAAATGGTCCAAGCCACATTTTCTGAAATTTGGCATGCTTACCTTTTTCTTCATGTGCTTTATCCCATTTCAGAACAAGATCACCAATTGACAAATTTTTTGAGCCGGTGAAACTTGAATCAAAAGAAGATTTTACAAGCTGCTGATATTTTTCATGAATACCTTTTGCTTTCTCTCTATCTTCTTCTAATTTAAGGATTTGATCAAATCTCAACTGAATGGATGAGGAAGGATTTTCTTCAATAAATTGCACTAGAGATAATGATGGGAGAGCTATATTTGATGGTATCACAGCTTCTTTTCCATAAAATAAATTGAAAGGTGAAGTTCCTATTGAAGCTTTAAGAGTAATACGATCAGCCCATAGTGCCAAAATTAAAGACTTGTGCCAATTCTTTTGATTTTGATCAATGGTCCTTTTAATGATTTTGATGAGATTTTTGTTAGTGGATTCAGCTAAACCATTACCTTGTGGATAATAATTTTCTGAATATTTCAATTTAAAACCTCTTTTGATTGAAAATTATGTTATACTATTTCTAGAAAAATAAGATGCATTGTCGAAGACAAGAGCGTTAGGTACACCAAACCCGGTAATGATGAATTGATCGATGAAATAAATAATTACATCAGAATTGGCCACCTTTAGAGGAATTGTTTCTACCCACTTTATGAAGTAATTTGTTGTTGTGAGGATGTATTTGTGCTGTTTGGAAGAATGAGGTACTATCTCACCAATGATGTCAAGCCCCCATTTCTCAAATGGTTGCTCAATGTTTACTGGTTGCAAAGGAAAAGCTAGCTTCCTTAGTCTTCCACTAGCAGCTTGACAAATTTTGCACTTCCTCACATAATCATGTGTATCTTTGAAAAAAGGTAGGCCAATAATATCCAGCATGGATGATTTTGTGAGCTGTGGTATCACCTCCAAAATGACCGCCTGCTGGTCCATCATGTAATTCCTATAATACCTTTTTTGCTTTAGTATTTTCAAGAAATTTTAATAGGATTGATTCATAATTCTTTCTGAATAACACATCATCAATGATTTCATATTTATTAGACTTTAATATTAAAGCACGATTGTTCTTATAGCTGAGATTAGAAGGAGCATACCCATTTTTCAAGTAAAAGATCAAATCAACATACTGTGATTCAGAATCTGTAACACTTATCTGACTTACTTGAACAACATTGTCTGGATCTTGATTTTCTGGTATGTTATGAGCTCCTGCTAATAATCTGCAAAAACCTTGACCCCTAACAATCTTGGCTGGTTTAATATCAATATCATATTCTTGCAAATTTGTCACCTAATTAGCCCTTTTTTCTCCTACTTCTTTTTGAATTAATAATTGTCTCATTGCAGAGAATGGGACAATTATTTTTGTATGTGTTTTTAAGAGAAAAGGTCTAAAATGTTTGATTGACTTAAATATAGCGAAGGCTTGTTTTTCTACATTGGAATAATTAAGCTCGGCCCCTTGCAGATTCGAGCTGAAGAAATAAATTGGTGCTTCTAATTGTTGACCATTGAGCTGTGTTAAAATAGCATAATAGGATGTTTTGGTTGCCAAAGTATACTAAATAAAATCTTTAGAAAAATTAGGGTATTCAATGCAGGCGCATTAATGATTTCTTGTTTGATTGCATCAAAGGCTTCTTTTTCTTTATACCCCCATTTGAATACTAAATTTTTCTTAATCATATTCTGTATAGGTAAAACAATTTGAGAAAAATCGGGAATGAATCTTTTTACAAAATTAATCTATCCTAAAAAATATTGCATGGAATTTTTGTTATGAGGTAAAGAAATATCTGAAATTTCTTTAACTCTGTCAGGATTGATATATATACCATCTTTTGACACAACAAACCCTAAGATTTTTCCTTCATTGAGGGCAAAGAAGGATTTCTTTGGGTTTAAGGAAATAACAAATCTTCTACATCTTTCAAATATTTGTTTCAGATCATGTAGATGATTGGCTCTCTTCTTTGAAAATATTTTTATGTCATCAAGGTAAATTACAACTGATCTATTAATCAGATCCTTAAATTCTATGTCCATGGCTCTCTGGAAAGTAGCTCCTGCGTTTATTAAACCAAAAGGCATTTTCTGATAAGCATAGGTTCCCCGTTTGGTTCTGAAAGTAGTTTTCAACCTATCATCTGGATGTACTAATATTTGATTATAGCCTGAAAATCCATCAAGGAAGGACATGAGTTCAAAACCAACTACCTTTTGAAGTATTTTCTCCATGGTTGGCAATGGGAAATTATCTTTTTGACATGCCTTGTTTAAATTTCTGAAATCAATACAGATTCTAATATCACCATTCTTCTTCCTGACAGGTACCATGTTGGAAACCTAATTAGAATGCCTAACAGGAAAAATGATTTTGGCTTTCAAAAGTTTGTTGAGTTCTATTTTGATTTGATCTTCAAGATTTGGATGAATATTTCTTAACTTTTGTTGAACAGGCTTAACATCAGATAGTATTGGAATTGTGTTTTGAATAACAGAAGTATCATACGTCTTTAAGTCTTCATAATTCCAAGAAAAGACATTTTTATTCTTACTCATAAGTTTGATGAAAGCAGAACTTTCTTCTGGAGTTAAATTGAGTCCTAGATTAACATTCTGAGGTTTAGAGTCAGAGCCAAGATTCACTAATTCAAACTTCAAAGTTTAAATTTTAAGTTTAGCACTAGTAACTTTCTTGAATCTATCTTTTATATCATATATATCCTCAAGTTTAACAACATATTTAGGAATCATATTTTCATTTCTTCTTGAAGTAATTTGCAGATCATGATCGTCTTCATCAATAATTTGTTCATCAGAGGCTTTCTCTGAAGTCGAGAAATTCAATATGTTCTCATCATGGTAGAATACTCTCTAGTTTGTGATATTATCGGGAACAAATGCGCGAAAAATCAATTCTACTGAAAATCTATCAGGACTGCAATCTTCAACAGGGAGGAGTTTGGATGCAACATTGGCTAACAAGTTAGCTGATGTGTTTTGATTTCTGGGAATATAAGAGATATTAAATGCTAGAAATTGAGTGGTAAGGTCTTGTACTAGGGTTTGATAATGTTTAAGATGTCCTGAAAGACAATGGAAGGTATTCCTCACTTGTCTTATGACAATTTCGAAATCTCCATATACTTTCAAGTATTTTACATTTAACCCTATGGCTTTATAAAGCCATTGAATCAAGGCTTCATATTTTGTAGTATTATTAGTGCACTCAAATTATAATCTACATGATAGCATGGTTTTCTCTCCTTTTGGATCAATTAGGATGCATCCTGCTCCTACTCCATCACTAAATTTTGATCCATCAAAATATAATGACCAAAATAAAGTTTTATCTACAGGTTTATCTACAAATGTATCAGAAATATTAACAATTCTAGAAGAATTAGATTGCGAAAAAATTTCAATTTGAGAAACAAAATTATTTACAGAAAAGGGTGATTGTGGTGCAGTAAAATTCCCAAGGAATGACTCAGCAGAATAACCTCCAAGGATATTGTTTTTGAAAGTTACAGGTTCGTTTGCTTGTTCAAATTTAGTTATAGTGTGCTTCATGTGTTTTTCTCGCTCGATTTTGCTTTGATTTGGTTTCCCTTTGTAGGGAAGCCACATATATGAATAATCAGTTGCGATATAACCATTAAGATTTGTAGACCAGTCCCTGCTTAATACTAACCCATAGAATTCAGGAATATCTCTAATTAGATTATCAATTCTTTGGACAATCCTAGGATCGAAAGCTAGTCTAATGGTAACTGAATTGATTTCTCCTACAACTTGAACTTTAGAGCGATCCAATTGAACAATGTGAACTACTAATTTCTGTGGCTCAATATTCAATTTTTCATAGACCGAAGTAGGCATTATATTAGAGGATGCCCCTAAATCAATTAAACAATTATGAAAATTCTTGTTGTATATTTCATAAGTCAACAAAAATGGAGGTGTCTGAGAATTTGATCTTTCTCCAATAAGAACAGTGTCTGTGGCATCTACTTTGTCTGGTGGCTTACCAGTCCCTTTAGCTTCTTTGGCAACTACACCACTTGGTAGAGAAGAAATAGGTGTAGCATTTAATTCTTTTAGTAGCATTTTTTGTTGATGTTTAAGTTTGTTGAGTTCATGTAAAGAGATGTTCGCTCTAGTCTTTTTCATGTCCTCAACAATGTTATAATCCATCAGATCTAATACCACTAAAGTCTTAGATGATGATGTGGGAGGGTTGGAAGATGATGGCTGATTCTGAGTGGGTAAAGGAGAAGCTTTCTTTGCAGGAGTTTTGTATTTGGTACTTGGAGTTGTATTTTTCTTCTTAGGAACAGGTTGAATAGGTTCCAATGTAGATTTTCTCCTTGTACTCACAGGCATAGCTTCTTGTTCTATTTCACTATCTGAATTAGGGAGAATGAAATCCCACATTCCATGTAATTCATCTATTTCTTCTCTTTCATCTTCTTCATCTGATACTGGAGGAGTATCTTCTTCTTCTTCCTCTTCTAATTCTGTATTGGAGATTGAATTGGGAGGTTTAGATTCAGCTTGATTTCTCTTGAAATTTTTGAATGGTCTCTTTGTATAAGTCTTTTCTACTTTCTTTTTAATCTCAACCATTTCATTAGAAATGGTTTTAAGAACTTTCTGTAAGCCTTCCATGTCATATGGATCTCTTGGTGTCTTTTTATTTGAATCATCTTTAAAAGTGACTTTATTTGATTTTCTTTCCTCAATAGAATTTTTCTTATCTAGAGAAATCATTTGTTTTGCAACTGAAATAACTTCTTTCATATTCTCAGCTAAAGTAGGTTTCGCAGCTCTATCTACAAAAATTGCTATGTTTGAGGGCAAAGCATTAATATACCATTCACTTCTAACCTGCTCACTAGGTTTCGATGTTGTAGGGATCTTATTCAAGAGTTTATTAAATCGAGAATTAAAATATTTGATGGGTTCTTTGGGTTGTGTCTTTAAATTGGAGAGATCATTGATTAGGGTAGCTATTGATCTATCATCTCCATATTTGGTTAAAAATTTCTCTTTGAACATATCCCAACTTGTAATAGATTCTGAAGGTAAGAAAAAGTACCAGGATACTATTGTCCCTTGCAAAGTATAGGGAAATAATCTGACTACGACATATTCATGCTCTACTACATTCAAATTTATAGCAAGCAAAAAGTTATTGATGTGTTCTTTTGTTTGAATACCAATATCTGGACTAAATTTTGGTAGCCATTTTTCAGGAAGATTAGGTAAATCATGTAAAGGTGCAACCATATTTACAGCTCCTAGTCTAGTCCATGGTCTCTGTGCCATTTTTGTGATGATAATCGAAGAACTAGAAGTGACAACTGGTGTATGAGTAGTAACAGTTGAAGTACTAGAAGAGACAATCGGTGTTTGGACAGATGTTGTTTGAGCAGATGATGATCATGAGACAATTTCACTTTTCTGATCTGGTGCTTGGGAAACATATGATTGAATTTGCGATGAAGAAATAATATCACTCTTTGTTTCCGATGGGGTTCTTGTTTTAACTCTACTAAGTAAAGGAAATTCTTTTGCGGGAATCCCAAGTTTTTCACTTTGTGACCTAGTGAGAGGTCTGGAAGAAACAAATTGTGAGGTAACACTACCTTCAAATATCTCAAATTCTTATAATGATAATGAGAATCATTGAATTTTATAAACTAAAGCTTCAACTTTAGGATATTCAGGAGGTGGATTATCTAATTGAATTGAGACTTTGGTAGTGAGTGTTTGAATACTCTTATCAATTTCTTCTCTGGTGATTTGAGATGTGGAAGAAATTGAATATGATGAGGGTGAGTCGCTCTTAGAATGGCCTGTGGATTTGGATTTATCTGCAATTCATAGCTTGAGCCCTCCTTCTAGCACCAAAAATGTTGAAGCCTTGAAGATCGCTGCTTCAAAAATTGGGGATAACCACTCGGTCGGGACCTTAGGACATCTCCTTTTCTATTTGGTGTGGTGGCTCTGACTGGATTGATAGGACCAATTTCCTAATAAATTAAATGGGTTGGTGATGGAATGATTGGATGAATGGAAAATGGGACTAAATGAATGAAATAAACTATTTAACCTAATCTATAACTGATAAATAATTCTAAAACTAACCCGGGTGTTAAATATGAATACAACTTTAAAATTGTTTCAAATAAACCAATAACCATGAAAATGTATTATAGTTTAATTTAAATATACAGTAAAAAATAAAGATAACTCTGTTTAAGAAAATAAACAGAGTTATAATAATACATTGCATTCATTATTTTATATATCATTTGCATATAATGTAAAAGATAAATATTTCTACACACTCAGAAATGATATGTATAAATAAATATTGTAAAACAAGTACATATAAATGATAGAAAATTTTAAAGAGAATATCTCATAACATAAGAAAATTAACAGTGAATAGATAGAAATAACATATCCATCTTGATACTTTCCGATGCAATTCGATATCCAAATCTAGAAACTTCAATGTAAAACAGACTCCAAGATAAAAAAAATGCAATTCTTAAAGGCAAATTTTCATAGAACCACCAGATGTGATCCTTTATAAAAATATAAGAGTCAATGGAGCACAGAAATGTAATCTGCAAGTTAAAATATTACAAATTCAGGACCCCTTTCTAAATGCATTAAAGGGGTTTAAATAGGTACTTAATAAAACAAAATAACTAAAACTATTCCTACAATCTATCTAATCGGAAATCTAGAAACAAAATTGCAATCTTGAAGTGATATCGATTCATTGACTGTCTCCTATGTTTAAAGTGCCCAGATGGAAAATTTTGAGCATATATTTTACTTGTGTTGGCTAACTTAGCCTTAAATGTAGCTGCCCAGTGTACGTAGCATCAGAGAATTCAAGAATGATACAATGAATAGCATTCGAAAGGAATTTGATGGCCATATGTTGGCTGTGTGGCTTGATTAGATAAGTCCACATAATATCCCATGAAATTCCTTGAAGTTTTATAATCTATTGATTCTTATTGATTATCTCTTCCTTCCACCTGGAATCAGCTTCTTTTACTTTTGGTAATTTTTCTGGTGTACAATCTGAGATCAAATTAGTGGCATACAAGCTATCATTAACTAGTTGTGTGATATTATTCATCATACTTTTAGCTCTTGATATGGCTCTTTCTGATTTCATCAAGTTATGTTCCCATTCTGCAAATAAAATTTCCTTGTGTCTTTCCTCAATTCTGGGAAGACTAGCTTTTCTTCCCTACTCTGTATCCTGCCATGAAAGGAACTCAGAAATTTTATCATCAGCATCATCAATTTCTTGGCTGAGAATGACTGCTTCATCTATCAAAGATGTTGTTATTTCGCACAAAGGCTCAGCTTGTGTCAATTTTAGACAAAACTCATTCAACTACTGAGATAGGAGTTTCTTTTTTTCAAGGGCTTCATTTTGAATTTCTCTAATTTAGGATAATCTTTGAACTTATCCAATGCTGATCGGAATATTTTCTCTTGTTCAATCTTTGAATTTTTCTCACTTTGCAGAAGATTTTGTAACTTTTCTACCTCTTGACTCAACTGTTGCTATTTGTTCAAGGCTTGTTCATCAACTTTATTCCTTTCATTGCGAAGATGCTCTTGTAGTTGTTTCTATCTAAGCTCCTGATATTGCAATTGTTTCTCCAGCTGAACAATATTTTGCTGATTCCCTGTGGCATGTTCTTCCAGCATAGCTATATGTAAGTCTTTTTGTTTCATCAACTGAGAGACTTCATAAGCTTTATATATAGTTGCATCACTATAAGCACCTGCGTATTGAGATAATTTAGTGAGATCCTTACATGGATTCACCTCAACATCTTTATAAACAATATTCATAAACTCCACTTGTGATGTTGAAAGTGCATCCTGATCAGTTCTCCTCCTCTTTCTCTGCTTTCTCACAACAATCCTTTGCTTGGGACTGTAAAATACATCCAAAGGAGGTATTTCTTCTATTTTCAACATAATTTCACATATGGGATGTTCAGGAATAACTTCCATATCTTGGTCTTCGAGAACATTAACTTGGGGATTACTCTGTTGTCCTATTTTCTAGGCAAATTTCTCATATTGGCTGATCAAATGAGGAGAAATTATAATTTCATCAGATTCCACTACTTTTTCAGCAGCTTCCTCTCTTCCAAGTTGAGAATCTAGATTATTACTGATATCTCCTTTTGCTGCTTGTTCAGTAGCCTTACTGTTTGTGCCTCCTTTCTCAATATGCACATTGGTATCAGTACCTGTGCTTTCATTTCCTATCTAGGCTGAAGACTACTGATCAATATGTACATCAAGTTTAACAGCCGTTTCTTTCTTCTCAGTATCAACTTTGTTGCTAATGTCTTCTTTCTGCATAACAGGATTGGTTCCTGTTACTTCTTTCAATGTCTATATAATGACCTTGTTGGTAGATGTTTCTGTTACTGCTTTGCCAGATGTATATTCTTTTTCCTTCTGTTGTGACTCATCCTCTTGCACAGGAACTCTTAATTGATCCAAAGGAGCTTTGAGTAATCTCTGGATTCTAAATAACATAAACTTATTCATCTCTTCAGTCTGGAATCTGGACTTGGCCAAATCATAAACTTGGGACAAATTATCTACAGAAACAAATAAATCATCGAACTCATCTAGTTCATGTTCAAATCGAGCAATTGAAACTGAAGTGGTAAAGTCAAATGCCACCTTCCTTGGGTCATATTGCCTACCTTGGACTGTTGAAAGCTTGAGATTGGTTAAATTTCCAACTTCTTTCTCAGCATGAAAAAATTTATTGAGAGTGTAATCTCCACATTTGAAAGGACAATTAGGCCACATCAGCTTCTTGCTATTCTTCAAAGTCCTAGACATGCCTTCTAATGTTAGCTGATATGAAATTTCTTGTGCTAACAGTTTATCTGGAACATATAAAGGAATAATGTGTGGTTCTACAATACTCCCGAAAACTCTGATATACATGAATCTTTCTTCTCCGAACCAATCCCCAATCGAGGATAAATCAACTTTAGCCTTCTCAGAAAGTCTAGGATGGAATCGGCCAAAAATAGTTCGATAAACCAGGATGAGGAAACCATGAAAAACTCTGTAAACATGGTTTTTAAAATTCCCCTTCCACAAAAACTTGTGATATATATGAATAGGAGCAGGATCTTTAGGGGTCCATTTCCACCCTAACATAGGAAATTCAGAATTGAAGCATAGGGCGTCTAGAATATAAGCAAAAAAATAAAAAGGAGTAGTATTTCCTGTGTTTTTGTCCTTCCTATACTCAAGAATCCTATTGGCTATATTATCAGAAAGAAATACAACCCAGTCCATTATTTCGGAATTTATAGCAGAGTGTATTAAAGGCACCATTTGTATAGAAAATCTAGCTGAATTATCATTCCCAAACAGTCGACACATCATTTCTGCGGCGTAACTATATGGAGGCGAAATATATTCCACTGAGTACATACATGATGCCTCGTTTTTGTGCTTTTCGAGAGCCCTTATCCATTCTCTAATCGGCTCTGATTGATTTTCATTTTTTGCAGCAAATTCTTTGATAAAGGATTTGTTGTAGATTTTATGTGGGTCTAGAAGGTGGTACATTGCTTTAATGTCCTTTGCTTTAAATGACCCGAATGTTGCTCTAGAAGCTGAAACAAACGTCCTGTTTTGGATGGCCACATTGTTAGTCACCCACTGTATCACATCATAATATGGAAAAATGTTCGCTCGAGCTGCAATTCGGTGCAGGAACGAATTTGCGAGTGCTTTAAGAGAATTTTCTGAATCTAAATCTGAATCATCTTCGTCAGGAACTGTTGCCTTTGGCACAGTGACCTTAGGCTTTTCCCTTTCAATATGGTTATATACGTCTTCCCAAGATAATTTACCAAGGCCTTGGCATGACGTGTCTGTAACCAGCCTAATTTTAGCTGGTTTCTCTTTAGGTGCCATGGTGAAAACAAGGGTTTTTGCAATGATAGAAGATTTTTCTTTCCTAGATCTCTTCGACGTATTGGTATCCGGTAATGTTTCCCTCACTCTGCGAATAAAAGGGTTGGGTGTTCTTTGGTTCTGCAATGGAGTAAAAGCTTTCAGAAGTGATAAAAAGAGAAACAAGGAGAAGAGCTGTATAAAATATTTGTTCGTTGATTTTCATTTATTAAATCCATGAAATGAACTTAAATTCCCTCTAAAGAGTCACACTCACGTATTCAACGAATAATAAACCGTCATTATTCATTTGATTTTCTATTTAATAATAGAAATAGAATCGGAGATCGGAGTTTTTTGAAATGAGAATAAATATTTTCCTTTTGAATTTCGCGATTGCGATGAATAAATATCATATGCGCAATTGTAAAGTATGAAGCTTAAGTATTAATCTCATCGGAAATTTTTAAAACGGATAACAAATAAGATTTCGTGATTTTCTCCAATTTCCGATTGCGATGATATATATCGCATCGGCTCTTTTGAAAAGAAATGAGTTACAAATGATGTTAGCTGATTTTGCGATTGCAATTACAGTGGGACCCATCGCATCAGAGATTATAATTATCATGAGCGAATATCACTTGTTTTTCCAAAATGAGATTGCGATTAATCGCATCGCATCGGAGTTGTGCCATTGATTGAGTAAAGAAATTTGATTTGCGATTTGTGATGGCGGTGGGGCTCATCGCATTGGAGATTTATAAAACAAGTGCATTCTATACTGCTCTTCCGAAATTGGATTGCGATCAATCACATCGAAGTTTTTGAAAAAAAAATATACAACTTATGATATTTCCGATTTGTGATTGTGATTACAGTACATTTGAATTTTTCATTTAAATATTTTTATGTGATAAAGTATTTCTATTACATCGGATCAGAAATTATTTCAATGTTGCATTTGTTTATACACACTTGTTAATAAATATATGCAATATGTCTTTCTAACAATGAACTCTTATTTCTAATTCAAAAATGATCGAATTGCTTCTAAATATTTTATTTCTATCTAAAAAGAAATATAAAAAGGGGAACTATTTCTAAATGAAATTTATTTCTAAAAATTTAGAAATGGGGAGGGTTGTTGTATAGTACAACACCTTCTCAACCCCTGCAACAGTAGCCATCGCCCCCTCAGGGGCAGGTGTATGCACAAAAGGGCGCAAATAATCCTCCTCCTTCCAAAAAGAAGAGGAAAGACACTCAAAATAATCTTCCCCTGGTAATCCTGGACCTAATCCTCAATTTAATGCACCTAACACTGCTAACCAGCAAGAAGGCACTTAGCCCAAGTAGTATAGGCATGTTCACATGAATAAGCCTTGTTCTTGTTGTGGTGTTTATGTTCATTACATGCATGATTGCCCTCTTTTACCATAGATGCAGTAGATGTAGGAGAATCAAGCAGCTTCGTGAGGATAGCAAGCCTCCCCTTACGTCCCTCCCAATGTTGCACCTAGTCAGCCAGCTATGTTTACTAATCCTTTCCCTCAGCAAGGATTTGTGGCCTCCCAACCACCTGAAGTTCAGGCGGCCACTAAACCTCCTCCATCTGGTACCTCTGATTACCATATTCTCATGATGAACTCTTATCAACCTATAACCATAGACCTCAACCTTCAAACTCGGTCCCGTTAGTACAAAAAGCCTCCCGCTACGTCTGCCCCTGAGCCCCCTTCTTCAGGTTCTAGAGAGCCTCTTTTGACAACTAATGGTCCTTTGCAGATCCCTTAGCCTAAGGTAGGGGTTCATACCAAGATCCCTAAGGGACCATTACACTGAAACTCTATTTCTAGCAAAGCTTGCCATTCGTATAGTATAGTAGATGATTTTGCACAATCTCTTGTTGCCATCTCAAAGCTGGAACTCCTCCAGTCGTGCCCTTCACAACGAAAAGCTCTACTATCTTCCATGGGTGTTGTAGATCCTTCAGATGATCTATTTATTGTCTTCGATGATGACCGGTCAGAACATCCTCCTCTTTTTTCTTTCGTGGCCTTCCAAATCCCAATCAAGATCTGGAAATCCAACTTTTCCCATTGTGTCATTGATGAGGGGGCATCCACCTGTGTGATGTCTACTTCAGTTTGGAAGCAAATCGGATTTCCTGAATTGGCCCCTTCTAGGATTACTCTTTGAGCATGGTATGGCCACACCTCCTAGCCCATTGGCCTGTTCCGCAATTGTCCTATTACTCTTGTGGGCAAGACTGTTTGCGTTGACGTAGAAGTCATTGACATCCCCTTATATTACAACATTCTATTGGGTTTTAGTTACACCTATGCGATGTCTTCTGTACCATCTGTGGTTCACCGCAAGATGTCCTTTCAAAATAATGGAATGATAGTCACCATCGACTAGTTGACATATTACGAACCAAAGTCTCAGTGCTCCCTTGATTCCATCATATCTTCAGTGGCCAATAAGCAAACCGTCGACCCCTTGACCAGTGTCTCACCCGGAGTCTACAAAATCTCCTCTTTTCTTAGTACATTAGCTGGTATTCCTCCTCCCGTCTTTGATCCTAGCTCATTGAATTTTTGCAGGATGCAATCGTCTCAGGCTTCCCTCAAGCAGCCTGCTTCGGCTATTTAGTAGCCCCGCCCTTCACAACCCACTCCTATCCATTTGATTCAGCCTTCTGTACCTCCTCCTCCTGGCTCTTCACCTGTAGCTGGTATCCATGAGCCTCTCTACCCTCCTAGAACAGCTCCTCTAGACCTTAACCATATTGTATCCGTCCCACCTGGACATTACCCCTCTGTTCAGATACCGTTCCTAGCTCCCCCTCCTGGAGTGTTCTCGGTACCTATCATGGCTACCTTATCCCTTCCTAACTTGACCCTGGGGATTCCCATTTGGTAGCTTGATCCCCCAGCCACTACCCTGCCTGGTCAACCCAAACCTTATCTTGCTTTGACCCCTTTTCAATCGGTCCCCATGACCTCTCCCTCTGCTACCATGCCTCAACCACCTTAACAAGAACCTCCTCCTGTTGCGACAACTTCGCGTGAGGGGGGTAAAGCTTGCAAGAAGGAACCTAAAGAGAAGACTACCTCAAAAAACCATGCTCCTCCTCAGCCTCCAAATCATACACCTTTGTGTGCTTTGTGTGATGTTGTCGGTCATGCCACCTATAATTGTCCTGAATTGCCTTGTCTCAAGCCCATGGTTAATGTCGTGTTCCCTAAGTCTACAGTCCTGGAAACCTCTGTTCCTTCCTCAACTGTATCCAAGAACCCCAAGACTATTAACACCAACCACCCCTGTGCTGTGTGTGATCTCCATGGCCATTATACCCACCTTTTTCCCCACCTTGAGGACTTCCACACCTCTCTATCAGTGGTTTTTCAATTCGAGGCAAAGCGCAATGACTCCACTTCTCCCTTATTTCTGCATTTTTCTTCAGTAGAACCATAGGACACATCCAAGCTTATTAACATTCCCCCTTCGGATGTCGAAATGACAGAGTCTTCAACCATTGTCCACTACCTATCATCATCTATGAGATCCTTGATGGAAGACCCCACTGGGCCTTCCCCTTCTGTTTCACTTGACCTCCCTTCACGGACCACCTTGGGTTCAACATCGTTGGATCCTTCATCTACTTGTTTTTCTGTCACCCTTTGTTACGATGCACATGTGAACCTCTCTTCTCATGATGATAAGTCAGGTAGCTTCGTCGCGTCAGGTGGTCTTTCTTCCATCAGTCACCCCATCTTCTATCATGATGATGACATTATGGAAGTTGTCTCCATCCCCCCCTTACATCGAACCCATGCATTCAAACCACATACACCTTGTGGCCATTACATTAACACCCAATGTTTGGGTAAGGGGGTACCCATATTTGAGAGACCAGGAGAAGAAATTCTCCACAACTCTCCTAGTGTATCTGGTCATGTCGACTCTAGTACCCTTATTCTTCCCCATTTAGAATAACCTCTAGAGTCCCATATCACTTCAAATCCCTCTAGGGATGATACCCCTCGTCATTCCTTCATCTTACATAAATAACCCAATCCCCTAGACATTGTTGTTAACCAACATATGGGTTTTCTAGGAGAGCACCAATTCATTATCTCCAAATCCACTCTTTAGGATAGTGACACCATGTATGCCAACCCAGAAACTTAAGTCCATTTGCTTCATATATGGAGTACTATAAGAGATTGGTAATCCTCCATTCCCTTTCTCGAACTGCATAACCATAACGAAAAAAAATGGGACACCACATCATAAAATGCGTTTATATTCCCCCTTTATAAATATATTTTGGCATGACCATAACATGCTTGGGGGCACCTATACCCCTCAACCATAAAAATCCCATATCTCAGCCAAAAACAACACTAAAACCTCCTTTCTCTATCAGGTCACACTTTTCAGGGCATTTCTTGGGACAAGTCGCAGTTTTCTACCCAGTACCTGCTACCCAGGTCATAGAACAGACCCCAAAAAGTATGACCTGGCCTATTCATGAGCTTTGGGTGCCTAAACTGAAATTTTGATCCCCTTAAATGAAAGAGTAGGGTTAGGGCTCTTACCTGCAACTAACGTATCTCGATTCCAACAGTTGGTTTGTCTGCTATGATCTCCGTAAGATTTAGGGCCTTCTCTCCTCTCTACATTCACCATAGCTACACTTGCAAATGAGTGAATTTGGAGGGAAAACACATTATTAAAAGAGAAACCCCATGATTTTATTTCACCTGTTCTGGCCAAACAGTAGCTTAGTTCGAAAAACCATTTGTACTGTTGGAAATCTCTCACCGAGCTCTCAAATGGGTATCTGTTAGTTTTTTATGATTTGATACTTCACCAGGACACATTTTGTCCAAGAAGGGTCACTTCACCAATCCTCAAAATCGAATTTCTTCACTTGAAACACTTCTACTTGGGGCACCACTTTTCCTTCATACTTTTCCATGCTCATGTCGATTTTTGTCATGAGTAACCATCTTGTACTCATACTTTCATGGTCCCCATTAGACCTTTTTTGTGTGGCAGCATCATCAAGTCACCCTTGTTTAGAGCATCTGAGTTGAGTCATCATCGCATCCATGGAGTATATCCCGAGTCCCTTTGTATCCCGCTATGGTAATCCATCCTTGATTGCTTGGTTCCTCTCTCATGTCACACATTATGGCCCTCAGTCTGTAGGTTTTAACCCTGAACATAAATTATCTACACACGAATCTTATAACAGAAAATAAAAAATAGCGAGAGCATAAAACATAAAACAGATAAACATAGAGATTTTCCCCTAGATCCCAAATCGGGATGACCAGCTTGAATTTTCATTATATTCCTTTTAGTGTTACAACACATATATATACATGTTGAAGCATACATAAACCCCAATCCATTAACCCTAGATTAGAACATAACCATAGTTCCCTTGACCAGATCTACAAAATACCAGGGGTCGAAAACCATCGTACCCCAAAACCATGTGCAAACACATGCACAAAACATGGGCGGGTCCGTCTATGAGTGGGTTTGCACACCAAAAAAGAATTGGCCGGGGCGCTTCCCCAGACCCCAACAATGGGGGCTGCCTCCCCCCTTCTAACCCCCTGCTGCGCCCGACGCAACGTACAGTGCGTGGGGCTAGTCGTGGAAAGAATATAACACATACCCAACATATTCCTATTGTCCCCTGTCCCCTTTGATATTGTTCAGTCGCTTCTAGGTCATCCATGCCCTTTATGCTCTAATAAGGGAAGTCGTCTGCCCACTACTCAGTACCCCCCATTTCATCATCATCCCTGGTGTCAGTCTTCCAATCACTCTACTATTTTTGCTCGTGCCTTAGTTGAGGATCCCTTATTGCCTCACCTATGGTAGATCTCCTTTTTTCGACATCAGATCATTCATTCGAGAAGACAGGTCTAGAGGGAGGTGTACCTTGGTTCCAGCTTTCACTTTTGTTCGGTGCCTCGGATCAGGAAAAGGGACTCCTTATTTCTCTTTGAATTGATTGTTTCTCAGCTCCAACTCCTTACAACATGATCAAGATCCATATACTTGATGGTTTAGTGATGCAGCAGATTGTACTGGTGATACCCGGGTGTGTGTGAGATTTTTTTAGACCTCATGAGGGGGTGGCCCTTCAGGTATCCCCCCACATGCCCGGATGACCTCTTCATCACAGCCTTTGATGCAACTCCATAGATTTGATGATGTCAGCCTCAACCTCTTGTAGGGCCTTTTAGTTTTCATCTATCACTCATATTTTCAGAGCCCTTTCCTGTTTATAGGGGCACATTGGTTGTATTTATATCTCATGTACTCAAATAAGTCCTAGTTGTTATCCCAGGCACAGTATGTATCTGGTATTCATTATCTTGTTTTTATCTGCCTCATGTTTATGCCAACATGTACTATACAATTCAGTCCCTTGTTTATTGGACGCATTATTCTTTGTACTTTATCTCGGCGGGCATAGGTATGCCTCCCCCACCCCCTATGGCACAAGTACTCACTCATAAAAGAGACTTGTCACACCTATAAGTCTCGCCTCCTTAGGGTCTAGTCCTCTAGCGCTTTGGTCTACCTTATATTTATCTCTCTCTGACATCCCCTTCGGTGTCTAGTGATTTAGTTATTACAACGTACTTCGGTCATACGATTAGCACCTAATGCTAGCACATTGGGGGGCAATCTGTTACACCATTTTTTGTTCATCTAACTTGTTACTATTAGATGGACCTAAGTACGCCATGTAAGACCAATTTTACCTTAAACAAAATTGCTTTCACTATGAAAAATAACTTAGTAAACCACAATTATTAATTTGTTTATGGTCTAAACAGGAAACCCTACGAGGAAATATTAAATAAATCCACATTTGTTTGATTTTACTCAAGGAATAATTAGTTAAATAGTAGTTTAATTAATATTCCTAGTCATATTTAACCCAAAACAAGAAAATTAATTAGATAAATTATTATTTATCTTATTATTTTCTAGGAATAATTATTTAAACCTTATTTAAATAATATTCCTTGTTAAATTTGATTAAATCATTCATTAATAATTAAATAAAGCATTATTTTTTTGTTATTACTAAAACACATCCTTAAAATAATAAATAAATCATTTATTTATTTATTATTTACAAATAAAGGGATTTGACCCAAGTCAAATTCTTTTTCCCTCCAACAAATATAATAAAATATTCCATAAAATTTGGATCTAGAATTGGTTAATAATATTTTAATTAGGCACCAATATCTAGACTAACTCAATATTTTTTTATAAAAAGAAGGTTTTTTCCATTCAATCACTACCTTTTGTTGCCAAAAGATCACTATGGATCTATACTTTTGGTCTGACTTTGATCCACCATCATTGTCATATTTTGCTACCATTTTCTTGTGAGCTCCCTTTGAGTTCCATTTTTGTCTGGGTTTTCTACACCATCAAGAGAGAGGGATTTTAGATATGAAGTGTTGAGGAATTACAAGAACCCATCCCATTTAGGAGGACTGGTAACATCTTTCTATGTTCTCCTCCCAGGTGTCATAAATACAAAAAATTATTTAAAACAATCTTGTCTTGTCTATTGGATGCATGGAGACACTCTCGCTTTTATTTACTAATTAATGTATTTTAATGCGTAGATCTAGATTTTTGCATCATTTATCTTGGTCAACTAATTTCATATATAAAGATATTAGTAGCCATATTTGTTGTTAGGGTTGTTTGTTATGCACGACTAAAGTGAGCCTTTTTCATACACTTGTGATTAATATTCATGCTAACATATGTGAATTTAGAGATTCTGTGTGTTGCATAGGAATAGATTAAGGATATCTGCATTTAGTTTGTGCTCTTTGTTGTATGCTCAAAAATCTAATTTCTCTTTCCCCTTAGTAGCTAATATTTTCATTCAAAAACTGAACTGAAAATTTTTCTTCTCATTTAGTTTTCATTTCAGGAATTTCCCATTACATCACATTGAACCTCAATGATAAAATTTTAAACAAGATCAACATAAAATTCACCTAAATCAATCTAATAAATCATTTTAACATTAACGATAACACTTATAAGGTCTAGGCTAGAGATGTGTTCCAACGTCATTAAACATAGAAGTTGTTGCTAACTTATCTGTGATACATTTCGAGTGTTAAATCCCACTCCATGTATGTAAGTATATCAGAGTTTGTCCATGTACCTTCGGGTATATAGGGCAGTGTTCTAGTACAAAAAGTATAAGTGGGTGCTCTCACTATGCGGTTTCGCATTAGACAGTGCTAATACGGACTTGGGCCTCCACGTACCTTTGGGTATATTTTGGAGGACAAATTTAGGTTGCTTACCATCCATAGGTAACCGAGTCAGCTGCCTTGTAACTTGTGATACACCGAACACAACATTCAAGGTAATTGTCTGCTCGTACTTCTTGGTTCACCAAGAGGTATCTGTAGTTCATAGTTACTTTGTAAACCTTTTTCCTAGTATCACCCTTTTATTTTCTTATTTGATTTTGTAATAAAATCAATCAGTCCTCATGGAATAAGAACATCCCTTTCCCCATCGTTCGTGTGAATAGAACTTAAACCACCTTTACCACTAGAAGCCATTTCTTGTCAGTGAAGGCGACCTCATTATACCGAAACCAGTACCTCTGGTGCGTCATATTCATCACATCTACCAGAGTCGTCTCAAGTCGTTTCTACACATCTTGGTTTATCTACTATCATCGAAATAGAGTCGTCACAACTACCTATGGACACTACACATCCAATCAGTGAGATAATACCTTCAGAACCCGAAGTTGTTCAATAGGAATTTGATCTAGATATCATCATTCTTTTACCAAAACATCTAGATCCCGAAGTCCAACAAATATAATTTTTTCTTGTATCGGTCGCTCCTCAGTCGATCATAGTCATTGAGTCCTCCCTTTCACATAGTCAACCACCTAAAATATGTATCGAGCTTGATAGGAAAATCCTTCCACTTGGTTTGATTTCGATTGAGGAAGAACCTAAATAAGAAACTCGCCCCTCAACTCCAATTCATTTTGGGTTGGGGCTTTATCTTTACAAGTCTATTCCTTGGTTGACTTACATTACTTCTTTTGATCTTGTTTCAATCCAAGTTCTCGTATATCCTATAGGGTATACACTGGGTTGTTTGACCATAGCTAAGTCAACATCTCCATCCGTAACATCTGTTACAGTTGCAACAACATCTATTGTTGCTACTCTGTCAATGTTTACCACATCACCAGAATCACATCTTTATGGTGGTTCGTTCATCCCACTGGGTTACTAATCATTATCTGGAACCTAGTCTTGCGCCTCCTCAAATACATGGACTTCACCCATGTCATCTTCTGGTATTTTATCTGGTACATATCTAATGAGTATTCAATGGCTGGATCCTTTATATACATCTTCAGTGCAACCTCAAGCTGGTCCACCTGGGTACATTCCATCCAGTTCAATCTCGACTGGACTCCCACCATTTGGAGAACAATATATTACATATTATTATACTCCTCATGCTGTGGGAAACCTATGGTCACCCATTTTGACAGTACTCTGTTGTTTTATAGCCACCCAAATGCTGGAATGACAGTTTGTCAGTGGCAACCTATCATGCCCGTTCAACCACAAATATTTGTGCATTGATACCAATTGGTTCAACCTGTTGCGCCTACATCTACTCCACATGTTAATACTTCATTACCCATTTTACAGGCTTAGTTGACTCTAACTCAACCATCTTATGTGGGTCTTTCAACCCATTACCCTCAAGTTCTGGGCTTCCAGACTCCACCTCTTTTGGTTGGTTTACAAAAACCAATAGTATCTGGAATCTTACAACCACAAGCTCGATTACCCTTTTATGGGATATCACAGGCTCCTATTGGTCTTACCTATTCATAACCAGGTTTAATTTGGTATGGGCTATAATCTTGGTGGACAGTCACCTTGGCAGCCACAACCTCAAATTCCACAACAATAATTCTAACAACAAAAAACTTACCTAGGTCTTGGTCAATAGATCCCTCAAGAGTTTGGTCATCAAAACAACCCCTATCTGGGTTACCGACAGCAAATGCCTTATGTTGGTGTAGAAATTATATGCACTATGCATGCATATGTCCAAGATTCTCTTGATCTCACACTATTTTAACTTCATGAAAAATACAGAACCTATTCCACCATTGATCATTTGCGGAAATTAAATCAAGATTGCAATGCACACATGAAACAATAAAAATTCACACACATTAACACAGTTGTTTAACGGGAAAGCCTAAAGCTAAAAACCCAAAATATATTTATACAATATATGTCATAGATATCATGTAACAATCCTCATACAAAGCTGATCATATCAAGCTCTTAGTAAAATACAATCTCTACACACTAATCAAGAACAATCAGCAAATATCTGCACTGATTTTGGCCCTCCTGATAGCCTGCCTCTACTACGCAATCCCTGTTGAAGAATGGCTCTGGATGAGTTCGAATTGCTCCAACCTTTCTCACCCAATCCTCATTGGCATCTCTAATGAATGTGTGGTGCATACAATGCAACACTATAGTCACAACTGATAGTCACACTTGCTCTTTCACCAATGTCTCCACTAAGTCTCCATTGATCTGTTCTGCACTATAGTTAATTGTTTTCTCTATCCAGTTAAATAATGAGTTATTATTTAGTGAATTAATTTAACTAATTAATTCACTCAACTCCACTGAAAGTATCAATCAGTTAGAAATAGACACAACTAGTTCAACTAAGTTTAACTCCACAAGTATAGTTAAACTAGAAACAAAATCCACCAACTACTTCTCCAACTCCACCAAACTCAGCCACTTGAGTTCTAACTGAAGTCCTCCATGCATGAACCACCAGTAGCTCTAGGAATTGCATAATTCCTTCAGCTAGCTAATCTGAACAATATTTTAACTGAATGTCATTGCTCCAAGAGAATAAGATAATTTTTAGAGTCCAAATATTATTAAGAGCTAATAATATCTGACATGTCTATTTTTAGACTGGCAGTCTAAAAATAGACTTCACCCAAAATGTATAAAAATAGAAGTCCATCTAATTTTCCAAATTGACCAACCATCCACAAATAGCATCCTACAACTCATAGAATATGATCGACATGTCTAAAAATATACATAGTCTAAAAATAGACTTTGCGCCATCCATATAGCCTCGCATGCAACCAAACTTGCTGCCATGTACTCGGCCTCCGCTGAACTGAGTGCCACGAATATTTTTTTCCTGTTGTACCAAGAAACTGTTGTAGATATAATACTTAAAATCCCTCCAGATGTGCTCTTTCTATCTGTTGGGATTCCTGCCCAATCTGCATCCATGAAGCCATGCAGCTTCACCTCATCCGACTGTCTATAACACAATCCATACTCAGATGTGCCCCTGAGATATCTCAAGACATGCTTGCCTGCCTTCCAAAAGAGCTTGGTAGGCTTAACCATCGCTTGTGAAATTTTGTTCACAGCATAGCATATTTCCAGTCATGTATTGACTAAATACATGAGCGAACCAACCAACTGTTGATAAACAATGGCATCCACTACCTCTTCCAATGTAGCATCCTCCTTCCTCCAACCACCAGGAAGAGGAGTGTCGATAGGCTTGCAGCCTTGCATGTGAAACTTATTTTAAATCTCCTGGGCGTACTTGCCTTGAGACAAAAACAGTTTACCTTTCCACTACCAAATTTCCTATCCTAGGAAATAATGAAGGAGGCCCAAGTCCTTCATCTCGAACTCCTTTGCAAGATATGCCTTTCATGAGTGTATCAATATTTCATCACCCGTTAGTATTAAATCATCTACATAAAGCAAAATGGTCAAAAACTTACCCTCCACCATAATCTGGTATACGTTTGGATCCGCCTCACTCTTGGCGAAACCAAGTCCGGTGAAATAACTGTCTATCCGTGTGTACCAAGCATGAGGTGCTTGTTTCAGCCCATACAATGCTCTTTTGAGCCTGCACACATGTGACTTGCTGCTGAATATTTTGAATCCTTCAGGCTGCTCAATTTACACCTCCTCCTCAAGGATTCCATTGAGGAATGTAGTCTTCACATCCATCTGATGAATGTGCCAACCCATCTACGCTAAGAGAGCAAGGATGGTCCATATGGAAGAATACCTTATGACAGGTGCAAAGGTTTCTTCATAGTCTATCCCCTCGATCTGTGAGAAGCCCCGAGAAATAGATATTGCCTTATACTTCTCAACACTCCCATAAATAGCTTGCTTCACTTTGTAGATCCATCTCGAACCTACCACTGATTTCCCCTCCGGCCTTGTGACAATCTCCCATGCATTGTTTCTGACAATCGAATAATATTCTTCCACCATGGCATCTACCCATGCGGGATCCTCCACAGCTTCCTCAAAAGAGGATGGCTCCATCATGATACACTTGCTCATCAGAGCCATGTATCCAATAAATCGTCTACGTGACTGTCTCTATCTGTGTTGTGATGTAGGAACTCCTACATTCTGCACTGCATCAAGATTTAGTCACTCAGCTTCTGTAGTGCACTTCTACCCTCTGATGTTTGGCACTGCATGAGTGGTTTCTTCCACTCCATGAACCTCCTCTTGTGGCTGATCCAAATCTTGAGGCTCATATTTAGGAACAAGTAGATCCTTCTCTGCATGCAAGTGTATCTCCCTCTCAAGCGACAACTTCATGGATTTCTCCTCATGAAATTTGATATCCCATCGCACGACAGTCATATGACTGTCTGGAAAATACACATGATAATTGTGGAGTGTTTCTGTGTACCCCACAAATATCCCAAACTCTGCGGTCAGCTCCAGTTTCTTCCTGGCATCCTTCGTCACATGAATGTAAACAGGTGAGCCAAAAATCTTCAAATGAGAGATATCAGGCTTCTTACCAGAAAATGCCTCTACAGGTGTACTTATGCCAAGTACTCTATGAGGACAATGATTTTTCACATAAACCACAGTTTTGCATGCCTCAACCCACAAGTGTATGGGAAGGCCCTGATCATGCAAAATCGCCTATGCAGCACCCACGATCATTCTGTTCTTCCTCTCAGCGACCCCATTTTGTTGTGGGTTATGAGGCGCTATCAGTTCTCTTCGAATTCCTTCTTTGCTACAGAAGTATTTGAATTCATCAGAGATGTATTCACCACCATTATCGCTCCAGAGAGCTTTCACTTGCTTCCCTAACTCTTTCTCAACCAGCGCATTGAACTCACAGAACTTTGAGTATGTCTCGCTCTTATTCTGCATGAAGAAGATCCAGCACTTACGAGAAAAGTCATCAATAAATATCACATAATACCTATGCTTTTCTGTTGAAGCAACCGAGAAAGGTCCACACATGTCTGTGTGAATTCTCTCAAGGATCTTCGAGGCACAACTATCCTTCTCATGAAAAGTGGTCTTCAGAATTTTTACCAAAGTACATCCCTTACAATGATCTAACTACGCAAGTGTACCTTTGGGAAGCCCAGTAGAAATATGTTGCAAAATTTTCAAAGCGCCATGGTGAAGATGGCCCAATCTCCTGTGATGCAATTCGCCCTCATCTCGGCTCACCACTCCTTCTACTTTGCCTACCATTTCAACGTAGCCATCTACCTACAATGTATAAATATTCTTAACTCGAATCCCTATTCTCCTGGTTTGACCATTTGTTTTATGGCGCAAGAAGGATTTTCCCTCGCTAAAAACAACATCATAACCCTTTTCTTCCAGCATCGCCACGGAGATCAGATTCCTCTTCAATCCTGGAACATGCATGACATCCTTCAAGATGAAAGGTTTACCGGACTCCATCTCAAAGGAAATGGTCCTGATACCAATCGCACTGTATCTACCATCATCGCCCATCTCGATGTGCACTTCAAGATCCTTTTCCTCTAGATCACTAAACAAATCTTTGTCTCTGGTCATATGGAAAGACGCACCACTGTCAAGAAACCACACCAATCCCATCACACTTGAAACCAAGCATGTGATCAAAGAAAAGTCGAGCTCAAACTGCAAGGATAAGGCCTCTCCTACTATAGAACCAACAACGCTCTTATTCTTCTTCTTTTGTGGGCAATTAGTGGCGAAATGCCCATGCTGGTGATAGTGAAAACACTTCACCTTGGACAAATCATGCTTCTTGCCTTTAGCTTCAGATTTGGAGGATTTATTCCCTTTTCCTTTCCGAGATTTGGCAGCCAAAGCGCAATTTTCTTCATCTTCATTCTTCGATGAAGATCCATCCCTGGTACCACGCCTTATCTCCTCCTGTACAAGATCCGACCAAAGTCGCTCCCATCCTCGCAGTTTCTCTCGTCCATTGACAGATTCTTCGTAGCTATGCCAACTATTCGGAAGCCCAAGGAGAGCCAATCTCACCAAGTTTTCTTCATCAATAGTAACCCCCACACTTCCCAGCTCATCCTTGCAGTGGAAAAAATTCATGAGGTATTTTGGAATACTGTTGCCTTTCTCCATTTTTATTTTTCTAAGCTTGTCTTTAAGCGCTAACTTCCTCTGGTCACTTCTTCTTTGGAACAAGTCTGTCAAAGGCTTCCACATTAAGAATGGAGTGGATTTCCTGTGAAGGCTAGACACAATGTGGTCCTTCACACCTTCCAACATAATCCTTCGACACTTTTCTTCCTTATTTTGCCATGCGTCAAGTGCCATTGCATCGCTAGAAGCAGGCTTCAGAATATCAACATCTATGAACTCCTTCAACCCATTATCATCCAGCACCGCCTCCATCCTGTCCTTCCATGCTATGTAATTCGAGCTGCCCTCAAGGGAATACTCCAATCACAATCTGTTGAAAGAAATTTCAATGAATGCTCAACTTCAACACCAAGAAAACACTGCAGCAAATTCAAATTCCACCAGCACAAAACTCAACTGCTTCAATAATTGCAATCTCCTCCAATGATCAACATAGCTCTGATACCATGTAGAAATTATATGAACTAAGTATGCATATGTCCAAGATTCTCCTAATCTCACACTATTTTGACTACATGAAAAATACAGAATCTATTCCACCATTGATCATTTGCGGAAATTAAATCAAGATTGCAATGCACACATGAAACAATAAAAATTCACACACATTAACACAGTTTTTTAACAGGAAATCCTGAAGATGAAAAATCCTCATACAAATCTGATCATATCAAGCTCTCAGTACAATACAATCACTACACACTAATCAAGAACAATCAGCAAAAATCTGCACTGATTTTTGCCCTCCTGATAGCCTGCCTCTACTGCGCAATCCCTGCTGAAGAATGGCTCTGGATGAGTTTGAATTTCTCTAGCCTTGCTCACCCAATCCTCATTGGCATCTCCAATGAATGTGTGGTGCATACAATGCAACACTATAGTCGCAACTGATAGTCACACTTGCTCTTTCACCAATCTCTCCACTGAGTCTCCACTGATCTGTTCTGGACTGTAGTTAACTGTCGTCTCTGTCAAGTTAAATAATGAGTTATTATTTAGTGAATTAATTTAACTAATTAATTCACTCAACTCCACTGAAATTATCAATTAGTTAGAAATAGACACAATCAGTTCAACTAAGTTTAACTCTACAAGTGTAGTTAAACTAGAAACCAACTCCACCAACTACTTCTCCAACTCCACCAAACTCTGCCACTTGAGTTCTAACTAAAATCCTCCATGCATGAACCACCAGTAGCTATAGGAATTGTGTAGTTCCTTTAGCTAGCTGATATGAACAATCTGTTAACTGAATTTCAGTGCTCCAAGAGAATAAGATAATGTTTAGAGTCCAAATATTATTAAGAGCTAATAATATCTGACATGTCTATTTTTAGACTGGCAGTCTAAAAATAGACTTCGCCCAAAATGTCTAAAAATAGAAGTCCATATATTTTTCCAATTTTACCAATCATCCACAAATAGCATCCTGCAACTCATAGAATATGATCGACATGTATAAAAATAGACAGTCTAAAAATAGACTTTGCGTCAAAATTAGCCTGCGGGGCCCACTTAATGAAGGCAAATATTTTCACTAAGCTCATCATCTCGTTTAATCTCAAAAGTTGGTGCCCAAAGGCCCGTTTCCCAAGAAATTCAATCATATCCTGGTTAGGCTCAAACTGACTTGAATCGACAGTTTCCCTTTGTCGCAACATTAGACTTACTTGATTTAAACCATCTTATCAATGATCCCATCAACTATTCTCCTTGGTGGCTGGTGATACCACATAAATTACCCTTTGACATTCCTAAATTCAATGGAAACCCTAGAGAAGACCTGTCAACACATGTTATGACTTATCATTTGTGGTGCTCATCAAAATCTGTAAATGATGACTCCATTAGACTACGTCTTTTCCAGCGTATGCTTACTGGTCTGGCCGCGAAGTGGTATATTGAACTACCATGAGATTTATTTGATAAATTCATTACCTTAGCCACTACATTCGTAACCCACTTATAATAACCCATAAGATATGAAACTGGAATGGAACTGCTAACCAATTTTAAACAAACAACTGCTAGTCACATTTCTGATCATATTCATGAGTGGCATCACCGTCGCCATATGGTCAGAACATTTGTTCCTCATCAGCTCTTGGATGAGTGGTTTATTAAGTCCTTGCTGCCATCTATCACCGAGGATGTAGTTTGAAGAGGAATTCATTGCTCGTGTCCAGTACTTAGATTTGATTTATACTCAATCTGGCACACTCTATGAGAAAATTCCAAATACGGCGCGATCCAATTTTACTGTTCCTCCTCCATCTAGTAATGACTATCATGCCGGCGATGGTATGGTTGGTTCTACAAACACTCACAACTCTACTGCATCTAATCCTGCACCATCTTCCAAAATTCATGTCGTGTCATCTAACATAAGAAAAAGTGACAAGCAACCTGGAAGCAAGAAAAAAGGGAAAGAAAAGAAAAATAAAAATTCAATCCCATAGGAATGATCATCTGATCAAAAAACTGGAAATTCTTGGAAACCTCGTTACCCTTGCTTAATATGTAATGAGGAACATTTTTTCCAAGACTGTGCTCACTGAGCCAAAGTCTCAAAATTTCTTAAGACCCTAGTTTCATCTTTTGTGTTGATAGATCCTTTTCTCGAATTCAGACACAAACATGGTTGCTACGGATCCTGTTTCTAGTTCCCAAGTTCTTATGGTATCTGGCACAAAGCCAAAAACTGATGTTTTGGTGTCTATGTGAGATAAATATTACGGTAGTCAGGCTACTGGAAAACCTACTGCCTTGACCATGAAGCCATCCACTGAATCAATTCTGCCAATTTCTATTCCATAGTTAACAATAAAGCCACCAAAGGGATTCATCCAGAAATCGACGTTCAATCCTTGAGCCTGAGCAGCTCAAAATTATAATATAGTTGAAGATCTAGCTCAGTCACCTTTAGCTATGTCAAAACTTGAGGTACTCCAAAATTTTCCCTCCCAGAAAAAGGCTTTGTTGTTGGCAATTGGTGGAATCGACCCGACCGATTCCAATCTTGTAGCCTTTAATCATACAGGCTATGTGCTACAATTAACAGATGAATTAGAATTCTCAATCCATGCAAATTTTCTAAATCACACTATTATTGATGAGGGAGCATCTACTTGTATTATATCTCTCAAATGTTGGAAGTCACTTGGCTCGCCTCACTTATCTCAATCGCTTACAATGTTGAAAGCTTTTGACGATCGTACATATAAGCCTTGCGGTATCATCAATAACCTGCATGTAAAACTAGGGGGAAAAGTATAACCGTTGAATTTGAGGTCGTTGACTGACCCATTGACTACAAAATTTTACTTAGAAGGCCATGGGTATACACTATGATTGCGATATTTTCTACTTACTTTCAAATTATCACCTTCCCTCATAAATGCGTTATCAAAATCATTAATCAACTCTCCTTCTTTGCCTCTAATTCCCAGGTAACTGGAAGCATTCTGTTAGTTCACAAACCCCAGCTAGCAAGTCAAAACATTGGTGTATGGCTCTTAAATTATTCTTCCCTAATGGGCACCTTTTCATTACCGCCGCCTGCAATGTCAGCGGAAATTGCAAGAATAGAGACCTACTGCATGATATCTCCCACTTCATCTGACTTAAGGAAGATTACCAATGATTCCGAATTTGATACACTGGGTGATTTTTTGTCACCAATCCCAATTGAGCTGGCATAGAAATAAATTTTCTTGGCTTGGGCAACGCATCCTGATTTATCATCGCCAATCATTTGGGTTGATTATTCATTAGATTTTGGTACTCCTTCTGATCCTTTTTCATCCACATTCTTGATTGATGAGATAATTTTGGAATCCAAGATGCCGAAAGGAGAACCATGGGAAGATCATCATCATCGTTCCCATCTTCCAGATTACAAATAAGATAATCTTATTGAAATATATCACCCTACCATATCTAATTTATTTTCGAATTATGTTCCAATTAATTCCATCGAATCCGAGCGAAACCTATCAAATATTGAAGAAACCATTTCTATCAATATTTTGACCAAACTTGGCATTGTAGAAAACATTCATATCGGCTTGTCTTGTTCTCCATCCGAAATCAATACTTATTGCTCTCTTTTTCATGAATTTTGAGATATATTTGCTTGGTCTTATGAGGAAATGTTAGGTATAGATACTAGTATCATTGAACACACAATTAAAATGTCCCTTGATGTCAGACTGGTACGTCAATGCCTTCATCCTATTCATCCAAAGAAGGTTGTTGCCATTGAAGTAGAAGTTGAAAAAATTTTGTGTGTTGGTTTTATTTACCCTGTTCCGCTTACAGATTGGGTTTCCAACATTGTTCCTGTCATGAAGAAAAAATGGAAAATCAGAGTGTGTGTCAATTATCAGGATGTCAATCTTGCATGTCCAAAATAAAATTATCTTACTACTTTATTGACCAAATTATTGATGAATGTGTCAGGTGTGAAATATTTTCATTCATGGATGGATTCTCTAGTTACAATCAAATCAATATCCACCCAGAGGCCCAATATAAGAAAACATTCATCTATACCTGGGGCACATTCGTTTATTGTAAACTCCCATTTGGTTTAAATAACTCTAGGGCAATATTTTAGAGAGCAATAGATTATTTTTTCAATGACATTAATCACATTGATCAACCTTATCTAGATGGTTTACCCGCGCATTCACGAAAACAGACTGATCACCTAGCGCATCTGAGAGCTATATTGTTATGCTGTCGACACTACAAGATATGCCTCAATCCACAAAAATGTGTTTTTTGTGTTGGTTCTAGTCGTTTTCTTGGATTTTTCATTTCAAAATATGGAATTGGAATCGACCCACTGAAGGTCCAAGCGATTCTTGATTTTCCTTCACCATCAAACTTACTTCAGTTACAGAAACTTCAAGGAAAGGATAACGTCCTAAGGAGGTTCATACCCAACTACACCGAAATGTCTAAATGATTTACTCATCTCTTGAAAAAGGAGACTCCCTTCCATTGGGATAAGGTTGTGCATGCTTCTTTTGATGCTCTTAAATATACCCTGATCCGAGTGTCATTAATTAATCCCCCTAATTATTAGAGTGATTATTTCCTATATATTGTCATGGAAGATATGACCATTGCTATGGTTTTGTTCCAAGAAGAAGATGGGATAGAACATCTGATATACTATTTGAGTTATAATCTCAATGATATGGAAGTTAAGCATTCATATGTCAAAAATCTCACCTTGGAAATCGTTCAAGGTATCCAAATATTTCACCATTATATCCTACTCTGGAAGACCATTGTCATTTTGGATTGCAGCCCTATGACATACATTCTTTCATGTCAATTAATAGGGGGGAAATATACAAAATGTATCGTCATTTTGCAGGAATTTCATTTGGAATTCATCAAATCCAAGTCAAAGAATTCTTTAGTTTTGGCTGAGCTTCTCTGCAACCTTCCCTCTGATAGTACTGAAGCCACATCATAACCATTAATTCTAGATGAGTCTCTATTTATGATTTGGTCATATAACCCTTGGTATGGGAATTTTATCATTTATCTCCAAACCCAGACTTTCCGACCTGATACCTCTTGCTCACAACAATGACATATTTGATACCAAGCCAAATATTATCTGATCATCGACAATACACTTTATCATCGTGGTGTCGACATGATTGTAAGGAGGTGACTCACTCATGAGGAGGCCGAGAAATTTTTAAATTATTTTCATGTTGGTTCTTGTGGTGGAAATTTGTCTGGTTATGCTACCGCGCAAAAGATTCTTTGCGTTGATTACTTTTTTCCAACCATATTTCATGACTGCATCCTCGAAGTCAGAAGTTGTCATGAGTGCCAGATATTTGACCGTAAAATCCGCATGCCAGCAAAAATAATGCATCCTGTCATCGCTGTGGGACCATTTGAAAAATGGGGCATTGACTTCATGACCTGCAACCCTTGTTCGGCCTGGGGGCATCGTTATATTAGTGTCGCAGTCGACTACTTTACCAAGTGGGTCGAAGTGATGCCTACATTCAATAACGCATGTGAAACAACTGCATTGTTATTTTTCAATCATGTTTTCTCTCGGTTTGGTGTACCACAAGCTATAGTTACATATCATGGTAAGAATTTTTGCAATAACATGAAGAATGAGTTGAATGCCAAATTAGGACTGTCACATGAAAGTTCTAGCCCTTATTATTCACAATCCAATGGAAAATTTGAAGCCATTAGCAATATCCTTAAGCAAATGATTCAACGAATGATAGGGGTTCATAAAAAAAATCAATATTTAATCATGTACTCAGCTTTGTGGGCATATCGAACCTCGGTGAGAAATGCGATGGGATTTACTCCCTTTCAATTGGAACATGGTCTGGAAGCTATCTTACCAATCCAATGTGAAATTCTATCATTAAAACTCGCTATTGACCTACTACCTGATACCTTTAATGAAGAATCACGTCTTTTTAACCTCATCCATCTAGATGAAATGCGCCATGAAGCCGCATTGTCCAATCAAGGGCATAAGAGACGAATCAAGGCGCAATATGACCAACATGTCAAGCCTGACATCTTCTCAAAGGGAGACCTAGTCTTGCTTTATGACCAGGAAATTGATTTGATAGGAACAGGAAAATTTGAGCCACCATGGTATGGCCCCTACATTTTCAAAAGAGTTATGGCTAAGGGTGCCTACCAATTAGTTGATTATGATGGAATTCCATTGGCATAGTGTCAAAATGGGTTGTATATTAAACATTACTATGCTTAATTGAGCATTGTAAACTTTTGTATCATATTTTATATATTATTTTATTTTCATTTACTGTCTTATTTTTTTTTCTATAGTTTTCTTGAAGTTCATAATCCAGTTTACATTTCATCGCAAATGACTGAATCTTTGGAACTGTTTGTTGGGTACGCCAATGGTGCTAATCGTAGTACACAGAACCTATCCTCAGCAACATGGGCCATTTTTTCTCAAAGTGGCGAGTTAGTGAGTTTTCAAGGGATTTGTATTGTTCGATCCACAAACACTATAGTTGAGTATAGTGCATTGATCAAACTTATCTCTAATGCCATTTCATTTCGCATTAACCACATCATCATTAGGTTAGACTCAAAACTTATCATACTACAACTTACTAGAGTCTATACTTTCTGAATTACAACACTTCATCATATGTTCCTTAGATTTCGACTTTTGGAAATACATTTTTATTACATTCAATATCAACACATTTCTAGAAATTTGAACACATTAACGGATTCCTTAGCGAATTATGTTTTAAACGGAAATTTGAAACATATGTAAAGACAAATTTTCAATTCATATCGCATAATTGAATAGGATTGCGCACTAAACATAGGAAAACACTAAAAACAAATAGATAGATAGTTTAGGCTTTTGTTGAGCCCCAAAGATGTCCTTTTCTTTCACCAAATTTCACTTCATTTCCTTTGTCCTTTATCAATTATAGGCTTAAAATATCAATAGGATTGATTAAAGTCACTTTAAGAATGCATACAATAACTGACTTACTAAACTTTTATGGTCTTGTTGTTGTAGTGATTTTTGACTAGACTTAGCTACAGAATGCAGCCATTCTGCAGTTAGTCGCATATTCCGCAGCTATATTTATGTTCACATAGGTTACAGGTGTCACTTAAAGGAAAAATGCATATGGTTGAATTCCAGAACTCACCTACATAATTCCTTTCCTTCTACGAAGTCTGAGCAAAAATCTACAAGTGGTTATGCACGTGGAGGAAACCAAAACTAAGAAGTAGACTTCTACCAGGACAAGGACTCTGCAGATGTATTCAGCAAAGAACGAGGCCTCAACAGGAGTTCTAATTCAATTTCGATTGAAAAATACACCTATCCCTATTTCTTCTCAATGACAGTTTTGTATTTTGTTTATAAAAATAACTTGGTGAACCGAGAGACAGTTAGCTAGTAGATGTTTTGTCTTTAAGTTGTCCAAGACTGTAATACTCTGTTTTTGAAGTGTTTTCCTTTAATGAAAGAAATACCACTTTAATGCATGATCTGAATTAATCTTGAGGAGATTTGTGTGCCAATCCGATGGTAGAGGGCCCCTACTGTCCGAAAGGCTTTGTGCATATTTTTTAGATAAGTAACTTTAGCTCTGTTTCGTTCTTAATTTAGGCAGTTTTTTTTTAACTTCATGTTTTATGCTTACTTACATCGAATAGTGCAGTCAATCTTGTTCTCATGAATTGTTCCAAAATATCACTAACGCATAATGAGATAGGGATGTAGTATTTCGAAGGCTAATTGCATATTCGTTCAGTTCTGTTCATTGCATTTCAAGTTTTATTAGCTAGTTGTATTCTAGTTCTGTTAAATTCGACTTAAAGGCCTTCATTATTTACAAACTGCTCTTGTTCTTAGTCTCTTCTAACACTTTATTATCATATGGACAAGAATTAGTAATATAATTTTGAGGTCTTGACTGTTTTTCAATTTCTCATAATTTTAAAAATAGCCTTTTTCCAAAGCTATTCCAAGAGATCTCTAACCCTTGAATAAGGCTTAATAGTAACTTTTTGAGTTGCAGAATGGGTTGATTTTAGTGTCATAAGTTAAATTAGCATAGATTTCCTTACTATGTTGCAGATAATCTTTTCTCAACGTGTTCCAAAAAATTTCTAACTATGGATGAGATTTTCTCTATGATATTGTAAGTTGTTGTTTACTTAAAAGAACCTCATTGCATCAAACTTATCCTTTTCTCAAGTTGTTCCAACATACCTCTAACAAAATGAATTGGACTGAGTTAATGTTATGAGTTACTGTCCTTGTCAAGTTTTGAAATTGGTGAATTATTATTTTCTGTTCTTAGGTGCCAGACATAGTTTAGAGTAGATTTTGCTCTGTTTTAGTGTGACCAATAACTTCTCTTTGCAACTTAGCACAAAAACACAAAACCAAAAACACTAGAAAAACACTAAACACAACGAAGTAGGAAGAATATACCTAGGAACATATAGTGCACTTCAATTCAACAGTTTACTAGCCCTGGTTGAAAATTTATGACATCAATTTAGGAACACTAAGTTGAGCACACAGTTTTTACAAAATTTGTGCCCAAGGCACATTGGTCATCTGACCTCAAAATGTATGCAAAAATGTCAAAGTAAAACTAGTGATGCTCATGAAAACAATAAAATTCTCTAGCTATCCTATGCAGTAACCACATCTAGCAGTTAGGAACACCAATAGTATGGTGTTGTAGTCTCATAGGTAGCTCCTCGATCCAGAAATCTGGTATCCCAAGAGTTAATCCCTCCACGTTTTGTTGCAGCTCATCAAGAGTCTCGGTCAAATCTAAATCTCGAAGGACTTCTCTCCCGATAGTCCTCTCTGCTAGCTCATCTGATGCTTGCTCTCATTGACCCATTGGTCGAACACAACCCACATCTGTGTACATCAAAACTTTAGTTTAGTATTGGGAAACATCAAAAATACAAAAACATGTAGAAACCTTAAAAAATCAAAAAACATGGTCAAAACATTTTTACCCATTGCACCCCATTGAGCACCATCTGGTAAAATCAAATTTGGATCTCCATGGAAATCTACTCTTAGATATGGATACTCCTATGTGGCAATCATCTATCGTCTGAACCAGGAAAAGAATGTAGTAGAGAATATGATGGTCAATTTACCAACATGTCTAGCCATCAATTCAACCCATCTCTGCATTTGAGAATCTATAGGACCAGATATGCTCAGTGTAACATGTTTTAGCTTCATCAATGGTACTCGCTCTAAAATTAAGGAAATTAGGATCAACCCATAACTGAAATTATTCTTCCTTCCACCCTTTTCTTTAGTCAGTTGTTATTTCATCTGAAAGAGTACCTCTCCATTGTATTTTAATACTGTCATTTCTAGGCACTCAAGGGTATACTACATGTATGATCGATTTGTAACATGTAGTGTCACGAAACTAGCAAGCTTTGCAATAGTAAAAAGGATGGTTCTCAAAGGAAAATCATGCACATCACGTATATTTATTTTCCAATCTTTACTTGGTTCAGTACCTAGCTGAAAATACTGCTGTATGTAATCCTTCATTGTCTCTCCTCCAAGAGTAGATCCTGCAAGGGAAACAGGAGAACCATGCCTCAATAATCCTGTGAGAAAGTAAATATCCTCAACCAATATTGGGAGCACTTTGTCCCCAATGTCAAATCTTGCAATACTAGATCCCATGAACGAACTAGGAACTCTAATATTTCCATATGTTGTCTCATCCTTGATAATCTGAAGTATTTAAGCAACCCACAATCCCTGCGTTCTCTCATAGTACCAAAATAATTTAGGGAAATCACGTCTTGTTCTTCATGTTATCTTTCTCGCCATGTAATGGTCATTTTGATCCGATAAATACCTGAAAGCCAACCATAAGCTTCATTAGGATCCATTTCATGCAAAAAAAATTGGGAAATTTTGAGCATACAACTTGAAACAAATTTTAAGAATGCACCCAACAAACCCCAGGTCAATGGACAGAGCATTGAAAATGAACCTAGACTTCAGTTCTAGTGCTCTGCAACACACCTTTTGACATTCAAGGGTGCGTTTCCCTCAGATCATTGTATATTTACCCTAAGGGGCTCAAAAACCTAAAAATTTACCATGAAATGAAGCATAAATGATACTAAAATAAAGAGAAGGTTCATAGCTCCAACCTAGATAAAATGGTGCAAGAAATTTTCCACTGAAACTGTCACAATCAACTGCTGAAGGTTGAGGGAAAAACTGGTTCAAAGCTCCTAATTTTCAAATGGTAACTATGGAATGGTAAAATGTATTGGTAAAAACTACTTTTTAATAGTTATTTTGAATATTTTATTCATATTTAATGATGTGACTATGGTTTTTATCCATTTTTACCATGAAAAATGTATTTTTAATCCATTTGATGGTTCTCTAAACATTTTTCATAGCTAATACAATGAGTTTGATGGGAAGAATTATTCGAAAGTGATTTGACCACAAAGCATACTTTTATCCTATTTTTTTGAGATTTAATAAAAAAAAAAGGAATTTAAAGCATACTTTTATCTCTTTTTCTAGCTTTGATAAATGTAAAAAAGGAACTCCCTCGAGTCTTCTTTTAGCTCTTTTCAGACTCTAATAATGTGAAAATATTGTCGAGAACTTTCCTTTTCGAGTTCGTAAAAGTAAATGAAATGACATCTACTCAGTGTAAGTTTAACCCTTTTCTAGACCAAGATATATTATTTAAGAAAAAGGAACACCTTGGTCAAACATGGCTAAGATGTTTTCTCAGGTATCATTTTACACTTTTTGAGATAGGTTTTCACTGTCATTATACTCGTTAAAACATAAAATAGAGACAAACTTTTCGATCATGGCAAGATCGAGTTTCATTATCGCCAGACTCATTAAATCATTAAATAGTGATGGATTCGCCAGAATGGTTGAATTATAGATAAAGCATATGTTACCTCCTCAATCTTGTTAAAAAATAAAGAGGTATTGGTCAGCAATGACTACGGAAAATTTGGGAAAAAGAACATTATGGTAGCAGGTCGCTCTTGAACATGACACTTTCACTTCATCACTGTGGCTTTGGATTGGATAATATTCTTGATGATCTATCATACCTATGGTCCATCATACCATCACTTCGGTTTTGGGTCAATGTTGCCAAATCATTTCAGTGTCGCTGATATGTTCAAGAGAAGTCATCCTGTAATTTCTCATCTTCTGCAAAAATCATAAACCTTCATTTTCATGACCGCCATCCCTGAACATTTCTTCATCAAGTCACATTTTTTCTCCAAAATAATTACTCCCATTTTGCGATAAAGTTTCTTCCTGTGGACATCAGCTCATCGTCCATGAGGGTAACTTACAAACATCTTTCTAGTACCTTGGACCTTGCTACATCAACGACAGGTTTCGCACTTCCAGAAATAAGTTGACATCATCCAACCTTCAATCGGGATAGTTTTTTTGGCGTTCTACATAAAATCATCTATTCACGCATTGCAAATTTTGTTGCAGTATCTTGAGAACCATTAAAATCAAATGTGGTTTCTCTCACGTCTATTAACAACTCACATTATTGGCTGGTAATCAGATGATGTCTTCCCATGTTTGACTTTAGATCATATACTCACATGGTTATACTTTTAATTGAATGATGGAGTGAATGAGATAAGAAGACCCCAGATCTATTTTCATCCATCCAGGCTGTGATTTCAGGAATTGTACCACATCATCGTACGATGGCTTTACATAAAGATGGTCCTCCGAACATGGGCCTATATTTGTAGGCATGTCTATATCTGTAGACGACATTCTGAATTATTTACATGTTATGATAGTTTATGTGTTGATCATGGGTATGCCTCCCTCAAAAATTCATGTCCAAGATGTAATATATCATGATTTAATGTATTGCAAATTGATCCAGGTCACCGTCCAATTCAGATCCTACTCATCACATCGTAAAGAATCTCATCCAAATATTATCATTATTTTGACTTCATGCTTTAGGGGGCAGATATTCTAGGTTAATTTGGGAATCATCCCCAAAGATGAGTATGAACAGGGTCTATCATCCCCTAATTCAATACTAAGAGGGTCTATCATCCCCTAATTCAGTTTTTATATGCCCTAAGAGAATTCATTCCATTGATGGCTTTAATTATGAGATTTACAATGTTTGAAATATAGATTATATGACCCATTGACTTATCAACACTCCTATAAATGGGCCTAAGTGTGTTGCAAAGAACTTATCTCCATGCAAGGGTGCTCTGCAAAGCACTTCTTAACACTTAAGGGTGTGTTGGTCTCCTAGGAGAAAAATCATCATTGTTCCGGGAATCTCCACATGTCCAATGCCTTCTAGAAGATATCATAGGTGTCATACTTTCAATAAATGTGTTCATCCATCACCGTTGAACTTGGAAACATGTCTCACCTATTATTAGAAAGTCATTCAATTCCATTTATTGAGAAACTACCTTCATTTTCCCTAGAAATTGAGCACTCATCTAAGTGTTAGGGAGGGAGAAATTTGTGTAATATTATGTTGTTGGATTATCAATTGTTGAGGGATGGAAGTTTTTTTATGCTATTGAGATGATGCATGGTGTGATAAGGACATAATGAAGTTTGAGTAGGTTGACGATGAATTTATTTATTTGTTGTAATATTCTTCTCCTACTTTCTTAATAAATATATATGTTCATTTTCTCATATGTATGCTTACATCTTGTGAATCTCATTCTCATGTGTATGTACTCTCAAATCTAATCGGTTTGGTTTGGTTAAGATAAGTAGATACTTGTATATTTGTATGTTCTTTTTTGTTCTTTGTCTTTGATTGTAGGTATCGATCTAGCGTATTTAGTTGGATTGAGAGCAATGAAAACAATGAAAGAAGGAGAAAGAGAGTGAAAGGGTTACAAGTAGGTTTCTTTCCTTTCTTTATATCTATTTGTCTTAGAGAAAAAAAATAGTTGTCTTTATTTTGCTGTTCTGAGTGAAGGAACACCACACTCAGGGAATCTAGTTTATTCGTAGATTAGAATTATGTATAACATAAGCTATCAATATTTTTCTCTCTTATGCATGCTTGAGAAAAATCAATGTCTACCAAATGGATGTTAAGTTATCCTTTCTAAATGGTGAATTGGAAGAAGAAGTTTACATTGAACAACCCAAAGGTTTTATTCTCTTTGAAAAGGAAGACTATGTATCCAAATTAAAGAAGGCACTATATTGTCTCAAGCAAGATCCTAGAGCTTGGTAGGCTCATCCTGATAGATATATATATATATATATATATATATCAACAAGGATTCAAGAAAGGAAGTGGCAACAACAATATCTTTGTGAAAGTGGATCAAGATAACCTAACAATTATTAAGGTATATGTGGATGATATAATTTTTGGAAGCAATGATGACAAATTAAGTAAAACATTTTCCACAAAGATGCAAAGTGAGTTTGAAATTTATCTACTTGGAGAGCTGACATACTTTTTAGGGCTTCAGATATCTCAGCAGGATAAAGGAATATTTATATATCAAACCAAGTAGATCAAGGAAATGCTCAAGAAATTCAAGATGGAAGATTTCAAGCCCATCCTTACCCCAATGGTAACAGGTTGCAAGTTAATTTTAGAATATTCACCAAAGGATGTGGACCAGAGGTTGTATAGATCTATGATTGGCAGTCTTCTATAAGTGACAACTTCTAGGCCATATGTAATGTAGGAAATTGTACAAGTAGCAAGATTCCAAGCAGCACCAAAAGAATTTCATATTATTGCCATCAAAATAATCCTGTGATATCTTAAGGGTGCAATAGAATATTTTTTATGGTATCCCAAAGGAAATAATATAGTTATCCAAGCTTATATAGATGCATATTGGGCAGGAAGTGTTGATGGTTGAAACAGTACCAGTGGAGAATCATTTTATCTAGGTGGTTTCCTTTTTTCATGGTTAAGTAAAAGAAAGTCTTTATTCTTGTTATCTACAGCAGAAGTAGAATATATCATGGGAAAAACTTTTTGTACTCAATTTCTATGGATGAAGAAAACTTTGCAATATCTTCAAGTCAATTTTGATGAGTCCATTCCCATATTTTGTGATAAAACCAATGTCATCAATATCACCAAGAATCTAGTGATTCATTTCAAAAAAATGCACATTTTTATCAAATTTCATTTCGTTAGAGAGCAGGCCACCAAAAATAATATCAAGCTTGAATATCTTGGCACAAAGGAACGAATTACTGACATATTTACCGAGCCATTACCTCGTGAAGCATTTTAGTATCTTTTCCTAAAGCTTGGGATTTTACTAGGTTCTCATTAGACTCTTTCTCTTATCTAACTAACTAAAAAAAGGGGAGTTGAGGTGTGTATAGGTCCATAGGATGACGTTTGTTAGGGTGAGTTACTCTTTGCCATTGATGACAAAGTGGGAGAGAATATTGTAGGAAGATTTGTTATGATCCTAGGGGGATTACTTGCGTTGCCATCAATGCCAAAGGGGGATATTTTTGGTCAATGGTTGTCATTGAATTCAACCCAAGAAACACGAGGGGATACCCCGATATTGCATGGAAATTTTGACTTGACAACTTAATCTATTCTGAGTCAAGGATATTTTGGATAGTTTATACTTGTTGAGATGTTTCCATTGATATATGGCATGCCACATAATTCTTCATGGTTTGAGAGATATTCTTGTTTGAAGTTAGTAACCCCAGTTAGTGGGCTAAAACCCCATGGGGTTGTAGCATGACACTAATCATTGGTTGTGGTCATTGAATAGTCAACAATTCATAATTTTTTAAACTCATAAAATCCCTCCAACATTCACTTGTTGAAGACCCTCTCAACCTAATAATTTATATAAATTGTGGCCCTCATATCCTCCTGATGCAAGATTTTTCTACTTAAAACAAGTCATCATGGAATTATCGCTATAATTTTTTTCCTGCGAAGCTTCAGATGCTTAAAAAAAAAACCATTTGAGCAGAAATCCTAATGAAGCATGTGACCAAATTTTAGATATTGTTTCGCTATATTTTCAGAGATATGATCTGATGAATTTAGGGATTTTGCAGGCTTTCGAATTTCATGTGAAACAGGACTAAAGGTTGAAACAATCACATGTGGCACTTCATACAAGCTCACTCTACTGAACCAGTCTATAATCAAGTCATCGTAGGAGATTGGGCATAAATATTTCTTTAAGAATACAATATTGATCAGACCTACGAGGTTGGAAAGAGGACTCATAGGGCTACCACAAGGAACAATTTCAAACCTTGGAGATCTGAAATTACATAGATATAGCATATTCAATATCAATCTTCTAGAAGGCAAGAAAAAATATGCATTCAAGGATCACTGTAGTAAGGACAACACATCACCAGTCAAGGAAAAGTCTAATACAACAATGTATGTATGATTAGTGTTCGAATTTTAATTTTAATATCATCTCTAACATGTGTTTTTGCATGATAGTGTAAGTATTTTGCATGCATATTTGATTGGGTTTTGTTTATAAATATTGAATGTATTTACATTTAAATTTTGAATATTTCTCTCACATATGGATTGCATGATAGTGTAAGTATTTTGTTTGTAGATTGGTTTGGGTCTTGTTCATTAATGAATGTGTAGGAAGGAGGACACAATAGGACAATGTTGAGTCAAATTATACAGTTATAATTTTCCAATCATAAATTTTCAACCGAGGGTAGGTAATATTGTGAGATACTATGAAAAATATATGCAAGATTATTATTGCAAGTGTTCATAAATTAAATATTCATATACACCCAAACTAATGCCTCTTTACTGCATCAATTCTCAGCATAAAAGGATATGGAGTGGACTAAAACATCCCTCTACAGCTCTCAGTATTATTGATATTGACCACGAAAATATTAAAAATCAAATTACAACAATCAAGAAACCAACTTAGACAATCATAAATCCAAGCTTTGATCAAATGAAATTAACACGTTAACATAAGAAACTTAATCATTTAATCAATTAACAATCTACTGGTGAAACTTTAGAAATAATGCAATAGATGTGTAAAAAAATTATTGTTGAATAAAAAAAAGAATTAAACACCCACATACTGCTCTGCAGGAGTTGTGATCGAAGGGGGCCCTAACTCACTCACAATCCCTTCAAAAATCAAAGAGGTTTCTCATCAAAGTAGACAGAACATAAGATATTGTATTAATATGAAAATATACAGCCAAGTACAATATGATATATTTCTTATTAGTCGAAATCCCAACCCAACAACCCTTTACAATATGAAATACATCTGCTTTTATACAATCTCTAAAGCCAATATTTGGCTTGAATAAGGAAAATGACTAATCTAATATATCAACCAACAATACAGGTCCAGATTATCAAAATTATCTTCTGTTGAGTCTAATCCATGACTGAAATCATGGATTAGATGTTTTCTATTACATAGCTAAATTTGTCTCCTCCTGTGGTCACGAGAAAAAATCTGTAGGTTCGAGTTGTTTCAAAAGGAGGTTCGAAGCAGCCAATAAGATAGCCTTCATGTGCAACGAATTCACTACAAAACCCATGTTCTTGCCGGATCTGGAAATAAGTAGAAAATATTCAACCGTTGATGTCACTACAGGAAATTGAGGCTTCTACAGGAAATCCGGAGCTTCTATAGGAAATATGTATCTTTTGCCGGAAATCTAGAGCTTCTGTAGGAAATATGATTGCATGAGCTCTCTTCAACATTTTGCGGAGCTGCTTCGAATAAAAGAAAATTTGTACATGAGTTCTAGATCAGTTGGAGTGGTAATTCAATAAAGATACATCTAGATCAAATAATACTTAAAGTTTAAGGAAAAATGACACTAATTATATTAATTTGACATACCTTAATATTATAGTACCCTTTTAGCCAAAAATAAACAATATATCTGAACTAAGAATAATTAAGGGTGAAAGGAGTTCAAAAATAGGGGAGGTGAGGCTTGGGAAGGGTGTGAAAAATAGGAAGAATTGAGACTTAACAGACAACTTAGACACATACTAGAAGGACAATGAAATGAAAAAATACCATTACTTTAAGCAAGCACAATATAGTATTCCAAAATGGAAAAGACAAGAATCTAGAACATCTACAACATTCCAAATAAATCAAAACAAGAATATAGCTAAAATATGGAAAATGTCGGAAATAACTGCAACTGAAAATTACATCAAGGAATTATAAATATGAGCATAAAAAACTGAGTCATATCATTCTAAACAATAACAAATATAAAGTAATCAGTGCTCTAAAGAATATAAACTCAAGCCAACAAGAAGTGGCTGAAATATACTGATGAGAACTAGCACTGGAAATGTTGTGTTGCTACTACTGTTGTTGTTGGAAATCGTTGATACTGTCAAGAAGAACCATGTGTGAGAGGTTTTTGGAGTGCTCAAAAAGATCTAGGATTTTAACCACAGGCTCTACTAAAAAAACCTAGAAAAAACCAGAAATGGTTTGGCCATATTTTAACTTTGGATTTTCGGCCCTTTTTGGGTTGCCAACTACACCCCTGCTGGATGAGTTACACACTCCTCCTGGGTAATTGTTGAGATGGGGCTGAAATAATGATATAACTGCTGAAATAACACCCAACCAGCTCAATACATGAAGGGTTGGACCCTTGTCCTGATTCCCAAGTGGTAAGCTTGAGTTATAACTCCTCCTTTCAAGTTGCAGATGCTTAACTGCACAACTGCTGGAAGTGATTGCGCTTTAAAGAGGGATGAAGTAGTATCATGTTGCTAGATGAATAAATAATGCTCAAAATTGATGGAAATTATCTCACAAAAGTGAGGGAATGATCCCTCATATCATTCCAAGATGAGATACTTGGAACTTCCTTCCTCCACTCGATCTACACTACTGGACTGCACAATTCCTAGAGGAACGGATGCTGCATGCAGGTGTAGAATGATGGCCTGAAGCCGGATGTCACACTGATGCTCCTGGAAGACTGAAATAGAAGCACAAGGTGAAAGGATGATCCCTCCACCAGTTTCCTAGCTGAAATGGTAGAAACTACCTTCCTCCTCTCAAACCCTAAGAAAAGAAAGCGTAATTATTGAAGCTGTATATGCAGAAGAGAGGGGCTAAATGTGGCACCAATGTCAGATGATGAATGAATGCTCAAAATAACCTTCCCAGAGTGGGAACTCCAAGTCCTCCATGGGTAAGGGTGAGATTCCCTCTTGGGAACACCTGTGTGCTAAACATCACTGCAGACTTACCTAAAAAACTGAAGCGTGCAAAGAAATTTCAAATGAAAAAAGAATATCAAATTCCAGAGTGATTTATATGGCTTCCTTCACCTCTCTTTTATGCTTTGTGAGCCTCCCCTAGCCTTGGCCCACCTCATTACTATGTTGCACATGTGGCCACTAGCATCCATGAAGACTGTGCTATCTCTCAATGATCTCAATGATCTATGCAATTAATATCCACTCTCTCCATCATGCGTGAATTTAATAAACCACTTCCTTCATTACTGCATCATTATTTCCTTCTATTCCTCCACTATCTCCATCACCTTCCTCATTATTTTTCTATGATATCCACTTTTCCTTCATTAAATAGTTGCTCCACTACTCCATAATGTTGATCCACTATCTAACTAACCCACATTCACACAACGAAAGTGGATTTTATTCATCAATGGGGTTTATGGGTCCCTCCACCATTTTATTTACTTAACTAATTAAGAAAAGTAAGAACTCTAATATTCCAATTAGTTGAAGGAAAATTTGGAATATTATAGTCCTCCCTGCCAAAATGTTGCTTATGCTAAAGCAACTGCAAAAGTAGATGTTAAAGAAATCCATCTCCCTCTCAAGTGGCATCCTCATATGGAAGGTATCCCCATCTATTCCAATGTGTTATGAATTCCCAGCTCCATAGCGGCCTCTCTATAATGTCTACAATGGCCTCCAACTGTGTGTTTAGATGCCTCTCCTCATCAGTGGATCCCCAAGTGGCAACCATTTGTTTTCCAAGAGCCTCCTCTATACATGAGATATATGAAGTGGAGTGGTTTCTTCCCAAAGTATAAAGTCCCAACTCATGAACTATCTATCCAACTCATGCTACATGGATTAAGATGTACCTCTCCATTCTCTCATCATTGGACCTGTTGGTACTGCTTTCTCTAAGCAACATCTCAACTTTGTGCAAAATAGGAAATAGAGACATATGGGTTGAAATGTGAAATTTTAGACCATACTCTCCCAATAGAAACAACCACAACAATGCCTTTTGTTGCCATATCACACCATCCTCATACCAAGTATGGTGTCCATACTCTCCCAACAGAATCCAATGCAGTAAGGCCTCATGTTTCCATCCTACATCATCATCATGCAATGTATGGGAGAATGTCAGTGCATATTGTCCCAAGAGTAACAAAATCAGCAATGACTCTTGTTGCCACCTCACATCATCATAATGCAAATAATGGAGAAAAAATATACTGATTGACATGTAGAATGTCACATCACAACCACATAACCAAGCTCCCATTTTCCACATCATGTGAGTGCCATGTAATGTCCCAAACAATGATACATCCATTGACATGTGATATCTCATTTGATGGCCAAAATCTCTCAATAGTAACCAACACAGCCATGCCTCCTCCTGCTACATCACACCAGTACTATGCAAGGCGTGGATCATACAAATTTGAAATTTTGGATAGTAATCATACTCACCCAAAAGCAACCAGCGCATCCATGCTTCTTGCTGCCCCGTGTCATAGATCTACAAGTAGCCTTCCAACCACTTGCTCATCATTCTCACCCATCCCCCCAACTGTGCGTGATGACTCCTATCATGCTCCAGCTTGGTGTCCACCTAATGGAGAATACCATCCTCCCTAATCTAATGATAATATCTGCACTCCATGATATGTTGAAGTGCATCCTCCTTGCGGTTACTTCATGAGAACCTCTCAATTATGACTCAGTAGAATCCATAAGATTCTGAATACGTTGTAGGTAGAAACTTCTCTTTGTGCTGTGAGATGCTCATCAAGAAGCCTTATATTGATAATGGAGAATTCTATCCATCATAAGATGTCTACCAACTATCATATTTCCATCCAATGCTTCATGAGTGAAGAAAACATTGGAATTCTCCAAGAATATTTGGGCCCCCAACTCATCATTTCTCCTTAGTGAAAACGTTGTTGATCTCCATGATGGTGCATCTTCTATCTCATAGCCATAAAAAATGTTGAACTCATACTCTAGCATTGTACTAATTAGGATTATGCTCATCCCATCCTCCGAAACTCCACAATTCAACATAAAGTGTTGTGTGTAGCTCAATACTGAGCAACTGGGATGGTTATACATATCCTCCTTGAACAAGTCAAGGGTCCTTTGTGCAGTGATAGTTTTCTGCTCCAAATCAACAAGGTGCTCTAACCCTTGGTTATGCAATTTCCCCGATGGCATGATCCCACAAATCTCAAACTGAGGTGCTGAAATAACATGGGATGAAAATTTTTGCAAACCTTGGATCAGCTAAAACTCAGGAACATCTTGCAAAGCTAAAAGAATTCCTCCAACCGGTGCAATGGCTTCTCCAACTACTAGTGATAGTGATGGCTACTCCTCTACTACTACACCAGCACTAGTATATGCCTCCTCCTCCTCATGTATCTCCTAAATCATGCATGGGACTCTGAATTTCAAGTGCTCAAGTCCACCTTGCAAAGACACAAGCGATCCTTCATATAATGCAAGTACTTTTGCAGTTGGTGATGGTGGAAGTTCCTCCTCTTCCAGAGTGATAGTGCTGACATGCTCCCTTTGTTTCTCACATACTTCCTCATCAATGCTGGGAAATGTATCAATGTAAAGTACCTCTGGTTTTATTTTGTCAAACTTATTTACCATCCTTTGAGTGAAGTTTTCATAAGTATTTACTATTCCATGTTTCATATGGTTGAACCACCAATCCTTTGCTTCACCCTCAAGGTGCAGTGCTGCAATCTCAACAACCTCTATTTCTGCTACTCAGTGTAACTGGAAGAATGCATCTAACCCATTCATCCAATCTTTTACTATTCCTGTGGTTGATCCATCGAATGTAGGCAAGAGAAATATATTATGTATATGCCTTCTTATATTTATGTTGCGGGATCTCTGGTTCTCTTTGATTTGGATAAACTGTTGGAGAGTTAGATTCTCCTGGAATGATCTTGATTGAGATTTTTACTCCACAAGATAATTACTCAGAGTCTCATGCTCTAATTATCCCACATCTCCATGCCATTCATCTCCTTCTGTAAGGAAAGTGGACATATAAAAGTGTTTTGAAGCTCTTTGCATTGCCAGTTGTTTATGTTTCTAATAGGAAGTGCTTGGACCTTACTCATTCTGAAACCCTCTTAAGGTTTCTCTTTGACTTCCCCTTCTCATTTATTTAGTCTCGAAGTGTGAAAAAACTTAATCCTCCTGCCATTGAAGACTTATTCTTTTTCGTATTCTTCTGATGTCATGAAGTGCCCACAATCTGAGCCAAATATCATCTCTCATACCACTGTAATATTCTAAAATGGAAAAGACAAGAATATAGAACATCTACAATATTTCGAATAAAGAAAAACTGGAATATAGCTAAAATCTGGAAAATGTCAGAAATATGCTGCAACTAAAAATTACATCAAGGCATTATAAGTATGAGCAGAAACAACTAGGTCATATCATTATAAACAAAATCAAATATAAAGTGCACGGTGCTATAAAGAAGATGCACTCAAGCCAACAACAAGTGGCTGAAATACACTAATGAAAACTAGAACTGGAAATGTTGTGCTACTACTGCTGCTGCTACTGGAAACTACTACTACTATGAAGAAGAACCATGTGTGGGAGGCTTCTAGAGTGCTCAAAAATATCTAGTATTTTAACCACATAATATATTCAAAAAACCCAGAAAAACCCAGAAATTGGTTGGCCAAATTTTAACTTTGGATTTTCGGCCCTTTTGTGTTGCTAACTGCACCCCTGTTGGATAACTTACACACTCCTCCTGGGTAATTGCTGAGATGGGGCTTAAATGATGATATAACTACTACAATAGTACCCAATAATCTCAATACATGAATGGCTAGCACCTTCTCTTGATTCCAAAGGGGGAAGCTTGAGTTATAACTCCTTTCAAGTTGCAATTGCTGAACTACACAACTGTTGGAAGTGACTGCACTCTTAAGAGGGTTGAATTTGTAGCTTGTTGCAAGATGAAACAATATTGCTCACAATTGATGGAAATGATCTCACAAAAGTGATGGAATGATCCCTCAAAGGATTTAAAGTTGAGATACTTGGAACTTCCTTCCTCCACTTGATCTACACTGTTGAACTGTGTAATTCCTAGAGGAACATCTGCTGCATGGAGGTGTAGAATGATATCCTAATGCCAGATGTCACACTGAATTCTCCTATAAGGTTGAAATATAATCAAAATGTGAAAGTATGATCCCTCCACTGGTTTCCCAACTGAAATGCTAAAAAGTACCTACCTCCTCTCAAACCCTAAGACAACAATGCATAATTCCTGAAGTTGTATATGCAAAAGAGAGTGGCTAAATGTGGCACCAATTTCGGATGATGAATGAATGTTCAAAATAACCTTGCTAGAGTAGGCACTAGAAGTCCCCTATGGGTAAGGGTGGGATTCCCGCTTGGGAACACCTTTGTGCTAAACATTAGTGCAAACATAGCTAAACATCTAAAGCGAGCAAAGAAATGTCAAATGAAAAAACAATATCAAATTCCAGAATGCTTTCTATTGTTGTCTTCACCTCCCTTTTATTATTTTTGAGCCTCCCCTAGCCTTGTCCCACCTCATTATTGAGTTGCATATGTGGCCACTAACCTCCATGAAGACTATGATGTCTCTCCATGATCTCCATGATATCTGCAATTAATCACCACTCTCTCCATCATGTGTGCATTTAATGCACCACTTCCTCCATCACTACATCATTATTTCCCTATGATCTTGATTTTATTCCTCCACTATCTCCATCACCTTCCTCATTATTGTTCTATGATCTCCACTCTTCCTTCATTAAATAGTTGCTCCACTACTCCATAATGTCGATCCACTATCTAACTAACCCACATTCACATAACAAAAGTGGATTTTATTCATCAATGGGGTTTACGGGTCCCTCTACCCTTTTATTTACTTAACTAATTAAGAAAAGTAAGAACTCTAATATTCCAATTAACTGAAGGAAAATTTGGAATATTACACACAATAGTACCTCAACAGATGCTAGTGTTCAAAGAAGCAGTTATAAGTCAAGTGTTAGGTCGCATCAAAAGTAAGTATTGTAAAAATCAACATTGTAAAATTGTAAAAGATTCATTATTGTAAAAGAGTCAATCTTCCTAGAGTTGGAGAAGCATTGTTGGGAGGTATAAGTGTCAGTTTTAGATAATGTTATGGTTGGGTTGCAGGTCATAGTGTGATTGGGTGATTGGTCTAGTTCAAGAAAATCATTGTGAATCATATTGTATCATGGATAATTGTCCCTGGTATGGGAGTCCACACTCTTGTCTTATCTCTTATCATTATAGGGTGGTAGGGAGATGGTAGGTTGGTGCATGAAGTCACCTACATGTTGGATCATGTTGGATGGTGCATGTATAGGATGTCGAGGCATCCATTCAGTCGACTACTGAAGAAACCAAGGCATTGGGGCGTCCTTCCAGTAAGAGCTGGAGAAGAATGATTTTATATAATTCTAGGAAGTTTTACCTTTCAATTTAGTTGGAGCTGAAGATTGAAGAATTTATTAGAAAAGCGTATAGTGGTTTTTGACCTAGAAGGGGTTTTCCACCTAAAATTTATGTGCATATTGTGTTTTATTGTTTAATGTTTTCACTGGATAAACATCAAGAATGATTGAATATTAAATAATGCTCTAAAAATATTTAAAAGTACTAATTGATAAGAAATATTGATTCACCCCCCCCAGTATTTCTAACACATTCCAATTGGAAAAATAATTCCATTTGGTCTGACGAATGTGTCAGCAATCTTATTGTGCATGGTGGTAGTTTCGTTTAAGGAGTATATACATAAATTATTAGAAGTATATTTTGATGACTGGACTGTATTTGGCTTAGTAAAGAAGCATGCTTCAAATTTTCGCTAAATGTTGGATACTTGTCGAAAGCATTATATCTTGCTGAATCTGAAGAAGTGCATATTCTGTGTCCTTTTCAGGATTTTTTTGGGTCATATTGTCTGTCAACATGTAATATTCCAAAATAGGAAAAACAAGAATATTGAACATAAAACTAGAAAATGTAGTAAATATCAACACGTCAAAACATGATAAGATCATTGAGCCATTTTATTATATATGATAGCAGAAAATGAAGTACACGATCTTGAGGATAAGACATTCAAGCTACGCAAAAAAAATCCTAAAATGACCCTATACATCAAGACATGAAAAAATGCTACTAGATGGATTTTTGGAAGGCCATGACTGTGTAATCTTGCTAGAAATAACTGCTGCTAGAAAATAAGAATGCATAGATATACTAGTATAGTGCTCAGAAAATGTCGGGATTAGAGATCTGGGCTTTCTAGAAAAATTACAAGATAACCCAGCAAGGGTTTCCAGAAATACACAAGATGATAAATGCAACCCTAGTTCTGAATTACGCTATGTAGCTGAGTATGTAATATCCGAGAATAGGGAATTTCTACAAAAACAAGAATATCTTAAGATATTATGAATTTGGAGAACCAGCTAATAGACTCATATGATGTGTTCAGAAACACATAGCCCTCAAATGTGTGAAACAACAACAAAAGAAGAATGTCTACACCTTCCCAAGTGGGGAAAATGCAGAAATTAGACACTGAAAACGTTATTTACGAATATTTGCATTTTTTATGGGTGAAATAACGATGGTTTCCCTTATCATATTTTTTTAGGTTGTCACATACAAAAGGGGATCAGAAATAAATCCCTTTTGATATGTTAAACAGACCTCTCGGCTACCCGGCAGCTTAAAAATAGCCAAATCCCATGACTTAAGCTATGCAGAAAAGGACTGAATCATAGAAAACATTATTTTATAAGGGTTTCTATAGTAAAATAATGAAATAACATGGATCTGGGGTTACATGGAATAATATGCCAAGAAAACAGAGATCTGGCCTCCTTATTGCATTATAAAGATAACCTGGCAAGGGTTTCATGAAACACATGTAAAAGAAAGAGAAGATCTGAATATTAAGCTCAGAAAATTTAGTCTTACTGAAACATTACATAAATACAACTGAATAATACAAAACAGGGATGATAATCCCTTCCTCTAGTTTTTCGGGAGAAGGGTTAGCCCTTTCCCTAGGAAACTAGCTCAAAAACAAGGGCCTTAACCCTGCTACAGAAACTCTACATAAAATGACGTAGTTCCCACAAGGGACTATGTTGTAGGAGATGAGAACTACTTTTTCCTGCTGCCAAGATCTGAAATGTGCTCAAAAATCTTCCTAGCTGATTTATCAAGAGAAGGAAAGCACCTTCTACTGAGAAACAGAACCGAAAGTGGTGTAAGAGTCCTCCACTACAACACCCTGCAACTCAGCAATATTGTGTTGTAGAAATAACGCTGGGACTGAAGAATGATGCTTGGCCTTGAGCCTGGATGTGGAGAAATACTGAGCAATCTCTCCTAAGAGGCCTCTCAAGGGAAGAGGTGGGATTCCCGCTTGGGAACACCTAGTGCTACCTTGCTAAATAGCAAGGTGAAGCCAAGTCTAAACAGACAAGATCAATAGATCAAAATACAAAATCATGAATAAAAATGGCCTCCATCCACTTCATATAAGCAAGTGAACCTATCCTCATTGGGTCTCATTGACATGTGCCATCCAGCTCATGCAAGTTTTCCTCCACCAAAACTGCGCTATCCAAAGGAGATTCAATGTATCTAGACAACTTAGTGGACTTGGTCAAAGTTGACTGAATAAACATGTCTCCATCTCTGTTCACACTTAAAGGTTTTGAAATAAGCTGCTTATTCTTAACCCCTTTCCATTATGAGTGTTACTAATCTTTTTAAAGATGTTAGTGGGCCACCTACCCATTTATTCACCTTCCTAGTGGTCACACAACTCTAATATTCCATTTAGCTTAGAGGCTAAACTTTTAGAATATTTCAGTCCTCCCCTCCAAAATGTTGCTTGTCCTCAGGAAACTGCATAAGGAGAGAAAAATCCTTCCCTCCTCTTCTTGTGGCCTCCTCATCAGAAATTATCCACCACTGCTCAACATCATCTACTACAAATCTGTCCTCCAATGTCTCCTCCCAAGCATGCAAAACCATATGTCTTACATCATAGAAAGGTGGAAGATGTAAGTGGAAACCTCCCTGTTCTCCAATGGTCACCTCAAGGTAGGAGTGATGATTAACATGGGAAATATTATCCCAATTGAGTGATTCCCACACCCATGCTATCATCCAAATGAAATGAGCCAATCTAGTTAGCTCAAAAATATCCTCAACCCCGGATTCATGCAATGTGTTGGGGCTGCATGGAGAGATTGGATCCTCCCAACCAAGTGGTTTCTCTCCCCATTTATGATAAGTATGGGTCTGATGCTGATCTTTGGCTAAAATTTCATGATCTCCAAGAGTGGCCCAAGCTACCTCATCAAACAAATAAACCATGAAGTGCCTCCTCCAAAAACTCAAGTTCTCCAATTGGCTTCTCCCATATGAAGAAGAGAGATGTAATTTGGCAATCATGGGCTGCCCATTGCTCATCCAGAAACATGCATCATGAAAAGTAGGTAGAATCATCCTCGCAATGGGCATCTTTAACTCATATCCCACTCTCCAATCAAAGCCTCCCCTGAACATAGAGATATCAGCAATACATGGAAGCAAAAACCAATAGAAACACGTTTTCATATGACAACTGGAAAGTGGATCAAGGTCCCATACAAGGAACCATTGCAGTGCATTCCTTTCCTGCATCAAATCAAACAAAAACAAGTGTTTTTCCAGCCACTTGTTTGTTTCCACAATCATTTTACAAGATAAAATCATGGAAGTACAACAGGGTGTCAATGGTGCACACCAAAAATCATGTGGCTTCCCCCACAAACCACCAATGAGATAGCCAATATCAATGCTAAAAATGGCTTCAAGTACATCATTATACAATATTTAAGAAGGAACAATCCTCCTTGGTACAATATGCTGGTCATAAAAAGACATGAAGTACAAAACACAAGGTGAAATCGTACATTCTCCATCATGCACTTGAAGACTTGAGCTGAAATGGCTCAATTGAAAATTCTCCCTTACTCCCAATGAGTAGGAAGGTGGCTATGACATCCTATCCATCATCATCCGGGCTATGCATCTCTCCATATGTTTAAATATGTATTGCTGAATGCCCTCCCAAATGAACTCCTCTGCCAAGGAAAGATATGCATCAAAATGCATGGAAAAGAAGTCCTCATGTGCTGCATGCAACAACTTCCCCTTGAGCTTAGAAGCTCTAGTCAAGAAGATTCTTCCATAAGAATAGATGACCATATCATCCACCATATATCTGTGATCTCCATCAGGATCATCAAGAATCATGCAAGCACCAAGATCCTTGGAGTACTCTACCAAGAGTTGAGACCTTCAATAAGGATCAATCCTCCTAAGGGACTGTTGTGGCCAGCAAAAACCCCCCTTTCTTATTTAGTATTAGTAATAATACTTAATAAGTGGGGACCCTTAGTCAAAAAATCCAAAAAAAATAATTAGTGCTTGTTTCCTTCTTCAAATAAAACTTACTATCATAACTTAGAGAAATTCCTTTGAAAATCTTTAAATAAACTTAAGTTTATGATAGATCAAAATATAATCTTTCTTTGAAGAAAAATACCGCATCCATCGCAAAAAGTGGATATCCTTTGTAAAGCACAAATTGCAAATTTGCGATATTGTGATAGCACGATCTCTAAAAGCTACGCATTAAAAATATTGATCGCAAAATCACATATCGCAGAAAAGATGTTTAACGAATACTTTTCATTTTGCAATATTGCGATTTTGCGATATTGCGATTTCGCGATGCTATGAGACTTTGATTCGTGATGATTGCGATTGGCGATAATTGCGATCTTGCGATGATTTCGATTTGAGAAACTGTGATCTGCGATATTGCGATTTTTGGATATTGCATAACAAATCGCAGATCGCAATGTCGTAGATTCTTAAGAGCTCGTTGTCCAAAGAAAATCTTTTCATAAATCAATATTCGTTATGCGCTTTAATGATTGAATTAATGAATGGATTGTCAATTATTGATTAAAAGGATTTTCTTTTGATTGAAAGGTTGTTTCACGTTTAAATAATATTTTGCATCCGCCTTTAGCATTTAAAACCATCCCGTCACCTTTTTCATATCATTACTCTCACTTAATTCGTAAAACCGCAAGCGCGAAGGAGCAGAAGACTATACAAAGCATTCACAGAGTATTATGGGAAAAAAAGAGAAAAATCCAAGTTCTGAAAACAAAGAGATGGCTTCCATGTATGCAGATACTGCTTGCAATAAGGATGTCGGTATCACTACCTGGGAAGGTATGCATAATCTGATTGAAGAATAAAATCCCAAAGTAATGGAAGTTAAGGCTACTGCAGGTTCAAGTGATTCTTCTGAAGCATCTCTTACAGAGTTGGCTTGTTCTTTTTTGCACCGGATAGCAGCAAGACCGAGAATTATTCCATATACAGATATGGTAAAATGGGTACTGGATAGCGCAGATATTACAGATAGGCAATTTAGAACTCAAGGTCAAGAGCTCATTGGGTCGTTCACTATAGATGATTTAAGGCTTATGTATCATTTTCCGGAACCTCAAGCGACTTAAAACAAACAATTTATGGAGAAATTTGCTAGAGAAAATGCAAATTTGGCAGAATGCACTAAGGAATGGACCAAAAGAGATGAACTATTGAAGAAAAACAAACATGGTATGTACAGTACTGGCTCACTCACCTCTCCATATTGTTTTGTTGCTGCTATGTTATGTAGGCTTTTTGGAAAGCCTGACATAAATATGGTCTTGCCTGAATGGCTTCCCTTATTGAATGCTGTTGTTAACGCTACCATTGTGGACTGGGCAAAAATATTGTCTAATAATTTAGCCACTGATATTTTCAATTACTGGTCCAAACGAACTGTTTCTAAGAGGATTTATCCTCCTTTTTATCTATCTGCTTATATTATGGACTCGATCTGTTTTGTTTCTAAATTCCCTTTAATGGGTTGGAAATGGACAATTCATGATCCTTTTCCCATTCATGTATATCACAAATAACTGTGGGAATCAAAGTTTGTTTCTCATTTTTACAAATTTTCCATGGCATAATGTTGCCTCTGCATAGAATGTTGTATAATAAAGATGCTCCAAGGTTTTCCCCGGAAGCAGAAGTCGACATTCTCCCCATTGCACGATGGTTTGGGGAAGAATTGTTTACCTATGTGAGGGTTTTTGGGAGTTTTTCTTCTCCCCATGTTTTACCTTTGTATGTTCCAGACAAACTTCTAGCCAGAGAAATTGCATATCAAACTTGTGGAGAAGGTGGTTTGACCAAAGAGTTAAAAGATAAAAAGAAGGCCATCTGGCCACAATTTCCTGTAGCATGTGGGGTATTCTCATTATTTGATGTTGGTCATTCATTTAAGGAAGTAAGAAACATTACATGCTTACAATTGTTTATATTTCCAAAAAGGCTATTTGACCCAAATGATGTTGCTAAGAATTTTACCACTGCAATCAAGGTAAGGGTATTTTCTGGAGAAGAAGATCCTTTTGATGATATGTTCTTAGGAAAAAACACATTTAAAGAAGTTCTACATTCAGCACGGATGCAACTATCTCCAGAAGAATTTCAAGAATTTAAAATGTACAGAGAAAGAATATTGACCACTATTCCTTTGGATATTTTGTGTGTGGAACCCGTAAGGGAACCAACTCCTAGTGTCAGTCTCAGTGGCAGTTCAGGTATAGATAAGTCTAAGTCAAAGTCTGAAAGAGAAGCTTTTAAACGCTCTAATAAGTCTAATGAAGAGCAGGATAAAAATGAAGAATCAGTGAAGGATACTGCTCAATCAAAAGAGCTTTCACAACAGCAAATTTTGACTTCTCGGTAAATAAATCCTCCTCCTCCCAATGTACAGCAACAGTCAATCACAATTGAATTAGACAAATAATGGGAAACTTTTAATGAATTGCTTAATGTTGAAGGACAGAATAAACAGACCCCTGTACAGACAACAAAATTTTTGAGCACGGGAATAAGTGGAAATGTCACAGAAACTGAGCATATACCTATCACTCCCTCCTCTGAAATTGTACTTAATATAGAGGACATTCCTCCTCTGGATGTATTCTATAGCCCGCAGTATAAAGAAGTAGTCAAGAAGCAAAGGAAAAAGAGAAAATTAGAGAATGCAATCTCTACTGAGGCAGAACAATTAGATGTCTTATGGAAGGATCCTACTACGGATCCGACTGAGAATCTTACTAAATTATCTCAGATTACAGGAGCTTATGCCTCCACAACTATTGACAAAGCATCTGAGGTAAAACTGTTATTAAACGAAAAAGAAGATTAGATACAAGTTCTGCAACAACAATTGCAACAAGCCCATGCTAACAGTGAAGCACAGATAAAACTTGAAAAGTTACAGCAAGAGCTTCAAGAGATGCAAATAGGATATCAAAAAAGTTTGGCCGATAAAGAGAAACAAATACAGATTATCCAAGAGGAGCACAAAGATGATCCTAAACTTCCAGAGTTTATTTCAGAATCTATTTCTTTAAACAATCAACAGCTACAACAACAAGATATACTATGTTAGAAGATCTCACAATGGAACTCTTTTTGCCTTATTACGACTAGAGTGAAATAACTCACTAATAATATGGTAGGAATTGCGTCATGGAGTTAACGGTTTAACTAATGAAAGAGGTTACTAATTATTTGGCATGTGGAAAAAGACGGAGGAAGAAGAGTTTGGGGCTGTTATCAACGACGGGTCATAGAGAAATGATTTTCAATGGTGGGATGCACAGATCGAGAGGAAACGGAAAAAGTGGCCGGAGGAGTCGGCTACGACGCGAGAGTGGCATTGTTGTTGTGTAGGCTGAAAATTTACAAGGTTAATTGATTTTGAGAAACTAGAGTCTTTACCTTCCACAAGCCCAGCAATTGCAAACAGAATGGAAACAAAAAGCCGATGAAAAAGCAAAATCAATTCAAGGATTGACAAGATTAAACTGGGATTCTTACTGGACATATCTAGTGAAACCACACAGTCAATGCAGTGCACTTAATTGCATTATTAATTCTGCTGAGAATATTGTGCCTACACTTTTCGATTCTGTTTTTTCAGGGGCAGTTGAAATCTGAAGTCGGCCAACCACCTCTTCTCAAATCAATGCTGGATGCTTGCAAGATCAAAGATCAAATTCATAAGTAGATAGTTTATATTCTTTATTTTTAGATTTAGTTTTAGTTCTACTATATTTTTGCCTAGAAAAATGACGGTCATTTAAACCGAATCCTAAATTTTTGTAATAAACTATTTTTAGATTTTAGTTATTAGTATTTAAACCCTTCTCATGCATTTAGAGAAGGGTCCTGAAATTTGTCAAAAACTTATCCTCAGAACATGCACTTCTGCACCCTCAGAGGAGGTTTTGATGAATGAATGGAATGAGATTTATTGATATCTGTGTCTAATATCTGTTACTGATGTTTCATTTATGTACTCTTGATAGATGTTGGATTAAGAAAGAGATAAATCATTATTGCTTCTAGCTCATGAGTAGAACCAGTTATAAATGGTACTTTTATCTCTTAACTGTTTCTGTTTCTGTGTTAAAAGTGATATTTATGTTCAAGCTTTTTATATATTAATGTTTGAATACTTGAGTTATCATTTGGCATTTTTGTACGGTGATAGCTATTTATTTGTGCTTAATGTATGAATAGCTTATTATGCGATATGTTTCTCACAACTGTTTCATCTAGCTTTTTATGTGAAATGGTTTATCTTTATTGAATTCTTTTCTCATGATAATTGAATGATCTTTATTATCAATTGTTATCTGAAATCGTTTTAGATCGCATAAATAGAGAGATTACATCACGGGTTAGTTTAGAGTTAGATATTTCTTAGAATACAGTTTGCATATGAATAGATTAGAAATAGATTAAAAGCATTTTAATTAGGAATTTTAGAAAAGAAATATCAAATCTCAAACACACACACACATATTGGGAAACTGGTCCCATTATCCCCAGTTGGACCCACTACACCAAACGGAAAAGGAGCTGCTAACCAAGGTCCGGACCGGGTGGGTATCCCCCTTGTTGTAGACACGACTTTCGGGGCTTCAACATAATTGGCGCTAGAAGGAGGGCCACGAACTATGAATGGCAAGTGAATCTAAATCTAAATACCATTCTAAGAGTAAATCACCCTCACCATCTTCCCCGACTTCTCTATCACACTCAGAAATTTTAAATCTAGATCTAGAAGTCGAAAGAAGAACAAACACTGCTACAAACCCAAACTTTTTATAAGAATCTGCTATTGAACCTCCTGAAGTTGAATCTTTGATTCATAAGCTTCAGATATTTTCAATATCACCTCAAAGGTCTGATAAATATCAAGGCAGTGTGACTTCGCAATATAATTCTGCTCATCCTCTCACTAGATTACAGAGTGAAAAGCTTGGCATTCAGCCAACTGAGTTACCTCTACCTACGAGAAAAAGAGCTAGTAAATCACCTAAAGGGTCTGATAGTGAGACTCTTTCATCATCATCATCCATCTCAAACTCTTCATCGTGAAGTCAACCACCCACTCCTCCACTCCAGACTACTGTCCATCAGTCCACTCAATCTTCCACATCTCCTTCTCAAATCATAATATCTTCATCCTCTCAGTCACAAATATCATCTTCTACAATTTCATCTGTTAGTAGTTCAGTGATGGCCCAAATGCCGTGGAATAATCCAGGGGCAGTCTTAATGCCTGCACCCTTGAGTCAAATACCGACCCATCCTGAAAAATGGCTGCCTAAGTTTAATCCTGAAGCAGGCATGCTAGCAGAAGAACATATAAACAACTTTATGTTATCTATAAATCCCAATGGAGTCGTTAATGAAGATGTTGTTTTCCGAATTTTTCCTTATACCCTACAAGGAGCAGTTGGATCATGGTATTTCTCATTACCATCTGGATCTATTACTAGTTGGGATATTTTTCAAGATCAATTTTTGACTAAATTTGGTGATGACAGGTCTACAGAAACACTAATCAATGATTTTTCTAATCTTAGAGCTGATTCAAAAGAACTTTTCAAGGATTTCAATTCACGTTTCAATAAATTGTTAAACAAAATTCCAACTGCCTCCAAGCCTAGCGAAGAAGTGCGAAGTGAATGGTACATTTCTGCTTTTCCATCAAACATAGCAATCTTTGTTGATAGGGCAAACAAAACAACTTTAGCAGATAATATGAAAGAAGCAATAGCAGTAGAAAAACGGATCATTGCTTTAGAAAATAAAAAAACAATAGAAGAATGGAAATCCAAAAAGGTCACTTTTAAGGAAGATCCCAAGAAAAAACAACCAAAAGATCCATTTGATTTAGAAGGATTGCAAATTTTTTTGAAAACCATGTCCAATGAGATGGTTGATATCAAGAAAAAAATGGCAGAAACATCTTCTAAAAATTCTTTCAAGCCTTTTAGAAGAAATCCTTCAACTGATCCAAAGCCACCAAATGTTATTACAAATGTTGAATCAGAAGAAGATGAAGAGGATACTGCTACTGAAGAAACAACTGATGAAGAAGAAATTGTAGAAGTCTAAGGTATGTGGGATTTCATCCTCCCAGATGAGGAAGATGAAGAAGCATCCTCGGTTAGCACTCGAAGTAGAAATCAACTTGATCTTCCTCAAACTACTCCTAAGCCAAAGAGCGCAAGCTCATTGACTAAGGATAAAGTTGCATCTAAGAAAACGACATCCAAAGCAATTCAAACTAGCCCTGTCCAAACAGATTCATCAATTCCATCAAGAACACTAATTGTTCCGGATGAAATGGAATATAACATTATAGAAGATATGAAGAAGACTAGGGAAAACATCATTTTTTATGAATTGAGCAAGTTAAAACACCAGCAAAAAGTATTTTTGAAAGAATTACATGCTGTACCAGAAAAACCTTTGCCCGATCCTATAATTTCTGAAGCTTCCAATGACATGAGAAGACCTCCAACTAATTCGAATAGTAAAGTTGATCTTGAAAATATCGCTTTAATTGGAGGAAGGTCCAGATCTCATACTCCTCCATTTCTTCTTACTTATGAAGTTTTTAATAAAAATTTGCATAATTGTTTAGTGGATTCTGGAGCTTCATCTAATATTCTACCAAAATCAGTATGTGCAAAATTGAACATTCAACCGCAAAAATCTGCTGTGCGTATAGTGCAGTTAGATCGATCGCAAGTTGAAGTGATTGGCGAATTAAATCAGGTTACCATAAGGTTGTCATCTAAACAAAAGGTATGTCAAGTCATGGATATTTTAGTTGCAGATATTCCAGAATTTTATGGCTTAATTCTTAGCAGAGATTGGTCAGAAAAACTTCATGGATACTTTGCAACCGATTGGTCGCACATGTGGCTTCCTTACAATGGTAAACCAAATCAGATAAAGGTTGAATGAGAAAAGCATCAGAAATACATAGTAACAGAATTGTAAGGAGAGAATGAACCAGTTGCATACAACAGTAATATCATTGGCAATTACTCAGTTGATTCTTTCTTAGGAAATTTCAATGCTCATACTTGACCTTATTTAGAACACTCTGTTTTATCTCAAATAGAAATTTTTTCTCAAAATGATAATTCTAAATGTATTAATTTTGTAGATACTCCTGTAAATAAATCTTTATTTTGGAAATTATTTTTTGATGGTTCTAAGTCTAATGAAGGAGTAGGAGCAGGATGCGTGTTGGTTAGTCCAGAGGGAAACAAGATTATGCTAACCTGCAGACTTGAGTTTGAATGAACTAATAATACCGCAGAATACGAGGCTTTAATCCAAGGGTTATATAAAGCAATCGGATTGGATATCAAATATCTGCAAGTTTTCGGAGATTCAGAAATTGTAATCAAACATGTACGCAATACTATACATTGTTTATCGGGTCATTTAAAGCATTATCAATCTTTAGTTCAAGATATGACTGAACATTTTATAGCATTCAATATTTCACCAATTCCTAGAAGCCAAAATGCTAGTGCAGACCTCTTAGCCAATGTAGCCTCTAAGCTCATCCCTGCAGAAGACTTTAGTCCTGATCGATTTTCAATTGAATTAATCTTTAGACCTTCGATTCCTGATAATGTTACCAATTGGAGAATTTTCAACGATGATCCTGATATTGTAAGTTTCCTCACATCTGAAGGATCTTATACCAATCAGATAATCGATGAAGACCAACATGACAAACAATTACAACATGATAGCACTATTAATGTTATTCCAAAGTCAATAGTCAAGTTAGAAGACCTTTATGATTTGAAAGACCGATTTAAAAGATCTACCAATTCAAAATTACGAAGTTCAACTTTGAATTATGAATTAGTAAATCTAGGAATTGATACCAAACCACAGAATATCAACCTAGGCCTTGGTCTAACTCCTGAAGAAAAATCAACATATGTTCGTCTTTTGAAACAATATAAACGTTTCTTTGCTTGGAACTACGATGAACTCAAAACTTATGACACTTCTATCATCCAACATACTATCCCAATGATGAATGATGAGAAACCTGTACAACAAAAGCTGAGAAAAATCCATCCCAATCTAGAAAATCAAATCAAATCAAAACTCAATAAATTATTGAAAGCCAAATTTTTTTTTCATGTTCGACATTCTAAATGGGTTTCCAATATGGTTCCTGTTAGAAATAAAAATGGAGATATTATAATTTGCATTAACTTTCGAAATCTTAATAAAGCCTGCCAAAAAGATAATTTTCCTTTGCCTCCCATGGAGCAAATATTACAGGCAGTTGCAGGATCAGAATTAATGTCTTTCTTAGATGGTTTCTCTGGCTACAACCAAGTGTTAGTTCATCCAGATGATCAATTGAAAACTACATTTAGAACCAAATGGGGCACTTATGCATATCAAAAGATGCCTTTTGGTCTGATCAATGCTGGTGCCACATTTCAAAGAGCCATGGACATCGCTTTCAAGGGATTAGTTAACAAATAAGTGGTAATTTACTGGGATGATATAACTGTATATTCCAAAAAACAAAGCAATCATCTTAGAGATTTGAAGCAGATCTTCTAACGTTGTCAAAGGTATGGAATTTCACTTAACACGAAAAAATCCTTTTTTGCATTAAGTGAAGGAAAACTTCTTGGATTCATAGTGTCAAAATCTGGAATTCATATTGATCCTGATAGAATCAAGGAGATTTCTGAAATATCTTTACCTCACAACAAGAAAGCTATGCAATATTTTCTCGGCCAAATTAATTTTGTAAAGAGATTTGTACCAGATTTTTCAAGAATTGTATCTCCTTTACAAGAAATGATTAAAAAGAATTCAAACTTAAAATGGGGCCAAGATGAATATGAGGCATTCAATCTAATCAAACAAGCAATCATTAATGCTCCATCTTTAGCAACTCCAAATTTTTCCGATCCTTTTATTTTGTACACATTTGCCTCTGATAAATCTTACCTGCGATTCTCACTCAAGCAAATCAAGACAAAGAAGAAGCCCCAATTTCTTTCTTAAGTTCAAATTTACAGGGAGATGAGTTGAATTACTCAGATGTGGAGAAACAAGATTGCGATGTTTTTAAAGAAATTAATTATTTCTGACCCTTTTTACTTAAAACCCATACAAAAATCATTGTACCGTTTCCAGCGGTAAGAAATATTTTAGTCCAAAAATATGTGGGTGAGAAAAGAGCTAATTGGATTACTGCCTTACAAGAATATGATGTTGAGATCAAGCTAGCAAATATTGTAAGAGGTCAAGGGTTTTGCAAAATACTAGCTGGAGCATCACAGATTTCTGAGAAATCATCTGAAGAGATACAAATGTATGAGGTAAGCCTAAACGATGTTGAATCATTATATGCTGATATCACTTTTTATCTGAAGAATGGATATGCTCCTCCAAATCTCAATCACACCAAGAAAAGAGCTTTAAGGTTGAAGGCTAAACAATATCAGCTTGTAAATGATGTTCTTTTTAAAATGAATTACGATTCTGTTCTTCTTAGATGTTTGGAGAAATATGAAGCTGAAAAAGTCTTGCAGGAACTTCATGATGGGCCAGTAGGTGGACATCATGCTGGAGATGCTACTGCACATAAAATTCTTCGCGCAGGCTATTACTAGCCCACTTTATTCAAAGATTCACATAGCTATGTAAGAAAATGTCAAATTTGTCAAACCGCAGCTGGAAGACAAAAGAAACCATCATTGCCATTACAACCACTAAACATTGAACAACCTTTTGATCAATGGGGATTGGACATAATAGGTGAGATTGTTCCTCACTCTTCTAAGCAACATAGGTATATCCTTACAGCAACTGATTATTTTAAGAAATGGGTAGAAGAAGTCCCTCTCAAGATTGCTAATGTTGAGCACATCATTGAATTCATAGATCAGTTCATAATCACCAGGTTTGGTTTACCTTCTTCTTTAGTGTTTGACAATGCATCATATTTTTCTAGTAATGCTATGATTGAATTTGCACTCAAGAGAGGTTTTAAACTTAAATACTCTGCAAATTATTATTCACAGGGAAATGGGTTAGCTGAATCCACAAATAAAAACTTAATTAGAATCATTAAGCGAACCATTGATCAAAATCATAAAAATTGGCATAAATATTTAATATATGATTTATGGGCAGACCGAATAACACAGAAGGCTTCTATTGGCACTTCTCCCTTTAATTTAGTTTATGGGAAATAAGTAGTTCTTCCAACTCATTTAGCAATTCCTTCTTTGGCCTTAGTTCAATATATAGATGAAGCACCAACTTCTTCCTTGCAACTAAGACAGATGGAAATAATTAAGTTAGAAGAACAACGAGAAAAAGCCAAAATAACTCATGCTCATCATCAAGCATTAGTAAAAGCTTCCTTTGATTCAAACATGATAACCAGAAAAGACTTTCAGATGGAGATCTTGTTTTAAAATGGGACAAGGCTCATGAGGAAAAAGGAAAACATACAAAATTTCAACGAATGTGGCTTGGTCCTTTTCAAATTGCAGATATCATAGGTCCATCTACTTTTATGTTACAGGATTTAACAGGAAAAAGAGAGTCTTTACCTGTTAATGGAGAAATTCTCAAAAAATATTTTCCATAGGAGATCATTCTTCTATTTTGTATATTAGTTTTCTTTATTGTCAAAATAAAACGAGTTGTTAATGGTTACATTTGGAATTCACAAAGAAGATATAAATTCTCTTTTTAGATTTTTTTTCTTCATTTTTATATATAGAATTCTTTTCAGAATGTTGATCATTGTTATTTAAAGATACAGTTAAAAAATTTAGCCTAGAAATGATATTAGTTTCAACTTTGAAAACTTTGATGAAAGGAAACTTTTAGTGAAATATTGTTTTATATCAGTTCAATGAAAGGTATCAATAACAAAACAAAGTTTCTCTATAGAAAAGTTCCTTCCAAAAAACTCTACCATTGTCGTCCAGAGCTATCTTAAGGAAACAATGATATCCTCCCCGCTTAGAAAATTACAATCTTCAAAGAATCATCCAATGATACACTTTTTAACTTAAAGAGTAAGAGGTCTCATCATGAGCCGACTTATCATGATCATAGATATTATAGCTTGCTGACTTTTCCAATACTGCATACCACAATAGGGCAATGACTCAAGATTGTTGTAATCAAAAGACAAGGGGTCTCATCACGAGCCAGCTTGTTCAGTAAAGTTATAAATCAAGTGAATGGCATTGTCATCAATTGGCTACCAAACCAAGACATTGTTCTTTAAGAATAAAAAAGAAAAACAAAAGCAACAAGTGTGAATATGGATTTCTCTTTGAAAATTGTATATTTCTCTAAGTAGGATACAGGATCATTGTTGGGTAACAGGTAACCATGTTGAGGCTATAAACGCTTGCTGGCAGCAGTGGCTCTACCTACGACAAATGAGCATATTTAAAGCTGATTTATAGAGAAGCCTTTGTTTTTATCTTTTTAAACCAAGTAATGACTGATGTAAATACAAGGACTAGCTTGAGGAAGTGAATAATCAAAAGTTGAATATAGAAGAAATGAAATATCATTTATAGATTAAAGCATAATGTACTTTGTCTTTTTATAATAAAGTTTGATTTTCTGGAAAATTTTCTATTTTGAAAAATTTAGAAAATTCAAAAGAAAAACAGAGATAACTGGTTCTTCCAAGTGAATCGCCAATTGTTGTGGCCAACAACAACCCCCCTTTCTTATTTAGTATTAGTAATAATACTAAATAAGTGGGGACCCTTAGTCAAAAAATCCAAAAAAAATAATTAGTGCTTGTTTCCTTCTTCAAATAAAACTTACTATCATAACTTAGGGAAATTCCTTTGAAAATATTTAAATAAAATTAAGTTTATGATAGATCAGAATATAATCTTTCTTTGAAGAAAAATACCGCATCCATCGCAAAAAGTGGATATCCTTTGTAAAGCACAAATTGCAAATTCGCGATATTGCGATAGCGTGATCTCTAAAAACTACGCATTAAAAATATTGATCACAAAATCGCATATCGCAGAAAATATGTTTAATGAATACTTTTCATTTTGAAATATTGCAATATTGTGATTTCGCGATGCTATGAGACTGTGATTCGTGATGATTGCGATTGGCGATAATTGCGATCTTGCGATTATTTCGATTTGAGAAACTGCGATCTGGGATATTGCGATATTGCATAACAAATCGCAGATCACAATGTCACAGATTCTTAAGAGCTCGTTGTCCAAAGAAAATATTTTCATAAATGAATATCCGTTATGCGCTTTAATGATTGAATTAATGAATGGATTGTCAATTATTGATAAAAAGGATTTTCTTTTGATTGAAAGGTCGTTTCACGTTTAAATAATATTTTTCATCCACCTTTAGCATTTAAAACCATCCCGTCACCTTTCTCATATCATTACTCTCACTTAATTCGTAAAACCGCAAGCGCGAAGGAGCAGACGACTATAAAAGCATTCACAGAGTATTATGGGAAAGAAAGAGAAAACTCCAAGTTCTGAAAACAAAGAGATGGCTTCCCTGTATGCAGATAATACTCGCAATAAGGATGCCGGTATCACTACCTGGGAAGGTATGCATAATCTGCTTGAAGAAGAAAATCCCAGAGTAATGGAAGTTAAGGCTACTGTAGGTTCAAGTGATTCTTCTGAAGCATCTCTTACAGATTTGGCTTGTTCTTTTTTGCACCGGATAGCAGCAAGATCGAGAATTCTTCCATATACAGATATGGTAAAATGGGTGCTGGATAGCGTAGATATTACAGACAGGAAATTTAGAACTCAAGGTTAAGAGCTCATTGGGTCATTCACTATAGAAGATTTAAGGCTTATGTATCATTTTCCGGAACCTCAAGCGACTTACAACAAACAATTTATGGAAAAATTTGCTAGAGAAAATGCAAATTTGGTGGAATGCACTAAGGAATGGACCAAAAGAGATGAACCATTGAAAAAAAAAAAACATGGTATGTACAGTACTGGCTCACTCACCTCTCCATATTGTTTTGCTGCTGCTATGTTATGTAGGCTTTTTGGAAAGCCTGACATAAATATGGTCTTGCCTGAATGGCTTCCCTTATTGAATGCTGTTGTTAATGCTACCATTGTGGACTGGGCCAAGATATTGTCTGATAATTTAGCCACAGCTATTTTCAATTACCGGTCCAAACGAACTGTTTCTCAGAGGATTTATCCTCCTTTTTATCTATCTGCTTATATTATGGACTCGATTTGTTTTTTTTCTAAATTCCCTTTAATGGGTTGGCAGTGGACAATTCATGATCCTTTGCCCATTCATGTATATCACAAAGAACTGTGGGAATCAAAGTTTGTTCCTCATTTTTACAAGATTTGCCATGGCATAATGTTGCCTCTGCATAGAATGTTGTTTAATAAAGATGCTCCAAGGTTTTCCCCGGAAGCAGAAGTCGACATTCTCCTCTTTGCACGATGGTTTGGGGAAGAATTTTTTACCTATGTGAGGGTTTTTGGGAGTTTTACTTCTCCCCATGTTTTACCATTGTATGTTCCAGACAAACTTCTAGCCAGAGAAATTGCATATCAAACTTGTGGAGAAGGTGGTTTGACCAAAGAGTTAAAAGATAAAAAGAAGGCCATCTGGCCACAATTTCCTGTAGCATGTGGGGTATTCTCATTATTTGATGTTGGTCATTCATTTAAGGAAGTAAGAAACATTACATGCTTACAATTGTTTAAATTTCCAAAAAGGCTATTTGACCCAAATGATGTTGCTAAGAATTTTACCACTGCAATCAAGGTAAGGGTATTTTCTGGAGAAGAAGATCCTTTTGATGATATTTTCTTAGGAAAAAACACATTTAAAGAAGCTTTACATTCAGCATGGATGCAACTATCTCCAGAATAATTTCAAGAATTTAAAATGTATAGAGAAAGAAGATTGACCACTATTCCTTTGGATATTTTGCGTGTGGAACCTGCAAGGGAACCAACTCCTAGCGTCAGTCTCAGTGGAAGTTCAGGTACGGATAAGTCTAAGTCAAAGTCTAAAAGAGAAGCTTCTAAACATTCTAATAAGTCTAATGAAGAGTAGGATAAAAATGAAGAATCAGTGAAGGATACTGCTCAATCAAAAGAGCTTCACAACAACAAATTTTGACTTCTCAGCAAATAAATCCTCCTCCTCCCAATGTACAGCAACAGTCAATCATTGAATTAGACAAATAATGGGAAACTTTTAATGAATTTCTTAATGTTGAAGGACAAAATAAACAGACCCCTGTACATAAAACAAAAGTTTTGAGCACAGGAATAAGTGGCAATGTCACAGAAACTGAGCATATACCTATCACTCCCTCCTCTGAAATTGTACTTAATATAGAGGACATTCCTCCTCTGGATGTATTCTATAGCCCGCAGTATAAAGAAGTAGTCAAGAAGCAAAGGAAAAAGAGAAAATTAGAGAATGCAATCTCTACTGAGGCAGAACAATTAGATGTCTTATGGAAGGATCCTACTACGGATCCGACTGAGAATCTTACTAAATTATCTCAGATTACAGGAGCTTATGCCTCCACAACTATTGACAAAGCATCTGAGGTAAAACTGTTATTAAACGAAAAAGAAGATTAGATACAAGTTCTGCAACAACAATTGCAACAAGCCCATGCTAACAGTGAAGCACAGATAAAACTTGAAAAGTTACAGCAAGAGCTTCAAGAGATGCAAATAGGATATCAAAAAAGTTTGGCCGATAAAGAGAAACAAATACAGATTATCCAAGAGGAGCACAAAGATGATCCTAAACTTCCAGAGTTTATTTCAGAATCTATTTCTTTAAACAATCAACAGCTACAACAACAAGATATACTATGTTAGAAGATCTCACAATGGAACTCTTTTTGTCAGAAAAGTGATAAAATCACTAATCATGTCATAGAATTATGACATGATTATGATTTAACTAATGAAAGAGTTACTAATTATTTGGCATGGAAAAAGACAGAGGAAGGAAGAAGAGTTGGGGCACCAATTATCAACGACAGTCATAGAGAAATACTTTTCAATAATTGGGATGCACAAAACAGAGAAGCAGAAAAAGCGACAGAGGAGTCAGCTACAGTAGCGAGTAACATTATTGATTATGTAAATGAAAATTTACACAAAGTTAATTTGATTTCGGAAACTATTCCAAGTTACCTTCCACAAGCCCAGCAATTGCAAATAGAATGGAGACAAAAAGCCGATGAAAAAGCAAAATCAATTCAGGGATTGACAAGATTAAACTGGGATTCTTACTAGATATATCTAGTGAAACCACACAGTCAATGTAGTGCGCTTAATTGCATTATTAATTCTGCTGAGAAGATTGCGCCTACACTTGCCGATTATGTTTTTTCAGGGCAGTTGAAATCTGAAGTTGGCCAACCACCTCTTCTCAAAACAATGCTGGATGCTTGCAAGATCAAAGATCAAATTCATAAGTAGATAGTTGATAGTCTTTATTTTTAGATTTAGTTTTAGTTTTACGTTATTTTTGCATAGAAAAAGGACGGTCATTTAAACCGAATCCTAAATTTTTGTAATAAACTATAATTAGATTTAGTTAGTAGTATTTAAACCCTTCTCATGCATTTAGAGAAGGGTCCTGAAATTTGTCAAAAACCTAAAGAGCCTGCACTTGTAGCCTGGAGGTTTTGATGAATGTGATGGAACAATTTTAGTGATATCACAGTAATCTCAATACATTTACTTTCTATTGCATTCTGTCTCTTGACATTATTGGATTAAGAAAGAGATAAATCAATGTTAACTTCTAAATCTATAATTGACTTGGGTTATATCTGATACTTACTATCAATTGTTTTACGTTAACGTATTCAAAAAAAGTGATATTTATGTTCAATTGTTTATATGTTAATGTTTGAATATTTGAGTTATCATTTGGCATTTTTGTACGGTGATAATTATTTATTTGTGCTTGATATATGAATAGCTTAATATGCGATATGTTTTCCACAAATGTTTCATCTAACTTTTTATGTGAAATAGTTTATCTTTATTGAATTCTTTTCTCATAATAATTGAATGATCTTTATTATCAATTGTTATCTGAAATCCTTTTAGATCGCATATATTGAAATATTACATCCCGGGTTAGTTTAGAATTAGATATTTCTTAGAATACAGTTTGCATATGAATAGATTAGAGATAGATTAAAAGCATTTTAATTAGGAATTTTAGAAAATAAATATCAAATATCAAACACACACACACATATTGGGAAACTGGTCCCATTATCCCTAGTTGGACCCACTACACCAAACGGAAAAGGAGCTGCTAACCAAGGTCCGGACCGGGTGGGTATTCCCCTTGTTGTAGACCCGATTTTCGGGGCTTCAACAGGGACATCGCTGGTGATTTGCACTGTGAAGTTCTAAATTTGTTTTTGTCCTTTCCTTTGATATCCCTCATGCCAAAGTTATCCTCTGGATTGCTACCATGATCATCATGCAACTGCTCATGCTCAAAAAAGGGTACTGACCTTTGGAGGTTGGCCTCCCATGAAAAGCTTTCCTCCACAAAGAATCTCTCGATCTTGGCCTAAGCAAGCATGAGTGGCCTCCATCTACTCCAATGTATGGAGGATTCATTCCTCCAAGGAAGTACCCTCTGTTCCTCCAAATCTATGGAGCAGCTCCCTTGCACCATGAAGGTGCCATACTCCATGACTGCTGCAACCTCTGTCATCGCAGTACTAGTAGTGAGAGTGGGTGGTGCTGAAAAATGGGAGGATGTCCTCCTCCTCTTCGATTTTTTCCCAAACTCTCTGCAATGCACTGGACTCCTCGAAAGTTTTCACCTCCCAGGAATCCAAGAGTGGTGAACCAAATGGAAATATTTCTCTTACCAATTCCAAGTCTGGTGGTCTCCCCAGTGGAATGCGTCCATGTAGTGAGACATCCATGGCAAGAGAAGATTGTCTATATGGTTGGGAAACCTTGCCCTTGCCTTCACAGTGCAAACCAGTCTCCTTCCTCCTTACAACAACCCTCTGAAATAGATAGGGGTGTGTGCTCTTCATTAAGTGATGATGTCCTTCCTCCCTACCTTCTCCTTCCATCAATACCATCTCATAATCAAGCTTCTCATTGACTTTACCTTGCCTCCCACATGTGAGATCCTAGGGAACTTCTTGTAATGTCACAATAAATCCTCCTATGGATCATGTGCTCCTCCTTCCTCTGCATGAGGCACTAGATATGCTCTAGATGTGACAGCGCTATAACCCCCATCCTTTTCTTCATATTCAATATGAATAGGAGGTAACTGCTCAATAAGAGGTTCCTCCTTTACAAAAGGACCCCTCATGCCCTCTTTTCTAAGGCCATGAAATAAATATCTTTCCTTCAGCAAGGTGTCATGCAAGATATGATCTCCTCCAATAGGTTTTTGAAGTGGTTTTGAGTTTGCAGGTTCTCCCAACTTATGCAAAAGTTTCAGTGGTTTGATTGTTTCATGTTTTGCATCAAATCTATCAACCAATCTTTTAGTGAAATTTGCAAAATAAGAAGTGGTAACATTTTTCAATGAAATGACTCAAACATCCACAAATCATAAGCCTTACCTTCAAAGTGCAGCGCTGCAACTCTAATGGCTTCTTCTTCAGAAACTGGGTGCTGTTGCAAGTAAGTGCACAACTCCTCCACCCAAGCTTTGGCTAAGAAATTTGGGGACCCATCAAAGCTAGATAGAGAAAATATATCCATGTCATGCAGCTGGCTCCTCTCCACCTTGATCTTGCAGAACTCTTTGAAAGTAATATGATCTTTAAACTTCTCAGGTTCAGATTCATATTCTTGCAGGAAATTGCTAAGAGTTCCCTCCTCTGGCATTTTTCCTTATTTCATATTTCTCATAGAAACCCTGGGAATTTGACTGCATTGTGCATAATAGGGTGTAGCTGCATGCTCAAACCTATCATGTGCCAATCTAGATCTAGCTCTAGATCCAAACTCATCAAGAGATTCCATCTCTCCTCTCATCTTCTTAAGATTTTTATTGATGCACTGCACATATTTTGGAAGAAGCTTTGTAAGCTTATATTCCATTTTTCCTCTACATAATGCAGTTTGAATTCTATTCATCTCTCCTTCTCTGGATAGTTTCATGCCTGATTTCCACAGGCTGAGCCAAGATTGAAGCTTTGATACCACTGTAATATCCCAAAATAGGGAATTTATACAACAATAATAATATCTTAAGATATTATAAAGTTGGAGAACCAGATACTAGACTCATATGATGTGTTTAGAAACACACAGCCCTCAAATGAGTGAAACAACAGCAAAAGAAAAATTTCTACACCTTCCCAAGTGGGGAAAATGCAGAAATTAGACCCTGCAAACGTTATTTCTAAAGATATACATTTTTAATGGGTGAAATAACACTAGGTTACCTTAGCATATGTTTTTAGGCTGTCACATACAAAAGGGGATTAGAAAGAAATCCATTTTGATATGTTAAACAGACCTCCCGGCTACCCAACAACTTAAAAATAGGCAAATCCCACGACTTAAGTTATGCAGAAAAGGACCGAATCATAGACAGCATTATTTTATGAAGGTTTCTATAGTAAAATAATGAAATAACATGGATCTGGGGTTACATGGAATAATATTCCAAGAAAACGGAGATCTGGCCTCCTTATTGCATTATAAAGCTAACCCGGCAAGGGTTTCATGAAACACATGTACAAGAAAGAGTAGATCTAAATATTCAGCTCAAAAAATGTAGTCTTACTGAAACATTATAGAAATACAATTGAATAATACAAAAGGGGGATGAGGATCCCTTCCTCTAGTTTTCTAGGAGAAGGGTTGGCCCTTTCCCTAGGAAACTAGCTCAAAAACAAGGGTCTTAACCCTGTAGCAGCAACTCTGCATAAAATGACATAGTTCTCGAAAGGGGCTCCACTGTAGGAGATGAGAACTGCTTTGGCCTGCTAAAAAGATCTGAAATGTGCTCAAAAATCTTCCTAGCTGATTTCTCAAGAGGAGGAAAGCACCTTCTACTAAGAAATAGACCCGGAAGTGGTGTAAGAGTCCTCTACTGCAACACCCTATAACTCAGCAATATTCTGCTGTAGAAATAACGCTGGGACTGAAGAATGATACTTGACCTTGAGATTGGATGTGGATAAATACTGAACAATCCCTCCCAAGAGGCCTCTCAAGGGAAGAGGTGGGATTCCCGCTCGGGAACACCCAGTGCTACCTTGCTAAATAGCAAGGTGAAGCCAAGTCTAAACAGACAAGATCAATAGATCAAAATAAAAAATAATGAATAACAAAGGCCTCCATCCTATTCATATATAGCAAGTGAACCTCTACTCATTGGGTCTCATTCACATGTGCCATCCAGATCATGCAAGTTGTCCTCCACCAAAAATGTGTTGTCCAAAGGAGATTCAATTTATCTAGACAGCTTAGTTGACTTCGTCAAAGTGGACTGAAACAACATGTCTCCATCTCTTTTCACACCTAAAGGTGCTGAAATAAGCTGCTTATTCTTACCCCCTTTCACATTATGAGTGTTATTGATTTTTTTAAAGAGGATAATGGGCCTCCTACCCATTTATTCACCTCACTGGAAAATAAGCTCAAAATCTTGGGTTATCAACCCTCCACTGAAACTACCTTCCTGGATTGCACAATTCTTGAAGGAGACTGCACTGCTAAAGGTGGTTGAATATTGGCTTGATGTCGGATGATGGAATTAATCTCAAAGGAACCTCTCATGAGTGGACACTCAAAGTCCCCTGAGGATGAGGGTGGGATTTCAGCCTGGAAACACCCTTGTGCTAAAAAACATAGTAGACTCCACTAAACAGCTGCAGAAAGTCATAAATATCATACATAAACAATATTTAGAATATTTTCCATGGCTTCCATCTCCTTCCTTATATGCTTTGTGAGCCTCCTCCCCCTTGGCCCCACTCAATAAATATGGTACTCTCATGGATACTTCCTCCCATTATGATTGCGCTGTCCTCCACTACCTCCACTACCTCCATGACTGTGTTGTTTATTTGGTCAACCTTGACCCCATCCACACGCATTGACCCCCATTCACACCAAGAAGTGCTTTATTCAACTAGATGCACTGATCTACTTTCACATTAGAAGTGTTTTTATTCATACTAAAGATATTTATGGGTCCCTGGACCCTCTTATTCATCTATTTTATTAACAAAAACAAAATTTAATATTCCAACTAGTTAAAGCTAATTAGGAATATTACAGTCCTCCCCTCCCAAATGTTTCTTGTCCTAAATAAATTGAAAATATGGATGTCGCAAAACATTCTCTCCTTCCCATGTAGCATCCTCATCCGGTAGATTCCTCCATTGAATCAAATATTCTTCAATCACCTTGTTCCTTAGTTGCCCCTCCCAAGTGTCCAAGATAGCCTTTGGTGATAAAACCAAATGGCTGATATCATAAGGGGGTGGGAGATCCATGGTGGCAACTACATGCTATCCAATGGCATTTTTGAGGCATGAGACATGAAATTTTTTTGGGAACTTACTCCCATTGTGGATATCCAACCCATATGCTACCCCCCCCCCCAAAAAAAAAGATGGATCACCCTGTATGGCCCATAGAAAAGCTTCACAGTCCCCTTCTCCTTCAATGTCAGTTGTTTTCATGGTTGAAGATGGAGAGATGCCAATTTTTCCACCTCAAAATGTCCCTTTTCCCAACCATGATTTGTATATAACTTCTGCAGATTTTGGGTCATATAAATGTTGTCCTTAAGAGCCTGGAATATATCCTGACTCTCTTGGATCCAATATTTGGCTCTAGGAGCCTTGCTTGCTCCAACCATCCTATCAACAACTCATAGAGCATCATTGCCATATGGAACTGAAAAGATAGACATAATGATTTCCATATGAAATTTTAGATGGTAGCAATATTTCCCAAAGTGGAACCAGCACATCCGTGCTCTCTACTGCTCCAGAACATGATTTTGTAAGTAGGTTCCCAACCACTTTCTTACTACCTTTTTCTGCTTGTTTGTCTGGGGGTAATGACTGGTATTTGATACCAACTTGGTACCCCCCAAATGGAACAACTTCTGCCCAAAGTCATCGAGGAAGTGGCTATCTCCATCATTGACTATAGTCTTAGGAAAATCATGAAGTCTAATGAGAATCTTTCCCCCTTGTTAAGCAGTGCACTATAAATAGATGGCAAAGAAATGAAAATTTTTTGTTAGTTGACCAATGACTATAAAGATAAAATCCTTACCAAGTACTGTTGGAAAAATATTGATGAATTCCATATAAGGGCTCTTCCATTCCCCTCCCAGAAAATGAAGTGATTGGAACAACCTTGCAGGATGGTTTTCTTCTTCCTCATTCCTATAGAAAACTACGCACTTCCTGATATGCTAGAGCACATCCTCCTTGAGACCCTTGCACCAGAATCTCTCCCTAATGGCCTGATATGTCTTTGTGAAAAATTTGTGGCCCTAGAGGGGGGAATCATGTGCTGCATGAAGAAGTTTCTTCTTGAGCTTATAATCTCTAGTCAAGAAGATTAGGTCCATGTAATAGATGACCCCACCCATCACTCTATACCTCTCATCAATCATCTTCCCATCAAGTATCTCACATGTGAGGTGGTCCTTGGAATACTCCACCAATAGTTGGGACTCCCAATCTGAATCCACACTCATCAATGGTAGTGTTTCTGGTTTTTGTGATGAGACATATGTTACCTCATTGTTTCTCTCTTTGACATATTCAATGTTAGAGTCATATGAGGGATTTATAATCCATTTTTGTTGCCTCCCTTGTACCTACCTTTTCTCAAGGAAAGATTGAAGATTGTGATGGTCAATCTTCACTTGGGAGTTGTTTCCCATCCAATATTGCTTGCATTTTTCCAATGCATGCATGATGGCCAACAACCCCTTCTCATATATGGAGTACACCTTCCCATGTGGTAGCATATTCTTATTCTCAAAGGCTATAGGATGGTCTCCTTGGACAAAAATTGTGCCAACACCTACCCTTGAAGCATCACACTCCAACGCAAAAGGATTGGTGAGATCTGGTACTACCAATACGTGACAAATATTCATCTTGTCCTTGAGAAAATCAAAGTCCCTCTGCACAGTGTTTATCCCATCAAAGGCTCCCCCCTTAGCCAAAGTTGTGAGTGGTGTCACTAGTTGTGAGAACTCTTTAACCAACTTCCATTTTGACAACCTTCCTGGTGAAATGCCTCCAAATATTGTAAAATCATGGTCTAGAGAAGACTGCATATGTGAGTATACTGATTTTTCCTTGCCTCCTCTGAACAAATCAATCTCCATATTATGTGCAGAGGCTTCTTGAGGTGGATAATTGTGCATGCCCCTGATCATTTGCTGCTTACCGATCTTCTTATATGTCAATTCCATATGCAAAGTATCCCAATCCGTGGTGACCTTCCCTAGTGTAATCAACCACTTTACACCCAATACCACATTGGTTTCAGGAATATCTACCACAAATAAGTAATCAATCAATATGTATGTCCCCAAAGTCACAGTCAATGTCATAACATACTTCACACACTGCATGGTTCTAGCTCCTAGAACCAAAACTGAGAACCCTTCAAGATCATATTTGGGTATGGCTCCCTTCTGCACTATGATGGAATTAATAAAATTGTGGGTATCCCCACTATCTATCGATACTGACACCTGCTACCCCGGAACAATGCCTCAGACCCTCAAAGTAATATAAGTGCGTACTCTCTACAAAGATGCAAGTGCTCCTCCAATTGGAGCAAATGCTCCATTTCCACCCCCTGGTGGTGGTGGATCTACCCCTGGTGCCACAGCGCTAATGTCTCCTTTCGGCTCCTCTTCTTCCTTCTCTTCACTATCAGAGAATACTTCAATATAGTGGACCTTTCCTACAGTATATCGATGCCCTGATGCCCATGGTTCTTGGCAAGTAATGCAAAGCTTCCTTCTCCTTAAATCTCTTCGAACATAATCATTAAGAGGTCCTTTGCCCTATTTCTCCTTTGGGGGAGGAACGTTCACATATTTCCCCTTTGACTGAAAAGTGGGCTTTTACTGAAATGGAACTCTTTCCCTTGGCAAAGCATCTTGTAAATCCCTAGCCCTCTCAATGCCATATTGGGGCGCAGTTGGCCTACTAGAGTTTACCAACCCATGCAAAGGCTCTGCTATCCCATCAATGAACATATATACTCTCCTAGCTATAGATAAATCTGGCACCATAATGGAAAGTCTTAGGAATTTAGAGATATAGGTATCTAGATTTCCCGACTGCTTGAGCTTGTATAGCTCAACAAAGTGTGCCTCCAGATCTCTTCAGTCAAATATTTCTACCAACCTTCAGGTGGATTCTGCATATGCATTCAAATTTTCATGCCCCAATGTAGATAGACCATGAAACCACCATTCATGTTCTTCACATTCAAGGTGCAATGCTGGTATTTTAGTAGCTTCAATATCTTGTACTTGGTTCAACTAGAAATAGATGTCTAATTTTTCCACCCAAGCCTTGGCTCTGCACTTGGATGACCCATCAAAACCAGGTAGAAAGAATCTACCCATAGTACGTTGCAGATCATTGTTCTGCATATACCCTCCACTTATATTTTTATTACGAGGTCTCCTATTATCCTTGATCCGACAGAACTCCTAGAAGTTTAGATTCTCTTTGAATATTTGAGATTGAGACTCATACTCTAGAAAGAAATCACCAAGAGTATCTTATTCTTGGGGTCCTCCACCCCCATTTCCCACTGTTAGGAATTTAGGCATGGTGGAGCATTGGGAAACTTGTTGTATTACTGGTTGCTCACACCAGTGATGTGAAGTCCCAGAGCTTTCTCCATGTAGAAACCCTCTTGGGGTCTCATTTTGTCTTTCCATCCTCATCTCCTTGATTTCTTTGGTAATATATTGCATGGTTTGGAGAAGAAGCTTTGGAAACTCCTTTTCATCCATTTCTCTTGATATTGGGGTCTTGCCTTTGTCTTCTTCGTTGTTTGTAAAATAAAACCTTCGACCTCTATTAATATACCACTTCTTACATTCTATGATAGGTTCTTCTTATTTTTATGACATAGATGTAGTTCCTCACAGGATGAGCCAAGATTATGCTTTGATACCACTGTAATATTCCAAAATAGGAAAAAAAATAATATTGAACATAAAACTGGAAAATGCAGTAAACATCAACACATCAAAACATGAGAATATCATTGAGCCATTTTATTATATATGATAGCAGAAAATTAAGTAAATACCTTGAGGATAAGACATTCAAGCTACGCAAAACAAGCCTCAAATGACCCTATACATCAAGACGTGAAAAAATGCTACTAGATAGACTGTTGGAAGGCCATGACTGTGTAATCATTCTGGAAACAACTGCTACTGGAAATAGGAATGCATAGATCTACTGATATAGTGCTCAGAAAATGTCAGGATCAGAGATCTAAGCTTTCTAGCAAAATTCCAAGATAACCCAGCAAGGGTTTCTAGAAATACACAAGATGATAAATGCAGCTCTATGGCTCAATTATGCTCTGTAGATGGGTAATTGCTGGGAGGTGGCTGATATGATGAGAAAATAGCTTATACCAAGGAAACTTTTAAGGATGGAAGTTTATCTTAAATTTTAGAAAATTTAGCAAATCTTACTAGTCCCTGATATGCAAATTGTAAAATTTTTGACAATATTTTTTTAAAAACAAATATTTTTATAATGATTTTATATTAGTATATATAACATTTTTTCCATTTTTAAGGTAAAATAAATTTATACTATAAAATTTGGGTTAATCATTTTTAGAAAAATGGAAATTGGCGAATATTTTTTTTGGAAAAAACCTGGAAAACTAGGCCACCTGCAAATATTAGCCCCTAAAATTTTCCATGGATGATACTCCTCCCTATTGAATTTCCAGTTGAAGGGTTGCTCCCCTCACTGGAAAATAATCTCAAAATTTTCGATTATCAACCCTCCACTGAAACTTCCCTCCTAGATTGGGCAATTCCTAAAGGAGACTACGTTGCTAAAGGTGGTTGAAGATTGGCCTAATTTCGGATGATGGAATGAAGCTCAAAGGAACCTCTCCTAAGTGGGAACTCAAAGTCCCCAAAGGATGAGGGTGGGATTTCCGCCCAGAAACAACCTTGTGCTAAACAACACAGCAGACTCTACTAAACACCTGAAGCGTACAGAAATTCATAAAAGACCATACATAAGAAATATTTAGAATGCTTTCCATGGCTTCCATCCCCTTCCTTCTATGCTTTGTGAGCCTCCTCCCCCTTGGCCCCACTCAATAAAGATGTTACTCTCATGGCGAATTCCTCCCATTATGACTGTGTTGTCCTCCATTACCTTCACTACCTCCATGACTGCAGTGTTGATTTGGTCAACCTTGACCCCATCCACATGCATCGACCCCTATTCACACCAGGGAGTGCTTTATTCAACTAGATGCACTAATCTACTTTCACATTAGAAGTGGTTTTATTCCTACTAAAGATATTTGTGGGTCCCTCTACCCTCTTATTCATTTATTTTATTAAAAAAAACAAAATTTAATATTCCAACTAGCTAAACACTAATTAAGAATATTACACAACATAGGTTTATCATTGATTCCAATAAGATTTCTATTATTTTCAACCTGAAGGCACCTGCAAATGTGAAGAAATTGTGCTCCATTTTGGGACATACTAGATATTACAAAAAAAATATTCAAGGCTGTGCATTGATTACTACGTCGGTGGAAAAATTGTTGAAGAAGGATGCCTCTTTCTGCTGGGATGAGAGTTGCCGGAATAGTTTCAAGATAATTAAGGAGAAAATTATAATTGTGCCTATATTGGTATTCCCAAACTGGACAAAGGAATTCCATGTACATCTGGACGCTTCGTGTATCGAGATAGGTGTTGTAGCCGTGCAGCTAGGAGTTGGATATATTTATCACCCAATTGCATTTTCGAGCAGGAAATTGTCAAGTGTTACACGTAACTACTCGACAACAGAGAGAGACGAACTAGCTATGTTCTATGTGCTATAGAAGTTTCGTCACTATTTGTTGGGAGTCATTTTAAGATGTTTAAGAATCACACTGCTTTGAAGTATCTGGTCAACAAGCCTGTGCTGGGGGAGGGAGATTTCTCGATGGCTCTTATTATTTCAGGATTATGATTTTGAGGTGGTCGTCAATCTAGGGACGTTGAATACAAGTCCATATCACCTATCGTGCATCTAAAGTGGAGAGGAGCCAACTAGTTTGGAGGATGGATTACCAGATGCATAACTACATTCCACTAAAGTAGTCGATGACTACTTCATAGATATTATCCACTTTTTGATCACTAGTCATGTGCCTATGGAATATACAGTTAAGCAGAAGAAAGAATTGTTCTTGTGCGTGGATGACTTTACTTTGATTACTGGCTAGTTGTATAAGATGGGCATCGATGAGATATTGAGATGCTATGTGTCGGAGTTTGAAAGATAGAGCATCCTAGCTTAAGCACATGAAGGGTTTCTAGGAGGTCAATATTTAGGAAAACCAACTGCACATAAAATTTTGAGGGTTGGTTTGTGGTGGCCTATGATACATAGTGATGAAAAAATGTATTGTCGTGATTTTGATGTGTGTCAGAGAATAGGGAAACCGTCCCATAGAGATGAAATTCCACTCCAACCATAACTAAATTTTCAGGCTTTTGATAAGTGGGCCATTGAATTTGTAGAACCGATCAACCCTCCCAGAAAAAAGGCTAGCGCATGTTATATCATTACTGCAATAGAATTTTTTACTAGGTGGTAATAAGCTAAGCCTGTGAAAGATTGTAGCGTATAAATAGTTGCACACTTCATTTTTGATAATATCTTGACAAGTGCCCTAAAATATTGCTGAGTGACTAGGGTACACACTTTGTGAATGAGACTATCCCATCTTTGACAATGGAGTTTAGTATGTACCATCAGAAGAGTAAACCATATCATCCACAAGAAAATGGCATGGTAGAGGCCTTTAATAAGATTTTGGAGAATACACTCACAAAGGTTTGAAATGCTAATAAAAACGATTGGGATGTGTGCTTAACTGCGGTTTTATGGGAATATCAAACTACATGCAATAAATTGACCAGGAATACTACATTCAAGTTGGTATTTGGACAGGAAGCTGTTATGCCAATGGAGTAAATCGTCGCTAGTCTACGCATTGCAGGAGTCACTAACATGACCCATAAAGATAGTATGGAAGATAAAATGTCAGATCTAGTTGCACTGGGGGAAGACATATTCATTTTTGGTTTCCATCAGCAAGTGCAAAAGGCACGTGAAAAATCCTAGCATTAGAGGCACATCAGAAAAAATATTTTCAAGGAGGATGATTTAGTTTTTCTATATGAAAAAAAGTTTACGCGCCACCTGGGAAAGTTAAAAATGTATTAGCTCCGACCTTATGTTTTCAATGATATTTCGGAAGGAGGTGTGGTACATTTGGTTACCTTAAGGTGTGAGATCCTTCCTGGATTTTTGAATGGAAGTCAGTTGAAGCCGTATAGGGATGACCCTATCCCTGTGCGTGCCAAATGAATATATGGCCGGAGGAGTGTCTTAGCACCCCATACAATTGTAAGAGGGTGTAGGACCATAAAGAAGTTTTTAGAATATTTAAAAAGTGGGTATGCGTGACAAATATGGTGAAAGAGTAGATATCTTCAACGGTCGCATAGAGGCTACGCTCCGAAGATGAAGCAGTCACAGAGTGCCAAAAACTAGCTGTTGGAACAGTAAATCTAGATAAGACAACTTTATTACTGTTTGGAGGAGTGGATAAATGCATTTATTGAAGAGATTATGCCAAATTTGGAGCCATTTTAGCATTTATGGGGTTCCATCAATGAACATCAAACCTTTTAGGCCATTCCATATGTTAGGTCTCCATAGTTTGCAAGATTGGAAAGTACAAACGCTACAGAGCCTACATCAAAACCACTTTGGAATCTAAGGATCTAGCCATCCTAGATTCAAAGAGGGATCTCCCTATATGAATGTTTTCAAAGATATTATCTTTAAGGCTTATCATATGATATTAGGCTAGTTATAAGGCACGAGGGTTTTGTTTGTTTTGGGTGGGATGAACCTCATCAAAATAAAGGAAGTATTATGAAGGGTAAAGGTGTAAGTAGGTTGAAAATGGTTCAGCTGATAAGATAAGCAAGAGACAGCTTCAATCCATTAGGCTATGGAGTCATAAAGGATTTAATTGCACAACAAGTTTCAAAAGTGGTCCATGGGGAAAGTCATCTATGTCAAAGCATTATTTACATTGATTTGATGATATGGAAAAATAAAAAGTGTGTGAGAGAAGAAAACACACAAGAGAAACAAAGGACAGCCTAAGATCAGGTAAGTACTTCTAAACTAGCCTGCTTTTGGCATGCACTTAATAGAAAGACACGAAGTAACGTAAGATCAGGTAATTACTTTTAAACTAGCCTGTTTTTTATATACTTTCAAGAGAAAACATTAAAAATAAAGAATAGCTTAAGATCAGGTAAAGACTTTTAACTTAGCCTACTTTCATCATATTCTCAAAGGAAAACATTTATGATGAACATAAAAAGTAGTCTAAGATCAGGTAAGTACTTTTAAACTAGCTTGCTTTCAACATACTCTTAAGGAAACTTTTTCAGAGTCACTTTTGGAGAAGAAATCAGAGGACATGGCTAACCATAGACTTTTAGAATTCAACTTTACTTAGAAAACTCTTCAAGAACTTTTAAAGACAAAATCTCAAGCTACAATCAGCAAAACATGGGCTTACCAACATCCTTTGACTGATTACACTCTACTGATTTATCTTTAAATACACAATTTAGCAGAAAACATAAAAATAAAGATTATTCAGTGAGATTTAGGGTACTTAACAGTAAATCCTAATCTATCTTTTTTTTTCTTTATCAGAGAAAAGTGGACACAATGAAAATATAAAGAGAATAAAAATTACATTGAGAAACACATCACCATTGACATAGACCAGGATCCCATGAATCAGATTGTGTATTTGATGTTCAAACCAGTTACAATATTCAAGTCCAATGGGTCTTTACAGCTTCAAACTTCTCATCTCAGCCTATCTTTCTTCTATTACAATATAGAGCTTCAGCAGCCTCAAAAGCTATTTACAATTAAAGAGTGTTCAAAGACCAACCTCTATACTATCTTCTACAGAAGTATTTATAGAAGAATGAGGAGTTGGAGTGTAAGAAAGGTTTATTTGTTCAATTAATACAGAGTAATGGTTTATATTGACCTTTGGGAGGCCTAAGGGAGAATATTTCGAATGCTCATCTCTGTTTTAATCAATTTTACATTAAATTTCATCACCTTTAGTCTTTTTTATTGACTTTGAGGGCTTTTGGTAGGTTGGTAGTTAATTTTGAGCTGTCTTTTAAAAATATACCTGAATGTGTAATTAGTATGCATTCTTTTGATGAAATAAGCTCGTAAGTGGCAATTTGAGGAGTTATAGCCTCAATGATGTGGAATTCATAGGCTTCCTTTATTAATTTGCATGTCATGGTGGCTTTAAACACTACTTAAGCCCTGATTCTTTGCTTTAGGGCCTTTAAAATCACTTCGGGGTCTTTAATCCTTCTATACTGACTGTGTTTGCTATTTTTTGGGCTTTTTCATCTGTATTTTACCTTTTCCTACCTGTATGTAGCTTAAAAAATATGTTTTAACACTAAAACAACAGGGTTAAACCTTTTAATCTTCTATGCCTTACAGATTCAATATTTATCTTCGTTATTAATTTTTCTTTAGCCTTCTTTGAAGGGTCGTGCTCTTTACCCTTCGAATTTTATACACTAACCCTTCTCCATGGAAAAGTGGCTCTGGTGCACTGGGGTTTTGATTTATATAACCAATAATTGATTAAAACCCGGGTTTATGCCTAAAGAACTCCTTTTTTGTGTTGTTTTGGCTTCGGATGAGGCAATCCTTAGCCCTATCCCTTTCTGGACTGTATGAGGGCTTTCACCTTTAAAAATACCATCAAAATCTGCAAAAATCACAAAATATGTTATAAAAAACCTACGAGGTCAGAAAAACTGCTTACAGAGAGAGGCGGCAGAGGAGCACTGTAGAGGGGTGATTTATGCAGGCGGGATAGGGTTAACAAAGAAGAAGGTGAAAATCAGGTTCAAAATGGATTTTGACGTGAATTTGGCCTAGCGGTTTCTAGAAAACCACCGGTGGTTTTCACGTGACCCTCAGGTGGTAAGTGGTTTTTCCCAGATGGAATGCAATCAAACCGAAACGTGTCGCATGGCCTTTTGTGATACCACCGGTATCGCATGATTTTTTATTTTTAAACTCTAGACAGTGAAATCACGCAATACGTGATTCGCACCATCAGATGAGGAGGGGAAAATGCGACAGCGGGGATCTGGCACGATGAACAAGTTGCACGGTGGGGCTTTGAAGTGGGGGACCGGTGTCATGCAATGGTTGGAGGAGAGGACCAGGTAATGGAATGTGGGTTTGGAAGGGATTTGGGTGACGGGATGAGCGAGGACCGTCGGATTTAGATAAATCGACGGTGGAGATCATATGATGGAGTGATAAGGCGGGGTAAAGGAGGAAGAAGGTGAAGGAAATAAAGGGTGGTGGGGTGAACTACCGTCGTTAGATCTCCCAGATCGACGATGGGGGATCTGTCGTCGGGAGGATGAGTAAAGACAAAAAGGGAAGGGGCTAGGAATTAGGTAGGGGCGTGTTCCTATGGAGTGGTAGAGAACTGGGGGCAGAGGAAAGTAGGGCTAGGGGGTTAAGGACTTAGTGCCAGGTCGCAGGCACTTAGTTATGTGGTGGAGAAAAATCTGGGGGGGCGAGGGAAAGGGGGCTGAGAAAAAAAGTTTTAAGCACCTAGTTGCGGGGCTTGGGCACATGAGGGATAGGGGGCTGGAGCCTTAAGCCCTCTGGGGCTTAAGGCCTATGTTATTAATAAAAGTGGAATAAGTGGGTTTTTCATGGCCTTTTTAAGTCCTGAAAGCTATAAGGGAGGGTTATTAAACCATAACAAAGGGTTTTATATCCATAAGAGGTAATTATTTATGAAATTAAAGGTGATTTTGAAGGTTTTTTAGGATGATGGAAGGAAAATGAAAGAGATAAAAGGATTTTTTTCAAAGGAAAATGGAGGATAAGAAAGGGCCATAATGAGTGAATGAAATGATGAAAAATGGGGTTGTTAGTAAACAGTTTTCTTTGGGAATAGTAGGTTTTCTTGGTGGATCTTTTGAAGGGAACAACATAATGGAATAGCATTAGGGAACAACACTATTAGGGAACAACAATGTTAGGGAACAACAATAAGGAACAACACTGCTAGGGAACAACAGTCTTCAAGAATGAGTAATTTTCTATGAAGATGATCTCTTGAAGACTCAAGGCCTATTTTAGCCATCATTTTCTTATGAAAAAATTCACTGATGGCTAAGAGTGGCTCCACTTGTGGATGGAAGCTCCTTGGAGGTGTCAAGAACTTTAGAATTTGATCTCTGCGATGTAGAAATGTGCCTCATCCATTTACAACCTTTATTCTCTGATCATGCTTCTTTAGAAAAGATGATCATTATTTCATATCAGCAAACAAATTTCTCCCAAACATTCTACCTACACATCCTACTTCCTAACATTTTCTCTTCAGAAGGTGCACTTGGACTTGTAGACCTTAAACATCAACATTCTATTCTTTTGAAAATAGGAAAAAATAATCTAAATCTACCCTTATGTATTCCATGAGTTCAAATTAGACTGTTGAACTCATAAATTTTCTACCTAAGCTACTATCCGCTAGGATTAGACTGTCTAGCAAATTTTATTCTCTATCTTCTAAAATAGAAATTTAAACATGGTCAAATCAGGATTAGACTATCTGAATTTAAAATAAAACTCTGAAGTCTTAAGTTCTGAAAAAATAAAAGACATCCTTCTTTCTCTCTTTAGCTTTGGTTTTGATCTTTTTGGAGCTGTTCTCTTTTTTTCTTGGTTCAGATTTTGAGCAGATTCAAACCAATTATTCATCAAACTTTACAGGTTCAGAATTTGAGCTTGTTTGAACCTCTGTTTTTCTATCCTAATTTTTTCTACTGATAAGCCAAGATTGAACAGTTTGGAAAATATTTTTTAGTAATCTATCAGCAGAAAATTTAAATCTATCTTAGTCATGATTAGGCTGTATGACTAAAATAGCAGTGCTGTTTTTGGTAGTGGCATTTAAGCTTGCTCACTTTAAAAATTTCTCTTTTTTTGGGTATGGTGTTGTACCTTTCTTGTTTTATTTCTACCCTCTTTTATTCTTATTGTTTTTGTGTTTTTCTTTTTTTAAATTGAAAAGTAGTGATATATACAATGAAAAGAAAGCTCTTAAATTTTAAAATATTAGCTAACAAAAATAATGTTTGAGAACCCTACCATTGACATGACCTCCAAAGTATTCAGGTCCATCCAATTCTTGCAGAAAAAATGCATTGTTTCCAATGGAAGATTAGATAAGATAAGGGCCTTGCCATAAGTTATCAAATTTTACATGTTTGCCCTTATCTTCTTTTCTTGAATCCCATTTTAAAACTTTATCACCAATCTTGAAATCACTTTCCTTGGTTCTTTTGTCAAACAACTTCTTGATGTTTTCTTGTATTTGTTGTGCTCTAATGTACACTTCCTCTCTGGTTTGTTGTAGATGTATAGTCTGGTTTATTCTTCTTGTCACATCATCATCTTCATACTATACTTCCCGAATCAGCTTCATGACTGGCACTCCTAAATTGGTTGAAAATATTGCATCAGTTCCATAAACTAGCTGGTAGGGAGACATTTCGATAGATTTTTTAATGGTTGGTCTGTCTTCCCATAAAGCATGTACTAGCTTATGGTGCCATGATTTCTTGTTTTCTTCTAGCAACTTCTTGATAATGTGTACTAGAATTTTATTTAAGGACTCTGCCAGCCCATTACCTTGAGGGTAATAAGCTGGGGAATGACCCAATATGATCTGATACTTATGACAAAACTCTACCATATTTTTATACCCAAATGCAGCTGCATTGTTAGTTATGATCTTTCTAGGATATCCGAATCTTGAAAGTATATGGTTTTCAAGGAATGAGATGATGACTGAGTCTGTGGAATTCCTAGAGGGGATAGCTTCTATCCACTTGGTAAAATAATCTATTGATGTGAGGATCCATCTATGTTGTGCAGATGAGGGAGGATGGATTTCCCCAATGAATTCTAGACCCCACTGCTAAAAAGGAGCTTCAATAGTGATTGGTTGCAGAGGTAAGGGAATAAATTTTCTTTTGCCTTCAAAAATTTGGCATTTATGACAGGCAATAATCATTTTATGGAAATATTGAAAGAGGGTGGGCCAGTAATAGCCGGCTCTAAGGATTTTGTTATCATTTGATTTCTAGTAGAGGTGGCCTCCACATTCTCCTTCATGAAACTCATGCTTGATCTTATCTACATCGTTCTCAAGCAAACTTTTAAGCAATAATCCACTAGAATTTTTCCAATATAAACATTTATTCAAAATGCAGTAATTTAAAGCTTTCAACTTTAAGAATATTGCCTTTGTTTAAGAAAAACGAGGAGGGACATTAAGATTGAGAAAAACATACAAAATATCAGCATACCAAGATGAATTCAAAAAATGATCTTCAATTATTGGAGTTGAGAACTCCTCCTGTTCATCTAATGCATCAAACATGTTTATATCAAGAGCTTGGAAGTTGGATTCAGCCATAATTTTTGTTATTCCTTGACCTTTTATGAGCTTAGTGGGCTTGATTTATAAGTCATACTCTAGAATTACAGCAATCCACTTTCCTCTTTTTCCATCTGGATCTTGGGACAATATGTCGTTTACAACTGAATGAGGCACAAATGCTACTACGTGGGAGTGTAAAATGTAAACTCTAAAGTCCTTTAAGGCTTTGACAAAGGCAAAGGCTTGTTTTTCCATTATGTTATACTTCAGGGGTGCATCTCTCAATGCCTTGCTGAAAAATGCAATGGGCTGCTCTTGTCCATTCAAATTCTTCTGTAATAGGACAACAACTACTGTGTGTTCTGATGCAAGTGAAAAAATGAAGAAATATTTTGAAAACTTAGGACTGATAAGAACTGGTGTTTTGGTGAGTGCTTGTTTTACGAATTCAAATGATTTCTTTGCTTCTAAGGTCAATTTGTCTCCCTCTTCTTTCTTCAACATGTTTGTTATGTTTCTAAGGAGTTCAGCTAAATTGGGTATGAACCTTATCAAGAAATTAATCTTTCCAATGGAGGATTGAAGTTCCTTGATGTTTCTAGGATGGCTAATTTGCAATATGCCATCAATCCTCTTCAGGTCTATCCTTATTCCTTCTTCTGATATGATATGCCAAAGAAGTTTACCTTCCTGGAGGCCAAACAATGTTTTCTTTGGGTTTAAGGACATCCCAAATTTTTTACACGTTTCAAAGACCTTTCTCAAGTGTATTAGGTGTTATTCATCTATTTTAGAATAAACAGTTATATCATCAAGGTAAATCACAATGAAGTAACTTGTTTCTTCTGAAAATGAAATATCCACGGCTCTCTGAAATGTGGCACCAACATTCATTAAACCAAAGGGAATTTTCAAATACATGAAAGTACCCTAAGGTGTAGTAAAGGTTGTTTTAAGTTGATCATCGGGATGTACCAAAATTTGATTGTACCCTGAGAAGCCATCTAGCAAAGAAATTATTTTATAACCAACTACCTTTTGTAGAATATGATCCATTTTGGGCAAAGGATAGTTGTCCTTAAGTGAGGCTTTGTTTAAGTTTCTAAAATCAATGCAAAGCCTTATCTCTCCTGTTTTCTTCCTAACTGATACAAGATTAGACACCCACTCAGAGTATCTAACAGGGACTATAATTCCAGCATCATACATTTTCCTAATTTATTTCTCTACCAGAGGTAATTGAATAGGTTAGATTCTGTGTAATTCTTATTTAACAGTCTTCTAGTTTTCTTTGAGGGGTATCTTGTGCTGAATTATTTCTGTATCATATGATTTCATATCTTCATAGCTCCATGCAAAAATATCAAAAAATTCTTTAAAAAACTCAATGTATTTCATTTTGATATGAGCTAGCATGCTATGTTTTAGATAGTTTAATTATTTTGGGCTTTTCCTTGCTGCCTATGTTGCATTCATCCACTTCAGATTCAATAGGTTCTATTTTTGGCTTCTTTGCCACATCATTCAAGTCAAACAACTCCTCTAAAGGGAGCAGTCCTTTAGGCAAGCTTTGGTATTTGGATTGCAACACTTCTAAGTCTTAATTTTCCAAATATATGCTACTTTCTGTCATATGTTGGAATTCATTTGTTAACAGATTTATTTCTGCAATCTCTGGAGACTTTTCTTCTTCAGTAAGTGGATTTTCTTCAGTAGGACATTCTTCATCATAATTTGAATATGAGTTTGGTGTCTCAAATTCATTTTTGGACTGTAGGAAGTCTTCTATTTGTTTATCTCCATCAAAAGCTTTCCAATATCTTTCATTATCTGGGACAGCTGGTCTAAATTTGACTTGGGTGGTGCATTGCTTGGTTTCATAAGGTGTTAGACAAGTTCTAGCAGCAAAGGCTAAACTATTGGCAAGGACATTTTGGTTTCTTGAGATAAAGATAAAATGGAATTCATCAAATGTTTTTAACAAGTCCATGGCATCATCTCTATAGGCTCTAAGTCTGGGATGTTTAGCACTGTACTCCCCATTTACTTGCCTCATTATCAACTCTGGATCTCCATGGAATTTTATTCTTTTGGCCCCTAGTTTTTTCAATAAATGTAGGCCTAAAAGGAAAGCCTCATACTCTGCTATGTTGTTTGTACATTGAAAGTTTAATCTGTAGGAATTCCCTTCAACATGATTTTTCTTAGTGTTTTATATCCATATGCCTGCTCCTAGATCATTTTTAGTGCAAGACCCATCAAAATTCATGCTCCAAAGAGGACTATTTTCATATTTGAGATTTATTTCATTGTTGTCTTCTCAATATTTTTCATTATTTTGTTCTGTACAAGGGTCTGCACTACGTTTTTTTGAGTTTTGTTCCTCAAGTTTTTCAATGTTTTGAGGTGTTACTTCTTTATTTTTATGATCTTAATTATACTTATGACTATTCTAAACCTCAAGACCTCTACTATGTTTGCTGTAAATTTCTGAATCAACAAACTATTTTTTAATTTCCTTTTTTTTTTCCTCTTTATTAATTTCTGCAACTATGTTTGCATGTGAATTGATTACATCATTTGATGGTTTTTCATTGAATAACTCTCGCTCTTTAGGAATATCATCATTGAAAATAATGAAAGAGTCAAGGTCAATTTGTATGGAGTGAAGAGGAGAGTTTTCTAGTCTTTCTTGGCTACTCACCATGTATTTCATGTGTGTTTCCCTATAGATTCTTCTAGGTTGACTGAAGACAGAGATGGTGGCATAAGTCATATCCATCTGCATATTACCTTGTAACTTAGCACCCCATGACCTTGAAAGAAGCATGCCATATTTGGGGGGTATATCAACCACTACAATGTCCATCACTAAACTCTTGGCTAGAATTTGGGCTAAGTTAACACATAGATCTTTTGTTAGGCTTAATAATTTCACCCTACTCCAATCAAATGAATATGATGCTCCTGAATCAAGCATGGCATTGTGTAAAATATTATCATGGATGTTCAAACTGATGTAGAATGGAGGGGTAGTTCCTTCTTGAAATTTTCCTTCAATTTTTGGTCCAAATATGAGCTTTGGGGTATCATCATTTAAGTTGACAGTGTCGTGAACATATTCTATGTTCAAAGCCTTCAAAATCTGACCTCTGTATACATTTTTAGTGACTAACTTAGTAATTGGGACAGAGATTTTTATTTTGGATATTTCATTCTCTAGGCTAAAAGGAATCTGATTTTTCAAAATGTGTAATTCAGCCTTGTTAGTCACTCCTTGCTCAGCAAAATCAGGTTGCTGATTTCTAGTATTTAAAACAGTTAGAATATTTTTTTCAAGAGCATTAGCTGAGGTGCTAGTGCTACTGGGGTTAACACTCTGTTTTTAATTATATTGGGTGTTTTTCCCTTTGTTTGGATCAGAATTTACAGCCACTATTTTATGAATTTCTGATGTCTTTTTGGAAACATTTTCATGGTTGTTTTTAGCAGATTTATCAAAGGTTTTTCTCCTGGGATTTTCTTGATTATTTTTACTTCTCAGGTCATATTGTTTAGATTATCCTATGATGGCATTTTTAGAGTATTGTTCATAATAATTAGTTTGTGTTCTTTTGTCATCATAAGGTGTATATAGACCTTGTTTTCTTTCATGGAGGAAATCAGAATCGTCATTGCTTACTCCCAGCATGTTCATGTTGTCATCGTCTATTTGTTCATTTGTCTCTTCATCCTCATTAACATAATTTTCTTGGAAAGGGGGTCTGATCTGTTGATCATCCTCTCTTTGTCTGCTTTGAGGTTGATTTCTCCTAAAGTTCTAATTGTGTCTTTGAGATTGATTTCTGTTTTGGGGGGCTGATTGATTTTCTCTAGATTGTGCTCTCTCAAGTATGCTCATTTTATTCATCATTTCCTCCATCATTCTCTCCATTTTTGAGCTAGATATGGAAGTTGCAGTTTCCTCCCTAAAAGATACTTTCCTTTCATTCCTCATCCTAGCTCTTTTTTCAATTAGATTTACTTCTACAGCTAGAGCTCCCTTCTGCATATCTTTCAAAGTCAAGGGATCTCTTTCTCTTAGCTGATATGCCATTTCCAGATCAAATCCTTCAGGAAATTTGGTGAAAGATGATCCTTGTGGAGGTTTCAAATCTGGGGGTAATGCATTATAAACACTATTGAATCTAGTGCAATAATTTTGAACACTTTGCCCAGTGTTTCTCTTGAGGTTGTTGTAATCTGAGAGAATTTGGAGAGGGTTTTTTCTGACTTCCCATTTGTTTAGGAATGATTGATGGAGAGCTTGGAGGTCATTAATGTTATGAGGTTTTAAGCCTTTGAACCATTTTCTTGCTTCTCCTCCTAAACTTTGAGCAAAAAATCTGAGTTTGAAAGTTTCATCATCAATCTCGTTTCTATCAAATAGTCATTCATCTTGTCCACATGTTGTGAAGCAGTAGTAGAATCACTAGCATCATATAATGGAATCTTGTACTGATAGTCCTATGGTAGATTGACTAAAGGTAAAGGATGGACTAGAGGAGCATACCATGTTGCCATGATAGGAGGTTGTGGAAAAAATGGGGGGTTTACAGGTGGAGGATGTAAGATAGGACGTGGTTGATGGAATGAAGCACTTTGAACAGTGGGAGTATGGGTAACAGAAGTGGATGGACTAGAAAGAGACTGTTCAGTAGATCTTGGATGATAGAAACCAAAATTATGAAGGAAATGTAAATCAGGTGGGGTAGTTTCTCTGCTAATAGTTTTCTCCCCACTATGTTGGGGTGAGTGTGAAGGCTCAAAGTCTATCTGAACAATATCATCAAGTGACCTAGTTCTGGATGGGTTTCTTAAGTCAAATTGTGTATTTTATAGAGCTAAGAGGTTTTCAGGAACATAAATAGCTCTATGAATTGGTCTGATAACAGTTGGTGTTTTAGACTTAGGAGATTTCCTAAGTACACTTTCTGTATTATCAACTGTTTTAGGAGGATTTGGGTCAGGATAGGCTCTATTATAAATTCTTCTAGAAGCCACTATGTTGTGTTTTCAGACCCAAGTGATAAGAAAATTTTAACCAAGTATGACAATCTTTAATAGGCTAACTGATCTTTTAAAAAGAAAACTTAATCCTCAAAGTTCCTTAACTGAGTTTATATGATGTTATGATAGAAATGGGTCTCCCAGTAGAGTCTTTAGGTAAATTTAGAAATGTGGAGTCACCAGGTGGAAATTTCTAGCTTTGGGAGGAAAAATGTTTTATGGTCCACCACCACTAATTTGTCTGAATACTAATCTGAAATTTTTTTTGGGTTTTTTGAGTTTTTTACAGTCCTTTGGGTTGTGAGAGTGTCCTACATCTACTTCAACACTTAGCTACAGTGATGAGACAAACAAAGTTTACTATGTAGCTTACTTAGCTGATCTCTCCAAGGTTTGATAAGGGTCTATTAGAATCCTAAGAAGTACCTATATTGCCACTGATTCAGACAAGTCCTATCATGATCACCAATATGCTTGGTAGTGCTTGAAGAAATCTACTCATTCTTGACTGAATACTGAGTGTTTTGTTTGAAGTATTTTTACTCAGAAACTCCCCAGTATGGTCGCCACTCTTTGAGGTCTTCGTAGTTTGCAATATTGGCAAGTACAAATGCTACAGAGCCTACATCAAAGCCACTTTTAAATCTTAGCATCTAGCTATCCTAGATTCAGATAGGGATCTCTCTATATGAATGGTTTCAAAGATATGATCTTTAAGGCTTATGATATGATATTAGGCTATTTATAAGGCACAAGGGTTTTGTTTGTTTTGTTTGGGATGAACCTCATCAAAATAAAGGAAGCTTATGAGGGGTAAAGGTGTAAGTAGGTTGAAAATGGTTCAGCTAATAAGATAAGCAAGAGACAGCTTCAATCCATTGGGCTATGGAGTCATAAAGGATTTAATTGCACAAAAAGTTTCAAAAGTGGTCCATGGGGAAAATCATCTATGTCAAAGGATTATTTAGATTGATTTGATGATATGGAAACATAAAAAGTATGTGAGAGAAGCAAACACACAAGAGAAAAAAAGGATATCCTAAGATCAGGTAAGTACTTCTAAACTAGCCTGCTTTTGGCATGCACTTAATAGAAAGACATGAAGTAACCTAAGATCAGGTAAGTACTTTTAAACTAGCCTGCTTTTGATATACTTTCAAGAGAAAACATTAAAAACAAAGAATAGCTTAATATCAGGTCAAGACTTTTAACTTAGCCTTCTTTCAGCATATTCTCAAAGGAAAACATTTATGATGAACATAAAAATTAGTCTAAGATCAGGTAAGTACTTTTAAACTAGCTCGCTTTCAACATACTCTTAAGGAAAATTTTTCAGAGTAAATTTTGGAGAAGAAATTAGAAGACAGGGCTAACCATAGACTTCCCTAATTCAACTTTACTTAGAAAACTCTTCAAGAAATTTTAAAGACATAATATCAAGCTACACTCAGCAAAACATGGGCTTACCAACATTCTTTGACTAATTACACTCTACTGATTTATCTTTAAATACACAATTTAGCAGAAAACATAAAAATAAATATTATTTAGTGAGATTTAGGGTACTTAACAGTAAACACTAATCTATATTTGTTGTTCTTTATTAGAGAAAAGTGGAGAGAATTAAAACATAAAGAGAATAACAATTACAGTGAGAAACACATCACCATTGACATAGACCAGGATCCCATGAATCAGCTTGTGTATTTGATGTTCAAACCAATTACAATCTTCAAGTCTAGTGGGTCTTTACAGCTTCAAACTTCTCATCTCAGCCTATCTTTCTTCTATTACAATATAGAGCTTCAGCAACCTCAAAAGCTATTTACAATTAAAGAGTATTCAAAGACCAACCTCTATATTATCTTCTATCGAAGTATTTATAGAAGAACAAGGAGGTGGAGTGTAATAAAGGTTAATTTGTTCAATTAATACAAAGTAATGGTTTATTGACCTTTGGGAGGCCTAAGGGAGAAGATTTTGAATGCTCATCTCTATTTTAATCAATTTTACATTAAATCTCATCACCTTTAGTATTTTTTTTTACTTTGAGGGCTTTTGGTAGGTTGGTAGTTAATTTTGAGCTGTCTTTTAAAAATATCCCTGATTGTGTAATTAATATGCATTCTTTTGATGAAATAAGCTCACAAGTGGCAGTTTGAGGAGTTATAGCCTCAATGATGTGGCATTCGAAGGCTTCCTTTATTAATTTTCCTGTCTTGGTGGCTTTAAACATTGGTTAAGCCCTGATTCTTTGCTTAAGGGCCTTAAAATCACTTCGGGGTCTTTAATCCTTATATGCTAAATGTGTTTTTTGTTTTTTGGGCTTTTTCATCTGCATTTTACCTTTTCCGGCCTGTATCTAGCTTAAAAATTGTGTTTTAACACTAAAACAGTGAGATTATACCTTTTAATCTTCTAGGCCTTACAAATTCAATATTTATCTTTGTGCTTAATTCATCTTTCGCCTTCTTTGAGGGGTCATGCTCTTTACCCTTCGACGTTTATACACTAACCCTTATCCATGGACAAGTGGCTCTGGTGCACTAGGGTTTTGATTTATATAACCAATAATTGATTGAAACCCAGGTTTATGCCTAAAGAACTCCTTTTATGTGTTGTTTGGGCTTCGGATGAGGCAATCCTCAGCCCTGTCCCTTTGTGGACTATATGAGGGCTTCCGCCTTTAAAATTACCATCAAAACCTACACAAATCACAAAATACGTTATAAAAAACCTACAAGATCGGAAAAACTACTTGCGGAGAGAGGCAGAGGCAGAGGAGCATTTTAGAGGGGTTATTTATGCAGGCGGGAGAGGCTTAACGAAGAATAAGGCAAAAGTCGGGTTCAAAATGGATTTTGGCGCGAATTTGGCCTAGCGGTTTCTAGAAAACCACCAGTGGTTTTCATGTGACCCTCGAGTGGTAAGTGGTTTTGTCCAGATGGAACGCGATCCAACCAAAACGTGTCGCGTGGCATTTTTCAATACCGCCAATATCGCGTGATTTTTTATTGTGAAAATCCAGACAGTGAAATCGTGCGATACACAATTCGCACTGTCGGATGAGGAGGGGCAAATCCGACGGTGGGGCTCTGACACGATGAAAAAGTTGCACGGTGGGGGTTTGAAGTGGGGGACAGGTGTCATGCAACAGTTAGATAAGAGGACCGAGTACTGGAATATGGGTTTGGAGGATATTTGGGTGACGGGATGAGCGAGGACCGTCGGATTTAGATTAATCGATGGCGGAGATCATATGATGGAGTGATAAGGCGGGGCAAAGGAGGAATAAGGGGAAGGAAATAAAGGGTGGCAGGGTGAACTACCACCGTTAGATCTCCCAGATCAACGGTGGGGGATTTGTCATTAGGAGGATGAGTAAAGACAAAAAGGGAAGGGGCTGGGGATTAGGTAGGGGCGTGGTCTTGTGGAGTGGTAGAGAACCGGGGGCGGAGGAAAGTAGGGCTAGGGGGTTAAGAACTTAGTGCCAGGTCGCAGGCACTTATTTATGTGGCAGAGAAAAATCTGGGGGGCCGAGGGAAAGGGGGCAGAGAGAAAATGTTTTAAGTGCCTGGTTGTGGGGTTTGGGCACGTGAGGGATAGGGGGTTGGAGCCTTAGGCCCTCAGGGGCTTAAGGCATGTGTTATTAATAAAAGTAGAATAAGTGGTCTTTTCATGGCCTTTTGAACTCCCGAAATCCATAAGGGAGGGTTATTAAACCATAACAAAGGGTTTTATAGCCATAAGAGTTAATTTTTTATGAAATGAAAGGTGATTTTGAAGGTTTTTCAGGATGATGGAAGGAAAATTAAAGAGAGAAAAGGAGTTTTTTCAGAGGAAAATGGAGGATAAGAAAGGGCCATAATGAGTGAATGAAATGATGAAAAATGGGGCTGTTAGTAAATAGTTTTCTTTGGGAACAACAGGTTTTCTTGGTGGATCTTTTGAAGGGAACATCATAAGGGAACAACATTAGGGAACAACAATAAGTAATAGCACTACTAGGGAACAATAGTCTTCAAGAATGAGTAATTTTATATGAAAATGATCTCTTTAAGACTCAAGGCCTGTTTTAGCCATCATTTTCTTATGAAAAAATTTACTAATGGCTAACACCATCATTAAAAATATGATAGGGAGGGTGACATTAGTTACCTTTTCTTTCCAAGTGATTTGTGCCCATTTCTATTAATGTGAAATATGATGCACCAATGAGGGTTAGGAAATTTAATCCATCCAATTATGACTGCTACTAATCCTACCCTCTCTGTGACGCCCGCTAAAGAAGCCCTTGAACCATAATCTCAACTATAGAAAATTATGAAAGGATAGGCTTCAGGGACTCGAAAGTCTCCGTGCAAGATGACTAAAAAACCTAAGTCAACCTCACATGAGAGACAGAAGATACCTATGGCTAATGAGCTCTAAATAATCAGTGAAGAGAATGTTGTCAAAGATATTGATACATTGTCATGGCTACTGAAGTATGTGGCACCGCGTAAAGTATCTATGGAGGTAACGAGGGATCTGGATAAGGTATAGTCATACTTTAATATCCCATTGACCCCACAAGTTGTGCCATTGGAAGGGGATTTGTTTGCTAAAATCCCTTTGTTGGAGATGGAAGACTCGGACCTGGATGACCATGATATGTTCACTAAACCTGCTCCATCGATGTATTTGGAGTAGGTTCCCTAAGATGGAGGGGTAGTTAAGGTTGAACCCAATCCTTGGGCATTGGAAATGCAGAATTCAAGGTTGTTTCATATGTTGAACATCCCACATTTTGGGCACAATTGGATAAATGATATCTGTGTGCAACAGTTGCTCTCCCTGGTGCACGATAGTTGCCTGTGGCTAGGAGGCCCAATCCCTATTAATGAAGCATTGATCCACCAGATAACTAATGTTCCCTGTCACGGAACGGGCTTAGTGACAGGATTTTGAGGAAAGGGCCAGGAGAAGCATTTTGTTGATAAAGTCAAAGAAACATATCAAGTGTCTCACAAAACCTAGAGGTTTGTCGTCAGTGATATAAATGACCTTGCGGTCAAATTTGGCACACTAATACTTTCTTGCAATATGATGAGGAACTATCATGTTAAGGATTTTTTGGCACCATTAATTACATTGGTTGGGAAATGTGAGAAAGGTGTGCAGTATAAATGGTTGAAGTACCTCTGCGCAGAATTTTTGGAGAATGTCCGTGAGGTACAGGAGGAAGGAAAACATTTTTATTATGCTTGGCTACTGGTGCTGATTGCGTTGATTTCTTGGAGGCCACCAGAACAAGTCTAGTTCCTAGATATCGAGCCCAACCTTTGTGAATATTCATGATATGTGACATTATGGAACTCCAAGCTCCCTTCTCAGATCAATAAAAACAAAAAAAATTGGGTATTTTTGATGCAGAATTATTTGAAGCAGTGAATTACAAGCCACATCTATCACCAACATTGTACAATCAGTACAGGCACATCGTGAATTTAAAATCCACATTTCAAAACATACACATCCGTGAAAATACGGATGTCGAATGTGTTTGGTATGATCTGCCCTACATGATCACGAAGGGTGACCTTGCGCGCATTACAACAGAATGACCAATGTTGTGGTTAGAAGCAACCACAGCTGGAGGCACATCCCTCCATCCCGTTGAAGACTCCTACAAATACTTGCAAGCCCAAGGATCAGCAAACAAATACACAACCGAAGGATAAGAAGGCACTGAAGGAGATGGATCTGACCACTATGAGTGAAAATATCGACCTGCGCAATGATGAGGAAATGGAAGAGAAGGGTGGAGACATTTTCATTGCCTCGGTAGACATGCAGTGAGAAATAAAGCATGGAACTCATACCACCCTAGGGTCACGCACAAAGAGGAAGGCTTCTAAGAAGACCAAGACAGATCCATTGACCCTCAGAGAGGAGGACTTGGAAATATCAGCAATACAATCTGTTATCATTCTATAATTTTAAGATTGGAAAGAATAATCATAAAGTGACAACATCAAACTACTTTGGAGCCTAGGATATAGCCATCGTAGACTCGGAGAGGGATCTCTCTCTAACATTTATCTTTGTTTTTAATGCTTTATGATATTAGGCTAGTTAAACTAATTGTGAAAGTTGTTTTTTTATTAATAGTTTTGGTTGGATTAAGGGATCTCTTAAAACCATTTCCATTGGGCTATGGAGTCACAACATGCTAGGTGGTTGCATCAATTTTTCCAGAGAAATTACAAGGAAAGCTAACTCTATTTACTAAATATTTATAACATAGTGACTTATGGAATGAAGAAAAGTGATTTCAGTAGTGGTTTAAAAGAAATTATGTAGTCTTAAACCAAACCTCAGAAGAGAAACACATAAATTGTAAACACATCCAGAATTGAGGTGCTCTATGCAGCAAATCTCAATCTTTAGATTTATGTTTTACAATTAGAATTTAAATGATACATTGAAAGAAATAATAGTGGGAAACATTAAACATAGTAAAGGAGAGTCATCACTAGGAAAAAACAACACAATAATTTTGCAAAATGGTCTTTTATTATTGATGCTCTAGCTCCAAAATTGCAATGATCCAACAAAAAAAGCTTACAATATAGGGTCCAACCTGATACTGAACAAAAATGAGGTATTTAAACTAATTTCTAGTGATTTTCGTATCTACATGCGAATTCTGTTATTTATTACAATGATAACTAAAAATTGACAAATGTGACCACCACGTGGACATGTTAGAATAGTTATGACAAGTGGTTGCAATCTCCATGAAGTCATTGTTGTGTGTTGTAGCTAATTGCTATGCTGGCAGATCTGAGTTTGATATGTTGAACTGACACACTCGTCTGCAGAATTAATTTATGAGCTGAGATGGTTTTTTCGCTGATGTGCTGAGCTATCACCCTTCTTGGTAGTCACATAACTTCTCCCATTCTTGTGGATTCGTAATATTGATTCTAATTAGATTCCTATATATTTCATCAGTCTTTGTATACTTCATGAATGTTGGCCTTAACTGTAAAATATGTTTGATATCATGTTGAATGTACAAATCATTATCCATAGCCTCTAAGAAGGCTCTTCTGGTCATTGAACCTTTTATTCCTGCAAATTTTGTGGTATCCTTGGAAATATCCTTTAGAATTTTGACATAATCTGAACTGTGCATGAGATTTTCATTGATCACAAAAAGAGAAGGAAGTCCTCTTTTGATCAGTGTTTCAATTCTATTGAGAAATATTCTTACACCAATCTGTAGTTGATGACACTTATCTTCTAGATGTGTAACCAAAAAAAAATTGTTTAGCAATTTCTTGACCTTTAGGATGGTTGTTGTCCTGTCCTCCACTCCTAATGGTTCCAATTCGAAACTTATTTTGAAATTCAAGAGTTTGATGATATTTTTTGCAGTTCCAGGCGTGCCTATCAACTCTTTGTTGGCTTTTCCAATGGAAACACTCACTAATCCAATTATATTTCTCTGTTCAAAAATTTTGGATGGAGGGCCATATCTCATTCATGGACTCAATAATACAAGTCCAAACAATTTCCTTAGATTGGCCAATAGTCTGCCCAATAGTAAATTCACTCTCTGCCTTGATAAATTTCTCAATCTGGTTATGAGCCCTCTGTATCTCAATCTCATGGGCATTGTCTAATATTTTCTTGAAATCCTTCAGATTGTTGATTTTTTCATCAATATTTTTAATCTCTGTTATTTGAAGGGTCGTGTTATCCATAGCCTTGGCTAGCTTCTCTGCACCACCTGATGATCTTATTGTTGAAGGTGTTTTTGTAGGAATGGATACAATTGGTACAACCTCTAATGGAACAATGGCCATTTCTGCTATCTTGTTTTCTTTCAATAGTTTCTCCATCTCCATTTCCATCTGATTTAGCTGTGCAGACTGCTCCATGATAAATTTTATCATATCATCCCTCTATGCTTCATTTTATTCAATGTATTTTTTCAAGGGGTTTTTAGTTGTTGATAGTTTGAGTTGTTTCCTGAGGGCCACTATATCAACATTCTTTTTCTTTAATATTTCTTCCACGACCTCCACATTTCTTGGGTCATACCCGTATTCACTACTAAATCCTCAAATGATTTGATTATTGTGTCTTTGGATAGAGAATATATCTTCTCCATCTTCAGGTGAGATTGAAAATTAGACAAAGATATCTACAGTTTGGACAAGCTCATGGAAGTGCTGGTCAAAGTGGAGGAAATCATTTCTCCAGTTTGCTAATGCATTTCCATCTAATCTATTGGATTGATATCTTGTACGTAAAATTCAAAAGCAGTGTTCTTGTAGTCTGCAGGTGCTTTGGGCTGAGAGATCTGTACTTGAAAGAAGGCCATTCTCATTTTGTCTTTCTCTGAATCAAAGGGTGATAAAATCCTACTCTATGTACTGCTTTCTGTTTCCAGAACTGATTGTAGGTGTTGGTTTTGAGAATTTCATTTTTCCTCTTGATCTCTCTAAATGTATCATAGATGTGTTCCTTCTTCCCCACTGTAGCTGTACTGAGTGGATGTGGGAGTTTGTATGTTATACTGCTGGAAAGGAATGGTGGCTAAAGATGTGGAGAATATGGTTTGGCCACCTTCTGGAGAATAACTTGGAGAGTCCCTAATGGTGATGACTTTATGTTGTTCTTTTTCACTTCTCTAGTCAATGTCCATATGGAATCTAGCTCTTTTTCTATATTTCATCTTAAATTCTCTACTTGATGTATTAGTCTCCATATCATACTGATCATCTCTTATCCTCTTCCCTGTTGTTTCTTTCTCTGGTTCTTTTCCCTTGTCTTCTGTGTCTCTTGTAGTCTTCTTTTCATATGGAGTGGGGGTTTGAGTGCTTGAAGTGGAGATCACCTGTTCTTTGGCTTCTTATAGTGTATTGGCTACCAACTCTGCTTGATTCATGTATTGTTTTATCTCAGGCCTGTGTGTATGGATGTATGGTGTTGATTTGTTATCTATCCTTTTCATGGAGATGATCCCCAATGGGTCATAAGACTAGGTGAAACTATGAATGAGTTTCATCTCCTTCAATATCTTATCGGCCTCCTCCCCTACTGCTCTATTGTTGCAAATAAAAGGATAAATTTGGGACTTGATCCTAAATTTGGATTTCTTCTTGGTAGAGACAAAGTGGACATCATCTGCATTGATGGCATTTGTCTTATGTATTCTAAGGAAAATATCCTCATGGGGAGGATCTTTGGCAGTTTGTAGGGGGGAAAATCACATCCATATATTCTAATCTCAGTATAATTTTGGTACAAGTACCAATATCTTGTTCTCACTTGATCTATCAATTGCATAATCTTCTTGATTTCCTCATTCATCCTTGTCTCTGTTGTACTGCTGAGTATATTCATTGTTGGGTGTACAAAAGGAAACCAAAAAAATCTTGTATGTGTAATTCTTCTGCTCTTCCATTAGAAAAGTGGTCTAGAAGATGATTGATTGAGACTGAGAGACATCATTAAGGTTTTTCATCTCAAACTGGAATCTACTAGCCTAAAATTAAACAAACATATATACCAAAACTGAAGTGTATTTGAACACTTCCTCTGTGTGAAACTTCAGGAATTGATCATGGATGGTATCAGCAAGGAATTGGGAAAAATTGAACATGGTTTAGGGCTTAGAATCTGATGAAAGAATAGACAAGAAACCAATTATGGCTTCATTTACCCACTGGTATGTACGATACCCTAGTAAATATGATAAAACAGTAACAATATGTTGGATCCTATCAGGGAAATTGGATGAACGGTATGGAGGATTATTTTTGGGCATTGGGGCATCATTGGCCATGAAAATTTCTAAATTTTTAGCTCTACTGGCAAATTCCAGCTTTTGATACAGTTCTCTAAGAGCTTCATAAGAGAAAGGGATGGTTTCTTCAATAGTGGGGGCCTTCATCATCTGTTGGATTGATTGGGCATTAACAATAAACAGAACCTCTCCTTTTGGGGTCACTACAGCTCTTTGATTTATGTCATAATAGGCATGGGATTTCCTTATGAATTCAGGAAAACTATGGGTCTTTACGAAAATATAATATGGCACTTTAGCTTCCCATAATCCTATGTCATCAAGCTCATCTAACAATTTATCCTCTAGCCAGCAGTAGACATGGAATGAATTGAAGTCTGACTCTGCCTAGTGAATATTATAATATCTATTAGCTAATGCCACATGATCCAGGTCTACCTAAGGGTAAACCATAGGATTGAAGGGATGTTAATCCTTCTTTGGACGCATTTTGTCTTCTGTAACTAATCCGACTTTTTTTTACTTCTTGCGGAGAATAATGGGAGCAAAGAAGTAGGGAATTTATAAAGGGAGTTGTTGTAGATTAGAATGGGGGAATCAGAAATAGAAAAGGGACAATAGAAGAGCTTTGATCGATCCTTTAGATAACTAAATGTTTTTCTGCATTTTTATTTTGCTGAAATCCTTCACAAATTAATCACCTACAATAATTGAATTTTTTTCACCCGGTAAACCTTACCACATGTGATGAATTTTTGTTTAATAGCATGATTGGTTGACTGTTTGATATGGCATAGGCCCATTGGGTAATGGCCCAATCCATTAATTGTATAACAGGTTTGTGGCGGGAGCACATTTGATTGGACGGAGGGGGCAGGCGGGAGCTCATGTGGTACAACGGTAATGGCTAATGGTCATACAATGGTCAGATGAGCGTAGCAGTTTATATTGCAGAAGAAACCTCTTTTCAGAGGGGGGTGAAAAACAATTTAGGTGTGACATGTAGCAGTGGAGGTGGTATTGGATACCATTCATTTAAGACACAGCCCCCCCCCCCCCCATTCGAAGGCTAAGGGGGGGATGAAAAGCTATGTGGGTTGTCATATGAAGAGGAGGGCACGAGGATGAAGTGAAAGGTGAGTGGTGTTTAGTGGAGATGTGGCGGGTGATGAGATGGTGGGGTTAGGAAAGTTTATGAGTGGCGGGGGTATAGATTAGAACTTAGGATAGGGAGGAAATGTGATTTCACGAGTTATGGTATAGGATATGAAATAAAGTATGTCATAATATGTCTTCAAATAAACCTTAATTTCCGATCTTTTGAACAAATAACCCTTTATCCAAAATTCTAGAATAGAACACCCATTGTTCTTTGATTTTTTCCCTTTTGTTCAAAAACACATGAACTCTTGAACATTTTTTAGGATAAGATTTTGGAGTAAAGTTCATCTTTCCTCCATTATTTCTTTTCTTCATGTCTACCTACCCATGTCACTAATCTAGAATTTTTTATTCTTTTGCAGGGTGCATTTGGACTTGCAAACCCTAAATCATATTTTCTTTAAAATTTTAACCTACATCTATCCTTATTTCTTTCATTGACTCAGATTAAACTGTTGAGTAAATTTCATTTCTACCTAACTACTAATATGCTCAGATTGAATAGTTTGGAAAATATTTATTTTCTAACCTATCAACAAAAATTGTAAATTGTACAATCATGCTTAAATTGAATGATTGAAAAAACCTATCTAATCAGTAGTGGCATTTTGATTTGCAGAACTTTCAATATTATTTATTTTGGGATTTTCTTTCTTTTTCTTTTTCTCTTTTTCCTTTTTCGTTTATACCTTATTTTGTTTTCTTTTTTCATATATATATATTTTTTTGGAAGTCACTTGAATATTGAAAATCATTCTCAATATGAAATTGCAAAGAAGATGAAATATCCAATCACCTTGAGATCCTATGATTTATAGGATACTAACAAAATCTAGACGGTAACCAAATATTTCTAGACCAAGGTGGAAGCTCAGTATAAATCCATCCTTGATGATGTACAGGAGGGGCTCCAACAACTCAAAATCCAAGAAAATTCCATACAAGTGAGCATGAGACAAGTAAGCGTGGGACAAGCGAGCGAGCTCAATATTCAGAACCCATCCATCTCTGAAAGAATAATATTTCATGTTTTAGGAGTCGCACTTCACAGTACCAGTTTAGAGCTGCACATAGTCATTCTTGAAGGCTCTAAGGTTAGGATTGACTTGACGATGTTCCCCAATGGAAAGCTACATGAGATGCACACAATGATCATAGATGATATGGTGTACCACAAATATAAGGTCTTCAACGAAACCACAAAAATGTAGCACCAAGATGCCACCATGCTTAAAGGGCATAAACTTACAAAAGATACGCGGCATGCCATTGAAATCTAATGTGCCCACTTGGAAAATTTGATTGACCAACTATTTTCAAGCCTCCCCAAAATCATAGTACTCAAGGCCTCACGATCAGACATTGCCACTGTCTAAGATGAAATTGAGCATAAGATCACCAATTTGCAGATGAGGTTGTAGCATGAGACACCTTCATAGGTTCGTGCATAGCCTTCCAAGGTTGTTTAGGAGTCTACTTCTAGCATCAACACTGTTGTGGATGCTTGTAGCCAATTTTTAAAGGACTCCATGGGAATGGGGACCTCTATCCAAGATAACACTATTGCAAAACAGTTGAAGATATACCTACGAGAAAACGAGTAGAAATTTAACGAGATCTGGGTCGTTGCGCCAACCCTGGTGCCTGCCCAACGGTTGGCCCGCTTACAGGAGAGTCACACTATTCAAGAAGAGATCGACACAATGCGTTGACGGGAGAAATTTATCAACAAAAGGATTCAACCTTGGGATGAGGAAGATTTTTAGCTATCCCAAAGCATATATGATTCCCTCAGAAGTGTGCATCAGACCTAGAGGAGTATAAGCTTGGCAGCCAAGGGGCCAACTACTAAAATGCTGTTTGAAGAAGCACAACACTCTACAGCAAAGGAGAAAAAGTCATTCAACCACTACATACGTCCATCTAGGCGCTGAAGAAAAAGATACAAGAGCCCTAACCAAAGTGACTCGGGACAAGTCACTAGATTGTGTTGGAGGCATGTTGGGATGGGGTCCCGTATGGGTAAATTGTTGTGTAATTTTGGATTAGTTTTGGTAAAGTTTTTATTATTACGCGTTGCGCACAAATGTCAAGGGGCTTTAGGGTGGGTCAAAGTCCCTTAATCAATGTAATGGGTAAAAATGGAAAACCATGAGTCTTTAACCATGGTTTGAGACAAAGGTATATGTGTGTCAAAGACCTATGAATATGTAAGAATCAAGTTGAGTAAGATATGTGTATGGATGTATGTTTGTGTTAATGAATATTTTGATCTAAGTTTTGGGTCAATTTGTTTGGGTAGAAAGTCTCCTACTAGCTGTGTACGCAGAGACCTAGTCTTGAGTTATGTGCATAGACTCTGCTGATGTGTGCGCAAACGGGAATAGATTGTACTAAATTTTGTATCCATTAATAAAGAATAATTTTTTACAAATGCAAATTTTATTTATATGTGTTATGCATAATTATTTGGCTTATATGTTGATATTTTTATATTAAATGCATATTTATCTGAGTTACCTACCTATGGAAAATCTCTGTATTTGTGCAAGGGTTATGTTTTTGTTAAGGATTCTTACTAGAAAAATATCTATGTGATTTCCCAAGGGTTATATCTAATTGAAATATAATCTATTACGCCTATCTCTTAATGCATATTTGTTCATGGTTTTAACCGCACTTAGATTTGGTTTCTTTGGAATTTTCACACAGAAAAACATTAAGTAAGGGTAAAACACACATCAAACACTCCCTTAGGGTGTAGAAACCTAGTTCCAGCACCCCCCCATACTACTTTGGGTGAGACTTTGGTCTGTGCAAGCAGATCATTGCCGAAAGGGCCAGTAGTTGGAGGGTTTTTTGGTTTTGCAAAACACTCTAAACCTGGGTCAGGACCCCTCAAGCCAACAGATTTGCATCAAGCTTTAGGGGAATCTTCATGAAACCAAAATATCCTAATATTCCCTTCATATCTACAAATTTAGTGGGAAAGAGTTCTTGATATTCATGCAGTAATTATGTGACTTTGTTGACTGTCTCCTTGTCCCATTAATATCCTACTATTGCAAACTTGGGCTCCTCTTCTGATCCAATGTTCACCTTCTTGCTCTTCAATGGTTGTGTCTTATATGGCATCTCTATCTTTGGTCCATGTACTTTGCCATGCCCTATTGATTCTATGGTGTCAATGTTTCGGGGCTCTTCCTCTTCTTCTTTTACATTAATATTATTACATTCTAGTGAATACTCTATATACACATCCCAATTAGGTTTTTTCCACGTTAATGTGGTTAATCCCTCAAATATCCTCTCTTTTACCTCCTGAAGGGTCAAATTTATTCCCATACATTCATCCTCAAATTTTAATTTTTAAATAAAACCATAAACCAAGTCTTCCTAATTCATATTACCATGTCAGAATTTTGTTTCTAGGTACCAATTATGAGGAATTTTCCCCAATGTGTGAATAAATACATGTACCCATTCCTGCTATGGAATATCCTTCCATGTTATAGTGCATATCTGGATATGCTCTCTTGGTTTAGTTTCACCATCATATTTCTTCTACATTTTTGTTTCTACTTGTCCAACCCTTATCCACATTAATCCTTGAAATACCTACCAATCTCCTATAGTGTTCTTGTGTGTACCCTACCATTTAGAAAGGATAGATATTAGGGATGTATCCAAAGCCAAAAATATTTTACATTCTGGTTCCTGCTCTTCATAATCGTTAAGAAAAGTTTCTACATTACCCAAACCATCATAATAAGGTATATTACATACCTTATATTTCATACAACAACTACTTTTGTTATTATTACACAACGCTTTGGGGATATTTCATGCAATATATTTTGCCAATTCTCTAGTTATTCTTCTCATTCATATATGCAGGTAATATGATGATCCCAACTCAAATTTCCATCTGCATTAGGTTTAATATAATATTCTTCCTTGGTTTTCAATTGATAGATGTTATCTTTGTCTGTTGTATTCTTCTCTGATTGGATATCTATATCTTACTCCTTTGGATGGATCTAAAGGAATAATTGCCCTAATATTGTTTCCTAAAAATATCATTTGTCTCTTCTTCATATTCATTATGGCCATATTTTCCATTTCCAAGTCAATTTCAAGCAAGGCAGGGTAAGGATTAATATCATCAACAATTTCTATTACTTAGAAATCAGCAACAATGCGAACTCTATCAATATCTACTATGGCACCTGATAGTCTTCCCATAGTAATGATATTTTGTTGATTTTCCAATATTAACTGAATATTTTACCATTGTGGCTTTAGCTTACCAATTATTTACCATATCTGATTTTTCAAGACATTTTCATCAGATCCCAAATCCAGAATAACTTGATCCATTTCATATTCTCCTATATGTGCAGTAAGTCTCATTTATCTGTCAGTTTTGTTCTATCGATGTACATTATTAACTGCACACATCTTATTCTATGGTTTTTCATTTGATGTGCAATAATCTATCAATTCCTAAATCCCTTCTACAACCTTCTGCTATCTTAATAACTTCATACAATTCTGCAAAAAATATCTCGACATACTTGCTTTATCTGTTGAACTTTATTGCAAAGCTTGATCCTTCATCGTTGCTTGGTTCTATGTTGGAAATAATGACATGGAATAGTTACTAGGACATGGTTGTGCAGTAGAATTCGAAGCTCCTACATCCAAAAAACTTCACTTTTATTCCATAAAAAAATTCTTTTATTTCTGAACATAAAAAATGTGAACCTTCTCCAGATTCTTTCTAACCCATGCACCTATATTTTAAAATTCCTTCTTTCCATTTTCTTTATCACTTCCAGTCGCAACTCCACTTCTAGTGACACTATTAACACAAGGATCATCAGTTCTTATTTCATCCTTCATCATTTAAATGTTCTATGTAGGATGATGGTTTCTTTTCTCTTGTATCTTCGCCACAAGTACAAGACAATCTTCAATTACATTATCAAAATATTTTCATTACTTACATGTTGTAGTAGGATTCCAGAAATCTCTTTCAAAATGACCTTCTTAGTGGTAGTTATAGAAAATTATATTTCCTCATCCTTAACCAGCTCCACATCCTCAACCTCTTCCTTGATAACATCCTCTACCACACACTGTCCACTAGCCTCATGTGTGCACTCTTCTTCTTACATTCTGTAAGTATCAACGTTGTGCTCCATCATTAGATCATAACTTCAGAAATTATTCTAATCTTGTCATAATAACTTACAAAACCTGCAAAACATTTTCCTTAGGATCCGCACATATTTCTGCAACAAATAAAATTCTTCAAAGCAATTTTTTCCTCTAGTTCTGCAAATATCGCACCATTGACTAGATCCTGCATTCAAGGAATTAGGTGCTCTACTAGCTAAGTAATCTCTAAAAACATGGCACTTTTCCTTAGAATTTCCCTCTTATTCACATTTTGTACACCACACTTCTTATCTGACTTCTTTTCCCTTCTTGATGTCCTGCAATTGCAAGTTTGGGTTCACCAGCTGACGCTGAATCTGTTGCATACCTACATTAGTGTCGCCTATCGGAAAATATTCCAAATTCATCGCAATTTCAAAAGCTTTGGATTGAGTTGTTATCTTCTATTGCATTAATGGAAACCTAATATGTGGTAACAATGCAACTATAAACCATTATTTATGTTGCTCTGGGGGGTATGTTGAAGCTCACTTGATCCAGTAATACCTTAAAACTTTGATCAAGCTCCCAAACAAACTCATTGACTTTCTATTTGATCTCCTTTAACTTAGTAATGCATTGTGATTGAAACTTCAACTTATTAAACTACTTTACCAGTGCTTGCTTAATATATGCAAGTTTATCATTGTGAGTGGACTAATACTTCATGTACCATTTCAGTGCTCTATCTCACAACATCATTATGAGATGTGCCTTCTTTATATATTCATCATTGATATGTTTTGTTGTCCATACAACTTCAGCTAGAAACCAAAATTTTTCTGGATCCTTTTATTGAGCTCCTCTGAAAACAAGTAGCCTAATATCATCATCCATACCTCTTTTTGAGGTATAAGGGGGAGGGGGAGTGGGAGGGGGAGGGGGATCGGGATGGGGGGTAGGAGTGGTAGGGGGAGCAGGGAGATCACCAACACCCTGATTACTACCGCCTTCTAGATTTGGAAAAATCTCGGGCTAGAATGGGGTATAATGTCACGTTTCCTAGGTATTTTTCTTCTTTTTCACCTTCATATTCACTCAATAGAGGACTATAATCAGTCTCTATGAAGGTCTTCATATATTATTCACGATATATATTTCTGGTATCTATTTTATACCTTTTTCCACTTCACGTTGTACTGAATTCAGGCTCAAATTTACTTTGTCCTCCAAACATAAGTAAACTATCAATATGATTGCATCCAAAAAACTCCCTTTTCACAAAAAAAAAAAAATCTTAATTTAGAGTTTCAAAGAATTAAATTACTTACCTTCTTTATATCTTCGTCATTGATATGTTTTGTTGTCCATACATCTTCAGCTAGAAACCAAAATTGTTCTAGCTCCTTTGATCAATTTTATCTGAAAATAGGTAGTCTAATATCATTAGCCATACCTCCTTTTGAGGTATAAGGGGGAGGGGGAGTGGGAGGGGGAGGGGGAGGGGGATGGGGGGTAGGAGTGGTAGGGGGAGCAAGGAGATCACCAAACCCTGACTACTACTGCCTTCTGGATTTAGCGAACTCTTGAGCTATAAAGGGGTATAATGTCAACTTTCCTGGATAGTTTTCTTCTTTTTCACCTTCATATTCACTCAATAGAGGACTATAATCAGTCTCTATGAAGGTCTTCATATATTCTTCATGATATATCTTTCTGGTATCTACTTTATACCTTTTTCCACTTTGCGTTGTACTGAATTCTTGCTCGGATTTACTTTGTCCTCCGAACATAAGTAAAATATCAATATGATTGCATCCATAAAGCTTCCTTTTCACAAAAAAAATAAAAATCTTAATCTAGAGTTTCAAAGAATTCAAGTACTCACCTAGCGGTACATTGAAGAATATTCACTTTGCTTCACTGTAGAACATAGCCGAGTCTATAGCAAACTCAATAATGAATCCTCCCAAGATTCTATCAATCCAGAAATCAACATACCTTGAAATCTTATTGTTAGTGCTTTTGAGTCACTGTATAAGATTAGGAGTCCACATTGTAGGTTCGTTGTTCTTAAATAAATCCTTCCTTTCAGTTAATCTTGATATCCACTCATATAATTCACCAAGGAATGATCCGAAGAAAATTTCGTACTACTCAGTGAAAATATAACTTTGCAACCAGCTTTAGATGTCAAGCACATATTTCTATTCTATTGATCTACAATTTCTCATTCCTTCTATATTATCCAATCTTGAATTTCCTTCTTCGACGGGTGCCACATCCACATATCCCTCATACATAACCTAGTCCTAGCAACAAAACCATTTGTTGGTTTGTTTAGGTTTGACCCAGGTTCTATCTTTGCTCCGCACGAACAAAAAACTTGATCATTGGCCCTTTCGGAAACGACCTGCAAGCAGATCACAGTCTCACTGATGCATCCAAAAGGTAGTTGTTACCCACATATGTAGAATATTTAACAAGTCTGCCCATTCCCAGGATTAATACTCACAATGGAATACATATTTTGAATTTTAACTATTTGGTTAGGTTCACTTTTTCTTAGAACCTTTCAAAACGCAACTTAAACATTAGCAGAAATCATTACATCCCAATATACACACGGAAACAAGCTTTACCTTTGTATCGTGGCTGCCTCCTTTTCTTACCCAATACACTACATATGGTATCACATAACCATATTGTATCACTAAAATAAACGATATCTGATCCGGATTTATGAAGGAACACAATAGAATACACATATAACCATAAATACAAAGATGCGGTAGAAATAACACTTCATTTCATTAATATCAAAGAACTAAAATTTGCTTACATAGAGAATGGAAATAAACTAGCGAGGGCATTGCTAGCTTATATCTGAGAAGATATGTGGTAGATATAGGCCTCTAAACTGTGTTACAATGAGGCTAGAGGGCATATTTATTATAGAGAAATAATGGAAAACCGTAAACATAAAAAACCTAAACCTAGAAGATGAAGCGCCAAAACTATGGGCCCCGTTTGGGTAAATTGGTGTTTCGACTTCCCGGGGTCGTAACTTTGGCATAATATCTCTGTTTCATGCACATGATACATCGTTAGAAAGATATGTCCGAGGACTATAAATACTAACCTAGAATATCAATTTTGGAACATAATCTAATTTTCCAAAGTCGTGATGCCCAAAAAACTTCGTTTAGGGCCTCAAAATGGCTCCAAAATTTCAAGACCCAAAAAACTGCTAAAAATAGTAAGTTGTAACGAAACTGAAAAAGTAAAAGAGGTAATGGTGAGGCCCCAAGTGGAATAGGTAGGTAGCCACCAATATCCACCTAGATCATTCCTCCCCCCTTAGGAATAAATGGTCCCCATTGCGTTGAGTTCCTCCATGAGATTAGGAAACTTCTCCTAAAATTGGTCCCTGGTGAACCACTTGCCTTGGTGCAAGAGTTGGCCAGCTTTGACAACCCGATACATTTGGATCTTCTATTGGAAAGTGTTCTTGATTTACATGTCCATGATAAAATCTATGGCGGCTTTTTCCATGCAGTCAAGGTTTAACTCTGTTGGTGTGAGTTGTTCTGCAATGTTAGAGGTGTCCAGTAGAGGTGGGAAGTAGAGACGAAGGCGATCCACATTGAATAAAGTGGGTGTAGACCAAGGAATGGTGGAATACTGAGCTCGACAGAATTTTTCTCTACAAACTTGGTGATGGTGTATGGACCATATAGGTGCGAGCAAAGCTTGTGGTGGGGTCTATTGAGGCGCTCCTTCTGCAAATATAGCCACACTTTGTTGCCCACCTCGAAGTTGTGTGGCACTCGATGTTGATCATGTTGTTGCTTGTACTTAAAATTGGCTATGTCCAATATGTCATGAACCTAGTGGCGAATGTGCTGAACGCACTCGATGAAGATATTCGATTTGTCACCTTTAGAGTGGACATGAGACGAATTGGCCCGAATAGCTGCAAATGGCATGGCTATGTAAAATGGGACATCACTGCTAGAATCCCAACCCCACCTGAAAGGGGCTATGGTCAATTGAGCTATGGAGAGCCTGATTATAACTTTGTTGTAAATAAGGGATCCTCTCATCCCATGTGTGTGGATGCTTTGAATTTTACATGCACATAATGTGTACAATCATCCTATTAATGACCTCTGTCTGGCCATTAGTTCTGGGATGGAAAGTTGTGAACTTGGTGAGCTTGGTGTCCAGCATTGACTAGATTTTGGACCAAAATGTGCTGAGGAACCTGATGTCCTGATCTAATATGATATACTATGGGATCCCAAATTGCACCCACACTCATTCAAAGAAGAGTTTAGCAGTGGCTTCTATTGTGATATTCTTCTTGTAGGCCGTCACAATGGCCATCTTTGAGAATCTGTCGATGACCATGAAAACAGTCATTTCCATGCTTAGTAGAAGAAAGGCCTGACATGCAATCCATGGAGATGGATTCCCAAGGTTGAATAGGGGTAGGTAGCAGAGTATAGAGACCTTGATTCTTTATGGTCAGTTTGGCAATGGCATAAGTAGTGCAGGATCTCATGTACTTCTCGACATCTTGTCGAAGGTTCGGCCAATAGATATACTTCTGCAGTACTACCACTATTTTCTTGACCTAAAAATTCCCAACGACTCCACTGTAGTGCACTTCCCATATCATCTTGGAATGCTCGCTTGAAGGAACAGAAAGGTGTCCCAGGTGACATAACAGTGCATCTTGGAGGTGAAAATTGGGAACTTGTGTAGCCCCCAAAAGTGGCTCGTATGTGTGGTCAAATTCTAGATTGCTCTTATATACAAGTGACCAATCAAAAGTCTCATGCCCACAAGAGTTGAGAACGGTGGTTAGCGCCACGATCGGTGGTCGGCTGAGGCAGTATGCAACATTATTGGTTCTACCCTTCTTTTACATGATGTTCAAATGAAACTGTTGCAGATATGTGGACCACCTCTGATGGAGATCGTTCTGCAACTTGCCTTGTGTCTGTATCAACTACAAGGGTCGGTGGTCTATGTGAATGATTGTTTCCTTCCCCAAAATGTAATGCTTCCATTTTCGACAAGCCTGCACAATGGAATACATTTCTTTGTCATAAGTGGGATGCTTGCGAACTGTGTCAGACAATGTCTCACTGTGATATGCTACTGGATGCCCCTATTGAGTAATAATTTCCCCAATAGCATAGTTAGAGGCATCTATATTGATCTCAAATGATTGATGCAAGTCTGGTAATGTGAGCACTCGGGCAGAACAAAAGTGATGTTACAATTCTACGAATGCCTTCTGTTGAGATTCTGGCTAAAATAATTTGTCTTTCGCTCCTCCCTTGGTGACTTGACTCAAGGGTCAAGTGATATGAGAGAATCCCAAAACGAACCTGCGGAAGAAATTAGCAAGACCCAGAAAGCTACGAAGCTTTGTTAGAGTGGTTGGGGCTGGCCAATCCCAAATGACTTGGATCTTGGTTGGATCCACATGCACCCCCCTTTCATCAATAATGTATCCCAGATATTGAACCCAGTTTAGTCCAAAAGTGCACTTCTCCGAATTGGCACAAAACTTGTGTTTTTGTGGTGTTTGGAGGACTTGTCGGATGTGGTGGAGGAGCTCTTCCCAAGTTTTCCTGAAGATCATAATGTCATCCAAGTACACCACTAAAAATGAGTTGGTGAATGGCTGCAAGAAGTCAACCATCAACCTCATGAAGGTTGTGGAAGAATTCGTCAACCCAAAAGGCATGACCAACCATTAGAAAAGTCCCTCCTTGGATTTGAATTCAGTCTTCCACACATCAAAGGGTTCGATTGGTACCTGGTGATACCCAGACTTCAATTCAATCTTACTGAAATATTTCACCCCTTTGAGTTGGTCCAAAAGGTCATCAATCCATGGGATCGAGTACCTATTCCAGATAGTGATCTTGTTCAATGCATGATAGTCAATATAGAGTCTCCAAGTCCCATCCTTCTTCTGTACCAACATGATCGGGCTCCCATAGGGCAATGAACTTAGATGGATGTGACCTTTTTACAATAGCTCTTGAATATTCCTCTTGATTTCATCGTTCTCTAGAATAGAGAACCGATAAATCAATCCATTGGGTAGTGGTGCATCTAGGGTTAGATCAATGGGGTGCTTGACCTGACAGTGCAGAGGAACCCCTGTGGGTGAGGTGAATATGTCCCTGTACTCCTCCACAACCTTGTCCATTTGTTGTTTTCATGTAGAGGAGCCCTATTTAGAGGTCATGGCCACAATATTCTTCTTTCCATGGGGGTGGATCATTAGAAAAATAAATTTCCTGGTTTGGGAAATAAGCTTACTGCATTGTTTTGCGGTAACTAGAGAGATAGCGGCAAGCAGTGGTACCTCTAGTATCCTGTACATATTATTTCCCAAAGTAACAATGATAGTGCGAGGTGGGACTCATACATATAATGTCACTTCCACAAGTATGGTTGGCCTAATAAAACATTAGAAACATGAAGAGGAGAAATGTCAAATAATACCTCATTCATGAAGGGCTTTCTGCTATAGGGAAGGTGGCACTGTTGGATGACGCAGAAATATCGTACTTGGTGAATCCACTTGACGATGTATGGATGTGGGTGTGTTGTGGTTGGAAAGCCCAACCACTTCACGGTGTCTGTTGAAATGAGGTTTTCTTGGCCCCCATTGTCGAAAAATGAACTGTAGTGGGGAACCCTTTACCCACATCTGGGAGTGGAAGAGACACTCCTCCTCCTCTAGATCTTTCGGTTCCTCCTTCTGGATCTTTGAAGTGGAAATAGTGGCATTAGGCACCACATCAATAATATGTTTCCCCTTTTTCATTCCCCTTTTCAGGTTCTAATTCAGAGTCAGAGCATGATCTGATTCAAAATTCCTCATCTCGGCCACCAATGACTTCTTGGCTCGACACTCACTTATGTTGTGAGTGGAGCTCTTATGGAACTCACACCGCTTTCCCATGTCCTTCTTTGGCTTCGTGTGTTGTTCTTTGCTTGTGGATTTGGCAGGTTGTCTTGGGCAGCCATGCCTTGGCTTTTTCCTTTGTTATATGGTTTGGAGGCACCTTTCCCTTGCTTTTGATTTGCAGATCCAAAGTCTTTCTTCTTCTATTTGAATTTCTGCTCAATCTTGGTAGCATACCAGTATGTTGTACCAAGCAAGGAGAAGTCAAGGAACTACATTTCCTCTAGAATGTATCTGTGTAGACAACTATGATACTTTAGCACCAAATTTTCCTCTGAATATTTGATACCCAACTTTGTGCGCAGGGTATGGAACAAATTTGTCAGCTCGTGCACACATTGATCCCTTTGTTTCCATAGCATGGTCTATTCTATGTACTTGTCCACATAGCTCCACACGGGATAGTATTTTTCCTTGATGGCATCTTGGAAAGAATTCCAAGTGGGTACGGCTGAGAATAGACAGGGTTCTGTCTTGTCCTTTTTCTCACAGTAGGTTTCCCACCTGTCCTTGACATGGGGGGTAGCTTTGAGGAGTGAAAAAATAATCTTCTCCTAGTCAGAAAAGTCATGAACCAAGAAATATCCTTCTAATAGATTCAACCATCTATCTATGGCATATGCATCTATTTGGCCCTCAAATATGGGAATGTCAAAGTTTACTTGTACCTTAAAGGGAGTCGCGCCTCCAGAGTGGCTGTTGGATGCAGATGCACTATCGGTGGGTAGTCGTTGAAGGATCTAGGCAAAGTTATCCATCAGTGCATTGCTTTGTTTTTCGATGGCCTCCTTGAGAAATATTTTGATAGGATCTCCTGCTCCTTCATATTTATTTTCGTCCCCCATGAGCGGTCGTCGGGGTTTTTGAGGCTGATCTTGCAAAGGTTCAACCAAATCGAGCCCTAACTCCTTATACCCCGACCTCGTTGGAGACATGCAAAGAAGGATCGAGAAAAAGCAGACCGTTGTAATACCACTAATCCATATTTATTTATGAGCACAATAGAATACAAATATAACCATAAATACAAAGATTCAATGGAAATAAGACTTCATTTCATTAATATCAAAGAACTAAAATTTGCTTACAGACAAAATGGAAATAAACTATCTAGGGCACTGGTAGCTTATCTCTGAGAAGAGATGTGGTTGGTACAAGCCTCTGAACTATGTTACAATGAGGCTCAAGGGCCTATTTATTATAGAGAAACAATGGAAAACCATAAACACCCAAAAGCCTAACCCTAGGAGATGAAGCGCCAAAAATATGGGCCCCATTTGGGTAAATTGGTTTTTCAACTTGTTGGGGTTGTAACTTTGGGATACTATCTTCGTTTGATGCACATGATACATCGTTAGAAAGATCTATCTCAAGACTACAACTACTGACCATGAATATCTATTTCAAATGATAACCATATTTTACAAAGGCACGATGCCCAAAAAAACGTTTTTTAGGGCCTCAAAATGGTTCTCGAAGTTCACGACTCGAGAAACTGCTAAAATTAGTAAGTTTCACTGAAACTAAAAAACTGAAAGAGATAATTGGGGGGGGGGGCAAGTGGAATAGGTGGGTGGCCACCAATATCCACCTGGATCATTCCTCCCTGCTTAGGAAACAATGGTCCCCATTGCGTTGATTTCCTCCATGAGATGAGGAAACTTCTGTTGAACTTGGTCCCTGGTGAACCACTTGCCTTGGCGTAAGAGTTGGCCAGCTTTGACAACCCGATACAGTTGGATATTCTGTTGGTGAGTGTTATTGATTTGAATTTCCATGATACAATATTTGATGGCTTGTTCCATGCAGTCTGGGTTTAACTCTATTGGTGTGAGTTGTTTTGCAATGTCAGAGGTGTCCAGTAGACGTGGGAAGTAGGGATGAAGTCAGTCCACATTGAATACCGGGTGCAGACCAAGGAATGGTGGAATAATGAGCTCAAAGGAATTGTTCCCTAAAGCCTTGGTGATGGTGTACAACCCATATCAGAGTGGTCAAAGCTTGTGGTGGGTTCCAGTGAAGAGTTCCTTGTAGCCACACTTTTTTGCCCACCTCGAAGTTGTGTGGCACCCAATGTTGATCATGTCGTTGCTTGTACTTATAATTGGCTCTGTCTAATATCTCATGAACTTGTTGGTGGATGTGCTGAATGTGCTTGATGAAGATGTTAGCTTTGTCAGCTTCAGACTGAACATGAGCTGAATTGGCCTAAGTAGCTGCAAATGGCATGGCTACGTCAATGGGACATAGCAGTTGGATTCCCAAGACCACCTGAAAGGGGCTATGGTCAGTTGAGATATGGAGAGCTCGGTTATAACTGTGTTGTACATAGGGGAGTCTCTCATCCCATGTGTGTGGATGCTTTTAATTGTACATGCGCAGAATGTGTATAATAATCTTATTGACAACCTCCGTCTAGCCATCAGTTTGTGGATGGAAAGCTATGGACTTGGTGAGATTAGTGTCCAACATTGACCAGACACTGGACCAAAATGTGCTAAGGAACCTACTGTCCTGATCTAATATGATAGACTGTGGGATCCCAAAGTGCACCCACACTCATCCAAAGAATATTTTACCAGTTTCTGCTACTGTGATATTCTTCTTCCAGGTTGCCTTAATGGCCATCTTCGATAATCTGTCGATGACCATGAAAATACAGTCATTTCCATGCTTAGTAGAAGGAAGGCCCGACATGTAATCCATGGAGATGGATTCCCAAGGTCGACTAGGGGTAGGTAGCGAAGTATAGAGGCCTTCATTCTTGATGTTTTTTTGGCAATGGCACAAACAATGCAAGATATTATGTACTTCCCGACATCCTGTCGACACTTCAGCCAATAGAAATACTTTTGCAGTACTACCACTATTTTCTCGACCCCAAAATTCCCAGCGACTCGACTATAGTGTGCTTCCCATATCATTTTGGCACGCTCTCTTGAAGGAACACAAAGGTGTCCTAGGTGACATAACAATGCATCTTAGAGGTTAAAATTTTGAACTTACGTACCCCCTAAGAGTGCTTTGTATGTGTGGCCAAATTCTGGATCGCTCTGGTAGAGAAACGGCCAATCAAAAGTCTCGTGCCCACAAGAGTTGAGAAAGGTGGTTAGCGCCACGATCGGTGGTTGGCTGAGGTAGTCTGCAACATTATTGGTGCTACACTTCTTGTACTTGATTTTCAAATGAAACTGTTGTAGATATGCGGACCACTTTTGATGGTTATCATTATTTAAAATCCCTCGTGTCTGTATGAGCTGCAGGGGTCGATGGTCTGTGTGGATGATTGTTTCCTTCCCCATAATGTTATGCTTCTATTTTCGACAAGCCTGCACAATGGAATACATTTCTTTGTCATAAGTGGGATACTTGCAAACTGTGTCGGACAATGTCTTACTGTGATATGCCACTGGATGCCCTTGTTGAGTAAGAACTTCCCCAATAAAATAGTCAGAGAAATCTTACTTTATCTCAAATGGTTGTTGCAAGTCTGGTAATGTGAGAACTAGGGCAGAACAAAGGTGATGTTTCAACTCTACAAACGCCTTCTGTTGATATTCCAACCAAAATAATTTTTCTCCTCCCTTGGTGACTTGACTCCAGGGCCAAGTGATATGAAAGGATCCCAACACGAACCTGCGGTAGAAATTAGCAAGACCCATAAAGTTGTGAAGCTCTGTTAGAGTGGTTTGGCTTGGCCAATTCCGAATGACTTGGATCTTGGTTGGATCCACATGCACCCCCCTTTCATCAATAATGTATCCTAGATATTGAACCTGGGTCATGCCAAAAGTGCACTTCTCCAAATTGGCAGACAACTTGTGTTTCCGGAGTGTTTGGAGGACTTGTCAGATGTGGTGGAGGTGATATTCCCAAGTCTGGTTGAAGATCAGAACGTCATCCAAGTACACCACTAAAAATGAGTTGGTGAATGGCCGCAAGATGTCTTCCATCAACCTCATTAAGGTTTCGGGAGCATTCATCAAACCAAAATGCATGACCAGCCATTCGAAAAGGCCCTCCTTGTCTTTTAAGGTAGTCTTCCACACATCGGAGGGTTCGATTGGTACCTGGTGATACCTAGACTTCAAGTCTATCTTGCTGAAATATTTTTCGCATTTGAGTTGAAGGTCATCAATATGTGGGATCGGGTACCTATTTCAGAGAGTGATCTTATTAAATTCTCGATAATCAATACAGAGTCTCCAAGTCCCATCCTTCTTCTGTACCAACACGATCGGGCTCCCACAGGGCGATGAAATTGGTTGGATGTGACCTTTCTGCAACACCTCATAAATCTGCTTCTTGATTTCGTCGTTCTCCAGAACTGTGCACTGATAGATCGATCCATTAGGTAGTGGCGCACCTAGGGTCAGATCAATGGGGTGCTTGACTTGACAGTGCAGAGGAACCCCTATGGGTGAGGTGAATATGTCCCCGTACTCCTCCACAACCTTGTCCATTTGTTATTTTCGTGAAGAGGAGCCTTGTCTGGAGGTCATGGCCACAATATTCTTCTTGCCCTGGGGGCATATCATCAAAAAAACAAATTTCCTGGTTTGGGAAATAATCTTACTGCATTGTTTTGTAGTAACCAAAGAGATAGCGATAGGCGGTGGTACCTCTGGTATCCTGTACATCTTATCTCCCAAAGTGACAATAACAGCATGAGGCTAGGACTCATACACAACATGTCACTTCCACAAGTATGGTTGGCCTAATAATACATCAGAAACATCAAGAGGATCAATGTCACATAAAACCTTATCTGTGAAGGGCTTGATGCTATAGGGAAGGTGGCACTATTGGCTGACGCAGAGATCCCATCCTTAGTGAAGCCACTTGATGGTGTATGGATGTGGGTGTGTTCTGGTCAGAAATCCCAACCGCTTCATGAAGTCTACTAAAATGAGGTTCTTTTGGCTCCCATTTTCAATAATGAATTGTAGCGGGGAACCCTTTACCCACATCTAGGAGTGGAAGAGACGCTCCTCCACCTCTTGATCTTCTGGTTCCTCCTTCTGGATCTTCATAGTGGCAATAGTGGCATTGGGCTCCGCATCAATAATCTATTTCCCTTTTTCATTCACCTTGTGAGGTTTTGATTCAGAGTCGGAGCATGCATATGATTCATAATCCCTCATATCTACCACCAACGATTGCTTGGCCCGACACTCACTTGTGTTGTGAGTGGAGCTCTTATGGAACTCACACCACTTTCCTATGTCCTTCTTTGGCTTTAGAGTGTTGTTCTTTGCTTGTGGCTTTGTCAGGTTGTCTAGGGAGCCATGCGTTGTATTTTCCTTAGTCTTGCAGTTTGGGGGCACCTTTCCCTTTCTTTTGATTCGTAGATCCAAAGTCTTGCTTCTTCTGTTTGAATTTTTTCTCAATATCGGCAGCATACTGGTATGTCGTACCAAGCGAGGAGATGTCGAGGAACTCCATTTCCTCCTGAATGTATCTATACAGACAAATGTGACACTTTAGCACCAATTTTTTCTCTGAATCTTTGATACCCAACTTTGTGCGCAAGGTATGGAACATAATTGTCAGCTCATGCACTTCTTGATCCCTTTGTTACCATAGCATGGCCCATTGTATGTACTTGTCCTCATAACTCCCCATGGGATACTATTGTTCCTTGATGGTGTATCAGAAATAATTCCAAGTGGGTACGATTGAGAACAAAGAGGGTTCTGTTTTGTCCTTTTTCTCATATTAGGTTTCCCACCAGTCCTTGACATGGGGGTTAGCTTTGAGGAGTGCAAAAATAATCTTCTCCCAGTCAGAAAAGTCATCAACCGTGAAATATCCTTCTAATATATTCAACCATATATCCACAACATCTACATCTATTTAACCCTCAAATGTGGGAATTTCATAGTTTAATTTTACCTTAAAGGGAGTCGTGCCTCCAGAGTGGTTGTTGGATGCAGATGTGCCGCCGATGGGCAGTCATTGAAGGATCTGGGAAAAGTTATCCATCATCACGTTCCTTTGTTTTTCGAGGGCCTCCTCGAGCAATATTTTGATATGATTTCCTACTCCATCATCTTTCTTTTCATCCCCGATGGGCGGTCGTCGGGGTTTGCGAGGCTGATCTTGCAAAGTTTCAACCAGATCGAGCCCTAACTCCTTATACCCCGACCTCGTTGGGGACATGCAAAGAAGGATCGATAAAAATTAGACCGCTCTGATACCACTGATATAGATTTATGCAGGAACAAATATGAATACACATATAACCATAAATACAAAGATGTAGTGGAAATAACACTTCATTTCAATAATATCAAAGAACTGAGATGTTCTTACAGACAGAATGGAAATAAACTAGCTAGGGCATTGGTAGCTTATCTCTTAGAAGAGATGTGGTGGGTAAAAGCCTCTGAAGTGTGTTACAATGAGGCTCAATAGAGTATTTATTATAGATAAATAATGGAAAACCTTAAACATCCAAGAACCTAACCCTAGGAGATGAAGCACCAAAACTATGGGCCCCGTTTGGGTAAATTGGTGTTTCAACTTCCCGAGGTCGTAACTTTGGCATTCTATCTCTATTTGACGCACATCATCATTAGAAAGATCTATATGAGGACTAAAACTAATAACCGTGAATATAAATTCTAAAACAAAATCATATTCCCTGAAGGCGTGATGCCCAAAAAACGTCGTTTATGGCCTCAAAATGGCTCCAAAAGTCCCGGACCCAAAAAACTGCTAAAAATAGTAAGTTGTGCCAAAACTGAAAAACTGAAAGAGATAATGGTGGGGCCCCAAGTGGAATAGGTGGGTGGCTACCAATATCCACCTAGATCATTCCTCCCCATTAGGAAGCAATGGTCCCCATTGCGTTGAGTTCCTCCAGGAGATGAGGAAACTTCTACTGAACTTGGTCCCTAGTGAACCACTTGCCTTGGTGCAGGAGTTGGCCAGCTTTGAAAACTTGATACAATCAGATCTTCTATTGGCTAGTGTTCTTGATTTGCATTTACATGATATAATCTATGGTGGTATGTTCCATTCAGTCTGGGTTTAACTCTGTTGGTGTGAGTTTTTCTGCAATGTTGAAGGTTTCCAGTAGAGGTGAGAAGTAGGGACGAGGGTAGTCCACATTGATTACTGGGTGCAAACCAAGGAATGTTGGAATACTAAGCTCAAATGCATTATTACTTACAGCCTTGGTGATGGTTTATGACCCATATCAGATCAGGTGAAGCTTGCGGTGGGGTCTAGTGTGGCACTCCTTCTGCAAATGTAGCCACACTTTGTCACCCACCTGGAAGTTGTGTTGCACCCAATGTTGATCATGTCATTGCTTGTACTTAGAATTGGCTCTGTTCAATATGCCATGAAACTATTGGTGGATGTGTTGAATGTGCTTGATGAAGATTTTCTATTTTTCACCCTCAAACTGGACATGAGCCAAATTGGCCTGAGTAGCCGCAAATGGTATTTCTACATCAATGGGACATAGTGGCTGGAAAACCAAGCCCACCTGAAAAGGGCTTTGCTCAAGAGCCCAGTTATAACTGTGTTGTACATATGGGAGGCTCTCATCCCATTTGCGTGGATGATTTTAATTGTACATGCATAGAATGTGTACAATCATCCTATTGATGACCTCTGTCTGGCCATCAATTTCGAGATGGAAAGTTGTGGAATTGGTGAGCTTGGTGTCCAACATTGACCAGACGCTAGACCAAAATGTGTCGAGGAACCTACTGTCCCAATTTGATTTGATAGACTGTGGGAACCCAAAGTGCCCCCAAACTCGTTCAAAGAAGATTTTAGCAGTGGCTTCTGCTGTGATATTCTTCTTGCAGGCCACCATAATGACCATCTTCAAGAATCTGTCGACAACCATGAGAACACAGTCATTTCCATGCTTAGTAGAAGGAATGCCTAACATGTAATCCATGGATATGGATTCCCAAGGTCGACTATGGGTAGGTAGAGGAGTTTATAGGCCTTGTTTCTTGATGGTTGGTTTGGCAATGTCACAAGTAGTGCAGGATCTGATGTACTTCCTGACATCTTGTCGAAGGTTCGGCCAATAGAAATACTTGTGTAGTATTGCCACTATTTTCTTGACCCCAAAATGCCGAGTGACTTGACTGTAGTGTGCTTCCCATATCAACTTGGCATGCTCACTTGAAGGAACACAAAGGTGTCACAGGTGAAATAATAGTGCAACTTGGAGGTGAAATTTTGGAACTTGCATACCCCCCAAGAGTGCCTTGTATGTGTGGCCGAATTCTGGACCGCTCTTGTAGAGAAGTGGCGAATCAGAACTCTCATGCCCACTAGAGTTGAGAACAGTGGTTAGTGCCATGATCGGTGGTCGGCTCAGGCAGTTTGCAACATTATTGGTGCTACCGTTATTGTACTTTATGTTCAAATGAAACTGTTGCAGATATGTGGACCACTTATTATGGCGATCGTTCTACAAATTACCTTGTCTCTGTATGAACTGTAGGGGTCGGTGGTATGTGTGGATGATTTTTTCCTTCCCCATAATGTAATGCTTCCATTTTTGACAAGCCTGCATAATGGAATACATTTCTTTTTCATAAGTGGGATACTTTCGAACTGTGTCGGACAATGTCTCACTGTAATATGCCACTGGATTCCCCTTTTGAGAAAGAATTGCCCCAATAGCATAGATAGAGGCATCTCTCTCGATCTCAAATGGTTGTGGCAAGTATGGTAATGTGAGTACAGGGGCAGAACAGAGGCGATGTTTAAATTCTATGAATGCCTTCTATTGAGATTCTGACCAGAAGAATTTTCTTTTGCTCCTCCCTTAGTCACTTGAATCAAGGGCCAAGTGATATGAGAGAATCCCAACATGAACCTATGCTAGAAATTAGCAAGACCTAGAAATTTGCGAAGCTTTGTTAGAGTGGTTTGGGCTGGCAAATCCCAAATGACTTGGATCTTGGTTGGATCCATATGCACCCCACTTTCATCAATAATATATCCCAAATATTTAACCTGGGTCATGCCAAAAGTGAACTTCTCCAAATTGGCACACAACTTGTGATGCCACAGTGTTTGGTGGACTTGTCAGATGTGGTGGAGGTTCTCTTCCCAAGTATGGTTGAAGATCATATTTTCATCTGAGTACACCACAACAAATGAGTTGGTGAATGGCTTCAATATGTCGTCCATCAACCTCATGAATGTTGCAGGAGCATTCGTCAACCCAAAAGGCATGACCAGCCATTCGAAAAGGCCCTCCTTAGCTCTGAAGGCAGTCTTCCACACATCAGAGGGTTCGATTGGTACCTGGTGATACCCAGACTTCAAGTCGATCTTGCTGAAATATTTTTCCCCTTTGAGTTTGTCCAGAATGTCATCAATCTATGGGATCGGGTACCTATTCTAGATAGTGATCTTGTTCAATGTTCGATAGTCAATACAGAGTCTCCAAGTCCCATCCTTCTTTTGTACCAACACGATCGGGCTCCCACAAGGTGATGAACTTGGCTGGATGTGACCTTTCTTCAGTAGCTCCTAAATCTGGCTCTTGATTTCATTGTTCTCCAGAACAGAGTGTCGATAGATCGGTCTATTGGGTAGTGGCGCACCTGGGGTCAGATCAATGGGGTGCTTGACCTAAAAGTGTAGAGGAACCCCTCTGGGTGAGGTGAATATGTCCCCTTACTTCTTGACAATCTTTTCCATTTGTTTTTTCGTATAGAGGAGCCCTTTGTGGAGGTTGTGGCCACATTCTTCTTCTTGCCCTTTAGGCAGATCATCAGAAAAACAAATTTCTTGGTTTGGGAAATGGGCTTACTACATTTTTTTGTAGTAACCAAAGAGATAGTGGCAGGCAGTGGTACCTCTGGTATCCTGTACATATTATTTCCCAAAGTAACAATAACAGCACGAGGCCGATACTCATACAAAACATGTCACTTCCACAATATGGTTGGCCTAATAATACATCAGAAACATCAAGAGGAGCAATGTCACATAATAACTCATTCGTGAGGGGCTTGATGTTATAGGGAAGGTGGCATTGCTACTGATGTGGAGATCCCGTCCTTGGTGAATCCACCCAATGGTGTATGGATATAGGTGTGTTGTGGTCGTCAAGCCCAACTGCTTCACGTCGTCTACTGAAATGAGGTTCTTTTGGCTCCCATTGTCGACAATGAACTGTAGCGGGGAACCCTTTACCCACATCTGGGAGTGGAGATACGATCCTCCTCCTCTGGATATTTCAGTTCCTCCTTTTGGATCTTTGCAATGGAAAAATTGGCATTGGGATCCACATCAATAATCCATTTCCCTTTGTCACTCCACTCGTCAGGTTTTGATTCAGAGTCGGAGCATGCATCGGATTCAGATGCCCTCATCTCGGCCACCTGCGACTACTTGGCCCAACACTCACTTGTGTTTTGAATGGAGCTCTTATGTAACTCACACCACTTTCCCGTGTCCTTCTTTGGCTTCACAGTGTTGTTCCTTGCTTTTGGCTTTGGAAGGTTGTCTTGAGCCGCCATACCTTATATTTTTCCTTTGTTCTGCAGTTTTGGGGCACCTTTTCCTTTCTTTTGATTCGTAGATCCAAAGTCTCACTTCTTTTGTTTGAATTTTTGCTCAATCTTGGCAGTATACTGGTATGTTGTACCAAGCGAGGAGATGTTGAGGATATCCATTTCCTCTTGAATGTATCTGTGTAGACGATTGTGATACTTTAGCACCAAATGTTTCTCTGAATATTTGATACCCAACTTTGTGAACAAGGTATGGAAAAAATTTGTTAGCTCATGCACATCTTGATCCCTTTGTTGTCGTAGCGTGGTCCATTGTATGTACCTGTCCTCATAGCTCCCCACGGGATAGTATTTTTCCTTGATGGCGTATCAAAAATAATTCCAAGTGGGTACGGCTAAGAAAAGAGAGCGTTTTGTCTCATCCTTTTTCTCACAGTAGGTTTCCCACCAGTCCTTGACATGGGTTGTAGCTTTGAGGAGTGAAAAAATAATCTTCTCCCGATTGGAAAAGTCGTGAACCAAGAAATACCCTTCTAATAGATTCAACCATCTATCTACAACATTTGCATCTATTTGACCCTCAAATATGGGAATGTCAAATTTTACTTGTACCTTAAAAGGAGTCGCACCTCTAGAGTGGCTATTAGATGCAGATGCGCCGCTGGTGGGCAGTCGTTGAAGGATCTGGGAAAATTTATCCATCATTGCATTCCATTTTTTTTCGACGGCCTCCTCAAGTAATATTTTGATAGGATCTCTTGCTCTCTTATCTTTCTTTTCATCCCCGTGGGCAGTCATCGGGGTTTGCGAGGCTCATATTGCAAAGGTTCAACCAAATTGAGCCCTAACTCCTTATACCCTGACCTCGTTGGGGACATGCAAAGAAGGATCGATAAAAATGAGACCGCTCTGATACCACTGATTCGGATTTATGTAGGAATGCAACAGAATACAAATATAACCATAAATACAAAGATGTAGTGGAAATAACACTTCATTTCATTAATATCAAAGAACTAAAATTTGCTTACAGACATAATGGAAATAATCTAGCGAGGGCACTGGTAGATTATCTCTGAGAAGATATGTGGCGGCTATAGGCCTCTAAACTGTGTTACAATGAGGCTCAAGGTCCATTTTATTATAGAGGGCTATAGACCTCTAAACAAGGTCATAACTTTGGCATACTATCTCCATTTGACGCACATGATACATCGTTAGAAAGATCTATCCGAGGAATACAACTGCTAATCACAAATATTGATTCTGGAAGGGAATAATATTTGCAAGAATCAGGATGCCCAAAAAACTTTGTTTAGGGCCTCAAAATGGCTACGTAATTTTAGGGCCCGATAAACTGCTAAAAATAGTAAGTTGTGCTGAAACTAAAAAACTGAAAGAGACAATGTAGGGGCCCCAAGTGGAATAGGTGGGTGGCCACCAATATCCACCTGGATCAATATCACATACATGGCATCATGTTCATAGTACTACAAACCTATGGGTTATGGGCCCACCCAAATGGTGACCAATCATGGTGGTCCACGCTTCGCAACTCTTATAACTTACCTCTTCGTAGATTCACTACTTGACAATTTTTTGTGATATTGTGATTTTTCAATTCGCAGCGAAATCCACTTCGCTCTTCGTAACTTTTAACATTTACAAATAAACACACTCCTTATCCTGTGCGATATGTGATCGCATCGCATTGCACCAAAAATAACTTACCACGCGGTGTCTTAACGCTAAACACTAAAATCTCTGGTTTACAAAATCGCTCTAAGTGTGATTCAATCTCCACCATTGATCTCACCCAGATCTAATAGTTCCGTTGTGCCCTTGTTGATCAGATTTGCATCGCAACATGAATAGATTTCCTGCCAAGTCTTAACATGTAACTAAAGAATATCTGATTGCGATGTGTGCTTGGCTGCTCCTTATGCGATATAATCTCATTCGTCCATATTTTGTTGTTGACTTGATCACGACTGTCGATCCACTTCTTCCTTTGGAAAACTTCTAAGAGTTTTCTCTAAAACGATTTCTTCTTTTTATCTATTTCCGCTATTTTTGCAACTTTGTTTCCTTCACACTATCCTTCTTGAGATTTATTTTCTACTTCTTACACATTTTTATGCCTTCACGTTGTTGCACGCTTTTCACGTTGGTTTCAATCCTGAATACCATTGTTTACTTGTTCTTTGAATCTGGAATTCACATGTGTTTCACCTTCTTGGCCTGCACACAGGTTTATCTGCACTCATTCGCTCCTGTTAGATTCATTCACAACTAATTAACTCCCAAACTGGAATCATACAGATTCTACCCAGCCACTAAGTCCTTTATCACTCAGAAGGCTTATTCATTCAATTATAATTCATTACATAACACTGGTTAATACACATAAACCATAATTTCTCAGTTACAGATCACGCAACACATAAAAGGAATGACACACAGTCACTATGAATTCGATTTCTCATTAATTAACAAATGTACAGATACAATAAAGCTTGATTTTGAATCTATCTTTGGTCTGCTGCTCTCTTGGCATGGCCTTCTCTTCTTACAGAGAACCCTCTCTATCTCTCGCCTCTCGCCTCTCTCTCTTGGCCTGATCTTATTTATTTAATTTGGCCTCCCTTCTTACGAAGCTGGCAATTAAATTTATAATACAATTCATAGCTTATCTAGCCCTCACTCAACTCCTATAAAATTACAGCTAATTTCTATTATAAGGAAATCCTAATTAATGACTTTACTATATTCTTAGAATAAACAACAAACATTCTCTTTAATATCCCATTTATTAAGGGGATTTGTTACATTGACTCACCACTCATGGACACCTAACAACTAAGCATATTCTCTATCAATGCTCACTAAGAAATGAAATAATTTTTACATGAGTTTTAAAATGTCTCTTTTAGAATATTTCCTCCTTGGACAAATGTCAAGACCCTAAGGTCTGATTTCTTCTTTGAATTTTGACTTAGAGAAGATCCTCCTTCATCAGACTCTTTAGGTGAAAATAATCATGATCTCCAGATCATGTGTCTTTAATAGTTTTCCTCCTGGATCCTATACTTCACTTTTTAATGATCCCCCATATATACCTTTTCTATTGTTTTGTTGTTATTCTCCAGGTCTCCATACTTTATGTTGCATTTCCACACTAGCTATGCTCTCACATTCTTTTGTTGTATTTATCTTGTTGTTGCTGCTTTTCTTCCTATTTGATGTCTTCTTCTGAGACACCTTCATTATCAACCTTCTTATTCTTTCAATCTCCATGTCTAGTTTCTCTTTTGACTGGTTCTCACTCTGCCAATTGTCTTCAAACTCTTTTTTGTTATTTTCTCTTTGAAGTTGTTGGATTCTTACTACCACCCTTACATCCTTACCTTCTTGTTGCTTATGAACTTTCATCTCATCTCCAAACAACATTTGTTAAATATATTTGATAAAAACATCATCAATATATTGTTCAACATATCTTTATTCCTCTTCCTTGACAACCCTCAGTGATTGTTCTTCAATTCTTTGACTAATCCTGGTAATTAGTTCAAATTTCTTCATTTCTAAGACTGATTCCTCTTTAGCATGAGACATTTTTGCCTCACCTTTGCCCAATTTCAATTGTACATTCAGAATATTCATTCTGTGACTTGTTAGCCTATCCTCCAAAAGATTTAGCTCATGCCACAAATCTATCATCTCACTTTGAACTTCTTCCAAATACTCTATACAATCCACACTATCTCCTTCTTTGTCACAAGTCCAATTTATGGTGACACTACTCCTTCATTCTCTATCAGAATAAAATTATGATCCTCTATATCTGTGACAACTTTAAATGTTTGTCCAATAGTCTTCTCTTGGTCAATCGGATAAGCCAATTCCTCCCTGTCCTCAACAATAACAGATTTCTTCATATGAGACATATCTATCTCACCTTCCTTGGATATACTTTCTTCACTAAGCAAGGAATTTAGGAACTCATGTTGTTGTAATAAATCAACTTGATCTTCATATGAAAGACAATCATCATCATACTTTTCTTGACAATTCTCAACTTCATTCAAGACAATTCCAAGAGATGGATTGCCTTCTGCAACACCTACAAACACAGTAAAATTATCAATCTCTAAATCACAAGACCCAATGGTCTCATTTGATGATCCGGTCACCAATTCTTCCACTTGTTGTTTTAAGTCCTCTACATGACTCAAAAAATATTCAATGGTCTTCTTATCAACCTCCTCAATCACTTCACTTGGTTGCTTGATATCCTTCTACACTTATTCTTACTTTTGGTCATCATTGTGAGCCAAAATTCCTCTGTTTTAAACATTAGCATGTTGAAAAACAATATTTCCCTCCAATTGTGTATGAAATTCCTTTTGAGATCTAACTATCTCAAAACTCAAATTTTTCCCCTCTTCTTTGCCTTCTTTAACATCAACTACAAACATACACAAATTATTAATTTCAAAATCATAAGGCTCAATTGCCTCAACTGATGTTTCAGACATCACTGCTCCCTCTTCAAGTTCAAAAGAAACATGTTCATCTCCAACAACTTTGTCTTGTTATAGCTCAACTCCTTCTAGCTTCTCTGTCCTCAATTCAACATCCATAATCTTCTCAAGCTTCCTCATCTCCTCTATTAACTGCATATTCACCTGCTATTCTCTCTTCTGTTGTAGCTTATGCCACTTCATTTTCTTTCTCATTCTGTAACCAAATCTCCAGTCTTCTTTAATCCTATGGAACAAATTTATCAACAAATTATATTGCATTCTTATCTCAACCTTTTCTCTCTCATACTCTTCATCCATGCCATCTTCTTTAACATCTTTGTTCACCATTATTTTACGATGGTCTCTCTCAGAACCTCTGTTATGACTATCAATAGTTAACTTCTCCTCTATCTCTATGAGTTCCTCACTTGCTATGAGCTGTAATTAAGCCTCTACAATAGCAAGTCCTCCCTGCTATATTTACCTCACCAAGCTTTCCTCTATACTTGGCCACTAGTCCCCTCTCTAGAAATTTATTTGAGCATTCCTTTGCTCCTTCTAGGCTTCAAATATTCTGCACTTTTAAGAACACAATTTTCCTCTTGTATTTCAATCACAAATGAAATACAAGGTTCTGGACACACTCTTCTTTCACTCATAAATTTTTACTAGCTTCCTTCATCACTGCTTCTTAAGGTTGTGATATTATTTTGATGAGATACTTTATTAGCTGCAACTATCAATCTTCAATCTATCTTTTATCCTAGAAAACTCAAATCAAAGTTAAACAAAACAATACCTGCACGATTTCACAAGTAGTCTCCATCCCCTCTTCACATTCTAGTGAATCTCCATTCTCCACAAGACAAAAACCATCATTGTGCTTTCTTTATGCTTCTGCAAGCTCTTCATAAGAGTATCACTTAATCTGATATTCTGCCATACTTTACCTCTGTATGCCTACTTATTATCAGATTTGAAATCTGATCTCCTCTTTTTGCAATATCTCTGCCAATTTTTATGCAAAGCATATTTTCTTTACTGATCTCCTCTTTCTTCCACAATCACACTTGTATTCTCCTTCCATTTCACAAAGATTATTATTGTGTTCTTCTACCAAATTTCTTATGCATATTTTAGCTCTACAATATTCATTTATAACAACTTTTCATTAAGTCGCTCTGATACCAAATGATGCAGCCAAAAGGCCACTTACACACACATATGCAGAAACTTTTAATAAGTCTACCTGTTCCCAGATATAAAACTTGTAATAGAGTATATGTTCTTAATTTGACATACATTCAGTTAGATTCATAAACTCTAAGAACCTTTCTATTGTAGTTGCCTCCTTTATATTACCCAATGCACTGCATATGGTATCCTAGACCATATCACATCTCACTAATAAATTGTATCGTATACATGGTATCACATTCAAAATACTACAAAACTGTGGGTTATGGGCCTACACAAACGTTGATCAATCACAGCAGTCCACGCTTCACAACTCTTATAACTTACCTCTCCATAGATTCACTACTTGACAAGTTTTCGTGATATTTCAATTTCGCAATTCACAGCAAACTCCACTTCGCTCATCACAAATCTTAACGTTTACAAATAAACACACTCCTTATCTTGTACGATATGTGATCGCATTACATCACACCAAAAATAACTTACCACGCGGTGTCTTAACGCTAAACTCCAAAATATCCAGTTTACGAAATCGCTCTAGGTGTGACTTAATATCCACCATTGATCTTGCCCAGATCTAACGATTCCGATGTACCCTTGCTGATCACATTGCAACACAAATAGCTTTCCTACTTGGTCTTAACATGTAACTAAAAAATATATGATTACGATGTGCACTTGGCTACTCCTTATGTGATATAATCTCATTCGTCCATCTCTCGTTGTTGACTTGATCGTGATCATCGATCCACTTCTTCCTTTGGAAAAATTATAAGAGTTTTCTCTAAATCAATTTCTTCTTTTTATCGATTTCCGCTGCTTCTACAACTCTGTTTCCTTCATGCTATCCTTCCTGAGATTTATTTTCTTCTTCTTACTCAGTTTTACGCCTTCATGCTATTGCACACTTTTCACATTGGTTTCAATCCCAAATACCATTGTGTACTCATTCTCTGAATCTGGAATTCGAATTTGTTTCACCTTCTTGGCCTGCACACAGGCCTATCTGCACTCATTCACTCCTGTTAGCTTCGTTCATATATAATTAACTCCCAAACTGGAATCATACAGATTCTACCCATCCACTAAGTCCTTTATCACTTAGAAGACTTATTCATTCAATTATAATTCATTACATAACAATGTTTTATTACACATAAACCATAATTTCTCAGTTATGGATCACCCAACACATAAAAGGAATGACACACAGTTACTATGAATTCAATTTCTCATTAATTAAAAAATGTATAGATACAAATAAAACCTTATTACAATCTAGCTTTGGCCTGTCTCTCTCTTGGCATGGCCTTCTCTTCCTATAGAGAACCCTCTCTGTCTCTCGACTCTCACTTCTCTCTCTTGGCCTGATCTTCTTTATTTAATTTTCCTTCCCTTCCTAAGAAGCTTACAATTAAATTTATAATACAATTCATAGCTTATCCAACCGTCACTCAACTCCTATAAAATTGCAACTGATTTCTATTCTAAGGAAATCCTAATTTATGAATTTCCTATCTTCTTGGCATAAACAACAAATATTATCTCTAATATCCCATTTCTTAAGGGGATTTGTTACATTGACTCAACACTCATTGACACCTAACAACTAAGCATATTCCCTATCAATGATCATTATGAAATAAAATAATTTTTACATGAGTTTACAATGTCTCTTTTACAATAGTCTCTCCTTGGACAAATGTCAAGACCCTAAGGTCTGATTTATTCTTTGAATTTTGAATTAGATCAGATTCTCCTACATCACTCACCCGAGGTGACTTATGGGTGGTTGTAAAACTAGGTTTCTTCAAACTTGAGGGACTACATGATGTGGTTAATCTATTGTGCTGCTATTATCTTTTAACATACATAAAATGTATGCACTGTATAAAACCATTTAATTACTTCACTACATTCAATAGAACATAGTGAAAAAGATTGTAAAATGCATTATTATAACACACAACTATAACAACTACTTAACAACAACTGACATTAAAAAAATATACAAGAAACATATAAGAGAAAAAAATATCATCCCAAGGCTTCTTCTAGTTTATATTGAAGGATATTTTAAGTACATTCAGCTCCCAAACCTACACACACAACTATAGGTGGTTTACGCACTAAGTTGCAGACTCTTCTAAGGTCTCTACACACTCAGCTGCAGAGTCTTTCCTTTGCTACAAAATACATACACAAAACTAGCCCTCAACCACATAACTTACATTATGTGTTATGATGATATCTTTCGATATAGCATTACATCACTTTCTATAGTATTACATCGGCACAATACCATGGTCCAAATACCATGGGCTAATAAAAATACAACCCAAAACTATTACAAAAAGGAGGGGCTTCGCCCCACCCCAAAGCCCGTAAGATACTGCACGGTATATCAAAAATTCTTTGATACGTGGTGTTAGTTCCCAAATCCGCCTCAGGCTGAAATAAGGTAGAAAAAGGACAACACCAAACCACGCTCAGCCTCGTAGCTAGCCCTACGAGGACAGGAGAGGGCTCTCTCCGGGTCAATCTCAATGAAAATATTCAAAGGGGCTTGAGATGACTAAAACAACAACTGATTTTAGGTTAGATAAAAAAATAGGAGGGTTTTATTTTGATTTTTAGGGGTTTTTCTTGAAAAAAGGGAAAGGCAATTTTGGGCTTGGGGATGAAGCCAAATTCTTGTAGAGTTCAAGTTGGGGCAGGGTAGGCAATGAATTTGATGTCTTAGATTCAATGAATGGATATAAAATACCGCTGAGAAGCTGAAGAGGGCAAGAAAGTGCAAGGATCCTCTTCAAACAGAGGAAAACATATAAAACTAAACAAAATTTTAAGGCAGAGCATCAGCAAACTAATGAATTCTACCTTAGTTACTCATTTGTCTAATTCAGAAGCAAAGAGAAGGGAAATGGAATACGTATAAAATTAATGAAACTTACAATGAAATGGATATAAACATCATCAAAACTCAGAAGCCACAAGGATCCCAACAAGTGCTGCAAAACTCTGGTCTTTCCTTTGCCAAAAACTGAAAATGGATATACAATGGAGTGTCAAACTTTTCCCAAGAGTCCAACCCTAAAAATGTCTCAGAAAATACAATATATAGACCATCCTAACCCCTTCCCATGCCTATAGGGGTCAAGATCATCCTTCTAGGAGCTGTTTCAACCAATTCTAAACATGGAACTAAAATCTAGGCAGCCAAACAACTTGCCTCTATATGCTAGGAAACTGATCCATTCACTTAATTTTCACTTTTTAGTGAATGAATCCTCTAGAAAAAGTAAAAAAATGCCAAATTTACATCATAGCCACAAAATTACATCAATATAGATCAATAATAACATCCAAAAGTGAAATTAGTCAAACTGGCCGAATTTCTGAGCTGAAGAGTCAAAATTGGGCAAAATTCCTCTATGCGCCGCGCCAGAAAACTCAATGCGTCGCGCCACTTTGAGCCTATTTTTGGGGCACTTCCTGAAGTCTAAATCGAGCTCATGATAGCTCGTTGGAAAGCCCTATCTGTCTACTATCCAACCCAAGTGGAATTTTTTGATTTGGATGTCATTTACCCCTCCCAAACTGCAATCTCCCAAGACTAGTTCCTGCTGGTGCAAAAAGTGGCAGAAAGGCCATTTTTGGAGTGTTTTTGACCTTTAAGACCACCCAGAACTTCATGAAATTTCTCAGCCATTCCTGAGCATGCATAATTTACCATAAAAAACGCAAAAATATCAAATTTTCCTCCAGAAGATGTCCCAATCATAAGCGCGCGTCGGGTGGCGCGACGCATCGAGCGGAAAAACCTGTTTTGCAACCAAAATTTTCAAAAATGACAAAATTTTCTCCAAATTTGCTGAAATTTTAAGTGAAGGTCTCCCATCATGTCTCATGCTTAGCCAAGGATGCTTCGGCCAATATTCGGAGTGGATCAGGCCTTTTCCGACGTTTCAGTGCTTTTCTCAATCTCGCCTTCAGGATCTTCATCCTAGCTCTGCAAACGTGTGTGCGGGCCCAATAGTGGTTTTTCATATGTCTGAGCATGTCTTTGTCCCTATTGGCCTTTTCCAAGAGCTTCTCCATATGAATGTTGACGCTTGTAAGGCAAGTCTCTCGCTCAAATGGTGTCATGTCACCTGGTCTCTTTCGGGCTAATTCACGGTCTTCACGGATTTGCCGCAACTCTATGAGTGTCTGCTGATCCTCTAGTTGTTTATTCCGGTGCTCCAAGTAATTTGTAACCCACTGAGCTCTCTGCAATTTCTCAGTCAGCGTGTCAATCTCAGCTTTTTGTTCTTGGATGATCTCTTTCAGCTTTGAGCTGGGAGAGCTTGAATCAACATCGATCAATATAAAATCAGTATCTTGGCCTCCCGAGGGGCCCTCATCCTGCATAGGCTTCTTGCCTCTGTCCTGTACCTATGCTGATGTAGAAGGCGAGACCCCTTCTATGCCATGTGGAGATAGTACTCGCGCTGCTGTCGAAGGTAACGAGACCCCTTCCACCCTGGGCAGAGATAGTACTCGTCATGTTGCTGCAAATAAGTCTCTGGTACCTCTCTGATAGGTAACACACACTGGAACACTGATAGGATCCATCTCAGGAACCTCAAACTGATGTGAAGGCTCACCTGCATCATGAAAAATCTCTGGAGGAGGCTGAGGGGCTGTAAAGAAGTCACGAGAAATGAACTCATCCCATGTGATGCCCTGCAATCCAAGCTGATGTACTACAATGATTTTAATGAGTGCATAATGATAAATGTTGTTATGTTGCTGCTTCGGAGTCTTCTTCTGCACAAGGGTAGTCATCCGCTCTATGTTTCAGCACATGAAGTATGGAATATTCATTAGTCACACCCTTGTGAAATGCATCAAAAGTCTGATATGGTATGCATAAAGGCGTGAGAATCTACCCTCACAGCTGAAGTATCTAATGATGAGTTTCATTAATGGCGCATAGGACTCCTTTAGAAACTAGAACGGGAATACTCTGCTCAACTGCCTCAAATATCCAGGCCTGATGTAAGGTTCATAATATTCTCTATCCAGCTGCTGTCTCTTATTCCACTCCTCACCTATGTTTGGTATCCCGATTGCCTCAGAAATGGTCTCTGGTGTCAAGGTGAAGTTCACTCCAGCAAGGTATACATGACCATCATGCAAATGTAGGAAAAATAAGCGAACCAACTCCTGATGGTGTTGAATCTGAGATATCAGCTCACAATACCGAAAACATGAATGTTTCTGAAAGCATGTCATTGCGAGCGGGTAGGCCTGCAATTTAGCCAAAGAAGTGGGCTCCTCTTTGACGTGCCTGCCACTTTTATGAGACCTCCTCGGTACATTTAGCTCTGTGGTTGAATCACTGTCCTGCTCATATCCCTGCTCATATGATGAATTTGTCTCTAACATGATGCTGAAAACAAGGTGTTTAACAAGTATGTGTTGATATATGTATGGTGAAAACAAGAGTTTGTGTATGTTTTAATGCAAAATGTGCCACATATGTAATGAGAGGCTGCAAGGAAATATTACAGTGGGAAAAAGGACTGTCAAGTGAGATTTAAGTGTGAGGACAGTCACTATTTGGGGGACTTAGGGATTTGGGGATTTATAAGTGATGTGGAGAAAGGGATAAGTATAGGGAATAAGAGGATTTGGGAAGTGAAATGGGAATGGAATGATATGAGTAGCTTAGGATGAAAAGGAATGGGGAAGGATATTGACAATAGTGTAACAGTGGTAGGAAACACAAGTGAAAATGGCATAAGAGTGTTTGGGCAACAAAGTCAAGTTTTGACACTCAATTTCAAACCCTAGGAGCAAACTTTGATATGGATATAGGGTTATATTTTCACCATTTAAACTCTTTGAATTCCTCCTTCCAAATAGCACCCAACAGGGGTTAAAATCAAATGGCAAGGGTGCACAACTTACTTGGAGACAAATGAACTGAATCGAATTGAGTTTTGATGGAGCGAAGATGAGTTTGGCCTTTGGGGCTCTATGCGTCGCGCACAAACCCAATGCGCCGCGCTCTGTGGGTGCACTGCGCCCTTTGGAAAATGCACGATGAACTCCAGCTCTATGCACCGTGCTCTGTGGATGCGTCGTGGCCTATCCCAATGCGCCGCGCTCAATTTAAACACACAGTCGGCCCTTCTAAAATCACAGTTCTGTTCTTTGAACTCCAACTCGACTTTTCTCTTGGATTTTTCACAATAACTCTTGATGCAAATGGATTAATAATCTTGGAGAAATATCTCATATAGAGATGGTTTTAATTTTTGCTTCTCAATAACCCATTTTGTAATGTTTTTAGTTTTGGCACTTTTTCATTTAATACAACTCTGTCTTTTTGTTTCCTCACTGACTTTCTGAACTTGAATGATGAAATTGGTTGATTTTTGCAGGGATGGTGGCATTGAACCTTGGAAAAGGATGACCAGAGTCTGCATGTGAAGTACTTCATGGCGGAAAGATACATATTTATTACAAAAACAAATTTGACAATTTCTTCTTCAAAACAAAGTTTTGAAGAAGAAACATTCTCGAGCATATTTGATGATGAAAATTTTGAACTGAAAACTTATTGAAAACCTCCTCATGGCCTACGGGCATTATCTAACATTTCTGAAGACCAAACCCTAGACCTAGAAAGTGAAATGACTCTTTTGACCAAAATATCATCTATGACTGTAAATGACGTGAAATGAACTTTGATGAATTTTGATAAATTTTGACCAACCCAGCAGGTACAAACATGAGGGAAAACGAGAGAACAAAGCCCTTTCGTCAGATAATGGCATGCCCCTAACGAAAAGCAGATGAATGAGCGGAATGAGACACCTAAAAATGAAATGCAATAAGAGAAATGATCTCTGACGGAGGGATGTAAAGACCGACTCTAACATTGGCTCCAATGGGGATGGTGGCTCCTTGGAGGTGCCAAGAACGACAGATCTTTGGGAGAGCAGACCAGTGCCTTCGTCCATTGGGCTATGGAGTCCATTATTTTGACAAAACAAATCAAGACTGTTGACTGAATTTATTTGACTGAAACTTTGACTCAAACTGACTCAACTTTGAAACTAAAACCAAACCGACTAGACAGACTCAAACCAAAAATAAAATCCTTCTTCAAAATTATAGCCTTCACTTCGGGCCCCAGACTGAAGAAAGGACTACAGTGCACACTTACGATGAAATTGAAATAAATGATATGTACAATGACAATGTGATCAGCAGAAAACATCTTAGAAATGGTACCGCTTGAGCAACCGACCATTGACCGGCCCTCCTGGACAGTCTTCACCGTTCATCTCCTTCAAAAGAAAGGCGTTCTGACCTCGATATACTGCAATATTGAATGGACCTTTCCATAGATTTTCAAACTTACCATGTTTACCTTTGTCCTCATTCCTAGCATCCCCCTTCAGTACCACTTCCTCCAACTGGAATTTATCCACCTTCGCTTTCCTGTCATAGATCTTCTTGATTCTCTCCTGCAATTTGAATGTGTTCTGGAAGACTTCTTCTCTCGTTTGCTGCAAGTGAATCATCTGATTTATCCTTCTCTGCATATGGCTTTCTTCACTATCAGCTTCCTGAAGAAGCTTGACTACCGGAACAGCAAGTGAGGTAGGAAAGACTGTATCTACTCCATAAACTAACTCGAAAGGGGACATACCAATGGACTTCTTTTGACTCACCCAATCAGCCCATAGCGCATTTACCAGCTTCTTATGCCAACTCTTCTTATTTATGTCCAACAACTTTTTAATGATATTGACTAGAGACTTATTGGAAGATTCCGCCAAACCATTTCCTTGCGGATGATAGGCGGTTGAATGTCCCAAAATAATTTTATACTTAGCACAAAACTCAATCATCTTTCTTGATTTAAAAGCCGCTGCATTATTAGTGATCAATTTACTCGGGCAACCAAAACGAGACAAAATGTTGTTCTCAAGGAAAGAAATAATTACCGAATCGGTGGCTTGCCTTGTAGGAACTGCTTTGATCCATTTCGTAAAGTAATCGGTGGCTGTTAGAATCCATCTATGCTGTCCTGAGGAAGGAGGATGGATTTCCCCAATGAAATCCAAACCCCATTGCTGGAAAGGGGCGCTTACCTCAATAGGCTTGAGTGGCAATGGCTGTAATTTCTGTCTTCCTTCGAAAATCTGGCACTCATGGCAGCCTTTGGCTATTTTATACACATCAGAAAACAATTTCGGCCAATAGTACCCCGCTCTCAAAATCTTATTGGCTGTTGTTTTCCAAAAATGATGACCTCCGCAGTCTCCTTTATGGAAATCCTCCATTACCTTCTTCGCTTCCTCCTCCACCAAACAATTCAATAAAACACCACCTGGATCTTTCCAATAAAGTGCAGAATTCAAAATACAAAATTTTGCAGCCTTCAGTTTCAAAGTTCTACCTTTGTTTCTAGTCATGCCGGGCGGTGATGACAAATTTTGAAGAACATACATGATATCTGAATACCATGGGGAAGCAACAAACCTTTCCGATACCTGAAGTGGTGAATTCTCCTCATCCTCATCAGACATAGTAGCAATCAGATTTATGTCTAATGCGTTCAAATTCGATTCAGCCATAAGCTTCGCCAACCCCTGTCCCTTGATAAGCTTCGTGGGCCTTATTCCCACATCATATTCTAGCAAAGCTGCAATCCACTTGCCATGTCTTCCTTCCGGATCAGTCTGTACTAAAAAATCTTTCACGACAGCGTTAGGAACATAAGCCAAAATATGGGAATGAAAAATGTATACCCGGAAATCCTTCAATGCTTTTACCAGTGCCAGAGCTTGTTTCTCAATGATGTTGTACTTCAAGGCTGCGTCTCTAATAGTTTGACTGAAAAACGCTATGGGCTTCTCATGTCCATCTCTTTTCTGCATTAACACAGCTGCCATGGTATGCTCCGAAGCAAAGGAAAACAAAATAAAATCTTGGGTGTAATCCGGGCTGATTAACACCGGAGCTGAAGATAGTGCCAACTTCACCAAATTAAAGGACTTTACCACCTCTTCAGTCCACTTCACTTGGCTGTCCTTTTTCAGCATATTTGTTATTTCTCTTAAATGTTCAGCAAGGTTAGGGACAAAACGGCGTAAAAATTTCATCTTACCATTAAAAGACTGAATCTCCTTCTTGTTCCTGGGAGGGTCAATTTGCTGAATTGCTTCAACACGTGTTGGATCAATACGAATGCCATCTTTGGAAATAATGTGACCAAGTAATTTTCCTTCATCCATGGCAAACAAGCTCTTTTTAGGATTAAGCGAGACACCATATTTTCTGCACTTTTGAAAAAAAACTTTCAAGTGATACATATGCTCTTCATCTGAATTGGAAAAAACCGTCAAATCATCAAGGTATATAACAAGGAAAACATCTTTCTCATTCGCAAAAGCCATGTCCATCACCCGCTGGAAAGTCGCACCAGCATTCTTCAAACCGAATGGCATCTTGGCATAGTGGAAAGTTCCCCACGGAGTGGTGAACGCTGTTTTGTCACGGTCGTCCTCATGGACCAAAATTTGGTTATATCCAGAATAACCGTCGAGTAGTGACATGCGATATGCTCCAAATACTCGCTGCAATATATGATCCATCCTAGGCAATGGATAATTGTCCTTCAATGACGCCTTTTTCAGATTTCGGAAATCAATACACAATCGAATCTCACCTGTCTTTTTCCGCACTGGCACTAAATTGGAAATCCAATCAGAAAATCTGATGGGAACAATGATTCCTACTTTGTACAACCTTTTTACCTCCTTCTCAATCGATGGCAGCAACTTCGGATTGATTCTTCTTAGCTTTTGTCTGAAAGGCTTCTGATTAGGCTTGATTGGGATAGTGTGCTGAATTATATTGGTGTCATACGTCTTTAAATCTGAGTAATCCCAAGCGAAAGCATCAGCAAATGAAGACAACAAACTCACATATTTTGCTTTTACCTCCGGTGGCAATGATTTGGATAACTTCACCATCTTGGGGTCTTCAGCTGTTCCAATATTTACATCTTCAACTCCTTTTTCAGTCGGCCGTAAGGTTGGTTTCTTGGCCACATCATCCTGATCGAAGAGCTCTTCTAAAGGTATCAAACCTTTAGGAATAACGTTATCTTTCAGCTGCAACACTTCCATTTGATTGACTTGAACATCATCACCATCATCATATTCTACATCAATTGAGGTATCTTTGAACTTCCCTTTATTTTGCAGAAAATCATTAATCTCATCATCATCTTGGAAAACTTGCCAACATCTTTGATTATCCGGGATGGTAGGACGGTGCTTCACATGGATTTCGAACTTATTACTTGAATTCATTGGGATCTTCAAGTTACTTGCTGCCTTAGCAAGTGCATCTGCAATTCCATTTTGAATGCGAGGAATACAAGTCAAAGTATAATCTGAAAACTGCTTCAAAATATCAAGGACAACGTTCCGGTAAGCCTGCATCCGGGGATGTTTCGTTTGGTATTCACCCTTTACTTGCTTAATCACCAATTCGGAGTCACCATAGACTGAAATTTTCTTAGCATTCAGCTTTCTAAGAATATTTAGGCCAGCAATCAGAGCTTCATACTCAGCCTCATTGTTTGAACAATCAAATGCTAATTTGTAAGAACATACCCGTACATTGCTCGGTACCTTATTTGGAGCGGAAAAAGGACTGCGTACCCAAATACCAATTCCAGCACCATCACTCCCGACTGCACCATCGAAATCCATGGTCAATACACCCTCTTCATCATCCTCTAAGTGCTGAAATTGTACTAGCTCTGTTTTTTCTGCTTGCTGTCCACTATCTTTAGCTGATTGCTCAACTGTGCTTTCTGGTTTTTGCCTTTCTTTCTGCAACAATTCTTTGAAATTCTCGGTAATCTCTAGAATATCTTCTTCTTGAACTAACTGACTATCTACATCATTTAAAATATCGGCAAAAAAAACAAAAGACTCTAAATCTGTATGTACATAATTAATCGGATGATTGACCGATTTCTCCTTGGTTGTAATCATATACTTCATTTTTTGTTCCCGGTACAATTTTCTCATTTGGCCAAACACGGGAATCGTCGCATAGGAGAAATCTAACTATAATGTCCCTTTCAATTTTTCTCCCCAAGATCTGGAAAGCAACATACCAAATCTCGGAGGAATGTCTGCTACAACAACGTCCATCAAAACATTCTTTGTAGGAATCTGATCCAAACTTACAACCAAGTCTTCAATGAGCCCAATACATCTCACTCTGCTAGAATCAAATGAATAAAGATCATGGTACTTCCTAGTGATGTCTAAACCCAACTTCTCCATGATTTCTTTCGGCATAAGATTATGGGAAGCATCGGAATCGAACATGGCATTATGCAATACAAACTCATGCAATCGAAGACTAATATAAAAAGGAGGCACTTCGCTGTCCGGAGACTCACCATCTAAAGCTGGTCCAAATATCAGTTCAGGTTGATCATCTTCAATATTCACCATATCAGACATGGGATCGAAATTCAAAATTTTGGAAACTTGACCCTTATAACTGCTGTTCCTCATTAATTCAGTCAAGGGAATGGATACCTTTAATTTAGAAATCTAATTCTCCAAACTAAAGGCTGAATTCTTCTCGATCTCTTTGGCTGGAACATCTTTCTTTTCAGCCTTCTCCCTCGTTGTAATTGGCTGATTTGATTCTTTTGTTGATGATGACTTGGTGGCAGCGGGATCAACTATCTCTTTTGCTTTCTTTTGTGCAACAGGTGAATCGTTTTTAGGTGTTGAAGCTTCCTTTCTCTTCTGGATTGGATTGACAGGCACATCTCTGTTTCTATGAGAATATTGCTTCTGCTGGGCTGACAAAGCATTCATATAACCTCTATGATACTCATCCGACTCTTCCTCAAGAGCTGCATCATTAGCCAAGATAAAATTCTCATCTCTTTGTACCGCTGAAATTTTTTCATACTCCTCATCTTAGGTGATATAAATGGGAAAATCATCAGGAGTAAAGAAATGATTTTCCTCCCCTAATACATCGTCTTCATCATCTGAATCCTAACCAACAAAATTCTGCTGAAGAGGTGTCTTTACTTGCTGCTGGATTGCTGGTTCTTGTGCTCGTTGTTCTTGCTGTTTAATCCTGAATTGTGGCTGCTGCTGACCACGAAAGTTGGGATTTCGAATCTGCGGTTCGGGCCTATCAAGAGTGAACCTTTCAAACATTTTTTCCACTTTACAAAGTAGCTGATCTGATGTAGATGTAGAAGCTTCTTCCTTTATCACAACTTTCTTCTCTGCTTTCAATCTAGCTCTCTTGTCATTCAAATTTTCCTCAACACTCACGGCAATCTTCTGCATGTCCTCTAAAGTGGGCAGATCTCTGTCTCGTAATGAATAAGCCATCTCCAGATCAAAACCATTCGAGAATTTAAGCAAAGCTGATTTATTAGAAGGCCTCAAATCATCAGGAATTGCATTATAAACCGCATTAAATATGATAATATAATCTTGGACGGACTCACCAGGATTGCGCTTGATCTTGGTATATTCATAAGTGATTTGAAGTGGATCTTTCTTCATTTCCCACCGATCTAGAAACTGTCTCTGAAGCTCTTCTAATGTATTCATACTTCTGGGCTGCAAAGCTCTGAACCATTTACGTACCTCACCTCCAAAATTTTGCACAAACAATCTCATGGAGACATTCTCTTCATCAATTTCATGGAGATCAAAGAAGTCTGTCATTCTATCAATATGCTGCTGAGCGGGCACACTTTGAGGAGTACCATCAAACAAAGGAATTTTACTCTGATAATCAGCGGGCATGGGGTCTAAGTTTGCTAGCAAGGAAAGAGGTGTGAATCTAGTAGCCATTTCTCTTGGTGGATTTATGATCTATCTCGGAGAAACGGGTGGAGTAGGAGCAATAGATGTACGAGGTGTATGTGGTGGAGATGGAGGAACTGCTGCAGATTTCTGATCAGATATAGATGGTTGCACGGGAATGGTAGGAATGAAAGAAGGTTCAACGTGAACTTGTGAATTAGATACTGATGGACCAAGAGTTTCAGATGTGGACTCTATAAACTCAGGAATATTCATTGCCACAATAGAGTTCTGAAGGTTCAGGATGTAATTATCAATGGATCTATTAGCTTTTTCAACCTCAAGATACTTGATAAACTCAGGATTTATGATGGTAGAACCAATAGCACTTTCAGATTTAGTTTCAAACAATGACAACTCGAACTGATCATCAAACTCAATATCTTCAAGGAACTCAAATATAGTCGGGCATGAATGAGATTTCAACAAAGGAATCACAGGACTTTATCGATGGAGGATTCTTGAAATCAGATTAGGATTCTCATACACTAGAGGCGGATCAGGATCAGGATTAGCTCTTGTATGTCTTCTGGAAGCCAGTGTGTTGATCTATTCAAAAATCAAAGGACAAAACCGATCTATTTAAGCCTATCAAATTCTAGACTCAATCACCCAAAATTCCAGAACGATGTAATATACTGGGGTAATTCACAAGTCAAATGTCACGTTCAAAAGCTAAACCGGAGATTGACCGAAGCAGCATTTATCTACTTCCGCTAATGCAAAGCAAAAGCGTTTCGAAAGCTACTTGGCGTAACTTCAGGCTCCGTCTGTAACTTATGAAACAAATAACACCAAAAAGAAAACCATTTTCTTCCCCAGTATGGTCGCCACTATGTTAGTTCCCAAATCCACCTCAAGCTGAAATAAGGCAGAAAAAGGACAACACCAAACCACGCTCAGCCTCATAGCTAGCCCTACGAGGACAGGAGAGGGCTCTCTCCGGGTCAATCTCAATGAAAATATTCAAAGGGGCTTGAGATGACTAAAAAAACAACTGATTTTAGGCTAGATAAACAAATAGGAGGGTTTGATTTTGATTTTTAGGGGTTTTTGTTGAAAAAAGGGAAAGGCGATTTTGGGCTTGGGGATGAGGCCAAATTCTTGCAGAGTTCAAGTTGGGGCAGGGTAGGCAATGAATTTGATGTCTTAGATTCAATGAATAGATAGAAAATACTGCTAAGAAGCTTAAGAGGGCAAGAAAGTGCAAGGATCCTCTTCAAACGGAGGAAAACATATAAAACTAAACAAAATTTTAAGGCAGAGCATCAGCAAACTAATGAATTCTACCTTAGTTAGTCATTTGTCTAATTCAGAAGCAAAGAGAAGGGAAATGGCATACATATAACATTAATGAAACTTACAATGACATGGAGAGAAACATCATCAAAACTTAGAAGCCACAAGGATCCCAACAAGTGCTGCAAAACTCTAGTCTTTCCTTTGCCAAAAAATGAAAATGGATATACAATGGAGTGCCAAAATTTTCCCAAGAGTCCAACCCTGAAAATGTCTCAGAAAATACAATATATAGACCATCCTAACCCCTTCCCATGCCTCTAGTGGTTGAGCTCATCCTTCTAGGAGCTTTTTCAACCAATTCTAAACATGGAACTGAAATCTAGGCAACCAAACAACTTGCCTCTATATGCTAGGAAACTGATCCATTCACTTAATTTTCACTTTTTAGTGAATGAATCCTCTAGAAAAAGTAAAAAAATGCCAAATTTACATCATAGCCACAAAATTACATCAATATAGATCAATAATTACATCCAAAAGTGAAACTAGTCAAACTGGCCGAATTTCTGAGCTGAAGAGTCAAAATTGGGCAAAATTCCTCTATGCGCCGCGCCAGAAAACTCAATGCGTCGCACCACTTTGAGCATATTTTTGGGGCACTTCCTGAATTCCACACCGAGCTCATGATAGCTCGTTGGAAAGCCCTGTCTGTCTGCTATCCAACCCAAGTGGAATTTTTGGATTTGGACGTCATTTTCCGCTCCAAAACTGCAATCTCCCAAGACTGGTTCCTGCTGGTGCAAAAAGTGGCAGAAAGGCCATTTTTGGAGTGTTTTTGACCTTTAAGACCACCCATAACTTCATGAAATTTCTTAGCCATTCCTGAGCATGCATAATTTACCATAAAAAACCCAAAAATATCAAATTTTCCTCCAGAAGATGTCCCAATCATAAGTGCGTGTCGGGCGGAAAAACCTGTTTTGCAACCAAAATTTTCAAAAATGACAAAATTTTCTCCAAATTTGCTGAAATTTTGAGTGAAGGTCTCCCATCATGTCTCATGCTTAGCCAAGGATGCTTCGGCCAAGTTTCAGAGTGGATCAGGCCTTTTCTGACGTTTCAGTGCTTTTCTCAATCTCGCCTTCAGGATCTTCATCCTAGCTCTAAAAACATGTGTGCGGGCCCAATAGTGGTTTTTCATATGTATGAGAATGTATTTTTCCCTATTGGCCTTCGCCAAGAGCTTCTCCAGATGAATTTTGACGCTCGTAAGGCAAGTCTCTCGCTCAAATGGTGTCATGTCACCTGGTCTCTTTCGGGTCAATTCACGGTCTTCACGGATTTGCCGCAACTCTATGAGTGTCTTCTGATCCTCCAGTTGTTTATTCCACTGATCCAAGTAATTTATAACCCACTGAGCTCTCTGCAATTTCTCGGTCAGCGTGTCGATCTCAGCTTTCTATTCCTGGATGATCTCTTTCAGCTTTGAGCTGGGAGAGATCGAATCAATATCAATCAATATAAAATCAGTATCTTGGCCTCCCGAAGGGCCCTCATCTTGCATAGGCTTCTTGCCTCTGTCCTATAACTGTGCTTATGTAGAAGGTGAGACCCCTTCCACGCTATGTGGAGATAGTACTCGCGCTGTTGTCGAAGGTAACGAGACCCCTTCCACCCTGGGCGGAGATAGTACTCGTCGTGCTGCTGCAAATAAGGCTCTGGTACCTCTCTGATAGGTAAAACACACTGGAACACTGATAGGCTCTGTCTCAAGAACCTCAAACTGATGCGAAGGCTCACCTTCATCGTGAACAATCTCTGGAGGAGGCTGAGGGGCTGTAAAGAATTCACGAGAAATGAACTCATCCCATGTGATGCCCTGCAATCCAAGATGATGTACTACAATGATTTTAATGAGCGCATAATGATAAATGTTTTTATGTTGCTGCTCCGGAGTCTTCTTCTGCACAAGGGTAGTCATCCGCTCTATGTTTTGGCACATGAAGTATGGAATATTCATCAGTCGCACCCTCGTGAAATGCATCAAAGTCTGATACGGTATGCATAAAGGCGTGAGAATCTACCCTCACAGCTGAAGTATCTAATGATGAGTTTCACTAATGGCGCATAGGACTCCTTCAGAAACCGGAACGGGAACACTCTGCTCAACTTCCTCAAATATCCAGGCCTGATTTAAGGTTCATAATATGCTCTATCCAATTGTTGTCTCTTATTCGACTCCTCACCTATGTTTGGTATCCCGATTGCCTCAGAAATGGTCTCTGGTGTCAAGGTGAAGTTCACTCCAGCAAGGTTTACATGACCATCACGCAAATGTAGGACAAATAAGCGAACCAACTACTGATGGTGTTGAATCTGAGATATCAGCTCACAATACCGAAAACATGAATGTTGTTGAAAGCATGTCATTGCGAGCGGGCAGGCCTGCAATTGAGCCAAAGAAGTGGGCTCCTCTCTGACGTGCCTGCCACTTTTATGAGACCTCCTCGGTACATTTAGCTCTGCGGTTGAATCACTGTCCTGTTCATATCCCTGCTCATATGATGAATTTGTCTCTGACATGATGCTGAAAACAAGGTGTTTAACATGTGTGTGCTGATATATGTATGGTGAAAACAAGATTTTGTGTATGTTTTAATGCCAAATGTGCCACATATGTAATGAGAGGCTGCAAGGAAATATTACAGTGGGAAAAAGGACTGTCAAGTGAGATTTAAGTGTGAGGACAGTCACTATTTGGGGGACTTAGGAATTTGGGGATTTATAAGTGATTTGGAAAAAGGGATAAGTATAGGGAATAAGAGGATTTGGGATAGTGAAATGGGAATGGAATGATATGAGTAGCTTAGGATGAAAAGGAATGGGGAAGGATATTGAAAATAGTGTAACAGTGGTAGGAAACACAAGTGAAAATGGCATAAGAGTGTTTTGGCAACAAAGTCAAGTTTTGACACTCAATTTCAACCCCTAGGAGCAAACTTTGATATGGATATAGGGTTATATTTTCACCATTTAAACTCTTTGAATTCCTCCTTCCAAATAGCACCCAACAGGGGTTAAAATCAAATGGCAAGGGCGCACAACTTACTTGGAGACAAATGAACTGAATCAAATTGACTTTTGATGGAGCGAAGCTGAGTTTGGCCTTTGGGGCTCTGTGTGTCGCGCACAAACCCAATGCGCCGTGCTCTGTGGGTGCGCCGCGCCCTTTTGAAAATGCACAATGAACTCCAGCTCTATGCGCCGCGCTCTGTGGATGCGTCGCGGCCTATCCCAATGCGCCGCGCTCAATTTAAACACACAGTCGGCCCTTCTAAAATCACAGTTCTGTTCTTTGAACTCCAACTCGACTTTTCTCTTGAATTTTTCCCAATAACTCTTGATGCAAATGGATTAATAATCTTGGAGAAATATCTCATATAGAGATGGTTTTAATTTTTTCTTCTCAATAACCCATTTTGTAATGTTTTTAGTTTTGGCACTTTTTCATTTAATACAACTCTGTCTTTTTGTTTCCTCACTGACTTTCTGAACTTGAATGATGAAATTGGATGATTTTTGCAGGGATGGTGGCATTAAACCTTGGCAAAGGATGACCAGAGTCTGCATGTGAAGTACTTCATGGCGGAAAGATACATATTTATTACAAAAACAAATTTGACAATTTCTTCTTCAAAATAGAGTTTTGAAGAAGAAACATCCTCGAGCATATTTGATGATGAAAATTTTGAACTGAAACCTTATTGAAAACCTCCTCATGGCCTGCAGGAATTATCTAACATTTCTGAAGACCAAACCCTAGACCTAGAAAGTGAAATGACTCTTTTGACCAAAATAGCATCTATGACTGTAAATGACGTGAAATGAACTTTGATGAATTTTAATAAATTTTGACCAACCCAGCAGGTACAAACATGAGAGAAAACGAGAGAACAAAGCCCTTCCATCAGATAATGGCATGTCCCTAACGGAATGCAGATGAATGAGTGGAATGAGACACCTAAAAATGAAATGCAATAAGAGAAATGATCTCTGACGGAGGGATGTAAAGACCGACTCTAACACATGGTATACTTCGCGCTCTACTTCTCAAAATGTGGAGACTTAGCCAAAATGGAGGCCAAGTTGGGTTGTGTCGAACATGGAGTAGTATTTTGTCGTCCTCTACCAAAATTCTTACATAACTCTTCATATTACTTCTTGCATAACTCTCCACCATTATATGTCCTCAACACCTTTGTCTTCTTCTTATTCTATTTTTCCACCAGAGCCTTAAATTATTTAAACTCATCAAATACTTCAGATTTCTTCCTGAGGAAGTATATCCATGTATTCCTTGAGAATTAATCTATAAATGATGCATATTAAATAGAATTTCCCAGTAATGGAACAGACATAGGTCCACACACATCACTATGCACAAGCTCTAATATTATCCCTTTCGTCCTCTTAGCACCAGAGGGGAAGCTCACCTGATTATACTTCACATATACACAATCATAGAAATAAAAATCCAAAGAGAAATTATACATACCTTGTACAATACCATTACCAAGAAGTACTCAAAGGCCCTTCTCTCCAATATGTCCAAACCTTTGATGCAATATCATAGTCTTTTCTCTAGATACCACAAGGTTTCAGCTCCACTTTCAGGAACTAGATAACTATTGCACCCATCAATAACAATTCTACCCATAATATTGTACAAAGTTCCAATCTGAACTCCCCACATCGATACCAGTTCTCCCCAAACCATCTTGCAGGTATTATTCTAGAACACTATTTTTACACCTGCATAATCCATATTGCTTATATAAATCATATTTTTTTCTACTGCATGAATATTCAGAACACTATGAAGTATTCTAATCCTTCCATCTTGCAATTTTAGCTTGAATTTTCCGCGTTTGATGATTCTTTCCTTAATTTCATCCCCTAAGAATACATCACCACCATCATATTTATTATACTCATAAAACCACTCCATATGGGGAGTGAAGTGAAAGGATTCACATGATTCAATCAACCATGCCTCATGATCTACATTTGCACTTGAATAAGAAGCCAAGTGCGCATACCCACCTTCATCTAATGTGGTTTTCGCCTCTGCAAAAAGAGCATCATCAGATCCATTTCCTTTCTTAAGAGCTTTAGATCTACAGTCCCCTTTCCTTTTTGCGTTTCTAGCACACCTTTATAGGCTTTCCTGGGGATTTATATCTCCCTCTAGATAAATATCTCCCACTCAAGTACTTACATTTTTTATTTTTTTATGGGATCGTCCTCGTACAGACAAGTTATCTCCATTCTGTATCTCTATATTTTTCCGTATCATTTCCTCTTACATCAAGAATGAGACTATTATGCAACAACCAGAATATCCCATGAATATGGTAGAGAACACAATAAACTGATGCACTTACCTTAATTTTAAATATTAATATCAACATATAAAAATTGGCTTACCACAGTAAATAAGGTGTTCATATGCTTTGTCACTGAGTCTCCATCATTCATCCTCGTGTTTTACAAATTTTTCCATAGGAACAGTTTGTTCGCCACATACTTAGATTAGTACAAAGTCCCTAAATTTTCCCACAAAACCTTTTCCATAGCTTCCCCTGATACATTAGTATTGTATACTGAATCTAAGATACAAAAATGTATTTTTCTCTTTGCCTTCCGATCCAAATTTGCCCATTCTTCTACTAACATTTCTGTTGGTTTAGTACCCAGATCTATCGCAATCCACCGATATTTATCCACTAGCATATCCTTCATATTGAGCTTCCACAACTCAAAAATATAACTATTAAATTTCTCTATCTCTATCTTTCCACGATTTGCCATCTTCTTTCACTGCAAGAATCAATCCCACAAATCTCCCATTCAACATGGTCTACCACATGTCCAAGAAAAAAAACTCTGCAACAAAGGAATCCCCTTTAATTTGAAACAAATTCGATACCAAATGTAGGTTTTGACCCTATACAAAAATTACCTGCAAATGAATTATTAAAACAAAAAAAAATAGCAAGAACATAAAACACATATGCACAGAGATTTTCCCCTGGATCTCAAAGCCGAGTCTACCAGATTGATTTTTCATTATATTCCTTTCAATTTTACAATATATATATATATATACATTCTGAAGCATTCATAAACCCCAATCCATTAAACTTGGATTAGAACATAACCATAGTTCCCTTGACTGCATCTACAAAATACCATGGGAAAAAAACCATCATGCCTAAAACCTTGTGTAAAACCCACGAACAAAACCATAGGTATGTCTTCCCACCTATTATATGGTCCAAAAGAATTTTCCTAGGGCTTTTCCTAGAACCCAGTGTAGGGAGGCAGTAGCCCTACTACAAACCCCCTGATAAGGGGGGCTTCCCCCCCAAACGTGTGACTAGTCATGGAAAGAATATAACACACACCCAAATTTAGTTGGATTTGTTGTACCTTGTTTGTTATATTTATCAAACATTTAATTATTAGTTAATCATTGACTCTAGTGTTAGGTGTGTATGAAAGAGTTTCTTTTGAGATAACTCCAAACTATAATTTTTGGGACAACATAAAGTTTACCCCTTTTTCCCAAGGGCCATATTGAGGCTTACATCAAGGAGGCCTTTGAAATCCTCTATAGGATACCTTGGCATTGTTCCCTTGACTAGGAAAACCTAAGGAACAACATCAATTTTGGAACCATTTCAATGTATTAAAATTGAAAGGTTTATTTCCTTATTAAATAAAAAAAGATAAATTTTATTGTTACTTGGTGATGAAAAGGAGCATAATAATAGGTTTCTTGGTTATTTCAAGAAAATAATTCAAAGAAAATTTCACTTGGTGACTCCAAGTTGTTAAATATTCAACTAGGAACAAAGTTCTCTTACTAAAATAGAAGAAAATCCATTGAAATATGATTATGTACATGATGAATAAACTATTCCAATAAATTATGCTCTTGCTACTTAGTCTCTTGTTGCTTTTCCTTATGTATATGAAAAATATTTTTCTCTTTTTTATACATTAGGAGAATTATAGGTTCAAAATCTAGCTCCTTTCTTGGAAAAAGAAATTTTGAGTTCTTATGCTTTTTTGTTGAATGAGCTTTCTTCATTATTTCCTTTTAAAAACAATGGTTCATCTACATAGTTTATTTTCAAAACCCACTTGAAAAAGAAGCCCAAAAGGTTCAGTGATACAATCAAACACTTAATTACTAGATTTCACCAATTAGAGTAGGAAATATTGTATATAGATAAATATCTCGAGTTATTTTCCAATATAGTTTTTGCATAACATATTTTTTGTTGGTTTTTTTAGATAGTTTTGTTTCAATAATAATAACAAGGAATGGATGATTTTTTAAGAAAATGTTGTTAGAAATTATATTCGTGCATTCAAAGGTTGGTATAGTAGAGAACTGGTTTTATAATGAGTGACTCCATGCCCAAAAATAGAAGGCACAAGTGTATGGTTTTTTCTGCATTATAGGGAGACACCATCCTAGTTGGTGCTTAATGTTATAAGTTGAAATGCCCCTCTCAATTTTTTTTGACATGTCACATAATTTTGTAATAAATTGGTCCACTTCTCATTTCCTTAAGCTATTATTGATCTAGGTAAACCTTTTACATTATGAGTTGGAAATTAAAAACAAAAAACAAAAAAAACAAAAAAAATAAATAAAGAAATATATCTCAAATTCATCCTTGTTTAATCTCAGTGCTCTCAATAGCGGTTTTGGTGATGATTTTGAAGGTTTTAAAAATGGAAATTCTTTAGGGATTATGTTTTTTACCGTACAAATTATTCTTGTGAAATGGATTGCATGAAAAATTAATGGGTTTCCACTAAGCCCATTCTATATATTATCAAGCCAATTGAGAACATCTCCAAACCCACCAAACTATGTGCCTAAGAGACAATCAAAGTGTCAGAAATACTATTACATGAGACCATGGATAAATGTATTGCACACAAAACATTGAGAGAATGTTAAGGAAGTTGCATATATAAACCCTAAGTATTTTTTCTCTATACATGTGGGATAAATATCCATGTGGTGGAAAACATAAAAACCATTAAAATTTCCAAGAGTAGTGTCAAGGAGACTTGAATGTACATTTACAAAGGTAATTTGAAGCCTAAGACGTATAAAACCTGACATGTGCTCTTCAAGTGGTATAAGATGTGTCGAGTCTGAAAGAAAAAATAAAATGTGTTCATCCTTTAGTTCTAAGGAAAAGAATAACCATTAGATTAAAACATGTGAGTGGATTGATTTAAGGTGTCGATGAGTTGAGGGAGAATGTGTTCTTTATGTAATTTTAATGGTTATTTAGGGATTATAATATCTCTTTAATTCTGCCCCAGAAATGATGATCCTGTTTTATTTTGTAATAAGGAAAGTGAAATGTGATATTATAGTGTTACCAAGGCCCAATGTGCATAATAAATTTTGTGTACATGTCAAGTGTTATTTCAACCATGTCTTGGCTTGTTTATTATTGCAACAATTGATGATGTTGTGACAATGTTCGATGTTGAGACAAGAATTTTCCTGCAAATACTACAAGGACATATAAAACCAATGCATTCATTTTGCTATGATACATTAGGAAATTACATAGCATCAGTCTATGAGGATTCAATGAGAGTGTGGAACCTTGGTTATAGAAGTGATGATGTCTATTAGTTCTCAAATTTCTTGGATGATAGACCCTTTGTTTGTTATGATTCTTTCATAAATGTATTTTTAATATTTATTTATGATGGGTCTCTTATCAGTTATGGCTTTACTAAAATTGTACAAAATACAAAAGTTCCAACGCTACATTTGGTGCCGAGCCTAGCATTGTTTTGGAAAGATACAAATTCAATTTTCGGTCTTTATTGGTCAAGAATTTGATTCTTTAGATCAAATGTTTGCAGGGGTGGAATTATTTTGAATAATTATTGTGAATATGTCTAAGAGATATCAAGGAAAAGTGACCCAACTCAATTCTTATGTTTCTTGGAAATTATTTTCCTCCCAATGCTACCTCACTCATTAATTTTATTTATTTCATTTCATAGGTTTATATATTTTATTTCCTTGCTTGGTGTTTCTAGAGATATACTATGTCAAGGGGAGATATCTTTGTAATTTCTTATGATATATTTTATTTCCCCCACAATCCTTCCTTTCACTATTATGTACTTTCATGTGGGATGGTTTGTGCTTTAGAATCATGTATTGAACATGTATTCTCCTTATTATGAAAACAATGGGTGTATGTGGTCTCCTATAAACACTATGATACTAGTAGATTTTTTCCTAACCTTGAATATCATGTTTGGGTACTTATCAATTGGATTTATGCTCCTTGTTATCACTATCCCCAACTTCCCAAGGCTAACAATAGGATTGGAGAAAGGTAACCAAAAACCAAACTTTAGGTTAGGTAGCTAGCCCTACCACGAGCAGAGAGGGCTCTCTCGTTGTCAATTTTAGCAGTCAAATGAATGACTGGGTGTCTAATGATCTTAGGCTAGGTATATAAGCTCAATAAATAGAATTTGTTTTATGTTTTGAATATTGGATAGAAAAGTCAGTGAGTGGGCTGTGTATAAGGTTTTTAGGCTTGAACTTCAACGTGAACCTACATATAATATGTGAGGCAAGATAGTTATTTTGAAAGCATATTAATCATTCATTGAGTATGGGATGAAAATTGAGGAGATTTTGAATGAGAACTGAGGTGAAGTCATTCATTTTAGAAGCAAATAAACGTAATACAGTGAATCTTGTCTAAAAAATAGCATGCATAAACATGATTTCTACTCTCAAAATTACAAGATAAACATATAATAAGAATAATACATGGTATTAAGCATGAAATTATAAACATACATGAGAAAAATAGATGCTATAAATCATACCACAAGTATCTCAACACAATTCCTGCAAATCTGTCTCTGATTTCATTCCAAAAGCTAATTACAATAACTCCACTGCAATATGAGACTATCCAACCAAAAAATTACTAAAGAGATCCTACTTATAGAAAATATGGCCTATGACACATCATCATGTCGAAATCCCATCCAACATGGATCATAATACAAAATATGAGTCATTTCCTAGATTCTAGGGAGGTTAGAAACCATCCCCTGAATTTTAGCTATGAATTAGGAGTTTTTGTCCCTTACATTAACTACATATTACATCATGATAGAAAGCCAAAACCAACCCAATAACTCTAATGAAAACTCATAGGACAAAATTTCCTTGAATTTTAGACCATTTTTGAGCTTGACAAGTGTCCTAAGGAATCCAATGTTGATTTGTGACAATTCTGACAAAAGAATAAAAACAATTTGCAGAATCGTAACAAAACTTTGGCGGCACTTTTGAGGAGCTTTTAGAAGTCCAAATATAGTTCTAAAAAATTTTTCAACTAGCCCATATGTGTTGAGTTTCCATAACATCTTGAATTTTTCAAAATGGACCAAGGGAAGGCCTTCAAAATTCCATTCTCCCAAGGTCACTCAAAAGCGTAACAAAGGGTCCAAAAAGGAGGCAAAAACATGAAAAATAAGTGGTTTTTGAGCCTTTTATCCAAATTACAGTTTTTCATGCCATGAGGGTTCCTGATCTGTGATATACTCATCAAAATACATCCATCCATGTAAGGAAATCACCATTTGGAATCCTCCAAAATAAAAGTAACAAAAGTCTGCTACCCTTCTATAGTGGGAAATTTCCAGAATTCTGAAAAAAATCATATAAAATACCAAAATTGATCAAAAGTTATCAAAATTGGTTCTAAGGTACCTGTAAGAGATAGGATACATATCTAAGGAATCTTAATCCAATAAGTCCAAGATATCCTTCTCCTTGAGCTTCATTTGCGTCTCTTTAAGCCTTTTCTTCACTTGTTTCAGCCTTATTTGAGAAATGGGCTCCATGGTGCGATAGTGGTTTTCCTATGTCTTGGAAGCTTGTTATCCCTTTTAGACTTCTTTAAAATCTTCACCAAATGATCATTAACTCTTGATCTCCATGTCAATAATCTCATCAAAGGTCAACTCTTCATATTGATGAGTTGATTCTCTTTCTCGCTCCAACGCCATTTTGAGGCCTCCTGCTCTTGGTCTTCTTGTTTGTGTTTCAGCCTCTATGTCCTGAATTTCATCAAAAACAAAAATATTATTTCCTTTCCCTCTATTTTCCTCCATGTATGATTCGGACTTGCTTTGTAGGAGTTGATTCACTTGCAATTGAAATTTTTCCTACTGAAGGAAAGTAATTTGGGATTGGGCAATGGAGAAGGCCTCTTTCAATTTTTCTATTTATTTATCTTTCTCTTTGATGAATTCTTCAACTGGTATGACCTCCACCTGCTCCAATAACTTAGCCTCCAATGGCACTGACTCACTATGCTGATGCAAGAGAGGTTGCTCCTCTATCTCACATTATTCAACAATGTTGCCAAATGTAAGAAAACTCTTCGAAGACTTAGGCACAAATAATTGTCTCTTCCCTCTCTCATATGTGTGAGAAAATTCCATAACCCTACGAATGTTTGAAGGTTGAATAGGTATGCTAGAAGAGCCAATCTCCATTATTTGTGTTGATGATTTAATAGGAAAGAAGAAAGCAGTGTTGACAATATCTCCAAGAATTTTTCCTAGGTCATGTTTATGGAGGACAAGTGATGCAACACAATGAGCTTGATTAGTCCATAATGAAAAATACTAGTGTGATGATCTTCTCTTCTACTCTGAACCTTCTCCGACATCTTAATCAAGATCCTATAAGAATAATGAGGCAAATCAAAAGCCTAATGTGATACCTATACAACCTGGACAATCTTCCTTCACATGTGAAGTACTTCATTATGAACATCATCAGAGGAGCATAATTTTTTCTGAGGTGTGTGAAAGGAAAAATAAATTATGGCTCCTCTCTAGCATGAGGCTTGAGGAATTTCTTGTAGTTTTCAATATCTAGGTCCATACCCTCAAACCAATGCTCTCCATGAGAAGGTATACCTATAGCTGACGCAATTAGGTCAGATGATATGTTGATCTCCATACCTACAAGAGTGACCTTTCCCATATTGTAGCTTGTTGCAAATAGGTTGGACAACTAAAGATGATACCCCCCTTCCATGAGCCTTTCACAAAATGTTAAACACTGAGCTCTTTCAAAGCACCTTCTGGCCAATGGAAAAGCATTAATATCATGCATGGTGAAGGGTGCAATCCTAAGGTGGCTCCCTCCCTTGAATATCTTATTGTCACTTTCCATTGTATTTGTCACTATAATGATGAAAACCGTAGGGTGTTAATGAAATGATTGAATGAATGGAAATTTGGAAAAACAGAGTGTAGGAAAGTGTGAGTTTGGTAGATGAAATGAAGGGTCTTGAAGCTGAGAAAAATTCTAGAAAAATTTAATTAGGTTGTGTTGTGTGTTAGCTTCAATTTGTAGGTGGAATGAGGGAAAATGAGTGTGCGGATGGTGTCAAAATGTCTAAAACACAGGAAATCCTGAATTTTGACTGTGAGAATAGCTTGTGTAATAAAAGGGTAAGTTGGTAAGATAAAATGAGGATCATGGGGTTAAGTAAAGATTCTGAGAAACATTAAGTAGATAGGGTGGTGTCTTAACTACACAATGAAATTTGAATGAAGAGAAATAGGTAAGTTTAGGGTGGTCGGAACCTCAAAACACAGGAAATTCCCAATTTTGACTGTGGGAAAAACTAGTGTAAAATGTTTTTTAGGTTAAGAAGGTGAAACAAGGGCTATGAAACTAAGTAAAAATTCTAATAAAAATTCAATGACGCGTATGCCATCTTAGCTCCATAGTGCAAGTTTAATTAGGGAAAATGGATGAGTGTATTGTAGTTGAAACCCTAAACACAGTCAATGCCAAATTTTCACAGTTTCCAGTGTTGAAAAGATAGAATGAGGGTTTGATTATATTAGGCATGTTAGGGATAGTGATTTTCGTGATAGAAGTATGAATATAATACATATGGGGTGCATGGATATATTTTATGTGACGGGTTTACGGTTTTAGGTCAAAGGGATAGGTTAGGGTTTGTCATATTTTTTTATGTATGGACAGTGAACAATATGGAAGAAATATTAAAAGAGCATGAAATTATTTTAAATCCTCAACATTAAACCAAAAACCAACATGGATGGTTTCTTACCTTGTATGGAGGCTACACCAAATATTGTATCACAATAATTGAATTATTTGGAGGGTTATCTGAGCTTTAAACATAGGGAAGAATGCTCTACATGAGCGTAAAAATGTGTCTACAAGAGCATAACAAGGAGACATGAGCATAACACTTCAACACAAGAGTGTAACAACTCAAGACAAGAGTTTTTGTAGAGGTAAATCCCCTCTGCAGACAGAGGCGATCCCTACTAGCCCAGATCAGGTCTAGCAACAATCATACCACGCTAAGGTGCAAGTTCCTAATTGCAATAAACCAACTTGCGATGAAGGCCTACCTCAAGTCCAACGCTGTTGTTTGTAGAGAAGATGACGCTCCCATTCCCTTGCTCTAGCAGATCACAATCCTCTCACTCACCGCGATCAAACACCTGCACACACAAGAAACAAGACAAACACAAGCGTAACATCCGATATATGCAATTATGTATCAGTCAGAGAAGACAAAACTCATGATCATAATAAACAATATGAGTGGAACCATAACCAATAGTCGCTTATCATTAATTCATACAAAGGAAAATACAACCTGGCTCTGACGCTAAATCTTCCTTTGGCGGGTTGTCAGTGGAATACGTCTTGGTAAAGCTTGTCGGGAATGGGGAAAAGCCTCTCTCTTCGATCATCAATCTCCTTGCTATTGATTTGGCACTATGAGGACTATCAAAGCTCTTGCAGCATTCTTTAGGCTATGAAGGCTCTTGGAGATTAGCTTGCAAATGGAAATGGCAAGCTTAAATAGATGGTGGAAGAGGAGTTGGGATCCCTACAATCATGGGATTGGCCCTATCCTCAAGCAAGATTCCATGAGAGGTGGAAAACTACTTCCTCTACATGGAAATCCAGAGCCAAACGTCCCAACCCAATTTAGAGAGCAGTTCAGGAGTTGGTTGGAGTCAATCTTCTGCCATTTATTTTTAAAAAACACCCTTTATTAAGCCTGGCGCAAGTGCGACTCTGAGACAGAGCGCCAATTGGCACGCCCTCTTTGGAGTATTTCCCCCATTAGTGTGGGTATAACACTGGCTAGTCGCGCCAAGGATGGAAAGGCTATTTTTAGGGTTTTTCACAAGGAGTTGTCTTCAGGGGAATGAAATTCCATGTCTAGGGGAATGCCATGAAAGTGTTTTCAGATCATTTCATTGCTCATAGGTCATGGAATAAGCCCTCCAATGTGCAGGATGGGGAATTTCAGGGACGGTGACAAATTTCTGTGTAACAGATGCCCCCTAAAGCATGAGGCCCGAAAGAGAGAGAGGGGTGAAATGCTTTACGAGAATGTGTCCAACTGAAAACACTGCCGTCAAAAAACTTGCGTAGAGAAATACAACTGATATCTCAAATACATGATATATGTGGTATGGGTGCAGCCATCCATAACAGAATATACAATAATCCAGATCCAAGGCATGGACACAGCCATCTAGTGAGGATCGATAAATAGACTCAGGTATGGTCGCAACCATCTAATGAATGAGTCATGTAACTAATCATAATAATCCACAAAATCGCATCTTGGATTCCAACAGACAAAATACAGGGTCTTGCGCTCCATCTCGACCCGAACAAAGTACAAGTTCAAGCATGCGAATAAGTGAGCTGAAGTCGAACATGCAAGAACATCGTCTGATTACCAGCCAATGATGAAAGCTGTTAACAGACGCGAGAGAAACCACCAATAATGACAATGGTCCTCAAGGTACTACAGGTACAATCTACGACGTGTGAATAAATGAGCTGACGTCGAACACCCGCAGAATCATTCGATCGGAAGTCAATGATGTAAACTTCACGTCGAATGCGACGAACCTGCCATTGAGGCATGCAGGCTCCAAGGTACCATAAGGAGTCTCTAGATCAGCTTCCTGGATAATGAGCTGAAGTCGACAGGAAGTGACCTTGATCGAAGGTGGGCCATAGTGTTTCCCACATCATCGACACGAGACAGAGTAACATAATGTCTTTGTGAATCAAAGGAAGGTTGAAATTTTGCAGAGGTCAACTTCTCTTGAAAATATCAGCGGCATGACAGTGGATTTGGCAGTATTTGACATCAAAATATCAGAGGTCATGATGACGGGACAAAGAGCAGATGAGAGGTCAAAAGGGATCACCCAAACCCACAGAGGCAAGTGGAAAAACGAGATGAGATGTCCCCAACCCGACACGAATGTAGACAAGTGCCATGTTCAAGAGCGACATACTGCCGACACGACAACGATTTTGGTTCCATTTTTCCCCACCATTTCTGGCGAGTACCCAAATTTATTTTTGAAAACAAACTTGAAGGGGATAGCATATGCTTGTAATATAATTTCTTCCTTCGGACGAATCCATCCTAGTACATTTAACGAGCCCTAGTAAGGAGAAACTCGAATATCGTCATTACGACTGAATCCGATGTCATCAGGGTTTAACGAGCCTGACAAAGGAAGAACTCGGCGTCTTTTCATATTTAGAGAGTTTTAAAAGACAGCGGAAAAGTAAACTCTAGAAGTCCATTTTCATAAATAGCTCCTTAGATCCTAAAAGGTAGAAAACTATGTCTGAGAAAACCTCCTAGTCGCGATAGGCTAGGGTATTCCTTTTTCGTAAATAATCTATTCCAGCTCAAAAAAGGGGTAAACGTATACTGGGTAGATGTCATTTCGTGTCCACTTTAACGAGATCAAAACGACAAGGGACTCGGCAATCTTTTCATATTTAGAGAGTAAAAAAAGAGCTGAAATATGACTCCAAAATGACTTTTTCGTGTTTTTACCGCGTCCAAAAAAGTATAAAATACAACTCGTATCATCGTTCAAGTCGCGTAAAAACCTGTCGCTGCACATAAAGGCAAGTGTAAAATCCATTTTTCGACAAAATATATTAAAATATTGAGAAAAATGACATTTAAAACCTAATTTTTGACTTGAAAAGTTACAAATAGGCTCCAAATGGTAAAACAAATTTACTTTTACTTTTTACCTCACTTGGAGAGCAACAGTGGTCTGTTTGTGTGCAAACTTGTGGCGGTGATTGCGACTGATCTGGGACATCATTCAGCTCCTCATCTATTCCAGGTAAAATTCATTCGCTTAAGCTCGATTTTAATCTATTTTTTATGAGTTTCATTTGTGCATTAGACTTCTGGGAGGACCCTTTTGAAATTTTAGGGCTCGCTCCATTAGCGCGGGTATCAGGCACGGACCCGCGCCAATGGAAATTTTCTCACAAAGGGGTCACGCCAATGGCGCAACACAATTTTTCGCTTAAAGTTTTCAAAATATGAGCTACCCATGTGGATTTCCCAATGCACCAGAGATCTAACGAGGCATTTTTTATTGTGTTGATGCAGATATACGGCACAATGGTTATCGAATGGAAGGAGAGAGAACATGGGGAGGAAGATGAAATGGCTATGGAAAATGAAGACTGTATGAATGCACTCAAGAATTTTGGACTCAAAAAATTCTTCCTTACTCCATGCTTACGAGCTCAACCTGAGCTACTGCAGTACTTGGTCAGCATATGGGAAAAAAATGAGGAAGTATTCAAACTTCGGGACCAAGTATTAGCTCTTGAGGTTTCTGATGTTTATTTTGAAATGGCTATGGAAAACGAAGCCTATATGAATGCACTCAAGAATTGTGGACTCAAAAAATTCTTCCTTACTCCATGCTTACGAGCTCAACCTGAGCTGCTGCAGTACTTGGTCAACATATGGGATGAAAATGAGGAAGTATTCAAACTTCGGGACCAAGTATTAGCTCTTGAGGTCTCTGATGTTTATTTTATAACCGGATTGTCGTGCAGAGGTCCAGTGCCAATCATAACTGGCAGCAGACCTTCCGGAGAGAAAATGGACATGGTAATGGCAAGAGTGTGCCCAGGGGCATGAACAGGATCGGGAAGTGGGAAGGTGGACATCCACAGTATCCGCGACCTAGCACTCAGGGTAGTGCTTCATACCATTACATGAGCTGTAGGATCGCAAGCTCCACATGAGGAAACCAAGGCCCAACTCATACTAGCCTCCGAGTGTATGAACCCCACATTGTTCGATTGGGCCACCACAGTGATGAGCAATATCAAGAGGCAGCTAACAAGATGCAAGCAAGCCAAACTAAAGCAGTTTGGCTACATTTCCATTTTGGTGTTGTTCATCCTGGAACGACTACCCATTTTCCAAGGCCAAGGGGCAATAGTTGCCAAGCCAATACCGAGGGAGCCAAGGATGGCTCGCTGGGCAGCACTTATGCCCAGGTCAGGAGGAGGTCAACAGATGTCTTGGAGACCCGATTTTTTTGGGTGGTTACGGAATCAACTGATCGTGGTTGAAGATTGGCCTTATGCTGGGACTGATTTCACTGGAGATCCCAATCTTCCACTCCTGGAGGGGAGGACTGGGATGAGGAGCTGGGTATGATTTTCTTTTTTATTTTTATGTATTTATGGATTTTTGGGCAATACAGGTTCGTTCTAACAATAACTTTATGTGAATGCAGACGTTGGCCCAGAGAGGCCCGCGGGCGTGTCGCCCATTGCGCAGAGGACCCATCTCGTACATGACCCTCAAGCTGAGGGTGGTGAAGGGAGCGAGCTGATCCAAAACCTGGAGGGCATTGCCCGAGGAATCTCAGACTATGCACGGCTGGCAGACATCCCATTAGCTTACCAGCGACACACTGTGGGGTTGCCCAGTCGCCTTCACAGACTACTGAGGTGATTGGTGCACGTGGTGGCATGCTACCACGAGCACCATGCAGATTAGCTTATTTAGGACTTTCATATGCATATTTTTTGAGAGACATGTTGTCTCCAACTATTATCAGACAAACATGTATATTTTTTGACTTTATGTGATGTACTGCAAACTATTCGACACATATATCTATATATCTATTTCTGGATGGATCTTTTTACATGTGATGATGTTTTTATAAATTGCGCAAATGTCTATCTAAAACCAAATTAGCTACTGCATCTATTAATGTATTCATATGTCTGGGTATGTGTTGATATGTGATATAATCAAAATTTCTTTCCAGTAAACGAATACATAGATACAGACGTAAAATGGATGGGTTTCTTACTGAACAGTGACCGTTAAGTTGTAATACTACAAGCTGTGAGTCCATATACACAAGAAATGCACAAATTCCGAGGTTAACAGCCTCGGTTAATAATTCTAAAATATCACTATACTCCGCAACATTATTTGTGGTAGGCCCTAGACACACACCTTGCAAATTAACCAACTCACCAGCAGGATCATAGATTACCCAGGCTGCCGAGGACAGATTCCTGGTACTGCGGGAGGCACCATCCGCGAAACCCACAAATAGAGTAATAGATATCTGCATAATCAGAAAGACCTGATCAGCAGAAAAATGCTTACATTGCACACCACACCAAACATGCACACAAATGAATATACAAACCTATGTACACACACCACACCAAAAATAACTCAAGCTTAGTATTTTTTAAGGTACAACCCATTTCTAGGTTGTGCCAATGGAACTCCTTCGTAATCAATGAGCTCATAAGCCCCATTTTTCAATACTCGTTTTAATATGTAAGGCCCATGCCACATGGGTTGGAACTTGCCTGCTCCAAGTTTGTCGTGCGCTTGGTCGTATAGGAGGACGAGGTCCCCTTCAAAAAAGGAACACGGAGATACAAATTGATCAAAGTGGGCTTTGACCTGCTTCTTCTATGCTTCAATGACTAAAGCAGCCAAGCAGCGGGTTTCATCCAGCCGTTCCAAATACAAGAGATGCTCTTCTTCAGGAGAAGTGTCGGGCAAAAGTTCCACAGGCAACTTTAAAGAAGGAATTCCGCACTCAACCGAAAGAGTTGCTTCCAGACCATACACCAATTAGAATGGTGTGAATCCAGTCGCACTCTTTGCTGATGTTCGGTAGACCCATAGAGCTGAGAACAATTGGAGATTCCAATTGGACTTATGAATACCAATTTTCCGTTGAAGCATTGTGACCAAAACTTTGTTTACAGCCTCAACCTGGCCATTTTCCTGGGGGTAATATGGCGTTGAGCTATCATGTCGTAAGCCCAATCTTGATGTTAGCTTGGCCATCATGTAATATTGAAAATGAGTGCCATGATCGGTAAAAATGGCCTGAGGGACCCCGAAACCTGAAATAATGTGGTTGAAAATAAACTGGGCAGCTGTCTTACCGTCAGCGGCTAGTGTAGGCATCGCTTCGGCCCACTTAGTAAAGTAGTCGACAACGACGATTATATATGCATGCCCCCCGGCTGAATGAGGGTTACATGTCATAAAATCTACGCCCCATTTTGCAAAAGGGCTGACAGTAATGACAAGATGCAGAGGGAGAGGTGGCGCACACATCTTGCGCTGAAAAACCTGGCAAGCATGACATTTGCGGACTGCAACAATATAGTCTTTGAATATCGACGGCCAGAAGTAGCCTGCACGCAGAATCTTCTAGGTGGTGGCATATTCGGACATGTGACCACCACAGGCGCCACTGTGACAGTCATTCAAGACTCTTTCAACCTCTTCCAGGGTCAAGCACCGGTGGAGCACTGAATCTACTCCAACCCGGTATAATGTATCTCCTACAATGCGGTAGGGTTGAGATTGATGCCGAATCTGACGTCGGGCATCTTTGGTCAACTCAGACCATAACTTTGAAGTTTGAATATACACAATAATGTCACCATACCATGGATCGTGAGTACTGATAAGGAAGAGGGTTTCGTCTGGGATATGTTCCTCAGAGTGAGATGGGGTGGAGTCTGTCGGGAGCGAGCAAATGAGATCTGCAAAAACCAGTGATTTGGTCGACTTAGCAGTGGTAAAATCTAAGTCAAACTCCTGAAGGATAACGATCCATTTGGATTATTTTCCCCCTAATAATTGTCAAGATAGAATGCATGTCATGGGGTTGCAATCCAAAACCACGGTTACTGTATGCAACAGGATGTAGTGGCGGAAACGCTGCACAGATTGCACTACGGCTAATGCCAATTTCTTGACGTGAGCGTAACGTGTCTCTATGTCAAGAATATTCTGTGATAGATAATAAAAAACATGTTCATTTCCATCATCATCATCCTGCACCAGAACCATAGCTATGGTGCTAAACACGGCGGCTAAATATACAGTGAAATCACGGTGATAGTTTGGAGGACGAAGCAATGGAGCATTAACAAGTAATTTCTTAAGCTTCTCAAAGGATCGTTGAGAAATTTCGTCCCAACGAAAGGGAAAATTTTTCTTTAAAAGACGTCTGAATCCTTTGGCCACTTCCGCATAGTTTGGGATGAAGCGTCGAAGGAAATTAGCTTTTCCCTACAGACTCTGCAATTGGTTTAACGAGGAGGGTGATGGGAGTTAACAATGGCCTCAACCTTTAGAGGGTCGAGGCGAATCCTGTCCTTGGAGACTATAAACCCCAAAAGACGGCCAGAATCTGCGCAAAAGATGCATTTATGAGGGTTAAGCCGGATATTATAGCATCTACAGCGAAGGAAAATCTGGCGGAGGTGTTCTGGACGGTCCTCTCGCCAAGCTGAGTGAGCTGGAAGATCATCCAGATAAGGCTGAACGATATGGCGTATGTCATGGAATGTGTAAGACATAGCACGCTGGAAAGTAGCTCTAGTGTTCTTCAAGCAGAACGGGAGATTTTTATAAGCAAAGGTACCCCACGAACAGATGAATGCAGTCTTGTGTTGATTGGTAGGTAAAATATTTATCTGATTATACCCGGAAAAGCTGTCCATCAGGGAATAAATCTCACTCCCAGAACATTCGTCAATGATTTGATCTATGAAGGGGGTGGGGTAGTTTTCCTTAGGAAAGGCCCGATTAATATCACAGTAATCAACATAGACTCTTATAGTACCCTGTTTCTTATCTACAGGGATAATGTTTGAGACCCATTCTCACTAGAAAATTTGGCGCAATTTCCGACGGCCAAATCGTCGCTATTCCGACACATAGTTGTCGCAAGAGCAATAGTTTGAGGATGGGCAAAGCGTGGTTTTCCATGCCGTTGCAATTCCGACGCATTTGCAAAGTGTCACACTACCGACACTTTTTCCGTCGCTTCCAAACAAGCGTCGCTCTTCTGACATTTCCCAAACCGTCGCGCTTCCGACGTTTGTAAACTGTTGCACTTCCGACGGAATGTGGTCCAACGTTTTTAACGTCGCTCTTCCGACGTTTGTAAACTGTCGCAATTCTGATGAAATGTGGTTCGACGTTTTGAACGTCACTCTTCTGACGTTTGTAAACTGTCGCAATTCCGACGAAATGTGGTATGACATTTTAAACGTCGCTCTTCCGACGTTTGTAAACTCTCGTAATTCCGATGAAATGTGGTCTAATGTTTTTAATCTGTCGCAATTACGACGCTTACAAGGCGTCAATATACCGATGGCGGGTTCAATTTAAAAAAAAAATTAAACTTTAAAACAGGACAGTAAATCTCCAATATTTGTTATGAGTTGTGGGCGTTCCAATGACCGTGAAATATTAATATAATAAACCACCCCGCAGCACTTCGACTATAAACAATCATTTTTTTTTTCACAAGAGAAAAAATGTTGTTTTGAATATATTATATGAAGTAAAACAGTCCATGAATTCATTACATTTTCACATCTGAAGATTGGAACCCAAATATCCATCCAGAAAAGTGGAAGTCCCACCCCAGACAATGATAGAAAAATACCCCATGTCACATACAGGGACATGATATAAAACCCAGTAACGATCCACATGGAGATTATCGAAAATCTGAGAAAGCATCCAAATATGCCCGAGGCATCTATAAGAAAGTGAAATAGCAGTATGTAGAATAGTAAAGCAACAGATAGAGTACCGACGTCCATTGTTCCAAATACAAATTAAAGTACCCAAAATCCTTGAACAGAGAAAACGCTAATCATGTGAGGAGTGTGATATGTCCAAAATATAAAAAGACCATCAGACCATATCAATAAACCAGCAACATAGACCAGCATCGCTAGTTTTGAAGGCAGAGTGATAAACATTAATCATTTTTTTCCACAAGAGAAAAAACACTGTTTTGAATATATTATATGAAGTAAAATAGTCCATGAAGTCATTACATTTTCACATCTGAAGATTGGAACCCAAATATCCATCCAGAAAAGTGGAAGTCCCACCCCAGATAATGATAGAAAAATACCCCATGTCACAAACAAGGACATGATATAAAACCCAGTAACGGTCCACATGGAGATTATCGGAAAATATAAGAAAGCATCCAAATATGCCCGAGGCATCTATAAGAAAGTGAAATAGCAATATGTAGAATAGTAAAGCAACAGATAGAGTACCGACGTCCATTTTTCCAAATACAAATTGAAGTACCCAAAATCCTTGAGCAGAGAAAAATGCTAATCATGTGAGGAGTGTGATATGCCCAAAATATAAAAAGACTATCAGACCATATCAATAAACCAGCATCGCTAGTTTTGAAGGCAGAGTGATAAACATTAATAAAAAAAATTTCAAAAGAGAAAAAATGTTGTTTTGAATATATTATATGAATTAAAACAGTCCATGAAGTCATTACATTTTCACATCTGAATATTGGAACCCAAATATCCATCCAGAAAAGTGGAAGTCCCACCCCAGACAATGATAGAAAAATACCCCATGTCACATACAGGGACATGATATAAAACCCAGTAACGGTCCACATGGAGATTATCGACAATCTGAGAAAGCATCAAAATATGCCTGAGGCATCTATAATAAAGTGAAATAGCAGTATGTAGAATAGTAAAGCAATAGATAGAGTACCGACGTCCATTGTTCCAAATACCAATTAAAGTACCCAAAATCCTTGAATAGAGAAAAACGCTAATCATATGAGGAGTATTGGTAACCATCTGTTGCATCCGAGATGTAAGGTTCAGGCTCTCTTGTTTCCATTAGTAGCCCGCTACAGCATCCACCCTGTTCATAGCAAAAATGTTCCTGTAGATATACAGAGAAAGAGTATAATATGTAGACCATATAAAAATGGCTATGTATTTCAAAAAACAGGTTTAAAATAGAAACACGGCAACATTTTTTTTTTCCAATTGTTATGAACATAATTCGACCGTGAAATATTAATATAATAAACCACCCCGCAGCGCTTCAACTATAAACAATCATATAAACATGGCTCTGTAGTTCAAAAAATAGGATTAAAATAGAAACAGGGCAACAATTTTTTTTCAAAGTAAAGTTAATCTATTAACAGTGGGAATAAAATTACACCGAAGTCAAAAACATTGCCTAGACTCATGGAAACTTTGTCATCAAAAAATAAAAAATTAAGAAGACTACCCTCATATGGGGAAACCAGTCTTGACTGTTTACAGAATTCAGAAATATTCCAAAGGTCCAGCACAGTAATATAATCTAAAAGCAGCCCAATTAAGTGGGCCGCGAAGCAAGAAAAAAAAATTAACCAAACTACTCCTCCAGCTCCTCGACGATTCGACACCATCCTTTGGAAGGTCCAGGATCGCTAGGTGCTACCTCCACAGTCATGCCACTGCTCCCATCCTGAAGGCCCGAATGCTGGCCGGCTTTTTCTGAGCTCATTCCCGCCGGACGGGTGCATTGTTCTTCCATCTGGGCCTCCTCCCGGAAAACCACAATAATTGTTGTTGTGATGCGTGGGCGTTTCAGAGAGAAATTAAAGGAAAAATGCGCAGTGCGCGTCGTGGGAGAAATTGAAGTGCTGGGGAAATGTGGAGCGGGGGAGCCCATACGGTGGCCAGATCCTACAACCCGACCCCGACCACTTCTAGTATCTGGATAGTGACCAGCGTGATAATCACTGGACTGGGAAGACAACTCAGTTGAGGGGATAGAGGGAGCATGCAGGGGTTGACCTCTAGTGCTCCCCCTGCGGCAATGCATCCTATGACGCAGGCGAGGCATGGGTGCAGTCTCAGTAGTGGGCACAAGAGGAGACAGAGAAGTAGAATTCCAAGAAACAGAGGAAGACAGACAAGGACCAGACCGAGAGAAATGTAGATATGCAGCAAGGTCTAAGTAGCAGTTCGGCTGGCCACTTCTCCTTCTCGTCACAGTGAGCAGGCAGTGTAACCCAACAACCAGATCGTCTGAAAAACCATAGCGAAATGCCATTTTATCAATGAAATTGAAGGATGCTCGTCATAATTAATCTCTGATCATTAATGAGAGCCAAAGGCCGGATCATATTGGAGCATGCAGAATTGCTAACGGGAGTGGAAGTTCGATCTTGAATAGTGTTAAAACTTAATGCAATTTGATGTGAAAACCTTGGAACTTAATTGAACAGATTTAAATCTTAATGTGATTGATATAAAATTGCCACATCCATGTCCCATCTCCTTAAATGCCATCAAATGCACCCGCAGCCGGGAGCAGGGCAAGTTTTAATTGAGGACACGTGGCAGAAATTGATTAGAGCGGATCTTTGTTTGGGCCACTCGCGCAGTGGAAATCCGAACCCGGAAAATATTAGGGCGAATTTGATAATAAATTCGCGTCACAACTCTCCCTCCGCACGCCAGCCCAACTTCAGACCCAAAAAATATTATGGCGGAATTCATTTGGTTTTCATGTCACAAAATTGGCCAACGTCAGCAGGCTATTTTGGAACGCGAATTTGGTTTGAATTATGGTTTATCATCGTTTGAAGTCCGGCGGGCTCAACTTAAGAACAATTTTGTTTGATCCCATCTTATAAAATTTGTGTTGGTTTTCTTTCATAATACACATATTTATAATAAATCATGGGAATACCACACTAAACATGTGGAAAAGTTATATAAATTATTGAGAACAATCATTTTTATGTAAAAATATCCAAATGTGCTTTTGGGAAATAAGAATTCGAGTATTTGGCTCATATTGTTTTAAAGGAATGAGTGAATTTGGAGCCTCAAAAGATGCAAGCTATTACAAAATGACCTATTCCTAAGAAAACCAAGGTTCTTAGAAGATTTTTTATACTTACATGATCAGTATGATGATAATTATGATAATTTCACAAAACAATCACTAGCTATTTTGAGGGATGAGATATTAGAACTTCAGCTTGATGAGGATTTTTTAAGAGCTTTATTTCTTCTTTTGAAATCAAGAAAATATTCTCTCAAACTGAAAATATGTGTTCTTCAGATAATTTCTGAAAATTATGAAAATGAAATTAAACTTTTGCATTCTCAAATTCAGTCATACAATTTCCGAAATCCTAAAGAATTCTTTGAAAATCTTCCTTCTCCTAAGCAAGAGGAAATTGTACTATCTTTTGACTTGCATATTGAGGATGATTATTCTTTCAAACACAAGACAAAAGAAATAGTTTCAAGGCTTAATATTCAGAATACAACTGAGCAACCAGTCATTGAAGGCCTAGAAGTAAATAACATATATCATACTTTTATTGATCCTATATCAGATTATATGGAGAATATTTTTAGCCCAAATCTGCAAACATGTTTTCTCTATAAGGATCAAATACATCAAATGGCCTTTACACATCATATCATTTATTATAAAGGCACATGATCATAATATAATTCCAATTTTGATCACCAGAAATCAAGTTATCCATTCATTGTTACAGCTACTTGATTGGCTTCATTGGCATTTTTGTATTACTCGATTCAATAAGATTTTTAGTAGATTGAGTAGGTAGATGAGTGCCAATAAGCTCAGAATTTTGAGCATTTTTTTTTAGTTTTTAATTTTCAGCTATTTTTTCATTAAGTTGGTTTTAAAACTTTTGTGTGTTGTTTTAGTTTCAGATCAGATTTCAGTTTGTAGAAGACAGAAGACATTTACAGGTTCACCAAGGTCAATGGATGAGGACAACTGACCTGTTGTTCTTGACTTTTCACCAGGAAAAGACATCCCCAAGTGGAGCCAGTGTTAGACTCCTATACCAATAGGTGTCATATTTCATGATTGAATTGATGGGCTATGTAATATTTTCATACCTTTTCTTGTTACAAAGGTTTTCCATATTATCAAAAAATAAAAAAAATTTAAAAAATGTAAAGAGGGTATACCCTAAAAGAAAAATCAAAGGGTAAAAATAATAAAAATGGCCAAAAAAGTAAAATAAAATGAACCCCACCAAAAGAAAGGCCAAGGAAAGTGTGCAAGTCTAAATGCCACTACTTTTTGCTCTTATGTAATAAATAAAATTGTGTGCAACTTGTATCCTATGCCACAATTTATGAATAGTCAAACAATTTAAGCTTGGCTATTTCATCTTTCAATTTCATGTTTTAGAGATAGAGAATAAAATCTGACCAAACTGTTTAATCTTGACAGATAAGTAGATAGGTAGAGTGAATAAAATGAGCTCAATAGCTTAATCTGAGCCCTTGGATGTAATAAGGTTAGACTTAGATAGATTTCTACATGTAAAAGAAAACAAAGTGTGATAAGGGTTTGCCAGTATAAGTGCACCCTAATAAAGAAGAAAAAATGGTAGAGTAAAGTAGGTAGGGTAGGTAGATGATGTTACAGAATTGCATGTGATGGACAATGACTCTAAATGTGTTAATATTTACTTTCATCACAAAGTGAAAAGGCAGACACTATACTCGAAGAAATTCAAAGCAAAGCAAAGTCAAAGTTATTAACTTCCCTTCTCATCTTCCCCTAAAGATTTCACTAATTTCCCATAAATACTAAGGTATTTGAAAATTAGAGGGGCTCAAGGCATTTCCTTGACTTTTGGAGGGACTGGAACCTCGGCCCAATAATTGGAAAAGCCTAAGTACTTGAAGTCAATCTTCATAACATTCACTCATTTCTAAAAATTATGCATTATTTCATAAAAAACCCTCAAAATCACATTTTATTCTAAGTCTAAATGATGAAGTGATTATAATACAATTTGCTTTTAAATCTTCACTTTCTTAGTTATATTAATGTATTTTGAGTTTACATTGTCCCTTTGTCATATTAACATTGATTTTATGTATTAAATCCTTACAAAAATAACCATCTCCTATTATATATAACTCCTTTTTATATAATATCCCCAAAAACCCATTAATAAATTTTAGCCAAAGTTATTTATTTCCACATGTTTAAATAAAAAACCCACTTTATGCCCCCTTTGGCTAAATATATCGTAATATTAAATTCCGCCCCCTATGGTAATTATATTAATCTGATTTAATTATCATATAATAAAATTATATTGAAAAAATAATTAAAACATGTTTTATTACATGTTTTAATACAAAAATAATTCTTCCCCTATGTATTTTAATCCCCCGACTCCCTTTCCCAAGGTTAAAACTATAAACCCTTTGTAAAATCCCCAATACCTCCCTTAACCGCTAACCTTGGTTAAATCATTTCCCGATCACTTTCCTACATTTTTATAAAAAAATTGATTAATCCTCACGATTAATTAACTCCACCAATCAGATTCCCCCCGATGAGATTAATTAACGTTTAATTGCATCGGGCCCTCCATATTAAATCCCCGTCACTTCCACGTCCCCATAGCCGTTCGATCAACCCATCTGAGATCAATGGTTATTAATGATATCGCTAGCCATCCGCGTCCGAACAATAACGCGCGATGGCCCGACGGTTTTCAAACAGTGCCATGCCACGCGTTAATCATTCTATGGAATCGCTCGCCCTCCGCCCAAAACCACTTTTCCCCAAAAGCGATGCAATGGAAATCGCTTACCTCTTGCTTCCCGTGACTCATCCTCCGTACCTGCTGACGTCATCCATTAAATAAATAAGTAAAAACCCCCGTCACCCTTTGGAATTTGTGAATAAAACAATTTTTCCCACGTCATTTTCATTATTCTGTGAACGACCAAAGTCTCATGCAGAGAATTTCAAAAACAAACTGTCAAGCGCCATCAACTGTATTTTGCTAAAGACAATTGCATACCAGTAATCCAGAGTTCGTACGCCATAGCCTGTACCTGTTTAATCACTGTTCATCTCCCAAAAAACAGGTATTTACCCCAATTCCCGTTAAAACTCTGTGAAATCCTAGCTTTTGTTTTAAATTCCGCATGAAAGACAGAAACAGAGTTCAATTTGGTCTTGTTCAATCCCCAGAATTGTAAATTGCATTCCCAAAACTTGTAATTGTGTTTGTTCTTCAAAAAAACCCAAAATTCATTTCTGAATCCACAAGAACCATAAATGGAGGTTCCAGTGGCTCTGAACATCGCACCTTTGAATGCCCCTCACAGAGATTTAAACTATCTGCCCCTAGCAGATAGATATTTTCAAATTAAAGACCTAGTTCTTAGTGATAACCCTCTTCGAACCTTTTTCCGCTGCAAAGATAACTTTATAAACGGTTCTGATATTATTGGATTATGGGAATCCAATCTCCCCATGTATCTTCTCCCCTCAGTCCATATTTTTCCTAAGTTAATTCATTACTTCCATGAAAACTATGACCCCAATCAAAGAGCAGTTTTTTCCCTGAGTCAGAACATCCTTTTCCCAATCACTACTCAGTCGATAAATGAAATGTTGCAATTTTAACCTAGTCAAGACCTCACTCCCCTGTCCATGGGAGAATTGCTTGAAAATTCTGCCAATTTGTCCCATGAAGAGTTAAATCGCATTTGTCAAACCTTCATGTTACCAGAGCATCAGCCCAAAGGCCCTCCCCCCTATGGTTATAATTTTTTCACTAATGTGGGCAGGCTTATTCTGAATATGATATCCTTTATCATGGGTTTCAATACTAGTGAATATGTTGATCAATTAACCCTAACATTTTTGTCTATATTTACCCCTGGACAGTCCCCTGCTGTCAAGTATGATTTTGCATCCTACATTGTTGATAAAATCCATGATCATTTCATGAGATTTGAGAATGAAAAAGTTTTCAAATATTCTTATGTTATATATCATCTCATGATTTATTACCAATCAGAAAGTTTCCCTTTCCATGTTCAGAAACTTGATGCCAAAGGAAATCCTAGGTCTGTGATATTTTGGTCTGCCATCACCCATAATTTCTCTGATTCTCCTTACTCCTATAATGAGTTTATTGACCTATTTGTACACCCTGCAACCACTTTTTTAACAGGAGTTTCCCCTCCTAGAGTCAATAATGAAATCAAGAAAATTCTACAGCTCTCAAAACAATTTAGGGTAGGTGACTGGTACTTGTATCAAAATCACACTGAGATCAAGTTGCCCATTCAAGTTGCCCAAATATGTCCCTATGAGACTCTTTCCACTAGATTATTTCAGGAAGATGATTAACTCAGATATAGTTCATTTCTGCAATGCAAAGAAAAAGGCTCAACTCAGGATCAAAAGTCAATTAGGTCCCTTTGTTTATAACTCTAGATATGTTTGAAAGGAAGCAGAAATAATCTTAGAAGAATATCTCAGATTACAAAAAAGTTTTTACTGGGTGCCTTATGACCCAAATAGCTTTATCTGTGATAGAATAATGAAAAATAAACTATCACCATACATTCATCACAAAATTCCAAAAATTGAACAATATTCCAATATGGATGAATGGATGGAAGGAACATTGGTAGAACAAGATAGTGAGCAGGTCAATGTTGAAAATGTAATGAAAGACCTTGAAAAAATACTTTACCTAGACTCTTTTGGACAGGTACAGATACCCGGTATTGGTCCTTCTTCTGCAGGGAATTCTCAGCAAAATTTACAGGAGATTAGTGCATTGGCCACAATACAATATAAAGGAAAAGAAAAGGAGCCTGACATACAATTATTTGAAAAATTCACAATGACAGAGCAACCTGAGACTTCTAAAGAACAGGGTCAAGTACAAATTCCTCCTATTCAGATCAATGAGCCAAAAATTTCAATTTTACAAACTCCTATCAATATAGAAAAAGGCAAGAAGAGAGATGTTGAAGTTGCTACCCCTGTTGGTGGATCTCCAGAACAGCCTCATGCTAAAAGACAAAAATTAAATCCTCTTCCAGGAGTAGATTTTGTTCAGGAAATTCCAGATAGCCAGAGAGAAGATTTGGATAGTCAAAAAACAGCTACAGTCAGTGGGGCATCCACTACTTTACAGAGAAAAAAGATGCAAAAGCAACAGAGTGTTGAAATATCTTCTTTCAAACCACTAGTTAAAGATGCAGGAGATATAAAGAAAACCTTTATCAATATAAAAGCCAAGAATGATCCACTAAGACTCCAGGTTTACAATCAGTATTTGAAGATGGCTCCTAATAATCAAGAAATATTGATGTCATCTTATGACATTCAGCAAGGCAAACTGATAATAAGTCACTTCAAACCAAAAGTGCAGCAGCCTCAAACAGCTGCAGATTGTATTAGAACAAATTTTGAAGTCTTAGAAAAGGATATTCATCCTTTAGATCAGATTGAGTTACATAAGCAGACTGGTGAAATGATCTATTCTACTCTGACCGATAAAGCAATGGCAACTCAGAAGTTGCAGGATTCTTTGGAGAACACTAATGCACAATTGCAGCTTGAAAAAACCTCTTCTCAGGCCAACGACAACAGGATAAAGACATTGGAGGAAATAATCATTGGATTGGGTCACAATCCTAAAGATGTCAAAGGTATAGAGGCCCTAATCAAGAAAAAAGATGATGATATTGCAGCTTTGAGAAAGCAGTTGAAATTGCCAGCTTCAAGACATCCACAAACTGAAGAGATGATAAAGAAAAAATCTAAAGAAGAAATGATGGACTTTCTTTTGAAACTGAATGAGCAACTAAGTGAAACAGAAAAAGAGCTTGAACAGGCGTTAAAGAAAAATCAGTCTACTATTCCAGCATCAACAACAGAGGCAATTACATGTACAGGTACATCCACAACAGGTCAGCCAACAGAGCTATCACAGGTAAATACTTCCAATTTGAGTTCTGAAGAATTAATAAATTCAATGAATGAATTGAAACTTCAATTAACAGAAATCCAGCACACAAAGTTATAGCTTACTAATTTAGAACAAAGATATGATCTCTCAAAAATGAGCGTTGCTAATAAAACAAGAGAGGTCAAAAGATTAGAAAATTTGGTTAAAGCATTGGAAAAGGATCTCACATTGGAGAAACCTTTAAAGGAAATAAATGAAATTCTTTGGGACAACATTATCCAATCAATAAAGGATGTTTGGTCTTAAATTCAGATTATGTATGAATAGAATGATTTAGTCAAATTGGCTATAGAAGAAGTTCAAAGTACAAGAGAAGAATTGGGAAATAGGCCTGAGGAAGCCAATCAATTCATACAGTTTCTAAACACTCAAACCAGACACCAACTTGCAGAACTTGATATTCAGGACAGGACCAGAACAATTTTGGAAATAAAAAGAGTTTTTACTAAGAGAACCCTTATGCAGAATCTAAAACGAAGGTGCTCAGATATGCAAGAAGAAATCATTGCCTTCAGAGAAAGATTTGATATTTTGTTGAAAAAAGGATTGCTCAGTCCTATAGTTTCAGAGGATAAACTAATGGACCTTGAAAGCTATGTTGAAAAATTGGAAAATTATGCTGACAATCAGGCCAATTCTTCAACCAGTACATCAGAAGCAGCATTGCCAACAGGAAAAAATCTTCATGACAGACTGGAAAATTTATTTTATCTTGAGAATGAAGTAAATAATTTGTTTCCAATTCAGCCTACCTTTTTCAGATATAATGAGGCTGATGAAACATTGAGAAAACTTCAACGGACCAAAATACCAGAAGATAAATGGTGGGAAGAACTGTTGGAAATTTTGTAAAATTTATCCTTATATGAAATTTTTCCTATTTACTACAGTATACCATGATAAAATGGATAAACAGAGGTCAAAGTGTATCAGTGAAAACAAAGAGTATCAGTAAAGCAAGGCAATCAAAACAGAATTACTGAGGATGACAACAACGGGCCAAAACATAGGGCCTGCCTCCAGCACATTCTCAAAAGAAGGAAACAGCACAACATCAGTTACTTTTTATCTTATCTACGAGACCATTTGTCTCTATTTTTATTGTAACTTATTCATGAGTCACCCTAGATTATATCTCAATTTGTTATGAGATATTTTTGATAATTTTTTGTATTAATACTCCCTCAATTAGAGTATTGAGGGTGGATTCTTATACTTTGCTGTAATATTGACTTTTTCGGAATAAAGATCCATTGGAGAAATTTTTTGTGGCTTGCTGTATGATGAATTGATGCGAAAGACTTTTTACAGGATTCATGTATCAAACTACGGATCAATAAGTCATCTTTCTCTTGTGTTTTAAAGTCTTTATATATGTTTATCATATCACTGTGTTTTCATTTCTGAATAGCTAATGAAAAAGAGTAAATCAGAAAGTGCTTAAGTGTAATCTTATTTTAATCATCGTTATTCTAAATGTTTTCTTCTAAACTTGTTTTAAACAGTGATTTCTTAATTGCTCCTGTTTTACTAGTTTTAGCATTTTGATTATTTAGTAAAGAATACTTGAATGCTCTTTATTGATAATCACTCAATTTCCCTCTTTGAATGTGTTGAAAGATTCTTAATTGCCTTTCATCCATTTTAATTCCATCTCATTCGCTTTAAAGATCTAAAATTGTTCTCTGTTTGATTATATTGACCTGTAAAACCATCTTTTGTTTAGAAACTTAATCCAGTGAAGCCATCTTTTTGACTCCATAGCCCAATGGCCTGAATTACTTCAATCTTGCCCTTAGCTATCTAATTCCACCACCTAAATTCAATCAAAACCCTTGAACTTTATAACTAGCCTAATATCTTTCAAAACAAAGCTAAATTTTAAAGAGAGAGCCCTCTCTGGGTACAGATTGGCTAGATTCTATACCTAAAATATTGGTTTGTGGTTACCTCGGACCCCTTTCCTCTTCTCTACAAATTCAAGGAAAATTTGAGTGATAACATAGTTAGTGTTAGACTCCTATACCAATAGGTGTCATATTTCATGATTGACTTGATGGGCTATGTAATATGTTCATACCTTTTCTTGTTGCAAAGGTTTTCCATATTACCAGTATTGATGGATCACCCCACACCATCCCACCCACTAGAAACAGTGAAAAAGGAAACCCGAGAAAACTTCTGAAATATCTCAAGATGACTATATGGGTGGTTCTTATGAATCAACCAACCATTCATAACATGCTCATCAATCCAAACCATGAGTATTATGTGACGATATTCAAGCAGGCACTGAATCGGATTTCTGAAGCTATGTTAGAGAAACCCTAAACTCTCACCGAAAATAGGTGAAATGTGGCACCACTTAGAGATGGCATGTGCCAATTGGTACAAGTGGTAGACAATTGGCATGCTCAAACAACGAGGTGATGCAGGAATGACATGAGGGAGAAAATATCAGAAAAGCCCCAAATCTGGAGAACTAAAGCTCATCACCAACCCGAGATTGACAACTTTACATGATGTAACCTATGAAATCGTAAATGGAGAAATCATAGTAACAATAAAGTAACCTATGTAACAATAAAATCGGATTCATCCTGGGAGTGGTAATGGGAGAAATCATAGTGAACAACAGGAAACATGCAGAGTTGCTTACAATCAAATAGATGAAAAAACACATACAAAAAACCTAGATAATAATCATGAACAAGCTTAATATTGAATTATGAACTGTAAAGTAACTTACAAAATGTGACATTATGAACCTGGTAAAGCACACAAGCAAAAATATCCTAGACATGACCCTGGTTGACAATTTGTATTGCTCATGATGCAAGAGGATTTGTACCTGCACTGCCAAGTCAATCAAAATCCATCATTATCTATACAATAATTACAAGTAATTGATGTAGTATTTTTTACTCTAAGATGCATTCTTATGATAATGTTAGAACATATGTTGAAAATGTCAAAACATACCCGAATAAGCTCCTCTTCGTTTCAAGAACAATTTATTGGAGTCGCATGAACTTGGAACAAGCCTCCCACGATCTGAAAGAGTAGCAACTAAGTCAACAGTGACTTTTTTGTTGCTACACTGGATCGAGGGAGGTTTGCTCCAAGATTAAATCGCTCCAATAGATTATTCTCTACTAAACAGGGCCAACCACGTGAAGGTGGAAGCTCTTATGGCCCCTCCCCCCCCCCCCTCACTTCACTCTCAATTCCCCAATACCCAATCTATATTTCATTTTTTACTTTCATGAGCATAAAAAAAAATATTCAATAACTAATAAAAAAACAATTCAACAAAAAGCACGCAAGGAAACATTGAAATTAATGCTTGACATAAAAATAGTATGATAAATGAGTTTTTTATATAACGCAAAAAACGTTCCAAGTATGGTAACGTTTGTCTTATAATAATACAATATTTTACATTATCAAATTTTCTTTTTCTTCTTCCTATTTCTAAAGCTCCCAATTACATCATCAATATCATCGTGCTCTGCTCCTGTTTCGTGCCTTTCGACCCGCACTGCTGACCTAGTTGCGTATTCACGATGTCTGGGCTCATCCAGTGACGGGGCATCGCCTACAAAAATAGATAATATTAAATTTTAATTGTCAGTTTTTAAATATCATTGAACTGGTTCGGTAATATTAATAAAAAAAATTGCAATGAGATTATTTACCTGGTGCACCAGTTGTCGCCGCTGACCTAGTTGCGTAGTCACGATGTCTGGTCTCATCCAGTGACGGGGCATCGCCTACAAAAACAAATAATATTAAATTTTAATTGTCAGTTTTTAAATATCATTGAACTAGTTTAGTAATATTAATAAAAAAAATTGCAATGAGATTATTTACCTGGTGCACCAGTTGTCGCCGCTGACCTAGTTGCGTAGTCACGATGTCTGGTCTCATCCAGTGACGGGGCATCGCCTACAAAAACAGATAATATTAAATTTTAATTGTCAGTTTTTAAATATCATTGAACTAGTTCAATAATATTAATAAAAAAAATTGCAATGAGATTATTTACCTGGTGCACCAGTTGTCGCCGCTGACCTAGTTGCGTTGTCACGATGTCTGGTCTCATCCAGTGACGGGGCATCGCCTACAAAAACAGATAATATTAAATTTTAATTGTCAGTTTTTAAATATCATTTAACTAGTTCGGTAATATTAATAAAAAAAATTGCAATGAGATTATTTACCTGGTGCACCAGTTGTCGTCGTTGGGACTGTTGCCCTGTCTTCCTCTCTGGTGGTAAGATCCTCAAGGGAAACATTCTCTGTCATTTAAACAAAAAACGTTATAAGGACAACCATCAAGGTATAATTATAAAAAATTATAAGTGGAAATTAATTACCGTCACAGCCCTCACTGATAGTAGCATTGTCGGCCTGGTCCCCACTACAATGATCAGGTTGCACGTGAGGATCATCTACATCTGGCTCTAAAACTAGGTTATTTGCCTCGTCAGTAGTGTTGCTCCCCTGATTTAAACAAAGTTTTTATACATTAAATTTATGGACGAAAACAAACATATTGAAAGGTTAATGTTTTACCTTATCAGGCATTCTGGATCTTGGGACCTGCCCCAAGATTCTGCGATGTTCAACTACGGCTTGATAGCCGAAATGGAAAGCGATATTTTTATCTTCCTCTGTAGTTTCTGTTCCGAAGTCATCACCCTACATTACATATGATTATGTATTTTTAATCATATTTGATAGGATTACAAAAACGTTGGAAGGCGATACAATTAATTATAAGATGTTTAGCTACTTAATTACAATTCTTGTAGCTAATTTCAAGTAGCCGCCCTAGCCTAGCTTGTGATGGCCCTTTTTCTCAATCCTAGCTTTGGTTGCCTCTGAGGTGTCAGGAAACCTACCATCAAAAGATTGAAGTCAGATATGACGTAGCACACTTTTATTTTAGACATAGAGAAAATTAAAGCTATTGAATTAGAGTTGTAATTTACCTTGCGGGTCTAGTTGTCATTTTTCCTTCTTTCTTTGTCCTTTTCTCTTTTCCGACATGGATGAGTGCTCTCCACTCACTCTCTGTAACTGTGAGAGGACGCTCATATCTAGGGTTAAATTGCAATTGCGTCCTATAGGTGTCCCTGGTATATTTCAAATATTTTTCGCCTACCCGAGCCACCGTTGTTCTGTCAAATGTGCCGACCCCAAAAAGGGCTTCTAGATAATCTAGAAGTTCTTTTTTCAGGTTGAAATTCTGGGAATTCCACCTGCATATACATGTAACAAAAATTAACAATTTACGCTTACTGCAGAAATCAGAGAACTCATTTGCTTCTATGTTTAAAAGAAGACAGAAGAAGAAGAAGAAGAAGATATTATCATTAATTTAAAAATAAAAATCATGATAAATATGTTTTAAATAAAGGCTACAAAACAGTTTAAATATTAAAATCTACTCTGGGAGTTGCAAGATGATTTATAGGACACCTTCACTGCTCACCAACAACGGGTTATTAATGGTCTCCTCAGGAGTCGACACGTAGCTCCAGGAAACGGTCAATGTAGCGTCATACTGCCTCCTTATCACTGTCAACACGTTCACGTTGGTCGGGTTCCGTTGAAGTGTAGGTGGGGCTTGGCTAGCACCTAAAGGAGTAGAAGGTGTACGAGAGGGTTGCTAGGCAATCTCTTGCCCTTGTGTCCCACTACCACCAACACCGAGTTCAGCAAGTGCCAGAAAACGCTACATACAAAAGAAATTTTTGTTATTTTAGTCAATGTAAAAATTAAAAATCAAACTATCACAATTCATCTCATGCAGAACAAAAAAAATATCCTTTTGACTTTTTATTATTACCTGATATGTTTCTAGCTGGCTCATAAGTTGTTTTATCCTCTCTTCTGTTTGAGGTGTTTGAGGCGCGTCTATCAAAGTATTAAATTCTGACCTTGCATCTCGTGCCTTTTTTCGCAATAAGAACACTGGAGATAGGGATGAAGAAAGCTCTTCCTCAAAGAGGGAATCATCAGGCGTACCATGGCTAGGTGTCTGTATATTTGAACAAAATTAATATTATTTCAATTATGTAAATAACTAAAATACCTAAAGATAGAGCAATGCTGGCACTTTACATGTTCTTCCGCTGGCCTCTTTCCGCGATCATCCTGTCTCGGGGTTGTTCCTGCACTGCTCTGATCAGTCTGCCACATTGCAATAAAATTATAAATGTAAAAACCTGAAAACAATATCTAACTTGAAAACACAAAATGAAAACTGAAATAATTTCTAATAAGACACCGGAAGACAGAGTTAGAGTTTCAAATATGCTTTGCATTGAATTCAGTCCTGGAAACATGTCATTGCACATTAAGGCACCCAAACAAGAGACGAGTTGACAATGAAGACCTTATTGAATATATTGTTGGAGCAACTTCTAGTAAACTTGTTGTGAAGACCTTGAGGATATTTTTGGAGCAACATTTTTGAAGCTGACGGTATAGCATTGTTGGAGACGATCTTGAAGGGACTTGAAGTGAAGCTTTTGGAGCAACTATTGAAAAATCCTTAGAGCATTTAAGTAAGGCACTTTCTATCTTCCATCACCTTTTTCCTTTCAATATCCTTTAAACGATTTTTTTGATATTTAATGTTTTAAATCACGTTATAATTCCTTGATTATATGTGTTTGGGGACTTTCCCTTTGAAATTACCCAAAAATACCCTGGAAATTTTATCTTCAGGATGCATGTCTGACCCTATTGTTCAATATTTTTATTGATAGTAGTAAACATAGAGAGTTAGGGGGCTCTTGAATTGGTTTGGTTGGGCCATTAGATCCCTAACATCTACTAGGGAGAATCCCCTTTGAGTTGGAGGAGAGCTAGCCCGAAGTGAAAAGAGGTTGGTGAGGTGACAATGGGGCTATTGAATTACACATGGTATCACACTTTAGCTTTAGGACTTTATCTTGAGAAGTGCGAGATTTTGCTATATCAATTCTCAAATTGTTTACAATACTATTGTTAAGAACTAATAAGAAGTGATGTTGAGGGGTTTTTGGGTATAAGAAACAATACCATTTAAAAACTAGGGTTCTCAGTCCTTGGCATTCCTTCACCTGAGCCTAGGGGCACACTAGAATAATTTCACACTAAACCATGCAAACTTAAAAGTAACTTAACAAATCCATAAAGTAATAATAATCATAATTCCTAATTTTCTATTGTATGATATGATGCAAATTATTCAAACATGAAGCAATGAAGACATGCAATGTCTGAATTTCAAGATTGATGAACCAATACAAGAAGTTAGAAACTACAACTTTGATTCAATACTCGTGTCCTAACTCTAGGAAGGAATCTAGTTTGTAGTACAGAACATGCATCGTGTATTATCAATTCTTAATTGACAACAACTAAAGGTCATATACCTCATCAATTCCTTCCCATTTTGTGTTTTTATGTTATATTCCTTATAAAAGTGTCAAATTTCTCTCAAAGTAAGCAACCACTAAATAAAATAAAAAATAGTTGAGATATGACTGAGAAATGGTCATTTATTTCTTGAAAGGATCTTCACGATTTCTTTGGTTGTTTTTCATCTCAAGAAACAAGAAATGACCTAAGAAACTATCGTGATGTAATATAAGAAACAACACGGTGCAATGCCCATTTTCAAAGCCAAATGATGTCCATTGAGGACATGGCCTTTATTTGGTTCCTGTTTCATAGGAGTTTCGGGTAGAAATGGAACTTTGTTGTACCATTTCCAGTAGTAAAAAGGAAAACCTTCTTTTTCCATGGGAAATAATTTACCTTTCCTTTTTCAAGATAATCTAAATCACAAAAAATATGAACTATACTGCACACATTCTTGGATAATGTGAAAGTGGAAAAGGAATACCCTACACAAGTGATGCACACATGCACATTTGAACACTAATAGATTTTTGTAGTTGAAATGCAATGCTTGTTTTCATTTAAATGTAGGGTTTTTAAAGCAGGGAGAAATAATGGCTACTAATTTAATAAGCGTTTCTTTGGGAAAAATTTAAATCTTGTATTGGGTGATGAAGATAATAGAGGGTATTGAATCTTGATTCTTGACATCTAGAGAGAACCCTACAGCCTAACACAATCCAATGGAATTGACCAAAAACCCAAATAGAGTCAACCCTACTATAGGAGGAAGGTCTTAGCATCCTCATTTATTTTAAGGGGAGCTGTAGGGTTGTCTCCTCAAGAAGAGCTATGTGTGGGCGAATGTTGTTCGCAAGAGCTAAGGGCTACTGCCGTTCTGCCAAGAGCCGAGGGTGGACGGTGACTCTGTTTCCTGCAAAGAGCCTGTGTGAATGTGGCCGAGGAAAATGTTTTTTCAAGAAGAGCCTGGTGCTTAATGCCCAGGGCGATTATGGTTGCCCAAAGAGTCAGATGAGGCCTCGGGCCGAGGAAGAACAGACAAAAGAGCTGAGGGCGACCATGTTATTTGGATATTGGATGTTAATGTAGCACACATGTACATTTGAACACTAATAGATTTTTGTAGTTGAAATGCAATGCTTGTTTTCATTTAAATGTAGGGTTTTTAAAGCAGGGAGAAATAATGGCTGCCAAATTAATAAGCGTTTCTTTGGGAAAAATTTAAATCCTGTATTGGGTGATGAAGATAATAGAGGGTATTGAATCTTGATTCTTGACATCTAGAGAGAACCCTACAGCCTAACACAATCCAATGGAATTTACCAAAAAAACCCAAATAGAGTCAACCCTACTATAGGAGGAAGGGCCTGCAGTAAGAACTTACCATTTTGCAAGAGCTGAGGGCGAATGTTGTTTTGCAAGAGCTGAGGGTGAACGCTGAGGGTGAATGTTGAGGGAAAATGTTGTTCTGCAAGAGCTGAGGGCGAATGCTACGGGTGAATGTTGTTCTGCAAGAGCGGAGGGCGAATGCGTGCGTGATATCAGACGTTAATGTAGCTATTGCAACAGATACGAAAAAATAAAATCATTTTTATGTAGCGCGCATATAAGTTTCATATTTTTATGTAGCGCACATATAAGTGTCGTTATACCGACGGCGGAAAAAGTGTCGTTATTACGACGGGTGCCTCCAAACGTCGCAATTGCGACACTTAGACATTGTGTCGCACTTGCAATGTTTGGAGGCAGTTGTCGCAATAGCGACGCTTTGGGCCATAGTGTCGCAATTGCGACGTCTTCCTCCAAACGTCGCAATTGCGACACTTTTCTAAGTGTCGGTATTGCGACACTTTTCTATAAACGTCGGTATAGCGATGGTTTCGGGCAGGATGTAAAAAATTTGGGGAAACTTCTGACATTTGGTCAAAAGCGTCAGAACCAAGTGTCGGAATTTCCGCCAAATGTAGTAGTGTCTGTGAGGGGAATCGGGTAAATGAACCCGCGTTCAAAAGTTTTTCAACTTCTGCTTTAATGGAAGTGGCTTTGCGAGGGTGCACTGGGTGTAGGCGTTGGCGCATGGGTTTTTCACCGGGATAGGTATGAATCTCGTGCACTACTATGCTGGGATCAATCCCAGGCATTTTCTCATAGGACCAAGCGAACACGTCTCTGAATTCATGGAAAATATCAGTATAAACTCGTATCTCATTAGAAGAACAAGTTACTCCCACATGTATGTTTTCAACTATCCCCGGTTTGACGGAGATGTCGATCGGAGTGGTTTGAGTAATGTTGCTTAGGTTTCCTTCTGAAAGGACCTCATGTACCAATATAGGCATCTAGAGAGGGGGAGTAGGAACCTGAGATGAAAAACACTCTAGACAATCGGACATTGCCCCCAGGCTGGGCATGAAGGAGGAATGATGATGTCCATCGCTCCAAGGTATCTCCTCAAGAGACATTGTTTCAACAATGGCTTTGTCAGAAGGGAAAGTCTCTTTAAGAGGATCAGGTGAGTCGGCCTCGCCAAGCCAGGGGGATTGAGATTAAATTTCTAAAGCCATGCTCGAGGGAGCATGTTGAGAGGGAGGAGGATTGGATGCGGTGATGATTTCACAGTAATTAATCTCTACTGGAGTTAAGGGCATCGATTCTCCAAAATCGGTCACCTGTTCAGGCGAAGGGATGATCCATGGTTCGTCAAACCTACAAACCATATTAACTTGAATGGTGTGTGGCGGTGGCGCAGGAAAAATACCCATGAGGACGGGGTCCTTGAAGAGACCGGGTCCTACACTGTCAGGGGCATTGGGGATCTTATCCACGTAAGGAACGTTGTTCTTAGAGGTGGAGGTGAAGAAAGAAAACTGATCCACAGTAAAAAAATTTCCCTCATGAGGGAACTTAAGAAGTCAGAAGAGGGTGGATGGCACGCATAGCATTGTGTGAGTCCAACTGTGGCTAAGAAGCAGGTTGTAGTTAAGCTTGGCATCAACCACTTCTAATTCTACGTTGACTATCTTCCCCTGTAATGTAATCGGAAAACTCTCAAGAACACCCAGGGGTTTCGATTCCCGACCATCGAATGCCTCTAAGGCATTGGGATATGATGAAAGCGCTGGAGAGCCAATGGCCTTCCAACAGGTGGACGACATGACATAGGTAGAAGCACCTTCATCCACAACGGCCCTATGGATGTTAAGACCGTTGATCCCAACTTTAATAACAAGAGCGATTTGATGTGGAAGTCGGGGGGTAAAATTTTCTAAGTCAAAGGTGAGAAGACTAGAATCATCGGGATCGATTCCACCGATTGCAGACAACAAAGCTTTCTATTGTAATGGGCAACTTTGAAGAACTTCCAATGCAGACATGGCAGAAGGCACCTATGCCAAATCCTCAACAATACTGTAGTGTTGAGCGGCACGGGCATTTGGATTGTAGGAAGACCTTCGCAGAACACCTTTAGAAGGTGGCCTCACAATAGGTTCAGGAGTAGACTTCTCAATTTCCAAAGGAACAGAGACAGGAGGAGGAGGTGGGTCATCCACAACTTCCTTCCCAGCTGGTTGACATGATCTAGCATAATCCTTCGAACATGTAGCAATTGAGATAGGTGTTGCACCATTCATCATAAAGACTTGGGACCCAAATGGTGCAGATGGTGAAGGATGTTCAACCATCTGGGTCTACTGGGACGGAAATGGTTCTTTGAGAACTACCAGAGTCCCTTTGGAGCCTTTTAGGAGTTGAGTAATCTTAGATCGTCGGGGAAAATCCTTGGTATAATGATATCCTTCACAAATAAGGCGGGGTACTTTGGTTTATGTTGAGAACCATCCTCAGTACGAGGGTTAGCAGACTCTGGTTTTAGGGCGTCGGGTTTGGATTTTCCTTTTCCCTTCTTCTTTCCTTTGAAGGATTTTTCCGTAGGATTAGCCTGAATGGCGTTGACCTCCGCAGTCTTGCCAGAATCTAGAGGAGCGGGGAGAGCAGAATTATTGGAAGAATTGGACTTCTGCTTCCCATTCGAATATTTTCGAGAATTTTGAGACACGGAACCAATGACGTAGACGAATTGAATCATCGACCCAAGAATTATACGAACACCACAAATGGTAGGTCATTACATGAGCTTGGGGGCCTTCACCAGCTTTACCTTCAAACTTAGGGCAGTCACTGGGTACCTTGGTCAGAACTGGAGGCCAATAAGGATTATGAAGAATCGGATCATTGGTTAATTTAGAAACGTCCGGTAACTCCAAGGTAGCCAAGAACGACAATTGCGGATTGAACGGCATGCCAGGCCCTCGATAAGGACCTGTACCTGTACTCCATGCTGGTTGAGTGTATCCTTGCCCCCATGGGTTCTGTCTCGAAGGATTCTGACCGTAGGGGGTATAGGGTGTATAACCAGCCTGATTTGGTTACTGCTAACCAGTGTACGGGGGTTGATAACCAGAGTATGGACCCTGATTATATGTCGGTCCCGTTTGAGGAGTATGTGGATTTGGCTGCTGAGTATAGGTGTAGCCAGGTTTTTGAGTGTAATAATGGGAACCTTGGGGCGGATTATAAGTCGGTCGAGATTGACCGTGAGGGTAGTAACCACCTTGAGGTCGAGCGGGCTGCTGATAGGTGGGACCCTGCTGAGCGCGATAATTAGGATGCATCGGTTGATTTGGTTGCGACATCGAGTAAATCAAACTTTGAGCAGGGTTGACAGGATGTGTAGGCTAGCCTGGTTGGACAGGCTGGCCAGGCTAAACAGGCTGACCTGGTTGAACAGGTTGCCCCAGGTGAACAAGTTGTGCCAGTTTCACAAGTTGACCTGGCTGTTGTGGAACACCAGGTTGTACTGGATGGGCCGGTTTACCTAGTGGTGGAATAGAGCCAGGTGGTGGCTGGTAACCGGTTTGACCTGCCGCAGCACCATAAGATGATCCTGGCTGATGTGCAACATTCGAACCAATAGGATATTGAGGTTGCATGGGTTGGGAAGGTTGGACTTGCCCCTCGAGACCATATACCATCCCATGTTGGTACCCCGGTTGTCCTGTGAGTCCTTGAGGTTTCCCAGGTGGGACTCCAGGGAGAGGCTGCACAGGTTGACCTGAAGGGTTGTAATACTGTCCTTGCGGACCGTATAATGACCCTTGCTAGCCCTAAGGGTAGCCCTGTAGGGGTTGTCCTTGCGCGTCATAAGGATAGCCAGGTTGGCCTTGAAAAGGTTTTCCTTGCGGGTTATAAGATTGCCCAGCTTGGTTAGATGGAAAACCTTGAGCATGAAGGTGAGCCTCTGGAGTGGGTAAACGTAAAGGATTCCCATACTCATCATATTGATATGAAAAAATGTAAACAGGGGTACCATCTTGTGCATAATGCTAAAAATACGGGCGGTTGGGATCTTGAGAGGATTGTCCGACCTCGGGGTTCGATTGTTGTAAGGAAAATCGATACTCCTCAAGAGAGATGTTCTCCGGCATAGCAGATGCTATATAGATGTCTTCGGGAAGTGATGTTGTCCTTATGGAATGAGTGGTAACAGTAGGTGTAGATGTAGCCACACAAACAGTGGGCCTGACGGGTACAGAAGTGACTTGAGGGGATGATGTGATGGGTGTCCTAGGAGACATCCCCAATGAAGGAATAACGGGCCTCGTAGAAGGATTTGATATCCCCATAGAGGCAACGATGGTGATAATTTGACCTAAATATCTATACCCTGCTGGTAGTGAAGGACTGGGCGAAGACATGACAGATAATTTGGGGTTGTCTTCCGGGAACAACTGGAAATCTTCACCAGAAGTGGGGATTTCCTCGCTAGGAGAATGGTTGGATGCACCCATATCTGAACCTGCCACTAGATATCGTAATAGACGGCAAGGACTAGGAGGAATAACAACAGATATAAAAGGCGAACCCGATGTAAGAGGAGGGAAATGTTCCCCTACTCCAAATCTAGACCAAGGGTCGGATAAGGGCCAATTGAACTCAACTGGTCCTCCAAAGGGAAGCTCAGAAAAAACCGGTCCCTCGTCGGGAAACTTGGAAACAATGGGCTGTTGATGTTCAGTAGAGGATTACGAAACCTCTGATGAATCATCCGTATATGGACTACCAATAGATGAAACTGAGGGTTCTTCCACTGTGACAGTAATGACGAAAGGAGAAGATCAAACACAACACACGGGCTGAAAACCCAAGGCACACAATCAAACGGCCAACAAGCAAGATCGAACAAGGCGTGTGATCGTAGGTGATTTATTTTACGACATTGAAACTTAGAAACTTCACCGTTTCATGTTTTAAGAGTCGAGAAACAGATGAAATATGACTCTATCTCTTTCAGTTTTGAAGCAAGCGTGAAAGGAAAAGCGCTTGGTGATATTTTCAAATTTAAGGAGTCAGATAAGCTCAAAATGACTGCTCAGGAATGCTAGGCAAAGGGTGTACCAAATAACCATGAACTGCAATATACACCTTGGTTTCAAAATGAAAGAGAAATCAACCAAGGACTTGACGTACGTGCACGCAATCTCCCCGAATGTTGTGTCTGGTGTATCACGGGTATATGGCGGCAGGCTCAGCTTCCTATGGATAAAGGATAGAAACCTAGTGGGGTCTCCCTTTATATACACGATGGTACAGAGAGCACAAGTCCATACTAGTGTTGTCTAAAGCCAAGAGGCGAATGACAGCTACTAGGTTTAAAGACGTCGGAACACGTCTCTAGCCTAGACCTCTAAATATTTCGTTAATGTTTCAATGCTGCGTTAGTGTAAATTGAATAAATTTTAATGTTTATCTTCAATTATGTTTCAGTTTTCAGGCCCTAGCGAGTGTTATGTCTCAAAATCACCCAAATGCACACTACATGCCATAGTATATCATTTCATTCGATGAAAAATAATTACGAGAGAGTTAAGAGATTTTCACACAATAACAAAATGATCAGACAACAAACAGTAATGTCTCTAATGCAACTAATGGAAACTGCAAAATTTTCTTCCCAAGTTACTAATCACTAATAACAGAGAAAATATTTAATTCACACTAACCAAGCAAAATCAAAAGAGATCTTTTTTTGTATTTTCAATGTTTAAGAGCAAAATGCACTAAACAAAACGAAAACTAATAAGAAGAAATTTGAGAAGTGATAGCAAAGAGGAAAAAACAATAAAATTTCACTCAATGCAAGCACACAATCAGACCTCAAATTGACAAAAAGTCCCTCAAATCAAAAGGCACCCAAAGACTCAAATGAACCATGTAATCTAGGCCCAAAATGAGACAAGGCGGAATTCGAATGAAGAAAAAGCCAATCACTCAAATAACTCAATAAAATAATAGACAACAACCAAACGGACGCAGAGAAGCAATCACAAAGTTGACTGAACAGACAGAAACCTCAAACTCCCATGGGAGGCTCGACACACAATAGTGCCTAGATGCCCTAGGGCTATAATGTAAAATTGATAGAAACGACAAAAAACCAAAGGATAAAGGTCACAGTCAGTCAAACAAGGCTCCAGAATAGTCAAGCAGTCGTAAAAATGAAACCAAACAAATAGATCAAGCTCAGAAAGCTCAAAACCAAGCAAACCCTAGCACCTCACAGCATTGGCGTGATTTTCAGGCTGAAACTAGTGCCATAACAGGATTGGTGCGGGTAGTAAACTGGCAACTAGTGCCAATTGGCATGACTGTCAGGCTAGTAAGTGCGTCAGTCAAGTTTGCTATGAAAAAAATAAAAAAGAGCAATCCAAGATGCAGACCAGTGATGTTGAAGCTCAAACCAAAATTCAAAGACACGAAAAGAGCCAGCCAAAAGATCTGATTAAGCAAGCAAAGTCAAGAATCGACCGAAAGACAAGACAATACTCCAAGTGTTCAGTTCATAAACTAGACCGGAGATTGACTGAAGCAGCATTCATCTACTTCCACTAATTTAGAGAAAGAGCGTTTTGAAGGCTATCTGGCTAACTTCAGGCTCTGTCTGTAGTTTATAAAACAAACAACAAGCTAACTCCCCAGCGGAGTCACCAATTTGTTGTAGAGGTGAATCCCCTCTGCAGACAGAGGCGATCCCTACTAGCCCAGATCGGGTCTAGCAACAATCATACCACGCTAAGGTGCAAGTTCCTAATTACAATAAACCAACTTGCGATGAAGGCCTACCTCAAGTCCAACATTGTTGTTTGTAGAGAAGATGACGCTCCCGTTCCCTTGCTCCAGCAGATCACAATCCTCTCGCTCACTGCAATCGAACACCTGCACACACAAGAAACACGACAAACACAAGCGTAAAACCCGATATATGCAATTATGTATTAGTTAGAGAAGACACAAATCATGATCATAATAAACAATACGAGTGGAACCATAACCAATAGTCGCTTATCATTAATTCATACAAAGGAAAATACAACCTGGCTCTGGTGCTGAACCTTCCTTCAGCGGGTCGTCAGCAGAATATGTCTCGGTAAAGCTTGTCGGGAATGGGGACAAGCCTCTCTCTTTGATCGTCAATCTCCTTGCTATTGATTTTGAACTATGAGGACTATCAAAGCTCTTGTAGCATTCTTTAGGCTATGAAGGCTCTTGGAGATTATCTTGCAAAGGGAAATGGCAAGCTTATATATATGGTGGAAGAGGATTTTGGATCCCTACAATCATGGGATTGGCCCTATCCTCAAGGAAGCTTCCATGAGAGGTGGCAAACTACTTTCTCTACATGGAAATCCAGAGCCAAACGTCCCAACCCAATTTAGAGACCAGTTCAGGAGTTGGTTGGAGTCAATCTTCCGCATTTATTTTTAAAAAACACCCTTTATTAAGCCTAGCGCAAGTGCGACTCTGAGACAGAGCGCCAATTGGCGCGCCCTCTTTGGAGTATTTCCCCCATTGGTGTGGGTATAACACTGGCTAGTTGCGCCAAGGATGGAAAGGATATTTTTAGGGTTTTTCACAAGGATTTGTCTTCAGGGGAATGAAATTCCATGTCTAGGGGAATGCCATGAAATTTTTTTCAGATCATGTCACTGCTCACAAGTCACGGAATAATCCCTCCAATGTACGGGACGGGGAATTGCAGGGACGGTGACAAATTGCTGTGTAACAGGAGTGTAACAACGTGTGCGCAATGCCTACACAACTCTTTTTCAGCGCCTGTGCAGCAATCCAAAAGGGTAACAACAATTGCGTAGTGCTCCTAGAAAATTAACAAAACAGCACAGAAGTGTAATATGATGCCTCAGAAGTATAACAAAGGTAATTTTTTAAGGTTTAAAAGTGATTTAAATGGGATTTGAATCTTGTGCTATGGAATTTAGAGACTATGGAGGGTAAATGAAGAGGACAGCTACTCTCAGATTCATTAAAAGGGTAATAATGAATAAAATGAGGTTTGCATTTTCCTCTTATAAACTTTGAGATGCCCCTTACCTTTTCCTTTTGACACTTGCAATGACTTTTTTGACCCTTTTGCACTTGAAAAGTGAAATATTTCTCCTTCAAATGAGATAAGAAGGAAGACTGAAGTTCTTTTGAACTCTTTGAAATTTGAGGTGACTTTATGGACATTTAAATGAAACAATGAGACAAACTTCTTCTTTTAAATCAGATAGTGAGACAGTTTTTTTAAACCTTTGAACTTTAACACCTTTGAAATTTCACATTTGGAAATGACCCTTTTAAAAGAAGATAAGGTGTCTTTGATATTGGAAATGACTCCCTTTGCATTCGACTGGGACAATGAGTCAAAATGACCTCTTTTGAAGCTCTCACAGTCAAGATGAATTTTTGTCCTTACATGAGACAATGAGACACAATTCTTATTTTTCATGAGACAGTGAGATAGGAATGAGTCATAGGAATAAGTCACTTTTAACATTTTTGGAACCTGAGCCATATGAAACAAGATACATGGCTTTTATTTCATCTCTATAAACATGATTTCTCCTTTCTTTAGGGTTTTACGAGTAGAATGGAGGGTTGCTGCCTTATTTTAAGTGAAAATTTAAATATTTTTCAAAGGAAGAGATGAGCCTAGATAATGACCTATATGAGATGGAGTGACATAACCCTAGACCCTTTAAATGATGATAGTGGAGATAGTGACCTTGAAACTTATTTATGATGGAGATGACCTTGAAAATGGAGCGACATACATTATTTAGACCTCTTCAGTGACCAAAATTATTTTTTTGAGAATTGGTTCAAAAAATTAAAAAAATTTGACCTATGACTTTATGGAAAAAAACTGAAACACTTATTTGATCACTAACATACCTGAGCTAACATTGGCTCCAGCTGGGATGGCATCTCCTTCAAGATGTGTCAAGAATACTGTAGATCAGGTAGCCTTACCATTGGGTGATGGATTCAATTGGAATTTGAAAAACTTTGACAAACTGGAAATGATGAACTAAATCTGGAAATGAATTTGACTAGAAACAAATGACTTGACTCTGACTTAACAACTAATGGCAACAAACCATAAGGATTTTTGTGCCTTCACCTCACGCTTCAAATCCTAATGGTAACCACCCAATTACTGAAGATGTATATACAATCATGAAATATGATCCCTCTAGTGTAACCAATCTAGCAAATGGCTACTTACTTGAATCCTGCTCACACTTTCCTCAAGCAGGAAAAAGGAACAAGAGATAGGTAGCTCAAAGTGTCAACTGAACATGTGCTCATGATCCATAAATACAAGAAGATTCATATTCCCATATGGCTGCGATAAACTGACCAAAGGATCATGAAGAACATGCAACGTAAGATTTTCTGGATGACTTAAAACAAGAAAACGAACCTCCTTCCAAACTGCTGGTTTGTCTATGTGCTGAAATTGATCAACTTCATCAATGAATGTTGCAATTGACCTTGATTACTGGTTGTAACAAACAGGCAATAGGGTCTTCAATAATATCAAGAGAAATGGAAGTTTGTTCTTGAAAATTTGTGTTTGAAGTAGCCATATTATCAAAATAAAAAATGTGCACATCCATATGATCTAGGACAAATTCCTCTTCTTCACCAGACTCTTCAATTTTTGAACCTGGAGGAATATCATCATCTGAAAAAGGCTCTAAAACAAACTCTTCTTTTTCATTGCTTTCTTGCAACTTATGATGGTAAATTTGAAGCATAACATCTTCAAAATCTGAAGGCACATGTATCTCTCTTTCAGAAAATGGATTTAAGAGTAATCCTTCATATGAATATGAATTAAGAGTTTTTAAAGTAGCAGATTCATTATATATTTGAAAAATATTAACTTTAATGGACTCTTGAGAAATGGTCTCCCTGGTGCGATAGTGGTTTTACATGTGTCTTGGTAGCTTATTATCCCTTTTAACCTTCTTTAAAATCGTCACCAAATGACCATTAACTCATGACAACCAAAGATCTTTGTCGTCATTGATCTCCATGTCAACAAGGTCATCAAAGGTCAACTCTTCATATTGATGAGTTGATTTTTTTTCTCGCTCCAACGCCCTTTTGAGGCCTCTTTTTCTTGGTCTTCTTGTTTTATTTTTGGCCTCTATGTCCTGCATTTCATCAAAAACAATAATATTATTTCCTTTACCTCTATTTTCCTCCATGTATGATTCAGACTTGCTTTGTAGGAGTTGATTCACTTGCAATTGAAATTTTTCCTACTGGAGGAAAGTAATTTGGGATTGGGAAATAGAGAAGGCCTCTTTCAATTCTGCTATTTATTTATCTTTCTCTTTGATGAATTCTCAACTAGTATGACCTCCACCTACTCTGATACCTTAGCTTCCAATGGCACTGACTCATTATGCTGATGCAAGAGAGGTTTCTCCTCTATCTCACATTATTCAACAATGTTTCCAAATGTAAGAAAACTCTTTTGAAGACTTAGGCAAAAATACTTGTCTCTTGCCTCTCTCGTATGTGTGAGAAAATTCCATAACCCTAGGAATGTTTGAAGGCTAAATATGTATGCTAGAAGAGCCAATATCCATTACTTGTGTTTATGATTTAATAGGCAAGATAGAAAGCGGTGTTAACAATCTCTCCAAGAAATTTTCCCAGGTCATGTTTGTTGGCTTGAGGGGTCCTGACCTAGGTTTAGAGTTCAAGGTTTGCCAACAAACCCCTATACTACTGGCCCTTTCGGCAGTGACACGCTTGAGTAGGTCAAAGTCTCACCTGAAGTAGTATGGGTGGGTGATGGAACCAGGTTTCCGCACCCTAAGAATGGGTAGGTAAGGCAAGCAGAGCTGCGTCCGGCCCTATGATACCCATATTTCCTCTTTCTGAGTAGGATCTATAGGTCTCTTTTCGCATCCACGTGTGCAAGTTCAACCATACTACAGTGTATGCTAATTATATACTTCTATGACCGTAGCACAGTATTGCATAAAACATAACATAACAAATCCAAATGCAGTAAACACACTTACACAGAACTTTCACAATTGAATACAAAATAGGCATAATATAGAAATTACCAATGATTTGCATAAACAGTACACATAGATTCAGTTCTCAAATAACCTTTCTTATTCATCAATTCATCAATTCCCTTTTACAATACCCATCCCAGCCTGCACACACAGCAGCAGGGTCTGCACACAACAGGACTCTGGATCTCCGCGCACACAGCCAGCAGGATTCCTTTCCCCAAAAACCCAAATAGATCTACTAAACCACAATTCGCATCAATAGCTCCTTATTTCTCTGCCTTACAATTCAAAATGTTCCTCTATTTATAAAAATTTAGCCTAATCTTTCCTATGGTCCGCAAACCATCGTTTGCAGATTCTAGGTCTACCCTTTGACCCATTACAATGATTTTGGGGCTTTGACCCACCCCAAAACCCCTGCGCTAGACTAAATATAATTAAAAAAATTCAAAATCGGACCAGTTTCGTAGCTCGTAGGAGACCCTGTTCTAAAAATCCCCCAACACAATCTTGTGACTCGTCCCGAGTCACTGTGGTGGTGTGGACTCTATCTGGCTACATAAGGTATTAAAGGCTACGATCAGCAGAGGTAACACCTCCTTACTCTGGGCAGTAGCACTTTGTGTGATATCAACAAGCTTCAGGGAGGTTGGTCCTTCAGGAGCCGTGGTAACTTGCTCCAAGATCTAGTTGAGTCACGCGATGGTATTGTGAGTAACCTGATATATCTGAAAGGTGGCATCGCCCCATGGCTTCAAGTGCTTTCTGATGGCATGCTTGGTGCATCGGATATTCAAAATCATGTCTTGGAGGTAATTTCTAGTTTTCAAGAGTGCCGGACACTGTTCAGGGATGAGGGAGGGCAAGGTAGCTTCGATTTGATCGAAAGAAGCTTCCTTTTGTCGTAAGTCCTTTTTGACACGCTGAAGCATCGGGTTGAACTGGATCGCTGTCTAGAGCTGCATGGCTGCCTCAAGCAACTAAGTACCCAGAGTAGGTTGTCATGTAATAATGTTCGTAGCTACTATTATCAACATAGCACATTGTGCACGTACCTCCGGGGGTGTGGTAGGTTGTGCTTGGGCTTGGTACGCGGTGAATTGGCGGGCCATTTGGGTCTTGAGGGCCTGTACTTTGATTTGGGATGCCCTGAGTGCTGCAGCCAAGCCTTCTATGGTAGCCTGGAGTGGAGCTAACATTGGGAATTCATCAGGGATATATGTGTTGAGCTGGGGAACCACTGTTTCGAGCTAGGCCATAAGGGAGATAATTTCGGTCTAGCATGTGAGGAGCGGTGTGGCCACATCGAGGTGTTGTTGCGCGGTCTAGTCACGATGATGGATCTCTTATAGCATAGCGGTGTGTAAACCCTGTAACACTTCGCGGGGCAGCTGCGCCAAGTCCACTTGTAGTTTCGTAGCTATTGGGAGGTGGTCGTCGACCAAGACAGTGCTAAGTAGTGAACAAGTATGGCTTTCATTGGCAGGTAGCCTAGAATGGTGGAGAAGTTGTAGCGTATCCATATACTGCTTCATACCCTGGGGAGATGGAGTATCCTTATGAGTCAGCTATTTCGCGCGCAGGACTAGCTACGACTTCACTGCGTTAGTTCTCATAGCGCGTTATGGAATTTGCGTATCATCCTACATGGAATCTTCCGAGCCCATTCGGCTGGGGCTTGCGGTCATCCCAGGTTCGGAAGGGGCATGAACTTCAGTCGTGTAGCTTTGGTGCCATTCTGCACAGGGTTCAAAGTCAATTTTCCATGCAGGGAGCCAGAGGGCAATTAGCTTATCAATCTCGGCATCCCCAGACCCTCTCAACACAATGTCTGCATGCACTAGAATAGTAGGTGCTGAAGCTTTCAGAAGGTTAGGGGCTGCCATAGCAGCAAAAGGATAGGCCTCCAACTTTGGAAACTCGCAGAAGACAGAAGTAGGTTGATGGGGTGTGACCCAAACGCTAAAGGTCTAGACAATCAAGCAGTCGAATAACATATGCAGATTACAGAGACAATATGGAGCCTTCATCAGGGTTATCCTTTCTTCCTTATAATGTTTGGGGCTATCCAATAGTAGAGTAAATCTAACTTGAAACTTACCATCAATCAACCAAAAAAACTCACCATAAATTTCCGCATTGATTGCCAGCCGCCTGTTTTTTGTAACAGTAAGATTCCCTTTTCACCAGAATGCAGTGTTCTAACAGTCATCATTCGCACCTGATGGCTTGCCCACAGATCTACTAACCTTGGATGAAGCATCCGTGTTGCTCACACATCCCAAATTAAAGTCGACATCGGGTGTGTTGTAATGTGATTCAGGTACAAATCAGGCAACTTAGCAACTGTACGCATCCCGTCCAACACCGTAGTTGGGACAGTTTGGGGATCACTCATTCCTTCCATCAGGCACAGGCTCCAGTATTCAATCATGTGTGGTATCAACATTCCCCTTGATCCGGGTGCGATGTGCAGGCGTGATCTTCCCTCAGTCAAGGCATTCATGTTTTGAAAAGTTGTGTTGAGCACCCCTGTGCCATCTTCCACCCTAAATGTTTGCATAAACTCATCCCAAAAATTCTCCCAATGGCTCATGGTTCCTCAGCTCAACACAGATATGGGGGCCCTATTAATTATCTTTTGAATGCCACAGGTCTGACCTAATTTTGATTCTCCAAGACAAAGTTGTGTCCAATCTCCCACAATGACCTAATTCTGGACTGGTTTAGTAGAGCGAACTTGTACGACTAGCCACGTGTCATTGTTTCATCCTTTGTCTTTGAAATTGATAGCCAGGAAACTATATTCTGTGTAATTGTGAACACTTTTTACGGCACTCCAATCCGATGCCCAGAGAGAGAGTTATTGAAATTTTCCCACGATCACCTCTTTGAGATGAAATTCAGGAGCCTGAAAAAGCACTACCTTCCACAGATCATATCTCCAAAAATATTGCGAACCAAGCTCTGAAATTTTTTGAAGATCTTCCTCAGGATTTCAGCTTCGCACCATATGAATTTCAGATTTTGAACCTTCGTAGAAATTTTCTTATAGCGAAAATTCCACGATGACCTATTTAGGAACCTGAAAAAAAACCTAACTTCCACATATCATATCTCCGAAAATATTGCGAACCAAGCTCTGAAATTTTTAGACAAACGTCCTCAAGATTTCAGCTTCGCACCCTAAAAATTTCAGCTTCTGAAGCTTCATATAAAAAACATTATAGCTAAAATGCCACGGTGACCTGCTGGAGCAGCGAAACCCTAGAATCCAAAGCTCTGATACCAAATGTTGTGTAACCAACTCCAAAAATAGAGAAGAAAAGAGATATCCACGCCTTAGAAATAAGCCACTTCGAGGGGGCAACCTCCAATACATTACATGAATGAACAATTCTTGGATGATACAATTTACAAAACCTCCTTTCTATATATAGGAGTCCATGGGGCCATATTGTAATCCTAGTGGGCCACAATGTAATCCTAGTCGACCTAACAATAATAATTTAAGGGCACAATAATAACAAAATGGGGGTTACAAGGGTACAATAATAACAATAAGGGGGTTACACTAACAACAATAAGGGACTATACTAGTAATATATGGACCTAACAAATACAATGCAACTAGACGCAGTCCTAGGGTATCGATAAATATGTGGACCAGTTTGTTTGGGGTTCTGTCGCACCATTGTGTTTCCCATGTAAGAAAATATCGACGTGGGTCTTCTGACCCAAGGAAATTTTGGATCTATCTCCCGGCTGGAGCTTCAAATCGTAGGATCATCTTATCCTGACATTCCTCCCAATTGAAAAATACCTTCCCATGCATATCCCACCAACGCCCAGGCATTCTGCGTAGGGCTAGCTTAAGCGCCCCTAGCCTGCGTCCCTTGGGAACTTCGGCTTCGAATGCGCATAAAAATTCCTTAATGTTACCTGAGTCCCCAAAGTAGGGTAGGTCTCTTACCTCGGTGGTGATGCAGCAGAAATTCCTTGTGACCCGAAGACATCGTAGCGCCGAAACCTCATGCAACCAGCCCTGCCAATTCTCTGGTTCCCCATCGGAGTCGGAAAAGCACTCACTATCATTTTCCCAGTAGAGTAATCCTTCCGTCGTGGGGTTAATCAAATCTTTTTCCTATGTAGTGAGCTTGTAGATGTGATCCACTTCCTTCACATCCTGCACTAGCTCTGTATACCGCATGCCTTCTATGGGATCCAATGGTACTATTACTCGTGTGCCATTATTTTCAAACACCATGTTGCACTTTTTGAGATTAATAACACCCCCCATATCTATAGCCCAGTATAGTCCCAGGAGTGCAGGGTAGGGATCCGCATCTTCCATGATTTCTATTGCCTCAAATTTAGCTTGGACCTTTACTCCTGCGATATCTACCATGATTTTTGGCAGCTTTCCCAGAGGGATGATCTTTTGTTGATTTTCCATGCACAGCTGGATGGTGGTGTTCGGGGTGAATCAGTATTTAAAGCTGAACAATTTTTCTTTCTTTTCTCTTAAAACCATATGTTACAGTACTGCATCCAACATGTATGTCCAGATATCTTATTATGTCTTTATTAAGCATGAACAGAAATAACAGAACAAACCATCAAACATGAACTACACATATGGACACCAGGATTTAAGGTGGAAACCCAATTCGGGAGAAAACCACCGCTGCTGCAATCTCCGTCTTCAATATTTTATTATAGAGAAAACCTCTTACAATATATGTTGGTGCAGACTTATACCAGCACACAGGCACCCACCTGCGGAAGGCTATAACCTTCTCTCATTTACCAGCCTCTCCTGGAAGGGAGCTTCAACCCCTTGAATATAACACAAGTTTCTACTGGCAGAAAATTTCTACTTCCAAACTGAAGGCTTCAACCCTAAAACTCACTGCAGACCACTGTACCCTAAACATCATAAGAGATACAGACTTCAGAGAATATATGCATTCATCATCCCGTGTATCTTTTTGTGTATATTAATCTTCAGAAATTCCAACCGGATCCATATGTGTTCTTCAGCAGACATGCGCTAGCTCTTCATCGTTTCTTCTGTTGAATAATCTCAAGACTCGTCACCTTTAGATCAATATCTTGACAGGCGCATCATGGACTCAGAATCATCAATTAAGCACGTCGTCTGTCCATACGGATATTCCTTATAGGAAATCCTTCTTCGTCAACCCTCTCACTCCTCACTAATCGAATAATAATATTTTTCCTTTATATAGTTCTCGCCTTTATTAAAACCATGAGTCAAAAACCATTTCAACCGCTAATGGTATTCCCTTTGACAATATTTCCAATAGTTTGGCCCTCAGGGTTTTTATTTCTTTATTAATTTATTTATCAATTGATAAAAAAATATTGCATATTCATCATTACATCACTGCGGGGGTTCTTGCGGTACGGATGAAAATTTTTGGCTGGTGCCCCCGCACTTAATCTCCACTGTCGATTTCCGGTCAACGCTTGATTGCTTGTTCAACTACGGAGGCACCCCTTCTGGTTTTTTAAATGTTTACACTGCCCCCGTAATATTACTTTTAATCAAATTTCAATGAATTTTTAACCCGGACTTCAATCCTTGACCTCGGGCCCACATCGCAGTTAGCCATTTGCAATGTGCGATATGCAATGGCACGATCAAACAAAAGTGTGCAAAGTTAACATTTGCGATGGGATCGCATCGCAAATTGGCGATCAAACATAGGGCGGAACACTTTTTAATATGCGATGGTGCGATCATGCGATGGCGCATTGATCGCATATCACAATTATCCACATCAACAAGACATTTAAACACAAAAAATTGCGATCTTGCGATTTGCGCTAAAGTGGTGGGGACCACTTGTCCTCCCTTTTCAGAAATTTAAAGTCTTTGGTTGTTTTATTCAATTTTCTTCTGCAAAAGGACTTCGCCCATAACAAAAATTAATTCTCCTCTGCAATATTTAGCTGCGGCCCATCAACAATCTGTTCTCTGTCTATTTTTCCAAGTCTTTACCTTTGTTCTCTGCAATTCTACTATTCTTCTTCATTTCCCATGCCTTTTCCAATTCCTTTGTCACATCCTTTGCCATCAATGACAATATTCCAACAATCTCCCCCTTTGGCATTGATGGAAATACTCTTCCTCTGATGACCTTATAGATGCCCTTTGTTGCTTTTCCTCCCCCTTTGAAATCAATGGCAAAGAGTTTGATCAAGAACCGTTGAACTGACAGTGCCATGCTCCCCCTGAGATCATGCTGCATCTTTAAACATAATATGACCAACAATTCATCCTTTTCATATGATCAATGCTCCCCCTGAGCCTGTGCATTTGGAGATGCCTGACAGCACTTCACAGCCAATGTAGTCTTCTGTAATTAAGTAGAGATGATCCTCTGCATGGCAGAGACTACTCCCAGTTTCTGTCTTAGATATTCGAATGCTTCCCTGGGTAGAGGTTTGGTAAATATATCAGCAACTTGTTCTTTGGAGGAAACATATTCTAATTTCACCTTTTTCTCAAGCACTTGTTCTCGTAAGAAGTGATATTTGATGGGAATGTGCTTGGTCTTGGAATGCATAACAGGATTCTTTGAGATATTGATGGCACTTGTATTATCACACATAATGGAGATAGGGGGTGAACATTTGATTTGAAAATCTTGTAGGGTTTGCATCATCCAAAGAAGTTGAGTGCAACATGATGCTGCAGCCACATATTCTGCTTCTATTGTAGATAAGGCAATGGAGCTTTTCTTCTTGCTGAACCAAGATACTAACCGGGGCCCCATAAAGAATGCACCACCACTAGTGCTTTTTCGATCATCAACACTTCCAGCCCAATCTGCATCAGTGTATGCATGAAGAGTAAGATCAGCATTCTTTGGATACCATAGTCTAAAGTCTTGAGTTCCCTATAGATATTTGAATATTCTTTTCACAGCCTGAAGATGAGACTCTTTTGGATTGGCTTGAAATTTTCCAACAATCCCAACTACATGCATGATGTCTGGTCTTGTCCCAATGAGATAAAGTAGAATTCCTATCATAGATCTATATTCTGGTTGATTTACGGTGGGGGAATCATCATTAGAACTGAGATTGCATCCGGTTATCATTGGTGTACTTACAGGTTTGCAATCTTCCATGCCGTACTTCTTCAGGATTTTCTTGAGATACTTTTCTTGTGATAAGAATATACCATCTGTTGCTTGTTGCACTTGCAAGCCAATAAAGAATGTTATTTCCCCAAGTAAAGACATTTCAAATTCTTGTTGCATATTAGAAGCAAATTTTTGACTCATAGACTCTTTATTACTTCCAAAAATGATATCATCAACATATACAACTACAATCAAAAGTTTGTCATTTTCAATTTTTGTGTACAGGTTGCTATCAGCAGACCCCTTTGAAAATCCTTGTTGATGAAGATATTTGTCAAGATGATAGTACCATGCCCTTGGAGCTTGTTTGAGACCATATAGATCCTTTTTAAGTCTTCAAACAAGTTTTTCATCATTTCCCAAAATGAATCCTTCTGGTTGTTCTATATTAACTTCTTCTTCTAGATCAGCATTGAGAAAAGAAGATTTAACATCCATTTGATAAACTTTGATTTGTTGGAAGCTTGAAAACGCAAGAAACATTCTTATGGTTTCAAGTCTAGCTACAGGAGCAAAGGTTTCTTCAAAGTCTATACCTTCTTATTGAGCATACCCTTTGCACACAAGTCTAGCTTTATTTATTATAACATCCCCATTCTCATTTAACTTGTTTTTGAATATCCATTTAGTTCCAATGAAATTTTTGTCATGAGGCCTTGGTACTAACTCCCAAGTGTGATTCTTTTCAATTTGATCAAGCTCTTCATTCATGGCTTGAATCCAACATTCATCTTTGCTAGCTTGACTGACACTGTGAGGTTCAACCATGGACAGAAATTCCAGATTGCTAGAAGATCCCACAAGAGTCCTTCTTGTTTGTACACCTGATTCCTTTTCTCCCAAAATTTGAGATTCTGGATGATTATTTTGAACATATCTAGATGGAGCCTTTTCAGACAAATCCTCTTCAGGTTCTTCACTGGGTGCACTGTTTGTATCATTATTGTTTGATGTAGAAGGATATGTGTCCTCATCATCTTCATCTGTTGTTTGCTTTTCTTCTTTTGGGGCTGCAGGAGACTCATCAATAACAACATCAATACATTCAAAAATCTTTCGAAGTCTTTTATTGTAACATTTATATGCCTTACTCCTAGAGGAGTAACCAAGAAATATTCCCTCATCTGCTCTGGGTTCAAACTTGCCAATTTTTTCATCATTATTCTTGATAAAGCATTTGCTCCCAAAAATTCTAAAATGCTTTGTAGTGGGAGGATTACCATACCAGAGTTCATATGGAGTTTTATCACTATTTACGTGAACATGTGCTTTGTTGAGAATGTTTGCTGCTATATGTGCTGCTTCTCCCCAAAATGTGTCAAGTGTTCCGGAATCAACAAGCATATCTCTAGCCATGTGTTGAATTGTTCTGTTCATTCTCTCTGCAACACCATTCTATTGTGGAGTGCCAGCTACAGAGAACTGTCTTTTTATGCCGTGTTGTTCACAAAATTCAAGAAATTATTTGGATGTATATTCTCCTCCTCGATCAGATCTAAGACACTTGATTTTTAATTCTAATTCATTCTCCACTAGTGCTTTGAAAATCTGAAATTTCTCAAATGCTTCATCTTTGTGTTTAAGCAGCCCAATCCAACACATTCTAGAGAAATCATCAATGAATAAGATATAGTATTCTTCACTACGGGGTGACTTTTTCCTCATATGTCCACATATGTTAGTATGAATGAGTTCAAGAGGCTTAATTGATGATCCTTCCTTGGCATTAAATTGTACCCTGGTTTGCTTACCGAATTGGCAAGATTTGCATATGATATTTTCAGGTAGAGTAATATTGGGAAGATCACGAACAGCTTTAAGTCTTCTTGATTTGTTGATTTGAGAGAAGCTCAGATGCCCCAACCTTCTATGCCATAGCCAATTTTCTGAAGATTTACTTAAATAACATTGTTCTTTGGGGTTCTTCAATATATACAGGTTGTTTGGAGTTCTTTTTCCTTTTATAATTGCTTTACCTATATCAAGATCACGTACCACACATTCTTTTGAAATAAAGACAACTTCAGTTCCTTGATCACACGTTTGACTTACACTTAACAAGTTATGCTTTAATCCATCCACATACATGACTTCATTAGCTTTCACCTTATCTTTTAGGAAAACAGACCCTTTTCCTTTAATTACCGCAGGAGTATCATCTCCAAATGTAACATTCTTCTCCTTTTCTAGAGCACTATATGCAAGAAGTTTGTCTTTATCACCTGTCATGTGTCTTGAGCATCCACTATCAATGTACCATTGGTTTTCTTCATCTTCTGCAAATAACGCTATGCCACAATTTTCAACCTGTAACTCCTTCTTTTTCCATACTTTGGAGCTTGAAGGAACATGTTCTTTTGGCTGAACTTTGCTCCTGCATTCAGATTCTTCATGGCCAAAGTTATTGCAATAAGTGCATTCAACTTCATTTTGAAGAGGAGAAAAGTTGTTATAAGTATTCTTATTTTCTTCAATATCAATCGTTTTCTTTCTTGCTTCTCTTGTCATAATAGTTTTATATGCTACACATTGAATAGCTTTATGACCAAAATTGTGACATGAGAAACATTGTCCATTGAAGAAGAAATTTCTGCGATCATAAGATATTCTATATGAATTTATCTGTTGATTGGTGTTTCTTTGAAAGACATTCCTGTTAGTGTTCCTTGAATTGAAATGATCATGCTTTACCTGTAAGGATTCTTTATTCCCTTGCTGAGTGACATCATGTTGTAAACCAGTTGTAACTGCTTTTAGATAATTTGGTGCTGAAGCTTGAGAAGATTCTCTGATATATCCAAGACCTGTCTTTATAAGAGGAGAACGTTGTACCTTGATAATCTCATCTAAGGTTTCAGACCCTTTAGCAAATCTAAGATTCAGAGTCTTTACTTTCCCAAGTTATTTTCTTAGATCTACTACTTCACATTCTAATTTCTCATTGTGTTTCTCTTTATCTTCAAGCTGATTTTTCAGAGTTTCTATGATTATTTTGCTCTCTTCTAAGCAAATTTTGAGTTTATTGTTTTCATTAAGAAAATCACTGTCTTCTAGAGCATCCAAAAAGGTATCCTTTTCTTCTCTGGATTCTTTTTCGAATGCCATGAGAAGTCTAAGATCTTGTTCACATTCTTCCTCACTATCAGGTAACCCATCACTATCTTCATGAGTATAGTAACTCTTTCTAGTGCTGAAACGATTCTTATTCCTTTTTTCTACTTACTTTCCCTTTTTATGTGTTTCTTTATAAGGACACTCAGCAGCATAATGACCAACTCTTCCACAATCAAAAAATTTGAAAGGAAGCTTACCTCTGAACCGTCCTGTGCCAAGTTGAAGTTTCTTTACAAAGTTTATCTCATCTTCTTCTGAGATATATCCTGATCCTTCTGGTTTTTGTACTTCCTTCCCTTTTGTAGAGGTTCTAAAGACTACTTCTTTGAATTCTGATGATCCTCCTCTTCTCATTTCATATGCAGTTAGTATGCCATGAAGTTGCACCATAGTAAGATTTTGAAGATCTTGCTTTTCTTCAAGAGCAGAGACCTTTGACTCAAATTTTGTTGTTAGTGATCTTAAGACTTTCTGAACCAAGGTAGATTCGGTTATTGTTTCTCCCAGATTTCTCATACGATTTACAATATCATCAAGACATAAAAAGAAATTGGCAATGTTCTCCTCGTTATCCATTTTTAGATTCTCATATTGAATTCTGAGAGTTTGGAGTTTAGCACTTTTTACCTTTGCATCACCTTCATAACTTAGAATGATTTTGTCCCATATTGTTTTGGCTGTATTCAGCTGCATGACTTTGACGAATTCTGATTCAGTTAGACTTCCCAATAGAGCATTGACTACCTTTGCATTTGTTTCATTATTCTTTCTTTCCGTTGGATCTGTTGGTACTGCAGCTGGATATTGATATCCTTGTTCAACAATTTCCCATACCTCTGCTCCCAGAGACTGAAGATAGGATCTCATCCTTGTTTTCCAGAAGATTAAATTGTTTCCATTAAAGAGCCGAGGCCTGATAGATGCTATTCCATCTTTATTGCTCATCTTGCTTGATCTTCCTTCTAGCGACTAAGCTTTTTCAGAAGGACCTTCTCTGATACCAATTGTTGGGAAAAATACTGAGAGGGGGGGTGAATCAGTATTTAAAGATGAACAATTTTTCTTTCTTTTCTCTTAAAACCATATGTTACAGTACTGCATCCAACATGTATGTCCAGATATCTTATTATGTCTTTATTAAGCATGAACAGAAATAACAGAACAAACCATCAAACATGAACTACACATATGGACATCAGGATTTAAGGTGGAAACCCAATTCGGGAGAAAACCACCGTTGCTGCAATCTTCGTCTTCAATATTTTATTATAGAGAAAACTTCTTACAATATATGCTAGTGCAGACTTATACCAGCATGCAGGCACCCACCTGCGGAAGGCTATAACCTTCTCTCGTTTACCAGCCTCTCCTGGAAGGGAGCTTCAACCCCTTGAATATAACACAAGTTTCTACTGGCAGAAAATTTCTACTTCCAAACTGAAGGCTTCAACCCTCAGACTCACTGCAGACCACTATACCCTAAACATCAGAAGAGATCCAGACTTCAGAGAATATATGCATTCATGATCCCGTGTATCCTTCTGTGTATATTAATCTTCAGAAATTCCAACCGGATCCATATGTGTTCTTCAGCAGACATGCGCTAGCTCTTCATCGTTTCTTCTGTTGAATAATATCAAGACTCATCACCTTTAGATCAATATCTCGATGGGCGCATCATGGACTCAGAATCATCAATTAGGCATGTCGTCTATCCATACAGATATTCCTTAGAGGAAATCCTTCTTCGTCAACCCTCTCACTCCTCACTAATCGAATAATAATATTTTTCCTTTATATAATTCTCACCTTTATTAAAACCATGAGTCAAAAACCATTTCAACCACTAATGGTATTCATTTGACAATATTTCCAATATTTTGGCCCTCGGGGTTTTTATTTATTTATTAATTTATTTATCAATTGATAAACAAATATTCCATAGTCATCATTACGTCACTGCGGGGGTTCTTGCGGTACAGATGAAAATTTTTGGCTGGTGCCCCCGCACTTAATCTCCACCATCGATTTCCGGTCAACGCTTGATTGCTTGTTCAACTGTGGAGGCACCCCTTATGGTTTTTTAAATCTTTACACTGCCCCCGTAATATTACTTTTAATCAAATTTCAATGAATTTTTAACCCAGACTTCAATCCTTGACCCCGGGCCCACATCGCAGTCGGCCATTTGCGATGTGCGATATGCAATGGCGTGATCAAACAAAAGTGCGCAAAGCTAACATTTGTGATTTGCGATGGGATCGCATTGCAAATTGGCGATCAAACATAGGGCGGAACACTTTGTAATATGCGATGGTGCGATCGTGCGATGGCGCGATGATCGCATATCGTAATTATCCACATCAACAAGACATTTAAACACAAAAACTTGCGATCTTGCGATTTGCGCTAAAGTGGTGGGGACCACTTGTCCTCCCTTTTCAGAAATTTAAAGTCTTTGGTTGTCTTATTCAATTCTATTTTGCAAAAGGACTTTGCCCATAACAAAAATTAATTCTCCTCTGCAATATTTAGCTGCGGCCCATCAACAATCTGTTCTCTGTCTATTTTTCCAAGTCTTTGCCTTTTTTCTCTACAATTCTGTTGTTCTTCTTCGTTGCCCATGCCTTTGCCAATTCCTTTGCCACATCCTTTGCCATCAATGACAATATTCCAACAGGTGGACCATTCCAATTTAGGTTCTCCCATTCGTTGCCATGTTTGCTTCGGTAATATGTTTGCATCTGATCCAAGGTCTAAAATAACTTGATCCATCTCATAGTCACCAATCTGCGTGGTCAGCCGCATTTCTCTTCTGGTGTGTTTTTTATACCTGTATAATTTGTGTACATCCTTGGTCCCGGGGGTTGAATCGGGCCACGCTGTGCAGCTATTCATTAATGCCTGAAGATTTTCTACAGCCTTTGGGTTATGTAGTAGCTTTAGAGATGCCTGGAAAAAGGGCTCAACCCCCTCATCTGTCTTGAGGTGTGTTAGTACCTGCATAGTAGCTGCTATTGTCTCTTGTCCCTTCTTTATGTTCGATCCTTCTTGATAGGTCAGAGGATCCCTGGAAGTCTCTTCCTTCGATCCCTGGGTGACCATCCCACTATGTTTTATGACTTTCACACTCAGGTCTATGTTCCTTAGCTCTGCTTTAACTCTTTTCACATTCTATGTGGGGGTGGGATGCTTTTCCTGCATTTTGGCTATTAAAATTGGGAAATCTTCAACTGCATGGTCTAGCTATGTACAATATTTGCAAGATTTCCTTGTAGGATTTGGGCAGTCCCTTGAAAAGTGTCCTACCTTCTCATAGTTATAACAGATTAGCTGCCCATGTCCTCGCCCTGTGCTTCCTCCCCAACCTCCCCTACCCCTTGCTGGAGAGCCACCAAAGCTCGCGAGAGATCTAGTCAACACAGGGTCTGATTGCACCCTATACAAGTTCCCGCGATCTATGATCAGGTCGTAAGTGCGACAGTTCTACTCATTGTGTCCTACCGACCGACAGAACCTGCACCACTGTTGCTTCAGTTCTGGGAAATACGCACCTAGCCGAGGGAAATGGTTTATATAATGCAACCCCGCTACATGGCAGTCATCGCACCATAGTGCAGGTCCACTCGAGCCTCGTCGTGATAGGATGGGTTCCCCACACACTCCTGGGCAGACCGGACTAGGTCCTCCTACCTGCATGTAATCTGCCAATAGAGGGCACTGATCCTTTGTATGGCTAGATACCTAACATCGTATGCACCATAGATCTGCGCTGGCTCCTTTTCCTCATTCCTTTCGCAGGTTCTGAATTTTCATGTGCATAGCTCCGAGCTACTCCTGAATTTTCTGTACTCCTAATGAAGTACCTTCTCTAGGTGCAACTTCTAGTTTCATAGCGACTTCCACAGCTTTTTTCTGCGACTCAAAGGTTTGGTGACTCATTGGCGTACGCAAGTGGGGCAACAACATAGCAATGAACCATTTCGTATGTTATCTATCGTCATACTCAAATCCTCCCTCCCGGATTACTTTATTCAGTCTCTGATCAGCCTCCCATACAAAATCATACGTACCTTTCTTGAAGTCCTTCACTTCTACTACCAACTGAGAGTAAGACTTTTTCTTTCAGAATTATTGCTTCAAAGCATCCTTAATATCTTGAATAGATGCACTCACGTTCTAAGAGATGTATCGCATATACTAGTCCAGCACTCTGTCTTCGAATGTCAGGGACAGATGTGACCTCTTCACCATATCATCTGTCACATTTTGCGCAGTCCATATGGAATCTGCAACAAAACAAAATCGGTCCATATCCTCATCCCCTACCCCCTTGAAGGTAGGTAGCTTCAAGTGCATAGCCATATCACTTTCCGACGGAGGTGGTGGTATGGGTGAGTTCTTACCTTTGTGTGCCCTGGACAGCGATGTAGCTGGGGGGTCTTGCACAACCATCTCTTGTAGAGGGTTATAGGCAGACCTTCCTCCGTCAAGGTTGTTCCGATAGTATTTACCACTGCGCGTCATGCTTTCATCGGGATCCGAGGTCATTCAGTCGATATGACTACACAGAATACTCTTCTCGCACAGTAATATCTTAATCAGTAATGATAATGTCTTCAGAAAATTTCCCCGGAATCCTTTAAATAATCTCCACTCAGCTTCAGAGTAGGATACAAACTGATCAATGGAAAATTATATCACAAACCCTCCTAGCACATTGTCCACCCAATGATCCACCATGCAAGTGATGGTATTATCAATCCTTTCCAGCTGCTAGATTAGCTCTGGAGTCCACTGAGTGACTCGTTCATCCTTCCAAAACTTCTGGAATTCTACAAGACTAGCCAGCCACTCCTGAAGCTCGATTGAAAATGTCACAAAGAAAATTTCATAGCTTTCAGTAATAATGTACCTATTTTTCCAATTTTCCGCCATTAACTTCGTGCTGTAATTTTCTTTCATCATAAACTCCTGAATCTTCTTTCTGAACCACTCCTCAATTTCCTTCCTTTCAGGCTTCCAATACTCTCTTGTCATTACCCGATCCCTTCCTCAAAATGCTCCAGGTCCTGGCAACAGAACCATTTTTTGGCTCGAGGGGTCCTGACCCAGGTTTGAAGTTCAAGGTTTTCCAACAAAACCCTATACTACTGGCCCTTTCGAAAGTGACCCGCTTGCACAAGTTAAAGTCTTAATTGAAGTACTATGGGTGGGTGATGGAACCAGGTTTCCACACCCTGAGAAAGGGTAGGTAAGGCAAGCAGAGCTGCGTTCGGCCCTGTGATACCCAGATTGCTTCTTTCTGATCAGGATCTATAGGTTTCTTTTGGCATCTACGTGCGCAAGGTCAACTATACTACAGTGTATGATAATTATATACTTCTATGACAGTAGCACAATATTGCATAAAATACAACAAAATAGATCCAGATGCAGTAAACACACTTACAAAAAACTTTCGCAGTTGAATACAGAATATGCATAATATAACAATTACCAATTATTTGCATAAGCAGTACACATATATTCAGTTCTCAAATAGCCTTTCTTATTCATCAATTCCCTCTTACAATACATATCCTAGCCTATGCACACAACAGTAGGGTCCACACATATGAGGACTCTGGATCTCCGCGCAAATAGCCAACAGGATTCCTTTCCCCAAAAATCCAAATAGATCTACTAAGCCACAATTCGCATCAATAGCTCCTTACAATGCTTCCAGGGCTTTTACCCACCCCAAAACCTCTGCACTAGACTAAATATAATAAAAAATATTCAAAATCAAACCAGTTTTGCAGCTCGTAGGAGACCCTGTTCCAACAATGTTTATGGAGGACAAGTGATCCAACACAATGAGCTTGATTAGGCCATAATGAAAAATACTAGTGTGATGATCTTCTCTTCTACTATGAACCTTCTCATACATCTTAATCAATATCCTATAAAAATAATGAGGCAAATCAAAAGCTTGATGTGATACCTATACAACCTGGACAATCTTCCTTCACATCTAAAGTACTTCATTATGAACATCATCAGAGGAGTATAATTTTTTCTAAGGTGTGTGAAAGGAAAAAGAAATTACGGCTCCTCTCTAGCATGAGGCTTGAGGAATTTCTTGTAGTTTTCAATATCTAGTTCCATACCCTCAAACCAATACTCTCCATGAGAAGGTATACCTGTAGTTGACACAATTAGGTTAGATGATATGTTGATCTCCATACCTACAAGAGTGACCTTTCTCATATTGTAGCTTGTTGCAAATAGGTTGGACAACTAAAGATGATACCCCCCTTCCATGAGCCTTTCATAAAATGTTAAACACTGAGCTCTTTCAAATCACCTTCTAGCCAATGGAAAAGCATTAATCTCATATATGGTGAAGGGTTCAATCCTAAGGTGGCTCCCTCCCTTGAAGTCCTTATTGTCACTTTCCATTGTATTTGTCACTGTAATGATGAAAAATGTAGGGTGTTAATGAAATGATTGAATAATGGAAATTTGGAAAAACAGAGTGTAGGAAAGTGTGAGTTTGGTGGATGAAATGAATGGTCTTGAAGCTGATAAAAATTCTAGAAAATTTTAATTAGATTTCGTTGTATGTTAGCTTCAATTTGTAGGTGGAATGAGGGAAAATGAGTGTGCGGATGGTGTCAAAATGTCTAAAACACAGGAAATCCCTAATTTTGACTATGAGAATAGCTTGTGTAATAGTAGGGTAAGTTGGTAAGATGAAATGAGGGTCATGGGGTTAAGTAAAAATTCTAAGAAACATTGAATGGATAGGGTGGTGTCTTAACTCCACAATGAAATTTGAATGAAGAGAAATTGGCAAGTTTAGGGTGATTGGAACCTCAAAACACAGGAAATTCCCAATTTTGATTGTGGGAAAAACTAGTGTAAAATGTTTTTTAGGTTAAGAAGGTGAAACAAGGGCTATGAAGCTAAGTAAAAATTCTAATAAAAATTCAATGATGAGTATGCCACCTTAGCTCCATAGTGCAAGTGTAATGAGGGAAAATGGATGAGTGTAGGGTAGTCGAAACCCTAAAACACAATCACTGCCATGTTTTCACTATTTCGAGTGTTGAAAAGCTAGAATGAGGGTTTGATTATATTAGGCATGTTAGGGATAGTGATGTTCGTGATAGGAGTATGAATATAATACATATGGGGTGCATGGATATATTTTATGTGACGGGTTTAGGGTTTTAGGTCAAAGGGATAGGTTAGGGTTTTGTCATATTTTTTTATGTATGGACAGTGAGCAGTATGGAAGAAATATTAAAAGAGCATGAAATTCTTCTAAATCCTCAACATTAAACCAAACACCAACATGGATGGTTGCTTACCTTGTATGGAGGCTACACAAAATATTGTATCACAATAATTGAATTATTTGGAGGGTTATCTGAGCTTTAAATGCAGGAAACAATGCTCTACATGAGTGTAAAACTGTGTCTACAGGAGCATAACAAGGAGACATGAGCATAACACTTCAAGACAAGAGTTTAACAACTCAAGACAGGAGTGTAACAACATGTGTGCAACGCCTACACAACGCTTTTGCAGCGCCTGTGCAGCAATCCAAAAGGGTAACAACAGTTCCGTAGTGCTCCTAGAAGCTTAATAAAACAGCCTGAAAGTGTAATATGATGCCTCAAAACCATAACAAAGGTATTTTTTTAAGGTTTGAAAGTGATTTGAATGGGATTTGAATCTTGTGCTTTGGAATTTAGAGACTATGGAGGGTAAATGAAGAGGATAGCTACTCTCACATTCATTAAAATGGTAATAATGAATAAAATGAGGTTTGCATTTTCCTCTTATAAAATTTGAGATGCCCCTTACCTTTTCCTTTTGACACTTGAAATGACTCTTTTGACCTTTTTGCACTTGAAAAGTGAAATATTTCTCCTTAAAATGAGATAAGAAGGAAGAGTGAAGTTCTTTTGAACTCTTTGACATTTTAGGTGACTTTATGGACATTTAAATGAAACAATGAGACAAACTTCTTCTTTTAAATCAGACATTGAGACAGTTTTTTTTAAACCTTTGAACTTTAACACCTTTGAAATTTCACATTTGGAAATGACCCTTTTAAAAGAAGATAAGGTGTCTTTGAGATTGGAAATGACTCCCTTTGCATTCGACTGGGACAGTGAGTCAAAATGACCTCTTTTGAAGCTCTCATAGTCAGGATGTATTTTTTGTCCTTACATGAGACAATGAGACAGAATTCTTATTTTTCATGAGACAGTGATATAGGAATGAGTCACTTTTAACGTTTTTGTAACTTGAGCCATATGAAACAAGATACATATCTTTATTTCATCTGTATGAACATGATTTCTCCTTCCTTAGAGTTTTACGAGTAGAATGGAGGGTTTCTACCTTGTTTTAAGTGAAATTTAAATATTTTTCAAAGGAAGAGATGAACCTAGAGAATGACCTATATGAGATGGAGTGACATAACCCTAGACCCTTTAAATGATGATAGTGGAGATAATGACCTTGAAACTGATTTATGATGGAGATGACCTTGAAAATGGAGTGACATACATTATTTAGACCTCTTCAGTGACCAAAATTATTTTTCTGAGAACTAGTTCAAAAAAGTAAAAAAATTTGACCTATGACTTTATGGAAAAAAACAGAAAGACTTATTTGAACATTGACATACCTGAGCTAACATTGGCTCCAACTGGGATGGCATATCCTTCAAGAGGTGTCAAGAACACTGTAGATCAAGTAGCCTTACCATTGGGTGATGGAGTCAAACTGGAATGTGAAAAACTTTGACAAACTGGAAATGATGAACTGAATCTGGAAATGACTTTGACTAGAAAAAATTGACTTGACTCTGACTTAACAACTAATGGAAACAAACCATAAGGATTTTTGGGCCTTCACCTCACGCTTCAAATCCTGATGGTGACCACCCAATTACTGAATATGTATATACAATCATGAAATATGATCCCTCTAGTGTAACCAATCTAGCAAATGGCTACTTACTTAAATCCTGCTCACACTTTCCTCAAGCAGGAAAAAGGAACAAGAGATAGGAAGCTCAAAGTATCAACTAAACATGTGCTTATGATCCATAAATACAAGAAGATTCATATTCCCATATGACTGCAATAAACTGACCAAAGGATGGTGAAGAACATGCAATATAATATTTTCTGGATGACTTAAAACAAGAAAACAAACCTCCTTCCAAACTGTTGGTTTGTCTATGTGCTGAAATTGATCAACTTCATCAATGAATGATGCAACATTGACCTACATTACTAGCTGTAACAAACTGGCAATAGGATCTTCAATAATATCAAGAGAAAGGGAAGTTTGTTCTTGAAAATATGCGTTTCAAGTGGCCACATTATCAAAATAAAAAAATGTTCACATCCATATGATCTAGGAAAAATTCCTCTTCTTCAGCAGACTCTTCAATTTACGAACCTGGAGGAATATCATCATCTGAAAAAGGCTCTAAAAAAATTCTTCCTTTTCATTTCTTGCTTGGAACTTATGATGGTAAATTTGAAGCCTAACATCTTCAAAATATGAAGGTACATGTATCTCCCTTTCAGAAAATGGATTCAGGAGTAATCCTTCACATGAATATGAATTAAGAGTTTCTAAAGTAGAATATTCATTATATATTTGAAAAATATAAATTTAATGGACTCTCCAATAACTTGTACAAGAATATGCAAGTCTATTTCACATACCCCTTTAATCCCATCATCTTGGGCCGCATTCTCATGCTACTGAAAGTAAGCATTTTCAAAAGGATTTGTAATATACATTTCCTCAATCATTGACCCAGAATACAAATAAACCAATGGACTGTCTATTTCTTTTTCTTGTTTAAAAGAGGTCCGATACTCCATATCATGAAAAGACAGACAAGGCTGCCAAAAATTGTTAACTTGATGGGATATAACTTGACTGTTAGGATGCATATCTGTTTCATCTTCAAGCATAGAAGGAGTTGATGTGTGCTGTGAATGATAATTTGTATTAAGGGAGCTAATATCTGTTATTTTCTGTTGAAAATAAAATTCATGAAGGACCTCTATGATCTCATAATACATACACTCTTCATCACCAAAATCCTCTTCAAGTTATTGAATAAATACTTCATAGGATTCACAACAATATTTGAACAACAAGAATGAATGGCAAGACTTTCCATAAAACTCAAAGATTGTTGTGTGGAAATATTTAAGAGAGAATAAGATATCTATATTCAACCTTTAATACCTTGATATTTATTTCTCTTTGAGGGTAGCCATAAAAATTTTCATCAAACAATCCTCATGAAACCTAATCCCAAGCTTATGCATATGCCAATGAAATTTTATTAGATGCAGAATAGCCTCATCCTCATTTCCATCTATGAATTTGGGTAGATAATTTTTCCAATATATGAAAGGATTTTGATTTGGAAAACCAGGAATGTGAGCATGATTCATAGGGGCATACCATATATTAGTAGAATCCATATTGAAATCAGTGAAGTCACCAATCTACTGTCTTTTAAAAAATGGAGTCACTATGAAAACTTTGAACCTTTGGATTCTTCGACACTGGATTCGCCAGCTGAAATATGCAAAACCTTTTTTTTTCCTGATCATTTTTCACCATCAATAACTAGAGCTAATATTTCTTGTTCTTTCCTGGGAAATATTTAACCTTCGCTCCCTGGAAACAACGATAAGTATGTTATCACTCTCCCCAATTTCCCAAGGCTGACAATAGGATTGGAGAAAGGTAACCATAGACCAAAATTTAGGTCAGGTATCTAACCCTACCATGACCATAGAGGGCTCTCTCGTTGTCACTTTTAGCAGTCAAATGAATGGTTGAGTATCTGATGATATTAGAATTTGTTTGATGTTTTGAATGTTGGATAGAAAAGTCAGTGAGTGGATTGTGCATAAGGTTTTTAGGTCTAAAATTCAAGGTTAACCTACAAATAATATGTGAGGCAAGATAGGTATTTTTAAATAATATTAATCAATCATTGAGTATAGGATGAAAATGGAGGAAATTTTGAATGAACACTGAGGTGAATTCGTTCAGTTTAGAAGAAAATAAACATAATATGGTGAATCCTGTCTAAAACAGAGCATGCATAAACATGATTTTTTCTCTCAAAATTAAAATATAAAAATATAATAAGAATAATACATGGTATTAAGCATGAAATGATAAACACGCATGAGAAAAATAAATGCTACAAAGCATACCAGAAGTATCCCAACACAATTCCTGCAAATCTATCTATGATTTCATTCCAAAAGTTGATTACAATAGCTTCACTATAATATGAGACTATCCAACCCAAAAAAAGACTAAAGAGAGTTTACTTATAGAAAATATGGCCAATGATACCTCATCAGGTCAAAATCCCATCCAAAATGGATCATAAATAAAAAATATGAGTCATTTTCTAGATTCTAGGGAGGTTAGAAACCATTCCCTGAATTTTAGCTATGAACTAGGAGTGTTTGTCGCTTACATTAATTACATATTCCCACATTATAGGAAGCAAAAACCAAACCAATAAATCTAATGAAAATTCATAGGACAACATTGCCTCAAATTTGTGACCATTTCTGAGATTGACAAGTGTCCTGAGGAATCCAATGTTGATTTGTGACAATTTTGATAGAAGAATAAAAACAATTTTCATAAGGGTAATAGAACTTTGGAGGCACTTTTGAGGAACTTTGAGAAGTCCAAATCCCTTGTGAAATACAGGTCAACTAGCCTCGTGTCTCTAGTTTCCATAAAATCTTGAATTTTTCAAAATAAACCATGGGAAGGTCTTTAAAATTCCATTATCCCAAGGTCACTCAAACGTGTAACAGAGGTTCCAAAATGGAGGCAGAAACATGAAAAATGAGTGGGTTTTGAGATTTTTCTCCCAAATTACAACTTTTCATGCCATGAGGGTTCCTGATATATGATTTACTCATAAAAATACATCTATACATCTAAATAAATCACCATTTGGATGCCTCTAAAATAAAATTAAAAAAAAAAAAAATTTGTTACCCTTCTATAATGGGAAATTTCCAGAATTCTGCAAAAAATAATATAAAATACCAAAATTGATCAAAATTTCTCAAAATTGGTTCTATGGAAAATGTAATAGATAGCCTAGATAGGTAAGGAAGCTTCAGCCAATAATTCCAATCCATCCTTCTCCTTTAGATTCATTTTTTCCTCTTTAAGCCTTTTCTTCACTTGTTTCAGCCTTATTTGAGAAATGGTGTCCCTAGTGCGATAGTGGTTTGCCATGTGTCTTTGAAACTTATTATCCCTTTTAGCCTTCTTCAAAAGCTTCTACAAATGCTCATTAACTATTTATAACCAAATCTCTCTGTCCTCATTTATCTCCATGGCAATACGCTCATCAAAGGTCAACTCTTGAAATTGACAAGTTTATTGTCCTTCTCGCTCCAGCGTCGTTTTGAGGCCTCTTGTTCTTGGTGTTCTTGTTTGTGTTTTGGCCTCTATTTCCTGCATTTGGTTTAAAAAAAACAATATTCTTTCCTTTACTTTTTTTTTCCTCCATTTCTGATTTTTACTTGATTTATAGGAGTTGATTCTCTTGCAATTGAAAATTTTCCCGCTGAAGGAAAGTAATTTGGAATTGGGAAATGGAGAAGGCCTCTTTCAATTCTTCTATCTCTTTATCTTTATCTTTGATTATTTCTTCAACTGGTTTGACCTCCACCTTCTCTGATACCTTAGCCTCCAATGGAACTGACTCACTATGCTAATACAAGAGAAGTAGCTCCTCTATCTCACATTGTTCAAAAATGGTGCCAAATGTAAGAAAACTCTTGGAATACTTAGGTGCAAATACTTGTCTCTTCCCTCTCTCATATGTGTGAGAAAATTCCACAACCCTAGGTACATCTGAAGACTGAATAGGCATGCTATAAGAGTAAATATCCATTGGTTGTGTTGATGATGTAATAGGCAAGACAGAAATCGCTGCTGACAATATCTCCAAGAAGTTTTCGCAAGTCATGTTTATGGAGGAAAATTGATGCAACACAATGATATTGATTAGGCCATGATGAAAAATACTGGTGTGATGATTTTCTCTTCTAATCTGAACCTTCTTAGCCATCATAATCAATATCTTGTACAAATAATGAGGCAAATCAAGTGTTTTGACTCAGTTAAAATCCATCAAAAGCCTGATGTGATACCTATGCAACCTAGAAAATATTCCTTCACATGTCAAGTACTTTATTGTGAACATCATCAGAGGAGTATACTTGTTTCTAAGGTGTCTGAAAGGAAAAATAAATTATGGATCCCCTCTAGCATGAAGCTTGAGGAATTGCTTATAGTTTTCAATATCTAGGTCCATACCCTTGAACCACTACTCTCTAGGAGAAGGGATACCAGTAGCTGAAGAAATTAGGTCAAATGATATTCTTATATCCATACCTTAAAGAGTGAACTTTCCCATACTGTAGCTTTTTTCAGATATGTTGGACAATTGAGGATGATACCCCCCTTCCATGAGCCTTTCACAAAATTTCAAACACTTAACTCTTTCAAAGCACCTTATGGCCAATGTCAAAGTATTAATCTCATGCATGGTGAAGGGTTCAAGCCTAAGGTGTCGCACTCACTTGAAGCTCTTCTTGTCACTTTCCATTGTATTTATCACTGGAATGATGAAAACCCTAGGCTGTTAATGAAATGAGTGAATGAATGGAAATATGGAAAAACAAAGCATAGGAAAGTGTGAGTTTGGTGGATGAAATGAAGGGCCTTGAAGCTAACAAAAATTCTAGAGAAATTTGAGTAGGTTTTTTTGTGTGTTAGCTTCAAGTTGTAGGTGGAATGAGGGAAAATGAGTGTGATGAAGGTTTCAAAATTTCTAAAACATAGGAAATTTCCAATTTTGACTGTGGGAATAGATTATGTAATAGTAAGGTAAGTTGGTAAGATGAAATGGGGGACATAGGGTTAAGTAAAAATTCTGAGAAAAATTTAGTGGATAGGGTGGTTTCTTATCTCCACAATGAAAGTGGAATGAAGAGAAATGGGTAATTTTAGATTGGTCAAAACCTCAAAACACAGGAAATTCCCAATTTCGAATATGGGGAAAACTAGTGTAAAATTATTTTTAGGTTAAGAAGGTGAAACAAGGGCTATGAAGCTAAGTAAAATTTATGATAAAAATTCAGTGAGGATTATGGAACATTAGCTCCATAGTGCAAGTGGAATGATGGAAAATGGATGAGTGTAGGGTAGTCAAAACCCTAAAACACAGTCAATGCCAAGTTTTCACTGTTTTCAGTGTTGAGAAGCTAGAATGAGGATTTGATTATATTAGGCATGTTAGGGATAGTGATGTAGGTAATAGGAGTATGGGGATAACACATATGGGATGCATGTATATATTTTATGTGATGGGTTTATGGTTTTAGGTCAAAGGGATAGGTTAGGGTTTGTCATAAATTTTTTGTATGTATGGACAGTGAATAGTATGGAGGAAATATTAAAAGAGCATGAAATGTTTTTAAATCCTAATCGTTAAACCAAACACCAGCATGGATGGTTTCTTACCTTGTATGGAGGCTAAAACAAAGTGTATCATGAGATTTGAATGATTTGGAGGGTTATCCAAGATTTTAACACAGGAAGCAATGCTCTACAGGAGCGTAACATTGTGTCTACAGGAGTGTAAAAAGGAGACAAGAGCATAAAACTTCAAGATAGGAGTGTAGAAACTCAAGACAGGAACACAAAAATGTGTGCACAGCGCCTGCACATTGCTCCAAAAGGGTAATAAAAATTACGTAGTGCTCCCAGAAGTGTAACAAAACAAATCAAAAGTGTAATATGATGCCTCAGAAGCATAATAATGGTAATTTTTGAAGGATTGGAAGTTATTTAAATGGGATTTGAATGTTGTGATTTGGAATTTAGAGACTATGGAGGGAAAATTAAGAGGATATATACTCTCACATTCATGAAAAGGTTAATAATGAATAAAATAAGGTTTTCATTTGCTTTTATAAACTTTTAGATGCCCCTTACCTTTTCCTTTTAACTCTTACAATGACTTTTTTTACCTTTTTGCACTTGAAAAGTGACATATTTCTCCTTCAAATGAGATAAGAAGAACGAGTGAATTTATTTTGAACTCTTTTAAATTTGAGGTGACTTTATGGACATTTAAATGAAACAATGAGACAAGCTTATTCTTTTTAATGAGATAGCGAGACAAAATTTTTTAAACCTTTGAACTTTAATACCTTTGAACTTTCACATTTGGAAATGACCCTTTTAAAAAAAGATAATGTGTCTTTGATATTGGAAATGACTCCCTTTGCATTTGACAGGGACAGTGAGTCAATATGACTTCTTTTGAAGCTCTGACAATCAAGATGAATTTTTGGTCCTTACATGAGGCAATGAGACAGAACTCTTATTTTTCATGAGATAGTGAGAACGAATTCTTATTTTTCATGAGACATTGAGACATGAATGAGTCACTTTGAACTTTTTTGGAACTTGAGCCATATGAAACAAGAGAGGTAGATTTTATTTCATGTTCATAAACATGCTTGCTCCTTCCTTTGGGTTTTATGGGTAGAATGGAGGGTTTCTGCCTTGTTTTGAGTGCAATTTGAATATTTCTCAAAGGCAAAGATGAACCTAGACAGTGACCTATATGAGATGGAGTGACATAACCCTAGACCCTTTAAATGATGATAGTGGAGATGCTTACCTTGAAACTGATTTATGATGGACATGAACTTGAAAATGAAGGAGCAACATACATGATTTAGACCTCTTGAGTGAACAAAATTATCTTTCTAAGAACTAGTTCTAAAAAGAAAAAAATTTGACCTGTGACTTTATGGAAAACAACTGAAAGATTTATTTGATCACTGACATACCTGAGCTAACATTCCTCATGCACACCATATTCATATTTATGCACATTTATTAATAGGAAATATGAACTAGGATGGATTGAAATTCCTAATGGTAATAAGTTCTTCTCCATCTGCTATACAACTTTCAACTAGAATTTTAGATGAATAAAATGAGAATATAATTTTAAAGTAAGACCTAGTTATGGAGGATTCTTTATTCTAGACTAACTTCCTCTTTTCTTAGATGAACTATATGTCCCTTCAAGATACTTAATATTTCTTAATGAAAATTATGAAATGAATATATTATTGTTGGAATATATTTATGGTATAAATAAAAATAGTATGTTGTAACTACATTTATTTAATGACATAGAGAAGCAATATAGGTTATCCCAATCAAAATTCAATGTGAAAAATAATGAAAAAATCAACACTATAATTAGAAGCTAGTTGTTTGGAAAAGCATAACTATAGATACAAAGTTATTGAAGATACTGAATATATCATTTACCTATAGCAAGTCAATTACCTATGTCAATGATATAAATAATTGGTTTATTATGGCATCAATTAATAAATTTAAATTAAAATAATAACAGGAATACAAAAGGAAAGTGTAATTTAGAATTGGTGAGGAATCGAGGTAAATAATGTCTAAGTGTACATTTACAGTGAGACACCAAGTTTCTAAATTATCAGGTCTCCATAAAATCAAATTTTCTTTTTTAGTATTTAGTTACCCAGAAAAAGGATGAAAATGAATGCTTAAGTAAGAATAAAGGGGAGTTTCAATGACTTAGAAAAGGGTTGGATTTTTTTTTGTGGGGTGTTGAAATGCTCTAGATCCCATGGGACCACTTTTTTGTAGTATATTAAGAAATTAGTCGGTGGATTTATCACTTGTACTACATATTCTAATATCATTTAAATATCTTATGTATCATTCTCTTATAAATCAATACTTTTCTTCCTAGTGGTGATGAATTTGTATGATTGTGTTGCAATAATAAAGACTAATAATGTAGTCTTATTCTCAGCCCCTGGGGAGTAGTTTAATTAGAAATGGTTGTGAAAATGAATTCTTATGTGTGAGGAGGTTTGCGGTTCAAATCCCTCTTATTCAACTGTGCTGGCAGAAGGGGCATACATAGGCACATAGAGGTTATAGTGGTAGTGGTTGGAATCTAACCCATGTCATGTGAGTACAAGACCAACCCAGTTATGAATTGACCCCATGTCATGTAAGTACAAGACCATCCTAGTTATCGAATCCTATATATACAAAATAAAATAATGTAGTCCTATTCGCATTGTTACCTTAATGGATCCCTTTGGATTATTGTCAAACATAACAAGTGAAATTCTTGCTATTATTTGTGCATTATATTAACTCGTTTTAGGATTTTGAGTGGCTTTAACTCAACTGGTTTGGAGAAATGTTTTTATCCTCCCCACTCGAGTTCAATTACCACATGTGACATGTTGAGCTCATAATGATTATTTCTTATAATGGCTTCTAGCCTTGTTTTTTGAGCAGTCCCTTGAGGAATGAAGCATATTCTTTCCTCATATGGAATATAAAGATATTTATAATGGAAAAAATGATATGGTATTTATTACTACATGTTAGTGATAAATAATTCTTTCTTGGAAAAAAATATAAAAAAATAAATAAATAAATATATTATTCAAGGTTTTATGGTTGATATTGAATTGTTGGATTTTGAATGAAGGTTGTCAATATGCAGTCATGCATGTTATTGACCTAATCTAGATTCCCAATATTTTTTATTTATTATCTAAACTACTAAATGATTCCATACTCATTAGTTTTTCTAATATATTTTTGTTCCTCAATGCCAAGGAATGTCATCCATTTTAATCAGTACTTGAGATAAGTTCTTCTACATCTTCCATTAAGAAATTTTTATATATTTGTAATGTGGGATAAATTTTCACAATGTAAGGCCCTAGTATGATCATTTAGTTGGATTTATTGTGCCCATTCTGCAACATTTCTCTAGCATTTATTTATTATTTTAATAATTCAATCTATTTTTAAAGTGTTTATGAAGTATTTTATTTTGAGGTGACTCTAAGTGGTAATTTTTTTGAGAGAGTCTAAGGGTTACCAATTCTATCCCAAGAGTAAGTTTGGGCTTAAATAAGGGAAGTATTTCAATGCCTCTATAGGATGCCTTAACATTGTTTCCTTGGTTGGGACAACCTAAAGAAAAACAAATAACATATTTAGGATGTCAACCTTGTTTTCCATTGTAGCTTCCATGATCACTATTTTCTCTTCCAACACAGACAACTTAAATTCACCTCTTCAATTTCTTCATATGTTAAAGATAAGCTTTCATGATTTTTTCAAGGGTCCCATTTGGATTATTGTGTCTAGAATTGATGGGATTTGGGTTTTGCAATGAATTATGGATGAGCAAGTGTCATGATATATAAATATGTTATATATTATTGGTTTTCTAATATTAGTACTCAATTGATTTTCATGAATCTAACTAAAATGATGGGTTATATCCTTATCTATACTACCTTGTTTTGTGCATGTAAGAGTGAATTCACTAAGTGTTATCCTCTATGTAATTAATATATATATATATATATATAAAAGGTAATATAAATGTGGTTTCAAGTATATCTATGGGGATTTTGATATACCCTAGAGTACAATAATATCAATCTTTTTTTCAAATACTACATATTGTGGTACTACATCTTTCTAAATATGAATAGATTCATACACAGGTTTTTAATGATAACCACGTTTTTATTCATTGGGCTTGTGCTTCCCAACCATAGTTTTACCTATTGAGCTAAAATAGAAATATATTTATAAATTTCAATACAAATCTATAGCCTAAAAAATTTGATTGTTGCAAAAGAGAAAGAGAAAAAAAATGTAAAATCAGGGTCTCCTAAGAGCCTTGTAAATCCCTAATATGGGGTCTTATTTACTAGTTGAAGTGAAATATATTATAAATTCAAAAATTATAATCCTATATTGATGAAAACATTCCAACATATTTCCAACATTTACTCTAATATGTGATCTTTAGGTTCCCACTAATCCCATAAAATTTGTACCTTCCAAAAAAAATTATGATTCAATTACCAAAAAATGATTTTTTCCCTATTCCATAGTTAGAGTTGATCTTTTATCAATTCCCCCATTGGAACTCAATTTAGATCTCAAAATGTTTAGGACTAGAAAAAACATTAACTTCTACAACCTATAAGTCTAAAACTATGGTGATCTAGAATGTTAAGTTTTTCCCAATGTACTTCATACTTTCCTCTATAAACTCTACAATTTCCATGAAATTACAATGATTTAAGAAAAACTTAGAGAAAAATGGTAAGGTAACTCATTTGAATGATCCAAATAAAAGATCATATACTCTGATTCCAAAGGTTATGGACAAAATAATGATATAAGTATATTAAAGACTCAATTCAATGATTCGACACAAAATAAAGTGAAGGGTGAATGAATAAGAAGCCACTTTGGGAGGAAACCTATTAGAATACATCAAATTCACATGATAATATGTTTAGTCAAGTGAGTTTATATATCAAGATGATTGTTCAAATGAGTGTATATATATATATATATATATATATATATATATATATATATATATATATATATATATACCATGAGAAATATTTGTATATTCCATATGAGGAATATACATGTTTTGATTCTTGAGGTATTGCTTAGACTCAATAACAAGACTCTAAGTCCTTACAACAAAGCTCACTATATCAGTTTTGGGTATTCAACCTAGGTAGGGAGGATAACAATAATTATATATATATAATGGATGAGGATTATGATTAGGGGATTAACAAATGGGTTAACATCAAATCTTGACCTAGCTTCCTAATCCACTTTCTAGGTTCTTTGTATACTTGTGCTTTCCCTCTCCATCTCTTCAACATGGATATCTTGTTGATAGTTTGACTCTAACTTTGTAGGATTTTTGTTTCAACTTATGGTATATTGAAAGGATAATTTCTATCATATCTTGGATTATTCAACCTACAACCTCAAGGGAGGTATCAAACCCATTTTGGGTCACCATTCACTAGTTCATTTCTATATGATTTATGTGGTATATCTAGTGTTATTTCATTAAATTGTATTAATAAACACAGATCTAAAAGAAGTAACTATGGATTTTGATTCCAAAAGTGGAAATATCAGTTTCTTTAAAATTCAAAATATGATTTTAGAAGTGTAAATATATTTTTTCAAAGGTTTGAATTTCAAATAATTGTATTTTGGAAGTGTTAGTTTAGGTTCCAAAATTCTGAATTCTATTCCAAAATTGAGGGTTTCAATTCCAATAGTGTCAACATCAAATGTTACCATGTTTATATGGATTTTAGTATTTTTTATTATTTTTTAATGTGTGTATAATCAAATCTAATATTAATGTTCATCATTTTAATTGTGTATATGCATGCATATCACTATGATATATATTACTAATATATTAAGATGTAAGAGATGTAAGAAAATAATTAAATGTGATGATTTTTTTTCAACGAAATAATTACCTAGTGGAACTCATTTATACAACTTGTTTTCACAATTTTCACCGAGCAAAATAGGTTTGTGGAGATTTGAACCCACCACAACCAAAATCACAATATGTACCTCTACCACTTAAAATAAACTCCTTCAACAAAATTTGATGAAATTATCATAAATATTCATGAAATAATATAATAATAATTCAAACCAAGAAAATGACAACTATGAGTTCGTCCTTTTTACCATTTTCCTCACTTTAACTACACACATTATAACTTGTTTATTGTGAAAGTTTTATTCACAAAACCCCATCCGAGCTAAGAGAGAATATACGACTTTCCCTTCAATATTTTTACTTGTAGAAATAGTGATTAATCAAACATAACTGTGAATTTATGAGTTCTTACATGACATGCAATATAAATGTGCATCCATACTCATCCTTACTTTACCTTCGTCTTGTTAATTTATGATGCATCACTATATCCACTTTGCAAATATCCAACGAATGTTAATCTCAAATTTACTTTCACTCTTTTAGTTTCCAATGAATGTATATATTTACTAGTTGATAATGTTGGATGAAGTAAATTAATCTTATGATAAAATGATTTTCTTTCCCATTATAAATTTAATAAAGAAGAAACAAATAAACTATTTGTGCTAGGAAAATTTTGTGTGATATTTTTAATGATTAAAAAAATTACACGAGCATAATACAAAGAGTAATTCCATAAGCCTTATTGGGTCAAAAAAAAAAAGATACTAAGAGGTATAATTTCAAACCAAAACTATCCAATAATGATATCAGCAATGACGTGAAGTTTCCAAAATATTCTTGAAGCAATTACATGGCACCAATTTAGCGACATAATATATAAAATATTAAAACCATTTTTCAACAATAAAGAAACTTAATATTATCATTTTCTTGATGAATCATTCTAAAAATATTCATGGGCTATCATTGTAAAAGAGTATGTAGATGTGCACTTTATGGGACTCTTTAATCTCCTAAGGACCTTGTTTCATTTTAAGGCCATATTTGGATATATAATTAGCTTCCTTGTTATTTTACCCATAGATATCATAAAAAATTATGTGAGTGAAGGAATATTGTAGATGTTTGATGTCTCAAAAAAGGAGATATAAAAATAAAAAATAAAAAATTCAACATTTCTATTCACTTATTTGATCACAAGGAGGGAGTACCCTTGGAATTGAAAATGAGAAATTATATTTCAATAGCAAGTATAAGGAATTGTTTCAAACCTGAAAGCTCACTTTGGTTGTTTTACCATTACTTAGTTGTAACTTTGAAGATAACGATATGATTTTGAGAAGGGAAAATTACTTTGATCATTCCCTTGGTGGAGCTCCTATAATCCTCCATCAAAAAATGCTCAAGGAGTTTCAATGTCAATAATCATGTTTAAATTCCAAGAACACTAAGGGATTTATGAGAATTGAGGGAAAGTGCTTCTGATATTCATATTTTCAGATGCATATTTAAAGGGGATAGCTCAATTTTTTTCAAATATTTTTTTTGTTTCTTACAATCTAGACTCCCCATGATATGGTGAGGTGAAAGCCTTTGAATTCTTAGTTCTCTTTGTCATTATGCTAGTTCCTTAGGGTAACTTCAATTGAGCCTCCTTTCCATTTTTATTTCAACCCTATAAGTCCTTCAAGTGGAATCCAAAACTACTTGGTGAAGGGACAATGGAGGATGAGATGCATGTCTGTTTCCATACTTGATTCACATAAGCTGCATCTTCTAGGCCAGAATAACTTCTCTTAAAAATTAAGTCTTAGGTTGTGGATTTATTATTAAGTAGAAGCCACATAAACAACTTAGCTTTGGAAATACTTAGCATTTGTATTTCCAAAGTAATTTCCAACACCAAAACAAGGGCATATAAAATACTCCAATGACCAAATCTAGATTCATAGCTATTACACAGTAATTTGTCACCGTCCCTGCAATCCCCCTTCACCCACATTGGAGGGCCTTTTCCATGACCTGTGAACAGTGACATAACCTGAAACCACTTTCATGTCATCCCCCTTGACAAGGAAAATCATTCCTCTGAAGAAAGTTTCCTTTGAAAAACCATAAAAACTGATCTTTTGGCCTTGGCGCGACTAGCCAGTTCAACCCTCGCGCTAATGGGGAAAATCCACCAAAGAGGGCATGCCAACTGGTGCTTTGTCCCAGTGTCTCGCTTGCGCCAAGCTTAATAAGGATTATTTTTTAAAAATAAATGGCAGAAGTTTGATTCCAACAAACTCCTGAACGAGTCTCTAAAATGAGTTGGGAGGTTTGGCTCCAGATCTCCATGTATGGGAGGTGGTTTTCCACCTATCATGGAAGCTTCTTTAAGGATAGGGCCAATCCCACAATTGTAGGGATCCCAACTCCCCTTCCACCATCTATATAAGCTTGCCATTTTCCCTTAGCAAGCTAGTAGTCTTAGTAGTCCTAGAAGCAAGAGCTAAATCTGTAGCAAGGAGACTATCACCAGACAACCTTTGAGAGCCAAGCCGAAGAGAGAGAGAGCTTTGTCCCATTCCCGACGAGCTTCATTGAGACGTGCTCCGTTTTCGACCCGCTGAAGGAAGATCCAGCATCAGAGCCTTGGGTTGTATCTTTCTTTGTTATTATTAATGATAAATGACTTTGGTTATGGTTTCATTCATGTGTCTTTGTTTTTGATGCAATGAATTACATCCTCTCTTACTGATGTATGGTTACAATATTTAGATTCTATGCTATGTATCATTGTGTTTCTTTGCATGTGTGTAGGTGTTTGGATGTGTTAAGTGGAAGGCGGAGGACGGGAAGCGTCATCCTTTCCTCAACGACCATTGCATAGGACCTGAGGTAGGAAACTTGCTATATTTTGTCCTTTTTGTAACTGGAGACCTGTGTCACTGTGTGTCTGATTGTTGCTAGACCCAATCTGGGCTAGTATGGATCGCCTATATCTGCAGAGGGGATTTACCTCTCAAACAAACTAGCGACTCCGCTGGGGATTTTATTGGAGTTTGTCTTGTCTCTTTCGGTTGCTTTTGGCTTTTTTCTGCTTGATTTTCTCTTCTAGTCTATCTCCTTCTGGTGTAAAACCTCTGTTCAGCCCTAGAGAATCAGATCTAACCTCTGCTCTTCCAAAATTTTCATCTTTTCATGGTTGGCTTGATTGGCGTGGTTTCTAGCCTAACAATCGTGCCCATTGGCGCAAGTTGCCAGTTCATCACTCGTTCCATCCCCTGTCTACTGCGGATTACAGCCAGACAGTCATGCCATTTCCTATAGGTGCTAGGGTTTTCCCTTATTCGTAATTTTTCTTTGGTTCAGTACTTTGCTTCTGGGTTAGTTTTATATTTTTCTTGAAGTGGTGAGTCTGGTCTTGGTTGGGATAAATTCTTTGTTTTTTCATTTTCAGGCGTTGGCGCTTGTTTTCAGTTAGCAACCTGCGCCAATTGGCCATTAGTGCTAGTTGTCAGTGAGAAAGTCGTGCCAGTTGGCGCTAGTTTCACCCATAAAAGTCGTGCCAATTTTAGGGTGTGTGAAAATAGAGATTTTTTCCCTAAATCCTTCACCAGTGTGTCTTTCCCTTCAGGTATTTTCTTTGTATGAGCATAGATTACATTGCTCATTGTTCAGCTAAAATGTCTTCTTTCCATGATTGCTTGATGTAAAAGGGAATGAATGCCTTATTTTTAACTCATGCTTTGGAAGTCCTTTTTGTGCCTGACCTTGTATGTCTTGTATCCTTTTGAGGAATTTCGTTACAAAGTGTTTGAAAAAACGATTTCATTCTTAGTTTGGTTTTGCATCCTTTTTTCATTCATCCTTTCATTAAGGAAATTTGAGTTCATTTAGTTTTCGTCTCATAGTTTGATTTTCATTAAAATGCATTAGATCACATTGCATTGAAAAGTATTTTTTGAGATTTATCATTGAACTTAGATTACATTGTCTAATGATTGAAATCTAAAAATCGCATCAAGTGCATTCTCTTTCATTAAAAGCATGCATTAAGTAGATTCTCATTTCATCGAAAAATGCATTGAGTGCATTCTTATCATTTGAAAAGAAAAAGGAAATTGTGCATAGATTACAATTGCATAGTTTTCGGAAAAGAGGATTTTGCATAGATTACATTGCATTATTCGCATCATTGAATGATTGGGATTAATTTTGGATATTGAAAGTCATCTAGTTCGGAAAAAGTTTTGTTCTTGGTATTTCTATTTGTTGCATCATTGTTTGAAGCTCTTCCCTTAACTAGATAGCATTCATCGAATTGAAAGATTTATTTTCTCATATAGCTGCATATAGGATATTGTCAGATGACATGCCGTAGGGCCTTGAAACCGAGACATAATTGAAGATCAACCATAAAATTTATTTAATTAACCTAAGGAATCATTGAAACATTAATGAAATATCTAGAGTTCTAGGCTAGTGACGTGTTTCGGTGTCATTAAACCTAGTATTTTTCATTCACCTTCTGGCTTTAAACAGCGCTAGTACAGACTTGTGCTCCCCAGACCGTCGTGCATATAAAGGGAGACCCCAATAGGTTGTTATCCTTTATCTGTAGGAAGCTGAGTCTGCCACCTTATACCTGTGATACACCGGACACAACATTCGGGGAGATTACCTACACATACGTCAAGTCATTGGTTGATTTCTCTTTCATTTTTTAACGAAGGTGTATATGGCAATTCACGGATATCTGGTACACCCATTTGCCTAGATTATCAGAACAGTCATTTTGATATTTTCTGACTCATAAATTTGAAAATATCATCAATCACTTGTCCTTTCACGCTTGTTTCCAATCTAAAAGCGATAGAGTCACATTTTTCCTATTTATCGACTCTTAAAAGATAAAATGGTAGAGTTTTGTTTCAATGTTTTAAGAATTAACTGCCCATGAAATATTCCTGGTTAAAGTTAGTTTCCTTAGGGTGTTGTTCTAAAGTTGTTTATAATGGAAAATTTTTCGAAGTTCACCAACCAAGGAATCCCCTCCAATGGGAATCCGGGTCCTTTTCCTCCTTTTGGAGATGTTGGCACTCCTTATATGGCAACGTTGTGCCTTCTTGGGTTAACCGTTGGGTTACATGTTTGGTTGTTTTCAACCTCTGTGGTCCCGAATGTCCCAGCCACTGTTCAATCAGTTCCTCTGCCTGAACGACTTCATGTTGATTCCAAGGTGGACCTCTCCCCTTCTTCGCCTGTTTCTGCGTCCTCCTCTTCTACTTCGCCTGGTGAAAGTCTGGATTCGAGTAAATAGGTGGCTAAGAAGAAGAAGAAGAAAACAAAGAAGAAGAAGTCCAATAAGAGAGAGGCTAAGAGTGTAGCTATTGCTTCTAAGACATCTCCTCTTGATGAACCTCCCAACCCTCCATGGAAAGTCAAGTTCCCTTGCATGTTGTGCACAGGAGATCATCTTCTTCAAGATTGCCCTGGCATCCCCAATGTGCTCAAAGTATGTTCCAACGGTCACCTGTTGTTGCCTTTGGATTTTGGGAGTCAGGTTGGGGGCATGCCTTCAGCTGGCACTGGTAAGGCTCCTAAGAAGCAGGGTAAGACTACCAATCCCTGTAATTTGTATGAAGGGCACCATGCCATTCACCTTTGTCCATATATGGATGAAGCCAAGAGAGTTTTGGACAACTCAACTATTTCTACACCATGCCTCCCGGCTAGTTATAAACAGCTTTCTTTGAGTCCTCCACTAGCTGATCCTACAGTTGGTTAAGAGTCATCCTTGGTCAATCCCTCTCCCCTGAAAATTCAAATTTAGGAATCCATTCTTGATCAACCATTGGTCATGGGATTGGTTGAGCTGGCCCTGTCTGCGGTGCACCAGTTCTTTTCCATGGAGAGTGGATCTCACACCCCTCATGTTCTTCTGGTTTATTCAAATTCTTCAGACTTGGAGAAAAATTCTCCTGTCCCTATACCTCAAGAAGTTGCTCCTCCGCCTCCCATGATGGAGGTCCCGGAGGATTCCCCTCCCGCCTTCGAGATGGAGGTCATGGAGGATGCTCCTTCTTCTATCATAACATCAAGGGAAGACCATCTCGGTTCGATGGTAGCCCCTCCAAGTAGTTTGGTTGATTCCTTTGATTGGAATCGATTTGCGGGATACTGCCTTCCATCTTATGTGCCTTTCGAGATCATGGTACAGGCCTCCCATCTGGTCATACCCAGCACCATTATAGATAAAGGTGCGTCTTTCAGTATTTTGTATTCAACTACTTGGCAAGCGTTTGGTTCACCTCCGCTTGTGCCTATTAAGAAGGATCTGTTGGTGTTTAACATAATAACTAGTCAACCACTAGGGATCCTTCCAAAGTTGCCTGTTACTTTGAGAGGGAAAACTATCCATATGGATGTGATGGTTGTTCATGGCCCCTTGGACTTTAATTTACTCTTGGGACGCAATTATACTTATGCTATGGGAGCACTTGTCTCCTCCCTCTTTCTTGTGATGTGTTTTCCGCACCAAGGTTGGATCGTGACCATCGATCAGCTTGCGTTCTTTGGTCCGAATATGGTAGCTAGTCCACCATCATCCCTGCCAGATATTTATCTGCTGATTTTTTCATCCCTGCCGCATGTCAATTATGTGGCTACCTATCCTATGACCATATTCAATGATAGTGTCGTTGTGCATCAGGTGCTGGGGGCATTGGGTCCAGACTTCCAAGATATTTTCCTTCCATCGGATGGGAAACTCTTGGAAGCCATGACTTCTTGTTCATCATAATGAGCTTTCTTCGGAGCATGGTTCATCTCCTTAGGTCAAGCTCGTTAGAAAATGAAACAAGGTTGTCAGAGCAGAGTTCCTTGTCTTGTGTCAAGCTCCTTAAAAAATGAAACAAGGTGTCCGAAGGATAGTTCTTTTACTATTTCAACCTCGTTAAAAAATGAATTAGCTCTTATGAGGACAATTATTTTAATGTGTCAACCTCATTAAAATAATGAAACACTTTCCTATTCAATTCGAGTCTTTGATAAGATCTCGTAAAATCCTAGTCGAGTCTTCCTCTTGATCTCATAATTCAAACCTTCACTCCATTTTTCTTTCATATGGATTGAAGCTTGGGGGGCATGTACCTCGAATTGAGTCACCATGCTGGGGGCATGCTTACTTTTTCAAGTATAGTTTTTTTCCATTTCAAGCTTGTGTAAAAATGAAACCGGTTTCAAGCATAGTTTATCTTTGTTTCAAGCTTGTTTAAAAATGAAACCAACTTCAAGAAAAGTTTTCTAATTTCAAGCTTGTGTAAAAGTGAAACCATTCCCATTTTACCTCTTGTGATTGCCATTTTATCAGCATGTTTTCACCAGATGAGCCTTGGTTTTCTCACTCCATCGTCACTATCTTCTTGGCCGATCATATGCCTTCACTTGATTGTTTCACCCATTCCTGAGGAACCGCCACGATGAGTGGTCTTGTTAGCCAGCCTCTTAACCTTTACTTGTTCTGAGCAGTTCCACCATTACCGCAACCAGTAGATACCCTTAATACCACTTGTTCCTCCAGGAAGAGTCACCTTTCAGCTCTTTTCTGACTCTCTAAAACTGAAAAGATTTCCAAGACGCTTGTCTTTTTGATCTCGTTGAATTGGCTGCAAAACAACATCTACCCAATATACATTTACCCCTTTTTCAGGCTAGGATAGATTATTTACGAAAAATGAATACCCTATCCTATCGTCACTAGGAGGTTTTCTCAGACATAGTTTTCTACCTTTTCGGATCTGAGGAACTATCTAAGAAAAGGGACTGTTGGATTTTACTTTTTCGTTGTATTTTCAAACTCTCTAAACATGAAAAGATGTCGAGTTATTCCTTTTTCAGACTCGTTAAAACTTGATGACATCAGACTCTATCGCAATGACGTTACTCGAGTTCCTCCTTCCTAGGGCTCATTAAATGTACTAGGTTGGATTTGACTGAAGGACAAACTTATATGACAAGCATGTGGTATCCTCTTCAAGCTTTTGTAAAAATAAAAAGGTACTTTCCATAAATGGTGGGGGAAAATTGGAACCAGTATCACTGTCATGTCGGCAGTATGTCGCTCTTGAACATGGCACGTGTTTTCATTCGTGTCGGTTTGGGGACATCTCATCTCATTTTATGCTTTCCTCCATGGGTTTGGGTTATCCTTTTTGACCTCTCATCTTCTCTTTGCCTCATTATCATGGCCTCAGATATTTTGATGTCAAATACTACCAAATCCAGTGTCGTACCGCCGATATGTTCAAGAGAAGTTGACCTCTGCAGTTTCCAACCCTCCTCTGATTCTCATCTGATCCTGATTCACAAACATTATTTTCCTCTATCTCGCGTCGATGATGTTGGAAACACTATGGCCCACCTTCGATCAAAGTCACTTCCTGTCAACTTCAGCTCATTATCCAGGAAGTTGATCTAGAGACTCCCTTCCGGTACCTTGGAGCCTGCATGCCTCAATGGCAGTTTCTTCGCATTCGACGCAAGGTCTTCATCATTAGCCTTCGATCGAATGATTCTGTGGGTGTTCGACGCCAGCGCACTGTTCACATTCTGTGGATTGTACCTATAGTACCTTGAGGGCCATTTTTATTATTGGTGGTTCCTCTCGTGTCTGTTAATGGCTTTCATCATTGGCTGGTAATCAGATGATGCTCTTGCATGTTCGACTTCAGCTCACATATTCACATGATAGGACTTGTACTCTGTACAGGTCGAGATGGAGCGCAAGACCCTAGATTTTGTCTGATGGAATCCAAGTTGTGGATTTTGTGGATTATCATGATTGGTTACGTGACTCATTGATTGGATGGCTACAACCATACCTGAGTCTGCTTATTGATCCTTTCTGGATGGCTGTGTCCATACCTTGGATCCTGATTATTGTATACTCTGTTATGGATGGTTGCGCCCATACCACATATCATGTATTTGAGATATCAGTTGTACTTGTCTGCGCAGGTTTTCTGATGTTAGTGTTTTCAGTTGGGCACGTTCTCATAAAGCATTTCACCCCTCTCTCTCTTTCGGGCCTCATGCTTTAGGGGGCATCTATTACACGGTAATCTTTCACCGTCCCTGCAATCCCCTATCCCGCACATTGGAGGGCCTTTTCTGTTACCTGTGAGCAGTGAAATAACCTAAAACCACTTTCATGTCATCCCCCTTGACAAGGAAAATCATTCCTCTGAAGAAAGTTTCCTTTGAAAAACCCTAAAAACTGATCTTTTGGCCTTGGTGCGACTATCCAGTTCAGCCCTTGCGCCAATGGGGAAAATCCACCAAAGAGGGCGCACCAACTGGCACTTTGTCTCAGTGTCTCGCTCGAGCCAAGCTTAATAAGGATTATTTTTTAAAAATAAATGGCAGAAGTTTGATTCCAACAAACTCCTGAATGAGTCTCTAAAATGAGTTGGGAGGTTTGGCTTCAGATCTCCATGTATGGGAGGTGGTGTTCCACCTATCATGGAAGCTTCCTTGAGGATAGGGCCAATCCCACAATTGTAGGGATCCCAACTCCCTTTCCACCATCTATATAAGCTTGCCATTTTCCCTTAGCAAGCTAGTAGTCTTAGTAGTCCTAGAACCAAGAGCTGAATCTGTAGCAAGGAGACTATTGCCAGACAGCCTTTGAGAGCCAAGCCGAAGAGATATAGCTTTGTCCCATTCCAGACGAGCTTCATTGAGATGTGCTTCATTTTCGAACCGCCGAAGGAAAATCCAGCATCAGAGCCTTGGGTTGTATCTTTCTTTGTTATTATTAATGATAAACGACATTGGTTATGGTTTCATTCATGTGTCTTTATTTTTGATGCAATGAATCACATCCTCTCTGACTGATGTATGGTTACAAGATTTAGATTCTATGCTGTGTATCATTGTGTTTCTTCGCATGTGTGCAGGTGTTCGGACGTGTTAAACGGAAGGATCGTGATCTGCCAAAGTGGAGGACAGGAAGCGTCATCCTTTCCTCAATGACCATTGCGTAGGACCTGAGGTAGGAAACTTGCTATATTTTGTCATTTTTGTAACTAGAGACCTGCGTCACTACATGTCTAATTATTGCTAGACCCAATCTGGGCTAGTAGGGATCGCCTCTATCCGCAGAGGGGATTTACCTCTCCAACAATAGCCAACTAAGGGATCCCATGATCCTCTTCTTCTTTGATGAAAAAAATACATTTGCTAAGATAAATTTTGTAAGAGGTATAAGTTGCCACAAATTCCTAATTAAGGTCCAGGACTCTTCAAGTAATACTTTATTATTGTTTTGGATTCGATTCCTACCCTATTGCAATTATATGTAGGGTATAAAAAAGTTTTGAGATCAAGGATGAGAGGGATGAGAAATATATGTTGATATTTACTACAAAATTAAGATTCAAGGCAAAGATATACCTTCTATAATTTCCAAACCCTCTAAATTAATGAATTTCTAATTTGAAGCCATGATGGCGTCTTTTTAGATGATGAAGGAGGACTAAATTTTTTTGAATGGGGATCAAATCTAGTCTCCAATAGAAAGAAGGGTGACATTTTTTACCTTTAGAATTTGTTCTTGGTATTATTTTCATCGAGTAAGTATTCAAACATTCTTAGACATAAGGGTTTTGGGGAAGAGATAAATTTTTATTTCAATTATAAAAATAAATTTAAATAGGCCTACCAAAAAATCTAAATGGTTGGGGTATGAATCCACTAAAAATACCATATTCAAGAGTTCCTTATGAATTCCTTCCACTACACCATTTTTCTAACAATGTATGGAATATCGGTTTGATTATTAATACCAATTTGGAAAATAGAAATTTAAAAATCATTAGAAGTATATTCCCCTCCATCATCAGTACAAAGAGTGCTAGTACTATATTGTACCTCATTTTCAATCCATACATGAAAAAATTTAAATGTTTCAAATAGTTGAGATGTATGTTTCAACAAATAAACCCAACACATATTGGTGTAATTATCAATAAATTCTTGATATATCTATCATCAATGTAGATGCAACATGCATGGACCCATGTAAATTAGATTGTATCAAATCTAGCTTTCCACATGCTCTCAAGTGGAATCATGAAAACACTACTTGCTATGTTAACCAAGAATTTATGCCACACATCACTTCAAATTCCTTATAATGGTGGGAAAACTAGAAACACCATTTTTATTCAATACAAAAATACTATAATAATTTGTGTGTCCAAATCTAGCATGACCTAAGAGTATGGGTGACTATGTACCTTCATCATGGTAAAAGAGGTTTGAAAAATGATATGCCCATGCAAATTTCCTTTTTAACTTCAGCAATTTTTCATCATCCTATCCTATCATGATGACCACGTTATAAAATAACTCCTTATTTCAAAATTTTCATCAAATATGTGAATGTTAAGGCATTATTGTTGAATGTGAATAAGAGATAGCAAGTTATTCCATATCTTAGGAAGATAGAGAACAACATGCAAAGAAAAATCTATGAATCCATGCAATTTCAACCTTATGGTTCCCATTCTTGTAGGTTTGATACTAGAATTTATTTCAAAGTTGATTGTACCCTCTACATTGTCATTCAATTCATCAAATAATTGTCTCTAAAAATCGATGTGGCAATTAGAACTATTGTGAAGCATCCAACCATCTCTATAGGAAGCAAATGAAACTTTGAATAAATAATAATTTATTCCAATATGAAATGAGAAATAACAAAATGAGTTGGTTGAAGAGATTTATCATTTTATTCCTTATGTACCTACTTGTCTTTGGTCTTCTCTCCTAACATTTACATGTATTTTCTTCATTTCATATCTCTCACCTTGATTATGCTTACCCGCCAACCTCTAAATTACTTCTTTCCATGTCCTCACCCACTACCTCCATGTTATCCACCAATAGAAGTTTTTCCAAATCCTAATTTGCCAAAATTTGGAGTTGTTAACTGAATTCCAAAAGTTGGATTAATAGAAACATCAAAAAGCTAGAGTACTAGAAGCTTGAAAGGAAATTGCAATTGTTAGCTTAGATTTAGGTTTTTTCCTAAATGTAGATGATCCACCAAATCAAGTAGATCTCACAAAAATGAATGTGGGTGTAAAAAGTGCCCCAAAATATTATTTCAAATAGGTTCCAAATACTAGATAAGAGGTTCCAGACACTAAAATGGAAGAAGCTAGTGATGATGGATTCTGTGTGACTCCAAAACTCCAATTATTGTGCCACCAAAGATTGAACTACTAGTTTATAAACCAAATGGAATTTTCACCCACATTTTCTTTAAAAAAAAATTATCATTCAACGTCCTTCCATTTTTTTCATTCAATTAAACAAGACATAGTTGAATGCCCTTAGGTGAAATTTTGAAAGAGAGTCAAGTTGCATATGAATCCTTGTAGTTTCCATCTACAAATATATCATTGAATGGTTTTGCAAGGAAATAATCTCAATGTAACTAAGATTGAATCAAATAAGGAAAATTGGTATATGTTGATTTCTTTTAGATATTGCATATTGATTCAAGGTTTATTCAAAGAAAAAATAACTAGAGGAAGGCACCTTAAAACATGTTCAGTATATTCATGATATTTACAAGAAAATAAGAAGGTTTCTACGGATAAGAAAGAGGTTATAAAGGTGAAACTAAGGACGAGAAGTGAACATGTATTGAGAAAATTCTACAAGATCATGGGGTTATTAAAAAAACACCAACATTTTAATACCACTCACAATCCAAATTGTGAATAATTCCATTCATATATAATTTTTTATTAATGGGAGCAATATATAAATACATAATATGGAATTTTGTTTCATTTTCCTATATATCCAATTATTGTTCTTATTCACCCGTGACTCTTAACGTTTCTTAATTACAATATTTACAAGACGCCATTATCCCTAGTTTTAGATATCTAATAGGTTGATACAATATATGTTTACTTATGACATTTCCTAATCCCATCACATCATTAATACTATGATTATTATTGAAATATTCTTATGTTCATCCACCTTTTATGAGAATACCATTTATGGCCCTACCCATAATTACTTCAATTATCATTTTCACCCTCAATGTTACATCCATTTGGTTTCTCACTAGGGAATTTATCTCCTCACTCACCCACTAATTTTTCCTCTTGATCTCCCGCTTAGGATTCTATTTGGACATTTTGTTTCTAAATATATTAATATATTATTTTTTGGGTTCCTTATTGTTGGCTTGAGGGGTCCTGACCCAGGTTCATAGGTGAAGGTTTTCCAACAAACCCCTATACTACTGGCCCTTTCGGCAATGACCTACTTGCGTAGGCCAAGGTCTCACCCAAAGTAGTATGGGAGGGTGCTGGAACCAGGTTTCTGCAGCCTAAGAGAGAGAAGGTAAATCAAGGAATATCTAGGTCGCAGCTTATTAGTTTCGCACATAATGAGACTATTTGCAACTTTTTAATAGTGTAATTAGCATATAACCATAAAAAAGCTATCATATCTAATGATTACATTCACATGCATGTGTGTATTACCAAATACCATCACAGAGCACTATAATCACAGCCAATATCAGATCACAGATATACTCATGCCAATTCCAAATTACAGATATATTCGTAGCTTAAATAAATATCACAGATACGTTTCAGCAGTAAACATAACCAATTCAGATAACACACAGATACTTCAACTAGTCTTCGCATTCATTAATATCAAAGATCCACTTACAACCCAAACATAGCCCGCACACATAGCCTAGTGGGGTCCGCACACAGTGGGACTGAGGATCTCTATGCACGCAGCCAGCAGATCTAATATTTCGCATGTAGCATCAATTTATCGACCTACTTCCTTACTATACCCAATTATCTATCTATTTATAATATTGTAGCCTTCGCTATCCTATGGTACGAAAACCATGGTTTTCGGACCCTAGAACTACCCTTTAACCCATTACAACACATTAGGGGCTTTGACCCACCCCAAAAGCCCTACACTTGACCAGCTTTAACAAAATTGTACCAAAAACACAGGTTAGGGAACCTTGTTCCAACAAGACCCCAACATAATCTTGTGTCTCGTCTCAAGTCACTACGACAAAGGGTTTTCCATCTTCGCTTGCAATTGCTTAATCGCATCAACCAGTAGGGGCAACACTCCTTCACTCTACGCAGCAACATTATGAGAAATCTCCACCAACTTCTGCGAAGTTAGACCTTCTGCAGCAGCAGTGATGCTATCCAAAGTCTGGTTCAGCTTCTTAACTGCAATATTGACATCATGAGAGAGCTTGAGGGCTTCATCGGCCCAAGGCTTGAGGTGGTCGCTGAGGACCTTCTTTTTCTGGTGGAGCTCTTCAATGTCATCTCTAAGTGTGTGGCTGGTATGCAGTCATGCCAAGCGTTGAGCAGGGATCAGAGTAGGCATAGTGGCTTCCAGCTGCTCAAATTCTTCTTCTTTCTGGCGTAACTCTTGAGTAAGTCGCAGGGGAGAGGATATCGCTGCACCTTAGTCCACAGCTGCATAGTTGTCTCCAACAGTCCTAATCCCTGAGAAATCTTATATGTGATGACATTTGTGGCCTCTATGACCAATGCGGCTTGCTGGGTCCTTACCTCAAGTGGCATTTCCTACTGTAATTTGGCCTGCAAGGCCGCAAACCGTTGTTCCATCTCTGTCTTGACCACCTAGATCTCGGTCTCCGAAGCCTTTATCACTGCAACAAGCCCCTCAATCTTGGCATGGGGGTGGCAAAAGTCGAGATATCTTCCATGACATCTGCATAGAGCCTACTGATTAGGTTTTGAACTCTATATGTTTCACGACAGTGAGGGTACATGCATCTTGTGCCTGGGTCACTTCAGGGGTCTTCTCCACAATCGTCTACTTAGTGGTACTGAGCTAATGATGCACACGACGGTCTCTGTGTTGAATTTATTCAAAAATGGATGGGTGGAGGACCTGCAATGGTTCATGTGGCAGTCGACCTAGATCCAATTGTACCTCTGCATAGGCCTGGACTTGTGCTCCTAAGTTCGGTGGGCTCAGAATGAGGGTTGCATCTGGAAAAGGGCAGAGGAAACATTCCATTGTAATGATCAGCACGCTACTTGTCGGTGGGGCTGGCCGTGCCTAAATCATACTCGTTTGTAGGGTCTCATTCTTGAGTTGCAAAGCCCAGAGCTTAGCCTAGAGTGTATCAACCATGGCCTTCTGTTGCTCTTCCAGAGCCAACCATTTATCTTCTGCGGTGAGGGCGACTGCATATGTGATCTGCTTCAGGTGCTCTTGTGTCAAAGTAACTCTTGTGTCTCGTTCTGATCACTAAGATCGTTGCTTCTTCTGTGGCCCTTTAATAGGGTCACCAGTCCATTTCGTACCTCGAGGGGAGTTAGCACCTCCTGCATCTAGACCCTCTATGCCCAGATCCTACTGCAACTTCTTCTGTGATTCTAAGTCCACTCCCTTCCCAGTACTCTTTCCATGTCCTTCCTTCTGTGATTCTGGGTCCACTCCTTTCCAGTACTCTTGCCATTTCCTCCAGTCTCCTTTGTGGTGTCAGGTGGGGTGACCTTCATGGTTTTGGTACCTGCAGTGTCCTTCGTACCTGATATGAAGCCGAGTTTCCAATGTGGAGGCCAAGTAGCAATAAGGTATTCAATTTCATCGTCAGCGACCATGTACGGGAGTGATACCCCTGTTGGATCCTTGTGGCCCCTGATATGTACATTATGCACCATTACTTGAAACACTGCAATGCTTTTGTACTTGTCATAGATCATTGGTGACAATCGCGGCTGGGAGTGAATGGTAGTTGTGATCTCACTCTGAAATAGGACCCAGAAAACTTGATTATCCTCAATGTGCTGTGCATCCTTTGATTCCCTCAAGTTCGTGTATTGCACCCCCTCACACATACCTAGCTCAAGCTCAGGGAGGACCAAGTCTTCAAGGGCTTCCCATGTAACCAACACAATGAGGAGTAGTATCCAGGAGTATCAGAATGCCTTTCCCTAATCCTGGGCCTCCCGCACATTCTCCAGAAATTCGTTGCACAAGAACTAGGACCAGTTGTAGCAAACCCCCTTTTCACAGCGGCTAGCCAGCTGAATTACATATGCATGGACGGTTGCAACCTGGAATGTGTGCATCATTTTTCATGCTAACAACAAGGTGCCCATGCACGCACCGAGGTCATTGATGGTGCTGATCATGAACCCCCTAGTGTTCCGCTCAACATGGTAGTCCTTGTGCACCTTATCGGCAATTTTTTTCTCATACTTTTTTTCGACGCACTCCATAGCGTTCAACTCTTCCATGGGGAGATAGTGATATGATGAATAAGTGCGGCATCAATGGGAATGTGATCCTAGATCCATAAGTTGCCATCATGGACCAGGGCAAGCAGCTGCGCACGAGTCAGTCGGTGACGTTGTAGTGGTAAAAATGAGGCATCTGAAGCAGCTTTAATAGCCCAGAACCATCCAATCTGCTTGCCCATGGCATGGGGACTACCTTCAGCACATCATCCTCCAAAAATCTTTCAATATATAGTTCAAGTGCCAGTTCTGGGAAGGCATCCAAGTTTTTCAGGTTGTGGTCATCGAATTTTATCGAGTGGAGTTTTCCAAAGGGGTCTCAAATTATGGGGACCTCTCTCGGAATCAGCGGAATTTGCATATAGGTGCATAGGCCATTAATATTCTTAGGTGTGTGCATCAAGGGCCTGCAAGGCCTTACATAAGGCGGGAGCCAGTTTATCAGTTCATTGATCCGAGCCTCTGCCTAAGAAAAAAGAGGCCACTTAAAAGGGTTAGAAAAATGTGCCTGGGGCACTATTCAGGGAGATTTCACATTCCGAGGGGAGGTGCGGGGCTTCCCTCCAGCCCATTTTTCAGGTTTCCCCAACCCTTACTCCTGGCCCTTTCCTTTCCCCTTCTTCTTTCCCTTGCTCGGCGTGGACATAACCTCCTCAACATCAGGGGTGACTTCTAGTACTTCATCAGATTATTTCTCCTTCGAGGCCACAGTCTGCGATGATTCAACAGGATTAGTCGTCGTCATTCTCACGTGGAAGATAAATTCAAGATTGATATTATTAGAAGGAGAAGCTCGCCTGGACATTAACGAAGCACAATAATCACAAAGTTTCACAAAGAACCAATTGTTCAAGATGCACAAAACCCCCTTATGATCTACCCTTATACTTTTATAGCCTCGGAGATCAACCAATGGTTGGGTGAGGCTTATCAAAAACTTACCATCAAGTAAACGGTAAAAAATATTCGGAAATCACCTCATTAATTGTTGGCTTCCCACTCCTTTCAACGGTAAAATTTAATTTTTACCTAGTATTACTGTTCCAATGGCTATTTTTCGCAGTTGTATATTACCCCTGCACTTCCAGTGCACCTCCTATGCTCTGAGCTCACCCCTACACTCCCAATGCACCTCCTGAACTCCCAGCGCACCTCTTTGGGCCTCCATACCTGTGATCGATCCCTGCGCATACCACGGCCCTACCTCCATTTTTCCGTCTTCCTGCGCATATTCCGCCCCATACAGCTACTCCAGCCATATAGTCATTTGACCTGGTATGGTTTGAGCCAGCTGCCATTGACATATCTTGGTACCATATCACCATGCAGCGTGGCTAACCAGACCGCTCCTCCATCAGTAATTTCCTTTACAATATAAGGACCTAGCTAGTGCTGAAGGAACTTCACTGGGTGTTTCGCAAACTAGCTATCGTATAGTAGGACCAATTCTCCCTCTGCAAATCTCTTTTGCCGAATATGTCGATCGTGCCATGCCTTATCTTGGGCCTTATAAACTTGCTGATGGAAGTTAGTAATGAAACAATCTTCCTCCAAGGCCATAAGCTACGCTAACCATTCCTCCATGATATCAGGCTCTGCCATGTTGGTAAAGGTCGCAATGCACAGTCTAGGAACAATAAACTTCTTGGCCATAATGGCCTCCTTGCCATAAACCATCCGAAATGGGGTTTTCCCAGTTAGCTTCTTGCAGGTGGTTCGATAGGCCCAAAAGACTCACGGGATGCGCATGTCCCAGTCGCTGTGATTGACATTACAGACCTTGGTTAGCACATACTCCAAAATTTTATTAAAATCTTCTACAACTCCACTTTCTTGTGGATGATACGGGGTGCTTTTCACGTGGTGGATTCGAAATTCTTCAGTCAAGGCATGTATTGTTTCATTAAAAAATGCATACCTCCATCGCTCATTAAGATATTCGGATAGCCAAACCTGATTAGAATATTTTCAAAAATGAAGTGCACAGCAATATCTGCAATGCAGTCCTTCACAGTTTGTGCTTTGGCCCATCTAGTTACATAATCAGTCGCAATGATGATGTAGGCACACCTGTCTTATTTCCTGGCAGGTTGATGGGCCCAACAAAGTCGATGGCCCATTTGTCAAATGCTTGCAGGGCCATTTGCAGTTGTAGGGGCATTTCATCTCTGCTCGATAGCCGTCCTATCCTTTTCCACATATCACATGCTTTGCAATAGTCATGAGAGTCACTATACAATGTGGGCCACCATATCCCAACTCTCAAGATCTTCTGTGTCATTGCTTTCAGTGCGTAGTGACCTCCTGCTATGCCCCCATGGGCTTCTGCTAATATGGCGTGCCTTTTATGCTCCAACACGTATCTTTGTAGCACCTCGTCAACTCCCAGATTAAACAAATAGTCTGTGACGATGGCAAAATCTGTTGCGCAGGTTATCAACACTTTCCTCTGTTATACTGAATACTTTATAGGCGCCATCCCCGTAGTCAAGAAGTGAATGACGTCGGTGAAGTGCACATTAATCACCTTAATTGTGAACAGTTGTGCATTGGAAAATCCTTCTTCTAAGTTAGTTGGCTCCTCAGCGCTCTCGATTCGGGATAAGTGGTTTGGCCCAGCATTCAACTTCCTCGGCTTCACAATGATCTCAAAGTCACATTCTTGAAACAGTAGTAGCCATTGGCATATTTTCCCCCCCAACACAAGCTTATTCACTAGGTACTTCAAAGATGAGTGATATGTAAACATCCTGAAGTGCCCTCCTAACAGGTAGTGCTGGTATTTTTGCAGGGTGTATACCATGGCCAAACCCTCACACTCAGTAGTGGAGTAGTTTCACTCTGCACCAGATATTTTCCTACTAGCAAATGCAATTGGATGATCAATGTCTCTATCTCCAGGCTATGTAAGGACATCTCCTAGGGTGATCCCTGACACATCTACGTGAACATGGAAAATCTTCGACCAGTCAGGGAATATGAGGATAGGCGCGGAGACCATATTTTCCTTGATTATTTTGAAGCTCTTCTGACACTCTTCGTCTCAAAAGAATGAAATGTCCTTCTTTAGAAACTTTTCCATAGGTGTTGTAATCAGTGCACACCCTTGAATAAACTTCTTGTAGTAACCTATATGTCTGAGGATAGAGCACAGTTGTTTCTCAGTTGTAGGTATTGCCAGGTTGATGATACCTGTAACCTTGGCGGGGTCAACCATCAATCCTTGTCGACAGACTATGTGACCAAGAAAGATCCCGAAGGGTACGCAAAATATTCACTTCTTGATATTTAGGTAAATCTGGTGCTTTCTACAGGCATCCAACATCATGTGCATGTTTGAGATGTGCTTCTTTACCAACCCGAAGACAGTCTAGTCAACAAAATATACCTCCAAAAACTTGTGGATGAACTCCTTGAATACTGCAACCACCACCCGTGAAAAGATGGTAGTGGCATTTTTGAGCCCAAATGGCATGACAGTGTACTGGAAAGATCCCCATTCAGTGGCGAATGTAGTCTTGTTGCGATCTACAGGTGTGATCCTGATCTAATGGTTGCCCGAGAACCCATCCGTAAATGAGTACACTTCCTACCTCATCACACTATCGAGGATTTCATCTGAGAATGGTGTAGGAAAGGGATCATGTACGCAGGCATCCTTCAATTTGTGCAGGTCAACATAGATCCATATCTCCCCCTTAGTCGTTTTCTCCTGAACCACCATAGGACTTTCCCAATCTGACTGTTCGATTGGTTTGATGATACATGCGGCTATCATTTTGTCTAGTTCTTCCCTGACTTTCTGGTTAGACTTGGGGTTCAACCAGTAAGGGTGCTACTTCATAGGGCACGCATATGTTTTTAAAATAATGCACATGACCCCTAGGTCCCCTGTAATCCCTTTGAGTTTCAAGAATTTTGTTGGAAATAGGGCTTAGTATTCAGTGAGGAGTTCCACAACTCTTCCAACAATATCATCATCCCATTAGTCCCCTATTTTAGCTAGATTAGGTTGCTCCTCCGTTCCAATTTTGACTTATCGCAGATTCAGAGGCTTAGTGACATCGACGGTCTACGATGGGTGTCCAACAACTACGCTTTCTCCCTCTGATTCTGGGATAGAGATATTTCGCGGGTCTTCATCACATTCCTCCATTGAAATATTGCGATAGTTGACAATATCCTGCATCTGCATCTCCCACGTTGGTGCCCCATGCACTGCACAAGGGCATGATTCATCAAATACTAAGGCATATATATCCTGCATAGCTTCATCGAGTTCCTCTCTACCACCTACCAAACCAAATGTCCCTACAAATGTGTCCTTCAGGTTTTCCCAGTGGCAGGTGTGCTCATGTAATTCTGCATCTAAATACCATACGGTGGCGATTGACCCCAAGGCATGAATGAATAGGAGGACCCATTCCTCCGTAGTTCTTTCACACCATTCCTCCATCCATGTGGAAAAGTGCCCACGTGGGCTCTCAGGGCCTATGAAATTCTTTACGCGTAGGTGAACTGGGGGTTCAAATAGTAGGACCATAATTTCGTGACACTCTTCTCAATCCTGGAGTGTCCCCTTGTGCGTGTCACACCACCTCGCAGGGGTTGCGCGCATGGCTAGATTAAGGGCCCACATCCTTCGCTCCCTTGGGACTTCAGCTTAAATGTTCACAAAAACTCCCTAATACTACCAAATCCATCAAAGTAGGGCAGCTATCTTACCTCTAAGGAGATACACTAGAAGTCCCTTGTGATTCTAAGACATCATAGTGCAGATACATCATTTAAACGATTTTGCCAATTTTCTATCTCCCCGTCGGAGTCAGAGAAGCATTCATTGTCTTTCTCCTAGAAAAGCACACCATCAACCATAGGATTGATCCAATCCTCATCTCGAGCAGTTAATTTATATATGTGATCCACATCCTCTTCTTCGCACACCGACTCGGTATATCGTTCTCCTTCTGCAAGGTCTAGTGGGACTATCACCCTTGTACCCTCATTCTAAAACACCATGCTCCTTTTCTTTAGGTTGATAATGCCTCCCATGTCTATTTCCCAATCCAATCCTAGGATCATAGGATAGGGGTCCGAATATTCCACAATCTGAATTACCTCAAAGTCGGCGTGGACCTTAACTCCTGCCATACCTACCATAATATTTAACAACCTCCCCAATGGTATGATATTCTGTTGGTTGGCCATGCATAACTGGATGGTATACCATTCCAACTTAGGCTCTCCCATCCACTGGCAAGTTTTCTTGGGCAACACATTCACATCTAACCCCAGGTCCAAAATAACTTGATCCATTTCATAGTCGCCAATCTGTGTTGTTAGCCACATTTCCCAACCAGTGTGTTTCTTATGCTTGTAAAGTTTGTGCACATATTTAACTTCTGAGGGACTGCTATTTCTCTCTACACAGCTATCTATTAGTGCTTGCATATTTTCTACTTCCTTCTGGTTGCGTAGCAGCTTCATACATGCCTGTAGAAATGGTTTAACTTCGTCGTTTGTTCTTAGGTTTGCTAGAGCTTTTGAAATAGTCACCTCATCCTTAGTAAAGTCTTTGCGAACTGTGATGAAGGTTTCCATTTCCTTCTGTAGTTCCAAGCTTTCCTGTTTGACAAATTCTTTCCAAATAAGAGGTTCAGCCTTAGATTTTTCCTTAGTTCCTCCCGTAGCCATGCTACTGCGCATTATGACATTAATACTTGGTCCTTCATCGCATGGTTCTGCCTTAACCCTCTGCATGTTCTACATGGGTGTCTACTGTTTTTCCTACATTTTTTCTATAAGGACTAGACATTCTTCAATCACGTGGTCTAATTGTCGAAAATATTGGCAATATTGTCTCACAGGGTTCAAACATTCCCTTGAAAAGTGCCTTATTTATCCACAATTGTAACAGATCAATTGTCCTCTTCCCCGACCTGTGCCTCCACCCCTTCCCCTCCCCCTCCCCCTTGCTGGGGAGCCTCCTCTTCTTGAGGGATACTGTGGTGAAGATGGCTCATCCTGTACCCTCCATAGGTTTCCTTGATCTATCTTCAAGTAATAGGTCCCACAGTTATGCTCATCATGTCCCAGAGAGGAGAAGAATCGACAACATTGTTGCTTCAACTCTGTAAAATAAGCACCAAGATGGAGATAGTGATAGTATCACGTAGTCCGGCAACACGACAATCAAGGCACCATAACATTAGGCCACTTGGCCCTGTAGCCTCCTTAGGGCACAATGGGCTAGGTCCCCCAGCTTGTAGGTAATCTGTCAATAGAGGGCACTGATCCTTGGTATGACCGAATACCCTACATCTTATGCACCACATGTTTGGAATAGCCTCTTTCCCCCATTATTTTCATATATTTTGTATTTCAAAGTGCATTGCCTCCAGCTATCCCTAGATCTGTTTCACTCCAAACTAGGCATCGTCTCTTGGTGGAGCCTCTAATTTTATAGCAATCTCCAAGGTTTTCTCTCAATCACCTACTGACCCATAGGTCTATTCAGGTGAGGTAGCAGCATAGAAATAAACCATTCCTTGTGTTTTCTATCATCATATTTAAATTATCCATCTCTGATAACCTTCTTTAATCGTTGATCAACTTCCCAAACAGACCCAGTGGGTCCTTGCCTAAAGTATTTTAGGTTAGTTACCAACTGCGACTAAGACTTGGGCTTTTGGAACTGTTGTTTTAAAGCTATCTTAATCTCTTGAATAGATGGATTTGCATGTTTTCCTACGTACCCCATATACCAGTCCAATGCCCTTCCTTCAAAGGCGAGGGATAGTTGTGCTCTCTTTACAGCATCGGTAGCCACATTCTATGCAGTATGATACTGGTTCTGCTACAAACCAAAATCGGTCCATATATTCATCTCCTACACCCTTGAAGGTGGGTAGCTTCATGTGTGTGTCCATATCTTCTTCTGGTGGCGGCGGAGGAGTGGGTGAGTTCTTACCCTTATGCTGACTTGAAGGTGGTGTAGCTGGAGGACTATTTCCTTCATGCGCAGTCGATTCTCTTAATGGACTATAGATAGATATATCTCCTTCTTGATTAGTTAGGTATTACTTACCACTTCATGTTGTACTCTCACTCAAATCAGAGGGAATTCACTCAGTGTGGCTGCACAAAATGCCCTTTTCGCACAGTAATATTTTGATTAATAATGGCAGTGTTTTCAAGAACTTACACTGGAAACCTTTGAAGAACCTTCGCTCTAATTCAAAATAGGATACGAACTGATCGACTATGAATTCTGTCACGAATCCACCCAGTGATCTACTGTACAGGTAATCTTATTGTTATTCCTCTCTAGCTATTGAACAAATTCTGGTCTCCACTGTGTAACCTTATCGTCCTTCCAACACGTCTGGAATTCTACCCTTGCCAACCACTCCTGAATCTCATGCGCAAAGGTTAGAAATAAAATTTCATAGAATTCTGTGAAGATGTACATGTTCTTCCACTTATTAGCTGTCAGCTTAGTGCTACGATTCTCCTTTACAGAAAATTCTTGAATCTATCTTTCAAACCAGTATTCAATTTCCACCCTCTCAGGTCTCCAATGACCTCGTGGAATTACCCGATCTCTCTCTCAAAATTCTCTTGGTCCCGGCAACGGAACCATTTTTTGGCTTGAGGGGTCCTGACCAACATTCAAAGGTAAAGGTTTTCCAACAAAACCCTATACTACTGGCCCTTTCGGCAATGACTTGCTTGCGCAGGCCAAGGTCTCACCTGAAGTAGTATGGGAGGGTGTTGGAACCAGGTTTTTACACCCTAAGAGAGAGAAGGTAAGTCGAGGAAGATCTAGGTCGCAGCTTATTAGGTTCACACAGAAGGAGTCTACTCACAGTTTTTTAACAGTGTAATTAGCATATAACCATAACAAAGCTATCAAATCTAATCAATACATTCTCATCCATGTGTGTATTACCAAATACCATCAGAGAGAACTATAATCGCAGCCAATATCAGATCATAGATATACTCATGCCAATTCCAAATTAGAGATATATTCACAGCTTAAATAAATAGCATAGATGCGCTTTAGCAGTAAACGTAACCAATTCAGATAACATATAGATACTTCAACTAGTCTTCTCATTCATTAATATCAAAGATCCACTTACAACCCAAACACACCTCGCGCACATAGCTTAGCGAGGTCTGCACATAGTAGGACTGAGGATCTCTGCGCACATAGCCAACAAGATTCCTTACCCCAAAACAACCCAAACAAATCTAATAGTTCACACGTAGGATCAATCTATCGACCTACTTCCTTACTTGACCCAGCTATCTATCTATTTATAATATCATAGCCTTTTCTATCCTATGGTATGCAAACCGTGGTTTGAGGACCCTAGAACTACCCTTTAACCCATTACAAAACATTAGGGGATTTTAACCACCCCAAAACCCCTACGCAGGACCGAATTTAACAAAATTGTACAAAAAATGTAGGTTAGGGAACCCTGTTCCAACACTTATCCTCGCATGGTTATCTTTTAACCCCTTAGCACACCTTTAGAAGTTCTAAATGGTTCTCCTACTTTCTCGGTGCATGTTACCTTGTTGGAAGCATCCCTTTATTGTCCTTATTCATAGCATCTAGACCAAGTCACCATGTGTCACATGGATTGTTCTTATTTCCTTCCAAGTACTATTGCAATTCACCTTGAATTCATCCATGCTTTTTCACTAAGTTATCTTATGAATATCCTCTTGTTTATAAATTAAAAATTCCCAACAAAATGATTTTAAATATTGCTTGGCCATCATTTTATTTATGCTCTAAATAAGGGAAATCATGATTCCATCTCTTTTTTTCCTTCCCATCATGTCTTGGAGCATCCCTCATAGATATAGTTTGTTTTATATGTTGTTATTTTTCAAGAATTTCCTTTTCCCTTGATTGTAGTATACCTCCGCATATCAACTTGATGGTGTACCTTTGGCCCACTTTTTTCATTTATGAGTTACCCAAGACCAAAAATGGAGAGTAGTGATTGCTCCTTAACTTTGTTTTTCTCATGTTCTCATCTCTATCTCATTATAATATTGTTGAGATCTATAAATTTGATGGTTTAATGATACAATCAGTTGTCCCAAATTCTTGGAAATGTGTGATTTGTAGCATCCATTGGGAGGGAGTTTCCCTTTAAGTGTCTTCCAACATGTTCAATTAAAGGAATTTGTTTCCAAAGATATAGCTCCAATTGCCATGCTTTGGTTATCATTTAATGTTGAGCCTTCAGGTTCCTCTTATCCTTAATGCCAATGGGCATTTCCTTATCAACAATAGAAGCTTGATTGTATAGGTTTGTATCACTACATTGTGTACCTTGATCCCATTTTCCTCATTCATGAGTAACCTTAGACAAATTTGAGATAATCCTCATTGATCTCAAACTTAGTAGTATCTCACAAACTCAAATTTTACTCATTCTTTCACAGTTGATATTCATACATGATTTTCAGTGCTTTAGCCTTAATTTTGGTTCCTTAGATTTGATGGGCTCCATCTTGCATGATTAATAGATTCATGATTTTAATATTCCATTCTAATATCTCACTTCAAATCTAGGGCCCCCTTATTGTTCAGCATGGCTCCTTTGGTTGTTTATTTTCCTCACAAGGGGTGTCAATTCCTTTGTATTCAAATATAATATACCTATGGATGATAATATGGGGTAGCTAGGGAATAACCAAATCCAACAATAAAATTAATGAGACCATAACCATAGAATAGTCCCACTTGGTTTTTAATGGGTGTTGGAAAGTTAAATCCTCTCTACGGAAAGAGGTGATCCCTCTAGCCCTAGAGTGAGTCTAAGAAACAAATGAACAAGCTAAATTCTAGGTTCCTAATTAATGAATGAAAAGGACGGGGTAGATTGACCTACCTGGAGTCCAAAGTTGTCGTCGTTGTAGTGGTGGTGGCCTCTTGATCTCTGTCTCGACGAGTCACAGTCCTTCTGCAATAGTGCTTCGATACCTGCACGAAGATCATCATGCAAGACAATGATTTCATTCATAATCAACTAACCAGTCAAGGAAGGTTAAGAATATTACATAAAATAAACCATACTAACATAATATGGGAACCAGAAAATAGTCATGTATATATATATATATATATATATATATATATATATATATATATATATAGAGAGAGAGAGAGAGAGAGAGAGAAGAAAGAGTTACAGTCAGAGCCTTGACGTCACAGCCTCCTCCAGTGGGTTCAATTAAATCACGTCTCAAAGGATCGTCAGGGAATTCGAACGAGGTGAGGACACAAGCCTAAGCTCTCTCGACAAAGGTCTCTTTCTCTGTTCTATCTCTCTAGCGAACTATTCAGGAATTCTCTTCAGCCTTTCAACTATAATTTTTTAGCTATTGCATCAATGGGAGATAGCTTTATTTATAGAGGGAGAGGAGGAGTTTGGGATCCCTACAATGGTGGAAGGGAGGCCTTATCCCTTGGGAAGTTTCCCCAAAAGGTGAAAACAAGAGGCCAAAGGAGGGGGTCCGTGGTTATTCAGTCAAACCACTCCAGCTGACTTTCCCATGAAGTTGTTAGGATAGAAACTTTGCCTCTATACTTAAAAAACATTCCATAAATAGGTTGGCATGGGTAGCTCATTGGGATAGAGCACCAATGGGCACAGGTATCAGTGTTAATCTTCCTCATTGGTGCGAGGGCATAATGGTCTACTAGCGCCAAGGGAAACAAATGTGTTTCTGATGATCTGCTCGGGGAATTATCAACAGAAGGAATGTTGTCCTCATGTCAAGGGATGCAATGATGGTCTTCGCAAGGCATGACACTTCTTATAATTCATAGAAATTATCCTCCATTGTGTGGGATGGGGATTGCAGGGGTAGTGAAAAAATTTTGTGTAAGAGATGCCCCCTAAAACATGAGGTTCGAGAGAGAGGGAGGGGTGAAATGCTTTACGAGAACATGTTTGAACCAAACACTGTTTTCGGAAGGCCTGTAATTACAAATACAACTGATATCTATGATACAAGAATGTGTGGTATGGGCACAACCATCCATAATAGAGTACATATATAAACTGAGATCCGAGGTATGGATGCAACCATCCAGTAATAGGGATAAAAAAATGGACTTAGGTATGGTCACAGCCATCCAGTCAAAATATTCATGCATAAAGTCATGATAAACCATAATATATCACAGCCTAGATCTTATCAAACAAAACCCAGGGTCTTGCACTCCATCTCAACCCAAAAAATTACAAATTCAAGCATGCGAATATGTGAGCTGAAGTTGAACATGCAAGAAAATCACGTGATTACCTGCCAATGATGAAAATTGTTAACAGGCACGAGAGAAACCACCAATAATGAAAATGCCTCTCACGGTACAACAGGTACAATACATGAAATGTGAATAGTGATCTAGCGTCGAACACCCGTAGAATCACCCAATCGAAGGCTAATGATGTGAACTTGTTGTCGAATGCGAAGAACCTGCCATTGAGGCATGCAGGCTCCAAGGTACCAGAAGGGAGTCTCTAGATCAACTTCCTGGATAATGAGCTAAAGTCGACAGGAAGTGACCCGGTCAAAGGAGGGCCATAATTTTTCCCACATCATCAACACGAGACAGAGGAACATGATGATAGTGAATCAGGACCAAACAGAGGATCAAAGGAAGGTTGAAAACTATAGAGGCAAACTTCTCTTGAACATATCAGCGACACAACTTTGGATTTGGCAATATTTGACATCAAGGGATCTGAGGTCATGATGATGTGGTGAAGAGTAGATGAGAGGTCAAAACAGATTACCCAAACCGATGGAAGCAAAAAATGATGAAATGAGATATCCCCAACCTGACACGAATGCAGACGAGTTTCATGTTCAAGAGCAACATACTGCCAACACAACTGAAAACGCGTTCCATTTTCCCCCACCATTTTTGGAGAGTACCCCAAATATTTTTTAAAACAACCTTGAAGGGGATAACATATGCTTGCAATGTAAGTTTGTCCTTCAGACAAATCCATCCTAGTACATTTTACGAGCCCTAGGAAGGATGAACTCGAGTACTTCATGGTAATAATGTCTGATGTCATCAGTTTTTAATGAGTCTAACAAAGGAAAAAATCGGCATATTTTCATTTTTAGAGAGTTTGAAAAGAAGCAGAAAAGAAAACTATAACATGTCCCTTTTTGTAAATAGTCCTTCAGATCCAGAAAGGTAGAAAAAAATATCTGAAAGAACCTCTGAGTCGCGATAGGCTAAGGTATTCCTTTTTCGTAAATAATCTATCCCAGCTCGAAAAAGGGGTACACATATACTGGGTAGATATCATTTCGCAGCCATTTAATGAGTTCAAAACAACAAGAGTCTCAACAATCTGTTCAGTTTTAGAGAGTCATAAAAGAGCTGAAAGATGACTCCAGTAGTGAAATTTTCGTGTTTTTACCGAGTATGAAAAAAGCATAAAATACAACTCATTACTTCATCCCTATCTCATTAAAGACCTGTTGTTAAACAAGAGACAAACATAAAACCCATTTATCGAAATAACATAGTGAAATAATCGAAAAATATGTCTTAAAACCTAATTAGGGTTTTGAAAATTTATAAAATGCCAAAAAGGGTTAAAAATAATTACTTTTCACTTTTACCTCTTATGGAACAATAGTTACCCTTTTTACATTGTGATTTTTCGGCGGTGATAGTGGGAAATTCGGCAAACCAATCTCGAATCCGTTAGCTCTAGGTAAGAGCCGACATCCTTCCCTGCATTTTAATTCCTCTTTCATTGCCTACAACCCAAATTTGAAATTCTATGGGGGAATTTGTAAAAAATAGGGCACGGCGGTTGGCGCGAGTATTGGGCACAGACTTGTGCCAATCGCCCAAATTTCTGAACTAGGGCACGCCCATTGGCGCGACTATTTCTAAAATAGTTGCGCCAACCGCACAAACCATTTAAGCCTATGAATGCAAGAAATTAAGCCCAATTTCAAAAATAAAAAGCTCTTAATTTCTTCTAATGAGGTTAATATGAATATGTTTGTAGGTGTGAAGTGGAAAAATGGTGATCGAATTGAAAGAATAGGAACACAGTGAAGAAGACGAGCTTGCCATGGAAAATGAAAGAGGCATGGAAGCTCTCAGACACTGTGGGCTAAAAAATTCTTCATGACACCGTGCCTCAGAGCTCAACTGGAGCTACTGCAATACTTAATCAGTATCTGGGATGAGGATCAAGAAAAATTCATTCTTCATGATCAGGAACTCGAGATTGATGTTTCAGACATTTATTTCATACCTAGACTGTCGTGGAGGGGGGCAACACCAATCTTGACCGGCACCTGACCCACCATGGTTAACATGAGCATGGTGAGTGATAGGGTATTTTGAGGGGCACGGAAAGGATCAGGAAGCGGGAAAGTGGATATCCAGACTATCTCGGACTTAGCACTAAAGGTAGTGCTACACACCATCACACGAGTTGCGGGATCGCAGGCACCACACAAAGAAAAAAAGACACAACTACTTATTGTTGTAGATTTTTTGACACTGACCCTCTACAACTGGGAAGAGGCAGCGTCAACTGACAAAGTGAAAGAAAACCAAATTGAAGTAGTTTGGCTATGGGTCCATTCTGGTATTTTTCTTCTTGGAATTAATACCAATCTTTCAATGACAGGAGGTGATAGTTCTAAAACCACCAGCATAGGAGCCATGGATGGCCCATTGGGCAGCTCTGATGCCAAGGTCAAGGGGCAGTCAAAAGATGTCTTGGAGACCGGAGTTATTTGATTGGCTCTGTTGACAACTAATTGTCATGGAGGCCTAGCCCTACTCTGGCGCATATTTCACTAGTCATCCAGACCTCGCACTCCCAAAAGGAGAGGATTAGGCTGAAGCACTTGGTAAGACTCATTTTTATTTTTACGAGTATTATGATTTTTTTGTTATGCATGTTCTGACATTAAATCCATGTGTTATTGCATATGTTGGCCCAGAAAGACCTGCAGTTATGTCTGCGATAGCGAGGCAGACCCCTCGTGACTTTGATATTGCCCCTCATGGTGAGGGAGGCGAGGAGGAGGAAATCGTGCTCAACTTGGAGGGAATCTCTTATGGGGTCCTGGACTATGCGCAATTTGACATTGTTCCTTGTGCATACCAGAGACATATTGTAGGGGTGTTAAACCGAGTTCACCGCTTGCTGAGGCGGCTTGTATAGGTAGTGACATGATATCATGAGCATCACACTGATTAGAATCTAGGTTTTATTTCTGCATATTTTTGAGAGACATGGTGTCTCAGGATGTGGTAGAAACACACATATTTTTTGAACTTATGATGCACACTAATGCAAACATTCAATATATATATATATATATATATATATATTTTCCTATATGGATATTTTTCATGTGATGATGATTTTTATAAGTTATGCAAATGCCTAATACAATGTTAGCTAATGTATCAATTAAATAATCTGCATAATAAGTAACGACCCAAAATAAAGGAAAAAGTTCACAAGGCACACCAAGTAAAAAGATTTCATTTTTATGCAAGCTCGAAAACAAAAGTAAACTATGCTTGAAATTGGTTTCATTTTTACACAAGCTCAAAAAAAAAAGTAAACTATGCTTGAAATTGGTTTCATTTTTAAGCAAGCTTGAAACAAAGGTAAACTATGCTTGAAATTGGTTTCATTTTTACGCAAGCTTGAAATAAAGGTAAACTATGCTTGAAAAATGGGCATGCCCCCAGCATGGTGACTCAATTTGAGGTACATGTCCGCAAAGCTTTAGTCTAGCTACAATGAATGAAAAGTGGATGGAGTGAAGGACCAACTTACGAGATTAGAGAAAGACTCGACTGGGATCTTATGAGATCTAATCAAATACTCAAATTGAACAACAACGTGTTTCATTGTTTTAACGGGGTTGACACATTAAAATAATTATCCTCGTGATCGAATTCATTTTTTAACGAGGTTGACATAGAATACGAACTATCCTCGTAAGAGCTTGTTTCATTTTTAAGGAGCTTGACACAAGAAAATGAACTATTCTCCTAACGGCCTTTTCCATAGCTAATAAGAGGTCATGGGTTCCAAGAGGTTCACATCTAATGGGAGAACAACGTCTTGGAAATCGTGATCGGATGCCCCCAGTAAACGATATTCAACGGCACAATCACTAGATGAGGGCAAAGAATAAGCGGCCACATAATTCACCTGTGGTAGGGAAGATACAACTGACGGATAAAGCTCTGGCACGGATGATGGTGGGCCATCTACCACCTCTAGACCAAAGAATGAAATTTGATCAATGGTCACGATCCGACCTTCATGTGGAAAATAGATCACATGAAAGAGGGAGGAGACAAGTGCACCCATGGCATAAGCATAGTCGTGCCCCAAGAGTAAATTGAAATCTAAGGGACCTAGAAAAACCATCACGTCTATTCAGATGGTTTTCCCTCCCAAAGTGATCAACAACTTCGGAAGGATCCCTAATGGTTGACTGGTTCCTCTGTTAAATGCCAACAGATTCTGCGCAACAGGCACAAGCGGTGGAGAACCAAAAGCTTGCCAAGTAGTTGAAGACAGAACACTAATAGATGTGCCTTCATCTATAATTGTGCTAGGTATGGCCACATCAAAGGTCTATACCGTGATCTCAAAAGGCACATAAGAAGGAAGGAGGTATCCCGAAAATCAACTCCAATCAAAAGAAGCGACCAAACTACTTGGAGGGGGTACCATCAAACTGAGATGGTCATCCCCTAGTGTTACCGAAATAAGAGGAGAATCCTCCTGGACCACAGACATGGGAGCAAGAAGAGAAACGTCTTGAGTCATAGGGACGGGAGGATATTTTTCCAAGTCCGAGGAATCTGAAGAAACAAGAAGAACGTGAGGAGGATGAGATCCACTTTCGACGGAAAATACCTGATGAACCATAGGCAGGATTAGATCGACTGATTCCCTAACCAATGGTTGGTCGGGAATAGATTCATGAATTTGAATTTCTGAAGGAATGGGATCGACCCAGGATGACTCTCAACTTATCATTGAATCAACTAGCGGAGGAATAAAAGAAATATTTTAGTAACCAACAGGAATGAAGGGTGTAGAAATGGTAGGGTTTTCCAGCACTCTCGTGTCTTCATCCGTGTATGGGAAAAGGTGAATGGGATAATGCCCTTCACACAACTTACAGGGATTGGTAATCTTACCCTGTTTCTTATGAATCTTATCATGGCTAGTCCAAGGTGTGCCACCAATATGATTTCCAGAATCCAAAGGCAACGGTCGACAGTTGTCGGACCATGCTTCAAGTACCTTGGAAATTCCTGGGCAGTCTCGAAGAAGGTGGTCACCTTTTCATAGCAAGCAAGGGAATTTAAATTTTCATGGAAGGTTGGATGGTTTATCAAGGGAAGGTTTCTTAGGCGCAATAGCCATAAATTTGGCCTCTCTCTTATCTAACTTCTTCTTTTTCATCTTCTTCTTCTTCTTTTTAGCCACCTAGTTACTATAATCCAGACTGTCACCAGGTGAAGTAGAAGAGGAGGACGAATAAATAGATGAAGAAGGGGAGAGTTCCACCTTAGAATCAACATGATGTTATTCAGGTGGAGGAGATGGTTGTACAGAGGGCAGAATACTTGAGACCATGGAGGTGGAGAATAACCAAACAGGAAACCCAACAGTTCACCTAGGCAGGGAACCACAATGAAAGAAAGAAACATTAAACATTAAACCATACAAAATATGTTAAATAACAGTTAACATATGTTTAATGTTTCTTTCTGAGTAATAATTATTAAACATTGAAAGAAACCATTCACAGATAGGACCTAAGAACTCAATTCACCATAAATTAATTCTTAAAGGAAGTTAGAGCATGTTCCTATGAATTTTGAGTAATAAGCATCAAAACTATGGAAGTAAAACACATGATATAAGATAAAGCTCACTGAAGAACACTTAGAATCTCAAGTTCAGAAAATTTAAACTGCTTCTGTATATATCAGCTCCTCCAAAGTATTTACAAAAGTAGCTTGTTCTAATAACATTTTCCAACCCTATGTACATCGAATTCTACACTATTTATAGGCTTTTAGCCTTTACAACCAGTATGCCAAGTGGCTATACCATTTAAATTTAAACTAACACTTAAATCTAACCATCAACTGGATTCTAGAGAGTAGGACTGAAACCTATTCAAATAAGACTAAGAGTCCTACTAAGACTTAAACATTTATTTATTACATTTAAACTAAACTGATCCAAGTCTTCCTCGAAAGGAATCTAATTTTTTTACCATGCTAGCCATTAACAAAAAATTTATATCATGATTGTCTTCATGAAGTAACTCTAAAAGAAGTTAATTTGATGACATGGCATATGTTGGCTAGTATCTGTCAAACTCCTCTAACTGAAAATCTCCACTTGGAAAATATGATACTCTTTTTCATCCTGATACTCTTTGACACCTTTTTGATGAATAAATTTACGCATGCTTAAACTTTTTCACTCTTTTTCATCATTTGTTACAAAACTGTCCTTACTGTCAAATTCTATTTTTGAGCTATGAAAACAACCTGTTTTCGTAGCGCACACAAAAATTTGATATGTGAAATTCCTCTGCTGTTTTTAACCATTGGAATATGTTCAATGATAAAAAAAAATTAAACATGACCTTCAAAACTGCTCACTCCCATCAGTTTATGTCTCTCAAAAACAAAAAGAAACCTTCAGAAATTCCGCAGCAAAAACTGGGCTTCAAGCCTGACACTTAATGCGGAATTTCCTAACACTTTGGAAATTTGACAAAAACTTCGATCTGAGCTTCAAAAATTATATGAACATGCTTGCATGTAGTTTATAAGAAAAAATGATGATGATCTAATTGTTACCTCCTTATCTATTAGTAGTTTCCAACAACTTTTTTCATGATTCCTCTTTCCAAGTTTCCTTTCTTTGATTCTGTCTTCATAAATTCCATTTCTTCTTTTAAATCTTTCACTTGTCTCTGCAGGTTTCTCTTCTCTGCTTGTAAACATAAATTCTTCTTTCTTGTATGTGACACTATGATGCGTAAAGGTTGTGTCCTTTTCAACATATTCTTGGCTTTTGCAATGGAAGTCTCAAAATGAATAACATGTTCAGTTAATTTCTTCTCTACCTTTATCTTCCCTCTTTTTACTATCACCAATAGTAAAAGTATCTAACATTTGTGACCTAGTAAGAGGTTTTTGAGGTTTGAAAATAAAGGTTGAATCATATGAAGAGAATTCTAGTTTCTTAACTATGAGTCCCTTACCTTTGACTTTAGCTCTTCTAATTTCTGCTGCTTTCACCACAGGGGCTTCTGCAATGTCAATGGCCTATAGGATATATTCAATTTTTCCTTTCCCTTTAACATTTTATTCAGCATTTCTTTTAGATCTCTTAGCTTCAGAATTAGTCTTGATGTCTATAACATGTTTGATATTCCTATTTCTAGTTCTAGTTGCTGGAGGTAATGATATATCTTGGACTAAATCAGTTTTCTCTACCAATTATTTATCTGAATCCTTTAAATCTTCATGATGAGTTCCTTAAAATTATGCAGTAGTATTGACATCCATTTCTTGCTCGGAAGAAGAAATTTTAAGCTTGGAAGCTTTCCTAGGAGATAAGACATCAAGTTCATATCCATTCATGAACAGGAATGAAGCCCAATATCTTTTAGTTTATTTAATTCCTCCAAGACTAGTAATTTCATCAACCCATGATGAAAAATGGAAGTTTCATTCCTTTCAGGCTTTCCTTGTACCTTGTCTTCCATTTTCCCGAGACTTCTAAAGAGATAGAATGGAATATCTATCAATTTCTTCCTTGTGAAATGAATCAATAATTTGAAATGATACATGTAAATTGTCTGAAAACGACCTTCACATGTAAATTAAATTTTGTATGACCATTATCAACTTTGAAAATTCATCTCTAAGACAGCTTCTATAATTCCTTCATTCATTTTGATCCCTACATGCTCCAGTTTTAAATAATCATCACAAAATTTCAAGTCAAATTTGGTCGCTTTAAACCATTCCTCTCTAGTTCTCGGGATCCCTGTTGCTTTAGAGATACTATCAGGTGAAATTGGGATATGAAGACAGCCTACCTTTGTAAATGTTCCTCTGAAATTAGCCACAAAGTCTCGTGATACCTATTGATGATGCCCTTACAGTTTCTGAAAGAATTCAATACACCCTGCCTTTGTAAATAACTCAATGAAACGTTCATCTCCTAAAACCAAGTCTAGAGCTATAGGTTCATAGCAGAATGGAAAAAATCCTTTATAAACCTTCTTGGGTGTAGTTGTAGCCATTTTCTGTATGATATAGCGGTGGCTTTCCTTACAAGTTTACACTTTTTTAGGAGAAAATGCTTGATGACAAAGAGCAGTTAAGATGGAGGGAGACTGATATAACAGCAAGGGTTTTTACTGGGGAGCTTCTTGAAAAATGGCTTCTTTGGTAGAAAATGATAAGTGTGGAAAAACAAAGTGAAAGAGGTGAGAAATAAACTTTCACAAGAGGAATGAGAAGACATAAGACAAATGATGACTGGTATGAGAGAGTGCATAACTTTTTTAAACGATGGCTAAAGTCTGGCAGCAAGTCCTTGAAATTTTCAAACACTTAAACATTCATCATTACTCTTTAAACCGTTAAATACTAGCATAGATTTCGTAGCACGTTTCATTTGACAAGTGTCAATTTTGCTACGAAACTACTAGGTATTTCCGTAAAATTCTGTTAATTTCGTGCTATATTTACTGCGGACTCAAACAGTTTGGTGACAAATGGAAAAATTTCGGACTTATGATCATTTCAAAGTGTCTACTCAAAACACACTCCTCTAATGTGACTTGGAATCATTTCTAATACCTTATCCAAAGTTTTAGAAACTTAAATATACCATAAAATTTATCATTTTATGATATCTTCCAACCTAACCATTATGAAAGAGAATTATGACTGAATTTCAAGCATGAGATTTTGAAAATTTGAGGTGTGATAACAGAAGGTAACTTTAACCAGGAATATTTCATGGGCAACTAATATTTTAAGACATTGAAACAAAACTTTGTCGTTTCATATTTTAAGAGTCAAGAAACATGCAAAAGGTGACTCTATCACTTTCAGGTTGAAACGAGCATGAAAGGACAAGCGCTTGATGATCTCTTCTCTTTTTAAGGAGTCACGAAAAGGTCAAAATGACTACTCAGGTAATCTAAGCAAGAGGGTTTACCAAGTTTTCGTGAACTGCCATATACACCTTGGTGATCAAATGAAAGAGTAATGACGAAGGACTTAACGTATGTGCAGGTAGTCTCCCTGAATGTTGTGTTCGGTGTATCACGGTCATAGGGCGGCAGACTCAACTTCCTATGGATAAAGGATTTGAACCTATGAGGGTCTCTCGTTATATACGCGATGGTACAGGGAGCACAAGTCCGTACTAGTGTTGTCTAAGGCCAGATGGCGAACGACAACTACTAGGTTTAACAACGCCAGAACATGTCACTAGCCTACACCACTAAAAATGTTTGTGTTAGGTTCCAATGATTCCTTAGGTTAATTGAATAAGTTTTACAGTTGATCTTGAATTAATGTTTCAGTTTCAATGCCATACCAAATTTGATCTCAAATTTCCTAAATGCAAGCTACATGCGAAATAACACCATTTTCCATTCGATGAATGCTAACTAAGAGAAGGATAGAGATCTTTCAGAAAGCAACAAACAATGAAATCATACGAAGAAGTCCCCTAATGCATCTAATACAACCTAAACGAAAAACAAAAAACTCTTTCCTAGTTCATCAAGCGCTAGTTATGCAAAATAACTTTTCATTTTCGATGTAAATGAAAGAATGCAATTTTTTTTTTTTTTTTTAAGGAATGAAGCACACAATGCACTAATTACATTAAAAACAAAGCGAACACTATTTTGAGAGAGATATAAACATAATGACTCAAAATCAACACAAACACAAACGCACTCAAACCAATGATGCACTCTTTCAAATAAAGAGAAATCTTTCAAAATGACCCAAACGAGAAATGTGATCTATGCTCGAAGTGATGAGAAGGAGAATAAAATGAAAAACGAAGTGATCATTCAACAAACCAAAAACTCAAAGGATGAAGAAATACTAAAGCAACTGATCAGGGAATCAAACTGACAAAGTTCAAAAAGACCTAAACTTCAATCATAAGGCTTAGTGAAGGAAAGGTACCTACAAACCATAGGGCTATTAACTACACTGATGAGAGAATGGATAAACAACCGAGAAGAGCAAGCCTATAGCAGTTAGAATAATCCCAAAAGACCAATTTCAATCCAGAGTCAAGAACAACTGACCAAAAACTCAGCAAGATGGTCAAACCAAATCCTACAGGATTTACCATAAGATTTATGACTAAAATGTTATGGATCACAGAAGCTTGCACTCTCAACCTACAGGATTCGTCGCGACTGTGAGGTGGTAATCTGCGCCAAAAAGGGGTTGGTGCTACTGCAACAAAAGAAACAAGTGCCAATTGGCATGACTGCTCAAGGAAAACTCGCACCAACCTGGATAACTATGGGAGGAGGGAAGAACCAGTGCACAGAGGTCAATCTTGACACTCTGGAGCTGAACAGGAGAATTCCAAACAATCAAGAAAACCAAAAAAAATAGACAAGAAAGAAAACGATCGAAGTTGACTTGACAAGGCAAATTCCTAATGGGAAACGAAACGACAAACTCACACTGATCCCCAACGGAGTCGCCAATTTTTTGGAAAGGTAAATCCTCTTTATGAACAGAGACAATCCCTCTAGCCCTAGAGTGGGTCTAGCAACAAAATTTCAAGCTAAGGGTAGGTTCCTAATTAATGAATGAAAAGGACGGGGTAGATTGACCTACCTGGAGTCCAACGTTGTCATCGTTGTAGTGGTGGTGGGCTCTTGATCTCTATCTCAACGGGTCACAGTCCTTCTGTAACGGTGCTCAGATACCTGCACGAAGATCAGTAAACAAGAGCAGCATACAAGACAATGATTTCATTCATAATCAACTAACCAATCAAGGAAGTTAAGAACATTGCATCAAATAAACCATATCAACACAATATGGGAACAAAACAATATTCATGTATATATATAAATAGAAGAAAGATTTACAGTCAGAGCCTTGATGTTGTAGCCTCCTTTAGCGGGTTCAGTTGAAGCGCGTCTCAAAGGATCGTTGGGGAATTCGGATGAGTTAAGGACAGAAGCCTAAGCTATCTCGACAAAGGTCTCTTTCTCTGTTCTATCTCTCTAACAAAATGTTCAAGAATTATCTTCATCCTTTCAACTATAATTTTTCAGCGATTTCATCAATGGGAGGTAGCTTTATTTATAGAGGGAGAGGAGGAGGATAGGATCCCTACAATGGTGGAAGGGAGGCCTTATCCCTTGGGAGGTTTCCCCAAAAGGTGGAAAAAAGAGGCCAAAGGATGGGGTCTGTGGTTATTTAGTTGAACCACTCCTGCTAACTCGCCCACAAAGTTGTTAGGATAGAAACTTCGCCTATATATTTTTAAAAAAAATCCATAAACAGGTTAGCACAGGTAGCTCACTAGGACAGAGTGCCAATGGGCACGGGGCCCAGTGTTAATCTTCCTCATTGGCACGAGGGAATAATAGTCTACTAGCGCCAAGGCAAAAACATGTGTTTATAATCATCTACTCAGGGAATTGTCAACAGAAGGAATGTTGTCCTCATGGCAAGGGATGAAATGATGGTCTTTGAAATGCATGACACATCTTATTATTCACATAAATGATCCTCCAATGTTCGGGATGGGGATTGTAGGGAAAGTGACAAGATGTTGTGTAACAATGGGTAATAAATAGATCCACTAGCTAGTGAAGAGGAAATTATAAAATGATAAGGGTTAGTTGGCATAAACCCATAGGAATGCTCCTAAGAAAAATAATAAATACATGATTATTATTATATTGGATAGTGATTCCTTCCATAAGGATTATTTCATAGTGTTACCCTACCTTAAAGGTTCTCTATATTATTCGATTTATATTTTGGGTGTTTAGAATTTTCTAAAGACAAGGATTTAATTCCTAACGTTAAGAGTTCATCTTTCATATTTTTATATTCTATATATCAACGTTTAATACAAGGTTTATCAAAGCTCTTTCCTGGGAACATAGTGGAAGAATTTTATCTACTTTTTGTATATGAATTGAAGGAAAAATGAGGTTGATGGTATTCAAATTGATTATATATGCATAATATAAAGAAATTATCTATAAATACGAGTTCCTCTTGTAATAAAAACCCAATTTAAAAAAAAAAAATCTCATTAGAAATTTGTGAATCGAGTTATTGTTGATTTAAAATCCAATACTTTAGGGTGTTTTTTTTATGGCCACATAGTTTTTAGATCATATATATTTTGATAGAGTTCCAAAAATTTAGAAAAACCAATGTCAATAGTTGCAAAGTGGTCATGGAATTTTATCATTGTGGTCATAATAGCGAATTCGAGACGTATTTCCAAATTTAATCTCATTTTACATTATTTGCATCAAAATGATAACTAAATAAAGGAACTATTTGGCTTTCATCTTGGTAAGGATTTGGTTATAATCTGAATGGAAATTTACCCATGGTGTTTTACCATGGTAATGTAACTAAAGGCTATAAAAAATTCACCCATGGTATTCTCCCACCCATGGTAATGTAACTAAGAAAAGGCTATAAATAACAATCCTTATTTTGTAAGAAGGCAGAATGTCCAACATAATGTAGTTGCAACCTTAATTTTATGATATAATAAAAGTTAGTTCCTAATTTATTTTCTGTTTTGGTTTACTTTTGTTCTTTTCTTGGTGTGACAATTTCTCAAATATTGCCCCCCCTCCCCCCCCCCCCCCCACAAGATCCATATCAGTGGTATCATAACTGGTTACGACTCCATGTTGACCAAGGTTTCAAGGGTCAAAATTACCATATTTAGTCACAATCCTTCCTATGTTTATGGAATAAAGACTTGAGGACCTTCCCCACAATCAATTTGAAATATTGGTCATTTCTTATTTCAAGCATGCATCGTGGTTGTTTCCCAATCCTAAAGCATCAACCGAGGGCACCAAGAATTGTGACGAAGGGATAAGATGCTTTAGCATTGACGTGGGTCCTACCAAGGGAAAGAGGGGCTATTTCAGTGTTGTCAATTTGTTCCCTGATGTGGATCCCTACTTGGATAAGGACTAAGCTTCATCACTTGAGGCCACCAATAGGAATGACAATGTTTTTCCCGTTCATAGCAATGGTGGTAGTCACAATGGCATGGTGTCTACACCCTAATATTACTTTGATATCAATAACGCCACTTAAAACTATACCACCATGACATCCTTCGCCTACAATGTCTCTTCGTCCTCGTTGGATGTCATTGTGGTTCCCGATGCCACACTAAATGACATCTCGAGGCCTCTTAATAGAGGTGTAGGGTTCAAGGGGGACAACCTTGGTGTTGTCCACATCAACACCTAGTACATCCACCTAGACCTCGAATCCATGGTTCTAAGATACAAGGAGAAAATAAATATTTGAAAGTTTGAGAAGATGATCATGTATGCTTCCAGGAAGGCCTACAGAGAGACTAGGTCATGGATCAAAGGGTGTTTTTCCAATTAGACCACTTCTGACATGGCTCAAATGTACACATTGGCCGAGATCAACTACGACCTCCTCCTGTTGTTATAAATGTGTGTGAAACTTGCCTCGAAGGCTACCCATGGGGAGGCACTAAATTTAGCATGGTTGTCTAGTTTTCATCCAATAGTTGGCCTAAAGTATCTCCAAACCTCCACATGGATGCATTATCCATTGGATCTCGCTAATGTAGGAGCTTTCAAAATTTCTTTTATAGCTTTATTTCCATATAGTTTGTAGTCCCTTGTTTAGGACATATCAGATAATTTTTATTCACCAACCCATTAGAAGTGTTATCACAACCACCGCAGAGCTCCATTTTTCAGTCATGGTGGGGCACATGGCAACGCTCCTATGCCTGTCTCCAAGCATGGGTGGTGTGATTTTACTCCTCCTGAGAAACGAATACCCTAAAATGTTCACATCCATTATGGCCATGGGTGAAAACTATGATCGAATAGGGTTGGGGACCATTCTTAGTGCGAGTACCTTTGTCTTGGCCTTATGGCTCTAACTATAATATTGTTCACTATCAATCCCTTGCCATTTATATGTGATGTGTTCTTCTATGTGGTGGTTGAGAATAGTTATTCCTAGCATGCCGCACTTCTTATATGTGGTGATGGAACTTCTTGGAAGTGTATCAGCTGTTGAAAAAGTGTATAGGCTTGTAAGGACATGTAGGAGGGACGCTCTCTGGCCTCTTGTACTCCTTACTGAGAAGTGCATGAATATCGTTCATCAATAAATAAAATATCAATGGAAACAGGTTGATGACAAGAATAATAAAATTGGTAACATGCAAACTATGCAAACGATTCTGATTGCAGAGATGTGAGTCTAGTCCAAGAAGGTTGGAGAGTGGAAAATATCGAAGAAGAGTTGACACAAGAAAGGATCTATGCCACATGGTATAGATGGAGTTCTTAGTGTTCCTTTACCAGATATTTATGGTGTGTCCTCATTAGCATTACAGTTTTATTAAATTAGGTTGATAACAACAACATTATGAAGGGTGTATTTTACTCTTTAATTCTTCATTTTAAACATGAAATTAGAAATCAATGCCATTTTCAGTATCATGTTGGTGCATCAAATCTCATAATCATTGGATGGTATCATTAATGTTGTTTTCATCAGCGCGTCCTCCTTTTTTTTCATTACATGAGGTCATTGTTGCTATAATTTGTGCCATTATCATCAATAATATAATAAGCATGATGATGTATGTTTCCTTTGTTCAATTTATTATGGAGATATGCATCAGTTAAGCATGAAGAAAGGTTGAAGAATAAATTTCTATTCATGGGAGGGGAGGCACATCTGAGTCATATTGGAGACATTTTATGTCATCGCTAAAGAATAATAGTTTTACATATTGGCCTACTAAAAAGCTAACTATCTCAAAGGCTATTTTATAAGTCACACACTATTATTATCATAGTCATTCATAAGCATTACAGGGTATCTGTACACTCAGATATTTGTTTTTCATAGTTATGGGTCATCCACAAACCCATGTTTCATCGAAGTCCATTTTCTATGCCACACACTATCAGTATCACAATTGGTCACAAGCATTACAAGGTATCTATATCCTTATATCTTTTTTCATCATGGTTATGAGTCTACCACGTAAAGCCCTTGCCATTGAAATCCATTTTCTTGGCCACACATTGTCAATATCACAGTTGGCTCATAAGCATTACAGGTCGTTGGGAAAATTACTGAGAGGGGGGGGGGGTGAATCAGTATTTAGGGCTGACTGAAAACATTTTACTTTTTCTTTCTCTAAAACCCATACGCTACTTTACTGAACCCAACTCGCATATACACGTGGATATCCTTAATAAAACTTGTGTATTACCAGAGATCTCGTTATGCAGATAATTATTTACTTAGATCATTGCATCATTCATTCATTAGATGTTTAGTAAGCAATAAACATGTGCAGTAAGAACAGAATAAATCATCACACATAAGAAACACACATGAACACCAAGATTTAAGGTGGAAACCCAATTCGGGAGAAAACCACCGATGTCGTCGTCTCTATCTTCTTTAATATTTATTATAAAAGAAAACAGCTACAACCAAATGTGGCACGGACTCATACCGACGCGCTAACTTTCACCAACGAGAAGGCTACAACCTTCTCTCGTTTACCAGCCTCTCCTGGAAGGGAGCTACAACCCCCTGCTCTCATTTACCAGCCTCTCCTGTATAGGAGCTACAACCCCCTGCTCTCGTTTACCAGCTACCACTGGAAGGGAGCTACAACCACCTCACTGAACGCTTCGACCCTCAGCACCATCATGGACCACGTTTCATCAATTTTCATACTGGATCCATCAGCTTCCATACAACATACCTTGTAGGCCACTTTTCATCAAATTTTCAGACTGGACCCACTCCACATATTTAAGCTCAACATACATCAAACTGAAACTTATAACCCCGTCAATTCATTCATTGAATCATCAACCAATCAACCAACATCTTGATCTTTAATCAACATGATCATCAGCATAATCAACATTCAAACAACCCAGATCTGTATGAATACATCATTGACAGATAGCAGTGAAACAACAAAATAGATTAGACATTTCATTCCACACACTTCAGCAAACCCTAGATTCCATACGCATTTTTACTTCGCTAAACCTACATATATACGCGCTTTCACAGAAACAAACTTGCGTATACTTCAGTGCATTTTATTTTTCAGAAACCCTAACTGCCATATGCACTTTTCTTTAATCAGACCGGCGTATACACGCACTTTTCATGAAACGAACGTGCGTATAGATTAGAAACTTTTCAGGACTGTGCAGCTCTTCGGATTAGATAAACAACTCAGATATCATCCTTTAATTCAGCAAAGATTCGCCAGATCACAGATCTAAACATTCCATAAATAGATCTAGAAAATACATAGTCATCTTTAGATCTAGAGATCCCTCTTCATCATTTTCTTCATAGGTGCATTATTAATTCAGACCAATCAATAAATTGTTTCCCATTCCATGCAGATATACTTCAAAGTGAAGTATTCATTAAGATCCAGACATCTTCACCCCCTTGCACTATGATCTTATTCTCCTTATATAGTTTTAGTCTTTATCAATACCATGAGTCAAAACCACTCAACCGCTGATGGTATTCCTGGACGGGATCAAATAGATAGTCCAGCGCTCAATACTGTGTGCCAATAATATGGTAAATTCCCCTGGTTTTATAAATTTAGAGCACAAATATGCATACACTACTTGGCACGTACTTTTCCGCATACATACGCTACTTCACCTTTACAAACCCACGTATGATATGTGACTTACCATTTTCATCATTACTCTGGCCCTTACAGGAATTCCTTTCTCCACTACATCTGAAATGCTTTGTAGATATATCATATTTACATCATTAATATATAGGAAAAGTCAGTTTCCATCAAGGACAACTTCATCAAGTAGGTTTCCATCAAGGACAACACTGCATCATATTTCCAACAAGCTCCCCCTTTGGACTTGATGGCAACCACGATGGTGTTTGATCACCACAACAGATAGATACATTTATTATAACCATTATTCAAACACCATGATACTCTCCCCCTTTGACATCAAGGGCAAAGGTCGGATCAAAACCAAAACAAGGTTTTTCTTCTCTTGTAGAAAGAAGAGCTCTGTAGATCTGATGTGCACTGAAGTTACCATGCTCCCCCTAAGTTCATGTTGAATCTTCAAACATATTTTTCAATGAAGTACATGACTCTATGACCTTTCCTATCACCAAGGACTCATACTTACATCAATGATCCAACCAAGTGGATTTACATATGTTACTCAAATACCCAACCAAGTGGGTTTACACATTTTGACTAAGTCCTTACATGATTGAATATTACAATTTTACATCAAAGGTCTGAACATAACCTTTTCATCAAATTACAAATATGAATTTTTATAACCAATACCAAAAATACCTCAAGAGAGAGATCATATTTCAAAACCATCATAATGCCAACAATGCATTACTCTCAGTAAGGCTAATGCTCCCCCTGAAACTGTGCTCATGTTCTTGGGCCATCTCATTGTTTTCTTTAACTGAAAAGCATACGCTTCTGTCTCCATTTGAACTCGCGTATATACGCGGCTTTAGTTCATGAAAATCATGTATAGGAAGTGAAGTACAGAAAAATTCACAACTCCACCTCCCCCTGAGCTTATGCCACCTGTACCTGTCTTCTTCTCATCAGATGCACTGTTAGAAATAAACATATCCAGAATTACCAAACCAACCATGGGAATCACCATACATTGCTCCCCCTATGATGATACATTTCTGAATCCTATAATGTATCTCACATCACCCCTGCAGTATTTATGAGAAGTAAGCTTTAGAAGTGGAAGACTGCAGTAGGATTATTATCCCCTACATTTTTGACCAGTCCTCCTTTGTTTTCCAGCTTTGCTTGAAATTTCTTATTGTGTGCTGGAAATTATCCAATTTCTTAGATCTATTCATCCTGCATTATTTTTCTACATGTCCATACTTTTTACAAGCATAACATCTTGTGTGACCAGAAAAGTAGGCATAGGGATCATAATGTGTTTTTCTATTCTTTCTTCTATTGCAATCAACTACTTTATGACCAAACTTACTGCATGAAAAACAATATCCCTTAAAGAAACCTGAGTACCTTTCTGTGTAGAATCTATTTTTTTTGTGACTGAAACAATTTGCTTCTGCAATTGGCTGCAACATGCCCATAATTATGACATTTAAAGCATTCAACATTATTGATCAAAGGAGGGAATGATTTCTTTTCAGAGTTCATTATTGTCGGTTGACCTTTTGTCTCTTTCAACACTTCAGATTTTGCATTGATATCCTTTAAATCTTTAGCACTTCCTTGTGAACTAGATTCTACTTTAACAGTTTCATGAAAACCAAGACCAAATTTAACAGAAGGAGACCTTTGACTACTAAGAATATTGTCCAGATTCTTAGTACTATCTTGAAACCTCAAGAGTTTATCTTTTTCTTCTAATTTACCTTTTAAAATATTTACCTCAACCTCCAATATTTGGCATTGATTCTTCATACTATCTTCGACCCTTCTTCCTTCTTATACTTGATCATTCAATTTTAAAATCTCTTCTTTCAACCCATTTTCTTGTTCTTCAAAAGTTTGTAAAAGTTCTTAATTCTTCTTATTTGATTTTTCCAGATCTGTTTTGAGAGAGATGATTTCTGCTTTAAGTCCTTCACTATGATTGGTTGCATAATCGTACAACCTTTGATACTTGTTTATCTGTTCATTCATTCTAGAGATCACATCTTTGTAGATAGATTCCTTCCTTTTAACTTGATATTCATCATTGATCTTGATATTTTCTTCTAGACCCATACTGTTACTTTCACTATCTTCACCATTACATGCATAAGAAAGTGAATCATAAGAACAACAATCAATACCTGTTTCATCTTCTTCATTTTCTGTTGCACATGTTTTCTAAGGTATCTCCTTTCTTTGAGTAGCCTTCTTCTTTTGCTTCCTTGCCATGAGCACTTGCAGATCTTGGTCAGAATCTTCTTCATCCTCATTTGGCATTTCATCATTATATTTATTTGTATAATAAATCTTTCCCTTTTCAAATTGTTTCCCTTTATCATGATTTTATTCATAAGGACATTTAGCATCATAATGACCAACTCTTCCACAAGCAAAACACTTGAAGGGAAGCTTACGTCTGAATCTTCCAGTACCTGGTTGGAGTCTTCTCACAAAATTTGCTTCTTCTTCTTCTGATATATAGCTTGATTCCTTGACAAATTCCTTTTCTTTTCCTTTTGCACATGCCTTAAAGGAAACTTCTCTGATTTGAGAGGGACCTTATTTTCTCATTTCAAAAGCGGTTAGAATACCATGTAGTTGAACAATAGTAAGAGTTTTCAGATCTTCCCTTTCTTCAATAGATGATACTTTTGACTCAAATTTTGAAGTTAAAGATCTTAAGACTTTTTCCACCAGAGTAGTATCGATTATAGTTTCACCCAAATTTCTCATACGATTTACAATATCATCTAGACGTAAAAAGAAACTGGAAATACTCTCATCACTATGCATCCTTAAATTTTCATACTCAATTCTGAGAGTTTGGAGTTTTTCACTTTTTACCTTTGTATCTCCTTCATAGCTTTGAATGATTTTGTCCCATATTTCTTTTGTTGAATTTAGCTGCATCACTTTAACAAATTCAGATTCAGACATGCTTCCTAATAAAACATTGACTGCTTTGGCATTGATTTCATATTTCTTCTTTTGTGTTGCATTAGTAGGAATAATTGTCGGATACTGATAACCTTCTTCCATGATTGCCCATACTTCTGCACCAAGACTTTGTCAATATGCTTTTGTTCGTATCTTCCAGAATAATAGATTACTTCCATTGAATAGAGGTGGCCTTAGAGTAAGTACTCCTTCATGACTTCCCATTGCGACGGATCTCCTTCAAGCGATCAAGCTTTTGTAGAAGGACCTCCTCTGATACCAATTGTTGGGAAAAATACTGAGAGGGGGGGGTGAATCAGTGTTTAGTGCTGACTGAAAATTTTTTACTTTTTATTTCTCTAAAACCCATACGCTACTTTATTGAACCCAACTCACGTATACACACGGATATCCTTAATAAAACTTGCGTATTACCAGAGATATCATTATGCAGATAATTCTTTACTTAGATCATTGCATCATTCATTCATTAGATGTTTAGTAAGTAGTAAACATGTGCAGTAAGAACAGAATAAATCATCACACATAAGCAACACACATGAAAACCAAGATTTAAGGTGGAAACCCAATTAGAGAGAAAACCACCGATGTCGCCGTCTCTGTCTTCAATATTTATTATAAAGAAAACTTCTTACAACCAAGTACTGGCGCAGACTCATACCAGCACGCAGGCACCCACCTGCAGACGGCTACAACCTTCTCTCATTTACCAGCCTCTCCTGGAAGGGAGCTACAACCCCCTACTCCTGTTTACCAGCCTCTCCTAGCAGGGAGCTACAACCCCCTGCTCTCGTTTACCAGCTACCACTGGAAGGGAGCTACTACCCCCTGCTCTCGTTTACCAGCTACCACTGGAAGGGAGCTACAACCCCCTCACTGAAGGCTTCGACCCTCAGCACCATCATGGACCACATTTCATCAATTTTCATACTGGATCCATCAACTTCCATACAACATACCTTGTAGGCCACTTTTCATCAGATTTTCAGACTAGACCCACTCCAAATATTTAAGCTCAACATACATCAAACTGAAACTTATAACCCCATCAATTCATTCATTGAATCATCAACCAATCAACCAACATCTTGATCTTTAATCAACATGATCAGCAGCATAATCAACATTCAAACAACCCAGATCTGTATGAATACATCATTGACAGAAAGCAGTGAAACAAAAAAACAGATCAGACATTTCATTCCACATACTTCAGCAAACCCTAGATTCCATACACATTTTTACTTCACTGAACCTGCGTATATACGCGCTTTCACAAAAACAAACCTGCATATACTTCAGTGCATTTTATTTTTCAGAAACCCTAACTTCCATACGCGCTTTTCTTTAATCGGACCCGCGTATACACGTGATTTTCATGAAACGAACCTGCGTATATATCAGAAACTTTTCAGGACTGTGCAGCTCTTCATATCAGATAAAAAACTTAGATATCATCCTTTACTTCAGCAAAGATTTGCCAGATCACAGATCTAAACATTCCATAAATAGATCTAGAAAATACATAGTCATCTTCAGATCTAGAGATCCCTCTTCATAATTTTCTTCATAGGTGCATTATTAATTCAGACCAATCAATAAATTGTTTCCCATTCCATGCGGATATACTTCAAAGTGAAGTATTCATTAAGATCCAGACATCTTCACCCCCTTGCACTATGATCTTCTTCTCCTTATATAGTTTTAGCCTTTATCAATACCATGAGTCAAAACCACTCAACCGCTAATGGTATTCCTAGACGGGATCAAATAGATATTCCAGCGCTCAATACTATGTGCCAATACTATGGTAAATTCCCTTGGTTTTATAAATTTAGAGTGAAAATAGGCATACGCTACTTGCCACGTACTTTTCTGCGTACATACGCTACTTCGCCTTTACAAACCCGTGTATGATATGTGACTTACCATTTTCATCATTGCTCTGGCCCTTACAGGAATTCCTTTCTCCACTACATCTGAACTGCTCTGTAGATACATCAGATTTACATCATTAACAGATAGGACAAGTCAGTTTCCATCAAGGACAACTTCATCAAGTAGGTTGCCATCAACTTTATCAAGTAGGTTGCCATCAAGGAAAACACTCTGCCTCATATTGCCAACACAGGTTACCTCTATCCTCGAATCTTTGTGCATCATGGTTACGAGTCATCCACAAACCCTAGGTTATGGGTCAACCGTGAAAAACCATTGTCTTCAACGGCACTTAGTCATCCAAAAATCATCTTCAACGAAGGATTCTCCAAAGGTAACTTCACACAACGAGGACCATTTCTTCCTAAGGGGGGAGGAATGATATGAATGGAAATTTACCCATGGTGATTTACCATGGTAATGTAACTAAAGGATAAAAAATTGATCTGAATGTAAATTTACCCATGGTGTTTTACCATGGTAATGTAACTAAAGGCTATAGAAAACTCACCCATGGTATTGTTCCACCCATGATATTTACCCATGTTAATGTAACTAAAAATTTTTTATAAATAATAAGCCTCCTTTTGTAAGAAGGCATATTGTCTAGCAAAATGTAGTTGCAACCATCATTTTATAATAAAATAAAATTTAGTTCCTGATTTATTTTCTGGCTTGGTTTACTTTTTTTATTTTCTTGGTGCAGAAATTACTCAAATGTTGGGCCCCCTAAGATCTATATCATGTTCATATTTAGTTTTGCATATGAGAGTTATTCCTCAAAAATTCTATTAGTTTCTTGGTCATGGGGATCATCTAGTATCACCCTTAAGCGTTGGCCTATATATTTTGATGCAACCCATGAACTAGTGTCTATTCAAAATACCTTGGCAATATTTTTAGGGCTCCATTTGGTTTTATGGTAAGATGAAGTTATAATGGAAAATGGAAAAAAAAAATATATATATATATATATATATATATATATATATATATATATATATATATATATATATATTATTTAACTATAGTATAATTGGAACACCAAATCTCATCTTCAGTGGTGTTGGATACAGTTAGAAGCTAACATGCATAAGGGTTTGAAAAGGGATATTAAACTAGCTATCGAGTCACTAATAGTGTCCCAGATTTTAGATTATTGGTGCATACCCTTTCGTTATTACCAATGCCATTAGGTGGGTCAGTCAAATCCAAATGCACTTCTTTTTGGAAACTAGTAGAAAATTTCTAAAATTTTGGAAAAATTCACTACGTGTTGCATAAAAGAGCATCTAAAAATCAGAAAAATATCCTTAAGTTGACCTAGTTATCCAAATGTATATAAATGGCAAACCACCTCTTCCACTTTCTCAATTGTTCTCTATATTCTTAGTAGTTTTTCTATGATTTTTTATTCTCAAACTTCTAGACATCTAATTGTTGCAAGCAATGATTTAATCTCAAAGTGTCAATATAACCTTGATGCAACCTGATGTCAACCTTTGCTTCCATCCTAAATAGGAACCATGAATGGTTCATGTCACTTGAACTAGTTTGTTCTTTTTCATATTTCTTGGACTCCTTCTATAGTTCTTCATAATACCTCAATTTCCCCTTTGAATAGGGTTTATAGATTTCTACTTAAATCAATTTTATCCCATGCAACTCCCCACATATACCTAAATATACCTACTCTTATATAAATATGATCTGTAAATTACAATGGATATTCCACTGAATCATTTTTCACAACATATCTAATGGAAAAATTAAATCAAAATATGAAATCTATACTATGAGGCTAAACTTTCCTTATTTCTTGATTTATTAATTTATTTAATTTTCTCCTTATGCATGTAATAGATAAAAATGAAAAAAAATAGATAATAGTAAAAACAACACAACCCCAATCACAATGAACACTAGATATGACATGGGAAAATCTTTAGGGAGAAGATCCTGATGGAAGGTGAGGTTTATTTTCTCTCTCTGTATTTGAATGAAAATGATGAAAGTAAAATGAAGTGATACATGTGGCTTTTGGAATATTTTAGAACACAAACCCTCTCTATTATACCCTCTATCCACTCTCATCTACTCTACTCTACTATGGAAAAAAATTCACTCAAATAGAATGGAACCCTTTCCCCTCCTAGTGGCTTAGTTATAACACATCTCGATAGCCAACTAGGGGTTAAATTTAACCCATTCAACCCTCAACATGATTTAAAATTTGACCCTTCTAGATTTTTTTTCATATTTTTCATATGGTTAGCCCCTTTTCCATGAATAAAATGGGGTATGATATGGCATAATATTGAATTATGGCGGTCAATCATTATAGGTCAAATTCTGGGAAGCATAATGTTTGTGTCGGAACTCTAATTAACACAATTATTGCATCATTGGAAAGGTTTTCAAGTTTAGAATAACTCTAATGGCTATGAAGCTTAAGAGGAAATTTATTACCCCCAAAAAATGTCATTTAATGCCTAAAACTAGCCGTAGAAGGTATTTGACCCCAATTCTCCAAAATAGGTCTTGATGATGGAATTGTTCTTGTAAACTGATTTCTCTTATTTTTCCTCCTTAAAAGCATCAATATTGATGAAAAATAATTTAATGATCTGATTTAATCATAAGCGGTCCTTCATACCATCAATCGGTACAGATTATGTGTTCTTTATTGAACTTTTCTCACTCTTAGTTGGTTACATTTTAATTTATTTTTCTTGAATAATCCAAAAAAACTTTAGTAATCGTTATCTCTTAGATATAAATACAATTATTATGAAACTTTCCCATGATGTTTACAAGGATTTGAAAGGATATATATGAACCATACCTTTTTTTCTTATCTCTAGATATGAGAACCAAAGAGATACTAAGGTTAGGTTGACAATGTCTTCTATTGGTATGAATTCTCATTTGGACACAAAGGGTATTATTTGAATGGATATTATTATTAGAGGCATACTTACCAAAAAAAAATGTTAGTATAGTGTTTGTTAAAATTTCTCATCCTAAAATATGTTTGTCTCACACCACCTTGTAATGAATATCTCATACCAAGAATTAGTTGTTTAAAAAATGAGTATATCTTAGCCCATGTTTGAAGCTCATCTAGAAAGGCCTAATTGAAGAATACCGAAAATAGTTAGAGCTCATCTTGCAAGTGATAAATGTCCCATAAAACAAGCTACTTTCTCTTATAATTTTTGTTGTATATGTTTCTCGTAGGAAGCTCTTAGCTTCAAAAACTACGCTGAGAAACCAAATCGATCAATATTTAGGTTCAGGATGGACCTTAGACTAGAGGAGGCTCCCTCAATTGTTACGAGCCTTTGTTTAACATTGTTCACTGTCACTGGATAGCAACCTATGAAGCAGAATGACCAGATTTATGATTTATTTTGTTTTTTTCTAATGATTACCAATATTTTTCATGAATATATCCCTCTCTTGTAGCAATTTAATCAATGTGCCAACATACAACTTTGAAAAAAAGACATTATTTTTAAAGAATTTGACATAATAACATAAGGGAATTCTTGATAATTAAGCAAGAATACTGAATACTTAATCAACCAGGAAAATTTGGATGCATGTATAAGATTTATACAGCCAAACATAACACATTCAGGGGATGACAAAATGAAAAAATTAACATATTTGGAGGATCTATCTCAGAAAAACAGTCCAATAAACAAATCTCTTTAAATGATTGTAACTTTTCAGGGGATTTCAAATAGATTGATAATCAATCTTTTCTTACCCAGAATATCCTATGCAACCTTGAACATGTGTAGAAATAGAGTATGAAAGTACTGGAAAAACAACAGGAAACACAATTTCTATCAAAAGTTGGAGCTATAATACTTCAATCATAATTTTTGTAATCAAAGGCTTTACAAATATGGCAGAGTTTTGGCATAAAAAACCAATCGTTTTTTATTACAAATGATCAAATATATATAGAATAAATCTCTCCTAGCTATTAAAATATTTATGGAATAAAATAATAAACAATAAATTAAAAATAAAATAATATCTCTAATTTATCTAATGGAAACTTTGAACTGTTTGCAAATATTCTGCCTTTAAATTTTGAGTTGCTCAAACTATATGTTAGAAAACTGCACTTTAATTTTAGTGTGTTGATCTTCTACTGCTAGGTCTCCTTTGAATGTTGATATCTCTACCTCTAAATCTGAATAGGAATGACTAAAAATCTTTTCTTCTAGGTGTCCTTTGAATATGCAATGTTTGAATTGACTAATGATTTTATGTCACTTTTAAAGTGCTTCACCATTTTTCGTAAAATATTTTTGGAGGAAATATTTTGATAAATGTTTTTTTTTTTTAATATTTTGTAAATGAATTTCATGAAATAAAATTTCAAAATATTTCTTTAAATGATTTAAAAACACATTTCTTGTTTTCCCTCCCATGGTTTTGTTGGGAAAAATACTAAGAGGGGGGATGAATCAGTATTTAGAGTTGACTGAAAAAAATTCACTTTTTGTTTCTCTTAACCCATACGTTAATTTACTGAACCCAACTCGCATATAAATGTGGATATCCTTAAGAAAAATTGCATATGTCCAGAGATCTTATTATATTTTTAATTCTTTACTTAGATTATTGCACCATTCATTCATCAGATGTTTGGTAAGCAATAAGCATGAGCAGTAGTAACAGAATCAACCATCACACACAATCAATACACATGAACACCAGTATTTAAGGTGGAAACCCAATTCGAGAGAAAACCACCGCTGTTTTCATCTCTGTCTTCAATATTTATTATAAAGAAAACATCTTACAATTTTGTATTGGCGCAGACTTATACCAGCACGCAAGCACCCACCTGCAGAAAGGATACAACCTTCTCTCATTCTCCAACCACTACTGGAAGGGAGCTCCAACCCCCTAATTTTAACACCAGATTCTACTGGCAGAATACTTCCTCTTTCATACAGAAGGCTTCAACCCTCAGATACACCAGATTTCTTCAATTTCTTCATCAGACTTCCGTCAGGACTTCATCATTTATTTTGCTGATCATCGTAGAGATTCATCATTTCTAGATCATATCCATAGGTGCATCATATATGCAGATATCTCTTAAAGAGATTTATTTATTAACAACCCTTCCACATGCACACCTTGTAGTATAATCCTCTTCTCCTTATATAGTTTAGCCTTTATCAATACCATGAGTAGAAAACCACTCAACCGCTAATGGTATTCATATTAAAAGTCGAACCAATCCAAATTGAAATCCCAATCTTTGTGCTTCCATGCATGAATCATCCCAAAGGTAATATTTATCTCCGCCAAATAATACTATAGCCAAGGTCAAGAAACATTAACGTGCCGCTAACTCAGCAGTAATGTATATCCATATAACCTTTTGGGCCCTTAAATAATATTCAATCTTCGATTTGGGATCTGCGCTGATAATTAAAGTTCTTATCAAAAGACCCAACCCGCAGCCACAACTAGCACACCGGATATCGAGACAAGTGCCTCCGCAATTGACTGAGTTGAATGCGGGGACAACAGAGATGAACGACAGAGATTGAGTGCAGGGGCACCAGCCAAAATTTTTCATCCGTAACTTGAGAGTCCCCGTAGTGACGTAAGACGCTGAGTTGGTCATAGCTGTCTTCCACGTCGGGTGAAGATCTCGGCATAACACAACAACATATATTGAACCAATAATATGAAGGTAAATCAGGTCCCACACTCTTAATACATGACATAATACTTTGGGTTAAACCCGCAAACCTCAATACATGTGTATGGGCCCCAATGTTAACAGTCGTCTCTAATCAATGGTTGTTATCACATCGTGCCGCCTCATTTGATCGGATGGATATCGCTCAGCGAAGACGCGCGATGGCCGCCGTACTTTGGTTAACCTTTGCACATCTTCCTCATATGACCACCGTCCGATGGCTTCCCTCCAGATCGACGATGCTCAACAATATCGTTGGGTATCCTGGGTCGAACAATAACGCGGGATGGCCGCCGTACTTTGGTTAACCTTCGCACATCTTCCTCATACGACCACCATCCGATGGCTTCCCTCCAGATCTACAGTGCTCAACAATATCGCTGGGCATCCTGGGTTGAACAATAACGCGTGATGGCGCGCAGTGACAAGCGGTTTTGTGGAGTCGTACAGGGACGCGTGTCACCCATTCTATGGAATCGCTCCCCCCTCCTCAAATACCGCTCACCGTGCAAAGGTGGTTCGATAAAAACCAGAAACCGTGTTTACTGTTTGTCCTTCGTGGTTCCACCCCTTCGCTCAAGGTTCCGTCAATCCTTTGGTTCATCAATGTTTCAATACGACTCCTCTGCATACTATAACACGTTGCTTCATCAGGTTATACATTCCCCATTGTTCACTGTATCGTGGCCTTAGCAACCCGATATCTTATAGAGATTCATGAATCTACTCCTTCCACAGAGCTTATGATATTTTCAGACCATGAGTAATGCTTTTACAATTCAAGCAGTCTACACGTTCATAATCCCACTGTCAGTAACACAGGGACTCAAATATCCTTCCTACTGAATTCAATCAAGAATATACATATAATTCTTAGAGAGTTTAGAAGCAATCCCTCATCATGATATACAAATGTAACTATTTACAAGAACTTCACTTATTCTTCTCAATTTTCCAGATTTTCTATTCCTCTTTCTCTGGACAACTCTGCTTCAATTCACTGCTTGTCTTTGCTCCTTGACTAATATTGCTCTCTGTAAATGCACTCTTTCTTTGTTCTTCTCTACTACTTTGCTTTTCTCTTTTCCTAGTTACTGTTTCAGATGCTCCTTCTTTGCCACTTCCTTTGCCATCAATGACAATATTTCCAACAGGTTTTTTAAAAAACCATGTCTTGTTTGCCTTCCCATGGACTTTAGAAACCATGTCTTGTTTGCCTTCCCATGGATTTTTTAAAGTATTTTTACTTTCCATTTTTACTCATGTAAAATATTTGAATAAGTGTTTATCCAAATTTATGTTCCTTACATTTTTCCTTCATAATTTCATTTCGCTCAATTCCTTCTGTAAAATTTTTACTCATCCTCATTTTACTTTTACATGTAACCTCATTTCACACCTATAAGTATCATTTTTACCTCAGTATCATTTTTACTTAGCCTCCCATCTGTGAAATCCTTTCATAAATATATCACCTATGACTTTCACCTGTAAATCCATTTAATTAAATGCATGACTTGTAAAGATCTATTTTCACTTCAGATATCTTTTCACCTCAGTCACATTTTACTTAGCCTCCCATCGATATAAACTTTATTTCATAAACATATGAAATTTATTTCCTGCCACATTTTGCAAAATTCAAATCAATACAATTAATGTATTTCAGAGGGGTGGTAGGTAGTAAATGGTTTGGGGGGGTGTCCAAAATGAACAAGGGGTGACAGCTGTAAAAATCAGTAAATGTGAAACTACATTTCGAACCCCCCTAGTTAAATGTCGAAAAGGAAAGAATGAATAGGGTGGTTTAATATTTAAGTGCGGGGTGGGGCATACATTTTGATTTTGAATTTTTTGATTTGACTTGTGACTTGACGTATTTTGCATGAGATAAAATTTGGTTTCTATAGTTTGGATATTAGATTTGTTGTCTTTTAACTAAGTTTTAATATTTTAAATAAATAATTTTTTAAAAATAAAAATATATATATTTTATAAAATTGAATTTTATTTAAAATAAAAACTTATAAAAAAAAACCCAGAGACATTTCTAAAAACTTCATAACTTCATGGTTTAGCAATGGAAAGTGTTAGATGAAATGATATTTAAAGGAATGAATTTATCAAGGTAAGGATAAAATTCTAAGAAGGTGACAAATTATTTTAAGAGTTTTGTAACTTATAGCATCAAAATAAGTTACAACATAGACTCCAACTAAGGTCTGCTTCCCCTTATGGGACACAGAGAACTTGGTAGACTAGCTGCCTTGAACTCATTAGGCATGGAGTAATTTCATCAACCTTTAATCTGCAAATCTGGAACAATAATGCTTGCACTTTCCCAAATAAATATCATTGAAATCTAAAAACTGAAAATTATTGAAGTGAAATAACTAACATTGCAAGTGGAAATAAGCACAAAAGTTCCTAATTCATTGGGCTATGGATTCAATCAGTCAATAAATAATAAATTTACTCCCTTCAATAGTATTTGAGCCATTTCACTCAACCAAACCAAAATTCATACTACAAACTTGGAACACAAGCTGAAACAACTGTTTATTTGCTGCATTAATCCATAAAATGCAAACTCACTGATCTAATGCACACTGAATATGAAAATAACTAATTCAATCCCACACAGCCTCTACCTTATTGAACTGAAAATCTACATTGTTGGGTGTAATCAAATTTCCAGTGCAACCATGTGACCATTGGATTTACTAGCATAACACTTTGCCAACAACTGAAAATTTGAAAAATACTTTCAATTTGAAACTCAAATTCCATAGGAAAATTATACTTACATGTGAAATTTAAAATTTGCATCCTTTTTGGATATCTTATATTTTTTATCATGGCTGAGAGGAAAAAACATATATTGTTGACTACAACTATCAATGAGCCTTACACAAACACAATAGTAAAGGAAACTGATATCTCTAAATAGTGGAATCGGTAACCCATTGGAATCGCCATATGAGAGAGTGGAGTTTCCGGGTGAAAGCAATGCAACCAATCAAAATGCCTACTCCATGTTCACCAACAATGAATAGATCTAATCTTGATGATTATATGGGGAAATATTTCTTCTATGGTGTGGGTTTTCAATATCGGCGTGGGGGTTTTAAACTATACTTGTCATATTTATTATTTTTGTGGATTTTGATGGAAGTAATTTTATGTCCCTGGATGTGAAGTGTATGTCTCTGGGCATTTTTTATTTGTTGGAGTTATCAATAGCAGTTTTGTTGCTTTCAAGGGTGGGGGTTTTGGTTTTTTCTTCTAGTTCTAATTGGGCAGTTTTACAGTGGGTATCATGGCCGACAACGAACAAGTGGATTTTGATTTGGTTTCTCCATTTAGGGGATCCATTTTTTTGAGCCCTAAGGTATTCACAGACTGTGGGGAGAGTAGTAGGTGGCCTGTTGTTGGTATTGAGAAGGGATTTACTATAACAATTGTGGGTTAATTTTCCATGTAAATAAAAGTAATACCAAATTCATCGGACATGTATTCTAAGAGGAATGGTGGGTAAACATCACATTGGGGGTTGCTTGTGGTTTATTAATGGCTATCAAAATTGGAAAATAAATTAGAAAAGGAAAAGAGGAAATAATTGACATTTAATTAATGAAGTAAAGGAAAATAGGAGAACATGAAGGTGAAGAGACATAAATATGTATGCAAGGGAAATTAGAGAGAAAATTAAAGAAAAAGGAAAAAGGAAAGGAATATACTAGACATCAATGATAAAAGGAAACATGAGAAAGAGTTGATAGCTTTTGTCTCAACTTGTAATCAATATCATAAATCAAACTCCAATAGGAGAAGGATCAAGCACTTAGACAAGCAAGCAAGGCTACACAAGAGGAATTTTGGATAGTTGCAAGTAAGTACAAAAATTATCTATGGGATTGCAGTTGTCATTACCATGGATATTTTCCTGGATTAACAGTGGTTTCAACATTTCCTTTCCATTTCCTGGATAAGCATGATGTAGTGGGTTATCTACCTGGATTTTTTAATTGGTTCTTAGGTTCCCTAGTGGTTGTGGGTTGGGATAGAATCTCTAGAGACCTCAAACAACTTGGATTCCCAAGAGGCTGTAGTTTGAGATGGTAGTTCTCTGGATCCCTGTAACAGTTTTGATTCCCTAAAGGTTGTGGGTTGATATATTAGTCCTTGGAGCACTAGAAAAATTTGAAAGAGACAAATATGGTTTGGTGTTAGTGATTTCTAGACCGGTTAGGTGAAAAAATTGTGGTTGAGAGTTGAGATGGTTTGGCCACTAGAAGTCCCGATTGGTCATCTTTTGGTTTAACTCATATGATCCCACATTCATGCTTCGAATATGGCACGAGGGTTATTGGCTGAAAGAGAGATTTAGTTTAGCCCAATCTATGGTCGGGTGGTACGTGTAAGTCCCTAACTTGGTTGGATTTTGCATATGTTAATATGATTTATTCTCTTATTCAGATTAATTAGCACATGTATTGGTTATTGTGTCGATCTTATGGTTGATTTGTCATGGTTTCTATTCTAGGTATATGTTGGTTATATGCATGGTTCTATGGTGTTCTCTAGTTATGGATCTTGTTTTTTATTTGATAAGTGATTGAATGTTTGATGAATGCATAGGCTAACAAGTGTTGTTACAACTATATTGAGAGGCCATTGAATCTTCTTGATAATTATCTGATGAAGTTCAGAAGTTTATGGTAAGATATGCACTCATCACTTGTAGCTTATATTTTTATCACATGTTTGACGAAATGTATATCATTTATTAGGTATGTATTGGGCAGGATATGGCCCTATTATTGATTTTTTAGACGTGTTATTATCTCATACTTTATTTTGGAAATTTCTAGGAAATTCTGGGAAGTGGCCTGTAGGCTAATCCTAAAAAATTCGCACAGATCATCTCACAACCACATGCACATAATAGATATATTTTTCTCAAAATCGCATGGAGGTAGGCTTATGAGTGTGGTTTGAGCCTTTGACCTGCATTCACAAGTTGGAAAGGATGCATTTGCGGTGTTAATATTGTGAAAATATGTTCCAACTGAGGATCTAATCATTAGAGGTTGTTGGTTGACTTCTAGGTGATCTGGTGTTTATGAGAAGTGTCATTAATATTCCGGTTTGTAGGACCCACTTCCATAACTAGACCTTGTAGGTCGGTTCATCTCATACTAACATTCAGCTCATGTTTACCCTAGAGACCTTGTAAAAGCGAGTAAATGTGGGAGGAGGTGTTACAGAGTGGTATTAAAGTGAGCTTTCAACACTGTCCCTCGGGCTAAATGTGATTGTTATGCATGCATGCCAGTTGTCTATGTGTTTTCTATGAATTCATTATTATGGTTATGGTTTTGATATTCATGTATGCGTTGGTATACTTGTGATATTGTCTCATACTAATCTAAACTGAATTGTGCAGACGTGATAGTCTCCCCTGAGATTCACTGAGGTATGATTTGATTATGTATTATATTTCATTTATCTATCATATTATGTTCCCAAGAAATAAAATATCAACGATGAAGAGAAGAATGGTGGAATACAGTTCACATGACATCCCTTACAAGCCTGATGTGAAATTAGTGGAATGGGAAAATTCAATAGAGAAGAAAGGAGAAGAGTATTCTCTTGATCTAGAAGATACACTAATTCTAAGGGCAAAGATTCGAAGTCACAAGACAGATAATAATATGTTGATTGAGGCCCAATAAATACTTGCTAAAGATAAAGAAAAGAAATCCAAGGTCAATGCAGTAATTCTTCAAAGCCTTACAGATTGTAGAAGTAGGGACAACTGGGAATCAGTTATGGACATGAAGAAAAGACAAATGTTGTAGATGGAAGAAAGTATTGGAAGGGGTACAGGTTGGACAAGGAAGATACAATGAGATGTGGTAGATCCTTGGATACACCTAAAAGGAGGGATATTACTTAATTAGCCTCAATATTGCAACAAGAATTCTTCAACTACCAAGGCTACCATCTTTGATTATCAACCTGGGGTTCGTACAAACATAAGAGGTATCGACACTATGTGTGCAGCATGTAATGTGTCCTTGTTTGGTTGATTTGATTTAATGGAGTGGATTTCATGAAATAAAAGCCTAAACTAATTTATGAAATGGAAATGTTGCTTTGAAAAGTAATTAATCCTAGGAAATAACAACAATTTGTAATTGAAATCCTAAGAGCATGAGTTCAAATAAAAAGACCTAATCTAATTTGAAAAAATGAATGTCATAAGTGGTGTTTATTCTTTCTCAATAATAAATTTATATCTTAGGAGTTCAAGCGTAAGAGACAAAAGAAAAACTTTGGGAGCAAATATGATTGAGTTTACATGTGCTACAAGAGTGCTACAAGCAACTTTGTTTTTGCTACAGGAAAGTTTGTTTTGGAAATAACTCATAGAATGACCAAGTAAATCAAATGAAAATGGTATGGGAAATTTTTTTTTAGTAAGTAGGATGTCTTAGGTCTCCATTCCAAATGGAATCACTCCAAAATACCCCCATTCACAGGTGCTAAAAAGTAACAAAAAATTACTACTCTAAAATATGGAAATTCAAGAACTAGTGAGCTAGTTAATCTATCAAATGCCTAACCTAATCAAGTGAAAATGAAATGGGTGTTATCACTGGAAAATTGGGAAAGAAAAATGACATTATTAAATGTCAATAAGAAGGATTTACAAGGCTGAGAAACATTAGAGAATATATTTGTTTTTAAAATATCTAAGGTCAAGAGGCAAAATGTCAAATTGCGCACCAAAGACACAGGTAAAATGCGCTTTGCACGCATTTTTCTTCGATATTCGCATTGTTCTGTGAAACTTTCCCTAAAAAAATTTTTCGGTCCTAGGAGTGGTAGAAGTCATCATCCAATACCACTTGACACACTTCAGGAATAGATCCTCCACTTGAGGCCACATAAGGACAGCCACCTAGAGCCACCTTGGGGCCTCAAGTGAGCACACAAAGGAATCAACCCCCACTCTTGGGTAATTATCCATAAGTGTAATAAGAGAGGGAATAAGGATTTGAGTTTGTCTATAAATTTCCACCATGAGAAGAACAAAATGAGAACACATTGTTATGCTGGCCAAATTTCCCATGAGAAAACTAGCAGTGTGTGATCCGGAGTAGCAATAGAGTTAGAGGATTCGATTGTTGGCCACCTAACAACTTCAATCCCTTACGAGAAGAGAGAGGCCTTGTAGGTCCAGCTCAAGGGTAAATCCCTCCTTTCATTTGGTATTAGAACTCCATATTTGTAAGGATCCTTTGGCAAGTGTGTAACATTCTACCTTTCTTATTAATAGCAGTTAATAAGAGGAGACTATTCCACCATTTGTATTATTGTCTCATTTGAATCATTGGAGCTTGTGTTTTTGTTTCATTATATTTGTGTTTCTTCCTCTTATTTACAACATACTATCTTCTATAATTGAGTGTGTTTTTTGATATATTGGCATGTTTTCACTAACCTACTAACCATATTTTCTGCCTATGACCATAGCTTGTAGGTTTCAACCACTCCTACCAGGCACCGATTGTTTAGTACAATCGTATAGTAAAACCACCAGTACAGGATTGGAAACTCCACTTACCTTACCCTTTAGTTAAGTGGTTGTGCTCTTTCAAGGACCTCTCTCTGCTCAGGATTGCTGCTATACCAACTCTCCTCCTCCTCTTCTCCCCTCATTCACCCAATGTGAAGAGTTGTATTTCAGGAGTTCCAAAAAATTTTATGTAGGAAAACCATGCGTAGTTTACAAAGATAGACGTGGTGGTCCGCGCGCGTTCATCTCAGACTTGCATTCAGAGTTGCGCGCCTGTGTAAGAAATTTCCGTGTGGAAACCAGGGAACCTATTTTTCAGTGGTTTTCTTCAATTTTCACAACTATAAAGTGATTGGAAGCCTAGAGAAAATATGCCAGCACTATTTTTGGTGTCCCATGACTATTTAGTACATGCTTTTAGCTGCGTTTTAGTCTTTCTAGTTGCATAGTTTTAAATTTCAACTTTTATCTTCACAAAACTCACATAGTTTAAGTAGGGGGAAATTAAGTGGAAAAAATCCACCCTTGCAATATGAATTAAATCATTCTATGAAAATAGACACCAAAACACATAGTTAATTAGCAAGGATTAAGTGGCCCATATCCACATATGATTAGATAGTTTTCATTTATTTTTTCCTAGTTTGATCATTAATTTTAGCACTAGGAATCGAGGCCAAGATTAAATTATCTTAGAGAGCAAGTAATATCTACCACCCTTGCACATTTTGGTGACCCTGGGCATGCATATGAACACTCTATTTTGATAATTTTCCATCTCCCTTTAGTCAAAAATTTAGTTTAATAGGAAAAATTGTAAGCGGCCCACTATCCACACATTATTTTCTTTTCGCAAGGAACAATCAAAACATAGTTTAATATAGGGATGTGTAAAATATCACCACATATCCACATCTTACAAACCTTTTTGATTTCTCATTTTCTCATCCAGATTTCCACACCATTAGCAAAGTAATTCACCTTAAAAATAACCATAATTGAACTCATTAAATCTCCCCACAGGGGCCACAAGATAATTAATAGTTCAGGTTAGGACCATGGGGGTAGGCATTGAATAAGCCACAATGGTCAGTTTACAGCTTGAAACATAGAAGTTGACTTTATAGGGAGCTTTAAACCTGTCTATCTACCCATGAAAAATAAAAATCGAGCGCCACATAGACCCGATTCAGAGGGGGTTAAGCTTAGGCCCAGTGCGTGTGGTATTATTTGGGGCTACCTGACCCATCTAATGATCGGTACTGGTATCTTATTACCAAGAAGCTCAAGACTTGAATGCTCACGTGGGACGACAGTACTTAGTGGCAAATCTAGGGCATCCTTCCCTATAGGTGACAGTGCAGGCAACACTAAATCCTCTACCCATTACCTTGGTCAATTCTTTGACTGCTGGAAGGCATCGCCAGTTATTTTGGGGTGTTAGCCTCAGTACACACCAGAATATACCTTTGCAAGGCCCAGTTACAATTGAGAGTGTTAGTATGTTTAGGTCTTTATTATTTTTAGTATCACACGCAAAACATCCAAAACCATTTTTTTTATTGATTGATCACATAGAACTAATCTAAAGCGAAATTAACCTTTTTTTTCACTTTTTTTATGTATGTGATCACCTTTTTTCTTTGATATATAATCTCTCTCCTCTCATAGAACTGAAAAAAAATTTTCCAAACCATACCTAGTCGACACCATAATGGACCCAACGGGACCTCGTCGATCTAGATGTCTTTTGTACCTCCCCCCATTAGCAGGAGGAGTTCCAGGTCTTTTGCCATTTAGGCGTCAAATATGGAACACCACCACCCTTATCATTTCATCCTTTATTGGGGCATATTTAGTTGGGAACCCCCAAGGGTCACCCAACGCCACACCAGTAGAAACCCCCCCAAGGTCACCACACACCGCTCCTCCCACAACCCCTAGGGGGTAGAGGAGCGCTACCCATTCAGGGAGCCAACAGAATGCAAAGCCAGGTACATCACAGAAAAACCCCATACCTAACCAAAACTTTGTGTTTTCATAGTCTACAATGGCACTCAACACATAGTTAACTTTCTTAGAATCATTTAACTTACTCGATTCATCAAAGTTAATGAATGACCCCATTGCACACAACCCCACTTGCCCCCCCATGCTGACGAAGCTCCCTTCAGACATTCCAAAAATCAAAGGGAAGCAAGCGAAAGACCCCAGAAATCATGTAATGAATTTCCACTTGTGGTGTTCATCGAACAATATCATTGATGATACTATTCGGCTAAGACTATTTCAGTGCACCTTAACCGAACCTGCTGTGAAATGGTATGTGGAGCAACCTTCTGCTACACATAGAACCTTTAGTGCCCTCTCTATTGCGTTCCTCACACATTTTCAGCTACCCACCCACCATGATTTAGGAATGGAATTACTCACACATTTTAGATAGACACCAGCCATCCATATCTTGGACCAACTCCATGAATGGTGGTGGCGTCGAAGTTTGTGTCAAGACAAACTTGATGATCGAGTTACACTAGACCTATTCCTGAAAACTCTCACTGCAGAGATTTCGAAGGATGTGGCAACTCAAGGACCTATGTCTAAAGAGGATGCCATCAGCAAATCCCAACAACTCAAGCTGATATACACACAGTTAGGATACATTTATAACATCTTTCCCAATGCCTCATGCCTGCAAACTTATAAAGAATTTCCAGGCATGTTGAACACTGCAGATGAATTGATAGGATCACTGACCCAAAATCACCTAGGCAGCAGTAATCCGTACTCTAGTTACACATATGATCTGAACCATAACATCCCGCAGCCAGGCTACAATCAGAGTCATCATTCACCTTTGCAGAACATGACCAATAGGGCACAGTCGTACCATCATCAATAAGGAGGATTATACCCTCCTACGCAAGGGACCCAGTATGCAGCTAGAAATTCTAACGAAAGAGATCCCCCCCATTAGTCATTCACAAACCAAGGAAAGAGACCCCAATATTCTCAATCCCCAGCACAAAACCCACCAATGCATAATAATGCACCGGTGAACTTTGTGCAGCCTTCCCAGGCACAACCGCACTATTCATATGACTAGGAGAACCCTATTTATACTCCTAATGCGGAAATGAAAAAATCAAAAAACAAACAAAAGGGAAATCCTAGACAGGGGGAAATAACCAAAAACACCCTCCGTGATATCAGGTTGGGGGCAACTCCAACTGAAATCAAAACCAGGAGAGAAATAACTCCCAGGGGCAGAACAAGAGGGCCAATCTTCGGACCAACCACTCTTGCACAATTTGTGGTGAGTATGATCATTACACTCATCATTGTCTTGAACTCCCTGAGCTAAAGAAGCTTTAGGGTAACTAAGGACAAGGGGGACCCACACAGCAAACAACTGTAACGCAGGTGCACTTCCCCCACCAAGGGGTGGTTAGTACCCAACAGCATCAAACACCCCCCGACGATTCCAGAAAAAATAGCCACAAAATATATATGACTGGTGAAGAAATGTTTTTTCAAATACAAAATCAAAGTTACAATACCCCACCAGACACCAGTTTGTCAGGGGCCAGCACAAGCGCTCCAACAACACTATTGACTATATCAAAAATACCTATTGAACCTTTGCCAAAGATGGCTAAGGGAACAACTAGGCGAGTAGGAAACCACTCCAAACTGGCCCATAATTATAGCATTGTGGATGATTTAGCTCAATCTCCCATTTCCATGTCAGCTTTGGAAGTCCTGACATATTTCCCTAAGAAAAGGAAAGCCTTACTTTCAGCATTAGGCACCATCGACCCTGTCGATTCATTCCTAATGGATTTTGATTTAGATAAAGCCACCCCTAGGATTCCTTCATTAGTCGCCTTCCAGATATCGGTGTCAATCTAGAATATCACCATCCAACATTGTATCATTGACGAAGGTGCATCCATATGCATCATGTCAAATAAATTCTAGGAGAAGTTAGGGTCTCCCGAACTCAAGCCATCGTACATCACACTTAGAGCATACGATGGGCACCCCTCTGCTCTCATCGGTCTCTATCAAAATTTCCCAGTCTTCTTAGCCGGAAAGATGGTCCTTATAAACATTGAGGTCTTGGATTCCTAGCTATATTACAATATACTCCTTCGGTAGAGTTATATGTACGCCATGTCTTCCATGGAATCCTCTATCTTCTAAACCATGATGTTCCCCCATGAGGACCGCATCATTACTGCCGACCGATTGAAATGCCATGACAAGCGATCCCTGAAAAACACTGATGTGATTCTACCCTATGTAGACACATCTACTAAGACGCTTACACGGTACCAGGAATATGGCCCTGGCCAATTCAAACCATCGTCTATCCTTGGATCATTCCTAGGATATCCCCCTATCATACCAAAATCATCCAATGATATCACAGGGGCTTTGGGGTGCATGATGTCTACTTCAAGCAACGAATCCAGCCAGGAGACAAAGACGAATAGTAACGATACTGAGGCCTCTACCACGATGGCCTCTTTATCTTACGCGTCTCCCAAACTCATTTTATATACCCTCCATTTGGTTTTGTGTCACAACAACTCTTGGAAACAATAGTGTTTCCAAGTGTATCTTTTACAATACCATTTTGGTATTTGGTCCCACCTACCACAACAGGAGTCACAGACATCACCTCTACAGGGTTAATTCCCCTCACTCATAAGGAGGCCCCACATGTTAAGAATATTGTCACCACCATACCATCTAAGGAAACTCCTATCCCAAAATCGATTGTCACGACCAAGAAAACCCCTAAAAATAAGAAGAAGGTAGAAAATCCCATCATACGACCTTGCACCATATGCGACATAGTAGGCCACCCTACCCATATATGCCCAGACCTGGATGAACTAAAACCTCCCCTAAGATCCGAAGAAAATATCACGGCAACAAATTCTCGTAAAAAGGAACCAGCCACCAAAAATCAAGGCAAGACATTGCGCACCAACCACGCATGCGCTATCTGTAGCAATTATGGTCCAGAAATAATGTTATATAGGGATTCCTTACATGCGTCATTGTCCAGAAATAATGTTATATAGGGATTCCTTACATGCGTCAAACAATAATATTGAGAGGATCCCTCCATGCAGTCAAATGGAGAAGAACCTCGCTTCATATTATACATGTAGGAGGCATGACAGTCACCAAAAAGACATATGTTCATCCCCCCTCCTCCTATTGAACGTTGTTCACTCTCTGATGAACAAGATCATTTCATATTTGAATGTGCATCCTTATAATTGTTTCAACGATGGTATATATTTAATGTAGTATAGCCATCTAGAATTGTGTCAAGTATGTGGTGGCGATCACCCATCACACCATTGTCATTACATCCCTCGATTTCGCGCAGCACTAACCAATCTAGGCACTTGCCATAGTTTGCCTCTCCCTAGAAGACAGCTCTGACACATAATCCATGGATAGCTTGACAACCCAGGAGGATGTGATAAGCATATCCATTCTCTTCCTGTCAGCAGAAAAGTGGTTGGTTGGGGAACCCTTTGTCACCTCTACCCGCCCTCCAAGGAGAATAACAACCTGTGCATTGTGTAACACAAGCAACCATGTGGTTGCCACATGCCCAGACATATAAGCGCTACGACGCGGGTACCCAATCATGTTACCAACCGAATAGGATGGGAACACCCAAGAGCGATGTTCTTGTCTATTATTTCATGGCAACCATCATGATCAACACTGCATTTATATCCCTTAATTGCATCCACTAATTGACATCATTCATTCACTAGAAACACACTATCAAGATATCATCAATCCAAAGATTAGAAAACCTAATTGAAGGCAGATTTTCCCCAGGAAGCCTACGCCATTTCCATAACAACATGTCAGGCGAGTTAAAAAGGCACATCGACCTAGTATGACCCATGTCCATCCTAGGCCGACATGCAGGCTATGCGACAGAATCATCCACCAGTTCAATCAATGTAAAGAACTGAAGCACCTCACAAACATATTTTGCATGGTCTCCTCCCTCCCTTAGAGACGTCTCTCTAACCAAGAGAAAATCACACACTGCTATTGCCGGATCTGCTCACATTTTCACCATACTATGAAATTTGAACACCTCCCCAAGCTTCAACTAGAAAGATAATAATTAAGTCTACACTCCCAAAAAGAGTTAGACCTACCCAAACCAAAATCTCGGAAATGGTAGCAGAGGAATTTCTTCCCTACGCCTGATCCTTTATGAGCGTCCACTTCAGGGACAAAGAGTAGTGTTGGTTCTCACACAAGCTACTCAGTAGGAACAGTGGTACCATGCACCATTTTCACTGGCCATAACCATGAAATAGAGGCATGCCCATTAATGGAAAAATTCAGGCACCTCTACACCAGGCACAACTTCTAAATCCTAGAAAGTGCTCAGCCTTATGAGGAACCTATCCTTGCTCCCACGCAAATGGCTACGATGGAGATTCCTCCCCCACCAAACGATGATGACACGATACATTATATACAATCCATATCATCATGTATCGTAACCATGACTCGGGCTATCTACTCATCATTCATAGGTGTCGAGTCAGCTGCAACTACGAGAGTATTTGTACCAACGACAGTGCAAACCCAATCCATCTGCACCCTGCTAATCGCATCTGGTTCCACCACATCAATGATGGAATCTTATTCATGTCTATCGACTAGCTCTGTTAGGACTAAACCTTTTCCTCGCAGCCTAGAAGAGACTCAATCCACCTTAGGATCCTTATTCCACTCACATGAGGATATCCTTGAGGCCATGACAGAGCCCAATTATCTGTGGGATGCGATGCATCACTGCTCGTTTTTTCTTCATGAAAAAACATTCAACCCTAACAAGGCAGGAAACCATGAGATTTATGCAATCAAATCAAAATATTTCCTTCCATCATGGAAATTAGATTGGCTCAAAAATCCCATTGTGGCGTCCGATGCGTTCAAAGAAGGGAACATGTCAAACATTTTTCCTACCATCAAGGTGAATATCTCTCGAAATCCTGAAAAAGTTGAAGAAATATCACTAGGGGCAGTATCTTCACTGGAAGAGATAACATCTTACACCCCGTTATTACAAGAGTATTGAGATATATTTTCATGAGACTACTCATAAATGCCATGCCTTAGTCCCACTATTGTAGAGGACCATATTGACACCTAGCCTGACATACCACCAGTATGCCAGAAATAGCGTCAATTGCACCCATCCAAAGCAGAATAAATTAAATGAGAAATTGATAACCTTCACAAAGCCGATTTCATCTACCCCAATGCTTACACATCATGGGTTTCCAACCTTGCTCCTGTCGTGAAAAAAATAGGGCACCATACGCGTTTGTACCGATTTTCACGATTTGAACAAAGCATGTCCAAAGGAAAATTACCCTACCCCATTCATCGACGAAGTCATTGATGCTTATGCAGGACACGAGGCCTTCTCCTTCATCGATGGTTTCTCTGGGTATAATCAAATTCAAATACATCACATTGACCGGTACAAGACCGCGTTCACCACCCCTTGGGGCACATTTGCATATCAGGTGATGCCATTTTCCCTGAAGGACATTGGAGCCACATTCTAGAGGGTCGTTAATTATATCTTTCATGACTTAGCACACCTCATCCTAGCCTACTTGGATGACCTCACCATCCGATCCAAGAAGCGATTATTTCATCTCGAGGATCTGCGATTGGTATTCCAACAATGTCGGCAATACAACCTATGCTTGAACCCCCTCAAGTTCGTATTCTACGTCGTAGTAGGAGGACTTCTAGGTTTTATTGTGTCTCGGAAAGGAATTAGTGTGGACCCACTCAAGGTCCAAGCTATCAAAGAGGTACCTCCACCTCGAACCCTCAGGTAACTACAAAGCTTGCAGGGAAAGGAAAACTTTCTGAGACGTTTTGTCCTAGACTACGCCACTTTCTCTCAAGGATTCCTACATCTCCCTTGTTAGGAAACCCTATTTAAATGGGATGATCAAGCCTAATAATCATTTGAGGTGCTGAAAGAAACATTATCTTCAATGCCATTGATCAGTCCCCTAGACTACAACAAGGAATACATCTTGTATCTATCAACATCTGAGACCACTTTGGCCAAAGTATTGATCCAAGAAGGTCCGAATAGGAAGGAACGTGTAATATAATATGTTTTAAAAACCTTATCAAACCCCACATTAAGATATGAGCCTGAAGAAAATACTGCCCTAACATTAATACATGCAGTCCAAAAACTTCACTACATTATGTTAAGGACTACAACAGTCATCACAGATATTAACCCCATCAAATACCTTTTCACGCGTCATTTAATGAACCATAATTATGCTCGTTGGATAGTCATTCTGCAAGAATTTTACTTATAGTTTCGCTCCCCCAAGAGCAAGAAGGCTTTAATCTTAGCTGAGTTCATCACGGACCTCCCAAGTCAAACCAAAGGATCACCGGTAAATGATTCGCTACCGGACGAAAATATTGTCCTAGTAATGACCGATGACCCTTGGTACAAAGATATTATCCTATTTTTATGAACCCAAATGTTCAGACCCTAGCTCGCTTGGGACGATCGTCGGCACATCTGCTACCAATCCCCTCATACCTCCTCATGGGAGATTTATTATACCAACGGGGCATTAAAACCATCTTACATCGATGCCTCACACATGACCAAGCTGAGAAAGCCCTTAATGACAACCACAACGAATCTTGTAGTGGCCACCTCTCCGGAATGGGCACCGCCAAAAAATACCTATGGTTAGGATATTTTTGGCCCACGTTATCTCACGATTTCATTTCAGTAGTCAAGAAGTGCAAGTGATGTCAATGCCTTGCTCACAAGGAAAGATCCCCTCTTGCTCCCTTACACCCCATCATCGTCATTGGTCCCTTCAGCAAATGGGGGATCGACTTCATGACTTGCAACCCCATGTCATCAGGCAATCACAAGTACATTATTATGGCCATCGACTACTTCACCAAGTGGGTAGAATCCATGCCCACATATGACAACGCAACAGAAACCGCTACCCAATTACTGTTTAACCATGTCATTTCCCAGTTCGGCATACCAAAATAGTTGGTCTTCGACCACGGAAAACACTTAGAAAATGAAATTTTCTAGGAGCTATCTCACCACCTTAGATTCACACATGAATTTGCATCACCATACTACCCCCAATCCAATGGATAGGTAGAAGTTGTGAACAAAGTACTCAAAAAAATGTTACAACGCATGGTTAATAACCACAAAACCAACTAGCACCACATGATTTTCTCTTCCCTGTGGGCATACCATGCGGAAGTGAAAACATCAACGGGGTTCACACCCTTCAACTTGGTATACGAGGTTGAAGTTGTGATTCCCATCAAATGTGAGATCCCAAATTTAGACACCGCCATCAAACTCCTCAATGACACACAGCCTCTAGAGCAATGCTTAGTACAACTAGAGTTCGTCGATGAAATTCGGTGACAGTCACTTCAGTACAATGAGGCCCATAAAAAGCGGGTGAAAGAATCATTTGATCGCAACATCATCCCTTAATTATTACTGAGGGGGAGTTAGTCCTCCACTATGATGTCGTGAAATAATCCATACAACCAAGAAAATTTGAAATCTTGTGGAAGGGACCCTATATCATAAAACATTGTCTCCTAAAGGGGGCATACATCTTGACAAAACCCGATGAAACATGCCTGAGCAACCCCATCAATGGTCTTTACCTCAATAAATTTTACCCATAAGGGCCACGAGGGCTCAGCCCTAGAGATAATGTGCACATATCAAAACTTTATTTTTGATCATAGACTTGTCACAAAAGCGCTCTAGTGTCACAAATGGATCTTCAACCCAACCATTACTTTGCGTTCACTGATGGAGCATCACAATGGTCCCAAAATTTAGCAGCAATCTCCTGGGTCATCTACCACCCTGACCATTCACCATTCTTCACCAATGGAGTATGCATTTCATATATATATCTATCTATATATATATATATATATATATATATATATATATATATATATATATATATATATATATATATATATATACCAAAATATGTATGTCTATCTACAAAATAATGAGTCATGTATCTGACCCACAGGTCAGCCAAAAATACATATGCACATGTTGTCAAAAATAAGGGAAGCATCCTCATAAAGGTTTCTTTCCCTATGTACAAAATTCTCTAGGGCTACGCTCCTCCAGGTTGGGCACCTGGACCCACGGCCGCTCTCAGTGCCAGTACTGGGGTAGTTGTCAAAACTGAAGCCGCCACGTGGCGCATAGTTGGTCGATAGCCCCTCTCTCGGACCATCAGTGTCTCTATCTAGACGTCATCTAAATCATCAAAAAAACCATGGCTAGACATACCCTGGGTCAGCCTGTCCACTCGGCCCCATGCATCTGCCAAATCAGTGGCCCGAGCCTCTAAGGCAACCAGCTACTCTCCCATCTCTACCATGCGGGCCTCTGCTACCTTGGCGCAAGAGATGGCTTCAACACACTCATTAGAAGCCAAATTTATACGTTCTCCATATGGGGTAGTCCCGTCATTGGGAACTCCACCCTGGGGCTGCACCAAACGTCCTCCCCACCCCCCAGTCTGGTTCAGATTGGTGTCTTAAAAATTGAGCTGTAGGGCACCCAAAGCTATGTCAATGTCATCATAATAGACATATAAATAATAATTACTCAACCAATGCAGAATAATACACAAATATCATACGTGCTGGTCCCCAAGCATATCCAGTAGGAAGACCCATATCTGGGTCTCCTCGGAAATCCATCCCAGCATATGTATAAGGAAGGAACATATGAGGGTTGGCCTCAAACCAAGCCTCGGTTTTTGTGTTCCAGTAATGCCCCACCGCACCTCCCCCACAGCAAGGCATCACTAGAGCCCATCTCCTCATGCAAGGGTCCCGATGATCCCCCACAGGCATAGCCACCATAGGTCACAAAAAAACCACTCTCTCAGAAAAAATGAAACAGAGGATGCTAGAATAGTTGAATAGCTTAGATCCATCACATACCTTCGCTAACTGAGCCACCATCCTGTCATATCAGTGACAGGAAAAATCAAAGAAGTGTTCGGCCCTCAATCGACGCAAGACACCTATCTGTAGCCCCTACGCCCTTCATTGTGATGATGACCTCGTCAGTCTCACAATCATTGCCAGATCACATTGCTTGGCCAAATTGGTCACCGATGCTATCAAATTCACCCCTCCATGAGAGGTACCCCGCCACAATGGATATCTACAAATCGTCGAAGATCGACCATCCCAGGAGGAAGCGGATATGGGAGCGCCTCACCCGGAGGCAATAACCCTGTCACAAAATAAATATATGTCTCCAGATGGATATCCAAGTCACATCCTCATAGCACCATCACTCTGCGCCACGTGTTCCAGCAGCGGACCAGGTAATGTAGTAACTGATCCTATAATCGTAGGAGGTCATTCTCAAAAAACTGTAGAAGACCCCATCGTGCCAACTTTTTGCAAGCATTGGCATCTTATGCCACAACCGTGTCGAGTTCAAGCAAGTCTCTCTCCCTCCACATCATCCAGTCACCAAATAGACACACATCAGTGACATCAAAACACCAAAAATTGAAAAATGTGCCAAAAAATTTCCAAAAATAGCCTTGGCCTTTTAGCATGCATGTTTCTCAAACAGGTGCATTGACTGCATGCCTATATTTCAAACAGGCATGGAGGCCACACATAGAAAGCATTGACAGGCACAGAATTTGCGCGCAAATCCTCATCTTCACGTGGATATTCCATGTCTGTGCCTTGATTTCCCACACGGTTAAGGAAAAAAATTTCTAGCATTCCGTACATACCCAGTTTGTATGTACACCTACCCATTCACACTGAAAAAATTAAATGCAAGACATTCTAGGGCCTACCTGACTCTAGTAGCGTGAATCCCGGGTGCACAGGCTGACTACAACAAAAAGAAAAGCTCAGCAACAGCCTCTGACCTCTCAAACTCTCAAACTCTCAAGATGTCACAAATGAGTTGAAATGAGCCATATTGTCCTATATGTCACCCTTTTCAAAAAATTTAAAGGACCATAACGAGAGCTCAGAGGACCCAATGGTAGAACCGAAAGCAACATAGTGATCAACACCTCATAATGCCCAAAGGAGGCTCCACACATTCACACCTCGGAAAAAATAGTTTTTTCAGTTCCGACAGGTATGCCCTCTCTTATCCTCTATTCATTCATCACATGTTTTAAATAATATTTAAATGAGAAATATGATTTCACTTGGTGTATTTTGTTGCAGGTGTTGTATATCACAACAAACCATCCATTGCCCCATGCACCGAAGGTTCTAGGGCAGGTACCATTCTACCCTCAGAATGATAGAGTCTGAGATAAACTTTGCATATCTTGACATCATTTCTCCACAAGAAATCAACCATATGTTCCAAACACCCAGCCATGTTTATCATCTCCCCACCTTTCACATGGTAAACATCCTCGTTGGTTAGTAGAGCCTCCCCCTCCATGGTGCCCATCACTCAAAGTAGACCATGCAGGAAAAAATATGATGCCATGGCCATACCACCTCAGTACATGAAGCACTTCATTCCCATTCATGCACCATGCATCAAATCAAGTTTTACCATATCGAAATAAAACACCTTTCTCGGACTACCATTTTTCGTAAGCAGATCGAATATGCACCATCGTGTCTCACATTTGGACTACCATCACTCCATCGGCATAACCCATCTATGGTATTTTCCATCCGCTTCATCATCCCCACTCTAATACCAACCAATGGGGCCCCCACCCTCAGCAAAAACACCTTCCTCACATCATCAATGAGAAAGCATTTTTATGTTTTTGGGGCACCCGTCTCTGTGTTTTGTACAATCCAATCCCATTTTTTATTCTTTTGGCATGTTTAAAAGGTTTTCAAAAGGAGAATATCCCCCACTCATCCATCCATTTTTCTCCCATGGAAGTAGTCCCTAATCACCCTTAGTCGAAGCATCACACCTTTCACGCAAATCTAGCACGACATTGATAACCAATATATACCCACCCTGGACATCCTACTGACTCTAGGGATTCCTTCATCAAAAATATTTATGACTATCGCCAAGCTAATTTTTCATGCTCCCACCTTGGGCCACTGAACTCCCATCACTAGTTTTCAGTCATCCCTTGCCATCATGCCTATTTTAAACCTATAAAATTAGAGACACTGGTCCCTTGTATCAGTAGCTCTCTCTTTCGGTTGAGGCTTCCTTTTTGTCGACTTCAACGCTCATTCTCCAAAAAGAAAGCAATACCTTGGATAGCTCCTCACCACAATAGGGGCATCCTTAGGTGGCATTGTAGGAATCATCATTGCCCATAGATGTCATCAATCCTCCTGAAATTTGACTACAACACAAGCTTTCATGTCATAATGGTATTGTACTTTACAACCATTGCAATTTGCCCAGATTTGTTGAAGACTCGTGCCACTATAAGCATATCTTTCAACAATTCTTACACGGGAAGGTCCCAGTCATACACCCATGCATACAATGAGAATTTATATGCCATACCAATATTACGCATGTGGGCACCACATTCAACCTGTCGTCAAAGAAAAAACACCCCTAAGGGTGTTAGTAATCATCGTCATCAACCAAATCATCATATCACTACCATATCAGTGACACAGACATAACCTTTATCTGTTAGATATATATAGCTAGCCAAAGCATTACGAGCATGGGACATGCTCGCCTCGTAGAAAAAATTGTATTTATTTTATCACACTATTTCCTGCAGGTTTCCGACAGAACATGGTCACTCTTTTACCCACTGTAATGGGTCTCAAACCTTGGGTTGTATGCATGTCTCTCTCTCTCTCTCTCTCTCTCTCTCTCTCTCTCTCTCAACATAGGTTATAGAGAACATAAACTATAATGTATTTTGGCTATACATTTCTTCCTAGACCTCATACATTAGGAAGAAATAGTTATCACTAGAAAATCAGACATGCAAAATGACATTATGAAATGTCAAGCAGAAGGATTTACAGGGCTGAGAAACATTAGAGAATCTGAAAAATTTAAAAATCTCTAAGGTCAAGAGGAAAAATGACAACTTGCACACCAAAGACACAGGTAAAATGTGCTTTGCGCGCATTTTTCTTCGATAGGTGCATCGGTCTGCATGTATTTCCCTCAAAAATCAGTGTAGTCCTAGGAGTGGAGGAATTCATCATCTATGACCACTTGACACATTTCAAGAGAAGATCTTCCACTTGAAGCCGCCCAAGGACAACTTCCTAGAGATACCTTGGGACCTCAAGTGAGCACACAAAGGAATCAACCCCCACTCTTGGTTCACTATCCACAAGTGTACCAAGAGAAGGAAGAAATATTTGAGTTTGCCTATAAATTTCCACCATGAGAAGAAAAAAATGAGAACACATTGTTATGTTGCCAAATTTCCCATGAGAAAACCAACTGTGTGTGATCCGGAGCAGCAATAGAGTTAGAGGATTTGATTTTTGGCCACCCAACAACTTCAATCCCTTAGGAGAAGAGAGAGGCCTTGCAGAACCAGCTCAAAGGTAAAGCCCTCCTTGTGTTGGGTCTTAGAACTCCATAGTAATAAAGATACTTTGGCAAGTGTGTAACGTTCTACCTTTCTTACTAATAGCGGTCAAGAGGGGACTATTCCACTGTTTATATTATTGTCTCATTTGAATCATTGGAGCTTGTATTTTTGTTTCATTATATTTTTGTTTCATATTCTTATTTACAACATACTATCTTCCATAATTTAGTGTGTTTTTTGATAGATTAGCATTTTTTCACTAACCCGCTAACCATGTTTTCTGCCTATGATCATAGCTTGTATGTTGCAACCACTCCTACCAAGCACCAGTGGTTTAGTACACTCATACACCAAAAACACCACTACAATGGGGTAAATTATGTTATTAAATTTAACATTATTATCACATCATCCAAGTGGAATCAAAACCCCTTCTACAAAATCCCAGAAATTTACTACTATTTCTCTACAAGGCATTTCCATAAATCTTATATTTGTGAACTAGTAACCAAATACAGGTAGCTTAATGATTAGTATGACCTTCAAAATTTATTCTAAGGATGAATAATGCATTTTAACCTACAAACAACCTGAAAAAATAACTCACTTAAATCATTTAACTCAATCCTACAGCAATAAAATAAACAATACTAAATAAAAAAATATGCAAAACAAAAATAAGAGATGCATGTGAATAAGAAGTGAAAATAACATAAAGAAATTTTTCCAAAGGGATTTGAGGCTCCTGGGATGGCCAAGCCCAAGGAGGACTCAGATTCCTATGGAATAAACCAAGCTTTAGAAGCTAAAAATGGCAACAACCTTCATTATTGAATCAATCCAGGTACATCCCTGCAAGAAAAGAAAGTGGAGCTGCCATAAAACAAGTTTTCTCCACAATAAGACTAAATAATACATACCCCTAGAGGAAAATTATAATTTTTACTTATACAAAATAATGAGGAAGCATTCTCCTTAAACTAGGAAGCTTTCCCCTCCAAAATCCCTCAAATAGTGGATTTGGTTCCAAACACTAGAAGTTTGCAGTAAATGAAAGAGAACACATTCCTAAATTTTCTCAATCATCGAAGTTCCAGAATCTCTCTAGAATTTCTCAATTATTTCATGATATTTTGTTCATTTATTCTCCAATATTGGTCCTCTAGTATTCATGGAAAATTTTAGGGGCTAATATTCACAAGTGGGCTAATTTTTCAAGGTTTTTCCAAAAAACCAATTGGCCAATTTTCATTTTTTCTAAAAATGATTCGCCAAAATTTTATAGTATACAATTATTTTACCTTAAGAATCACCAAAAGTGTATAAATCCTATATATAAAACCATTAAAAATTTTCATGTTTTTACAAATATATCAATAGGGATTTTATAATTTGCAATTTTGAGACTAGTAAAATTCGCCAAGGTTTCTAAACTTTAAGACAATTTTTCATCCTTAAAATTTTCCGTGCCAGTAGTAGGGAGCAAGTCCCTAAATTATCTCCTTCTCAAAATATTCATAATCTTCCCAATATTTTCACAATGTTCTACAAAAATAAATAATATTAGGCACAAATACGCAATTATATTCAAACCTTCCTAAGAACATATTAAAGCATAAAAAAACATTATTAAGTGTAGACAGAGATATTTAATATATCTTTTATGTGCCTAAGAAATGTTATATGGGCCTTAATTTATGTCTAATTTAGAGGCCCATCATACCCCCTACCGAAACTGTTTCTCATCCTCTGAGAAACCTATTCATCCTCCTTGCCTTGTGGTTCTTCATGTTTGTTGGCCTATTTCATTCTATGTTTATTGGCCCATGTGTTTCTCCTCCTGTTGATATTCTTGCTACTATTCTATTTGTATTTCTTCTTGCAGGTGCTTCATGGAGGTCCTCAAGTGCCTTTCATGGTGTGCTCATCCTCATGGAGTCTAATAGTGGTCATTTGAATCTTTCTTTATAAACTTATGCTCAGGGTTTGACCTTGTTGTGCCATATAAATAATTGCTACATGATACTTTTCAACTTCCTGTAGCATTCTTCTCTCTACTTATTGGGACTCTAGATTTCTTAGAGATGAATGGAAATGGTTTATTGATGTTAAGGATGGAGTGATGGAATGATTAGAGTTATGGAGAAGTAATAGGAGAAGTCCCATGCCAATGTATAGGTGATCTAGCTGCTAGTGGCGCAACATAGGGTTTAGGGAGTGAATCCTTGTGCATGGAATGAAGTGAGGGTTAGGAGTGGTGGTATAGGCAAAAAATAAATTATCATGCTATATTTTAAATTTATAAACCTTTGAGAGAGCTAATTTCCTTGTAAATAAGTTTCATGTAGCATTTACAGGGTTTCTTCTAGTGTTGCAGGAATCCTGTAGTTGCTAGGACTTTCCTATAGAAATTACAGTCAAGAGTAAAAATGGATTTTTCTCCCTACTTGAAAGGTGAAATGATTGAATGGGTGCATGTTGGAGGTGTCCATGGAGCGTGTAAGCAGAGAAGAGAGAGAAGAGAGGAAGAAAACTACCTTTGATCAAAAACATTTGTCCTTTGTCTTTCCTGTAGAAAATATATTTTTGCCTATAGCAGCCCTATTTCGCCTATAGAAATTATATTTCACATGTAGAAATTTTATTTCGCATGCCAAGAGGTGGTGGGTCAACCTTTTATTTTTTATTTTTCAATTTTCAATTTTTTTCTTTTTTTCCAATTTTCTTTCTCTTTTCTTCAATTTTTTTTTTTGCATGCAAAATAAACTAAGAGTTCTTTTTTTTCTATTAACTAAGTTCACCCTTATTTACCCCTTGGCACTCCTCACCTTTCATCAAAAATAACTGCTTACTACCCACTTTCTCAATTACTCTTTACTTTTTTCGTGTTCCTCTCCCACATGTTTATGTGTCTTGGTGGAAAAGTGAAGCTAATTGTGAGATAAGGTCGAGGCTGCTCTACTACTGATTTTGGTTATAAAAAAATTTTCTTCTCACACTTTTAATGTTTTCTTAAGCTAGAATAGATTTTAAAAAAGGTTTATATGATTGCATACATGATCCTTGTTAGGGTCCCGTGATTTGGCCGATTGGCTAGCCAAATGACGATGTAACATCAAACCAAGCTTTGGAGCCCAAGGACCTAGCCTTCCTGGACTCAGAGAGGGCTCTCTCTATATGTGTAAAAGATGTCGGTGTGTTTACTTGCGATGTTCTAATGTTAGGCTAGTTATGAAGTGTATTTTTGGTTTTTTTAGTTTTTAAGTTTGTGAGGGATGAAACTGATCAAATACATAAACTGGATAACAAGATGTAGATAAATTGGGCTATGGGGTCAAACAGGTCAAGGAAGCTATGAAGTAATGATGTAAAGCTGCTGTAGGGCCGATTTGATTCACAGTAGAAGGGATCTCTGGGCAAAATGGATTAAATTGACAATAAGTTGGTGAAAGACAAGGGATTTCAAGTGTAAACTAGTTAATAGCAGACATAAACATGTAATAGCAAGCCATTGATCATGCTAGGAATAACTATAAGCTAATCAATACATAGAAATCAAACATTCCAGCCATACATAGAGGTATAAGACCCTCTAACTTCGGGAAATGGCTATCCGACTTTGGGGAAAACACATGAGACAAACTAACAACTCATAAACTATGCCGGAACGCCTAAACATAGTCTCTAAGTCATTGGGCACTTGGACAAATAAGTTTTCATAGTTTTAGGCAAAGGGCTAGATCGGGACTAGGCCTCCTTGGTTCAACAAAATGATCAAGAAATCAGTCAAAGAGAAAGTTTTATGGACAGAACTATGGGCAGCTGATAGGTAGGTAGGGCAAACCATACATCCTACTCAACATACATGGAACTCATGAATAAAACTTAGCAACAACACCTTAGGTTACTAAAGAGCAGCTAAGAATTCTTTAGCATAACTAAGGGAGAAGAAAACATCAAGCTATGAAGATTCAGGAATTTTGAGGTGCCTCCATGGGCATGTCTCAAAATCAATCTTTAATGATCTATAGCAGCAAGAAAAATGAAATATGAGTGAAAACTAGAAGACAAAACAACATTAAGAAGCACTATACCATTCTACCATGTCAAGGAATCCATCAACAAGCCTCCAACATTCCTCAAAAGCATCCAAGAGGCAATCCAAACATCATAACTCAAGTGTATTCTTCAAAGCTCATATGACCAATGCATTAATTCTTCTCTCAAGTTCAGCCTCCGATTTACAATGAGAACCATGGGATAAATATGCTAGAAGGAGGAAAACCTCATGGAGCAACTAGCTATCCCATTGGCCAAGTCAAAATATCTAAACTTGTCCTTGAGGCTTTGCAAAGCCCAAGGCACAAAATATCTAATAAAATATCTAAAAAACTGCTAAAAACAGAAATTATATTGACTTTACATGATTTTCCCATGATAAAAATAGCCTAACGCACATTTGGGAAAAGCAGATTTTTGGAGTTCAAAAATTACAAAAATACTTCATATTTATGCCTGAAAAAGGTCCCCTGACTTGCTGGATGAAAATGGAAGTCTTTCCGATGTCGAAATGAGGCTCATGATGGCTCGTTGGAAAGCTCTCTGTGTCTTCTTTCAAATGCAAGTGGAATCATCTCAATCTGATCTCTGAAAGTCCCTCAAAACTGTACCTGTGTGCAAAAACCCAGAAAATAGCAGGCTGCTGATATGGCGGGCATAATGTGCAAAATGAGGCTGTTTTTCACCAATTTGGAGGGGCGAATGATCTTCAAATGCCCTGAAAATCGCTGGAGAGCTGCTCATGAAATTATGGAATCCATTGGTATCACCCTCCTCCCTTGACGACTCATCAAACTGAAATGGCGCATTTATGAGTTTTTGGCGAAAACCCCAAAAATGCCAAAAAACAAAAAGTTTTCGAAACATGCCCAAAATTGGCATGCATGACCCTCAAAGGTCCATAGAGACATGCTCCGAAGCTGAAGCCAAAATATCGAGGGCTGATGTGCTTTTTGCTTCCTTCCGTGCTAGGCGCCTCTCCTTCAATTTCTTCAATTTTTCTTGTGCCACCTTCAATTTGCGCCTGGCAAATTGATTTAGCTTCTGAAAGTGAAGAGTTCTCTTTCTCTGTAGCTCAAGATCCCTGTTTGCCTTCTCAAGCTTTGTTTCCAAATGTTGGTTGGCCCTCTCAAGCCATACTTCCTTGTTTTCCTCAATTTCCTGTTCAAAGAGGGCAGTGAGAGGAAAGGCATCGAACTGAGCTTGTTCTTCTGCTCTCTGTTTCTCCAAGGCTTTTCTAAGCCCGATGGTCCTAGGCCTCTTTCGCCTAGGTTGGTCCTCTTCCTCTTCATCATCAAATTCGCCAATGAGCTCTTCAATTCTTACTTGCGCCTTTTTTGCCTCCTTTTTATACTTGATCGCCCTTGCCTCATGAATGGCTGCATGATACTTCATTTGTTTGTTTTCAACCTCCAAGAAATGGTTGAAATTCCTTGCCCTTTGAAGATCTTCTTGTAACACCTCAATTTTCCCTTCTTTGTGAATGAGGAGGTTTTCAAGGATGCGTGCCTCATTATCACTGTCATCGCTTGGGATAGGGATGACAGCTGATTTACCTCCATGCTTGGCACTTTCTCCAACTGCACTTTTTCCTTTGAAGGCCAATCTAGCGCTCTTTCTTCTTGGCAAGCTAGAAGTTGTCCTTTTGGGCAATCTCCTCTTTTTAGGAACAGTTTTGGTCACTGTCAAGGAGGCAGCTTCAGCTTGCTGTCCTTCCTCAACATCCTGTCCAGCTTGTGGCTCAAAAGATGCTTCAATTGTTTGCTCAACCTGCTGCTCTTCAACCTCTGTCTGTTGTTGTCCCTCTTCCTGAATTTGATGTTGTTCATCAACCTCTAGCTGTTGTCCCTCTTCCTGAATTTGATGCTGTTCATCAACCTCTAGCTGATGTCCCTCTTCCTGAATTTGATGCTGTTCACCAACCTCTAGCTGCTGTCCAATGATATCCAACTGCTGCTGTCCCTCAAAATCTGGATGCTGCTGCTCATCATCCTCCTTTTCTCCCTGTGGCTCACTGCCCTCTCCTTCTCCTTGTTTACTTGGCTGCCCAATGATCATCTTGAGCTTTTTAGGGGTAGGCCTACTAGATAAAGGCACTGGGCGATGGACAGGCTGAGTAGGAGACACATGAACAGGAGGGACAGTGGCGAAATCGGCATGGCTAATGAATGAATCCCATGAAACTCCTTTCTTCTCCAGCTGGTGTAAGAAGATGATTTTGATCAAGGAATGGTGAAAGAGAGAAGGGATTTGCTGAGGTGGAGCTTTCTTTTGGACAGTAGCTGCCATTTTCTTTATGCTTTTGGACAAAAATTATGGAAGGTTTAAATGCCTGCTCCTGGTAAAATGCATCAACAAGCGAACATGATAGGCAAATATTTCGCTAAACCTCCCTTCACAAGTGAAATATCTCATTATGGCCTTCATCAGTGGAGCATAACTGTCAAGAAGATAGGAGAAAGGGAAAATAGCAGTGATGGTTTCCCTATGTTCAGGTTTGATGAAAGGTTTATAATCCTCCAGATCAAGATGCGCTTGTTTAAACCATTTTTCACCATGATACGGGATCTTGGTAGCTTTGGATACATACCTTGGAGAGATTTTGAAGTCAAGACCTGCTAACTGGAAGTGTTTGTCCTTGAATCTCAAAGCGCAAAAATGTGTAAGTGGCGAGAAACTCTTGACTTCCTCTATCCTCTGACAGAAATCAAGACAGCCTACTTCATGGAAATTGAAAAGCACTGAGGGATGAGCATTTATTTCTTCTATGGAGATAGGTTCATATCTCTTATGTTGTCCGCCTTTGTGATCTCGTTTTGAAGGCATTCTGACTTGAAACAGGCTTTGGAAGAGGCACACTGCCTTCAATGTATGAAAAATGCTCTGCTGGATTGAAACTGGCCACTACACTGCTTGGATAGTTATGGACCCTGTGATTTTGAATAAAATGCAACAATGTTTCTTGGAATAAGCTACCTCTGCACTTATTAACAACAGTCCTTCAAATCTGGATACACTTCAGCTATGTAACCTGCTTAACAATGGTACCATGTGTAAAAGATGGGGTAGCTGCTTCGTAGATTCCCTGTGCACATTTTTGAACAATCACCCCTCTTGTGACTTTGTTAGAGGCCAGCCTACATTGTTATTGTGCTTTCAAACAAAACTTGAATATGAAAACCCTGCTCTTTAGGTCATTCACCTTGAAGAATACCTCTGTCAACAGATTTTTGTAGAGACCATACAGTGGAAGGAAAGGAGACCCTTTGGTTATGTGAAAAATTAGCCCACAGTGTTTAAGGAAAACACCTTTCACTTGTGACTTTTGGGAAGTCAATCACCACCTTTATACCTCTGCCTTTGATGTCAAAATCCAACATTAACAACCTCTGTCTTTCACTATGCTGTTTACCTTTGAAAATCTCTGTCAACCATTCTTCAACATGATACAATATGGTTTCTAGGAAAGGCAGACTCAAGTTGGATGTATAACTAATGCACAGTGGTTTTTAGGAAATATACCCTCTGCTTGTGAGTTTAAGAGATCAACATAATACCTACACCTCTGTTTTAATATCAAATGCAATCACCAGGTATTCTGTCCTTTAGACAGTGGCCATTTTCTCTTGTGAAGTTTTGAGAAATCTAACACCACTTTGGTACCTCTGCCTTTAATGTCGAAATCTAACCATCAACAATATCTACTCCTCAGTGTATTTTGTACTCCTGGCTTCAAATGTTAAACTTGATCATCAAAAACCGTGCCTTCTAGAACATGGCCTTATTTCACCCTCAAAATTACTCTGTTCAACAATCTTCAGAATGATACAATGTAGTGTAATGAACAAGCAGACTTAGTTTAGGTGTAAGATAAGTGCAACAGTGGTTTAGAGAACACACTCTCTGCTTCAGCCAGGAACTATTTTCAAATTCGTGAGTTTAAATAGTCCATCAACACCTATATACCCCTGTTTCCAATATTAATTTCAAACATTAACAACTCTGTTTTTCCGAAAAAGGCCTCTTTTACTCTCAGAATTTTTGTCAACAAATCTTCGGAATGATGTAATATAGTGCAAGGAGAAAACAGACCTAGCTTGGGCGAAAAAATCATTGCACACAGTAGTTTAGACAATACATTCTTTGTTTGTGAGTTTTGAGATATACCCCACTACACTCTATACCCCTGCCTCCAAGGTTTCAACTTCTTATCAACAAACTCTGTCTTTTCAATGTGTTGTCATCCTTGAAAAATTTTTGGTAACAAATTCACAGTGGGAGAAAAATAATGTTAAAATCTGCTCGTGCAGGGTCATTTGTGGGGGACTGTGAGGATAGTTTCTCCTGTTCAAAAAACGGTCAAAGTCGTTTTAACCATGCACAGTTTCAAACCACGGTCTACAGGTTTTAAACTTGATTTTTCGAGTTTTTCAAGGTAGGAGATGAAGTACCTTGTGAGTTTTTGAGAAGAAATCCCTTGGAGGGAGCTTGAAATGCAACGGAACCCTTCAACACTGGTGCGGCAACCTTCGGAGAAAAACCCGTCGCGCAAAAGAAAACGTGTCGGGTCGGCCTGTCGTGCGGTCGGGCGGCCACCTACAGGCACGTCGCGCCCACCTACAGGCACGTCGCGCCGACGAAGAAGGCCTTTGTAAAATGATGCCCAGGCACGTCGCGCCAGATTCCAGGCACGTCGCGCCGCCTCTGAGAGCAAATTTTTGAATTTTCGCCCAACTTTCTTGCTTGTTTGATGCTGGATGCGAATGGGATTTTGACTCTAGCCTTTTTGAAAGTGAATTTCCCACTCTTATATTTCAAACTTATATCGTTTTTCAAAACAAAACAATATCAACGGTCATTCTATTTTTAAAAGATGAAATAGAACCGTGGTTTGGCTTCTTCTGCGGAGTTTTTGTGTTTGAAAAACCTTCGGATTTTTTAACTTTGGTACGCTCAGACTTGCTTGGAGATTTGCCACTCATTTGATCACATATAGATTGCAGATGTTAGCACAGGTGTGGGGTGGAGAGCCTCCGGCTTTTTCTTTGGTGGATTTTTCAATTACTAACCTTTAGACCCTAAAACAAAACTCCATAATCTTGGGACTATTTTTGCCACTGTGTCTAATGGTACAGGTATCAGTGGCTGCATTCTTTATGACCTGCAATGTTCTCCAAAGAGGGGCATTTTTTACTATAATCCCCTGCTTGACAACTCATCATGCCACAACTCTGCCACTGTTTATTTAATACTGTGTCTTTGTGCTAAGTCTGCCCTTTGGAATGATCACAACCGTGTTTGTTTTAAGACTTATAAACAGTGGCAATTTCATCAAAACCAAACTCTTCTGCCTATTCATAAGATTGTATACCCATTTGCCTCTTTCAAAAAAAAACAAACCTGTAGAATATGAAAACAGGGCTTTTTGATACATGGTCCTTACTTTGTTTTGATCAGTGTGTCGAACCCCTTTTTGTCAATGGAAACACTTCATGACTGAGCTGTGTTCACTGTTTTCCTCTCTTGGCGACTGTTAGCAAGGAAGGGCTATTCATAATGCACCAAAACATTTGAACGCTGTAAACACCATTTCTTGAAAGGCACTTCTCTGGCCCTTTGGTATAGGACATTGTTTTGTTGCTTGACCTTTCCTCAAGGAAACAGTCCTCTTTTTGGTATCAGTGGTGCACATATATTCAATATTGTCTTTTTCCTACTGTAGGTATAGCCTGACAGATAATTCTTTGAAAATAGGAGTACCAATACCTTTACATTATCAGCACTGTCTTTCATCTGTGTAATGACCTTGATTCAGTCTTTGGTATCCTTCCACTGTTCTCTTATATCAATCAGTTTCAACAACCTGCAGTAGCTTTGGCCCTCTACTCATGTATGGGGGAAGCTCTTCATCAGATAAGGTGTCCGGAGACTTTTTGACCGCTATGTTTGACACAGCCTTTCTCTGAATGTGATGGTAAGTAAACTTCTTGAAAAACACCAATCTTAGCATCTTTTCTTGCAATCATCACTGTGTTTTTAGAAGAAAACCCTAGCCAGAGTAATACTGTCTCCCTGCATTGTCCTAAGGGTGAATTATATTCTGGTGCATGTCTATCTCCTGATTGATTATTTTAACAAATAACCCTTGTGACTATGAAGGTCAGTGCTTCCTTGAAAAACCAAGAACTTTCTCCTACCTGTGTAATGGCATTGTTTATCATCTGTTCTATTTGATCTTGTGGAATAGACAGGGTACTTATGCTTTGGAATTTTCACCAATGACATGCCTCTCTTCATTTCATCAATTCACATGATTCTAAAAGTTTGAGATGAGCTCCTTTATCGAATCAGACTTTTTATCAAATCAGACTCTCCTTTCTTTTGAGCTAGCATATTTCAAGCTCCATTCCTGTTATGATCATCAATTACATTCATGAGACCTGAAGATATTGTTTCATTGTTTCAGTAAAGGCAAACCTGGACTTTTGCAACCTTCTGAGTCAACACTGGCCTGTGCCCTCTGCTTACGTATGAAGGAGGCGCCCTAACCCTCTGCTTGTAAATGAAGGAGGTTCTGGGCCTTGACAATTTACCATTTTGCTGAGACAGTGGCGACCCTTTCTTACTGTGATTTTCATGCTAAAAAGAGCTGTAAGGTCCTGATTGAGAGCCTTTTGTTTTGCAGCTTCATCTCAGGCTCACAATACATTTAGAAGCAGCTGTTCCTCTAAGTGTGGATCAAGCAATTCCTCCTGAGATGAAATATATTTCCTGTCTTTGTAGAACCATAGAACACAGTGAAAAACCTACTAGTCAGCTTGAGATTGGGCTTTATGCAGTGCTGAGACCTAGAGAATATGAGTGGCGCGACTTAAGGCTGTTTGTCAATTTCATTTGCAAAGTAGGGGATCAGTCATGGTAGGTCTGCTGCAGATGGAGGCTTTTTTGGCTTTTTGATGATTTCCAAAGGTGAAATGTCCTAAAACGCCACTTCCTAACATAGGGGAGACCTTTGAAACAGATGTGGATTTGCCTTTTAAGGCTGATGAGCAGGTCAATAAGGCTGAAGCTAGATAGGATTTTGATATGAGGTTTTTGATGTTGCCAGGGATGGACTGAATAGGCAAAAAGGTGAAAAAAGTTTTGGGAGGGTTTTCTGGATGACATATTGACATAAGGAAATCAGTTTCTAGAAAACTCAGCTGAAGATATAGTCATCACTAACATGTAAAAAATACCGATGGCTAACAATCCTTACCCTTGATTTTTTTTTGCAAGTGACATTGAAGTTGATGATATGACTGTTGAAGATGTCTTTGGTGGTTTTGAAGTTGCTTCTGCGTGTGATAATATGCTAGAGCTCCTATTGTTGGTAGCCTTGAATTTGGAGGTCTTCTAGGTTTTATTTTGTTGTTGGGTTTATTTTTTTGTTGTTATTGCTACTTCACATCCCCGACTTAAATTTTTTTGTTTAGATTTTCATGATGTGAGTGATGTATTTGATGATTTTGTTTCTCTACAAGTCATCTTGATGTTGCATTTTGATGTCACTGTATAGGCTACTCAGGACAACCCTCTTGTAGTGTACTGGATTTAGGTATAGCTCTCAAATGGTATATCAGATTGACCAAAAAAAATTTGAGCATATTACTTTCATCCTTATGCACCTCCCCATAAACAATATCGGCCATTGGATGCACGAATATCGAGAAAAAAAGGGATGTAGGTGATGGAGGTCTATTTCTCGCAAAATGTGCACTAGAAATTGCTAAAATTGTTTGATCATGTTACCATAATATATATGCATCTTCCCCTGAAACATATTGGAAAATTGATGCACAATTTTCAGTATATGATAAAAACAATTTTCTGCTCAAAACTAGGAGTTTCTTGTAGCAAAACCAAGGTTTCCTGTAGCATTTTAGGACAGCATGGAAAATGAATGATAAAAGATTGGAAATGATGGGTGGATGTTGGAAATGGATGAGGGTGATGGATTGGAATGACATTGGTTCTTTTGGATCATATGAGAAAAGGAGGATTAAGTCCATGTTTGACTTCCTTTGACTAGGGTTTTGACCAACTTTTTCTTTACGTGCCAACTTGTTTTTTTTTTTGCTACTTGCAAAGGTGGGAGAGAACCTTAATTCATTAAAGAGAGATACATGGAGCAAATACATTTTTTGTTTTCATTTTCTCACTTTTTTCATTTTTTTGTTCTTCAGGCCTACTAGCTTCCTTAATGAGGTTTTCAACTAGTAGGTTTGCCTAGGCGCCTCAAAGGAGGCTTTCACCTAGGATATTTCATTTTTCTCTTATTTTATCTTTATTTTTCTCTTAATATATGATGTTTTCAACTATTAGGTATAACTAGGTGCCTCAAAAGAGGTTTTCACCTTGAGATTTTATTATTTTTCCTTTTTTTTATTTTTTCTATCCTACTCTACTTGAAAAAACAAACTCTCTTTCAAGTATAGGCATATTTACAATGGATACATGTGCACATCAATATGACACATAAAGTCATGTGCACACTTGAAATACATGCTTTGACATGTACCTGAGTATGAGAGATTAATTTCTTTGATTGAGATTGTATCAAGTATTGTTGAAGAAGAGTGTGTTGTTGCAACTTAATGATTGTCTGGAACCATATTTCAATATATATTTGATTCCCCTGGTCTACTTGATGATTTGGATCTTCTTGGATGTTAACTTCTACCACTAAATTAAAATTTTCCTCTTTTTGTTGATTGTTCTCTTTAACACATGGAGGATCTAATGGTAAATATGAGGGAATCCTCTCAGTCTCTGATTCTGATGTATTCTCTCCACAAAGTACAACCCATGAATCTTTGATCTCCTCATTTGAAAATTCTTCTTTTGGATTTTTTCCTTGAATGAAATCAAGAGAATCCCATTTTTTTAATACCTTTTTGAACTAATAAGAATACCATTTACATCAAGAGGATATGTTTGGAAGTGGTGTACCTCAAGATTGTAAGTGGGATAAGATACTTTCATATGTGGGTTTGGAACTGGTGGTATAGGTAGTTGAGTGGGAGTGGAACTTTGAGATGGATGTGGTTGAGGTTTTGGTTGTGGTGGAGGTGGATGGTAGGGATAGCATGGATTTGGGTATGGAGGATATTCGGGAAAATACTGAGGGTATTGTGGATTTTTCCCATAAGGTCCTTTCCAAGCTTGTTGCCAACTTTGGTTTTGGGATTGAGATGACCAAGGTTGCCAAGGATGGAGTGTGTCCCAATTTTTTTGAGATGGATTTGAATAAGCTTGAAATTGTGAAGTAGGCCTTTGCACCATATCAAGTTGACTAAGTTTCCATGGTCTTCTTGGAGCTACATAGCATAGATTATTTGGTGATTGACTTGCTCCATTGTCTTCTTGGTAAACTTACTTAAACCTTGGTAATGATGGACAATATTTAGTATCATATGATTCTGGATGGATAGCACAAATATCAACATCTTCTTTTTGCTCGTTTTTCATTCTTAACATTTCTACTTGTTCACTTAGATTGCAAATAATTTAAGTTTTAAATTTATCAAGAAAATTTCCAAGTTCATCTTGACTTACCAATGTTGATGCTAATTTACTTACCCTTGCCATTCCTCTTGATATTCACTTGCATGCTTCACAAATTTCTTCAAATGATAATTGGTATACATCTCCTTTACTCATGAGATCAATGATTCCAATCCACTCATCCCTAATTGTTCTAAGTAAGAGGGTTTTTAGTGTTTCAAATCCTAAAATGATGCAATTTTGACCTCTTAACATTATACATGAACCTCTCTATTAGATCCTCAAGGCTCACATCTTCTTGATTCATTATAATAATTTCTTCTTTAAGATCATGATATTTATATTTTTCTAGAAATATATTTTTCATATCATTCCATGATATTATTGAATTAGTACCTAAAATCATGAACCATTTAAGAGCTTTATCATTCAATGTTGTGGGAAACAATGTCAATTTTTGAGTGTGTGATAGATAGCCATAAGATATACAAAGTATTTCAAATTGAAAGAGAAAGGTTTATGGATCCTCTTACCTCATAGCATGGAAGTAGGGAAGGAAATATGGAGGGGTGCTCTTCATATGCACACAGGCATCAATCTCTTGAATGGTAAATCCATGAGGGTCTTCTTAATTCTCATCATCTCCATCCATTTATTCTACTTGTGCTGCCACCTCTTCTTCTTCTACGTGAAAAATTGGATGTTTATGTTGTTCTTAATGCACCACATGATCAAATGGGGGGGTTGGTGTTGGAGAAGTACTTTTAAATAATTTTTTGAATAACAAGTCTAATGCAATGCAATTTTCTGTCTTTAAATGAAATATGCTAAATGATTTTTTTTTGTTTTTGCAGACAGAAAAGAAATGAATAAAATATGGAAGAAAATAATGCATACTTTTAAACCTCCCTGGCAACGACACCAAAAGGTGATGAGCCTCATTATTGAAACAATAATTCTACAACTACCAAGGCTACCAATTGTAATTATCAACTCGGGGTTCGTACAAACTTAAGAGGTATCAGCACTATGTGTGCAGCATACAATGTATCCTTATTTTGTTGATATGATGTAATGGAGTGAATGTTATGAAATCAAAGCATAACCTAATTTCAAAAATGGAAATGTTTCTTTGAAAATGAATTAATCCTAGGGAAGAACAACAATTTGTAATTGAAATCCTAAGAGCATGAAATCAAATAAAAAGACCTAATCTAATTTGAAACAATGAATGTCCTAAGTGGTCTCTATTATTCCTCAATAATGTATTCATATCCCATGGTTCTTATTTCAAGCCTAAGAGACAAATCCAAGGTTTGGGAGCAAATCTGGTCGATTTTACATGTGCTACAAGAGTGCTACAGACAACTCTATTTTTGCTACAGGAAAGTTTGTTTTGGAAATAACTCACTGAATGACCAAGTATGTAAAATGAAAATGGTATGGGAATTTTTTTTTATTAATTAGCATTTATTATCTCTCCATTCCAAGTGTAATCACTCCAAAATACCCCTGTTCACACATGCTAAAAAATAACAAAAAATTACTACTCTAAAATATGGAAATTCAAAAACTATTGAGCTAGTTAGTCTATGAAATGCTTAACCTAATCAAGTAAAAATGAAATGGGGTACTTTTTTTATTAAATTTAACATTATAATGACCTAATCCAAGTGTAATAAATTCAAATGGATCTCGTTAAGCCCTTCTAAAAAATATCATAAATATACTACTATTTCTCTACAAGGCATTTCGAGAAATCTTATATTTATGAACTAGTAACCAGATCCAAGTAGCTTAATGATTAAGATGACCTTCCAACGTTATAAGGATGAATAATTTTTTTGAACCTACAACCAACATGAAAAATAACTCATTCAAATCATTTAACTCAATCTACGACAAGAAAAGAAACAATATTAAATACAAAAATATGAAAAACATAAATAAGAGATGCATATGTATAAGAAGTGAAAAGAACATAAAGAAATTTTGCAAGAGGGATTTGAGGCTCCTAGGATGGCCAAGCCCAAGGAGGACTCAGATTCCTATGGAAGAAACCAAGCTTCAGAAGCTAAAAATGGCACCAATATTCATTATTGAATCAACCAAAGTACATCCATGCAAGAAAAGAAAGTGGAGCTTCCAAAAAACAAGTTTTCTCCATAATAAAACTAACAAATACATGCCCCTAGAGGCCAATTCGAATTGGTACTTATAAAAAATTATGAGGAAGCATTCTCATTTAAAGGAGGAATATTTCCCCTCCAAAATCCCTCAAATAGCTGATCTGGTTCCCAACACTGAGAGTTTCCAGTAAATGACAGGGAACACATTCCTAGATTTTCTCAATCATCAAAGTTCCAGAATCTCTCCAAAATTTATCAATTATTTTGTGATATTTTGTTCATTTATTCTCCAATATTTATCCTCCAGTAGTAGGGAGCAAGTCCCTAAATTATCTCTTCTCCAAATCTTCATAATCTTCCTAATATTCTCACAATATTCTACAAAAATAATTAATGTTAGGCACAAATATTAAATTATCTTTAAACCTTCCTAGGAAAATATTAAAGCATAAAAAAAATTATTAAGTGTAGAAGGAGAGATTTAATATTTTTTTATGTGCCTAGGAAAGGTTAGATGGGCCTTAATTTATGTCTAATTTAGAGGCCCACCAGTACTCATGTATTTTATTCTAGCTCTATTTTTGAGAGGCATCATCATCATTACCACCAGCATCCTTATAAGAGGAGTGAGAGGGGGCACTTTCCATATGAGTTTAGGAAAGCTAAGTCTCCTACATTAGATGTTGATTTTACTCAATTAGAATATTCATAACCCTTGGCTGCATGGTATGAGTTTGAGAGACTCTTCAAGAAGAAGTACCTATCTAAAATATACTATGATGAAAGGGCCAAGGACTTCTATGAGATGAGGATGGGTTCCATGATAGATTATGAGTACATTAGAATATTCCTAGAGTGATTGAGGTATGTGCCTTATCTCAAGGATGAGAAAGAAAATATTCAAAGGTTCATCAGTGATTTTCCAATAGTATTCAAATATTAGATTGAGTATGACGAGCCCCATGTTGAAATTTGCAAAAAGAAACATTGAAAATGGAAACCATAAATAGAATCCAGAAAATGGCACCCATAAATGGTACCATATGACGCTTTTGATTTAATTTTCGCTTAATTAAATTGGAAGAGAAATTGTAATTTATTCTCATAACAAATTGTATTAGTTAACTAAGTCAGAATGACTACGTTAGCTTAGGAAATTCAAGTTAAGGGTCTAAGAGGATGCATGTAGAGTTATTCCATGATTTAAGGGGGTCCAGTTGCAGTGATGCATGAAAACTAATTAGTTAACTCAATAAATTGAGTTAAAATAATTTTAATTAGTTCTAACTAAGAGATGAGATAGTGAGAGGTCCAATGAATTAAATATTATTTAATTCACAATGAGTGATCAATTAGTTAACTGATAATTCACTATAAATATCTTTCGCATGCCAGTTCTGAGGAAGACGTAGTTGAGATAGAGGCTAAAGGGAAGATAACTATCAGTTTTATAATTAGAAATTTTATAGGTCAGTTATAGAGTCAGTTGGAGGCCTAGGAAGGATTTCGCAATCAAGGCAATGATTTTCCTATTTAATATGGATTTAATTCTTCAAGGAATGCGTGAGCAAGGAACGTTGATAAGAGGCAAATAATTGGCTAAGTATTTGTCTGATTCTTCCTAGATCAGTCCGAGACAATTGGCATAGTGCAAGAGGTCTCTTGTGAGAGAAATAATTGTATTTTTTCATGATCCTTAACTCTATATAATATACAGATAGCAGGGATTTAGGAAAGGTACTTTCCCCATATACATCTTGTGTTGTGTGATTGATTTTTTCTTTCTCTTACATGTTATGAGATTGTGAAATCGTGTTTTGTTTTCCACAAATTGTAGAAGGATTCAGTATCTTTTTTTATTACATTATAAGATCAGATTTAATCTCATTTTTATATTTTCTACATGGTATCATAGCAACACTGTTACCGATGAAATAGGTAACCTGACCTCAAAACGAGAACTCTAGCCCAAAAACGCTCAAAAAACATGAAAAAACACCCCCCCCCAAAAAAATGTGTCTTCCAGAACGCACTTGTTTTTTTTCGAAGGTCAAATTTCAACATTTTCTAAAATTATGCTAAAAACAAAATTGTTTGTTGAAAAAAGGATTGAAAAAACACCCCCCCAAAAAAAAGTGTGTCTTCCAAAACGCACTTGTTTTTTTTCTAAGGTCAAATTTCAACATTTTCTAAAATTATGCTAAAAACAAAATTGTTTGTTGAAAAAAGGATTGAAAAAACACCCTCAAAACAAAACCAGTTGATGCTGGAATAACAAAAAAGAAAATTGTGTCATAATTTTGACACTTGTAACAATGGAATTAAAGACAACATATTAGGACATTTTTTAAAATTGTAAATTTCTAACATTTTTGATAGATGATGTTAAATATAAACAAATACATGTCTGAAGGGCTTATAATTTTGAAGAATTTTCATCCATGTTGTTAAACATAAAATATCTTGACTTTAAACAACCCCACATTTGTAATTATTTTCAACCATAACCTTAAAGATAAAGGTAAATCTAAAGTTTTTCAATCTTAAGTGTTCAACATACTTGAACAATGAAATTATGGAGAAAATATAAGACTTAAAAATTTAAAACAGAAACAAGTAAGAGTAATTTTAATTTTAAAGAATAAAAACTTATCTTTTTTCAAATCTTAGCATAAGACAAATTTAAATATAATTTCAACCAAAACCTAAAAATCAAGCATCAAAACAAAGTGTTCCATTTCAATGACGCATATAATTATTAAAACTTTTAAAAGCATCTTATACCAAATGGTAACAATACATAATATCATGGTAATATCACTGCATAATCTAAAAATTCAACATTAGTTTCTATTTTCTATTTTACTTATAATTAAAATATCAACATTGGTACATTGAATATAACATAAATTATTTTTGTAATTCATTGTTACATTGTAGATATTCTAAAAAAATGAATTCTTCATAATTAAAACGTATAATCCAACAAACATAGAAATGTCTCAGAACTTCATGAAAAATGAGATGGAAGTCAAAATTTTTATTTCAAGTTACCATGCAAACATCAATTACAGAAAAATGTCTTAGATAGTTATTCAAAATCAGCCATAGGTTCTGGCACACCATCATAATCTACATCTTCAGATGAATGGCTCGATGCAGATGAAGATGATCCATATTCTTCTCTTTCATCAACTAGTGCTCCATCTGAGTCAACATGCATGCCCACCATTTCAGAGTTCAAAAGTCTTGTATATCTATGTTTACATTCTGCAGAGTCCCATCTTAATAGTAATTGTTCTGGTAGCAATTTCTTCAAAATATTTATGGTTTGCAACCGAAGAGTTCCTCTCTTTATCAAATTGAAGTCATACACAAGTATGTCAACATCCTCCAATTTTAAGACATCTGTGCGGCGACGATTTATATTTGTGCCCTTTCTTTTTCTCTTTCTGCCAATTCTTTTTTCCACTACCATCTCCGGCTTGTACACACCATTGAAAGGATGGGTACTTATGGCATATCAATGTACATCAACAGCTGTAATCTCTTCATTTTCATTAATGACCTTTATAACCTTGGCAATCCAGAATGGATAGCCAAGTGGATTTTCATCTGCTAACACTGCTATCATGCAACCCTCCTTAAGATCCTGCACAGAACCCCTGTAAAGGTCTTCCATGGCTTCACGTTGTGCACGTGATCTTCTAGAACCAATATAGATTTCTCTTTCCTCTACCTGTGGGAAATTAATAATATCTTGAGGCTGTTGTTGTTCAACATGGTGTGTTTCTTGATGTTCATGTTCATTTGGCATATTTTGTGGCCAAAAAAAAGGAGTCTTCAAAAGCGTATCCTCATTTACTGATCTTGAAATCATATCACTTTGATTACTGAAAAAAGACTCCCACCAAACTGAATCAGCAACATCGAAGTATTCATATGTATCTCTAATACATATTTTAATTTCCTCTAGACATTCAAAATAATTTATCTCTCTCTTGTGCCTTCGTGCATTATGGAGTTCGGAAACTGACTGTAATAACAATATCTTTGATGAAAACATTGGACGCTCTGGAATGAACTTCAAAAATGCTAAACCTGATGATGGTCCCCATTCTTCAATAGTTGAATACTTCTTGCCCCATATAAGTGTTATCCCATAAATTTTTTTGATACGAAATTGATGCTGGAAGCTAATGTCGTTAAGTTTTTCAATGCATTTCTCCTCACCATGCGATCCAAAAATAAACCTTCGCATGTCAACAGTTTCTTCCAACACATGAAAAACATGCTCTGGAATGTACGATTTCTTAATACATTCAATTAATGATGGCAGGCTCCCAACACCTTTCCTCCTCAATGTTACTGAAAAACGACTGAACATTTGATCAATATGATCATGAGTATTCCCAACAAGAAGGAAACCAACCTTTATCTTTTTAAAAATCCCCAATTCAACAAGCATGTTTAGATACCCAAAAATAACTTGATTTTTGTTCTCACGACTTGTGTTGTCTAATTGTAAATACAAAACTTGAGGAAGAATCCCAGACCAATGAGTAACCACATCATGGATTATAGTTATGGTCAGATTTGCATCATTGTGAATATTTGGAGTTGTGAAGAAAACTCTTGGAAACATCTTCTCATTAAATGCCATACAACCAACCAAGTGAAACTGAATGAAATTTTCCTCCTGTAATTTTTTTGGCGTGCGGAAAAAATGTGGAAGAAGTGTTTTCTTTTGGTCCATACCATCAATTATCAATCCCAGATATTTATTTGGATGATCATAACACTTCTTTCGATGTTTATACAACTTTTGTCTTTCACTTGTTTGTTGATTGCGATGGTCTTGAAGTTCTTTGACAACAGAATCTGTACATAAATAAAAGAAACATATGAATAAATATATTTTCATAGTTGATAAGTATCAAATTTTAAAAAACAATGTTTTGAACACATACCTCTTTCTGCCCCTTGACATTTATCTCTTTTTGCTTTAAGAGAAGCACATGTGCTGCAAATCCCCATCCCTGTCTTCTTAGGAATACGAACATTGTTGAATTCAGTTTTCCATATCCTTGTAAAATAAGAATATGTAATAAAATTACCAATTCCTTCAACAGCTTCTGCATAATCTTTGTATAACATGAATATTTCTCGTCTCGAGAAATTATCTCGAATATGTATTGTGTCTTTATTTGGCATACACTCTCCATGATTTGAAAAGAAGTCTTTCATCCATGTCTTAGCAGTATTTGCAAACGGCCCCACCTCCCATTTATGACGTGCTTCTGAATAATATGTGGGATCCTTTTCCAATCTATCCTAGATTCTTGATAAACGACAATTACCAATTGAATACAACATTTTGAACGCCTTTCTGCAAAGCAATACATTCCCAATATGATAATCATAACCTGCTAGTGTAGATTGCATGCAACCCACTAAATATGAATTTTGCATGATTTTATTCATTGACATATATGTTTTCCTTTTCTCCAAAGCAAAGTTGAAATCCATATTTTTCAAGCAATCCCTTCGACAACATGCACTTGAAATCAAATGAACGACAGAACTTTTTGTCGTGAGATATTTTTTCCTCGCCCTTGTATAACTGGAATGCCTTGGATTGATATGAAAAGGTCTACTCCTACTCCTAGTTGCAATATTTGCTTGCAACGGCTTCATCATTCCATCATCCTTTGTAAAAGTAGTTTCATCACCATTAGAAGGAATATTATCCCCATTATCATCATCCTCAACATAGTTAAGAAATTCATCAACATCATTGCATGGAAAATTTTCTTTACCATCATCAGTTGAAGAAAACATTTCACAAGAATCATCGACAGTTTTGTAACCCTGACTCAAAAGAAATTCTTCACCATCTTGACCCATGCTTTAAAATTCTTCCCTGGGAGGATTCAATTCTTCATCACCATGAGTGTCTTTGAAATGGTCACTTGGAGAAAATGCAATATTCAGATCTGTGTCTTTAAAATTATCATTTGCAAGAAACTCTTCATCCTCTCCTTCCTCAGTGGCACTCTCATAATCCTTGGGATTAGTCATAAGTGGAAGATTTGAATTTGTATTCACTAGAATTTCTTCACCCTGCCCCTCCCCTTCCTCACTAAAGCTCTCATAGTCCTTAGGATTGGGAATAAGTGAATGCCTTGAATCTATATTTATTGGAAATTCTTCATCCCCCCCTTCATCAGTGGTTAAATTATAATCATTATGATTAGGATGAAGTGAAAATTTTAGCTTTGGAAATTCATCCTCGTCTTCATCAGTGGTGCTGGCATAATTCTTAGGATTAGGACGAAGTGGATATTTTGACGCCGCAAATTCTTCATTCCCCTCTTCCTCAGTGGTGCTGACATAATCCTTAGGATTAGGACGAAGTGCATATTTTGACTATGCAAATTCTTCATTCCCCTCTTCATCTGTGGTGCTGACATAATCCTTAGGATTAAGACGAAGTGGAAATTTTGACTCGAATTTTTCGTCCCCCTCTTCATCGCTGGTGCTTGCATAATCCTTAGGATTAGACTGAAGTGAAATTTTGACGCTCGTAACTTTAATTTCCCTCTTCATCGTTGTGTTGGCATAATCCAGATTGGGACGAAGTGGATGTTTTGACTCGAAACATTATCTTTCCTCGACGTGGTGCTCGCATAATCCTTACGATTAGGACGAATTTGATATTTTGACTCGGGAAATTTTACATCCCCCTTTTCATCAGTGCTGCTAGCATACTCCTTAGGATTACGACAGAGTGGATATTTTGACTCTACAGATTCTTCATTCCCCTCTTCATTTGTTGTTCTCATATAATCCTTAGGATTAAGCTGAAGTGGATATTCTTCATCTCTCTCTTCATCAATGGTGTCCTCATAATCCTTGGGATTAGGACAAAGTGAAACTTTTGACTCTGCAATTTCTTCATCATGCCCTTCATCACTGTTGCTTTCATAATCCTTAGGATTAAGAGTAAGTGGTATAACTGGCGCTCGATTTTTTGACTCTCTATTCATGGTGAATGAACTCCCGTTATATTCATCACTCTGAATAGAGTTGTTGCGTGACGAAGATGTTGATGTTCTAGAAAGAAAAACTTCGTTATCAGAAGAAACCATGGCTTCCAACAAGAATAGGTTGAATGATACAAATTCCTCTCCCACTTACAATATATAGCTTAAAGACCGAAAATTTCCCTCCAAATTTTCCCTCCAAAAAAATTCGCGAAAAAATTTCCCTCCAAAAATTCCCTCCAAAAAAATTCACGAGAAACTTTAACTATTTTAACTATAATGACTACATGTAAATATTTTAAATTTTTTATTTTAAACTTACGTTATATTCATCTAAAATATATTTCAATTTTTTTTTTAAAATATTCCTTTCATGCATGTCTTCGAAACTAAAATAATTTTCTTATTTGAATAGTTTAAGATTGACTACATGTAAATATCTACAAAAATAACATGATGTAAATATTAACTATTTAAACTATAATTAACTACATGTACATATTTTAGATTTTAAAATTTAATCGCATGATTTTAAACATTGATTACATATAAATATTAACTATGATAACTAAATACAAATATTAATTAAATATAATTAACTACATGTAAGTATTTCATATTTTAATTTTTAATCTGAGATTATATTTGAATTATTCAACATTCAGTACATGTAAATATTAAATAAAATATTAATTATGATAACTACATGCAAATAATAAGTAGTTTAACTATAGTATGAACTATAATAAATTAAATGTAACATTCAGTACATGTAAATATTAATTATGATAACCACATACAAATAATAAGTATTTTAACTATAGTATGAACTATAATAAATTAAATATAAATATTTTAAATTTGAAATTTTAATCCCACATTCATTAAACAGTAAATCAATCAGACAATATACGATATTTAAAAGGAATGATTGTTTCTATTCATCACATCACATCAAGTTTTCTGATATTTGTTAGAGCAAATTTCTGGAGGTGTTGCGTTGGAATTGGTAACTTCGTGGAGGCATTGCATTGGCATTGGAAGCTTTGTGTCGCTATTGGTAATTTTGTGGAGGTGTTGCATTGGCATTGGTAACTTCGTGAAGGCATTCATTGGCATTGGAGGCATTGTGTTGCTATTCGTAATTGTGTGGAGGCGTTGTGTTGGCATTGGTGACAGCAGCTTCTTGCATTTCAAAGGTTAGTTTTCCTTCTATTCTGTCAATTTAGAGATGATTTTGGGAAAAATCTGTTTTTCTATAGTTTTTTTTGTGTTCAAAAACTACTTTTTTAAGGTTTTTAGGTTCAAAAACCTTGATTTTTTAATATTTTTTTAGTGAAGAAAATGCAAAAAAAACTGAATTTTTTAGGGTTTTAAGAACAAAAATTTAGATTTTTTTTTCTTTTTTAAGACTTATAGGTTCATTTACACATAAAAATCCATAAAACGACCATGCACATAAAAAAAAAGTGGCCTTATAACATTTTTTATTTGTATTTTTTTTTATCATAAATATATGAGTGATTTCATTATTTAAATTTTTTTTTATGTGAAATTTTTTTATTTTTTATTTTATTTTATTTTATTTTTTTAATTTTAGATCTTTGTTTTATTTTTTAATTTTAAATCTTTAATTTTTTTTCCTTTATTGTTTTGTTATATATATACATATATATTTTTTAATTGTATTGTGATATATATATATATATATATATATATATATATATATATATATATCTTAAAGTAAATGTTTTTTTTTTATATAGTTTATTATATTGTTTTGTTTTTTTTTCTGAATTATATGTTTAAATTGTAAAATTTAAAAAAAAAAAAAATGTATTTTTATAGTTTATTATATTGTTTTGGTTTTTTTTTAAATTATATGTTTAAATTATAAAATTTTAAAAAAAAAATTTAAAAAAAATATATATTTTTATAGTTTTTTATATTGTTTTTTTTTTTTTTTTAATTATGTATTTATATTGTAAAATTTAAAAAAAAAATAAAAAAATATATATATATATTTTTTTTGGAGCGGTGGTGCCGGCCGCCCGGGCGGCCCACCCCGCCTCCCGGCGCCCCCATCGGCCGAGGGCCGATTCCGGGAATCGGCCCTTGGCCGATGGGGGCGCCGGGAGGCGGGTGGGCCGCCCCCTGTGGCGCCGCCCGGGCGGCCCCGGCGCCCAACGGGCGGGGCTCGAGTGAATCGGCCCTCGGCCGATGGGGGCCCGGGAGGCGGGCTGGGTCGCCCCCCATGGCGCCGCCCGGCCGCCCCGCCCTCTCCCATGGTATTTTTTTTTTAAATTTTATAATATATTCTTTTTAATTGTTTTTTTTTTAATTTTATTTTTTAATTTTATAATGTTGTCTTTTTTAAAAAAAAATTTAATCGTTTGTTTTTAATTTTTGTTTTTTTTTTTATAATTTGGATTTTTTATTTTTTTTTTTAATTTTTTTGTTTTTTTTTAATAATTTGTTTTAAGAACACATTTTATAATTTTGATTTTTTTTAATTTTATTTTGTTCTTTAAATTTTTTTTTAAACAATTTATTTTAATAAAACAATCATAGAAACATTGTTATATATAAATATAAAAAAAATTTGTTATATAATGTAATAAAAACATTATTAAATAATAAATGTTAAAAATTTCAAAATATAACAAATATATATATATATATATATATATATATATATATATCAAAAAAAAAAAATACAATGTAATAAATTTACAAAAAAAAACATTTGTTTTAATATAACAATAAAAATTAATTAAAAATATATATATATAACAATACAATTAATAAAATAAAAAATTATATAACATTATAATATTTGTTATAGATAGTTAATAACTTTTTTGTTTTTTTTTTAAATATTAAACACAAACTGAAGTTTCAAAATACTAGTTTATTTTTTAAGTTTAATTTTAATGCTTTAATTTCAAACTATTTAGTTTTAGAAATACATTTTGTTTATTAAATTTATTTTATTCGCAATATTTTTCCATTAACTAATATATATATTTATCAGGAAAATGGCATCAAAAAATATTTCTGTGAATGTTTCTGCACCTAGGGCAGCAGCTCCCAAATCTACGGCAGCAGCTCCCAAATCTACAGCTGCAGCTCGACGCACTATGGATACAACTCCCAAATCTAAATTTACAGCTGAACGCACTATGGACACTATTGGACGCAATAAGGATATTGTTGCACACACTAATAAAAGTCAAGCAAGTGGGGCACCAGGTTCATTAAAGGTGATTTCTGATTGGAAAAACGCCAAGGAAATCGATAAAACCGATTTCTCATGGTATCTTGAAGACAGTGAAACGGAGGTTGATATACAAATCTATCTGATTTGTGGTATGATTGACTTAAATGAGAAATATGAGGTGATGGGCAGAGTACGAGACATATGTATGGTCCCGAATACAAACACTATTTATGTTCTTCTAAGGGAGGCTCAGAAACGTGAGAAGGTTAGATATCATCTATCAATCGTCAAGTACAACACAGATGAAACAACTTCAAAATTTTCTGAAGAAATAGCAAATAACATTGTAAGTATGCTTATTTTTATTTCCTCTATGCATTATTGTAAGGATGATTCAATTTTTTATAAATTATTGATCATTGACATGTTTTATTTTGTTTCACAGGATTTTGTTCCGAGTCTTTCAAACATGTTTGATGGTATTTATATGTTGGTGCCAAATGTTATAGATGTGATCAAAACTTTCCACAAAGACAAAGCAGAGGAAAGGAGATTGAAGCAAAGAGCAATAGCTCATGACACTGCAACAGTACAAAGAGGGGATCAACCAAGTGTCACTAAGGTGGGTCAATCTAATAAACTTAAACATGTTTATTTTGAAGGTGTCGAACACGAAACAGAAAATTATGATAGAATTAGTGAGGAGGAGATGAGAACTATTGTGCAAAAGAAGAAAACAGATCAGACACCAAAAAGAAAAATTACCAAAGATCTCTCTCTTGTACCTCATAGAGGAGAGTTTGTTTATAAAGAAACTGATATGTTATCCAATAAGGCTAGGAAATCAAATATTGGTGAACCTGTAAAGGTCGTGAGCAGCAGTGAAGAAAAAATTGAAAGCTCTTATGGAAGCAGAGAAATCATAACACCAGGTGCTGAGTTAGAGGATGGCATTATTAAAACAAAACAAAATGCTATTCGACAAGAGTTGAGGAAGAATAAATTAATTCTTGGTGGCCAAACAATTGAACTTAATGTTAACCAATTTTATGGCTCAGATGAAGGGCAATCTCAATATCAAATTAGAAAGGCCCATCACCTACATGTACATAATCTGAAAACATTGTTCAGGTTCAATCCATATGCGCATGTGGTGGATTATGTGGTTCTTGTTGATCCATGTCAGGTTCCCAACAAACAAGCATTTGACAAGGCAAAATATTTTGATTATAAATATTATGTAATTGGAGGAAACCATTCAATAGAGGCTAAAAGACAATTGATTGCAGAATATCCCAATAACTATCTTTTTCAAACAGTGAAATGCATCATTTACTCTGGCTTAACAGAAATGGAATCAAAGTTATTGGCATGGAATCATAATGCAGATAATGAGTACAGAATGAAAATGACTTTTATCCAAAGGGTCAGATTTATTCATAATGAATTCATAGAAAAATGTCGTGGGGATAAGACACAAGTTAGTGTAGCATTTCGAAAGAAATGTTTAATGGAAACAGGTTATCAAATTGATGAAAAAAAGCAAAAGATGGAAAATTGAATACAAATCTCTTCAGAGGCACAGATAACATTTTTCAGTTGGCATTTAGAACTGGGGAGGTATGGGATTTGATTGATGACATTTTTTATCGATGGGAGAATATTTCCATAAAAAATCAGAAAGTTAAAAAGAGTAAACCCATAATATGTACCAACAGTAAGGGGGGTCCTGAAATGAAGCAGCTTCCAGAGGATATGACTATTACACCTTGGAGAACAATGCAAGGTGTGAAGGATGATAAATTAGTCAAATGAATATTAGCCCGTGTGAAGTCGAGTGAATTATCAATGGAAGAAATGTGTGCAGAATTTCAAAAGTAAGTTTCTTGAATTATTTCTTTCATTATAATTTTATTTTAAATAAAACATAATGATGTTGGTAGAATTTGTTATACATGTCAATATATTAACGTTTTTAACTTGATTTATTCAGTCAGAAAATTTTTATGAAAATACAAGAACACGTGGTTAAAATGTTGAATGAAGATAGTTGGGATGATGTTGTACGCAACTACCCAGAAGCAAGTTTTACATCAACACTAAAAGAGTTTTATATTGCATTCAATAAGGTATGTTGATTTATAAATTTATTTTATTCATATTTTAACTATTTTTATTTTATTACTTATACATATCTATATATATATATTTTTATGTCATTAAAGATGTCGAAGAAGGATGGAAATGGAGTACCATATACTTTCAAAAGCTTTATTGAAAAAATTAAGATGGAGAACATGAGAAGGAAGCGTCTTATGAATGTTGAACTAGATCCTACTCTTAATCATTACATTTGGAATGGGCTCGACAGTGTCCAATATCAAATAATACACGGTGACTGTGAAGACATTGCAACACTAATACCTAAAAGGGAGTATGGCCTAGTTATTGCAGATATTCCTCATGGTTTCAATTTCCCAGACATTGAATATGATAGAGAACCATATACTTATCAAGCTTTTAGTAAAGTGGTTACGGGTTTTCAAGAAATGACAACATCACCACTTTGGCGATTTGTGACATTTCATTCAGACACACAGTTTCCAATGTTATTAACAAGCTTCAAGGGTAAAGAAAACTCAAGGATGCAACTTACATGGTAAGATTTTGAAATTGTATGTTTGATTCTTCCTAAAAAAAATTATTCATGTAAAATTTAATTGAACTTTTACTATGTTATGTAACAGGAAAAAGTCAAATATTGTTTCTTCCGAAGATCAACCTATTATAAATGATTGTGAGTTCATCCATGCTGAATGTTGGACAAAAGAGGATAGCTATAAGCATATTATTATGAATCAAGTAGATGGGAAGAGTCATAGTCAAGTATTGGTTTATGATGCAGTGATAAGAAAACTAACATATGAGGATAAAGATGCAAAAGGAGATATAGTTAACATTTATCAAAAACCACAAGCATTGATTAACTATCTTATAGATCTATGTTCAAATGAAGGAGAATGGGTTTTGAATTTATTCTCAGGTTCAGGTAAGTTTTAATATACAAATTTAAATTTAAATATTGTCTTTTTTACTTTTTATGTCTCCATAGTAATTTTCTTACTTATTTTTTTTGTGCTTGATGATTAGGTACAACACTAGCATGTTGCCTACAAAAAGGAAGAAATTGCATTGCCATTGAGAAAGATCCAGTTCAATGCAAATATATTCAACAAAGAATTAACACTCTTAAATTCCTTCCAGATGCGAAGCAAGAAGTTGGTTTGAGGAAAGGAGATTTTAATGAATCACGTGTGGCAAAAAAAGCAAAGGAACCTCAACCACCATTATATGGAATGATTGGAAAGGGACACTTTGGAAGATTTGCTGACATGAAAGATCCATTAGAAGACAACAATGATCAAAATGAAGAAGAAAATGCTGCGGAAGAAGCCATCAATGCTGTTCTAGATGATGTTGAAGATGTATTAGTTGATATTGTTGATGATGTTTAAGTTATGCTTGCAAACAAAGCTTATTTTTCAGAACTACTAATCAGCTTTACTTGTAATGTTTAGAATTTGATATTTTATGAGAACAACCCCTTTTTTTTGCAAAAAACATGTGATTGCTATTATTTTTTGACATAAAATTCAATAAAAATGTTGTTTTCTTAAGTTTTTTTACTAAAATTCTCCCAAAAAATTAGTTTATTTAATATGTTCTTTTCAACAAAAACTCTGTAAAAGTGTATTTTTTGCATTGTATTTATATTGAAAAATTGTATTTTTTTGTCATATGGTTCAAAATATTGGTTTTTTAGCGTTAATTTTTTTGATGTGCATTGAAAAATTATTTAACAATACATAAACATGTGGAAAATATAAACTTTATAATATTGACCTTTTTTCCATCTTTTATGTATGTGAAAAAGTGAATATATCATTACAAGTTTTTATTTTAAAAAAAAATATTTTTTTATTTTTAAAACACAAGTACATAAATGCACTTAAAAATAAACATCTCACAGAAGAAGAAGACATTAAAAAAATTATAGTGTCAAAATCAATGCTATAAAAAAAACGTTGGTGATGATACACCACCACTATTCAAAATCGACATAAAAAACACCACTTTAAAAAAAAAAAAAATTATTAAAAAAAAAAAACAAGATGAAAAAAAATTAAAGTGCCAAAAACATGCTCAAATTTTTTTTTCGTGATTTTGCATCGCCACCTTTTCAAAATCAGGTGTTTTTCTTGATATTTGAAAAAGTAGGTAACATTGAGGTTACCTATTTCATCGGTAACATTGTTTAGCGCCAGGAATTAGAATAGAAGAGAAGAAATTAGGTTTGTTTTTTAACAGGTTCAAATTTGTAGATTTATTCTTCAGGATCTAGTAACAGATCAAGATTTCTTTCAATGGCTTGAGACTTGAATATGCCCTTGAGGGAAATTTGAATTACATAGCATGGAAGGACAAGATGGAGGCATTTCTCAAGGAAAGCAGACTAAAGGAATTCATAGATAGTGATAATCCCCAGCGCATAGCAGCAGATGCTAAACTTCTTGATTGATGGAAGAAGAAGCTAGCAAAGGCGAGAAGCATCTTGTTAGAAGGAATTTGAGATAATATTTTCTCGAGTATCCATGGGAAGGCGAATCCATATTATATGTGGAAGGCCTTGAGATAGTTGTTTCAAAATAGCAGCGACCATAGGAAGTTGGTGTTGAAATACAAGCTCAGAAAGATCAATATGGAGGAGGGCAAGACGATACCAAAATACTTGATGAATTTCACTCAATGTCAAGACGAGCTTGGAAGTGTTGGTGTGACAGTAGCCTAGGCTGACTTGGTCATCCTAGCTCTTCTAGGCCTTCCCAAGGTCTAGCATAGTTACTAGGACTTTGTAAATGGGAGGGAGAAGTTATCAGACTGGGAGTGTTTGTGGTCTAACTTGGTAATAGAAGAGATAAGGTGGAGCACCAGAGATGGAACCTCCGACAAAGACAAAGAAGAATATTTTGCATTGGTCAGAAAAGAAAAGAAATCTAAGGGAAATAAATCCCAAGGTGAAGAGGGTAATGGAGACTTGTCTAAGATCAATTGTTTTCACTTTCATAAGCACGGTCACTATGCCTCGAATTGTCCATATAAGAAGGTGTTATCACTCCCTATATTTCCCAAGGCTAAGAATGGAGACTGAAGGAGGTAACCTCAAACCAATCTTTAGATTTGGTAGCTAGCTCTACCAAAACTAGAGAGGGCTCTCTCAATGTCACTTTTATAGTTTATGAGGTGACTGTAGATTTAATTATCTTAGGATTGATATAAGCTCAGTGAATTAATGGATAAGAATGACATTCAAGGAAATAGGTCTAGTTTTTAGGTCTAATTTCAAAGGTACAGATGCAGAGATGAATATGAGCCCAGGTAGGTATACTTAAGAACATACTTAAATTTTAACTGTGTATAGGGTTTGAAAATATAAAGATATTCAGAACGAGCATGAATACATTATTTCATGCATCAAAAGAGGTAAACAAATTCATGAAAATCTTATAAAACAGAGCATAAAAAGTAAGAATTATGTTCATAGACTCATAATATCATCATATAGAAGCATACTTATGATGGAAAGAAATCATAAAAATTCAATTTGATGGTGTTACTAAGAAAAAACAATTTTAATAAGCACACCACTGGAATCCGAAAATTATAGCTTCAACATGTCTTTGATTTCACTGAAAAAAATTGTACATAAACTCCACACTTCAAATAAAAACTATCCAACCTCTAAAATGACTTGAGTTGGACTACACATCGAAAATAGAGAATATTCCACCTAATTGGGTTGAAACTTGATCCAAAATACATCATAAATGCACCTAATGAGTCATTAACTAGAATTTAGGGAAGTTAGAAACAATCCCCCCAAATTTAGTTAATAATTAGGAGTGTTTGTCTCCTTGAGTAATTACATGATTCCTCGATAATGAGGGGAAAAAAAAGACTCTCTTATCCACAAAACACCTCATATTACAGTTGTTACCTCAAAATTTGGACCAATTTTCATTTACACTTGTCCAGAAAGTATCCAAGACATAAGCGTCACACTTTTCAGCAGAAGCGTCGTGCCACTTTGAGGTTGTTTTTAGGTGGATTTAAGGCAACTTCCTGTTGATATGAAGATTAATAAAGGTAGACCTAGATTTCCTATATCTAACCCAACCTTAAAAATGACAAAAAACCACCTGTGAGACCTTAAAAACTCCATTTTCCTATGCTTAATCTAGAAGCACCGGGCAAAAGGAAAAATAGTGCCATAAGCATGAAAATAGGGTGTTTTTTGGGTTTTTCTCTAAAAATGGGAGGTGTCATGAAAAAAAAAGAACATATATGGAATGTATACTCAAAAATAAATCCAACCATGTAGATAAAACCTCACTTTCAGCCTCTGAGTAAAATGTTCGTGCAGCTACGCGACATTTCTGTATATCCAAAATTGTCAAGATTGCCAAAAATCCAAAATTTTCCAAAACGTTTTTGTGAAAATAGGGCTCAAATATGCATCAATATCTCTCTAAAATATTTTTTTTTCAAAACTAAGAGAGCTTTTTGTTCTTCATTATGTTATTAACACAAACCTCCTCCCATTTTTAAATATAATTTCCCATTTGTTCATAATCCAAGTTTTAAGTTGGTCACTAAAATTTGCAAAAGCGTAGTGTGTTATCAACAGAATTGTAGCGTGGTCTTTGAGAGGGATTTTGGAGGCCTTCCCATATGATTTTTTTTCTTCAACTGGTATGGTTAGAAATATTAAGATGTCTGCTACATAATGCAGTAATGAAAAATTGCAAAGCCCTGAACAATTGACTTTAAGACAACCTGTCCAAAAGTGCAGAAAATGACCTGCAACAACTGTATTTTGGGCATTTCTCTCAAATCATAACACTTTGTTGTGAAACCAGCTCCAAAAATAGAATACAAGAGATATCAACACCTTATAAATAAGCCTCTTCGAGGGGGAAACCTCCAATACATTACATGAATGAACAATTATTTAATGATACAAATTACAAAACCTCCTTTCTATATATAGGATTCCATGGGGCCACAATATAATCTTAGTGGGGCCACTATGTAATCCTAGCCGACCTAAAAATAATAATTTAAGGGCACAATAATAACAATATGGGGTTTACAGGGGTAAAATAATAACAATAGGGGGGTTACACTAACAACAATAAGGGACTATACTAGTAATATAGGGACCTAACATTCGCCTCTCCTTCAAAAAAGTGTTGTCCTCAATGCTTGAGTAGCTCTGGGTGCTTCTGTATAAAATTCTCATCCTCCCATGTAGAATCTTCAGTGGGTAAGTTCTTCCACATTATGAGGTACTCTGAAATTGATCGATTCCGTAGCTGTCGAGTTCATGTTTCCATGACCACTTCAAGTTCCAATATGATTTTTCCTTCCTCGTGAAGTTCTAGAAAGATTTTTTGAACTGGAATATTTTCACCTATAACCTTCATTAAGCATGAAACATGGAAAACTATATTCACTTGTGAAGAAGCAAGAAGCTCCAATTTGTATGCCATAGTACCAATCTTTTGCAACACCTTGTAAGGACCATATTACTTTGGTGATAATTTATTATCCTTCTTAGCTTGCTTGAGGGAAATTTGTTTGTATGGTTGTAGCCGTAAAAATACCCAGTCTCCTACATCAAAACTTATCTCACTGTGATGTTGATATGCCTGTTGTTTCATTCGATTTTGTGCCAAATTCAGGTTATCATTTAAGATTTGGAGAACTTCTTATTGATGCTAGATGTGATATTCCACTACTTGAACCTTCGAATTTTCTCTTAAAGATGATGTGATGGATGGTGGATGATATCCATAAAGTGCCATAAATGGGGTCATTTTTGCTACAGTATGGAAGGAAGTGTTATACCACCATTCAGCGAGAGGTAAGCACTTTACCCATTATGTTTGTTTATCAGATACAAAACAACAAAATATCCTTCCAAACATTTATTTACTATCTCAGTTTGACCATCAGATTGAGGATGATAAGATGAGCTATGAGCTAATTGAGTACCCAAATAATAAAATAACTCCGTCTAAAAATTTCCAATAAAAATGGGATCTCTGTCGCTCAAAATAACCATTGGGTTTCCATGTTACTTTTTAATTATGTCCGTAAATGTAGTAGCAATTGTAATTGCTTTAAATGGATGAGATAATGCACAAAAGTGTGCATACTTGGTAAGTCTATCAACTACCACCATGATGACACTCTTTCCTTCGGACTTAGGTAAACCTGTGATAAATTCCATTGAAATCTCCTCCCAACGTTGACTTGGAATGGATAAAGGTTGTAGAAGACCCGGGGTCTTAATTGTCTCAACTTTATTCTGCTGGAAAACCAAACATTCCGCCACAAACTTTTGAATATCAGATTTAAGGCCATCCCAAAAAAATTATTTCTTCACCCTATGGTAATTTATTAAAAATCTTGTGTCCTCCTAAAGGAGAAGTGTGCAATGCCAAAAGAATCTATTGTTTTAGTTGGGAATTCTTAAAAAGATATAAGCGATCTTTGTACCATAAGGAATAATTTTTCCAACTAAATGTATCAGATGTACTAGGATCTTGCGGCAACTTTTGAATGAGTGTCCACACTTCTGTGTCCTTCTTCCATTCACCTCTTGCTTCGGTTATCCAATCTGGTTGGATAATAGAAATGGCACAAATCAATGCTTCCACCTCTTCATTCTTTCTTTAGAATGCATCTGCAACAACATTTAGCTTCCCTTTCTTGTATATTATTTCAAAGTCATAACCCAACATCTTTGTGACCCATTTTTTTTGCTCTTCTAAAGATATTCTTTGTTCCAAAAAGTGTTTAAGACTATCATGGTCAGTTTTTACCTTGAAGTGTCTTCCCATTAGGTAAGTTTGCCATTTATTTAGTGCATGCATTATTGCTAACATTTCCTTCTCATAGATAGGTTTCTGTAAATACTTTCCTTTGATTGGAAGACTTTCAAAAGAAATGGGTCTTCCTTCTTGCATTAAAACAGCACCAATTCCATTTCCCGAGGCATCACATTCCACAATAAAGGTTTTCGTGAATTCTGGCATAACTAAGACTAGTGCTAGGCACATTTCCTCTTTAAGATGTTCAAAGGCCTCAGTTGCTTTAGGAGTCCATGAAAATGCATCTTTCTTCAATAATGTTGTTAGAGGTGTTGTTGTTCTCCCATAATTCTTAACAAACTTGCGATAATACCCTGTTAACCCGTGAAATCCTTGCAACTGCTTTATGGTTGTTGGGACTTTCCATTCCTTAATGGCTTTAATTTTGTTAGGGTCTACCTTAACACCCTTGTGAGATACAATATGACCCTGATATTCCACCTCTTGTACTCTAAAGAAACATTTGGATGTTTTTGCATATAATTTTTTCTCCTGCAATAGTTTGAGCACCTTGTCAACATGTTGAACATGATCCAAGACTTGTTGTAGATTAGTATATTATCAAAAAATACTAGCACAAATTTTCTAAGGAATGGTTTGAAAATGGAATTCATCAACCCTTGAAATTTAGAAGGTGCATTAGTGAGGCCAAAAGGCATGACAAAAAATTCATAATGCCCTCATGAGTTCGAAATGCTGTTTTCGGAATATCTTCAATCTTCATTCTAATTTGACGATATCCTGAACGAAGATCCAACTTGGTAAAATAAATTTCTCCATGTAATTAATCCAATAATTCATCAATCACAGGAATGGGAAATTTATCTTTAATGGTGAGCTTATTGAGCTCTCTATAATCTAGACACATGCGCCATGATCCATCCTTCTTGTGTACCAATACTACAGGAGCAGAGAAAGAACTGAATTATACCTGCCTCAAACATTTCTACAATCATATGTTCAATTTCATTCTTTTGGACATAAGGATATCTATAAGGCTTGATGTTTGGAGGAACACTTCCTGGAATCAAATGAATAGCATGATCATGATCATGAATCGGTGGGAATCCTTTGGGAGTTTCAAACACCTTGGAATGATTGTCCAAGACTTTTTGGAGATCTGCAGAAATAGATGATTTTGATGTTGGAACTTCTAGTGAGCATAATTGTGCAATTACGCCTCGTTGTTCTTTATTTAGAATCTTTGTCATGAAATTATAGCTTATTATCTTTCCTGGCTTCCCTGCAATACCTCGTAATTCGACTTCCTTTCCTTCTGAAAAAAAAAAATTCAAGAAAATTTCTTGAAAATTAAAAGCTACCATCCCCAAAGATTGTAACCATTGTATTCCTAGTACAACATCAGCACCTCTCATAGGAATGGAAAGCATTGCAATATTCAATACACATTCCCCCATGGTTAGCTTAATATTATGGCATTTTCCAGAGCAATTTATAGTTCCTCCATTTGCAACCATCACTTGACATTCTGGTGCTAAGTATAGGAAACGATTCACTTCCTTGGCTACCTTACAATGAATAAAATTATGGGTGCTACCTGAATAAATCAACACTATTACCTTTTTCTTCCTTATATGTCCTTCTATCTTGAGAGTTTGAGGAGTGGTAATTCCTGCCAATGCATTACATGATATGGCCAGACTCATTTATTCCTCTTCTAGGGCTGGTTCTTGGTGTATATCCTCTTCTTTTGAAGATTCTTGTTCATTTTCTTATTCCTCTTCACAATCTATGTAAAATAATTTCTTCTCATCACACTCATGACCTTTAGTGTATTTGCTATCACAACTATAGCAAAGCCATTTTGCTCTTTTTTCTTCCAATTTGTGTGGTGTCAACCTTGTAGGTTGTGGAAATCTAGGAGTAGCAACACTTCCATCTTTATAGAAGTGAGTGGTAGGCTTCCTTGTCACCATAATTTTACATTCAATTTTTCTTGCCAATCTGAATGCCTTCTCAAATGAATCAGGTTCCAAAATGCGAACTTCATGTTGAATGTTATCCTTTAAAGTACCTATGAAGAGATCAATCATGTGTTGCTCTAGAATATCAGTTACCCTTATATTCAATTTTTGGAAGTCCTCAATATGCTCCCCCACTAAACACTTTTGTTTGAGATTTATCAATTGGCTAAAGAAAGTGCTTCTCTTTGTATCCTCATAATGTGTTGTCATTTCCTTCGTAAAAATTGACCAAGTGACAATTTTTTTACGGGAGCAAAGCCATCAATACCATACAAATGTATTTTGTTCTAAATGTAAAGTTGCAGTGCATACCTTTTGTGTGTTTTGCACATTATTGAGATCAAAATATTGCTCCATCTGTAGTATCCATGTTACAGGATCCTTTCCATCAAAATTCCTCATATCCATTTTTGGAATATGGTGGTTCTTCCCTCCAACATTAGAGTTTATGAAATCATGATTAACATTTATTTTTTTCTCATCATGAGTTTCTCTACTATCTTTTCACCACTAGGAAACATTTCTTGTATCAACTTTGCCAAACCTTCCATGTCTTCTTTTAGATCATTCTTCATGTTTTCCATCTTAGCTTCCATGTCATCCATATTATATTCCATGCCAACTTCCATGTCATCCATCTTAGCTTCCATGCCATTCTTCAAACCATCCATCTTAGATTCCACGCCTTTCTTCAAACCATCCATCTTAGTTTCCACACCTTTCTTCAAAACTTCCATGTCATTTTTTGTTGCTCTTTGCGAGAGCGAAATTTGTTGCACTTGCTCTTGTAATTTTGATATGTCATGTTGCCATTATTTGTCTTCATGAGTCATAGTAGAGACTTCTAAAGGCTTAATGGGTTCTGAATTAATTTTAGGGGCCATTTGAGAATCCAATACTGATATCTATTCTACAATATTCTTTTGGAATCAATTCAACTTGATTCTTCAAAAATAACTTATGCAATTTGGAAAACAAAATACACACCTTTTACTTGCTTTTGAGGAGCTTGATATTGAAATTGACTTATATCTATACTTTCAAATCCTCAATATCTTACATTTGGCCCCGTAGTATTCCTCTGAAGCTTCTTTCAAATGCCACAAGTCTGACTTGATTTGGATTCTTCAAGACAAAGATATGTTCAATCTCCCACAATGACCTAATTCTGGACTAGTTCAGTAGAGAGAAATTGTACGACTTGCCACGTGTCACTGTTTTCTCCTTTGGCTCTAAAATTTATAGACAACAAACTACAGTCCGTCTACTTCCAGTCAATTTTGACAGAATTCCAATCTGATGCTCAGAGCGAGAGTTATGAATATTTTTCCATGATCACCTCTTTGAGATGAAATTCAGGAGCTTGAAATAGACCTAACTTCCACAGATCATATCTCCAAAAATATTGTGAACCAAGCTCTACAATTTTGTGACAATGTTTCTCAGGATTTCAGATTCGTGCTCTAAAAATTTCATCTTCTGAACCTTTGTAGAAAAATTTTATAGCGACAATTCCACGATGACCTTTTTAAGTGAAATTCAGGAGCCTGCAAAAAGCCCTAAATTCCATAGATCATATCTCTGAAAATATTTTGAACTAAGCTCTGAAATTTTGCGACAATGTTCCTCAGGATTTCGACTTCACACTCTAAAAATTTCAGCTTCTGAACCTTCGTAGAAAAAACATTATACTGAAAATTCCACGATGACCTTTTTGGAGCAGCGAAACCCTACAATCCAAAGCTCTGATACCAAATGTTGTGAAACCAGCTCCAAAAATAGAAGAAAAGAGATATCAACACCTTAGAAATAAGACACTTCGAGGGGGAAACCTCCAATACATTACATGAATGAACAATTCTTTGATGATATAAATTACAAAACCTCCTTTCTATATATAGGAGTCCATGGGGCCACAATGTAATCCTAGTGGGGCCACAATGTAATCCTAGCCTACCTAACAATAATAATTTAAGGGCACAATAATAACAATATGGAGTTTACAGGGGTACAATAATAACAATAAGAGGGTTACACTAACAACAATAAGGAACTATACTAGTAATATAGGGACCTAACACACTTGTGCATAAACTGAAGGATTTTTTTGTTCTTTGGTCTATGATTGACAAAACAATCTTTCACTTTTGTCAAATTCATCTTCATTACTTTAGAAATTAAAATTCAAGTAGGAATATCACTGCGTGCAATGTAAAATCCAGCGAATGATCACAAAAATCTAAAAATGATGCCATGGGCCTGAGTTGGCTCAAATCTAGAAAATTGACCTCCTTTTTTGTAGTTTATCTTCTCACCTTCCATGATGTTTTTCATCAAAAGAAACCTATCTTGATGTAAAGGAATGGAAGAGTGAAAGCTAGGAAAACATGGGAGAATGATGCAGTGGGTTTAGGGAGGGAAATTAAGGGGATAGGAGTTAGGAAAAATTCCTAAAACAATTTGGGGAAATAGAATGGTGAGTTAGAAACACAGTGCAGGTGAAAATTTTGGAAATGGGTATGGGAAAGAGGGAAAAAGGGTCAAAACATAGATTTAACCTAGTTATCTCTGCAACAATGTAGTGAGGATTAGGGTTTGAGTGAAAATGGGGGCTATTAAAGGTATGAATGATAAATAGTGATTTGGTAAGGTATATGAGTGATGTGTGAAGGTTTTTATGTGATGAAACTAGGTGTTTTCCAGTATAAATTAACCAAACATCTCAGCAACCCAAAAACATATTTGAAAACCCTAGAAGAGGGAATCCACGCTTTTTTGAATAAATTCACTTGAAGCAGAGGTACGGGATGTTCATTTACTGGATTTGAAGCATTTGAAACTTTTTAAATGTTGTTTTGACCCTTCTCGTTGCTCCTTTGGCTTTATTTTCTATTTTTCTAACACCCATGATGGCGACAATGGTGAAAATGACTATTACTTTCCTTTCTTTCATGACATATTTGGAAATTACGATGACAAAACAAAATAAGCCTAGACCATTACCTAGATGAGGGTTTTTTGATTGATCTATGACCCTAGATTAATGATGAATGACATGAACTTGAAATTTATGATGACCATGAATGGGTGAATGGAGCATCATTAGACCTAGACAACATTCAGTGAACAAAAAATTATTTGAGAATTTGTTTGAAAACATAAAATTTTGACCAAGGACCACTACCAAATAAACGTGAAAGAGAGTATTTGATCACTGAAAATTTTGACACTAACATTGGCTCCAGTTGGTGATGGTATATCCTTTGGGAAATGGAGTTAAAAATAAAACATTGGACACTCATATGACTAACTGAAACAAACTCTAACTTTGACTCAAAAACTTGACTATTGACTGAACTTACTTATGGCAGTAGACCATCGTGATCTTAGGGCCTTCGCCTCAGGATTCAAATCTTGATGATAATTTTCCACCTACTAAAGTATAATCATGTGATATGATCCCTCCAGTGTAACCAATCTAACAAATGGCTACTTACTTGAACCCTTCTCACACTTTCCTTGAGCAGGAAGAACAAACAAAAGATAGGAAACTCAAAGTTTGCATTGAACATGTGCTCATTATCCATAAATACAAGAAGATTCATCTTCTCAAATGACTGCAACAAACTAGCAATAGGGTCTTCAAAATCATGCAAAAGGCCTTTAAAATTTTCACCTAGAACTTTATGATCATTAGATAACATTTTTAGGGTTCAACTGTGTTAATTTAGTCATTATCTATGACCATTTCCATGAGAGGTAGTCGTAACTAACTAATTTCTCATGATTTTTGAATAGTCCACTTAGCACTCATTGCGTCGGGTGATGCTCATAGGGGTGAAGAAGTGGGATTGAAACTAGTGAAATGAATCACATAGCGTCAATCATCACTTTCGGGGCTTGCACCTGGTAACCAGGACTTGCCAGGAGGTCACCCATCCCAGAACTCCTCTGTCTCAAGCGCGCTTAGCTGTGAATTTTTACCCACAATCAAGCCCACTTAGCTTGCTACCCCATTTGCAAAACCCTAGCAACTATTGTGCCTCATGAACCATTCAAGAAGATATCCCTTTACTCTTAGTATTTTAAGTATGAGGGGTTTATGATCATTATCAAAATGATTGAGTGCAACTTGGTTAACTAATATTTCTTCATATCATTTCCAAAACAAGACTTTGAATGTTCATGAAACGTTTCAATAGGAGCAATCATATCATTATGCAGAAAGAAAGATTTTTTATCATTCAAATCTACTGCGAGACATTTTGGGACAGAAATTTGTGTATAAAAACGTTGTTTGTTATTCTTTGTAAGCACATCCATAGCCATATCATGTATATCGGGATTGTTCTTTTGTGGATCAAACAATTCTGTTGTAGTCTCATTAGGTAATTCCTTTTTAAGATTATCATCTTTATTTTTATGATGGAAAACAATATCTGACACCTGATCCTATTGCAACTGTGGAATATTTTCTACATGAATTAGTTCACTACTTGCACCTTAATCACACAAAAAATGAGAAACTAGCTACAAATTTTCACTTATCTTTGGAGAAACGACATGGATATCTACATCAACTTCTTGATTGATTTCATCTCCAGCTAAAAGAGAAATAGTTGATGTTTGTATGTTTTCTACATATTGTAAATCCTCTTGATTATCATGACAACTGTTGTCACTCCTAGAGACAGCCCTGAGTTGCGAAGGACCAGTGCCTGGGTCATCTTAAAAGCCAAGAAGATTTAGAAAAACTTTCCATGGTCAGGGGCATAAATCCTCTTTTTCATAAATGATTTCATAACAAGAACTTCATAAAGTGGGACCGATACTTCAGAAACAGAGATATACAAGAAGCAATACCCAAAAGTAAACAACAAGGGTCTTATGAATTCATTATTGAAGATGAATATAAATTTTATAAGCTATGAGGGGGGGTTAGATCATGAGATGCAGTGCACAGTTATAAAAATATGAAAGTGTAGTAACAATGGCAGCAAATGAAGAGAGTATTAACTGCTGATAGGCTTATTCCCACATAATAATATATCAATAGTTAATATTAGAAGAAGAATCGATGAACGAGGTGAAACATATGAACATAATGTTATAGATCTGAGCCACATTTAAAGCACAATAGAATAATATACATGAGTATCTAAGACAGATAAATTCATTCAAGTTAATCAAGTGCTCGCATTCCAGTAGCATATAACATAAAAAAGTGTGATGAAGTGCTAAAACATTTGTATATGGATACAACAGAGGAAACACATACTGTGACCAATCTCACCAGGAATCCATCTCATAGCCAACTAATTTCATTATATTAACCCAGTGGGATGCTTCAACATAAAACACAGGAAGTCCTCAAAACTTTACAAAAATGGGGATTTAAAATTTACAAACTCTGTTCTGGAAAATCTAGAACCCTTTTATAGACTCAGCTCCTTTATTTTATAATCCCTGGTCTACCGTTAACAGAAGATATTTTTTTTGAATCAACTTCTGTCCACAGAATTATCTTTTATGTTTCTTGTCTCTATCAAAATAAAAAACCGATGATGAGAAAAAATGCCTCTCATCATTTCCGTAGTGGCCTCAGCATAAGTGCCAACCAAAAATAAAAAAACTTAAACTAAAAATAAACATGCATAGGGTGAAATGACAATTTCACCTGATATTACAAAAGTAAAAACAAATAAAAAGGCCGCTAGGGCTAGAACATGATCATCATTTTTTAGAAGAACGAGGTGAAGCTACTGTCGACTGAGTTGGAAGCACCGATGATGCAGAGGAACTATTTTTATGCTTCTGAGGAGGCGGGGACTGGAGGGATGGTGTGACGACTGGTATATTTACAAAATTATTTCATTTCTTCCATATGGTTGCCCCTGGCAGGGGCATAGTGGCAAAAATCTCCACTGAGGCTTGCATATCAGTCAATTCTAAGTAGTCCACCTATACAGCCAAGCGCTGTCTGATCTAGCAGAGAAGGGAGATATCCTTTCCTAGGGTGGAAATTATAGTCTCAGCTTTCAGACGAGTGCTTTTCTCATAAGGAAGATTTTTCTGATTCATAACTGCTGCCAACTTCTCTTCGTAATCAGTTAGACTTGAAAACACGGCAGTCATAGAATCCCAACATGATGGGAGGCTTGTTTTCATCAGCTCATCCCACTCTTCCTCAAACTTACCCACTCCCTTGGTGACCCAATCCAAACCACTTAATGCATTCACACGCGTGGTCTCTTTCTCGATTAACCTTCTAATTTCCATCACTCCCTTGAAATGGTCTTCAATCCCTTGTACTCCCAACTCTTCTGAGCACAATCCATTTAGGTAGGTGATATACTTATTGGCCATGACTACTTTCTCCTCGGATTCCGCTCATCCTTCCTACAACTTCTCTTTGCACAATCGGACGACAATTTTCTTCTCATTCATTAACATAATGAAATCCCAACACTTCCTTACCTTCGACCTGATGTCAGTCCAAATGAGATGCCTGGCTTCCAGGAGGGTTGCATTTCCTTCCATCCGATTATTTAGGTCTTTGATAACCTTCTCTTGCAGCAGCTTCTCCCTCTTCACTTTGTCCACCTCTGTTTACAGAGCCACTATTACTTTATCCTTTTGTTCCACCCTAGTCATCAACTCTTGAATTCTCTACTACATTGTATGAGCTTGCTTTTCTGAGACTTGTAGGTCTGAGAGGGCCTTGGTTAACTGTGTCAAGGTAGCACGTCCTACTGTATCGGATGTTGGGGTCACGCAGACATGAGTATCCCACTTAGCTTGCAAATCGGCCAATCTCTGTCTGAGGCCAGCCAGTTCTTCAACTGTTTTAGCATTCTCATCTCTTTCCTGAGCAATGGTATCTGAGAGGGATGATTTTTATTTTTCTGCCTAGGATAATTCCTCCAGTTTCACGTAGTCCCCATGAGGAATGTTGAGTCTCCTCTTTAATTCTGAGTTTTCGACCTCCAAATCCTAGATGATTTTCGTCCGGATTCCCTCCTTGTCGCTTCCTTTTTCAGTCATTACTCTTCTGAGATGGTGAAGGTTATTGCTGACCCCCCTAGCATTTAACCTTTCCTTTTTCAGATTCTCTACCACCTCTTTGTATTTATCTTCAAGCTTCCTTAACACGAGTGCAAGCTTCACGACCTCGTCCCTTAACATGTACCCGATGCATTGATGTAGGCCCAATTTGTCTGTTAAGGGAACCTTTGATAAATTCACAGCAACCTCCAGAGCCTTGTAGCTGATTTCAATAGCAGTAGGTTCTAGCACTGCCTTCGTGATAGTGATTATTAGTTGTTCTTTATCCATATCCAGCTCTGTGGTGAGACGGGTATGATACTTATCTATGAAACCAACCAGTTTTTCTCGAAGTTTCTCCCTCACTGTCCTATTTCTGATTTTGATTTCTTCCCTTACTTCGGCTTTGTTTACCAAAGTGGCCTATGATATCCCCGAGGGTTCTGAAGAGGAAGCACCGTCATAATTAACTCTGAAACCAACCTTGCTCTTTTCTGGCTCTCCGTATCTGATTAACTCCTCTTGAGGTAACTCATCCCAAAGGATCTCCAAATCATCACTTCTATGCTTTTTGGAGGGATGGGATCCCTCCCCTGTATCTAAACCTTACAGCTCTTCTGAAAAATTTGCCTCATCGGTTTGCCCTTTCCTACCTGTGCCCGCTGAAGCGATGTCACCCCTTCCTCCTGTTGCCAAAGATTTGGCCTCCATCTGCGAATCCAAGAGCCATGTGTCAAGGTTAGCTCTACATTCAATGAAGGGCCTAGTATCATGCACATATGTAGTGGACCTAATCTTCCTTTTCTGATTTGAGATAATTCCTTTTGGGTCATAAGGCTAGACTTTCCCCAACACTAAATCCATTCCCTGAAGCAACATCTCCACTGTGGAGAGGGCGTGTCTCGAATTTACGGTAAAAGGGTCGATGGTGGTAGGGAGCTTGAGGATATAACCCTTCTTAGCGGGAACGAAGTGGAACTAGTCCACTTTCATGGTTATTTGAGGGAAAAAACCTATATGGCAAGGAACAACTGCAGGCAGTAGGGGCTTACATCAGCACCATAAACTCTAATCTCGGTGTAATCATCAAAAAAATACCAATCCCCTATACTTTATTTGTTGCCAAAATGCAACCAGTCTTTCTGCTCGGGAAAAATCCTTGGTGGGGGGTTTTCATGAAGTATGGTGTAGGAAATGGTCATGAACTCGTTCAAAAACCTTGAGTAAACCCTCCCATTAGGTTGCTGACGTATGGAGACGTTCCACTCAAATATGGTTCTTGGTTGGTCATTCATTCTTGAGAGTTTTTCTAGGCCCAAGCTTCGAACTTGTCAACTTTCTCGAACAAAAAAAGGTAAAAGACCAGTGAGAAAAAACGGAAAGCCCGTGAAGAGGGTAGTTCTTGAAACTAGGTCTGGATGGCCGAAACCAGAAAGGTGGGGATATCCAGAATGACGCCTGGCTAAGACATGAGTTAGAGGAGGGCTATGCACTCTTTTGACAACCTCTCGACTTATCTAAGACCTAGTAACCCAGAAATGAAAGCGAGAACAGGCTGGAGGCCATATATGAATGCAGTCAAGGGCACCATGTTCGAAGACGGAATGGACATGAGGCAGGATTTTGAAATAGAGGAGAGGAATTCGCTCTGTTGTTTCCAGGGTAATTTGGAAAACTGACGCGACAAGGACGACTCTATGAGTTCGGCATATTCCGGGCAATGTGGGAAATAGAGGGCATTCTTAATGAGCTCAAGGGATATTCAAAAAACCTTCTTTCCCTGAGACGAAAGGAATACATCCCTACGTTTGTCATAGGCATCCCTGAGCCAACATATGAACTCGGTGACTGGGAAAGTGGGTGGTGAAATCTGGTAATATAGGCCAGATCGAACGACTCTGAACCAGTCTTGGAATTTCACATGACTTTCTAACAGGTTGGGCCTGAAATGAGAGACATTGAAAGGCTACTATGGGTCGCGAATGCAGGCTTGTGTATTAGTAAGGGTTTCAGGTCCATGGATGGCCCTAACTTCACGGGCTTGGGGGGTTTCTGGTTCAAATTTTATGGACTTGAATCTCCCGATGACCATTTTGAATGAGTAAAGCGAAAGGAAAACTGTAAGTAACATGAATGGCTAAATACTTGTGACCAGTGCGGAAAACCCAAGAGGGAAAGTGACGTAGGGGAGCTAAAAGCGACCTATTGCTGTAATCCAAGCTTTAACTGTTAGGCGAGTTCGTAAAAACAATTAATTTACCCAAATGAGTCTTAGGCAGGGTTAAAAAGGCCATCTTTTATGAAAAACGAGGCTTGGGTAATAGCTAGGAGGGCTGATGTCAACACTCAGGCACGTGGCATTTGGATATTGGTTGTTAGAAGCTAGGTAGGTGTGAACCACGAGCCGAGTTAATACTAGTACTGGTCGTGTACCAGCTTTTCTTACTTACCTTACCTTTGCCTTTGCGTGCTCCACATGTTCATCCCGAGGGGTCCACCGCAGAGTTCCGGCAGGGGCTTCTGAAGTCCCTTTGCGCTACACCACTAACCCACGGAACGAGCGAAACCTGCCCCACCAAGCTGTGACATCATGGGATTCCAGGGGTTGAAACTCCATACTGCTTGTGCCTTCCTTGGTGCCCCTGAAGTTTACCCACATGGAAGTGTTGTTCAAACTATCCTATTGTATGACCCGCGGCCTTTCTGCTTGGTTCTAACACATTATTTACTTCCTTTTCCGTGTTGTCTTTATGAGGGGAGAAATTTCACATATTTCCCTCATATCTCTTTGTCCGTTCACATTTCCAAATTAATATGCCTTAGCTTATTTCAAGATATATTTTCATCAAACTTTGTGAGATGAGGGTTATCATAACAACATTGGCTCCACTTGGGGATGGCGTGTTCATCCTTGGACGTGTCAAGAACTTCACAGACCACCTATGATCGATTCCTGAAAAATACGAATCTCTTCAAAATTTTCAAGCCTTTCCATGGCGGAATAAACATCAACTATTAAAATAGAAACGAAAATTATATACACACTATAATACAACAGTCTCCATGACCTGAATCAGTTTTGGAAATAAGGCTTCAAGAGCTGCCCATTTACGGGTGTCTTGAACACATCTCCTTCTAAACTCTCCAGCATGAAGGTATTATTACCTTTAACCTCACCAATTTTGAAAGGTCAAAACTAGAGGAGGTAAAACTTTCCATGTTTACCTTTGTTGGCTCTCCTAATGTCACACGTTAGTACTAAATCTCCTGTCAGCAATTCTTGGTCTTTGGCATGTTGGTCAAACAGATTTTTCATTTTCTCTTGATACTCTACTAAATAATCATCTACTTGACTACGAGTTTCTTCCAACTCTACCAATTGATTAATTCTTCTGGTCAGGTCGTTAGGTTCTTCCTGACTATCATGAAGGAACCTGGCCACAGGCAAGGCAAGCTATATTGGAAAAACTACTGCTCTACCATAGACTAGTTCATACAGAGACTTACCTGTTAATTACTAATTTGTGATTATGTTTGCCGACAATGCGAATTTTAACTGGGAATCCAAGTTTTTTTTACTTTCATTTATAGTCTTCTTTAAAGCCCTTACTAGTGTTTTGTTTGAAGACTCATCCAATCCATTTCCTTGGGGGTAATAGGCTGTCGAATGCCCCAATATGATATGGTAGTGCTGACAAAAATTGGTGAATTTCACGGACTTGAAAGCTTGTACATTGTCTGTCACAATCTTAGTCAGGCAGCCAAATCTGGATATAATATTCTCCTCTAAGAACTTGATCACTAATACATCGGTTGCATTCCTTGTAGGTATTGCCTCTACCCACTTGGTAAAGTAGTTAGTGGTGGTTAATATCCACTTATGTTGGCTATTGGATTGTGGATGAATTTCCCTGATGAAATCTATTCCCCATTGCTAAAAAAGATCTTCTATGTGTACAAGGATCATAGGGAGGGGAGCGAACTTCTTTTTTCAGCGAACCTCAGACATTTTTCACAAGCCCTGACTCGAGCATGCACATCCCCAAACAATTTAGGCCAATAGAAGCCTACCTTCAATACCTTATGGCCTATAGACCTCCAGTTGTAATGCCCTCCACAAATGCCTTCATGGAATTTAGCCATAACTTCCTCCACTTCCGTTTCTGTCAAGCACAAGATCAATATTCCCAAAGGGTCCTTCCAATATACTCGACTATTTGCAATGATATAATTTTGCAAATTTATCCTCAACGTTCGATATTTAGCCTTATCAAAGTTCGGAGGACACCTGAGAGTTAAAAGATATTCCACAATGTCTTTATACCAAGGACTGATGAGATACTTCATGTGGGTTTTTTGCATAGTTGCTTCTATCTTGGGCTATTCCTCTATGTCTCCATACAATTATCCAACTCCCGTGGATAGGTTAATTCCTAGGGCCTGACAGTTGGAATTAGACAAAATCTTAGCTAGACCCTGTCCCTTGATGAGCTTTGTGGGCTGGATTTCCTATTCGTATTCCTGGATTTTAGCAATCCATTTTCCCCTTTTGCCCTCACTATCCCCTTGAATCAAAATATCTTTAACTGTAGCTGTGGGTATGAAAGCAGTGATAGATGACTGTAAGACATACATTCGGAATGATTTTAAGGATTTCACCAAATCATATGCCTGTTTTTCTAGAATATTGTATTTTAACTCGGCATCTCGAAGTACCTGGCTAAAAAAGGCAATGGGTTGTTCATATCCTTCCTCATCTTTCTGCAAAAGTACTGCGGCCACAGTATGGGAGGAAGCAAATGAGAAGATCATGAATGGTTTACTGTAATCTAGTCCTACTAACATTGGGGCTTCTGCAAAAGCACTCTTGATCCTATTAAATGCTTCTCTCAAATCATTCGACCACGTCACCTCATTATTTTTCTTAAGCATATCAGTGATATGCTGGACTATTTCTGCATAGTTCGGGATGAACCTTCTTAAGAAGTTTATGCACCCAAGGAAAACCTTAACTTCTTTCTTATTATGAGGTAAGGATATCCCATTTATCACTTCCACCCTTTTTGGGTCAATTTTTACTCCAGCTTTGGTAACAATATGCCCTAGTAATTTCCCTTCTTCTAAAGCAAACATGGAATTCTGGGGGTTTAGAGATAGACAATACCTGCGGAATTTTTCAAAAGTCTGTTGTAAATGTTCCACATGTTCAGCATCATCCTTTGAGAAGACTGTGATATCATCCAAATACACCACTACAAACGTATCTTGCTCTCCTATGAAAGCGACGTCCATTGCTCTCTGAAAGGTGGCCCCGACATTTATCAGACCAAAAGGCATACGGGCATACATGAAGGTACCCCATGGTATGGTGAACATCGTCTTCTTCTGATCTTCTAGAAGTACTGCCACCTGATTTTACCCCGAGAATCCATCCATCATGCACATTTGAGAATACCCAACCAGTTTTTGTAGTATGTGATCTATTTTAGGGAGGGGATAATTATCTTTAAGAGAAGCCCTATTCAAGTTTTGAAAGTCTACACACAACCTTATTGCTCCATTTTTCTTTCGGACTGGCACCAAATTAGCCACCCATTTTGAATACCTCAGAGGTACAATAATATTGGCCTTTAGTAGCTTTTTGATTTCTTTCTCTATAGCAGGGAGTAGCAAAGGATTAATATGCCTTAGTTTCTGCTTATGCGGCTTGGCCTCAGCCCTCAATGGGATCATATGTTGGATAATACTTATGTCAAATTTTTTGAGATCGTGGTAAGAGCAAGCAAAAACATCCTTATAGAAGTGAAACAGTTTCACATACCTTTCTCTGTGTTCTTCCAGGACTCCTTTAGATAATTTGATTATCTTGGGTTCTTCTTCCATCCCAACATTAATCTCTTCCACCTGTGCTTCTGGTGTTAGTTTGTTTGGGCTAGCGGGAACTTCGTTCTTATCAAATAGCCTTTCCAAGGGTACCAGCCCTCTAGGGATCACGTTTCCTTTCAACTGTAGCACTTTATGACCAGCCACCATCTCTTTCCATCTATGTTGGGACTTTTATTCAGTTTCCTCTTCCTCCCCAGTATCAATAACCAAGTTAGTGAATTCCCCGATAGTCTCCATGAAAAGTTTCATCTAATCCTCACCTTCAAACACTTGCCAATGTTTGACATTGTCTGGAATGGAAGGATGATAACACACCTCCACTTCATATCTCAAAAGTGGATTCTGAGGTGGATGGAAATTGCTTGCTACTACGACCAATGAGTCTACTATCTGGTTCTGATCTCTCAGCATAAACTATATGTTGAATGCCAAGAAAAAATTCTCTACCAGGTCCCACACTTCATTCATGTATGCCCTCAGGCGAGGGTGTTTGGCTTGACACTAGTTCTTTATTTGCTTGACCACCAACTCTGAATCTCCAAAAACTTTAAGGCTCTGAATGTTCATACACTTGGCGGTTTGCAAGCCCAAGAGTAAAGCTTCATACTCTGCCACATTTTTAGTTGCCTCATACTCCAATTTGAAAGAGAAGGGCACTAATTGTCCATTAGGGGAAATCAGGAGGACCCCTACTCCATTTTCGTCTCTGGAGTTTGCTCCATCAAAGTGTAAGGTCCACATTCCCCTTTCATCACCACTTGAGGGATGTTGGGGCTTTAGTAAGTTGAATGATGGTTCCTGCAGAAACTCCTGATCTTCCTCCAGCATCAGACAAGAGAACTCTCCTTCCTTTCTATACACCAGAGAGTTTACCGAGCCATCGGCTTTAGTTTCCATATTTACCAATCTTGATTCCCTATACAGCCTTCTTTCGTGTCCTCCAAACACTGGAATAGTTGCATAGGTCAGATCCAGCATGATCAACCCTCCAATATTAGTACCCCAAAATTTGGAGAGAAGTATTCCGAAATAGGCTAGGATATCTGCAACAACTATATCCATGATGACACTCTTGGCTGGGATCTGAGCCAGATTTACGACTAGGTCTTTAATAATCCCTAGACATTTAGCCCTTTTAGAGTCAAACGAATAGAGATCTTTGTAGGGTCGGGAGATATGTATACCTACATGTTCCATGACTGAAAGTGGTAACAGATTATGTGAAGCTCCCGAATCCAGCATACAGTTATGTAACAACAAATCATGGATGACTAGAGAAACATAAAAAGGTGGTGTTGCAGAGTCTAACTCTTCTACATGGGGGAAAAAAACTACCATAGGCCTTTCTTCTTGAAGGTTAAGGGAGTCAGGGGGTGACGTTACTTCATGAGGGAGCATGAATTGGGAGACTTTAGCTTTATAGGAGGGTTGTTTCATAATTTCAACCAAAGGCACAGGGATTTTGACTTTCTCTAACTCTTTTTGGAGATTGAACAGAGTGCCCCCTTTTTCTAAAGAGGTCTCTTTTGTTTCCTTAATGAGCATAGAAGGTTTTTCGATAGAGGAAATACCTTTAGCATGAGTAAGAGGGTCAGGTATGGAATTGGATGATGACGCAGAAGCACCTTTATGGGCGCATGGTTCTTCGATGGGTTTCTTTCCTTTGTTATCAGTCTTGGGGAGGATATTTTCCTTAGAATGTGATTCTTACTCCTGATCTTGAGTACGAGTCTGCTTCCTGGAAGACCGAAGATCATACTTCTTATGGAATTGGGCTTGCATAAAATCAGCAAACTGTTGGGTGTGGAGCCTGATTTTCATCCTGATTCAAAGATCCTTGTTTTAGCTGGATGTATACCCCAGGAAAACTGTACACCCTTGCAGTGCGGGGGTGCGGGGGGGACTTGCCCCCCGCAGGGTCCGGGGGGACTATCCCCCCGGCTGGGGGATCTGGGGGCCAACGGTCCCCCGGTGGGGGTTTCGGCGGCAGCGCCCCCAAAGCTAAAAACAGATGTAAAATTGCCTTGTAAAAGTATAATAATTTCTATTCAATCTGAGTCGTTCATTAGGCGGACGATCCGACAATAGAAGTTATGTTTCGTTTAGGGTTTTTTTCCCTAGAAGGCAACCCCTCTCTTTGTATGAGGGTATTGTATTGTAGCTGTGTATATATATGTGTATTCTCTGAGCGGGAAATAGATAGGGAGACTATGGGAGAGAATAGAGGATATTACGGCAGATCTGCTGTAGATTTTGTCTCTTCATTCTGCTGGATAATAGAAAGGAAGGATTGGCTGTTCAGGGTGGACGTAGCCAAAACTGGGTGAACCACATATATCTGTGTCTCTCTGGTTTTATGTGTTTTGTGTGCTTGTATTTTCCGCATATTTTATGTGTTGCATTTCTCCATAATATATAATTTTCTAACAACTGGTATCAAAGCCGAAGGTATATTTGGCTGATAAACTCTTAGGAAAGAAGGGTTCCTAGTTCGAGTGGGAGCAATGGCGGAAGATGGTAAGTTTAGGTTCAAGAAATTTAATGGCCAAAACTTCCCACTGTGAAAGATGTAGAGGGAATATTATCTGTATCAGAAAGATATGTACCTACCATTGAGTAGAAAAACAAAGAAGCCAGTGGCCATGACAGACGCGAAATGGAACATTCTCGATAGAAAGGCTCTCGGAACAGTACGGTTGTGCCTTGCGGCGTCAGTTTCCTTCAACATTTCGAAGGAAACAAAAACAGAAGGTTTGATGCAGACTTTGGCGAAACTATATGAAAAACCCTCTACCTCAAACAAGGTATTTATTATGAAACAATTATTTAATATGAAGATGTCGGAAGGTGGATCTGTTGCAGACCATTTAAATGATTTTAATACAGTTACCAGTCAGTGAAGTTCTGTAGGAGTAAACTTTGATGATGAAGTTAGAGCTCTGTTATTTCTGTGCTCATTGCCAGAAAGCTGGAATGGTTTAGTTATGGTCATTAGTAACTCTGTCTCTGGATCTAGTACTTTAAAGTTTGATGATGTTGTCGGTGCCATCCTTAGCAAGGAAATGCGACAAAAAAGCTCCGGTGAGACATCGGGTAATGCTTTGAGTGCAAAGTCTAGGGGAAGGAGAATGGAAAGAGGAAAGAGCTTGGGATATCGCAGTAAATCAAGGAAAGGCAGATCCAAGTCCAGATCGGGGATAGTGTGCTGAAAATGCAGAAAGAAAGGACACCTAAAGAAATACTGTAGATCTCGGAAGGGAAAAGAAGGAGATGCACGGCAAGAAAACAATCATGAAGAAAATGTGACAGGTGATGTGTTACAAGATTCTTTGATTCTTTCTTTCGAAAATGTTATTGATTCTTGGGTTGTAGATTCAGGGGCTTCATTCCATGCCACACCTGATAAGAAATATTTTCATGACTATATTCAAGGAGATTTTGGACAAGTTCGTTTGGGTGATGATAAACCCTGTAAAATTGTTGGAATGGGTAAGGTACTTGTAAAACAGCAGAATGGAAACCAATGGCTATTAAAGGAGGTAAGGCATGTTCCAGATCTAAAGAAAAATCTGATTTCAACAGGGCAGTTAGGCAGTGAAGGTTGTGTGACAACTTTCACAGATAAAACTTGGAAGGTCACCAAAGGAGCCCTGGTAATATCAAAAGGAGAAAAGGTGGTACATTCTATTTATGCAATGGTATTTCTAACTCTTTTAATGCTTTAACTTCCAAAGGAGTAGATGCAGCATTATGGCATCATAGGCTTGTACACATGAGTGAGAAGGGGATGAAGATTCTTCACTTAATAAATTTGTTGCCAGGTTTGAAGAATGTTTATTTGGATTTCTGTGAAAATTGCATTTATGGAAAACAAAAGAGAGTCAGATTTTTCAGAGTTGGGAAAGAAAAGAAGAGCAAAAAATTGGAGCTTGTGCATACAGATGTATGGGGACCTGCTCAGGTATCATCTCTCAGTGGCTCTCACTATTATGTTACGTTTATTGATGATGCAACTAGAAAAACTTGGATTTATTGTATTCAAAATAAATATGATGTATTTGATACTTTCAAGAAATGGAAAGCTTTTGTTGAAATTGAGACAGGAAAGAAGTTGAAGTGTCTCAGATAAGATAATGGAGGTGAATATTGCAGTAAAGATTTTGACAGGTACTATTCAGAGCATGGAATTTTTAGAGAGAAGACAATTCCAAGAACACCACAAGAAAATGGTGTGTCAGAAAGGATGAACATAACAATCATGGAGCGTGCAAGATGCATGAGATTGCATGCAGTATTGCCTTTACAATTTTGGGCAGATGCTGTAGATACTTTTGTTTATCTAATAAACAGAGGGCCTTCAATTTCCTTGGATGGTAGTATTCCAGAGGAAGCATGGACAGGTAAAAAGGTAAACTACTCTTTTTTAAAGCCTTTTGGTTGTGAGGCCTTTGTCCATATTAATAAAGAAAATGGAACAAAGCTTGAGGAAAAATCAAGGAAATGTACCTTTATTGGATATGGTGTTAATGATTTTGGTTATCTCTTATATGATTATAAAAATCACAAAATAATTAGGAGCATAGATGTAATATGCAATGAAAAGGTCTTGTATAAGAATTAGTTGCATGAAAAGAAACAGGAAAAAGAAAGCAAGGAATACACGGTTCTTGATGAGATAACTGAAAAAGTAAAGGTGCCTGAAAATAATAATAATCAAAAACCACAGCAGCAGTAACCACCACAATAGCAATAGGCACCTCAAACACCTGAAATTTGTGTTAGAAGATCTACCAGGATAAGTAGACCCCCTGAATGATACTCTCCTTCATTATATTATTTATTGCTAACTGATTCTGGTGAACCTGAATTTTATGAAGAAGCAATGCAGGTTGAAAGCAGGAAGAAGTGGGAGCTAGCCATGGATGAAGAGATGGACTCCTTAATGCATAACCAGACTTGGGACTTATTCAGGTTGCCTGCAGGTAAAACTACATTGCAGAATAAATGGGTTTACAGGCTGAAGGAAGATGATGGAGGAAAACAAAGGTACAAAGCTAGACTTGTGGTGAAGGGGTTTACACAGAAGAAAGGTATTGATTTTGATGAAATATTTTCTCCTATTGTTAATATGACTTCAATCGGAACTATTTTAAGTCTTGTAGCAGTGGAAGATTTACATCTTGAACAGTTAGATGTAAATACAAAATTTCTCCATGGAGATTTGGAGGAAGAGATATACATGCAAAAACCAGAAGGATATGAGGTCAAAGGGAAAGAAAAATTGGTGTGCAAGTTAAAGAAGAGCTTGTATGGCTTAAAACATGCTCCAAGGTAGTGGTATCTAAAATTTGACAAGTTTATGTCTGAACAAGGTTATACTAGATGTCACTCTGATCATTGTGTTTATCGGAAAAAGAAAAATGATGGCAGCTATATTATATTGTTATTGTATGTAGATTACATGCTTATTGCAGGGTCTAACATGCAGGAAATAAATGTGCTCAAACAAAAATTGGCAAATTCATTTGCAACGAAGGATTTGGGAGCTTCAAAATAGATCCTTGGTATGAGAATAACCAGAGATAGGAAAAATCGCAGATTAACACTGTCTCAGAATGAGTACATACAAAAGGTGTTGAAAAGATTTAATATGCACAATGCAAAACCAGTTAGTACACCTTTTGCTAGCAATTTCAAACTTAGTAAGGAGATGTGCCCAAAGGCCCAAGAAGACATGGATTATATGTCTAAAGTTCCATATGCATCAGCAATTGGAAGCTTAATGTATGCAATGGTCTGCACAAGGCCTGATATTTCACATGCAGTGGGAGTTGTAAGTAGGTACATGAATAATCCAGGAAAATAACATTGGATGGTAGTAAAATGGATTCTCAGATATTTGAGAGGTACCAAAAATCAAGAATTATGCTTTGGTGGTTCAAACATTGCTCTACATGGATATGTTGATGCAGATATGGTAGGTGATAGAGATAACAGGAGGAGCACTACAGGATATTTATTTACTGTAGGTGGAACAACTGTCAGTTGGGTTTCAAAAATCCAAAGTTTTGTTGCACTTTCAACAACAGAAGCAGAGTATGTTGCTGCTACAGAGGCTAGTAAAGAAATGATTTGGTTACAAAGGTTTATGGGTGAATTGGGTAAGAAGCATGATATGGGCACGTTATACAGTGATAGCCAAAGTGCCATTCATCTTGCAAAGAACTCAGCATTTCATTCTAGGACTAAACACATACATCTCAAGTACCATTTCATATGGTCAGTATTGGAAGATGGAGAGTTGAAGCTGGAAAAGATACACACTAGCCAGAAACCTGCAGATATGCTAACAAAAGTTGTAACCAAGGAGAAACTAAGAATGTTCTTAGTTTCAATTGGTATTCGAGGAAGATGATGAAGATGAGAAACAGCCAGGTCCAAAGAGGAGTCATTGTCCAACAAATGAATTAGTGGTGGAGTTGCTACAATCAATCTCCAAGTGGGAGATTGTTGGGTATGGAGCCTGATTTTCATCCTGATTCAAAGATCCTTGTTTTAGCTGGATGTATACCCCAGGAAAACTGTACACCCTTGCAGCAAGGGGGTGCGGGGGGGACTTGTCCCCCTCGTGGGGTCCGGGGGGATTGTCCCCCCGGCTGGGGGGTCCGAGGGCCAGCGGTCCCCTGGTGGGGGTTTCGGGGGCAGCATCCCCAAAGCTAAAAACAGATGTAAAATTGCCTTGTAAAATAATAGTAATTTCTAGTCAAGTTGGGTTGTTCATTAGGCGGACGATCTGACGATATAAGTTATGTTTTGTTTAGGGGTTTTTTCCCTAGAAGGAAACCCCTCTCTTTGTATGAGGGTATTCTATTGCGGTTATGTATATATATTTGTATTCTCTGAGTGGGCAATAGATAGGGAGACTGTGAGAGAGAACAGAGGATATTACAACGGATCTACTGTAGGTTTTGTCTCTTCATTTTTCTGGATAATAGAAAGGAAGGACTAGTTGTTCGGGGTGGATGTAGCCCAAACTGGGTGAACCACATATATCTGTGTCTCTTTGGTTTTATGTGTTTTGTGTGCTTGTATTTTCCACATATTTTATGTGTTGCATTGCTCCATAATATATAATTTTCTAACACAAACTGTTTGCGGTAATCATCTATGTCAGGTTCTTCAGTGGGGTTTACCTTTCCCCCTTCTTCTTCCTCTTCTTCCTGTAGGTAAATTTCTACCTCTTCACCTTCTGAATAAGCAAAGAATTGATCATCTTGCCCATCTGGAGCATCTTTAGCAGGGCCCTCCATTTGTCCCTCCAAATATAAAGGGTGTTGAATGTGGTCTTGTTGCCCTTTTATGTCTCTTTGCAAGATCTATAGAGGTGGTTTCCTATGCTACTGAATATACCCTCTGTTAAAAGCAGGTTGGGCTGGATGAGGAGAGGCATTCTTCGCTTCGAGTTCGAGTTTCACCAGTTTGTTAGAAGGATTCTTAATCATTTTTTTCATCTCTTCTGTCTTATAATCTGAGACTTACTTTTCTTGACTCAAAGAAGAGGCTTCTTCTTTACCCTTTCGTCTAAAATCGTGATCCAATCTGCCTTTTGAATTTCCTGTAGAAGCGAAGTTACCTTCCACTTCTAAAGCATCTATCTGATCTTGTTCAAGAGAAACATATTTTCTCTCCCTTAGCATGAAGCTGAATTCAGATTCGAAAGCTCCCACAAACACTACCTTAGCAGCAGCTTGGGGGGGCTTTATATTAGCTGGTAGGTTGGTGTATAGCTTATTAAACCTCTTTATAAACTCTGCTATCTCTTCGTTGTGTATTTTCTTTGACGTATTAAACTCTATGAGACAATAGCCATGGTCTCTTCTCTCTCCCCCTTCAGGGTGAAATAATTCTCCATCTCTTCCCAGTTGGTAATGGAGTTATCTCCAAGAGTTTTAAACCACTTCCTTACTTCTCCATCCAGAGATGGGACTAGTAACCTCAGAACTACACCCAACTGTTCTACATTGAAATTATCTGTAAAAGCACAGAAATCTTCCAAGTGCTTTTATGCAGCACTTATGTCTTCCCTGGTAAACCGAGGTAAGTGCTTCATGTAGTCTTGGGGCAAGTCACTCAGAATCTGTGGTAATGCCAGATGGGCATGTTTATTCAACAAGAATCCGGGAACAACCATGAGAGGTGGTGGAGCTAGAGGTAGGTTTTGCTGAATAACACTAATAATATGTTGGAAAGTAGTATGTAAGTTTGTTTGAACGAGTAGGATTTGAGGAATGGACACTTGCTTTATTTCTTCAGCTTCTGGGGTAGGATGTAAAACGAATTTTGATGTATCTACTGACTCTGTTTCGTCTTTTACCTCCAACTGTTCATGAAAAATATTATCTGGTGGGTATTCAAGCACTCTAGCAATAGATCCAAGACCTTGAACCTAAGCTTGCTGGGAGGAAGATGGGGACCCTTCTAGGGAGAGTCTAGGTATATCTGTATGAGTGGGTTGCTTCTCCTTCCAGATTCTCTTAAATAAAAAAATTTCTGGATCAGATACGGAGGGTGTTCTCAATTGAGAAGTATCCGACCTTAGGTGAGGCTTTTGATAAGCCAGGACTACAAATAGATTTAGAAATTTTGAAATATTGTGGAGTCGCCAAGGTGAGGGATACACAACTCTCAACCCTTCATGCTCACCTGCTCTTGAAGGGTGATTATGATTTTGTCATACCCAGGGATAATTTTCAAAATCATTCCCCGCCAACGGCACCAAAAAGATGTTGTCACTCCTAAAGACAGCCCTGAGTTGCGAAGGACCAGTGCCTAGCTCATCTTAAAAGCCAAGAAGATTCAGAAAAAATTTTTGTGGTCAGGGGCATAAATTCTCTTGTTCGTAAATAATTTCATAACAAGAACTTCATAAAGTGGGACCGAGACTTTAGAAACAGAGATATACAAGTAGCAATACCCATAAGTAAACAACAAGGGTCTTATGAATTCATTATTGAAGATTAATATGAATTTTATAAGCAGTGAGGGGGGCCAGATCATGAGACACAGTGCACAATTATTAAAATATGAAAGCGTAGTAACCATGGCAGTAAATGAAGAGAGTATTAATTGCAGATAGGCTTATTCCCACATAAGAATCTATCACTAGTTAATATTATAAGAAGAATGAATGAATGAGGTGAAACATATGAACATAATGTTATAGCTATAAGCCATATTTAAAGCACAACAAACTAATATACATGAGTATCTGAGACAGAAAAATTCATTCAAGTTAATCAAGCGCTTGCATTCTAGTAGCATATAACATAAAAAAGAGTGATGAAGTGCTAAAACGTTTGTATATGGATATAACAGAGGAAACACATACTATGATCAATCTTGCCAGGAATCCATCTCATAGCCAACTAATTTCATTATAGTCTCCCAGTGGGATGCTTCAACATAAAACACAAGAATTCCTCAAAGCTTTACAAAAATGGGGATTTACAATTTACAAACTCTGTTCTAGAAAATCTGGAACCCTTCTATAGACTCAGGTCCTTTCTTTTATAATCCTTGGTCTACCGTTAACAGAAGATTTTTTTTTTTGAATCAACATCTGTCCATAGAAATATATTTTATGTTGCTTGTCTCTATAAAAATCAAATACCGATGATAAGGAAAAACACCTCTCATCATTTCCGTAGTGGCCTCAACATAAGCGCCAACCAAAAATAAAACAACTTAAACTGAAAATAAACATGCATAGGGTGAAATGACAATTTCACCTGATATTACAAACATAAAAACCAATAAAAGGGCCACTAGGGCTAGAAAATGATCATCATTTTTTAGAAGAATGAGGTGTAGCCGCTGCCGACTGAGTTGGAAGCACCGATGACGTGGAGGAACTAGTTTTATTCTTCTGAGGAGGCGGGGACTAGAGGGATGGTGTGACGACTAGTATATTTACCAAATTACTACATTTCTGCCATATAGTTTCCCCTAGCAGGGGCACAGTGGCGAAAATATCCACTGAGGCTTGCATATCAATCAATTCCGAGTAGTCCACCTGTACAGCTTAGCATTGTCTGATCTAGCAGAGAAGGGAGATATCCTTTCCTAGGGCGGCAATTATAGTCTCAGCTTTCAGACGAGCAGTTTTCTCATAAGGAAGATTTTTCTGATTCATAACTGCTGCCAACTTCTCTTTGTAATCACTTAGACTTGAAAACGCGGCAGTCATAGAATCCCAGCATGATGGGAGGCTTTCTTTCACCAGCTCATCCCACTCTTCCTCAAACTTACCTAATCCCTTGGCGACCCGATCCAAACCACTTAATGCATTCACGCGCATGGTCTCTTTCTCGATTACCCTTCTAATTTCCATCACTCCCCTGAAACGGTCTTCAATCCCTTGTACTGCCAACTCTTCCGAGTGCAATATGTTTAGGTAGGTGATATACTTCTTGGCCATGACTAATTTTTCCTCGGCTTCCACTCGTCCTTCCTGCAACTTCTTTGCACAATTGGACGGAAATTTTCTTCTCATTCATTAACATAATGAAATCCCAACAGTTCCTTACCTCCAACCTGATGTCAATCCAAATGAGACGCCTGGCTTCCAAGAGGGTTGTGTTTCCTTCCATCCGATTATTTAGGTCTTTGATAACCGTCTCTTGTAGTAACTTCTCCCTCTTCACTTCATCCACCTCTGTTTGCAGGGCTTCTATTAATTTATTGTTAGTTCCACCCTAGCCATCAACTCTTGAATTCTCCGCTGCGTTGTATGAGCTTGTTTTTCTGAGACTTCTAGGTCTGAGAGGGCCTTCGTTAATTGTGTCGAGGTAGCACCTATTGTATCGGATGTTGGGGTCACGTGGACATGAATATCCCACTTAGATTGCAAATAGGCCAATCTTTGACTGAGGGCAACCAATTCTTCAACTATTTTGGCATTCTCATCTCTTTCCCAAGCAATGGTATCTGCGAGGGCTGATTTTTCCTTTTCCGTCTGGGCTAATCCCTTCAGTTGCACGTAGTCCCCACAAGGAATGTTGAGTCTCCTCTTTAATTATGAGTTTTTGACCTCCAAATCCAGGATGATTTTCGTCTAGATTCCTTCCTTGTCACTTCCTTTTTCACTCATTACTCTTCTAAGATGGTGAAGGTTATTGCTGACCCCCCTAGAATTTGACCTTTCCTTTTTCAGATTCTCTACCACCTCTTTGTATTTATCTTCAAGCTTCCTTAATGTGAGTGCAAGCTTCACGACCTTGTCCCTTAGCATGACCCCAATGCATTGATGAAGGCCCATTTTTTCGGTTAAGGGAACCTTTGATAAACTCACAGAAACCTCCAGAGCCTTGTAGCTAATTTCATTAGTAGTAGGGTCTAGCACTGTGTCTGTGATATTGATTATTAGCTATTCTTTATCCATATCCATCTCTGTGGTGAGTTGGGTATGATACTTATCTATGAAACCAACCAGTTTTGCTAGAAGTTTCTCCCTCACTGTCCTATTTCTACTTTTGATTTCTTCCCTTACTTCGGCTCTGTTTACCGAATCAGCCTGTCATATCCCTGAGGGTTCTGAAAAGGAAGCACCATCATAATTGACTCTGAAACCAACCTTGATCTTAGCTGGCTCTCCATATCTGATTAACTCCTCTTGAGGTAACTCATCCCAGAGGATCTCCACATCATCACTTCTATGATTTTTGGAGGGATGGGATTCCTCCCCTATATCCAAACCTTCTGGCTCTTCCGAAAAATCTGCCTCATCGGTCTACCCTTTCCTGCCTGTGCCCGCTAAAGCAGTGTTACCCATTCCTTCTAATGTCGAAGATTCAGCCTCCATATATGAAGCCAAGGGCCATGTGTCAAGGTTAGCTCTCCATTCAATGAAGGGCCTATTCTCATGCTCATATGTAGTGGACCTAATCTTTCTTTTCCGATTTGAGATAATTCCTGTTGGATCATAGGGCCAGACTTTCCCTAGTACTAAATCCATTTCTTGAAGCAGCATCTCCACTGTGGAGAGGGCGTGTCTCGAATTTATGGTAAAATGGCCGATGGTGGTAGGGAGCTTGAGGATATAACCCCTCTTAGCGGGAACAAAGTGGAACTAGTCCGCTTTCATGGTTTGGAGAATGTATTCGAGGGCGAAAACTCGCATGTCAAGGAACAGAGGCAGGTGGTAGGGTGGTACATCAGCACCATAGACTCTAATCTTAGTGTAATCATTAAACAAATACTAATCCCCTGTACTTTCTTTGTCGCAAAACTGTAACCATTCTTTGTGCTCAGGAAAAATCCTAGGCGAGGGGTTGTCATCAAGTATGGTGTGGGAAATGGTCATGAACTCATTCAAAAACCTTGAGTAACCCCTCCCATTAGGCTGCTGACGTACTGAGACACTCCACTCAAAGACGGTTCTTGGCTGGCCGTTCATTCTTGAGAGTTTTTCTAGGCCCAAAGCTTCGAACTTGTCAGCGTGCTCGAACATAAAAAGGTAAAAGACCAGTGAGCAGAAATGGAAATCCCCCTTGAAACTGGGTCTGGATGGCTGAAGCCAGAAAGGTGGGGATATCCAAAACGACACCCGGCTGAGACATGAGACAGAGGAGAGCTATGCACTCTTTTGACACCCTCTCAACTTCTCTAAGACCTAGCAACCTAGAAATGAAAGAAAGAATAGGCTAGAGGCCATTTGTGAATGTGGTCAAGGGCACCATGTCCGAAGACGGGATGGATGTGAGGCGGGAGTCTGAAATAGAGGAGAGGAATTCGCTCTTCTCTTTCTAGGGTAATTTGGAAAACTGACGTGACAAGGACAACTCTATGAATTTGACATATTACGGGTTGTGTGGGAAACAGAGGGTGTTCTTAATGAGCTCAGGGGATATTCAAAAAACCTTTTTTCCCTTAGCCAAAAGGAATACATCCTTGTGTTCGTCATAGGAATCCCTAAGCCAACATATGAACTCAGTGACTGGGAAATTGGGCGGAGCAATCTGGTAATATAGGCCAGAATGAATGACTCTGAACTGGTCTTGGCCTTTCACATGACTTTCTAACAGGTCGTGCTTGACACAGGAGACATTGAAAGGGTATTGTGGGTCACGAATGCAGGCATGTGTATCAGTAAGGGGGTCAGGTCTAGGGATGGCCCTAACTTCACGGGCTTGGGGGGTTTCTGGTTCATATTTTCTGGACTTGACTTTCCCGACGACCATTTTGAATGAGTAAAGGGAAGGAAAACTGTAAGGAATAGGAATGGCTAAATACCTGTGACTAGTGTGGAAAACCCAAAAGGGAAAGCGACGCGGGGGGGTTGAAAGTGACCTATTGATGTAATCCAAGCTTTAACTATTAGGCGAGTTCGTAGAAAAAGTAATTTACCCAAATGAGTCTCATGCAGGGTTAAACAGGCCATATTTTACGAAAAATGAGTCTCAGGTAATAGTTAGGATGGCTGATGTCATAAGGACATCGACACTGAGGCACGTGGCATTTGGCTATTCACTGTTAGGAGCCGGGTAGGTGTGAGCCACGAGCTGAGTTAATACTGGTACTAGTATTGTACCAATTTTCCTGACATACCTTACCTTTGCCTTTGCATGCACCACCTATTCATCCCGAGGGGTCCACCACAAAGTTCCAGCAGGGGCTTGTGAAGTCCCTTTTCCCTGCACCACTAGCCCATGAAATAGGTGAAACCTACCCCACCCCACCAAGCTGTGACGTCATGGGATTCTGGGGGTCGAAACTCCATACTCCTTGTGCCTTCCTTGGTGCCCCCAGAATTTACCCACGTGGCAGTGCTGTTCGAATTGTCCCGTTGTATGACTCGCAGCCTTTCTACTTGGTTCTAACACATTATTCACTTCCTTTTCCACGTTGTCTTTATGAGGGGAAAATGTCACATATTTCCCTCATATCTCTTTGTCTGCTCAAATTTCCCAATTAATGTGCCTTAGCTTATTTCAAGATATATTTTCGCCGAACCTTGTGAGATGAGGGTTATCATAACAACAACAACTATCCTGAGAAGAGAATTCACAAAGTGCCTCTAACATATCCTCATCATCCATAAATTATATATCCTCATCAATACTTTCAAGATACTGAATGTAACCCTCAAAATTATCACAACAATTCTGTACCAGCAACAAAAATGGATAAAACTCTTTATAGTTTTCAAAGAAAATTGAATGAAAATACTTTAAAGAACATATAATAGATGGTCTCAACCATTCATACCATGTTCTTTATTTATCTTCCAGAGTAGCCATAAATATGTTCATTAAGAAATCCTTAGGAAACTTAATTTTAAGTCTATGTACATGCATATGAAACTTGATCAAGTGCAAGGCAGCGCCATCTTTCTTTTCATCTTTGAACATGGGAAGATAAGATAACCAATCAACACGAGGCATAGGATTTGGAAAGCCATGGATATGAGGAAAATCCATAAGATCATACCTGGCATTCCTTCTTGCAGTTGAATCCATCTTGAAAATAGTGAATTCACCAAGAAATTCTTCAAGCTATCAGTTTTTGAACAGTGGAGTCACCATGAAAACTCTGAACTTTTGGAGTCTTCGACACTGGATTCGCCATGTGAAAGATGCACAATATTCTTGTTCCTAACCATTGTTCACCATCAACAATTAGAGAAAATATTTTTATTTCTTTCTCGAGAAATATTTAACCTTAACTCCTAGGAAATGGCACCAAAAATGTTATCACTCCCTCTGTTTCCCAAGGCTGAGAATGGAGACTGAAGGAGGTAACCTCAAACCAATCTTTGGGTTTGGTAGCTAACCCTACCAAAATCATATATGGCTCTCTCAATGTAACTTTTACAGTCAGTTAGGTGATTGTATATGTAATGCTCTTAGGATATATATAAGCTCAGTGAATTAAAGTTTTGTTTTGAAATTTTGCTGGATGGGAATGACAATCAAGGAACTAGGTCTAGGTTTTAGGTCTGATTTCAAAGGTACAACTGCAGAGATGAAGATAATACCATGTAGGTATAACTAATAAAATACTTAAATTTCCATTTTGTATCATGTTTGAAAAGAGAAAGAGAGTCAAAATTAGCATGAATACATGATTTCATTCATCAAAAGAGGTAAAACAAATTCATGAAAATCTTATAAAACAGGGCATAAAAAGCAATAATTTTGTTCATAGACTCATAATATCATCATATAGAAGCATACATATGATGGAAAAAAAACATAAACATTAAATTTGATGTTTTTACTGATAAAAAACAATGTTAATAATCATACCACTGAAGTTCCATAATTATAGCTGCAACATGTCTTTGATTTCACTAAAAATGTTTGTACATAAACTCCACACTGCAAGTAACAACTATCCAACCTATAAATGACTTGAGTTGGACTAAATATAGAAAATAGAGAATATTTCACCTAATTGGTTTGAAACTTGATTCAAAATGCATCATAGATGCACCGATTCAGTCATTACCTAGAATTTAGGAAAGTTAAAAATAGTCCCCCCAAATTTAGCTAATAACTAGGAGTGTTTGTCCCCTTGAGTAATTACATGATTCCTCAACAATGAGGGGAAAAAAATACTCCCTTATCCAGAAAACACCTCATAGGACAGTTGTGACCTTGATATTTGGACCAATTTCATTGACACATATCCAGAAAGTATCCAAGACAGAAGCACCATGCCACTTACAGAAGCATCACACTTTTCAGCAGAAGTGTCGCGCCACTTTGAGGGTGTTTTTAGGTGGCTTTAAGGAATCTTCCTGCTGATATGAATATTGGGAAATGTATCCCTATATGTCCTATATCCAACCCAACCTTGAAACTAGAAAAACACCACCTGCAAGACCTTCAAAACTCCATTTTCCAAGCTTACTCTAGAAGTGTCACGCACAGGGAAAAACAGTGGCAGAAGCATAAAAAATAGGGTGTTTTTTGGGGTTTTCTCCAAATTTGGGAGGTGTCATGAAAAAAAAAGACCATATATAGAATGTAGAATAAAAATTGAGTCCAAAAATGTAGATAAAACATCATTTGGAGCCTCTGAAAAAGAAGCGTCGCGCAACTGCGTGATGCTTCTATACATCCAAAATTGTCAAAATTCCAAACTTTTCCAAAAAATTTCTGCAAAAATAGGGCTCCAAGATGGATCAATATCTCTCTAACCATAAATTTTTTTTAATAACCAAGAGATTAGTTTGTTCTTTGGTATTTTATGAACAAAAACCTCCTCCAAGTTTCAAAAATAATTTCTCATTGGTTCATAATCCAATTTTTAATTTGGTCGCTAAACTTTACAGAAATGTAGTGTGCTCTCAACAGTAATGTAGCTTAGTCTTTGAGAGGTATTTTGGAGGCCTTTCCAGAGGATTTTTTGGATGAAAGTGGTATGGTATGGAAAGTGTAGGATGTCTGATACATAATGGAGTCATCAAGCATTGCAAACCCATGCTCCAATCCTTGGAAAAATTGACTTGAAGACAACTTATCCAAAAGCGCATAAAATGACCAGGAGCAACTGTATTTTGGGCATTTATCTCAAATCATAACACATGTGCATAAATAGAAGAATTTTTTTGTTCTTTGTTCTATGATTGAAAAAAAATATTTCACTTTTGTCAAATTCATATTCATTACTTCATAAAGTAAATTTGAAATAGTATTGTCCATGTGTGCAATGTAAACCCTAGCGAATGATCACAAAAATCTGAAAATGATGCCATGGTTCTGAGTTGGCTCAAGCCTAGAAACTTGACCTCCTTTTTTAAACTTTCTCTTCTCACCTTCCATGATGTTTTTCATCAAAAGAAACCCTACCTTGATGTGAAGGAAAGGAAGAGTGAAAACTAGGAAAACAGGGGAGAGTGATGCAGTGGTTTTAGGGATGGAAATGAAGGGGGTAGGTGTTATGGAAAAATCCTAAAAAAATTGGGGAAATAGGAGGGTGAGTTATAAACACAATGCAAGTGAAAATTTTGGAAATGGGTATGGGAAAGAGGGCAAAATGGTAAAAAAAAAGAGAGTTAACCTAGTTATCTCTACAAAAAGATAGTGAGGATTAGGGTTTGAGTGAAAATGGGGGTTATGAAAGGTATGAATGATATGTAGTCATTTGGAAAGGTATATGAGTGATGTGTGAAGGTCTGTATGTGATGAAACTAGGGGTTTTCCAACTGAAAGTAACCAAACATCTCAACAATCCAAAAACAAAGTTGAAAACCCTAGAAGAGGGAATCCACCCTTTGCTGAAGAAATTCACTTGAAGGAGAGATAATGGATGTTCACTTACTGGATTTTAAGCGTTTTAAACTTGTGAAATAATTATTTGATCCTTCTCGTTGCTCCTTTGGCTTTATTTTCTAATTTTCTAACTCCCATGATGGTGACAATGGTGAAAATTACTATTATTTGCCTTTCTTTCATGACATGATTGGACATTATGATAAAAAAAAAAAAGCCTATACCCTGACCTAGATGAGGGTATGTTAACCCTCATATATGACCCTAGATTAATGATGAATGACATGACCTTGAAATTTATGATGACCATGAATGGGTGAAGGGAGAAACATTAGACCTAGACAACATTCAGTGAACAAAGATTTATTTTAGAATTTATTTAAAGACATAAAATTTTGACCAAGGACCACTACAAAATAAACCTGAAGGAGAGTATTTGATCACTAAAAATTTTGACACTAACAGAAGGAAAGAAAGAAGGAGCTTGTAGTTGCAACGGGTGAAGCACTAGCTTCACAGTTTGAGATTAATTTTACTCTCATTGCATGCATCTACAGCACTGTAATGGAATGCATGTGGTATCTATATAACGATGCCTCATTCAATATAATGGGGAATTATCTTCAGTGACTTGGAGGAGAAGGACCTCTAGAAATCGTAGAGTTTGGAGATGACAGGAGGTATAACATGACCGACATAGGTACAGTTACCTTTCATAGGGAGTCTAGATCCCCTCTCAGACTAACATATGTTTTGTATGTTCCAAGACTAAAGAAGAATATTGTCTCTATAGTGCTATTGGAAGGTCATGGTTATGACGTCATATTTAGAAAAGGAAAGCTTCTCCTACATAAACTCATCACCACAGGACAGGTGAAACAAATCGATTTAAGAATCAATAACTTGTATGCTCTCAAGGTCGAAGATGCATGCAAAGCTTTGAGGAGAAAAGAAGAGGTTGGTGACTTGGTGGTTGAAAGGGAGCATAAATTACCTCTCAACACGTAGCCTCAGAAGCACTCTCAGAAATTTGTGGAGCAACCACAATTGGAGAAGTAGAGAGGATATTGAGTGGAGGCGTCCACTCAAGCAGAGACCTCTAGGAAGGGGGAAATTTTGAGCCATATCGGCAGAGGGAGCACATGAGTCCATACCTCCACGTGAGAGCTGGGGCGATGTGAAGACATAATCCCAAATGAATAAATTTGGGCAGGATCCACTTAGATGGCTTGTCTCATGGATCAGACCTGGCTATGAGGAGCCCACAATACATAGTACGAGGAAGGATCAGTAGGATTGATGTAGTCATATGTTAGGAAGACAAAAATCATAGTGATAGATGTGAGATACTGGAGCACAGATCAGAGTTGGAATTAGTGCATAGGGCACAAATGTAGAGTTAGCGGAAATGCAGAGTTTCTAGTAGATAGTGTAGTAGCTATCCGCAGTCAGAGACTTTGATGACAGATGAATCATACTAATTCCAGGTTTTTTGGAGGCTATTCAGTTTCAGGAGTTGCAAGATAAAACAAAACTAGAGAAGTGTTTCATACAAAACATTCCAAAGGTACTAGATTAGGATAGATTGAATTCATTTTTTGTTGATAGGGAGTGTTTAAATTTGCAACAAGAAACATTGAAAATGGAAACCAAAAATGGAATGTAGAAAATGGCACCTAGAAATGGTACCTATGAGGCTTCTAATTTAATTTTCCCTTATTTAAGTTGGAAGAGAAATTGTAATTTCATCTCATAACAACTTGTATTAGTTAAATAATTCAAAATGATTGAGTTAGCTTAGTAAATTCAAGTTGAGGGTCTAAGAGGATTCATGTAGAGTGATTCCATGATTTAAGGGGGTCCAATTGTAGTTATGCATGATTTGTAATTAGTTAACTCAAGAAATTGAGTTAAAATAAGTTTAACTAGTTCTATCTGAGAGATGAGATAGTGAAAGGTCCAGTAAATTAAATGTTATTTAATTCACAATGAGTGATCAATCAGTTAACTGATAATTCACTATAAATATCTTTCACATGTCAGTTTTGAGGGAGACCTAGTTGAGACAGAGGTTAAAGGGAAAATAACTATCAGTTGTATAATTGGAAAATTGTACAGGTTAGTTATATAGTGAGTTGGAGACCTAGGAAAGATTGCGTAATCAAGGCAAGGGATTTTTCAATTTAATATGGATTTAATTCCTCGAGGAATGCGTGAGTAAGGTAGGTTGAGGAGAGGAAGAGAATTGGCTAAGTATTTGTCTGATTTTACCTAAATCAGTGTAAGATAGTTGGAAGAGTGCAACAGTTCTCTTGTGAGAGAAAGCATTGTATTGTTTCATGATCATTGAATTTATACAATATATATATAAAGAGGTTTTAGGCAGCATTATTTCCCCATATACATCTTCTGTTGTGTGATTGATTGTTTCTTTCTCTTACTTGTTATGTGATTGTGTGATCATTTTTTGTTTCCACAAATTGTAGAAAGATTCAGTATCTTTATTTAGTACATTCTAAGATTAGATTCAATCTCATTATTATATTTTCTACACCTCAGTCATTGGAGGAAGTCAGCAGGAAGCTAAGAATTTTATGAGCATTCAAGGCACAAGCCTGAGTTTAAACATGACTGGAAAGGTAATGAAAAGACTAAAGTACATGGCCTGAGAAGTGAGAAAGACCTTAGGATCTAGATGACAAGGAAAATATGGCCCCTCATAATAATTTTAATGCAACTAAGAAAGTACAGGGGTCTCAACCTGTGGAGCAGTAGAATAAAATTGATGGCATAGAAGCATTACGATGTTGAACCTATGGTGGATATCATCGCAAAAAGAATTTCCCTTCATATTAGAGTGGCGTAGCAAAGCATGACATGCCTTTGATATACAGTGCTCAGGAGGCAGAACTATTTGGGATGTAGGCCATTTCATTCCCCGTGTTTATCTAGAAGTGGATAATAGACAGAGCCTCAATGCATTTTGCAGCGGAATAATCTCCTGCTCTAGGACCAAACAATTGAGAAAGTTAAAGTGCATGGAATAAACTTGAGGCCAAGGAATATACATCTAATATGGTTGATCATATGTAGGCATAACAGCAAGTTTTTATTTACAGCTGGATTCGTCAAGAGAGTTGGAATACTTTGAGATATGATATGTGCAATTTTTCATTTGCAAGGCAGTGTGCTAGGTACAAGAAGGCAAGGTAATTGGTATATTTTTATATTTATTTATGCACTAACAATTATGTGTTTATGGTAGTATGATGAAAGTAATTTCATGGAAGAAGAGACTTCCATAGATCTTGAAGAAGTCTTGGGTTGAGATTTCACTCATGAATCTTTGGAAGCACTGAGAACCATGGGTTTGAGTCATGATGTCTGTTGAAAAAAATTTTCTTTTGGTTTTTTTTTGTTTTTTTTGTGCTTGATTTTCAGTTTTGACTGTGACTGGTGCATCGCAATGCCACTTTGTTTATGTTATTGTATTGTTGTTTCATCTTTCTTGTTTTATTTTTCTTCCATTTTATGTTAGGGCCTTGGGGATTAGTTTGGGAAATATGAAATCCAATGGAGATCGAGAGAGACCAATGGAACCCAATCAATAATGTAAGACCCAAATGAATTCAAGTGCACGAATAAAGGTCAGATAAAGGCAAGAATATGATAGTCATTTGCGTTGGTTGGATCCATTGGGGTGACAATGGCAAGACATTCATGAGAAGGGTAATAAGAAATGTAAAATAAATGGATTTGAGGCATCAAATGCCTTGGCTATGTTGGGAACTATTGTTCTTAATGTTGTCCATGTTGTGCGCAGATAAAGGAAGTTCTCTTAACCTTGACCTTATGAACACTAGTAATTGTTTTATGAGCATGATTATGCTAATGTTTATATATATAAATAAATAAATATATATATATATATATATATATATGTATGTATGTATGTATGTATGTATGTATGTATGTATGTATGTATGGGTCGTAATGGATTATTCTTATGGAATAATTCTTTCTTTACGCAGGTGAATGGCATGAAAATATTCCTGGTTTATGAGGAATAAAGTGGGAAAGTAGCTCTGAAAGATCTATGAGGTTAGTATCATGTGGATGTGATTTTGATATTACGTGCTTATAAATAATTTTCTATTTATGTTAGGGCTGAAAATTTTTAAGGATACATCATCAGAATGAAATAAAGTGTGGTCTGTGACATGGTGGGACACACATGGATAGTGGAAAGAGCCACAAAACCGAGACTTGTGTTGTGGGTGCATGCAGTAAGGCATGGGATAGACACTTGAGAAAATATTTCCTGGTATATATGGCATGGTCTCTAGATGTACAATATTATTTTTGTGTACATGTTGTACATGTTATGTTGTGTACACGTTGTGCTGTGTACATGTTTTATTGTATCACATGTATTATGTAGTCATTTTATTGTGAAGTGTAATCATTTTGTTGTACTGTGAGTATGTATATGTGTTTTATTTTACACTGTGTATTTGTACATGTTGTGAGGGAATTGGTTCTCATAATCCATAGAGGTTGTGGGCTAGATCCCTGTATTACCTTTGGTTCCATGGAGGCTGTGGGTTGGAGCCCTATAACAAATTGGGTTCCTTGGAGGCTCTAGGTTGAGATGATAGTATTGGGAGCCCTAGATAGCTTGGGATGATACCAATATTGAGTTTTGGATATTTAGGGTAGAGGAGGTATAGTATTTGGATGCTATTATTGTTAATACTACATATGGAATATAAGGAACTAGGTGATTTCTTGATTTTTGTAACCGATTCAACGTGTGTATGGAAAGAACAAAGAACAAAGGAAAAAGAAAAGAACAATTTAAATATAAGTATCAGTATTTTATATTGGTTTTTATTATGCACATAATCTAAAATTATGATTTATGATGGTTGCGTTTTGAACTAACTGGATGTGATATATTTATATATGATTATTTGATCAAGGATCTAATTTGACTTGATGTGACAGGAATTAAACAGAATTAAAGTGTCACCTTATTGATGAGTTATCAATGAGGTATTATTTGAATTTATTTCAATTCCTTTTGTTTCTAATGGGAATTATGTGCTTGGTATAGGAAATCATGGAAATTCTCGGTTTGGTTTATTAAAACTCATTGTAAGAGTGTTAGCAACAATATTAAAAGAAATTGGAGCATGAAATAGTGTGTTGGTAAAGAATTCAGGAGTAGGGGCATTGTGGGACACTAGTACCCAATAGTGTCCATTGAGTGCCATAAGCATGCTATAATCAGTATGATGGTTTTGAGGTAGGGATATGCCTTGGTTTTTTGACCTTCCAATGTGATGAAACCTTAATAATGGATTGATCTCTCGAGGGATTGGAAAGAAGAGAATGGAATGCCAAGGAACATGGAAGTTCAGTGAATGCATGAAAGGGGGTAACTAGATTTCTCGAGGGACCGGGACATAGAGAAGGGAAGGTCGAGCCATAAATTTGTTTTGGTAATTAAAATTTCCAGATGAAATCGAAAGAACACTAGGAGTGTGCCCTAGAACAATGAGCCAGTAAATGTTCACTGAGAGAACAAGTAGCACAACGATTTTAGTGTTGGACATTGTAGGTCGGCCTTGATTTTGGCAGTGGATTTTGGACTTCCTGGGAAGGAGGTGAATCCTTGTATTATTTTGGGGGTGGAGGTGTGATCCTCATGATTCCCTTATTGCTGATGCAGGCATCATATCCTTTTATTTTTTGGTTAAATAAAATGTGTATATTTATATATGTGTATATCATGGTACATACTGCATCGATTTGTGTTTATAAATCTCCATAAAAGATTTTTTATTTGTTGGTTGCAGCACATGTGTATAAGTATATATGTGTTTTCATTGTAAATACCACATCAAGTTGTGTTATAAAGCTCCACTAAGTGGTATATTTATCATTTTTTAGCAGTTTTTTATTGTAGATATTACATTGAGTTGTGCATATAAATCACCATAAGCAGTATGTTTTGTTGGTCATAAGTGTAATAGAACACTGAGGACAGTGATCCACCAAGGGCGAGGAGTTTCTAACAACCCTAGGTTAAGTTTTCATGTAAATAAAAATAATACCAAGGTCATGAGACATGTATTCTAAGTTTAATGGTCAGTAAACATCACATTGGGGGTCACTTGTGGTTTATTAATGGATATCAAAATTGGAAAAGGCATTGGGAAAGGAAAAGAGGTAATAATTGGCATATAATTAGGGAAATAAAGGAAAATAAGAGGGAAGGATGTTAAAGAGACAAAAATATGGATTTAAGGTAAATTAGAGAGAAAATTAAGGAAAACGAAATAAAAAGGAAAAAGGAAAAGAAGAGACTAGATATCAACGATGAAAAAACACCTAACAAATAGTTGACAACTCTTGGCTCAAATTTTGATCAGTATCACAAATTGAACTCCATGAGGAGAAGGAGAAAGCACTTGGACAAGAAATCCAAGAAAGTAAGTGTGAACAAGAGAAATTTTGGACAACCTCAAGTTATAGAAAATATATCAATGATATTCAATCTGATATTATAATGTACTAAAACAAGATACTCAGAATCCTTATACAATTTGCGGAAAAAAAATTCAATCACACAATAACATAACATGCAAGAGAAAGATATAATCAACCACACAACACAAGATGTATCTTGGGAAAGAAACTTCTCAAAACCCTGTTATCGGTATATTGAATATGGCAATATCATGAAACAATACAATGTTATTCCTAACATTGAGACACCTTTTCACTCTCCTGACTATCTCACTCTGATTTTCTCGAACCTCGCTTGTGATCTAAGCAAAATCGGTCAATTATTTAACCTTTTTATTGCCTCTACCTGACCTTCCTTTCTTATGAATTCTTGGGCTAATTGAGCCCCTATTAATTACGAAATTCACAATTAATGATTTTTCAATCCTTCAAGACCTTCCCGACCTCATGCATGACCTGTACAATTTTCTAATAGTACAACTGATAGATATCTTCCCTTTAACCTCAGTCTCAACTGGGCCTTCCTTATAACTGACATGAAAAATCATTTTATAGCAAATTATTAGTTAACTGAATGATTACTACTTGTGAATTAAATGAAATTTAATTCACTTGACCTCTCACTAGCTCATCACTCAGTTAGAACGAGTTAAACTGATTTTAACTCAATTACTTGAGTTAAATAATTACAAATCACAAATAGCTATATCTGGACCCCCTAAAAATAGGAAAATCCTCTACATGCCTCCTCTTTGACCTCTAACTCAAATTTCCTAAGCTAACTAAGTATCCCTAACTAAGTTAACTAATAAAATTTGTCATGAGATGAAATTACAAGGTTTATTCTAATTTAATTAAGGGAAAATTAAATCAGAAGCCTCATATGGTACCATTTATGGGTGCCATTTTTTGGATTCCATTTCTGGTTGCCATTTTCAATGTTTCTTGTTGCAAATTTCAACATTCCCTCTCACCAAGAAAGTAATTTAATCTATCCTCATATGGTACCTTTGAAATGTTCTACTTGCAACACTTCTCTAATGTTTTTTTCTCCTAGAACTCATGAAATTGAATAGCTTCCAAAAACTGAATCATTATGATGCATCTATCATTAGATTCTATGGCTAGTATTGATTACTACACTATGTATTGAAATCTTTGGGTTGTTGCTGACTCTGCATATGTTCCCTCTGCACTGCTTCTAACTCTGATTTGTGCTCCAATATCTAAAATTTTTCATTCTGATTTCTATCTTCCTGACACCTAACTACATCAATCATATTGATCCTTCCTACTACTGTGTACTGTGGGCTCCTTGTAGCTAGGTATTATCCATGAGACAAACCATCTCAATGGATTATGCCCAAATTTATTCTCTTGGGATTATGTCTGCACATCGCCCCACCTCTCACTTGGAGGTATGGTTGCATGTGCTCCCTCTACCCATATCACTCGAAATTCCCCACTATTGGAGGTCTCTACTTGAGTGGACGCTTCCACTTTCTCTCCTCTCTACTTCTCCAATTGTGGTTGCTCCAAAACCTTCTGAGACTGCTTCTGAGGCTACATGTTGAGACGCTCCCTCTCAACACCAAGTCAGTAACCTCTGCTTTGCTCCTCAAATATTTTCATGCATCTTCGACCTCCAGAGCATATAGGTTCTTGACTCTTGCAATGATCTTTTTCACTCATCCCGTGGTGATGTTTCTAAGGAAAACCTTTCGTTTTCTAAATATCATCTCATAACCATGATCTTCTAATACCTATATGGAGACAATATTATTCTTTAGTCTTTTAACATAAAAAACATCTGTCAATATGAAATGGGAGCCAGACTCCCTCTAAAAGGTAATTTTACCTATGTTGGACATGTTATACCTCCCATCCTATCCAATCTCTATGTTTTTCTAGAGGTCCTTCTCCTCCAAGTCACTGAATATATCTCTATTCCCTGTCATATGAACGAGGCACCATTGTATAGATACCACATGCATACCATTATAGTGTTGGCCATGCATACAGTGTGAGTAAAATAAATCTTTAGCTATGAAGCTAGCACTTCACCAGCTGCAACTGCAAGCTCCTTATTTCTTGCCTTCTTTTGTGGATAACTCAAGGAATAGTGCCAGTGCATGTGATAGTTAAAACACTTTATCTTGGACAAATATCTCTTTCCCTCTTTGCCTTAGGCAGGGATAATTTTAAGGATGGAAAATTATCTTGAAGTTTAAAAAATTGGCGAATCTCACTAGTACCTAATATGCAAGCTATAAAATGTTTATTGATGTATTTGTAAAATTATTCAAAATTATAATGATATTATATATATTTTTTATATAATTTTGGTGATTTTTAAACGTAAAATAATTTTATATTGTAAAATTTGGGCGAATAATTTTTCTAAAAAAATGGAAATTGGCGAATCTTTTTTTTTTGAAAAACCATAGAAAATTAGCCCACCTGCGAATATTAGCCCCTAAAATTTTCCATGGCCTTAGGACATATTTCCCTTGGCTTTATTTCCCTTTCCCACCAATGCAAAATATAATTCCTTTTCCTTTCTGGAGGTCTCGTCTTGGTGCTCCGCCTTATCTCTTATATTACCAAGTGAGACCACAAACACTCCCAATCTAGTAATTTCTCCCTCCCATTCACAAATTCTTGGTAACTATGCTAGCTTTTAGGAAGGCCTAGAAGTGTTAGGCTCACCAAATCATGATTATCAATAGTCACCCCAACACTTCCAATCTCATCTTGACACTGAGTGAACTTATGCAAGTATTTGTGGATCAAGTCGCCCTCCTCCATCTTGATTTTTTTGAGCTTGTCCTTCAATGCCAACTTCCTGTGGTCACTGATATTATGAAATATATCTATCAAGGCCTTCCACATAGCTTATGGAGTCTCCTTCCCATGGATAATCGAGACAATATTATCTCAAACTCCCTCTAAGAATATCCTTCTCGCCTTTGCTACCTTCTTCTTCCATGCATCAATATTTTTGTCATCTGTTATTACAGGCTTTGGAATATCAGTATCTATAAATTCTTTCAACTCATTGTCCTCCAAAACAGCCTCCATACCGTCATTCCATGCTATTTAATTCTAATTTCTGTAAAGATCATATTAGAGTCTCAAGCCATTTAAAGACATCTTAATCTGTTGTTTGATCCTGAAAATAAATATGCAAATTCGAACCTATTTAAGACAAAACTTTATTATTCTATTCTATTGTGATTCCTCACACTATGATACCATGTATAAAATCTATCAATTGGATTCAATATTATCTTATAATTTACGAAAATAAGATACCAAATCCTTATACAATTTGCGAAAATAAAATTCGATCGCACAATCACATAACATGAAAGAGAAAGAGACAATCAATCACACAACACAAGATGTATCTGGGGAAAGCAACTGCTCAAAACTCCACTATTTTTATATTTCATATGGTCAATATCATGAAACAATACAATTTTATTCCTCACACTAAGAAACCTTTGCACTCTCTTGACTGTCTCACTCTGATCTTTCTCGAATCTGGCTTGCGATCTAAGCAAAATTGGTCAAGTATTTAACCTTTTGCTTGCCTCTTCTTGGCTTGCATTTCTTACGCATTCTTGGGCTGATTGAGCCCCTATTAATTATGAAATTCAAAATTAATTATTTTTCAATCCTTCAATGCCTTCCTGATGACCTCATGCATGACTTGTATAATTTTCTAATAGTACAACTGATATATATCTTCCCTTTAACTTTAGTCTCAGCAAGACTCCCTTAGAACCGACATGCAACAACTATTTATAGTAAATTATCAGTTAACTGATTGATCACTGTTAGTTTCTATGAGTCATCAGTGATAAAATTTTCTCTTTCATTATTTTTGAATTCATTTGGTCAAATTTATAATTTTCAAATAAATTTGACATTTACTTTTAATGTCAAATGAGTCTTGAGTCATGTCCTTGGTGTCACTACTACTCCCTCCATTTTCAAGGTCATAAAATGTCATCATGGTCATGTCATAAATCCTTGTGATAGGTCATCAAATGAGTGTCTTGGTCATAATTTCGATCATTAAGTCTTTCACATGCATATTTAAATGGTTTGAAGTTACAAATCATGGTTAAGGTATGCATTAGGTGTCATCATTTTCTCATGTCATCAAAATATACATGGGATTCATGTCATCACCATTGTCACCATCATGGGAGTTATTAATTAGGGATAATTTTGTTAAAATGGTATCAAAGGTACATTCATACCACATGGTGATGTAACCTTTCCAAGCAAATAAATCAAGCTGTAGTACACTACCTCATCAAGTCACTTCTCAAAAGGACATGTGATGGCACACCATCACCAAAGAAAAAAATTGAGTTTCAAGCTATAAAAGGACCATAAAATATTTCAAAAGCTTCATTCCATCATCCAAGAGCACTTATCCACCATTTTTAATTATCTCAGCCATCAGAACCTGTAATTTTCCATCACCAAACCCTTGCCATCAAACACGTTGTGCTTCTGCCCTAGCTCGCTGCGCTTCTAGAAGCACACTGCGTTTTTGTATTTGGCTGCCAAATCATGGCAAAAAAAAAAAAATTTCTCATCCTACAAGCTTCAGGGAATCTTCAGCAAGTAATTACAACCCCTCATAAAGTTTCATATAATGATTTCCTTGAGAAAGTGATGAAATCCCTCTCCTAGGGTTTTTCGTTGTGCTTTTGTTTTTCTTGGTTTTTGCTTATTTTTAGTGATAAAATCCCTATTTTTCCTAATATAATACCATTGAACACACTTTATAAGTATCCCCAAATCATTTTCCACACTCATCTAATTCATTTCATCATTTTTCCTTAAAAATTGTAGCCCATGCTACGATTTTGCTGTGTTTCAGGGTTTAGACCGTGTTTTTCACTTTTTCCCTTCTTTCCCTCACCCATTCAGTGAAAGTCCATCTCCCATGTGTCCCTAATATCTACCCATACCCACTAAATTTTTCATATAATTTTTCAAATTCCTATCCCCTCCATTCCCTCCCCCTAAACTAGTTTCCCTTTTTCCCATGTTTTCCAACCCTAAACCCTACCCTTCCCTCCTATCAAACTAGGGTTTCCTGATAAGAAAAACCAACACCATGGCCAGTGAAAATAAGAAGTAAAATAATGGAGGACATGTCTCCAGATATGAACCAACTAACATGCAATAAATCAATGCTTCACCATTCATCAAAAGGTCATTTGAAGAAGTAGCCTACCTAGGGTTTTGTGCAAAGATACAAGAGGTGGGTTGCCATGCCAAGTTGATCAGTCTTTCTGCCACCAATTTCAAGAGGGACAAGACCACCATATTAGGGATGGAATTCATAATATCAACATAGTTCATAGCTTTAGCCATAGGTATCCCTAACCAAGGATAAATTTGGTTTAAGGGGATGGATTTGGATATTTAAAATTACAAAATATTCCCCAAACCACACTACAAGGAGGCTCCCACTCATATCTTTGCTTTTAGGAAATTGTTAGATATATATGCTCCCTTGATGAAAATGATTATGAAGTATTTCACTTGTGAAAGGAGGATTTTTAGGTTGTATCAGTACCACATAAGGTTGTTGATGCATTTCACTGCAATTAAACCACTAAACCTACCCAATTAATTATTCAAGAGCCTAGTTAAGATGACCAAGAAAGTGAAAAGAAAAGGGATAGATCATTAGGACAGTTTGTTTCATCATGGTTTTTTCAAATTCATATTTCATCATCAACTCACACAGATTAATATGTCTTGGGAGGAATTTTTGGATGCAGCAGCTCTTTTTCCTATGTCTCCTCAGTCCAAAAGCATCAACACTCCTACATCATCTGGGCCATAAAGATCTAAGCCATCTAGAATACCTTTAGTGACCAAAAGACAGCCTAAGTAAGAAGTTTCTCAAACCTACAAGAAGGGGAAAATATTGGTTTTTTCTCCTGAGACAACTAAAGGAATCCATGCATCTAAACCTCTGACTAAGTCACAAACTAGAAGATTGCCTAAGGAAGATATAATTGAAGAATTTTAGGGAGAAGCTGTGGAAAAATCACCTAGACATGGAAATCAATCACCCCTACAACATAATGATAAATAAATTCCTCATGAAGAATAAATTTGACCATGGAGATAAGGCAACTACATACATTATCAAGGAGCATAAAGAAAAAATCAAGCAACTACAAGATGATCTCTCAAAGGAAAACTTTATGGTGGTCTTCTTGAAACAGGGAAATAGGCACTTGAAAGTGAGCTTGATGCAACAACGTACCTCACAAGAGCCTTCACCATCCAACAAAGTAGTTGAAGACAAAGGTAGGGCAGTGATAGATTTATAGTAGATGGAAGACAAAGATATTCATAGGCAGCCAAGGAGACCTACCACAAGAGTATTGGCAAAGAAGAAAGAGCAAGATAAGGAGCCATCTCCTCCTCAAGCTCATGTCACCATAGCTGTTGCTCAGGCTCAAGATACTATATTTGACCCCATGAGTGTTGAGGATGAGAAAGGTATAGAGTATATTCTTGAAAAAGTGAATTTGTATCTGGAAACACTACTGGAGAAGACAAATAGAAACACTGCCATGTAGAGGCGCATGGCAAGGCATTATTACACAAGAAATATGATTTGCAAGATTAGGGTTAATAATATGAAGAAGAAACTCAAGAAGACCCTAAGAAAGCTAAAAAGAAAGAATATCCTTGATATTTTGGTTGATGCATCTCTAGTTGCCTAAGCCATGACTAAAAAATTCAAAAGGAGTGAAATTTGGGAAAATTTTGATCATTTTTTAGTTTTTTGGTAATATAAGCAAAATAGGTGCACATAAACCCAGCGTGGCCACATTGCACTTTTTCTCATAGGCTTCAAATGACAAATGGTAATCATTTTCAGGTGTCTCTTGACTTTTAAATCTCATAAATCCACTTCATGTCTTTTTTCAACTCATAAATTTGTAGGAAAAGGTCAAAAACCATCAATTTTTTAGAATTCTGCCACAGTTTGGAGGCACACATTGCGTTTCTGGAGTAGCTATGGTAGAATGATTTTTGAGGTGTCTTGGAGAAGTGTTTTTGTTGGTTTTAAGCTTTATAGGTCTAGAGGACATCCCTAACTACTAGTACTAGTCTTCATTTCAGCTTAAATATCCTTCTAAGTCATCCGAATCATCCTCCAAATTTCGATATGCTTCTATTAAATTCTGCTCTGTTTCTGAGAGAGCATGTTGCGCTTCTGGGTTTGAACACTTTTCTAGACACGTGGACGTCAAAGGTTAAAGTTGGCCTATCTAACAGCTGACCCATGAGCCGTTTGATTATTAACGAGCATATTTATGGTATTCTTTGTTAAATGATCATGTGTTTAATAACTTGAGATAAATACTCAAACTTGTTAGCTAATAAAAGGGAAGTTGTTTCTAACTCCCCTACAAATTAGGTTATGAGTCATTAGGTGCATTAATAGGTTTTTTGGATCAATTTTGACCTGTAGAGGTGGCATGATGTTTATTTTTATATATGTACTCAAATTCAACTCATTTTGAGGGTTGGATACTTGTTAATCATAGTGTGGAGCTTGTGTACACCATTTTTACAAAGATATCAAAGACAATTGAAAAACTATCTTAAGATTCTTATGGTATTCTTGTTGATAGTGTTTCTTTCTAGTTTTATCATCAATTTGGATGTTTATTTCTCCTTACAACAATATTTATGCTTTCATGTGACCATCTCATTAGTTTTTAAGCATAATACATAAGTTTTATGCTATTTTTTGATGAGATCTTCATGTTTGTGTTTCATTTCTTCTGATGAATGAATTCATAGTCATATGATCATTCTGATCCTTCATTTTTCAAACCTATACTAGAATGACAGCCCAAATATGTCACTAAAAATACCTACTTTGCCTCATTTTTATATCTACAATTGATCATTCTGAATCTAGACCTAGTTCCCAGATCTATGATCTTGATCAAGCAAACCCTAAATCAAACCTTAATGATCTAAATATCGAGATTAAGATCTATTTTTCTCTCCAATCACTTCATTGGCTAAGATATTAGAGAGATCCCTCTCTGATTTGTTAGGGCTAGATACCAATTCCAAAGTTTGTTTGAGGATACCTCCTTCAGTCTCCTTTCTTAGCCTTGGGAAACTGAGGAGTATTAACAATCACTACTTTTGAGTTAAATCATATTTAATTCACTTGACCTCTCACTACCTCATCACTCAATTAGAATTAGTTAAACTGATTTTAACTCAATTACTTGAGTTAATTAATTACAACTCACAAATAATCATATTTGGACCCCTTAAAAATAGGAAAATCCTCGACATGCCTCCTCTTTGACCTCTAACTCGAATTTCCTAAGATAAATAATTCTTCCTAATTCAATTAAATAATAGAAGTTGTCATGAGATGAAATTACAATTTTAATTCTAATTTAATTAAGGGAAAATCAAATCAGAAGCTTCATATGGTACCATTTATGGGTGCCATTTTTTGGATTCCATTTCTAGTTTCCATTTTCAATGTTTCTTGTTGAAAATTTCAACACAATTAAAGACAAAAATTAGTTGTGGGCATGCAGGTAACAATGTTCATGTGTGATTTATCATTCCTATATTTGAATGCATGGTATATGCATTTGGTTGTTTGGTTATTTTTCTATATTTTGTGTGAATATTTTCCCATATTGATAGTGGTTTCAGCCTTTCCATTCCATTTCTTGGATAGCCATGATGTAGTAGGTTCTCTATATGAATTTTAGGTTGGTTCTTAGGTTCCCTAGTGGCTATGGGTTAGAATAGAATCTCTGGAGCCCTCAAACAACTTGGGTTCCCTAGAGGTTGTTGGTTGATATGGTATTTATGTAGAGCCCTATAATACCTTGGGTTACCTGGAGGTTGTGGGCTGAGAGAGTAATTCCTAGAGCCCTAGGCATCTTAGGAAGAGACCAATCTGATTTGGTGTTAGTGGTTTTTGGACCGGTTAGATGAAATCCTATGGTTTAGGGTTGAGGTGGTTTTTCCATCCTTGGTTGGGTCTATTTTGGATTAACCCAAATGATCCCACATTTATGCTTGGAATATGGCAAGGGGGTGATTGGTTGAAAGAGATATTTGGTTCATCCAAATCTATGGTTAGGTGGTACACGGAAGTCCCTAACTTGGTTGTGTTTTTCATATGTTAATATGAATTATTCTCTTATTGTGATTGATGAGTACATGCACTAGTTATTGTGTTGATCTTATAGTTGATTTGTCATGGTTTTTATTCTAGTTATATGTTGGTTATATGCATGGTCTTATGATGATCTCTAGTTATGGATATTTTTCATGATTTAATGGTTTATGAATGCATAGGCTAACTAGTGTTGATAGCAAACGATTTTCAAGATTTATTCTTTTTTCCGTTATTGCGCTCTGAGCCGCGCTAGTGCGCCCTACCTAAGGTCGCTTTGTCGCGCCCTTGCAGCTACTAGCTGCCCCTACTACACTTTTCTTGATCTTGAGCATGGCCCCTCCGGATTCCTCCTCGGAGGTAGTCACTTCCCTGATCCAAGCCCAAGCCTTCTCCACGCTAGTCAATTCCCTGGCCCCTCCTCGCCCTAGGCCGATAGTCTCCAAATTTGTTAAGGAGCTCAATGGACTATAGGAGGTTGTTCTTCCACCTTATCTACCTCACATGGCTTCCCTTTATCTTAATGAGAAGGGCCTCATTGGTCAATTCACTAGACTCTGGTCCTTGCCAAAGACTGTGCAAAGATGGGTCGAGCGCAACTGGGCTAACAAGATCTCCAGAAAAATTTCCATTCGCTTCTGCAGAAGGGGCTAATTTACCTTCCACTTTGAGACAAAAGAAGATAAGGACCTGATCTTCAGAAATGGACCCTATTTTATGGACACCAAGGGTCTGTATCTCAACAAATGAACATCGGAATTTGATCCTAAACTTGACGTCCCAAATGTTGTCCCTGTCTGGGTGCGCCTCTCACACCTCCCTTTACATTGTTGGGGGGATGATTATGTCTGTGCCATCAGGAATGCAGTTGGAAAATTCATTGACCGCAGTGAGCCAAAGGAAACATGAAAGCTTGTGCTAGGATCTGTGTCGAGGTGGATCTGGGCAAAGGCCTCCCCGAGGCTATAAAGCCAAAAGTTGATGAATGGATGCATATTCAGCAGCTCGACTATGAGAAAATTTCGTTTAAATGCAAGGTATGTCACGAGTATGGTCACTTTTCTAATCGTTGTTCAAAAATGATTGAAGTTGAAACCCTGGAAACTGATTCGCAATGGGAAACTATGAAGAGAAATAAGACCTCCTCTAACCCTAAAATCAACAACTCTGTAGCGCCTCCTCCAAAATCCAACCCTTCATCCTCCTCTTCTCTCAAGATCTTGTATCCAAACCATTAGGCTTCAGTACCTCCCTCTCTCCCCCCCCCCCCAAATCTTTACCTGATCTCTCCAATCCATTTTCCTCCATCTCTCCCCCTGATGAGGATCCCCCCCTTCTCACCTCTCCCTCTCAACCTGATTCCCCTCCCCCCACCCCCTCCTTCCCTGACCCTCCTTCCTCCTCCCAAGATCGTTCTTCCGTTCGAATCACAAGGAACTCCATGAAGGAGCATGAAGCCACACTAGAAAAAACCCAAAAATCATGGCCTAGGAAGGAAGTCATCAAAGTAGAACTGCGATGAAAATTCTCAAAAGGATATATCATTAGGATCACAGAACCCCATCGAAACTTATATATTGGGACATAATAGCAAGGATACAAGGCAAAAGGAACAAGGAGGGAAAGCAGAACTCTGAACAACCTTTTTGTAATGATGAAAGTCCTATCATGGAACAATAGGGGTCTAGGACACCCCTCCAAAATAGCAGCCCTAAGAGACTTAATAAATCAAGAGGAACCAAAAATTATTCTTCTGCAAGAAATAAAACAGGGATATTTGGAAATGAAAACAATATTGGACAAAATGAAGCATTATGGTGGCACCCTATCTGAATCAAGGGGTGCCTTTGGTGGATTAGCCACCCTTTGGAATCATAGCATATGGAATCATATAGCCACTACAACAACTCAAAATTGGATAAAAGTGACCCTAGAAAATTGCAGAGATCAGAAAACAATCATCATATACAATGTTTATGGCCCCAATTACTAGAGGGACAAAGAACTTTGTTGGAGATACATCAAAGAAGACATAGAAAATGAGGGCGGCAACAACATCATAATGGGAGGAGACTTCAACTTAATCCTCCATGTAAATGAGAAAAGAGGAGGCTGATTCAATCTAAACTCCTCTTGAGATCAGCTTGAAGACATGATGCAAAACCATGAATTGGTCTACATTGCCCCAAAAAATCGAAGATAAACTTGGAGCAACAGAAGAATTGGGAGAGGGAATATAATGGAAAGGATTGATAGAATTCTAGTTTTTGTCACTCTTCTCTCACACTACTCCATATTCACTGCCAGCATTCTTCCTTTTTCAGCCTCTGATCACTATCCCATCACTCTTACTTTTGGAGATCACCGCTCTCTTGGCCCCATTCCTTCAAATACAGTCCGCTCTAGAATGACATCCCAGAAGAAAACCAGCTGGTGCGTAATACTTGGATGCAACACATTGAAGGTTCTGCTTCCTTCATATGGGAATCCAAATTATAAAAAAAACTAAGCTGGCCATGAAGGAATGGGCCAAAAATCAAAACAAAGAGCTGGAAAAGGCCAAGACTGAACTTAAATCCAAATTGGATGATGTCCACAACAACATTGAAACTCATTGTCTTAGTCAAGATCCCCTTAACTAGGAAAAATATATATATTGGCATCTCTACAGAACCAACAGGAAAGAGGAGGAGAAATGGTATATTAAGTCAATGAACCTTTGGCTACAAGCTGGTGATAAAAATATTTCCTTTTTTCACAAGCAAGCCATAGTTCGAAAAACCAGGAATAATATAGCTGCCATCATCGACGTTGATGGGCACATGAAATAGATCATGATGTAATTAAAAGCGTTGCCACCAAGAATTTCAAATATCTCCTAAAAGAGACAAAAATGCCGAAATATTACTCTGACCTTTTGTAGCACCTTCCGACCATGATTACCGAGGATATGAATAGTGCCTTCAACCAAGAAATTTACGAAGATGAGATCAAAAATGTTATCTGGACCTTGAATCCGGATAAAGCACCTAGGCCAGATGGGTTTTCTATCAGTTTCTACATGACTTATTGGGATTTAATAAAGAAGGACCTTGTTAAAATGATTTAATGGAATCAAAGGAAGAATAAAATTGGGGGCTACACCAATTCTACCTTCCTTGCCCTTATCCCCAAAGAAAACCGCCCCTCTTCCTTTTCTAGATTCAAGCCCATCTCTCTTTGAAACTCCTCCTATAAGCTCATCACCAAAATTCTTTGCCATGCACCTCACCTCACCTTCATAGCCTCATTTCGGAAAATCAAGGAGGCTTCATATCCCAGATTCAAATTACTGATTCCATCCTCCTTGTTCAAGAAGCCATACACTCAAGCATTTCTCGAAAAGAAAAAGGATTTATTTTAAAGCTTGATCTTGCCAATGCCTTCGATAAGGTTAGGCACTCCTTTCTCCTAGATGTGCTCAAGAAAATGGGCTTCGACCCAAAATTCCTTGCCCTCATCAACTCCTGCATCTCCAGGCCTTGGATATCTCCTCTCATCAATGGAAGACTAGCTCCTTCTTTTCAATCCTCTCGTGGCTTAATGCAGGGATTCCCTCTTTCCCCCTACCTTTTTATCCTCATGGCAGAATCCTTTAGTAAGGCCCTAGATCATATGAGGCAAGTTGGCCTCATTACAGGCATCAAATTCTCCAACAGTGTTAAAAATATGAACCATTCTCAATTTGCAGATGATACTCTTCTAATGGGAGGAGCTTCCATCATAATTGTGCAGCAGTTAAAAACTATCTTGGAAAAATTCATTCTCTATTCTAGAGGCTTGATAAATTACCAAAAAACTGGTATATGTGGTTGGAATGCTTCTAACCATACCATACACAGTATTGCTAACATTTTTGGCATTCCTTGCAAACTGAATTGGGACCACTTCACTTACCTGGGCATGCCTATGAGTTATGGCCCCGTAAAGGCTGAAGTATGGAATAACATTATTGAAAAAATGAAGAGAAAATTTTAGCAATGGGGCTCATCATGGCTTAATTTATCTAGACGCATTTTTCTCCTCAAATATGGTCTCTCATCCTTTCCTCTATATCACTTCACTCTCCTTCAAGCTTCAGCCATCATCCATCTCAAGTTCGAAGCTATCATTAGACATTTTTTATGGAAAGGAGGAAATAATGAAAAAAAAATACAATCTGGTCAAGTGGACACAAGTTATCCAAGACCGGAAGCACGGATGAATTGGTGTTCGCTCTCCCAAGCTCTTGAACAAAGCCTTCAGAGGGAATATTGTTTGAAGGCTAATCAGTGGGAATCAGGCTTGGTGGAAAAAAGTCATAGAGGTAAAATATCTCAACTCTACCCATCAGCATCTCCTTGATCATGACATTCCTAATATACCTTGCTCTAAAATCTGGGCTCTCTGCAAAAAATCCATTCCCTTCTTAGCCAAAAATCTCTCCAAAGTCCCCATGGGGGGTAATACCATCAACATTGGAAAGGACCGAATTATGGGGCAATCTCCCATCATTGACAAGCCTGGCACCCAATGCATCATCTCTCACTTCAACAATATGGGCCTTAGCTTCTTAAGTCAATTTTCCAAATGGGATGATCAATCTCAAATCTGGACTGGTTGGCATTTTCCCAAAGTCCCAGTCCATCTTGAAGCTAACCTTGACAACCTACAATCCCAACTCTATGGTTCAGCTCCTATAAAAAAAGATAGCATAGACAAATTTCGATGGGACCCCTTGGGCTCGGCCTTTTCCATCAAAGCTGCCTTTCAGCACCTATGCAATGACTACTATTCGACACCTATTTGGCCCAATTTGAAAGTAGTATGGAAATTGGAAGCAATCCCCAAGATTAAGATCTTGATATGGACTCTCTTGAAAGAAAAAAATCTAACTTCAGAAAATCTCAAGAAAAGTGGTGTGCTCAGGCCATCAATGTGCCAAAATTGTCAAAATTTTGAAGAGACTGCTCTCCATCTCTTCATTGGGTTCCCCTTTGCTACACGTTGCTGGGTTGAGCTCATCCCTTCCTACCAGCCTTTATGGGCGCAACATGGCAGAATTGCTAAGGTTCTCCACTCCTGGAAAAGAAGCTACCCTTGGGGGAAAAAAAAGAGAAAAATTTCGAAGAGGATCTAGGATACCCTTCCATATGTAGTTTTATGGAACATTTAGCTTACTAGGAACAAGAAGATATTCAGAAACAAGGAGCCTTCTTTTAGGAAAGTTTGCAGTAAGTCATGGAGCCTCACGCTCGAAACTATCTCTGCCAAGTGCAACAACAGAATTGACTACAACGAACTCTGTGTTGAGGAAAGGAGCTTCCTTGGCGACCTTTGGGATAGAGCTAACAGGATTAAGCTTCCTTCCAATCAGCCCTCCAGAGCAGACACAAGCTAGAAGATTTGTCTCAATGAAGCTGACTTCACTGAGTGGATTAATAGTAGCACCAGACCTACTCTTTTCTTTGATGGTGCTTCAAAAATGAATCTGGGCATTGCAGGAGTTGGAGGCATCATTAGAAGTGCGAAAGGAACTATTCTCACAAATTTTGAATGGGGACTTGGCACCCTCTCCAACAACATAGTGGAGGCCTTTGCCCTCCTCCAAGGTTTGTATCAGCTAAAAAATCTCAACATTTCAAATGCAATGATTTTTGGTGATTCCTCCATTGTTATCAACATGACGAAGCATGACCGCCCAATAAAAACCATAGCCCTTCAATAGACGATCAGTAGATGTCACAACCTTTTAGAAGGTATGAAAGGAACTTCCTTCTATCACGTTCTCCACAAAAAAAAGGACGCCGAACTTCTTGCCAGCAGAGCTTGCACACGAAATCCGGGGAAATTTTTGTGTAATGATGAACTAAATATCAATCCCCTACCATGATCTCGCTTCAGTCTGTCTTAAGATCTCATGTGATTCCTCACTTTGGGCTTTTTGAACTGTCATGCTTTAATCGTACTTTCAACCTCTGCTTTCTCATGATTTTAGCTCTTTGGGTCTCCCCCCGAGCTAGCTCCCTCTTCCTCCGTGCTCTATTTATCCTTCAGCTCTCTGCTTTGACAGTCATTCGCCGCGTAGTAACAGCCTCCCTCGTTATGCTCCTCTATCTATTTTTTTGGGCTCTCCACTCCCTTTGCTACCCATCTATTTCAGCGTTGCTCTGTTATGCTTCTCAGCTTCTTCAACATTGTCTCATCTTCCTAACTTAGGTGTTATCCCTCCGCCTATGCATCTGCTGCCTGCTCCCCATCCTTCCTCTGTCGCATCTGTTTCCCCTCTCACCTACCTCCCTAAGCTGTGCCCTTGTCATCCTTGCCCTTATCTTCCTTCAAAAGACACTGCACCATCCCTCGGATCAGCATTTGCCTCCAGTATGGCTCGCAATGAATATTGTCTCCACTATGCAGATCTCCAAGCTAAGCTTGAACAAATCAGAGCTCACCAAAAAATCCTTGATGGAAAGCTACAAACAGAGGTAAAAATCTTGGATGAAAAACATGAAGCAGATTTTAATGTCTTCCTCCACAGGGTCACCTCTCTTCAAAATCAGTTTAACACTCTCTCTAATCAGTGCACACACGCAAAAGAATTAGTACAAATCCTCAAATTCATGTTGGAGAAGCGTACAACTCCAAGCTCTAGCTCCAACAACGTGAGGGATGCTAGAAATGAAGACAATATGGACGTCTCAACAGCACGCCATATCAGCCATATCAGGATTGATTAATTTCCCCTCATCTATTACGAATGTCTTTTAAATTTGTTTTTCTTCTATCTCAGTTTGTCTACATATATGCGCTGTCTATTTTTCAGCTCTTTTCAAAAACTAGGAATAAAGGAAACGTAGCATTTTGTTGTAGCTACTTCCTCCACTGCACTGCGAGTAGTCTAGCATGTAAACTTGGAGCTCTTTCTCCTCTTTTTTGGAAAACAAAATAGCAACTGATTATGTTAAAAAAAAAACTAGTGTTGATGTAGCTACCTTGAGAGGGCATTGGAGCTTCTTAATAATTCTATGATGAGGTTCAAAATTTTATGAACATAAATGCATTCGTGACCTATAGCTTCTATGTTTTCCATATGTTTGGTGAATTTTTTTTTCATGTATTAGGCATGTCCTAGACATTTTCTATACCTATTATTGATTGTTTATACTTGTTTGTATCTCAGACATGTTTCTGTAAAGTTCTATGCAATTATAGGAAATGGCTTGTAGGCCAGTCCTAAAAAAGTGGCATAGATACCACGAATGCATGCATAGAACAAAGAAGTTTCAGTCATAACTACATGGAGGAAGGATTATGCATGTGGTTGGAGACTTTCACCCACATGCACAACTTGGAAACGGTGTGCTTGGGGTGTTAATCTAGTGAAAATAAGTTCCAGCTCAGGATATGATCATCATAGGTTTTTGGTTGACTTCTAGGTGATCTGGTGTTTCTAAGAAGTGTCAGTAAACTTCTAGTTTGTAAGCCCCACTTCCATAACTGGAAATTGGAGGTCAGGTCATCTCATACTAACCGTAGCTCATGTTTACCGTGGAGAGATTGTAATATTGGGTAATTGTGGGAGGAGGTGTAACATTTCAAGTCCATTGTCGTATGGCATGGTTAGAATACTATTTTCCATTTGGGGTTCCATCACTACAAGGAAAATACCCTCTAGCGGAGGTTACAAAGGAGGTTTTTAGTGTTATAAAATTGGCCAAAATTGTCAAAAAAACATTTTCTACAACATATGTTTTTGGTAGCAGAGGTTTTGGCGGAGCTTTTTACAGAATTTCAACACAACTAAAAAATCTGGGTGGCCGGAGGTTATTACGGATTATTTTTCATCGGTGCACTACTAAGGTGTCAACGCACTGATGCATTTAATCTAGACGGTTAGCCCGGGGTGGTCAAAGGTGCATTTACCGAGCCGTAAAGGTCTAAAACTACACCAAGCGCACTGTAGGTGATACAACGCATGGGGTCACTCTAATTGGTATTGGGATTTCTACGGTGCCCATAGGTTGTATCAACACACCAATACATATTCTTATAAAAACACATCAATGCACAGTGTCAAACAAATGCACCAATTGTTCTAATTCATATTGGTATTTGTGCGGTGCCCATAGGTCATAAAAACGCGTCAGTGCATAGTCTCACATAAATTCATCGGTGCGTAGTATCACACTAATGCACCGAGATTTATAATTGGTATTGGTATTTGTGCAGTTCCCATAAGTCGTAGAAATGCACCGGTGCGCTGTATCATACAAACGCACTAGTGTACAGTAATTGACACACATCGTGTTCATTTTTTATTTTTTAGAAACATTGACCTATGACAGTGAAATTATTGTGATTTTTTCAAATTCATTATTCATCAAAAGTTGACACATCTTATAACAATATTCATGTTAATTAAATTTTTATTAATGCATTTGAATGTGATGTTTGGATTAATTTGTTATATCATATCATAATTATTATGATTTTTTAAAATTCATTATTCATCAAAAGATGACACATATCATATAACAGTATTCATATCAGTTAAATTTTTATTAGTGCATTTGAATGTGATGTTTGGATTAATTTGTTATATCATATCATCAGATTTCACATCTCTTCATTATAATATTTAATCATCCATAGATTTAATCAGTGGTGTTACATTTCACAGCGACAGAAAATGGAGAACGCAATAGAATAAATTAAAACATATATATATATATATATATATATATATATATATATATATATATATATATATATATATAAGACAATCTTTGTCATACAAAATGGAACAGTTATTGGTATCCCTTTGTCTTTCAATTGGGACATTATGTCCATTACATTAAACAAATTTTTTGATTTCACAGACAAATAATCAAAAAAATACAACGCCTTGCTTTGATATCCAAACATAATGATCATCATTCTTCGCTTGAATTGTTGTCACTGCTCGATCTACTTCCATGACTTGGGTTATTTTCATGAATTTTTTTTTCATGGTGTTGATTGTTTTCTTCTTCTTCACCTTCCATCTACAAACATTAAAAATTTAAAATTTAAAAATTAAAGAAAAAAAAAATTGTAATGAATGTATATACATTGGTGAGAATAATGAAATTTGCAATATTAAATAATATACATCAATGTAACTAAAAAATAAATGGTGTGCCATAGAAACAATTGGTTCATGAACTATACACATTCTTTCAAAACCATGTACTATGCCATATTTCAAGGTTTCATCTATTGGCGTAGTTCCATACTTTTTTTCCTGCAAGTTTTTTACCCCATAACAAATCATATATTTAAAGTAAAAGTTTTTTTTGTTCTATTAATTATAGACTGAGCTAAGTAAAACAAGATCGATAGATGCTTGCAAATTCTACAATTAATTTCTGATATGCCAACATATACTAACAACCCATATTTAACCCAATGTCAATCAATTTGTCTGATGGTTCTTCTTTGTATGTTAGCACCTATTTGAAGACATTCAATGATGATTTTTGTAAAAATACTTAAAATATACAAAAATAAATCTAGTTAAGTTGTTATAAGTAAGTAACAATTACTCACAAACTTAGATATCAACCCTTTTCTTCCTTGTCGTCCTGTTTTATGTGTTGAATGGGTTCCATTTTCTATTCTTTTCTGCAAGAAAATACTTGAAAATTAATATTTAATGCTAAATTGTTTATTTTTTGTATCTAATGATCGAAAAATTCAATAATTTCATATTACATTTCAAGCACGTTGTTGTTGAGATGGCTCCTCCCGCGATGCAATTTTGTCCATTTCTTTGACCATCTCCTGGTAGACATTTTTGGACATTCCTACTAGCATATTTATGATATCAACTCATTCATCTTTTGATATTTTCATAATCTTTCTAAAAATGTAACATGACAATAAACTATTTAATTTTTACATTGATATATGAAAAGTAAATAAAAAAAAATGGATATTTATAAATAATTCTAGAATAACATTTAAAGAAATATTACTTTTTCATTCCTCTTTTTTTTTTACGTTTTTGCTATTAAAAGTCTCATTGACCAATTCTCTGGAAACTCTTCCTGTAGTTTAGATAAAATTTGGTTCTTGGAATCATTGGATTGATTTTTGTATTGTAAGTGGAAAGAACGTCTATACATTCATTCCACTAGATCCCTCAAACTTTTGTAAAAGTTTTTCCCCCTTTCGTTAACCTCCAACACCACTCAAGATGAGCTAAGGAGAAATTTATTTTCATTTTCATGTTCTATTTTTTTCTTTTCTTAGAATAACATTCATTTTATAATTTGTTGGTCCCTGTAGAACATTAAATAGATGTGAAATAATAGATTGTTTAAAACATGTTATCTAATAATTTTAAATATATTATTAATGAAAATTTAAAAAAGAAACTCATATTGGATCAATAGTATTTTTTTCATTCACTTGATTCATCCTTTTGCAATTTTTACATCAAGCTTTTACACACTTTTGGTAATCAAAAATAATCTTATCGAGCTTCGTCATTTTTTGTTTCTGCATGATACACAGTAAACAATACATATTAGTTAAACTTAAATATATTTCAAAAATAATATTTTTTTTAAAGAATTTACAAAGAACTTTCCCTTTCTGTTTTTCTTAATGTGTTATCAATATTTTTGTTACTTGATCTCTTGTCAGCCATTTCTTTATCAACACGAAACCTGTACCATATCATTCATTAATATATTTTATAAATAAATTATCAACTTTTCAGGTAAAAAAATATATATTAAGAAATCGGTGCGCTTTTAAATTATATACGCATCAATGTCGGTGCGTCATGTTCTAATAAACACACCGCCCAAATAGTATAAAACATCATACGGTGCTCTATGTCAACAAAGAGCATCGGTGCATTACATGTTAATCACCACACCGATTAACACAGACAAAATAATAAAAATCGTCAAGTGTTAGTTTTTGTAGCATATGGTGTCGTAGAGGGGGCGGTGCGCCCTATTCTTATAAATTCCTCACGCAAACAAGGGACTACCATATGGTGCTCTTTGTCAACTAGGAGACCCAGTGCGTTATATGTTACATGGTGCATTGATTAACGCAATAAAAAATTGTTTTTTTTTCAAACAGTGAGTAAGCGGTGCGCTATAATGACATAGCACACAAGTGCCCTATTTTACATATGGTACATGGATTAAAAAAATATTGATTTTAATTTTTTTATCAAACAGTATGTGTGTGGTGCACTAGGATAAGCCAGTGCACCGGTGCACTAAGTTATGTTGGGTGCACCGATTAAAAAAATTCTTCTTTTTAAAAATTTACGCAAGGCCCAACATGGATTGGGATTTGACTATGCAATTCGTCACATGGGTTAGATGTCATAGGCCTATATATATAGCAATACAAACCCTATAAATCTAAAATGAAAATTCGTAATTCTGAAATCACAGAAACAGGAAGAATCAAGGGAAGAAACAAAAAGATTGAAGGGTCTAGGATAAAAATGGATTTATTTTGTTTTTTGTTTCTGAAAATGAACAACAAATTGAAATTTTTTACTTACTGTGTAAAAAATTTTGCAGAAAATGTAAAAAATAAAATAAAATTTAATCATGAGATTGTTTGAAATTCTATGCTACAAGGTTTGAATCACCAGAGGTTTGGAATTCTGATTGTCTGAATAGTTATGTTCCAAAGTATTTTGTTGCTCCACATTGCTCTCGTGCTCTCTTGCTCCAGGTATGTCTCGTGTAAATCTCTGGCTGATTTTTTTTGCAAAAATAGTGAAATAGTGAAAAGTGTTTAGTATTTAAAGAATTGTTTTATGAAATTGATTTTCAAAAATATTTTTCCACCCATTTTCCAATATACCACTTTTTGCACTTTAAAAAATAAAGTTTTGCTTTTTTATTTGAGGCTTTTCGTCAATGGTGCATCAATTAATAACACCTCATTGGTTCATCAGTTAATAACATGGCACCAATGCAGAGAAACTAAAACAGCACTGGTGCTGTTATCTATACATAAGCACTGATAACAATAAGTCCATTTTTAAGGCACCAAAATTACTTTTAGGTGTGTGCACTAAAATTTATTGTTTATTTTTCTCAAATGTAGAGAGAAAATATCATAATTATATCGAATGGAAAATTCTTCAAAATCCAACTCGTTCCATAATATTTCTCAAATTCCATCGCGTAGTTCTCCCTATCCATCTCGAAACATAATATTTACTTCATATTTTATTTATATTTTCATTATCTAATTGAATTTATGTTTTTTATCCATGTCAATCAACTTAATAAAATTTATAATGTATACAAATTTTCAGGTTCATTCAGATTCAAAATCAAGTTCAGATGCATAAAATAATCAAACAACTCCAAAACATCGGAAGCTCTTATCAAGAGCAGCATACCACAAAGTGCATTTGGTAGATGAAAATGGACAGCCACTTCACCCTGCCAATTGTAACAATATTGCATCTTCTAGCCACAATCCCGTCTCAATGATGGTAATAATAATTGTTTGGTATATTAATGTAATTATTTCGACGTCAAACAAATTAATCATGCATTGTTAATGTTCTTACTAATTGATATCATATATTTTGTACTAATCATGTTCAAATATATTTTTTGAAATTATTAGGATTTTAGTGATGATGATCAACCTACCTACCATCTTCTATTGCACCCCACGATAATGTCAAATCGAGAGAAGGCTAAATTAAGAGAAAAAATTGGATAGGAACAATACCAAGAATGGCTGAGTCAACCACCGATTCAATTCCCGCTACGTCCAGATTCACCAATTAGGAATGACTACAGCAATAGTAGTTCTTCACAAGATGGCAATGGAGGCAATCAAATATAGGTTGGTATGGATGATTACTTAAGGGATACGACTGCCATGGATAAAATGTTGTTAGATACATTCCAAAATGATGATCAAGTAGGGGATGATGCTCATATCGCTGACGTCTTTTTCGAAAGCCTTAAATTTGCTTCCACCACCCCTCTCTTTGGACCTAGCAATCAGTAAAATTCTACCCAGTTGGGGATAACAATGTTACTATACAACTTGAAAGCAAATTTTGGCTTGTCGAATGCATGTTTCTCGGAAATTTTGAGGTAAGTTACCATAAATTCATCCCTTATATAAATTTGAGAAATATAATCACACCATGAACATTAAAAATGGTCAATTTTATGAACCTTAATAATTATATTGGCATTAATGTACATTTAATATTTTCCATGATCACCAACTACAAGTTATTTAAAGATAAGGTTCTTCTAAGTGATAATGTCTTTCCCGATAGCTGCGAAGAGGCAAAGAAATTGTTGAAAATGTTGGGTGTTGAGTACATATTATATCATGCATGTCCAAATGATTGTATTCTATATAGAGGAGAATATGCAGACAAAGAGATATGTCTGAAATGTGGGCATGACGAGTATGATAAATCAAAAAATAAGAGTAAACCATGTGGTCCTCCTTTTAACATATTGAAGCGCATGCATATAATCCCAAGGATTGAAAGGCTCTTTCGTTGCAAAGAATTAGCCATGTTGCAGGGATGGCATGCCTCACACAGAAGTAAGTTGGAAGTTACGTGAATCCCAACTGATTCAATAGCCATGAAGCATATAGAGGATACATGGCTCTAAAAATTCAAGAATGAAGTACGAAGTCTATGACTCAGCATAGCCATGGATGGTGTCAACCCATATTCCCTCTAGCACACCAACTATTATGTTTGGCCTATAGTAGTGATCAATAAAAATATTCCCTCGTGGTTTTTCGTGAAGAATGAACATCTTATGTTGGCTCTCATAGTCCCTGGTAGAAGACAAGTGAAGAATATGGATGTATACTTACAACCACTAGTAGATTAATTGAAGGAATTATGGGATGGGATAAATGTAAACGATGTATCAAGACCCATCACAACAGAGAGGATTTTTATGTTGTATGGAATATATGCTTGCACGACACATGATTATCTAGGATTAGGAGTTTGCTCTGGTAAATTACATATTTATTGATTTGTTTATATACGTAACAATATTCTTTCAGATATTAGTTATTTAACTCGTTGTAATTGTTTTGATGTTCATGATATTATTTAACATGCCATGCATATAAATTGTATACAATAATCTCGCAGGTCTTGTAACAAAAGGGTATTTTGGATGTAAATGTTGTGGACCTTCTCTGAAAGCTAGATGGTCCAAGGACCTACGAAAGCCAGTGTATGATTTCTCCAAGGTATTCCTCCCAAAATAACACCCTTACATAAGAGTAGCATCCACTTTCAATGGTAAACGAGAGAGAACCCAAAGGCCTCCAATAATGACACTATCTAAATGGTTTAGAGCATATGAGAGAGAGAAGGATAAGGAGTTCATAGAAATGTTCGATTCAAATGGGGAGCCTATGTTCAATGATCCAAAATTCTTCGACGCCTATGTTGAGAAATTTCCCATTGGCATGAAAAGGAAATCAATATTTTATAACCTCCCATATTGGGAGCATCTTAATGTTAACCACTTATTAGATCCCATTCATATATTTAAAAAAAATTCATGGTCCCTCTAATTCATGGTATTTCAAAGGTGATGTCCCATGGATTTTAAAAAAAGATGTATTTCTTTGGCAAAAGAAGTTATAATGGGTGTGAGAGTGCCATCTTCATACGGGTCTTCACTACGGTGCTGCTTCACCATGGATGACCATTTTTCGGGGTTGAAATCACATGACCATTTGAATCTTCTAAGAGTGTGTATAATGTCAAAAGCATGATTTTATTATTTGTTATATTAATAAATTTTATCCTATGCAGGGATCCTAAAACATAACTAGTTTTGTATATTATTGCACGTGTTTATAACTTTGCAGTGTCATTATCCTTTGCTCGTGCATGGGTGTGTGAAACATGAATTCCCTTAAGACCTAGGATGTGCCATATCTAAATTATCTGCATGTGTACATTGGATCACGTCAAAGGAGATTCATGTGCCTAGCATTCCACGGTGGCATCAAGAGATAGTTGAGATTGTTTGTATGTTTGAGAAGGAACTGCCGACGAGTTTCATGGACTAGCAGGTTCATATTCTAATCCACCTACTAGATGAGGTTAAATTATTTGGGGTGGTTTCTTGTCATTGGATTTTCTTCTTAGAGAGGTACATGAAGAAAATGAAAGGTTTTGTTCGACAAAGGGCAAAACCCGAGGGGTCTATGGAAAAGGGGTACATGTCGTATGAGTCTTTCTATTATGCCAGTGAGTACATCAAGCAAATCAAAAACAGACCCAGGTGTGGTGATTTGGGACAATGAAAGGGATGAAGACAAAATAGAAAGGGAGTTGCTCCAAATGAATGGAAAAATGTGCTTGATAAAGAGTAAGCAACTTAAAATTTTTCAAATTTAAAAAAAGTAAATATTCATGTTGAACTTTGATATAATGTATATTTTGATCTCTATGTACTATATAATGATGACTTGATTTCATCAAATAATGCAGAAATTGAAGCAATAAATAAAATCGTTCTTTATAATTCCGAAGCGACACAACCGTGGGTCGCATTATACGAACAAAAGAGGATGAAATGGGATAGTGAAAGGAAATAATTCAGATGGTTGAATGGTAGAAGCGCACCTTATCCCAATCATTTAAAAGAAAAATATGCTAAAAATATGCACCAACAGTTGGGTTGTTGACCAAGTCAGAGAGAAATACGGTGCAATCAGTTGTTACCCGCGTTTTGAAGAGGATGCGCTAAATGTAGGGATTGGATGTAGCAACTTGGTAATAATCTATTTAATTTATATGTACATTTGAAACTTAATAATGCACCTTTAAAATGTAATTACATCTACATCTCATATTTTAACTGTTGGGTTATTGTAAGACACATGACACTATGATTTTTTAACTTTTTTATAAGTTCATTTGTTCCCATCTATGTGGGCATATGGACATCATTACAGAAAATGCCGATGATGGACACATGACACAAGACTGTGGAGTGGAAGTCGATTTCGATCAATCTAGTCGATCTAGCCATCGTGATCAACCTAGTATGAGGGACATTATGTTACGTCGGAAAGATATAAGAGATAATTGAAGTGGATTTATCTTCTTTCCAATGTGTTATTTTTAACTGCAAGTGGTGGGACACCTTTGATCAGAATAATGTAAATGAAGATTGCGATAGTAGGCTGATATGTATCAACTCTATAAAGATGTGGGATGAAGCTAAGGAGCCCTATGTTTTCCCCAAACACTACAATCAAGTGTTTTTTTATCCAAATGTGTTGGATATGGATCAATGGTTTGTATTGAGACATGACCCTAGATCAAAACATATTTTTGAGAACAAAAGTGTTATCATGCCATGCGAGCTAGAAGATAATGAGGGTGATAACCGAGAGTGATATGATAAATGTGTTATTTCATCAATATTTATACTTTTTAAGATGGGTTTTTATAAAGAAGAGGACTTAACTACCTTATAACTTACGAGACTAAAGTTAAAATTCTTTTTTTTTTATGTAAGATCATAATAAAATAATGATAATTCTAAAGTACGTGAATTTATTTGCATTATTTTTTAAACTATTATTTTTTAAACTTTATTATGTTACAAAAATTCATATTATTCTAGATTTATTATTTTACAATTATTCAAAATTTAAAAATTTTAACAAAATAATTTCACATTAATACAATTAAAATTTTCACATAAGTACAATTAAAATTTTACAAACATTTTACATACAATTACAATTACAATTAAAATTAGAATTAGAATTAGAATTTTACAATTTCACATACAATTACAATTACAATTACAATTAAAATTAGAATTAGAATTAGAATTTTACAATTTCACATACAATTACAATTATAATTTTAGAATTTTACATACAATTAAAATTTTACAAACATTTACATAAAATTTACAATTACAATTACAATTACAATTTTAGAATTTTACATATATACCATTACAATTACAATTTTATAATTTTAGATATATGCTATAATTTTACATATATAGAATTAGAATTTTACAATTTATTACAAAAATTCATATTATTCTAGTTTTACAATTATTTACAAATTTACAAATTTACAAATTTTAACAAAATCATTACAATTACAATTACAATTAGAATTTTACAATTTATTATGTTACAAAAATTCATATTATTCTAGATTTATTATTTTACAATTATTTACAAATTTACAAATGTTAACAAAATCATTACAATTACAATTATTACAATTAGAATTTCACAGTTTCACATACAATTACAATTATAATTTTAGAATTTTACATACAATTAAAATTTTACAAACCTTTAAAATAGAATTACAATTACAATTACAATTTCACATACAATTACAATTACAATTTTAGAATGCATTATTTTCTAAACTTAATTATGTTACAAAAATTCATATTATTCTAGATTTATTATTTTACAATTATTTACAAATTTACAAATTTACAAATTTTAACAAAATCATTTCAGATTAATACAATTAAAATTTTCACATAAATACAATTAAAATTTTACAAACATTTTGCATACAATTACAATTACAATTAGAATTTTACAATTTCACATACAATTATAATTATAATTTTAGAATTTTACATACAATTAAAATTTTACAAACATTTTACATACAATTACAATTACAATTTTACAATTACAACTACAATTTTACAATTACAATTACAAGTTTAGAATTTCACATACAATTACAATTACAGTTTTATAATTTTACATATATACCATTACAATTACAATTTTATAGTTTTACATACAATTAGAATTACAATTACAATTTTACAATTTTACATATATACAATTACAATTAAAATTTCATAATCATTTAATATTAAATTAAATAAACAATCCCATCATACAAACATGATATTCACATGATATTCGACTAAAAAATACATTCAAATTCGCTAACATCATCTCATCATCGTGATCATGATCATTTAACAAAAGACACACAATTAGCATTGTATAACATCATCAAAACACAAACATCAAATATACATCTTATCTCAAATAACTACTATTTAAATGAGCATATCTCACATGACCTAACAATATACACATGATCATCAAATGTAAATTAAGTACAACTGAGACATCAACATAAAATACATGGACCATAATATAAATGTCAAAAATATACAACTGTAATATAAATGTCAAATATCAGTTCGTGGTACATCATCAATAGTACTACTAGTCGAAGCTTGCTCAGTCAATGGTGCAACCTCAACAATCTCAAATACATGTCGATCATCACGTGCTTGTTGATCTGGTTGTGGTGCCTCATGCGAATCAAGATCAACTGTCGACTGCTCATCATGATGACTCGACATGGTTCATGGTCCAGCTTGCTCACGATCATGAGTATTGTTAGATGTTGCAGGTTGTTGACTCGTCATGGTCAATGGTCCAGCCTACTCTCCATCAGGACTGTTGGTCGATGTTGCAGGCTTCTCATCTGCGGCAGGAGGTGAATGATGATCACTCCCTTGATCGTGATCATCAAATGATGTTTTGTTGCTTGCGAACTAAGCTTGTATCTCCTACGACATGCCGCATTAAGGTGAACATGTCACGCAACATGCCTCTCCACATATGTACCAGCCTAGCATCGGCCTGTATATCTCTCGTAGTAGCAGGACTAACTCCCACCTCCACAAACAATGCATAAAGATGGTCGCCCAACTCCATCCTCAATCTACTGTTAAGCCTACGCCCAGCAAAAGGCAGTACCGACGCACCATGAGGACCCGGTCTATCTGCACCGTCCTGATCCTTGACATCTGCTATATCTTGGTCGTCATCAAGATCCACACCTGGATCATTTGGTGGTGTTGTCATCTCATTGCCATCAAATGACCCAATGTCTGCAAAATATATATAAGTACACAACAATAATTAGAAAATTTCATAAAACAGTTTAATAAAAACAGCTTAAAGAACATGTTAGAATAAATTTAAATAAAACAGTAATATTACCTCTATGATCTGGAAACTCATCATATGTGAAGAGGATGTTGGCACACCCTCACCAATCCAAACCAGATACGGACAGGGGACCATAACAAATGAATTTTCATCAACAATCGCTAGAAACTCCAATGCATCATGCGATATCCTCGCGAAAAACTCAGACTTGTCCCTCTTTGGCATCATCTATCCCCACATATGCATCCATACATGCAGCATCGGCCTACGAGGCTGTCGAACAAAATTAGGCCTCATCTCTGGAAACCTCTCAAAAAATAAACAAAATAGCTATGAAGAAAAATAAAAGTTCACCCTCACTTGTGCATGGGCACGGCATCTATCTAAAGCTGTACAGAACTGCCGCAAAAAAATGGCAGACCACCTCACAAGTCATGGCTCTTGTTAATGTGTTGCCCGTCACTAGTGTTGTGTGAAATGGTGGAAATCAGTCATGAGAGGCAGCTCAACTCCTCTCTACCAAAAGAAGCAATACGTAACTAACCTCTGGAGACATGAAAATCTGAAGGATACAATATATCCACACTAAAGTATCTCTGGGAGTACACCAATTGACTCCCTGCTGCGTAGCCAACGGGGACCTTTGGTAACAAGGGAAAATCAACCCCTCTCCTCGATAGGAAAGTAATGAAATATATTTCCTCCTCAGTGCATCCGTACCACTAGTTAGGAACAACCTAGAAAGCCTGTAGGTGGGCATTCCACTTGCAGATAAGATGTCGCAAAAACATACCATGGCCCTTTAGGGATGTAACGTCCTCATAGAACTTGAGGAGGCCTACCTGCCTTAGGATCCACTGGCTAGCTGTTGTAATAGGGTGAGGTTACGCATCTCTCTCCCTCTCTCGTGCCTCCCACAACCTAACCATGTTATACTAGTCTGCCTGTTGTTGTTTTTGTTCCCTCTCTTCTCTCCTTTCATGTCGTTGAATGATTGACATATTAAATACAATTTTTTTATTAAATGAGATATGTATTTAGGAATACACATATATAAATTTTTTTGGAAAAAAAACAGTCGGTGCGCCACAAAGAATAGGGATGCACTGGTAATGGTGCGTCTTTTTTTTGTCGCGAACCAAAGGCAGTGCACTAGAAAATTTTCAACGCACCAAAGGCGGTGAACCTGCAAATTTTCAGCGCATAGCCCTCCTGGCATTGTTAAAATTTCAACGGTACAGTAGTATAACATACTGCACCATTGACTATGGACCAGTGTCAAGAGGGTCATGCGCTGACCAACCTTTACACCTCGGGGCATATAGTTTAGCAAGCGCACCACCCTCCTGACATCACTACATAGTCAATGGTGTGGTTGTTTACCCGGTCACACCATTGACCATGTTGAATTTCCAGAATGTGGTGCGCTGACAAAATTACCCGCCCTGGGGCAAATATTTCTGTCAACGAACCACATTCCCACAATTCGACATGGTCAACGGTGTAGCTGGGTAACCGACCACACCCGACTTTTTTTTAAAATTTAAAAAGTCACGGTGCATCATTTTGGTACTGCCCCAGCACCAGTGCATATACTGTTAGCACCGTTCACGGTGCGGCCTATAAATTTACAAGCAGCACTGCGAACTAGTGTGAGCCAAATGGCTCGAACGAGACTTTTTTTTTTTTACAAATAAGGTGAATTTTAAGCTATTTTACAAAACTAATCCACTAAAAGGATTAATTATGGAAAAACAAAGAAAATACCTGTACATTTGGCTGTCGAGGAGACATATTGGCTTTAGAATTTGCAAAACTAAATTTGCCCACCGTTTTGCAAATTTCAAAATGGAGATGGTGGGAAATGGACAGCAGTAGTGCGTGCAATGGGAGCACCGATGGCAGGGCACCTTAGACAAGGTAAAGTTGCACCGGTGCTTGAGAGATCTAGAGCACTGAAAAGTGAAAAATATGAATTTTTGGCCGTAGTTTTTTCTATTTAACCCTATTCTGGTGTGTGGGTTTTATAGGCGCACCGGTGCGGTTTCTTAAGACTGTGTCTGCTTGTTTCAGTTTTGGCACGAGGTTTTAGGATGCACTAGTGCGGAATATTTGTAAATCACCGATGTTCTATAGTAATAAGACGTACCAGGCGGGTTTGTATCGAGCGCACGGTGTCCCGGTGTGCCAATGTTTTGTGCACACCGATGCTTTCTCTAGTTGAATGCACCGGTGTGATTTAGGATGATAAATGCACTGGAAGAAAAACATCTGCAAAAGCCTCCACCTGCGAACCTCCTCTAGTAACCTCCGCTACAAATGGATGTATGGGGTATTTTTATAAGGGGTTCCTCAAAAACATCCGCTAGAGGGTCTTTTCCTTGTAGTGTATTATCAAGTTTACTATTACTTCACCATGTTTTTCCCAAGTAAATTACTCTTTTGGGCCCTTTACTTTGGGTGGATTCTCGGGTGGTTTTAGATCTCCAATAATACCCTCTATGGGTTTTGGTCCTTTGATCTTCCCTGGGTCTTTATTGGTCATATTACCATATTCCCCCCACCCCCTTCCTTCATATAATGTGGGTTGTTTTTCACTGTTGTCATGTACTACCGGTGCGGGTGTGATAGGGGTTTCAAAGGCTCTATCGAATGCATGGTTTTTGTTAGTTCATCTACAATAGGTGTGAGAAGGTTCTTCACCAGAGCTGTGTTGGGGTTCTAGGTTATCAGGTTGAGAACAGGTCATGCCAGGCAGCCTGTGATGTGGATGTGGATTTCCCTCCTTTGAAAAAATAGGGGAAACGTAGGGTTTCTAGTCACTAGTGAAAATAATACAAGCTTTTGAAGAGTTAATTTTTCGCGGCCGCATATAATTTATGTTTGGTGACTGGCACGTTGAAATGGAAAAAGTTGTGGGCCTTATAGAAAAATCTCTAGTTGGCCGAGATTGAGGCCATAAATACAAAGAGGAGACCATTATAACATGACATGACCAAATGCTTTGTGTAAGGTTTAATGAGTACTCAGAAATTTTCATTTTGGCAAAGGGTTGGTTTCATCTTATTTTCAAAATCCATGAAGTGGCCTCGCAAGTTGCAAAAAATGTTTGTTCCATTGACTCCACTCCTCTCATCTTCAAATTTTGGGCTCCCACTTTTGATGCTAGTAGGGAATGGTGTGATGTGGTTCCAGTATGGTTTACGCTATTGGGTTTACCAACTCATATGTGGAACCCTCAAATTTTTTCCAACCTCAGAAACATGATTGGTTTTTTTCTTGAATCTGATTATTCCTTTAAGGAGTCGAGGGATTTGACTGTGGCCCGAATTTTGGTAAGTTTGTACATGTGCAAGAAATTACATGAGGATATTACCATTGTTTTATCAAGGTAACTACTTCAAACTATGGATTACGATGGGTTTCCCTTTCGATGTCGAAGGTGCCACAAATATGGGAATTTAGTTCACAACTGTAAACTTTCACTTTGCCATCCTAGGGGACGACTCTAGTTTCTAAAAAGAAGAAAGTGGATGTTGGGGTGGAAATGGATGTGGAAAGTCTATCTAATGAGGGTTTTGGGAGTAACCCATAGGTGTCTTTGGGCTCAGTGGATCCTAGTGTCTTGTACACTGACCCATAGTTTCAAAATCAGCCGAATCAGACGAAACCACATCTTCTTCTGAATATATATCAACAGCATCTCCTCCTTCCTTGGGTATTTCTCATCCTCTCCCTCCTATAACTTTTCTTGCTTCTACTTCATATGCTCTTGGATTGGATTATTTGGTCTCCTTTTCTAGGTGTGGTATGAATAGGTATCTAAAGTCGGTTGTTGTCCTTTTAGATAATTGGGGTCAATAATTATGCCAAAGCATCTATAATGTTTTTTTTTTTTTTTTGAAATTTTGGATGACAAATGTATAAAAAAACTCTTGCAAACAATTATGATTGAATCTTTTAGATAATATTAGAAAATATGACTAAGGGCTACTTTTTTATCTCACATAGTGATTTAAGATTTTGTAAATGGTTAAGTAGACTTATGTAAGAAGATATGATAACCAAATATTCAAATTGAATTCTTTAATTAATCATAAGTTTGAAAACCTTTAAACAATGTTTAAAAGTTCAATAGAATACATTTAAAAATATCAAGATGCTGACAATTTATAGATGAAAGGGACTTACATCAACATATTGTTTAGTAAATCATTCTTTATATTAATAATAACTTCAAGAGGAATTGTAAGATAACTAAAATTCAGTTAATCTCACCTAGTTATCTTGATAAAAATTAAACATATGTAGAGACAAAATGTAATGAAAACAGGAAAAACTCACAAAAGGAACAAAGTTGTATGAGATAAATTCAGAATCCATCTTCTATTATTGATGATCGAAGAAATTGTATAGTGCTACTTACAAAAAAATTCGTATCCAAGGGTGCAACCCTTAATAACTCGTAATGAGATTTATTTATACTAATTTCTAAAACTCAGAAATATCTTAAACTGATTTAAAATAATAGAATAGAATAGAATAGAAGAAGGAAAAAGATAGATGATGTGTCTCTATTCTGGTGGAACTTGTTGGTGACTGTGTCCTTTTTTATGGAAGTTGTTGTGGACTGGGCCCTTGAAAATTTGTTGTGCTGGCATTTTGTGAATATCAAAATTTTACTCAATAGTATCAAAACAAATTATCCCATTTTATTCACTTGGGATTTCTAGATTCATCATCTTTCTAAAGATTTCATCCACCTCTGTATATCTCTAGAAAGTAGGCTTCTGAATGAACAAATGTTTTATTTGATGTTGAATTATCAAATAAAACTGCAAAGCCCCTAAAAATGCTTTCCCTGTAATTTTTCTTCTGATACCTGCAAATTTAGACTTATCCACTGCAATAGTATATAACTTCTTACAATAATCTTCTAATTTAATAAATTTTTCATCTAAACCTACCAATCCTGGTAGTCCTTTATGATTCAAAACATCAAACTTTGTATGAAACCCTTGGATAACAATATTCAGAGCTTCACACTTTGTTTGCAGTTGATTGATTAAATTCCTCTTTTGTAAGATTTTCTTGATTTCTAGGATTGTTGCAGTTCTGTCTAGTATGTTTATCTCCTCAAATTCTTCTTTGTTCTTTGAGTTCAAGAACTTGATCATATCAGTACCTTCACTTGGCTTGTTCTTGAGATTTTTCTTTTGTTCTTCTATGGCTTCTTTGCACTTGGTGATGAGCTCTTGTTGTTCAAAAATTTTCAAAAATTATTTGTATGGATGGCCATACCTCTATTATAGATTTTCCAATGTCTTCCCAAATGTTTGGTTTGGCTTCAGCCAATATCCCCGCCATTAAATATTCACTTTCCAATTCTTTAACCTTAAGTCCCATCTTGTGGGACTTTTTCATTTCTTCTATATATAAGGTATCATTCTTGATTTTCTGTGATTCTAGAATCTGAAATCTCTGCTGCAACTTCTCATTTTCCTACTTCTGAATAGCCAAATCGATGATGTGGAAGGCTTTATACCTGGAGAATATGTTTGAACTACTTTTATTGGATCAGTATCCACTTGTGCTACTTTCTTCTATGATCCAGGTGGATATTGGTGGCCACCCACCTATTCCATTTGGACCCGCACCATCAATTCTTGTAGCTTGGATAGTAAGTTGTGCTTTGCATGTTTTCAGGTCCTGCACTCCCGGAGCCATTTTGGGGCCTTAATGAGTCAGGTGGACATTGTTAGCCACCCACCTATTCCATTTGAGCCCCCACCATCAGTTCTTTCAGTTTTTAAGTAGCATCACAACTTATTATTTTTAGTAGTTTTTCGGGTCCTGAACATCCAGAGCCATTTTGAGGCCCCAAACGACGTTTTTTGGGAAAAAGAGGAGAAAAATGGGTCGTAGACTGATGTTGCTGACTCAATAGTTGTATTCCTTCAATAGATATTTCTAACGAGCTATTGAGCGTGTCAAACGGAGATTGTATGCCAAAGTTACATCCCCGGGAAGTTGAAACACCAATTTACCCAAACGGGACCACGGTTTTGGCGCTTCATCTCCTAGGGTTAGGTTTTTGGATGTTTTGGATTTTACATTGTTTCTCAACAATAAATAGGCCTTAGAGCCTCATTGTAACACAATTCAAGGGCTGGTAGCTGACACATCTCTTCTCAGAGATATGCTACCAGTGCCCTCGCCTGCTCATCTCCATTATGTATCATTGTAACACAGTTCAGAGGCCTGTAGCCGCCACATCTCTTCTCAAAGATAAGCTACCAGTGCCCTAGCTAGTTTATTTCCATTCTGTCTGTAAGAAAATTTTAGTTCTTTGATATTAATGAAATAAAGCATTATTTTTGCTGCATCTCTATGTTTCAGTGGTATTAGAGCGGTCTGCTCTTTCTTTATTTTTATTTGCATGTCCCCAACGCATTCAGGGTAGGAGTTAGGGCTCGATCTGGTTGAACCCTTGTAAGTTCAACCTCGCAAACCCCGACGACCTCCCATGGTGGAAGAAAAGAAAGACAAGAGAGCAGGAGATCCTATCAAAATATTGCTCAAGGAGGCCCTTGAGAAACAAAGGAACGCGATGATGGATAAATTTGCTCAGATCCTTCAACGACTTCCCACCTATGGCACATCTGCATCCAAAAACCACTCTGGAGGTGCCACTCCCTTCAAGGTATAGGTAAAATTTGACATTCCTGTATTTGAAGGCCAAATAGATGCAGACATCATAGATAGATGGTTGAATTTTTTGGAAGGGTATTTCTCAGTCCATGATTTCTTTGACTGAGAAAAGATTATTTTTGCACTCCTCAAAGCCGCCCCCCATGTCAAAGACTGGTGGGAAACCCACTATGAGCAAGAGGACGAAGGGGAACCCTCTCTGTTCTCGGCCACACCCACTTGGAATTCGTTCTGAGATGGCATCAAGGAACAATAATACCCCGTGGGGAGCTATGAGGACAAATACATCCAATGGACCACGTTGCAACAACAAAGGGATCAAGATGTGCATGAACTGACGAGTTTGTTCCATACCCTGCGCACAAAGTTGGGTATTAAAGATTCAAAGAGACATTTGGTGCTCAAGTACTGCGGCTATCTGCACAAACACATTGAGGAGGAAATGGAGTTCCTCGACATTACATCGCTTGGCACGACATATTGCTATGCTGCCAAGATCGAGCAGAAATTTAAGCAGAAGAAGCGAGACTTTGGATCTGCAAAATTGAAAGGTGCCCTTGAACCAAAGAACAAGGGGCAAGGCCAAAGCGGTGTGACTCATAACAACACCACAAATCCAAAGAAGAACACAGGGAAGTGGTGTGAATTTCATAACAGCCCCAATCACAGCACCAATGAGTGTCGGGCCAAACAGTCATTGGTGGCTGAACTAAAGGCACCTGAATCAGATACATTTTCTGATCCTGAGTCAGAACCAGACAAAGGCAATGACAAAGGGAATCAGATCACTGATGCAGATCCCAGTGCCATTGTTGCCACCACCAAGATCGAGCGGGAGGATCCAGAGGATCCAGAGCGCCTCTTCCATTTGCAGATGTGGGTGAAGGGTTCTCCGCTGCAATTTCTTGTCGATAGCAGAAGCCAAAAGAACCTCATTTTAGCAAAGGTCATGCAGCGGCTCAGCCTACCGACCATAGCTCACTCGCAGTCATATACCATTGGGTGGCTCCACCCAGGGAGAGATCTCCGCATCCGCCAGAAGTGTCGCCTTTCGTACATTATCAAGCCATTCACGGATGAGATATTGTGTGATGTTGCTTCTCTTGATGTAGCTGATGTATTATTGGGCCAACCATACTTGTGGATCTGACATACTATGTATCATGTTGTTATTACTTTGGGAAATAACTTGTACAGGATACCAGAGGTAGTACCGCCTCCCATCATCTCTTTGACTACTGCAAAACAACGCAGTAAGATTGTTTCCCAAACCAGGAAATTTATTTTTCTTACAACTCGCTCATAGGGAAAGAAGAATATTGTGGCCACAACCTCGAAACAGGCCTCCCCTGCATGGCTGCAGTAGATGGACAAAGTCATGATGGAATACAATGAAATTTTCTCCTCACTCACAGAGGTTCCTCTACACCATCAGGACAAGCAGTCCATTGATCTAACCCCCGATGCACCACTGCCTGATGTTACCATACCTCATGCGACTACACAGATAGAATCCACACATGTACTATCCGAGACTGATAAAGGAACCAAATTTACTAATTGCATCCAGCATGTCCACCCACAGGTCCATGACATCTTCGACAACAGAACGTGCCTCATCTCATGGAGGATCTCAATGCAATGGGGACCATTGATTCTTAAGGATGGAGGAATGATGAAGGTGGATATTGGTGGCCACCCACCTATTCCATTTGGACCTGCACCATCAATTCTTGCAGCTTTTCATTTTCAGCACAACTTACTATTTTTAGCAGGTTTTCAGGTCCTGCACTCCCGAAGCCATTTTAGGGCCTTAATGATCGAAGTGGACATTGGTGGCCACCCACCTATTCCATTTGAACCCCCACCATCAGTTCTTTCAGTTTTTAAGTTGCAGCACAACGTACTATTTTTAGCAGTTTTTCAGATCCTGAACTTCCAGAGCCATTTTGAGGCCCTAAACAACGTTTTTTGGGAAATCCCTAAACTCAAAAGTTGTATTCCTTGGATAGATATTTCTAATGAGCTATTGAGCGCATCAAACGGAGATCATATGACAAAGTTACATCCCCAGGAATTTGAAACACCAATTTACCCAAGTGGGACCACGGCTTTGGCGCTTCATCTCCTAGGGTTAGGTTTTTGGACGTTTCGGATTTTACATTGTTTCTCAACAATAAATAGGCCTTAGAGCCTCATTGTAACACAGCTAAGGGGAAGGTAGCTGACACATCTCTTCTCATAGATAAGTGCTACTAGTGCCCTAGCTCGCTTGTTTCCATCATTTTAGTTATGTAACACAATGGAGGGGCCTGGAGCCATCAAAACTCTTCTTAGAGATATGCTACCAGTGCCCTCACATGCTCATCTCCATTATGTATTATTGTAACACAGTTCAGAGGCCCGTAGCCACCACATCTCTTCTCAGAGATATGTACCAGTGCCCTAGCTAATTTATTTCCATTCTGTCTGTAAGCAAATTTCAGTTCTTTGATATTAATGAAATGAAGCATTATTTCCACTACATCTCTATGTTTATGGTTATTTCTATATTATGTTGCGTTCCTGCATAAATCCGGATCATTTTGTTTCAACAACTCTTCAATTTGTTCCTCCATTTTTCTTATTTGCATATTTTTCTCAATGATCAATTTGAGCAATTCTTCCTTGTTATATTCATTTTCTACAATTTCTTTTGTCCGTGGATCTTCAGTTGAAGGTAGTTTTAGTTGTTTGCACAGAGCAAAGATGTCTACATTTTTTTCCTTAATGATTCCTTCAACTGCTTTGCAATGTTTTGGATCATATCCAACCTTGACTACAAGATCCTCCAAAGATTTAAGTCTGTTATCTTTGACCAATGAAGACAACTTTTCAATCTTGAGCTAAGATTGAACATTTGAAAATGTAGTCTTGATTTTGGAGAGTGACATAGTTGTAGTTTTCATATTTGAAAAGACCATTTCTCCAGATTGCTTGTGCATGTCCATCTGATCAATAGGATGGATCTGACTTGCATCAAATGAAAACACATCCTTTTTATATTTTGAATGAGACTTGGGAAAAGGAATTGTTGCCTGAAAAAAGGCCATTTTCATCCTTCCTTTCTCACTATCAAAGGCAGTAAGAAGCCTGTGCTGAGAATTTTATGTTTCTTTCAAAAATTGACTGTACACATTGGACATTAAAGCCTCATTCTTATGTTTGATGTCAAGGAACCTAGAGAAGATGTTTTGTTCATCAGAAGAATTGGCTTCTGAGTGTTGGATGATATCCAAAGGTTCTCTAGTGGGTGATGACGATGGAGTTACTGAAACATTTTTTGATGTAGAAACTTGAGTCTCCCCTAAATCAATTATGTTTGGTTGTCCTCCTTCTAAAAGTAAAGTTGAGCCAATATTTGGCTTATTTTGTTGCAAAATGAATTCCTTCATGATCACTTTAGCGGGTGGAAGATCTTCTCTGGTCCTTTTCTGATAGTTTCTCTCAGGGACTGGGGTCTGCAAATTAGAAGTTGACAGAACCTGTTCATCTGCCTCTTGAATTGTTCCCTCGACCCATTGATATTGATTCATAAATTTTTCAATTTCTGCTTAGTAGGTATGATTATGTGAAGTAGTTTTCAGTTCAACTCTCAAAGCAGAAATAATGCCATGTGGGTCATAAGACGAGGTGAAACTTGGTTGGAAACCCATTTTCTTCAACAGTGTATCGGCTTCAGCCCTAGCTGATATGGTATTACAAATGAAAGATCCAATACTTGCCTTGAGCTTGAACTGTGCTTTCCTTTTCCCTGAAACAAAATGGAGGTAATCCATATTTATCATCTGTCGAATGTAATCTAGGGAAAAGTCTCTCATAGGAACATATCCGGGGAGCTTATATGGTGGGATTTCACATCCATATACTCTAATTTCTGTATTATTTTGGTATAAATACCAATCCCTTGTTTTAGCTTGCTCACTCAAATGTAAGAATATTTTGATCTCTTCTCAAATTTTGGGTTATGTCTAACTGGTAAGTAGTTGCTTTAATGGGTGTATGAAGGAATCAATAAACTCTGAAAATGTAGTTTTTGTTGATGTAGCCCTTACTAGTTTTGTCCAATGAATCATTGATTGATTCACTCTTTGTTCATCATGTTTGTTGAGCTGGATAGGAAGCATATCTCCATGTTGAAAAAGAAACATGTGTATAATTACAGAAGTGTAACTAAACAAACCTTGAATGGTGAAATTCATGACTTTTTCATGTATATTTTCAGCCAAGAATTGGTTGTAATTACACGTGAACAATCTTTACTAAAAATAGATAAGAACCCCATGATAGGTTCATCAATTGTCTGGTCATCTAGGTATCCTAACAAGTAAGAGATAAGGGAAATACAGTGCTTAGAAGCTCCAGGAAAAATGGAGGATGAGTATGGTGGGTTCTTTTTAGGAAATTTTGCATCCTCAGGTAAAAATATTTCGAAAATATGGCCTCTTTGAGGGAAAGTCAGCTTATGGTAGAGGTCCATAAGTGCAACTGGTGAAAAATAGGTCAGAGAATTAGATTGAGGAATAAGAAGCATTTGGTTAATGGTTTCTGGAGAAATGGTGATCAGAATGTTTCCATTCTCAGCCACCACTTCTCTCTTTACAGAATCATATTGAGCTTGGCAGCAGGAGATGAGGTGAGGAAATGGATGGGTTTGTGGAAAAGAAAAGAGGGGCAACATTGATTCCCAGAACCTGATGAGGTCCTAATTATCAATGTGCTTTTGTCTGAGCCATAAGTGTAATTAATGAAAATCAAATTCACAGTGGCCATCTGCAACCTTGAAGAAGGATTTTGCAAGAAGAATCAAATCCAAGTTAAGATGAGGAGTAGGAGCAAAGCTTTCCTCTGCAACTAGGTTAGTGGTCTTTGACTCTTAGACGACCTGTTTCTTAGCTTTTCCCTTCGGGGTTACCTGCTTCTTGGATTTTTGTTTCGGGGCCATTTTAAACAGAGATGTAATGAAAGGTAAGAGTATGAAGGTCGAGTGATAATAAAAACGGTGACAGTGAGATTTGCTGACAGAAGACAGTGAGCAGAGATGGAAACCTGTAATAAACAGCAAGAAAGAGGTAAAAGTGATAAAATGTAGGCTGAAGACTATTTTATAAATTGATAATGTGTTTAACGGTTTGGATAATGACTGTAGCATCTTAACAGCTTGGGAGCGGGTTTTAATGAGAAAATGTAAGTACAAATTGTTATGGAGTGAACGTGCAGGTGGAGAAGTAAAAAAGATTAGGGAGTGGAGGTGTAGGTGGAGAACGATCAGATGAAATCACAGAATTTGATTGGTTGAATGAACAACAGTTAGGACGTGGGAGGAAAGACCCGCTGGAAGAGTTTTACCGTCAGCAGATTTTGAGGGGGGCTACCTCCTAGTTTGTGGTTTTGAGTGGAGGGGGCACGAAGTGATATGGTGGTGACACATATGCAATGGGTGACGGCCATTGAAACCTCTTTTTGGATCCCCCCCCCTCACATTAACGAGAAATGGTCGGGGGGGTTGTGACGTCAACCTCCGCCATTGATCTTGAGCGAGAGAAAGATCGACTGTTGAAACCTGCGATTTATTTATGAGCGCGAAAACACCCTTTGTTGTTTTGCAACTTGGGATAAAAACAAATTTATGCTCCATATAATTTTGTCAATTAATGAAAATCTAAACTCTTTTTAAAGAATTTAATCATCATTAATCAATACTTAAACTTTTTGGTAATTGGCGCATTTAAACAAGCAGCCATGAATTGTATTTTTTGAAGACTAAAGAATATATATATATATATATATATATATATATATATATATATATATATATATATATATATATATATATATATATATATATATATATTTTCTTCCCTAACATTTTATTTTCCTTTTCTTCATTCTTTAGGTAAACTAACTCTAACATTTTTATTTGACATGGATGTATAAAATATATAATTCGTCCTAACGTTTTTTTTTTTATTTTCTTTTTCCATCCATATCCTAACTTGGCATTTTATTTTTATTTTTTTAAACTAATATGCTTACTTATCATAACCAAATAATGTTACAACATCAACTCTAGCTGGGGACTGCTTCCCCCTGTGGGATGCAAAGAACAAGTAGTTACATGTGCCTTCTCCTCGGGTTATGGAGTCTTTGCTGTGGAAAATAAAACAGAATTGAAATGATAAGGAAAAATGATAATGTACAATGATTATATGGGATCTCCTTCAGTACTGTATATAATGTTTCAAAAATATGCCATTGACGGGCAGTGTAGTGAACTATCCTTCCAAATTTTGTAGAATAAATGTGTTGTTCCCATTTACCTCTGCAATGTTAAGTGGTCTAAACCAGAGATTGTCAAATTTTCCATGTTTTCCTTTGTCTTCTCTCCTTGCATCCCATCTTAAAACTAAATCTCCTTCCCTAAAATCTCTTTCTCTAGCCTTTCTTTCAAAAATACTCTTCATCTTATTCTAATACTTTCTCAATGTGTATTGAATCTCATCTATGTTTTCATTCAATTCAGCAATCTGATTTATTCTTCTAGAGAAATCATCATAGATTCTTGTAAAAACATAAGCACAGTGAAAGCCAAATTTGTGGGAAAAATGGCATATTTTCCATATACCAGTTAAAATGGAGATTTACCTATTGATATTTTGGGAGAAATCTTGTTTTCCCAAACTGCATAGATAAGATGATTGTCCCAACTTTTCTTATGATCTTCTAAAGTTTTCTTGATCACTTTAACTAGGCTCTTGTTAAACGATTCAGCAAGACTATTCCCTTGAGGATAATAAGGTGTTGAATGAATCAATAAAATCTGACACATTTGGAAAAATTCAATCATATTTATACTACTAAATGTTGTGGCATTGTAAGTCGCTATTTGCTGTGGGAAACCAAATCGAGAGAGAATTTTTTCTTCAATAAATTTAATTACTACTGAATTTTTGGCATTTCTAAATGGAATGGCCTCCACTGACTTGGTTAAATAGTATGTGGCAGTTAAAATACATCTATGATGATTACTTGAAGTTGGGTGAATTTTCCCTATAAAATATAGTCCCCATTGAAGGAATGGTGCTGAGACAACCACTGGAACTAGTCGAAGGGTGTTATGTATATTTTATTAATTATTAGTTAGATATATTTATCTTAGGTTTTATTAAGTGAAAGGGCATGATCAAAGACCATGCCTCTTCGCCAAGGGACACCATAAGGCTATATTTAAAGCCTTGGTGATTCCCCATTGTAATCATATCTCATCTTTATCAATAATAATATATACTTATTCAAGTTTACCAGAGTTTTTACACTCCATTGGTATCAGAGCCATCGCTCTTCGGGATCTGTGTGATCACCCAGAATTAAGGAATTACAAGAAAATTCCATAATTGCAGATTTTTTTTTAAAACCAAGTGCTTGTGGGCAACAACATTTGTTTTTAAAAAAAGGAAGGAAGAAATATATATATAATATATATATATTAATAAAATAAAGAGAGAAGGAAAGTTAACACAAAGGGGGAAATAAATTAAAAGAAAAGATATATATATATATATATAAAAGAAAATAGTTCCAAAAGAATTAAAAGAAAAAAGAAAAAGTAAAAAGAGAGATATACGTACATGTGAAGACAAAGTAAAATTAAAAAGGAAGAGTAATTGCTCGTGGTTTACAAGCTCGTGGTTTTTGGGCCCATGGTATTAAAACCCATTTCCCCTTTTCAAAACAACGTGCCTTTTCAAAACAAAGTGACTTTTAAAAACAACGTGACTTTTCAAGGTTAACATTTTTTTTCCCCATAATTATATATATATATATATATATAATTCAAATAATAAAATAATAATAATAATTATTATTATTATTATTATTATTTTAAAATATATATATATATATATAATAATAATAGAAATTATTATTATTATTTCAAAAAAAAAAATTAATTTAATTAATTAATTAATTAATTTTAAAAAAAAAAAAGGAGGGAAAAACTGGCAGAAAAATATTCCCCACCTCATACACGTCAATGTCTTCATCGATGTCGATGGCCAAATTCCAGAAGAAATTGGTGGATCTTGAGAAACAGATCAATAATAATTCATATGACTTTGGAAAAAGATTAGTCGATCTTGAAGGTACAGTTGCAAGACACTCCAATGACATCAAAAAGGTTCATGATACGACAAATCGAATAGAAAGACAAATGTGGCTAAATCATTACAAGGTCACAGAAAAGCATAGCGAAGCAATGAACAAGATGACAGAACTCTTCAATAAGCTAAATGATAAGATAGATAAGTTAAGTCAGACACAACTTCCAATATTCCCAAATGTCGAACATAATCAACTAAAAAATTCAGCTAATTCATATCAGCATCATGAATATAACATGTTTGAAAAAGAGCAATTAAGTGAGGTTGAATTGGAAATCAGCTCACATGAAGGCTATAGTGTTGAACCACCTAGAAGTAGAGACTCTGAAATCAACCATGAAAGTTATAGAGCTGAGAAACCAAGAGAAGAAAATGCAACTCAATCCACTTATAAAGCCAGTAATGCAACAACATAAGTTATTGAAAACTTTTATATAAATGAAAATCCAATGGCAGAAAAAGAAACAATGTTGGTGAAGGAGCCACATAAAGAATTTAACATGACTGTTATCACAGATGCAACAACAGACATAGTCGTTGAAAATGAAAGAATCCATGAAAATACAGTTTCTTATAAACAGCAAAATGTTTCATCCCCAGAATTGAAAGAAAAATGTGAAGAGATAAACACATTCAAAGCCACTGATACAGTGCCAGAAGCTATTGAGGCCTTCGATGTTCACGCAGATATGGTTGTTAAGAAGGAAGTGTTTGATGATGAGGAGAAGTTGCATCGAACGATAATTGTTGGTAACTTACCTCTAAATCTAAAGAGAAATCACCAAAAATCACCAGAAGAACAAGGAATAGTTAGGAAACATGAAAAAGTCTTTCAAGACCTGCCAATAAAAATACCTCCTAACAAGGAACATGAACATCCAATAGAAGTCAAGAAAGGACCCGACCCTGTCAATATCAAATCTTGTCGCTATCCACATCACCAACATATGGGGCTCGAGAAGATGCTTCACGATCTTTTTAAAATGTGGGAAGCAAGATCCCACCGCTCAAGAAACCCAGGCGTTCGTCAACATTGTCCATCGTTATGTATGCTTTGAGGACAAAGAATATTTAAGAGAGGGGAAATGTTATGTATATTTTATTAATTATTAGTTAGATATAGTTATCTTAGGTTTTATTAAGTGAAAGGGCATGATCAAAGATCATGCCTCTTCGCTAAGGGACACCATAAGGCTATATTTAAAGCCTTGGTGATTCCCCATTGTAATCATATCTCATCTTTATCAATAATAATATATACTTATTCAAGTTTACCAGATTTTTTACACTCCATTGGTATCCCAGAGTTTTTACACTCCAAAGGGCTGCTACTTTTTGCTTACCAGCAAACATCTGACATGGAACATAGGCTCTAACCTTTTCTCCCACTTGTGAAAACACAGTGGGCCAATAGAATCCTGACCTTAGTATTTTGTATGTTGTTTCTCTCCAAGCATAATTCCCTCCACATATCCCTGCATGAAATTGATCAATGATTCCTTCAATCTCTAATTCTACCAAGCAGAGTAATAGAATATTAAGAGGATCTTTCCAGTACAAGTTCGCATTGATAATGTAGTATTTGATAGATTTCAATTTAAGTGTTTTACACTGGCTTTTTTAAAACTCAGTAGGACACTCAAAATGGATCAGAAAATGTACAATATCTGCATACCAATCTAATAATACAAACTTTTCATCAATGTGAACAAGATTGAGAGTGCAAGCTTCTGTGATCCATAACATTTTTAATCATAAATCTTCTGGTAAATCAGATAAGAAATTTAGGAATCGACACGTTTCGAACTACCAATTGTAGTTCATCATCAGGATAATGAATACTGGTTGATCTGACATCCATATTTATACCAGGAATAGAGAACCCAAGAAAAATTAAAAATTAAAAATTAAAAACGGTTCAAAATAAGTTTAAAAATATAAAAATATATAAAATAAACCAAAAATTGAAATTAGCCCAACCTTAAAATTGAAAAAGTTAAAAATGGTCAATAATAAAAATAAACGCAAATATAAAAACCAAAAATAAAACTAACCCATCCTTAAAAACACAAGTCAAAACTAAAAATAGTATAAAATCAAAACCAAAAACTAAAATGACATCAGTTTTAACCATAAATCAAGTTAAAAGTCAAAAATTAAAGTCAAAGTCAAAAAATAAATAAATAAAATAATAGAATAAAAATAAAGGATTTAATAAATATATTAATAAATACATTAATAGATAAAAACGAGAATTAAAGTACAAATAAGAATAAAATAAAAATAACAATATAGGACCTAATCAATAAATAAATTGATAAATAAATACATTAAAAAAAAATAAAAATTACTTTTATTCTATTTAAATCAACATAAATTTATCCTAATGTTGAACATAAAATAATAGAATAAAAATAAAGGATTTAATAAATAAATTAATAAATACATTAATAAATAAAAACAAGAATTAAAATACAAATAAGAATAAAATAAAATAACAATTAAAATGTGAACAAGAATGAGTTAAAGGAGAAAGTTCTTGTGGATTATTTCCTTAAGAATATTTGTAAGGTTCTTGTAGATTCTCCCCTTGAGAATCTTAGGAAGGTTCTTGTGGATTCTCCCCTTTTGCATTTAAGGAATGTTCTTTTGGATTCTCCCTTTCTAAATTTAGAGAAGGTTCTTGTGTATGCTTCTCAAAGACTTCAAAAATAGTGTTTATGCCTAACACTTTGCAATTGGATTCAGCTAACATCTTAGCTAAACCTTGTCCTTTTACTAACTTAGTGGTTTTAATAATGACGTCAAACTCAAGGATTTGAGTGATCCACCTTCCTCTTCTTCCATTAGTGTCTGGTTGTCTAAGAACATTTATTATAGCATTACAAGGAACATGAGAAATAATGGTAGAATGGAGGACACACATTCTAAAAAATTTTAGGGCTTGAACTAAGGCATAGGCTTGTTTTTCAATAATATCATACTTGAGCTCAACATCTCATATGACCTTGCTAAAAAATGTTATGGGTTTATCATGATAATCTTCATTTTTGTGCAGAAGGACAACAGCAAGTGTGGTTTCAGAAGTAAAGGAGAATACACTAAAAGGCTCAGAGTAGTTTGGACTGGCTAAGGTAGGAGCTTCAGAAATGACCTTCTTTATTTGATCAAAATAATATCTAGCAGGAATGGTCCATTTAACTTCATGATTCTTTTTTAGCATATATTGAATGTCTTTAACTATTTCAACATAGTTAGGGATGAATCTTCTCAAGGAGTTAATTTTTCCTAAAAAGGCTTGAATTTATTTCCTATTTCTAGGCAATGATAATGGTTGAATATCAGAGACCCTTTTGGGATCTATAACTACTCCATCCTTTGAAATGATACGGCCTAGTAACTTTTCTTCTTTGATGGCAAACAAAGACTTCTTAGGATTTAGAAATATTCTGAAATTTCTGTACCTGTCAAAAACCTTCATAAAGTGTTTTAAATGTTTCTGATCTGATTCAGAAAAACAATTAAATCATCAAGATAAATAACAAAAAATGTATTTACCTTTGATGAAGAAGAACCCGGATTTTCCACAGTGTTAGAGAATATATGTCGACGTTTCGAACAGAGGCTATGTCCATAGTTGTTTGGAACGTTTCTCCTACATTTGATAGGCCAAAAGGCATCCTAGCATACATAAATGTACCGCAGGGTGTAGTAAAGGTCGTCTTCTCTTTGTCTTCTAGATTTACCATTATCTTATTATAGCCAGAAAAGCCATCAAGCATGTAAATTATATTAGCACCCGAAACTCTTTGAAGTAACTAGTCCATATTTGGGAGTGGATATTTGTCTTTTAGATATTATCTATTAAGGTTTATGAAGTTCACACAGAGTCTAAATTCACCATTCATTTTTCTAACAAGAACTAAATTGACTACCCAATTAGAGTATCTTAAGGGGACAATTATCTAAGCATCTAAAATCTTCTTAAGTTCATTTTTTATGGTACGAAGCAGAACACGATTCATTCCTCTTAGTTTTTGTTGGTAGGGCTATTATAGGTCAATTTGGGCATCATCCCCCATGACCTGGTCAAACTAGACATCATCCCCAGGACCAATGAAATAGGGTCTATCATCCCCTTATATTTCAGTTGCTATATGTCCTAAGTGAAGAACATTTCATTCATGGCTTCTATTGTGAGATTTCCAAGGTTTTAAGTATATGTTATATGACCTATTGACTCAACAACGCTCATATGAAAGGGACTAACCATGTTGCAGTGCCAAATCCTCCATGCAAGGGTGTAGTGCAGTGTACTTTCCAACACTCAAGGGTGCGTTGGTCACCTAGGAGCAGAATTCTCATTGTTCTGGGAATCTCCACATGGCGAGTGCCTTCTAGAAGAGCCTATATGTGTCAAAGCTTCAAATCCAAGTGTCCATCTAACACCTCTAAACTTGGAAACATGTCTTGCCTATTATTAGAAAGTCATTCATTGAGAAATTACCATCAATTTCCCTATAAATTGAGCACTCATCCTAGTGCTAGGAAGGAAGAATTTTGGTAAAGTTATGTTGTTGGATTCACATTTGATAAGAGAGTGAAAGTACTAGTATGCTAATGAGATAATGTTGGATGTGATGAGGCTGGAATGAAGCTGGATCAGGTTGACAACAAATCGATCCTTGCTATTCATTTTTCCATGCATATGTCTCTATTTCTTATGTAATGTATTCTTGAATGATGTATGTATTTCAAATCTAATCGGTTTGATTTGAGTAACATAAGTAGATATTTGTATATTGTATGTTGTTTGTTGTTCTATATTTGTATTTGCAGGAATCGACAGAGCGACTTGAGTTGGATTGAGAGTGATGGCAACAGTGATAGAAGGCGAAGGCAAAGTGAAAGAATCACAAGTAGGCTTTTTCTCATTTCTGTATATCTGCTTGCTCTAGAAAAAATAATAGTTATTATTTCCTTCATTGTTCTAAGTGATAAACACCACACTTAGGGAATTTGATTTATCTGTAGATCACAATTCCGTATAAAAAATTGGCGACTCCGTTGGGGAGTATCCTATCATTCCTGGTGTTTTTTCCTCTGTTTATCCTCATCAATAGCATCTACTTTTTGTTATTAGTAATTGCATTAGAAGTGTGTTCTGCTGCTTGATTTTTCAATCCTTGTTGTGTTGGTCAAGACACAGTGCACTGCAGTGCACTGTCACCCACTCAAGGGTGCTCTGCAACGCATTGTCTCCCCTTAGAGATTGTGTTTCCCCCTCAGCCAACCAAATTCCATCAAAAAATTTCATTGTTTTCAGTCTCAACCACTTGTTTGATGTATTCTCAGATGTCTAATACCTCTTAGAGAACAGTATTCTTTCCTATTTTTCCTCCTTTGAAAAGTAAATTTGTTCAATGTTTCAGTAGTGTTTTTCTTTATCATTGGAAAATCAAATTCAAAGTATTTTATTTCTACATTAGATCAAATTTGTTTTTGAAAAGGAATTTTTTTTTTCATTCCTCGTTTCCTGTAGGAAAATTGCAGTTCCATTCTTCATTTTCCTAAGAGAAAGTGTTGTTTCATTCCTCATTTATCATAAGGAAACATTTGTTTGATTGATTTATGCATATAGTTTCCTTTATTTCATTCTCATTAAGGGAACTGAAAAGAAAAGCATGCATGTGCATATAGTAAATTGTGTATGTTGCGTAGGAACAAGTTAGGAAAGCTGCATTTATTTGTGCTCTTTGTTGTTTGCTCAAAAACTAATTGCTCTTTCCTTTAGTAGCTAGGATTTTCATTGAAAAAGCCAAATTGAAAAGTTTTCTTATCATTTAGTTTGCATTTTTAGGAATTTCCATTACATCACATGGTGAACCTCAAAGACAAACTTTTAAACAAGATCAACATAAAATTTACATCAATCAACCTAAGAAAGCATTGGAACATTAACGATAACATTTAGAAGGTATAGGCTAGAGACGTTTTCCGGCGTCGTTAAACATAGCAGTGATTATTAACTTGTCTATGATGCATTCCGAGTGTGATACCTCACTCCACATATGTAAGTATATTAGAGATCATCCACATACCTTCAAGTATATAGCATAGTGTTCTAGTACGAAAAGTATAAGCGGGTGCTCTCATTGTGCGGTTTCGCATTAGACAACGCTAATAAGGACTTGGGCCTCCACGTACCTTCGGGTATATTTGGGAGGAAAAAATTAGGTTGCTATCCATCAATAGGTAACCAAGTCGGCCACCTTGTAACTTGTGATACACCGAACACGGCATTTGAGGAGATTGCATGCCCGTAATTCTTTGTTCACCAGGAGGTATTTTGTAGCTCACAATTACTTGGTAAACCTTTTGCCTAGAATTACCCTTTTATTTTGTTTATTTATTTTTTCCAAAAAATCAATTAGTCATCGTGGAAGAAGAACATATTTTTCCCTATCGTTCTTGTATAATAGCACTTAAACCACCTTTACCACTGGAAGCCATTTCTGGTCGGAAAAGGAAACATCATTCTACCAAAACTAGTACTATTCGTACCTCTGGTGCGACGCCATCCTCACATATATTAGACTCATCTCGAGTTATTTCTAAAAATCTTGGTTCATTTACTTTTGTTGAGATGGAGTCCTCACAGCGACCTGTGGTCACAATCCATCCAATCAATGAGACCATACCTCCCGAACCCAACATTGTTCAATAGGAAGTTGATCTGGATCCTATTATTCTTTTACCAGAACATCTAGATCCTGAAGTCAAACAACCAGAAGATGTTCCTGTATCGGTCACTCCACAGTCAGTTGTAGCCATTACGTCTCCCATATCACGCAGGCAACCACCTGAAATATATCTCAGGCCTGATGGTGAAATCCTTCCACCTAGTTTGATTTCAATTGAAGAAATACCACAAGAAAAAATACCTTCAACTCCAACTCATTTTTGGGAGGAGTTTTATCTTTATGAGTCTTTTCCTCATTCACCTCACACTGCTTTCTTTTATCCTATGTCAATTCGAGTTCTCGTATATCCTGTAGGGTATACATTGGGTCATATGACCATGGTTGAGTGGACATCTTTAGTTGTACCATCTGTTACAGTTGCGACAACATCTATTGTTGCTACTCCGTTAATGTTTACCACATCACCGGAGTCACATTTATATGGTGGCCCTTCCGTCCCACCCAGTTACCAATATTTATCTAGAAATTTTTCTGGTGCATCCTCAAACCCATGGACCTCATCCATGTCATCATCTAGTATTCTATCTAGTACATCTCTAATGAGTACTGAACGGCTTGATCCTTTATATACATCTTCAGTGAAATATCAAGCTGATCCATTTGGGTATATTCCATCCAATACAATCCCAACTGCACTCCCAACATTTCTAGAATAATATATTCCATCTTATTATACTCCTCATGCTGGGGTGCAACCTATTGTCACCCATTTTGATAGTACTCCGTCGTTATATGGTCATCCTAATATTGGAATTATTGTTTGTCAGTGGAAACTTATTCTTCTTGTTCAACCACAAACAGTTGTGCATTCATATCAACCAGTTCAACTTGTTGCACCTACATCTACTCCACTTGTTAATACATCCTTACCCCTGTTACAGGCTCAAAGTGTTGTACCTCAACCGTCTCAGGCGGGTCCTTCAACTCAATACCCTCAAGTATTGGGCCCTCAGACTCCAACTCCTTCAGCTGGTTTACAACAACCACATGTATCCGGAATTATTTATTCACAAGCTGGATTACCTTATTATGGGATGTCGCTAGCACAACCAGGTTTTACCTATTCACAATCGGGTCCAAGATATTCTATTTTGGGCTATAATCTTGGTGGACAAACACTTTTGTAACCACAAGTGCAAATTCCAAAACATTAATTCCAACAACAAACAGCTTACCTAGGTTTTGGTCAACAGAATACTCAAGTGTTTGCTTATAAAAACAACCCCTATCTGGGTTACCAACAACAAATTCCTTATGCTAGTTCTCAAAGGCCTGTTGCCCAAGCAATTCCATCATACCCTGGTTATGCTCAACCTGACTTAAATCGACAGTTGCCCTTTGTTGCAACTTTATAATTACTTGATTTAAACCGGCTTACCAATGATCCAATCAGTTATGCTCCTTTGTGGTCAGTGATACCACATAAATTACCCTCAGATATTCCTAAGTTTAATGGAAACCCTAGGGAAGACCCATCAGAGCATGTTATGACTTAATATTTGTGGTGTTCATCTAACTCCTTAAATGATGACTCTGTTCGACTAAATATTTTCCAGCATATGCTCAGTGGTATGGCCACAAAGTGGTACATCAAGTTACCATGAGCTTCATTTAATAATTTCACTGTCGTAGCTACTACCATTCTGACCCACTTCCAGTTACCCATACGATATGAAACTGGAACGGAAATCTTGACCAATTTCAAACAGACTAATGCTACTCACATTTCTGATCATATTCACGAGTGGCGTCGTCGTTGTAGAATGGTCAAAACATTTGTTCCTGATCAGCTCCTTGATGAGTGGTTCATTAAGTCCTTACTGCCATATATCAGCGAGGATATGGCTAAGGGTGGCATTGTCACTAAAGAATGGGTCATTGCTCATGCCCAGTACTTAGATTTGATTTATACCCAATCTGGCACGCTCTATGAGAAAATTCCCAACTTGCCGCAATCTAATTTTACTGTTCCTCCTCCATCTAAGGACTCTCATGTCGGCAACGATACGATCGTTACTGCAATCATGCATCACTCTATTACATTTTATCCTGCACCTTCTTTTGAAATTCATGTCGTGGCATCTAACAAAGGCAAAAGTGACAAGCAACTCAAAGTAAGAAAAAGAGCAAAGTGAAGAAAAATCAAAATTCAACCCCACGAGAACGATCATCTAATCAAAAAACTGGAAACAATTGGAAACCTAGTTACCCTTGCATAATCTGTAATGTGGAGCACTTTGTTCGAGACTATCCTCACCATGCCGAAGTCTCAAAATTAATTAATACCTCACCTACGTCTACTATGTTGACAAAACCTTTTCTGAATCCAGACACAAATTTAGTTGCTACGGATCCAACTTCTAGCTCCCAAGTGCTTATGCTATCTATCACGAAGCCAACCACTGATGTTTTGGTTCCAACACGTACTAAAGATTACGGTAGTCAGGCTACTGATCAACCTACTACCTTGACCATGAATATGTCTGCGGAATCTATTTTGCCAACTGGTATTCTTGAGTTAACAATAAAGGCACCAAAGGGAGTTGCCCATAAATCGACATTCAATCCTCAAGCCCGAGCTACTCAAAATTATAATATAGTTGAAGATTTGGCTCAATCCTCTTTAGCTATGTCAATGCTTGAGGTACTTCAAAATTGTCCCCCCCAGAAGGAGGCTTTGTTGTCAGCAACTGGTGGAATTGATCCGACAGATTCCAATCTTGTAGTCTTTAATCATACAGGCTATGTGCCACAATTACCAACAGAATTGGCATTCCCCATACAATTAAATGTTTTCAATCACCTTGTTCATCGTACTATTATCGATGAGGGAGCATCTACGTGCATTTTTCTCTAAATTGATGGAAGTAACTTGGCTCACCGTGCCTATCGCAATCTCCTACGACGTTTAAAGCTTTTGACGGTCGTACATATAAGCCTTGTGGTATCAACAATAACCTACATGTCAAACTAGGGGGCATAAAATTAAATGTTGAAGTTGAGGTCGTTGACAGACCCCTTAACTACAACATTTTACTCAAAAGGCCATGGGTATATGCTATGACTACAATCATCTCTACATATTTTAGAATGATTTCCTTTCCTCATAAAGGTGTTATTACAGTCATTAATCAACTCTCCTTACTTCCCTCTAGTTTCGAGGTAACTGGAAGTGTTCCGTTAGTTTACACACACGAACTATCACTTCAAAACATTGGTGCAGGACTCTTAAAGGATTATTCCCTAATGGGAACCTTTGCATTATTGCATCTTGCGACGTCAGAAAAAATTACAAGCATAGAGACTTTCTACATGATATCTTCCACTCCATCTAGCTTCAGGAAGATTACAGCTGATTCTGAAGTTGTTACATTGGATGAATTTCTGTCGCCCAGCCCAATTCAGCTGGCATAGCAATCAATCTACATGGCTTGGGCGACAAATCTGAAATCATCGTCGCTGATCGTTTGGGTCGATATTTAATTTGATTTTGGTACTCCATCTGATCCTTTTTCATCCACTTTCTTGACTAATGAGAGCACTGTGGAAACCATGATGCCAGAAGGAGAACCATGGCAATATCATCATCACTATTCCCATCTTCAGGATTACGAAGGAGACAATCTTATTGAACTATATCAGCCGTCGATCAAAAATTTATTTTCGAATTATTTTCCCATTAAATACGAGTGAAACTTATCAAATATTGAAGAAACCATTTCTATCGATATTTCGACCAAACCCAACGTTGTAGAAAACATTCATGTCGGCGTGTCTTGTTCTTCATCATAACTCGAAACTTATCGCTCTCTCTTTCAAAAATTATGAGATATATTTTCTTGGTCTTACGAGGAAATTCCAGGCAAAGATGCTCGTATCATTGAACACACCATTAAAATGTACCCTAATTTCAAACCAATATGTCAACGTCTTTGTCCTATTCATCCAAAGAAGGCTCCTGAGCGTGTTGGTTTCATTTACCCTATTCTGCTAACTGATTGGGTTTCTAATGTAGTTCCTATCATGAAGAAACAAGGGACAATCAGAGTGTGCGTCGATTATTGGGATGTCAATCTTGCTTGTCCAAAAGACAACTATCCTACTCCCTTTATCGACCAGATTATTGACAATTGTGCTAGATGTGAAATCTTTTCGTTCATGGATGGATTTTCCGGTTACAATCAAATCAATATCTATCCAGAGGACCAATATAAGACAACATTCATCTATCCCTAGGGCACATTTGCTTATCGCAAACTCCCATTTGGTTTAAAGAACGTTGGGAGAACATTTCAGAGAGAAATGGATTATGCTTTCAATGAGATCAAGCACATTTCTCAACCTTATCTAGACGATTTACCCGCACATTCACGAAACTAGCCTGATCACCCAATGCATTTTAGAGCTATCTTTCTACATTGTCGACACTAAAAAATACACCTCAATCCACATACATGTGTGTTTTGTGTTGGTTTTGATCATTTGCTAGGATTCATCATCTCAAAAGAAGGAAGTTTAATTAACCCACTGAAGGTCTAGACCATTCTTGATTTTCCTGTGCCATCAAATTTGCTTCGATTACAAAAACTTCAATGAAATGCTAACTTCCTAAGGAGGTTCATACCCAACTATGCCAAAATGGCTAAAGGATTTACTCGTCTCTCGAAAAAGGAGATCCTCTTCCATTGGGATAAGGTTATGCAAGCTTCTTTTGATGTTGTCAAGGATACACTTGTCCAGCGTCATTAATGTATCCCCCCAATTATCAGAGTGATTATTTCTTATATATCCTCGCAGATGATACGACCATTGCCATGGTATTGGTCCAAGAAGAAGATGGATATATTATTGGAGTCGTAATATCAATGATACGGAAGTGAAGTATTTATACGTCGAAAAGGTCGCCTTGGTGACCATTCAAGTTGTCCAAATATTTTGCCATTATATCCTATTTCGAAATACCATTGTCATTTCGAATTGCAACCCCATGACTTACATTCTATCACGTCAATTTCTGGGGGGTAAGTATTCAAATTGGATTGTCATTTTATAGGAATTTTATTTGGAATTCATCAAATCCAAGTCAAAGAAGTCCTTAATTTTGGCTGAGCTTCTCCGCGACCTTCCTTCTGATAGTACTGCTACTACATCAGGACCATAAATCCCTAATGAGTCTCTATTTCTGATTGGATCATATGATCCTTGTTAGGGGGATTTTATCATTTATCTCCAAAACCAGACTTTTCGGCTCGATATCTCTCTCTCTTTCAACATTGATGTATTCGATACCAAGCCAAAGATTATCTGGTCGTCAACAATACACTTTATCGTCATGTTGTCGATATGATTTTAAGGACGTGCCTCACTCATGAGGAGGCCGAGAAGGTTCAAAATGAATTTCATGTTGGGGATTGTGGTGGACACTTTTCTAGATACTCTACGCTAGTTACTTTTTTCCTACCATATTTCGTGACTACATCCTTGCAGTTAGAAGTTGTCATGCGTGCCAGATATTTTATTGTAAAATCCACAAACCATCAGCACTGATGCATCCTGTTATCGTTGTGGGACCATTTGCAAAATGGGGCATTGACTTCATGACCTACAACCCTCATTCATCCAGGGGGCATGGTTATGTTATTTTCGCAGTAGAATACTTTACCAAGTGGGCCGAAGTGATGCCTACATTCAATAACACAGGAAAAACAACTGCATTATTCTTTTTTAATCATGTCATCTCACGGTTTTGTGTTCCATCAACTATAGTCACAGATCATGGTAAGAATTTTCGCAATCACATGATGAATGAGTTGACTGCCAAATTAGGATTGTTGCATGATAGTTCTACTCCTTATTATCCACAATCAAATGGACAAGTTGAGGCTATCAACAAGATTCTTAAACGAATGCTTCAACGAATGATATGAGTTCATAAACGAAATTGGCATTTGATCCTGTACTCGGCTTTGTTCGCATACCGAACCTCAGTCAGAAACACAACTAGATTTACCCCCTTTCAATTAGTGTATGGTCTGGAAGCTATATTTCCTATCCAATGTGAAATACCGTCGTTAAAACTCACTGTTAACTTGTTACCTGATACCTCTTCTGAAGAAGTGTGTCTTTTTAACCACATCCATCTTGATGAAACACGGCGTGAAGCTGCATTGGCCAACGAAGGGCATAAGAGAGGTATAAAGGCGCAATACGACCAACATGTCCAGCCTCGCATCTTCTTAGAGGGTGACCTCGTCTTAATTTATGATCAGGAAGCTGATGTAATAGGTACATGAAAATTTGAGCCGTTATGGCATGGCCCTGTTAAATTTGGACAACTAGGTACAAACTCTGGGTTGTGCTGCTTAGATGACTATCCCAATATTTTTATTGGATTCCTCCTTCAGAGAGGTGTAAGATTGATCTAAATATCATCTCGATCGGATGAGCAGAGCATGTACTTTCAATTTATTCCACTTATGTGCTAGGTCGGCCTGGAATATAATATAGACTTAAATGTCTTAAAGGACATGTCACACACCCCCAAATATGCATATATATTGGAGAGACTTAGAGTTCATTATAAACACAATGTGTGGAGGATTTTCTTCTCTCTTGATGGCAATGGAGCTGCGTTCTTTGTGCTACGTATTTGTGGAGTGTTCTTTGTTTGGGTTGTCTTGGGGTTGTGTGACACATGTGGGTGGCTGACCTTATGAAATACTTTTCTGGTTGAAGCATCCCGTTGATTGTCGTAACGCCACTATTCTTTATCCCTGTTTTGGCTTGTCTTCCATCGATCTATTGATATGTTCTCTCTACATGTATGTTTGCATCTAAGCATAGAACATCTATTGAATTTAACATGGAATCAGAGCTAGGAGAAGACAACGCCTAGCTTATGTCAAGAATCTAGGGCAGTGTGAAGAGGGTTGTTCAAAGGGAAAATTAAGGGTGTCGTAAATTTACAGCAAGGTTGTGTGGTAGGCCGCAGGCCATACCACACAGCAAGAGATAACGTGGGACGCAGCCCATCCGATGAAGGAAGAGGAAGCTGCACACTACAACATAACCGGGATTACGTCTGGCAATAGGTGTAGAGAAACCCTAAGCTAATATCATTGCCAAAAGAAGTCAGCGTGGGAAAAAAAATTTGTAACGGAAGCTAGAAGACAGCGTGGGCATTTTTGTTCTACATGATTCACATGCTTGCCCACATCTTCATTCTTCACCTCTTTGCATACATCTGTCCTGAAAACCGGGGGCTTTTGTTTAGGATTTATCAACGCAGTGGAAGGAAAAGGCACGGACCCAGGGTTTGAGATACGATGAAGAAAATTTTGATCTGGTCAATGGATTGAAGGTTCAAGTCCATGGGACTCTCAAATTTATCCTCTCACCGCAGTAGCCAATGCAGCTGCAACTGGACACAGGTCCCATTGATTGGCATTATCAAAATATAAGATGACAGAGAGGTTCGGTAATGAACGATGGCAGAGTTGGGGCAGAAAACTATGTGTTTGGTCTGAACGCATGAAAAAAAAAAAAAATCTAAATGTCTGCAAATTCATCGACTTCTCTGACTGCGAGAGTTGGAGGATCTTCTATGTCACTACAACAAAACACTCAAAAGTGGCCCAGTGTTGTCAATAGGCAAAGTGCCTTCGAAACATCAATGAGACAACTAAAGATATCTGGGTACTCAGGAAGAAAAATATTCACCAGAAGACTGACAAATTTGGCTGCTGAATTCGACGGGAATTTTTCACATCGATAAGATTATTCAATTATTTTGTAGAGGCATGCGGTTGAATGAAGCCAATGCAATTCACCTGAAGGTAATTCAGAACAAGTAGTTTCTCTCCTTTATAAATGTGGAGGTCGAAGGCCAGATTGATTGTTTGCAATGTTTTCTTAGCCATCGACATTTTTTTTTCATCGATCCACTGCAGAGGAGCGAGAAGGGTTCAAATCACAGTGACTAGGCACCAAAACTAGGTAGTCTCTGTGATCCCCATATTTTTATATTCTTCTCCCACATCATCACATCAAAAATTTCGAAGGCCCCATTATGAATGAAGCGGTTTCATATCCTAAAAACGAAGACCTATCATAAAGTGAGAACGAAGACGTAAGAAGTTTTGATGAAGCCCATGTTGAAACTCCAGATATACAAGAGGATTCTGAAAATGTCGATTCTGAAAATAAATTTGATACTTCGATCATTAGCTGAATGAATTTTATAGGACTAAGTCAAAATTCAACTTTAATTGGTTTTGAACCCCAATAATAAAGTTAGGTGCTTCAACAAAAGCTAAACTTGAAAAAAAATCATTTTCAATAAGTCAAAAAGGAGTTGAATTTGACTTAGTTGTAGATTTTAGAAGTATTTTGGAATCTGATCAGAAAGTCAAAAGATGATTTGATTCTCAAATTGAATTTAAGATGCAAGTCCTGACATTCTGCGTGCCCGTAATAAGCAAGATACAGTTTATGCCACAATTAAGGGCAAGAAGCCAGCAGATGGTCTCATTCTTATTGAAACAACACAGGAAAGGAGCATTAGAAAGGCATGTGAATCACTTGCAGCTCATCTCACTGAAATAATACGGAACACTTTCCCAGCTTATGATGGGGGTGGTGTTCAGTGACATGCACATCTAGATGCTGAGAAGCTAGTTATTGATTTGGATGGGAAAATGTCAAATGATGTGAAGGATCTTGCTCTAAATTTGCTCAGGAGTCCTCCATAATTACTATGTGCAATTAATACATATACAGCTCGAATTGTCAAAATTGATGTCAGGGCTAATACTGAACGTCTGGAATATAAATATGAAAACAACAGAATTATGGATGCTTCCTCTCCAGATGGTAGTTCATATGCTCAAGGCAGAAGCAATGGAAACAACAAATTAGGAACAGATCCATCGAGAAAAGGAACATATAAGTAGCTTCGAGAGAGACAGAAAGCTCATGTGCAACAACTTATGGAAATTGAAGATTCTTTAAAAAAAAAAAAAACTGCAGAGGCAAGAAAGGCCAGTGAGAAACTGATAAAACGAATGCATGGTAGTGATGATGGTGATGCAGGTTATGCACTCACTGCAGGGGGGAATTTTCAAAGTGCAGGAGGCCTGAGACAGTTTAAGTGTTGGTTGCAACATATATTATAGCTATGACGATGGAGATGGTGATATGAATTATGCTCAGTAGCTGTAATAAGTTATAGACTATGTACAGGCAGTAAGAACAACATTGACTGAGGAAATTGATGGGTTGAGTTTAAAGCAGCAATATTCTCTGTGATATCTGCCTGGTACATCAAGGATGGAGGCCAAAACGATGTAAGTGAAGTGCATCTTCAACAAGTAAGTCATTTTATTTGTTCTTGATGTGTAGGAAGATATGGAAAGTGACATATGGCAAAATCTATCTTGATCTGTGATATCTTCGAAGGCATATGGAAATATATATAACCATGAATTATGATATATTCTGATGGTTGTGATAAATAATGCTATAGAATCAGTGTAATCCATGATATGACAATATATGACACCTGACAAGATGTATGACAGATATGGCTATGATTCTTGAATGGCTTGTACAGTGTGTGAATAAGATTTAGGCCCACGATTACAAATCCCTTTCCGATTTGGTGTTTGGGATGCCCTCGTATAAAATAGATGTCTTCTCTCACAAGAGAAGTTGGCATTAAGAGGGAGAATACAACTATATATGCTCCTGAGTTAATATCAGTGTTGAAAGAAAGAAGACCCTCATGGCTCAAAGACATATGGCTTCAAGGGAGAAATTCTAGAAGAAAACCAAGAAGCCATATAAATACTAGAGGTATCTAACTGCCATGAGTACAATATGAGATGGGATAATTTGGGAAATTTATAAAGCATCAAGTCTGGAAAGATGCAATACACAAATATTATGAGTCCATTATGGAGGGTGATGTCTGGGATATGGTCCCTAGACCACAGGACAAATCTGTTGTCACTTTGATATAAGATCAAGCATGGATCTGATAGAAAATGTATTGCCTGATACTTCTCTATAGGAAGGCATTGATTATGCTTGCACCTTTAATCTATTATTACCCTTACTACTATGCAAGGATGGAATCTTCATCATATGGATGTGAAGACCGCCTTCCTGCATGGTGCAATAAAGGAAGAGGTGTATGAAGAGAAACCTTTGGGATTCAAAGTCCAGGATCAAGACACCCATGTTTGCAGGTTGGCTAGCCCTCGGGGCTTGGTATGAGAGGATAGATACTTGATGAAGCTTGGCTTCACTCATAGTAATGATGATTCAAACCTTTACTTCAAGGTTGATTAAGAAAAGCCTCTCATTCTGGTTCTCTATGTGGACGATCTCTTCTTGACAGATGTTAACCCTCTCATTCATCAATGTAAGAGGGAGCTCTCTTTTGAGTTCAAGATGAAGGACCTAGGACTGATGCATTACTTCCTAGGCCTGGAGGTCTGGTAGAGACTTGGTGAGATTTTCCTTTCTGAAGGAAAATATATTGTGAAGTTGTTGGGCCAATGCTAGCAAATCCTACTGAGTATCATTAACTCGTAGGGGCCCTAATGTTCTTAGGGAACATTCGTCCAGAGGTATGTTGCGTAGTGAACACTTTGAGTCAACACATGGTTGATCCTCATAACATTCACTCGGTTGGTGCCATGAAACTATTAAGATATCTCTGGGCACGATAGACCATGGGCTGAGATACATTGCCAGGAAAATGACACTCCATGGATATACCAATGCCGATTGCGTTGGCAATGTGGTGGACCGCAAGAGCACATATGGATGCTACTTCACATGTAGATCTGCTTCGGGTAGGAATCTAAAGTTGGTAGCCTTGAGCACCGCTGAGGCCGAATACACTGCAACATGTATGGCCTATTGTGAAGTCACTTGGTTGTGAAAGCTCTTCAGTGATATGTTCAAGCATGTGCTAGATGCCACCGTTATCCTTTGTGATAACTAGAGGGGGATTCATTTGTCATAGAATCCCAGGGTCCATGATTGGTCCAAGCATGTTGATGGTTGGTACCACTTTATCTGGGATATGGTACAGTGAGGCATTGTAAGGCTCGATCATATAGGAACTAATGAGAAGGTCACAGATATTCTCACAATACCCTTGGGGAAGTTCATGTTCCTAACCTTCCGAGAGAATCTTGGAATCATGGAATGACCCTATTTGGAGGGTCATGTTGGATGATGAGCTCTGGGAGCTCCAAGGGGGTTTTGGGGATAGCTTCTTGATGCTATAAGCAACCACAGGGTTAGGCTTGTCGAACCTAGTTGGTGTGCTTCTGCCCCACCATGATGATATTGATCTGGTTTACCTCTCTTTGATCTATACCCCGTATGCATCCTACCCATGGAGTTTCAGACTCATGGGAAGTACCCCTCATTTGGCCAATGAGGTGGGAAATGTGAATAGATACCATAGCAATACAGATGGATGCATCATAGGCTGTCATACTCTCTATTTCTAGGATGGTACATGTCCAACCAGTTAATCTGGGATCATGTTTAGAGAGGTTTCGGACCTCCAACTGACTTCAGGTCAATGAAACTAACTGTGGGTTAGTATCTGACTCTCTAGAGTCCAAGAGAGGTTTTAGACCTCTAACTGACTTCGGGTCAGTGAAACTAACTGTGAGTTAGTATGACTCTCTCGAGTCCAAGAGAGGTTTTGGACCTCCAACTGACTTCTGGTCAGTGAAACCAACTTCAGGTTGATGTGTGACTCCTTTGAGTCCTATAGAGGTTTCGGACCTTTGAGCTAACTTTGGGTTAGCCATGAGTGATGTCCTTGTGACTCAACTTTTGTTTTGAAATAAATAAGCCAACGAAGAAAGTTACAGCGGGATGACGCATGATGTTTGGATTGCACTAGTGGACGGAGTTCTCCATAGTTGAGAGGGAGTGTTAAATTTTGAAAACTAAGTCCAAACTTCGGGTTGTGCTATTCAGATGACAATCCCAATATTTTTATTGGATTCCTCTTTCGGAGAGGTGTAAGATTGATCTAAATATCATCTCGATTGGATGAGAAGAACATGTATTTTGAATTTATTCCACTTATGTGCTAGGTTGGCCTCAAATATAATATAGAATTAATGTCTTAAAGGACGTGTCACACACCCCCAAATATGCCTATATATTGGAGAGACTTGGAGTTCATTATACACACAATGTGTGGAGGAATTTCTTCTCTCTTGATGGCAATGGAGCTGTGTTCTTAGTGTTGCGTCTTTGTGGAGTATTCTTTGTTTGGGTTGTCTTGGGGTTGTGTGACACATGTGGGTGGCTGACCTTATGAAAGATTTTACTGGTTGAAGCATCTAGCTGATTGTCGTAACGCCCCCATTATTTATCTTTGTTTTGGCCCGTCTTCCATCGATCTATTGATATCTTCTCTCTGCATGTATATTTGCATCTAAGCATAGAAAATCTATTGAATTTAACCCCTATATTGTCAAAAGAGTTCTTGCTAAAGGCGCCTATGAGTTGGTAGATTATGATGGAATTCCATTGGCGCAGCCCCAAAATGGGTTGTATTTGAAACGTTACTATGCTTAAACATGAGTGTGGTAAATTGTTGTATTATATTGTATATATGCTTTTGATTTACATTTACTATCTTATTTTGTTTTTCTAGAGTTTTCTTGAAGTTAGTAATATGCTTTGCATTTCATCGCAAATGACTAAATCTTTGGAACCATTTGTTGGGTATGCTGATGGTGCTAGTTGTAGACGTAGAATCTATCCTCTGCAATGTGGGCCATTTTCGCTCCTAACGACGAGTTGTTGAGTTTTCAAGGGATTTGTATCGGTCTATCTACAAACAATATCGCTGAATATAGCACGTTTATCGAACTTCTCTTTAATTCCATTTCATTTGGTATTAACTGCATTATCATTTAGGTTAGAGTCACAACTTGTTGTACTGCAACTTACTAGTGTTTATATTGTGAGAAATTCAATATCATTTTCATTTCATTTAATGTCAACACATTTCCAGAAACTTGAACACATTAACTAATTCCTTAGCGAATTATGTTATAAACAAACATTTGCAACACATGTAAAGACATATTTTCAATTCACATCACATAATTGAAAATGATTGCGCAATAAACATAGGAAAACACTGAAAAAAAATAGATAGATATAGGTTTTTACAAAATTTGTCCCCAAGACACATTGGTCATCTGACCTCAAAATGTATGCAAAATTTCAAAGTAAACTAGTGATGCTCGTGATAACAAGCTACTGATCTAGCTATCCTACGCAATAACCGCATCTAACGATTAGGAACACCAATAGCATGGCATTGCAGTCTCATGGGTAACTCTTCAATCCAACAATTTAAAATCCCATTATTCAATCCCTCTATGTGCTGATGTAGCTCAGCAAGAGTCTCGATCATGTCTAAATCCCAAAGGACTTCTCTCCCGACAACCCTGTAATATCCCAAAAGGGGAAAATGCAGTAATACACAAACACAATATTTGAAACAACAGATTATGTACACATAAGTTATGATCAACGCAGATATAGACAGAATAGGTGATCCATTTTATTATGTGTTGATAAATAAAATATACAACAACGCATAAAATATAAGCACTCAAGCCAAAGAAATAGCCTAGAATGACCCTGAAATCATGCCAAAGCAGGCACTACGGAACTGGAGCTGTTGGAAGCTCTATACTGCGTTGTCCCTTCAACTGATGATGATATTACAACTACTGGCTGAAAAGGAAAATTCAGATCTAGGGTGCTCTAGAGCTCTGGTGATGCCAATATTGTAGATCTGGGCACTATGATGGAAACCCAAGTTAACCCAGAAAGGAAATCTAGATCTAAGAAGATCAAAAATTCACCCTCCTAGGGTTTGATCCCTTGACTGTTGGGTTATGTAGATTTGAAGCATAAATGATTATGATATGGCTGCAATGTGTTATAGATCAGATCTATGCTTTGAGGATTGATCCCTCCTTCATATCTCTAAGCTAGAAGCTTCAGATCTAGCGTCTTCTTCCTCCTCTCAAGATGACAGTTGTTGCATACACAACAGCTGGAAAAAATGCATTGTATGGGAGGGAGAGGCTGATGCTTACTGCAAAATATGTCTCTTCAGCCCAAGAATGATGGAAACAGTAAATACATAGTGAGGGGAAGTTCCCTCATAGGATTTCCAGCTAAAGTACTGGAAACTTCCCTCCTCCTTTGGATCTACAGGACTGGACTGCGTAATCCTTGATGGGATTGTTATTGTATGGAGGTATGATATGTTTGGCCTGATGCCTGATACAAATCTAAAGTGCTGGAAGGTTGATCTTGAAACTCAAGGTGAAAGGATGAATCCTTCACTAGTTCCTCAGCTGAAACACTAAAGGACAACCTCCTCCTCTAAAACCCTGATGCATAAATGTGTTATTTTTGATCATGTATGGGTTGTAGAAAGTAGGAAAAAAGTGGCAAAAATTCCTGATGATGAATGGCATCTCAATAGAAACCTTCCTACTGTAGGCACTCGAAGTCCACCATGGGTAAGGGTGGGATTCCTGCTCGGGAACACCATGTGCTAAAGAGAACTGCAGACATAGCTAAACAGCATAAGCATGCATAGAAATGTCACATGACAAATCTAGCTCTAAACAGATCAAAAATAAATAATACAAAACCTGCCTTCTATTGTGCCTTCATCTTCATGATATAGATTATGAGCCTTCCATAGCCTAAGCCCACCTCATAGTTGTGATGCCTATGTGGCCACTAGCCTCCACGAAGACTGGTCTATCCATGATCTCCATCATGTCTGCATTTAATTCCCACTCTCTCCATCATGTGTGCATTAGATGCACCACTTCCTCCACTATCTCATTGTAAGTGCTTTATGATCTTACTTTGAATGCATTATGATCTTAGTTGACCACCTCCAATATCTCCATGATTTTACATTAATGATCCATGATCTCCACTCTTCCTTCATTTAAGAAGTTGCTCCACTACTCCATAATGTAGATCAAGATCTAAAATATCCACATACACACATAACAAGTGAATTTTATTCATATTTGGGATTTGTGGGTCCCTCCACCCTCTTATTTACTTAATTAATTATGAAAATTAAGAACTCTAATATTCCAATTATCTTGTGGAAAATTGGGAATATTACAATCCTCCCTGCCAAAATGTTGCTTGTCCTCAAGCAATTGCAAAAGTGGATGCTACAACAAACATACTCCCTTGAAATGGCATCCTCATATGGAATCCCTCCCCATCTGTCATAATGTGTCATGCATGCCCAGCTCCAAAGCTGCCTCTCTAGAATGTCTAGAATGGCCTCCAACTGAAAAGTTAGATACCCATCCTCATTAATGAATCTCCAAGTGGCAACCATATGATGTCTAAAGATATCCTCTATACATGAGATATATGAAATGAAGTAGTTCCTCCCCAAAGTGGAATGTCCCAACTCATGAACTATCTCTCCAACCCATGATACATAGAGTAGATTGCATCTATCAATGATCTCATCATTATCCCTGTTGGTCATGTAGGATCCAAACATCACATCAAAATAGTGAAAAACAAGAAGTAGAGACATATGGATAAAAAATAAAAATTTCAAACCATATTCTCCCAATAATAACCACCGCTGCAAAGCCTCCTACTGCCATGCTACATCATAATGAAAACAAGTAAGATAGCCATACTCTCTCAATAGAAGCCACTGCAGCAATGCTTCTTGCTACCATGCCAAATAAGCATCAATATAGATAGGAGAGCCATACTCTCTCAATAGAAGCCACTGCAGTAATGCCTCTTGCTGCCACACCACATCATCATTGTGCCAAATGCAGTGGCCATATTCTCTCAAGAGAAGCCACTATAGTAAGGCATCTTGCTTCCCCATCACAACATCATCATACCAAGTACAATGACCATAATCTCCCAACAAAAGAGAATGTTGTAAGGCATCCTGTTGCCATCCTCCATCAATGTCATGCAATGTATGGGAAGAAATGAGCCCATACTCTCCCAATAGTAACCAAAGCAACAGGGATTCTTGTTTCTTCCTTACATCATCATGATGCAAGTCATGAAGCAACAACATACTAATGGGCATGTTGAATGTCTCATCATAACAATACAAATAGGCTCCTCTATGCCACATTATGTGAGAGTTATGTAATTTCCCAAACCCAAGTACATACATGAACATGAGATATATCACGAACATAAATACATGTAAAGACATGAGACATATCCAAAACAAAAGAAAATACATGGACATAAGATACATCATGAGGTGTCCAAACTCTCTCATCAATGACCAACACATCCATGCCTCCTGCTACTACATGTCATCAATGATATACATGGCATGGATCGCGGAAATGTTAGATGTTTGGTAGTATCCATACTCACCCAAAAGCAACCAGCATAGCCTTGCTTCTTGCTACCCGATATCATAGATCTGCACGAAGGTTGGCAACCTCTTGCTCTTCATCTGGATCCATTCATCCCAATGTGGATGATGAATCATAATATGCTCAATCTTGGTATCCACCGAAGGTATAATACCAATATCCTCCAACTGAATAGATTTTCACTCCATGAATGAATTGCACCTCCTTTGAGGTCTCTCCATGAGATCCTCTCATCAATGGCCCACTAGAACCCATCAGGCTCCTTACATGTTGTGGGTAGAATCTCCCCTTTGAGCTGTGAAGAGCTCAAGAAAACTTCATCTTGAAAATGGAAAGTACTCTCCATCACCATATGTCTACATCTATCATTTGTCCTTCCAGTGCTTCATGGGTGAAGCTTTCTTCAGGATGCTTCAAGAATCATGGGGCTTTGGTATCATCACTACTGCTAAGTGACAATGTTGTAGATCTGCATGGTGATACATGTGATGTCTCATGACCATATACAATGCTAAACTCATAGTTTGGCATTGTAATGAATAGGAGTGTGCTCCTCCCATCTTCTGCAACTGCACACTTCAACACAAAGTGTTGGGTGTAGCTCAACCATGACAAACTGGGATAGCAATACATCTTCTCCTTGATCAAATCAAGAGTCCTTTGTGCAGTGATAATTTCCTGCTCCAAATCAGTAAGGTGCTATAATCCTTGGTTATGCACTTGCCCTGATGGCATGGTCCCACATATCTCAATATGAGGTAATCAAATAATATGAGAAGAAAGTATATGAAAACCTTGGATAAGTTTAATCTCTGAAACATCTTGCACATCCACAAGAGTTCCTCCAACTAGTGCAATAGTCTTCCCAACTACTGGTAATGATGATGACTTCTCTTCTACAACTGTACCAGCGATGGTATATGTCTCCTCATCATCCATCTCATGAATCATGCATGGGGCTCCAAATGTCGAGAACTCAAGACCATCTTGCAAATATGCAAGTGATCCTTCTCCTGATGTAAGTACATATGGTGGTGGTAGAGGCTCCTCTTCCTGAGTGATAATGAGGACATCTTCATTGGGATCTTCTTGTACTATCTCCTCAATGATGGGAGATTTCTCTGGTTTCTTTCTACCAAATTTCTTCTTTATTCTTTGAATGAAATCAGCATAATCAGACACTCTCATGTGTGACAAGTGACTGAACCACCAATCTCTTGCTTCACCTTCACTGCCTCTCTTTCTACTATAGGATATTTCAGAAAGAATGTAGCTAACTCTTCCCCCCAAGCCCTCAATGTGCTTGTGGAATATCCATCAAATGTAGGCAAGAAGAATCTATTCCTATTTCTTCTATTGCTTCTTCTAGATCTTTGTTCTTCTTTGAGTTGCAAGAACTGTTGGAGAGAAATATTCTCCTTTAAAGCTTTAGGCTGTGCTTTGTACTCAGACAGATATTTACTTATGGTCTCATGCCCCAAGTCTCCTTCATATTCACACCATTCCCCTCTCTTATCAAAGAAAGTGGATCTAGTAGAATGGTGTGAAGCTCTTTGCTTCTCATGTTGATAGGAAGTTATTGGACCTTCCTCTTTCTAAACTCCTCTTGGATCCTCTGTTTGCCTTTATCTCTTCATTTGAATGATGTCCTTGGAGAGATCTTGCATAGATCTAAAGAGAAAAGTGGAAAAACTATAATCCCCCTTCATAGTAGATCTCTACTATCTGCTTCTTCTTTTAATGCAAAAGATGAAGTGCCCACAGGTTGAGTTAAAGATCATGCTCTGGTACCAATGTAATATCCCAAAAGGGGAGAATGCAGTAATAAAAACACACAATATTTGAAACAAAAGATTATGTACACGTAATTTATGATCAACAAAGATATAGAAAGAATAGTTGAGCCATTTTATTATGTGGAGATGAATAAAAGACACAATAGTGCATAAAATAGAAGCACTCAAGCAAAATAAATGGCCTAGAATGACCCTAAAATCATGACAAAGAAGGAACTGCATAACTAGAGCTGTTGGAAGTTGTATACTACGTATTCCCTTCAGCCGATGATGATCTTACAACTATTGGTTGAAAGGGAAAATGTAGGTCTAGGGTGATCTAGAGCTCTGATGATGCCAAGATTGCAAATCTGGGCACTATGATGGAAACCCAAGATAACCCGAAAAGGAAACCCAGATATAAGAAGATCAGAAATTCACCCTCCTAGGCTTTGATCCCTTGACTGTTGGGTTATGCAAATCTGAATCATAAACTGATATAAGATGGATGCAATGTGTTAAAGATCAGATCTATGCTTTGAGGGTTGATCCCTCCTTCAGATCTCCAAGCTAGAAGCTTGAGATCTAGCTTCTTCTTCCTCCTCTCAAGATGACAACTGCTGCATACACAACAGCTAGAAAAACTAAGTTGTATGGGAGGGAGAGGCTAATGCCTGCTGCAAAATATGTCTCTTCAGCCCAAGAATGATGGAAACAGTAAGTCAAAAGTGAGGGGAAGGTCCCTCACAAAATTTCCAATTGAAGTACTGGAAACTTCCCTCCTCCTTTGGATCTACAGGATTGGACCGCGCAATCCTTGATGGGACTGCTGCTACATGGAGGTATGATATTTTTGGCCTGATTTTTGATACATATCTGAAGTGTTGGAAGGCTGATCTTGAAGCTCAAGGTGAAAGGATGAATCCTTCATTGGTTCCTCAGCTGAAAAACTGAAGGAAAACCTCTTCCTCTCAAACCTTGATGCAGAAATGCATTATTTCTAAGGATGTGTGGGCTACAAAAAGTAGGAAAAATGTGGCACCAATGCCCTATGATGAATGGAAACTCAATAGAAACCTTCCCAATGTAGGCACTCGAAGTCCCCCATGGGTAAGGGTGGGATTCCCACTCGGGAACACCCTGTGCTAAACATCACTGCAGACTTAGCTAAGCGTGCATAGAAATGTCACATGAAAAAACTAGATCTAAACAGATCAAAAATCAATAATACAAAGCATGCCTTATATTGTGTCATTATCTTCATTATATAGATTATGAGCCTTCCATAGCCTAGGCCCACCTCATAATTGCGCTTCCTATGTGGCCATTAGCCTCCATGAAGACTATGTTGTCTCTCCATGATCTCCATCATGTCTGCATTTAATTCCCACTCTCTCTATCATGTGTGCATTAGATGCACCACTTCCTCCACTATCTCATCATAAGTTCTTTATGATCTTACTTTGAATTCACTATGATCTTAGTTGACCTCCTCCAAGATATCCATTATTTTACATTAATGATCCATGATCTCCACCCTTCCTTCATTTAAGAAGCTGCTCCACTACTCCATAATGTAGATATAGATCTAAAATATCCACATACACACAAAAAAGTGGATTTTATTCATCTTTGGGGTTTGTGGGTCCCTCCATCCTCTTATTTACTTAATTAATTATGAAAATTAAGAAATCTAATATTCCAATTATCTTGTGGAAAATTGGGAATATTACAAACCCTCTCTATTGGCTCCTCTGCTCTCTGCTCTTGCTAACCCACTGGTCAAACTCGACCTACATCTACATACATCAAAACTTTATTTTAGTCTTGAGAAATGCCAAAATACAAAAATATGTATAAACCTTAGAAAAAATAGAAAAACATGGTCAAAAAATTCTTACGAATGGCACCCCATTGAGTGTCGTCTAGTAGAATCAAGTCTGGATCTCCTTAGAAGTCTATGCTTACATATGCATAATCATGGACTGTAATCATCTGTCATTTAAACTAGGCGAAGAATGCAGTAGAGAATACGATGGTCGATTGACCAGCATGTCTAGCCATCAATTCTACCTATCTCTGCATCCATGGATCTCTAGGGCCAGATATACCCAGTGTAACATGCTGGGGATGCATCAATGGAATATTCTCTAAGGCGAAGGAGATCAGGATCAAGCCACATTTGAAATTATTCTTCCTTCCTCCCTTTGCCTTGATCAGCTGTTATTTCATCTGAAAGAGGACAGCTTCAACCCAGTTAAATATTGTTGGTTTCAAACACTCCAGTGCATATTGCATGCATGATCTATTTGCCACATGTAATGTAGCGGAACTGGAAAGCTTTGTGATACTGAATAGGATGGTCCTCAAAGGAAAATCACATACATCACGAATGTTTATTTTTCCACCCTTACTAGGTTCAGTCCCTAGATGGTAGTGCTCCAGTATGTAATCTCTCATTGTCTCTCCTCCAAGAGCAGACCCTGAAAGATAAATGGGCGAACCTCACCTCGATAATCCTGTGAGAAAATAAATGTCCTCCACTAATATTGGGACCACTTTTCCCCCAATGTAAAAATATTGTATCACCAGATCCCATGAACGAACAAGGAACTCCAATAGTTCCATTTGCTACCTCATACCCAACAATCTGAATTACTTTAGCAGCCTGCAATCTCTGAGGACCCTTACTGTACCTGGATCGTTTAGGGAAATCATGTTTTGTTCTTCATGTTATCTTTCCCTCCATGTAATCATCATTTTAATCTGATGAATACCTGAACCACAATCATAATATTCATTAGGATCCATTTCATGCAAAAAACTTGGGAAATTTTTGGCACATAGCAAAAAACAAGAATGAGAATTGCGCCCAACGCACCCCAAGTCAAGGAACAGAATGTTCCAGTGCATCTGGCCTTCAATTTCAGTGCACTACAATGCACCTTTCAACATTCAAGGGTGCTTTAACCTCTGATCGTAGTATATTTACCCCAAGGGGCTCAAAAACCTAAAAATTTACCATTAAATGCAATGAAAATTATATTAAAATAAAGAGAAGGTTTATAGCTCCAACCTAGATGGAACAATGACGAAAATCTTCGACATAATCTGTCACAGTCAACTGCTAAAGTTCGAGGGAAAAAATGGGTTCAGAGATGCTATTTTTCAAATGGTAACCTTCAAATGGTAAAAATGAATGATAAAAACTCTTTAATTAGTCAATTTGATTATTTCAAATCATATTTAATGTTGCGACTATTGTTTTTATTGATTTTTGCTATGAAACAGGTATTTTTAATCCATTTGATGGTTTTCTAAATAGGTTTTATAGGTTATACAACAGATTAGTCGTGCACACTTATTCAATAATGATTTTACCACAAAGCATACTTTTATCCTTATTTTTCAAGCTTTGATAAAAATGAAAAAGAATTCGAAGCGGACTTTTATCTCTTTTTCGAGCTTCAATAACAGCGAAAAAGGAACCCCTTGGATTATTCTTTTAGCTCTTTTTAGACTCCGATAATGTGAAAATATTACTGAGAACTTGTCTTTTCGAGCTCGTAAAATTAAATGAAATGAAATCTACTCAATATAAGTTTAACCCTTTTCTGGACTGAGATAGATTATTTACAAAAAAGGAAAATCTTAGTCGAACATAACTAAGAGGTTTTCTCAGGTATCATTTTACACTTTTTTCAGACCTGAGTGACAAATCTACGAAAAATGACTCATGGAGTTTTCTTTTGTCCTCTTTTTCAAACTCTCTAAATATGAAAAAAGGATTGGGTTGTCACTATCGTTAGGCTCATTAAAACATAAAATAGTGACAGACTTGCCGATCTTGGCAAGAATCAAGTTTCATTTATCGCTAGACTCATTAAATTACTAAATAGTGATGCATTCGCCTGAAGGGTTGAATTATATATCAAGCATATGTTATTGTCCTCAAGCTTGTTAAAAAATAAAGAGGTATTGGTCGATAAATGACCAGGGAAAATTTGGGAAAAAGAAAAGAACACTTTATGGTAGTAGGTCGCTCTTGAACATGACACTTTCACTCCAACATCATGACTTTTGGGTTGGGTAATCTTCTTGACGTTTCATTCATACCTATGGTTCATCATACCTTCACTTTGATTTTGGGTCAATGTTTCCAACTCATATCAGCGTCGCCAATATGTTCAAGGGAAGTCATCTAATGAATCCTCATCCTTCTTCAATACTCAAAATCCTTCATTTTCATGATAATCATCCCTAAACATTTCTATATCAAGTCACATTTTGTCTCTGAAATCAGTAACTCCAGTTTTGCGATAAATTTGCTTCATGTCAACATTAGCTCATCATCCATGAAGTTTACTTAGAAACATCTTCCAGTATCCTGAGGCTTGTTACATCATCGACAGGTTTCTCACTTTCGGACCTTTGACCAAAATATTTTGTTTGGCGTTCGACATCAAATCATATACACACGCCTTGCAAAATGTACTACAATACCTTGACAGCCATTAACATCAATGGTGGTTCTCTCGTGTTTGTTAACATTTCACATCATTGGCTGGTAATCGAAAACGATTTCTTACCATGTTCGACTTCAAATCATATATTCTCATGGGTGGAGTTTTACCTGAACGATAGAGTGAACGAGATAAGAAGACCCCGATCTAGTTTCATCCATCCATGCTGTGATTTCAGGATTGTTTTACATATCATCAGTACGATGACTTTACATATATATCGTCATCCTAACATGGGCCTATATCTGTAAGCATGTCTATATTGGGCAACATTCCAATGTAGACGACTTTCTGAGCATGGGAATGCCTCCCTTAGAAATTCGTGATCAAGATGAAATATATCATGATGTAATGTATTCTAAGATTGATGCAGGTCACCATCCACTTCAGTACCGACTCATCACATCGTAAAGCATCTCATCCAAATACTATTATTTTTTTGACTTCATGCTTTAGGGGGCAACTGTTATAGGTCAATTTGGGCATCATTCCCCATGACCTGGTCAAACTGGACATCATCCCTAGGACCATTGAAATAGGGTCTATTATCCCCTTATAATTTAGTTTCTATATGACCTAAGTGAATAACATTTCATTCATGGCTTCTATTGTGAGATTTTCAAGGTTTGAAGTATATGTTATATGACCTACTGACTCACCAATGCTCATCTGCAAGGGACTAACTATGTTGCAGTGCCAAATCCTCCATGCAAGGGTGCACTGCAGTGCACTTCCCGACACTCAAGTGTGCATTGGTCACCTAGGAGTGGAATTCTCATTGTTCCTGGAATTTCCAGATGGCCAGTGCCTTATAGAAGAGTCCATATGTGTCAAACTTCGAATCCAAGTGTCCATCTAACACCTTTGACCTTGGAAATATGTCTTGCATGTTATTAGAAAGTCATTCATTGAGAAACTACCAGCAATTTCCTTATAAATTGAGCACTTATCCTAGTGCTAGGAAGGAATAATTTTGGTAAAGTTATGTTGTGTGATTTTCATTTGATAAGAGAGTGAAAGTATTGGTATGCTGCTGAGATAATGTTGGATGTGATGAGGTTGGAATGAAGTTGGAGCGGGTTGACAACAAATCGATCCATTGGTTTTAATCTTCCCCTTATACTCTTTAATAAAAATTGCAATTCATTTTCCCATACATATGTCTCTATTTCTTGTGAAATGTATTCTTAAATGATGTATGTATTTCAGAGCTAATTGGTTTGATTTGAGTAATATAAGTGGATATATGTATATTTTATGTTGTTTGTTGTCATTTGTTTGTGTTTGCAAGAATCAATCTAGCGACTTGATTTGGATTGAGAGCGATAGCAACAACGACAGAAGGAGAAGGAGAAGCAAAAGAATCACAAGTAGGTTTTTTCTCATTTATGTATATCTATTTGTTTTAGAGAAAATGATAGTTATTTTTTTCTCTTTTGTTCTAAGTGATAAACACCACACTTAGGGAATTCGATTTATCTATAGATCACAATTCTGTATAACAAGGGTTTTGCTTCATGTTTTAGTGGGATTTTATGCTCTATCAGAGATGTGTCATAATTTTTCAAATCGGCATAAGACCAAGCAAAAACATCTTTGTAATTCTTAATAATTTAATGTATTCAGTTTTAACTTTTGGAGTTAAAGATGCACAAAGTTTAATATTTTTAATCTCTTCATCAGTCGAAATGTTAGTTTCTTCAATATCATCTTCTGGAGACGCAGAGAGTGGATTTCTAGGAAAATCATTTTGATCAAATAGCTTTTCTAAGGGAACAAGTCATTTGGGAATAAAATTATTTGATAGTTATATAATATCATGATTAGCTACTTTTGTACTTAGATCTGAATTTTCTTTTTCATTAGTAGATTCATTTATGTCTGATTTATCTTCTTCAATTTGTAAGACAGAAAATTCATCAATAACTTGAAGAAAGGATTTTAGTTGTTCAACATCTTCAAATATTTTCCAATAATTTAGATTATCTAGAATGGATGGCCTATATTTCACTTGAATTTGGTATTGAATCTAAATTTGGTCTGGTATCTTAAAAAAACTGGCAGAAATAGCTAAGGAATCTTCATGGAAGTTTTCATTTCTAGAAATGGAAGTTATATTAAAAGCATTAAAGAAATTTTCAATTGTATCCCAAACTTCATTTTTGTAAGATTCCTAACCTGTCTTACTATAAGTTATGAATCAGTGAAGACACTTAAATTTTGGACCTTTAAACTTTTAGCAAACTGTAATCCTAGAATAAAAGCTTCATATCCAGCAACGTTATTTGTGACCTCAAAATATAACATGCATGATTGAGTGATATTCTCTTTCTTAGGTGAGATTAAAACAATACTTGCTCCAGCTCCATATTTGGTACAAGATCCATCAAAGAAAATTTTTCAAATATCAGTTTGAATAGATTTAGGAGTTTCAACTACATCCTCAATCTTAAGTTGATAATTCTGTGAAGTATTTGAAGATAGTTGGAAGAAACTAAAGTCTTGGTCAACTGCATAAATGGGATGGTTTCTAGCTTCATATGCTTTACAGAAAGTATTTAAGAATATGACTTCCCTGTATAACCTAAGGTTTTGTCCCCCATATACAGGAATAGTGGAAAAAGACATATCCATTTGGAGACTCCCTCCTAGTTTGGCATAGCATGATCTTGATAAAAGCATTCCAAACTTAGGGGGAATATCAGTGACCACTATGTCTAATACAACACTTTTGACTCGTATTCAGTGTAAGGTTACCAGTAGGTCTTTTATAAGTCCTAAACATTGCACTCTTTTGGATTCAAAGATATATAAGTCATGATAGGTTCGAGTCATTTCCAAATTAATTTGTTCCATAATAACCTTTGGCATTAGAATGTGTGAAGCTCCAAAATCCAACCTAAAATTGTAAGGTAAGGAGTCATGTACTTTCAAAGTCACATAGAAAGGTGGTATGGATTCATCAATCATGTGTGAACTAGGACCAAAATTTATTGTGGGTCTTTCTTTTTGCAGACTAATAATATTTCCTTCATCATCCACACTAGATTTTTGGATCCATTTTGAAACTTGAATCTTATATCCAGGGTATTTAGAAAGTTTTGAAAGCGGAATATCAATTTTAACCCTTTCTAGCTCTTTTTCAACATTAAAAGCAGTCAATATAGTTTTATCAATTTGAGTAGAATCATTTGGCTAATTTAGAGGTTGAATTGAAGTAGTTTGAGTTTCAGCAGTTTTTACTTGAGGCTCCATTATGACGGGGTTTTTAAGAGGTCTACCAGGACCTGTTCTAGGTCTTAAGTCATACCTTCTGTTAAGTTCTGCAATCAAAAACTCTAAAAAGGCTTGATATTTAGAGACCTGAGAAGTCTCTTGGTCTTCTTGAGGGATTTGACTTTGAGGGACAAGGACCATGGCAGTCTGAAGAGATGTATTGTCTATTTTATTAATATATTTAGTGATTGATAAAGTATTATCATCACGTTTTTGGTCATCAATCAAAAATGGTGTAGGTACTTGTTGATCATTGTTTGGTCTTTGAAGAATTTGTAATGGAGGATCATTTTTGAACTGACCTTGAATCTGCGCTTGGGGTCTAGATACAGTTTGTTGGACTATTCTAGGTTGTGTTTCAATCTTAGAAATCCTATTTGAAATGTTTCTAAGGAGTGATGTGATTTAATCTATTTTTGAGTCTTCATTTTTAGATTTAGAGGAAGAAGAAGCTTCCTGATTTGATTTTAATTTTATTTTGGCTTTTTCAACTTTGGATTTTAGCTTAGCTGAGACAGATCTATTTGCTTCAAACTCTATAGCATTTTTTTGCATGTCCTCTAAGGTTTGGGTTGTTCTCTCTCTTAAATGACAACAAATTCATCTTCAAAGGCTTTTGAAAATCTAATCTTAGCTGCTGCTATAGGAGGTTTACAATCAAGAGGCATCTTGTGAAAAATCTTTCAGAAAATATCAGAAAATATAACTAAGGGTTGCTTGTTTATCTCACACAACGATTTAAGATTTTGTAAATGGTTAAGTAGACTTATGTAAGAAGATATGACAACCAAATATTCAGATTGAATGCTTTAATTAATCATAAGTTTGAAAACCTTTAAAAAATGTTTAAAATTTCAACAGAATACATTTAACATTATCAAGATGCTAAAATTTATAGATGAAAGGGACTTACATAAACATATTGTTTAGTAAATCATTATTTATATTAATAATAACTTCAGGATGAAGTGCAAGATAACTAAAATTCAGCCAATCTCACCTGGTTACCTTGATAACAATTAAACATATGTAGAGACAAAATGTAATGAAAATAGGAAAAACTCATAGAAGGAACAAATCTATATGAGACAAATTCAGAATCCTTCTTCTATTATTAATGATCGAAAAACTTGTACAATGTTGCTTACAAAAAAATTCTCATCCAAGGGTGAAACCCTTAATAACTTGTAATGAGAGTTATTTATACTAATTTCTAAAACTCATAAATATCTTAAACTGATTACAATAATAGAATAGAATAGAATAGAAGAAGGAAAAATATAGGTGATGTGTCTTTGTTCTGGTTGAAGTTGTTGGTGACTGTGCCCATTTTTATGGAAGTTGTTGGTGACTCGACCTTTGAAAATCTGTGGTGTTGGCACTCTGTAAATATCAAAATTTTACTCAATACTATCACAAAATTTATCCCATTTTTCTTCATTTGGGATTTCTACATTCATTTTCTTTCTAAATATTTCATCCACCCCTGTATATCTCTCGAAAGTAGGATTCTGAATGAACAAATGTTTTATTTGGTGTTGAATGATCAAATCAGACTGCAAAGCCTCTAAAAAGGCTTTCCCTATAATATGTCTTTTGATACTTGCAAATTTAGACTTATCCACTGCAATAGTAGATAGCTTCTTGCAATAACCTTCTAATCTAATGAATTTTCCATCTAAACCTACCAATCCTTGCAGTCCTTTATGATTCAAAACATTAAGCTTTGTATGAAACCGTTGGATAACAGTATTTAGAGCTTCACACTTTTTTTGCAGTTAATTGATTAAATTCCTCTTTTGTAAGACTTTCTTGATTTCTAGGATTGTTGCAGTTATATCCAGTATGTTTATCTCTTCTTATTCTTCTTTGTTATTTCAGTTCAAGATCTTGATCATATCAGTAGTTGCACTTGGATTTTTCTTGAGATTTTCTTTTTGTGCTTCTATGGCTTCTTTGCACTTGGTGATGAGCTCTTGCTATTCAAAAATTATCGGTATGGATGGTCATACCTCTGTTATAGATTTGTTGATGTATTCCCAAATGTTTTTCTTGGCTTCAACCAATGTCCCTTCCATTAAATATTCGCTTTCCAATTATTTAACCTTAAGTCCCATCTTGTGACACTTTTTCATTTCTTCCATATATAAGGTATCATTCATGATTTTCTGTGATTCTAGAATCGAAAACCTCTGTTAGAACTTCTCATTTTCCTGATTCTGAATAGCCAAATCTTGTGTTAAATTTGGCGTATTAGTTTTTTTCGATGATGTTGAAGCCTTTGTACCTGCAGAAGATGTTTGAACTGTTGTGATTGGATCAATAGCCACCTGTGTTGCTTGCTTCTCTTTTAACAATTCTTCATTTTGTTCCTCCATTTTTCTTATTTGAATATTTTTCTCGATGATCAATTTGAGCATTTCTTCATTATTATATTCATTTTCTGCAATTTCTTTTGTCTTTGGATCTTCAGTTGAAATTAATTTGAGTTTTTTCACAGAGTAGAGATGTCTGCAATTCTCTTCTTAAATATTTCTTCAACTTCTTTGCAGTCTTTTGGATCATGTCCAACCTTGACTACAAGATCCTCCAAAGATTTAAGTCTATTATCTTTGGCCAATGAAGACAAATTTTCAATCTTGAGCTGATATTGAACATTTGAAAATGCAGTCTTGAGTTTGGAGAGTGGCATAGATGTAGTTGTCATACTTGAAAAGAGCATTTCTCTAGATTGTCTGTGCATGTCCATCTAATCAATAGCATGGATCTGACTTGCATCAAATGAAAACACAGTCCTTTTATATTCTGAATGAGACTTAGGAAAATAAATTGTTTTTTGTAAAAAGGCCATTTGCATCCTTCCTTTCTCACTGTCAAAGGCAGTAAGAAGCATGTGCTGAGAAGTTGATGTTTGTTTCCAAAATTGACTATACACATTGGACTCTAAAGCCTCATTCTTATGTTTGATGTCAAGGAGCCTAGAGAAGATGTTTTTTTCATCAGAAGAACTGGCTTCTGAGGGTTAGATGATCTCCGGAGGCTCTCCAGCACATGATGATGATGGAGGATTTACTGTAACATTTGTTGTTGTAGAAACTTGGGTCTACCCTAAATCAATTATCTCTGGTTGTCCTCATTCTAAAAGTAAATCTAAGCCAATATTTGTCTTCTTTTGTTGCAAAATGTGTTCCTTCATGATCTCTTTAGCAAGTGGAAGCTCTTCTCTGGCCCTTTTCTGCTGCTTGATCTCAGCGACTGGGGTCTACAAATTAGAAGTTGAAAGAACCTGTTCATCTACCTCTTGAAGTGTTCCCTCGACCCATTGATCTCTATTCATAAATTTTTCTATTTTTGCTTTGGAGGTGTGATTATATGAAGTAGTTTTTAGTTCAAATCTTAGAGCAAAAATGATGCCATGTGGATCATAAGACGAGGTGAAACTTGGTTGGAAACCCATTTTATTCAACAATGTATCATCTTCAGCTCCAGTTGATCTGGTATTACAGATGAAAGATCCAATGCTTGCCTTGATCTTGAACTGTGCTTTCCTTTTCCCTGAAAAAAAATGGAGGTCATCCATTTTATCATCTCTCGAATGTACTCTAGGGAGAAGACTCTCATATGAACAAATCTGGGGAGCTTATATGGTGGGAGCTCACATCCATATACTCTAATTTCTGTATAATTTTGGTATAAATACCAATCCTCTATTTTATCTTGCTCACTCAAATGTAATATTCTTTTGATCTCTTCTCCAATTTTGGGTTCCGTCTGACAGGAAAGTAGCTGCTTTACTGGGTGTATGAAGGAATCATTAGGGGAATTTTGAGGTCTAAAATGGGCCTCCTAAGAAAAATGTACAACCAAAATAAACTTTATAAGAACCAATAGGATTCAAGATGATGATGTCAACCATGGGGGATGATTCACATTTTTTACGTAAAATGGTAAAAAGATTAAAAATTAATAAAATAATAAAAGTAATTTTCAACTTGTATTTTTAAATTATCTCCCATGCAAAATTTAATTCCTCATCCAAGGAGTACCCATGTTACATACTTTCGATGTACCCTGCTATGTGAAAAATGATAAATACATGAAAAAACATGATTTCAATAACGTTTTTCATGTCTTTCTCATTTTTCGTGTAGCAGAGTCCATCGAAAGTGTGCAACATGGGTCCTCCTTGGATGAGGAATTAAATTTTGCATCCAATGAGTAAAATTTGGGAGATAAGTTGAAAATACGAGTTGAAAAAGTAGTTCTTTTTCTTTTTCCCTCTAAAATTTGATGATGTCATCAAATCTTATTTTATTATTTCCACTATTATTTTATAATTTCCTTAGGAGTCCCATTTTAGACCTCAAAATTCCCCTAATGCAATAAACTCTGAAAATGTATTTTTTGTTGATGTAGCCCTAACTAGTTCTGTCCAGTGAATCCCTGATTGATTCACTCCTTGTTCATCATGTATGTTGAGCTGGATTGGAAGCATATCTCCCTGTTGAAAAAGAAACATGTGTATAATTACAGAAATGTATCTAAACACACCCTGAGTGGTGAAATTCATGAATTGTTCATGTATATTTTCAGCCAAGAATTGGTTGTAAATATAGATGAATAATTGTGCTTGATCTTTACTAAAAATAGATAGGAACCACATGACAGGTTCATCAACTTTCTAGTCATCTGGGTATCCTAACAGGTAAGAGAGAAGGGAAATACAATGTTTAGAAGCTTCAGGAAAAATGGAGGATGAGTATGGTGGGTTCTTTTTAAGCAATTGTGCATCCTCGGGTAAAAATATTTCAAAAATATGGGCTCTTTGAGGGAAAGTCAACTTATGGTAGAGGTCCATAAGTGCAGTTCATGAAAAATAGGTCATAGAATCGAATTGAGGGATTAGAAGCATTTGGTTAATGGTTTATAGAGAGATGGTGATCATAATTTTTCCATTCTGAGCCACCACTGCTCTCTTTACAAGATCATATTAAGCTTGGCACCAGGAGATGAGGTCAGAAAATGGATGGGTTTGTGGAAAAGAAAAGAGGGGTAACATTGATTCCCAGAACCTGATGAGGTCTTGATTATCAATGTGCTTCTATCTGAGCCATAAGTGTAATTCATGAAAATAAAATTCACAATGGGTGTCTGCGATCTTGAAGAACGTGTCTGCAAGAGGAATCAAATCCAAGCTAAGCTGAGCAGTAGGAGCAAATATTTCCTCTGCAACTAGGTTGGTGGTATTTGTATCTTTGATGGCATGTTTCTTAGCTTTTCCCTTTGGAGTTACCTGCTTTTTGGATTTTTCTTTCAGGGCCATTTTAAACAAAGATGGAATGAAAGGTAAGAGTATGAAGGTCGGGTGATAGTAGAAACAATGATAGTGCAATTTACTGATAGCAGACAGTGCACGGAGATGGAAACCTGTAATCAACATCAAGAAAGAGGTAAAATTGATAAAATGCAGGTTGCAGACGTTTTTATAAGTCAAGAATGTGTTTAACAGCTTGGATAATGACTATAGTGTCTTAATAGCTTGGGAGCAGGCTTTAATGAGCAAAGGTAAGTACAAACGGTTATGGAGTGAACGTGCAAGTGGAGAAGTAAAAATGGTTAGGGAGAGGAAGTGCATGTGGAGAATGGTCAGATGAGGTGGTGGAATGTGATTGGCTGAATGAACGACAGTTAGGGTGCGAGAGGAAAGACCCATTGGAAGACTTTTACTGTCAGCGGATTTGGGCAGAGGTACCTCCCAGTTTGTTGTTCTGAGCAGAGGGGGTGTGAAGTGATATGGTGGCGACAAGTATGCAATGGGTGGCAGCCATTGAAACCGTTTTCTGGACCCCCCCCCCTCGCGTTAATGAGAAATGGTTGGGAGGGTTTCAAATTCAACCTCCATCATTGATCTCGAGTGAGAGAGAGATAGACCGTTGAAACCTGCGATTTATCTATGAGCGCGAAAAGACCCTTTTTCATTTTGCGACTTGGGATAAAAATAAATTTATGCACCATATAATTTTGTCCATTAATGAAAATCTAAACTCTTTTTAAAGAATTTAATCATCATTAATCAATACTTAAATTTTTTGGTAATTGGCGCATTTAAACAGGCGGCCATGAATTTTGTTTTTTGAAGACTAAAGCATATATATATATATATATATATATATATATATATATATATATATATATATATATATATATATATATATATATATATATATATATATATATTATTTTCTTCCCTAAAATTTTATTTTCTTTGCCTTCATTCCTTAGGGAAACTAACTCTAACATTTTTATTTCTTTTTCTTTTTCCATCCATATTCTAACTTAGAATTTCATTTTCTATTTTTTAAACTAATATGCTAACCTATCAAAACCAAATAAATAATGTTACAACAGCAACAAAAACCTTTCCCCCAGCTAGGGTGATCTATACTATCCCACCTATTCCCACGGGGTATTATTCTATTAGGGCTTCTATCTCATCAGGTTTTTTGGGACTCTTGGAGGGCAAGGATATCCTACAAAACCTCAAGTCCAGACTTATTTTCTCCATGCCTGAGGGTCTCTTGGGCATTCTAGGGATTTTCCCTATCTCTATTACAGAATCAAGAGGGTGGGGCCAAAAATCAAATATCTTCGAAGCAAAAGACAAGGCTTGTGAGATGATGGATGCAGAACATCAAAATTCCATTGATAGGGAACTTATAGAATTGCCCCCCCTTCAAAGTGTTCCCAAACAAAACTACTCTCTTTCAACTGTAGGGGTTTGTCAAGTTAACCTAAAAAACCTGCTATTTAATGCTTGTTTCAAATTGAGTGTCTTGATGTTATCTTTCTCCAGGAAACTCTTGGATACGGGGATGTTGTTTGTAATTATCTTAAATCCATATTTCCCTCTTGTAATTTCACCGTGGATGATGTATGTGGCTAATTGGGAGGCCTAGTTATGGGTTAGGACATGAGGAAGTTCTTGTTGGAAAAATTATAGAGTTTTCTCAAGGGTCGGAAATGGTGGGATTTTTTATGGAGCTAAATACTACTATCTCCCTTATAAAAATATATGGTCTTCATGAAGATACGATTTCATTTTGGGATGAGATGTTCAAAAAATATTTTTTCTCGTGCGATAACCAGATTGTGGGGGGGTGATCTAAATTTTTCTATTAGGGATTTGGAGTCTTCGGGTGCTAGTGCAAGGGAATATCCCTTGTCTGATTTTTTTTCAAACAAGTTATCTTCAAGGAACCTCATTGATTTGTATCATGGGTGAATCACGCAAACATGGATCAGAATATGCGTCTCGGTAATGATTTTGTGGTGAAATATATTAACAAAATCTTGAAGTTCGAACCTTTACTTCGACGCTTTCCTTTTTTTGTTAGTGGGTTGGCTCAGGGGGGATTTCTATTCATTTCCCAATATTACTTGAAATTTTAGATGCCTCCCAAAAGCTAGAAATTCCCTTTAAAATGAATTCTTGATCGATCCTTGATCCAAGATTTTCTGAAATTTTTAAAGAAAATTTGTGTCCCCTCTTTGAAGGTGTCATTAGACTCAACGATGACACACTTTCTTCAAAATCTAAAAAACATTAAAAATATGGAAAAGGATTGGGTTTCCAATCTCAAAATGGAGGAGGATGTTGGCTTGCAAGATATTGAGCATTATTCCTCCTCTCTTGGCACGGGTGACCCCACTCAAGCATCTTGGGACTTTTTTTTCCAGTTATGCTCTTGAAAGAAGGTGCTTTTGAATGCTAAGGAGTCCACTTGGAGACAAAAAAATAAGGGTCATTTGGTTAGAATGTGGAGACAAAATAACATTTTTTTTCATTCTTATGCAAAGGGGATAAAGTATACAAACAATATTTAGAGTATGGAGGGGTTGGGGGGTTTACCAATTTCTTCCTTTGAAGGTTTATCTTCTATAGGAAATGACCATTTTCTTGCCATTACTCTGAATCTACTAGAAAAAAATTTGTGGAGGCTATTCGGGCTCCTCTTTTCCTCCCAAACTTTGTTGGGGTCGATGATAATCAGGATTTGATGGTTGTGGTTTCATAGGGTGAATTGAAGGATGTTCTTTTAAAATTTCAAAAATATAAAAGTCTTGGGTTGGATGGTTGGGATGCGGATTTTTTTAGTTCCTATTATGACCTTGTGGGCCCTGACCTACTGTTGGACATGGGACCCCTCAATGAAAGAATTTAGAGAAAAGACTTCGTAGATCAAGGAGCAGAGTGTGCATCGCAGAGTCCATTTTGAGTCTTAGGAGCTTAGGGGTGGGTCAAAGCCCCATATTATGCAATGGGATGGGATTATTTTGTGAACGTTGAACTCCACCTATGTTTTCATGCCTTGGTATTGTCAATTAAAAATCTATATAAGGAGTCTATATAGAATTCACAAGGACAGAAAAATGATAGAATCGATGAAATTTATTTGGATGTAATACTGTTTTGAGTGAGATTCTATGGTTTTGGGTTAGACGAAAGGCTCCTGCAGCTTAGTGCGCAGACCCTTGCAATTGAGTGCGTAGGGTGGAAGTGAATGTATGAGAAGGATCTAAGCATTAATGAATGACCTATTGAGATAGATTTGTGTTTCTGTTGATGTTTTTTACTTACTTGTTATTTATGAATATCTATGCTAAGTAAGGGTTTCGATCTGTAATTTCATAAAGTAGTTTTTTTATTGTTTTTTACCCTGTTTTATGCATGATTAAGTAATATCTTGCAGTTTTCTAGTAAGTTCAATAGATGTGTTGAAAAACGCTTGCATAATTAATAGATATGTTTTGTGAAGCTCTTCTAATGAATAAAATCCATAAAGCCACAATCTATTGTCCCTATGGATTCATAAACCTATTTCTATCATCCCTCTATACTACCTCGAGTGATACTTTTGTTTGTGCAAGTAGATCATTGCCGAAAGGGCTAGTAATAGTGGGTTTTGTTGGTTCGTGTAACACAATTGAACTTGGGTCTAGGCCCCATCAAGCCAAAAAATGGTTCCGTTTCTGGGTCCGGATATGACTGAGGGATAGTTGGATGTGGCATCAATCTAAGAAAGAGATTGAAGATTGGGTAGACCTAAAAGAACGCAAGTTTGTTGTGCAAGAAAACAGAAATCCACACATCTCTACTAAACATTGGTTACATAAGTATGTTTATATAGATCAGTACGAGATATTTTTCTCGTCATTTTGTAGTGACATGTATGAGTTGATATCAAGACAAGTTGTGCAGATGAGCAATTTCAATCAATAATCCTACTGTGTGGACTCCATATCTGATTAAGTAGCTGAATAATATTGATAACGAGATCGTGAGAGTTGTTGATTATTGGATCGATAGTATCCTTGGAGGGTTTATTATGGAGTTCGCAATCGATACCTCAATATACTATCGAGAAATAGAGTGCAACTTTTCAAAGCTCTGTGAGGTAAGTGTTAGTGTCAATATGTTCAGTGATCAAACATGCTCTTTCAGTTTATTTGCTAGTAATCCTAGGTCAAAAATAATTTCTTTTCAAACAAGTTTTCAAATAAATTCTGGTCACTCGATATGGTCTAGGTCAGAAATTTTTCTCCCCTCAATCCATCCATGACCATCACCACCTCAAATTTCATCCCATTCATTGTCATTTAGAATTATTAGGTCATTCACTCCATCCCATCTAGGTCTGTTGTCTAGGTGTCATTGTTTTGCCTTTGAAAAGTTTGATTTGTCAACAAACAAGGCAAAAAATCCTTCATTTCCATCATATAAGTCTTCTAAAGGGAGTTATAATACTTAGGAGAATAAAGTAAGAAAATTTGTCTTATTTCAAAATTTGTCTCAATATCAAAGGATTTCAAAAAGGCAAAATTGTCTTCATAGTTATTTTTTTCACTAGAGGACAAAAAGTCATTTAAGAAGCTTATAAAAGGAAAAAAGGGGCACATTCAACTCATTCTTCTATTTTCATGTGTGGTAGAGCTCCTCTCTTACCTCCATTTGACTCCTTAGTGGTTGAGGGTTTGCATAATATTGACAAATTTTCTCCCAAGAGGCAAGTGTTACGCATATGAAGGTTGTTGTTACGCATCTGGCAGAGCTGTTATGCATTCGGTTTTGGGTATCCAAATCACTCAAATAAGTTGAAGGATCATGGCACAGGGTTTCTAAATCCTATACATTATTAATTTGACATTCTAACATCCTCTCAAAGTCATTTTACAAGGCAACTTATTGATTCTTTTTCTTACCTCCTCTCCCACTACATTCTCATGTTTTTCCTATCATGGAGTGATTTCACTACACTAAACCCTAACCCTAAACCTATCGTATAACACTATAATACACCTCCCACATACATTATACTATCATTCCTCACCATCCATACCCTTCCTAAGAATCATTTCCACCAAACCCTAATTTCTTGCCAATTTTCTAGTATTAAATTGGGAAATTCCTGTGTCTCTCTCATTTGACCACTTTTTTCACATCCACTTCACCTAATTTCACTCATATCATGGAGCCAAAATACAAGCCTACCTCCTGAAATTTTTTTATAATTTTCCTTGGCTTCAAAACCCTTCATCTCACCCTCTAAACCTACCCCATCCCTATACTCTATTTTTCCAAATTGCACTGCACATACCCATTTCATCTACACACTAGGGTTTCATCTTTTCACTGATAGACATTATGGTGAGTGAGAATAAATCCTCAATGGTGGGTGCCACATAAGGTTTGAGCCATCCAACTTGCAGGAGATCAGTGCTTCACAATTCATCAAAAGGTCATTTGCCAGGGTTTACATTGAACAAAGGGACATATTGGCTTCAAAATTATTTTTTGAAGAAATGGAGATAAATTTGCCAAAAGTGAAAGAGGTTGTTGTCAATAATAGGCCAAAGAACACAAAACTCCTTCATTTTCTGCACATGTGTTATTATTTGAGAGAAATTCTAAAAATACAATTTCTCCAGGTCATTTTATGCACTTTTGAAGAGATTGTTTTCAAGTCAATTTTTCAGGGTTTTGGAGGACTTTGCAGTGCTTGATGACTCCATTTTGCATTAGAAATACTAATATTTATAACCATACCACTTTCAGCCCCAAAATCCTCTGGTAAGGCCTCAAAATCACCTCTCAAAGTGGTGTTATGCATCTGGAGTAACATTTGGAGAATCAACTTTTGGAGGCCTTCCCATGGGTCATTTATCAAAATAAACTAGACACAAATGGCTAGTTGAACTATCTTCCATAATTGGATTTGGACTCCTAAAAATTCTGTTACGGATCTGTAAAATTTTGTTACACATCTGTCAAAAAGTGTTACGCATCTGCATAGGATTCCTCAAGACACTTGTCAAGCCCAGAAAATGTCAGAATTTCGAGGTTTTGTTGTCCTATGAGTTGGAATTAGAGTAATTGAGTTGGATTTTTCCTCTTATCATGAGGGAACATGTAATTTAATGTGGGGGACACACACTCCTAGTTCATAGCTGAATTTTAGGGATGGTTTGTAACCTCCCTAGAATCTAGGAAGTGACTCATCTCATGTAACTATGATGAATTTTGGATGGAATTTCTACCCTATGTGGTTTCATTGGTCATATTTTCTATAATTAGACCCTATTTAGTATTTTTTTGTGTTGGATAGTCTTATTTTACAGTGGAGCTAATGTATAGCCTTTGGGAATGAAATCAAAGACAGTCTTGCAGAACTTGTGCTGAGAATCATGTGGTATGCATTGGAGCATTTTTTATTTCTATGTATATTTATCTAATCATGTTGAATGATATGTTTTCCACTTTTAGATACATCCTTCCATGTGTTTATCTTGTAAGTTTATAAGTAGAAATCATGTTTGTTCATGCTCTGTTTTAGACAAAGTTTACATGATATGTTTATGTTCTTCTAAATGAATGAATTTACCTGAGTGCTCATTCAGAATTTCTATCACTTCATATTATACTCAATGACCAATTAAACATACTTTCAAGATACCTACCTATCCACATACATTCTCTGCAAATTGACCTTGAAATTTTGACGTAAAAACCATAGACCTAGCCTCCTCACTAACATTTCTATCCAACACTCAAAACATCAAACAAAATTCCTATTTACTGAGCTTGCATACCTAGCCTAAGATCAATAGATATTCAATCATTCCATTGACTGCAAAGTGACAACGAGAGAGCCCTCTCTGGTCCTAGTAAGGCTAGCTACCTGAACTAAAGCCTAGTCTGTGGTTACCTTCCTTCAATCCCACTGTCAGCCTTGGGAAGTTGGGGGGAGTGATAACAATAAGTACCTAAATTCACTGAAATTTAGATTAAAATGCTATTTTGTGAAAAGGGTTTACCACAGATGTGCTCACATTTATGTTTGGAGAAAGAGAACCTGGTGCTGCATGAAGTGGTAAAATATTCAGAACAAATTGGGGTAGTTACGTTGAAACTGAATATAGTTCATTCTTTGGATTTGAAGGAGGGGAAGAAACCCCGCTACCCTGAGAAGTGTATCGATGAGATCTAAAAAACAGCAGAGCATTGCAGAGATTCCCCAACCTTCCACCCCCATCACCACCCATCACCTTAATGTTCCCCCACCTCCACCTCCACCTCCCCCATTCACCATGGCCCAACCACCAAATATGTATGTTTTCAAGGGATCGGGTGATCATGAACATTTCTGGTTTTTTATAGAGGCAATATGGAGTTTGCATAAAATTACAGATGAAAATATGAAGAAAGCACAATTAGTTATAGTGCTACATGGTAGATCTTTTTCCTGGTACATGAAATATTCTACGATGAACAAAAATGCTACATTGGCCACGATGAAGACTGGACTAAATGTTGAATTCAAGAAACCAAAGTCGCAGTCCCGTTTTATCACAGAGATCAAATAAATTAAGCAATTGGTTATTGAGACTGTGTGGGAGGTAGACCAGAGATTTAAGACATTGCTAAGCCATATTAGCTTCAAGATCCTAGATGAAAAACATAAATAATGGTTAATTGTTGTGATATTTCCTCACCTTAGACTGTTGTTGTCACAACAGAAGATTGCAACCCAGGCTGAAGCACTTGAGACAGTGATGAAGTTTGAAGCTTTGCAGATATTCATTACAAGCATAGGGGTTCAACGGATTCAAAATCAGTTGGTAAGTTTTGATATGGAGCTCCAAGATCTAAAGAAGGGAAAGCAGGTAAGATCTGATATGCAGTTGGAGGTCTCGTGTATCAAGTGAAAAGTGGAGGGCCACTATGAGCAGTAGTGCCCTTTTTATAGATACTATTTTAGCATTGGGATATCGAGTCCATTGAATGCTGGATCAAGTGTTGGGCCAAGTATAGGGCCGAATGTTTGGTGTAGCATATGCGAAGTGGCAGTACAACATTCCACGGACTATCGTCTTCTACTACAAAAATATGTCAGATCGTCAAAGTAGTTATTCTGTAACTACTGCAGTTCAGTAGGACATGATGAAAATCATTGTCAAAGCTATGATATAATGATGAATCACAATCTCAGTGCATATAGAATGCAAGTAGAAGGGCACGAAGCCCCGTGGTCGTCAACAGTGTGAGGAGGCTTCCAAGGACGAGGGTGTGGTCGAGGAGGAGGCGTTGGTCGTGGAAAAGGGTAGATCATATGTTATAAATGCAGAAAACTTGTGTTGGGTTGAGGGGTCCAAACCTAGGTTCAGAGTGTATTCATGCAACCAACAAAACGCTCCAACTATTATCCCTTTCGGCAATGACCCACTTGCGCAGATCAAAGTCTCACCCGAAGTAGCATGGGGGGTGTTGGAACCAGGTTTCTGCACCCTAAGGGAGGAATATGATGTGGATCTAACTCTTTCTAGCCTGATCTAACCACTACTATGCTTTTTTAGCGCTCTTAACCTAATTTAGATCTAACTTCATCAAAACCCTTAACATAGATGAAGATATCACACAAACAAAGAGATTTACTTTTATTTTAAAAAAACCCTTAATACTGATATAATTATTGCACAAACACATAGATCTATTATTATATAATCAACCCAGACATATGCACATTAATTAATAGCAATTACACCACAGATCTATAGGAAAACCCTTAAATCATATAGCATTAACACATATAACAAAATCAGATTAGTAAACCAAAGACTTTGCAAAACCTTCTCTTTATTAAGCAGATATCCAATGACTACAATTCTTTCTCTTGCACACATAGCCGCAGATTCCTCGCACATGACACAAGAATTAGGTCTCCACGCACACAGCCGCGAGAGCCTATCTCTACTCATAATAATCTCAGAAACGTGTCCAAAATCACATTCACAAAATATAAGATGATCTATGATGTTATGATTGATTCTCGACTTGACTCATTTATGCCCTTTTTATATGACTTAGATGCACAAAAAACATGGACTCAAATCGTGGTTTGAGCCCCATGTTTTACCCTTTTTCCTGTTACAATAACAAGGAGCTTTGACCCGCCCCAAAGTCCCTTGACTTGGGCATTGCACTTCAAAAATGAAAAAAATTGACTCAAAACTCAACCTAGGGGACCCTAGCCCAAAAGGCCCTCAACACAAAATCATGACTCGTCTTCAAGTCACTCTGCTCTAGATTCATGCATATTTTCTTTGAGCACCTTGATTCATTCACGCAGAAGCTGGATGGCCTTGACACTGTGTGTTGTAGCATTCTACGCTTCTCCGACTAAATTTTATGTGGTAGGCCCCTCCACTACCAAGCTGATGTTGTGTTGAGTCTGAAGGAGTCCCTTTAGCACACCCTTAATGATATGTGATAGTTGAAGTGCTTCCTCAACCCAAGGTTGGCTCCTTGCTACCATGAACTACTCTTGCAGTGCAACAAATAAATCTCCCTCTGAATGTTTCGGCTTTCTTGTAACCTGATCAATCTTTGCGCGGGAACTAGGGTCCACACAACAACCCGAATTTCATCGAAATATTGTTGTTTATCTCTCAGTTTTGTTCGTAATTTCTCGACCACTAGATCTTCCTAGATGGAGGACCATATCCCAATAGTGTCCTCAAACAAAGTGTTGCACTCGTCTACTATTGCATTAATGTTGGATGTTTCTTGCTGAACAATGGCAACTCGTTGTGCCCAGACTTGTGATGGTGTCTCTGGCTGGAGCTTGGTCTGAATGTCTACAATATTATGTTCTAGGTTTGGGCACACTATCTCTATTTCCTACTTTGAATCATTCATCATGGCTGCAAGAGTATCGAGCTTTGTAGTGGTCGCAGTGTGAATTGATGCTGGCAATCCGAGTATATCAGAGCAGAGTTGGTTGATGAGTGATTCGAGTAGTACGCGCTGGCTTTTTGTGGCACTCCATGCTTGTTCAGTGATTTGTTTCCCCTGATATAACTTGTCAGCCCGTTTTTTTCTTATGAAGTGGTGCACAACGCATAATACTCCTAATACTGTAACTCATCCGATATCATTGTGTGCATCGTGCGCAACTAGCTACTGGGTAGTGTGGCTGAGTTGACTCCAATCTCTGACCAAGCACGAGTGGTGGCACATTATCCTGGGTGATAGGAGCAAAGCATTACGCTAGGAATCTGAATCAATATTCTTTCTGTGGTAGACTCGTTGACTGGGGTGCTGACAGAAAGCACGCTTTCTTGAATAGTGCTCAATTGATTCATGTTCTCCTAAATCTCGCTCGCTTGAACCCTTAGTTGCGGGAGGCCTTGCTGCACATCATCGAGGACGGTCTTGTATTGCTACTCGATGGCACTCCAAGATTCTTCTGTGACTATATTAACACTGTTTCCAATTTCATCAAAATCACATTCTTTCAACATAAGGGGCACGGTTCCCGTCTTCTTTGTTTCTTTCCTCTTCCTACACAAGTATATTTGGGACTGGGTCCCTCTCTTAGTGCCTCGACAGGTGTCTATATGCGTTGAAGAGGTGTCTGCACTATCTCCATCAATTTCCTTCAACTCTTCGTCACTGGGAACATCCACAGTGTCCTTTGGTTGTTCCTTCGTCTCTTTCATTGTCGTAGGTGTTGGGTCAACTTACCAGGTAAACTAAAAGAAGTATTTTATTATCAATTCAGGCTTGTAAAACTTAGAAGCATCTCCAAAATATATGGATTTCAATTTCAGTCAAGTTTAGAAGATGAATTATTTACTGTAAAGGAAATGCATATTACAAATATAAAACTTAACTAAATAATTTTTCATTCAATTATGTAATAAGCAAAAGAAGAAGCTCCTAGCTTAGGAGAACTTGTTTGTCCTTCTCTACAATACTACTTCATGAACAGAAATCAAAACCACTAATGAAAAATAGCTCAAGATGCATAAAAGAATAATAGAAGAGGCTCCTAACTAAGGAGGTCCTTGTTTTCCTTCATTACAAATTCATTCATCATTAATGCCATTGTTAGAAAACTAGAAAATCACTTAAAAGCAAGAAAGATGAATTCTAGTTTTTAGTCCTTGATCAGATAGAAGGAGAGTTTAATTTAAACATTGGATTGACCCTTCATATGTAGATTAGAAATTATATTAGGATTTATCAACAACCATAACATATCATCATACATCTAATTATTTTATAAAACATGAAGCAAAACTAGTTGAGGAAATTGCAACTAAATTAACGAGAAAGTGCACTTAGCTCGGTGTGGGGGCCCTTCACCCTTGCCTAGCACACTGAAAGTACTTCTTAGCTACTGAAACACAATCAAGAATTCACCATATAGAATAGCATAAAATGAGATAGAATTGGTTGTTCAATTAGCTCTCAAAGTTTCTGAAATATCAAAGTGAAATTATACAAATTCTACATATCATCCCTTCAATGTTTTAGGCTTAAATAGATAAATATGAAACAAAATTAACTAAAATGTTTCTAACAGCCATGTCTATCCATATCCTATCTATTTTGGTCAAGTTCATCAATCTAATCTCTCAAAATCTGGAAAATCCCATAAAATGCTAAGTTTGGCCTATTTCCTAGGGATTTCCAAAATAACACATCATGTTTGATCGGCTTTGACCGAGCCTGTTTAAGCTCGGTTTGACCGAACCAATAGGTGCACATCCATTCTTAGTTCCAAATATTTCTAGAAATGTGCCCAGTTTGAGCCTCGGTGTCCTGGAAGTATGACATCAATGAAGCCATTGCGGGAATTTCTAGTCTTGTCCAAAAATGCACTTAAAATTCAATTCTGTAAAAACTTATAAAAATTGAAAAACTTTATTTATATACCTAGATATGCATAAATCGGTCAAAATAGAGTGAATATGGATGGATATCATGGAAATAAAGTGTATTTAATTTAACAAAATTGGATAAAAAACGAGGACCAACATCTCCCCCTTGCTGATGTACAAGCATGTCCTCATGCTTGCTTCTTTCTCTTGGATCTCGTGAGCTCTAATGTAGATACTATACCTGATCCATATGCCTCGTTTTGTCCTGCTTGTAAAAGACAATATATGCCTTTATGTTGTTCTCCCTTATAGATTGAAGCCATGACATTTTTTATTTCATACTTATACTTCCATGTGTTTTTCCCATCCAGCCACTGGTAAGCTTGTTTAGAAAGAAGGGTATTCTTTGTCTCTAATTTTCCAACTTTCTCATTCAATTTTTCATTTTCCTTGATCAATTTGGCATTGTTTTTCCTATGTGTCTTGTTCTCTTGCTTCAAATTCCTCTCCAGAATTTTTCTTACCTCCAATTGATCTGTCAACTCTTTTATTTTGCTAAGGTGCAGCTCTTTCTCTTCCTCTCTTGTGTCTCTAGCAAATGAAGTGGCTTCTACCTCAACATTATCAAAGTATGAATCTATTTCCAATGTCTTTTCATAGGCTTCTTTCTGCAATCTTTCAATGATTTCATCAACTTGTTTTGTTGTGGGAGGTGTTTCAACACTTTGTACCTTAGGGTCTTTCTCTTTACTTCTTGTGTCTATTGGGCCTTTTCTCCTATGTCTCATGGAAATGGATAGGAAAGATGCTTCTCTCTCAACCATGATAGTGTCTTGTTTTTTTTTGGACCTTGTCCTTGGATAAATAGGTGAGTTCACTATGCTCTTTATTTCATGCACTGGTTTGAACTTATCCTCTATGATTTGTTCTGCAAATTAATGTTGAGTTAAAAACTCTTTCCACACTACACCCTTGGTTTTCATTTGATACTCTACAAGAATTTTGATGAGTCCCTGATGGTAGATTTGTGCTTCCTTGGGTTTGGTTTCATTCCTCACATTCTCTATCATTTTAATAAAAATTTTAGAGAAGAAGTATGGAAAATTGACTTTCACTTCTCTCTTGATATGCTGGAGTAATTTGATATGATAGAGATGCACTACATTGTGCCTAATGTCACATGTGAAAAATATTTGAATAATTAACATCAACTCTGCTCATGGCTCATTAAACCATTCCATTGGAATCCCCTTGGTTCTATCAAATGATCCCTTCCTATTTTTCTCCAAAAATTAATTCCATCCCTTATATTTGAAGTGCAAACCATTATGATATTGTTCCCCTGACAGTCGTAGATCTAAGGTCAGAGAAATGGATTCTGGATTTAATGGGATAACTAATTTTCCCACCATGGTTTGCTCCTCTGTGTAATTGTTTATGAACTCCTTTATGATGCTCTCATTGTGCCCATCAAAATTTTGGAGGAAGCTTATTAGACCAACCTGAAAATGTTTTACTATGGTCTCTTTTTCCCAATGCTCAATCTGGAAATCTATTGGTTCTACCCTGCTAGCCATATGCTTTGATACCAATTTATGTTACCTTGCATTGTCGACATTCTCATTTTGAAAATAAAAATTATGCACACATATAGATATTGTTGAATTATTCATGCATTATGTCCATGGTGATAAGGCTTACCTCTTCTCTAATGCTCTTGACAAAGGAATGAAATCAATCTTCTTCAATGTTTGTTCTGTTACAAAAACGAGCCCACTTCTTCCACAAACTGATAAGAACAAAAAATTTTGATATAGGAAGATCATAAAAACATTGTAAACATGTTTCTATTTCTCATTTTCTATTCTTTGTTTATCAAAATTTCGTAAAAAATCCCCTCTGTTTTGATGTAAAATTCTCTGTCTCTAAATTTACTGTGGAATTTTTTATTTTTTATTTTTTTCATAGTGTTCTTCTTCTCTTCGAATTCATAAATAATTCTTCCTCCACAGAGACAAATTCATTGTGCGTTCAAAATGGAATGATTTAGGCCCATGTTTTGCAAAAATATTCAATGAATGGCTCACTGTGTGTATGTCAAACAATCATCAAATGGCTCATAAAATGACTTACTCTATTTTCCAAAATTCACTCACTATGCAACACTCTGTTTTGTTAAAAACGAAATATGACAATTCCATGACTGTATGTGGAAGACTTCAGTTTCATTTGGATCAATCCTGAGATTTTCTCAGAGTTTAGCCTTGTATCGTGCACTTTTCACAACATTACTATTGTTAATACTCCTCTTCAATCATCTCAAAATCCTCATGTGCTAATAGGTGGCAGAGTTGAGCTAATGATGGCAGAGACAAGCTAAACGATGGCAGAGACACACATTATAACTTGTAGTTTAACTTCATGTTCAACACAAAATCCAGAGTTTCATTCATTCTTAATATCCATTTATCAATGAGAAAAATCCGGAGTTTTCTCTTACCTATTCTCTTCCACGAGATCTCTGCAATTTTTTGGTGTGTATGAATAACACGATGGGTAGATATCTCATCTCAAATCTCAGTCAACATCATTGGTTAACTATGCTCCTCTTCTTATTTCTCCACTCCTCTTCTTCTATTTATTATGCTTGCTTCTCTCGGCTTAAGTTTGTCTTCACAACCTCTTCACATTTTCTTACTCAATTTCATTCTTCACAACTTGTTCGAATGTGTGCCTATGGTTTTCACAGCGTTCAACTTCCTTTCTTTGAGCCTACAACGACTATGATGGTGAAAGAGTGAAATCACAGGGGTATGTAAGTTAAAAAATTCTGGAGGCTTCAGTATTACCAAGGGTTTGTTTATGTCATAACATTGTGTTTTTTTTAATCTGTGTTGACCGTTTTTCATGCCGACCTCTTACTCGGATGCCTCCGTGGCTTATTTTCTCTAACCTGCACTACGTCCTTGCTCCACGGTGTCTACATACGTCTCGTCACCATAAATCACGTTCTCTGCTTCACTCATATCTGCCTTCATTCTTTTGCATGCCCATACCTTAATCGAAATGCATCATTATTTCGTTCTTTTCATTGCATCATTTCAACTTAGGTTATGTCATTTGTATTTGTTTTGTCATTTTACATTGTGCGCTCCATACCTTAGCTCTTATCATATGATATGCATGTTGCGCTTTGTAGCTTAGGTTTTCAACTTCTTACTATTTTAATTTAATTTTAAAATGACCCTAGAATGGTCACGTTTAAAATTAAATTGCTATCATGACACCAACCTTTGTTGTTTTTGTAGGTCATCAAGGATTTGAATATTGAGCCTTTAATTCTTGATCCATATGCTTAAGAAAATAATTAGGATTAATGTGATGGTTAAAAAAATGATTGAAATGATGGTACATGGAATGATGGTTAAATGTAGAAAAGGGGTAATGAAGTATGGTATATTAAATGATGGTTAATGTATGAAGGTAAGCGTAGGAAAAGGGTAATGAATAGGTGATTATAATGGGTAAAATAATAAAGGTAGTGGTAGGATATAGGTAAAATTTAAGGGAATGAATATCAAGCACTAAATTATTCTTAACAACTTCTAGAGAAATTTTTTAAAATCAAAAACTTAAGAGAAATTTTTTTCACTTACTGTACTTGTACTCCCATAAAATATTTGATGTCAATGATGTATTCCGGTAAAATGATGGTCGACAATGTCTTTATTATCATAACGATGGTTCTTCTAGGATATATTGAAATATAGAGACTTGTTTCTACTTCATATTTTCGCATCTGATTATTGATTCAGGATCTTTTGAATGTTGATATTATTAATGTCCCTTCTGTAGTTTGTAATTGATGTTTCAGGTCCCTTCTAACATATTCTTTGGGATTGAATTTTGATGTAGTTCAGGTCCCTTCCGTAGTGATATTATAACTAATGTTTGAAGTCCCTTCTGACATGTAATTTTCAACAATGTTTCAAGTTTCTTCTGTCATAAGATACAGGTCCCTTCTACATAATATTCTCAATGATATTTCAGGTCTCTTCTTTACAATATTTTCAATGATGTATCAGGTCCCTTCTACATAATATTCTCAATGATATCTCAGGTCCCTTATACACAATATTTTCAATGATGTATCAGGTCCCTTCTGCATAATATTTCCAATGATGTATCAAGTCCCTTATGACATGTAATTCAGGTTCCTTCTTCAATTAAGCTACTCAAATTATTTAAATAGTTTTATTATGAACTTTTTCCCTTCCTGATGTTAAGACTTGTCCTCAAGTCTTGCATCTTTTGAAGGATTAACTCTGCAAAATCATACTGAAATAAAAACAAAATAAAATTCAAAATTCATATTGGCCAAACAAGTTGGTTTTCCAATATGAATTCAAGTTTGTATTGTTCCATTCTCCTGAATTTTCACAACCAAACTCTTTTATTATTATTATTATTTTTATTTTTTATTCTTCTGGAACTAGGGAAGGCATATTATTCTCTTCCATTATTTCTATATCATTTTTTGTTGAAATTATTTTCATAAAATATTCATTATTGATAGGCCTATTGTAGACTTTAAGCCTATGTCCATTCACTACAAATTAAATTGACGCTTGATCTATTGTTTTTATTATGAATGCTCCATTTTCAAAGATCTCTTCTATCTCATATGGCCCAAGCCAATGAGATGTAAACTTTGCTTTGAAATTTTTAAACTTGGAGTCAAACAATAGTGCCCAGTCTCCCTTTTGAAAAAATCTATTCTTGATGAATCGATCATGCCATTTTATTATTTGCCCTTGCACTAATGATGTATGTTCCACTAACAGCTATCTTATTTCATCCAGTTCATTTAATTGAATCACTCTCGATGCTTGTGCTTCATATAGTTCCATTCCCAACGATGCTGTAAGTTTATATGTATGTATCTGAAATTATATGGGTAACAAGACTTCCTTACTGTATACCAACTGGTATGGATTGAATCCAGTTGTGTTCTTCCATGTGATCCTGTAGGCCCATAGTGCATCTCTCAAATTTTCCAATCGGCCTTTTCTATTCATCTACACAATTTTTGTCATGATATTCTCTAAAAATTTGTTAGTGGAATCCACTTTTCCGTTCGCTTGCAGATGGTACGGAGTATATTTTCTATGTTTGATCTTGTACTTTTCTGTGAGATCCCTTACAATTTTGGAGGTGAATTATGCACCCTGATCTGTAACAGTTTGTCACGAAACTCCATACCTTACAATATTTCTTCAGATAGAAAAGAACCCATTGTTTCTTTTATTTCTCGTGCCACTTCCTTTGCCTCCACCCACTTAGTAACATAATCTGTACATACCAAGATGTACTTATTTCCATTTGATGGCGGGTTTATTGGTCCCACAAAGTCTAGAGCCCATTGCTCAATGGTTCTATGAGTACTTGTGGCTTTAATGGCATTTCATCTAATTCCACTGGTCTTCCAATTCTTTGGCATCTATCACATCTCTTTACATAGGCTTTGAAGTCCTTGAATATTGTCAGCCAGTAGTAGCCAAGTTTTAGCACTTTGTATGTTGTCTTCTTGTCTGCAAAATGACCACCACATGGCTCATCATGACATGCTTTCAAAATATCTATAATCTCGTCTTATCTAACACATTTTCTCATTATCAGATCAGAACTAGTATAAAAGAGGTCACCATTGACCCAACTATATCTACCAATTTCTCTAATTATCTTTCTTTTCTGTTTATTTGTGTAACGGGATGGTAGGATTCCAGACGATAAATAGTTGGTTACATCTGCGAACCGTAGAGTTTTGATATTTATAGAAAATATATGTTCATCTCAAAAATTATCTGAAACCGGATTTGGATAACCAGGTAAATGAAATCTTGATAGAAATTATGCTACTTGATTATCCTTACCTGGTCGATCCTGTAAAATGATGTTAAATTATTGCATTAATAACAACCATCTAGTAATTATACCATTTGTAATTGCTTCGTTCATTAAATATCTTATGGCTGAATGATCTGTGTGAATGAATACTTGATAACCTGTTATGTAATGCCTAAAATTATTAACTGCATGTACTACAACAAACATTTCTTTTTCTGTAATAGTATAGTTCAATTATTTCGGTGTTAAGTTTTCGCTTATGAAGTATATGGCATAATTAAACTGGTTCTCTTTTTGTCCAAGTGATGCTCCTATAGCAGTGTCAGATGCATCAGTAGATATATGAAATGGCAATGACCAATTAGGTCCTCAAAGAATGGGTGCAACTGACAATTTTTCTTTTAATATCTCAAATGCATTTTGACAATTATTTTTCCATTGGAATTCCACATCTTTTGTAAGTAACTTGAATAGAGGCGGAGCTATTTTACTAAAATTTTCAATGAATCTCCTATAGTAGCCTACATAACCCAATAAAATTCTTACTTCCTTTTGTGTTGTGGGTGGCATTAAATTCACAATGACTTGTATTTTTGTTGGATCCACCTTAATTCCTAAAGAAGAAACATGGTGTCCCAACACTATTCCTTCAGTTAACATCATAAATCATTTTTCATTACTGAGAGGTAGATTTGTCTCTATGCATATTTTCAAAACTTTTTCAAAAATTTTTAAACAATCATCAAATATTCCGCCATACACAGTGAAATAATCCATGTAGACCTCTACACATTCATGGATCAGATCAACAAATATTGCAAGGAATGCTCTCTAAAAATTAGTAGGTGCATTACGTAACCCAAAGGGAAAAATATTATATGCATATGTTCCCCATGGACAAGTAAATTTTGTTTTATCTTGGTCTTCCAATGCTATCTTTATCTGATTGTATCCACTAAATACATCAAGAAAAGAAAATAATTTCTTCCCAACTAATGAATCTAGTACTTGACCAATAAATGGTAAATGGAAATGATCTTTTAATGTGGCTTTATTGAGCTCTCTGTAGTCTACACAAATTCTCCACTTCCCATTTTTCTTAGTCACCACAACTAAGGGAGAGACCCATTGAGTATCAGAAATAGGATAGATGAATCCAGCTTGTAACAGTTTCTGCAATTCTTCTTTCACTAAGTCCTTCATCATAGGTTTCATCATTCTTTGTGGTTGTCTTATAGGTTTGATTTGATCATCGGTGTAAATGTGGTGAATACATGTCTTTGGATGAATCCCCTGCATATTTGTGTTATCCCAGGCAAAATCATTTGAGTATTTCTATAACAGTGCTATTACCTCTTGTTCTTGGGATGATTGTAACTTATTACAATTATTCAAATTCCTTCTAGGACTGATTTCAATGATTTTACTCTTTGAATTGGTAATTGAGTTAACAGGAAAAATACTTTCGAAATAATTTTGCAGTGATTGAATAGTACAATTTTAAGGGAAACATTGATTTAAAAAATGACTTACAACTTCATATTGTGTTATTCTAAGCTGCTCTGAAATATTTGGTTTTGAGATGAAAATATCCAATAAATCCTCATTTTCTTCCTCTTCTCTAAAATTATATACTTGATTAATACTAAGAACAGATTGAATTTCTTATTGTTCTTCTCCATCAAGAAGGATATTGTGCTGGAGGATACAATGTAACATGTTTCCTTTCATCCCCATCTGTAATAATCATACTTCCTGGCCTACATCCAATGAAGGCATCTGCAGTGGTTAACCATGGTCTACCTAAAATTAAAGAATGGCCTCCTAAATTTTTTTTGGCTGCAAAATGAGGAATTCTACGGGATACTCCCATGAATCCAGAGAGACAATGATATCTTCTAATATTCCTTCTGGTACAAATTTAGATATGTCTGCAAGCTCTAAGATTGTAGTAGTAGGTCTAATGTTGTTCAAGTTCAAATGTTTCATAGTCTCTGTAATCATAACATTTATAGCTGCTCCCAAATATATTAAAGTGTTTGGCACTAAAAAACTATTGATCGAGATAGTAACCATAGGGATCCTAGGATCAATATATTTTTCAATTGTTGTCTTTGTAGACATGAGACTAACTAATCTTCGAATGACCTGGATTATGGGTGGATCTCTTTTTCTTCTACCATATTTCTTGATAGATAACTGCTTTATTGTTTTTTTCACATATTGGAATATATTTTATTGCCTGCAACAAAGGAATTTTGACATATGTATTCTTCAATTCATCCATAATATCAAAATTAGGCAGAGACATTGAGATTTTTTATTGTACTAACCTCTCTGGATAAGGTGGTGTCTGAGTCATAATATCTTTTCCCATTTGAATTTTATTTTCTGGTTGAGATTGTTGAGTTTATTCTCATTGTTCAGTTTGTTCTTCTATTATTGGAGGAGAATCTTTGTGTAACACTTTCCCAGACCTTAAGTGGACATCTTGTATGGGAAGAATGGAATATGTAGGATAGTATATTTCTTCTTCCACATTGTATGTTGATTTATCCATTTTGTTACTTGGATTAGCTACTGGCTAAGCTAGAAATTTTGTTGGTCTAGGAGGTGGTTGGTTAGAAGGCAGTTGAAGCTACTAAGGTTGAGTTAGCATTGGTGCATGATTTTGAAGTGGAATTGGCATTGGTTGATGTTGCTGGAATTGTTGGTATTGGAATGGTTGTTGAGGGTATGGTTGTTGGTATGGTTGTTGATATTGATATTGTTGAGGGTACATTTACTGAGGTGGCTAGTTTCCATAACTATATCCTCTCTATCCTTGTGTAGGTTGGTTTTGATATTGCTGTGGAGGCCAAGCCTGCCATGGAATTGGAGTATTCCATGAATTCTGAGGAGGATATTGAAAATTTTGGGGACTTTTTTGAGGGAATTGTTGAGGCATCCTTGGTTTCCAAGGTCTCCTTGGTGCCATATAATAGAGAGAATCTACCCCTTGTACTTCTCCCATTTGCAACTCTTTCAATTTTGGATATTTTTCAGTTGCATAATTCTCTATACAAAGTCCACACACTTGTATACCTTGCAAAGGATATTCTCTAAGTGGATTTTTTTGCCTTCATTTTGGACAAAAGATTGCTAAGATTTGATCTTGTTCTTCTTTCTTCTTCATGGCTTTTAAAACATCTACTTATGTTCCTAAAGTGCTTGAGAGATCTGTTTTGAAATTTTCTAGTAAACTTCATTTTTCTGCTCTTCTTACTCCACTTGTTGCAGATTTAGAAGCTCTTGATGTAACATCCCTCTTTCAAATTTTTTATCTTCCCCTAGAATATTTCTAACAAAGTTCAGCAATTTCATCAAATGGTAGGTTTGAGATATCTCCTTTTCCCATCACATTGAGGATATCTAAGTATTCATCTTTGATAGCCTTAAGAAAAATTGTGTGGATGGTATCAGGATTCAGAGAATGTTGTTTGGATATTTGAAAATTGTAAAGAAATCTCTCTAAATACTCCTCCAAACTTTCATCTTCTTGTTGTGTCATTCTAAAAATATTTTCTTTTGAGTCTCTAGCCTTGCAGTAAGCTTGATACTTTTTAAGATAAATTTTCTTCATATCATCCCAAGAAGCAATTGTATGTTCTCCTGAACCCAGAAACCATTTTAATGTTTCTACTTTCAAAGTAGCAGGAAAGAGATGAAGCTTGTGTGTGTCATCCATGTATCCATAAGTTCTACATAAGATATCAAATTTGAACATAAATGAATATGGATCTTCTGCTGACATTCCATAAAAGTTAGGCAATACAGAAGGTGGAATTTTTTTCATTTTCACTTCTTCTCCTAATATTTCTCTTGTGTCCAATATTGGAAAGCCAAAAGTAGCTTCCTGATAATTATCATTTTCTTGTTCATTATCATGTAGTATTTTGTTTTCATTTTCTCTTTTTTCTTATTCCTCTATCCTTCTTAGTGCTTCTATTCTTTTGTCTTCCTCTCTATTTCTCTCCACTTCCAATTTCCTTTCTTCCTCTCTTTTCCTTTTCCATTCCCTTTGTTGTCTCCCATATTCAATTCTCTATTCAGGAGTCATAATTGGCATATTGGATCCTTCTCCTTCTTGAGTCATTTTATGTTCAAATATTTGTAATGTTTCAATATGAGGTTGATTTGGTGTTTCCTCAACTATCTTAATTTGTTCAAGGAAAGGTTGTTCTAATTTTTCAACAACTGATTTTCTTGTTTCCTTCTGTTTTCTTAGGAAAGGACATTCTTTTGGTGATTTCTTTCTTTTTACCTCCAAGTCCAAGCTTTTTCTTTCAATTAGAGTTAATATTCCTCTTGATCTATGTTTTTCCCCTAACTCCTCTAAAGTAGGTCTCCCAACAACTGGTGTTGTTAGTCCTGTGGATGGTTGAATATTTGGGGGGTTTTGTTTAATGAATCTACCCTTCTGATCTCTATCTCTAGGCATAAAGAAACATAACTTAAAAGAAAAAAAATATATTTTTGTTGTTTTTGATGTATTTTTTTAATCTTCTTATTTGACTACTTTGAAATATGCTTCCCTAGCAATGGCGACAAAAACGTTGGGTCAATTTACTGGCTAAACTAACACAAGTATTTTATTATCAATCCAGGCTTGTAGAACTTAGAAGCATCTCCAAATTATATGGATTTCAATTTCAGTCAAGTTTAGAAGATGAATTATTGATTTTAAAGGAAATGAATATTACAAATATAAAACTTAACTAAATAATTTCTAATTCAATTATGTAATAAGCAGAAGAAAAAGCTCCTAACTTAGGAGAACTTGTTTGTCCTTCTCTACAATACTACTTCATGAACAAAAATCAAAACCACTAATGAACAATAGCTCAAGATGCATAATAGAATAATAGAAGAGACTCCTAACTAAGGAGTTCCTTGTTGTCCTTCATTACAAATTCATTCATCATTAATTTCATTGTTAGAAAACTGGAAAATCAGAAAATCACTTAAAAGCAAGAAAGATGAATTCTAGTTTCTAGTCCTTGATCAGATAGAAGGAGAGTTTAACTTAAACACTGGTTTGACCCTTCATATGCAGATCAGAAATTAGATTAGGATTCAACAACAATCATAACATATCATCATACATCTAATTAACTGATTAAACATGAAGCAAAACTAGTTGAGGAAATTGCAACTAAATTAACCAGAAAGTGCACTTACCTAGGTGTGGTGGCCCTCCACCCTTGCCTCTAAAACCTGCTCCATTGAGTTCCCAACATTCTAGTTAGCCTAGAATGACTCTTTCTGAGCTCTTTTTGGCCAGAAATTGAGTGACTTATGGCTAAAACTATTTTTGCCCCAATTTCTCCTCTAAAACTGGAGGAACTACCCGTTAACATTCTAAATTTAGAAAACCACCAAAACTAGTGTGCCCTCCAAAAACCCCGCCTACATAATCCCCGGTTTTAATTAGCGTTAAACACGCTTATGGGTGGATAATTACAGTTTAATGGATAAGTGTGTGTTTAGCGCTAATGACGGTTTAACATCATTAAACCACGTTTAAAATTAATTAATCATGATTAAAAAATCCACCAGTTCATTTGGATTGGCGCTCAATTCTCCACTTCTGGCCAAATGGGGAGAGGACTGGCCCGCAGGGCTGGCCCCCTCCAACTCCCAACTGTCGGGCGATGTTAATTCAAATTTATGCCGAGAACATAGTGGGTAAGAAACACCCAGTAGGAGAGATGGTAAGATGTGCAGATGGCAAGCAGAAGCTCGTGGGTTCAACCCCCACTCGCCATAATATTTTTCACAGATGTACAATAAGACTTCACCGCCATACTTGGCTTGCCTCCAACTTTAACCTCCACTAGGTTGGTTAGTAGAGCTCCTCCAAACTTGGTTGACCCTGCCGAAAGTGGGTTTATATATATATATATATATATATATATATATATATATATATATATATATATATATATATATATATATATTGAAATATATATATAAATATTTCACCATATAAAGTCTAATGTCCAACAAATAATTCGACCTCGAAGGTTGTAAGATGGCCCACCAGAGAGGACACATGGCGCCCTCTCATTGGGTTGTACTCCAACTCCTCAAAAATTTCAAAATCCAACTTAAGAAGGATATTGGAGTTAATTGGACAATTTCACTCTTCACAAACCCATCTGACGAATCTGAGGACGACACTTTTCATAGCACCGCTAGCTGCAATCCAGAGAATATTCCCTGCAATGCAGACTGTACCTACCACATCATCACTGTACCTGTTCTACTCCTTTTTTTTGCATGTTTTTGAAAAAGAAAAACAGATGATAACTCAATCATACGAACTCAGATTTTGATAAAACGAGTTGCATCGGAATCCTGGCAACGAACTCTATCTAGTTTTTCATGTTCAAAGAAATTTTGAGCACTTTGAATTTTTAGCTAATTTTAGTCCCTGATCCAAATTCTGATCACACCCTCCCACTAATAGGTGTTTGGACCCACAAAGCTGATAATTATCTTCTTGAGCTTCAATACTCTTCTGCGTTCAACTTATATCAACTGATTTTACTTGATAAGTCTTTTTGACAATCATCTTGACATGCCTTGCATCACAACTGGCTATGTCCCTGAACCATTGCTCTCTGGTTGTTGCTGAACCACTTCAGCATTATTGAGTGTTGTTGACTGATACATATCCTACTGTACCAAATCGATCTCTATGTGCTTAGCAAACTGTTAGCCTTCCCACTGAGAATCAAGTCCCTCTTGCAACAAATGCATTCAAGCTTCTTCTTGGAAATCCTCTTATCCAAATTAAGATTGCAATATGAGTGAACTTTTGGTGTCAACACAAGAAACCAACTTGTTCTGCAATGGTTGCAAAACACTTTGCATCTTGTCCACTTCTCACTAAATGGACATCAAAATTCCTGCAACATCTTGTCACAAGGACACACAATCAATCTTGAAAAGAAAACATTATGCAAGAATTGAAATGACGACCACCTCTTTTTTTCTCCTTCAGAGCAATGACTGTCATCTCCTGTAACATAAAGTACATGGTGATCCTCTTGTGCATTGGTGTATCCAATATCAACTCACAATCGACAAACACCGTCGACTAAAACATAAGACGATCAACATAGTTGACAAACAACATGTGACATCAACAACACAAGTCGACATGAAATATGCAACACAATTGACATAAACCGATATGAAATGTGTGCAACACAATCGACACAAGTCGATAAACATATGTGAAGTACAATCGACACAAGTCAATATTCCATGATACATATTGACATCACTCATGCATGTATCTATTTACAATGAACCTATCTCAAGTTCTCTATTTACATATACAAAATCCTATGCATATGTACACTCTTCAACTCTCTCTTTCAAGTACAAATAAGTACATAAACCAAAAACATATGGGTGATCATAACAACTGAACTGAATGATAAATTTTTGCCACATAAATGAGTGACATACCCATATTTTACACCATCTTAGCAAAATTTTGCAACAAATAGAAATTCCTTCAACCAAACAACATTCACATGAATTATTGCATCATACAAGTTGTAATATCTATTGCAACTTGTCATACTTTCAACATAAATTCATGCATACATAAGGCTCAAATTTGCATCTATGTACAAAGGAAATGCATGCCTTACTTGGTCAAGAAATCGAGCCATTTCTTACCAATTCACTTCAATGGCATTTTTTCCTGTTGAACATCCTCTTCTTGTGAATCATCTTGACTCACATCGATGATGGAATCTCCTGTTCCATTCTCGTCAAACTTTTTCCCCACTTGCTTCAAATGCTTGGATGTTGTGTCCAACATTAGGCAATGAGATGTCCCTTCTTCCAACAATAAGTGAAAATAGTTTGCATCTTCCATTCAAGTCGCCTTTTCTTTGACTATTTCCTGTATGCTATCAATCTCTTCCAGCATCTTGAAACTTGATGGTTATACAAACCACAATATGAAAAACAACTTTTTCTCCCATTCATGCATGCAAAATTTCCAGCTCTCTTTTGAATACCAACATCCTTAGAGCTATTACAACTCTCTCGTTTGCCATAAGCTGCATGTTTAAAAGCATCTTGCTGCAACATGGGTTTCAAAAAATTTCATTCATCTTGAATACAAACTTTGCAAATTTTAGGGTTTGAACCTGCAACAAAAGTCCTTCCTAGAACTGTTTCAAGTGCCTTCATGGCTTTAGAACTTTCTCCATAAAATTTCCCATAGCCAAGACCCAAATACTTAGGCCTTTCCTCAACCATAATTGGCCCAACTATGCCTTGTGCATGTTTTCCTAATCCTTTACCTTCATAGCACATTTTCATCATCAATTTGGACCCTATTACTCTAGTATGTTTTTCAAAAGAACCTACACATTTATCTTGAGAGGAAATTGAAGACAAACTTGAATTACTTACCTCTTCTTCAAGCACATGCTTGGCAAAGGCTTCTTTGGCATCAGGGAGCTGAATCTCCACCTCATGCATCTTTTGAAGAAGCTTTTGCTTCTCTTTCCTCATAGCAACCAACTTCTCTTGAAGTTTAGTGCTCTACCTTACATCTGCATACATTTTTTGCACCATATCTGTCATGATGTATATTTCCTGCACCGTCTCTTTATAAAAGAGTCTTGCAAAGGAGGATGGTTTAAAAGCACCACTTAATGAAATTTCCATCACAATGTAATGAATTAAATAGCTTCACAAAAATTCACAAAGCTTCATACATAAATTTCACCATCGTTCGAATTTCTTTGAATTCCCTCTTGACATCCTCTTCTTCAAAATGTTCATGAGTTCCTTCATGGCCTGGAATTTTGGTTGTAGATTCAAGCTCAATCTCTGCAGCTTCTATCTCTTCAATCACCTCAGCCTCTTGTGCAATCAATTCCTCTTGTTCTTCAAGTGTTGCCTTGAGTGGACTTTAGGTAAGGATGTTGCCTTCTTCACCTTCTTCCTTCTTGTCCTAACTTCTGGACTAGCTATCAGTAGCTTCCCTTCTCCTCTCTGCAATCTCAATCTTGTAAGAATCAGCAAATTTTCACTATTAAAACCCTTCAAGTAAAACAAGAAAGCAACCATTTTCTATGATACAAACTTGATCTAAAAATGAATGCTAGTTATTGATGTGCTAGCTTAATTTTAGATATAAATTTTTCTTTGCTTTGTTTTACTTATCCATCATAGGTTTGTTTATGAGCAGGTGATTTTCAAACAATGTACTTCGTGAAATTATGATTTTTTCATAAGTTTAAAAAAGAATAATTTTAAATGACAGAACAAAATAAATATAAAACATAGCAAACACACATAACAGAGCTTAACACACAAAATTTTGATAAAGGAGTTCACCCCTCCTAGGCTACATCTCCTTGTTCCAGCTTCATAGTGTGGGCCTTTGTATTAGCTTCAAGTGTACTCAAATTGTTGTTACAAGCTTCAAAACCTCTTGGAACCTATTCCAATGAGTTTAAAACATCATAATCTCCCAACAATGACTATTTTTTTGTTGAATTTGGACTCTGGATGCTCTAGCAATGACCCCAACACCTGCTTGCCATAGCCTTCAAAAATATTCAAATGCACAAAAACACTTGTAGATGACCTTTTTTGCCTCTACAAGTTGCTCCATTGAGTTCCCAACATGCCAATTAGCCTAGAATGACTCTTTTTGAGCTCTTTTTGGGCGAAAACTGAGTGACTTATGGCCAAAACTAATTTTTGCCCCAATTTCTCCTCTAAAACTGGACGAACTGTCAGTTAACATTCTAAATTTAGAAAACCGCCAAAATGGTGCGCCCTCTGAAAATCCCGCCAACATAATCTCCAGGATTAATTTTCGTTAAACACGCTTATGGGCGGATAAGTAAATTTTAATGGATAATCACGTGTTTAGTGCTAATGATGGTTTAACGTCATTAAACCACGTTTAAACTTAATTAATCACGATTACAAACTCCACTGGTTCGTTTCTATTGCCGCTCGGTTTTTCGGTTCTAGCCACATGAGGAGGGGGTTGGCCTGCAGGGCTGGCCCCCTCCAACCCCCAACTTTCGGGCGATGTTAATTGAAATTTACGCTGAGAACATAGTGGGTAAGAAACACCTGGTAGGATAGACGATAAGTCGTGCAGATGGCGGGCGGAAGGTCATGGATTCGACCCTCACTCTGCCATAATATTTTACACAGATGTAGAATAAGACTTCGCCCCCATACTTGGCTTGCCTCCAACTTTAACCTCCACCAGGTTGGTTAGTAGAGCTCCTCCAAACTTGGTTGACCCTGCCGAAAGTGGGTTTAAAAACTTATATATATATATATATATATATATATTTCACCATATAAATTCTAATTTCCAACAAATAATTTGACCCCAAAGGTTAGGATATCGTCCATCAGAGAGGACACGTGGTGCCCTCTGGCTGGGTTGTACTCCAACTCCTAAAAAATTTCAAAATCCAACTTAGGAAGGATATTGGAGGTCATTGGACAATTTATCTCTTCACAAACCCATCTGATGAATCTGAAGATGAAACTTGTCACAGTGCCATTAGCTGCAATCTGGAGAATATTCCCTGTAATGCTGATTGTAACTGCCACATCATCACTGTACCTATTCTGCTCCTTTTTTTTGCCTATTTTGGAAACCGAACAATAGACAATAACTTAGTCATACGAACTCAGATTTTGATGAAACGAGTTGCGTTGGAATCTTGGCGACAAACTCTATCTTGTTGTTTAGGTTCAAATCAATTTTGAGCACTTTGAATTTTTAGCTGATTTTAGGCCCTAATCGAAATTCTAACCACTTCTTGCACCTCTCGGACATTCTCCAAAATCTCTTGGCACAAATACTTAGCCTAGTTGTATTGTACGCCTTTTATGGACTGTAAGCTAATATAATTATTGGTGTCAGAATCTCTTTGGTGTGACACTTCCTCATCAATTTACATGCCAAGATCTGTGTAGAAAATATGATCGTGGGGTCATTAATGGTGCTAACAACAAATCCCCTTCTATTTCTCATCGCTCCATATTTCTTATTCATGTTGTCTGCGACTTTCTCATCTTGGTCCTTCCCTCTGAAGGCTTCTGCGAGGTCTTCCCCTAGGTATGGCAAGCCTGTAATGCGGTGGATGAGCATATTTTCAATGGGAATCCACATTCCTAGCTAGAGGTAATTATCGTGCACCAGAGTCAGAAACTGGCGCAGACAGACAACATTGATGGTGCTACGACCAAACTGGGGAACATGTAATAGGCTGAGCAGCCCGGCCTTCTGCAATCCCAAATCCCATTACATTGCATCTACCTTGATTACTCCAGTTTCTTCCATACGAGACTTGATCCAAATACTATGATGGCACAAGCTCAAAAAAATTTGGGCGGTCTACCAAATCCCATTCCTCCAATTTCAGAGAGGGGTCCCATCTTAGTAGCTCACCCTCGACGAGAACATTCTTAGGTAGCAGGGCTATAGCATTGTGTGCCTTGACCTTATCAAGATCCCTGGGAACATCTACTAAAGGCTTCTATTGGGTCATACATAGAGGTAGTTGCGATATTGGCTCTACTTCCTCAACAAATATTTCCTCCAGCGCATTTCCCTCTAGTTCTTCTTCCATTGATGGATTCTTCCTTTCAGCGCGAGGAGTCGATTTTTTCTGTGGGGTCAGCTTGCGTGGAGACTTCTTAGTCCCTAATGTTTGACCTTTCTTTTGCTTCTGCGTGCCACTGGCACCAAGTGCTTGCAGCACAGTAGGGGTAGGGTTAGTTGCGGTCATGGTTTCTCAAATCAAATGGCCTAATCCCTATTGGTGCAGCATCTCTTCAAGTGGTTCCCACGTTGCGAACATAAGAATTGGAAAAGGGAGCAAGAGAAGAGGGAACAATTCAATCAGATAACTCAGAAAGTAAAGGGGACTTATGCAAACCTCCATGCCATATTTATAGCGATGTCGCGGCCTAAACGACCTTATTTCCATTAATGTAGCTTCATTAATGCTCAAACTGCTCCAAATCTAGCATAATCTCCTCATTAAATGCAAGTTAACCTCTCCTCCAAACAGTAATAAAGTTGTCATGTCCAAATTTACTGGTCCAACGGCTAGTTTTCGGCCTGTCTACGACTGTAATATCCTCCTAGCGCGACTTCTGCACTGGCTTTGCACCAAATCTTGGCAAGAATTTTTATAACCTTTGGTAGACTTATTTAAAGTTATGTGCCCTCTTACAACTGTCTGGAGCGCTAATACACTCTTCTGGCCATATAGTAATTTAGCACGCGTAGGGATGGGGTCATCCCTGTAATGTTTTAGGCGACTACCATTGATGTATCCGAGAATTAATTCACTAGATAACTTATCCAACCACACCGCACCTCCCTCTGTAGTTTCCTTGATAATATAGGGTCCAAGCTAGTGCATATTAAACTTCCCTTGAAAGCACGCAAACTTACTTTCATAGGGAAACACCAAATAATCATTTTTGAAAGTCTTATGTTCAATATGTTGATCATGCCAAGCCTTTTTGCATGCCTTCTTCACCTGTTGGTGAAAACCAGCAATGAATCTATCTTCCTCTAACACAACAAGCTGCGATAGATACTCTTCCATAATGTCCTGGTCATCCATGTTGGTTATGGATGTGATGTGCAGACTAGGGATAATGTATTCCATAGGCATAATGGTCTCTTGTTTGTAGACCATCCTAAAGGTTTTTGTCCCATCATATTCTTACATGTTTTCTTGTATGCCCATAGAATAATAGGTACATGCACATCCCAGTCATTGCGATCAGTGTTGCAGATCTTTGTGAGCGCATTCTCCAAAATATTGTTGAAAGCTTCTATAGTTCCATTCGCCTGGGGATGATAGGGTGCACTCTTGTAATGATGTATTCAGAATTCTTTTTTCAGCACCTAAATGATCTCATTAAAGAAATGCGTACCCTGGTCACTCATCAAGATTTTGGGACATCCAAACCTTGTTAAAATATTCTCAAAAGTAAAGTGTGCAACTGTCTCTACACTATGATCTTTCACAAGTTGAGCCTCCCCCCACCTAGTCAAGTAATCAGTAGCACTGATGGTGTATCACGCTCTAGTATTCTTCCCCTGGGGTTTAATCGACCCAATGAAATCAATTTCCCATTTGTCAAAGGCCTGCAAAGCTACCTGTGGTTGTAGTGGCATCTCATCTCTATGGGAGGGTCTTCTAGTCCTTTGAAATACATCACAAGCACAATAATACACCCTAGAATCAATGTGCAAAGTAGGCCACCATAAACCAGCCCTTAAGATCTTTTGCAGGGTCAATTTACCAGTGTATTGACTGCCTGCAATGCCTCCATGTGCTTCTTCTAATATGCTCGGTCTCTCGAACTTAGGAACATATCGCCTCAAAACTTCATCAGCTCCCATCTTGTATAATTGACCTACAATGGAAGTGAAATCGGTTTCACGTAGTACCAATTATTCCTTCTACTTGATCATATATCTGCAGGCATACTCCTAGTGGTTAGAAAATGGATGATATCGGTAAAATTATCATCAACTATCTTAATAGCGAAGAACTGCGCATATGGTTACCCGTAATCCAAATTAGTGGGTTCTTCACCATTTTCAATGCAGGATAAGTGGTCTGGGCCTGCTTTCAACATTCCAGACTTCACAATCACCTAGAAATCAAATTCCTAGAATAAAAGGAGGAACCTACATACCTTTCCCCCCAACACAGGCTCGTTCACCAAGTATTTCAAAGTAGAATGATCAGTGAACATATTGAAATGACCTCCAATCAAATAATGACAGAACTTTTGCAGTGAATACTACGGCTAGCCCTTCTATTTTTGTTGTTGAATAATTATGCTTATCATTTAACAACTTCCGACTTGTAAATGCATTTAGATGATCAATATCTACAAGACCAAACTGCACTAATACAACTCCTAATGCAATTCATGAAGCATCAACATGTACATGGAATTCCTTCGACCAATTTGGGAATACAAAGATGGGTGCAGTCACCATATTTTCCTTAAGTATGTCCAGGCTCTTCTAACAGTCCTCGTCCCAACATAAAGTGGCATCCTTCTTCAACAAATTCTCCATCGACATAGTGATCTACGCATAATCTTGAATAAACTTCTAATAATATCCAATATGTCCCAATATCGAGCACAACTACTTTACACTCTTAGGAGGATCCAAATTTATAATGACAACTATTTTTTATTGATCAACCATCAGTCCCTATTTACAAAAAATATGTCCCAGTAAGGTACCAAAAGGGATGCAGAATATACACTTCTTCAAATTCATAGAAATTTGCTGCTTTCGACAAGTATCAAACATTAAGTGTAGGCTAGAGACATGTTTCTTCAACAATCCAAAAACAATCCAATCATCAAAATACACTTCTAGAAACTTATGGATATGATCATTGAAAGCAGCAACTACTACACATGAAAATATGGTTGGTGCATTCTTAAAACCAAATGGCATCACAATATATTGGAATGAACCCCATTCCATCATAAAGGTAGTCTTTCTTCGGTCTTCAGGTGCGATCCTTATCTGGTGATATCTGGAAAATCCATTGGTAAATGAATAGGATTCCTGCGCTCCGACGCTTTCTAAGACTTCATATGAGAATGGGGTCGGAAACAGATCATGTACACATGCATAATTCAATTTTCGCAGGTCAATACAAGTCCTAGTTTCACCTATGGTCTTCTTTACTTGGAATAACATGGGACTCACCCAATATAATTCCTCCACTGACTCAATAATCCCTGTAACGACCATCTTTTCCCGCTCTTATTTGACATCTTTCTTGTATTTGGGATCCAATATGTAAGGGTGTTGCTTGATGCACCTAGCATCCAATTTTAAAGTGATCCTCATCACACCAAGATCTACAATACTCACTTTGAGCTCAAAAAAATTAGTGGGGAACAACTCCTAGTATTTAGTTAGGATTTTTGCAACCGTTCCCACGGTATCTTCATCCCAGTAATCTCCTTTGAAAACTTAGGTTTCTCTTATGTTGCAATATTGAATTTTCTAGTCTTAACATGTTTAGTAACATCTGACAATTCAATCTCAAGTCTAGCGACTACGTGTTGCCCCTCGGACTCAAGGATGTTAATGTTTCTAGGATCCTCATCATTTTCTTCAGCAGACACATTTTGAAATTCAAATACATCCTTCATCTATGCATTCCATTTTGGTAGGGACCGTACTACTGGTTCCTTTAGTACATAAAAAATAACATCTCTAATCTCTTGTAATGCCTCATCAATGCACTGGAATCCACTTTCAAAGTTGAACGTCAAAATAAAGCTTCCTTTCAACGCAACCCATTCAGCAGTACCATGTTGCAGCTCAGTCTCCAGGTAACAGTTGTTGGCTTGATGGGTCCTAACCTAGGTTCAGAGTCTATGGATAAACCAACAAACCCTCCAATTACTGGCCCTTTCGGCAGTGCTTTTCTTGCATACACCAAAGTCTCACCCGAAGCAGTATGGGGGGGTGATGGAACCAAGTTTCTGAACCCTGATGGAGAAATTAATGAAGTGGTCCTCAGTGAAACAAAATGCAAACTTATACAAATGCGCACAATAATATATAACAGAATCACAGAGAATGCACAATCATTAATGGAATAACACATAATTGTTGTTCGCCTTAACGCAGATAAACAGAAAAGAACCCGATCCAGATCTTAACCAATGCAAGTACTTAAATAGATGTATTAACCATCAATAATCATTCACAATTATCTCATATAACCTTTGCGCAATAATCAATAAGTAAGACGAATAAACTGAGCTTAACAAAATATAAGTAGTAAACAATTCAGATGCATGACACAATGAACTTGCCAAAATTTGTCATTTCTATTAGCTCAGATCTATTCAATACATCAGACTTCAATTCATAAACTTTCCCTTACAAACCCTTACAAAACCCTTCCATGCACATAGACAATGGAGTCCGCACACAACCAGGACTAGGTCTCCATGGCAGGAGCCTCTTAACCCAACTCAAACAACCCTTACAGATGCTAAAACTTATCATAACATCAATATCATGAACTTACTTAGAGCTAATTAGCTTAGACACGATCTATATATCTATATACGCCTAGCACGCAGATACTATGGTCTCAAACCATGGTTTGAGGCCCACAATTTACCCTTAAGCCCATTTACATCAAAATTAGGGACTTTAACCAACCCCAAAGCCCCTTGACTCCATTTGTGCAGCACGCACATTCAAAATTATACAAAATGACTTCGGAAATTGTGCCTCAGGGGACCCCACTCAAACAGGCCCCAAACACAAACATGTGACTCGTCTTGAGTCACTGAGGCACCAGCTCCTTAGTCTTGGCTTGAAGTGTTTTGACAAAATTTTGGAGAGGGAGCACTATCTCGATACTTTGCGTTGTGTCACTCTACGCTTGTTGAACCATTTTTTTGTAGTAGGCCCTTCAGTGGCCATTTCTATGCTGTGCTGAGTCTGCTGAATTATTTTCAAAGTGTTTTCCAATGTTTGTAATAATTGCATTGTTTCTTGTACCCATGGTTGCATGCACTCCTTCAGTACATGTTCCTTCCGACGCAAGCCTGCAATGTCTATCTGAATTGTTCTTCACTCCTGCAAACGAGCAAGGCGCTGTGTAATAACCAATGTAGGAGCCATTGCCCTGATTTCTTCAAATTGTTGCTCCTTCTAGTTGAGGGCATCGCGCAGCTGCTGCACTTGCAGATCATTTTGGACAGAGGTCCAAACATTCATGGCATTGTTCAATAAAATATCACATTGGGTGACCGCAGCAGCAATACTATCCCTTGCCTGTTTTACTTTCGTTGCTCTCTGTGCGTGAACCTCTGATAGTGTCTCCAGCTACAACTTTTTCTAGAGCTTTGAAATTTGCTACTCATACCCTATGCGAATTGTTTGAACTTTCACGTGTGCTTCTTTTACCATAGCATCCAATCCTTCTAACTTTTCAGTGGCTGTAAATGTGACCAGGACAGCTAGAATGTCTCGGCAGAATTTTTTTATTTTATCCTCCAGCGTAGCACGATGGGCTTCTTCTTCTCTACAAGATTCTTTTGCTTGTTGCTACTATTGGTGTGCTTGCGCGACCTGCTGTTGGGTGTCCTTTGTCTTTTTCTGCATGGTATCCTCTCTGTACTGATGCTCGTCTGCGATCACTAAATGTAGAAGGTTTAACTTGCCTGTAGGTAACACAGAGAGATTAATATGCACATCACATGAACCACTGAACTGGACACGTTGGTTGGTGTCCTTTTGAATTGTTGGTAGTGGGATGTGGAAAAATCATGCATCCCATTATGCTGGTAGGGAAACATCCAATGGTTGCATGCTTGTAACGTGGGCGCTAGTTCGGCTCGACTGAATCATGCTCTCTTGAATCTGGCTCGCATGTACTTTGAATTCCTTCAATCTGACTTGTACAAGTTCCAGCGTGGACTTGTATTAAACTTCCATGTCGTTCCAACGTTCCTCAGTCGTAGACGTGACAGTGTCTGCTACCTCATTTAGGTTTTCCTCTGTCAATGTCAAGACCTCATGCCCTACCTTCTTGGATCATTTATGCTTCTTTCATGATCCACCAACGACCTAAGATTTGTGCTTAGTGCCTTTGGATGTCGCAGATTTTCATGTCTCCTTAGGCACAAATCCATTCTTCTCAGGCATAGTTGTTGTGTCGACAGTTTCTCCAGTTGTTGTACGGGTTGCTTCCTTCTATGTGGCTTTTCCAGTGACTTTCTCTGACACAGTCACTGAATCTATCTCTGTAGGTTTCTCAGTGACTTTCTCCGTATATTTCCCTGTCAAGGTGCGCTAATTCGTCGGGGTAGGTGGTTTCAACCAGGGCGATGAACATTATGTTTTTACTCTTACTAAGTCATCGTTTGTCACCAAATATGGAAGCTTGTACCATACTCCCTCTACAGCACCTTTTGTGTAGATATGAATATTATGAAACGTAGCCTTGAAATTCGTGATCATCTTGTACTGATCATAAAATGTAGGTGATGGTCACAGCTTTGACTGAACCGTGTGGTTCAATGTAGCATCATACAAACCCATAATATTTTAATTTCCTTCGCACGCACCAGGTCTAAAGAGTTCTATAGTGTTGCGTAGTGCACAGCTTCACACATATTCGGTTCAATTTCTGGGAATTGTGTGTCTTCCTGGGTCCTCCATCCCATAAGTGAAATCAATAATAGGAGCCAAGCATATTGGAAGGGATTGCCTTCCTCTTGTGCCTCACGCACATTCTCTAAGAATTATTTTCACAAGTAACTGCTTCAGTTGTAAATCATGCCCTTTTCACAGCAACCTGTGAGTGCAATCACATGGGCACGAACCTCCTTGGGTATGTACTTATGCATCATCTTGCAGACCAAGATGAGCATACCAAAAGACATAGCGGGGTCATTAATTTCCTCCAATACAAATCCTCGGGTCTTCCTTGTGACATTGTGTTTCTTCTTGATTTGATCTGCCACAACTTTCTCCTATGCATTACATCCAAAATCAACGATAGGGTCGACCCCCTTAGTATGAAAACCTGTGATTCTATGGATTAATTCTACATCAATAGGGATGTGCTCTCCCAACCAGAGCACATCATCATGGACTAAGGCCAACAACTGTCTGACACAAATATCATTGATGGGGCTGCACCCAAAATGAGGGATCTGCAGAAAATTGAGTAGGCTGCCTTGTGCAGACCTAACACCCCTCTCTTCATCTTGAGGCACACCACGCCTCCCTCATAGGTGACTTGATCCAAATATATCTATGGCACGAGCTTTGGGAACTTCTCAACATCAGCGATGTCCCAATCATCAAACCTCAACTATGGAATCTTTGCGAGCATTTCCCCTTCCATTAGGACATTCTCTAGGATCAGGGGTACTTGGATACTCGAGCGTGTTAATCAAGGTTGTCATTGATGTCAATATGGCTTTGACTGGGATGTCAATATTCTTGAGATCCCTTATTCCAAATGATGATGTCTTGCCCTAAGAAGTTTCCAAGTGTCTGATTAGTGATCTAGTCCCTAAGTACAAGCCCATAATGTGCAGAAATATACTTAATGAAGCCATACTTGTGATGATGGTATACTCTTATATGACCAAACTTAATGATGGTGTTTGATGAAGATTGGAAGACTAAGTGATGACATGATTCATGATTGAAAGAGAACTTCCTTATGATACTACCTATAACATATCACTGCGCCACTATGTAATGCACCCATTGCTGATGTCCTACCATGATCCTATGATGAAGGTGTTAAACAATGAAGAAGTCTAACAAGAGAAGCCTATCTGCCTACCTCAAATTCTACACTAATTAATGACCAGTCACATTAAAAAAAATGCTTTTTACTATCTTATAGGTAGTCTCTCAATTTGACACCTATGCCATCTTTTAGAGCATAATTTTTCCTTTCCAATGAGCTATTACTTGGCCCGAAACTCCAAATAGTTTGGGAGATATTGATTTTTTAAGTTAAGGAAATTAACTCTGACATTGAACCGAACTATGCTTAAGGACACATGCCGGCCTCCCTCCAAAGAGTTACGTCCCCTCATTCCAATCAAAAACCTATATATATATGATGTTAGACACCTCATTCTAGCATCCAATTCAATGATCTATTCATAGAAGAAGCACATAAGTACTAAGGAAGCCGAGAAGGAGAGGAAGAAATTTTTGTTGGGTTAAACCTGAAGGTTGAGTTATCTGTGATAGACCTCGGTCATGTTAACAGGAGGCTAAAAAACAACTCGAATTGCAGTTCAATTACTGGACAACTCACCTCAGAAATTGCGGATAGGGGAAGGAGGCTCAAAAAATCATCTGTGGACCTGAATCTTCGGACCTGTCTCACTTTGGAAGCATGTAACTAAGCTCAGATTAGTATGCTTTATGACATAGGGACAATCATCTTGGATAGAGCTTAGACTATAGACTACAGGTAGCTCAAACTGTGTTTATAGCTTAGACATGTTTCATCTTTTGAAGCTTATTAAGGGCAGTCACATTAGTTTGCAGCCCGGTAATAGATATCTCGAACAAGGGTGGACTACCTAGTGCAGTAAGCTCGGAAAATTGTGCAACAAGACCTGTGGATAGTCTCCATACCTGTGGACAGTCTCCATATATGTGGACAGCCATTTCCACCTGTTGGAGAATCTCAGTTGAAGGCTTGGACTCAGCATTAAAAAATTGGACCTGTGGAGTAACCCAAAATTCTCATGATGAAATTCAAGGTCTGAAACTGATCCAAAGGACCAAACCAGAAATTCACTAAGAGGGTTTGAATCTGTAGTTACTGTGATAGATACAAATTGTGAACAATATTCTAATTCTTGGCAGTTGGAGGTTGAGATTCGAATTTGATACGAACGCAAATTTCTTGAAGCATTTTGAGGAGTTAAGTTGAAGATATTTGTGGCCTGAGTTAGGAAGCTTATCTGAGTAGTTTTAGTTGCCCTTGTAGCAGACCTTTGGAGTAGAATTGAAGTTATCTTTGGTGCATACCTTGGACCAGATTTGAAGAAGGTATTGATCAGAATTTAGGGTGATCTTTGAAGAGTCCTTGAAGCCTTGTGAAGACTAAATTTGGACAAGAAATAAGAGTAGCTCTTTGAAGTTTCTTGGAGCAAATTTGATATACATGTTGAAGAGGTTTTTAGGAGCAACCATTGAAGGAGTAGTTTGTAGAGAAATTTATGATTCAAGACTCTCTTGGAGAAGCCTATTAAAGACACTCTTGGAGAAGCCTATTAAAGACATTTCTCGGGACAACTTATTGAAAATGCCTTGAGGCATTATTGAAGGCATCTGGAAGTTGATCTTGGAAGAATAATTGGAAACCATGATGCAGCCATCATGAGGTAACTTGGAGAAATTTTTTGGGTACAATGAAGAGCAGCGGTGACACCTTCTACGAAGAAAAGGTTGTCATTGATGACGTGATGTGTAGATTACTGTGAAGAGTAAGTTGAAGATTGTCAGGGCTCGTTGAAGAAGACATTGGGAGCCATAAGTATAACCAAATATATCTTGAGGAAATGTAGCAGGAGGTTGGAGCCTCATAGATTCAAGGTTGGTGCCTTGGAAGATAGGGTTGGAGCCCTTGAGGTTGTTGCCTTAGAGTTGACAAGGTTGGTGCCTTGGAAGATAGGGTTGGAGCCCTAGAGGATAGGAGTCCTCAAGAGACCAGGTTGGAGCCTGTACCAGATATAGGGTTGGAGCTCTTGAGGTCGGTGCCTCAGAATTGAAAATTTTGGAGCCTTGGAAGTCCAAGTTAGTGCTTGGTAAATACAGGATGGAGCCTAGGAGATTGAAGATTGGTGTCTTCATCTAAGGTTGGAGACCTACATATGTTGTACTTGATTTATTGTAAAGAACAAATTAATAAAATCATTTATTCTTATTGTTCATTTTTTGTTCTAAATATAGGTGATCTAACTAGTAAAATTAACAATCGAAAAGAAATATTAATTCAACCCCCTCTCAGTATTTCCAACAATTGCTATCAGAGCCAGCACCTTCACTCAAAGCCTAACAGCTTGAAGGTTGATCATTAGAACACAAATGGCAAAGCCAAGAAAGAAACTCTCCAATCCTCCTAAAGAAATGTCTTCCTCAACCATTGAAATTGAAGTAAATCAATTTGTGAAGGCTCCATTGTTCAATGAAAACTTTGATATATGGGTGGCAAGAATGAGGAATTTCTTGAAGACTCAAGGAATTGAAGTTTGGAAACCAGTGATTATTGATAGCATGCTGGAAGGAGAATCCAAGGAGTATAATACAAGAGCAATGAAAGCAATCTTGAATGGGCTACTTGATTCTACGAAGGCCAATTTGGAAAAATGTTCGCCAGCAAAATGCATATGGGACAAACTTCATGATCTTCACTCAAAAGGAGCATTGACCATGACCTCTAGTCAAGAAGATGATGGAAATAAAGAAGGAAATCCAAAACCCATCAAGGAAGCTGAAGATAAGAGAGATGGAAACAAGGCTAAAGAAGACCTAGAAAATGAAGAGAACAAACAAGACGTTGAAGAAGATCTCTTGAATAAACTTATGGCTTCCATGGAAGAGATTAACAGTTTAAAAAATGAAAATGAGGAACTTAAGAAGAAAGCGCAAGATGGTAACCAAGACAAGACAAGGAAGGAAGTTGACTTTGTCAAGCTTCAAGTACAAGAAAGAGATGAGGAGCTCGCCACACTTAAAGAGGAATTTCATCAAAACAAAAGAAAGCATCATGAAGAAGTCATATCTATGACAAATCAATTGGATAAGGCAAAGAAAAGGGAAGAAACTTTTTCAAGCCACCTTTAACAAAGACTTAAGAGTTTGAACAATCTAGAAGCAGAGATTGGTCAATACAAGGAAGAGGTCTCTTCTCTTAGATATCAACTAGGAGAATCAAAGAAACAAGCGCAAGGAGCCAAGAAGGTGATGGAAACTTTGGAATTCATTGAAGGACAAGTTAATGAAGAAAAAAAGGAGAGAAATACCATGATATGCCAACTAGGAGAAAAGGATGAAGAAATCTTGAAACTAAGATTAGACATCAATCTTCTCAAGGCCAAAACATGTGAAGCTACAAGAATAAAAGAACAAATGGAGAGCAGTCTAGCAAAGGAGAATGAAGAAGTCTTCATAATGAAATCAAATGTCATCTCCCTTAAAATCGAAGCACATGAAGCAACAAGAATGATGGAAGAAATGAAGAAGCAACTAGTTATGAAAGATGAAGATTGTGAAAATTTGAAAGGAGAAATTGTCTTTCTTAAAAAGGAAGTTGACTTGCTAAATAAGAACTTGAAAAGCTCTCAAACCCTAGATTGCATCCTAAGACATCAAAGGTCTCCGCTTGATAAATCAGGTCTTAGCTATGCAAGTGAATCCTCAAGCAAGAATGATAATGCTTCAAACAACAAAGATGTGAGGAACCTAGAAAGAAATGTTGATGCTCTCAGTTCCAGCAAAGGAAAGGAGAAGAATCAAGAAAACAACGGAAGAAATTCTACTCCAAGGAGACTTGCAGATGGTGTCAAGAATACAAAAGGCAATGAATATCATCAAAGAATCCCAAGGCAAAAATACTTTAGAAGTACATCAAAGAAAACTCGATCTCTGAGGTACCAAAGTATATTTTTTGGTTATTCCTATTCTTGTACAAACTTTGGGCATATGGAAAAGGATTGTAGGGCATATCACCAAGACAAATATAATGGTCCTTGTCAATCTCCTAGAAGCAAATTTACAAGAAGAAATCATACATCCTCATTTATGAGCAGAATGGAATGCTTCAATTGCCATAACATTGGACATATGGCACATGATTGTAACTTGACTTGGGACTCTACACAAGCTAGAACCATGCCAAAGAAAAAAGTTACACAAGTATGGAGAAGGAAGCAAGTTGAATCTAGAAGTCTCTTGAACACTTCAGCCAACAACACATGTTGTTGACTTGATGAATTCATCCTTGATATTGTTCGAACACCTAATCCTACATGGGTAGGTGTGGAATGCGAAAAGTCACAATGGAGTCCAAGTGACCTTGGAATGTGAAACCAAGAGTCACACCATTGTACTATAAATGTACATCTTTGTATAATGGAAAAATAAGAAAGCCTCACACTTATCTATCATTGTGTGTTGAGTCTTGTGTGTGTGCATTCTTCTTCTCATACACCATGTGTGTGCTTCAACATGGTGTTTAACATGGTATCAGAGTGGGCGATTGCTGGCCCTACTCCAAATTGAGTGAGCCATTTGTGTTTATGGCCTATGCACATCTGCAAAAATTCTTGACATTTTTGCAGCACTCAGAGTTTCTGCAGCAGACATTTTTCCGCATTCAGAAATTGACAACATTCCAGCATTGGTTTTGAGAAGGAGCAGCATTCAGAAATTGGCAGCATTGGTTTTGAAGAAGGCAGCACTGTCCATCTGAAGGTTTTTATTCTAATTTTTCTCTACAATTTCTGCTTATTAAAATCTGCAATTTGAAGAGCTGCTGGATACTATTTAAATTGGATTTCTCAAGAAGTTTCTGGTTTTTAATGGAAAAGAAATATGAGTTTTTCTGTTGAAAAATTCTTCAATATCTACATTTTTCTGCTGCTGGAAAATATTTTGTGCTGCTGGGCTATTAGAAAAATTTCTGGGTTTTATTGGCAATTTCTGCAAATTGCTATTGTGTTTCAGTGCTTGAAATTTTCACTGTTCTGCAATTTCTACAAGTTGTTTTAACTCCTCTCTGCTGTTTTACATTTAAAAAATAAAAATAAAAATAAAAAAATTGTTTTCAGGCATCAGGCCTTTCGTCCCCCCTGCTCAAACCTCATTCTCCATTCTGCAACAGCCTATCTCATACCAGAAATAACTCACCAACACTCAGCTCTCACCATAAACACTCTACGCGGCCTCCACCTCACAGAGCCGCCCCCTCCATAGCCTTTCGGCTCCCACCCTTTCCCCTCTTTTAAAAATCCATTTTTATACAACCCGTCCCCCCTTACAGCTCTGTCACACAATCCTCCCTATGCCTCACTGCCACCTGTTTCCCCTTTGTTGTTCCTCAACACACAAAATCCGTGGCAGCGCTCATCTCAACACACACACCCCACCCCTCTCACCATACACTCTCCCTAAACCCGCAAACGCACACTACACTACCCTCCACTCCACCTACACTGTTGCAGTGCTCCCTCCAACCTGCATGCGATTCCCTCCCCAGCCATACCCAAACAACCAAACCTTGCCTTCCCCTCACCGCCATAACCCTTATCCCTCCACTCCACGGCTCCCTCTCTGCACGCACGGCCTTCAGCCCCTGCCTCACGGCCCTCAAGCGATCGCTCTCCCTGCAATAACCGCCTCTTTTTCTTAAAATTTGTTTTTCAAGCAACTCTGCAACTCTACGCCTCCCCCTCCACGCGTCCCACCAGCCCCTTAACCCGGCTGCTACCCCTCACTCCTCCTATCCAACCCTCACCTCCGCGGACTCTACCATACGCCCTCACCTCATCTGCATGCGCCCTCTCTCACCCTTTCGACCCCCTCTCAACACTCAAACCTATGCTACCCACAACTGCTTCTCCCTTGGCATTCAACGCTACCCTTGGCCATTCGGCCATTTCAATTTTATTTTTTAATTTTTGATAGTTAAATCCACCCTCCTTTTAAATTTACTCCCCTCCCTTGTAATACATCCTCCATTTTTTATATTCGCCCCTTTCATATCTCCCCTCCCACAATTATAATAACCCCTCCCTTTTAATTTAATTTCCCTCCCCTTCCACTAAAATTAATCCCCATTTTTAATTAATTCGCTTCCTTTAATTAATCCCTTTTTTAAATTAATCCCCCTTCCCTTTTAAATTAAATTTTCTCCCACCCTTTTTATATTCCCCCTCCCATTTTTAATTTTTAATTAATTTATTTTTGTTGAAATTTGGTTACCGGAGGACAGGTGGTTCCCTAAGGCTTTGATCTTTGGCCTAGAGAAAAGTGTCCAAAAGAATTTAATTTTTCTCCTAAAGTAACTTTATAATTTTTATAAAGTCAAATCTAATTTAAAAGTGACTTTAAGTGATAAAGTTACTAAAGTCTAATTTTAAAGTGACTTTAAGTGATAAAGTTACTAAAGTTAAAGTGACTTTAAATAAAGTCAATATAAAATTAGAAAGGAAAAAGTGACTTTGGAAATAAAAGACTAAGTGGGTCTTTATTAAAGTGGGGTGAATTAAAAAATAGAAAGTGAGATTTAAATGAGCATTTAATCTCAGCCCTAGATCTCAATCTATTTCAGCCATTGGATTTAGCGATTCCCCAAAAGTCACTTAGGATTAGGTTAAATGAGGGAAAGGAGGAAAAGGTCATTCATTCTTTCATGAGCAGATTGGGAGAAGGAGAGAAGGAGAGCTGGAGATTTTTCTGAGCAGTGAGAAGAAGGAGGGCAGCAGTGAAGAGATTTCAGCAAAGGTACAGCAGCATTTATTGGCACACATACCGAGGAAAAAAATCCGTACAACAAAGGAGAGGCAGTGTTTCCAAGTGAGAAGGCACAGAAATCGAGGAAGAGGGTACAACAGCAAGCATGCACTCCAAGGCACAAAAATCAGGCACATTTTTCAAGGAAGAGGGTGGCTGTCATTTTCGGCACAAAAACCAAGGAAGAGGACAGCAGCTACAACTCTGTTTTTTGGCACGGATTTCGGGAGAGGTTGCTGTACAAAATCTGTACATTTCGTACAGCAAAGTACGGTTGTTCTGGCACGCTTCCCGAGGTGGTCGTACAGCATTTAATGCTGTCCTAAGGTGCTGTAAATTTTCTGTTTTCTGTTGTTGCTGATTTGGCACAATGTCCGAGGCAGTGTGCAAGCACGGAAATCGAGATAAGTCTGTAAATTGGTTACTGGAATTTTTTCTGAGTTTTTCCTATTTCACTATAAAAAGCAATATTTAGAAAAATAAAAGAGAAGCTTTCGAACTGGTTTTCCCCAAGAGTTGTAGGGGATTTTTCCAGGGTCATGTTGACCAAAAATATCAGTGTTAAATGTGTTGAATGGCTGTTTTATACTTGCTGATTTTTATTTCTGCATTTTCCAGCATTCTGTAAATTTTCCAGAATTTGTGTTTTCAGCAAAAAAAAATTATTTTCCAGTTTGTTGAATGTAAGGATATGGGAAAGGGCATTTAACTATTTGGAAAAATATGGTGAAATTGAAAACTGGGGTGGGAAACAGGAAATTTCTACATGGTATCAGAGCTTGAGTGCTGAAAGTGCAGTTTGGGACAGCAAGGAGAAAAATACAGCCTGCTGATTTTTCACTCAGAAAATTCCAGCAAGCTGATTTTTTCACAAACAAAATTTTTATCTTTACTACAGCAGTGTTATTTTTCAGTTTTAGGATAGCAGAATGTCATTGGGTTTGAGGGTGGAGGATAGGTTGGATGGGCATACCAATTACAGCGTTTGGAAGGAGAGAATGCAGAGTATCTTTGAGGAGGCAAAAGTTTGGGATATCATGGTTCATACCACACAGCAGCTTGTTAATGTGCCTACTGATGCTACTCAGTTGGCAGCATATAATAGGAAGAACAACAAGGGTAAGAGACTGATTCTAGACGGAATCAAAGACCATTGCATTCCTCATGTGAGAGAAAAGAGAAATGCTCATGAGATGTGGACAGCATTGTCCAATCTCTACCAAAGTACCAATGAGAACCGGAAAATGGTCCTAAAGGAGAAGCTGAAAACCATTAAGATGGGTAAGACTGATAGTGCAGCTGGATATCTCACAAAGATTACTAATGTGAGAGATGAGTTGGAAGCAATTGGAGAGGTCATTCAACCCACTGAGTTGGTGCGGATAGCAGTGAATGGCCTCCCCAGTTCATGGATGAACTTTGCTGATGGGGTTTGTGCACGTGAGACCCTTCCCCCGTGGGAGAGGTTTTGGGATGATTGCATTCAGACAGAGATCAGGAAAGGTCAGCTTGGGGCAGCCAAGCCAGTTGAGCAGGATGAGGATGTAGCACTGTTGGTAGGAGGCAAGAAAGGCAAAGGGAAGAAGTAGGCTTCCACAAGAAATGGTGGGGACAAAGGCAAAGGCAAAGGTAAAGGTAAACAGGATAACACATAGAAGGACTATTCCAAGGCGAAGTGTTGGAATTGTCAGAAGATGGGACACTATGCAGTTGTGTGTCCGAAGAAGAAGAAGAAGAAGAAGGGGAAGAACCAAAGCATGGCAGCTTCAACAAAGGTTGAGGACTTTGCAGATCGCTTTGACCGGGAGTTTGGGTTCATTGCGTGTGAGTCCTCTAGTGCAAGATTACCTGCCACAGAAGTTCAGAGGGAGCATGCATTTCCCTCGACTAGCGGAGCATATTCGGGTATCTAGTATGTGGACAGTGGGGCTTCACGTCATATGACAGGAGTCCGTGAGTACTTCTCAGAGCTTTCAGAGAGTGGCACTGATATAGAGGTATTACTCGGTGATGACAGAGTTGTTAGAGCAGTCGTTGTGGGGACACTGACATTTCAGAGGGAGTCCAAACCTCCCTTGACGGTGTCAGAGGTTCTCTATGTACCAGGGATGAGGAAGAACCTCATATCCATCTCAGCATTGGAGGATAGAGGATATGAGGTACTGTTCAGGGGAGGACATGCGCTGATGTATCCCAGGGGCACTCCAGCTGATTCAGCTAGAGTGATAGGTGTACGCCATGCAAAGGTGTACAAGTTTGCATGTCAGCCCCTTTTGGCATTGAACAGTAGTACCGACAGCAGAGCTAGCAGTTCTAAGCTGTGTGAGATTTGGCACCGCAGGATGGGGCATATGTATCATGGAGCCTTGAGGATTTTGCGGGAGATCACTACAAGTGTTCCAGATTTCAGTACTGATCACTTTGATATTTGCAGAGGATGTGCGATGGGAAAGTTTTCCAAATCCCCTTTTCCCAGCAGTGACAGCAGAGCGACTGGGATACTTGATTTGATTCATTCCGATGTGAGCGGTCGGATGTCTCATGTTTCCTTGAGTGGATATGAGTACTATGTTTTATTCATTGATGATCACTCCAGGAGGAACTGGATTTATTTCTTGAAGACCAAGAGTGAGGTCTTCAAGCGGTTTCAGGAGTTCAGAGCTCTTGTGGAGACACAGACAGGTCGGAAGATCAAGTCCCTGAGGTCGAACAATGGGGGAGAGTACACCCTTGGAGATTTTGTTGACTATTGTGCGGAGGCAGGCATTAGGAGGGAGTTCATTGTTCCTTACAACCCCCAGCAGAACGGGGTTGCGGAGAGGAAGAACAGATCCATCGGAGGGGCTGCCAAAGCCATGTTACATGATCAGGGGTTGCCATTGTTTTTGTGGGCAGAGGCCTGAAACACAGCTTTTTATTTTCAGAACAAGAGTCTGCATCGTGCCTTGGGGCATATGACTCCGGAGAAGGCTTTTTCTGGGAAGAAGCCTGACATTTGTCATCTTCGTATCTTTGGGTGCATCACTTACTCCTACATACCCAAGGAGAATAGGACCAAACTAGAGCCCACCACAGAGAAGGGTATCTTTGTGGGCTACAGTGAGACCTCAAAGGCCTTTTGGATTTATATTCCCACACAGAGGAAAGTTGTTGTCAGGCGGGATGTGAAGTTCGAGGAGGACAGGGTCTTCAGGAGGTCACGGGAGTTGGAGTATCTGGATCAACCAGACCCTCAGCAGCAGCTGAGTCAGTCGCAGGGTTCCAGTGGGCAGGGATCAGGAGGATCCGGAGGTACGTCTATGACGATGTCAAGCCCGTCAGTGAGTAGTGGCTCGCAGAGTCAGAGGGGTGGTGCTTCGGGCTGCATGCAGAGCAGTCCACAGAGCAGTTCACTAGGGAGTCCACTGATGGATAGTTCACACGGTACCTCAGCTTCTATAGGTTCAGGTGCAGGCAGGAGGATAGCAGACAGACAGTCAGGAGTTCAGGCTCCTAATGATGATGAGGAGGAGGAGTTTCATTCTCCAATGGGAGAAGTATGCCAGGAAGAGGAAGCCCAAGTGGCTTCTGTGGACACCTTGAGAGGCCACATCTATTGTCGGGTCTAAGAGGCCGGTCAGAGCAGACCACCGAGAGGTTTTGTAGCTATATGGCAATGGCTACCAACATCCCCACTTGCTCTTCTAGCTATGAGGAGGCGCCTAGCCAGCAGGTCTGGGAGGCCATGCAGAGGATTATCTTCATCATGAAGAATGATGTTTGGGAGGTAGCCAGCCCGAGGGAAAATCCGTGGTTACTCTGCATGGCTTTACAACGTAAAGCACGCTGCAGATGGCAGCATTGAGAAATTCAAGGCAAGGTTTGTGGCTAGAGGGTTCTCCCAGGTAGAGGGAGTTGATTATGAGGATACCTTCGCTCCCGTGGCTCGATATACTTCCATTCTCTCCATTATATTGATAGCAGCAGAGATGGGTTGAAAGATCCACCAGATGGAAGTGAAGACCGCATTTCTCAATGGCTTCATACAAGAGGAGGTGTACATTGAGCAGCCACAGGGCTTTGAGGTGCATGGAAAGGAGTCCCATGTATGCAGACTAAAGAAGGCACTTTATGGCGTGAAGAAAGCTCCTAGAGCTTGGTACTCCAGGATTGATACATACTTGCAAGAGATGGGTTTTACAAAGAGTGAGGCGTATCCGAACCTTTACTTTATTGCGATAGGTGAGGAGCCTCTCATTCGGGTGTTGTATGTAGATGACTTGGTCATTACTGGTGCAGAGAGACTCATAGAGCATTGCAAGAGAGATCTTGCGTCGGAGTTTGAGATGAAGGACATTGGCTTGATGCATTACTTTTTGGGTTTGGAGGTGTGGTAGGAGGAGGGGCATTTCTTCATGGGACAAGGGAAGTATATTGTGGACATCCTTGGAAGATTCCACATGGAGGATTGTAGACCCATGTCGACACCGATGATCACCAACTGGAAGAAGCTTTACGCTTCAGATTCCGAGTTGGTGGACCCGACATTGTATAGATAACTGATTGGTTCCTTGATGTATTTGGTTAACACTAGACCAGATATATGTTTTGCAAGCCAACATGATGAGTCGGGCTTTATGTGAGCCTAGGAAGGTTCACCGGGTGGCTGCAAAACACATTTTACTTCGCATCAGGATAGAACATTGGTGGTTTGGACTACAAGGTGGGATGGAGGAGATTGGAGGTGTTACACTGATTCTCGACAAGGTGTTGTGCTTCCGAATGTGAAGATACCGTGGTGTTTTTTTTGGGTGGGGTTCTGCAGTGGTGCTTTGTTCACCCGGAAGCAATAGTCGTGATATTGATTTATGAAGTAGGGTAGGCAGGGTGCCTAGTCTAGCTAGTTGTGAGGTCATTTGGCTTCGCAAGATGTTGTTTGACTTATTTGGTCAACCGTTGAGACCTTCAGTGATTTATTGTGATAATCAGAGTTGCATTAAACTCACGGAGAATCTAGTATTTCATGACAGGTCAAAGCATATTGGGATCAAATATCATTTCATCAGAGACTGTGTAGAAGGGCGCTGTGAAGCTCGAGTATATTCCCACTGATGAGCAGGTTGCAGATATTCTTACCAAAGCCTTACCACGGGGCAAGCATGTCTACTTCAGAGACAAGATGGGTGTGGTGAGGAACACTTTCCCCGGTAAGAGGGAGTGTTGAAATTTGGATACCAGAGGACAAGTGGTTCCCTAAGGCTTTGATCTTTGGCCTAGGGAAAGTGTCCAAATGTATTTAAATTTTAATTTTCTCCTAAAGTGACTTTATAAGTGATAAAGTCAAATCTAATTTAAAAGTGACTATATAAGTGATAAAGTTACTAAGTCTAATTTTAAAGTGACTTTAATAAAGTCAATGTGAAATTAGAAAGTGAAAAGTGACTTTAAAGTGATAAGTTACTCAAAATACTAATTTTAAAGTGACTTTAATAAAGTCAATGTAAAATTAGAAAGGAAAAGTGACTTTGGAAATAAATGACTAAGTGGTCTTATTAAAGTGGGGGGAATTAAAAAATAGAAAGAGATTTAAATGAGCATTTAATCTCAAATTTTAATTTCTAGATCTTAATCTATTTTTGCACTATCGATTTAGGGGATTCCCCAAAGTCGTTTAAGATTAGGTTGAAGCAGTGGAAAGGAGGAAAAGGTCATTCATTCTTTCATGAGAAGATTGGGAGAAGGAGAGAAGGAGAGCTGGAGATTTTTCTGAGCAGTGAGAAGAAGGAGGGCAGCAGTGAAGAGATTTCAGCAAAGGTACAACAGCATTTATTGGCACACATACCAAGGCAAAAAATCTGTACAACAAAGGAGAGGCAGTGTTTCCAAGTGAGGAGGCACAGAAATCGAGGAAGAGGGTACAACAGCAAGTATGCACTCCAAGGCACAAAAACTAGGCACGTTTTTCAAGGAAGAGGGTGGCTGTCATTTTCGGTACAAAAACCGAGGAAGAGGACAGTAGCTACAACTCTATTTTTTGGCACGGATTTCGAGAGAGGTTGCTGTACAAAATCTGTACAGTCCATACAGCAAACTACGGCTATTTCGACACGCTTCCCGAGGTGGTCGTACAACATTTAATGGTGTCCTAAGGTGCTGTAAATTTTCTGTTTTCTGTTGTTGTTGATTTGGCACAATTTCCGAGGTAGTGTGCAAGCACGGAAATCGAGATAAGTCTGTAAATTGGTTACTGGAATTTTTTCTGAGTTTTTCCTGTTTCACTGTAAAAAGAAATATTTAGAAAAATAAAAGAGAAGCTTTCGAACTGGTTTTCCCCAAGAGTTGTAGGGGATTTTTCCAGGGTCATGTTGACCAAAAATATCAGTGTTAAATATGTTGAATAACTGCTTAATGCTTGCTGATTTTTATTTATGCATTTTCCAGCATTCTGTAAATTTTCCAGAATTTGTGTTTTCAGCAAAAAAAATTATTTTCCAGTTTGTTGAATGTAAGGATATGGGAAAGGGCATTTAACTATTTGGAGAAATAAGGTGAAACTGAAAACCGGGGTGGGAAATAGGAAATTTCTACAATTTTTTAATTAATTTTTCGTTAATTAAAAAAAAAAAAAAACAACAGAGAGAGAGAGGAAAGAGAGAAAATGAACAACAGAATTGGAGAAATGGCATAGAAAAAATTGCAAATTTGACATTGTGTGATTTGTGGCATAAGGGTGATTTTTTGAAGAATTTTACATAAGAAGACAAGTTTGCCATCATTTTTAAAACATCTCTTTGAAGGAAAATTCAGCTGCCTTAAAGGCTTCTTACACAAGTGTTTTCAGCTGAACATCTACAAAATATTTTGCAGAGATATGTATTGAGCTAATATTGTATTTTGAGTGGAATTTGCCTCTTCATTCATAGTTGGAATCAGTGAATTTAAATTGTTGATATAAGTCATTGTTGATTGCCCTCCATCATTTGAGGAGCACATTTTGTACTTTGAGATTTCCATAGTTGGAAATTGTTTAGAGTCATTTGTATTTCTTGTTGCATCACATTGTAAACGGGTGCATTTTCAATTGAAGCCGACACCCTTTCATTTTTTGAGCCTAAGTTGTTGAAAATGGCTAAAATAAATGAGGCATTAGTGTTGTTGAATAACCTCATTCATTCAAATGTTGATGATGTGATAAAAATGAGCAAGCATGCTCTTTGTAACATTCAAAAGTGTTTGCAAGATGCACAAGAAAAGATTGAGTTTTTGCAGTTGGAATATCAACTCCAACAAGACGAACTTCGGCAAAAGAGTCACCATTCTGAACCTGTTTCTGTTCAAAAGATTTTGAAGGACTCTCATCAGAAGAAAGAAGATAAAGTTGCAGATGATTCACATTTAGTTCATTGTACTAGAGCAGATTTACATGTAGATGCAGCAGCTCAGCCTGCACTTCTCAAGCCCATCATCAGACCTTGGGAAGAGCTTGTCCATAACAAGCACCGAACTGGTCTTGGATATGAAAAGGATGTGTCCTTTCATATTCCAGACTACACCAAGCCCATCATATTTCAGAGTGCCGGATTCCTATATGACAGTTCACCTGCAGCTATTCCAGATCCTGTTCTGCTTCCACAACAACAAATTGTAAAATGCCAACACTGTGATCGAGTTGGCCATATGAAAGATCACTGTTTTGATCTTCATCCATGCAAGCATTGTGGTCGGCACACCCATTCTTCAGACAGATGCTTCAAAAACAAGCCTCCTGCAAGAACCAAGATTCATCTTGGATGGATAGCTTCTTGGCAATGGGCATCAGCAGCCAAGAAGATGTTTACGACACATGTTAGAACTTGTTCACGGATATTGAGCAAACTTGCAGTTGAGTTTTCGCCATCATCTCACCTTGTCCATGACAGGGGGGAAAATGGTGGTCATGTACAAGCTTCGACGACAGATCAAGCGAGCCTGAGCCACAATCTCTCATTCCATGTTCAGATTTGTAGCCAGCAGTTCAAGCGAGCCTGAGCCACAATTCGTCATTCCAGATTCAGAGATGTAGCCAGAGACATGGATGCCCATGAGCATGCCTTCGGTTGGTGGAAAACCTTAAACCATAATTTTTGGTTGGTGGATAACCTAAAACCATCACAGGTAGTAGACCTCCCTTCTTTTAGGTCGAAGGTCTCCCTTTCATATATGAGGAACACTTCCTCTAGCAGAAGCCTTCAGCTTAGCAGCCTTCAGCTTCTTGCTAGCTTTGGTTGAGTTCCAAGAAATGCTTCAAAGCATTCCAGAGTTGTTGGTAATCCTAAAACCATCACAGGTAGTAGACCTCCCTTCTTTTAGGTTGAAGGTCTCCCTTTTTTATGAGGGACAATTCCTCTAGCAGAAGCTTTCAGCTTCTTGCCAGTTTTGGAAGAGTTCTGGGAACTGCAACAAGTTTTGCGTTCCAATGTTGGTGGTCATCCTTAAACCATCTCTTTTTTCCAAAATTTCAGAGAGTTGATTCAACCCAAGTGCTGCCATGTATACTTTGCAAATTTGTATTACAACTCTCTTCTTGGAATCACACATACCCCTTCGGATTAAGGGGGGATGTTGGAACACCTAATCCTACATGGGTAGGTGTGGAATGCGAAAAGTCACAATGGAGTCCAAGTGACCTTGGAATGTGAAACCAAGAGTCACACCATTGAACTATAAATGTACATATTTGTATAATGGAAAAATAAGAAAGCCTCACGCTTATATTTCATTGTGTGTTGAGTCTTGTGTGTGTGCATTCTTCTTCTAATACACCATGTGTGTGCTTGAACATGGTGTTTAACAGATATTCCAAGTATTTGATGGTGAAACCCTGCCAAAAGGAGACCATGCATATAGTTAGGGGGAGTTTGTGATTTTTGAGTATTCTTGCAGAAAGTGATCCGTGAAGTGGGCTCTATGAAATCCTTGATGAGTTACACATGGACAATCTTGATAAATCATCTCTTGAAAGTAACTCCATTGAAGAAAAACATGATTTTATGATGATGCATTCTACTTGATCACACAAGGTGAGCAATTCTTCATGAGCTAAAGGAATTTGTCTAGACAAGGGGAGATGGTACAACACATGAAGAAATACAAACACATCTATCATGGACCATATTGCCAGAAGAAAGAGCACCATGGCAGGGGGAGTAACATACCTATGAAGGACTACAAATCATGAAGAAAAGAAGCAGCTTGATAGGGGCAGTATTTGGGCATCCCATTTGCCATTGATGTCAAAGGGGGAGAGAAATTAGAAGGGCAAGAATATTTCCATCAATGAAAAAGGGGGAGATTGTTAATCAAGGTTGTCATTGATGTAAATATGGCTTTGACTGGGATGCCAATATTCTTGAGATCCCTGATTCCAAATGATGATGTCTTGCCCTAAGAAGTAAGTGTCTGATTGGTGATCTAGTCCCTAAGTACAAGGCCATAACGTGCAGAACTATACTTAATGAAGCCATTGTGTTGATGTTATACTCTTATATGACCACACTTAATGACAGTGTTTGATGAAGATTGGAAGACTAAGTGATGACGTGATTGATGATTGAAAGAGAACTTCCTAATGATACTACCTATAACATATCATTGTGCCACTATGTAATACACTCATTGCTGATGTCCTACCATGATCCTATGATGAAGGTGTTAAACAATGAAGAAGTCTAACAAGAGAAGCCTATTTTCCTACCTCAAATTATGCACTAATTAATGACTAGTCACATTAAAAAAATGTTTTTTATTATCTTAGAGGCAGCCTTTCAATTTGACACATATGCCATCTTTTAGAGCATAATTTTGCCTTTCCAATGAGCTATTACTTGGCCCGAAAATCCAAATAGTTTGGGAGATATTGATTTTTAAGTTAAGGAAATTAACTCTGACATTGAGCTGACCTATGCTCAAGGACACATGTCGGCATCCCTCCAAAGAGTCACATCCCCTCATTTCAATCGAAAACTTGTATATATATGACGTTAGCCACCTCATTCTAGCATCCAATTCAATGATCTATTCGTAGAAGAAGCACAGAAGTACTAAGGAGGCCGAGAAGGAGCTGAAGAAATTTTTGTTGGAGAAGGCTATTGAAGACATTTCTTGGGACAACTTATTGAAAATGCCTTGAGGCATTATTGAAGGCATCTGGAAGTTGATCTTGGAAGAATCATTGGAAACCGTGACGCAGCCATCATGAGGTAACTTGGAGAAATTTTTTGGGTACAATGAAGAGCAGCGGTGACACCTTCTACGAAGAAAAGGTTGTCATTGATGACATGATGTGTAGATTACAGTGAGGAGTAAGCTAAATATTGTCAGGGCTTGTTGAAGAAGACATTGGGAGCCGTAAGTATAACCAAATATATCTTGACGAAATGAAGCAAGAGGTTGGAGCCTCATAGAGACAAGGTTGGTGCCTTGGAAGATAGGGTTGGATCCCTTGAGGTTGGATACTCAGAATTGACAAGGTTGGTGCCTTGGAAGATAGGGTTGGAGCCCTAGAGGATAGGAGTCCTCGAGAGACCAGGTTGGAGCCTGTACCAGATATAGAGTTGGAGCCCTTGAGGTTGGTGCCTCAAAATTGACAAGGTTGGAGCCTTGGAAGTCCAAGTCAGTGCTTGGTAAATACAGGTTGGAGCCTGGGAGATTGAAGATTGGTGTCTTCATCTAGGGTTGGAGCCCTACATATATTGTACTTGATTTATTGTAAAGAAGAAATTAATAAAAGAATTTATTCATATTGTTCATTTTGTGTTCTAAATATAGGTGATCTAACTGGTAAATTTAACAATTGAAAAGAAATATTGATTCACCCCCCTCTCAATATTTCCAACAGTGCGTACCTTGTCCAAGTCCTTAGGTGCCTTTATAGAGTGTTTGCGCAGTGCAATGTAGCTTGGCAGCTGTGAGAATCAGGAGATTTCTTCTACCTCCTCCTCGTCTTCTTCAATTCTCTCTGGGACTTCTACCATGGGCCTTTTTATTTTCTCTACCGCTGAAGGGCGCGGTCCTGGTATCTTTTCTCGCAACAATCTGTGCGTTCCAGAGGACTTCCCCTTCTTAATTTTGGATGGTGCAGGTGTTTCCACAATAGGTATTTCAGGTGTGGCAGGGTCATCACCTGGTCTCGTGGTTGTCATCTCCCTAGGGATTGAGTATCCTAGCGTTTGTCGACGCAATGCATCCTTAAACCCTGGATCCAAACCAGATATAGATGCAGCAAATGCAATGGCAAACAAAGAGGTCAAAGCACTAAAATCCCTCAGAAATCAAAGGGAACTATTGTGACCGCATAGGTCATATTTATACTTGTGTTGCATCTTCAACAGTTCTTTGTGCATTAATGAGGCTCAATTACTAACGAAACGGCCCAAAATATGGAAAAAAACCTTCATTAAATGCATCTTAGATGCTCCCAAAAATGGTAATAAATTTGTCCTATCCAATTTTACTATTCCAACGGCTAGTTTTGACACCTCTGCGTGCCAATCAACTTCTTCGCATAGATACCGCATGCACGTCGCACCTGACTGCGCATATAATCCATAGCTAAAGATAACCATCAACATACCATCCCCCCCAACACAGGCTCATTGACCAGGTAATTCAAAGCATATCGGGTAGTGTCCCTAACATCCCTTAACAACTAAAAACTTCTCTAACATTCGTCATCCCAATGGAATGTCGCACCTCTTCTGATTAATTTGGTCATGGGCGTGGTGATCAACACATACTTTGGAATGCGCTTTCTGTAATATCCAACAAGGTCCATCATGGAGCGCACTTGTTTGACATCCCTAGGTGATGGAATAGTGATTTCTTTGACTTCGTGCGGCTCCCTAGATTCCACAAGTGCCAATTGTCTATGATTCATAGTCTCCTTTATCGGTCCATTAATAATTTCTGGGATTAAAGCTTGGTCATCATGTTCCGTGCTAAATGTAAGAATAAAACTCTCTATTATCGCAGACCATTCATTAGTGCCTCTACGTAGCTCTATCTCCAAGTACCATTCAGTAGGCACCTTTCCCAACATGTGAATAAACATATTGACCCATTCAAGTCTTGGCTCTACACCCCTTACCTTATTGCATCTGGCCAAATGTATGGGTGGACCCTCTTTTCCAGAGTACACATCCTCCATTTTAATTAATGGACATTCAAACCAAAACCTTATCATGTGCACACATTTCTCCTAGTTACCCATATTATCCTTATGAGTTTCCCACCATCTTGCTAGAGTAGCACACAAGCCAAGATCGAAAGCATGGAATCGTTGTCCTTTAGGCGCAGTACTTTCTAGCTCTCCTATAAACATGTTTACATCAGTTGAGACATCATAGTGCGGTAAATCATGTACCTCAGATGTTATACAATGCAAGGATCGGGTTACACGATTACAGCGCAACACAGACACCTCATGCAGTCATTTCTGCCAATTTTATACTTCTTCATTAGAATCCGAAAAAGAGGAGTTATCCTTCTCCCACATAAGATGCCCATTTGTCGTTGGATTGATCCAGTATGCTTCGTGCAAAGGTAGCGTATATATTTTATTGATCTCGTCCTCAACGTGCACTAGTTCAATGTACCTTTGGACTTCTATAGGATCTAGAGGAATGATTACCCTAACTCCATTGCTTTCAAATTCCATTATCCTTCTCTTCAAATTGATAACGCCATCCATGTCAATGGCCCAATCCAATCCTAGAAACGCAAGATAGGGATAAGTATCATCTACAATTTGTATGACTTCAAAGTCTACCATCGCCTTAACACCCTCTATATTGACCACAAATTGTGGCAACGACCCTAAAGGAATGATCTTCTACTGAATGGGCATGTGTAGTTGGATGGTAGACCAATCCAGCTTTGGTTCTCCTGTGCACTGCCAAGTTTTCTTAGGTAGAACATTATCATCCGACCCTAGATCTAAAATAACTTGGTCCATCTCATAAGCACCAATTTGCGCAGTCATACCCATCTCCCTACTTGTTCTCTTCTTGTTCTTGTATATCTTATTGATTGTTCATTGTTCTACTATGGGTTGTTATTTCTTTGCGGCATTATCTATTAATGCCTGTAGATTCTCAACAACCTTCTTGTTGCAAAGAAACTTTATACATGCTTGTATAAATGGTTTAATCTCCTCATCTCCTACTGCTTCCTTCAGTGTTCTACCAGATGTTGATGTACTTCCTTTTGCAAATTATTTCCAGGCTGCAATAAAGGTCTCTTTTGCACACCGAAGATTAAAGCCTTTTTTGGTTTCAGGTGCTTTACGAATCCAAACATCAGTGGTTGGTTTCTTTCCTTTATCTTTTTTGGTGGTTACACAACTCCTAGTAACAACATTCACACAAGGATCTTCTTCACGAGTTTCTACGCGGACCATTTGAAGATTTTGCATTGGGGTATGCGTCTTCTTTTATTGCATTTTAGCAATCATGACAGGAAAATCTTCTATAACCTAATCAAATTTTCTACAGTACCTTTAGGACTGTCGTGTTGGATTCAGACACTTGCACTCATAATGGCCGACATCTCCATAGTTATAGAAAATGAATTTTCCTCTTCCTTGTTCAGCTAATTCACCTCCTTGGCCTCTTCCGCTGCCTTGGAATCCTCTATTCCCAGAAGGGGATACTGGTGATCTAGGCTCAACCTGCATTTTATATATCTCTGCTTTATCCAGCATCATGTTATAGGTATGAAAATGCTTCTCATCGTGCCCTAATGATGAACAAGATTTTCAAAATAACTACTTCAAGTCAGGCTAATACTTTCTGGTCCTTGGGCAAGAATATGTGTCATGTAGTCCAGCAATTTGACAGATAGTGCACCACATAGGATTCTTCAATGGACTAGGACCTCTAGCATTTAGATAATTTTTGAATACAAACGCTAGTCTTTATGATGCCCAAAAGCCTTACATTTTATACACCATACCTCTGCGCAGACCTCCTTGCCTTTGTCCTTACGTAGACTTTGAATTTCTAGATCCATGGCTTCCAACTGATTATGAATCTATTGAGTTCCTAGTGCAATAGGTGTTGGGGTAGCCTCCAGTTTCATTGTGACTTCCACAGCCTCAACTTGTGTGGCAATCTTTTGTTGACCTAATGGCTTGCGCAGATGTGGGATCAACATAGCAATGAACCATTCCTTATGCTGAGTATCATCAAGAACAAATCCACCATCTCTGATGGTGTGCTTTAACCTCTGATCAACCTCCCAGATAGATTCATTAGGTGCCTGATGGATATCCTTCATGTCTCTCACTAGCTGCACGTATGACTTAGGTTTCGTAAACTTCTCTTTTATGGCTACCTTGATTTATTCCAAGGTAGCATTAGGTTTTTCTTATGCATACCTAATGTACCAATCTAGTGCACGATCTTGGAATGCAGTAGCCAGCTATGCTTTCCTAATATCAATATTCTTAACCTGCTGAGCCTGCCATACGGCCTCAGTCACAAACCAGAAGTGATTAGCGTCCTCATTTTCAATGCCTCTAAAATTAGGCAACTTCATTGATGCAGTCATATCTACTTCAAGGGGAGGTGGAGGTGGTGGTGGAGATGGACTGCGCGGTGGAGTAGGTAATCTGTGATGTGAGCTGAGAAGTGGAGTGGATGGAGTGGAAAATAGACTCAAGGGTTTCTGTTGTGATGAGCTTTCTTCTTTAGAATCACTTGAGCTAGCAGTTTCTGGTTCAGGTTCTCTATCACATCTAGGCTTCAAAGGAATATAAATGATTTTTTCAGAGTCTTCATAGTAAATTCTTCCATTGCGCATAATTGAACCTCTTTGATGCATTCAAGCAGTATGTTCGCATAGACAACCCCGTTCACACAATAGAATTTTCAACGGTAATTTCAATGAGCGCAAGAACTTACCACTAGGGCCTTTGTAAAAACTTCTTTCTTCTTCAGAATATGATCCGAAATTATGTAGGAGCACAATAATATACAAAAATAAACATAAACACAAAGATTCCATGAAAATAAAACTTCATTTAATTATATCAAATAACATAAATATGCTTACAGACATAATGGAAATAAACTAGCTAGGGCGTTGGTAGCTTATCTCTGAGAAGATATGTGGCAGCTACATGCCTCTAAACTATGTTACAATGAGGCTTGAAGGCATATTTATTGTTGAGAAACAATGGAAAACCATCTGAACTGTGTTACAATCTGTGGATGGCTTGATGTTGTACAGAAGGCAGTACTGCTGGCAGATGCAAAGATCTCTTCCTTGGTGAAGCCACCAAATGGTATACGGTTGTAGGTGTGGTATGGTCGGTAGGTCGAACCGCTTCATGACCTCTGCTAAAATGAGGCTCTTTTGGTTTCTGCTATCCACAAGGAATTGCAGTGGAGAACCCTTCACCCAAATCTGCAAATGGAAGAGGCGCTCCCCCTCCTCTGGATCCTCGGGATCCTCACTCTGGAGCTTGGTGGTGGCAAAAATGGCACTTTGATCCACATTAATGATATTCTTCCCTTTCTCATTTCCCTTGTTAGGTTCTGACTCAGGATCAGAACATGCAGCTGATTCAAGTGCCTTCAGTTCGGCCATCAATGATTGTTTGGCCCGACACTCATTTGTGCTATGAGTGGGCTTGTTATGAAGTTCACACCACTTCGCTATGTCCTTCTTTGGATTTGTGGTGTTGTTCTGAGTCTCCCCTCTTTGGATTTTCCCCTTGTTCTGCGGTTTGGGGGCGCCTTTCCCTAGCTTCGGATTCATGGATCCAAAGTCTCGCTTCTTCTGCTTAAATTTCTGCTCGATCTTGGCAGCATACTGATATGTCATGCCAAGCGAGGTAATGTCAAGGAAATCCATTTCCCCTTGAATGTATTTGTGAAAATAGTCATGGTACTTGAGTACCAATTGTCTATCTAAATCTTTAATACCCAACTTTGTGTGTAGGGTATGGAACAAATTCGTTAGTTCATGCACATCTTGATCCCTTTGTTGCTGCAATGTGGTCCATTGGATGTACTTGTCCTCATAGCTCCCCACTGGGTAATATTGTTCCTTGATGCCATCTCAAAATGAATTCCAAGTGGGTGCGACCAAGAACAGAGAGGTTTCCCTCTCGTCCTTTTGCTCACAGTAGGTTTCCCACCAGTCTTTGACATGGGGGGCAGCTTTGAGAAGTGCAAAAGTAATCTTTTCTCCGTCAAATAAATCATGGACCAAGAAATAACCTTCCAAAAAATTCAACCATCTATCTACAACGACTGCATCTATCTGGCCTTCAAATACAGGAATGTCGAATTTGACCTATACCTAGAAAGGAGAGGTTTATCGAGAGTGACTATTGGATGTAGGTGCGCCACTGGTGGGCAGTCGTTGAAGGATCTGGGCAAATTTATCCATCATCGTGTTCCTTTTTTTCGCGAGGGCCTCCTCAAGCAATAATTTGACAGGATCTCCTCCTCCATCGTCTTTATTTTCTTCCACCATGGGAGGTCATCAGGGTTTGTGAGGCTGATCTTGCAAGGGTTCAACCAGTTCAAGCCCTAACTCCTTATACCCTGACCTCATTAGGGACATGCAAAGAAAAACAAAGAAAGAGAAGACTGCTCTAATACCACTGATTCAGATTTTATGCAATAACACAATAATATAAATAAATAAACATAAACACAGAGAAGCAATGGAAATAAAACATCATTTCATTAATATCAAATAAAAAAAATATGCTTACAGACATAATGGAAATAAACTAGCTAGGGTGTTGGTAGCTTATCTCCAAGAAGAAATGTGGCGGATACAGGTCTCTGAACTATGTTACAATGAGGCTCGAAGGCCTATTTATTGTTGAGAAACAATGGAAAACCCTAAACGTCCAAAAACCTAACCCTAAGAGATGAAGCGCCAAAATTTTAAGCCCTGTTTAGGTAAATTGGTACATCAATCTTCCCAGAGACATAACATTGGCATACGATCTTCATTTGACGCGCTCAATACCTCGTTAGAATGATCTATATGAGGACTACAAATTTGGAGTGAGAAACATGGTCCATGACCCATGCTTCTCTGATTTTTCCCAAAAAATATCGTTTAGGGCCGCAAAATGGCTTCAAAAGATCAGGACCCGAAAAACTGCTAAAAATAGTCAGTTATGTTGAAACTAAAACACTGAAAGAACTGATGGTGGGGGTCCAAATAGAATAGGTGAGTGGCCACCAATATCCACCTGGATCAATCCTCCACCCTTAGGAAGAAATGGTCCCCATTGCGTTGTGATCCTCCATGAAATGAAACAAATTCTACTAAACTTGGTATTGTATTTTCCGAAGATGTCATGGACCTGCTGGCGAATGTGCTGGATGTGTTCAATAAATTTGGGTGCTTTATCAGCCTCAGAAAATAAATGTGTGGATTCTATCTCTGTGGCCACATCAGGTATGGCAACATCAGGCGACGGCACGCCTGGGGTTAGATCAATGGAGTGCTTGACCTGACGATTTAGAGGGACCTTTGTGGTTGAGGAGAAAATTTCCGCGTATTCCTCCATGACTTTTTCCATCCGTTGTTGCCATGCAGGGGAGCTCTATTTTGAGATTATGGTCACAATCTTCTTCTTGCCTTGTGGGTGAATTGTAATGCAATCAAACTTCCTGGTTTGGGAAAAAAGCTTACTGCGTTATTTTGCAGTAGTCAAAGAGATGGCAGGAGGTGATACTACCTTTGGTATATTATACAATTCATTTCCAAAAGTAATAACAACAGAATGAGGCCTAGAACCATACATAGCATGTGGCTTCCACAAGTATGGTTGGCCCAATAAGACATCAGACACATCAAGAGGAGTAACATCACACAGTACCTCATCCATGAATGCCTTGATGTTGTACGAAAGGCAGCACTGCTGGCAGACGCAGAGATCTCTTCCTTGGTGAAGCCACCCAATGGTATATGACTATGGGTGTGGTATGGTCGGTAGGTCGAGCCGCTTCATGACCTCCACTGAAATGAGGTTCTTTTGGCTTCTGCTATCGACAAGGAATTGCAGTGGATAATCCTTCACCCACATCTACGAATGGAAGAGGTGCTCCCCCTCCTCTGGATCCTCAGGATCCTCCCTCTAGAGCTTTGTGGTGGCAACAATGGCACTAGGATCCGCATCAATGATCTTCTTCCCTTTCTCATTTCCCTTGTCTAGTTCTGACTAAGGATCAGAACATGCAGCTGATTCGGGTGCCTTCAATTTGGCCACCAGCGACTGCTTGGCCCGACACTTGTTTGTGCTGTGAGTAGGGATGTTATGAAATTCACACCACTTACCTGTGTCCTTATTTGGATTTGTGGTTTTGTTCTGATTCACCCCACTTTGGATTTTCCCTTTGTTCTGCGCTTCGGGGGCGCCTTTTCCTGGCTTCAGATTCTCGGATCCAAAGTCTCACTTCTTATGCTTAAATTTATGCTCAATCTTGGCATCATAATGATATGCCATGCCAAGCAAGGTAAGGTTGAGGAACTCCATTTCCTCTTGAATGTATTTGTTCAAATAGTTGTGGTACTTGAGTACCAAATGTCTCTCTAAATATTTAATGCCCAACTTTGTATGCAGGGTATGGAACAAATTCATCAATTCATGCACATCTTGATCCCTTTGCTTCCGCAATGTGGTCCATTGGATGTACTTGTCGTCATATCTCCCCACAAGGTAATATTGTTCCTTGATACCATCTCGGAATGAATTCCAAGTGGGTGCGGTCAAGAACAGAGAGGGTTCCCTCTCATCCTTCTGCTCATAGTAAGTTCCCCACCAGTCTTTGACATAGGGGCAACTTTGAGGAGTGCAAAAGTAATATTTTCTCGGTCAGAGAAATCATGGACTGAGAAATACCCTTCCAAAAAATTCAACCATCTATCTACAGCACCTGCATCTATCTGGACTTAAAATACATGAATGTCAAAGTTGACCTATACCTAGAAAGGAGAGGTGCATCCAGAGTGATTGTTGGATGTAGATGTGCTGCCGTTGGGAAGTCGTTGAAGGGTCTGGGAAAATTTTTCCATCATTGCGTTCCTTTCTTTCTCGAGGGCCTCCTTGAACAATAATTTGATAGGATCTTCTGCTCCCTCATCTTTCTTTTCTTCCACCATGGGAGGTCATCAGGGTTTGCAAGGCTGATTTTGCAAGGATTTAACCAGATCAAGCCCTAACTCCTTATACCCTAACCTTGTTGGGGACATGCAAATAAAAACATAGAAAGAGCAAGCCGCTCTAATACCGCTGATCTAGAGTTATGCAAGAACACAATAATATACAAAAATAAACATAAACACAGAGATGCAGAGGGAAAAAAAATTTCATTAATATCAAATAACAGAAATATGCTTACAGACATAATGGAAATAAACTAGCTAGGGCACCGGTAGCTTATCTCTAAGAAGAGGTGTGGTGGGTACAGGCCTCTAAAATATGTTACAATGAGGCTCGAAGGCCTATTTTTTGTTTAGAAACAATGGAAAACCCTAAACATCCAAAAACCTAACCATAGGAGATTAAGCGCCAAAATTTTGGGCCCCGTTTGGGTAAATTGGTACATCAATCTTCCCAGAGACATAAATTTGGCATACGATCTCCAAATGGAATAGGTGGGTTGCCACCAATATCCACCTGGATCATTCCTCCCCCCTTAGGAAGCATTGGTCCCCATTGCATTGAGTTCCTCCATGAGATGAGGCAAATTTTGCTAATCTTGGTATTGGATTTGTCGAAGATGTCATGGACCTATTGGCGGACGTGTTGGATGCGTTCAATAAATTTGGTTGCTTTATCAGCCTCAGACAATACATGTGTGGATTATGTATTTGTGGTCGCATAAGGTATGGAAACATCAGGCGGCGGTGTGCCTGGGGTCAGATCAATGGAATGCTTGACCTGAAAACGTAGAGTGACCTTTGTGGGTGAGGAGAAAATGTCCTCATATTTCTCCACAACTTTGTCCATATGTTGCTGCCATGCAGGGGAGCATATTTTGAGTTTGTGGTCAAGATCTTCTTCTTTCCTTATGGGTGAATTATAATTCAATTAAATTTCCTGGTTTTGGGAACAAGCTTACTTGCATTGTTTTGCAGTAGTCAAAGAGATGGCAGGAGGTGGTACTACCTCTAGTATCCTATACAATTTATTTTCCAAAGTAATAACAACAAAACGAGGCCTAGACTCATACATAGCATGTCACTATCACAAGTATGATTGGCCAATAATACATCAGACACATCAAGAGGAGTAACATCACACAGTACCTCATTTGTGAATGGCTTGATGTTGTAGGGAAGGTGGCACTGCTGGCAGACATGGAGATATCTTCCTTGGTGAAGCCACCCAATGGTATATGGATGTATGTGTGGTAGGTCGATAGGTCGAGCTACTTCTTTTGTCTTCCTCTATCCACAAGGAATTGCAGTGGAGAACCCTTCACCCACATCTACGAATGGAAGAGGAATTCCCCCTCCTCTGGATCTTTGGGATCCTCCCTTTGGAGCTTGGTGGTGGCAACAATGGCACTGGGATGCACATCAATGATCTGCTTCCCTTTTTCATCGCCTTTGTCTGGTTCTGACTCAATATCAGCACATGCAGCTTATTCGGGTGCCTTTAGTTCGGCCACCATCGACTGTTTGGCCCGACACTCATTTGTGATGTGAGTGGGGCTGTTATGAAATTTACACCACTTACCTATGTCCTTCTTTGAATTTGTGGTGTTGTTATGAGTCAGCCCACTTTGGATTTCCCCCTTGTTCTGCGATTCGGGGGCACCCTTCCCTGGCTTCGGATTCGCGGATCCAAAGTCTCGCTTCTTCTGCTTAAATTTCTGCTTGATCTTGGTGACATAGCGATATGTCGTGCCAAGCGAGGTAATTTCAAGGAACTCCATTTCCTCTTCAATGTATCTGTGCAAACAGCTACAGTACTTGAGTACCAAATGTATCTTTGAATCTTTAATACCCAACTTTGTGCACATGGTATGGAACAAATTCGTTAGTTCATGCACATCTTGATCCCTTTGTTGCAGCATTGTGGTCCATTGGATGTACTTTTCCTCATAGCTCCCCACAGGGTAATATTTTTCCTTGATGCCATCTTGGAACGAATTCCAAGTGGGTGCGACTAAGAATAGAGAGGGTTCCCTCTCGTCCTTCTGCTCACAGTAGGTTTCCAACTAGTCTTTGACTAGGGGGGCAACTTTGAGGAGTGCAAAAGTAATATTTTCTTGATCGGAGAAATCATGGACCAAGAAATACACTTCCAACAAATTCAACCATATATCTGCAGCGTCTGCATATATTTGGCCTTCAAATATATGAATGTAAAAGTTGGCATGTACCTAGAAAGGAGAGGTGCATCCCGACTGACTACTGGATGTATATGCGTCGTCTGTGGGCAGTCGTTGAAGGATCTGTTACTCATTATTTTGTCACCATGACATTTGACTGTCTATATAGTTGTATCACTACCTATATTGTGTTCTCTTAGAAGTCAAAAACCCTAATGTTCCTAAACCAAGTCTTGGAATTGGAGAAAAGCTCTTTAAAACCTTTAAAAGTCTACCTATGCACTTTTTCTAGCCTTTTCCTACAGATTTGCGGATACTTGGTCTATAAATTGCTGTAGCTTCCACACATTCTGCTACTAAAATCTGTGCACCCTCGTAAAAATTCAAATGAAGTAAAAATTAATTTCTAGAAGCATAGTTGGTCGAATATTCTCCCAACTGGAAGCTTATAGAGGTGCGATCAATTCAAGCTTGATCCCTCCACTCATGGAGCTTATCCCTTGGTCTATGGAGCTCAAATCCCTTCATGAGAGGAATCCATCCCCCTCTTCATGGAACTAAAACTACATCCATTTCCTTATAAATTGAACTCAAGTTTCAGTCTCAAGGGTAGATTATATACATGGTAGCTTGTACATCTTAGTTGCTGAAGAAATTCCCAAGAGTACATACTCTCTACACTAGTTGTTGCTAACATGAGAATGATCACACCCTTATGTCCATAACTCCATGCTAGTATTCAGAAAGGAAGGCTTGTCAAACTGAAGGAGGAACGATTGTTCAAGACCCCGAAAGAAATATGTACGACATCAAGGCGTCAGGTTGTAAGATTACTCTTTTTATATAAGATAATACATATGGATCTCTTTTTCTCATTGAGTTTTTCTTGTGCTTATTGAATAACATCAATACTTAGACTCCTTGATCACTAAGTTGGATTATATTTTCTTAATTATTATATGTTGCAGGTGCTTTGATTCTTTTGTCTTGTCTTTGGTTGCAGGTTCTACTTACTGAAGAAGCCTCTTTGGAGAGATTGGACAAAATACTGCATCGAACATTGGATTTCAAGGTAGGGGCATGTCATCTCTCTTTTATTATAATAATTTTGAATTGCAATTAATCTAGAGAAAGAGGTTTCCAAATGGATGTGTGTTTCTAGCTATTCATTGAATACTAGGGAGATCGCTCTTGTCTGCAAGAGGGATTAATTCGTATAACAAAATGGCAACTCAGTTGGGGAATAGAACTTAGTTTTCTCTTTTTATTTTCAGTTTGAATTTTAGAGTCTTCTAATTTTGACTTATCTAAGATTGGGTTGGGTAGATAAATTTTAAGAATCCCTAAAAAGAAAAGTTGATTATTTATTTTTTCTGAATTTTTTTCTTGCCTCCGTAGTTTTCAGCAGCAAACAGTGTGGCAGCCTCCACAGTTTTTAGTTTAAAATAGTGCGGTACCGCACCTTTCTCCATTAGAAATTGCGGAACTTTGGAAAAAAATTTAAAAAATTGAATTTCTCTTTTTAGGAGCCAGATCAACGGATTCTTTGTGTTTGCCCCAATCTATCTTAGCTGTCAAATCTTATGTGTGAATTTCTTTTCAGCAACTTTTGCATTTGTGTGATTTATCATCCTATTTGCATCTTATAAGTGAAGGTTTTCCTTACTTTATTGCTGCTCCATATGAGATACCTTCATCTACCTCGACTTACCGGTATGATGATATTCTCTTTCTCGGCCATTAAGACCATTGCAAACCTTGGTTTTATGAAAATTGATCCATTTTTCATTTGCAAATTAGGAAGAGCTTTTAGCTTACTAGAGCCTGATATCACACCAAATCATTTTTGGATGTTTTCATTTCTGTTGAGATAAGTAGAAATTTTTCATAGTTCGATCACAAACTAGGAGAAAACGTCCTCAAAAATTCTAGATAGACTTCAAAATTAGTTTTTCTTTGATTTTGAATTTTACGTTTTTAGGATTTTTAGATATTGTTTTCTTTCGAAAAAAGTTTGTTTATTAATTTATAGTTTTTTATCTGATTATTAAAGGAATATAATTTCAAAAGAGTAATTGATTATTATTGTGAATTGATTTCTCTATGAAAACATCTTCTTTTCAACGATTTTGTTTATGAATGAAAGAATTGGTGCTTTGAAAATTGTTAAATGTCTCAATCTTTCCCTTAAATGAGATTCATTGAAAAGAAAAGAGTTTCGCTTTTCATTTATATGCATTTAGCGTATTTTTTGAGTCAGGTCACTAACATCATTGAAGTTTCAACTCCGTACCTTTTGTCTTAAGCAAGAGCCAAATTAAAAACAACGCTTTAATAAAATCAATCTAGATATTTTACATTTTCTAGGGCTCATTCCACCAACATAGCTTAGGCTAGTGTTTTGGAACAGGTCGTAGTTAACATTACAAAACAGTTTAAACAAACAAGTAGCAATCTTGCAGTAGGAAAATCCAATAGTAACATGTGTGCTCTGGGAAGATCTTCTTAAAAGAGTCAAGCACATGATCATATCGGAACCAGTGAGGTAATCATACCTATCTCATTGGGAAAGATAGAAGACTGAACGTATTAAAAACGGTAAACCTCGGATAGACCATTGTTGAGAAGCCTGGGGTCACTTGTTGGAAAACCTTAGATAAACCATATTAAGGAGCCTTCAAGGGGATTGAGCTTGTTACTCTGCCCTTGCGTGCATATCGGATCGTATATTGTTCCCTCGGGTACATTTTTTCCCATTGGTGACCTTAGTGACCATAATCTTCAGGATTTTTCCCAAGGTGACGTTGGACGGAAGGTCCCATTGTACCTAGAACAGACTTCGGCTAGACTCACTTGGACTTTCCAGAGGGTAGTCTTCACTTCGAGATGGAATAAGTGGAGAGACTTGCACCAGAATGTTTCATTAAGCAAGTTGTCGGGGTAACTGTTCCAACCACCAGTTTTCCACATTAGAATTCTATGACGTTGGATTTCATCACCAAATAATGTTTTTTGTGTGGAAACATATTGTTTATTTGTGGATTTCTATCTTAGATTTTTTAGATGTGTGTTCAATTTGATTTTTTCCTTAGTGAATTTAGGTCTATTTTGTTGAAATTTTCTTCGATTTCGTGTGTTAAACATTTAATCATGGCTGAATTACCGAGACAATCCCGTAGAATGCAGGGGAAACCCCCTGAGTACACACCAAGCTAGTTAGAAAAGCTTAAATATGAAAAAGGAAAACCATCAGGGACTGGATCAACTGAACAAGAGGAAACATCATTAATAATACATCCTGATTACAAAGTAGATCAACCTCAAATAGCAGAAAGTTCTCAAAGAAAACTGACAATTTTTGAACTAGCCGAACTTGCTTCCACATCTAGTGAATTATTAGCTACTAAGCCTGAAATTTCATAACCAAAAACTGAACCTGCTACATCGGAGCCTGCTTTGGAGTTCATAACCCTGACCCCTAGTCATCCTGATCCACCTCGAGTAAAGTTTCGCATCAATCAGAACCTTCCTCCTGGCCTCATTGGCATCGAAGAAATTACTAACACAGAAGAAGAGGTTATACTCCCTTCAAGTCAAGAATCTTTAGGTCTTAGCCAAAGTGAATCGATTTACTATAGACCTTTCAAACGAGACCCTTGGTATTCTCAGTTAACAGACTTTCTACACAATTCTGGTCTCAACTCTTCACCACCCCGTATTCCTTTTTACGCCATACCAAGAGGTAATTACAAACCTTCATTAAATATGTCTGGTGAGTCATCCATGTTTTTTGCATCACTAGAAACTCATTTGTATGGTGGTTTGTTTTTCCCTCCAGGATTCCAGTCGCTTTCTGGTACTTTCTCAGGAGTATCTCCCTCTCCCGAAAAACTAGTACAATCGCCTAGTCCCAATGAATTTCATACCGAAAAATTGAACGCAGAACAAGTCTACATGATGTCTCGAAATATCCCTAACCTTGACCCTCAAGGTAGCAATTTACCACCTGGGGGGAAACCTCAAGGTAGTAATTTACCGCTGGGGGATTCCCTCAAGGTAGCAATTTACTGCCTGGGGGGCAACCTCAAGGGAAGTATATACCGCAAGGGCAGTACATACCTCAAGGAAAATATCAACCTCAAGGGAAGTACTCTATTCCAAGGCCACAACCTCTTCAAGGACAATACCCTATCCCAGGGCAACAGTATTTTCAAGTACAGCAACCTCCTTTGGGGCCGTATTCTATCAAGAACAACAATTGTTTCAGGGAGGTCAATCTTTTAGTGGAAAATATCCAACCAACTATCAAACTTACGTTTCAAATTACCAACCTGGTTATGGTCCATCTTATGCATCACAACCTTCAATGGGAGGTCCATATTCTGAAGTAAACATAGTGTGGAATCCGCCACTGAATCAACATAATTTGCAACCTATCATGCAAATACCTTACCAACATCTTGGTTAGTTGGTTTCTTACACTCAAATCCAACAACCTGTCCAACCTACGCTTCAAGTTATACCTCAGGTATCCGCACCTAGTAGTGTTCAACAACCTGGTCCAAGTACACCTAGAACTCCACCTCAAACTATTGCATCAACTTTTGTTCAATAGCATACCAAACCTATCCCTAGAATTTCTGCAGCCCCTATTTCTATAGCCCCTCAAGTATCACAATCGATCCCTCAAGTCACTGCTCATCAACCTGAACCCATAGTTCAGACTACTGTTCAGATGTCCACGGGAGAACCTGGTACAAGTACAATTGTAACAAGCCAACCTCAGTTTGTTTATCAACCATTTCAAGGGCAGTATCAATACGGACCTGTAGCACAAACTCCAGTATACCAACATCAACCGTACCCTGGTTACACATCAAATACCATCTCAACCTCAATATGGTATAGCTAATACTAGTTATCCAAGAGGCATTCCAATCCCAACTGCACTGGCTATTCCAGGATATCCTAGATATCCTCCTCCTGGTACTAGTCTTGTTCCGCAAGATTATCAATTTGCTCAGCAGGACCCTAACCGTCGGTTACCATTCATTACAACTTTGGATTTACTGGATTTGTCGCGCCTTACGAACGATCCAATTTATTATCTTCCATTTTGGCCACCAATGCCGAATAAGTTGCCTAGTGATATTCCTAAGTTTGAAGGTAAATTGGGAGAAGACCCCTCAAACCATGTCATGACTTACCACCTCTGGTGCGCATCCAACTCTTTAATTGATTATTCCATTCAATTAATACTATTTCAGAGAACACTGATAGGAATAGCTGGAAAGTGCTATATTGAACTACCACGTGACTCATTCATCAATTTCAACACATTAGCAATAGCTTTCTTAACACACTTCCAGTTGACAGTCAGATACGACAATGGCACAAAACTTTTAACTTCATTAAAAAAATCTACGTCTACATACATTTCAGATCACATACATGAATGGAGACGTAGATGACGTTTAGTGAAATTTTTTATTCCATGTTAGATCTTGGCAGAATGGTTCATCAAATCATTGCTTCCAAATATCACTGAAGTTGTGGCTAAGGGAGGAGTTGTTACGGAAGAACATGTCATTGCTCAAGCGCAGTACTTAGACCTTGTATATACACAGTCTGGTACTTTATACGAAAAATTTCCTGACTTACCACGTCCTGGTCAAATAACTGCAACTCCTTTAGGTTCTCATGCTGCAAACGATGTAATTGGTTTAGTTAGTGCAAATAAAAGTAAGAAGAAGTCCTCCAAAACTACTTCTCCTATCATAACTTTACCAGATTCACCAAAAGGAGATTCTTCCCTTGAAATTTTTTTCGACATTCATGTTGTAGACTCATCTACAGCTAAATCTTAAATTGGTAATAAGAAGAAAGGAAAGAATAAAAAAAAACAAACTTCATCTTCCAACGAGAAAATTGAAAAAAATGAACCTAATGAAAAATGGAAACCTCGTTATCCTTGTCTTTTCTGTGACGACGATCACTATACTAAAGAGTTTCCACGTCGATCCGAGGTCTCTAAGTTTGTCAAAGGTTCACCCACACCCACAGTCTTGAAGGATCATTTTCCCACTCAAAATAGCAAAATGATAGGATCTTCTTCAAATTCATCGACAGTTATTTATAAATGTATGAGGTTATGGTTGCAACTCGATCTCAAGTCTATGGAACTAAAAATCTTGTAACTGGTAAAGAGATAGAAAATTCTAGTCAAACACCAGACGTATTTCCTTTAGTTTCCAATCCACTTCATATCGAAAAACCTAATCCTGATCTAGTAATTAAACCGCCTACTAAAGGTGTACTTCGAAAGTCAGCTTTCAACCCACATGCGAGAGCTGCTCAGAATTACAACATTGTTGAAGATTTGGTAATATCCCCTTCAGCAATGTCGACCTTAGAAGTGCTACAATCTTGTCCAACACAAAGAAAATTATTGTTATCAGCTATTGGAGTTATTTATCTTCAGGATTCTAACCTCATGGTCTTTTCAGGATACTAGTATTAGTCAAATCCAGACGAGTTTTTCGTACTGTTATTGATGAGGGGCCATCCACATGTATAATGTCGTTAAACTGTTGGAAATCTCTTGGCTCTCCAACACTCAACTAATCCCCAACAATCCTTAAAGCCTTTGATGGAAGAGGATTTCATCCTTACGGAATACTCCATGATCTACCTATAGAAGTGGAAGGTAAAACCATTAATCTAGATGTGGAAGTTGTTGATGCCCCTCTTGATTACAACCTTATTTTGGGTCGTAGTTGGACTTATGCCATGAATGTTGTCATTTCCTCAGTTTTTCAATTAATCAGTTGTCATATTTTTTGTCAGACCCTGCTTCTACAGATAGTATCCAACACGTTGGAAAAAGGATTATCCCATATGAAGATGTTGGTGTAGGTTTAGTAAAGGACTCCGCTTTGATGGGAACTTTCACTATGCCTCTACCCAACGTACTGCGTACCATTTCCAACATCAATATGATCTCATCAAGCACTATACCATTCGATGACACTTAGATAGTGCTTTCAGCATCAAAACTGGACTCTTTCAATGGCGAGATGTCTTTGAGTCCTTTTGAAATGGCGTATGTCGCAGTACAGGTGCATTCTAACACACTTTCAACTACTCTAGATCAAATGAATGTGATCACCAAAGAATCCTCTTCTCTATCAAGCTCAGCCTTGACATCACTTTTCGATCCCTTTCAACATGTGTTTCATACTGATGAAAGTATTCGAGAATGTTTGTCATTGGACGAATTACCCTGGGATGATCTCCATCACAGATATTCATTTTTACCTAATCTTGATAGGTTTGAAAACTATTTTTTGTCTATTTTTACAATTGATTACATCAAGGAACCACAAAATCCCATATCGATTACAAATTCGGATTCTGAGACCAATTTGGGAAATATTTCCACAACAGTTCCTATCGACATATCAGTTAAATCAAGAATTATTTAAAACATTCATATAGGTGTTTCTTGTACGATGGAAGAGATTAACACATACAAAGCCCTATTTCAAGAATTCTGAGACATATTTGCCTAGTCTTACAAAGAGATGCCAGGAATCGATCCAAATATTGCAATTCATGAAATCAAGATATACCCGGATGCCAAGCCTATTAGACAAAGATTATGTCCAATACATCCACGGAAAGTTGTTGTTGTTAAAGCTGAAGTTGAGAAGTTATTACAAGAAGGATTTATTTATCCAATACCATTGACAGATTAGGTATCTAATATAGTTCCCATTACAAAGAAACAAGGGACTATACATAATCATGTCCAAAAGAAAATTATCCTACCCCCTATATCAACCAAATTATCGATGATTGTGCCGGAAATGAAATTTTCTCATTTATGGATGGATTTTCCGGGTATAATCAAATCAACATACTCCCTGCTGATCAACCAAAAACATCATTTACATGTCCTTGGGGAACATTTTCTTATTGCAAATTACCTTTCAGATTAAAAATTGTTGATGCAACTTCTCAAAGGGAAATGTCTTACGCTTTTCATGACATCAAAAATATTGTACATCCTTATCTAGATGACTTACCTGCTCACTCTTTATGAAAAGAGGATCATCCTACACACTTGAGATCAATTTTCATGAGATGTAGACATTACAAGATTCGTTTGAACCCGCACAAATGTGCTTTTTGTGTGCAATCAGGACGATTACTAGGATTCATTGTTCGGAAGATGGCATTCCTGTCGGCCCCTCGAAGGTTGAGAACATCATCAACTTACCTCCTCCTTCCACACTTTGCCAACTCCAAAGTTTGCAAGGGAAAGAAATTTTTTTACGTAGGTTTATCCTGAACTATGCTTAGTTGACAAAAGGTTTTACCCGTTTGTTAAAATAAAGTGTTCCTTTTATTTGGGATGGAATTGCTCATAAATCTTTTGATGCATTAAAACACACGTTGATCCATGCATCATTGTTGCATCCGCCTAATTATCACAAGGACTACCTTTTATACTTGGTTGCCTCTGATTCCACCATTGGAATGGTTTTAGTTCAAGAGGATGAATCTCACAATGAACATGTGATCTATTATCTATGTTGAAATCTCAACCCGACGGAAATCAAATATTCGCATGTGGGAAAATTGGCCTTGCCAGTAGTTCAAGTTGTCCGACAATTTCGTCACTACATACTGTTACGTAAAACAACTGTGGTATCTAATTGCAACCCAATGATGTATATTTTGAAAAAATAATTACTCAGGGGAAAATACTCTAAATGGATTGTCATCCTACAAGAGTTTGATTTGGAATTCGATAAATCTAAATCAAATAAATCACTGGTGTTTGCAGAGCTTATGTGTGACTTTCCCAATACTGAGACAGAAACCGTGGTAGAGAATCCCATTGTAGATGGATCTATGTTTCTTATAATTAATTTAGATCCATAGTATGGAGATATCATTATATATCTTCAAACCCAAACCTTTCACCCAGAGCTTTCATGTTCAGATTGAAGAAGAATCCGATATCAATCCCAGCAATACAATATTGTTGGAGACATTCTTTATCATCGTGGTGCTAATTCTGTTTTTCGACGATGTATAACTCACGACGAGGCTAAAAGGGCTTTGAATGATTGCTACTCTGGAGCGTCTAGTGGTCATATGACTGGGTTTGCCACAACACAAAAGATATTGCGTGCTGGTTATTTTTGGTCATCATTATTCAAAGATTGTATTATTGCGGTCCGAAAATGCCACAACTGTCAAATTTTTGATAGAAAGATGTGTGCACCTCCAGCTCCTCTTCACCCAATCATTGTTGTCGGTCCTTTTGAAAATTTTGGAATTGATTTCATTACATGTAACCCACACTCAGCCAAGAGGCATGGGTATATTATTCTCGTTGAAAATTATTTTTCCAAATGGGCCGAGGCAATGCTTACATTCATGAAAGATGGAAAAACTGCAGCTACTTTCGTATTCAATCATGTGATTGCTTGTTTCAGTGTGCCTCAATATATTATCACAGACCATGGGAGTCATTTTTGAAATATTATGATGACTGAACTTTCTGATCAACTTGGCCTGTGCCATGATAATTCTACTCCATATTACCTGCAGGCCAATGGTCAAGTTGAATTCGTCAATAAGGTTTTAGCTACTATGATTAAACGGATTATCATAATTCACAAATCAAATTGGCATACCATGCTTTTTTCGGCACTATGGGCATACCGAACCTCTGCAAAAACTACTACAGGGTTCACTTCTTTTCAACTTGTATATGGTTTAGAAGTTGTGTTACCCATTGAATGCGAAACACCATCACTCAAATTAGCCATTGAGTTATTACCAGCTACCTCTGAAGAGGAAAAACGCTTTTTGTACTTAGCACAATTAGATGAGACTCGACGTACCACTGCATTAGCTATTGAAGCTCATAAGAAATGTCTAAAAGCTCAGTATGATCGAAGTGTCACCCCCCATGTTTTTTTAGAAGGTGGCCTAGTCTTAATATACGACCAAGCTAACGATAAGCTATGTGTTGGAAAATTCAAACTGATGTGGCATGGTCCCTACGTTGTCAAGCGTGTTCTTGCAAAAGGGGCCTATGAATTGACTAATTATAACGGGGTCCCTTTAGATAAGCCCAGAAATGGTCTTTATCTTAAGAGATATTATGTTTGACTTTCGTGTGAAGATATTTTTTGTACAAGAGTTAGATTAGATAAGTGTGCCTAGATTATTTTTACTCTTATCACTATCTCTACTTATATTTATTACTCTTGATATTGCAAATGTCAACAGCCCTTCAAACATACATTAGTTTTGTTGATGGCACCTGTCATAGTACTCATAATATCTCTTCTATGGCTTGGGTTATCTATTCACCCACCGCTGAGTTAGTTTTTATGCATGGGGTATGCCTTGGTCAAACAACGAACAATATTGCAGAATATAGCGCAGTCATTGAGCTATTATCTGACGCCATTTCATTTGGTATTCGACAGTTGATCATTAGATTGGATTCAAAAATCATTGTATCACATTTATATAGCATATATGCAATTAGAAATCCAGTGTTATTGAGATTATTTCTGAAAGTTCATCTCTTGGAACGACAGTTTTATTACATTGAATATCAACACATTTCAAGAAATTTAAACACATTGGCCAATGCATTAGCTAATCGTGTTCTAAATAGAAATTTTGCAACATTAACATAGTAAACAAAAACAACATTCAATCCATGTTGAACAAAATACTCAGAGAAAGTAGTATTTTCATTAAGATAGGTTTGTTTTCAAAAAATATTACATCGTCTATGATCATAGGTTCAAACACATTATGATCTAATAGATATTGATACAAAAAACAAAAAATGCCAATCCATAATGATCATCCACTATCCGTGATGATGATTATGGTAATAGACTATGGTGTGCGCCACCTTTCGAAAAAATCTCCTAAAAGGTCCTGGAACACCTGTAACATGCCTCTGAAGCCGAAGAGGAATGTCATATGTTCCTGTCTTAGGACTGTCTATGGTTAACCTCTCGAGGTTGTGTTCCATATCTGCTAGGATCTCTGTTGCCTGATCCTGTGGAGGTGTTATAGGTTGTGCTTGCCGCCTATCAAAGCAGCGAAATGTAGATGGTCGTCATGGACCAACATCTACATTTAAATATTGTTATCAGTATTAGACGATAAAAAACAAATAAAAATTAGATTCAAAACATCAAAATAGTTCGTTTACCTGATTTGTCCCACTGTGCCCCTAGAGGCAAGGACATCTCAAGATCACCTCTGTAATCCATGCCTGCATAAGGGAAGTCTTCGATGGTGAAGGCTTGGTTCCTTAGCCACATAAAGTACGTTGGAGTAAACTGAACCACTGAACTCCCATTGCCACCATGGCGAGTTATTAATGCGACCCACCATACCATCCGAGGTTCCCCAAAATCTACTGAAATAAGCTGAGGGGCGAGAAGCGGGAATCTCTCTAAAGAAAATGAAATCAAAATGGCACCATAACCAAATTTTTTCAACTTTGCATTATGTTTTCACTCCTAGAGACAGTCTCGAGTTGTACAAAGACCAGTGCCTAGGACATCTTAATCCGCAAGGAGCATAAATTTCAACTGGTAAGGTTTGACATGAAGGAGCTCTCATGCTATAATATCTTTAGTGAGAAGATTTGGTGAAAGTGGAACCAAGACTCTCAAAACTTAAACACAATAAGAGTAATACTATAGCAACAAAGTATAAACTTTGATATGTGAATGTATCAGACAATTTTAAGACAGAACGCTAAAAAGGGGGCTGAATTCTAGAATAATTCACAGAGGTTAATAAAACGAGGGTGATGACTGTGTAAGAAAGTGTAATGGACATTAACTGTAATGGCAGCGCGATCTAGAAACAAGTATCCACATATACTGGGCCTATGCAATAATAAGAATCCATACATGAGATTGAATTTAAAGACAGAACTCCATTGTTGCTAATATCAAAAGAATGATGGTAGAAGTAAATAGTGAAACAGAATATCTTGCCTGAGCCATATTTAAAGTACTAGACATGAGTAAATATGAGTATCAACAATGATAAATTCACATTTAAACATATGAGCACTCGCATTCTAGAACACAGATATGAGAAGTATGGAAATGGATGAAATGAAAATTTGTATTATAAAACATAAGGAAGAGCTACAAACTATGAAGCACTCCAATCAGAATCCCCAATGTCGGCAAAACTCCTTATCATTGAATCCCAATGGGATCTTCTACATTAATATCAAAGTTCACACAAAAATACACACATAGTTCTTTTGCTAGTTAGTTCTTTTGAAAATCTAGAACCCCATATCAGTCCTTGCTTACTTCTTTTATAGAATTTTTCAATGAAAATACGTGGAAAGATATTTTGGGAAAATATCTTTTCTGCATGCTAGTAGGCAGTTTTAAGTCCTGATAAAAATATCAAAATTCATGATGAAAATAAAACACTTCCCATCATTTACAATCCGGGCTCATGGCCATTTCTAAAGAAAATATCATAATTTTCTAACAGAAACTAAAATTTGCAAGAGTGAAATATGAATTTCACTCGGATATTGAAAGTAAAGATAAAAATAAAAACAGGAGGCCACGTGGGCTGAATCATGAATTGACACCTTCAGTGGTGGGAAAGAGTTGAGGGAGTGGCTGAAGCAGGAGGCACGATGGTTGCAGAAGAGCTGGCTAACAAACTAGCATGACTTGTACACCTATGCCAGGTGTCGGCTGCAGGCTCAGGCATTTCGGTGAAGACTTCTGCCTTAATGTAAACTTCAGTGAGTTCGTCATAACTTGCCTGAGTAGGAATCTTATATTTCACTTGATGAAGAAGCAAGAACTCTTTGTCGAGGAATGAAACTATAGTTTCAGCTTTAAGTCGAGCAGACTTTTCGGAAGGTAAATCATTCTCATTCATTGCTTCCTTTAGACGGCATTCATACACTGGTAGTGGCTATAGGACTGCATTGGAAGGCTCCCAGCATGATGGGAGTCCTGCAAGTGTTATCTCTGTCTAATCTGCCTCGAACTGCTGCAAACTGGCCACCACCTTTTCCAAAAATTTTAAAGCCATGCTGTGTGTGGACTCTTTATCTATCACCTTCTGACATTCCGCAGCTTCCTTGAATCTACTCCTGCTACCTCGCTTGATGCTACTAATGAAAAATGGGTATCGCGAGTCTTGGATGTAAGCTTGTAAATCTGTGAAAGGTTCAATTCGAGGGGTAGCCCTGGATTCACAGGCTTAGGGAGTTTTAGGCTCTAATTTCTTGACCGTGACTTTACCCATGACCATTATAAAAATTTAAAAGTGAAAGGAAACCAGATAGTATAAAAGGGATGGAATACCTGCAAAGTAGGAATAATGCTCGAGAAAATGATGCAGGGAGATTGCCAATGATTGGGCAGACCTGGTACTGGGTGCTCACGCTTTCGCTTATACAATAACCATAGACAGAGAGTATTTTACCACAGTAACTCACGGAACAAGGTTATACAAGCCGAAAAAAGCTCGGGAATCAATGACAGGGTGAAGCTAGTAGGGCTGATGTCATAAGGACGTTGACACTGAGACGCGTGGCATCGGGGGATTGGGTATCAGACTTTAGTTAGGTGGATAGTGCGCGTTAGGTTAAATGTCGGTACTGATCTTTGTACCAGGTGTCCTAGGACTTACCTTACCATTGGATCGTGGTGACAGCTGTACCTTGGGATCAAGCCCACGAGGAACACGAGCTGATCCATAATGGCTTCAAACCTGTAGTCTTTTTCCCCATAGAGTGCTTGACTCCTGGCGTTCTTCTTGCCATGTCATTAGAATTCCAGGGGGGGGGACTTCCACCTTCCCCCTACCACCCGTGACCCCCCCGGAATGGTTCATGTGTTTCTTTGTTATGTGTGTGCCGAACACGAGCGGGTCCCACCCTATATCATTTTCTCTGCACCTTTCATACTTTTGTTATTTTGGTTAAGACCTTTAACATCCTCTCACCTTATTATAAAGTGTGCTTGTCCCCTTTTCATATATGACTCATTTTGATTTTATTTCTCTCTCACACCCTTTAAAACATTAGCCTTTTAATACTGTCGGTTAATCTGCCTTTATAATCTTTCTTAGGACATTAAGGGGTGAATGATATAATCAACAATGGCTCCATTTGGGGACGGCACGTTTGTCCTCAAACGTGTCGAGAACTCCGCAGACCACCTGTTAGCCCCTTATGTGTAGACACGGCTCCTCGGCACCTTTCCTTCTTCTTCATGATACTTCAAAACAAACAACATTGACATAAAAGTGACTAAATAATGTACAATATAATACATCAGACCTTTTCGACCAGAATCAAAACTGGAAGAAGGGTTTTAAGAATTTCCCATTCATAGGAGCGTCGAGAAAGTCACCATGTAGATTCTCCAGCTTGAAGATATTATTTCCTCCTTGTTCAACAATTTTGAAGGGATCGAACCATAAAGGATCGAATTTTCCATGCTTCCCCTTCTCTGCCCTTCGTATGTCCCATCTTAGTACTAAATCTCCGACCTGCATCTTTTTGTCTTTGGCATGTTGATCAAACAGGTCCTTCATTTTCTCCTGATATTCAGTCAACCTCTGATTCACCTGATTTCGGGTCTCCTCCAGCTCTACCAACTGGTTCATCCTCCTGCTAATTTCGTTTGGCTCCTCTTGCCATTCCGACATGAACCTAGCCCCTGGTAAAGCCAACTGTATGGGAAAAATTGTTGCTCTACCGTAAACCAACTCATATGTGGATTTCCCCGTTGACCTCTTGCTAGTGATCTTATTCGCACATAACGCGAATTTAAGCTGGGAATCCCAATTTTTTTATTTTCATTAATGGCTTTCTTCAGCGCTCTCACCAAAGTTTTATTTGAAGATTTTGCTAGACCATTCCCCTGTGGGTAGTAGGCAGTGGAGTGTCCCAGCACAATATTATATTGCTGAAAAAAACTGATGAACTTAGCAGACTTAAAAGCCTGGGCATTGTCTCTAACAATCTTGGCAGGGCAACCAAATCTCGAGATAATGTTTTCTTCCAGAAATTTTATCACTACCGTGTCCATTGCATTCCTTGCTGGCACAGCCTCCACCCATTTAGTGAAATATTCGGTGGCTGTTAATATCCATTTATGTTGCCCACTTGATGCCGGATGAATTTCGCTAATAAAATCAATTCCCCACTGCTGGAAAGGTTCATCTATGTGTACAGGGATCATGGGCAAGGGTGCAAAATTTTTCCTTTCTGCGAATTTTTGACATTTTTCGCAGGCTCTGACCCGAGCAAAAACATCTCTGAAGAGCTTGGGCCAGAAAAATTCAACTTTCAAAATATTATGGGTAGTGGCTCTCCAGCTGTAGTGACTGCCACAGATGCCATCGTGGAACTCTGTCATTATTTCCTCCACTTCATTCTCGGTAAGGCATAAGAGCAGGATGCCTGAAGGGTCTCTCCAATAAATACGGCCATTGGCTACAATGAATTTCTGCGACTTCAGCCTCGGTGTTCTGTATTTTTCTTTTTCACAGCTAGGGGGGCACCTAAGAGTCAAAATATATTCTACGACTTCCTTGTACCAGGGACTAAGGAGGTACTTCATCTCAGTTTTCTGTGTAGCTTTTTCTATCCCAGATAGTTCGTCTGTTTTCCCAGGCTCCTCATTTTCTACCATGGATAAGTTAATCCAAAAAGCCTGACAATTTGATTCTGACAGGATCTTAGCTAATCCATGTCCTTTTATGAGCTTGGTAGGATATATCTCCAACTCATATTCCTGTATCTTTGCGATCCATTTGCCTCTTTTTCCCTCAATATCTCCCTGGATCAGGATATCTTTTATAGCTGTCGTGGGTACAAATGCAGTAATGGAGGATTGCAAGACATACATTCGAAATGCTTTGAGAGATTTAACCAAGGCATAAGCTTGTTTCTCTAGGATGTTATATTTTAACTCAGCATCACGGAGCACTTGATTGAAGAAAGAAATAGGTTGCTCATACCCCTCTTCATTTTTCTGTAACAATACTGTTGCAACGGTGTGAGGAGATGCAAAAGAAAATATCATGAAAGGCTTGGCATAATCTGGGCCAGCCAACACTGGAGCTTCTGCGAAGGATTTTTTAATCCTGTTAAAAGCCTCTCGGGACTCAGGTGACCATTTTACCTCATTATTCTTCTTGAGCATCTCAGTTATATGCCAAACTATCTTTTCATAGTTTGGAATGAACCTTCTCAGGAAATTAATAGGCCCAAGGAACACTTGGACTTCTTTCTTATTTCTGGGGAAATATATGTCGTTTATAACTTCTACCCTTTTAGGGTCAATTTTCACCCCAGCCTTTGTCACAATGTGTCCCAACAATTTACCTTCTTCTAAAGAAAACAGTGATTTCTGAGGGTTTAGAGAGAGGCCATACCTTTGACATTTCTAAAAAGTCTTGCGCAAGTGTTCAATATGTTCTACATCATCCTTTGAGAACACAGTGATGTCATCGACGTAGACCACTATGAATTTATACTGTTCCCCCACAAAAGCAATATCCATGGCCCTTTGGAAAGTGGCCCCTGCATTGATTAGTCCAAACAGCATCCGAGCATACATAAATGTTCCCCAGGGAGTGGTGAAGGTGGTTTTCTTTTGATCTTCCGGAAGCACAGCCACCTGATTGTATCCAGAAAAACCATCCATCATAGACATCCGTGAAGCTCCCACTACCTTCTACAAAATATGGTCCATCTTTGGTAATGGGTAATTATCCTTTAGATATGCTCGATTTAAATTCTGGAAGTCGACACACAGTCTTATCTCTCCATTCTTTTTTCAAACTGGGACCAAGATAGCCACCCACTCAGAGTATCTCAATGGTATGATGATCTTGGCCTTTAATAGTTTCTTGATTTCCTTCTCTATGGAGGGAAGGAGCAAAGGGTTAATCTGTCTAAGCTTCTGTTTATGTGGCTTTGCATCTCCTTTAAAGGAATCTTGTGCTGAATGATGCTGACATCAAAAGTCTTCAAGTCTTGATAAGACCATGCGAAAACATCTTTGTATGTTTGAAATAATTTCTGATATTGCTCTTTATATTGTTAAAGAACCTTTTTAGACAACTTTACAATTTTTGGATCAGCTTCAGTGCTGAGGTTCAAGTCATAGACTTGATTTTCTTCTACCACTTTACTTGGTTGTAATGGGACGTCATTTTTGTCGAACAACCTCTCCAAAGGGACTAGTCCTCTGGGTATTACATTTCCTTTGAGTTGCAGCACTTTATGACCAGCCATGCTTTCTTCCCATTTGTTTTGAGAAAGGTCTTCAGTCTCTTCTTCACCGACGTCTATATCCATATTGGAGAATTCTCCAATCATCTCCATGAATCTTATTACTAGATCTTCATCCTCAAACACCTGCCAGTGTTTGACATTATTGGGAATAGAAGGTTGATAGCGGACTTCAATCTCGTATCTTAAAAGAGGATTCTGAGGTGGCCGAAAGGTATTGGCAGCCACAGTGAGAGAATCTGCCATTCTGTTATGTTCTCTTGGCATGAACTGAATATTAAAAGCTAAGAAAAAGTTGTCCTCAAATCTCATACCTCGTTTCTATAAGCCCTCAGCCATGGGTGCTTATCTTGGCACTGATTTCTCACTTTCCTCACCACCAATTCTGAATCTCCCAGAACTTTTAGGCTCTGAATGTTCATACTCTTTGTTGTTTGCAACCCCAGGAGCAGTGCTTCGTACTTAGCTACGTTGTTCGTAGCTTCATATTCCAATTTAAAAGATAATGGAACCCATTGGCCAAAAGGGGAAATCAGGAGCACCCCAGCTCCATTCCCCTCTTTAGAGTTGGCTCCGTCGAAGTGCAACATCCAAACTCTGGCTTCTTGATTTCCTGAGGATTGCTCGGTTTTGATTTGACAGAATGATGGCTCCTATACATAATCTTGGTCTTCTTCCAACATTAGACATGCGAACTCACCTTCTTTACTATATATTGGTGAGTTAACAGAATTATTTGCCTTAGTGACCATCTTTACGAACCTTGCCTCTCGATACAGTCTCCTTTCTTGCCCTCCAAATACAGGGATGGTAGCATAAGTCAGATCCAGTTTTATTGACCCTCCGATTTTCGTTCCCCAAGACCTGGACAACAACATCCCGAAACGAGCTGGGATATCAGCTACTACTATATCCATCACCATAATCTTGGCTAGGATTTGGGCTAGATTAACCACCAAATCCTTGATCATCCCCAAACATTTTAATCTTTTGAAATCAAAAGAGTAAAGGTCTTTATATGGAATGGTGATTTGCAACCCCAATTGCTCCATTACCGACAGGGGCAAGAGGTTATGAGACGCTCCAGAATCCAACATACAATTATGCAATAACAAATCATGGATTACTAATGACACATAGAAAGTAAGGGTCGAAGCATCTAATTCTTCAACATGAGGGCCAAACACGACCATGGGCCTTTCTTCCTAGAGGTTCAGACTATCTGGGATGGGGGTTGTTTCTGGGGGAAGCATAAAAGAGGAGACCTGAGACTAATAGGCTGGCTGCCTCAATAGTTCAGTCAGAGGGACTGGGATTTTGAATTTCTCAAGATATTTTTGCAAATTAAAGACAGAGGAAGGCTTCTCTAATATATTTTCTTTTGACTCTCTATTTTCAGCTAAAGGTTTCACTTCTTTCAGCACAGGCTTGGTATTTGGAGTAGTGGCCATCCTTGACGAGGAAGGAATATGATCATTAGAATGTAAAGGTTCGGTTATAGACTTCTTACCTTTATCTCCCACCTTCTACGTCATTGTCTCCTTCTGTATAGCTGTTTCTTTTTGAGGCGTCTCTTCCTCCTGTTCTTGTGTAAGGGTTCTTTTTCTAGAAGACCTGAGATCGTATTTTCTATGGAACAGTGCTTGCATGAAGTCAACAAACTGCTTGCAGTAATCATTGATCTCTAGATCTTCAGTGGCTCTAGCTTTTTCTTCTTCTTCTTGCAATGGAAGCCCCAATCCATCACCTTCTTGCAAAGGAAACTCAACCTCGGCACTATTTGAATAAGAAAGATATGGATCATCTTATTCATTTGGAATGTCTTCGGTAGGGCCATCCATTTGTCCTTCCAGGTACAGTGGGTGTGGTACCTAGTCTTGCTGCTCCTTCTGCACCCTTTGTAGTATTTGTAGAGGTGGCTTTCTGTATTGTGAATTATAACCCCTATTTGGAACATTTTGGAAAGACTTAGAAGATGAGTTCTTGGCTTCAAGTTCAAGCTTCACCAGCTTGCTTGAAATATTTTTGATCATTTTATTCATCTCTTCAATTTTATTTTTAGCCACCTTCTATCTTGACCAGATGTGGATACCTCTTCTTTTCCTCTCCGCCTAGCATCTTGATCTGACCTCCCCTTTGATTTTCCTGTAGAGGCGAAATTAGCCTCCACCTCCAGTGCATCGGTCTAGGCATCATCCTGGGTGGAAAACTTCCTTTCTCTTAGAGAGAGCCTGAATTCTGAATCAAATTCTGCTACAAACACCACTTTAGCAAAAATCTAGTGAGGTTTCATTTCAGCTGGAAGGCTTGAGTATAACTTGTTGAACCTTTTAATGAATTCCAGTACTCCCTCATTGTGTCTTTTTTTGAGTGCATTGAACTCTGTGAGGCAGTATATGTGGTCTTTATTTTCTCCCCATTTTCTGATAAAGGAATTTTCCATCTCCTCCCAGGTAGTAATGGAGCGGTCTCCCAAAGTTTTGAACCATTTTCTGGCTTCTCCATCTAAGGATTGGACAAAAATTCTCAAAAATACATCCAAATGTTCGACATTGAAGTTTTCTACAAAGGCACAGAATACTTCTAGGTGTTTTTGAGCTTCAATATCATTTTCCCTGTTGAAACGAGGCAGGATTTTCAAATAATCTTGAGGCATGTTGTTTAAGACCTGAGGTAATGCCAGGGGAGCATATTTATTTAACAGGAATCCCAGAACACCCATCGGAGGTGGCGGGGGTGGAGGGAGAATCTGATGTGTAAGAGGAAGTGGTGGAAGAGTAGTATGTATGACAATTGGTATATATTGAACTGAGGCTTGAGGGGTTGATGGAGGTGTTCGAATGTTAACAGCAGAAACTTCTGTGACTTCTTTAACTTCTTCAACTTCAGGAGTGGGATGAAGAAAGAAGTTGGTGGTATCTACAGATTCGGCTTCATCTTTAACTTGAATGTTTTCGAGAGAGGGGTTATCTGAAGAATAATCAAGCGTTCGCACTATGGAGTCAGGACCTTGATCTTGAGCTATTTGGGAGGAGGAGGATGGTGAGTCTTCCAAAGAGAATCTAGGGATATCTGTGTGGGCTGACTGTCTTTCTCTCCAACCTCTCTTGTATAAAATCTTTTTTGGGTCAGACACCGAAGGTGTTCTCAACTGGGATGTATCTGACCTCAGATGTGGCTTTCGGGAAGCCAGGACTAAAAATAAATTTATCTTATGAATGACAGTGGAGTCGCCAAGGTGAGGGATCTACAACTCTCAACTCTTCTTGCTCACCTGTTCTGAAGAGTGAATGAAAATTTTGTTGAGGCCCAAGGATTTATCTTTTCTCAAATTCGTTTCCCTGGCAATGGCGCCAGAAAGATGTTGTCACTCCTAGAGACAATCTCGAGTTTTACAAAGACCAATGCCTAGGACATCATAATCAGCAAGGAGCATAAAGTTCCACTGATAAGGTTTGACATGAAGGAGCTCTCATGCTATAATATCTTAAGAGAGAAGATTTGGTGAAAGTGGAACCAAGACTCTCAAAACTTAAACACAGTAAGAGTAATACTGTAAGAACAGAGTATAAACTTTGATATGTGAATGTATCAGACAATTTTAAGATAGAACGCTGAAAAGGGGGCTGAATTCTAGAATACTTCACAGAGGTTAATAAAAGGAGGGTGATGGCTGTGTAAGAAAGTGTAATGGACATTAACTGTAACGGCAGCTCGATCTAGAAACAAGTATCCACATATACTGGGCCTATACAATAATAAGAATCCATACATGAGAATGAATTTAAAGACAGAGCTCCATTGCTGCTAATATCAGAAGAATGATGGTAGAAGTAAAGAGTGAAACAGAATATCCCGCCTGAGCCATATTTAAAGTACTAGACATGAGTAAATATGAGTATCAACAATGATAAATTCACATTTAAACATATGAGCACTCGCATTCCAGAATACAGATATGAGAAGTATGGAAATGGATGAAATGAACATTTGTATTATAAAACATAAGGAAGAGCTACAAACTGTGAAGCACTCCGATCAGAATCCCCAATGTCAGCAAAACTCCTTATCATTGAATCCCAATGGGATCTTCTACATTAATATCAAAGTTCATACAAAAATACACACAGATTTCTTTTGCTAGTTAGTTCTTTTGAAAATCTAGAACCCCATATCAGTCCTTGCTTACTGCTTTTATAGAATTTTTCAATGAACATACGCGGAAAGATATTTTGGGAAAATATATTTTTCGTGTGATAGTAGGCAGTTTTAAGTCCTGATCAAAATATCAAAATTCATGATGAGAATAAAACACTTCCCATCATTTACAATCCGGTCTCATGGCCATTTCTAAAGAAAATATCATAATTGTCTATTAGAAAGTAAAATTTTCAAGAGTGAAATATTAATTTCACTCGAATATTGAAATTAAAGATAAAAATAAAAATAGGAGGCCACACAGGCCGAATCATGAATTGACACCTTCAGTGGTGGGAAAGAGTTGAGGGAGTGGCTGAAGCAGGAGGCACGATGGTTGCAGAAGAGCTGGCTAACAAACTAGCATGACTTGTACACCTCTGTCAGGTGTTGGCTACAGGCTCAGGAATTTCGGTGAAGACTTCTGCCTTAATGTAAACTTCAGTGAGTTCATCATAACTTGCCTAAGTAGGAATCTTATATTTCACTTCATGAAGAAGCGAGAACTGTTTGTCGAGGACTGAAACTATAGTTTTAGCTTTAAGTCGAGCAGACTTTTCGAAAGGTATATCAGTCTGATTCATTGCTTCCTTTAGTCGGCATTCATACATCGGTAGTGGTTGTAGGACTGCATTGGAAGGCTCCCAGCATGATCGGAGTCCTACAAGTTTTATCTTTGTCCAATCTTCCTTGAACTTCTCCAAACTAGCCGCCACCTTTTCCAAAATGTTCAAATCCATGTTGTGTGCGAACTCTTTATCTATCACCTTCTGACATTCCGCAACTTCCTTGAATCTGCTCCTGATACCTCTCTTGACGCTACTAATGAAAATTGGGTATTGTGGGTCTTGGATGTCAGCGTGTAAATCTGTGAAAGGTTCGGGTCCAAGGGCAACCCTGGATTCATGGGCTTGGGGAGTTTCAGGCTCCGATTTCTTGACCATGACTTTACAAATGACCATTATAAAAATTTAAAAGCGAAAGGAAACCAAATAGTATAAAAGGGATGGAATACCTACGAAGTAGGAATAATGCTCGGGAAAACGACGTAGGGATATTGACAACGATTGGGCAGACCTGGTATTGGGCGCTCACACTTTCACTTATACAGTAACTGTAGACAGAGAGTATTTTACCACAGTAAATCATAGAACAAGGTTATACAAGCCGAAAACAGCTCAGGAAGCGATGATAGGGTGAAGCTAGTAGGGCTGAAGTCATAAGGACACTCACACTAAGACGCATGGCATCGGAGGATTGGGTATCAGACTTTAGTTAGGTGGATATTGCGCGTCGGGTTAAATACCGGTACTGGTCTTTGTACCAGGTGTCCTAGGACTTACCTTACCGTTGGATCATGGTGACAGTTTTACCTTGGGATCAGGCCCACGAGGAACATGAAATGATCTGTAACGGCTTCAAACCCATGCCTGTTTTCCCCACAGAGTGCTTGACTCCTGGTGTCTGTCTTGCCACGTCATCAGAATTCCGGGGGGGGAACTTCCACCTTCCCCCTACCATCCATGACCCCACCGGAATGGTTCATGCTTTTCTTTATTGTGTGTGTGCCAAACACGAGCGGGTCCCACCCTATATCATTTTCTTTGTGCCTTTCAGACTTTTGTTATTTCGGTTAAGATCTTTGACATCCTCCCGCCTTATTATAAAGTGTGCTTGTCCCCTTCTCATATATGACTCATTTTGATTTTATTTCTCTCTCACACCGTTTAAAAAATTAGCCTTTTAATACTGTCGGGTAATCTTCCTTTATAATCTTTCTTAGGACATTAAGGGGTGAATGATATAATCAACACATTATTTGCTCTAGTTAATTGGCCTTTCATGTTGGCCAATACTCCTTCACACCAATTAAAATGGTTCCTCCAAAACACTCCACGGGGGTTTGCATTTGGGATTCGGTGGCCACATGTGGAGCTGCACTACCACACAATCTAGTCACAATAAATGCTATCACTTTAAGATCTAATGGCAAGATAGTTTTGATATCTATGCGATTATCCTTTAATTATGCCTCATCACTGCAATACTGTTGTTTTTAGATGGCAACAAGAAGACCTCCCTGTCTGACCCCAAACAAGGATATGTTTCCTCCTCTCTGGGAAAATCTAGTGAGGAAATAAATTTCATCTAACTCGATTTCGAGCCGGTGATCACCGATGTTGAAACATTGATCTTGAACTTCACATGCGTTTACCAGCCATGTCATCAGCTCTACCTGTGCCTTCATGCCTTGGATAGCCCAAAACTTACACAATCCACAATTCTTTAGCACACACATTGTTGTAGGATCATTCATAGCTTCATTTTCTATACCCTCATGTTCACATTCACTCTACTCTAGCATGGTGGAATAGCCTACAAATCAACACATTTGAAAGTTAGAAACCATTTGAGTGCAAAACTTGAATCATTTTTAAGAGAATTTATGAATTTTAAAAGGTTCACGGTGCCTCTACAGTTTTTATAAGGAGACAGTGGGGACGTTCACACGCGCTCCACACAAAAACCGCGGCAGCCTGATAATTTCTCCATTAAAAAATTATCAGGGTCTGTAGTTACCGCATGCATAACCTGCCGACCCCTGAAAGCGCATTTTTAAATATAAATTTCTCCCAAAAAATGAAATTTAGACTTAAAAATAGAAATTAAACGGATAGAAATGAACAAGATGATGATGTGGATTACCTAGTTCTGACGGTTCGAAGAATAGATGATCGGTTCTCCCGATAATTACTCCGAAAATTTTTAGCCAAAAGCTCTCAATTCACTGATCTGAAGGCAAAAGGTGAAAATGATTTAGTTTGAACTCCTTTTTATAGTTTTTGAATTAATAAAATATTTTATTTTATTTATTTTTTCACTTTAAAAGGCCATTTTTAAAATATTTGTACTTCTTGGAAACAGGTATGTTGACCCCTGAAAGCGCATTTTTAAATATAAATTTCTCCCAAAAAATGAAATTTAGACTTAAAAATAGAAATTAAACGGATAGAAATGAACAATATGATGATGTGGATTACCTAGTTCTGACGGTTCGAAGAATAGATGATCGGTTCTCCCGATAATTACTCCGAAAATTTTTAGCCAAAAGCTCTCAATTCACTGATCTGAAGGCAAAAGGTGAAAATGATTTAGTTTGAACTCCTTTTTATAGTTTTTGAATTAATAAAATATTTTATTTTATTTATTTTTTCACTTTAAAAGGCCATTTTTAAAATATTTGTACTTCTTGGAAACAGGTATGTGTAATCTTTCGAGTTTTTGTGTAAGATACAGGATTTTTTGGTGCAAATAATTATTTTGACGATGAGTATACTTTTAAAACTTTTTCGGGCTCTGTAAAATTATGAAAAAACGAAACCCTAGAGTTCTCTTTTAAGACCTTTTCAGACTCTCCGAGTACTTGACTATTCGAACTCGTTAAAGTAAATGAACAGTCGTCCCTTCAGTATAAGTTTACCCCTTTTCTAGACTAAAATGGACTAATTATGAAAAAGGTAAACATTGACTAATCATGGTCAATAGTGTCTCTCCTGCATTATTTTATCCTTTTTCGGGCCTGAGAGACTAAATTTACAAAAAAGAACAACCACGGAGTTTACTTATGTTTTTCTTCTAACTCCCTAAAACTGAAAAACGCTGAGTTTCTACTATATTGGACTTGTCGATTACAAACAGGGCTGAACCACTCCTTCTTAGGGTTCGATTTTAATCATAAGATGGACTCATCCGAAGGATGAGCTTGTCTAAACAAGCAAATGTTATCCTCCTCAAGCTTGTCAAAAATAAAGAGGTACTTGCTAGTAATGGTGGGGGGAAAGAGAGAAAAATATTCCAATTTTCATTCTTGTTTAGAAAGAAGCATGCCACTCTTGAACACGACACTTTGTCACACTTGTACCTGGGTTGGGAAATCCTTTATCTAATAGTTAATAAAACCACATTGAAAGTCTTCAGCCAGTTTCTGGGTATTAGCTTTAGGTCAAATGTTGCCAATCCATCTGCAGTGTCGTTATGTGTTCAATGGATAGTTCAAATGACCCATTCATTGCAAAATTTTGTCTCCATTCGCGTTGACCATCCCTGAGTCAGTCCTTGCAAATAATTTTCAAAACTTGATCTAACGGTTTCGTGTCGTGGGCTTTCCTATGACGGGTCACTTTCTATCGATATCATCTCATCATCTAGAAAGTTGATCTAGAATCCTATCAATACCTGGAATTTGCATGCCCTAATGGCAGGTTTCTCGCATTTGATGACAGGTTTCATCATTGACCTTCGATCGAACGATTATATTAGTGTTCGACTGCAAATCATTCATTCACACTTCATATATTTTACTAGAGTACTTTGAGAGCCATTTTCATTATTGGTGGTTTCTCTCACACTTGTTAACAGTGCACATCATTGACTGGTAATCAAGTGGTTCCTACCATGTTCAACTTTGACACAATCAATCACATGGATAGATTTGTACTAGTTTGGGAAGCGGAAATCAAGAACCTGGATCTATTTTCCACCATCCAGGCTGTGAGGAGTTTTATTATTCATGATACAGTAGACTACTTATGATAGATGTGGTTGCGCCCATACTGTGTCTACTTTTGATATAATATTGAAACCATATATGTACCAGAACATTTAGTTAGTTTTAATCTGAGTATGGGAATGCCTACCTCAGCGATGATATATATGCTTTCATTGAACGTTTTTACAACTTTTCGACTATTGCCCCCAATCCAATCCTCAGAATGATAAAGCACTTCACTCCTCAGAACAACCCCAGACTTCGCACTTTAGGGGGAAATCTGTTACACGTTATTTTGTCACCATGACATTTGACTATCTATATAGGTCTATCACTACCTATATTGTGCTCCCTTAGAAACCAAAAACCCTAATGTTCCTAAACCAAGTCTTGGAATTGGAAAAAAGCTCTTTAAAACCTTTAAAAGTCTACCTATGCACTTTTTCTAGCCTTTTCCTATGGGTTCACGGATACTTGTTCTATAAATTGCAGTATATTCTGCATGTTCTGCTAATAAAACCTGCAGACCCTCGTAAAAAGTCAAATGAAGGAAAAAGTAAGTTATAGAAGCATAGCTGGTCGAATATTCTCCCAACTGGAAGCTTCTAGAGGCGCGATCAGTTCAAGCTTTATCCCCCCACTCATGGAGCTTATCCCTTGGTCTATGGAGCTCAAATCCCTTCATGAGAGGAATCCATCCCCCTCTTCATGGAACTAAAACTACCTCCATTTCCCTATAAATTGAGCTCAAGTTTCAGTCTCAAAGGTAGATTATAGACATGGTAGCTTGTACATGTTAGTTGCTGAAGAAATTCCCAAGAGTACATACTCTCTACACTAGTTGTTATTGACATGAGAATGATCACACCCTTATGTCCATAACTCCATGCTAGTATTTAGAGAGGAAGGTTTGTCAAACTGAAGGAGGAACGATTGTTCAAGACCCCGGGAAAAATTTGTACGACATCAAGGCATAAAGTTGTAAGATTACTCTTTTTATATACAATAATACATATGGATATCCTTTTCTCATTGAGTTGTTCTTGTGCTTATTGAATAACATCAATAATTAGACTACTGGATCACTAAGTTGGATTATCTTTTCTTAATTATTATATGTTGTGAGTGCTTTGAATCTTTTGTCTTGTCTTTGATTGCAGATTCTACTTACTGAAGAAGCCTCTTTGGAGCGACTGGACAAAAGACTGCACCGAACGTTGGATTTCAAGGTAGGGGCATGTCCTCTCTCTTTTATTATAATAATTATGAATTACAATTAATCTAGAGAAAGAGGTTTCCAAATGGATGTTTGTTTCTACCTATTCGTTGAATACTAGGGAGATCACTCTTGTTCGCAAGAGGGATTAATCCGTATAATAGGATCTGGGCAAAGTTATCTGTTATGAATCTAATTCATAACTAATAGAATAAATACAAATAAATGTAATTGCTAAATAATCAATTAGGATTATGTTAAGTATTCATTAGTTAACTGAAAAGGCATGCCTAAAAGACATGCTTGTTCATGAAAGGTCACCTGCATAGGTATAAAAGCAGGGCCTCATTGTAACTTTCAATCATCTTATTCATATCATATCAATAAATATTTATTATTATAAATACCTCTTGTGTATTTTTATAATTAAAGCCATTTTTTCTATTAAGCCAACAAATCTAAAAGTCTTGCTGCTATAGAAACCAAATATATAAGTTTCGTTGCTACAGTGGTATCAGAGCCATATCGGAGCCATATTGGGGACAAGTTGAAGCAATGGAACATAAAATCGTTCTACAAGCCTACGAACGTAGTTTACAAGCCTATGGACATAGTTTACCACACTATGTGTCAGTACGTGGAGATCATGAGCAATTAGAAAAGTCGTGTGAAGAAAGTGAAAAAATTAATAAAATTCTAGAAAAGCTTCAACAATTAGAGAATTCATGTGCAGAAGTCACAAACTGTTTTAAAAAAATTTATGCAGTAATCCATAATAAAGAAGAGGAACAATTTCATAAAAATGTGGAAAAAGAAAAAGAAGAAAATCATGAGAAACAAAAAGATGAAAAATGTTGTAATAATGAGAAGATAGTTAATTATGCCAAGGGAAAATCAAGTAGAACATCCATGGAAAATTCAAGCAAATATACTCCCCCACCAATGCGTAATAAAGGAAAACAACCAACTAATATTGAAGGAAAAAAGGAAGAGAAATGTTGGAAGTGTAGAGACAAATATTTCGCAGGACATAAATGTGCCTTTTATACTAGAAATATCATTGCCAGCAATAGTAAAGAAACAAAAAAATATGACTCTGATCTTGATAGGAATAAAGCCACTAAAGATGTTGAAGACAATGAGGAAAAAGAAAAAGCAGCTAATGAAGAATTCAAGCACAGCCCGCAGAACTATATTCAATTTGAGCATGAAATTTCTCCCTTTATTTCCTCTAAACTCACAGCAGAAGATACAATTGCAGATGAGGATATAGGAGTTTTAGGGTTAAGCGAAGAGAGTCATGGCGGGACCATAAAAAATGAATCTCCAGAAATTATTCACGAAAATTTACTAATTTCTGCAAAAAAACATGTTATGACAATGGCAGATTATGATGATGATGTAGGTGTTAAATGTAAAGATGATTCTGCTAGCTAGAAGACTATTGAAGAAGCTGGAAAAAGTGATGAACAACAGAGTGTTTCATCCTATTTTTTGAAAGAAACTTGTGAAGAAACAAACATACCTCAAGACACAGATATAGAACCAAATGCTGTATCGAATCACTCCAAGGCAATCTCGGTTGAAAGGTTGCCCGACGAATTTTGTCTTTTACAGCATAATTTGTCTGACAAAATGATGGCTTCTTTTTCAGCTGGGAAGTTAAGTGAAAATATTGTTGCAGATAACAACGCTAAGAAGCCAAGCAAAGGTGTTAATCCTGACAAGGCAGTAGTAATGGGTGTTTCCATACAGGGTGGCATTCTTAAGGGTGATGTAAAGGAGTTACTCCTACTTGATGTCAATCCATTATCTCTTGGAATAGAAACTCTTGGTGGAGTAGCTACCAAGCTTATCACTAGGAATAAAACTATACCAACCAAGAAGAGTCAAGTGTTCTCCACTGCGGCTAATGGTTAGACACAGGTTGGAATTAAAGTACTTCAAGGAGAACGTGAAATGGCAGCTGACAACAAGGTTCTTGGCCAGTTTGACCTTGTTGGCATTCCTCCAGCACCACGTGGTGTTCCCCAAATAAAAGTTACCTTTGATATTGATGTGAATGGCATAGTGAATGTATTTACACGTGATAAGGCCACTGGTAAGGAACAGGCTATTACCATTCAGCCTTCCGGAGGACTTTCAAAGGCCGATATACAGAATATGGTTAAAGAGGCGGAGAAGTATTCTCAAAAAGATCAAGAGAGAAAGAAATTGATTCAACTGCTTATGCCTCAAGTCATGAAACTCGGGCCACATTTCAGGGCTTCATTAGAGAGTTCCCAAGACCATGAAGGATCTGGCAAATGCAAAGATATCAATCCACAAGTCAAATATCCAACATCGAAACCTCATCCCTGTTCGCCCAGATTTTTAGCGACCTCTCTGTTGTGCCTTTCTGGGTTTAATACCCCCTACCTGTCAGTCGGTTCTCTCGATCCAACTTCCATGTGGTTGTCGGCATTTTTTAACTCAGTGTTCTTAATAAGAAGACCTTCTCATCACTCATCTGAGTGAAGTCTTTCGGGTGATTCACGGAACGACAAAAAAGGCGAGGTGCAAAGTTGTCAATTCAGTGTTGTCTGCAACATTATGGCCAAACAAATTCATTGATTATATTTCTGATACGCTGCAATGATATAATGTGGGCATGTGATCAACGAGATGAATGGCTTGGCTCTCCCCGAATGGCATATGGTCAAGTGATTCGATATGGGGTGTTATTTAATTACTACGATCAACATTTTTTTCAAACAGTGTATCGGTGAATCGTCTTTCAAACGGTGTATGGTGAATTGTAAATTATATTCATAAATTAAAGGAATTTCTCTTCTCTTCTTAGAAAAGAAGGAATTTTCGCTTGACAGTTGCATGTACTCAAAATCATATTGGGAACAAGAACGCGAACTATTGTGGCAAGCAACAATTCCTCATAATCTTCCTGTGGAATGACAGAACACTATTCTCAAGTATATATGCGGCCGTGATCAGCTTTTCTTTCAGGCAGAGAATAATTGCGGGACCAATCCATGATAGGCTGCATAAATTTATTGGACGGATTTTTCTACCGTCACGTCATTTAAAAAAAACAAAAACAAAAAAAACTGATTACTGGTGGTAATATGGTCAATTCAAAACGGCGGACGATTGCATTCATTTATGTTGATAAGTTGTAATGTTTGTTGGATGGTGAGTTAGGTTTGATGGATATATGTTTTTTACAACCTTTATACTCTATAGTTATAATATATCTATATATATATATATATATATATATATATATAATATATATAATTTTATAATTATATATTTATTTATTTATTAAAAATAAATTATTAATTTAAATAATTATTAAAATATATATATATATATATATATATATATATTACAAAAAAAAAAAACATGGATTTAGGACAGTGTACAAGTGAAAAAAATACAAGGAAGGTACCAGTGATGAATGACATGCCTAGCAGATAATCCCCAGTGAAGAAAATTGTCGAAAGATTAAGCTTTGAGGACAAAGCTTTTCGAAGAAGGAGGCAATGTTATGAATCTAATTCATAACTAATATAATAAATAAAAATAAATTTAATTGCTAAATAATCAATTAGGATTATGTTAATTAGTCATTATTTAACTGAAAAGGCATGTCTAAAAGACATGCTTGTTCATGAAAGGTCACCTGCATAGGTATAAAAGCAGGGCCTCATTGTAACTTTCAATCATCTTATTTATATCATATCAATAAATATTTATTATTATAAATACCTCTTGTGTATTTTTATAGTTAAAACCATTTTTTCTATTAAGCCAACAAATCTACAAGTCTTGCTGCTACAGAAACCAAATCTACAAGTTCCGTTGCTACATTATCCATCATCGCGTTCTTTTGTTTCTCGAGGGCCTCCTCGAGCAATAATTTGATAGGATATCCTGCTCCCTCATCTTTCTTTTCTTCAACCATGGGACGTCGTCTGGGTTTGCGAGGCTGATCTTGCAAGGGTTCAACCAGATTGAGCCCTAACTCCTTATACCTTGATCTCGTTGGGGACATGCAAAGAAAAACATAGAAAGAGCAGACCGCTCTAATACCACTGATCCGGATTTATGCAAGAACACAATAATATATAGAAAGAAACATAAACACAAATATGCAGCGGAAGTAAAACTTCATTTCATTAATATCAAATAACAGAAATATGCTTACATACATAATGGAAATAAACTAGCTAGGGCGTTGATAGATTATCTCCGAGAAGAGATGTGGCGGCGACAATCCTCTTAACTGTCTTACAATGAGGCTTGAAGGCCTATTTATTGTTAAGAAACAATGGAAAACTCTAAACATCCAAAAACCTAACTCTAGGAGATGAAGCACCAAAATTGTGGGCCCCGTTTGGGTAAATTGGTACATCAATCTTCCCGGAGACGTAAATTTGGCATACGATTTTCGTTTGATTTGCTCAATACCTCGTTAGAAATATTAATCCGCGGACTACAAATTTTGAGTGAGCAACATTGGTTTACAACCCTTGTTGCTCCCAGTTTTCCCAAAAAACATCGTTTAGGGCCTCAAAATGGCTCTGAAAGTTTAGGACCTGAAAAACTGCTAAAAATAGTAAGTTGTGTTGAAACTGAAACACTGAAAGAACCGATGGTGAGGGTCCAAATGGAATAGGTGTGTGGCCACCAATATCCACCTAGATCAGAATATGACACAAATTGGTCAATGGAAAATTCAGCCACAAATCCTCCCAAGAGGCGATTGATCTAACGGTCTACCACGCGAGTAACCTTATTGTCAAACTTCTGTACTTGCTAGATCAATTCAGGAGTCCATATAGAATTACCATATCCTTGCGTTGTGTTAGATCGTAAGTGCGTGACTTGCCTTTTTATGGTGGAACAAGGAATGTTGTCTTTTTTATGTAAGAGTTTGAGTAAAAGGTGCCTGAGGATCATAGATACGAATATTTTTACTTCTCATTGAGGTCCACTCCAACCCGATGGCAAGGCGCACAAAAATAGAGTTTAGGATAATTTAAGGAGTTCTGTAAATTGATAAGGTATGGGTTTGGTCATGTAGACATGAAGATCACAGAGAAGTATGATGGTCAGAAATATCCTCGCGAACACTTATCTCATTGGATCGTAGCTTGGGGTCCAAAACCTCAACCATAGTGGGTGCACATGTTCTTTCATTCCATGGATACATTACCTCAGCAGTGGTATCTTGAAAGAGAGTTTCGCCATGGCACTACAGATAGGGATGAGAGGATGGAAGGATTCGTGTTAACTTATAGCTTCACTAATGACTGGGAGTGTATTAATGAGGCTCTTCAAGAAGTGAAAGCAAGAGTATTCTGAATTACCAAGGAGATAAGGGCATTGGTATAGCTTGTGTTATCACTCCGCCAGATTCCCAAGGCTGAGGAAGGAATCCCAACAGAGGTAACAACAAACCAAGCTTTTGACTTGGTATCTAGCCCTACCAAGTTAGAGAGGGCTCTCTCCACAAAGGGTCACATCCAGGAGGGCTGGAGAAATTAGGATTTTAGGCTAGATAATGAGTGTAAGGGTTTGATATGATTTGGGGTTGGGCTCACTGAAACGAGGATTAGGTCAAGGGGACTAGATTACGGCCAATGAGATGAAATTGCAGTCCATTCGATGGGGCAAGGTAGGTATAAGGTTTAACACTTAAAGGTGATTTTGGTGATATGAATAGACCGTTGAGGAGCTAGGAAGAGCATATGAGATGAATTCTCCCTAAACTGAAAAAAATGGACAAATTATGCAAAATTTCCCAAAACAGAGCATGAAAAACATGAATTCTTCCTTTCAACTTGAAATTAAGCATATCATAGACATCAAAATGTTTTATGAACTTACAATACATTCATACAAATGATCACAGAGAAGAAACTATGTCAAACATTCATACCACGTGAATCCCAAATAAATAGCTGTAATTTGTCATTAACATCCAGGCCAAAATGTTTCTTGATCAATAAACAAACTTTAAAAATGATACCCAATTCAACCCACCTCTTGACTCCTCTGAAAACCTGAGCTAAATAGACCTCAAACCACCTCCTCTCATCCTCATGGGTCGATTCCATGAGGTGAAAGAGATATTACATGAAAATTTGAACTGAAATCTAGAGTGTAGGATGAGAAAAGTGACTCATTCCTATCTCTAGGAACTGATTCATTACACCTCAACTGATTGAATAACCTAATGTATCTACCCAAGATAAAAATAAAAACATGAATTTTACATTCATCTTGACCATTTACATTAGTCATTTCTCATTTCCCAAGGTGAAAAGTCAAACTGGAGAAAAATTGTTGAAGACTATGAAAATTGGAAATTTCCTAGCAAACGCACAGCGTGTAAGCAGAAAAAATAACCTATTTTCAAATTTGGCTTTGAGTGCCTTCCTAGTGTCTCAATCAGCTCCATGATAGCTCATTGGAAAGATCTCTGAGTCTAGTTTCAAAAAATACCTCCAGTTTCCAAAATGATGCTCATTTGCCCTGTCAAAAACTTAATCTCCCAAGACTGGTAAATGCACAGCGAGTAGGCCAAAAAGGAGGCAGAAACATGAAATTTTGGTGGTTTTTTTCATTTTTGAGGGACTAGTTCTCCTCCAAATCTTATGAAAATTGCTAGGGTTTATGTCCTCATCATTATGAACATTATGGTGGTAGTCATTTGTCATTTGGAGGCCCCAAAAAAGAGCGCAGTGTGCAGGTCGGTGCACCTTTGGAAAAATTTCTATGTTGAAAATTGCAAAAATTTACTGAAATGAACATAAGTGCAAAAATGTGACAAAATTATGAGGGTACTTGCTTATTCAGTGCTTGACGCATGGAGTGACACCTCAAAAAGTACGTCTAACTTCTCTTTCTTCTTTTTCTTGGTCAAAGGTTGAATTTTTGCATGGGCTCGTTTGAGCTTGGCCCTTGCAATTTTGTTCCGCATGGCGTAGTGCTTTGCCATTTCCCTCTGAATGTTATCGTACTTTTGAGATTTTTCCAAGAGCTGCTCTAAGTGTTAGTTGACCCTCTCAAACCATACTTCTTTGTGCTCATAAATTTCTATGGCAAGCTTTTCATCTAAGGTAAGTTGGTCTGCTAGCTCAACTTCCCTTTGTTTCTCTAAGGTTAGAGCTCTTATCATCCCTCTAGTCCTTGGTCTCTATCTTGGAGGTTGTTCCTCCTCATCATTTGGTCCACCATACTTCTCTAGTGTCTCTTCAAACAAGGCTTTAGCCTTCTCTGCATCTCTTTGTGCTTTGATGCATCTCATTTCATCAATGGTGTGTTTGGTGTCAAACCCTAGGGATATGATGGAATTGAAGGTGAGTGTATGAAGTGAGGGTTGTTGTGATGAAATTGGAGGAGTTTGGGAATAGGGATTTGTAATATGAGGGAGGTGATAGAGGTAGTGATTATGAGGGGTTTTAGAATAGGAGATTTAATTGTAGGTAGGGTGTAGAGAGTCTAGGTAAATGAAAACCTAAGACTTAGGGTTTTGAAGGATATGATAGTTTAGGGAAAGAGGATATCAGTGTAGGGATTGGAGAAAGTGTTGTGTGATATTAGGAAACGTATATGAAGGCTAAGGGACTAAGATAATTTGTAAATTAGGTTTTAATGAAAACTAGGGTTTTGAAATAGAAGGAGACACTGAATTCCCTTAGGCAAACTTCACACATCAAAATGACATTTGATAAAATGTAGTGAATCAAATTTGTTACTTACTAACTTGTTGGAGGCATGAAGAATTGTTGTTAAAGGTTTGGAAGTGAATTTGTGAGATTTTAAGGTATGGCAGTTAATTTTTTAAGAAATTGGGCAAACGCGCAGCGTGCCTGGAAATAGCAGAGCGTCGTTGATAAATACACTGCAATTTCAATCAAACACGCAGCGTCCCTGGCAAACGCGCAACGTCCCCGCAACACCTTTTTGAAAACCACCTTTGGAGGCCTTATCGGTGTCCAAATTGGGCCCATGATAGCTTGTTGGAAATCTTATCATCTCTAATTTCCAAATATACCTTTGGTTTTTTGTTTGGAGTTGATTTTCCTTGTCAAAAAATTATTTTCTTGAGACTGGTCAAAAAGTGTTGAATGAAGGTGTAGAAATGTAGAGTGATGTTGCAGGCAACGTTTGGAGTCCTTCCGCAACTCCAAATTGAGCTCATGATAGCTCATTGGAAAGATCTCATTTTCTAGTTATCATTTGACTCATCAAGAAAGTCATGTTGACACTCCAGATTTGAGAAAACGTGATTTTCCCAAGGTTACTGTACAAGTGTAGCAACTCTCCTATGGCACCTGTGTTTTTTGACATTTCTCTAAAACCATGAAACCAGTGTAAAATATGAAGGATTTTTTTCTTTCTTGACCTATGAGGGACAAAAAAATCTCTCACTTTTGTTAAATTCATCTCTGTTTGGTTAGAAACACAGTTTGAAGGAAACTTGACCCTATGAGTGACAAATGACTTGACTCTTGGAATGACTTCTAAAAAAATGATGGAGACATGATCTTATGAGTTGGAATGGCCTCATACTTGCTGATATGACCTACCTTATGCCTCCTCTCCTAAAATGTCTCGTTTCCATAGCAAACCCTAACTTAGTGGGACAGGAAATTAGGGTTTGGTGCTTGTGAACAATGATGACTTGGGCACCCTTGAGAAAAATGGTTAAGAAATGAAGCAAGGTCAATGAAAATGATGGAGATGAGGTGAAAGTAGAGTAAAATAAGGTAGGATGGGTGGGATGCAAATATCAATGCTAACATCAGCTCCAGCTGGGGAAGATAGCTCAGAAGGAGGTGTCTAGAACCGCAGATCTCTGAATTTGTAGATCAATGCCTTATCAATTGGGCATGGAGTCCAATCTTGAAACTAAAACTAAAAACATACTGCAAACTTCAATCCACACTAACAGATCATCAAAGCCTTAGGGCCTTCACCTCAAGCTTCACACCTTGATGAATTCTGTCAACACTTGTTGAAAATAAAATAAAATCAAACTGAAATGATACCAACCTACTCTAATTTGCTACACAATTTTTGATTAGGTGAAATGATCCTTCCAATGTAACCAATCCAGGAGATGGCTACTTACTGAAGTTATACTCTCACTTTACTTGGGTGGGAAGAATGATGTACATGTAGGCAACTCACAATAAAAACTGAAACCAAGAATTATGCTAACAAACAAGACAACATTCATCTTCTCCAATGATTGCAAAAGACTATCGAAGGGATCTTGAAAATCCTAAAGCATTACCTTGTCTTGAGATGCAGCAACATAAATACAAGTACTCCCTTCATTCTGATCTGAAAGAGAACTTGGTTGTTGATCGATAGGAAGGCATGGGGAAGTATAACCTTATGTTATTTGAGTATTAGCTGTAAATTCCTCAAGCTTGAGAAATTCTGACTCAATCTCTAGCATTTTATCTCTCTCTGGTTCATACTCATCAATTCATAGTATATGTCATCCCTAAAAAAGAAACATTCTTCAACATTATCAAAGATGACAGCCTTATCATCTTCATGAAAGAAAACAGTATCTGCTAGCTCATATCCTTGTAGGAAATCATCATCATAAATTGGTTTATTCACAACAATATCTTGTATAATTTCATCAATCTCCTTATCGAAATTATCTTCATATTTATCGTACTTAGGCAAATCAAGTTCAGGAGAAACTTTATCAAACATGAACATTGAAAAAGGAGATTGTCTTTCTTCATGATGATCTACAAATCTAGTTTCAGGATTGTCCTCATTTAAACTTAGATTTTCATTTTCAATAATGGAAGAAGTTTTACCAACATTTTCTTCACTATGTGAACACGGCAAACCTGCTTTAGCTTAGACTATAATATGAATTTTCAGGAGTTGATCTATCTCATCTTCAGAAAGAGGAGAAAGTACTTTTTTTTTCTTTTGATAACACAATAATTGTCTTCTTTCTCTCCTAAAGATTCACAAGGATGTTGAATATCTTCTTCAACCTTTGGCTGATCAACTTCTTGTATTATTGCAAGAATTGTCTCCTGTGGCAAGTATTTATTACATCAAGACAATATATATCATCCTTTTCTTCCATGAGAGAAAACACTTGCTCTTTTTGGTGATGAAAATGATTGTCATGCAAAGGCTCAAGGATCTCTTCATCCAAGGAGGAAACTGTTATTTCTTGTTGGGAGGAAAAAACATTAAGGGATTCTATGAGCTCATCATCTAGACACTCTTCATTCCCATACAAATTTTCAAGAAACTCAATGAAATTATCATAGATCTCACAACAACTATCAATCATCCACAAGGAAGAATTAGAGCTTTGATAATGTTGAAAGAAAATTGAATGAAAGTCCTTTAGAGAATATAAACTAGCATATGGTAGTTCCTCATACCATGATCTCGATTTTTCCTCCAAGGTAGCCATAAACATCTTCAGGGAACAATCTTCAGGAAACTCAATCTTTAGTTTATGAATATGCAAATGAAATTTGACCAAATGCAAACTAGCATCTTCACCGTCTTGACCCTTAAACTTTGACAGTCCTTATTGCCAATCTATACGAGGAATACGGTTCGAAAAACCAGGAATATGAGCTCGATTTGTAGGAGCATACCTTCGAGTAATCAAATTTATTTTCACAACTGTGAGTTCACCAAGAATATCTTTAGACTATTGGCTCTTGAAGACTGGAGTCACCATGAAATGTTGATTTCCTAGATCTTTTAGTCAATGGAGTCGCCAGGTGAATGGTTCAGCCTTAATATGTGTCTCACTATTGTTCACCATCAACAATTAGATCTAAATCTTTGTCGTTCTTTCCCAAGGAAGATCTGATATTTCGTTCCCCGGAAACGACGCCAGTATGTTATCACTCAGCTAGATTCCCAAGGCTGAGGAAGGAATCCCAACACAGGTAACCACAAACCAAGCTTTTGACTTGATATCTAGCCCTACCAAGTCGGAGAGGGCTCTCTCCACAAAGGATCACAGCCAGGAGGGCTGGATAAATTAGGATTTTAGGCTAGATAATGGGTGTAAGGGTTTGATTTGATTTGGGGATGGGCTCACTGAAACGAGGATTAGGTCAAGGGGACTAGATTATGGCCAATAAGATGAAATTGCAGTCCATTTGATGGGGCAAGATAGGTAGAAGATTTAACACTTAAAGGTGATTTTGGTGATATGAATAGACCGGTGAGGAGCTAGGAAGAGCATATGAGATGAATTCTCCCTAAACTGAATAAAATGGACAAATTATGACAAATTTCCCAAAACAGAGCATGAAAAACATGAATTCTGTCTTACAACTTGAAATTAAGCATATCATAGATATGAAAATGGTTTATGAGCTTACAATACATTCATACAAATGATCACAGAGAAGAAAATATGTCAAACATCCATACCACATGAATCCCAAAGAAATAAATGCAATTTTTCATTAATATCTAGGCCAAAATGTTTCTTGATCAATATACAAACTTTCAAATTGATGCCCACTTCAACCCACCTCTTGATTCCTTTGAAAACCTGAGCTCAATAGACCTCAAACCACCTCCTCTCATCCTCAAGGGTCGAATCCATGAGGTGAGGGAGATATTACATGAAAAGTTGAACTGAAAGCTAGAGTGTAGGATGAGAAAAGTGACTCATTCCTATCTCTAGGAACTAATTCATTACACCTCAACTAATTCACTTACCTAATTGATATACCCTAGATAAAAGTAAAAACATGACTTTTACATTCACCTTGACCATTTACATTATTCATTTCTCATTTCCCAAGGTGAAAAGTCAAACTAGAGAAAAAAATTTGAAGACTGTGAAAATTGGAAATTTCCTGGCAAACGCGCAGCGTGCAAGCAGAAAAAAATAGCCTGCTTTCAGAGCTAGTTTTGAGTGCCTTCCCGATGTCCCAATCAACTCCATGGTAGCTCATTGGAATTATCTATGAGTCTAGTTTCCAAATCTACCTCTAGTTTCCAAAATGATGCTCATTTTCCCTGTCAAAAGCTTGACCTCCCAAGACTAGTAAGCGCACAACGAGTAGGCCAAAAAGGAGGCAGAAACATGAAATTTTGGTGGTTTTTTTGCATTTTTGAGGGACCAGTGCTCCTCCAAATATTATGAAACTTGCTAGGGTTGACGTCCTCACCATTATGAACATGATGGTGGTGGCCATTTTTCATTTGGAGTCCCCATAAAAGAGTGCAACATGTAGGTCATTGCGCCTTTGGCAAACTTTCTATGTTGAAAATTGCAAAAATTTACTGAAATGAACATAAGTGAAAATATGTGCCAAAATTATGAGGGTACTTGCTCATTGAGTGCTCGAGGCATGGAGTGACACCTCAAAAATTATTTCTAACTTCTCTTTCTTCTTTTTCTTGGTCAAATTTTGAATTTTCACATGGGCTCGTTTGAGCTTGGCCCTTGCAATTTTGTTCCTCATGGCATAGTGCTTTGCCATGTTCCTCTGAATGTCATTATCCTTTTGAGCTTTGGCCTAGAGCGGCTCCAAGTGTTAGTTGACCCTTTCAAACCATACTTCTCTATGCTCATTTATTTCTGTGGAAAACTATTCATCTAAGGTAATTTGGTCTGCTAGCTCAGCTTCCCTTTGTTTCTCTAAGGTTAAAGCTCTTTTCAGCCCTCTAGTCATTGGTCTCTATCTTGGAGGTTGTTCCTCCTCATCATCTAGTTCACCATACTTCTCTAGTGTCTCTTCAAGCAAGGCTTTAGCCTTGTCTACCTCTCTTTGTGCTTTGATGCATCTCAGTTCATCAATGTTGTGTTTGGTGTCAAACCCTAGGGAGACGATGGAATGGAAGGTGAGTGTATGAAGTGAGGATTGTTGTGATGAAATTGGAGGAGTTTTAAAATAGGGTTTTGTGATATGAGGGAGGTGATAGGGGTAGTGATTATGAGGGAATTTAGGATAGGGGATTTAATTGTAGGTCGAGGGAGCCTAGGTAAATGAAAACCTAGGACTTGGGGTTTTTAAGGATATGATAGTTTAGGGAAAGAGGATATCAGTGTAGGGATTTGAGAAAGTATTGTGTGATATTAGGAAATGTATATGAAGGCTAATGGATTGATATCAATGTGTAAATTATGTTTTATTGAAAACTAGGGTTTTGAAATAGAAGGAGACCACAAATTCCCTTCGGCAAACTTCACACATCAAAATGACATTCGATAAAATGTAGTGAATCAAATTTGTTACTTATTGACTTGCTGGAGGCATGAAGAGTTGTTGTTGAAGGTTTGGAAGTGAATTTTTGAGATTTTAAGGTCTATCAGAGAAATTTTGAAGCAAATGGGCAAACGCACAGCGTGCCTGGAAAATGAGCAACGTTGTTGATAAATACACTGTAATTTCAGTCAAACGCGCAGCGTCCCTACATCACCTTTTTGCGGACCACATTTGGAGGCCTTCACAGTGTCCAAATTTGGCGCATACTATCTCGTTGGAAAGCTTATCTTGTCTTATTTCTAAATATACCTTTGGGTTTCTATTTGGAGTTGATTTTCCTTGTTAAAATTTGATTTTCCCAAGACCGGTCAAAAAGTGTTGAATGAAGGTGCATAAATGCAGAGTGATGTTGCAAACACCTTTTGGAGGCCTTCCTCAACTCCAAATTGAGCTCATGATAGCTCATTGAAACTCTCTCTCTGTCTAGTTATCATTTGACTCATCAAGAAAGTCATTTTGACACTCTAGCTATGAGAAAACTTGATTTTCCCAAGGTTAATCTAGAAGTGCAACAACTCTCCTATGGCACCTGTGTTTTTTGACATTTCTCTAAAACCATGACACCTGTGTAAAATAGGAAGGAGGTTTTTCTTTCTTGACCTATGAGGGAAAAAAAATTCTCTCACTTTTTTTAAATTCATCTATGTTTGGTCAGAAACACAGTTTAAAGAAAAATCGACCCTATGAGTGACAAATGACTTGACTCATGGAATGACTTCTCAAAAAATGATGGAGACATGATCTTATGAGTTGGAATGGCCTCATACTTACTAATATGACCTACCTTATGCCTCCTCTGCTCAAATTTCTTATTTTCTTATGACATGATTTATTAAAAAGTTATTATAGAGGTCTATGTGAGTAGCTTATGTTACTTAGTGCAATAGATCAATAAGATTGTTGAATAATATAAACAACATAAGAAAATGAAAACACATTCAAACACATCAACACAACAATAATTTAATAACGGATTTCACCAGATATCCTGGCTACGTCTCCGGGTCCTTAGCTTCCAGTCCTGGATGGTTTATTTTGTCTTCAAAATGCTTTTACAGGTATGAGCTCAAAAACAAAAACTCAAATGAGAAAATGGACCTCACCATTGCGACAGGCTCAAAATTTCGAGTAAAACGAGTATAAACTTGCCTATATTTTGCCACTGTGACCTCCAGACCCCTTGGAGAAATTCAAAACCACCTCTGCCTTTCAGAAAAACCACCTTTCCTGCACAAAAAACCACCTCGAACTGCAAGCTGGTAGTTTCCACTGATTCGACTCTGCAAACGTTGAAAAGAGGTTTCAGTGGCTTGGTTTTCCAAGCTCCACCATAGACGAATTGATCATCGACTATGTTGTGAAGGCATTGTATTATATGTTGTGGAAGGTCGGCGGGTCGAAACCTCCACCCGACCCTTCCGTCATACCTCTGTTGGTTTATATGTATATATATATATATATATATATATATATATATATATATATATATATATATATATGTGTGTGTGTGTGTGCGCTTGTTTCTTATTATAACAATTAGTTAATAGATGGTAGGGTTGATTGCGGGCGAGTACGGCCTTTTTCTGTGTTCTTAGGTTGGAAATAAATACAATGTATTTGCAATCAATACTAATTGAAATCATGGCTCAACCGGTGAGAAGAATCCAGTGAATTCTTAACATTCCGGGAGGCCAGGGGTTCGATCCTCCCTAATCCCCAAAATTTTGGAAATGAGGCCATATTGGGAAAAATCCGGGTTGCCACGTGTCAGCCCCGAATTGGCCTGTTCCAACCAATCAAAATCTGACACGTCACTAATCTACTAACATCACCCTGGACGTGTGGTGTATTCTCGGGATGACATGTGTTTTGCTGACATCATCCTGACCGTTGACTTGGCCTTTGACTTTGAATTTATCATTTTGCCCTAATTTGTCATAAAATTTGATAGGCCACATTTTCTTCATACAAACTCAGTTTTACGCACCGTTCACACCATTGGAATCCTATTGACGATCAGTTCAACTTGATCCTATTTTCATCTGCATTTGAAGAGTTTGATCTAGAGGAAAAATTGAATCCATTTTGAATCACTCCTCCCCACTAGAAGCTTTTGGACCACCAAAAGTTGGTTTTAGCTGTCGAGTAAGTGAGGATATGTTTCCTTCACTTTTCCAATTTCTATCCATCGTGCTTTACTTGGATTTGTACCTTTAAGCCCAAATCGAAGATACTCAACATCTCCTCATCGTGAAGTTCTTATCCTCCTGTAGAGAAATGTGTCCTCTTGCAACTTGCTGAGATACTCTGGTGAAAAATCTTTGATGGAAGGTACCTGACTTTTCTCTTCTGGATCTTCAATCATTGAAGGCTCATACAATTGCAAGTTTTCAATATTTACGATGGAATAAAACTACATATAAGATGGTAGATCTAGGCGCAAAGCATTCTCACCAATTTTGTCAAGAATTTTGAAAGGACCATATCTAATTGTTTTCAACCTTTTACCTTCCCCTTGAAGTCTTTCTTTGCTGATGTACAACCAGACTTGATCACCAACTTGAAAACTATGCTCAACTCGATGCTTGTCATGCCTCACTTTATACTTTGCTTAGTTCTTTTCCAATTGTTCCTGTACTGCCTGGTGAATTTCCTGGATCTGTTCAATGAACTTGGTTACTTTGTCCACATCGTTGTGTCCATCAACTCTTATGTCTTTACGAAAGACAAAATCCAAGGGAGACTTTGGTACAAAACCAAAACAAGTCTCAAACGAAGGTCTTCGAGTATAAGGATGTTTCGCATGGTTGTAAGCATGTTGTACACAACACAAATGCTCATCCCAAAGCTTAGGATGCTTGTTGCAATAACCCCGAAGCAACTGTACCACTGTCCTATTTACCACTTTTGTCTGGCCGTCGGTTTGCGGATGAAATGTCGTGCTCTTCTTTAACTTTGTGTCCATGAGTTCCCATAAAATTGACCAAAATTTCCCGACAAATCAAGAATCTCGATAAGATACAATAGAGGTGGGTAACCCAAAATGAACCCATACATTTTGAAAGAACAACTTTGCATTTTGTTCAGCTATGACCTGTTTAGTACATGGTGTCAAAATACACATCTTACTAAACCTATCCACAACTACATACAAATAATCATGTTGTTTTCTAGACATTGGCAATCCCCCAACAAAATCCATGGATAAACTTTCCCAAGGAGGAGAAGGAATTGGGAGTGGATTGTACAAGCCTAATTTTCTGTTACTTGGCTTGCTTATAGCACATTAGTACATCCTTTAATATATCTTGAAATTGTTTCATTCATTCGTGGCCAATAGCAGAATCTTTGTAATTGTGAAATTGTTCTACTTACACCAAAGTGACCTGAAATTAGAGAAGTATGTGCTTCTCAATTCACATTAAATCTTTCAGATTGTGGAATGCATAATTTTCCCAAATGATATAAGAGTTTGTTCTTTATGAAATAATACAATTCTTCTACCTGCTTGCCATGACTTAAAGTTGCATATACATCCTTAAAATCTGTGTCTTGAGCATATTGTTCAATATAGCTTTTGTGCATTACTGAATTATGCTTAAGAATTGTTGATGCATTTATGATTGGTCTTGATAGCATGTCTGCAACCTTATTATGTATGCCTTTCTTATATATGATTACAAGATGAAATTGTTGTAAGAAACCCATCCAACGATAGTGTCTTGATTGTTTCAATTTAGTTTGTGTGTAAATATTGTAGTGGTTTATGATCTGTATGTATGATTGTTTCTTTTCCCATTATGTTATGTTTCTTTAACACTCTATTCTAATGCATATAATTCCTTATCGTATGTAGGATAGTTAACTACTTTTGATGTGAATTTCTTAGAATGAAAGAATATAGGCTTTATGTGTTGCATCAACACTACCCCCATGGCATATTCACTTGCATCTGTCTCGATCTCAAATGGCTGTTGAAGAACTAGCATTGTACTGATTCTTTCTTTCAATGTGTCAAAGGCTTTCTGATGTTTTCCTCCACACTAAAACACCTGTTTCACACTTGTCAAAGCATGTAGAGGAGCTGTAATCAAAGAAAAGTTAGAAATAAACTTTCTCCAGTATTGTTTTTCCTCTAAGAAACATCTAACTTCTGTAGTAGTCTTGGGCTTAGGCCAATTTACAATGACTTCGACCTTAGAGGGATCTATCTTCAATTCACCACCCCCTACAATATAACCCAAGAAATTTAAAGATGTCCTACCAAATTCACATTGACAGTTTTACATAGATATTTTCTCTTTTTAACACATCTAAAACCTGTTTTACATGCTTTATATGTTCATCCCATGTCTTACTGAAAACAAGAATATCATCTAAGTAGACTATTAGAAAATCATCAATAAATGGCCTGAAAACATCATTCATGACACGCATGAATGTAGCTAGAGCATTGGTCAAGCCGAAAGGCATAACCATCCATTCATAGAGTCCTTGCTTCATTTTGAAAGCAGTATTTCATACATCTTGTTCTAAAACCTTGATCTGATGGTAGCCGCTTCGCAACTCTAAGTTAGTGAAGTAAACTGCACCTTTCAACTGATCTAACAAATCATCAATGCGAGGAAGAGGATAACGATTCTTTATTATTATTTTATTTAATGCTCAGAAATCAATGCACATTCTCCATGAACCATCTTTCTTACGTACAAACACAATAGGCGATCTGCATGGTGAAGTTCTTGGTCGAATAAACCCTTGATAGAGAAATTCTTGTACCTGCTTCTTTATTTCTGCATTCTCTAGAGCTGATAACCTGTACATTCCAATGTTAGGAAGAGGAGCATCTGGCTGCAAATAAATCTCATGTTCTATCTGTCTCTTGGGAGGAAGCCCTTTAGGCTCTTGAAACATAATATCATAATCAGAAACAACCTTAACTAAATTTGCTTTCTGTTTCGGATTACAACCTTGAAAAGCATCGGATTTATTAAGATCCTTTGCTTTTACAATCATAAGTAAAAATTGTTTACTTGAATTTATAATTATTTTCATCTGTCCTGAATTTATGGGAGAGTAGTTATGTTTGAGTTTATGAGCTCTTAATACATATTCGGTTCCATCTTTAGTGATTTGATACTTATTTCCCTTTGATAGAAGGCAGCATCTCTATCATAGAAGTATGGAATCCCTAGTCCAATTCCACATATATCCAATGGGACTATATCTAATTCAACCTCATCTACAAACTCTGATCCAATTGAAAAATGAAGTTTGCATTGTTTAGTAACTTGTAGTTTAGTTTTATCACATACCCAACCCAATGGGTATGGCTTTTTATGAGGTTTTGTTTCAATAACCAATTTCTTTATAATTGATTCAGCAATCAAATTAACTTGACAGCCACTATCAAGCAAATTATCAATTTTAGTGTGCTTGGAAATGACTCTAATATGAAATAGCTCATTTATTTTCCTCTCATCATTTTCATTATCAACGGAATACGAAGAAGTACTTGTAGATACTTGAGAATTTTTACCTTTTATACCTATAGTTGTAATTGTTGTTTCGTCTCCTGAATCTGATCCCTAGTCCTTTTGCATAGTAGTAGCATTCTTTCGCTCTTTATTCCCGAACTTCTTAGGCTTTAATTATGGATGCAGTGCCTAGTAGTGTGCCTCATCATGTCCTTCTTTCTTACAATGAGTGAATGTAAGCTTTTCTTTCTTCACAGTATTTTCTTTCCTTTCCTTCCATTTTTGTTTCTTATTTTCTTTATTCTTGATTTCAATAGATTTAAATGACTTTCCAATATCATGAGATACATTTTGACCCCTAGCTTCTAGATGAGTTGCTTGAACTGATACATCATCTAAGCTAGTCGGATTAAACATCAGTATGGTATGCCTCAAATAACTATGTAAGCCTACCTATGTATTTCAATAATGTTTCTAGTGAGTCCAATGATATGCCTAGTGTCAAAGCTCTTTTACGAAATTCTTGAGTATAAATTTGCACACTTTGACCTTTTAACTGACGCAATGTTTGCCAACTCATCATATCTTGTTGCATATAAGCCAAAGGATAAAAAAAAAATCAATAGTAGAAACAAATTCATTCCATGTCGAAATGATTTTACCATGTTTTTGGAGATCTTCTTGTGTCTTGCCTTCCCACCAAACAAATGCGGTTCCTCCAAGATGAAGGCTAGTAAGTTGGATCTTCTTTCTTTCTGAAACAACTTTCTATACCCTGCAATAAACTTCAATTTGTCTTATCCAATTATCAAGATTTTCAACGTTAAGCTCAATATCATAAATTGGCAAATCAAATTTTACATCTAATTTGATCAAAGAGGATTTCTTCTTCTTCTTCTTCTTTTTAGAAGAACTCGATTTATGAGAAGAAGACGATGATGAAAACGATGGTGATCATGGAGGAGATGGTGGAGGTAATGCAGGAGGATTTTCCCCCGATTCTTTGTCTGGTTTAGGTGATGAAGTGCCTTCACCTTTTCCCTTTTTAAACTCTTTATACATCTCTTCTACCATCGCACGTAGTGTCATGAAGTTGTCCAAGTATTGAGCCTCTATTCCCAATATGTTTTCTTCCATCATCTTATTTTGTGAAAATACGCTTCCAATCTCTGGATTTTCTTCAACAAGTTCTCCTTCTCCTCGTTTGAACTTTTACCTAGTAAGCATTCAAATCTTCACATTACATTTTCAAAACTTTAAAAATGAACTCGAAGCTCTGATACCACTTGATCTTATTTATTAAAAAGGTATTATTGATGTCTTTGTGAGAAACTTATGTTACTTAGTGCAATAGATCGATAAAATTGCGAATAATATAAACAACATAAGCAAATGAAAACACATTCAAGCACCTCAACACAGCAAGAATTTAATAACAAAGTTCACCAGACTTCTTGGCTATGTCTCCGGGTCCTTAGCTTCCAGTGTTCACCACTTTATTTTTTCTTCAAAATGATTTTACAGGTATGAGCTCAAAAACATAAACTCAAATGAGAAAATGGACCTCACCATTGCGACGGGCTCGAAATTTCGAGTAAAATGAGTATAAACTTGCCTATATTTTGCCACTGTGACCTCCAGGAGAAATTCAAAACCACCTCTGCCTTTCAGAAAAAGCACCTTTCCTGCACAAAAACCACCTCGAACTGCACACTAGCGGTTTCCACTAGTTTGGCTCTGCAAATGTTGAAAAGAGTTTTTGGTGGCTTAGTTTTCCAAGCTCCACCATAGGCGAATTAGTCATCGGCTATGTTGCGAAGGCATTGTATTATATGTTTTGGAAGGTTGGCAGGTCAAAACCTCCACCCAACCCTTCCGTCATACCTCTGTTGGTTAATATATATATGTGTGTGTGTGTGTGTGTGTGTGTGTGTGGCGTTTAAACATAACATAAAGTTTTGGCGGTCATGGGGTTGACCCCGATCATCCGGCCTTTTTCCAACGGAAACCCCGATTTGAAATAAATAAAATGTATTTGAAATAAATATTAATTGACACCATGGCTCAACCGGCGGGTGGAATCTGGCAAAGTCTTAGCATTCTGGGAGATCAGGGATTTGATCCTCCCTGATCCCCAAAATTTTGGAAATAAGGCCATTGGGCAAAATCTGGGTTGCCACGTGTCAGCCTCGGATAGGCCCATTCCAACAAATCAAACTCTGACATGTCATTGATTTTATGACATCACCCTGGACATGTGGTGTATTCCCGGGATGGCACGTCTCCTACTGACATCATCCTAACCGTTGACTTGACCTTTGACTTTGGCTTAGTCATTTTGCCCTAATTTGTCATAAACTTAGACTAGCCATATCTTATTCATACGAACTCGGTTTTACGCGTCGTTCGCACTGTTGGAATCTCGTCGATGAGCACTTAAACTTGATCCTATTTTCATCTACATTTGAAGACTCTGATATGGAGGAAAAACTGAATCCATTTTGGATCACCATAGCAAACCCTGGCTTAGTGGGACAGGAAATTAGGGTTTGGTGCTTATGAACAATGATGACTTGGGCACCCTTGAGAAAAATGGTTAAAAAACAAAGCGAGGTCAATGAAAATGACAGAGATGAGGTGAAAGTAGAGTAAAATAAGGTGGGCTGGGTAGGATGCAAATATCAGTGCTAACAGCTTGAATGGGCTATGCAGTTGCAATAGGCCCACAAATGTTACAATTTAACTACATAAGAAGGGGAGGAGGAACCGCACGATTTTAATACTCCAGAGTGAGAGGGACAACACGATATTGCAGGGCCTGCACTAGCGATCCTAGACGTAACACAACCTGTCAGGATTCAACAAGTCAACATAGGCTCAAAGACGAAGCCCAAATTTGCGAAGATTGGGGACTATTGGGATGATGACATAGTAAGAAAGGTCATTGAGTTGCTGCATGAATATCAGGACATGTTCCTAACAAAGTTCTTAGAATTGAAAGGCATTGTGAGTGATCTAGGAGTTATGCACATCACTTTCAATTCTCATGTGAAGCCATTCAAGCAGTGCCCATATCAATTGAACCCAAAGTACAAGGACAAAGTGAGGGAATAACTTAACAAAATTCTTAGCGCTGGCATCATTGAACTAGTCAAGGAGAGTGAGTGGGATAGCATGATGGTGGTCCAAGGGAAGAAGACTAGGGGAAAAACACAGATTTGTGTTGATCTCCGCAAGTTGAACGATGCATGTGCCCATGATCCGTTTCTAGCACAATTCACAAATGAGGTATTGGAGAATGTTGGCTGATGAGATTCTGCGAAGATATGTTCTTGATCATGAACAACTCATCATACTGGTTGAAGCACATGACGAAGTGGATGGAGGTTAGTATGTAGAAAAATCTATTGCGCAGAAGATTCTGCGAGCTGGACTATGGTGGCCTACGATACATAAAGATTCGAAGGAGTATTGTAGCACATGTGATGTTTGTAAGAGGAGTAGAAGACTGTCACGAAGAGATGAAATGGTGTTGCACACCCAAGTTACGTTGCAAGCTTTCAATAAATGGGCGATTTACTTTGTGGGACCAATCGATCCGCCATGAAAGAAAACGGGTGCACAATACATTATTATTGCGACCGATTCCCTCACTCAATGGGATGAGGCGCAACCAGTGAAGAATTGTACTGCAGAAATGGAAAAAACATTTATTTTCGAGCATATTGTGTCATGGTTTGGATGTCCAAAAATCCTGATGAGTGATAGGGGTATGCATTTTTTGAATAGCACCATTGAAGCCTTGACCGAAGAATTCCAAGTGGGCCACCAAAATAGCATGCCATATCACCCCTAGGTGAATGGAATAGTTGAAGCCTTCAACAAAATACTAGAGAATTCATTGAAAAAGGTCTAAAAAATGATTGGGATTTGCGCATTCCTACAATTTTATGGGCCTACAAAACTACCTGTAAGAAGCTGACAGGTCAAACCCTGTTCTGATTAGTGCATGGCTAGGAAGCAATAATGTCAACGGAGTATATTGTACCTAGTCTTCGCATCGCATCAGTGATGAATATGGCAGACAACGACATTATGGAGTAGAGATTGGCTCAAATTCTCAAGTTGGAAGAGGATCGGTTCATTGTTGGGTTTCATCAGCGGATTCAAAAGGAGAGGGAGAAGGCTTGGCATGACTGACATATTAAGAAAATTATGTTCAAGGACAGATACCTAGCTCTTTTATATGAAAAAAAGTTTTCAAAGTTCCCGGGAAAGTTGCAAATGCACTAATTAAATCGTTAGGACTATGTCAGAAGGAGGCGCAGTTTAGCTCGCGAAGTTGAATGGAGAACTGTTCCCTAGTTGTATTAATGGAATTTGATTGAAGTTTACAAACAAGATTTTGTCCCTCAAATTTTTCAATGACTATATGGCTGATGCAGAGTCTTAATGTGCTTCGCAGTTGATTGCGAGCATAATACTATAAATGAGTTACAGGTACAGGCAAGTGTGACTCAAGCGAGTGGCCTTCAGGAGAGCATGGCTCAAGTGAGATAGTTTCAAGAATTTGGAAAGAAACCAGTGCGTCGAAGTAGTTCCACCATAGAAGGATGCCTTGAGCGACATCAAAGAAAATATCAATGGTGCACCATCATTGTGACTTCAAACAAGTCACAGTTTTGTGTTGGGGGGCCATTGGAGATGGGACCCCTCGATGAAATAAGTTACAGAAAAGACTCCACATATTAAGGAGCGGAGCACGCAGTGCAGAGTCAATTTTGAGTCTCGGGGGCTTTGGGGTGGGTCAAAGCCCCTTATTATGTAATGGATGGGATTATTTTGTGAATGTTGAAATCCACCCATGGTTTTCAGACCATGGTATTGTAAATGCAAAATATATACAAGGAGTCTAGATAGAAATCACATAGATAAAAAATGATAGAATTTATGAAATGAATTTGGATGTAAGACTGTTTTGATTCAGAGTATTTGGTTTTGGGTTAGAGGAAAGGCTCTTGCAGCTGAGTGTGAAGAGACGTTAAGAATTCTACAATCTTTAATTACGTGGTCGAATTGTCAACAATACCTACAATATGGGTGCATTGGGTTTTGGAAATCTCGTGCAAAGTGGCAAAATTCTCCACAATTATAACATAGAATCTTGCCTCTTCCATGACCAGCTCCTCCTCCTCTTCCATGACCTCGGCCCTGAAATACCCCTCAGTCAGAGGGAAACGTAGGCGAATCTGTAGTTCTACCTTCTGACTGTATTCTATAAGAAGCAGCTTGCTTAGTCATTAGGTCAAATTTGGGACAATTCTTATCATCATGGCCTACAGACCGACAAAACGTGCAATATAACAGCTTGGGAGACTGAATATATTTTTCCAACCTCAAACAATAGTTTGTAGAGTGTTTTCTGGTTACTTGACATAGTGTGCACCATATTGTAGGGCCCCCACTTGGCCCTGCTGATCCAGGTGAATATTGGTGGCCACCCGCCTATTCCAGTTAGGGCCCCACCATTTTTTCTTTCAGTTTTTTAGTTTCCTTAATTGTAGCACAATTTACTATTTTTAGCAGTTTTTTAAGGTCCATAACTCCGAGAGTCGTTTTGAGGCCCTAAACGATGTTTTTTGGGAAAACTAGGAGAAACATGGAAGTTCCTTTGATGTTTCTCACATCAAAATTTGTATTTCTCAGATAAATATGTCTAACGAGGTATGGTGCGCGTCAAACGGAGATCATATGCCAAAGTTACGTCTTTGAGAATTTGATGTACCAATTTACCCAAACAGGGCCCATATTTTTGGCGCTTCATCTCCTAGGGTTAGGTTTTTGGATGTTTAGTGTTTTACATTGTTTCTCAATAATAAATAGGCCCTCGAGCCTCATTGTAACACAGTTCAAAGGCATGTAGCCACCACATCTCTTCTCAAAGATAAGCTACCAGCGCCCTACCTAGTTTATTTCCATTCTATCTGTAAACATATTTCAGTTCTTTGATATTAATGAAATGAAGTGTTATTTCTATTGAATCTTTGTATTTATGGTTATGTGTATTCTGTTGTGTTCCTACATAAATCTGAATCACCTGCCCGGTATTAGGCTTGATCGAACTTGATCCTCCAACCACCAGATATTCGCCATATATTGGGTAGTGTTCCTTGTAGTGTCCTTCAACTTTGCAGCACACGCACCATACCCCGCGCACCTGTCCTTCCTCTTCTCCTTCCGTAGGCTTTTCAGTTCTAAGTGCAGGGTAACCAATAGGCTCTGAATCTGCTAAACCGTGATCTACGTTTCTTGAACTGGAGAGGCTTCCATTTTCATTGCAATTTACAGAAACTTCAACATGGGTTGCGATCTTTTGTTGAGAAAAAGGCAGGCACAGATGCGGAAACAACATTTCAATGAACCATTCCTTATTATGATCATCACTAATGTTGAAGCCTATGTCTCTAATAATGTGTTTTAACCATTGATATACCTCCCATACAATTTCCTTTACTTCCTGGTGGATATCCTTCAATTCAGTAACACATTGCATATATGACTTTGGCTTGCAAAACTGCTCATTCAGTGCTTTCTTGAGATCATCTATTGTTGTAGTTGGATTAGCTGCTACATACCTCATGTACCATTCTAGTGCATGTTCCTAGAATGTAGTAGCAAGATGCACTTTCTTGACATCATCATCAGCAATCTGTTGTGCCTTCCACATAACCTCTGTGACGAACCAGAATTGATCGATGTCTTCATTCCCGACACCCTTAAAACTCTACATATTAATAGAGTTAGCCATATCTAATACTGGTGGTTGAGGTGGAGGTGGTATGTAGTGGAGTGGAGTGTGAGGTGGATTTGGGAGTGGGGTGGAGTGTGAGTGCGTGCACTGAATCACCTGAAATGATTTCCTCATATTCATTATCACTGTTAGACTTAACTTTGAGGGGACTATACACAAAATATCCTTATAGATCTTCTCTATAAACTTTTCCACTGCGCATAGAGACAGGTGTACCTCTTTTAAACATTCACTCAATGAGGCCACACAAAGTACCTTTTTCACATAAGAGCATTTTAAGCGACATCTTCAAAGAGCATAGAAACTTACCTTGCGGACCCTTGAAAAACATTCTTTCCACTTCAGAGTAAGACACAAATGTATCAATGGAAAACTTAGTGATAAATCTGCCCGAAATGTTTTCGATCCATTACTCTATTGCGTGAGTGATCCTATGGTCAGATTTTTCCAATTGCTTTACCAACTCAGGAGTCCACCTGGTAATCATGTCGTCCTTCCAACAGGTCTGTGTCTCAGTGAATCGAGAGAACCACTCGTGTAGTTCTGTTGTGAAGGAAGCAAAGAAGATTTTTTGTTGCTTTGTATAAATGTATTTTTGTTCCCACTTTTCAATAGATAATCGCGGGTTCTAGTTTTATTGGATTGCGAACTCGCGCACCTTTCTATCCGACCAATCCTACAATTCGTTCTTAGTTAGATGCCACATCAATTTTCTCTCAATCATATCCTGGTCCTGGCAACGGAGCCATTTTTTGGGTTGAGGGGTCCAGACCCAGGTTCAAAGTGTATTTGCGCAACCAAAAGAAACCCTCCAACTACTGGCCCTTTCGGTAGTGGCCCGCTTGCGTAGATCAAATTCTCACCCGAAGTAGCATGGGGGGTATTGGAACCAAGTTTTTTCACACTGAGGGAGGAATATGATGTGCATCTAACTCTTTCTAGTATGATCTAACCACTATTGTATTGTGTTAGGCATCTTAACCCGATTCACATCTAACTTCAACAAAACCATTAACACAGATGTAGATATTGCTCAAACACACAGATCTACTTTTATTTAACAAAAACCCTTAATACTTACATAATTATTGCGCAAACACAGAGATCTATTATTATATAATCAACCTAGACAAATTTTCATCAATTAATAGCAAATACAACACAAATATTTTTGATTGTTGATGAGTTCTTCCAATGCCCTTGAGTTGTTGGCATAGTTTTAGACATTTTTTCCCTTCTTCTCGTCCTTACGCAACGAGACTACTTTGACTTCTAATGCTTCCCTTTCTTAGTCACTTTCTTCCAACTTCTTTTTAAGTGACTCTTCAGTACATTTGTGTTCTTCAACTTTAATTTTCAGACCTTGAACTTGTTCTTCAAGAGTATTGGAACAGATCTTCTCAGCCTTGAGTTCTTTTATAAGCTTGATTGCCTCCTTATAAAATCCTTCTATGGTCAACCCTTTGTCTTTGTTGTTTGATACCTCTTGTTTATTGTGCTTAGCCATAAACAATACTCTCTCATTGGCTTCTTCTTCATTGTCACTGTATTCATCGGATGATGAGATATCTTCTTTTTCTTCACACTTGCTGGTGCAGGTCTTTGCCTTTGAAGGTTGTTTATCCTTATTGGTTTTCTTAGATGCAGCGAATGCAGTTTCTATATGTGAAGTACCCTCTTCTTCATCAAGTCTCATTTCATATGCTATGAGAACTCCATGTAATTCCTCTTTGCTGAGTTTTTCCAGATTTGCACTATATTCTAAGACCGATACCTTTGGGTTGAATCTTCTTGGTAATGTTATAAGAATATTTTATATAAGTCTTCTCGTCAACAGGCTATCCCAATCCTTCCAGAGTGTTGGTTATTTCATCAACGTGTTGGAAGTATGCAACAATGTTTCCATCTCCTTTCAATCTGAGTTACTCAAATTTTTTTCTATAGATTTGAAGCTTTGCTTCTTTGACATTTGAGTCACCTGCATATATATTCTCAAGCTTGTCCCATACATTTTTGGTGGTTTTACAACCCAACACCTTATGATAAGAAAATTCAATAATTCCATTGATAATAATATTCTTTGATTTTGCATCATTTACCAAATTCTTCTTACCTTGTTCATTTGTGGTTGATGTAAATCCATTTTGAACAGTGCCCCATACTTCGTAACCTTGCGCCAAGAGATAGACCTCAATTCTTCCTTTCCAGAGTTCATAATTATTTTCATTGAACAGAGGTACACCATTCTTGGTATGCTCCATGACCTCCTTCCAGTTGTTAAAATGTTATTGAAGGAACCAAGTTCTGATACCAATTGTTGGAAATACTGATAAGGGGGGGTGAATTTGTATTCCTCTCAATTAGTATTATTATTAATCTTTCAGAGCATTAATTAATATTCAATTATTATCAATGTTTGTACAATGATAGCAGTAAACAAAAGGAACATAATTGCACATATTTTTTAAGGTGGAAACCCTCTCTGGGACAAAAAAAACCTGAATGCTTTTCTAATAATTCTTTAATATTCAACTCCAATTAAAAATAAAGCTCCAACTTCCTAGAATCTAGAAAAGCATTCTTCTCCAACTCCCACAAGATGGACGCTCCAACGCCCGAGATTCTTCAAAACTCACCCTAGCACCTCCCTGCCACCCTGAAATTTTCACAGGCATGAACCTATTGGTGACTTCATGCACCAGCCTAGCACCACCCTACCACCCTACAGAAGAATGAAAGAAGAATGGAGTCTCGTACCAGGGAAAATGGTCCACTTTACAATGATATAGAATGATGTAGAAGAATAAAACACACTAGACCATAACCCCAACTATGACACAACCACCTAATGATGATCCTAGACCTCCCGAAACTGCCTCTTCAGCTCTTGGCAGATAGACACTTGAACAATTTTTACAATGATGCAATTACAATGAATTAGTACAATGATGCCTTTACAATGATTGTATGCAGTGCTGCCCACTTGAAGACTTCATGTGGTGAACTTCTTGCTAGTGTTCTGCACCTTGATCACTGCTCTTTTCATTCTACCCTCTACTACACCTTGCTTTGCTTTGCTGCCCTAGAAAGTCTGGTCCTTTGCAGCTCTTGGCAGCACATGATCTAGCTTTTTCTTGCCTTCTACGATCTCGATATTGAATCTGGTGTATCTTTGTTATTTTAGATCCCCAATATGTGATTTTCGGTCCTGTAGTAGTCCTCTGAGTCTTCTTTCCAATGCCATAGGTCTAACCCAATTTGGATTCTTCAATACAAATTTATGCTCAATCTCTCACAATGACCTAATTATGAACTAGTTCAGCAAAGAGAAATCGTACGGCATGCCACGTGTCACTGTTTCTTCATTCGGTTATGAAACTGATACCGCGAAAACCAAAGTATATGCACTATCTGCCACTTTTTACAGAATTCCAATCTGATACTCAGAGAGAGAGTTATGAATATTTTCCCAAGGTCACTTCTTTTAGATGAAGTTCAGGAGCTTGCAAAAACACTGACTTCCACAGATCATATCTCCAAAAACATTATGCACCTTGATCTGAAATATTTACAGGAGCTTCCTCAGGATTTTGGCTTCGCCTCACAGAAATTTCAGCTTCTGAACCTTCGTAGAAAAAAAATTATAGTGAAAATTCCATGATTACCTGTTTCAGGTAGCGAAATCCTTGCATAAGGATGATATGAGGATCACAATTTATATAAATGCTTAGGTTGAGAGGGTATTCAACAAGTGAACATGGGAGGGATTTTAGGAGCTTAAAAATTATTAATTATTTACTTGTCAATGACCCATGCCACAACCCCATGGGGTTTTAGCCCACTACATGGGGTTACAAACTTCAATCATGAATATCTCTCAAACCATGAAGAATTACATGGCATGCCATGTATCAACAGAAACATTTCGAAAAGTAGAAACCATCAAAAAAATTCTTGACCCAGAATATAGTAATTCGGTAGGTCAAAATTACCATGCAATATCAAGGTAGCCCCTGGTGTTGCTTGGTTGACATCAATCACAACCATTGATCAACAAACACAATTCCAATTTCCAAACCAATGTTGCTAAATCCTAAGTTGTAGATATTAAACATGCAGAAAAATTGCAATCTAATACTTAACAATTTCCAATAAATCTTATACAAATATTTTTGAATTGTTATTGTGGATCTTTCCAATCACTCTTCCCACAAGAGAGATGATAGGAAAGCCTGAAATTACAATTTTTTATGATATAAGACATACCAAAACAAGGAAATAATTTCAATTCTTTGAAACAAGAACATGAAATAAATAAAAGAGACAGACTAAAGCCTATGGGTTGGGCCCAAAGCCAAGGGTTTCAAGCCTCCAAAACTAACTCGGATGAAGACCAATGGTAAACTTATCATTACAATAAAATGATAGTCAAAAACATCATATGAAAAATAAGAATAAAAATTTCAAGCACTAGGCTATGAGTAGCTACCCCTAGTTGCAACAAAGATTTGATTCCTAATGAGCCTCTTGGATAGTTTATTTATACAAAAATGTAGCTAATGGTAGCTCCCTTGAAAAGATGAGTAATTATCTTCAAGATCTCGATATTTGTGGATCTATTCCCCCTTGATCTTCACGTATACTTCTAGTCCATCATCTTGCTAGTGAATTTGAGCAATGGGTGAGGATCTTGTGATCTCAAGCCAAGTTAGAGAGTTAATGAGGTAGACAAGCCCCATATATTATCTCTTAATTGTCTCCAGCAAGCCCCTACATAGTAAATGCCTCCAAAAAAACTTCTTTTTTCCTGTAAATTAATCACATTATTCCATACAATATGACAAACACCCTTTATTCCTCCTACTAAGCATATTATGTTTAAAAATGTGAATTAATGTGAGAAAATGAGAGTTTTGAGGGTTGGAGGATAACACAATGAACTTCAAAATATACCTATTGATGGGACCCATCATCACCCCCCTATTGAAGGTGTTTCTCACCCTCTAAGCAACTCAGTCACTTATATGGAGTTCATTCATGGCCCTTATGGCCTCTCTGACATCCCAAGGCACCTCAGATGGTGGGCCTTCTTGTGGATAGAAACCTGCATTTTCCTCTATGTTTGTCCATTCCTTTTGTTCCTCTGCTTGGTTTCTTCCTTACTCTAAGCCCAACAGTAAGGGAGGACTGAGTTGAGTTTCAGTCATATCCACCTAATATTCAGCCTTTGCATGCTTATTTTGTAAAGTGGGGTTCTCTCCAAGGAATTCCTTAGTCTTCCTGGGTAGTGATATTCTATGATTTGTAAATTGTGAGGTAAGGCATTCCATCTTCTTTGGAAAGCCTGTAAACCTAATTCTTTCCCCACCATCCTAAAGGTGTCCTAAAAATGTAGGATGGACTTGTTGTGCCAGAATTGTAATCTGCGGATAAATTACGCTTCCCTATACAGGTGTTAGTCTAGAACAACATGTGAAAGACTATACTACCATTTCTCCTAACTCAGAATAGATACACAGAGAGGATTGGAGACTTACTTGTTCAGTCGCTTCCACATGGCTCCTTCTGTCGCTTCTGTTGCAGCTTCAAGTTCAAGCAGTTTGTGAGCTGAATGCTTCCTGCAAGAAAGAACACTAAAACAACAGAAGATGTAATAATATAGATATATATTCAAGCTAGTTAGCTAAATCAGTAAAGCATAAACTACATTCATCAACCAAGATCTTACAAAGTGGAAAATCAAAGTTAGCATAGATGCATGTAGGGAAAAACAAAAAGTACTCTTTATTGATGATAGAAGGAGAGGTTACAACCTAGTGACTAATTTGAAGTGACCTTCCAGCAAAGTTCCCAAGTCTCGTCATAGCATAAATCTCTCCAGCAGTAGCTTTACAAACCAAGCTCTCAATTGAAAATTCTCCAGCATGTCTCTACTCAAATTCTTCCTCCTCAAACACTTAGATCTGTGTTCAATTTATAGATGAAATGTAGGTTGTTTTTCAATCAATAGCTTTCCAAAAATAGGCAAGACATGTTTCCATTCATGTAGATGTCAAATGGACACTTGGATCTGAAGCTTGACACATGTGAACTCTTCTAGAAGGCATTGGCCAAGTGGAGATTCTGGAACAATGAGAATTTCGCTCCCAATGTGACCAACGCACATGTGAATGTCGGGAAGTGCTCTGCATAGTAGCCTTTCATGGGGCTACTTGCATATGCAACGCACTTAGGCCCCTTAGAGCCTGCGTTGGTGAGCTCTCATATGCTATATAATAAAATTCAAACCATGGAAATTCTTGCTTGATGAAAGTCTTGCTTGATTTGTCTTGTTTCTTGTCTTAGGGCATGTAGCAACTGAAATGATAGGGAATGATAGACCCTTGATCATCAGTCTTGGAGATGATGCCCAGTTAACCAGGTCATTGCGAATGGTGCCCAAATTGACCTATAACAATTGCCCCCTAAAGCATGAGATCCAAATAATAAGAACATTTGATTGAGATGCTTTACACTGTGATGAGCTTGGAAATGAAGCGAAATGGTCACCTACATCAATATTACAATACATTTCATCATGATATATCCTCTATTGATCATAATTGCTTAGGGTAGGCATTCCCATGTTCAGCACATAAAATAATCTAATAACATGTACATAATTAAGAAAGTTGTCTACATTGGAATGTTGCCCAGATGCAGACATGCCTACAGATATAGGCCCATGTTTGGATGAAAATCTGTATGTAAATTCACCGTATAGATGATGTGTACAACAATCCTGAAATCACAGCCCGGATGGATGAAACTAGATCTGGGTTCTTCTTATCTCGTTCACTCGATCATTCAGGTACAAGTCTAGCCATGCGAATATATGGTTTGTAGTCGGACATAGAAAGACATCTTTTGATTACCAGCCAATGATGTGAGTTGTAAACAAACGCGAGAGAACCCCATTAATGTCAATGGCGCTCAAGGTACTGCAGTACATTTCTTAAGGCGTGAATAGATGATTTGATGTCGAACGCAAAACAAAATATTTCGGTCAAAGATCCGGAAGCGAGGATCTTGTCGATGTTGTAACAAGCCTCATGGTACTCGAATCTGATGTTTCTAAGTGAGCTTCTTGGATATTGATTTGTTGTCGACAGGAAGTCGCCTTATTGCAAAACTGGAGTTACTGATTTCGGAGACAAGGGTATGAATTGATATAGCAATTTTAAGGGATGACGGTCATGAAATGAAGGTTTACGAGTATTGCAGATGGATGAGTTTTTAATCAAAGGATGACTTATTGATGCAGGAGCATCAAGGCCATTTTTCATTTGTAAATATGTAATAAAGGGGGGTGTGACATTTTTATTATTTTATTAATTAATTTGTTATTTTTAATAAAATAGGAGATAAATTATATAAGTGAGGATTTTGTAAATATTCTTTTATTAATTAAAAGGATATGAGAGAAATATATTAGGAGAAAAATTAGAGAGTAGGTATTCTATGTATGGGACTTTGTTGAGTCCACACCTAAAATATAGATTTAGTTGAGGATTAGGTGGAGAGATTTTTGGAGTGAATTAAATGCATTATTTATGTATAAATATGAGTGGTTTTTGTGAGGAAAATACACTTGAATAGTTGAGAGCAGAGAGTGAGAGTGTGAAGTAGTGAGAGGGTTTATACGTGGGAGCCTTCGGGCAATTGTAAAGGGCCATAGATCTCGAATATCTGGCCAAACAAAAGTTTGTAAGTATTTTCATTGTTAATGTGAAAAGTGTTTTCAAAATTGTGTGTTTCGATTTATGGAGTGGTGTATATTTTCTGTAACTGGGTTTTAAATTGAGAATGCACATTTTATATAATTTGGAAGTGGAATCGTTGGAAAGCGCCAGTTCTACGTGGAAACAAGAATTTTTCAAATCGATGCTGGAGTGATTAAACAGTTTTTATGAATTCATGAATTCCATGTCAATCTGGAAAGGAAAGACATTGATTCTCTGTTGACAGATCGACTCTGACAAGTCGACTTCGTCGAGGGCGACATTGCTTTAAGAAGAATTTAATTAGCAAATAAAAAAGAAATCGATTATGAATTTGAAGGGTTAAATCTCTGTTATAATAAATTTGAATGTAGAACTGATCTAGTAATATCAATTCATGTTGAGTTGAATGGAATTTACAATTATTGAAAAGGACGCAAGAGGAATCGATCAGCGCAGAGGAGAGCTAAATTATAAAGGGGATTTTATATCGGCTTTTGGAAGTCGATTTCCAGGATGGCATAGAGTTTCATAAAGATTGCGCAGAGGATTTTTTGTTTAATGTTGAAGATTGTTTTCAGAAATTGATTTGAAACCACATATTTTGTGTTAATAAATGGAATGAAACCATGCAGGAATTCACCCAGCTTTAGGGAGGCAGTGAAATGATTTTGATTTCAATTCAATTGAAATCGATTTAAATCCTTAACGCAGAGATAAAGGGTGCTAAGAGTAGCGATGGCAAACTAATGATATAGCGGAAAGTAGTTTGAGAGAGCAAGGAACTATTTTTTTCTGTGTCTAAGATTACTAAGTGGAAATCGATGGAGGACTTCCATTGCAGAATTGACATCAAGTTTTTATTGAAAATGCACAGTACAGCAGAGCGTTCTCTGAATTAGTCTAGATCTATGAACAGTTGTAAAGATAGCTGAGATCGAACTATAATCTCAGGCGTAGAAGGAAATCTCAAATCAGGTAAGAAGGCGTTAAACGTTTGAACTGCATGGAAAATTGGGTTATAAAGCAGCTTGTAATGTTTTCTCTTAGCTGGATTCGAGTCCTGAAAAGCTGTATGAATGGTTTTTTTGTATTGAATCCACGAATTTGGGTATGAAGTAAAGCCTGTATAGTAACTCTGATCTTTTTGAAGCGCTGTTTCATTTGAAGCTTGTATCAGTTGAAGCGTTGTTTTGTTGGTGTGGAGTATTTTGACACGGAATTATAAATGCAGAACCAGTTGAATAGAATCGAAAACATAGCTGTTGAAATAATGAAATTGATTTGTGTTGCGTGGGTTTTTGTTATTTAATTGAATGGTATCGGTCTACAATGAAGAATGCAGAGGATTTGAAATTGCTGATGGCAATTTCGTGCTGACGGATCGATGACAAACCTGTTGGTGAAAATCGAAGGAAATTGATGTGTGAAAGAGTTCATCAAATCTGAATAAGGTGAAAGGGCGAATTATGAATTTGCAGAGGCGTTTGTTGAGGTAAGCACCTTTGTAGCGTATGGAGGTTTATTATTGAAATGAATGGATTGATCCCTTGCGCAATTGAACCAATTGTGATATGTGGAAATTATTAAGTGCAGATATAATAAATATTTGCGATGGCATTATATAAACAAAGTTTTATATTGGAATCCGATTTTATCAAGATTTGAATTCATATATGGTCAAGTTGAGATTGAAAGCATGGTTACATTGGTTTTATTTGACTTTTAAATATAGCCATATGTGAATGTTGGAATTGAATGGAAATTGAGAGATAATGAAAGAATTTGATTATGGATTGAGGGATTTTAAATCCTATGTTTTGATAAGCTTCCGCATGGAGAGTTGGGAATTGCCGAACTTGAAGTTTTAGTTTGGGTGAGATGTATTCTTATATGCATAGCATAATTGAAGATTCTGGGTTTGCAGGGTTGCCCTGCATCACTTCTCTTGAACATATTGGCGACACTGTGATGAGTTGGTAGCATTGACCCAAAACCGAAGTGAAGGTATGATGAACCATAGGTGTGAATGAACCTTCAAGATGATTACCCAACCCAAACAGTCACAGACATGGAGTGAAAGAAGTGTCATGTTCAAGAGCGACTTGCTACCAAAAAGAAACTCTTCTTACTTTTCCCAAATTTTCCCCTGGTCATTTGTCGACCAGTACCTCTTTATTTTTTAACAAGCTTGAGGAAGATAACATTTGCTTGATTTATACTTCAACCCTTCGGGCGAATAAAGTATCGCTATTTAATAATTTAACGAGTCTAGTGATGAATGAAACTTGATTCTTGCCATGATCGACAAGCTCGTCGTTATTTTATGTTTTAACGAGCTTAACGACAGTGATAGCCTGATCCTTTTTCATATTTAGAGAGTCTGAAAAATACGAGGATGAAAGAGAACTCCAAAAGTACTTTTTCGTAATTTTTCACTCAGATCCGAAAAAGTGTAAAATGATATCTGAGAGAACCTCTTTGGTCATGTTTAACCAAGGTATTCATTTTTCATAAATAATTCATCTCAGTCCGGAAAAGGGTTAAACTTATACTGAGTAGATATCAATTCATTTACTTTAACGAGCTCGAATCGGAAATATTTTCACATTATCGGTGTTTGAAAAGAGCTAAAAGAAGACTCCAGGGGGTTCCTTTTTCACTATTATCGAAGCTCGAAAAAGAGATAAAAGTGTGCTTCAAATCCTTTTTCGTTTTTAACAAAGCTTGAAAAATAAGGAGAAAAAGTATGCTTTGTGGTCAAGTCATTCTTTGAATAAATCTGCACGACTAATATGTTCATCAGTTATCTTTCCTGTCCAGAACAACATCAAATGGATTAAAAATACTTTTTTCATGATAAAACATAATAAAACTATAGTCATAGCAATAAATTCAACTTGCAAACAATTAAATGACTATAAAAAGCAGTTTCACTATTCATTTTACCATTCCATAGTTACCATTTTTATTTTGGAGCTTTGAACTTGATTTTGCTCCCGAACTTCAGTCGTTGATTGTGGTCGTTTCTGTGGACGGATTTCGTCGCCGTTTGATCTAGGTTAGTGCCATGAACCTCCTCTTTCTTTCAGTATTCATTTCATTCCCATTCATTGCAAATTTTTAGGGTTTTGAGGACCCTAGGGTAAATTATGCCCAAAATGAGGGCAACGCACCGCTGAATGTTGAAACCTACGTTGTATAGCAGGGACAGTGAAGGGTACCTGCATGTGCAATGCATTGTCTCAGCCTAGGGAGTGCGTTGGGCGTAGTTGAAGTTTTTGGTTTTCATGCTGTGTCCAAAATTTGCCTAGTTTTTTGTAGTGAATGGTATCTAATGGATCTTATGATTGATTTTCAGGTTTCCATTGGATTATAATGATGATTACATGGAGAGAAAGAGAACATGAAGAACAAGATATGATTGCCTTGAATGATCCGGGTACTATAAGAGCTTTAAGAGATTGCGGGCTTCTTAAGTACTTCAAATTGTTGGGAATGGGGCAACAAATAGAACTCTTAGAGTTCCTTGTTCGAGCATCGGATCTGGCGATAGAGGCATTTTACATAAAAAATCAAGTGTTGTCCATAACATTTGAGGATGTGTATTTTCTCATAGGTTTGTCGAGGAGAGGTTTTCCCATTTCTCTCACAGGGTCTACCATTGGAGGAGAGACAGTGAGGGATTATGTTATGCAGTATTGCTATCTAGTGTCAAAACCTAGCAAATATGGGAAAATAAACATCTAGGATGTTAGGGATTTTCCTTTGAGAACCATCCTCTTCATGATTGCTAAACTTGCTGGCACCGTTACACTCCATGTAGCGAACCGGTCGTATATGCAATATGCGCTAGAGTGATTAGAGCCAACAGTCTTCAAGTGGTCTGAATTTGTTCTATCTCAAATAAAGGAACAACTGAATAAAGAAAAGGGAGGATGTAACAAATATAATTTGTATAAAATAGAATAAATATAATTACTAGCTAATAAAATAGTGATTATGTTAAGTAGTTGTTAGTTAGCTGAAAAGACATGTCTAAAACACATGCCTATTTGTGAAAGACCACCTGCATAGGTATAAAAGCAGGGCCTCATTGTAACTTTCAATCATCTTATTATATCTTATCATATACATTCATTAATAAAATATTATTATTAAAATACCTCGTGTATTTGTTTCTATTAAGTCAACAAACATACTAGTTTTGTTGTTACAATGGTATCAGAGCCATATCGAAGCCAAGTTGAAGCCATGGCACACAATATAGTCTTACAAGCTTACGAACATAGTTTACAAGCCTGTGGACATAGTTTACCATACTATGTGCCATTACGTGGAGATCCTGAGCAATTAGAAAAGTCATGTGAAGAAATTGCAACCCGTTTTAAGAAAGGTTATGAAGACAATGAAGTAGATGTGCAACATGGAAAGAAGTTTGATTCTAGACATGATGTTGCAAGACAATTAGGTGTTGAAAACAAATATTCTGATCAGATTGTTAAAGTCTTGAATACATTAAAAGTTAAAGATAATATTCAATAAAACCTTCAACAATTAAAAAAATCATATGCAGGAATTACGACACTTTTTAAAAAGAATTTTATGGAAATCAATAATAATTTTATGGGAAATGATGATACTCGACCTAGTAAAGTTGCAGAGAATAATGATGATGATAACTCTGAATTACTAAAACAAATGACTGCAACGGGCTTAAAAGAGGGTAGCTTCGAATCTGAAGATGATAATCTTATTGCCCAAAACCCTACAGTTCTGTTACTAGATGAACCTACAAATCATCTTGATCTGGAAGCTTGTGTATGGCTCGAGGAAATGCTAAAAAAATTTGATCGCATTTTGGGTGTAATATCACATTCGCAAGATTTTCTCAATGGAATTTGTACTAACATCATTCATATGCAAAATAAAAAGTTGAAATTGTATACGGGAAATTATGATCAGTATGTTCAAACAAGAACTGAGCTTGAGGAGAACCAGATGAAACAGTACAGATGGGAGCAGGAGCAGATAGCATCAACGAAAGAATATATAGCTAGGTTTGGTCACAGTTTTGAAAAACTTTCTAGGCAAGCACAAAGTAAAGAAAAGACTCTCGCAAATATGGAAACAGGTGGGCTAGGGGAAAAAGTTGTCAGAGATAAAGTATTGGGGTTCTGTTTTACCATGTTGGGAAGCTTCCTCCACCTGTTCTGCAGTTCGTGGAAATAGTATTTGGGTATACTCCTAAAAACCTTATATATAAGGGTATAGATTTTGGAGTGGATATAGATTCAAGAATAGCTTTGGTTGGACCAAATGGAGCAGGAAAGAGTACGTTATTAAAGTTAATGATTGGAGAATTGACCCCATTGGACGGCATGGTGAAGTGCCATAGCCATCTTCGCATTGCTCAGTTTCACCAGCATTTGGCAAATAAACTAGATCTCTCTATGTCTGCGCTCCAATACATGGATAAGGTCAATATGAAGAATTACATCGAAACTTGGTTGGTAGTTTTTAAAAGCGGAAAACACATTTGTAGAGAGGCGATTACGTTGAAGGGTATATGCGGCGGAGAAGGCCAGCATTGCAAACCCAAAGCCATGCTTTCTTACTCCGCAAGTCTCGGACTAAGGCCAGGCCCTTGCGCCTTCTCTCTCATGCATCTAGTCCCATACCACGGGATCAAAGGGCTTAAGCGCTTAAAATTCTTCACCACTATCAACAGCACAGGTTCGATTCCTGCCCCAAGCAAACAGCTCCACAGATGTTATTTCTTGCACCGGGGAAATTATAGTACCATCTGTGCAAAGTCGTGGGCTGCCCGTGTCATATTCTCGTCTTCGTTTCCAGCCACAGATGAGGTCGACTGGACCGATTCCATAGGAGATAAGAAATTGGCCATTGAAGTGAGCCGTGAGTCCGTAACTAGAGTCCAGCATAAAGAACACACTAAATATATTCTCATCAAGGCCTTCTTCGTGTCCACCTGTGTGGATTTGAAGAGCTTGTAGTTCGAGCATTTTTTTGACATTGTGCCCCCTATTACAGATACGTTGCATCGTTATACGGTGGACACTTTATAGTTATGCAAAGGGATGGCATCGTTTTCGTATACGTAAAGGTGGAACGGTGAATGCATAGATAAATTATAGTTATATAATATATATAATTTAAAACTATATAATTTAATTAGAAAAAAAAATGATATATATATATATATATATATATATGGAATTAATTTATAGACAAGAAAAAAAAAAAAAAACCCAGTTCAAGACAACATTATTGGAGAATTATACATGCTAAGGTATCTGTGATGAATTACACAAACCCAAGATGACAAACTCCAAATGAAGGAAATTGTCAGAAATTAAGCTTTGAGGACAAAGCTTCTAAAGGAAGAGGCAATGTAACAAATATAATTTGTATAAAATAGAATAAATATAATTACTAACTAATCAAATAGTTATTATGTTAAGTAGTTGTTAGTTAGTTGAAAAGGCATGTCTAAAAGACATGCCTGTTCGTGAAAGGCCACCTACATAGGTACAAAAGCAGGGCCTCATTGTAACTTTCAATCATCTTATTATATCTTATCATATACATTCATTAATAAAATATTATTATTAAAATACCTCTTGTGTATTTTTTGTTATTAAGTCAAAAAACATAACAAACAGCTCCATAGATGTTATTTCTTGCACCATGGAAATTACAGTACCATCCGTGCAAAGTCGTGGGCCGCCCGTGTCAAATTCTTGTCTTCGTTTTTGGCCATAGACGAGGTCGACTGGACCGATTCCACAGGAGATAAGAAATTGGCCGTTGAAGTGAGCCGTGAGTCAGTAACTAGAGTCCAGCATAAAGAACACACTAAATATATTCTCGTCAAGGCCTTCTTCTTGTCCACCCATGTGGATTTGAAGAGCTTGCAGTTCGAGCATTTTTTCGACATTGTGCCCCCTATTACAGATACGTTGCATCGTTATACGGTGGACACTTTATAGTTATGCAAAGGGATGGAATCGTTTTCGTATACGTAAAGGTGGAACGGTGAATGCATAGATAAATTATAGTTATATAATATATATAATTTGAAACTATATAATTTAATTAGAAAAACAAATGATTAATATATATATGGAATTAATTTATAGACAAAAACAAAAAACAAAAAACCTAGTTCAAGACAACATTATTGGAGAATTATACATGCCAAGGTATCTGGGATGAATTACACAAACCCAAGATGACAAACGCCAGATGAAGGAAATTGTCAGAAATTAAGCTTTGAGGACAAAGCTTCTAAAGGAAGAGGCAATGTAACAAATATAATTTGTATAAAATAGAATAAATATAATTACTGACTAATCAAATAGTTATTATGTTAAGTAGTTGTTAGTTAGTTGAAAAGGCATGTCCAAAAGACATGCTTGTTCGTGAAAGGCCACCTGCATAGGTACAAAATCAGGGCCTCATTATAACTTTCAATCATCTTATTATATCTTATCATATACATTCATTAATAAAATATTATTATTAAAATACCTCTTGTGTATTTTTTCTATTAAGTCAACAAACATACTAGTTTTGTTGTTACAGAGGAAGGAAGAAAAATTTTAGTTATGGTTCCATCCTTATCTCCTTCGCTTTAGAACGAATTCCACTGATGCAGCGACAACATGTAACATTGGATATATCTAGTCCTAGAGATCCTCGAATGTAAAGATGGGTAGAACTCATAGGTCGGCATGCAGGCCAATCGACCGTTGTGTTCTCAACTGCATTCTTCGCCTGGTTCCGACGACAGATCGTCGCCATCGATGAGTATGCATACGTAGGCGTCAACTTTTGAGGAGATTCAGATCTAGTATTACCAAAAGGTGCTCAGTGGGGTGCAATGGGTAAGAATGATTCGACCATGTTTTTTGATTTTCCTAAGTTTTATACAATGTTTTTGTGTTTTGTTTTCTTTCCAAGACTAAACTAAATGTTTGATGTAATGCAGATATCGGTCATGTTCAACCAGTAGAGGAACCAGAGCGCGAGGCAGATGCACCATCAGAGAGGGCTATCAGGAGAGCAGCCCTTTGGGACCTTGAGATGGCTGAGACTCTAGCTGAGCTTCAGCAACACATAGAGGGATTAACCTTCGGGATTCTGAATTTCCGGCTTGAAGAGTTACCCATGCGACTGCAGCGACACACTATTGGAGTTCCTAACTGTTGGATGCAGTTGCTCCGTAGGATTGCTAGATCTATAGTATGTTACAATGAGCACCACTAGTTTACTTGTGATTTTTTGCATACATTTTGAGGTCAGATGACCTATGTGTCTTGGTCATAAATCTTTGTAAAAAACCTATAGCTATCTATCTATGTGTTTTCAGAGTTTTTCCTATGTTTAATGCGCAATCTTATTCAATGATGTGAATGTTTTCTTTACCTATGTCGCAAATGTCTATCTAAAACTTGATTAGATAATGAATCAATTAAAGTGTTCAGATTTCTGAAAATGTGTTGATATTGAATGAAATCAAAATGTCTCTCCAAAAGTCGAACTCTTAGGAAAAATCTAAAAAGTGTTGGATTTCTAACAGAATAAATAATAGAAAGTTGTAGTACCACAAGTTGTGAGTCTAACCTTATGATTATGCAGTTAATACCAAATGAAATGGCATCAGAGAGAATTTTGATCAATGCGCTATACTCAGCATTGTCAATCTACCGATACAAATCCCTTGAAAACTCACTAACTCGTAGTTCGGAGCAAAAATGGCCCACGTTGCAGAGGATAGATTTTGCGTACTACGACTAGCACCATTAGCATATCCAACAAATGGTTCCGAAGATTCAATCATATGCGATGAAATGTAAAGCAGATTACTAACGTCAAGAAAACTCTAATTAAGATAGTAAATGAAAATCAACGGCATATAAACAATATAATACAAAAAATTACTACGCTCATGATTAAGCATAGTAACGTTTCAAATACAACCCATTTCTAGGTTGTGCCAATGGAATTCCATCGTAAAAAAATAACTCATAGACACCCTTAGCAAGAACTCTTTTGACAATATAAGGGCCATGCCACAATGGCTCGAATTTCCCTGTACCTATTACATCAGCTTCTTGATTGTAAAGAAGGACCAAGTCACCCTCTGAGAAGATGTGAGGCTGGACATTTTTGTCGTATTGCGCATTTATACGTCTCTTATGCATTTTGTTGGCCAATTGGGCTTCATGACGTGTTTCATCTAGATGGATGAGGTTAAGGAGATGCACTTCTTCTTCTGAGGTGTCAGGTAACAAGTCTATCGAGAGTTTTAAAAATGATATTTCACATTGGATTGGTAAGACAGCTTCCAGACCATACACCAATTGAAAATGAGTGAATCTGGTTGTGTTTCTCACCGAGGTTTGACAGGCCCACAAGGCGGAGTACAGTATCAAGTGCCAGTTCCTTTTACGAACTCCTATCATTCGTTGAAGCATTCATTTAAGAATTTTGTTAATAGCCTCAACTTTTCCATTTGATTGTGGATAATAAGGAGTATAATTGTCATGTGACAATCCTAACTTGGCAGTCAATTCATACATCATATGGTTGCAAAAATGCTTCCCATGATCCATAGCTATAGCCTGTGGGGCCCCAAACTGTGCAATAACATGGTTGAAGAAAAACAATGCAGTTGTTTGTCCTGTGTTGTTGAATGTAGGCATTGCTTCAGCCCATTTGGTAAAATAGTTGACTGCGACAATAATATAACCATGCCCCCCGGACAAAGGAGGGTTACAGGACATGAATTCAATACCCCATTTTGTAAATGGTCCATCAGAGATAACAGGATGCATTGGCGCTGGCAGTTTGCATATTTTATGAGCAAAAATCTGGCATGCATGACAACTGACTGCGAGGATACAATCTCGAAAAATAGTAGGCCAAAAGTAACCGGCGCAGAGTATCTTCTGCGCAGTAGCATATCCAGATAAATGTCCACCACAAGCCCCAGCATGACAATCATTTGAGACTTTTTCGGCCTCCTCATGAGGGAGGCACCTCCTTAAAACGGTATCGACACCACGACGATAAAGTGTATCGCCGACGATTAGATAATATTTGGCTTGGTATCGAATACGTCGCTGATCAAAGCAAGAGGTATTAGGCTGAAAAGTTTGGGTTTGGAGATAAATGATGAAATCTCCATACCAGGGATCAGATGATCTGATCAGAAATAGAGACTCATCAGGAATAGATGGTTTCGACGTAGTTGTAGTACTATTAGAGGGAAGGTCACAAAGAACCTAAGCCAAAACTAAAGATTTCTTTGACTTGGATTTGATGAATTGCAAATAAAATTCCTGCAAAATGACAATCCATTTTGAATATTTTCCCCCCAACAATTGACGTGATAAGATGTAAGTCATGGGGTTGCAATCTGAAACTATTGTTGTTTTTTGGAGCAGGATATAATGGCGAAATATTTGGACAGCTTGTACAGCTGCCAAGGCAAGCTTTTCTACGTATGAGTACTTAACTTCCGTATCATTGAGATTACGACTCAAATAATAGATCGGATGTTAAATTCCATCTTCTACTTGGACCAAAACCATAGCGATGGTCGTTTCAGCCGTGGCGATATATAGGAAATAATCATTTTGATAATAAGGACGATACATTAATGATGCTCGGACAAGATGGTCCTTGAAAACATCAAAAGAAGCTTGCACAACTTGGTCCCAATGGAAGGGAACTCCTTTTTTCAATAATCGAGTAAATCCTTTAGCCATTTCGATGTAGTTTGGAATGAACCTTCTCACGAAGTTAGTCTTTCCTTGAATTTTCTCTATCTGAAGTAAGTTTGTTGGTGCAGGCAAATCAAGAATAGCATGTACCTTTAGTGGGTCTATTCGAATTCCTTCTTTTGAGACTACGAATCCAAGAAATCGACCAGAACCAACACAAAACACACATTTGTGTGGATTGAGGCGTATTTTGTAGTGTCGGCAGCATAAGAAAATGGCTCTCAAATGCATCGGGTGATCAGTCCGTTTTCGTGAATGTGCTGGTAAATCATCTAGATATGGTTGAACAATGTGCTTAATGTCATTGAAAGCATAATCCATTTCTCTCTGAAAAGTTGCCTCAGCGTTCTTTAAACCAAACGGAAATTTCCTATATGCGAATGTGCCCCAGGGACAGATGAATGTTGTCTTATGTTGGTCATATGGGAGGATATTGATTTGATTGTAGCCGGAAAATCCATCCATGAGCGAAAATATTTTGCATCCAACACAATCGTCAATAATCTGGTCGATAAAGGGAGTAGGATAGTTGTCTTTTGGACAACCCTAATTGACATCCCGATAATCGACACACACTCTAATTTTTCCTTGTTTTTTCATAATAGGAACGATATTAGAAACCCACTCAGTTAGCAGAACAAGGTAAATGAAACCAGCACGCAAAAAAATTTCAACTTCTGCTTTGATGGCAGCGACTTTCTTTGGATGAACAAGACGAAGCCGTTGACGCACCGGTTTGACATCAGGATACATATTAATAGTGTGTTCAACTATACTAGTATCTATGCCTAGGATTTCCTCATAAGACCAAGTGAATACGTCACAAAATTCACGAAAAAGAGAGCGATATGAATCAAGTTCTGATGGAGAACAAGATACACCGACATGAATATTTTCTACAACACCAGGTTTAGTCGAAATATCGATAGAAATCATTTCTTCGATATTTGATAAATTTCGCTCAGATTCAATTGCATTAATCGGAAAAGAATTCGAAAAGAAAGTTTGAATGGATGGGTGATATAGTTCACTAAGATTATTTTCTTCATAATCAGGAAGATGGGAACAATGATGATGATCTTCCCATGGTTCTCCTTCTGACATCATAACTTCCAAAATATTTTCATCTGTCAAAAATTTTGAGAAAAATGGATCAGATGGAGTACCAAAATCTAATGAACGATCAACCCAAACACTCAGCGACGCTGATTTCGGATTTTCTGCCCAAGCCAAATAGATTGATTGCTATTGTAGCTCAATAGGGCTGAGCAGTAAAACATCATTCAACATAGAAATATCAGAATCACCCGTACTCTTCCTTAAGCCAGATAGAGTGGAAGAGATCATGTAGTAGGTCTCTATTCTTGCAATTTCTGCCGACGTCGCAGGTGGCGGTAATGCAAAGGTTCCCATAAGAGTGGAATCCTTTAAGAGTCCTATAACAATGTTCTGAATTTCTAGTTGGGGTAAGTGAATATATGGAACGCTTCCAGTTACCTGCGAAGCGGAGGCAAAAAAAATAATTAATTGATGATTGTGATTGTACCTTTATGTGGAAAGGCAATCAAATATGCAGAAACAATGGAAGTCACTGCATATACCCATGGTCTTCCAAGTAAAATATTATAGTCAAGAGGTCCGTCAACAACCTCAACATCAATACTTACTGTTTTTCCCCCTAATTCAACTTGCAGGTTATTAATAATACCACAAGATTTATATGTTCTTCCATCAAAAGCCTTCAATTTCATTGATGATTGTGATAATCGTGGCGAGCCAAGTGATAGAGGCATAATTCACGTAGATGCTCCCTCATCAATGATAGTGTGATGAACAAGGTGATTGAGAACATTTACTTGTATGGAGAATGCCAATTCTGCTGGTAATTGTGGCACATAGTCCGTATGATTAAATATGACAAGATTAGAATCAGTTGGATCAATCACACCAATGGCTGACAATAAAGCATGCTTCTGGGAAGGACAATTTTTAAATACCTCAAGAACAGACATAGCTGAAGGGGATTGAGCCAAATCTTCAACTATATTATAATTTTGTGCAGCTCTTTCCCAAGGATTATATGTCGATTTATGAATTACTCCCTTTGGTGGCTTAATCGTCAATTCATGAATAACAAGAGGTGGTCCCAATTCATTAGATGGATTCGTTGTCAAGGTAGTAGGTTGATGAGTGACCGAACTACCATAGTATTTATTCCACGTCGACACCAAAATATCTTGTGAAGGTTTTGTAGTGGATAACCTTAACACTTGGGAACTAGGAGCTGGATCCATAGCAACCAAATTTGTGTCTGGATTTGGAAATGGGTCTGTCAACACAATTGATGCATGAGAAGTCTTGATGATTTTTGAGACTTCAGCACGGTTAGGACAATCCCTAACAAAGTGTTCCTCGTTATAGATTATGTATGGGTAACGAGGTTTCTGTGGTCCAAACGATTGATTAGATGATCGTTCCTACGGTTTAAAAAAATGTTTTTCTTTGATTTCCCCTTTTTCTTACCTCCTGGATGCTTATCACTTTTTCCTTTATCAAATGACACGAAATTAATTTCAGAAGTAGGAGCAGGATCAGATGCAGTAGGTTGGTGTGTGTTTGCAGTGCCTATCAAGCCATCTCCAGCATGAGAGTCCTTTATTTGAGGAAGAACATTGAAATTGGATTGCGGTGCATTTGGTATTTTTTCATAGAGTGTGCCAGACTGAATGGAAATCAAGTCTAAATATTGGGCACTAGCGATAACCTGCTCTGTTGTGACGACGCCACCTTTAGCCACATCCTTTAATTATAAATGGTAACAGGGACTTAATGAACCATTCAGCAAGGAGCTGATCAGGAACAAATTTCTTAACCATTCGTCGATGGCGACGCCACTCATGAATATGATCGGAAATGTGAGTAGAATTAGTCTGTTTGAATTTGGTCAAGAGTTCCGTTCTAGTTTCATATCTTATCGGTAACTGGAAATGGGTCAAAAGGACAATAGCTATGGCAGTAAAATTATCGAAAGAAGCTCTAGGTAATTCAATGTACCATTTAGCTGTCGGACTTGTGAGCGTAAGCTGGAAAAGACGTAATCGAACAGAATCATCATTTAGGGAATTTGATGAACACCATAAATGATAAGTCATAACATGAGTTGATGGATCTTCTTTAGGGTTTCCATTGAATTTAGGAATATCGGAGGGTAATTTGTGAGGTATCATCGGCCACCAAGGAGCATAATTGATAGGATCATTGGTTAACCGGTTTAAATCTGGTAATTCCAAGGTTGTAACAAAAGGAAACTGTCTATTAAGGTCAGGTTGAGCATAGCTAGGATAAGATGGAATTGCTTGGGCAACAGGTCTTTGAGCACCAGCATATGGAATTTGATGTTGGTAACCCAGATAGGGGTTGTTTTGCATAGAAAACGCTTGAGAATTATGTTGACCAAAACCTGGGTATGATACTTGCTGAAATGAAGTTTGAGGGATTTGCCTATGGCTGCCAAGAGTTTTGTCTACCAATGTTATAACCCAAATTAGTATAAGTTGGATTCGGTTGATAAAATGGTACACCAACTTGTGAATAAATGATCCCTGATAAAGGTTGTTGTAAATTAACCAAAGGATTTTGACTCTGTGGACCCAACATTTGATGATATTGAGTCGAAGAACCTTCCTGATAAGGTTGATGTACTATATTTTGATTATGTAACTAGGGTATAGATGTATTAACAAGCGGTATTGAAGTGGGTGTAACAGGTTGAACCGATTGATACGAGTGTACAACCGTTTGTGGTTGGATAGGGAGAGTGGGCTGCCATTGACAAACATTCATGTCAACATTATTTTGACCAAAATGTGACTGATTATTGTCGTATTGGGTGACCAAAGATTTCCCCCCCAGCATAAGGAGGATAATAAGACAAAAAATAATTTTCTCCAAGTGCTGGGAGACCAGTTGATATGGTACTTAAAGGAATTGACCCATAAGGGCCAACTTGATATTGCCCTGATGATGGATGTAATGAATTAAGTAGTTCAATACTAACTATAGGACTACCAGTTAAAACACCAGATGATGACATTGGTAAAGTCCATGGTCTTGAAGATGTACCAGAGAAAGTGCCAGATAATGATTTGTAACCTGTTGGGACCGAAGGGCCACCGTGCAAATATGACTATGGTGAGGTTGTGAACATTGACGGAGTAGCGAGGGTAGGAGCTGACGTAATTGGAACAGCAGACCCAACCAAATATGTTGGTTCAGGCATGGTTGTATGACCAAATGTGTACTCTCCGAAATCAACGGGAGATTGAATGGCAATGGGATCAAAAAATGTAGATGGAAATGATTGAGGAAAAGACTGGTCCATGTAAAGGTCTCCCCCAAAATGGGTTGGACTTAAAGGTGTATCAGGTTGTGTGATTTCTTCAATTGCAATTAAAGCAGGAGGAAGAACTTCACCGTCAGGCCCAAAATGTATTTCAGACGGTTTACTATGTGATATAGGAGTTTCAGTGGCTACAGAACTTTGTGGAATGACCAAGGTAGGAACAACTTCTGGTTATTCGACTTCAAGATTTAGATGTGCTGGCAAAGAAGAGACATGATCTGGATCAACTTGTGATTGAACAACGTCGGGTCCAAGAGGTATGGTCTCATCGATTGAATGGATTGTGATCACGGGTAGCTGTGAAGGCTCCGTTTCGACAACAGTAAACAAACTGGGATGTGTGGAAACAATTTGAGCTAGCTCTAGTTTAAATGATGATGTTTCGCCAGAGGTACGAATTGTACTTGATTCGGTAGATCGTGATCGGCTTCGCCTACCATAAGTAACATCCGGTGGTAAAGGTGGTTTTAAAGCTAATATACGCGAACGACAGGGGTAGAATTTTGTTCTGATTTATTTTATCCAAAAAAAAAATAAACAAAAGGAGGGTAATGCTAAGAAAAAGGGTTTACCAAGAAACTGTGAACTACAGAATACCTCCTAGCAAACCAAGAAGTATGGGCAGGTAATCTCCCCGAAAGTTGTGTTCAGTGTATCAAAATTTCAGGGTGGCCGACTCGGTTCACTATGGATGGATAGCACCTAAAATTTTTCCTCCCAAATATACCCGAAGGTATGTGGAGGCCCAAGTCTGTATTAGCGTTGTCTGATGTGAAACCGCACAGTAAGAGCACCCCTTTATACTTATCATATTGTAACATCGCCCGCTATAGCCGAAAGTACATGGACGAACTACGATATACTTACGTATGTGGAGTGAGGTATCACACTCGGAATGTATTGCAGACAAGTTAACAGCAGCTGCTATGTTTTACGATGCCGGAACACGTCTCTAGCCTAGACCTTCTAAATGTTATCGTTATGGTTCCAATGCATTGTTAAGTAAATTGAGATTTATTTTATGTTGATCTTGCTTAACAATTTTCCTTTCAGGTTCACCACGATGATGTATATGAAATTCCTAAAATGTAAGCTAAGAATGATAAACAAACTTTCACTTTCAGCTTTTTCAATGAAGAACCTAGCTACTAAGGGAAGAGAGCAAATAATTTATGAGCAAACAAATCAATGAACAAAAAAACAAAATCAATGAATCACAAACTAAATGAAGATTTCCTAATGTTCCTTTTGCAAAACACACTCAGTCCTACATGCAAATGCAATTTTTTCTTTTCAGTTTCCTTAATGTTATGAATTCAGAAAGGAAACTAGGTGCACTAGATCAATAATCGAAATGATTTTTACTTTCGAGAAACGAAGAATACAAACAAAAATTTCTCTTTTGAAGGAAAAATGAGGATTTCAACAACAATTTCTCCTATCAAGGAAATGAAGATTTTATGACAATTTCCTAATTCGAAAGCAAATGATTCTTAATGCAACCATAAAAAATACTTTGAAATCAACTTTTCAATGATAAAAAAAACTTTTCTAAACAAACATTGAACAAATTTTCAGCCAAAGGAGGAAGAAGTGTATAGAGTCACTGGTCAATTGAGCATCAAAATTTTCAGAACACAGCAGCAAACAAAGCTGAAGTAAGTTGCAAAGTCAAATTCAAGGGAATTTGGTCATTTTCAGGAGTCAACGCAGTCTCCAAGGGGAGACAGTGCTATGCAACACAGGCTTGGAAGGGAGACAGTGCTCTGCAAAGCACTGTGTCTTGACTAAGTGTGCATTGGGCGCAGTAGACATGGAAAAATACTACTTTTTGGCTCACTGTCTTTGCAAATTAAGCTCTGAAAAAGTCTAATATTTGTGTAACAACTACTGGGTGGATTAACAAAGCAAATCAAAGACTAAAACACCTAAAACTAAGATAAATTCTCCCCAGCGAAGTCGCCAGTTTGTTGGGCTAGAATTGTAATCTACGGATAAATTACGCTTCCCTAGACGGGTGTTAGTCTAGAACAACAGGTGAAAGACTATACTACCATTTCTCCTAACTCAAAATAGATACACATAGAGGATTAGAGACTTACGTGTTCAATCTCTTCCAAATGGCTCCTTCTGTCACTTTTGTTGCAGCTTCAAGTTCAAGCAATTTGTGAGTTGAATGCTTCCTGCAAGAAAGAACACTGAAACAACAGAAGATGCAATAATATATATATATATATATATATATATATATATATATATATATATATATATATATATATATATATTCAAGCTAGTTAGCTAAATCAGTAAAGCCTAAACTACATTCATCAACCAAGATCTTACAATATGGAAAATCAAAGTTAACATAGATGCATGTAGGCAAAAACAAGAAGTACTCTTTATTGATGATAGAAGGAGAGGTTACAACCTAGTGACTGATTTGAAGTGACCTTCCAGCAAAGTTCCCAAGTCTCATCACAGCATAAATATTTCCAGCAGTAGCTTTACAAACCAAGCTCTCAATTGAAAATTCTCCAGCATTTCTCTACTCAAATTCTTCCTCCTCAAACACTTAGATCTGTGTTCAATTTATAGATGAACTATAGGTTGTTTTGCAATCAATATCTTTCCAAAAATAGGCAATACATGTTTCCATTCATGTAGATGTCAAATGGACACTTGGATCTGAAGCTTGACACACGTGAACTCTTCTAGAAGGCACTGGCCAAGTGGAGATTCTGGAACAATGAGAATTTCTCTCCCAATGTGACCAACACACCTGTGAATGTCGGGAAGTGCTTTGCAGAGCAGCCTTGCATAGAGCTACCTGCATATGCAATGCACTTAGGCCCCTTAGTTTCTTTTCATAGGGCATGTAGCAACTGAAATGATAAGGAATGATAGACCCTTAATCATCGGTCCTAGAGATGATGCCCAGTTAACCAGGTCATTGGGAATGGTGCCCAAATTGACCTATAACAGGACTTCTCTTTGGATGCCACATACCTAGGTTCCAATTTATGATCAAAGGAGATGAGATTGTAGTTGCTAATGATAGCCTTAGAGCTCACTAGTTCTGCTCTGATACATAAGGGCTCCTTCTCTTCTTTCATCATCACGATTTTCGCTTATTTAGCCCTTGTATCCTCATGGGTCAACCAGGAGGATATTTCCATCAATTTCATGTATCCCAATCTTGAGTTGGGGTCCTAGAAATTCATGTCTATGAGGATCAGATTGTGCATGTAAAAATCAGCCAATTTTTCTCTATCCTCAATACTTTCCCTTTTGCAAAATTAAATGAATTTCCTGTATTCTTGGAAAGGTAGGGAGCCATATTGTGCCAATGTATTAATTTTGAATTGGAGCCACTGCTCCTTAAGGAAAATGGCATAGGATTTGGATGGTGTCCTGCACTATATGGCTTCCATAGATAGCCTTCCCATAGTAGCAAGTTGTGTCTCTTTTTCTTGCAGCTGCTCTCTTAGCCTTGTGTTTTTTGCCTATAGTTGATTTCTCATGATTGAATCCCTTAGTTTCAAATCATTCAATTCCTTTCCAATTTCATCGACTTTCTCCTCCATGAGGCCCACATATTCTAGATTTTTGGATTTTGCAATTTTCATCCATCTATGTGTTCTACCTATTTCCTTCTCTAACTCAAAGATGAGTGGGATGGAAACTTTCTCAGGTATAGTCCTACCTCCCTCAACAAATTTATAGTAGGATTCTAAATTGGGTTGTGTATCAGGCTCTTGGAGCCCTGGGATACCTTTTTTAGCTTCTTTTGGGGTGGTTTCCCCTTCTTGTAGCACCTCTCGCTGCTCCTATAGCAACCCTTGTTTCTCCTGTAGCTGCCCTTGTTTCTCTTGTAGCCTCTTTGTATCCTCTTGTAGCTCTTCTTTTTCTTCTTGTAATAGGGCATATTGTGTCTTTATCCTCTTAAATTTGAATTCTCTAGTGTTGGGCCTTCCCATGGGTAGCACAATTGCTTGTTTTTTCCTTAGGAGAGATAACTTCTTCAATTTTTCCCTCACTAGGTCCCACTTCCTCCTTTTTGCTTACTATATCACCAATAGTGATAGGGATTTTTGAAGGAGGTTGAGGCTTCCCTTGCATTATCCTGGTGCTCTTCCTTGTTTTAAAGTAAGGGATCTTGCCTTGACTACCTTTTTTTGGTATTGACAGGTGTGCCCAATGTGGCTAGTGCGGCAACCACTTCTTACTCTATGTTCCCTGGCGAGAGACTTGTTTTTTGTCCTTGTTTTTCTTTCTCTTGCGTCTTGGAGTTCCCCTCAGCATTTTATTCCTCTATCCCTTGTTTCTATCCTTATATTTCCTCAATTTAAGCTTCTTCTTCCTATACTTTTTTTGCCTCCTCTTCTTCCTTCTTTCCTTCCCTACCTCCAATACTATAGGTTAGTGTTTCTTCATGTCGGATGACTTCGGTTTCAATAAATATTTCCCTATCCATGTCTACAAAATCAATCCACATCACAGAGTTCCTAATGTTACTTAGATCATCCATAACAATCAACTTAATGAGGCCATGGTGGGAAATATGTTTATTCTTCCCTTCCCTCGCTTTCTGGCTCATTTCAATGATAGATTGTAAGACGAAATGGGGAACATTGAGTGTGTGTGGAATGCGTAATTATGCTTTAAATATTAGCTCATGGAGGATCCTAAAATGATAGGCGTATATAATTCTCAACCTCCCTTTATAGGATATGTATTTGAGGATGTGATAGACCACTTCATCCTAGGGGTAAGGTAGGCTCTCTCTTCTCACTCCATTTTTATCTTCACAAGATTTTCTCTCTAAATGAAGAAGTTCTTCCTAGTTGTAACAATCACTACTTTATCCTCCTTGCTCATTGAACTCTTAAGGGTAATGTAGTCACTCTACTTATGAGTTCATCATTTAAATAGATAGAAAGTCCTCTAACAGTAAATGTGGCACTATCTTCTCTCTAAGGATTTAGTGCCATGGAAAATTCCTGAGTTATATCATCAACATACCCCTTCAACTGTTCAAAGAAGCCCATTCACTGATGTATTAGAAAAATGTTTACCACAAGAGGATTTTGATGAATTATTTTTATGTCTGTGGTTTCTTTTATGTTAAAACCTCCCCCCATTTCTCCTACTGCTCCCTCTTGGGGTTACTTGGGTGTATTTTTAATTTTGGCCTCGACGTAGTCTTAGGTGCAGAGACAGTGTCAAGTTTTCTCTTTCAGGGGGGAGAAGGATGTTAATTATCAAGAAAAAACAAAATTTCTCTATTGCTATCTTGCCTTCACATATAACTATTGATGAGGCCCATAATTAGGTATATTTCAAGGGGTTATAGTGTCACCTTTTAGCTTATTTACTCTCTCTCTCTCTCTCTCTCTCTCTCTCTCATTTGATTATATTTTGTCATATTTTTCTTAGTGAGAATGGTGTAAAAGGATTGTCATGACTTAAAGCCTAACATGGTTTAATTGAGGGGAATAAAGGAAATTAAGTTATTTTTTAGTAATATTCCATTTGAGGGCTCGGAGTAGACAACAAGAAGAAATCATCGGAAGGTTTTCCACTTTAACTTCCATAATCAACCCAATATATCTTAATATCCTCCTTCAACATTTCGAAGTCAAAAGGCAGCCAAGAAAGTGAATGATAAGAGGGAGCCAAGCTCCCCACCTCTCGAAGATCAAGGAGACAAATTCCTACTTTTTAGGGAGATGTTGGTAGCTGCCCATTAGTATAAATAAAAAAAGAGCATGATCTCATTAGGATTTGATTTTCATAGGCATCTAAGGAAATTTTGACTCAGTATCAGAGATAGTGTGACTGTTATTTTGATGTAAGAAACTTGTTATGCAATGAGAATGAGAAGTTGGTTTTCCTCTCACTGATTTTATTCCACTGAACTGAAGCATGTGGGTTAGGGCCAAATCCATGGGTTGCAGTCTCCCTTGTGTACATTTATGTTTCCTTTATGATTTAGTATTTTAGTTAATGTAATTGTATTTTAGTAGCATTTGAAAAGCATTAACATTGTGTTGGCAACCTCTCTCTCTCACCTCTTCCATTGGAGCTTGAGGAGAAATGTATCCAACCACAAACAAAAAATATTCATTTTATGATTTCTTGGAAAGGATAGTAATGTTAACTCTATTTATCATGAATCTATTGTAGATTAGAAGTTAGATCTATTTTTTATATGCATGCTAGCTTAAGTTAAATTCAACTCATCTTTTCCACTATTTTATATGATAATTTGTAAATGAACAATGCATGAGTGAATATACTGGTTGCAGGACTGGATGCATATCAGAGAAGGACCCCCTTTCATTACTGTCACTTTGGCTTCAACCCTCCTTTAGTTTCCCTACCATCCTACTACCCATAACCCTGTTTTGAAGACCATCTTCACAACCACCGAGAGAAACATTCTTAGTGCAAGACAAGCCTTCTGAAGGTTTTTAGCATCACCAAGGGAGTTGGTCACCCCCCATCTACTTAGATCCACCTTTCCTTCACTTTTCCTAATCTCGATTCCACCATTCCTAACCTCAAAACCCTCTTGTCCTGTTTCTTGTAGCATTACAAGACTTCCTATAGAAAAAAGATGGATCTTGTAGCAGATTCTTGTAGCAGCATTGGGAGCCACCTCCTTCACTCCAAACTCACTCCTCCACCTCACCTGAGCTTTGTATATGCCTTAGTGTACCCCTAGCTCTGAATTCTTGGTTTAGGGACAACCCTAGGTCACCCAAACTCCTCCTTCTCTTGTTGCAAAATAGAGTATTTTAAGTGTGTTAGTCCATCATATAATACATCGTTAGCACAATAGCTAGCATGCAGTATATAGAAGCTAATTCATCATTGATTTAGTATGTGTGTGAAGGTAGATAAATTCCCTTTTTGCAAGTTTATTGAGTAGTTAAGAGAATGAATGAAATCTAGTGTAATTTCCATTCTTGTAATTAGTATAACTGCAAGTATTCTTCATTACAAAAGTAGAGGTTAAGTAGATGAATGAGGGAAATCTAGACTAGCTTATTTTCTTGTAGATAGAATGGTGTTCATGATTTTATTTCAGTATTGAGTTACAATTATAAGTCTGAAAAACTTTCTCCCTTAGAATAGCAATAGTTCCCAGCACCTCATAGTATATCTAAGATGAGGATGGCATGAGAAGAGATCATCTATTATGCATATAGCACTGTCACCTCCAAGTTTGTATGAACCTTGGGTTGATAATTAAATTTGAATCGTATCTGGGATTTGCAACACTCTTGGTGCAATACTAGGGCTCACCACTTTTTGGCGTCATTGTCGGGGAGGTGTCTAAGTAGATGTTTTTTTATGCTTAAGCATTCTTTTTTTGTTTCTATTTTACATTCAGTTTCAAAATATTGAAAAAAACACAAAATATTTGACTTTCATGCCTCGTAGGAGTAGGGACAATTGATGGAAAGTTTTTACCAAAAACCCCCACATACCGACACAATCACCCTTCACTCTTCTTCATTGAATGTGATATAGAACTCCCTCTAGGTGAGAAACCTAAAAAATTTGAGGAACCTATTGGGGAAGAAGAGGAACTTGCTTCACTAGAGGAAATTTCTTCACCTATTCAAGATATGGCTGAAAATAGAAATCAAGGAGTCTTTCCCATCAGAGAAACCAATGGAGAGACTAGAACGAAGAACATAACCCTTAATCCCTTCCACACTTCCATGGCTTAACTTATGAGGACCCTGACACCTTCATGTTTGAGTTTGTTGTTGTCTGCAGGATTTATGACTATGCCTCAAATGAACAAAAGTTGAAATTCCCCCCCTCTACCCTCAAGGTTGCAACCTTGTGTTGGTTCATGGGTCTACCAGGGAACAACATCACCACCTGGGCCCAAATACAAGTCCTTCAACAACAAGTATATAGACTACTATAGGTCCAAAGAAATGAAGGAATAAATCTTTAGAATGACCCTAGGGTCTGATGAATCTCTAGATGATTATGAGGAGTGATTCAACTGAACTACAGAAGGGACAACTGCACCCTTGATCCTGGATCACTCAAGTTAGTTCTTCTTTGAGGAATCAGGGAAGAAGTGATAGAAAATCTTAATATGTTGTATGGAGGAGATATCTGTCAACTACCTTATGAGGACATCAAGACTGTATTCATAAATCACTCTAGGGTAGCCAGGAAAAATGGTAGAGCTAGTCAAAGCCTGACCAATACCCCTTCTTCTTCAACCTCCATTAAGCATGATATTGGAAGCATGTTGGAGGATTTTAAAAGTGAGATGTTGCACACCTTTTCTTTGAAAATGGAAACAATGCATATCAAAAGAAAAAAAGAGGAGGCAAAAAGATCCCTAGAAATATCTTTCCCTAGATGAACTAGAAAACACCCTAGGAATGAATGCCCAATGAATGTCATAGATTTTTTCTCAATCTATGAAGAGAACCAATTCAAGGGATGGAATCTAGACCTAAGCAACTTTGCTTCATAAATCAAAGGAGGCATCAAGGACCTCGGCCATACCAATAAGGCATGCAAGGGGCACCTTATTCTTACTATCATTCAAACCAGAATGCACACTTGTAGCCTTGGTATTATTCCACTCATACATAATGGACCACACCTCCTTCTTGGCCTTATGCCCGTCCATATCATCCTCAGCATGTCAATCAACCATTTAAGTAATATGTTCCTCAACAACATTAGTGGAGCAACCCATCACAAGGGTGGAGGCCCCAACTCATCCAACCTACTACTTTACTTCCTCCACCCCAACCTCAACCTAAAATCACTCATCCTTATCCCCCTAAGCTACCTCATATGCTTTTCCAACCAAATATGAACACAAACAAAAAGCAGGTACAACAGGTCTACAATGGAGAGACATCCTATCCTTCCTATGGTGTGGAGATCCATGAGATTAACCTTAGGTCTGGGAGAGTGCTCCTAGATAATCACCCACCATATCCACCCAAATAAGTTGAAGAGGAAAAGGAATAGAGAACCCCTCATATAAATCCACCTCCTTTTCCTGAGTGACCGATACACCCTAGCCAGTACACCCTAGAAGAGATTGAACTTCTATCAGGATTGAATAATATGTGTGTAAAGATACCCCTTCTACAGTCTATTAAGGATGTTCCCATCTACAATAATCTTATAAATGAAAAATTCTTCAAAAATCCTAGGAGAAAGAAGAGAGACACCCCCACCATCAATGTTGTAGGTCAGTTATTTGATTTGATGTTAGGGAGAGTAATTTTCCTGATATATCTGGACCCTAGGAGTCCAGTAGTTGATGTACACATTGATGGTATCATTTTCTCCCATACATTGATCTATCTTGGGGCTGCCATCAATGTGATGACTAGGGAAACCATGTTGAAACTCAACCTTTAGGGAGCATTGAGGAAGACGACTACAGTTCTACAACTCGCAGATAGATCCACACTAGCTCCTTAGGAAGTTGTTGAGGATGTCTGGGTCTCCGTTGACTCCTAGGAATATCCCACTGACTTCCTAGAATTGTAGCCCAAAACAAACTTTAATGGTTATTCTCTCATGCTAGGAAGAACTTGGTTGGTCATTATTGATTCTTATATCAATTGTAGGGCTAGAAACATGGCTATCAAGAATGGGCCCTTGTCAAGACAATTGGTATTATATCATCCTACCCAACCTTCTATTGAACATGATCTACCTTTATGGGTGGAGGATGAAGAAGAATATGAAGTGTGCCATGCCACACCCTACCCTATGTGTACCTTAGATGTTGTTATTAGAGGGGGGGGGACTTGATGAAGATGACATAATTGACCATATCCTTCAAAGACAACCCCCCACTGCCATTCCACTTGAGGATCTTGTAAGAGAATATGAATGTAGACCTTGGATTGAGCTATTCTCAGTTGACTCAACCCTTGAAGCTTCCAATATTGTATAATTTGGCTCGTCTAGATCCCTAAATATCAACCCCTCTTTATCTCAGAAAAAGATGAAGAGAAATTATTCCAGCTGCTGAGAGGGAGCTTAGATTCTTTTTCTTGGGACTACATATACATGAAAGGGGTGCATCCCTCAGTATGCACGCATCATATTTACATCAAAGAGGGATGCAAGCTTGTGCACTAGCCCCAAAGGAGAATGAAACCAGCCTTAAAGGACATATTAAAGGATGAATTACATAATTTTTTGGATGCATGGTTCATATATCCCATATTAGACAGTTAACGGGTGTATCCTCTTTTCCTAGTCCCAAAGAAGAATGGGAAGTGGAGGATCTTTGTTGACTATAAGGAATTGAACAAGGCCACTAAAAAAGACCATTTTCATTTTCCCTTCATTAACCGAGTCTTGGATGGTCTTGCTAGAAATAATTTATTCTCTTTCTTGGATGGATTCATTGGTTACAATCATATTCATATCATATCTGAGGACCAATATGTTATCACTCCCCCCCGCTTCCCAAGGTTGAAAATGGAGCTAAAGGAAGGTAACTACAGACCAACCTTTAGGTCAGGTAGCTAGCCATACCAAGACCATAGAGGGCTCTCTCAATGTCACTTTGAAGCCAAAGGGATGAGTGGATATAATGTTTTAGGCTAGTTATGATGCTCAGTGGATTAGGGTTTTTGCTTGTTTGGAGTTTTGTTGGATAGGAATAACAGTTAGAAAATTAGGTCTAGGGTTTTGGTATGGATTCAAAGGTTCAGTTGCAGAGGTAATGGTGAAGCCAGGTAGATAAGCTAAGAAGCATGCTTAATTTGTAATTTTTTATAGAGTGAACTGAGATGGATTCAGAATGATCATTAAACTGAATTCATTCATCAGAAGAGCAGAGAGACTTTCATGTAAATCTTATAAAAAACATAGCATGGAAAGCATGATTTATGTCAATAAACTGATAAGAATTAGCATAAAGAAGCATATAGATGAAATAGGGATAACATAACATTCAACATGATAAGTTTACAGAGAAAAAACAAATTCTCAAAGGCATACCACTGGAGTCTCAACGCTATGTCTGCAACACTGTCTTTGATTTCATAAACAAAAGCTTGTACAATAGCTCCACTGCAAATAAAAATTATCCAACCTCTAAAAAGATTTTAGGTGGACTAATTATAAAAAATAGAGTTCTTGACACCTCGTAGGCTCGAAATCTTATCCAAAAATCATCATAATTACATCAAATGAGTCACTTCCTAGAATCTAGGGAAGTTAGTAACTAATCCCTGAAATTTATTTAACGACTAGGAGTGTGTGTCCCCTTCATTAAATTACATGTTTCCTCATCATAGAGGAAAAAAAAATACATCAAATGACACCTCATGGGACAGATATCATCGAATTCTGGAGTTTTCCTAGCATGACAGTTGTCTGAAAGGAATCCAATGCAGAAACGTAGCTCCCTTAGCAGAAGCGTCGTGCCTATCTGGAAAAAGTGTCACGCCTATTCAAGGGTGATTTTGACCCACTTAGAAACATCCAAATTAAAATTTGAAAGTTGGGATGTGTAGTACTATGATTCTAGTTTCTAATGCACCTTGAATTTTTAGAAAACACCCACAGGAAGACCTCCAAAAGTTTTTTTTCCCAACCTCACTCTAGAAGCGCCACGCCTGGTCAAAAACACTAGGAAAAGCATAAAAACGAGGCAGTTTTTTTGTCTTTTTCTCAAAAACAAGAGATTTTCATGGAAAACCAAGTCCACATATGGCATGTACTAATCAATATGAACCCATCTATATAATAAAATATTCATTTGGATTCTTCTGTGGAGAAAATTTTTCCATAATTTTGCAAAAATCATCAAAAATACCAAAAATGCTCAAAATTGATCAAAATTTGTTCTGTGACACCTATGGATGAAAGGATAAACATCCATGGATGCCTCAGCAAGGAGTTTTATTTCTATTTATTCATCTTTCTCCTTTATGATTTACTCAGCTAACTTATCCTTCACCTACTCTACCATTAGAACTTATAGGGATGCTTGTTCATCATGGTGTTGTAATGGTGACTCACCATCATGACTAGGTGGTTGATCCTCTTTTTGTCTTTAATCAAGTTTAGTTTCAGGTGCCAATACACCTCTGATAGTATTAGGAAAAAAAACCATTCTCTTTCCCTTCTCATAGGTTTGAGTGATCTCAACCATAGGTGCTTTTGAAATTTGAGCCTACCTGCTTGAAGAGCCAACCTCCTTTGGCTATGTTGATGTTGTGCTATGAACAATAGGTGGACTAGTAGCAGGAGTTGATGCTACTTTCTCCATGAAAACTTCCTAGGTCATATTGTTTTCTAAGAGCTAGTGCAAAACAACCAACTTAACCAAACCATGATGAAATAGAATAAGATGAGGATTTCTACCTTTTCTATTTACTTTTTCCGCCATCTTGACCAAACTCCTCAATATATGGTTAGACAAATTGAGTGATTGGTGGTTATGAAGTGCATTTGAAATCGTCAACTTTGGCCTTCTTGTCGTACACTTTCTTGATTTTCTCCTGAACTTTTGAAGTGTGATTGAAAAATTATTCTCTTGTCTGTTGTAAATGAATCATTTGACTGATTCTTCGTTGAATATCATTCGATTCACTGTCGATATCTTGCATAATTTTCATCACTGGGAAAACTAAAGAAATGGGAAACATTGTTTTAACACCGTACACAAGATGAAAAGGTGACAAATTGATTGATATCTCTATGCTAACTCTATCCACCAATAAATCATTTATGAGCTTCTTGTTCCAAATTATCTTGTTCTCTTGCGGCAATTCCTTAATTATATTCACCAATCATTTGCTTGACGATTCAGGAAACCTGTTGCCTTAAGGATAGTATTTTGTAGAATGACCAAATATTATGTGATATTTATCACAAAAATCAATCATTTTCTTAGAATTAAAGGCAGCTGCATTGTCAGTAATAATTTTCAATGGGCAGCCAAAACGAGACAAGATGTTGCTTTCCAAAAACTGAATAATGAGTGTATCTGTAGCTTGCCTTGTTGGAATGGATTCAATCCACTTTCTAAAGTAATCAGTGGCAATGAGTATCCATTTATGCTGAGATGATGAAGGAGGATGGATCTTTCCAATGAAATCAAGACCCCACTGTTGGAAGGATGCCTGAACTGCAATGGGTTTTAAGGGCAGCTACAAAATATTTCTTTTTCCTTGAAAATTTTGACATTCATGACATCTCATGAAAGTCTTAAACACATCTGAAAATAAACTTGGCCAATAGAAGCTAGCCCTAAAAATCTTATTTGTTGTAGTCTTCTAGAAAATATGACCACCATAGTAACCTTTATGAAATTCATTCATCACTTTTTCAACTTCTCCTTCTACCAAGAAATTCAACAACACTCCACCTGGATCTTTCTAATAGAAAGAATTGTTAAAGATGCAATACTTAAGAGCCTTCAACTTCAAAGATCTAGCTTTACTACTAGGGAAGCCAGGATGAGGATTCAGGTGTTGCAAAACATAAACAATATCAGCGTACCATGGCAATGAAATAAAAATTTCAGATACCTGAGGTAATGAATTAGCCTCTTGCTCCTCAGATAATGCAACAATAAAATTAATCTCCAAAGCATGGAGATTGGAGTCTGCCATAATCTTTTCCAAGCCTTGTCCCTTGATTAGTTTTGTAGGCTTGATCTCCAAGTCATACTCCAACATAGCAGCAATCCATTTGCCACACCAACCTTCAGGATCATTCTGCGTAAGCACATCTTTGACAGCAACGTTTGGAACATATGCAATCACACAGGAGTGAAGAATATATACTCGGAAGTCCTTCAATGATTTAGCTAGTGCCAAGGCCTATTTTTCAATGATATTTTACTTCAAGGCTACGTCTCTAATGGTTCTGTTGAAGAAGGTGATGGGTTGTTTTGTTTTCTGATTTTTATTTTGCATAAGGACAACAGCTAGAGTATGCTCTGAAGCAAAGGAAAAAATGATGAAATCAAGTTTGTTATCTGGCCTAATAAGAATAGGAGTGTGACATAAATAAAATATTAATTGATTGAAATACTTCTTTTCCTCCTCAGACCATTTTACTTCACTATCTTTCTTCAGCATGTCAGTAATTTCCCTTAATTGTTCAACAAGATTGGGAACAAACCGTCTTAGAAAATTGATTTTACCATTGAATGATTGAATCTCCTTCTTTCTTCTAGGATATTCCAAGCTCTGAATCTCTTCAATTCTTGAAGGATCTATTCAAATGTCGTCTTTTGAAATGATGTGGCCCAACAATTTTCCTCCCTCCATAGCAAACAAGCTCTTCTTAGGATTCAGTGATATGCCAAATTTCCTACGTCTCTGAAAAACTATTTTCAAGTGTTGCAAGTGTTGCTCATATGTCTTGGAAAAATTAGTGATATCATCAAGATAGATGACCAAGAATACATCATTTTCATTGGCGAAGGCAATTTCCATCACTCGCTGAAAATTTTCTCCTGCATTTTTCAACCCAAATTTTGGCATACATGAAGGTACCCCATGGTGTTCTAAAGGTTTTCTGTTCCTAGTCATCTGGATCGACTAAAATTTGATTATACCTAGAGTATCCATCCAGCAATGAAAGTCTGGAAGATCCAACTACCCTTTGCAGAATATGGTCCATTTTTGGCAATGGGTAATTGTCTTCCAGCGACACTTTGTTCATATTTATGAAATATATACACAAACAAATTTCTCCAGTCTTCTTTCTTACTGGCACTAAGTTAGACATCCAATTTGATAAGAAAAGTGAAACTATAATACCAGTAGTAAATAACATGTTTACCTCTTTTTGAATGGAGGACAGCAGCTTGGGATTCATTCTCCTCAATTTCTGGCAGAAAGGCTTCTGATCTGGTTTCAAATAATAGTATGTTGAATTATATTCTTATCATAAATTTTCAGATCAGAATATTCCCATGAAAAAAAATTAGCAAACTTATACATGAGCGTTGCACATTTACCTTTCATATCGTGGCTCAAGGGTTTTGAAATCTTGACCATCTTGGGATTTTCAAGAGTACCAAGATTAAGATCTTCAACTCCTAATTTTTTGGCGGCATGGTCGGTTTGTGTGCAAAATTATCTTGGTCAAAAATATCCTCTAAAGGCACAAGACCTCTAGCAATGGAATTGTCTTTCAGCTGAAGTACTTTCATTTCAGCTGCATGCAATTCCTGGTCATTTTCATAGAATTCGTCATCCATTTGTAAATTCACAAAATCCTCTTCCATCTACAAGAAGTTGTTGATCTGTTTGTCATATTGAAATACCTGCCAATACTGAACATTATCCAGAACAACAAGGCAATGTTTGACGTTTACCTCATACTTCTTATTGGGATACAATGGAATTTTAAACATGTTGGCTTAAATGGCAAGAGAATAAGCAATAACATTGTTGTCCCTTGGTATCAATGAAAAAGTGTAATCAGTGAAGGTCTTGAGGATATCTAATACTACATTTTGGTAAGCTTGCATCCTAGGATGCTTGGCCCAGTATTCCCCTTTGACTTGTTTTATAACCAATTCAGAGTCGTCATACACAAAAAATTTCTTGGCACCAAACTTCTTGAGATTTTTCCAACCAACTATCAAAGCCTTATACTTTGTTTCATTGTTCAAACAGGCAAACGCTAATTTGTAAGAAGACATTTGAACATTAGGAGGAATGTTAAGAGACTGATTTATAGGGTTGTGAATCCATACTCCAATGCAAGCCCCTTCCTTACCCAAGGCTCCATCGAAGTCCATGGTCCACAAACCACTCTCTTCAATGGGATGCTGCAAATCGGATGACTAAAATTTAAATGTTGCTTGAGAAAGGTTTGTTGTACCAAAACCTTATATGTCTTTCACTGTTTCATCTCTTTTTTGGGCTGATGCGCTTGGTTCCAAACCACTTGGCATCTTTTCTTGATTTTCTACATTTGCAATTTCTAAAACAGAATTTGAAAACTTTGAATTTTTTGTCTTTTCTTCCATCAAATTTTTTGAAGATGTTGAACATTGATCATTGAACAAGATAAAAGACTCTAAATCCGTATGAACATCATGTATGGGGTGATTATTAGGATTTTCTTTGCTACTGATCATGTTTTTCACTTTACTTTCCTGGTATAGTTTTCTGAGTTGACCAAAGACCGGTATTGTCGCATATGAAAAGTTGAGCTGCAAGGTACCTCTAAGTTTCGCTCCCTGTGACTAGGAGAGAAACATTCCATATCTAGCAGTGATATTAGCCACAACAACATCCATGAGGACATTCTTGGCTGGGATTTGATCTAAAGACACCACTAGAGATTTAATGAGGCCCAGAAATTTCACTATGCCTAAACCAATTGAATAAAGGTCATGGTAGGGTCTTGTGATATGTAGGCATAATCTGTGCATGATGGCTTTGGGCATAAGGTTATGAGACACTCCATAATCAAGCATGGTGTTAAGGAGGATAAAATCGTGGATTTTGAGGCTAAGATAAAATGGAGGGACCTCACTATCTTCTAAATCACCATCAACATCAGAACCAAATAAAATTTATGGGTGATCATCACTTACATTAACCATATCATAAATCTGATCTACCCTAAGCAACTTGGATAATTGAAAATTATACTAGTCATTCTTTAGTATTTCAGTTAAAGTAATGGAGAATTTCAGTTTAGAGATTTCATTTTCAAGACTAAAAAGGGAAGAATGTTTTTCTACCTCTTTGGATGGTGCATATTTCTTCTCGAGCTGATCCTTATGTCCTCCATATTGGAATTGTTTATCTTTTTTCTGACTTCTGGTGGAAGCCTCATTTCCTTTTGCAGGACTAGGAACAACAGGTCCCTTGTCTTTGCTTTGATTTGAAGTCGTCGTCTCTGATGAGTATCGATTTGAGAATTTTGTCTTTTCTGATTGGAGGTTATAGGAACATTCCTATTCCTCAAACCATACTGCCTCTGTACTTGAGTAAGAGCGTTCTGATATCCCCTCTGGTAAGATTTTGTCTGTACTGATAACATATCATCATTTGACAAGACATATTGTTGATCATCGGTGCATGAATTTTTGCAGAAAACTGATCTTCCTCAGTGAGGAAAATAGGTTGTTGATTTTCCTTAAATAAATGATTCTCGCCAGAAATCTCTTCTTCATCTTCTTCATCAGGACCTTCTGTGTAGTTTTTTTGAAATGGAGTGTGAATTTTATGTTGACTTTGTGGATCCTAACCCCTCTGTTCTCTTTGCTTGATACTATATTGAGGTTGAGGATTTTGACCCATGAAATTGGGATCTCTAAAGGAGGGTTCAGCTTGTCTATCAGCAATGGGCATTTTTTCCATCATCTTCTCCATGGTTTTGATCAAGGTGTCGAGCTTGCCCTCGGATGAAGTAGATGTTCCTTCCTTGATAGTGACCCTTTTCTCTATCTTGATTTTTGATTTTTTTATAATCAAATTAGCTTCCACGCTCACTGCATTTCTCTGCATTTATTCAAGGGTTGATGGATTTCTTTGGCTCAGCTGGTAATCCATATCAAGATTGAAACCATCATGGTAATGAAGTAAAGCAAGGCCTGGAGGACACTTCATATTTTCAGGAACAGAATCATAAATTCTATTGAATCTAGTTGTAAAGTCTTGTACAGACTCATTATAATTCCTTTTCAAGGCATTATATTCAGTTAGGATTTTCAATGGTTTCTTTTTCTCCTCCCATTGTGTCATAAACAAGTCAATCAGTTGCTTTTAATTACCTACTAAACCAGCTATGAGAGAGCGGAACCATTTTTTAACCTCTACTGAGAAACTTTATGCTATGATGAGCATCTTGGCGTCATCATTGTCAATCTCTTCAAGATCCATGAAATCAACCACTTTGACAATGTGTTGATAAGTATTAACCTATGATGTTCCAACAAAAAGGGGAAATCTTTGACCACAATTCTGAGGTAGTGCAGTGAGTTGTTGCAGTAATATCCAATGTTGTGAACATCGACATCTGGATAAAATCGGTAAGGGTCTGGAAAACCAAAAAATCGTAAAAATTGGGAAAATATCGGTAAAAAATCGGCAAACATCAGCAAAATTAATATACCATAAAAAATATTTTTAAAAATCGGCAAACATCAGCTAGGCCAAAAAATTTTGATTTCGAGATAAAATCGGAATGTTATCAAGATGTTTGCAACACTAGTAATATCAACAGAGCAAATCTGGACATGATTAATGGAGGGGGTTGTAGAGGTGTTGTTGGAGTGAAAAATTGCAAAGGTAATGATGGAATGAAAGGAAGAAATGATGATGTAGCAAAGCAAAAGCCTGCTGCTGGTATTGAAAATAAGCTCTGTCTGAAGTTACTTGAAAGTTATCCACAAAACCTTTAAGTTTGTAGAAATTAGACCAGACTTCATTATCAACCTCAGAATAAGAAGATTCATAAAATGGTACAAAGGTCTCAAAATCAATAGGATCAAAGACAATTTCTAAAAGAAATTTTTTAGACTTACAACTAAACAAAGATGTTTCAACTTCAAAATTATAAGACAAATCTTCTGAAGAAAATCTCTCAAGAAAGGATTTTGATTTTACAAGTGGAGGAATAGCCTTTCCAACTTTCTGAGAATTTTTCTTCTGCTTTCTTAAAAGACTCTGAAGGTCATTGACAATTGGTGAGGGATTTGGGTCTAGATTTGACCTAGTGTGTCTTTTGGGAGCCAAATTTTCTTGAAAATTGGTACTTTGGCTCAAATTTACAAACTCGGCCTTCTTTGAATGTCAAAACTTGTCACCCACAAGTCTAACATTCAGTGAACTAAATAAATTTTCACAGGGAAAGCTTTGCAATAAGTCCTCGACAATGGCGCCAAAATTTGTATCACTCCCCCCTGCTTCCCAAGGTTGAGAATGGAGCTGAAGGAAGGTAACCACAAACCAGCCTTTAGGTCAGGTAGCTAGCCCTAACAAGACCAGAGAGGGCTCTCTCAATGTCACTTTTATGCCAAAGGGATGACTTGGTATAATGTTTTAGGCTAGTTATGATGCTTAGTAGATTAGGTTTTTTATTTGTTTGGAGTTTTGTTGGATAAGAATGACAATTAGGAAACTAAGTCTAGGGTTTTAGTCTGAATTCAAAGGTTTAGTTGGAGAGTTAAGGGTGATGCCAGGTAGGTAAGCTAAGAAGCATGCTTAATTTATTATTGTGTATAGACTGAATTGAGAGGGATTCAGAATGAGCATTAAACTGAATTCATTCATCAGAAGAGAAAAGAGACTTTCATGTAAACCTTATAAAAAACAGAGCGCAGAAAGCATGGTTTCTGTCAATAAACTGATAACACTAAGCATAAAGAAGCATATAGATGAAAGATGTATAACATAACATTCAACATTAAAATTTTACAGAGAAAAAAAAAATCCTAAAATGCATACCATTGGAGTCTCAACACTATGTCTGCAACAATGTCTTTGATTTCATAAACAAAAGCTTGTACAATAGCTCCACTGCAGATAACAACTATCCAAACTCTAAAAATACTTGAGGTAGAATACTTATAGAAAAAAAAATTCATGACACCTCATAGGGTCGAAATCCTATCCAAAAAACATCACAATTACATCAGATGAGTCACTTCCTAGAATCTAGGGAAGTTAGAAACTAATCCCTGTAATTTAGCTAAAGACTAGGTGTGTCCCCTTCATTAAATTACATGTATCCTCATCATAGAAGAAAAAACAAACTCAAATACATCAAATTACACTTCATGGGAGAACTGGCATCAAATTTTGGATTTTTCTTGGCATGATAGTTATCTGAAAGGATTCCAGTGTAGAATCCTGCCTCATTTCTACGCTTTTGCGCATGTCTCGCAAAATCGTCACGCATGTTCAAGGGTGTTTTTACCCACTTATAAGCATCCAAATTAAAATCTAAAATTTTTTCTAAGTAGCCCTATGATTCTAGTTTCCAATGAACCTTAAATGTTTAGAAAAAACCCCACAGGAAGACCTCTAATTTATTTTTTTCCCAACCTCACTCTAGAAGCGTCGCGCCTAGTCAAAAACACTGGCAGAAGCATAGAAATGAGGCAGTTTTTTTTCTTTTTTTCCAAAACTAGAGATTTTCATGGAAAAAAAAGTCCACATATGGCATATAATGATAATTATAAACCCATCCATATAAGAAAATCTTCATTTGGATGCCCTGAGAGAAATCATCGCTCCTCTACGTGATGCTTTTGTGGAGACAAAATTTCCAGAATTTTGCAAAAATCATCAAAAATACCAAAAATGATCAAAATTTATTCTGTGACACCTGTGGATGATAGGCTAAACAACCATGGATGCATCAGCAAGGAATTCTAAGTTATCCTTCTCTTTGAACTTCATTTGAGCTTCCTTAAGCTTTTTCTTCACTTATTTGAGCCTAATTTGGAAATTTTGTTTCTGGTGCAATAGTGATTTTCCATGTCTCTGGAGGTTATTGTTTTTTTTTAGCTTTCTTCAGAAGCACCTCAAGGTGTCCATTGACTCTGTCAAGGCAATACTCTCTATCCTGATTGATTTCATCAAGAATTATTTCATCAAAATTTTTGCAACCTGCTTTAGGAGTTGATTCTCTTTCTTTCTGAAGCGCCCTCTTGAGGCCTCTTGTCCTTGGTATCCTTTTTTTTGTTTCAAATTCTACATCCTCCAGCTTATCATCATCTACTATTTCTTTACCCTTGCCTTTATCTGCATCAACATGTACTTTTGGCTTGTCTTGGAGGAGTAGTTTCACCTTTAACTGAAAATTCTCTTATCGTAGGAATGTGATCTGAGAATTTTCCACTGAGAAAACCTTCCTCAACTCTTCTATTTTTTAATCTTTCTACTTACTGATTTCCTCAACTGACTTACCCTTCACCTTCTCTGCCATGTCAACTTCTAGTGATGCATGTTCATCATGGTGTTGTAATGGTGACTCACCATCATGACTAGGTGTTTGATCCATTGTTTGTCTTTTCTCAAGTGTAGTTTCAGGTGCCAATACACCTCTGATAGTCTTATGAGAAAAAATCACTCTTTCCATTCTCATAGGTTTAAGTGATCTCAACCCTAGGTGCTTTTGAAATCTGAGCATGCTTGCTTGAAGAGCCAACCTCCTTTTGGTTGTGATGATGCTTTTCTATGAACAATAGATGGACTAGTAGCAGGAGTTAATGCTACCTTCTCCATGAAAACTTCCTAGTTCATATTGTTTGCTAAGGGCTGGTGCAAAACAATCAACTTAACCAAACCGTGATGAAATAAACTAGGAAGAGGATTTCTACCTTTGATCTGTACTTTTTCCGCCATCTTGACCAAACTCCTGAATAGATAGTTAGACAAATTGAGTGATTTGGTGGTTGTGAAGTGCATTAGTAACTTGACATGGTATTGATACTGTCTTGAAAATATTCCCTCGCGTGTAAAATATTTCACGATTAGCTTCATTAATGGGGGCATACTTATCAATTAAATTAATAAAAGGGAAAAAATGTTCAGGTTCATATCTGCAATGAGGTTTTAGGAACATTGGGTAGTTTTCAAGGTCTAATTCCATTCCCTTGAACCAGACTTCTCCTTCATTTGGAATCCCTATCGCTGAAGTGATGGCCTCTGCTGATAGATTAAATTCAATGCCTTCTATGATGGCATTATCTATGTTGAAGTTAGTGCAAAAAAGTGTATTCAATGGGGCATGACATCCTACCTCCATGATCTTCTCACAAAATCTCGGAAAACCAGTGTTTTCAAAACATCTTTTGGCACAAGGGGAGTCAGTGAGTTCTTGCAATGTGGATGTCTCAAATCTAGAATGGTGGCCTCCCTTGCGAGCTATATTTTCACTCTCCATAGTAGTTCTAAACAGGATGAAACCCTCCTAATTTAAAAGAGTGGGTAGGGACAGTGAATTTAGGAAAAAAGGGGATATGGATAGGGTAGCTTTAGGGGTTATGATGAGGTATAAGGAGGTTGAGGAAAATTCCCCAAAAAATGGAGGAAATAATTTGATATGTTAGCTTGAGGATACAGGTGGAATTTCTTGAAATTGGTATGGGGAGGTGGATAAAAATGGGAAAACAGGGGAGTTTTCCAATTTTGTTGTGGAAATATAGTGGGGATTTAGGGTTTTGATGAAACAATAGTAGAGAGTTATGTGAGTGATAGGGGTTGTTTAGGGTAGGGTATATGGATGATAAGTGAAGGTTTTTAGATGGTGGGCTATGGTTTTTTAATGGTTAAAACCAATTAAGAAAGTAAACCCTAAAATGTAGTGGAGGAAAAACCCTAATGATAGAAAACATTCATACACTTACGAATTGACTTGAAGAAGATAGTTGAAGTGTCCACTTACTGATTTTGGAGGCTACAGAAGGTTTGTACAATTTTTTTGAAACTTGAGTAGCTGATTTGAAGAGTGAAACCCAAAAACGTAGTAGTTTTGGCAGAAACGTAGCATTGTGGCAGAAGTGTAGCGCCATATCTCGGAAATGTTGCACTTCCCCAAAAAGGTCGCGTTGCTTCCTAGAAACGTCGCACTGCCTCTAGAAGCATAGCAAAATGGGTTTTCTTGCATTTTTTGTTGGTTTTCTTCCACCTTTGGCAATGTTAGAGTATTCTAAAGGTGATATATGAACTTTATTGAGCAAAAGAAGATAACATGAATTGAGGAAGTGACTTTTTCCTCTTATAACATTAATAAAACACCCTTTTTGTTATTTAGTGAAAACATGACCTTTTTGAGAAACACTTTGCTTTTTGAATAACTTGACAATGTAACAAGATTTTGAAAGAAGATAAATTGTCTTTTTTTAATTTTCCTACCTAATCTAACTCCCTTTTAAAGATAACTTTGTATGATGGAAATGAATAACTACCTTTTGCCCTGTTTATGACAGAATTTGGGCATTTATGGTGGTGAAATGAAAGACACCTAGACACTGACCTAAGTGAAAGCATGATGACTTGACTTAAAACTCTAGATGATAATGAAGGACATGACCCATGAAATGAAAATTACCATGAATAAACTGGAGGGAGCAGCTTTTTATGACCTAGACATAGTCAACGATCAAAATTTTATTTGAAAACTGACTTGAAAATATAAAATTTTGACCTAGGACCACTACTAAACAAATTTCAAAGAATAAATTTTGATCACTTAATATTGGACACTAACAAAATACAAGACCAAATTCTCATGTCCCTAGGCACCCTTTGCTTATAGATTTCTTCCCTTTGGCCTATGCAATGCCCCTGCCACTTTTCAGAAAGAGTCTTGAGAATTTTTGTTGAACTTGTCCATGATTTTGTGGAAATCTACATGGATGATTTCACTCCGTATGGGTATTATTTCCAATAGGCCCTATCCAATTTGGGTAAATTCCTTAGGAGATGCATTGAAATGCATCTCTCTCTAAGTCCTCTGAAGTGTGAATTTCTGAAGAAGGCAGGGATTTTCCTTGGCCACTCGATATCTCAGGCATAGATACAATTAGATCCAAACAAAATTTCCATCATAAAAAGGGTACCTATTCCTCAGAAGTAGAGATATATCAAGAGTTTCTTAGGCTTGGTTGGTTATTATAGGAGATTCATCAAGGATTTTAGCAAGGTGGCTTCACCATTGTTCGGATTGTTGGCCAAGGATTCTAAATTTTTTTGGTCAAATATTTTTCAAGAGGCCTTTTATATCATGAAGAAAAGGTTGACTACTTCCCCTATACTTAGAGGTCCAAACTAGGATTTTCCTTTGCATATCCATACTGATGCATCAGATAAATTTGTGGGGCGGCCTTAGGGAAAATGGAGGATAATTTCCCTATGCCATTTATTTCATCAGCAAAAATCTGTCTAAGGTTGAACTAAACTACACTATCACTGAGAAAGAGTTTTTATCTATTGTCCATTGCTTGAATAATTTTAGAAATTATATCACTGAGTACCAAACTTTTGTGCATACTAACCACATAGCAATTAAATACTTAATGAAAAAACCTATTCTGAATTCTAGAATCATGAGATGGTTATTATTGTTGCAACACTTTTATTTGACCATTATTGATAAGCTAGGGAAAGAAAATGTTGTTCAATATTTTTTGTCTAGACTCATGTTTCCTGCAGAATGATGATTGATGATCAGCTTCCAGATGAGCACTTTTTTTCTATCTCTGTACTCTCTCCCTCGTTTTCTGACATAGCCAATTACCTGGTTGCTGGGAGGTTTCCTCCCAACCTTTCATCCAAAGAGAAGAGAAAAATTGTAAGAAATAGCACCCCTTTTACTTGGATTGGTGGAAATATTTTTAAATTGGGACTAGATAAAATCCTCAGGATATGTGTCAGGGAAGAGAAAGTGTTTGACATCCTCTCAACATGTCATGATGGGCCCTGTGGGGGTCATTTTGCTGCTAAAAGGACAACTTCCAAATCCCTGAAAGTTGGCTACTATTGGCCTACTCTCCATCAGGATGCCAAGAGATACACCAGCTGATGTGATCAATGTGAGAGGATGGGGAAGCCTACACCGAGGGATGAAATGCCTCTACAACCTAAGGTGGCCCTGGAGCCATTTGCTAAGTGGGGCATGGGCATCATTAGGCCAATTGATCCACCATCCGGACAAAAGAGATGCATCGTAGTGTGCACTGATTTTTTGACCAAGTGGGTTGAAACAAAGGTTGTCAAGTCAGCAACAAAAGATAAGGTGGTGAATTTTTGAGAGAGAATGTGTTCTACAAGTTTGGGTATCCCAAGGAGATAGTCACCGCTCAAGGGGCTCAATTCACATCCCATCTGATTGAGAATCTCATGAGGCGACACAATATCAAGAACAAGACTTCTACTTCCTATCACCCTCAAGAAAATGGGCAGGTGGAAGTGACCAATAGAGCATTAAAGAACATCCTTACCAAAGTTGTGAGTAGCAGCAGAAAATATTGGGCAAACAGATTGGTAGATGCCACTTGGGCCTATAACACCACCTGAAAGACAATTACTGGGTTTAATCCATATGATATATTATATGGGAAGAAATTTTTGCTTTCTATTGAATTTGAGTATAAAAAAACTCGGAATGGCAACTCAATTGGATTTGGAAATCACAAGGGCACAAAAATAAAGACTGCTTCAACTAAATGGGTTGGATTAATTTAGGATGCAGGCCCTCCTTCACACAAAAGTAACACAACTACAAAGGAAAGTCTGGTAGGACAATCACATCAAAGAGAAGACATTTCAGGAAGGATATTGGGCTTTTCTCTATGACTCCAGATTTAATGACCAAATGCTTAGGACCCTATCAGATAAAGAGATGCCATGACAATGGAGTTGTTAAAATAAAAACCATAGATGACGAGGGGATTCATCTGCTTGCCAATGGTTACAGACTGAAAATGTACAAGAGGCCCATGTCCAAGGAAATATTCATCAACACAATCAGTAGAGAGGTTAATGTAATTGGGATCCCCATAGTTTCCAGTCCATCGCCCCCTTAGAGAAAAAAATAAAATTAAGAAAATAAAGAGGCCTGGGTGAAAACCTTTCTAAGGCATCAAAGACCAACTCCGAGATTGAAAACCTCCCTGAGGCAATCTTAGAGAAAAAAAAAGAAAAAAATAGAAGACCCTTCGGTGAAAACCTCTTTGAGGTGCCCAAGGCAGGCTTGTGGGTTGAAACATCTTCTGAGGTAGCCCACATGTCTTCAAAAAAAAAAAAAAAGATCAAAAATATGGAATAACACCAAGGAAACTAACCTATGTTTGTTTTATAGGATGATGAAAAGTGGCATATTATGGAAAAAGTTGCATCATCCCTTCATCTCCCTTCCTCTCTTCTATTCATTCACCCCATGTCCAACTCCATCACTCATCCCACCCATAGTATTATTTGATCGGGCCGGTCAGACCCCTGGCCGGTCAAAACCGGTCCAAAAACCCCGTTTTTACTCTCCTTTCACCCATTTTCCTGGTCAAACCGGTGTTGACTGGCGGGTCAGCTGCCAAGGCCGCAAAAGGGACCCACGCAAGGAATTTTGGCCAGTTTAGGGTTGTTTTGGAGGGAATAGGAGGGTTGTTTACCTCCAAAAACACCCTCTCCAATCCTTTATAAGTAGGGGCAGCCTCTCATTTGTCTCACACCATCTCATTTGGAGATTTTGTGAGTTTGATTGAGAGCTTGGAGAGTGTTGAGTTTTTGCTGGAGTAGTGGAACAACATAGAGTTTGAGGCTTGAGCTAAGTAGTAGCCATCATGCCACCAAAATCCAAGGATACTGCATGGGCTCATTTTGATATGATTGATGGAAAAATGATCTGCAAATATTGCCAAAAATCTATTGTAGGAGGGGGTATTTACAGGTTCAAGCAACACTTGGCTCGGATAGGAGGCCATGTAAAGCCATGTGGAGCACCAAATGAAGTAATAGGGCATATTAGGGCAGAATACCTTTAGAAGTTTGAGACTCAAGTCACTGAACCAATAGAGAAGTTTGTGACTGGAGCAGTTGCAAAGTTTGGAAATCGAGAGTCGGGAGACTCAACCAACTAAGTTTGATCATGATGAGAAGTTTCAAGTGATAATGTTGATCATTAATTAGAATTTAGTAATATCATATATGTAGATTTGTAGTAGACTGTAGGCCAATGGCCTTAATGCTCATAGCTTGCAGCATTGTTTTTGGACTTTATGGGTCCATTTGGAGCCTCATTGCTTATGTATTTTTTCAATGATATGTATTTCACTCGGTACCATTTTGATATATTCAGTGTTCACCTTTACATGGTATATAAATGAGAAAACTTTGCATATGTTGTCTCTATTGGCTTGGAATCATGGTTGAAAATATTAAAAATAGGTTTTTTTATTAAAAATTAATTATTTAATGTATTTTTTTTAAAACCAGTTCGTCTAGACCTGACCAGTACCGGTTAGAATGGTTTTGGTCTAGTTACCGGTTCATTGGGTCCACCGGTCTGGTCATCGGTTTCGGTTTTTAATACTATGATCCCACCATCAAATTCCACCACCTTATGAGCTAGAAAAACTCGAATTTCATCCTGTCTTTGTACTACTACAAGATGTCCTAGAAAGCTACTGGAAATATTGTAGTGCTACAAGAAGCCCAGAACACCTACAGGAAGAAAGGACAAGGCCAAAATCAATCATCCAAGACTCTCTAATCCTAATAAAAATCATAAAAATGGTCACCCTACCTATGCCTAACACCCCTCATCACCATACCATCCCATGCATGTAGATTCCTTTCTCTAACTCTCTATCTTGCCACTGTGGTACAATCTTCTTTTTTGCACAAACGCAGGGCCTTTTCTCTCATTTTTCTCCTAAACCACACCACTACCTTAACATCCTAACACCACCTCCAACTTTTCCACACCATTCCATCACCACTTTATGTCATTTGGGGCTCAAAAGTCTATAGAAAGGAGACTACTACATGAAGATGATCTCTTCCTGTACCACACCAGTGCAAACACCAAAATAATCCAACTATTGCTTGGCACATTTAGAGCACAAGAGAAATGTTGAAGATTTGATCTTGAAGGAATCCATAGTACTTCAGGGAGGATTCTCCATCAGCAGCATCAACATAAATCCTCCACAATGTACCTGCAAAAACATAGCAAACAAACACAATAAGCACCTCAAACAAGAATTGAAGACACAACAAGGATTAAATAATAAAGGAAGCTCCTATGATGATTGCTACAGTGCTCCAGCTCTCTACATGCAGGACCCTAAAACCATTTGGAAATAAGGTCAGCCATTGATATGACCCTCTCACCCTCTCTCTATGCATATTTGGCTAAATGAATTAATGTCGAGGAGAGGAGGTTTAATAAGCTAGAAGATGGTCGGTTAACTTGTCCACCTTCGATAGTGAAACTAAAATATCTTGGTAGATATGGCATGAAACATGGATTTTTCACATCAGTTTCAATGAGATCACAAAGAGTGGGTGTTGATTACGCAGTCAAAGGGAATGATCACTTCGAGTGGGGCCAATGGTCCAAATGAGGAAATCTCGTGCAAGGGACACCTCAACACAACGCTCCAAGACCACTTGAAATAGAATATAACGTACCTAAGATCACTTCCCCTCACATCAATGCTCATTTCATAAACATTTAAACAAAGGATGAAGTTCGTAAGCCACAGAGGATGTTTGCTTATTAGTCAGTTGTGCCTGCAAGAAGTGCTACAGGAAAACCTGCAATTTCTAGAGAAAACTTCAAAGAGTACTACAGGGTGTTGAGAAGAGGTGTGCAAGCCACCAAAAGGGTCAATTAAAAAAAAAAACCACCAGTCTCCCTTCAGAACATCTATTTACAAAGGCAAGTGACCATCACCTCCATCAATTTCACAAAAATACTCCATAACAATCTGCAATGTGCAGTGGTGTCATAATTAAGTTAATTGATGAACTTGTGTGAAGAGGTAGGGGATAAGACATTCATTTTGAAGTGTTAAGAGTCTTATAACCCCTATCAACAGTAAATTTGAAACCAATGCCATAGAAGAATACCTTTTTAACCCAAGTTAGACACAACAAAAAGAAATGGGGGGAGGGTTTAATAGAAGAGAACCTACATATACAAAGAGAATGCAATTACACCCTCATGTAACAAAAATTTTTAGGAGGCATCAATGGTTAGGTTTCTTTGAGCTCCTAAGGGGATATGATCATGAAATAGTGCGATAATTTGCAATGGCCCTAAACTCTCAAGCAGATGTCAGTGCCACTACTATGGTAAGGGAACTAGCCATAACCATGACACCTGAATTGATTAGCAGAATAACAACACTACACCTAGGAATCAAGTGGAATAGAGAATATAGGGTCACTAGTCCCACTACTAAGAAAAAATTCTTTTTGACCAATGAGAAGCACATAGAAGAAAAAAATGGGGTCATAAGGAAGAGTTTACCTTACCCATGGGATGAGGTAGCCTACCACATCCTCAAGTACATTTCTTGTGAAGGCGGATTGAGTGTAATCTATGGCTACCATTTTATATTATTGCATAAGCTTATATTTAAGGAGGATTTTCCTTTGGAACAGAGGTTGAATATACCCTACTTCCTCCTACACTCCACCAGAGACATGAGCCAAAGAGTTAGAGAAGCAAAAAACCGACACTTGGCTCACCATAGCTTGATTAAACTAATAATGGAGGATGCCCTCCATAAGCTCAAAATTCCTATTTTATGGTCCAGTTTCATTGACATGGACAAAGAGACTCTAATAGGGACCCAGAATATCACTCCTACAGATACCACTTCCTCTAGCCTTTGAGATAGGGATATTATAATGGAGGAGGAAGAGACTGAGAATAAAGAAGAAGAAGATATGGAGATAAGGGAAGGAAAAACAGAGGGTGCAGAGGAAGAAAGGGAAAGTGATGAGGAGGAAGAAGAGAAGGAAGTAGAACAGAAGGCTTCGAGCCCCAAAAAGACCATGGGAATCTCCCCTCAGCAAACTAGTTTGTCACCAGGAAACAATGAGGATGACGTGGTTTCCACCTTAGCTAGTTTAAGCACCCCTCTGAAACCCAAGAAGAAAAGGAAAAAACAAACTCCTATGTATTTCAAGACCATAAAGAGTACAAGGGTGAAACAAGGAAGGCCTCAAACTCCAACATAGGTCCCCATTACCATTGAAGATTCCCCTAGTTAGAAGGAAGACATATGGCCAAAGGAAGGAAAAATTAATGAAATCACTTCCCCAAATACCAAATCCAAGACACCCATGACCTATGTAAGAAGGCACTCTACTAGATTAGCATCCTTAAAACAGTCAGAAGTACCCACAAACCTCCAAGGAGAAGAAAAAGAGATGCTACAAGAAAAACAAAGTGTGCTACAGGAAAGGCAGGGTATGCTATAGGAAGAGTAGGAAGTGCTACAAGAAGAACATAATGCACAAGGGGAAGGAAAAGAGGCACCAATATAAGGGAAAAGTGCCCAAATTGAAGGAAAATAGATACAAGGGGAGGCACAAGTTGTAAACAACAACCAAGAGGAAGCTACCTCTCCAAGAGCCTTCCAAAAAGACATCACAGAATTCCAAGAACTTACCCCATAGTCTAGTTTGAGCTCTTACTACAGGTTAATTAAAGGATGGAGACTAATCCCTTAGAAGCTCTTAATCCCTCTCTTTTATTAGCTAGACATGGACAGAGGGTGCACCCACAGGTGGATGCAAATTTCCAAATCTAGAAATGTTGAGGATGTGGGGTTAATGGAGACGAAACTTATTGAGATGGGAAAGGACCTAGTTGATGTCAAACTCAAAGAATCATTGTTGAGAAAGAAATTACAAGAAGAGAAAGCAGAGAACATGAGGTTGAAGGGGCAGTTGCAACAAAAGTACATAGAACTTACCACTATGGAAAATATTTGCATGGAGGCCATGCAGTATAGACACCCCTATAATTATTATGCAATTTACTTGAAAAAGAGGTGGTTGAAATTTCAGATTAAGACCTTAGTACAACATGGCTCCTTACCATTTCAAAATTATAGACAGTTCATTTATTTTTTCAGGAAGTATAGTGTGGAATAAAAGGCCGAGATGCCATAAATTTTCATGCACAACCTCATTTTGACTTTCATGAACATTTGGGTCCCCAATTCCAGGTTGGGTGATATGCAGTTGATGGCCCTAGTACCTTGGGTAACAAATGAATAAATGAGGGAAGAATAAGTAAAGAGGGTTATGAAAAGGGAAGAAATATAACCCCTGTCAATCAGGGCAGAACTCATAAGCCCTAGAGGTATCATAAACAATTACCAGATGATCTCCAATAATGTTGACCTTTCAGAAAGAAAAATTAACACCCAAGAACTGTAGGAATTTACAGGATAAGTTCCGTAGATCAAGAACCAAAGGTCACCGCTCACAAACAAATCACAAATCAGTACACCAGTATAATCACATGGTTAAAACCCTCAAAGAGGGAAACAGTCCATGGCCTGAGCCAACACGGCCACTTCAGGCAATTTATTAATATAAAAAGAAAAGTTACATATGTTTCCTCATAAAAAGTTACCGGACAAATGACCCTCCATACTCTTTAAATATATATCATGGACCAATCGGGTGTTAAGCCACAGATCAAGTGTCGTTGATACCAAGGTGAGAGATAACCGTCAGATCACTACAAATCGTGACCGTCAGATTATAAGTTACAAATGTACATGGTAAAGAAACAAACTTTACCTAACTCTACAATAGACTAAGTTATTCTTAACTATTTATTATGTGTCGGAATATCCTAACAAGAACATGCAATATTACATTTTTATGACACCTCTATATTTATAGGAGAAGAGAGTGTGGAGGCATGTCAAATAAGATGGCATTTTACCACTTGGATTGAAGAACTGGGAGTACCATACTCCAAATAGATTGAGAGTTGCCTTATAAAGAGAACCCTTATACAAAAGAGCAATGCAAAGAATGAAAATCGAGTGGATAGGATTAAATATAAGCCCTCCTTTGCTGATGGGGATATATGAAAGGAGAGATAAAATAGAGGACCAGAAGGAATGGGAGGAAGAAGAAAAGAATGCAGGGTTCTACTCGCTAGCAGGAACTCCTTCTGAGCTACCTTGGGATGTTAGGGAAGCTACCCGATCTTTGAAGGAAATCAGGGGAGAGGATTGATTTTCTCAGAGGATGAGAAACAATTTTAGTAGGGGGTGATGATGAGGCCCATCATTAGGTATATTTTAAGGGGTTATAATGTCACCTTTTAGCTTATTTACTCTCTCTCTCTCACACACATTTTATTACATTTTGTCATATTTTTCTTAGTGATAATGGTGTAAGAGGATTATCATTACTTGAAGACTAACATGGTTTAATTGCAGGGAATAAAGTAAATAAAGCTATTTTTTAGTAATATTCCATGTCAGGGCTTGGAGTAGACATCAAGGAGAAATCATAGGAAGGTTATCCACCTTCTTAACTCCCAGAATTAGCCCAATATCTAAGATCCTCCTTCAACAGTTCGAAGTCAAAGGTAACCGAGCAAGTGAATGATAAGAGATATCCAAGCTCCACACCTCTTGAAGATCAAGGAGACAAATTACTGCTTTTTAGGGAGCTATTGGTAGTTTCCCATTAGTATAAATAAACAAGAGAAAGAGCTCATGATGATTTGATTTTCATAGGCAGCTAGGGAACTCTTGACTCTGTATCATAGATATTGTGACTATTATTTTGATGTAAGAAACTTGTTATGCAATGAGAATGAGAAGTTAGTTTGTCTCTCACTGATTTGATTCCAAAGGAGTGAAGCTTGTGGGTTAGGGCCCAATCAATGGGTTACAGTCACTCTTGTGTACATTTATGTTTCTTGTATGCTTCAGCATCTTAGTTGATTTTAGTACTGAAGGATAAATATTCATTTTATGATTTCTTGGAAATGATAAAGTATTGTTAACTCTGTTTATCATGAATATGTTGTATATTAGATATTATATATATGTTTTATATGCATGCTAGCTTAAGTTAATTTCAACTCATCTTTTCCATTGTTTTACATGATAATTTGTAAATGATCAATGCATGAGTGAATGTACTGGTTGCGGGATTGGCTACAGCATTAGAGAAGGACCCCCTTTCATCACTGTCACTTTGGACTTCAACCCTCCTTCAGTTTCCCTTCCATCCTACTACCCACAACCTTGTTTTGAAGACCATCTTCACAACCATTAAGAGAAGCCTTCTTGGTGCAAGATAGGCATTCTGAAGGTTCTGAGCTTCGTAAAGGGAGTTTTTAATCCCCCATATACTTAGATCCACCTATCCCTCACTTTTCCTAACCTCCATTCCACCATTCCTAGCCTCAAAACCCTCTCGGCCTGTTTCCTATAGCATTACAGGACTTCTTGTAGAAAAAACATGGATCCTGTAACAGCATTGGGAGCCACCTCCTTCACTCCATAACCACTCCTCCACCTCACCTGACCTTAGTATAGACCTTAGTGTACCCCTAAATTTGAATTCTTGGTTCAGGGACACCCCTAGGTCAACCAAACTCCTTCTTCTCTTGTTACAAAATAGAATAGTTTTAGTGTGTTAGTCCATCATAGAATACACCATTAACACAACAGCTAGCATGTAGCAGATAGTTAATTCATCATTGATGCAATGTGTGTGAAGGTAGATTAGTTCCATTATTGAAAGTTGATTGAGTATTTAAGAGAATGAATGAGATCTAGTGCAATTTCAATTCGTGTAATTAAAATAAGTGCTAGTCTTTTCCATTACAAAAGTAGATGTTAAGTAGATGAATGAGGAAAATCTAGTATAGCTTCTTTTCTTGTAGACATAATAGTGTTCATGATTTTCTTTCAGTATTAAGTTGTAATTAGAAGTGTGACATAATTTCTCCCTTAGAATAGCAATAGGTCCCAACACCTTATAGTATAACTAAGATGAGGATGGCATGAGTAGAGCTCATATGTTGTGCATATAGCATTGTCACCTCCAAGTTTGTACAAACCTAGGGTTGATAATTAAAGTTGAGTAACCTCTGTGAATTTATGTACTATTGGTACAATACCAGGGCTCACCAACTATTGCACAATTTTTTGCTATGGGGTACTTAATTCAAGTATAATCCTCCATGCATATATATGGAAATTAAAGAGGGAGAAATCCACTTACTCCTTTCAAGATAACTTTTTCATGTGCATGAGGATTTGAGGACAACTTTGGGTAGTTTTGGTTCCATTTTTCCCTTAAATTCTCTCTTGTAGCTTCCTTTTGGGCCTCCTGTAGCAGTTCATATCCTTCTGTAACTCCTCCTGTAGCACCTGCAAACATAGTTCGAAGCAGCTTGTTGGCATCCTGGGCAGTCTCTGATAGCACTAGCTCATCCTTCTCTAATTGTTTTTTAGAAATGAGCGATTAGAAAAATGGAGTCAAGTCTTGTACTTAATATTCCTTTTTGTGGTAAATACTCAGAGCGCTTTGATGACATGGCTCTTGCACGAACTTACCTTTTTTAACCGTTGTCCCCACTCCTTGAAATCATCACCCTGCTCCTCGTGATCATCACCTTACTCCTCATAATCACCACCTCACTTGAGTTGACATTTCCACGTTTCATGTGTGACTGATTTAACTTTAGTTTACTAATTGAAGGTGACGAAGTCTAGTGGCCACCTCCATCCCATAAAAAATTCCTTTCTCAACCATTACACATTTTATCATTATATGCATAGGGAAGAGGTGAGGGTTGTCATGCCTGAGCCTACCTATGATGTTGAATTTCTTGATATACTTTCATGTTGGATATGTACTTCGGGATATGATTATCTTGAAGGTGTTGATTTCCTTTGCTTTCTTTTGCACATGTCCTCATAGCTTGATGATCCTTTGACTGATAAAATTGTGTGTGAAGGTTTCTTCCCAGTGTCCAATATGTTTCTGGTGGATTGGATGGGTTATCTTATATGTTATTTCTAAGGAGGGTATGTCCCTTCTCAACTTCAAAAATGGCTTCATGATGCTCAAGGTGTCTAGATATTCTGCTCTATGGGTGGAAAAAAATAAAAATTTGATGTTGAGTTCTGTTGTTATTGTACATACTACTATAGGAGGAATTTCCTTCCTGTAGCGGTCACTTAATTCCTCTTTGAGACCTAATATTTAATGTGGTATTGAGGGAAAGTCATAGGAGTTGTAAGGAAAAGATTAAAATCATCAAGATGTGGTTTAGGTGGTGGAAAAGTTGAAGACAAAGCCTTTTCTGGTTTTTATGTAGGGCAAAGTGGAATTTGAAGATGACTCTTGGCCAGATGGAGTGGGTGAGTGATGAAGGTGATATGGGTGGACCTCTATCAACATTTCCTAAATAATATATGACCTTTTGACACCTTCCTCCAATCATATTTTCCTCTTATAGCATTTCAATTTGCTCTTGTAGCATTCTAGGTTACTCTTGTAGCATTTTAGGTTTCTCCTGTATCATTTTAGGATAATCTTGTAGCACTTAAAAGAGGAGGCAAAACATGATTCTATTGTTGGCTAGATGATGGAGAGAGGTAGGTAGGTGAGTGAAGAGGGTGAAATGCAATGGATGGATTGAAAAATGGAGGAATGAATCTATAGAAGATCTTCCATAGTCATGGTTTTGTTGACTGTCTAGAGTCCTACAAAAGATATATATATATATATATATATATATATATATATTTATATATATATATATTTGAACATCTGCAAAGTATATCACGGATATTTTCAAACTGCATGCCTGCCCTAGGTGACTCAGAGGAGGTTTTCACCCAGGCATTTTCTTTTTAAGTAACTCTGTGGATTGAGGACTGTGAGCCTCCCAATCACATTCAATTCTTTATTGATTGGACTAATAAATGCTTCCTTGGACAGAGGTATTTTATACAACTTCAACCTATAACCATTGACAAGTAAGGGAACCCCTTCCTCATAAATTATTCTAATATGGGAAACCCCATTCTCATGACATTTCTCTACTAGATAGGGACTCAACCATATTTTCATTAACTTTCCCTTGAAATCCTTTTATTTGGAATCATATAATAGTGCCCAATCTCCTTCTTAAAAAGTCTTATCTTTGATGTGTTTTTCATGCCAAATATTCCTTTGTAGCTAGAATACCATTGAGTTGGAGAAGTAGTCTCAAGGCTCAAGGCTACCCCTTGCCCTAGGATTTATGAGCCACCACCCCGTCGTCCTTGCCCGTGGCCCTTGGGTGATAGGGCGATGGCTCGTGGATTCTCAGAATCAATGAGCCCCAAACAATAGTGTTTGAGGCTCGTTGATTCCTGGAACCGACAAGACACCACCCCGTCACCTAAGGGTCACGATCAAGGGAGGCAGGAGGTGGCTCCCTTGCCCATGGTCCTTGGGCAACGGGGCGATCCCAACCCAGTGCTAAAGGGTTGCGGGCAAGGGTGGAAGAGGTGCAAAACCAACCCTGCCACCCTAGCCATGACCCTTTAGCAATGGGACGAGGTGGAGTGGCCACCACATGGAAACTAGTTTTTTTATTTATTATTTAATATGTTTTTTTATTATTATTACATATATATATACACACACACACACACACACACACACACACATATATATATATATATTAAAAATTATTTTTAAAACTTTGTTTTTTTTACTTTTTGTTTTCTTTTTAATTATAGCTATATTTATTTATTTTAAATTTTTTATAATGTTTTACTATATTTAGGTTTTTATAATAATAGTTTATTTTTCAATTTATTTTTCTTTTATTTTACAAATTAAACTTTTATTTTAACATGCTTATAAAATTTTAACTTCTTAATTAATTATTTATTTTTCCATTTTTTTTGGCGAAATATTTTTTCTCACTTTTTGCTTTAAATGTTTTTTATTTCTTTTTTCTTTTGTTTTAAATCATTTTTTTTGTTTTCCAATACCTTTTTTACTTATTATTTTGATTTTTTTTTGTTAAATCTGTTTTATGCTATTTTTAACATTTTTTTTTTGTTATTTTACTTAAAATTTTATGTAAATCACTATTTTTGGTAAAAATAAATAATAAATAAAACTTTAAATGTTATCATCTTTGGACATAAAATTCATAAAATTTGTTACTTTTTCAATTGTTTTATTCATCTTTTTCCATAAAAAAACTTTTATTTAACATGTCATTTTTAGCAAGAAGATTCTGAATTACTTATTTTTTTAAGTATATCTAATGCAAAATGTGTATTTTTTGTCAAGTGTTTAAAATTATTATTTTTTACTGAAAATTATTTTTTGTGTATTGAAGTATTGATTAACGATATATAAATATATAAAAGATCCTAACTTCAAAACATAATTTTTAATATTATTTTTTAACTTCGTAAAAAAAATATATTACAAAGAAAAACAAAAAAACACATGCTTACAAAACCCTTAAAAGACAAACATCTTTGGAGGAAAAAAGAAGAGAAATAAGACAACTTGAAAAATGCTTAAATAAACAACATTTTAAAAAAAAATGTGCATACTTAGGACATAAGAAAATTTAAAGTGTCAAAAAAATGCTCTAGGGCTAAGGTAAAACTTTATAAACAATGCACCTTCAAGACTGTTGTAAACACCTTCTACAAGAAGCTCCACAATGTCAAGATGGCCACCAAGTTTGCTTTCACCACGCACTAGGGACTGCCTCAACAAGGTTTCAACTCTTCAATGTATGCTACAAAGGGGATTCTACAATTATGCTCCAAAGATGACAGTCAACTCCACAAATTTGAGCTTATCTCTGCAATCCGAGTTCACAAGTAATCATTGTCCATTGTACAAGAAGAAATATCATAGATCCAGGCCTTACTGTTGACAACATGAGCCTTCACTTACTGATCCAAGGTAACTGTGGTAAAGTCCGAGTTAAGGAGGTGACAATCCACAACAAGGTATGCTACAAGACTTGTTCATACATTGACTATAGGTGTGTCTCTGAGATTTTTTTTCAAGCACTGTACTGTAGGTGTGTCTCTGAGATATTCTTCGCCCACCACAAAAGGTTAACCACAGTGTTTAATATGACTTGGACTGAGATTCTTGGCCTACTGTAGTTTGGACCTACTGCTGTTATCACATTCACAAAATAGATTCCTTAATTTTGTGTTAACTTACCTTCCATTCACTATAATTACCTCTGTGATACTTGGGAAAACTGTGGCCTTAATTTTTTCTTGTATTCCAGTAACTTCTTCTAAAAAAGGTGCCAAAAAACTGAGCTCCAAGAGACTGAAATTCTATGGTGTAAGAGCTGCAATAGGACACTGTTCAGCTTTCCGAGCTTCTACAGGATGACACAGTTCTGAGGTAAAACGAGCACACAACAAGTCTGTGGTATGGAGGGTCTAATTTACCCCCATATTTCACTTGTCCAAGCCTTCTGCAACTGTTTAGAGCCTTCCACACAAGACTGTCCCAGAGCTCTATCACACAAATACTAAGTTTCCCAAACAAATAATCCTTCTCGGCCTCCTTGAGAAAATTTCCCAAACACTGTAATTATGACCTCTCTTTTTTTAACTCCTCGGCCTCCTATAGGTTCTGTCTGAAATTCTGTCTTTTCACCGAAATTTTTCTGCCAAGAATGAGGATTTACACTTATATTTATAATAGTTTAGACCTCTATGAAAGGACATGACATTTGGGTGAAGGAGCGAACATGAGAAATTGATTTTAGGTCGGCTAGAAATAAAAATATAATATTAAAACTTGAAAATTCATTTTCTCTTCAACTACTGGGAATTTTCGGGCAAGTGGTAGCTCATTAGAAAGATAAAAATATACCCTATAAGATGGTATAGGAGTCAATTTTGAAGGAATCCTCTAAGGTAGTAAAAAAAAGAAAATTCTTTGACTGTCCTTAATTTTTTTTGTGCAGAAAGTGAATAGGACAACATGGCTTCTTCATCGCTTGGCTTCTCCTTTGTTTGTCTTCTCCATTGTTTGGCTTATCAATCATAGGATCATAGTTTCATCATGTAGGAAATCCATGTCATCATGATAGGTTTAGCATCATGTATTCAATAATAGTGCAGTAATATGTCATAGTGCAGCATCATCATTAGGAAAGTTCCAAGATCATAAGATAGTCTTCCAACCACCAAATGAGATCAAGTGCATGCAACATTAGATCAAGTACTTCTTGTGGCTTCCTTCATTAGTGTTTTGACTTCTTCATGCCTTCACATCTTCATTGATGGTATCTTAGTCAACCAAGAGTCATGGCATCATCATTTGGAACCAGACATCTCACAAATATTGACATCTCAATCAATGCCATATTGACATCAATGACAACCTTGATTAACATAACCCTTGTTGGAATCATGATTGTCGTTAGACCAAAATGCGCAGGCACTAGTCTCCGCTACAATCACCAGAGTTAGGATCCACGAGAGGTAGTTAGTCCATGTCGCGAAACACACAGGGAGCGTTGAACCCAATGTCCAACAATCTCCCCCCCCCCAACGAGAGCCGGGTGAGTTTCGAACTCGAGACCTGTCGCTCTGATACCACTTTTTGGAATCACGATTGTCGTTAGATCAAAATCTACAGGCATTAGTCTCTGCTACAATCGCCAGAGTTAGGATCCACGAGAGGCAGTTAGCACATGTCGCAAAACACACCGGGAGTGTTGAACCCAATGTCCAACAAGAAGAAGGTGTTTCATCTCTTCTTCCTCATCCATTTTGATTCTTATGTTTCAGCAAGGACCTCATCTCTTCCTCCATTACCCCTGCTAGTTCTTGTGTGTTAGTAGAGGTCCCCACTGTTATCACTCCGTAATTTTTGAGGTTATAGAGTAAATCATAGAGGTAACCTTAGAACCACTTTGGAAACTGGGAATCTAGCCCTTCCAGTTTCAGAGAAGGATCACTCTTTATAATTTAGCTTTGTTTGATTGAAATTATTAGGCTAGATATATTAAGTTCATGTTTGGTTTTTTTGTGTTGTTGAGTTAAAACTAGGAATAAGCCATTGGGAAAATGGAATCACAAGTTTTGATTGATCAAATACAGCTTTTACAAGATAAACTTACAGGGCAGAGTATGAATATTTACTATATACTTTAAGATATGTGGTGTGGATGAGAGGAAAATATTTAGAAATCTAATTAAAAACAGAGCAGTTAAGAATTCTGATTTTAATCTTCAGTAGAAAACATAAAAATTATTCTTAAGCAAGAGATAGAGTGTATATTTCAAAAAATTGTGTTCTTAATCTTCTTAGAATAATTCAGATTTAAGAAACACATATGACAACAAAGAGAAAACAAATTGACAAAGAGATGCACTTCACCAATAAAAATGACACAAGAATCCTGTAATGATTGCACTGTATTTCTGAAAATTTGATCAATAGTGGCTCTGTGAGCTGCTTTACAATACCAGTCCACTTATTCAAACAAGTGCCAACACTAATACTTCGAATTCTAAAGTACTTATAGAAAATTATTACAAAATATCTTGATTCCAAAGATCGAGATAGAATTCTAAAATATCTAAAAACCAATTACAAAAATAGTACAAAAATTTATGAATTTCTGAACTGATGTCATTGTTGGCCCTATTGTTGAGGATGATTGTTGATGACTAGGCCTCCATATTTGTTGCGTTGTTTTCCTTGCTATCTGGAGATGAAAACTTTCACTCGAGTAATTCACACAATTTGTCCCATTCGTCTTCTGTTTGGATAGAAAATTTGATTAATTTTCTGTAGGTCTCATCGACCTCTGTGTATTTCTGAAAAGTAGATCTAATGATGAATAGATTTCTCAGTTCATGACAGGTAAACAAGTTAAATTCAATTGCCTCTATGAATTCTTTCCCTGTGAGATGCCCTTTGATACCTTCAAATATTGATGTGTCTTGGGAAATCTTGCATAAATTTTCGTGGTATTCATTCAAATTTATCATATTTTCTCTCTCATCAACCAGTGTTGGTAGTCCTTTCCTGTGCAGCACCTGCATCTTCTTGCAAAATATTTGGATGCCAATTTCCATATTTTGGCATTTATTTTCTAGTTGAAGCATGAGGTTTCTTTTAGTGTGCATCCTCTTCACCTCCAACTTTTTTTTCTATCTTGAATTCCCAACTTCTCTAGTTCTTGTATGTTTTTAGAATATAAGATTTTGATGAGGGATGTTGCTTCTGCAGGATTCTGTCCCAAAGTTACTTTGACTTGCTTTAATAACTCTCTGGATCTATGTACTAAATCTTGCTTCTCAAAGATAATCTAAATTGAAGGCTAGATATCTATGAGGGCTTCATTGATCTCTATCCATATGTTTACCTTTGCTTGTGCCAGAGTTTGAGCCATTGCTGATTCACTTTGAAACTGTTCAACTTTGAGAGCGAGCTATCAGATTTTCTGCAACTCTACAACATAAGAAGTATCAATTTTTTTTCTTTTTTGTAATAGTGATTTGAGCTGAGCTTTTAATCTAGAAATTTCTTGCCCCTGAATGGTTAGGTTATCCATAAATTTAACTAACTCATTTACAAGATCTGATGACTGTGTTGGAGCTGAAGTTGATGTAGATGCTCTTGGGGTTGTGGCTACTGCAATTGCGACAGTTGTGAGTGGAACTATGACCAACTGTGATGCCTCTTGTTTCTCTTTGAGGAGTTTCTCGAGCTCCACCTCCATATCACGGACCTAGATGTTATGTTCAATGATCATTTTGAACACATCCTCTTTCTCCTTCTCCATTTCTCTGACATCCTTAGCTTGGGGTTCCTATGTGGTAGGAAATTTAAGTTGCTTCCTTAATGCTGCTATATTAGCATTTTTTCTTTTCACTATCTCTTTTGTTTCCTTCACATCACTGGGATTGTATCCCAATTTGATCACCAAGTCTTCAAGTCACTTGATTTTGGTATCCTTGGCTAAGGATGAAATCATTTCCAACTTGAGATTTTTTTGTATGATGTTGATTGATACCTGCAATCTGGAAGATGACATGGCAGCATTAGTTAGTGTAGAATAAATCATATCACTAGATTGTTTATGCATTTACATTTGGTCAATTGGATGGATTTGTTTTGCATCGAATGAAAATATATGTTCTTTGTAATCTGTTAGTGTCTTTGGGGCTACCACTTTTGCCTCAAGGAATTCAATCTGCATTTTTCCTTGCTCTGTATCAAAGGTAAATAGGATTTTTTGTTGTGATTTGATTTTATACTTCCAGAAATGTGTATATGTGGTGGTTTTAAGTATCTCATTCTTTTGTTTAATTTCCTTGTACTTGGAAAAAATATTAGGTTCAGCAGTGTCTTGAGCCAAATCAATTTTTTGTGGTGTTTCTAGAGGATCTTTAGATGTTGATGAAGAAGTGGAGCCTATGAAGAATTCATCATCCCTGATAGATACGTGAGGACCTGTGACAACAATTGTTTCTTTATCCTTATCCTCCTGCTGAAAAACTGATGCAAAATTTGTTTTTTTCTTCTTCCTGTATATTAGGAACTCTTTAGGTCCAATTTTTGTCACTAGGGAAGATTATTCTTCTCTTATCCTTTTCTCCTGCTTTTCTTTAGGTGTAGGAGTTTTAGAAGTGGTTGTTGATATAATCTGTTCTTCGGCCTCCTGTAGTGCATTTTCCTCTCACTGATATTTGTTCATGTATTGCTCTATTTCTAGTTGAGGAGTGTTTGTGTATGTAGGGTGTGGTTTTTTTCTCCACCCTCACCTTCGAAATCGGGTTGAAGGGTTCATAATACCAAGTAAAGCTCAATTTGAAATTCATTTGCTTAAAAATAAAATATGTCTCTTTACCAGTTGTTCTGGCATTGCAGACAAATGGTCCAACCCGTGCTTTTATTTTAAACTATGCCTTATTTTTAGTTGTCACAAAATGCAAGTCATACATGTGGATCATTTGTCTACTGTACTCCAATAAGAAGAGTCTCATAGGTACAAACTTTGGTAGCTTGTAGGGTGGTAATTCACACCCATATACCTTGATCTTTGTGTAGTTTTGGTATAGATACCAGTCACCTGTCTTCACATGGTCACTAAGATGCAAAACCTTTTGAATATCTGCTCCTATCCTGGGCTCCAACTCACTATTAAGTAGGGAAACCACTGTGTGCAAGAATTTATCAACAAAGTTTGTGAAAGTAAATTATGTAGTGTTCCTCATCACCAAGGAGGTCCAACGTATCACTGATTGAGCATTACCCTACTCATCCATATTATGCAAGGTAAACGGAAATATGTCTGCTTGATGATACAGGAACAAATAGAATAAAAATGCAGAGAATTTGAAAGCCCCCTATGTAGGAAACTTAATAAAATGATCATTGATGGCATCTACAATAAATTTACTGTAATTAAAAATGGAAATCTTCTCATTAGTAGTAAATATTGATAGGAAGCCAACAATGGCCTCATAAACCCACTGATCAGAGTGATAACTAAGAATGTAGGAGATAATGGTGACGATCTGCTTGGTTACCTCAAGGAATATAGAATATGAGTATGGAGGGTTTGTTTTAGGCAGTTGGGTATCTTCTAGGAGAAATATTTCAAAGATATTAGCTCTTTGTGGGAAGGTCAAGTTTTTTGTAGAGCTCTGCGAGAAAATTTATAGACAGTGGCTTGGAATCTTCTGGTTGATTAACTAGAAGCATTTTTGAAATAGTCTCAACTGTGATGGTGAGGAGGATTTCACCATTACGGCTCACAATTTCTCTTTGGGATGGCACATAACTACTCTTACACCAAGATATTAGCTTAGGAACTAATGTGTCCATGGGAACATGCACTGGGGCAAAGAAGACTCCCACACACTACAAGAAAAAAAGACATTGGTGAGTGGCGAAAAATGTCACCATAAGCTCATTGGTGATGGTCAAAAGAGCCTTCGTCACCAAAAACTGAATCTCACCAAAGGTGGCATCGCCGAAAGTATAGGTGTTGTGGTGACATTCAAGGTTCGTCACCAATAATGATTTATAATGACAGATAGTGACCGTCACCATTTCATATGAAAAATGTTGACGAACCATAGCCTCGGTCACCAAAAAACTAAACGTCACCAAAGGTGGCGTCACCAAAAGTATAGGTGTTGTGGTGACATTCAAGGTTCGTCACAAATATTTATTATAATGACAGATAGTAACTGTCACCATTTCATATGAAAAATGATTTATTGTGATGGACCTTTCATGGCAATCACTATTGGTGCATATATATGGCGATATTCATTGGCCGCCACCATTTCATATTTGGTAAGGGTCAAAAAATGTCATGATAATCTCATTGGTGACTTCAAGGTCTGTCATGAATAATGACTATAATGACAAGAAATCACCATTTCATATCAACAACAACGATTTATGGTGACGAAATTTTCATGGTCGTCAATATTGATTCGTATATATGGTGGTGTTCATTGACCATCACCATTTCATATTTTGGTGAGGGTAAAAAAATGTCACCATAAGCTCATTGGTGATAATTAAAAGAACCTATGTCACCAAAAATAGATCACCGTCATTCCATATGAATATCAGAGCATGATGGAATCAAACTACCAACCTCTTTCTTGTAAAGCAGGGGCTCTTCCATTGAGCTAGCACCCTTTAAAGAATTATACTTTTAAAAATTAAATCTTGAATATTTATAGATTGTAAATTCTACAAATTACAATAAATTGAAGTATCGACAATATTTTACTAAACAAGCAAAAAAACATTGAAGTTGCAGGTCCCTACCTAATGGTTATGAAAGTTATGAAAAGTGGGTGGAGGGAAAAATAGTTATGTATAAGAGACTCAACTCAATTAGAATTGAAACTCTGAAGACATTTATAGTCTATAAATGACTGATAACTATCAAATGCACCAAATACTGCAAAGGATATGTCATAAGTGGATAGCATATGGAAGAAGAGCATTGATGAAGACAAATGCAATATGTTACAGGATGAATGAAAGAAAAATTTCAATGTTGTTGTTGTTGGGTGAATTTTTATAACTGAGACCTTTGTCTTTCATTTATCATGTAAATATTCAAATTAAAATTTAGAAATTTTAGATATTTGAATGATATCTAAACTTCTATGCAAATGTAACACGGATATCCAGGGACCATGAACCACTTAGGGAAAAATAAAAACAATGACCCAGGTTCAAATCCCAGTGAACAGAGAGCCATGATCATGTGTATGGTTGATTTAATTTCATAACCCCCAACTTCAAGTGGGCTTTGCCAAAATCATGCAAAATTTGGTTTCATAACTGCCCGTAAATCAAAGGAAATGTTTTCCATTAAAAAAAAAGAGGGGATATGTGAAACATTAAACTAAGGATCGATAGAAAAGGAAACATCTAAATACATCACAATTATATGAAAAAACAAAAATAGAATCTGAAATGCAGAACTTCATAAACAATTGGTAAAGAACCCTGGAACCCTACCTTCATCTTTCGAGCCATGAGCGAGAAAAGGAAATACCTAAATACATCACAATGATATGAAAAATAAAAAAGAGAATCTGAAATGAAAAACTTAATAAACAATTGGTAAAGAACCTTAGAACCCTACCTTCATCTTTCTAGCCATGAGATTCAAGAACTCCAAAAAATCAATTGTCCCATTTCCATCGGCACCCACTTCATTGATCATATCTTGTACTTGAGCTTCAGTTGGATTCTGTCCTAGAGATCACATAACAGTGCCCAATTCTTTGGTAGTAATGCAATCTGCAGAAAATCATGGTCAACATATTTTCTAAATTAAATGACCCCAACTAAATATTTTTCAATTTTAAATCCAATAGAACTCTCTCCCATATTTAACGCCCAAAATTGAGAATAGTACAATTAATGAAACCAATATAACTTTAGAATATAACCTAAAATGGATATCTTTACATAATATTCACGGATGCATAATGGCACTCACCTTTTCGTTGATCCCTCTTGACTCTTAATAAGATCCAAACATGATGGATCTATGTTAGCTTTAGCTACATTGGAATTTTGTACAACAAGCTAAGCCAGTTGGCCTGTGTTCATGTCCAAATTCAAGATAAATGATATTAAAATAAATGTCCTCAAATTAACAAATGCTTGGTCAAAATGTCAGGACCAAATACATATATTTTTAACTTCAAATTTGACACAATTTTGACAAATTAAATGTAAGGACCCAAAACATGGATACATGTATTGGTTATGTTTTTATAGTTTTTGATTTACAAAAATTATGAAAATGACGTTTATTTTCGAACATATAAAATTTTTCATCTCTAATTAGATTCAACATCTAATTCACCACCATGAGATTAGACATAATCCAGGTTTAAGGAAAATCTCCATACACTGGCTAAGACAATAATTTAATTAAAAAGAAGATGTTGTTTTTTTTTCTTATTTTATTTTATTAGCACTACACAAGTATTCATGCACATAGGATCACTCCCACCCTAGATGCTATAGAACCTCACTTCACTTGGTGCATCTTTAATGCTTCATATTTTTCACTAAAAATATAACTTAGCCTTATAGTCATCACTAAAACAAAGAGAAATAACTGCCAAGTTGAATTTGGACAACCATGCAAATCCAAGAAAACCCAACCATGTAACTCCAGCTACACTACACGATGGATTCATTCAATGAACCTCTAACATGCCACATGTGATCATGACATAGTAAACAATACCCTTAATTTGAGTACATATTGGAAAATACCTCTAAAAATCACATTATTTATCCCCTATCAATATAAACCCAATACACCTTCCCAATTTAAAAATCCCCTAAATTCACTATATATTGTAGGTATCCATTTTTTCATTAACATTTTTTATACCCCTTTATATATTTTCATTAACTTTGAGCTCCATTTTTAATACCTTCCAATACAAAAACCATTTACCCCTTATATATCCTCCAATATATTATGTCATTTTTTCCTCATTATATATCCCCCAATATGAACCCAAGTGCTATGGTATTGCTCCTACAGTGAAGCCCCCATGCTACACTACCACCACGTGGATGCCTATGCAGTAGTTGTGGTGGTGCAAAGAGGAAGGAATAGTAGATAGAATCATAGAGATTAGAATAATTCTCTCCTTTTTCACTAGTTTATGTAGTATATGATAGTGTTTAGCAACTAGCTCAATTTAACATTTGGACCTCTTAGTCACCATAATTTAGTGTGCAAATGGCCCATTTTGTAAACATAGCTATTTGGTCATGTTATCTAGCTGGTTGCAACTTGCAATGACCTTTACTTCAATAATAATGGCAGTGCTCATGGATCTTAAGGGGAAATTACTATACTTCATGGGGATGGGTGTTATGGTTGGAAACTTCTTATGGTAAGGATGACTCTCATGGTTTTATTGATTCTTTATTACAAAAATTCATATTAAAATATTACCTAACAACAAGGAGAAAATAAGATTAGAAAATTGAAATGGCACAATAAGAGACCATACTCTGGGGGGGAACCCATGTTTTCCATAAAAGTTGACTTGGGGTATGTATGGTGGCGATATGATAAAATATAACCTTAAAACCTACATCATATTCATAGATGATAAGTTGAAAGGCAATTGCATAACAACATATGTAGAAACATCTGCCCCTCATATTGTCTCTGACTTTATCCTCAAGTATGATACTAAGGTATATGTCACTATGGTGGTTGACCTAGTTGGATTTCCTTCCCAGGTGGCCAATGAGTCTCTGTTGTCTCCCTCAACAGGTGGAGCTATATGAAGGTACCTACCAAGATTTCCTAGCCCTGTCGAATACATAAACTTGAATATAAATCATAATATATGGGAGCATACTAAAATAAGTACTAAGATGAAAAGAAAACATCATGAAGAGCAACATGGTTACAATTGGAATGGCATGGAAAAAATTTCAAATCATAACTCATGTATATAAGCATTCTAATTTTCTGAAACTTGATCCACAATGTTAAGAAAGAAGCTTCTAGAAAAGCAGTGAAAACAATTCATTCCAATTAGGGCACTACTAGGAGGGGGTGGACCAATGCAACCAACAAGCCATTGTAAATCTGATTTTTTCTCCAATTTTTTATTTTTATGAATGTTACACAAACCATTCAAGTAATATTGAATGGAAATGCATCTGCTAGAGTAATCGAGAGGACCTTCAAATGTGGTTCCACTCATCATCGCCAATGCACAAGTGCTAAACGTAGCAGGAATAGTTATTGCAAAAAAACATTGCTTGGACTGCTTGAATCTTAACTTTGATATGACCTTTTTTTTTCTAGAGTATTCAATTACTGAGAGAAATTGAACTACTTTGGCATCAAGAGAGCTTCACCACATTAAGACAAATTAAATGCACTTATGCCTTGGTGTATCTTCCATGTTTGGAAGATGTGTGTGAGTTTGCAATTTTGAATCAATTATCCACTAATTCCAAAGCTAGACCTTTCAAGATTTGGGTTATCTTCATGCCTAATATATAGAATGTGCTTAAATTTAACATCTTTTAGGAATTTAATAAATTCTAGATTCATATAGCTGAGCATGGACTTCCTTTAAAAACTTAATTTGTTTCAATCTTGCTTCTAGTAATATGCCATATACCTTCCCAACACCAATATAATTGCTTCACTGCTTTCTACTAGATATGTTCAAAAGAATGAATAGTAGATAGAATCATAGAGATTATAATAATTCTCTCATTTTTCACAAGTTTATGTAGTATATGATAATATTTAGCAACTAGCTCAGTTTAACATTTGGACCTTTTAGTCATCATACTCCGGTGTGCAAATGGCCCATTTTGTAAACATAACTATTTGGTCATGTTATCTAACTGGTTGCAACTTGCAATTACCTCTACTTAAATAATAAGGGAAGTGCTCATGGATCTTAAGGGGAAATTTCTATACTTCGTAGGGATGGTTGCCATGGTTGGAATACTTCTTATGGTAAGGATGACTCTCATGGTTTTATTGATTCTCTATTACAGAAAGGCATATTAAAATATTACCTAACTACAAGGAGAAAATAAGATTAGAAAATTGAAATGGCACAATAAGAGATCACACTCTTGGGGTGAACCTAGGTTTTCCATAAAAGGTGACTTGGGGTTATGTATGGTGGTGATATGATAAAATATACCCTTACAACCTACCTCATATTCAGAGATGATAAGTTGAAATGAAATTTCATAGTAGCATATGTAGAAACATCCTCCCCTCATACTGACTCTGACTTTATCCTAAAGTATGATACTAAGGTATATGTCACTGTGGTGGTTGACCCAATTGGCTTTCCTTCCCAGGTGGCCAACGAGTCTCTGTTGTCCCCCTCAATGGGTGGAGATATATGAAGGCACCACCAAGATTTTTTGGCCCTACCGAAGACATAAACTTGACTTTAAATCATAGGATATGGGAGCATACTAAAATAAGTACGAAGATGACAAAGAAAACACCATGAAGAGGAACATAGTTACAAATGGAATGGCATGGAAAAATCTTCAAATAATAACTCACATCTATAAGGATTCTAATTTTCTGAAACTTGACCCCACTATGTTAAGAAAGAAGCTTCTGGAAAAGTAGTGAAAACAATTCATTCCAATTAGGGCACTACTAGGAGGGGTTGGACCAATGCAACCAACAAACCATTGTAAATCTGATGTTTTCTCCAATTTTTTATTTTTATGAATGTTACACAAACCAACAAGGAATATTGAATGGAAATTCGTCTTCTAGAGCAATCGAGAGGACCTTCAAATGTGGTGCCAGTCATCATCGCCAATGCATAAGTGCTAAATGCAACAGGATTGGTGTTAATTTTGGGCAACTAGGTCCAAACTCCATGTTGCACTGCTCATATGATGATCATCATATTTTTTATAGATTCCTATTTCGGAGAGGTGCAATATTGATCTAAAGATCATCTTGTTTGGATGAGCAGAACATATATTTTGATTTTATTTTCCACACATGTGCAAGGTCGGCCAAATTTGTAATGTAGGCTCACAAGCCTAATAGATGTGTTACACACCCTCACTGATGGATTTAGATTAGAGATACTTCGATGTCATTTCTCATCAACTCATCCCACATTCTCTCATTGTGATCTGATTGATTCGATTGCCTTTGGAGACCTCTTTCCTTCACACGTGTGGAGCTGAAGCTGGGGATAATCTGCAGATCTGTTTAGGGTTGTTTTGTTGAGCGTTGACCAACGTTGACCGTGGTCAACCCTTGTTCGTTTGACCTCCAAACTTTGCTGAAATCCTATTTTTGGAGGCCATACAGCTGGGCACAAAAATCAAGGAAAAAGGAGTAGTTTGACAGAAGCCCTAATCTGCAGTGTTGACTTTCTGTTGACTGTCCTGCATTGACTTTTCTATGTTTCCTTTTGGTTGACCAGCGTTGACTTTTGATGAGTTGTCTTTGAGGGTTGTGTGTGTGACACTTGGAGGGTTGGCTGATCTAAGAAAGACTTTGTTGGTTGAAGCATCATGTTGACTACCATAACGCACACTATGGTCTATCTTTGCTAGACAAGAAGAATTATAAAATATGATATGTCTTATTGGCTTGTCTCATGTGGATCTATTATTGTGTTCTATCAGCATTTTACTTTCATGTTTATGTTGATTTCTAATTTGAATCGAGCTTAATAAAGATTGAAGTAAATTTCCACTAAGCATAGAACACTTCATGTCATTCTAAATTTAACATGGTATCAGAGCTAAGGTGAAGACAAACTCCAAGCTAGTGTGAGAAGCAATGATCGAAGAAGAAATCCTATCAAGGACCAATGGCCTCCTCAACATATAAGGGTTTCAAGTCTGATGATAAATTTCATGATAAGTCTGATTATCATGCATGGAAGATGTCCTTGGATTTGGCAATAGAAGATCAAGATGTCATGGACTATGTGTAGGGGAAGATTCAAGAGCCTCCATCAAATGCACCCGCTGCCACAAAGACAAAGTATAGAAAAGGGGAAATCAAAGAAAATATGAGTATCCGAGATTCTATTCATAAGCACTTGGTTTCTTATATTTCTGAGCTGAGCACATCTAAAGAGATATATGATAAGCTGATTAACATGTTCAGGGCTAGCAATGCTAATCAAGTTCTTTTCTTCAAGAATCAATTGAAGAATATCAAAAAGGGCAAGGATGAATATATTCAATCCTATTTTATGAGACTCATTGAAATCAGGAACAATTTTCTAGCTATTGGAGAAGAAATAGTTGATCAAGAGATGGTTCTCATTGCACTTGGAGGTCTCCCCCATGATTGATATGTATTCAATACCACTATTATTAATAATAATGTGATTCCCGATTTTGATGAAATATTGATGAGATGCACTCAAGAGGAGACAAGAATGATGGAGAGAGATCATCCCTCTAATGGAAATGGAGGTGACCCTACTACCTTCACCGCTCATGCAAAGAAGAGGAAAAATGGAGGTCTGAGAAATAAAACCATGGAAGAGCAGGGCCCAAAGGAAGGAAGGGAAGATGTTACACTTGTAACAATTTTGGTCACTATGAAAGAGAGTGCCCTAATAGAAGGGACTCTACTGGGGATGATGACAACAAAAACACCAGGGGGAATGGAAATCAAAGGAACAACAGGTTCAAAGGAAAAAGGAAGGCTCCCTCTAATCATAGTGGAAATGGGCAACCTTTCAAGAGGTCAAGAAATTCCAAGTACGATGAGTCTAATGTTGTTGATAATAAGAGAAATGAATTTATTCTTGTATCTTCCCTCTCTGTTGCATCTCCTCTCGACGCCCTAGATGTTTGGTTGATTGATAGTGGTGCTTCAAGGCACCTCACTGGTTATAAAGAAGCCCTCTCTGATTTGAGTGAGAAGGATACCAATCTAGAAATTATCCTTGGAGATAATGCCACCTATCCCATGAAAGGGACAGGGACTGTGACCCTTCATTTATCTCAAGGTCAAGTCCTCCATTTACAAGATGTGTTGTACGTACCTGATTTGAAGAAGAACCTTGTGTCTATTTCAGAAATGGAAGACAAAGGGTTCAAGGTGGAATTCATTGATGGAAAGGTACGACTCTAAAAGAAGAACTTCAAGGAAGCTCTTACTATTGGTTTTAGAGTTGATACACTCTACCAGGTTGGAGGAAGTCCATTGGGGGCTATGTCATGTGATACAACTCGTCAAACAGAGTTATAGCACTGGAGGTTTGCACACCGTCATTACAAAGCCCTTCCCGAATCAAAGAAGGTGGTGACAGGGATTCCTGAATTTAAAGATGATCATGAAGTTATATGTCAGGGTTGTGCCGAAGGGAAGCATACAAGGGGACCATTCCCCTCAAGTGTCACAAAGACAACTGATATCTTGCAGTTGATACATTCTGATTTATTTGGTATGTTGCTCGTGACATCCTTGGGACAATTATCCTATTACATGACTTTTACAGATGACCTCTCCCACAAGATCTGGATATATTTCTTTAGGAATAAGGACGAAGCATTCAAATGGTTTCGTACCTTTAAGGCCTTAGTGGAAAACCAAACCGAGAAAAGAGTCAAAGTTTTGAGGGCCGATAATAGGACTGAGTATGAGTCAAATGAATTCAATGACTTTTGCAGAGAATTTGGCATTAAGAGGGAGACCACAACTACGTATACTCCTAAATAAAATGGTGTTCTTTAAAGAAATAACAGGACCATTGTGAAAGTTGCCCGCGCCATGCTATGTGACCAAGGTCTTCTGAAGTTTCTATGGGGAGAAGTTGTGAACATTTTTGTGTATGTTCAAAATAGATTCCCGCATTCCGCTCTGGACTCCAAAACTCTTGAAGAAGTCTTATCAGGTAAGAAACCTGATGTTTCTCATTTTAGATTTTTTGGTTTTCCTGTTTAATTTCATGTGCCGAAAGAAAAGAGAAGCAAGATGGATGCTTCTGGAAAGAAGGGAAGTTTTGTGGGCTACATTGAAACTTCGAAGGCATATAGAATCTATGTGCCTAGTCAAAGAGAAGTGGAGATATGCCACGATGTTACCTTCGATGAAGATGATGCCCTCGAGAAAGTGAGAAATCTTTCTAGCTACAAGGAAGACAAAGAAGATGAAGAAGCAAGGAAGCAGGAAGAGGTGAAGGATGAACTAATGCCCGATGTTGAAAAAGATAAATAAGCAAGGAAGCAAGAAGAGGTGAAGGATGAACTGATGCCCGATGTTGAAGGACATATGGATCCTATTGATCCACCTCCTTCAAATAAGAGTCCATTATGAAAAATGATGTTTGGGAAGTGGTCCCGAGACCAGAGGAAAAATCTATTGTCACCTCAAAATGGCTATTAAAATTGGACAACTAGGTCCAAACTCCATGTTGTGATGCTCAGATGAAGATACCAATATTTTTATTGGGTTCCTCTTTCGGAGAGGTGTAATATCGATCTAAAATTGATCTTAATCCGATGAGCAGAACATTTATTTTTAATTTATTTTTAATAATTTCAAATATGTGCAGGTCTGCCTTAAGGTTTTACACCCCCAGCAAATGTGTCACATACCTCAGTGATTGATATAAATAGAGTCAATGTTGGAGGACATTTCACTCATCTCATCCTCACAAATCATCTCTCCTCTTCTAATTGGTTCGAGCTCCTTGGAGGCATTTTCATTTCACATGTGGGAAAGAAGGACGAAGTCATTGTTGTTGCCGTTGCTGCCATTGTTGTTGTCATTGTTGCTGCCGTTGTTGCCATTGTTGCTGGTGTTGCTGCTGTTGTTTCTAGTGTTGCTGCCGTTGTTGCCGTTGGGGCAATGTTGACTTTGAGTTGACCGTGTGGTTGTTTTGAGGGATGTTGTGACACATTCTGGGTTGGCTGACCAAGGAGACTTTGCTGGTTGAAGCATCCTATTGACTGCCATAACGCACCACCACATTTTTATGTTTTTGGTTTGTCTTCTATAGATCCACTGGTATGTTCTATCAGCATTTTACTTCATTGTTTATGTGATTGTTGTGGTGAAAAGTAAAGTTGCATCAAGCATAGAGCATCTACATAAATTTACATGGTATCAGAGCTAAGGTGAAGACAAGCTCTAATTTATAGCAATCATCGAAGAAGAAAATGGGTTCCACAAACTATGGCTTCAAGGAGGATGACAAATTGACTAGAAAGGATGACTTCCATGCTTGGAAGATGATATTGGATCTTAAATTGGAAGACCAAGATGTCATGGACTATGTGCAGGGTAAAATCCAAGAACCTCCATCCACTGCTACTGCTACTGCCAAAACAAAGTACAAGAAGGGGGATATCAAAGCAAAGTTGATGATCAAGCAATCCATTCATAAAAGTCTGGTGGCCTACATTTATGAGTTGGGCACATCCAAAGAGATGTATGATAAATTGATTCTCATGTTCAAGGCCAACAATGTGAATCAAGTACTATTCTTCAAGAATCAATTGAAGAATCTGAAGAAAGGCAGGGATGAATCTGTCCAATCATATTGTCTGAAGTTGACCGAGATCAGGAACAATTTGCTGGCTATTAGGGAGACAATAGCTGAACGACAGATGGTACTCACCACACTTGGAGGGCTCTCATCCAAATGGAATGTGTTCAACCCTACCATTCTCAATAATAATGTGATACATGAATTTGACGAGGTACTGTCAAGATGCATTCAAGAAGAGACAAGAATGAAGGAGTATGAAAATGAAGGGAATGCTGCCTACACTGCTCATTCTAGAAAGAAGAACTTTGGTGGTCCAAATATCAAAGGAAGAGCAGGGGCACAAGGAAAGAAGGGCAAGTCTTACACTTGTCATAGGCCAGGTCACTATGCTAGAGAATTTCCTTTCAAGAGTATTCTCCCGATGGTGATGACAATCAAAGGAACAATAGGTTCAAGGGAAAGAGGAAGGCTCCCTCCGGCAGAAATGATCAACCTTTCAAAAGGTCAAGAAATTCTAGGTATGAGGAATCAAATGTTGTTGATAAAAGAAATGAATTCATTCTTGTATCTGCCCTCTCTGTTGCATCTCCACTCAATACTATGGATGTCTGGTTGATATATAGTGGTGCCTCAAGGCAAATCACTGACTTCAAGAAAGAACTCTCTGATATGGTTGAGAAGGATACCAATTTGGAAATTATTCTTGGAGATAATGCCACATATCCCGTGAAAGGGACAGGGACTGTGACCCTCCACTTGTCTCAAGGTCAAGTCCTCCGTTTGCAGGATGTACTCTATGTACCTAATTTGAAGAAGAACCTTGTGTCTATATCGGCCATGGAAACCAAAGGTTTCAATGTGGCATTCACTGATGGAAAGGTGCACATGTGGAAGAAGAGCTTCAAGGAAGCTATCACATTTGGGTCTAGAATTGATACACTCTACCAGGTTGGAGGAAGTCCACTGGGAGAAATGACATGAGATGCTATCCGATAGACCGATAATGGCACTGAATATGAGACTATGAGTTCAAGAACTTTTGTAGAGGAGCCAGCATCAAGAGGGAGACCACAATGTTTCTAGGCTACAGCGAAACTTCGAAGGCCTATAGATTATATGTGCCTGGTCAAAGGGAAGTGGAGATATGCCACGATGTCACCTTTGATGAAGATACTTCACTGAGGAAAGTAGTCAATCTTCCGAGATCTGAGGAAGATCATGAAGCAAGGCCTGGAAATCAAGAAGAAATGAAGGATGAAACAATGCCTGATGTTCAAGGATCGATGGACCCGATTGATCCACCTCCTTCACTGTGAAAGAGACCATCATGGCTCAGGGACACTCTCGAGGATGCTGAGGGACATGTAGCCCAAAAAAGGGGGACATTCCGTGAAAGCAAGAATTCGAGTAGATACCAAGGGTATCTAGCAACCATGAGTACTATTGTACAATCCGAGCCTGGATCCTTTGAAAAAGTCGTAATGCATCAAGTCTAGAAGGATGCTATGCATGAAGAGTATGAGTCCATTATGAAGAATGATGTCTAGGATGTGGTTCCAAGACCGAAGGACAAAGCAATTGTCACCTCGAAATGGCTCTACAAGATCAAGCATGGATCTGATGGAAGTGCCAAAAACAATTCAAGGCAAGATTCATTGCCCGTGGCTTCTCTCAAAAGGAAGGCATAGATTATGATGACATATTTGCACCTATGGCCCGATACACCACCATTCGATCTATTATAGCCCTTGTTGCCACGCAAGGATGGAGTCTTCATCAGATGGATGTGAAGATCGCATTTCTGCATGGTGCGATAAAGGAAGAGGTATATGTGGAGCAACCTCTGGGGTTCTAAGTCTAGGATCAGGACACCCATGTCTGCAGCTTGAAGAAAGCCCTCTATGGGTTGAAGGAAGCACCCAGAGCTTGGTACGAGAGGATAGTAGCTACTTGATGAAGCTAGGCTTCACTCAAAGTAATGTTGATCTAAACCTTTACTTCTAGGTTCATAGAGACAAGCCTCTCATTTTGGTGTTGTATGTGGATGACCTCTTCCTGACAAGTGTTGACCCTCTCATTCATCAATGCAAGAGGGAGCTCGCTGCTGAGTTTGAGATGAAAGACCTAGGACTGATGCACTATTTCCTAGGCCTGCAGGTCTGGCAGAGACCTGGAAAGATTTTCCTCTCTCAAGGAAAATAGATTGTGAAGCTTCTGGAAAGATTTAGTATGGTGGAATGTAAGTCCAGGTTGACACCAATGGAGCTCAACTTTAAGAAGTTGAGTGGCAGCGCTGCTGGGCCCGTGCTAGCAAATCCTACTGAGTATCTTCAACTTGTAGGGGCCCTGATGTTCTTATTGAACACTCATACAGACGTATGTTATGCAGTGAACACTTTGAGTCAACACATGGTTGATCATAACATTCACTGGGTTGGTGCCAAGAAACTCTTGAGATATATCTAGGGCACGATAGACCATGGGCTGAGATACCTTTGTAGGGAGCATGACACTCCTTGGATATCTTGATGCCGATTGCTTGTGGCAGTGTAGTGGATCGCAAGGGCACAAGAGCACATGCGGATGCTACTTCACACATCGTCTGCTCCGTGAGAAAAAACGAAAGTCGGTAGCCTTGAGCACCGTTGAGGCCGAATACATTGCAGCATGTATGACCTGCTGTGAAGTCACTTAGTTGTGAAAGCTCTTCAGTAAGTTGTTCGAGCATGTGCTAGATGCCACCGTTATCCTTTGTGATAACCTGAGGGGGATTCATTTGTCATAGAATCCCGTGTTCCACGAACAATCCAAGCATGTTGATGGTTGGTACCACTTTATCCGGGATATGGTACAGCGAGGCACCGTAAGGCTCGATCATATAGGAACTAACAAGCAGGTCGCAGATATTCTCACAATGCCCTTGGGAAGGTCATGTTCCTAACCTTCCGTGAGAATCTTGGAATCGTGGAACGACCCTATTCTGAGGGTCCTGTTGGACGATGAGCTCTAGGAGCTCCGGGGGGGCCTTGGGGATAGTTCCTCGAAGCTATAAGCACACACGGGGCAAGGCTTATCGAACCTTGTGGTGCTTCTACCCCACCTTTATGATATTTGAGTAGGTTCACCTCTCATGATCTGTGCCCCATATGCATCCTACCGACTGAGTTCCGGACTCATGGGAAGTACCTCTCATTTGGCCAATAAGGTGGTAAAAGCTAGAGACTAGTAGCAAATACTGATGGACGCATCAGAGATTGTCGTACTCTCTATCTAGGATGGCACGTGTCCAACCACTTGATCTGGGATCAAGTCTAGTGAGGTTTCGAACCTCCTACTGACTTCGGCTCAGATGAACCAACTTCGGGTTGGTATGTGACTCTTTGAGTCCATGTGAGGTTTCAGACCTCCAACTGACTTCGGGTCAGTGAGACTAACTTCGGGTTAGTATATATGACTCTCTTGAGGCCAACAAAGCAAGTTACGGCGGGATGACACACGATGTTTGATTGCACAGGTGGATGGAGTTCTCCCTAGTTGAGAGGGAGTGTTAAAATTGGACAACTGGGTCCAAACTCCATGTTGTGATGCTCAGATGAAGATACCAATATTTTTATTGGGTTCCTCTTTCGGAGAGGTGTAAGATCGATCTAAAATTGATCTTAATCCGATGAGCAGAACATTTATTTTTAATTTATTTTTAATAATTTCAAATGTGTGCAGGTCGGCCTTAAGGTTTTACACCCCCAGCAAATGTGTCACACACCTCAGTGATTGATATAAATAGAGTCAACATTGGAGGACATTTCACTCATCTCATCCTCACACATCATCTCTCCTCTTCTGATTGGTTCGAGCTCCTTGGAGGCAGTTCCAGTTCACACGTGGGAAAGAAGGACGAAATCATTGTTGTTGTCGTTGCTACCGTTGTTACTGCCATTGCTGTCGTTGTTGTTGTTGTCGTTGCTGTCGTTGTTGCTATCGTTGTTGCTGGTGTTGTTGTCATTGCTGTTATTGTTGCTGGTGTTGCTCTCGTTGCTTTCGTTGGGGCAGCGTTGAATTTTCTGGGTTGACTTTTTTGAGGGTTGTTGTGACACATGCTGGGTTGGCTAACCAAGGATACTTTGCTGGTTGAAGCATCATGTTGATCGTCGTAATGCACCACCACATTTTTCTGTTTCTGGTTTGTCTTCTATAGATCCACTAGTATGTTCTATCAGCATTTTACTTCATTGTTTATGTGATTGTTGTGGTGAAAAGTAAAGTTGCATCAAGCATAGAACATCTACATAAATTTACAATGGCTCTATAAGATCTAGCATGGATGGTAGTGCTGAAAATTACAAGGAAATATTTGTTGTATGAGGCTTCTCTCAAAAACAAGGCATAGATTATGATGATATATTTGCACCTATGGCCATATATTTGCACCTATGGCCATCTATCATTTCCCTTGCTACAACGCAAGGACGGAGTCTCCATCAGATGGATGTGAAGACTGTTTTTCTGCATCACTCCATAAAGGAAGAGGTGTATGTGGAGAAACCTCTGGGATTCGAAGTTCGAGATAGAGACACCTATGTATGCAGGCTGAAGAAAGCCCTCTATGGGTTTAAGAAAGCCTCCAGGGCTTGGTATGAGAGGATAGATAGATACTTCATGAAGCTGGGTTTCACTCAAAGTAATGTTGATCCAAACCTTTATTTTAAGGTTGATAGAGAAAGGCCTCGCATTCTAATTCTCTATGTGGATGATCTCTTCCTGACAAGTGTTGAACCTCTCATTCATCAGTGTAAGAGGGAGCTAGCTTCTGATTTTGAGATGAAATACCTAGGACTGATGCATTACTTCCTAGGCTTGGAGGTCTGGCAGAGGCTAGGTGAGATTTTCCTTTCTTAAGGAAAATATGTTGTGAAGCTGCTGGAGAGATTTGGTATGGTGGATTGTAAGTCTGTGTCGACACCGAAGGAACTAAACTTTAAGAAGTTGTGTGGAAACGTTGTTGGGCTCGTGATGACAAATCCCACCGAGTATTGACAACTCATGGGGGCCCTGATGTTCCTAGTGAACTCTTGTCCAGACGTATGTTTTATTGTAAACAATTTGAGTCAACATATAGTTGATCCTCATCACATTCACTAGATTGGTTCCAAGAATATATTAAGATATCTTCGGGGCACAATCAACCATGGGAGGAGATACACTACCGAGAGTTTGAGACTCCATGGATATACTGATGTCAATTGGGCTAGTAGTGTGGTGGATATCAAGAGCACATCTGGATGCTACTTCACCTTGGGTTTTGCTTCGATATCTTGGATGAGTAGGAAGAAAAAGTCGATGCCTTTGAGCACCGCTGAGGCCGAATAAATTGCAGGGAGTATGGCCTGTTGTGAAGTTGTTTGGTTGCAAAAGCTCTTCAGTGAGTTATTTGGCAATGTGATAGAGACCATTGTTATCCTCTGTGATAACCAGAGTGGGATTCGTCTTTCTAAGAATCCCGCGTTCCACGATCGATCCAAGCATATTGATATCAGGTACCACTTTATCTGGGATATGGTACAGCGAGGCACTGTAAGGCTTGATCATATAGGAACTGATGAGCAAGTCGTGGATATTCTCACAAAGCCCCTAGGGATGGTCAAGTTCCTAACCTTCCGTGAGAAGCTTGGAATCATGGAAAAACCCTATTTTGAGGGTCCTTCTTGAGTTGGACTATGAGCTCTAGGAGCTCCAGGGGGCTTAGGGATAGCTTCTTAGAGCTATAATCGCACACAAGGCTAGGATTATCGAACCTTATTGTGCTTCTGCCCCACCGTTATGATATTGAGTTGGTTGAATTCTCTTTGATCTATGCCCCGAACGCATCCTTGTTGGTGAAGAAACAAGTCTCGTAGGCAAGACCCAGGTTCAGAGGTTGGAGCCAACAAGGGTATCCGCTGTAGTCTAGAACCACGCCGGCATTATCACCCTACTCCGAAGAGCAAAGAGTCTCACTCGAGGCATACTGCGACTGCATGCAAGGGGGGAAAGAGATCAATGGTGATGGAGGGATCTGCAACTCATGATTAACATTGAATTGATTGCATCAACATCATATATACGCAAGAACATTTAGAATATTAACTAGGTATTAAGCAAATAAAATTTTAAAGCATCACAGACATCATGCATGCATGTAACTCATAAGATCAGACAGTAACCTGCAGGTACATTAATAATCTTCAACCAAATCCATAGTTACATCGCTTTCCCCAGCAAGATCCTTACAAATCTGTCACAGACATCTTATAGGACAGAAAGATAGATAAGAGAAACCTAGGAACTACAGAGATATCATGCTCAGAATGGATTCCTTCTGCAGTGTCTGCTCAATCCTCTTCAGGTGCTCTACCTTCGTCTCTCTTGTACCATTCCTCTTTTCTTTCGGTCGGGTGACTGCTATTTATTCACCCACCATCGCAACTGCTAGTTCCTCTTGTGTTCTTCTTCGGCGGCTTCCAGCTTTTCTCTTGTGAGATGTGAGTTCTGCTTTCTATCTTCTGATGTATCTTCTCTCCGTCTGTGCTTATGCTTTTTCTTTCTTCAGCTATATCTTGCTTCTTTGCCACCTTGATAGCTCCGGGACTTACTGTAGTTGCGATTTGGTTGCGACTGCCATGTGTCGTTCCGCAACCCAAAATTTGTCCTTTATTCAAAATTCAAAATATTCAAAACAATTTTTCAAAACAAGGGCCCCAACAGGCCCCGACCACAGTTTCTTGACTCATCCCCGAGTCAATCACAGATCACTGTTTCTATCTCCATCGCCCCGCTGGACCCTATGCCCTGTTCTCATTGTGCGCCTTCAGCCTGTTGTCCAAACAAGGGCCCCAACTCCGGGACTTTGATGAACCTTGTAGCCTTAAGCTCATGGAAGGTTGATACAGCTTGCTGCCACCCTTGAACCAATGAATCTGATTCTGCGGCAATCTTAGTGATAGATGCCTCCTCTATGTGCACCGGTACATTCCCGAACACCGTGCCGATTTGGGTTTCGGCCTTGGCGGCGAGTTTTTGCATTGTCCTAGCGCTGTGTTGGAGGGGCAGGCGGAGCTCGCGAATTACCTGTTTGGCCATTGCTGAGCTGGCCTCTGTTTGCTGAATCTGCACCTCGAGAGCATCTTCCTGGGCGTATAGTTGGTCCAACCGTGCGGGGTCCATGGCCTCTTGGATTTCTCTCGAAATTTGCTGCAACTGCATGGATATTGGCTGTGTTTTGACGGTCAGAGCCATTGAGCACTCCTGAAGACCCTTCAGGAGGTCGTAAGCATCACGCGTTGCAGAGCTGATAGTTTCTTGCATCTAGTGGACCTGGTTCTGCTTTTCGGCAATCTGTGCTGTGTAAACTGCCTCTGGATCGGGCAGCACTAGCCGGGCTGCTAACGCTGCGTGAAGCTCCACATTTTCCTTTTGGAGGCCATTGAGTGTGATCCGGAGGTGGAGGGCCTATTCTACGATACTTGTCTCTGACACATTTGCAGGAAGTTGTGTATAATGAGCCTCGACGGCTGGCCATACCTGTGAAAACACCGCGGCGACTTGTTCTATCTGCCCTTGCATCTGCCCCTGTGCGGTTGTGAGATGGTCGCGTTGTTCAGTATGCACTGCAATATGTTTTTGTTGCTCGTCGCACCTTTGCTGTAGTTCATAATGAAGCCGTTCGACTTGCTGGGCCGCCCTCTGGATAAATAAGTACAACTGAGCTGTACCCCATGTTTTGTAAATTGGCGATCCCCGAAGTGCCCTGGTCTGGCCTCCTTTCCTACAAGGGTTGCCCACTGGAAACTGATCGATTAGAATGCTCTGGGGGGGATGGCGGTGGGGTCTGTTGGTGCATTGAGTCGGCCATATTCAAGTCCGGCCTCTCCTGTCGATCTGTATTTCCAACCTGTGGAGGTATAGTGGGCTCAGGCTGAGCCCCAGCTGAGTCAGTAACAATTTGTGCCATTTGGGTAATTATGTCAAACAGAGAAACCTGGGGTTCTCCAGTGGGGTCGACCGGTGGTACTAATTCTGCAGTACGGGAGTCAACTTCGGCCCCGTGGTCCCTACCAAGGAGTTCCCGGATGATTGGGTCGAACACGGTAGCAGATGAATTGGATGGAGTGGATGAAGTGGTAGGTGGAGGTGGAACAGTGGGTGGAGGTGGAAGGCGAATGTTGATAAACTCTGAGGGGTCAATGAGAGGTTCTTCCTGTATCAGCACCCCTGTGCTCGGTGGCAGTCGTGGATCATCCTCAGTGAGGTCCACCACCGGATTTTCTTCAGTGGTGCGGGCCTGCTTGGCCAAAGGAGCTTCTAATTGATCTGTAGTTGTGCTCTTCTCTCCCATCGGGGTTATGATTGGGCTTGCAGAAGTAAATAGAACATTAGGGATGGGGGAGGTGAGAGGAGTTGTATGGGGGTGCGAGGTAGAGCGAGAAAGCTGGAACTCGGAAAGTAAAGGGAAAGGAGCAGCACCGCTTGAAATGACCTAGGCCACCGCATTAAAATTGCATACCTGAGTGTTTAAGTGGCAGACGATGGGGATGAGTGGCCCAGGGAGTTCCTGTGGTGTCGCCTCCGCATTCGTCTCGACAGGCTTTTGTTGTGGCAACATCCGATCAAAGTTGTACCTGGGTACCCCGTCGCGGATTTCCATCACGACCCCCGGCCACGAACAGACTTCCTTGTGGAAGGTGGTATCTTCAAGCTGGAATTTCAGTGGCACCATGCAAAAGGTGTCCTTCGGCACGCAAGTAGGTTGGAGGTACGTATGCCTGTGACTGACCCCGAACCACACTTGCTCGCTGTACTCATCTAACAAGTTCCTGGGCACCCTTTGTTGGCTAGCTACGACGTCCGTCATTAAACCATACCAGGTCCGAAATGCATTGGCATTCACTTGCTTAGTGCTCGGATCAACCGACACCTTCCACAGAACAAACTTCATCGTGAGAGGTTGGCCCTCTGGAATTTCCACTGGTAACCTGACAAGGGGAGTGTGCCATTCCACATGGCAAAGGCAACGATCAAATATCCGTAAATGAAGCTTGTAGTGCGCTTATAGTTTTCTTCGCACGCATCAAACATTTCTTTCAATAGGAAGGAGCACCGGTTCAGCTTGGCGCCCCTCTGCAATGGAGATAGTGTCCAGTGTGCATTCGCCCTTTGTGTAGTGCCTCATTTTTTTGCTGGCAATGAGGTCATAGGCAAATTTAATCTCGGGCTTATTGATAAGCTCCATCTTGGCTCCCTTTCCTCCCTGCCGGGTGCCATATTTGCCATACAATTCTGCGTCTCCCGACTTCCGCGCTTACCTGGAGGTGGTCTGACATGCAGTCGAGACATCTGCACCATTTTGTGAAAGGCCTGTAAGACGATGGATATCCTCAGCATGAATGGGAATTTCCTTATTCAGCCACAAGGATCCATTCTTGATGCGGCTGAGTAGGAACCGAGTGCACTGCATATCCGGTCCTGTGGTCCCGAAGACCAGAAGATGTCTTAAGTTCAAAAGAGAAGATTGCTGAAGGCCCCGGAACTTTGGTAAAATTATGTTTGCTGAGTGCCCGACTGTTGTGTAGTAATGTTCCATATACACCTGCCAGTTGAGTGCCGGGAATTCAGAAGAGTCTGAAAGGTTGGCATCTATCAGGGCCGCATGGTCGTATTTCCCAACAACGGACTCTGTCTTATGAATTCTACTGTCGAGCTCTGGTTCTAGGACAGCTGGGAGGGCCTTCGGCATTTTTTCTCGGCGCTGATAGACTTGCAGAAATCGTCTCGGCATCCTCTCTTGGTGTTGTGCGTCTGGATACTTCTACTACTCTGGTTCTGCTTCAATTTCTAATTCTAATTGTTCCGACATTCTCGTGCTTTTTTCCATGCAAGTTATGTAATTACCTGGCACGAGTGAAGTTGATGAGACCCCATAACGAGTTAATTCCTGCTGGTATTCTTCTCTGCCATAATCGTGCGATCAATCGCGTGCCAATGTGTATTCTGACTGTTGCTGACAGTGGCATGGGGAAATGGGCGGAAGCGACGGCTGAGGTTACTACGGATGATGGCACAATGATTATGGCAAGGTTACTTCCAATTATGGTAATTTATGATGCAAATCTAGACGATCCTACGAACTGACACAAGTACTGACTGAAATGACCTAGACTGACATCGACACATTTATGGATCCTACAGGGATGGCACGCTGGACACACCCCTCCCCAACCACAGTCGGTTGCGGTGCGGTCCCCGCAATTAGAGCGGTTATTGACAAGCTATGCATGAACAAAAAAAATACTACCTATGCTCATCCCGGTTGCGGGGGAGTTATTCAGCTACGCTACTCTACGGGTGCTCTCGGTTGCGAGAGTTATTGATGAAAAGTGAAAGGAACTTACTCCTGGTAGGGTTTCAGGCATGCGCCATTCACCCACCCAGGTAAAACAGTACCGTCTAGCTGAACCAACCGAACGGCTCCAGAATCTCTAATCTCGATGATGAAGTAAGGTCCCAACCAGTGCATCTACAACTTTCCTGGGAACTTCTGAAACTTGCTGTCATATAAGAGGACCTTGCCACCAACCTGGAATGTTTTTTTCTTGATGTGGCATTCGTGCCACGCTTTCTGCCTGTCCTTCTGAACCTTCTGGTGAAATTCGGCCAGAAACCGGGCCTTGTCCAGTTCCTGTAGTTCATGGAGGCGTACCTGTAGCGACTCCTCTTCTGAGAACTTGAGGGATGTGGCAATTAAAAGACTCGGTACGGTGAACTCGGCAGGAATCACAGCTTCCTGGACATACACAAGCTGGAACGGTGTCTGATTAGTCAAGCGCTTCACCGTAGTTCGATAAGCCCATAGTGCAGCTGGTAGCCGCTCATCCCAGTCATCCCGCTGGGCATTGCAGATCTTGGTTAAGCCATTTTCAAGGATTTTATTGAATGCTTCAATAGTACCATTGGCCTACGGGTGGTACGGGCTGCTTTTGTGATGTTGAATCATGAATGTGTCCAGCAGCGATTTGATCGTGTCGTTAATGAAATGCGTACCCTGATCACTAGTTAGGCTTTGCGGGCAGCCAAACCAGTTGATGATGTGTTCAAAGATGAATCATGTTGCTGTATCCGTTGTGCAATCCCGCACCGCCGCTGCCTCAGCCCACCTGGTGAGGTAGTCAGTTGCGGTAATTATGTACCGGACCTTGGAATGCCGGGCGATCGGGGCTATGGGACCGATGAAGTTGATAGCCAACTTCTCGAACGGCCACAACACATACACTGGGTGTAGCGGGAGCTCGTCCCTGTGAGATGGCCTCCCCGTTCGCTGACAAACATTTCATTTCTTCACAAAATTCTTGCAATCTGCGTGGACTGTCGGCCACCATAGGCTAGCTTGAAGCACCTTCCGGGCAATGGGTTTCGCCCCCACATGCCCGCCTGCGACGCCGTTGTGGCATTCCCACATTACGGCTTCACACTCATGGTCAAGTATACATCTGCGAAGAACCTCATCGAGACCTAATTGGTATCGCTGCCCTGCTATCAGTTGATACTCGGCAGCGCAAACGACCAGGTGCCGCTTCTGAAGCAGGGTGCAGTGCTAAGGGCACTGTCCCGTGGTCAAATAAGTGGCGATATCGGCCAAATAATCAGGTACGGCCTCGATGCGGAAAAGATCAGCATCCGGCAGCTGATCATAGAGAGAGTCGTCGCTCTCCCCGGTTTCCAACCGGGATAAATGATCGGGTCCAACGTTCAACCTCCCGGGCTTGACAATCACTTCGAATGTAAATTCTTGGAAGAGTAGGAGCCACCGACAGATCTGTCCTCCCAAGACGGGCTTATTGACCAGGTACTTTAACGCAAAATGATCCGTAAAGAACTTGAATTTTCCTCCCTGAAGATAGTGGCGGAACTTCTGGAGCAAATACACCATTGCAAGGGCCTCCCGCTCGGTAGTGGTGTAATTCTGCTCGGCATTAGACAATTTGAGGCTGGAAAAGTAAACCGGGTGGTCAACGGTCATCTCCCCTGGTTGCGCCAAGATAGCCCCCAGTGCAATACTGGAAGCGTCAATGTTGACGTGGAACTGCTTATCCCAATCTGGGTGAACCAGAATGGGCGCCATTGCCAGTTTTTCCTTCAAGGCGTCAAGGGCCATCCGACACTCCTCTGTCCACTGGAACACTTCCGACTTCCTTAAGAGCTTTTCTAAGGGAGCAGTGATCTTCGCATAATTTCGGATAAACCGTCGGTAATAACCTGTGTGCCCTAGCAATGCCTGCAACTTCTTCACCGTTTTGGGGGCTTCCATGTGGACGATCACTTCTACCTTGGCAGGGTCGACGCAGACCCCTTGCTTGCACACCACGTGTCCTAACAGTGTGCTGAAATGAACTGCAAAAATACATTTCTTCAAGTTCAAGGAAATCTGCAACTGGCGACACCGATCGAACATGATATGCAACAGGGTGGCGTGTTTCTTCAGCAAACTGTAGATGGTCCAATCGTCCATGTAGACTTCCAGGAACTTGTGGATATACTCCTGAAAATCAGCGATGACGATTCGGGAAAACACGGCCGGGGCATTCTTCAAGCCAAACGGCATCACGTGGTATGCGAACGATCCCCACTCGGTGGTGAATTTCATCTTCATCTTGTCTTCTTCCGCAATGTGCACCTGATGATAACCCGAAAAGCCATCAGTGAAGGAGTAAGCTTCATTGCACGCAACATGATCCAATACTTCGTCGCTGAAAGGAGTGGGAAACGGATCATGGATGCAGGCGTTGTTCAGACTTCGGTAGTCGACACAGACTCGGATTTTTGACTTATCCTTCTTATTCTGAATGACGATAGGACTCACCCACTCCACTTCTTCCACTGGAAAGATTAGACCTGCTGCCAGCGTCTTGTCTATCTCCATCTTGACCTTTTCTTTGATCCACGGGTTCAACCGATAGGGTCGGTGTTCACGGGCCTGGCATTCGGTTTCAGCACAATACACATTTCTCCAAGGTCACCTTTGATGCCCTTCAAATCTGCAACTGATGAAGGAAATAGGTCTTCATATTCCTGGAGGAGGCTGAAAATTTCATTTGTCATCTCCTCGTCCCAGTAGTCTCCAACCATAGCCAGTTTGGGTTTCTCATCCGTATCGATGTTCAACTTCTTTGTCTTTAGCGAGAGCAGATGGACGCCCTCAGTGGTTGGCTCGTCTTTGATGCTTCGCTCGCCTTCCTTTTCCTCGAAGTACAGGTGCCTTAAGTCCTCCAGACCGTCATCATCTGGGTTGCCATCGATCTGCTGGCAAGCCAACTCACGCCTGCCCTCAGGATGTAATGTTAAGGTGCTCCCGTCAGTCCTCGGATCACAGAGAAACAGTACCCCCTTGATTGCTTGTAATGGCCGGGACACCAGCTCTGTCTCTCCGTCGAAGGAAAAACACCGCACAAATTTGCTCGCAACTTCCGGCCAGGAGCTGGTCCCTCTTTTCCGCTCTTCTTCTAAGTACCACGCATGGGGAATGGTATCTAAAGAGTGGAAAAACCGATGTACCCACAGCTCTTCCAGGTACCCTGTACTTCGCCACTGCTCCTCACAGGTTTTCAGGTGGTCTCTTGGATCAGAAGTCCCATGGTACCTATGCCGGCTACGAGGTCCTTCGTCTTCTTTGAACCTTGCCCTCAAAACCTCCGCCACACAACTCCACCGCGACAGAGTGTTGCGGTCATTTTTCCACCACCGTGTTGATGTGGATTGCAGCGCTACGTCCAAAAGTGGTATCCTACTTCCTCCTGGTACGGTGTCTTCTACTTTTGCAATAAAGGTATTGACGGCTTGCATGTTCAACAGAGTGGGGTACCCTCGGATCTCCACGCCAATCCAACGAACTCGGGCAATGTTGGCACACCTCCGCGTGTTGGTCTCATACCTACCCTGCTGCCAGTCTTCCCATGCTAGTTCTGATCCCAGCTCCGAGCTCTAGACACTACGCCAACTGAAAGATTCGGTCGCGGTCGGGTTAATATAGTCTTCCCACTTCCCTGCTGTCATCTGATAGAAGTTGTCCAACCTTTGAGCATCCTCCCAATTATCCACCGTTTCGGTATATCTCGGGCCTTGATACGGGTCGAGAGGTTGAGTGACCCGGACCTCTCCATCTTCAAAGATCATCAGCTCCTTTTTGAGGTCGATGATAGCATAATTCTCGAAAGCCCAATCGATGCCTAAGAGGGCAGGGTAAGGATCCTTGTCTCCCATAATATCAATAACTTCAAAATCCGTGTAAGTTTTCACCCTCGCAATGTCGACCTCGATACCCTCGAGTCGGCCGATCAGCACAATGTAATTTTGGTTTGCCATTCTAAGCTAGATCGACGAGTAGGTCAGCCGTGGCCAACCAAGAGCCTCCCATGTCTTCCGCGGCAGTATATTTATGTCAGATCCTAAGTCAAGCATAGTGTCGCTGATCTGGAATCCCGCAACCTGCGTGTTAAGCCGGAACTCTTTTCCCGTTCATCGCTTGTTCCGCTTGACTCGCTGGATGTACTGGGGGGTTGTGCTCACCGGTTCCCCTGGTCCTATACTCCCCTGCAGCACATCTTCCAAGGTACGCTTTAGCTGCTTCCGCATCACAGCATTGTCAACAATCTTGAGGAATAACTGGAGCCATTCCTCAATCAAGGTTCCTGTGGCGCTCTGCTCACCGGGATCTGTCGATAGGGGCACCTCCAAGCCTTCGGCTCCTCTCAGCTGAGAAAATGTCTCTACCACCTCCTGGAAATACTTCTTCTGTGCATTTGGCCTGAATAACTGGTTCGGGGAGGCTGGTCGGACAACTCGTGCCGGCTCCTTTTTGCGAGCGTCCTTCCCTGTCTTCTTACCACCTCTCGTCACAATGGCTACATTCTGCATGGCCTGAGTCGCAGTCCCCTGTGGCTCAAATTTGACCAGCTTCGTGGCCCTTTGTCGTGCCCATTCCTCCCACTTCTTGATGAGTTCGAGGCATTCCTCTGTTGCATGGGCATTCACGCGGCACTGGGAACACCATGGGCGTCGAGGAAGGGGACATTCCCGGGCCACATGACCCTCCTGGTCACAATTGTAGCACTTCAGCGGACCCCGGCCCCCTTTGCGGCCGCCGCACATACCGCCTCCTCAGCCCTTGGAAGCCTCATTCACCTGGTAGGAGGGTCGGTCCAACCGGTTTGCTAATGCATCAAGAGCCCTGCACTGCTCAGTGTTGTGAGTCGTGGAAGCACAAAACTCACAGTATGCATTTTTTGAGACGTTGGAGTACTTCTGCAGAACTGGGCACATCCGAGGTTGATGGCCCATCATCCGACAAATTTCATAGTATTCCATGGCGGTTGGGTTTGATTGAGGTGGGAACCCCACATAAGGCTGTTGCGGCTGGTATACCCCCTGTGGGGTCATTTCTGCGCCACCCCCTGTAGGTGGACCCCCCTGGATTTCCGCGACAGAGGGTCCCATACCTGTGCCACGCAACCAGGGACACTCGGTTGCGACGTGGCCTTCGACCAGGCAATGAGTGCACCAAACGTTCGGCCTGGCTGGTCTTATCGGCTGCATCTCCTTGAGATTTTCAGTCAGACTGGCGATTTGATGTTGCAATCCTACCAAGGAAGGATCCTGTGGGGCTGGCCCTCCCCGATATTCCTGAGGGTAGCCCGCCATGGCCTCTATCTTCATGGCCTGCTCCAAAGCGTCCTGCAAGTTTTCAATCTTCTGCTGGCTGAGGGGGGTTCGTGTCAAGGGAAGCAGAGCCTTGATGAACCAATCCCTCTGATGGTTTGGGTCGATTGGGTAGCTGAGTTTCCCAATTTCGTCCTTGAATTGGCACATCAGCTCCCATGCAGTCTCCCCTTCTTTCTGCTTAATTTCCCAGAGCTCGGACAGACCCTGTTGGTCTATCTGTGGAAGCTTAAATTCGCGGACAAAATCTTGCTTAATGTCAGCAATTACTGGATTCAGATGGGCCTCGGACCACTTGATGAACCATCGCAGAGCCCTTTCTCTAAGCGTGGTTTGGAACTCTATTAACTTCCCTGCGTCTGGCGTCTGCCGAGCCCTCCATATGGCTTCGCAGAGATACCAGTGTTGCTCCACATCATCGTTGCCTCAGCCAGAGAATTCTGGATACCAGGTGAATGACCTGGCCATGTTCGCTTGTGAAGGGGTGACCAGAATAAACCCTTTGGGTCCTGGTTATGTGACTATACCACCAGGAACTGTAATACTACTAGTAACACCGCTACTAACATGCGGCACTGAACTACTGTGCAATCGACTTAATGCTTGTAACTTAACGAAAATATTACTCAAAGGATTGTAGAGTACCAAAGGAAGGTAGGGATCCATGCCGTGCGAATTCTGGGAAGTAGGGCTGCCTGGAGAGATGAATGTCGACCGCTCTTGAAACAATCGCTGCATCACGACATACCATTCACCATCGGAACCTTCTTTGGGCTGCACACCTGTATCGTCCTCGTCAGTCATCGTCTCCCTTTCTCTCTTAGCTGGGCTCCCATGCACCCGCCGCACTCCCACAGCGGTCCCTTCCCTCTCCCGGGTACCCGCCTGGGTGTCCATACTTCCTATCCTCTGAGGCGCCTCCTTCTGGTTCTTCCTATTTTCTTCCCGTCGCTTCAACTCCCGCATCACCCTTTCTCGCCACCTGTCGGCGATCTGCGCCCTTTGATGTGCACGTCGCTCCCTCAAATTCCTTGCGGCCTTAGCATCCATTCCCCACTCCCCCTGCTTCACCCTTCACGTAGCATATGTCCCTTCAGCCCTTCCCCCAACACTGGAGGTTTACGCTTCCATGCTCAATTTGTGGAACTTTATCAGCCCTTCGTCCATCATCAGGGCCTTAATCCATAGTGGAATCTCTTTGAGCAGTTTCCCTCTCGGCCCAGAGCGGAAGATGGCCTCAGCTTTCGAGAAGGATTGGTAGCACTCCGCGACGAACTCCACAATATATCCGTCCAAAGTGTTCTTTACCCAAAAATCCACCGCGCGAGTCAACTCAGTATCCAACCGATGCAAGGCCACCAGATCTCTTTGTACCCACTTGCGGTTTATCTTTCGCGAGCTATCTCTTGGTACCCTGGTGTGCAATCTCCGCAGCCAATTATAGAGGTCTCTAGGGAATTTTCCCCAGAGGATCTCGTAGGTATCACTGGCGGAATCTGAGAAGAGGACGAGATCCTTGAGCACCCCCTCCTTTTGATTTGTCAACTCCACTTGCTGAGCAACAAATTGGTCTAGATGGTTATCCCACCATCGCCATATTTCTCCTTCCAAGATCCTCGATACCATGATCTAGTTCCCCTCATACCGTGTAGGGTCCCGGCAACGGAACCATTTGTTGGCGAAGAAACAGATCTCGCAAGAAAGACCCAGGTTCAGAGGTTGGAGCCAGCAAGGGTATCCGCTGTAGTCTAGAACCACGCCGACATTATCACCCTACTCTGGAGAGCAGAGAGTCTCACCTGAGGCGTGCCGCGACTGCATGCAAGGGGGGAAAAAGATCAATGGTGATGGAGGGATCTGCAACTCATGATTAACATTGAATTGATTGCATCAACATCATATATACGCAAAAACATTCAGAATATCGACTAGGTATTAAGCAAATAAAATTTTAAAGCATCACAGACATCATGCATGCATGTAACTCATAAGATCAGACGGTAACCTGCAGGTATATTAATAATCTTCAACCAAATCCATAGTTACATCGCTTTCCACAGCAAGATCCTTAAAAATCTATCACAGACATCTTATAGGACAGAAAGATAGATAAGCGAAACCTAGGAACTACAGAGATATCATGCTCGGAATGGATTCCTTCTACAGCGTCTGCTCAATCCTCTTCAGGCACTCTGCCTTCGTCTCTCCTGTCCCATTCCTCTTTTCTTTCGGTCGGGTGACTGCTATTTATTCACTCTCCATCGCAACTGCTAGTTCCTCTTGTGTTCTTCTTCGGCGGCTTCCGACTTTTCTCTTGTGAGCTGTGATTTTTGCTTTCTTTCTTCCGTTGTATCTTCTCTCCATCTGCACTTATGCTTTTTCTTTCTTCAGTTATCTCTTGCTTCCTCTCCACCTTGATAGCTCCGGGACTTATTGTAGTTGTGATTTGGTTGCGACTGCCATGAGTCGTTCCGCAACCCAAAATCTGTCCTTCATTCAAAATTCAAAATATTCAAAACAAGGGCCCCAACAATCCTACCCATGGAGTTTCAGACTCATGGGAAGTACCTCTCATTTGACCAATGAGGTGGGAAATGTGGATAGAGACCAATAGAAATACCGATGGACGCATCAGATATTGTCATACTCTCTCTGTATAGGATGGCACATGTCCAACACCTTGATCTAGGATCAAGTATGATATGGTTCTTACCTCTAAACTGACTTCGGGTCAGTTAACTAAGTTCAGGTTAGTATGAGACTCTTTGAGTCTAAGAGAGGTTTTAACCTCTAAGTTGACTTTATGTCAGATGAGCATGATGTCTTTGTGACTCACCTTTTGTTTTATTTGAGAATAATATCTGACAAAGCAAGTTATGGCAGGATGACGCACGATGTTATATGATGGTACACGATGCTGCTGATCACTGGATGGCACAGGTGGACAGATGGAGTTCTCCCTAGTTGAGAGGGAGTGTTATTTTTGTGAAACTAGGTCCAAACTCCATGTTTCACTGCTCATATGATGATGACCATATTTTTGTTGGATTCCTCTTTCGGAGAGTTGCAATATTGATCTAAAGATCATCTTGTTTGAATGAGTGGAACATATATTTTGATTTTATTTTTCACACATGTGCAAGGTTGGCCAGATTTCTAATGTAGGCTCACAACCCTAATAGATGTGTCACACACCCTCACTGATGGATGTAAATTGGAGAGACTTGGAGGTCATTCTCTCATCAACTTATCATACATTCTCTCATTACAATCTGATTGGTTCGATAGCCTTTGGAGGCCTCTTTCCTTCACATGTGCAGAGCTGAAGCTGGGGAAAATCTACGGATTTGTTTAGAGTTGTTTTGCTAAGCATTAACCAGCGTTGACCATGGTCAACCCTTGTCTGTTTTACCTCCGAACTTCGCTAGAAATCGGATTTTTAGAGGTCGTACAGCTAGGCACAAAAATTTAGGAAAAAGGACCAGTTTGACTGAAGCCCTAATCTGCAGCGTTGACTTTCTATTGACTATTCTGTGTTGGCTTTTCTGCGTTGACTTTTGGTTGATCAGTGTTGAACTTTGATGAGTTGTCTTTGAGGGTTGTGTGTGTGACATTTGGAGGGTTAGCTGATCTAAGAAAGACTTTGTTGGCTGAGGCATCTTGTTGAATGTCGTAACACACACGATCCTGTATATTTTTTGGACAAAAAGAATTCTAAAATCTGATATATATTATTGGTTTGCCTTCTATTGATCTATTATTGTGTTCTATCAACATTTTGCTTTCATGTATGTGTGATTTCTAATTTTAATCGGGCCTAATAAAGATTGAAATCAATTTTCATTAAACATAGAACACTTCATGTCATTCTAAATTTAAAAATTGGTTATGCCAAAAAAACATTGCTTGGACTGCTTGAATGTTAACTTTGATATGACCTTTTTTTGCCATAGTAGTCAATTACTGAGATAAATTGAACTACTTTGGCATCAAGAGAGCTTCACCACATTAAGACAAATAAAATGCACTTATTTTTTGGTGTATCTTCCATGTTTGGAAGATGTGTGTTATTTTGCAATTTTGAATCAATTATCCACTAATTTCAAAGCTAGACCTTTCAATATTTGGGTTATCTTCATGCCTAATATATATAATGTGCTTGAATTTAACATCTTTCAGGAATTTAATAAATTCTAGCTTCATACATTTGAGTATGGACTTTCTTTAAAAACTTAATTTGTTTCAATCCTGCTTCTTGTAATATGCCATATACCTTCCCAACACCAATATACTCACTTCACTACTTTCTGCTAGATATGTTCAAAAGAATAAACAAAGTAATAAAAATCAACTCCAAAAATATTAAAATTGGATCCCTACTATATGCCACAACTCTATATTGTTAGCACCTGTGTAATTTCTGTTGATAAGACGCTACATGACTTAAAGAAAATCCCTCCTATTTTCAGTGAAAATCAACTGAATTCTATTCTGTCAGCAAGTAGAAACCAGCAGTTGTGCACACTTCATTCATTCATTCATTCAACTTTCAAAAGTCACACTAAGAGAAGTGCTACCCATATTTGTGCAATAAATTTAGGAAACATAAAAACCCACTTTCCTGTAGCTAATTTAAAAATGCATATACAAGATAAAAATGTACCTTCGCTATCTCTTTCTTCTTGTGAACTTCACCTTTTGGTAATGGAACATATTCTTCTACTTCAAGATCAAATTTCATGGCAAACGCATCACTTCTTCCTACCCTTTTAACTACACCATTGTTTTCCTCTATGTATATTACATCCTCCGTTGTCACCTACAATCGATTGGTAGACCACACATTATTTGGAATTATGTATACAAAAAGCATATATGAAAATAAATCCCTTTTTCCCCTCAATACAACTTTACAATTTCAATGCCAAATATACACAAACCTTCCAGAGGTTACCAATATTAGCAGCCTTCATACAATAATCAATAATTCCATACCATTTTGCAAGGGTGAAACTAGGTACAAGTGCAAGAAAAGATGCAGCAAAATTTTAAATAAGTGAAGCAAGGGTGAAGTTTTCTAAACTAGAGGTGCAACAACGTGGCTATTTTCCTTTGTAAAGAAGGAAGTTTTTTGGATATAGATGCAGTAGGCACATGCATTCAGCTGATAGGGGATAGAAATTCCCTTGCAACTATGTTTCAGAATCCATGCTATAGGTTTAAATATACATTTTCCTTTATCAATGCATCATAGATAGTTGGATTTAGCTTTAGTTGTTTTTTGCCTTAAAATATTTTCAGCCCAATAATGACATGACTAATACTCTTTCCATAGCGACCTATGGTGCTCTTTGTTTCTTCTAGAGAAATTTCTGCGACCTGAACAAAGAATGTCACATTAAAATATAACAAAATAGAAAATAATTTGATAAAAATACATTAATTTGTATGAATTCAAAACAAAACTAGAGTGATTCATTTGAGATGAAAAGAACATTATATAACTATAAAAATACTTCTAAACTAGATGCTAAAAAGTTGAAAGCAACCCATTCGTTAAAAATAAGGAACTTGCCTCTCCTTCAAAAACCTCCTTATTTTCCTTAATGTGAATACCAATAGCCCTTTGAAAGTTCTCCATGAGTACCTCTGTCTTATTCACTTCTAACGAGTACACCTCTGACCCCACCATAGGACAGAGAGGAACCTACATACCAAGAAAATACTTCAAATAATAGATTGAGACATGTTGATCCAAAAACTAAAATTGTTTTGCACAACCAAAGTGATCTAATTAAGGAAATTCTATACAACTTGTTGCAGTACATTTTCCAATGCTAATTAGGAACACTAATTTATACCACTGTGAAGAAATGATAATTATTTGATGTATAATTTGAGAACTATCCCAACAATAAGGTCAAAATAAGTGTCATCGCTTTACATTTGGATGTATGCTGTCTAGTTTCGCAAGCCTTTCCATTTAAACTCAATGTTCCTTGCAGTGAAAACAAAAGCAACTCATTGTCAACCTCAATAGCATAATATCTTAAGATCTTACTAAGCTATTTCACATTTCTGAAGCTTGGGTTTGTAAAGCATTGTATTCTCTGTTAGATAGCTTACTCAGTGGCAGATATGCACCTAATTCATTTACTATCTTCATTAGGGCTAAATTTCCCCCACTTTCTATTGTAAACAGGATAAGTATTATATCCCAGGGCCAAAACCATAAAATGTTTCTTATACCCAAAAACTTAGACCCATGTGTTTCTTAGTTTGACCTTTTTTCCTGTTTCCTTTCCTACTTCCTGTTTCTAGTAACATGGAGTAGAAATATGCCATGATACTATATCTAGTTGATTTTGTTTCAATTATAAATAATATTGATAGTTAAATGGAGGCTAGTAAAAGATATATGAATTTTACTAACGTTCCTGTAAATTTCTGTAGATGTTCTATGCTTGATGCAACTTTACTTTTACTACAACAATCACATAAACAATCAAGTAAAATGTTGATAGAACATACCGGTAGATCAACAGAAAACAAACCAAAAATAGATAAATGTGTTGGTGTGTTACGGCGGTCAACAGGATGCTTCAACCAGCAAAATCTCCTTGGTCAGCCAGTCCAGCATGTGTCACAACAACCTTCGAAACAGCCACACGGTCAAGTCAAAGTCAACTCCACAAAAGTCAACGCTACCCAAAAAAGTCAACGTAGAACAACAACATGTAAAAGTCAACGCAGCTTGGTCTTCGATGAACCTTTGACCTTTGTTTTTGTGCCAAAGTGTACGGACTACATAAATCGAAGTCTATGCCAAAAATCAGCTTTTTTGAACCATGCGTTGACCAAAGTCAATGCTGGTCAAACCGGTAAAACCCTAGCTGCAGCAAAAACAATATTCGACCTTCTCCCACGTGTGAACCGCAGATTTGCCCCCTTGGAGCTTGAACCAATCAGAGGTGGAGAGAGAAACATGTGTGATGAGGAGATGAGTGAAAAGTCCTCCAACTTTGGCTCTATTTATATCAATCATTGAGGGTGCGTGACACATTTGCTAGGGGTGTAAAACCTTAAGGTCGACCTGCACATATTTTGGAAGTATTAAAAATAAATTTAAAATAAATGTTCTGCTCATTGGATCAAGATGATCTTTAGATCAATCTTGCACCTCTCCGAAAGAGGAACCCAATAAAAATATTGATGTCTTCATCTGAGCATCACAACATGGAGTTTGGACCTAGTTGTCCAATTTTCCTAGTTCCTCACCACTACTAGTGTTTTTACCAGAAAGTTTTTTGGACTATTTTTCCACTTGGAAAGAAATTTATAAATCATTCCCTAAAATCTAGATTCGTTGATTGCTGAGATTCTTTATGATTTCGAATTTTAAATACAATATTTGTACCGACTATATTGTCCAAAATTTGTAGGTCAAAGAGGATTTTTAGAGCAGATTTAAGGGGAGCTAGGGCACAATTTTAAGGATGATTTCGGCCAGGTTTGCGTCAGCCAGGACACAGATTTTTGAGCCCATTATTTCAGCCAGGTTTTCTATAAATTATGTGCATTATATATTTTCTATTTGCCGAGCTTTTGCCAGGTTGACCCTTGAGCCATTGCTTCTAGTTCTAGGATAGTATTATGGGAAACATACATATGATAATAAGAACCCTTCATCATAAACCAAATCAAGCATTCTACAACAATGGCGCACAAAATGCTACTTGAAATAGATATAAGTCTGATGAATATCGGTGTTACCAGACTCTTCCAAATCCAATGTCACTAATATTACTTGGATGAACAAGAAGGACATGAATTTTATGAGTTTGACGAATGGAATATGAGTTTCATGAGTTGGTCTAAGTTCCCTGCTTCCCTGTCTATGAAAGATACAGAAAATATATTTTTTGGACTACATCCCAAGAAGGAAACTAGTAAACATGTAGTTGTTCATAATCCATGTCATTTTGTAGTGAGCGCTATCACAAATGTACTTTAAAGTTATTAATGAAAATGTGAGAATAATCTAGATCATGCAGAAATAGATTTACTTTTGAGTGGTTGAACGAGAGTGTTTATTTGGAAATTGGTTGCACGTATTTAGGTTTGTTTCCTCTTCTTCAGGAAGATTAGGTGAGTGCAATCTGCTATATAAGTGTGATGTAATCATGCAGTTCAATTCATTGATTTCAGTGAGCTGTGTCTCACGTATCTCTGTTGTGTGTTGTGTTGGCTGTGCGTTTAATTAAATTTGGTATCGGAGCAATTGTTGTGTTTGGGTATTGGAGTAAGAGCTCCGATACCAAATTGAATTAAACGCACAGCCAACACAACACACAATAGAGATACGTGAGACACAGCTCACTGAAATCAATGAATTGAACTGCACGATTACATCACACTTATATAGAAGATTGAACTCACCTAAATTGGGGTGTATTGTGAAAGATGTTCAGGACCACTACAGGGTTGTTTCTACAGGTACCAGGGTTGGAGGATTATATAGATTGGATGTGACAGTGAAGCGCCATGTTGCATTGACATCCAAAGAGACATCAACAGCAGAGTTATGGCATCACAGGTATGGGCACCTAAATTACAATGATTTATCGTTGTTGCAAAGAAAATCAATGGTTGAAGGTATTCCTGTTATGAAGTGTGAACATTTACCATGTGAAGCTTGTGCACTTGGTAAGCAGCATAGAGAAGAGTTTCCTGTTCATACCGAGAAACGACAGTATGATATACTTGAATTAATTCACACTGATGTATGTGGACCTATGCAAAATAGGTCTCTTGGTGGTGCTTCATACTTTGTTATTTTTATTGATGATAGATCTAGGTATACCTGGGTCTATTTCATTCGAAGGAAAAGTGATATATTTGAGTATTTTAAAGAGTTTCGAACTATGGTTGAAAAATAAACAGGTAAGTGCATTAAAATACTCAGATCTGATCAAGGGGGTGAATATAAGTCAAATGCATTTAACAGCTATTGTAAATCTAATGGGATTCAACAACAGTTCACAGTACCACATAACCCTCAGCAAAATGGTGTTGTTGAGCGATGGAATAGAACCTTGGTGGAATATACTCGTAGTATGCTGCAAGGTAAGAACATCTCTAATGGTTTCTGGGCAGAAGCCATTAATACTGTTGTTTATTTGAAGAATCAATGTCCCACTAAGCAATTAGTTGTTCAAACTCCTTTTGAGGTTCTTCATGGTTATAAACCTGATGTGAGTCATTTAAGAGTCTTTGGATGTACTGCCTTTTCACATATTCCTAAGGCTAACAGAAGAAAGCTTGATGCCAAGTCAATCAAGTGTGTTTTTATTGGGTATTGTGCGGATCAGAAAGCCTATAAATTGTTTGATCCAAGTTCCCATAAACTATTTGCGAGTCGAGATGTGGTGTTTCATGAGCAGGCTAATAAATGTGATACAAAGAATGATGCACGGCATATATCTAATGATGCTCATGTCAAACTTGATACTTTGATTAAGCAGGAACAGGAACAGGTACAGGTACAGGTTCAAGATCAGGATGAGAGCAGTATGAGCACATCCAGCAGCAGTGAGTCATCACGAGAGGGAGATTCGCCTCAAAGTCGAATAATCATGGATGTAACTCCAATAGGTATTGTAGCACCAAGAAGGTCAACCCAACAAACCCAGCTTCCTGCAAGGTATAGAGATTATGCCTTAATGTCTAATATCATGAATGTTGTAGAACCAGTTGATTATGAACAAGCTAAACAACATGAACAATGGAGAAATGCTATGAATGATGAATATGCTTCTCTGATGAAAAACCAAACATGGGAATTAGTGGAACTTCCTGAAAATAAAGTTCCAATTGGCAGCAAATGGTTATATAAACCTAAATTTAAAGCAGATGGTAGCATTGATAAATTTAAGGCAAGATTAGTTGCAAAAGGATATGCACAACAGGAGGGAATTGATTATGAAGATACTTTTGCACCAATAGCTAAATTGAATACAATTAGATTACTGATTTCCATAGCCACAAAACATAATTGGAATATACATCAATTGGATGTCAAATCTTCTTTTCTAAATGGTGATTTAAAGGAAGAAGTTTATTTGGTTCAACCTGAAGGGTTTGTCAAACAGGGACAGGAGAATCTAGTCTGCAGGTTAAGAAAAGCATTATATGGTTTGAAATAGGCACCGAGATCATGGTATGTAAAGATTGATACCTTTTTTCTTCAGAATGGATTTGTGAAAAGCAAAAATGATCCTAACTTCTATGTTAAGAAAGATGAAAAGGGAAATTTTGCTTTAATATCTTTGTATGTGGATGATCTCATTATCACAGGCAGTACTCACAAGTTAATTGAAGAAATTAAAGTTCAGTTGTCATAGGAATTTGAAATGAAATATTTGGGTGAATTGCATTACTGTTTAGGAATTGAGGTATGGAGAGCGCCTGGTAAAACATTGATCACTCAAAGCAAATATACAAAGGAAATTCTTAAAAATTTCAATATGAGTGATTTCAAAGCTATGTCAACTCCCTTAGAACAGAATGCAAAGTTGTACAAAGAAGATGGAACTAAAGAGGCAGATGGAACATTATATCGTCAGTTGGTGGGAAGTCTAAACTATCTCACCACTACCAGACCAGACATTGCATACTCAGTCAGTATCCTTAGTCAATTCATGGCTAAGCCTTCAGGAAATCACTGGAATGCTGCAAAGAAAGTTCTCCGATATTTAAAGGGAACAGTGAATCTTGGTATTATGTATACTGATGAATCTGATGTTGCACTGACAGGTTTTTCTGATTCAGATTGGGCAGGAAATCCAGATGACAGACGATCTACCTCTAGCTATGCATTTCATATTGGATCAGGGGTTGTATCTTGGAGTAGTAAGAAACAGCCAACTGTTTCTTTATCATCAACAGAATCAGAGTACAAAGCTTTGACCAATGCCACCTGTGAAGCTATTTGGTTGCGGAGAATTCTTGCAGATCTTGAAGAGGCGCAAAGTGGTTCAACATGTATCAATTGTGATAATTAGAGTGCTATCAAATTAGCACATAATCCAATTTACCATGCTAGAACAAAACACGTTGAGTTACAGTACCACTTTGTACGTGAGAAAATTGAGTCAAATGAAATTGAATTAATATTTTGTAATACCAAGGATAATATGGCTGATATATTTACTAAGCCTCTTGGTAAAATCAAATTTGAATTTTTTAGAAGTCAATTAGGTATTTTAGAAAATCCATTTCTCCATTAAGGGAGGATGTGAGAATAATATAGATCATGCAGAAATAGATTTAGTTTTGAGTGGTTGAACGGGAGTGTTTATTTGGAAATTGGTTGCACGTATTTAGGTTTTTTCCTCTTCTTCAGGAAGATTAGGTGAGTGCAATCTGCTATATAAGTGTGATGTAATCGTGCAGTTCAATTCATTGATTTCAGTGAGCTGTGTCTCACGTATCTCTGTTTTGTGTTGTGTTGGTTGTGCGTTTAATTCAATTGAAAATTTGCAATATATGAACATCGTGAGCATCAGAAAGGTTAGTTAACATTCTTTATCTTCCTTTACTTCCTTATGCATATTTGTCCGAACAGATTAACCTTGAATGGGGTTTAATGAAACCTTTTAGGAACTGAAAATTCAAACATATGGCTCTTTGTATTTAGTAGTATAATTAAATATTTACCTTACGAACTCCTGAGAGATACCAAGGGCAACAGCATTTTTTTCCATTCCGGGAGCGCCTGCGAGAAGAAGGGCACGACCGGCCATCTTCTCCTGGCGAATCATATCGACTACCAACCCGACTGCTTCCCGAGCTTCCTACTGCCAGACGAAACCGGCTGCCAGAGGCAAAGTTCTGCCATCTTCCTGAGATGAAAACAAGCTCAAAATGTTATTAAAAAGGGGACTTAGAAAGACTTGAAGGAATAGGGAAAAAAAAAACAATAGGCTACCAACCCTAAGGCTGAGGCCTTTGATGTGTGTGTTGCAATCCACTGATTCTTTGCGGTGGAAAAGAATTTTTCTATCTTCATTTCTACTTCCCTGCTTGTTTTCTTGTTTGTGTGATTCTAATCCCCGACTTTCCATCCACTGAAACAATAAGAGGAAACGAACCTTGTGAAACCCTTATTGCGCCATTGCATACCCTATTTGAAATTAGTTGCGATCATTCTGTCACCTTATTATTTTCCACTATGGATGAAAAATGCCACTAATATTAACCTATTCTCTCACTTTCGATCGCTATTTAATTGGAGGGGTGGAGGGCGAGTTCTGATGTGTGAGTAGACTGGATTTAAATTCAACTTATTATTATAGTCGTAAAGTGGAAAGATGGGGCGGGGGTTATTATTTTTTAGGGCACTTATATATTTGCCGCCTCATCGATATTTTTCATGTGAAGGTGTTACATGATGTGCTTGGGTGCTCCTAAACCCATTTTTCCTCCTCATTCATGTTCTCGAGACTATGGTTTTGCAGGCAAAGGCTAGACTTTATTTTCTACACTTTGTTCAGGGTGGCATAGCCTAAAATTTATTTTCTACAATTTGTTCAGGGTGGCATTTCTATGCAACGGATGCATAGGGACTTTCGGGGGGCTTGGTTTCTTTGTGAAATCTAAAGGATATTAATTTATTGATATATAAAAAAATTTGCAGGTATTCCTCTCTTTGGTTTCACTATGGGATCTTGATTACGGATCAACATACTTAACATATATGCACCATATGATCCTAGAACGGAGTTTTGGATTCGGCTCAATGGCTTGGGTATACTAAAGATAGGTTCACTTTTACTTGCTAGGGATATTAACCTAATTTTTTCTACTAGGGAGATTTGGGGTCAAAAAGGAAATTTGGATCCTATGGGGAACTAATTTAGGTATCTATTTTGGGTAAATCGTTTAGTTAACATTATGTTGGATCCTCTCATTCTAACGTGGAGAAATGGTTGCTCGGGTATGGAAGGTATTGCGAAGAGTTTGGACCGTTTCTTGTTCCATGAAAATTTTGTTGAAAGGTTGGGCACTTTGCGCTCATGTGTTGTTCTATTTTGGATTTCAAATCATGATCCCATTATTCTCAATTGGAAAGGGGATTGTGATTGGGTTGATACTCCATTTAAATTCAATCATTCATGGTTATAGGATCATGAATTTGAAAATTTGGCTTGATCTACTTGGTTACAGGAGGGTTACTTTTTGCAGACATCTCAGATGGGTCTGGTGTGTAGAAAATTAAATATACTAAAGGGTGTGGTTCGTAAATTAGAGAAAGACAAAAAGAAAAATAACATAAAAGAATTGGCGGAGATTGATAAAAAAGCTACAGGCATTATCTGATTTACGAAACGTGTCGATTCCAAAAATTCCTGAAGATGAACTACAGTTGGTAGTTCGAAACGCGTCGGTTCCAAAAATTCCTTATGTGATTTCCTGGAAGATTTATAATTAAAAAAATTATCTGACCCATCTGGATTGGATATTTTTTTTGTGGCTAAGAAAGATTTGGCATTGGAACTTAAGCACTGAAAGCAGTTTATTTTAAATATGCAAGAGGATGAATGGTGGCTCAAGAGTCATGCATCTGGACTAAAGGGGGCGACAAAAGAACATTTTTTTTCATAGATATGCTTCTCAAAGGAAACGAAATAATACCATTTGGGAATTAATGGATGGTGAGGGTAGGGTCATCACATGATAGGAGGATCTTCATAAGGAGGTTGTTCATTATTTTGGACACCTATATGGTGCCAAACAAGAGGTGGATATCGAAAATCAACTCTGGACCATACATTCATATCCTGCTATGTTGGAGGATGGCAACGATGAAGATATTGGTAGACCGATTTCATATGAACAATTGATAAATGTTCTTAAATATTTTTCTAGGGAAAAAATCCCTAGCTCGGACGGGTGGTCTATAGAATTATTTATGTGTTTTCTTGACATCATGGGATAGGATTTACTTTTAATGGTGGAGGAGTCTCGAACCTCCTAGAAGATTATTGGGGCTATAAATTCTACCTTCATCACTTTGATCTCGAAGGTATATGTGCATACAAATTTTATGGATTTTAGGCCTATGTCACTTTGCAATATTGTATATAAGATGATTTCTAAGATCATCTCTTCCTAGTTAAAGGATACATTGTCTAAATTTATTGCACCCGAAAAATTTGGGTTCTTAAAAAATAGGCAGATACAGGATGTAGTGGTTATTGCTTTGAAGTGTTTGCATACTATAAAGGTTAAAAAGAAGGATGTTATTCTTGTGAATATTGATCTAATCAAGGCATAAGACTACGTGGATTAAGGCTACATGAGGATCGTACTTCATAAATTTGGTTTGACTATGAAGAATGCTAATTGGATTATGGCTTGTGTGACTTCGATGAATTTTGTTGTGCTTATAAATGGAGTTCCCACTACTTTTTTCAAGGCATATAGGGGATTAAGGCATGGTTGTTCACTTTATCTCCTATTATTTTTGTTGGTGATTGAAGGGATAAGTAGGTTAATCATTTTGGTAAACTCTAGGGGTTCCTTTTCTGATTTCTCAATTGTTATATCCATTTTCGTTACACATATGACATTTTTCGATGATGTTCTTATTATAGGAAAATTTTCCTATGGGGAATGGTCATTTCTTCTTATTATTATTGGTTCATTTGGTGAAGCCACTAGACTTTTCATGAGTAAAAATAAATCACTTTTGATTCTTTAGTTGTTGGAGGATGTTAGGATTATGGAGATTGCTAAATTATATGAAGTGGAGGTGGCCCCTTTAGACCAAGGCTTCAAATATCTTGGTTTCTATTTGAAACCAAATAAATATGGAATTAAATATTGGAGTTGGCTTATGGATAAATTCAAGAGTAGATTGTCAACATGGCTTCATAAATGGCTGACATTAGGGGGGAAGTTGATACTAGTGCATTTTTTGCTGCAGAGTATTTCGACATATTGGATGCACTTATATATTCTTCATAAATACATCATTTGAAGGATCAGTACATTCATATAAAATTTTATATGTCGAGGTACCTTTGAGGTAAATAAGATACATCTGGTCAAGTGCGAGGTGATTTATAGGCGGGTTGAGGGTGGAGGATGGGGGATTTTTAATATGGAGTAGTTTGGTTGGGAACTATTGATCAAGATATTTTTGGTGTGCTCTAAATGGAGTGGGAATTTGGCAGCATATTATCAAGGATAAATACCTTCATAATAGGTTGGTCCAAGATTGGATTAAAGATAGTGCTTGACCATTGAGTACATTATCATATATATGGAGCTTTTTTACCAAATTTAAACAATGGTTGATGGGTAATATTTGTTGGAAGTTTAGGTCTAGAAATAAAGTGGAGGTCAGAGTTAACCCTATCAAAGGTCTTGTTGGGGACCATATTCTACCTATAGGTCTTATTTGAGATATTCATAATTTGGGGTTTTACTACGTTCACCAGTTAAGGGTGCCACAGGTGTTTTGTTCTATTATACATTATTAGATCAACGAATGGGACTTGGGTGTTTATGGTGCATTGGCAGACATTTGGGACTGATATATTAAATGCTTCAAACTGGTTGGTATTTTAATAACTAATGGGGATGATAATTTTGTTTTGGATGGGAAATTGGTTCAAGGACATATTATTGTTGCAGATGCTTATAGATATATCACTAGTGCACATCATCAATTTGAGTTTGGGGAATGATTATGTAAAATGTGGAATTGGGATTTTCCACAAAATATTAAATGATCTGGATGATTGATATGGAATAATAATATACATACATGGGACAATATATGTAAACATGGTTTCATTGGTCCAGGGCGATGCATTTTGTGCCAACTTGGTATGGAGGATGTGGCACACATTTTCTTACATTGTCCTTTTATGGTTTCTATTTGGGATGGGTTGTTGGAGATCATGGATTTACTTGTGCCCTGGAAAAACTCTTCCATCGATGCATGTTTGATTGACTAGTACAAGGAACACATGAATTTTGGAATGCTTCCTATCTATATTTCATGGGGAATATGGCGCTTATTGCAGTGAAATTGTGCCAGTGGTCTTTAAAGATAATATGAGACATATATTGATAAAAATATTTGGAGCAGATTATTGGTTGGTTTCTTTGATGGGGCAACTTACAATTATAGGCGTGGTAAAGGGGCGGTCATTGTCATTAAGCCAGGTCACTATTATCAATTTAACTGGAACAGTGGGAGGGGGACAAACGCTAGAGCGGAGTTCATATCTCTATGGGGTATTTTACATTATGCTCGATGTATGGTTACTAATTCATTGGAGGTTTATGGTGATTCGAAGGTGGTAATTTATGGGGTGATGGATCGTTCATTTATGGAACCACTTCTTCTCATAAATTGGTTGAAAAGAATTAGGATATTGATTAATATTTTTAGGGAGGTGCACTTCTCCCAAATTTATAGAGATAATAATAACATTGCAGATGATTTATCAAAGGAGGGACATAGATTTCACCATGGGAATATTATATATTATGTTTTCTATGATGACAGTATTCAAGGAAGGGGGAAGATCAAATACGCATGAGTATTTTACTTCTATGGTTATTGTTTTCTGGGAGGATATTTTTTGATATACTGGCAATATGTTTGTGAGATATAGTAGCTTATTTTTATATATGTTAATATATAGTGTAATTTGTTATCATTAGCCTACATACATGCATGATTTGGGATATATATTGTACTTTCATAAATATGATTGCAGTGGTGTAATTTTTGGACAATATTTGGTCATATGTAAACAACTAGTTATTAATATAAAAGGCCTATTGGTGTTTTTTATTTTGAAAAAAAAAGTTCACTTCTTGTCAATAAGTGACTAAATATACTTTGTCTTTCAAATTTTTATTTGAATATCAATAATTATTAGGTGTATGGTAGGGATTTAACCTCCAAAAAATATTATAAAATATTCACAAATCAAAGATTAAGACTTATCTCTAAATTAGTTATGTCATTTTGTTGTTTAATTGAAATTGATTAATAAAAAAAATTAAGTTCAAGAGTAAAAGGAAATTATTACTTGGAGGAGCTCTGTTAGGGTCAGGGTTTGATTCTGTAGAAATTTATGAAAACTCCATTTACTACCAACAACCAATGTCATCTAGAAAGGTGATGTTTTAGATTTGGGTACTATTACTTCAACTACATCTGGTTTACTCTGAGTGTCCAAGTGGGGAATGGAGGAAGTCCCTCCTACAAAAAAGTAGTGACTAGTGGAAATTACTCAAATGTGGGAGGATTTTGGAGATACAAATGGAGAAGGAAATATCTAAGATACTCTGATTCTTAGAGCACAATGGAAATATCATTTCAAGAGCATATGTTTTCCCATATACGCAACAAACTGCAAATATGAGGTTCAACCTAATAAACTAGAAGGTTACACACAATACATGAAATATCATGATATCATTTACAATTTTATTGGGATATGGCCTTTTGAGAAGGATCTCATTATATGGATCTACAGTAAATGGAAACCAAACAGTCAAATTGATTTGGAATTGGGGGAAAAGGTTTTTTTATAGTAATCTTCTCTAACTTAGAAGACAAGGCCTGAGTATTTGAAAAGAGTCTTTATTTTTTCAACAATGGAGGTCTTTTCATGAGATGCTAAGAGGAACCACATAACCCAAAAGATAAATTATTAGTGGAACTAGTGTGGATGAGACTCTTTTCTCTACCCAAGGAATTTCAGGACCTGAAAATTCTCTAAAGAATTGGAAACTCGATTGGGTATTTTGTAAATACCTTAAAGGTCACTAGGCAGGGTGTTGAAAATGTAACTAGTGTCAGTCTTCATAATGTAATAAAATGTAATTTTTATCATTGAAATATTTATTATATTCATTATGATTATTTTATTTTTGGTCAAAGCATGTTCTTTTTGCTTACAGATTCAAGGAGTAAAAAATAATTTATATTGAATCAAGTCCCATTTGGACTTTTGTAAAGAAAAGAAAATTAATTTTATTTTTAATTTAAAGTCTACCAAAAAAATTTCAAGTCGGCCTGGGACTCCAAGAGTCACTTATTCGACCTCTTGCACACACACACATGCACACAGATATATATATATATATATATATATATATATATATATATATAGAAAGGCAGTTCGACATATTGGCAGATAATTCAAGCACAATTTGAAGAAGCATTTTGTGAACTAGAAAAGGAAAAAATAAGTTGAATTGAAGGGGTATTAGACCAAGAAGAAGAAGCTCACACATGTGGAAGAATTCATTGAGATAAGGTCAAATTTTTCTGTGACTATTGCAGGTCCGAAATTCTTGGACAAGACCAAAATTTTAGGAAGATAATAGACTTGGATAGTTTGACCATAGTTGACTTTGACTATAATTGACCAGATTTGGAGGTGACTTGGAGGAGGGTTGGAATTGGAGTTTTGGTGGTGGTTTTGGGTCTTGGTATTGGTCTTAGATATCTCATTTTGATATGATTCTATAATAAAAGGATTGTTGTTGGGTTTTCACTCTTGCGGGGTTTCGCCCTGGCTTGGAGCCTAATTTCCAGTGTCTCTTGTCTCTTGATCCTTTTGTCTTAAACATTTGAATAATTTCTTGATGAAGAAAAATTAAGAAGTAATATGAAGACATTAATTATTCACAAATAATTATCAATATAGATAAATCAAACATAATACTAATTCACTTGATTTCTGAACATGGTATTAGAGTTATGGTGAAGACAAGAGAACTAATGAAGAAACCCTAAGTGGGGATCAATATGAAATAAATCAAAGCATAGGAAGGAAATATTTAAACATCTGAATCCAAGAAAAGAAATAGATTTGATTCTGTGATGAGTTATCCAAGCCTATGGTAGAATTTTTAAACAATCCAAATCTATGGAAGTGATCTAAATTGACTGTATAGAAGATCAAAACTATGTGTGATAGAAGATTCAAATTTTATATGGTATGATAGAGATACAAATTGAGACATATTTAATGCAAATATAAGTCATTGTTAATATATGAGCTTACCTGCAACAATTTGAGCTAGCTATAGCATTGTGATATGTGAATTTTGTTGTGGCACATTATGGTATACAAAAATCTTGGTGGTACACTTTTCTATGGTCTAGAAGTTATATGTCTATAACATCACATCACTATTATCCATTGCAACTTACTGAGGTAAACAATCGAGACTTTGGATTTTATCTCTATGACATAACAAATTTTATGGTGAATCAAGGTACTGTGATATATCTCCTTAAAAGTATAACTATGATTCAAAGAAATAGAAAGTCTATGGAAACAGATCAAGATCCATCTCTATAATATTCAAGTGACACCCTGATTTTTCTGAGAATGAAAGAATTCAATCTATGAAAGAGTAAGTAAAATCTCTATAATAGAACAATAACACTTCAAAGATTGAACAAGGTCTGGAAAAGAGGTTCTCTCAAAATCTATCTAAGACACAAGTCATAAAGGCATTTTAGTTCGCTTTGAATCCTAGTATCTTAATTAAATTTGTGGCATATCTATAATATCTATGTGGTATCCAAAGTTTACTAAGACATCCAAGCCTTTTATGGCACTATGGTGACATTGTGAAAACTAGACTATTTGGAGGATCGAGTCTCCTCAAAGAACAATGCTAGTACTATCAAGGTGATAAGATTGTTTTACAATTGCATGGTTGCAAGTTATAAGTGCATGGTATGTCTCCTAAACATATGAATATATTTAGCATACTTATGAGGCATAAAAAAAATAGTGTGAAGTAATTCTGAAACTTAGTAACAATGAAGGGGACTAAAAACATAGAAATTCGAAGTCTCTACATAATTTACATCAAGCCTTATCCATCTGAATTTCATGAAAATAAACTATATTGACTATGAAAGGTATCTCTATGATAGATTCAAGGCTATACAGTGGCTTTCAAAATTTATGAGTTGTCAATTGCAAATTATAAAATTCTTTGTGGAAGAATCAGAATTCTAGGGCTTGGCCATCTTATGAAGTACCCATAATATATCTAAGTATTATCTTACCTGATTCTTCCATGGCAACCTATGCAAAGACCTAAAGTAAAAATTTCATATGTAAAGGACAAAGTCTATATGAAAATTTATGATGGACTAATCATTTCAGTGGCATGCAGAGATGACTGAATATTATGGATAAACTAAAACTCTTTCTATAGTTTATGTACATGCAAACCATGTGAACCAATTCAATCGAAATTGCTAGCAGATCAAAAGAAAACTTTATGGATAGCATTCTAATTCGACGACTAAAAGACCCAAAGTATTTTTGTTGAATAAAGTACGCCAACTGACGAAAAGAGTATCAAATATCTGTAAGGATAAGGTAAGGTCAAGAGAGGTATGTATAATTCTTGTTCATTTCAAAATTATCTTGGAAACTATTTTGCATGGTTTACTAGATCATGGTGAACTCAAATGATGAACGAGATAATGATCTTATGCTCTTTTTAAAGTTAGTGTCATATTATGAAAATATCTATGTTAGATATCATTGATATGTTGGCATTTGAAGTTTTTCCTTACATGCAAAAACTAGGTTTAGAAATGTAATAAATTCAGTCATCTCACATATAAAGGTTTCTCTAGGGTTTTGCAACAAACTCATCAGTGTACTTATAGAATTAGCAATTCTTAAAAGATAAATCTTGAAGACTTTGGAGAATCTAGGGTTTGTAAACCCTAGCAAAGGTTTTAGTTAGAAAACCCTACAAATGAAACCCTAACTAATTGTTTCCATTGTAAAAAGAAAAAATCTGATCTCTTAAGAATGACATCATGATGAAATGGGAAAAAGATTAGTGAACAACCCCAAGATTAAGAGGGATTTGACCTTCTTCAAAAATATAATACTCTACATCGCCTTAATTTCTACTATTGCTATCATATTTGTACTTTCTCGTTATTTGTTCTTTCACAATATTTTAATAAAGCTTGAACGTCAAGACAAGAAGTATCTAACTTGACTAACAAATGGAAGAATAGGAAAACATGACAAAGTATGAATATTAAGAAGAAGGAAGTAGTTTGAAGTATGCATCAAAGAAGTTGATTAGATGGCAACATAAAGGGGAAGAAGTTCACTTACCTTAACTTGAAAGAGATAGTTTTAATATTTTGGATGGATACAATATTACTTGAAGTTGATTGGTTCCCCGATATATATTCAATTTAAGAATGCACCAATTGGGTTGATGTTGATAGAGATACTTTTGATGATTGGGAACTCATATTGTTTCTTAAAAGAGTGTGAAGTGGAATTCTATTGTTGTAACAACCTTGGTCAAAAATCCATGTAATAAAAGTTGATAAAGGAAAAAATAAGATCATGGTCATGGGACACGTATTTCAACCTGAATGTTGGGAAAAACATCCTAGTGTGGGTGTTCATTTGGTTTATTATGGCTAAGGAAATTGGCAAAGGTTTTGGAAAGACAAGAGGCACTAATTGTCATTTTATTTATGAAAATAATTAAAAATAGGAGAAAAGGAAGGTGAAAGGTCACAGGTTGCATGTGAGGAGGAAAATGAAGAAAAATAATGGGAAATTGAAGAAAATAGAGGCCATATTGATAAAAAGGCTCATGAGGACCAATTCATATATTTTTGTCAGTTTTAGCTTGGAGTTCTCTCTTTATTCTCTCTCATAGACTTGCACACTTAGATTTTTATTAGTGCACTCTAGCATTGGATCAAGGAAAGCAAAGGAAGGACAAAGAAGGCAAATGGAAGCAAATATCAAACAAGGAAGATCATGATCAAGTGGATACAACAATATTACTTTCAGGTATCGATTTGCATGTGTGATTTCCTTGCTAGATTTGACATGCATGGTATATGCATGTTTGTATTTGGTTCCCTTGTTGTCATTGTCATGGGTCTTTCCAAGCGTGACAGTGGATTTCACCCTTGCCTTGCCATTTATGGATAGCCATGGTGTGATGGTGTTCTCTTGTATTTGGTTGAGTTGTATTATTAGATGTTATTGAAGTTGAGTGGGTAGGTCTCAGGAAAAATCACAAGGCCTAGGAATCCCCTGATCGATAATGGAAAAATACAAGGTAAATCCCAATTTTGAACCTCCTCATTAGGCCTAGGAATCCCTTGATGGTTATGGCGGGATACACGGTAAATCCTAGAGTCTAGAGCCTCATTAGGCCTAGGAATCCCTTGAATAGTAATGGAGTGATACACGGTAAAGCCTAAAGGTGTATGCTCCTGTGAAGCCTAAGAATTCCTTGACTGGTTATGGTGGGATACACGGCAAAGCTCAAAGAGTGGAGACAAACAAATTACTCACGGTTTAGGTGGAGAGATCTAGAGGAATTCATGCTTGTCAGGGCCTAGTGATCCCTTGACTAGTATATGGCAGGATTGCGGTCAATCTTGTATGGTATTTTAGTTTTTGGTTCTAGGGATCCCTTGGTGGGATTGTGGTTGTTATATTTGGACTAATCCCTCTTGCGTACAGAGCGATCTCCCTAGATTTCCAACAAGACCTAGTAACAAGCAGACAATCAAATTACTTCCCTAAATATATATTGCTTGAATCATAAAGCTAAAAGGAGAGAAAATTAGATTTGTACCTTATTGGTAAATGCTTGATGAAGAACCTTGCTATGCCTCGATGCATCTCTTCAATGCTTGAAACAAACCTACACACATATAAACCAAAGGATAAAAGTCATATGCAGCATAGATAATTCAAAGATTCAAACTAAGGATCAAGGAGGATATAAAAAAACTCTAGTTTAGAGTTATGAAATTCTATATAAGGAGGATATAGCACAATTCAAATGATCCATTCACAGGCTATCCAGAGGAAATTCAGGAAGCAAATGCAAGCATTTCAGTGAAGCCTTTCGAGCCAGAGTTGTAGTGCAGTGTCGAGGGCCAAGGAGCAAGTAGAGACACTTCGAAAAGTGGAGACACTACGTCATTCGGGAGTGTGGTGCAGCTTGAAGCTTTGATCAAGCTCGTTTTTTGTTTTCTAGGAGCATTCAAAAGCTGAATTTGGCACTTTAAGAGCCAAATCGGGGGTTTTGGCACATTCCATATTAAATGATAGTACTTGTTCATCAACGGTAGCAATGAAATCTGCAGAAGTTGGTACTTGAATTGTGTCTCACATATTCAAGTGGAGATGAGGTAAATTATTAATGTATTGTTGAAACTTGAATACTCAATTTTAGTAGAGGTCAGAGTCATTGTTAAAGACTCTATAGTTTTTGTTGTAAATGACAAGTCATATGTAGATTGTCAAAGTAAAATTGTGAGAGTTATTTGAAAGAGAGAATTTCCATTCTAAGGTAAATAGCCACAATTTTATCAACAATGTTGATGTACCTCTTATCATACACTGAAATACGAGTGGCCTAGCCCTTTAGAGCAGGGCCCAGAGACGTAGCCGAGGAGGGGTGAACTTCGTCAACAATATAGGTGTCCTTCTTTGACGTTGCATATTTATGTGCATCGTATCTTTATGGTTCATTTTCTCAGCTATCTTAAATTACTTATTTGAAAGGCTCATTTAAAACTTTCCAAGAGTCAGGTAGCAAGTTATTTCCACAATTTCAAATCACTTACCTTTTCAAGATGGGCATGCTAGGCATACCAAAACTAGTGCCAATACATACCAAGGGCCAAGTTCTAGTGTGTCTTAAGTGCCAAAACATCCCCTATTACTTCTCTCTTAATTGTGAATAATTTATCTCAAATACATTTTATCATAAACCATGCCAAGGGATTCCATGGCATTCAAACACATGCCAAAAATTGTCAAGTGCCACCAAGTGCCAAGAGCCAATGTGTGTCAGGGAGTTATAGGGCATGTTATGGAGTTCCAAGTTTTCTAATGAGGGAGTGAAAATATATTCTAGATAGTTCCAAGCCTATGCTAGAGTGCTAGGGAAGCATACCAAGATGTGCCAAGTGCCAATGTGTGTTGAGTGGTAGCGAGTTCGAGGGAAACACAAGGGAGAACTATGTCAAAATGCACATAAATGAATGAATAAGAGTGTGTGAAAAGGAGTGTCAGTGAGTTCCAAGTGTTCTAAGGAGGGAGTGACATGGTCTGCTAGGTAGCACTAAGTCATGCTAGTGTGCTAGAGTGGCATGCAGCCAAGATGTGCCAGGTGCTAGGGTGTGCCAACACATGCTAGGAAGTGTCAGGGAGTTCTAGGGATAGAGAAGGGAGCACTATGTTAAAATAATGCATGCAAATGAAAAATTAAGATATTGTGACAGGAAGTGTCAGTGAGTTCCAGGTGCGCTAAGGAGGGAGTGACAAGGTGTGCTAGGAAGTGCTAAGGCATGCTAGAGGCCAGGGAAACATGCCAAGATGTGCCAGGTGCTAGGGTGTGCCAAGGCATGTCATGGAGTGTTATTGAGTGCTAGGAAAAAACACTAGGGAGCACTAGCTTAAAATCCATGGAAATGAATGAATAAGAGTGTGTGATAGGGATTTTTAGCGAGTTGTAGGTGTGCTAAGGAGGGAGGGAAAGGGTATGTTATGTAGTGCCAAGGAACGTTAGAGTGGCATGGCAACATGCCAAGATGTGCCAAGTGCCAAAGTGTGCTAATGTGTGCCAAGAGGTGTTAGGGATTTTCGTGGAAAAACAAGGGATAACTAGTTCAAAATGCATGGAAATGAATGGATAAGAGTGTGTGATAGGGAGTGTCCATGAGTTCCAAGTGTGATAAGGAGGGAGTGACAAGGCTATATGCTAGGAAATTCTAAGGCATGTTAGAGTGTCAGGAAATTTCAAGGAATGGTAGGGTGTGTCATGGAGTTACAAAGCATGCCAAGGAATGTAAGGGATGATAACATGTGCCACATAGTGCTAAGGGATTGTCAGACGTTCTAGGTGTTATGGCATGTCAAGATGTAGATTATGTTGCTTAGTTGTTTTATGGCCACAGCTGGACGTGACCCTTGACTTGGTAACTTGTTAAGTGGGATGAGTTAAGATTGGACATGAATAACCTAAGATGAGTTATAAGCCATTCTTAGGTGAACAAGGAATAGTCTATTTGTATTAAATGAAACTTGGTCAAGTTTTTGTATTTGAGGCAGGACTCGGTTGGGTTCCCAAGTCTAAAAAAATAAGTGTAGTTATGAGGACATGATAGTTAAGGAGTTTCAGGGCATACCAATTAATGAAAACGTGTGATCACACATGCCAAATAGTGTCAATGCATGCCGAGGAGTTTTGGGGATTGTCAAGGCATCACAAGGGAGAACTAGTTCAAAGTGCATGGAAACGAATGAATAAGACTATATGACATGGAGTGTCAGTGAATTATATGTGTCCTGTGGATGAAGTGTGTTAGGAGAATTTCGTAATAGGACTCCCGAGGTTCCTTTTCAACAATATGGTTGAGATAAAATGTCAAAAAAGAGGTCAAAATCACACTTTCTACCACTGTTTTGGACCAGGTGCTGCGCTTTTGGGAGTACCTATGGGAAATATCATTTTTCTCCCTCATCGAGTGTCCATTTTACTTTCTTGAGGTCTCTAATGAAACCTAGACATCCTCATATTTCCAGCTCATATTTCAGAACTAGATTTAGAGCATGGGAAGGCCTTCAAATTCTCTCACAATTTGGTCGTTGCGCTTTATCAAACATTTGTTGCGCTTTTCCCTGTGTGTGCAAATTTTGAGTTTTTTCTCAGTAACTCTTGGTATGATGATGTAATTTCTTTTATTTAATGTTTATTTGATGTAGTATGATATAGATAATATTGGCATGGTCATTTTGATATAATTTTGGACCTCATTAATGAGGATCAGTTCAGTCAAACTCTAAACAGAGGGTTTGTTCAAACCTCCCTAGTCTTTAGGGTTTTATTAAGATAATCTTGTGAGTTTTTCCTGCATTGAGGGATTCGACCCCTGAGAGAGGATAAGTTGTTTTTGAGTCTATATGTATTTATTTTTCAGTCTTTTTGATAGTTGGACATCAAAGGGTGGAAATATTGTAGCTTGTACTTCATCACTTTTTACAGGAAATCAAAGTATAGTTGCAACTATTATTCAGGAATTCTCATGTTGTGAGTTTGTGATAATGTTTAATCTATGTTAGAGTTTTATATGAATGATATAATTTTCTCCTTACCATATCTTTAATCTTCAGTGATTTCCCTAAGAGGTGATAAGCATAATTATTTTTATTAAAGCTTTGTTTTGTTGGGAATACCATTTTGTGTTATATCTTCTTGATTAATGAATTCATGGTGTGCATGCTCATTAAGATCTTCTTGCTCTTTCAAACCCTACACTACACTAAAAAATTCCTAAGCCATCACAAAATCATACCTACCTTTCTCCTCTATACCTCTTGCAACTGAAACCTTTTGATACTTTGACGTAGTTCCCTGATTTTCACTCATGGTCCAGTAGAAAAACCCTAAATCTTTCAAAACCCTAGAGCTAAGCTATCTAGCCTAAAATCCATTCTTATACCAGTCAAATCCTTGGATGATATTTTCATAGAGAGAGCCCTCTCTAGTTTGGTAGGGCTAGCTTCCAAACTATAATCTTGGTTTTAGGTTACCTATGTCGATATCCTTTCAACCTTGAGACATTGTGGAGGCTAACAATGCACACCTGCAATCTGGAAGTTTACATGGACACATTGGTTAGTGTATAATACATCATCTCACTAGACTATTTATGAATTTCCATTTGGTCATTTGGATGGATTTTCTTTGCATCAAATGAAAATATATGTGCTTTGTAATCTACTGGTGTCTTTGGGACTCCCACTATTTCCTCTGGGAATGCAATCTGAATTTTTCCTTGCTCTGTATAAAAGGCTGATAGTAGCCTGTGTTGGGATGTGGTTGTATGCTTCCAGAATTATGTAAATGTGGTGGTTTGAAGCTCATTGTTTTGTTTAATTTACTTGTACTTGGAAAAAATATTAGGCTAAGCAGTCTCTTGTGCGAAGTCAGTTTTTTATGGTGTTTCTGGTGGCTCTTTAGATGTTGATGAAGAACGGTAATTTGTGAAGATGTCATCATCCCTAATAGATACATGAGGACATGTGAAAATAATAGTTTTTTGATCCTTGTCCTCCTGTTGAAAAGCTGGTGGAAAATTTGTTTTCTGCTTCTTCCTGTATATTAGGAACTCTTTAGGTCCAATTTCTGTCACTAGGGAAAATTATTCTTCTCTTATCCTTTTATCCTTATTTTCTTGAGGTGTAGGAGTTGTATAAGTGGTTGTTGATACAATTTTTTCTTCAGCCTCCTGTAGTGTGATTTCCTCCCACTGATATTTGTTCATGTATTTCTTTATTTATGGTTGAGGAGTGTGTGTGTGTAGGGTGTGGTTTTTTTCTCCACCCTCAGCTTTCAAATCGGGTCAAGAGGGTCATAAGGCCAGGTAAGCTCAATTTAAAATTCATTTGCTTCAAAAGAAAATATGCCTCTTTACTAATTGTTCTGGAATTGCACACAAATGGTCCAACACGTACTTTTATTTTAAACTGTGCCTTTTGTTTAGTTGTCACAAAATGCAAGTCATCCATGTGGATCATCTATCTAATATACTCCAATGAGAAGAGTTTAATAGGTACAAACATTGGAAGCTTGTACGGTGGTTATTAAAATGCATAGATCATGATCTCTATGTCATTTTGGTATAGATACTAGTCACCTGTATTCACCTGGTCCCTAAGATGAAAAACCTTTTGAATATCTGCTCCTATCCTAGGCTCCAACTCACTATTAAGTAGGAAAACCATTGTGTACAATAATTGATCAACAAAGTTTGTGAAAGTAAATTATGTAGTGTTCCTCCTCACCAAGTAGGTCCAATGTATCACTGATTGAGCGTTACCCTGCTCATCCATCTTCTACAAAGTAAAGGGAAATTTGTCTGCTTGATGATACAAGAACAAATACACTAAAACTATAGATAATTTGAAAGTTCCCTCTGTAGGATACTTAATAAACTGATCATGAATGGAATATGAAATAAATTTACTGTAATTAAAAATGACAGGCTTCTCATTAGTTAAATATTTACAAGAATCCAAAAATGGCCTCATTAACCCACTGATCAGAGTGATAACTAGGAATGTAGGAGATAATGGCAATGATCTTCCTGGTTACCTCAGGGAACATAGAAGATGATTATGGAGGGTTTATTTTAGGCAATTGGGAATATTCTGGGATAAAGATTTCAAAGATCTTAGCTCTCTGTGGGAAGGTCAAGTTTGGGTATAGCTCTGCGAAAAAATCTACAAACAATGGCTTGGAAGCTTCTAGTTGACTAACTAGCAACATTTGTGAAATAGTCTTAGTTTTGATGGTGAGGAGGATTTCACCATTATGGCTCACAATTTCTCTTTAGTATGGCACATAACTATTCTGACACCAAGATATTAGCTGAGGGAACTAGTGTGTATGTGGGAACATGAAATGGGGAAAGGAAGACTCCCACAGGCCTAATTCATCCCGTTGATCAAAATATTTCTTTTTTAACCAGCTGTGAAGTTCGAATAAATCGAATTCACAGTTGGTGTTAGAAATTTATATCTCATGTCGACTAAAGGAAAGTGATCCAGGTCTATAGGAGGGGGCAACATAGGATCCTCTTCATAATTATTGCCTTTGTTTTGGGGGGTATTTACCCTTTGGGGTCATTATCTAACAAAAAATAGAAATTAGGGATGAGTAATGGCTATATTACCTAGACAGGGAAACTATGCAGAGGTGGGGTTACTGATGGAGATCGAATGACTATTGCTACACATATTTTCGGTCACTGTAATAGCTTGGATGTCTGTAGAATTCACCTGATCGTGCAAAACAACAAGGAGGAGGAATTTTACGGCTTCTCTGTGTTAAATATCTTAATTGTTTCAAATTACCATAATAGGTTTACCGTTACAAGAGCGGGTCCATTACAGTGGGAGTGAGAAGCATTAATGGTTATAAGGGATTGTTGATGTGGTCGGGGAGTGTGAGATGGAAGCTTTTGGTTGGGAATGTGATTGATTTTTTGGGATGAATTAAATGTGTTAGTGTTTATGAGTCATCAATGATCAAATGTATTATTTCAATGTGATTGATAAGGTATTAGATTCAAATGGTTATATTTTCAAAAACTTTAAAATAAATTTGACATCTCTATTTTTGTCATGTGTTCATTGATTATTGTCTAGTTCAGTGCTACTCCCTCCACTTGCTCATGGTCATCATCACTCATCATGTTCGTGCCATCATTTAGGTGTCCTAGGTCATCAAAAGAGTTAATTTCCCATCATATAGGTCATGGTCTAGGATTTTAATTTGATTGTCATCATAATGTCAGGCATAAAAAGAAAAAAGGGAGTCATGTCCATAATTTGGGTCAACATCATGGGAGTTAGCATACATATTAAAGTAAAAAGGTAACATTTCCTTTTCAAGAAATTATGTTGCAGTACAATCACCTCATCAAGTCATTTGTCAAAAGTACATATGACGTTACACCACCACCAAAGGCAAAAATCGAGTTTCAAGCTAATAAAAGAGCATCCAATCAATAAATAAGTTCATATCATCCTTTCGGGTTTTCTAGATCTCCTCTCTTACACTCCAAAACTCCCCACAACCATCAGAAGGTCGAAATCCATCATCAAATTACTCCATTAATCAAGCCACTGTGTTTCTACTGCGTTTCTGAAGGGTGTTGAGTTTTTGTTTTGGAGACATAAGGAGGGGAATAACAAGTCAAAACTTCATCTCAGTGTTTCATATATCTTCAAACAAGTAAGTGAGGCTCTCACACACCCTTCCTTCAGTCAAATTTCTCCAGAAAATTGATTCAATCCTCCTCTAGGGTTAGTTGTTGTGCTTTTATGGTTTCATGGTCTCTTGCTTGTTTTCAAGGGAAATTTCTTAATTTCTAAGCATATACACCTTAAATATCCCTCATCCCACTCTCCCAGACCATTTCCCATACTCATTTCCCTCATAGGATAATTTTTCCCTAAAACCCCAAGCCCTCGCTGCACTTTTGCTGCATTTCTGGGCTTTCCCTGTGTTTTTCATTTTTTTCCGCTACTTCCCTCACCCATTCTAATAAATTTCACTACCCCTGTATTCCTAACATCTACCCTTACCCCCTAGATTTTCACTATAATTTTCCCTAACCCCTATGCCCTCCATTTCCCTCCCTAAACTAGATGCTCTGTTTTCCCTATTTTGTAGCCCTAAACCCCTACCCTTTCCACTATCAAATTAGGGTTTTCAGTTGGGAAAATCTAATAGCATGGCAAGTGAAAAGAAGAAATACAACAAGGGGGGACATGTCTCATGATATGAGCCAACCCTTATGCAGGAGATAAATGCTTCATAATTCATCAAGAGGTCATTGGGACAAGTAGGCTTCCTAGGGTTTTGTGAGAAAGTACAAGAGGTGGGATACCATTGTAAGATGACTAGTCTATTTGCCACCAATTTTAAGAGGAAGAAGACCATAATAGCAGGGATAGACTTCTTGGTATCAGCAAAGGTCATAATTCATCCACTCGTATCCCTAAACAAGGAGAAATTTGGTTTAAGGGGATGGATTTAGATATAGAAAACTATAAAGTGTCCCGGAAATTATAGTATAAGGAAGCTCCCTCTGATATATTCCCTTACATAAAATTATTGGATAAACATACTACTTTAATGAATACGATTATGAAATATTTCACTTATGAAGGAAATTTTAGGTTGTATCAGTATCACATAATATTTTTGATGCACTTCACTTCCATCAAACCACTAAATCTACCCAATTACTTGTTCAGAAGCCTGGTTAAGATGACTGAGAAAGTGCAGATTAAAGGGAGAGACCATCAAGAAATCTTGTTTCATCATGCTTTGATAAAATTCATAGTTCTCCATCGGCTCACACATATCAACATGCCATGGGAGGCCTTCTTGGAGGCAGCTTCTCTTATACCTGCCTCAAGTCATTCAAAGAGCCCAAGTGTTCCTTCATCATCTAGACCATAGGAGGTTGGGTCATCAAGAAATCCATCAGTGACAGATACTTAGCCTAGAGAAGAGGTTTCATTAGGGGAATTTTGTAGTCTAAAATGGTACTCCTGAGGAAATTATAAAATAATAGTGGAAATAATAAAACAATATTAGATTACATCATCAAATTTTGGAGGGAAAAAAGAAAAACTAATTTTTCAACTTGTATTTTCAACTTATCTCCCTATGGTTTTACTCAAATTTCGAGTGGGAAAACTCGTTGGATGTAAAATTTGATTCCTCATCCAAGGAGATCCCATGTTGCATACTTTTTATGGACCCTGCTACACGAAAAATGAGAAATACATGAAAAACTTGATTGCAATAATATTTTTCATGTATTTCTCATTTTTCCTGTAGTAGGGTCCATCGAAATTATGCAACTTTGGTACTCCTTGGATAAGAAATTAAATTTTTCATCCAACGAGTACTCCCTCTTGAAATTTGAGTAAACCCATATGGAGATAAGTTGAAAATACGAGTTGAAAAAGTAGTTTTATTATTTTATTATTTTTTTACTTTTTTACCTAAAAAATGGTGAATCATCCCCCATGATTGAAATCACCATCTAGAATCCTATTGGTTCTTATAAATTTGATTTTGGTTGTACATTTTTCTTAGGAGGCCCGTTTTAGAGCTCAAAAGTGCTCTAATGAAAAGACCTACAACAGAGGTAAGAGGTTTTTTTTTTGCCCCTAAGATTGAAAAGGAGATGCCTACACCTAAACCTAGAACTAGGTTTCATGCTAAGAAACTATATAAGGAGGATTTCCATGGAAAATAAGTGCAAGTTGAAGATATAAGAGAGAAATCACCTAGAAATAGAGATGATGCACCTTTGCAGGATAAGGAAGAGATACCTCCTGAACTTGAAATGGTGGACATAGAAGAAGAACACCATGAAGACAAGGCAGTTGAAGACACACTCAAATAAAAAGAGGCACAGATAAGAGAGCTCAAAAATGATCTGGCCAAGGAAAATTTCATGGTATCTTTCTTGCAACAAGAAAATAGGTAACTTAAACTAAACCTATTGTTGTAAAGAAAACCACAAGGGGACCATCCATCATCCAGCAAGGTAGATGATGTGATAGAAAAGGATAAGGGTAAGGCCTTAATTGATGTGGGGAAATGAGAATACAAAGACATTCAAGTACAACCAAGAAGGCCTAAAACTAGAGTAGAGGCAAGAAGAGAAAAACATGAAGAAGAGCCTTCTCCTCCTCTAGCCCACAAAGACATCAATGACATCACAGTTGACGAAGTTGAAGAAGACATGGAATTATGTCTTGGGGTAGTTAATGAACACCTAGAGAAGCTACTGAAAAAGGAAAACAGAGACATTTTCATACAAAGGCACATGGAAAGGCACTACTACACTAGAAATGCTATTTGCAAAATTAGGGTTAAGAACATGAAGAAAAAGATCAATAAGACCCTAAGAAATCTTAAGAATAAATATAACTTTGATATATTAGATGATGAATTCTTAGTTTCTTGAATACATGATAGAAATATGGAAAAGGAGAGAAATTTTGGAAAATTTTGAGAATTTTTGAGTTTTTTGTCACACATGCAAAATTAGTGCACAAAAACGTAGTGTGTGCTCGCTGCGCTTTTTCCCAAAGGATCCAAATGAAGATTCAAAAGCATGTAGAGGTGTATTTTGGTTAATAAATTCCATAAATATACTTGGGGTTACTTTTCAGTTCATGTATTTCCATACAAAGGTAAAAAACCACCTATTTCCCACCCTTTTGCCAGTGTTTTGAGTCACTCGTTGAGCTTCTGGAGTAGTTTTGTTCTAATCAGTTTTGAGGTGTCTTAGAAATGTATTTTCAGTGACTTGAAGCTTTAGAGGTGTAATAGACATCCTAATCTACCTGTACTAGCCTTAATAAAATTTCAAATATCCCTCAAATTCATCAAAACATCTTTCCAAAGTTTGATGCGCTTTTGTTGCCAAATGCTGCGCTTTTCTAATTTTTCGCTGTGTTTCTGGGTTTGAGGATTTTTCTCGACATGTGGAGGTAAAAATTCAAAATGGTCAATGTGAAAACTGGCTCATGATTTTTTTGATGGTTAATAGGCCTATTTATGGGCATATTTGTAAAATAATATTATGTTTAATGACTTGAGACAAAAACTCAACTTGTTAGCTAAAAAATGGGAAGTTGTTTCTAACTTCCCTAGGATTAGGATATGAGTCATTAGGTGTATTAATTAGTTTCTTTGGATGAGGATTCAACCACTAGAGGTGTAATCTTGTTTTATTTTCTATATTTACTCAGAATTAATTCATTGAGAGGGTTGGATATCTGAAGTTCATACTCTTTTGGCACTAGTGTATTTGACAATTGTAGAAGAAATTTACAAGCAGTTGCAACTATTTTTATGGGATTCTTGTGAAGTGGTTAGTGAAAATTTTTTTCTCTATTAATATTATGTATATGATTAGCAAGTTTTTCAAAGAAATCATTCTTTCATGCTCTATTTTTGTTTAAGATAAGCATCTAAGTATTTCATCCTCTAAAATAAGTGAATTCATTATGCTCACTTAACTTCTTATATGTTTTCCTCCTTACCGCACTATAATGACAAACCAATTGTGTCACTGAATCACATCTACCTTGCCTCATACTATGTTTCCAGCTGGTATTTTTGGGATATCTTGCCTAGTTTCCAAACCTGGTGCTTCTTTTTCCAACAAACCCTGATCAAACCTAAATAAAAAACCCTAATGAGCTTATAACTAGCCTAAAATCCTTATTCTTCTGTCATTTCCATCGACTGTGAGCTTCATATAGAGAGAGCCTTCTCTAATTTGGTAGGGCTAGCTACTAAATTGAAATTTTTTCTGTGGTTACCTCTTCGGTTTCCTTTCTCAGCCTTGGGAAATTAAGGAGCTCTAAAATTTTTGGTGTCATTGTTGGGGAATGAGTGTCAAATATTCCTTGGGGATATTTCTTACATTTTGTTGAAGGATAGACTTGTGGGTGATAGGTGCTAGCACTCAGAGAATGTTTATTTAGTCATTTCGAGCCAAAGTGTAGAATCATAAGAACAATGGATCCCAAAAGGAATATGAGGTCCAATACTAATCCTAATCCTTCACCAATAGTTAATGATCCTGAGAGGCTATTGAGAAAACACATGTCATAGTCTCACGAAGTTAAAAATGGTACACCTCCACTCATAAGATCTTCCTCTTTTCCTGCAAGGTTGGTTTCTCCTAAATATTTTTCTTTTGACCTCAAAATTGGGTCATCTTTATTCAATTCTAAGCCATTTTTTGATTGCATTAAATTTGAAACATATTTTCCATTTTTTAAGTCTTCTTCTTTTGAGGGCAATAGTAAGGTCTGGTCATATTTTTACATACTTTATAGCTTGGTTGATCAGTTCCAAATAACCTCTGAAAAGGCCTATATCTAGTACCAACAAGATACTTTGTTTTCTGCTCCACATACTATTACACCTCCTCATACAGTTGCTTCACTGTCCTCCACTGTCAATTCATTACTTCCTCATCAACCATTTCCTCATTCAATACCTCCTTTTGTGATTTCCATACAACATTCTACAACAATCATGGAAAGATTTTCTCCTTTGGTTTTACCACCACAAATTACTTCTTTGACTCAAAATTATGGTAAAATAATGCCTTTGTTTGATGGGACAACAGAGGTCACTTCTCAGCAACATATAATTAAAGTGATTGATTTCATTGATCTTGAAGAAATTTATAATGATGATGCCAATATGCGCATAATGGCACAATTTTTTTCATGGGAAGTTAAGAAATGGTCTCGTTCATTAGCAGCTACTTCTGTAGCCAATTCACAATAGTTTTTAGACCTATTCCTAGCAAAGTCGGAAAAGAAAAAGAACCCTCTCCAAATTTTGGCCGAGTACAATACTTTGAAGAGAAATACTAACGAATTTGTGAAAGATTTCATAGATATATTTAATAATATATATGATTCTATTCTAGAAAACATTAAGCCTCCTCCTGGCCTAGCACTTCTTCATTATCCAGATGCTTTTGATCTGGATATGGCTTACCAATTGAGGGAGAGAAATCCTACTACCCTTGAAGACATGAAAAGTAATGCAGTAAGTGTTGAGGTAAATCTACTTGTAAAAAAGTCAAAGATGAAATCTGAAAAGAGGGTTACCATAAAGGAGGATCCATCCACTTCATCTGAGGATAAAATTGATACTTTGGTTAAGACAATGGAGAAGATGATGGATAAGATGACCATCACAGATAGATAAGCATAACCACAAATTAGAAATCCCAACAAAAAAGGTCAACAACGGCAACCTTAATACATGATTAAAAAAAGAGAGCAGAGGGGTCAAGTTCAATAAGGTTAGCTGCAAGTGTTTTCTCCTTTTCAACAAAATTCTACAAAGGGCCCTGATGAAGAAGAAGAAATATCAAAAGAAAAAAATATTTTTGAGGAAAACCAGCAACTTATTTTCTTGACTAAGGAGGATGAATTTTATGAAGAACCTTATGTTCTTAATGATCAGAAATATGTTCTTTCTAATGATGATATGATGGTAGTACAAATATAGGATTATCAAAGAGGTTACCAAAATTCACTTAGCCAAGTGCAAAGGAAATATGGTCTGAGAAATAGGAATGTGCCCATAAATTTAAATTAGAATAAATAAAAAGGACATGTTGTTAGAAATCAGGGAAAAAGTAATGAAGCTTCAACTAGTGGTCCAAATAAAGAAAAATAAATTCAAGATGGAGGACAAAAAAATGAGATCCCAATCAAAGAACATTCCGAAAAGAAGGACTTACCATCTAAAGAGGTAGAAAAACATTCTTCTTTTTTTCAGTCTTGAGAATGAAATTTCAAAACTTTAAATCTCAATTCCATTGAATCAATTAATCAATAATGACCAATACAAGTTTCAAGTAGAAAAAATGCTTAAGGTTGACCAATTATCTCATATGGTGAATGTTAGTGATGACCACCCCGAGCTTTTCATTGGCCATGTTGTAGATGGTAATTTAGAAGACAATGAAGTTCCACCTTTTTACCTTAGTATTAGAATTCACAACTTCATTCTCCATAATGCTATGCTAGACTCTGGCGCTTCACATAATCTCATGCCTAAAGCCATCATGGATAAACTAGGATTGGATATTATCACGCCATACCATGACCTTTACTCTTTTGACTCAGGAAGGGTTAAGTGTCTTGGTCTCATCAAAGGTTTAGTGGTGTCCTTAGATCAAATTCCAGCTAAGAATGTTCTTATGGAAGTTTTCGTAGCTGAAATTCCTCTAAGATATGGAATGCTTCTCTCCTGATCATGGGGAGCCAAACTTAAAGGCACTTTGTGATTAGATTTTTCCTATGCTACAATACTAGTTTTTGGACAACTCAAAAACTTATACAAGGAAAACAAGATGAGGTACATGATTAGTAGCAAAGAAAAACCCCATAATCACCCAATTCATGTTGTTCACATAGATTTAGAGTCATTTTTTTTTACAATGATGATTTTTCAGCATTTTTAGAGGATTTTATGGAAGAGAGAAAAAAATTATGAGATTTTAAATTGTGCTCAAGAAATTTCAAGTGCAGAAAAGCGAAAAATCGAACCAAGAAGTTTGCAGCCAAGTATATCAGTAAAAAAGACAGCTGAAATAGTGAAGGAGACAGAGCCCATTGGGACAAGAGATCATTCTCAGACAGATATTCCAAACTATTCATCTAAAATTGAGCTTCCCAATGAAGAAAATGGCTTATGGACTATGGATTTTGACAGAGCTTTAGGTAAGGAAGGAGATGGAATTGGAATTTGAATTAGTGGTCCCATGAATCAGTCATATCATCCTCCTCCTAGTGTTTGGATATGTTCTTATAAATTGGCATTTGATTGTTCCAACAATGAAGTAGAATATGAGGCTTTGATAGTTGGTCTTAAAATTCTCAAGAAAATAGGTGCTAAGAAAATTTATGTATATGACGACTCTAAGTTGGTAATAAAGAAAGTCAAAGGGAATACTAGGCCAAACATCCTAGAATGCGAGCATACCGTAATGTGGTATTATACATGCTTAAGACTTTCACTGAATATATTCTATCATTGATTGCAAGGAACAGTAATATCATTGCTGATGCCCTTGCCACTTCAGCTAGTATGTTCAAGATTCCAGTTTATCCCAACAAGAAGTATGAGATTAATGTCAAACATCGCCTTGTTGTTATGGACAATGTTCGATATTGGAAATTCTTCTAGAATGACAAAAAAATTGACAATTTCTTGTATATTGAGGAAGAGTTTGTTAGCTCACAAATTAATGATCAGTTTTATGAAGATGATCAAGAAATGCATGCAGTAGAATTAAAGGTATTAAAATTGAAAGATAACTCAATTCCAAGAGGTCTAGTACCCTTGGAGGAGATTTTTTATGAATATGATGTTGCATGAAAACTAACAATGCTTCCAACCAAGGTAGGAGTAGAAGATATTAATCTTGGCACACCTAAGAAGCCCAAAATAATTAAGATATCAAAATATTTGAGTCCAGAAATGAAAGGTAAATATGCAGCACTCATGACTGAATTTGTTGATGTTTTCACATGGGAATATAGTTTTTTAAAGGTGTATGACAAGAGAATAATTCAAAAAACCATTCCCATAAAACCTGATCATAAGCCTTTCTATCAGAAGCTTAGAAGGATGAATCTAAAATTTCTTCCCTCCATTGAAAAGGAATTGAACAGATTTTATACTGTTGGTATTATTGTCCCTCTTCGTTTCTCAAATTGGACGTAAAATTTAGTACCAGTGTTATAGGTAAATTTTGGCATCATCCCCCAAGACCTGGTCAAACTGGACATCATCCCCAGGACCAATGAAATAGGGTCTATCATCCCCTTATATTTCAGTTGCTATATGCCCAAAGTGAAGAAAATTTCATTCATGTCTTCTATTTGGAGATTTCCAAGGTTTGAAGTATATGTTATATGACCTACTGACTCACCAATTTTCATCTGCAAGGGACTAACTTCCAGTTCCAAATCCTCCATGCAAGGGTGCATTGCAGTGCACTTCCTGACACTCAAGGGTGCATTGGTCACCTAGGAGCGGAATTCTCATTGTTCCGGGAATCTCCACATGGCCAGTGCCTTTTAGAAGAGTCCATATGTGTCAACCTTCGAATCCAAGTGTACATATAACAACTCTAAGCTTGGAAACATGTCTTTCCTATTATTAGAAAATTCATTCATTGAGAAACTACCATCAATTTCCCTATAAAATGAGCACTCATCCTAGTGCTAGGGAAGGAGTAATTTTGGTAAAGTTATGTTGTTGAAGTCTTATTTGATAAGAGAGTGAAAGTAATGATATGTTTTTGGGATAATGCTGGATGTGATGAGGTTGGAATGAAGTTGCAGTAGGTTGACAACAAATTGATCCATTGGTTGTAATCTGTTGAACCCTTAGTTAAAGTGAGAGGGGGCGGGGGCGGGGGGGGGGTGTGAATGAGTTTAACACATACATGGACTTTTAAAACTTTTTATTAAAACTTATTTACACCTTCATTTCATGTTCAACTTAATATGAGAGTAATCATAGAATGTGAGCAGCAAGTATTAGTGTAATGTAACAACAGCAAGTATTAAGAAGATGATATAAACCATATCAACACATAAACATCATGCACAGGGACACCAGATATAAGTGGAAACCCATAAAGGGAGAAAACCACATCTTATTATTGTTGTGAAGCAAAGGCAAGCTCCAACTCCTTCTCACCACTGATTTTTTGTAGGCACCAACCTACAGGAGGATCCTATCTCAATTCTACAAGCTATAACTTGCAAGGAAGCTACGACTCCCCTCAATTTTCTGCAGGCACCAACCTACAGGAGGCTCCAACCTCTGTCAGCTACAACTGACATCTATCAAGCTACAACTTGATAAGGAAGCTCCAACTTCCTTACTCTTTCAAAAGAAAAACACTTGCTGATTTACCTTGGATATCAGCTCTGTTCTGTACCTTCTCTTCTGTTGTTCATTAGTCCTCATATTTGCCCTGTATCATCTCTACATCTTCTCAGATTCTCTATCAGCTTCACCTTCTTCTCTGCTCAACTCCTCCTTCTTTTCTGCCTCACTGCTTCATTTCTCCATTCTTTTTTTTTTTCACTCTCTAACCTCTCTACGCATATGAAGGTGATATCATTTATAGGGATTTATTTTTTACTATTATTATTCCTCAGGGAATTTGAAATGGACAACCATGCCTCTTTGCCTTCTGCCTTCTCATTTCTTTTACCCGCTCATTCAAAAAAAATATAACAATATGCATTAATTTCAAATTTACAGTGGGATTTTTGTTTTCCTCCGGAGACTTGCCAATGCATCACAAACAATAAAAAATCAATTACAACATTTACATTCCCATTTTCAATTACATGTATGAATTTCACTCAGTCCTCTTTCTGGCCTTTGCCTTTGCTGGTTTTGTCTTTTCTACTGCTGTTAAGAAATTATTTTGCATACCTCTGCTGTTCACTGCCTTTGTCAGCTTCTGTACCCTCTCCTACTTTCTGTGCATGTATACCTGTCAAAATCATTCCTGTGCATATTCCTGTTCACTGTGTATGTATACCTGTCGAGCCCACATTTTCACTTTCCTGTGCATATAAATGCATCCCACATTTTCACTCAAATAATTTTTAAACAATCTGGGCAATTTTAATAATATGCGGAAAATTTTATTTTACTATATTAACCCCATGGTTTGGACCATATGATGGTTCATAATAGAACGCACATGGTTTAAACTCATAACTTTATTAAATCCAACATCCAACAGTCTTCGGGCCCACACAAATCAATTTTAAACGGAACTGCACTCAAACGCTTCCACTGTCCTGAAGGCAATTTCACATTTCTGCTTCAACAAGATTCGGCTTTGATTTACGCACTGACCCAACGTACTAATGGTCTCGGCTTCCATATTTCAAATTCAAGCTTATGTTTATTTTAATGTGAACCATATGAGCTTTATTATGGTGTGAACCAATGTTTACATTGATGCAAAGTTATTTTTACCTGAATCCTATTGAACCTTCCACAATACTTTATGATCAAAAACCATAGAATTTTCTTAATCCCCGATGTGATGGATCACTTCTGAACACTTCCGATTGTGATTGATGCATTTGTTCTGATGTGATTTCTGCCTTTGCGAAAGACCCGATGCGATAATCACAATCGCAGCTTTCAATAGAATGCTCTGATGTTCTGATTTTTTTGATGCGATTAATCACTGTTCACTTCACTGCGCCGATGCGATGAATCGCTCCGATGCGCTTTAAGTCGGAATTCAAACAAATGTGAAACTCTCGTGTATAATGAATCGGGTCCGGAACTCAATCACAATCGGAACTTTTGTTAACAAGTTCCGTTGCCATAAGTTTCTCCGATGCGATTAGTGAGGGTCCCACCTTATGGTACTTCGTATATAGAGCACTGCACACATATATATATACCTTACCGCTTGGGTTAAGATTCTCGGAATTGCGTTTATGTATCCTCCAATTTTGGTTAAGATTCTCGAAATTTTATGTATGGGGTCCCACCATATGCAAATTTGTTTGTTTTAAGCCTAAACAATAGAACCCTTTCTTCTTTTAATATCATGCACAATAATACATATGCTTCATATTACAACCTTGGTCCCTTGTTTATGAAGTGCCTTACATATATTTGGAGCTTTTCCTCTGACTTATGTATGGAATGGTAATTAACCCGGTATACAAAGCTCTTTAACCAACCCTCTAAGGCAAAAGATAATAATATACATTCATCCTCCCGGGGGTTTTATTACTTAACATCATAACAAAGGTTCATGTCTTTAACCCAATACACCAGCGCTTATAATACTACAGCCAAGGCTTATACCATTAGCACGAAATTTTATGATGTATTGTATTCACGGGCCCACACATCCATTACATTAAACAACTATTCAAAAGTGTTAAACCGTCGGTTTATACCTGGTCTATCCTTCGTGTAACTTTTTGTGCAACTACTGTTCGATCAACCAGCCTCTAGATCGGACAACGCTCGTTAATATCACGTTATTTCCCTCACTGGACTTTAGCGCTCCAAACCAATGCGATATGGGTGGTATTTAAGAGGTGATGTGTCCAAATATTGTTGGATCACGTTGGTAAAGGCAAAACCACCTTTGGCCCATATGCCGCGCGAAACCCGTGGTTTCCAAACTCCGGTTTTTCCAGTTCATTAAGGTTTCATTTTTCGCTCAAGGTTTTGCGTTCTAAATTTTTATTATTCGCTGGTTATAATACATTCTAACTTCCGTTCTATTCTAGTTCCTCGACCCAAAACTTCTCTTCACCGTATGCCCACGACAGGTTAGGTGAATCCTCATTAGCGCGCTCATATGAAGCCTGAATCTATACTCAGTCACTCAGTAGTGAGTCCTCGGGTCTACCCGAATCAATAAACACATGGACTGTCACAGTCTCATATAATTACTCATGGAATTCAACATCTTCGCGCAGGGTTAAATCAATATTACTTCTATGACTCAGAATTTACCCATCAATAAATCAACATTCAAACTTCACTTCAACAAGTTACGCTCCTCCAATAACCATCGAAACATCGACATGAATGTCTATTTTCTCCAATGACACACAGAATACATTTGACCCCAATTTCAGAGCATATATCACACTGTCTTTTGCGAAGTTGTCTATATAGTGTAAGGCCATTCATAAAATTTCCTACAGAGGTCCAAAACAGTCTCATACATACCATGTAGGTTGAATCCTTATCACAGGGTTCTTATCACAGAACATATATGTAGGCTCTTAATACAAATTACAGGGTCTTCCTCCTATCCAACTTACGAAGATTCAAAGCTTTCTTCACTCACATACTCTTCCCCAATTTTAGTCACTGTTGCATCATGTTCAATGTGTCACTACCAATTCATTGCTACTCAATCTGAACTACTAAGATTGCCTTTCTCTTTAAATGACAGAGGTTTACTCTGCTATTCCAAATGAACAGAGTCAACCTCTTGAGATTCTATACAGAACCAGTTCAATTGATTTCTGCACAACATGTACAAATCAATACACCACAAGATAGGTTTTGACTAAGGGATACATATATGGCCCACACAGAACCCTGATAGACTCACATCTGTAATAAATCATCAATAGACCACACCTCTTTCATATAGAATACTATCCATATAATACTAAAACAAATCCTTTTGTTTCATCTGATGCCTTTGCTTAATGCTGCTACTTTGCCTTATTGCTGGTTCAGGTACTCTTCCTTTGCCATCTCCTTTTCCATCAATGACAACATTTCCAACATAATCTTCCCCTTCTACTCTTTAATAAATATTGTTGTTCATTTTCACATACATATGTCTCTATTTTTTGTGCAGCGTATTCTTGAATGATGTATGCATTTCAGATCTAATCGATTTGATTTGAGTAAGATAAGTAGATATCTTGTATATTGTATGTTGTATGTTTTTCTCTGTTTGTGTTTGCAGGAATCGATCTAGCAACTTGAGTTGGATTGAGAGCGACGATAACAATGACAAAAGGAGAAGGAGAAGCGAAAGAATCACAAGTAGGCTCCTTTCCCATTCTATATATATGCTTGTTTTAGAGAAAATAATATTTATTCTTTCCCCTGTTGTTCTAAGTCATAAACACCACACTTAGGTAATTTGGTTTATCCGTAGATCAGAATTCCATATAACAAGTTGGCGACTCCGCTAGGGAGTATCCTATCATTCCTGGTGTTTTTGCTTCTATTTATCCTCATCAGTAGCATCTACTTTCAGTTATCAGTCATTTGAAAGAAAAAATTGCATTAGAAGTGTGTTATGTTGCTTGTTTTTCAAACGTATTTGCGCCCAACACACTGTTAGTCAAGACACAGTGCACTGCAGTGCACTATATCCCATTCAGGGGTTCTTAGCAACGCACTGTCTCCCCTTAGAGACTGTGTTGCCTCCTCAACCAACCAAATTCCATCAAAAATTTTCATTGTTTTCAGTTTCAGCCACTTGTTTGTTGTATTCTGAGATGTCTAATACCTCTTAGAGACCAGTAAACTTTCATATTCTTCCTCCTTTGAAAAGTAAATTTTTTTACTGTTTCATTAATGTTTTTTTTTATCATTGGAAAATCAACTTCAAATTATTTCATTTTTGCATTAGATCAATTCTGTTTTCGAAAAGGAAATTTTTGTTTCATTCCTCATTTCCTGTAGGAAAATTGTAGCTCCATTCTTCATTTTCCTCAGAGAAATTGTTTTTCGTTCCTCATTTCTCATAAGAAAACACTTGTTTGATTGATTTATGCATATAGTTTTCTTTATTTCATTCACATTTAAGGGATTTGAAAAGAAAAATATGCCTATGCATATAGTGAATTGTGTGTGTTGCATGGTAACAAGTCAGGAAAGCTACATTTATTTTTCGCTCTTTGTTGTTTGCTAAAAAACTGATTGCTCTTTCCCTTAGTAGCTAGGATTTTCATTGAAAAATCTAAATTGAAAAGTTTTCTTATCATTTCATTTGTATTTTTAGGAATTTCCATTACATCAAGCCGTGAACCTCAAAGACAAAATTTTAAACAAGATCAACATAAAATTTACATCAATCAACCTAAGAAAGCATTGGAACATTAATGATAACATTTAGAAGGTCTAGGCTAGAGACGTGTTACAATGTTGTAAAAAATAGCATTTTTTGCTAACTTGTCTACGATACATTCCGAGTGCGATACCTCACTCCACGTATGTAAGTATGGTTAGCGCTGCATAATTCTGAGGTTGAAGACGGAATCTCGGAGGCAACATACAAACCATTTTAAGTCTAGGATCTAGCCCTCCAAGACTCAGAGAGTGATCTCTCTATATGTTTTAGCTAATTATGAGGATAGTGAGGTTTGTTGAAAATTCTGGTTGAGACAGCAGAAGAGGGCCATTGGGCTAATGGAGTCAAAAGGTCAAAGTTGATTTAAATGAATGAATGACTGAGATAATGTGTAACTAGGCAAGACAACCATGTCATTGGGTCCTTACAGTTTGTGAGATGGAAGAGAAGAGCAGATTAGGATTCAATACAAATGCAGAGCAGACCTTATCTGAATTTCGCATTCAAATTTCAGAAGAAAACATAAATATTGTTTCAAGCCAGAGCAGGGTGTCTGAGACAAATCCTGAAAATAATTTTCTTATAAAAAATAAGGAAAGAAAACAACATGTGAAACAATTACATAAAAAATTGCATCAAAAATCACTTCACCACATAATCATGATACAATAATCTGGAAAACAGAAGGTATTTTCATTCATCCAAGAAAAAGTCACTTAAAACTAGCTGATCATCTTTACAATAGCAAGTGATATTACCATACCATCCTTCCCTTCAGGTCTAACCCTTATCACATATAAAATTATATCTTTTATAATTTTCCCCTTACATTCAGATCCTACAAAATAGGAGGATCAAATCTCTTCCTTAATTATTTTCAGATATTTTTGGAAAATACCTATTTTTGTTGTACCCAAAATAGAGATTTGATCTCTTTAAAAACCATTCCCCATCTCCTAAATCTATTACAAAATATTCGATTTTTAACCTTGAAAGGGTAAAAAGAAACAAAAATTGCTTTCTGACTAAAACCCTCGAACTGGAAAATACAACAAAATTCCAAAATTCCAACAAAAATAGATTTTCTTTGATATTCTTTAAAAACCCAATCTGAATGAATCTGGGCCTAATAACAACATGCTGAGGACGATTCATAACTAAAAGCTCATTCTGGATGCTTTGGAGATCATTAAAAGAATCAATTTGCCTTGATTTGAGGAGATTTTTTTCTTTCTGTCCATAATAGAACTTTCAGAAGCTAATGAGGTCAAACAAAGTGCGTTTAGATGTTGATTTTCTGAGCATGATTTTCGACAGATAAATAGGGATTCTAAAACAGTCCTTAGTTGACGAAAACTATAACTGCTCCTAAATTTAGTGAAAAATGGTTGAGTTGTCCTTTGACCCTGCTTCGTTTATTAAAACCACTTCAATTGAGATCAAGGGCAGCTTGAGCAAGGGTATAAAGTGTGAGGTGGGCTTGAGGTTTTAGCTTCTTGTGGACAAGCTTGAATCTCAAAACCTTGTTCATGTTCTGCAATTTGATATTATTCTTGCAAAGCCTTTTGTTCTTGTGCTTTATAGTTTCATACTTGATGGATAATTGGTCCAATGCAAAACCAATTTTGGTAGATGACTGTGTAAGAGTCTCATTTTCCTTCTTCAGAAATATCTCTAACACCTTTAACTCAACATTTTCTTCTTTCAATTTCTGTACCTTAGAATTTTTGCTAACTTTTTTTTTTGATGATGTTCCAACTTCTTCAGGGGTTTCCATTTCAACAGCTGATGGTTCTTCTTCCATTTCTACAGCTAATGGTTCTGCTTCCATTTCTACAGCTTAGGGCTCTGAATCAGAATCTGAATATGGTAGGTTTAGGACATTTGTGGCTACAATTTTCCCTTGATCCTCTACCTTCTTTCCAAACTCTAATTTTCTCTCTGAATTCTTTGATTTTGAGGGAGAAACCTTGGTGTCAGTTTCCACAGGAGATAGTTCTCTTCTCTTCCTCTTGTTGGTTTTTGGGGAATTCAATTCCTATGAGGGAGTTCCTCATTTCTTTGGTTGAATTTCTTGCTCAAATTCTCCCAAAAACATGAGATAGTTCCAAGTTTTGTTTTTTATGTTGAGCTCTTCTAAAAGTATCAATTTAATCAACCCATGATGGAAAAGACTGTTGCTTTCTATCTGAGGCTTGGCTTGAACTTTAGAAGACATCTTGGTAAGATTATTGAGAAGGTAAAATGGCATGTTCAGAGGTTGCTTACCTCTAAAATGGAGGAGCAACCTGAAGTGGTAGAGCATGGTCCTTCCATATCTACCCTCACAATTGATGTAATCCTGGATCATCTTTAATAATGTTTTCCATTTCTCCTCCAAATAACTCCTGGGTATATCCTTTTCCCACTTCATGTTTTGATGTTCTTCTTTGAGAAAAGACTTGAAATCAACTTCTTTGATTGAGGTAGTTTTAAACCACCTTTCTCCTTCACCAGGCATCTCCATAACTACTGCAACACTGGCCTCATCTATATGCATTACCATAGGCCCAAGCTGAACCTTACAACCATCAAATATTTTGGAAAATGATTCTGTGATACCCTGATGGTACCCCTGGAACTTCTAACAGAACCTGTATCATACAAACTCCTTGAACATCTCACAGGCATGAGGGTGTGCTTCAAGATATGAAGTGTCTTGTAATTCCTTTCTCAGCAGAGCACCTTTGGTTGAAATATTCATCACCAGGACCTAAAAACGCTTTTAAATTAAATGTGTAGGTTACAGAGTGGCTAGGGTATGGGAAGGCGAATGATGAAATCAACTGAACATGAAAGTGGGGATGGAATAAAAATAAGCGAGGACATAAAACAACAAGAAACGAAGGTAGAGTTAAATGATGAAGGTTTTAGGCACCTATGGGCAACTTTAAAACAAACAAACACCAAGCATTAATTTATTCAAAGCGAGGGAAAATTCATGACCATTTTTTCGGGATTAATCGAAATGGGTGGGCATGATTTAGGTTATGATTGCGTGATGTGGAGGCATGAACGAGTCATAATCCTTTTTGAAAATCAAATGAATAATGCCTTGGCGCGGTCCTGGCAACTTAACTTCAAATGATGACATGTGTGTCTTTGAAACCTCTTCTCTAGGATGAGTTTATATCACTGATGGATTTCTTGATGACCCAACCTCTTGTGTTATAGCTGATGAAGGAACACTTGGGCTCTTTATATGACTTGAGGCAGGTATGAGAGTAGCTACCTCCAAGAAGGTCTCCCATGGCATGTTGATCTATGTGAGCTGGTGGAGAACTATGAATTTGATCAAAGCATGATGAAACAAGCTTGCATGATGGTCTCTCCCTTTAGTCTTCACTTTCTTAGTCATCTTAACCAGTCTTGTAAACAAGTAATTGGGTAGATTTAGTGGTTTGACAGAAGTGGAATGCATCAACAATCTTATGTGATACTGATCAAACCTACTAAACCTGAATTCACAAGTGAAATATTTAATAATCATCTTCATTAAAGGAGTATATTTATCCAATAATTTCCTGTAATGGAAAATATGAGAGGGAGCTTCCTTATACTGTAATTTCAGTAACACTATAGTTTTCTATATCCAAATCAATCCCCTTAAACCAAATTTCTCTTGGTTAGGGATAATGGTGGTTGAAGCTATGACCTTTAATGATACCAAGAATTCCACCTCTTCTATGGTGGTCTTGTTCCTCTTAGAATTGGTGGTAAATAGAATAGTTAGCTTATAATGGTAGCCCACCTCTTGTACTTTCTCACAAAACCCTGTGCAACCTACTTGTCCAAATGACGTCTTGATGTACTCTGAAGCATTGATCTCATGCATAAGGTTTGGTTCATATCTTGAGACTTTCTCCCCATTTTTGTATTTATTATTGTCAGTGGCCATGATTTTGGTTTTTCTTGACTGAAAACCCTAATTTGATAGTGGAAAAGGTAGAGGTTTAGGGCTACAAAATAGGGAAAACAGAGCAACTAGTTTAGGGAGGGAAAAGGAGGGGATAGGAGTTAGATAAAATTATAGGGAAAATATGGGGGGTAAGGGTAGATTTTAGGAATATAGGGGTAGTGAAATTTATTAGAATGGGTGAGGGGAGAAGGGGAAAAAATAAAAACACATGGAAAGCTTAGAAACGTAGCAAAAGCATGGCGTGGGCTTGGGTTTTTAGGGAAAAATGATGAGATGAGAGAAATAAGTATGGGAAATGGTTGTGGAGATTGGGATGAGGGACATATAGGGTGTATAGGCTTAGAAATTAAGAAATGTCCCTTGAAAACAAGCAAGACACTATCAAACCATAAAATCACAACAACTAACCCTAGAGGAGGATTTAATCAATTTTCTAGTGAAATTTGACTGAAGGAAGGGTGTATGAGAGCCTCTCTTGTTTGAAGATATCTGAAACACTAAGATGAAGTTTTGACCTATTCTTCCCCTCCTTATTTCTCCAAAAAAAAATGCAACACCCTCTAGAAACACATCATAAATGCAACAACTTGATGAATGGAGCAATTTGATTATGGATTTCGACCTTCTAATGGTTGTGGTGAGTTTTGAAGTGCAAGAGAGGAGCTATTGAAAACTTAAAAGGATGAGAATAACTTCTTGAGTGATTGGATTCTCTTTTGTTAGCTTGAAACTCGATTTTTTCCTTTGGTGGTGGTGTAACATCATATGCACTTTTGAGAAATGACTTGATGAGATGATTGTACTGCAACATAATTTCTTGAAAAGGAAATGTTAACTATTTACTTTATTTCATAATTTTATAACTCCCATGATGATGGCCCAAATTATTGACATGAATCCCTTTTGGTTTTTATGATTGAAATTATGATGACAATCAAATGAAAATACTATACCATGACCTATATGATGGCACACTAACTCTTTTGATGACCTAGGACACCTAAATTATGACATGACCATGATGAGTGATGATGACCATGAGCAGGTGGAGGGAGTAGCACTAACCTAGACAATAACCAATGACCATATGACAACATATAGATGTCAAATTTATTTGAATTTTTTTGAAAATATAACTATTTTACCCTAATACCTTATCAATCACACGAAAAGAGTACATTTGATCGCTGGTGACTCATAGACACTAACATTGGCTCCAGCTAGGAATGGAAGCTCGTTTAGGAGGTGTCAAGAACACCAAAGACCAGGTAGCCTCCTCCATCAGGAAATGGAGTCAAAATAAAACACTTGACACTCAAATGACTAACTAAATAAACTGAGAAAAATAAAAACTAACTTGACTTAAAAACTGCTTTGAATTTTTAATTTTAAAAAGAAAACATCAGTAGATCGGCAAAGTCTTATGGCCTTCTCCCCATGCTTCAAAATTCTTTGAAAAATTCCTTTATTATTTGACATCAAATAAAATGTTATTTACAATTAAAGTGAAAGCTTTTATTCAAGATCAGATGTGATAATGTTTCAGGGGCCTACCATTCACCGATCCTCTTGGAAGTGCTTGCCCATCAAGATCTTCTAATAAATAATAATTATTACCTCTTAATGCTGAAATCTTGTAAGGTCATTTCCATAAGTTCTCAAACTTACCATGTTTTCCTTTGTCCTCATTTCGGGCATCCCACCAAAGAAAATCATCCCCCATGTTAAAATAATCATATTTAGTTTTATTTTAATAAATTTTATTGGTCTTCTCCTGGAGATTTGAGGTGTTATTGAAAACTTCTTCCCTAGACTGCTACAGATGGGTCACTTGATTAATTCTTCGTTTAATTTTGTTTGGTTCACTTTCAATCTCTTGTAGGATTTCATTACCGGAACTGCTAGAGTAGTTGGAAACATTGTATCTACACCATAGATCAGCTGAAAAGGTGACATGTCAATAGATTTCTTTGTGCTAACTTTTTCTGCCCATAGAGGATTAATTAAATTTTTGTGCCAATTCCTTTTGTTCTCTTGCAACAGTTTTTTTATTATGTTCACCAATGAACTTTGATGATTCAACCAACCCATTGCCTTAAGGGTAATATGTTGTTGAATTCCCGACTATTATGTGATATTTATCACAAAATTATATCATCTTTTTGGATTTGAAATTTTTTGCATTGTCAGTAATGGTTTTCTCGGGGCAACCAAAACGATACAAAATATTACTCTCCAAAAACTGAATAATTACCGTGTATGTAGCTTGTCTCATGGGGATGGCCTCAATCCAATTTATGAAATAGTCGGTGGTAGTGAGTATCCACTAATGATGAGATGATGATGGAGGATGAATCTCACCGATGAAGTCAAGCCCCCACTGCTAGAAGGGTGCTTGGACTGCAATTGGTTTCAAGGGAAGCGGTAAAAATTTTCTCTTTCCTTGAAAAACTGGGCATTCATGACAACTCATGATTGTTTTATATACATCTAAAAACAAGCTTGGCCAATAGAAGCCAACCCTCAATATATTATTTTCTGTAATTTTCTAGAAAATATGACCACCATAATCACCTTTATGGAAATTTTTCATCACCTTCTCAACTTCACTTTCTACCCAACAATTTAATTAAACCCCTCTTGGATCTTTACAATATAAAGCATTGTTAATAATACAATATTTACGAGCTTTAAATTTCATATATCTACCTTTACTCTTGGGAAAATATGGTGGGGGGTTCAAATGTTGCAGCACATGAATTATGTCTGAATACCATGGTGATGAGGTAAAAATTTGGGATACATGAGGTAAAGAATCAACATCCTGCTCCTCGGAAAGTGAAACAATAAAGTTGATGTCTAAAGCATGTAAGCTAGAGTCTGCCACGATCTTAGCTAAGCCTTGAACTTTGATCATTTTTGTAGGTTTGATTTCTAAATCATATTCCAACATAACAATTATCCACTTACCATGCCTACCTTCAGGATCATTCTATTTTAACACATCTTTGATAGAAACATTCAGAACATAGGAAAGAACATGAGAATGAGGGATATAAACTTGGAAGTCTTTCAAATATTTAACTATTGCCAATTCTTGCTTTTCAATGATATTATATTTCAAATCCCCATCTCTTATTATCGTACTAAATAAGGCAATTGGCTACTCTGTTTTCGGATATTTCTTTTGCATGAGGACAACAACTAATGTATGTTCAGAGTCAAAGGAAAATATGATGAAATCAAGTGTATAATCCGAGCTGATAAGGATAGGAGCATGAGACAATGCAAACTTGACTTGATTAAATTATTTTCTTTCCTCATCTGACCATTTCACCTCGCTTCTTTTATTTAACATATTGGTGATTTATCTTAAGTGTTCAACAAAGTTAGGAATAAACCTCCTCAAGAAATTGATCTTACCATTGAATGATTGAATTTATTTCTTACTCTAGGGTAGTCCAAATTATGAATTCCCTCAATTATTGAAGGATCTACTCGGATGCCATCTTTGGATATGATATGATCGAGAAATTTCCCCTCCTCCATAACAAACATGATTTTCTTTAGATTCAACGATATGCCAAATTTTCTGCATCTTTGGAAGTGCACTGCAGTGCACCCTTGAGTGTCGGGAATTGCACTGGAATGCACCCTTGCATGGAGGATTTGGAACTACAATGCAGTTAGTCCCTTGCAGATGAGCATTGGTGAGTGAGTAGTTCATATAACATATACTTCAAACCTTGGAAATCTCACAATAGAAGCCATGAATGAAATGTTCTTCACTTAAGGCATATAACAACTGAAATATAAGGGGATGATAGACCCTATTTCATTGGTCTTGGAGATGATGTCCAGTTTGACCAGGACTTGTGGGATGATGCCCAAATTGAACTATAACATCTGCCCCATAAAGCATGAAGTCAAAATAATAATAGTATTTGGATGAGATGCTTTACGATGTGATGAGCCAGAACTGAAGTGGATGGTGACATGCATCAATCTTACAATACATTACATCATGATATATTTCATCTTGATCATGAATTGTTGAGGAAGGCATTCCCATTCTCAGCACTTAAACTATCTAATAACATGTACATAATTCAAAAAGTCATCTACATTGTAATGTTTCCCAATATAGACATGCCTACATATATAGGCCCATGTTTGGATGATGATCTGTATGTAAAGTCATCATATAGATGATGTGTAAAAAAATCCTGAAATCACATCTCGGATGGATGAAACTAGATTCGGGGTCTTCTTATCTCATTCACTCGATTGTTCAGGTACAATTCCAACCACACAAATATATGATTTGAAGTTGAACATGGTAAGACATTGTTTTATTACCAGCCAATGATGTGAGTTGTTAACAAACATAAGAGAACCACCATTGATGTTAATGTCTCTCAAGGTACTGCAGTATAATTTGAAAGGCGTGAATAGATGATTTGATGTAGAACACCAAACAAAATCTTTCGGTCAAAGGTCCAAAAGTGAGAAACTTGTAAATGATGTAACAAGCCTCAAGGAACTAGAAGATGTTTCAAAGTAAAATTCTTGGATGATGAGCTGATGTCGACATGAAGCAAATTTATCGCAAAATGGGATTTACTGATTTCAGAGACAAAATGTGACTTGATATAGAAATTTTCAGGGATGGCAGTCATGAAAATGAAGGTTTATGAGTATTGCAGAAGGATGAGGATTCACTGGATGACTTCTCTTGAACATATCGGCGACACTGAGATGAGTTGGAAACATTGAACCAAAGCCGAAGTGAAGGTATGATGAACCATAGGTATGAATGAATGGTCAAGAATATTAACCAACCCAAAAGTCACAGTGATGGAGTGAAAGTGTCATGTTCAAGAGTGACCTGCTACCATAAAGTGTTTTATTCTTTTTCTGAAATTTTCCCTGGTCGTTTTTAGACTAGTAACTCTTTGTTTTTTAACAAGATTAAGGAGGATAACATATGATTGATCTATAATTCAACCCTTCTGGTGAATGCATCACTATTTAATAATTTAATGAGTCCAACAATAAATGAAACTCGATTCTTTCCATGATAGACAAGTCCATCGCTATTTTATGTTTTAACGAGCCTAACAACAGTGATAGCCCGATCCTTTTTCATATTTAGAGAGTTTGAAAAAAAGGAAAAAAGAAAACTCCATGAGTCCCTTTTCATAAATTTGTCACTCAGGTCTGAAAAAGTGTAAAATGATACCGGAGAAAACCTCTTAGCCATGTTCAACTAAGGTTTTCCCTTTTCGTAAATAATCCATCTCAGTCCGGAAAAGGGTTAAACTTATACTGACTAGATTTCATTTCATTTACTTTTACGACCACGAAAAGACAAGTGCTTGGCAATATTTTCACACTATGGGAGTCTAAAAAGAGCTAAAAGAAGACTCCAAAGGGTTCCTTTTTTGCCGTTATCGAAGCTTGAAAAAGAGATAAAAGTGTGCTTCAAGTCCTTTTTCATTTTTATCAAAGCTCGAAAAATAAGGATAAAAGTATGCCTTATGGTCAAATCATTCTTGAATAAGTGTGCATGAATAATCCGCTATATATGTTATAAAACATGTTTAGAAAACCATCAAACGGATTAAAAATACATGTTTCATAAAAAAAATGAATAAAAACCATAGCCACAACATTAAATATGATTTGAAATAATAAAATTGACTAATTAAAATATTTTTTACCATTCATTTTTACCATTTTAATGTTACCATTTGAGAAATAGGAGCTCTGAACCAGTTTTTGCCCCCGAACTTAAGCAATTGATTGCGATAGATTCTATGGACGATTTTCCTCACCATTTGATCCAGGTTGGTGCTATGAACCTTCTCTTTCTTTTGATATCATTTTCATTTCATTTCATGGTAAATTTTTAGGGTTTTAAGCCCCTTAGGGTAAATATACTATGCTTAGAGGGAAACACACCCTTGAATGTCGAAAGGTGTGTTGTAGTGCACTGAAATTGAAGGCCAGATTCACTACAATGCTTTGTCCCTTGACTTGGGGGTGCCATTCTTGTTTTTTGTTGTGTGCCCAAAATTTCCCAAGTTTTTTGCATGAAATAGATCTTAATGAGTCTTATGATTTTGTTTGAGGTATTCATCAAATCAAAATAATGATTACATGGAGGGAAAGAGAACATGAAAAATAGAACATGATTGCCCTAAACAATCCAGGTACAGTAAGAGCCCTTAGAGATTGCGGGTTGCTAAAGTACTTCAAATTGTCGGGTATGAAGCAGCAAATGGAACTATTGGATTTCCTTTTTCGTTCATGGGATCTAGTACTACAGGCTTTTCACATTGGGGACAAATTGGTCCCAATATTAGTGGAGGAAATTTATTTCTCATAGGATTATCGAGGCGAGGTTCACCCATTTCTCTTTCAGGATCTGCTCTTGGAGGAGAGACAGTGAGAGATTACATACTGCAACACTGCCATCTAGGTACTGAACCTAGAAAGGATGGGAAAATAAACATCCACGATGTACGTGATTTTCCTTTGAGGACCATCCTATTCACTATCACAAAGCTTACCGGTTATGCTACACTACATGTGGCAAACAGATCATACATGCAGTATGCATTGGAGTGTTTGGAACCAACAATATCTAACTGGGTTGAAGTTGTCCTCTTTTAGATGAAAGAAAAGTTGACCAAGGAAAATGGAGGAAGGAAGAAGATTTCAACTATGGCTCGATCTTGATCTCGTTCACCTTAGAGCGGATTCCATTGATGTATCCCCAACATCTTACACTGGGTATATCTGGCCTTAGAGATCCACAGATGCAGAGATGGGTAAAATTGATGACTACACATGCTGATCAATCGACAATCATATTTTTTACTGCATTCTTCGCCTGGTTTAAATAATAGATGATTTCCATCGATGATTATACATATGCAAGCATAGACTTCCGAGGAGATCCAGACTTGATTCTACCAGACGATGCTCAATGGGGTGCAATTGGTAAGAATTTTTTGACCATGTTTTTTTTAATTTTTCTAAGGTTTATACATTTATTTTTATTTTGATGTATGCAGATGTAGTTCGAGTTTGACCAGTGGGTCAAACAGAGCAGAGAGCAGAGGAGCTAGTAGAGAGGGTTGTCGGGAGAGAAGTCCTTTGGGATTTAGATATGACCAAGACTCTTGATGAGCTATAGTAGCACATAGAGGGATTGACTCTCGGGATTCCAGATTTCCAGATCAAAGAGTTACCCATGAAACTGCACCGCCACACTATTGGCGTTCCTAACCATTGGATGCGGTTATTGCATAGGATAGCTAGATAAGTAGCTTGTTATCACACACATCACTAGTTTACTTTGACATTTTGCATACATTTTCAGGTGAGATGACCAATGTGTCTTGTGCACAAATTTTGTAAAAACCTATAACTATCTATCTATTTGTTTTCAGTGTTTTCCTATGTTTATTGTGCAATCCTATTCAATTATGTGATGTGAACTAAATATATATCTTTACATGTGTTGAAAATGTGTGTTTATAACATAATTCGCCAAGGAATCAGTTAATGTGTTCAAGTTTTTGGAAATATGTTGATACTAAATGAATTCAAAATTTCTTTCCAAAAGTTTAACTCTTAGGAACATATGATGTAGTGTTGAATTTCTGACAGTATAAACACTGGTAAGTTGCAGTACAACAAGTTGTGAGTCTAACCTTATGATGATGCGGTTAATACCAAAAGAAATGGCATCAGAGAGAAGTTTGATCAACGTGCTATACTCAGCGATATTGTTTGTAAATCGACCGATACAAATCCCTTGAAAGTTCACTAACTCTTCGTTCGGAGTGAAAATTTCCCACGCTTGATCTGAATGGATTGTATTAGTTATGCTGTGCTAAGTATCCAAACAATATTAATAATGTGTGCATAAGGTTATCCTTAAATTGTAAGTTAAACAAATATTTCTGGCTTTGTTAATCAGATTCCTATGTGAGGATTGATTAAGTATTTTAATTGTTTATCATTGTACAAAAATAAAGAACATATAAATAAACTTCACAAAGAACATTACTCAGCAAATTGTTGAAGCAGTTCACCCTTCCTGGGCTACATCTGCTAGTCCAGCTCCCAATGGCATATCCCTCATGTATTAATTTGCTCAAAATGTAAGTAAAAGTGAAAATAAGCCTCAATAGGAAAAAATATCTATAATAGCAACTTCAGCAGGTATGAATTAGCCAGATATGACTATTCATTTACATAAAACAGATAAAGAAAGCCCAATACGCTGCCTTCTCCATGATGGTCCTTATGGCTCCTTGATCTTCCTCAAAGCTAAAACTACTGAATATGACCTCTGTTCGACCTAAAACCTATGCCAAAATGTTTAGAATGTCAAAAATACCCAAAATTGACTACTTTTGCACCTCAATTGGTCGAAAAATGAAAGATTTATGGAAAAAATAATTTTTTCCCAATATCCCTTGAAAAACTCCTCCAAAACTGGAGGAACTCCAATTAGAGGCGCTAAAGATGGAATATTCCTGAAATTGGTGGAAAAGTGCCCCAAATTAGGTGGACAATTTGAACTGGAAATAACTGTTAAGTGGGTGACCATTGCCCAAACCACCTTGGAAACCACGTCATAACTGTTGCAAAAGTCGTTACAATAAATGTTTTAAAAATGTTGTCACATGGGTTACGATTTTTCATAACCATTGGCTGCCCGTGGGTTAAGGCCTTTAAGGCCAAGGTTTTTAGCACAACGGTCTTATGATGTCAGGGCTAGCCCTTATATTTTTTCTGTCGATTAATAATTCAAACCAAAAATCAAACCCATGTGCCATATAGATTAAGAACTAACCCACAGATGGGCAGGTCAGATCTTTGAGATGGCCGTCGATTGACTCGGTTTCGAATCCTGTAGACTATGCAAAAAAAATTTAGACCATCCATCTTCAGCCTGCGGCCACGTGGTGGCCTCCGGGCCTGCCACCTGGCAGCTCCTGATAGGAAAAAAACCCCCAAATTCAACTCAACCTCCAACCAACGATTTCCACTTATCAGAAAATAATTTTCCCTCCATGGAATATTTTGAGGAATATTCTTTTTTTAATTTTTCCAAATTTAAGAAAGTCAAACTTGGTCAACATATTTTGGAGTTTACTTTCTTTTCAAACCTTCATAACTTCTGCATACGACCTCTGTTTTGTGAATTTTTCACGATGCTAGAATCACAGCAACGAGACCTTTCCGGTCGTTCAGATTTCAACCACTTTTGAGCACTTTAATTTTTGAGCATTTTTCATAACTTGGACATGATCCCCTGATCACACCTCCCCACTGGGAAGCTTTTGGACCCCAAAATCTCTCTGTACTACTGAAACTGAAGATGAGGAGACTGAACCTCCACTCTTCCAATCTTGATCCACTGAAATTTCCCTGATTTCATTAATTGGAGCTTCTCATAAAACAACAAATTTTTCCTTGGATCTGTTAACCGACTATTGCTAACTTTGACCTTCTCATGCTGCAAATTTTTTAAACTTGCAGAACAGCAACTGAAATTTGTAGTAAACATATTGTTCCTACATTGGCCTACCTTTAAAGGAAATTGAAAATTACATTCACCTTGCATCCTGTCCTTATGGCGATTTTTTTCTGAATTAGCCTTGTACTTGTGTCGATTCCTGACCAAGTTTTCTCGCCATAGTACCCTGTGATTCTGAAACCAGCAATGATCATTGCTGAACTTTGTGCCCTCTCTGCTTGGATGCTTTACCCTCTCTTGGTTCTTTGCACCTCCTTGCACTGACACTTTGTTTTCTGCACCGATCGACACCCAAGACGATTACTGCAACTTCTTGTCATCTTCTTCCAAAGACAACCTACTTTCATACTGAAACATCTTATTATTTACATCAGCATATACATGAAAAGGATTATGTAAAATTTATCTTTTTTTAATCATCAATAAAGTCAAATTTTGACTTGCATTGACAAGCCTTTTCATCTGCCCTAAATTCACTAAAGAAGAGTCTAGTTTTTTGCGATGTGCTTTCACAATAAACTCCTTGCCATCCTTGAATAAATGGTACTTTTTCTCATGGAGATGGAAGATTTCTTTCCTATCATACAAATGAGGAATACCCAACACCACACCTGTAATATCAAGCGGAACAACGTCTAATTCAACCATGTCAATAAAATGTGTTGTTATGGTGAAACACAACATGCACTTCTCTGAAACCCATAAATTTTCATCCTTACAAATCCAACCAAGAGGATATGATTTAGGATGTGGAATGGTATCAAGATTTAGTTTCTTGACTAAGTCTTCAGAAATAAGGTTCGCTTGTGACCCACTGTCAAATAGTGTGTCAACCTTGGTATGTTTGGAAATGATCCTCATATGAAACAGTTCAATTCTCTTCTCTTCACTTGGAGCTTCTATGTGATAGTTAGAAATACTAGCACTGGGTTTAGTTTCATTCTCTTTCCCCTCCAAGTTATTTAGTGCCATAGCTATGATTTAGTTTCATCTCCTGATTCTGATCCTAGATCTTGTTTAGCTATTGCAACTGTCTTTCCTTTCTCCTTGGCTTTATCTTTGGCTTTAAAACTTTCTGGTTTCAACTCCGGATGAAGTTTCCAAAAATGGTCCTCATCATGGCTTTTTTTAGAACAGTGTTTACAGAAAAATATTCCCTTCTCTTTTCTAGAATTTGCATTTCTCTTTTTTCTTCCCTTTGCCTTTAAACTCACTTTCCTCATTCCCCTCTAAATTTTATTTTCCCCTTGCTTCTAAATGTGTGGCTTGAACACAAACCTAATCTAAGCTTGTAGGGTTAAACATGAGAATGGTATGTCTTAGGTAAGTATGCAAACCTCCTATATACTTGAGTAAAGTGTCTTGGCTATGAAAATCAATTCCTAGTAAAAGAGCTCTTCTTCTAAATTCTTGGGTATAAATTTGAACATTTTGTCCTTTCAATTATTTAAAATTTTTGCAATCCATTATGGCTTTCTGCATGTGAGCTAATGGATAAAACTGTTTTTTTATTGTAGAAATGAAATTAGAACATGATAAGATATTCTTACCATATTTTTTGATCTCCTCTTTTGTCTTGGCTTCCCACCAAACAAGAGCTACACCTTCCATTCTCAATGAAGCTAGCTGAATTTTGGTTTCGTCATCATGAAAATTTTTAATTCTCAAGTAGACCTCTAATTTCCTAATCCAGTTATCTAGATTTTCTGCATTTACTTCACCATAAAACTTTTGCAATTCAAACTTAACATCAAGTTTAAGAAAATGACTTTTACCCGTGTTCTTGATTTTGTGAGTATGATGTACTGAAGAGGATGTAGAGGTTGATGAAGATGAAGATGAGGGTGATGATGGTGAATTTCCACTGTCTCCACTTCCTCCATTACCCTTCTTGGATTTATCTTCATCATTATGGCCTCCTGACGATCCTTGTCCTTCCTTGTGAAGTTTGGATCCTTCTCCTTCTAGTCTTTCATTCCTTTCTTGATAAAGGACTCTCACCATTTCTGTCAAATCAAGGAATGCTTTTCTAAACACCCTTTCTTCCTCTTTAGGATTAATTTCTTCATTGATTTCTCCTTCCCTTGAATACATGCTTATGGCTTCTTATGCTTCTCTTGGAGGTGAAATTGAAGGTGGATATAATGGCACTATTTCCCTCCTTGGCTGAGGATTACTGTAAGTCCTTGCCAATTGACCTCCTCCTCTCTTAAGCTTCAGCCTAGTAAGCATAAAAAACCTTGCAAACAGTTAAACAAACCTTGCACAAGAACAATACAAAGATTAAAACTATAGCTCTGATACATACTTCATCTAAATGGATTGTATTAGTTATGTTGTGCTAAGTATCCAAAAATTAGTATTAATGTGTGCATACGGTTCTCCTTAAATTGCAGGTTAAACAAATAGTTTTGGATTTGTTAATCAAATTTCTATGTGAGCATTGATTAAGTATTTTAAATGTTTATCGTTGTACAACAATAAAGAACAGAGAAATAAACTTCACAAAGCACATTACTCAGCAAATTGTTGAAGCAGTTCACCCCTCCTGGCTACATCTGCTGGTCCAGCTCCCAATGGCATATCCCTCATGTATTAATTTGCTCAAAATGTAAGTACAAGTCAAAATAAGCCTCAATTGGAAAAAATCTCTATAAAATCAGCTTCAGAAGGTATGAATTAGCCAAATTTGACTATTCATTTACGTAAAACAGATAAAGAAATCCCAATACACTGCCTTCTCCATGATGGCCCTGATGGCCCTGATGGCTCCTTGATATTCCTTGAAGCTAAAAATATTGAATATTGCCTCTATTCGACCTGAAACATGTGCCAAATTATTCAGAATGTCGAAAATACCCAAAATTGACTATTTTTGCACCTCATTTGGTCGAAAACTGAAGGAGTTATGGAATTTTTTTTTTTTGCACAATATCCTTTGAAAAAATCCTCCAAAACTGGAGGAACTCCAGTTAGAGGCATTAAAGATGGCATATTCCCGAAATTGGAGTAAATGCACCCCAAATTAGGCGAACAATTTGAACTGGAAATAACTGTTAAGTGGGGCAGTCACATGGTGACTGTCACCCAAACCGCCTTGGAAACCGCGTCATAACTGTTACAAAAGTCGTTACAATAAAAGTTTTAAAAATTTTGTCACATGGGTTATGATTTTTCATAACCATTGGTTGCCTGTGGGTTGAGGCCTTTAATGCCAAGGTTTTTAGCACGTCGGTCTTATGTTATCGTGGAGGGCTAGCCCTTATATTTTTTTCTGTCGATTAACAATTCAAACCACAAATCAAACTCGTGTGCCATATCGGTTAAGAACTAACCCACAGACAAGCTGGTCGGGTCTTTGAGCTGGCCATCGGTTGACTCGGTTTCAAATCTTGTAGACTATGCAAAATTTTTGTTAGACCATCCATCTCTAGTCTGGGGCCACGTGGTGGCCTCCGGGCCTGCCATGTGGTAGCTTGTGATAAGCCAAAATTCCCCAAAGTCAACCCAACCTCCAACCAACTATTGCCACTTGTTAGAAAATAATTCACCCTCCATGGAATATTTCGAGGAATATTCTCAGAATATTCCTTGGAATATTCTTCTTTTTTCCAAATTTAACAAAGTCAAACTTGGTCAACATATTTTGGAGTTTACTTTCTTTACAAACCTTCATAACTTCTGCATACAACCTCTATTTTGTGAACCATTCATGGCGCCAAAATCAGAGCGAAGAGACCTTTCTGGTCATTCAGATTGCAACTACTTCTGAGCACTTTCATTTTTTAGCATTTTTCATAACTTGGACATGATCTCGTGATCAACGCTACTGAGGATAGATTTTTCATACTACAACTAGCACCATCAAAATACCCAACAAATGGTTCCAAAGATGCAAACTTGTGCAATGAAATGTAAAGTGGATTATTAACTTCAAGAAAAATATAGAAAAACAAAATAAGACAGTAAATTCAAATCAAAATCATATATACAATATAATACAATAGTTTACTACACTCATGTTTAAGCATAGTAATGTTTCAAATACAACCCATTTCGAAGTTGCGCCAATGGAATTCCATCATAATCTACCAACTCGTAGGCACCCTTAGAAAGAACTATTTTGACAATATATGGGCCATGTGATAACGGCTCAAATTTTCCTATACCTATTACATCAGCTTCATGATCATAAAGTAAGATCAGGTCACCCTCCGAGAAGATGCGAGGCTCGACATGTTGGTCGTTTTGCGCCTTGATACATTGCTTATGCGCTTCGTTGGACAATGCGGCTTCACGACATGTTTCATCAATATGGATGAGGTTAAAAATACGCACTTCTTCAATAGAGGTGTTCGGTAACAAGTCAACGATGAGTTTTAATGACGGTATTTCACATTGGATGGGAAAGATAGCTTCCAGACCATACACCAATTGAAAGGAGGTAAATCTGGTTGCGTTTCTCACCGAGGTTTGGTATGCCCACAAAGATGAGTACATGATCAAATTCCAATTTCATTTATGAGCTCCTATCATTCGTTGAAGCATTCGTTTAAGAATATTGTTAATAGCCTCAACTTGTCCATTGGATTGTGGATAATAAGGAGTAGAAATATCATGCGACAGTCCTAATTTGGTAGTATCCTCATTCATCATGTGATTGCGAAAGTGCTTACCATGATCCATGACAATAGCCTTTGGAACACCAAACTGTGAGATGACATGATTGCAAAAGAATAATGCAGTTTTTTTGCCTAAGTTATTGATGTAGGCATCGCTTCAGCCCACTTGGTAAACTAGTCTACTGTGACAATAACATAACCATACCCCCCGGATGAACGAGGGTTTTAGGTCATGAAGTCAATTCCCCATTTTGAAAATGGTCCCACAACGATAACAAGATGCATCAACACTGGTTGTTTGTGGATTTTACGATCAAATATTTGGCACGCATGACAACTTCTGACTGCGAGGATGCAGTCGCGAAATATGGTAGGCTAAAAGTAACTGACACAGAGTATATTTTGCATAGTAGCATATCCAGACAAGTGTCCACCACAAGCCCCAACATGACAATAATTTAGAACCTTCTCAACCACCTCATGATTGAGGCACCCCCTTAAAATTGTAGCGACAACACGACAATAATGTTTATTGCCAACGATCAGATAATCTTTGGCTTGATATCGAATACTTCGTTGTTGAGAGTGAGAGGTATCAGGCCGAAAAGTCTAGATTTGGAGATAAATGATAAAATCCCCATACCAAGGATTAGATGATTCGGTTAGAAACAAAGACTCATCAAGAATTGATGATTTCGATGTAGTAGCAGTACTATCTGAGGGAAGGTCGCAGAGAAGCTCAACCAAAACTAAATACTTATTTGCCTTGGATTTCATGAATTCTAAATCAAATTCCTATAAAATGGCGTTCTATTTTGAATATCCCCCCCCCCCCCCAACATTTGAAGTGATAGAATGTAAGTCATAGGGTTGCAATCCAAAATGACAATGGTCTTCTGGAATAGGATATAATGTTGAAATATTTGGACAACTTTAATGGCTTCCAAGGTGAGATTTTCGACGTATGAATTCTTCACTTCTGTATCATTGATATTACGACATAAATAATATATCAGATGTTATATCACATCTTCTTCTTGGACCAATACCATAGCAATGGTCGTATCAGCCGCGGAGATATATAATAAATAATCACTCTGATAATTGGGGGGATACATTAATGACGCCCGAACCACTGTATCCTTGACAACATTAAAAGAAGTTTGTGCAACCTTATCCCAGTGGAAGGGAATCCCCTTTTTCAAGAGCAAAGTAAATCCTTTAGCCATTTCAGTGTAGTTGGGTATGAACCTCATTAGGAAGTTAGCATTTCCTTGAAGTTTCTGTAACTGAGGAAAATTTGATGGTGCAGGAAAATTAAGAATGGCCTGGACCTTCAGTGGGTCGATTTGAATTCCGTATTTTGAGACGATGAATCCTAGAAAATGACCAGAACCAGCACAAAACACACATTTACATGGATTGAGGCATATTTTGTAGTGTTGGCAGCATAAAAAGATATCTCTCAAATGCATCGGGTGATAGTCTGGTTTTTTGAATGCGTGGGTAAATCGTCTAGATAAGGTTGAGCAATGTGCTTGATGTCATTGAAAGTATAATCCATTGCACTTTGAAATGTTTCCCAAGTGTTCTTTAAACCAAATGGGAGATTTTGATAAGCGAATGTGCCCTAGGGACAAATGAATGATGTCTTATATTGGTCCTTTGGGCGGATATTGATTTGATTGTAGCCAGAAAATCCATCCATGAACGAAAAAATTTCACATCTGGCACAATCGTCAATAATCTGGTCGATAAAGGGAGTAGGATAGTTGTCTTTTGGAAAATAAATACTGACATCCTAATAATCGACGCACACTCTAATTGTCCCTTGTTTCTTCATAACAGGAACAATATTGGAAACCCAATTAGTAAGCAAAACAGGGTAAATGAAACCAGCACACAAAATAAATTCAACTTCTACTTTAATGGCAATAGCCTTCTTCGGATGAACAAGATGAAGACATTGACGTACCGGTCTGACATCAAGGTACATTTTAATGGTGTGTTCAATGATACTAGTATCTATGCTTGGAATTTCCTTATAAGACCAAGCAAATATATCACGGAATTCACAGAAGAGAGAGTGATAAATTTCGAGTTCTAATGGAGAACAAGACACGCCGACATGAATGTTTTCTACAGTGTCGGGTTTGGTCGAAATATCAATAGAAATGGTTTCCTCAATATTAGATAAGTTTCGCTCGGATTCGATTGCATTAATATGAAAATAGTTTGAAAAAAAAGTTTTGATCGATGGGTGATCTAGTTCAATAAGATTATCTTCTTCGTAATTATGAATATGGGAACAATGATGATGATCTTCCCATGGTTCTCCTTCTGGAATCATGGATTCCAAAATTCTCTCATCAGTCAAGAATGTGGATGAAAAGGATCAGATGGAGTACCAAAATCTAATGAACGATTGACCCAAACGATCGACGACGATGATTTTAGATTCATCGCCCAAGCCATGTAGATTGATTGCTATACTAGCTAAATTGGGTTGGGCGGCAGAAATTCATCCAACGTAAAACTTCATAATCATATGTAAGCTTCCTTAAGCTAGATGGAGTGGAATATATCATGTAGCAGTTCTCTATACTTGCAATTTATGCCGATGTCGCAGGCGGCGGTAATGCAAAGGTTAACATTAGGGAAGAATCCTTTAAGAGTCCCACACTAATGTTTTGAAGTGATAGTTGGGGTGCGTGAAATAACAGAAAAATTCTATTTACCTGGGAACGAGAGGCAAAGAAGGAGAGTTTATTAATGATTGTAATAGCACCTTTATGAGGAAAGGCGGTCATCCTAAAATAAGTAGCGATGATCACAGTCATAGCATATACCCATTGCCTTCCGAGTAAAATTTTGTAGTCAAGGGGTCCATCAACGACCTCAAATTCAAAATTTACTATTTTTCCCCCTAGTTCGACATGTAGGTTATTGATGATACCGCAAGGCTTATATGTACGACCATCAAAAGCTTTCAATGTTGTAGGAGATTGAGATAGGCATGGTGATCCAAGTGACTTCCAGAAGTTTAGAGACATAATGTAGGTAGATTCTCCCTCATCAATAATAGTACGATGAACGAGATGATTGAGAACATTTACTTGGATGGAGAATTCAAATTCTGCTGGTAACTGCGACACATAGCCCCTATGATTAAAGACTACAAGATTAGAATCTACCGGATGGATTCCACCAATTGGGACAACAAAGCCTTCTTTTGGGAGGGACAATTTTGAAGTACCTCAAGCATCGACATAGCTGAAGGGGATTGAGCCAAACCTTCAACTATATTATAATTTTGAGTAGCTCGGGCTCGAGGATTGAATATTGATTTATGAACGACTCCCTTCGGTGGCTTTATTGTTAATCAGGAATAGAAGTTGGCGGAATAGATTCCATGAATGGAGTCGTGGTCAAGGTAGTAGGTTGAACAGTAGCCTCACTACTATAATAATTATTACGCGTTGACACCAAAACATTATTTTTTGGCTTCGTGACATATAGAATAAGTAGTTGGGAACTAGAAGCTGGATCCGTAGCAACCACATTTGTGTCTGGATTCAAAAATGGATTTGTCAACACAATAGATGCATGCAAGGTCTTAATTAATTTTGAGACTTTAGCGCAGTGAGGAAAATCTCGAAAAATTTACCTCATTACATATTATGCAAGGGTAACGAGGTTTCTGATTGTTTCCAGTTTGTTGATGAAATGATCTTTCCTGCGGGGTTGAATTTTGATTTTTCTTCGCTTTCCCCTTTTTCTTACTTCCGGGTTGCTTTTCACTTTTTCCTTTGTCAGATGACACTGCATGAATTTTAGAAGAAGGTGCAAGATCGGATGCAGTAGAGTGATGTGTTCTTGCAGTACCGATCATACTGTTGTCAGAATGAGAGTCCTTAGAAGGAGGAGGAATAGTAAAATTAGATCACGGCGCGTTGGGAATTTTCTCATAGAGCATGCTAGACTAAGCATAAATAAAATATAAGTAATGGGCACGAGCAATGACCTACTCTTCAGTGACGAAGCCACCCTTAGCCACATCCTCAGTGATATATGGCGGCAAGGACTTTATGAACCACTCAGCAAGGAGTTGATCAGAAACAAATTTTTTGACCATTCTATGAAAATGACACCACTCATGAATATGATCAGAAATGTGAGTAGCATTAGTCTATTTGAAATTGGTCAAGAGTTTCGTTCCAGTTTCATATCATATGGGTAACTAGAAGTGGGTCAGAAAGGTAGTAGCTAAGGCAGTGAAATTGTCAAATGAAGGTCATGGTAAATCAATGTGCCACTTCGTGGCTAGACCAGTGAGAATCCGCTAGAAAATACGTAGTCGACGAAGTCATAATTTAGGGAGTTGGATGAACACCACAAGTGATAAGTCATAACATGCGTCGAAAGGTATTCCCCAGGGTTTCCATTGAACTTAGGAATATCCAAGGGTAATTTATGTGGTATCACTGACCACCAAGGAGCATAGTTGATTGGATCATTGGTAAGCCAGTTTAAATCAGGTAATTCTAAACTTGCAAAAAAATGGCAACTGTCGATTTAAGTCAGGTTGAGCATAACCAGGGTATGATGGAATTTCTTGGGAAACAAGCCTTTGAGCACTAGCATAAGGAATTTGTTGTTGGTAACCCAGATATGGGTTGTTTTGATAAGAAAACACTTGAGGATTCTGTTGACCAAAACCTAGGCAAGATACTTGTTGTTGGAATGATTGTTGTGGCATCTGCGCTTGTGGCTGCCAAGGTGTTTGTCCACCAAAATTATAGCCCAAAATAGAATATCATGGACCCGTTTGAGAATAGGTAAGACCCAGTTGTGCCTATGGCATCCCATAATGAGGTAATCTAGCTTGTGAATAAATAATTCTGGATACAAGTGGTTGTTGTAAACCAGCCGAAGGAGTTGGAGTTTGAGGGCCCAATACTTGAGGTTATTGAATTGAAGGACCCGCCTCAGACGGTTGAGGTACAACACTCTGAGCCTATAACAGAGGTAAATATGTATTAGCAATTGGAGTAGATTTTGGTTAAACAGGTTGAAACAAGTTGATATGAATGCACAACCATTTGTGGTTGAATGGGCAGGATAGGCTACCATTGAAAAAAAATCATTCCAAAATTAGGGTGACCTATAACGAAGGAGTACTGTCAAACTGGGTGACCATAGGTTGCCACCTAGCATGAGAAGTATAATAAGATGGAATATATTTTTCTCCAAATGTTGGGAGTCCAGTTGAGATTGTACTAGATGGAATATACCCAGATGGACCAACTTGATATTTCAATGAAGATGTATATAAAGGATCAAGTCATTCAGTACTCATTAGATATGTACAAGATAGAATACTAGATGATGACATGGGTGAAGTACATAGGTTTGAGGATGCATCAGAGAAGGTTCTAGATAAATATTGGTAACCAAGTGGGATTCCAGGGCCACCATATAGATGTGACTCTGGTGATGTGGTGAACATCGACAGGGTAGAAACAATAGATGTTGTCACAATTGTAATAGATGGTACAGCCAGAGATTTTGACTTAACCATGGTCATACGACCCAATGTATACACTACACGATCTACGAGAAATTCAATTAACACAAGATCAAATAAATAAGTGTGATGTGAATGAGGAAAATAATCGTAAAGATAAAGCTCCTCCCCAAAATGAGTTGGCGTTGAAGGTATTTTGTCTTGTGGTATTTCTTCAATCGAGATCAAACCGGGTGGAAGGATTTTTTCGTCAAGCCCAAGATATATTTCAGGTGGTTGAATACGTGATATGGGAGACTCAATGGCTACGATTAACTATGGACCAACCGATACAGGAACAACTTCAGGTTGCTCGACTTCGATATCTAAATGTTCTGGTAAAAGAACGACAAGATCCAGATCAACTTCTAGTTGAACAACATTGGGTTCAAGAGGTATGGTATCACTAATTGGATGGATTGTGACCACATGTAGCTATGAGTACTCTGTATCGAAAACAATAGATGAACCATGATTTGTAGAAAAAATTCGAGACGACTCTAGTATATGTGAGGATGATGTCACACTAGAGGTACTGACAGTACTGCTTTCAGTAGAATGATGTCATCTTCACCGACCAGAAATGGCTTCCGGTGGTAAATATTGTTTAAGTTCTATTCTACGCGAACGATGGGGAAAGGGATGTTCTTCTTCCACAATGACTGATTGATTTTATGACAAAAAGAAATAAACAAAATAAAAGGGGAATTCTAGGCAAAAGGCTTGCTAAAAAATTATATATTATAGAGCAATGAAACACATAAAATATGTGGAAAAACAAAAACACACAAAACACATAAAACCAGAGAGACATAGATATATTTGGTTCACCTAGTTTGGGCTATGTCCACCTCAAACAGCCAATCCTTCCTTTCTATTATCCAACAAAATGAAGAGACACAACCTACAGTAGATCCATTGTAATATCCTTTGTTCTCTCTCACAGTCTCCCTATCTGTTTCTCACTCTGAGAATACACACACAACACACAGCCGTAATAAAATACCCTCATACAAAGTGAGGGGTTACCTTCTAGGGCAAAAAACCCTAAACTAAACATAACTTCTACCATCAGAACATCTGCCTAAGAAACGGCTCAGATTGACTTTACTATACTTTTACAAGGCAATTTTACATCTATTTTTAGCTTCAGGGGCGCTGCCCCCGAAACCCCCCACCATGGGGGGGCTCCATAAAGTCGCAGTCGTGCCCCCCTGGACGCCCCAGGTGTTAGCCATCTATAAATTCTGTTATATCCAATGACGGCTAAAAATATTCTTGGGCTTTCAAGAAACAATTTTTTATGAAAACTTTGTGAGTTCTTGAAAGTCCACTGTGCTCATTATCCACAAGAAATCATTTCACTGATAACTTCACTCAAATTATTCAAGTAGCCCTGCTGTTATCAAAAGAAGACGGTTTTCAAGCCACCCTTTCCATCGTTTCAGCTTCATAATTTCCTCCCAAGTTTCTCCATTTCACTCATTATTTCACCTATCCTAACCACCCTTTCTTCTCTTCTAAAAAGGCCCCTTTTCCCCTTTATTTTTCCTCATTTCTTCTAAAAAACCATTTAAACCTTATAAAACTTCTTTATTTGGTTTAAATTCCTCTTTTTTATACCTATCAGAACCACTAAAAGGGCCCAAAACCCACTTTTTAGTCCTATCTCCGACCCTTTTATTACAATTAGGCCTTAAGCCCTTTCAAGCTTAAGCCCTCTGCCCACTTTCCTTCAAAAAACCACACCCCCACGCTTATCTTAAGCCCCCATCTCTTATATTTTACCCTCCGCCATTTTCCTCCCCGATATAATCCTCACCATCGATCTTAAAATTTCTGATGGTGATCAGTCTTTTTCTTCTTCCCCTTTGCAAAGCCATTCCTTGAACTCCTTTGTTTGTTTATCCCTCCATTAACCACAGTCGTTGATCTATTTTTATCTAACGATCACCATACTCCTTCACCATTTGACCCCACCCAAAATATTTTCACTACCAACAAAGAAAATTATGTCACCACCTGTCCCCACCATTCCTCGTGACCGCACACCTTCCCCCCATCGCATTCATCATCCACTGTAGATCTGGCTCCCATAGATCCGACAGCCCACAATAATTTTCGCGCACACTTGACAAAATGATTTAGAATCCCATTTCAACGTGAAATAGGCGGTTTTGGGTTGGACAGGTGTCATCCAACCAGTAGTATCACGTCTTTCAAGCCCTTTACCGCTTACCGCCCAACCCCTGCATGAATACCGCCCTGGTATGGTGCAATATCAATTACCTCCATTTCGCGCCCGATTCAAATTTAAACCTTGTTCTTCTTGGTTTTCATAAGGGAACCCTCCTCTGTGCATTCTCCCTCCTCTGCATCCCTCCTCTGCCCTCACCAATGCCTCTGTAAGCAGTTTTAATCCAAATCGCAGGTTTTATTAATATGTTTCATGTTGAGTTGCAGGTTTAATGGCGGCCGATTATGCAGGCCGTCCCACAGCAAATCCAAGTTGCAAGAGCCTAGGATGATGATCCTCAGGGCTAGATAAACATAAAAGGGACCTAGGGTTCAATGCTCAAAGTTTTATCAATGTCTCATGAACACTGGTTGATTATCAAAACCCCCAGCGTGGAAGCCAAGCCACCTGTACACAAAAGAAAGATAATAAATATTAGTGAAGATTAAAGTTAAGAGAAGATAAAAGGTTAAAGTCAAAATTCAGAAAATCAATAACTTAACCAGCATGTTTCGAGGATAAAGCACAGTTTGAAGACAAATTAATTTAAAAGGTAAAAGAGTCAGCAAAGTGACAAAAAGCAGAAGATGATGAAAGAAAGGCCAAAAATCATTATCAAAGGCCTAATCAAATTTTTAAAGTCATAATTAGACAGATCAGCAAGAAAGAATGCTTTGAATGACAAATAATTGAAGCAATTACTCCTCCAAAAGATGAAATGCCACCTGCAAGCCTATTTTCCCCAAAAAACACACAAAAGTTATTACAAATCAGAGATATTTCAATGAAGTAGCTCAGAAGTTATTTCCATCTTGCCAATTAAGCCTAAAAGTCAAACATTCCAAATAAGTAGTTCAAAAAGTTAATGCAACATTCATTATGCAGAGTTAGACTCTTAAATACATTTTTCCTTGGGCCTTGCATGGTCTCAAAGGTCAAAAAAATTTACTCTGTCATAAATGAACATTTAAGACCCCTTCTTTCACCCCACCTCCTCATTTATCTATAAATACTGTATGAGGAACTCATCGTAAAGGGTTGGATTATTATTGAGTGTTGGGTTGTCATTCGTTGTTGTTGAAGAGATGTTGAGTAGTTAAAGAATACTAGGCTAGATAGAGAAGTTTTTGAGCTGTAAAGACCTGCTGGACTCGGAGTATGTAAATGGTTTGAACATCAATAAAACAAGTTGATTCACAGGATCCTGGTCTATGTTAATGGTGATGTTTTTCCTCACTATTTTTTTTTTCTCCATATGTTTTCATTCTGTCCATTTTCTTTGATAAAAAACAGAAAATTTAGATTAGGATTTACTGTCAAAGGTACCCTATTTCTGTCTGAAAGCTTTATCTTTATGTTTTCTTCTGAAAGATCTGATTGAAGGATTCTTCATTGCCTTTAGTTTTATTCTAGCTTGTTGTTTTAAGAATGATTCAATAGAGTATAACCAGGGAAATGTTGGTGAGCCCATATCCTTCTGAGTAAAACTTGAGATATTGTTTTTAAATCTTTTCCAAAGTATGTTGAGTAGAGTCTAAACCAAGGAAGTCTATGGTATGCTCTGTCCTCTGGTCTGCCTTCAATTTTTTTTTGGAAAGATCCCTTGAGAGTATGCCAAAAGCAGATTAGATTATTTATGTTTTATCTTAGGCTGTTCTCTTTGTTATCTTACATGTTTTTTTTTTCTTCTGAAAGTAGTCTTAGGATTACTGGATTGTTGTCTTAAAAGTTTTCTTTAATAAAATTCTGGCCAAAGAAGCCTATGGTTTTCCCTGTCCTTTGGATTTCTTCAAACAGTTACTTTGAAATGCTTTTTCTTGTTTAGTGGAGCTAGGAGATTCTTAATTGACTATAGATTTTCTTCTTTCACAACACTTTAATGTTCCATTTCACAACTTAATCTAAAATATCCTTTAATCTATATGACTTGCCCTATGGAAACCCTTGAAGAATTGTTGTACAATTAAATCTTTTTGTGACTCCATAGCTCTCATGACCTATCTGTCTAGCTAAAACATTATTTCAATCTGCTCTCACCTTCACCCTTCAAATGACCTTCTCAGTTAATAATACCCAACCAAAACAAAACAAGTTCCTAAGAGCTTCCTAAATAGCCTAATATCATAAACAAAGAATAAAGATATATCCTTTAAAAACACATATAGAGAGATCCCTCTCTGAATCCAGGAAGGCTAGGTCCTAGGATTCCAAAGTGGTTCTGATGTGGCCCCTGAAGTGTTTATACTTTCCATTCTTGTAAATCACAGGGAGCCAACTCCAGGAAAAATTTAATTACGGGTGGCGTTTCCGCCCCATTAAGGTATAGGGGTCCAACACTGTGATACAAATAAACAAGATAATCAGGCTCCACACCCAACAATATCCCACTTGGAGACTGATTGTAGCAACTCCACCACTGATTCATTTGTTGGACAATGACTCCTCTTTGGACCTGGTTGTTTCTCATCTTCATCATATCTGCAGGATTATGGCTAGTGTGTATCTTTTCCAGCTTCAACTATCCATCTTCCAATACTGACCATATGAAATGGTACTTGAATTGTATGTGTTTAGTCCTGGAATGAAATGCTGAGTTCTTTGCAAGATGAATGGAACTTTGGCTATCAATGTATAAAGTGCCGATATCATGCTTCTTACCCAATTCATCCATAAACCTTTGTAACCAAATCATTTCTTTACTAGCCTCTGTAGAAGCAACATACTCTGCTTCTGTTGTTGAAAGTGCAACGACACTTTGGATTTTTGAAACCCAACTAACAGTTTTTCCACCTACAGTAAATACATATCCTGTAGTGCTCCTCTTTTTATCTCTGCCACCTACCATATCTACATCAACATATCCCTATAGAGCAATGTTTGAACCGCCAAAGCATAATTCTTGATTTGTGGTACCTCTCAAATATCTGAGAATCCATTTCACTGCCATCCAATTTTCTTTCCCTGGATTGTTCATGTACTTGCTTACAACTCCCACTGCATGTGCAATATTAGGCCTTGTGCAGACCATTGCATACATTAAGCTTCCAACTGCTGATGCATATCGAACTTTAGAAAAATAGTCTATTTCTTCTTGGGTCTTGGGGCACATCTCCTTACTAAGTTTGAAATGGCTGGCAAAAGGTGTGCTAACTAGTTTTGCATTCTGCATATTAAATCTTTTCAACACCTTTCGTATGTACTCATTCCGAGACAATGTTAATTTGCGATTTTTCCTGTCTCTAATTATTCTCATACCAAGGATTTGTTTTGCAGCTCCCAAATCCTTCATTGCAAATGAATTTGCCAATTTTCTTTTGAGCACATTTATTTCCTGCATGTTAGACCCTGCAACAAGCATGTCATCTACATACACTAACAATATAATATAGATGGTGTTAGTTCCCAAATCCACCCTAGGCCGAAATAAGGCAGAAGAAGGACAACACTAAACCACGCTCAGCGTCGTAGCTAGCCCTACGAGGACAGGAGAGGGCTCTCTCCGGGTCAATATCAATGAAAATATTATAAGGGGCTTGAGATGACTAAAAAAACAACTGATATTAGGCTAGATAAACAAATAGGAGGGTTTTATTTTGATTTTTAGGGGTTTTTGTTGGAAAAAGGGAAAAACAATTTTGGGCTTGGGGATGAGGCCAAATTCTTGCAGAGTTCAAGTTGGGGCGAGGTAGGCAACGGCTTTGATGTCTGAGATCAAATGAATGGATTGAAAAGAATGCTGAGGAGATGAAGAGGGCAATATAGTGCAAGGATCCTCTTCAAACTGATGAAAAACATATAAAACTAAACAAAAGTCTAAGGTAGAGCACCAGCAAATCAATGAATTCTACCTCAATTACTCATTTGCTTAATTCAGAAGCATAGAGAAGGGAAATTTAAAACATATAACATTAATGAAACTTTCAATAAAATGAGAAGAACATCACCAAAACTAAGAAGCCACAAGGATCCCAACAAGTACTGCAAAACTCTGGTCTTTCCTTTGCCAAAAACTGAAAATGGATATACAATGAGGTGCCAAACTTTTTCCAAGAGTCCAACCCTGAAAAGGTCTCAGAAAATACAATATATAGACCATCCTAACCCCATCCCATGCCTCTAGGGGTAGATCTCATCCTTCTAGGAGCTGTTTCAACCAATTCTAAACATGGAGCTAAAATCTAGGCAGCCAAACAACTTGCCTCTATATGCTAGGAAACTGATCCATTCACTCAATTTTCACTTTTTAGTGAATGAATCCTCTAGAACAAGTAAAAACATGCCAAATTTACATCATGGTTACCAAATTACATCAAGAGAGATCAATCATCACATGAAAAAGTAAAACTAGTCAAAAGTGGGCGAATTTCTGAGCTGAACAGTGAAATTTGGGCAAAATTCCTCTATGCGTCGCGCTCAATTCCCTATGCGTCACGCCAATTTGGAGGTGATTTTGGGGCACTTCCTAAAGTCCAAATTGAGCTCATGATAGCTCGTTGGAAATCCCTAGATGTCTTCTATCCAACCCAAGTGGAATTTTTCAATTTGGATGTCATTTTCCCCTCCAAAAATGCAATCTCCAAAGACTGGTTCCTGCTGGTGAAAAATTGGCAGAAAGGCCATTTTTGGAGTGTTTTTGGCCCTTTAGACAGCCCAGAATTTGATGAAATGCTTCGGCCATTCCTGAAAATACATAATATACCATGAAAAATCCAAAAATTCAAATTTTTCCTCCACAAGATGTCCCAATCATAAGCGCGTGTCAGGAGGCGCGACGCGTTGGGCAGAAAAACCTGTTTTGCAACCAAAATTTTCAAAATGACAAAATATTCTCCAAATTTGCTGAAATTTGGAGTGAAGGTCTCCTATCATGTCTCATGCTCAGCCAAGGAAGCATCAACCAAGATTCGGAGTGGATCCGGCCTCTTTCGACATTTCAGTGCCTTTCTCAACCTTGCTTTTAGGATCTTCATTTTTGCTCTGCAAACGTGTGTACGGGCCCAATAGTGAGTCTTCATGTGTCTGAGCATGTCTTTTTCCCTATTGGCCTTCGCCAAGAGCTTCTCCAGATGAATTTTGACGTGCGTGAGGCAAGTCTCTCGCTCAACCGGTGTCATGTCACCTGGTCTCTTCCGGGCCAATGCACGGTCTTCACGGATTTGCTGCAACTCTATGAGTGTGTGCTAATCCTCCAGTTGTTTATTACGCTGCTCCAAATAATGTATAACCCATTGAGCTCTCTGCAATTTCACGGTCAAAGAGTCAATCTCAGCCTTTTGTTCCTGGATTATCTCTTTCAGCTTTGAGCTAGGAGAGCTCGCATCAACATCGATCAAAACAAAATCAGTATCTTGGCCTCCTGAGGGGCCCTCATCGTGCATAGGCCTCTTGCCTCTGTCCTGAACCTGTACCTGTGCTGATGTTGAAGGTGAGACCCCTTCCACGCCATGTGGAGATAGTACACGCACTGCTGATGAAGATAAAGAGACCCCTTCCACCCCTGGTGGAGATAGTACTCGTCGTGCTGCTGCAAATAAGGCTCTATGGCCTCTCTGATATGTCACACACACTGGAGCACCGATAGGATCAGTCTCAGGAATCTAAAACTGATGTGAAGGCTCTGCCTCATCATGACCAACTCGGGAGGAGGTTGGGGCGCTGCAAAGAAATCACGAGAAATGAACTCATCCCACGAGGTGCCCTGTAATCCAAGCTGATGCACTACGATGATTTTGATGAGCGCATAATGATAGATGTTGTTATGCTGCTGCTCCGGAGTCTTCTTCTGCACAAGGACCGTCATTCGCTCTATGTTACGGTACATGAAATATGGAATGCTCATCATCCGCACTCTCGTGAAATGCATCAACAGTCGAATGTGATACGCATACAAGCGTGAAAAGCGACCTTCACAACTGAAGTATCTAATGATCAGTTTCATCAATGGTGCATAAGACTCCTGCAGAAATCGAAATGGAAATACCCTGCTCAACTGCCTCAAATATCCAGGTCTGATATAAGGCTCATAATATGCTCTATCCAGCTGCTGTCTCTTATTCCACTCCTCACCAATGTTCGGTATCCAAGTAGCATCAGAAATAGTCTCTGGTGTCAAAGTGAAGTTCACTCCCGCAAGATTTACATGACCATTATGCAAATGTAGGACAAATAGGCGAGCTAACTCATGATGATGCTGAGTTTGGGCAATCATCTCACAATACTGGAAGCATGACTGATGCTGAAAACAATCCATTGCAAGCGGACAGGCCTGCAATTGGGTCAAAGAAGTGGGCTCCTCCCTGACATGCCTGCCACTTTTATGAGATCTCCTCGGCACATTAAGCTCAGTAGATGAATCACTGTCTTGCTCATATCCCTGCTCATATGGTGAATCTGTCTCTGACATGGTGCTGAAATGTGTTTGTCAACTGTATGCTTGGTTGGTTACAAAATGAGAAATTTGGTGTATTTGTTTTAATGCCAAATGTTTCACATATATATCAAGGTGCTATAAGAAAACATCACAGTGGGAAAAATACTGTCAAATGAGTTTCAAGTGTGAAGACAGCCACTATTTGAGGGACTTAGGAATCTGGGGATTTATAAGCAATGGGAATGAGTGATAATGATGGGGCAGTTTTTAGGGATAGGAGTGCAATGAAAAAGTATACTTGGGTTAAAGTGAAATCAAGGATATTGAAACAGTCCTTAAATCTTTGGTAATCAGGATTTTATCAATGCTATGAAGTGATGGCAAACAATAGGGTTTAAGGCTTACCACATGGGAACAAAAGGAAATGAAGGATATGAGACAGTGGTATAACAATGGGACTGTGCTATAATGTGACAACACTAGCAGTGATAACAATGATAAAAAATGACAAGAGTACACATATCAATGAAATGAGAGTTTAAGCACCAAAATTTCAAGTTTTTAACCATCTCCTTTCAAACCCTTGGGAGAAAATTGTGAAGTGGATATAGGGTTAAGTCTTTCACCATTAAACACTTGAAATTCTCCTTTTCAACACGCAACAAACACACCCTAAAATCAACAAACATACTCTGTCAACTTACTTGGAGGCAAATGAGCTGATTTGAAATGAGTTTTGGTGAAGGAGGATAAGTTTTCGGCCTTGGGGCTCTGTGCGCCGCGCGCAAGCCCAATGCGTCGTGGCCTTTGGGTGCGCCGCGCCTGTGGCAATTTCCACTGTCAATTTCGGCTCTATGCGCCGCGTCATGTTATGCGCCACGCCCTATGCCAACGCGTCACGCAACCTTCAACTCACACAGTCGGCATCTCTCAATCACTGTTTGGTCTCCAACTTTGAAATTCGCCTTCTCAATGAGATTTTCTAAATGAAACTTGTTGGAAATGAATAAATAGCCTTGAGAAATATCTTGAAAAGAAATGGCTTTGATTTTTACTTCTTCAAAACCCATTTTGTAATGTTATTTTTATTTTGGCACTTTGTCATTTAATCAAACTCTATCTTTTGTCTTTTCACTGATTTTCTGAGTTTGGACTGATGAAATTAGTTGATTTTTGCAGGGATGTTGGCATTAAACTTTGGCAAAGGAAAACCAGAGTCTTCTTTGAAGTCTTCATGGCGGAAAAATACATGATTATTACAACAACAAAAAAAATCGACAATTTCTTATTCAAAACAGAGTTTTGAACAAGAAATGTCGTCAAACATTTTGGATAATAAAATTTTGAACTAAGAACTTATTGGAAATCATCCTCATGGCCTGCGGGCATTATATGACATTTCAGAAGACCGAACCCTAGACTCAGAAACTAAAATGACTCTTTTTGACCAAAATAGCATTTATGACTGCAAATGACTTAAAATGAACTTTGATGATTTTGGAGAAATTTTGACTAACCCAGCAGGTATAAGCATGAGGGAAACAAGAAAACCAAACCCTTCCATTAGTCAATGGCATGCCCCTAACGAAATGCAGATGAATGAGCAAAATGAGACACCTAAACAATGAAATGCAATAAGAGGAATGATCTCTGACAAAGGGCTGTAAAGACCGACTCTAACATTGGCTTCAATGGGGATGGTAGCTCCTTGGAGGTGCCAAGAACGGCAGATCTTTGGGAGAGAAGACCAGTGTCTTATCCATTGGGCTATGTAGTCCATTTATTTGACAAAACAACTCAAGACTGATAACTCAATTTATTGACTGAAACTGTAACTTAAACTGACTCAACTCTTAAAACAGAAATGACTGAAACAAACCGACTAAACAGAATCAACTAAAACTGAAATCCTTCTTCAGAATTATAGCCTTCACTTTAGGCCCCAGACTGAAGAAAAGACCACAGTGCACACTTACAATGAGATTTGAAATACATGATATGTACAATGACAATGATCAGCATAAAACAAATTAAAAATGGTAGCGCTTGAGCAGTCGACCATTGATCGGCCCTCCTGGACTGTCTTCACCGTTCATCTCCTTTAACAGAAAGGCGTTCTGAGCTCGATATGTTGCAATCTTGAATGGACCTTTCCAGATATTGTCAAACTTACCGTGTTTACCTTTGTCTTCATTCCTAGCATCCCACTTCAGTACTACCTCTTCCAACTGGAACTTATCTGCCTTCGCTTTCCTATCATATATCTTTTTTATTCTTTCCTGCAACTTGAATGTATTCTGGAAGACATCTTCTCTCGTTTGCTGCAAATGAATCATCTGATTTATCCTTCTCTGTATATGGCTTTCTTCACTACCAGCCTCCTGAAGAAGCTTGACTACCGGAACAGCAAGTGAAGTAGGAAAGACTGTATCTACTCCATAAACCAACTCGAAAGGAGACATACCAATTGACTTCTTTTGACTTACCCGATAAGCCCATAGTGCATTCACCAGCTTCTTATGCCAACTCTTCTTATTGATGTCCAGCAACTTTTTAATGATATTAACTAGAGACTTATTGTAAGATTCCGCCAAACCATTTCCTTGTGGATGGTAGGCGGTTGAATGCCCCAAAATGATTTTATACTTCGCACAAAACTCAATCATATTTCTTGATTTAAAAGCCGCTGCATTACCTGTGATCAATTTACTCGGGCAACCAAAACGGGACAAAATGTTGTTCTCAAGGAAAGAAATAATTACCGAATCGGTGGCTTGTCTTGTGGGCACTGCTTCGATCCATTTCGTAAAGTAATCGGTGGCTGTTAGAATCCATCTATGCTGTCCTGAGGAAGGAGGATGGATTTCCCCAATGAAATCCAAACCCCACTACTGGAAAGGGGCGCTTACCTCAATAGGCTTGAGTGGCAATGGCTGTAATTTCTGTCTTCCTTCGAAAATCTGGCACTCATGGTAGCCTTTGATTGTTTTATAGACATCAGCAAACAATGTCGGCCAATAGTACCCAGATCTCAAAAATTTTATTGGCAGTTTTCTTCCAAAAATGATGACCGCCGCAATCTCCTTTGTGAAAATCTTCCATTACCTTCTTCGCTTCTTCCTCCACCAAAAAATTCAATAACACACCACCTGGATCCTTCCAATAAAGTGCAGAATTCAAAATACAAAATTTTGCAGCCTTCAGTTTCAAGGTCCTACCTTTGTTTCTAGTCATGCCGGGCGATGATGAAAAATTTTGAAGAACATAGATGATATCTGAATACCATGGGGAATCAAAAAAAAATTCCGATACCTGAAGTGGTGAATTCTCCTAATCTTCATCAGACATAGCAGCAATCAGATTTATGTCTAATGCGTGCAAATTGGATTCAGCCATAAGTTTCGCCAGTCCTTGTCCCTTGATAAGTTTCATGGGCCTTATTTCCACATCATATTCCAGAAAAGTTGCGATCCACTTACCACGTCTTCCTTCCGGATCAGTCTGTACTAAAACATCCTTCACGGCAGCGTTAGGAACGTAAGCTAAAATATGGGAATGAAAAATGTATACCCGGAAATCCTTCAATGCCTTTACCAGTGCCAAATCTTGTTTATCAATGATGTTTTATTTCAAGGCTGCGTCTCTAATAGTTCGACTGAAAAATGATATAGGCTTCTCATGTCCATATCTTTTCTGCATTAACACAGCTGCCATGCTGTGCTCTGAAGCAAAGGAAAACAAAATGAAATCTTGGGTGTAATCCAGGCTGATTAACACCGGAGCTGAAGATAGTGCCAACTTCACCAAATTGAAGGACTTTACCACATCTTCCATCCACTTCAATTGGCTGTCCTTTTTCAGCATATTTTGTATTTCTCTCAAATGCTCAACAAGGTTAGGGACAAAACGATGCAAAAATTTCATCTTACCATTAAAAGACTGAATCTCTTTCTTATTCCTAGGAGGGTCAATTTGCTGGATTGCTTCAACACGTGCGAGATCAATACGAATGCCATCTTTGGAAATAATGTGACCAAGTAACTTACCTTCATCCATGGTGAATAAGCTCTTTTTAGGATTAAGTGAGACATCATATTTTCTGCACTTCTGAAAGACAACCTTCAAGTGATACATATGATCTTCATCTTAATTGGAAAACACCGTCAAATCATCAAGGTATATAACAAGGAAAACATCTTTTTCATTCGCAGAAGCCATGTCCATCGCTCGCTGGAAAGTTGCACCAGCATTCTTCAAACCAAATGGCATCTTGGCATAGTGAAATGTCCCCCACGAAGTAGTGAAGGCTGTTTTGTCACGGTTGTCCTCATGGACCAAGATTTGGTTATATCCAGAATACCCGTCGAGTAGTGACATCCGAGATGCACCCACTACTCGCTGCAATATATGATCCATCTTAGGCAATGGATAATTGTCCTTCAATGACACCTTGTTCAAATTTCTGAAATCAATACACAATCTAATCTCACCAGTTTTTTTTCACACTAGCACTAAGTTTGAAATCCAATCAGAAAATCTGATAAGAACAATGATTCTTGCTTTATACAATCTGTTTACCTCTTTCTCAATCGATGGCAACAATTTCGGATTGATTCTTCTTAGCTTTTGTCTAAAAGGCTTCTGATTAGGCTTAATGGGGATAGTATGCTGAATGATATTGGTGTCATACATCTTTAAATCTGAGTAATCCCAAGTGAAAGCATCAGCAAATGAAGACAACACACTCACATATTCAGCTCTTACCTCTGGTGAAAATGATTTGGATAACTTTAACATTTTGGGGTCTTCAGCTGTCCCAATATTTACATCCTCTACTCCTTTTTCAATCGATCGTAAAGTTGGCTTCTTGGCCACATCATCCTGATCGAAGAGTTCTTCTAAAGGTATCAAACCTTTAGGAATAATGTTATCTTTCAGCTGTAACACTTCCATTTGACTTACTTGAACATCATCACCATCATCATATTCCATATCGATTGAGGTATCTTTGAACTTACCTTTACTTTGCAGAAAATCATTAATCTCATCATCATCTTGGAAAACTTGCCAACATCTTTGATTATCTGGTACGGTAGGACGGTGCTTCACATGGATCTCGAATTTATTACTTGAATTCATTGGGATCTTCAAGTTACTTGCTGCCTTGGCAAGCGCATCTGCAATTCCATTTTGAATGTGAGGAATACAAGTCAAGGTATAATCTGAAAACTGCTTCAAAATATCAAGGACAACATTCCGATAAGCCCACATCCATGGATGTTTCGTTTGATATTCTCCCTTTACCTGCTTAATCACCAATTCGGAGTCGCCATAGACTGCAATTCTCTTAGCATTCAGCTTTCTAAGAATCTTTAGGCCAGCAATCAGAGCTTCATACTCAGCCTCATTGTTCGAACAATCAAATGCCAACTTATAAGAACATACCCATACATCGCTCGGTACCTTGTTAGGAGCGGAAAAAGGACTGCGTACCCAAATACCAATCCCAGCACCATCATTGCCCACTGCACCATCGAAATCCATTTTCCATAGACCTTCTTCATCATCCTCTAAGTGCTGAAATTGCGCTAGCTCTGTTTTTTTTGCTTGCTGTCCACTATCTTTAGCTGATTGCTCAACTGTGCTTTCCGGTAGCTGCCTTTCTTTCTGCAAAATTTCTCTGAAATTCTCGGTAATCTCTGGAATATCTTCTGCTTGAACTAACTGACTATCTACATCATTAAAACTATCGGCAAACAAAACAAAAAACTCTAGATCTGTATGTACATAATTAAGCGGATGATTAACCGGTTTCTCCTTAGTGGTAATCATATACTTCATTTTTTGTTCCCGATACAACTTTCTCATTTGGCCAAACACGGGAATTTTCTCATAGGAGAAATCTAACTGTAATGTCCCTTTCAATTTTGCTCCCCAAGATCTAGAAAGCAACATACCAAATCTCGGAGGAATGTCTGCTACAATAACATCCATCAAAACATTCTTTGTAGGAATCTGATCCAAACTCACAACCAAGTCTTTAATAAGCCCAATACATCTCACCCTGCTAGAATCAAATGAATAAAGATCATGGTACTTCCTGGTAATGTCTAAACCCAACTTCTCCATGATTGCTTTCGGCATAAGATTATGGGAAGCACCAGAATCGAACATGGCATTATGCAATACAAACTCATGCAATCGAAGACTAATATAAAAAGGAGGCACTTCGTTGTCCGGAGACTCACCATCTAAAGCTGGTCCAAATATCAGTTTTGGTTGATCATCTTCAATATTCACCATATCAGACATGGGATCGAAATTCAAAATTCTAGAAACTTGACCTTTATAACTGTTGTTCCTCATTAATTCAGTCAAGGGAATGGATACCTTCAATTTTGAAATTTCATTCTCCAAACTAAAAGCTGAAGTCTTTTCAATCTCTTTGGCTGGAACCTCTTTCTTTTCAACCTTCTCTCTCGATGTAATCGGCTGATTTGATTTTTCTGCTGATGATGACTTAGTGGCAGCAGGATCAACTACCTCTTTTGCTTTCTTTTGTGCAACAGGTGAATCATTTTTAGGCGCTGAAACTTCCTTCCTCTTCTGAATTGGATTGACTGGTACATCTCTGTTTCTGAGAGAATATTGCTTCTGCTGAGCTGACAAGGCATTCATGTAACCTCTCTGATACTCATCCGACTCCTCCTCAAGGGCTACATCATTAGTTAGGATAAAATCCTCATCTCTTTGTACCGCTGAACTTTCTGCATACTCATCATCTTCGGTGATATAAATGGGCAAATCATCAGGAGTAAAGAAATGATTTTCCTCCCCCACTACATCATCTTCATCATCTGAATCCTAACCAACAAAATTCTACTGAAGAGGTGTCTTTACTTGCTGTTGGACTGCTGATTCTTGTGCTCGTTGTTCTCATTGCTTAATCCTGAATTGGGGCTGATGTTGACCACAGAAGTTAGGATTCCGGACGTGTGGTTCGAGCTTATCAAGAGTGAGCCTTTCGAACATCTTTCCCATTTCGCGAAGTATCTAATCTGTAGATGTAGAAGCCTCTTCCTTTATCATAACTTTCTTCTCGGCTTTCAGTCTAGCTCTCTTATCATTCAAGTTTGCCTCAACACTCACGAAAATCTTCTGCATGTCCTCTAAAGTAGGCAGATCTCTATCTCGTAATGAATAGGCCATCTCCGAATCAAAACCATCCGGGAATTTTAACAAAGCTGTCTTCATAGAAGGCCTCAATTCATTAGGAATTGCATTATATAGCACATTGAATCTGATAATATAGTCTTGGACGGACTCACCAGGATTTCACTTGATCTTAGTATACTCAGAAGTGATTTGCAGCGGATCTTTCTTCATCTCCCACTGATCTAGAAGCTGTCTCTGAAGCTCTTCCAATGTATTAATACTTCTGGGCTGTAAAGATCTGAACCATTTACGTACCTCACCTCAAAAAGTTTGGACAAACAGTCTCATGGAGACATCCTCTTCATCAATTTCATGCAGGTCCAAAAAGTCTGTCATTCTGTCAATATGCTGCTGAGCGGGCACACTTTGAGGAGTACCATCAAACAAAGGAATTTTACTCTGATAATCAGTGGGAATAGGATCCAAATTTGCTGGCAAAGCAAGAGGTGCGAATCTAGCAGCCATGGCTCTTGGTGGATTTATGATCTGTCTTGGAGAAATGGGTGGAGTGGGAGCAGTAGGTGTGCGAGGTGTATGTGGTGGAGATGGAGGAGGAACTACTGCTGATTTCTGATCAGATATCAATGGTTGCACTGGAATGGTAGGAATAAAATAAGGCTCAGCATAAACTTGTGAATCAGATGTAACTACTGATGGACCAAGAGTTTCAGAAGCAGATTCAATAAACTCAGGAATATTCGTTGCCACAATAGGGTTCTAAAGATTCAGAATGTAATTATCAATGGATCGATTAGCTTGTTCAACCTCAAGATACTTAATGAATTCAGGATTTATGACGGTAGAACTAGTAGCACTTTCAGATTTGGTTTCAAACAAGGATAACTCGAACTGATCATCAAACTCAATATCTTCGATGTATTCAAATACAGTAGGGTATGAATGAGATTTAAACAGAGGAAACACGAGACCTTCTCGACGGAAAATTCTTGGAATCAGGTTGGGATTCTCATACACGGGAGGCGGATTAGAATCGGGATTTGATCTAGTATGTCTTCTGGAAGCCAGTGTGTTGATCTATTCAAAAATCAAAGGACAAAACGATCTATTCAGCCTGTCAAATTCTAGACTCAATCATCCAAAAGTCCAGAACGATAAAATATACTGGGGTAACTCACAAGGCAAATGTCACGTTCACAAGCTAAACTGAAGATCGACTGAAGCACCGTTTATCTACTTCCGCTAATGCAAGGAAAAAGCATTTCGAAATCTACCTGGCGTGACTTTAGACTCCGTCTGTAACTTATGAAGAAAATAGCATCAACAAGCAAACCATTTTCTCCCCAGTATGTTCGCCACTATGTTAGTTCCCAAATCCACCCTAGGCTGAAATAAGGCAGAAGAAGGACAACACCAAACCACGCTTGGCCTCGTAGCTAGCCCTACGAGGACAGGAGAGGGCTCTCTCCGGGTCAATCTCAATGAAAATATTCTAAGGGGCTTGAGATGACTAAAACAACAACTGATATTAGGCTAGATAAACAAATAGGAGGGTTTGATTTTGATTTTTAGGGGTTTTTGTTGGAAAAAGGGAAAAACAATTTTGGGCTTGGGGATGAGGCCAAATTCTTGCAGAGTTCAAGTTGGGGCGAGGTAGGCAGCGGCTTTGATGTCTAAGATTGAATGAATGAATTGAAAAGACTACTGAGGAGCTGAAGAGGGCAAGAGAGTGCAGGGATCCTCTTCAAACTGACGAAAAACATATAAAACTAAACAAAAGTCTAAGGCAGAGCACCAGCAAATCAATGAATTCTACCTCAATTACTCATTTGTTTAATTCAGAAGCATAGAGAAGGGAAATGGCATACATATAACATTAATGAAACTTACAATAACATGAGAAGAACATCATCAAAACTCAGAAGCCACAAGGATCCCAACAAGTGCTGCAAAACTCTGGTCTTTCCTTTGCCAAAAACTGAAAATGGATATACAATGAGGTGCCAAAATTTTCCCAAGAGTCCAACCCTGACAAGGTCTCAGAAAATAAAATATATAGACCATCCTAACCCCATCCCATGCCTCTAGGGGTCGAGCTCATCCTTCTAGGAGTTGTTTCAACCAATTCTAAACATGGAGCTAAAATCTAGGCAGCTAAACAACTTGCCTCTATATGCTAGGAAACTGATCCATTCACTCAAATTTCACTTTTTAGTGAATGAATCCTCTAGAACAAGTAAAAACATGCCAAATTTACATCATGGTTACCAAATTACATCAAGAGAGATCAATCATCACATGAAAAAGTAAAACTAGTCAAAAGTGGGCGAATTTCTAAGCTGAACAGTGAAATTTGGGCAAAATTCCTCTATGCGCCGCGCTCAATTCCCTATGCGTCACGCCACTTTGGAGGTGATTTTTGGGGCCCTGGATGTTTTCTATCCAACCCAAGTGGAATTTTTCAATTTGGATGTCATTTTCCCCTCCAAAAGTGCAATCTCCCAAGACTGGTTGCTGCTGGTGCAAAAAGTGGCAAAAAGGCCATTTTTGGAGTGTTTTTGGCCCTTTAGATAGTCGAGAATTTGATGAAATGCTTCGGCCATTCCTGAACATACATAATATACCATGAAAAATCCAAAAATTCAAATTTTTCCTCCACAAGATGTCCCAATCATAAGCGCGCGTCGGGAGGCGCGACGCGTCGGGTGGAAAAACCTGTTTTGCAACCAGAATTTTCAAAATGACAAAATCTTCTCCAAATTTGCTGAAATTTGGAGTGAAGGTCTCCTATCATGTCTCATGCTCAGCCAAGGAAGCTTCGGCCAAGATTTGGAGTGGATCCGGCTTCTTTCGACGTTTCAGTGCCTTTCTCAACCTTGCTATTAGGATCTTCATTTTTGCTCTGCAAACGTGTGTACGGGCCCAATAGTGAGTCTTCATGTGTCTGAGCATGTATTTTTCCCTATTGGCCTTCACCAAGAGCTTCTCCAGATGAATTTTGACGTGCGTGAGGAAAGTCTCTTGCTCAACCGGTGTCATGTCACCTGGTCTCTTCTGGGCCAATGCACGGTCTTCACGGATTTGCCGCAACTCTATGAGTGTGTGCTGATCCTCCAGTTGTTTATTACGCTGCTCCAAATAATGTATAACCCACTGAGCTCTCTGCAATTTCACGGTCAAAGAGTCAATCTCAGCCTTTTGTTCCTGCATTATCTCTTTCAGCTTTGAGCTAGGAGAGCTCGCATCAACATCGATCAAAACAAAATCAGTATCTTGGCCTCCCGAGGGACCCTCATCATGCATAGGCCTCTTGCCTCTGTCCTAAACCTGTACCTGTGCTGATGTCGAAGGCGAGACCCCTTCCACACCATGTGGAGATAGTACCTGCGCTGCTGATGAAGATAACGAGACCCCTTCCACCCCTGGTGGAGATAGTACTCGTCGTGCTACTGCAAATAAGGCTCTATGGCCTCTCTGATATGTCACACACACTGGAGCACTGATAGGCTCAGTCTCAGGAATCTCAAACTAATGTGAAGGCTCTGCCTCATCATGAACAATCTCGGGAGGAGGCTGGGACGCTACAAAGAAATCACGAGAAATGAACTCATCCCACGAGATGCCCTGTAATCCAAGCTGATGCACTATGATGATTTTGATGAGCGCATAATGATAGATGATGTTATGCTACTGCTCCGGAGTCTTCTTCTGCACAAGGACCGTCATTCGCTCTATGTTACGGTACATGAAATATGGAATGCTCATCATCTGCACTCTCGTGAAATGCATCAACAGCCGGATGTGATACGCATACAAGCGTGAAAAACGACCTTCACAACTGAAGTATATAATGATCAGTTTCATCAATGGTGCATACTCTTCCTTCAGAAATCGGAATGGAAAAACCCTGCTCAACTGCCTCAAATATCCAGGTCTGATGTAAGGCTCATATTATGCTTTATCCAGCTGCTGTCGCTTATTCCACTCCTCACCAATGTTTGGTATCCCAGTCGCCTCAGAAATAGTCTCTGGTGTGAAATTGAAGTTCACTCCAGCAAGATTTACATGACCATTATGAAAATGTAGGACAAATAGGTGAGCTAACTCATGATGATGCTGAGTTCAGGCAATCATCTCACAATACTAGAAGCATGACTGACGCTGAAAACAATCCATTGCAAGAGGAGAGGCCTGCAATTGGGTCAAAGAAGTGGGCTCCTCCATGACATGCCTACCACTTTTATGAGATCTCCTCGGCACATTAAGCTCGGTAGATGAATCATTGTCTTGCTCATATCCCTGCTCATATGGTGAATCTGTCTCTGACATGGTGCTGAAATGTGTTTGTCAACTGTATGCTTGGTTGGTTAGAAAATGAGCAATTTGGTGTATTTGTTTTAATGCCAAATGTGTCACATATATATCAAGGTGCTATAAGAAAACATCACAGTGGGAAAAAGACTGTCAAATGAGTTTCAAGTGTGAAGACAACCACTGTTTGAGGGACTTAGGAATCTGGGGATTTATAAGCAATGGGAATGAGTGATAATGATGGGGCAGTTTTTAGGGATAGGAGTGCAATGACAAAGTATACTTGGGTTAAAGTGAAATCAAGGATATTGAAACAGTCCTTAAATCTTTGGTAATCAGGATTTTATCAATGCTATGAAGTGATAGCAAACAATAGGGTTTAAGGCTTACCACATGGGAACAAAAGGAAATGAAGGATATGAGACAGTGGTATAACAATGGGACTGTGCTATAATGTGACAACACTAGCAGTGATAACAATGATAACAAATGACAAGAGTACACATATCAATGAAATGAGAGTTTAAGCACCAAAATTTCAAGTTTTTAACTATCTCCTTTCAAACCCTTGGGAGCAAATTGTGAAGTGGATATAGGGTTAAGTCTTTCACCATTAAACACTTGAAATTCTCCTTTTCAACACGCAGCAAACACACCCTAAAATCAACAAACATACTCTGTCAACTTACTTGGAGGCAAATGAGCCAATTTGAAATGATTTTTGGTGAAGGAGGATAAGTTTTTGGCCTTGGGGCTCTTTGCGCCGCACACGAGCCCAATGCGCCGCGACCTTTGGGTGCACCGCGCCTGTGGCAATTTCCACTGTCAATTTCGGCTCTATGCGCCGCGTCAATCTTATGCGCCGTGCCCTATGCCAATGCGTTGTGCAACCTTCAACTCACACAGTCGGCCTCTCTCAATCACTGTTTGGTCTCGAACTTTGAAATTCGCCTTCTCAATGAGATTTTCTGAATGAAACTTGTTGAAAATGAATAAATAACCTTGAGAAATATCTTGAAAAGAAATGGATTTGATTTTTACTTCTTCAAAACCCATTGTGTAATGTTCTTTTTATTTTGGCACTTTGTCATTTAATAAAACTCTGTCTTTTGTCTTTTCACTGATTTTCTGAGTTTGGACTGATGAAATTAGTTGATTTTTGCAGGGATGTTGGCGTTAAAATTTGGCAAAGGAAAAATAGAGTCTGCTTTGAAGTCTTCATGGCGGAAAAATACATGATTATTACAAAAAACAAATTCGACAATTTCTTATTCAAAACAGAGTTTTGAACAAGAAATGTCGTCAAAAATTTTGGATAATAAAATTTTGAACTGAGAACTTATTGGAAATCATCCTCATGGCCTGTGGGCATTATATGACATTTCAGAAGACCGAACCCTAGACTCAGAAACTAAAACGACTCTTTTTGACCAAAATAGAATTTATGACTACAAATGACTTAAAATGAACTTTAATGATTTTGGAGAAATTTTGACTAACCCAGCAGGTACAATCATGAGGGAAACAAGAAAACCAAACCCTTTCGTCAGTCAATGGCATGCCCCTAATGGAATGCAGATGAATGAGCGGAATGAGACACCTAAACAATGAAATGCAATAAGAGGAATGATCTCTGACGGAGGGCTGTAAAGACCGACTCTAACAGTTGCCATCATTTTTCTTTTTTAGACAAACACAATGATCAGAGTGACATCTAGTATAACCTTGTTCAAACATAAACCTGTCAAATTTTAGATACCACTGCCTTGGAGCCTGTTTTAATCCATACAAGCTCTTCTTTAACCTGCACACTAATTTTTCTTTCCCTTTGACCTCATATCCTTCTGGTTGCTCCATATATATCTCTTCCTCCAAATCTCCATGGAAAAATGTTGTCTTTACATCTAACTGTTCAAGATGTAAATCTTCCACTACCACAAGACTTAAAATAGTTCTGATTGAAGTCATATTAACAACAAGAGAAAATATTTCATTAAAATCAATACCTTTCTTTTGTGCAAACCCATTCACCACAAGTCTAGCTTTGTACCTTTGTTTTCCTCCATCTTCTTCCTTCAACCTGTAAACCCATTTATTCTGCAATGTATTTTTACCTGCAGGCAACCTGACTAAGTCCCAAGTCTGGTTATGCATTAAGGAGTCCATCTCTTCCTCCATGGCTAGCTCCCATTTCTTCCCAATTTCAACCTGCATTGCTTCTTCATAACTTTTGGGTTCACCATAATCAGTCAACAATAAATAATATAATGAAGGAGAGTATCATTCAAGGGGTCTACTTATCCTTGTAGATCTTCTGACACCACTTTCAGGTGTTTGAGGTGTCTATTGTTTTTGTGGTGGTTTCTGTTGCTGTGGCTATTTATTATTATTATTTTCAGGCACCTTTACATTTTTTGTGATATCATCAAGAACTGCATATTATTTGTTTTCTTTTTCCCGTTTCTTTTCCTGCAGCTGATTCTTATACAAGACCTTTTCATTGAATATTACATCTCTGCTCCTAATGATTTTATGATTTTCATAATCATATAAACGATAACCAAAATCATTAACACCATATCCAATAAAGGTACATTTCTTTGATTTTTCCTCAAGCTTTGTTCTGTTTTCTTTATTAATATGGACAAAGGCCTCACAACCAAAAGGCTTTAAAAAGGAGTAGTTTACCTTTTTACCTGTCCATGCTTCCTCTATAATACCACCATCCAAGGAACTTGAAGGCCCTATGTTTATTAGATAAACAACAGTATCTACAGTATCTTCCCAAAATTGTAAAGGCAATCCTGCATGCAATCTCATGCACCTTGCACGCTCCATGATTATTTTTTTCATCCTTTCTAACACACCATTTTCTTGTGGTGTTCTTGGAACTGTCTTCTCTCTACGAATTCCATGATCTAAACAGTACCTATCAAACTCTTTGCTGCAATATTCACCTCCATTGTCTGATCTAAGACAAATCAACTTCTTTCCTGTCTCAATCTCAACCAAAGCTTTCCATTTCTTGAAAGTATCAAATACATCAGATTTATTCTGAATACAATAAATCCAAATTTTTCTAGTTGCATCATCAATAAAAGCAACATAATAACGAGAGCCACCGAGAGATGATACCTGAGCAGGTCCCCATACATCTGTATGCAGAAGCTCTAATTTTTCACTCTTCTTTTCTTTCCCAACTCTGAGAAATCCGACTCTCTTCTGTTTTCCATAAATGCAATTCTCACAGAAATCCAAATCAACATTCTTCAAACCCGGGAACAAATTTCTTGAGTGAAGAATCTTCATCCCCTTCTCACTCATGTGTCTGAGCCTATGATGCCATAATGTTGCGTCTGCTCCTTTGGAAGTTAAAGAATTAACAGTTATAAATACCATTGCATAAATACAATGTATCAACCTTTTTGCCTTTTGCTATTACCAAGGCTCCTTTGGTGACCTTCCAAGTTTTATCTATGAAAGTTGTCACAAAACCTTCACCACCTAACTACCCTATTGAAATCATATTTTTCTTCACATATGGAACATGCCTTACCTCCTTTAATATCCATTGGTTTCCATTATGTTGTTTTACAAGAACTTTACCCATTCCAACAATTTTACAGGGTTTATCATCACCCAAACAGACTTGTCCAAAATCTCCTTGAACATAGTCATGAAAACATTTCTTATCAGGTGTGGCATGGAATGAGGCCCCTGAATCTACCACCCAAGAATCAGTAACATTTTTGAAAGAAAGAATCAAAGAATCTTGTAACACATCACCTGTCACATTTTCTTCATGATTGTTTTCTTACTGTGCATCTCCTTCTTTTCCCTTCCGAGATATACATTGTTTCTTTAGGTGTCCTTTCTTTCCGCATTTCCAGCACACTATCCCCGATCTGGTCTTGGATCTGCCTTTCCTTGATTTACTGAGATATCTTGAGCTCTTTCCTATTTCCATTCTTCTTCCCCTAGACTATGCACTCAAAGCATTACCCGATGTCTCACTGGAGCTTTTCCGTCGCATTTCCTCGCTAAGGATAGCACTGACAACATCATCAAACTTTAAAGTAATAGATCCAGAGACATAGTTATTAATGGCCATAACTAAACCATTCCAGCTTTCTAGCAATGAGGTCAGAAATAAAAGAGCCCTAAATTCATCATCAAAGTTTACCCCTACAGAACTTAACTGACTGGTAACTGTATTAAAATCATTTAAATGGTCTGCAACAGATCCACCTTCTGACATCTTCATGTTAAATAAACGTTTCATGATAAATACCTTGTTTGAGGCCGAGCGTTTTTCATATAGTTTCACCAATGCCTTAATCAAACCCTCTGTTGTTGTTTCCTTCGAAATATTGAAGGCTACTGATGCCATGAGGCACAACCGTACTGTTCCGAGTGCCTTTCTATCGAGAATATCCCATTTTTCATCTGTCATAGCCGTCAGCTTCTTTGTTTTTGTGCTCAATGGTAGGTATAGATCTTTTTGATATAGATAATCTTCCATTTGCATCTTCTACAGCGGGAATTTTTGGCCATTAAATTTCTCGACCCTAAACTTACAATCTTCTGCCATTGCTCCCACTTGAACCAGGAACCTTTCTTTCCTGCGAGTTTATCAGCCAATTAGACCTTCGGCTCCGATACCAGTTGTTAAAAAAATATATATTACAGAGCAATCAAACACATAAAATATGCGGAAAAACACAAACACACAAAACACATAAAACCAAAGAGACACATATATACGTGGTTCACCCATTTTGGGCTACGTCCACCCCGAACAGCCAGTCCTTCCTTTCTATTATCCAACAAAATGAAGAGACACAACCTACAACAGATCCACTGTAATATCCTCTGTTCTCTCTCACAGTCTCCCCATATGTTTCTCGCTCTGAGAATACACACACAACATACAGCCGTAATAAAATGCCCTCATAAAAAGTGAGGGGTTTCCTTATAGCGCATAAAACCCTAAAATAAACATAACTTCTACCGTCAAAACATCCGCCTAATGAACGGCCCAGATTGAATAGAAATTACTATACTTTTACAAGGCAATTTTACATCTTTTTTTAGCTTCGGGGGAACCCCCCGCTAGGGGGGGGCTCCATAAAGTTACAACCCCCCCCCCCCCCTAATAGCATTTAATTACATGCGGCATTGCCGCCCCATTAAGGTACAGGGGTCCAACGCTGTGATACAAAATAAACAAGATAATCAAGCTCCACACCCAACAAGGTTTACCAAGTAATTGTGAACTGCATAATACCTCTCAGAAAACCAAGAAGTAAGGGCTGGAAATCTCCCTGAATGTTGTGTTCGGTGTATCAAGGGTTACAACGTGGCCGACTCGATTACCTATGGATGGATAGAAACCTAAATCTATCCTCCCAAATATACCTGAAGGTATGTGGAGGCCCAAGTCCGTATTAGCGTTGTCTAATGTGAAACCGCACAGTGAGAGCACCCCCTTATACTTTTCATACTAGAAAACCGCCCTATATACCCGAAGGTACGTGGACGAGCTTCGATATACTTGTTAGGACCCTATAATATAGGTATCTCTTCTCCAATTATCTATTTCAGAATTGTTCTGATCAAGTTGAAAATGTTTTCATGATAAGGTGATCAAGAGTAATGGTCTAGTGGTATATCCAATGTTTCAAATTATATATCACATGGTAGGTTGTAATTATGATGTTTTCACATGAGCTTTGAAGGTTTGAAATGGCCAAATTAGGTGTGTTTTTATGAATTTTGTTATAGTATAATTATGGCAGAAAGTTGTTTTTCGATAGCTAAAGGGTCATAATTTTATATTTGTTAGCTACCGAAAGTTAAAACTTTCGGTAGCTAAATAAACTTACCCATGCCTATGTCTAGCTGCCAAAAGTACCGAATATCTCTAGGGTATTAAGAGTCGTGTCACTTCCATATCAGCGGTTGTACACAACTAATCATTTGAAGTTAAGTTTTCAGGACTGCACCAAGGCATTATTCATCCGATTTTCAAAAAGGATTATGACTCGTTTATGCCTCCACGTCATGCAATCACAACCTAAATCATGCCCACCCATTTCGATTAATCCAGAAAAAATGGTCATGAGTTTTCCCACGCTTTGAATAAATCAATGGTTGGTGTCTGTTTGTTTTAAAGTTGCCCACAAGTGCCCGAAACCTTCATCCTTCGATTCTACCTTCATTTCTTGTTGTTATATGTCCTCGCTTCTTTCTGTTCTATCCCCACTTTCACGTTCAGTTGATTTCATCATTCGCCTTCGCATACCCTAGCCACTCTATAACCTACACATTTAATTTAAAAGCATTTTCAGGTCCTGGTGCTGAAGATGTCAACCAGAGGTGCTCTGCTGAGGAAGGAATTACAGGACACTTCATATCTTGAAGCACACCCTCAGACTTGTGAAATGTTCAAGGAGGTTGGATGCTACAGGTTCTGTCAGAAGTTCCATGGGTACCATCAGGGTATCATAGAAGCATTTTCCAAAAGATTTGATGGTTGTAAGGTTCAACTTGGGCCTATGGTAATGCAGATAGATGAGGCCAGTGTTTTAGAAGTTACAGAGATGTCTGGTGAAGGGGAAAGGTTGTTTAAAACTACCTCAATCAAAGAAGTTGATTTCGGGTCTTTTCTCAAAGAATAACATCAAAACATGAAGTGGAAAAAGGATATCTTCAGGAGTTATTTGTAGGATAAATGGAAAACATTGTTAAATATGATCCAGGTTTACATCACTTGTGATGGTAGATATGGAAGGACCATGCTCTACCACTTCAGGTTTCTCCTCCATTTTATAGGTAAGCAACCTCTCAACATACCATTTTACCTTCTCAAGATTCTTACCAAGATGGCTTTTAAAGTTCAAGCAAAGCCTCAGATAGAAAGGAACAGTCTTTTCCATCATGGGTTGATTAAATTGATAGTTTTAGAAGAGCTCAACAGAAGAAACAAAACTTGGAACTATCTCCTATTTTGGGGATAATTTGAGCAAGAAATTCAACCAAATAAAGGAGGAACTTCCTCACAGGAATTGACTTCCCCAAAAAATAGTAAGATGAAGAGAAGATAATTGTATCCTATGGAAATTGTCACCAAGGTTTCTCCCTCAAAATCAAAGAGGTCAAAGAAGAAATTAGAGTTTGGAAAGGAGGCAGGGGATAAAGGGAAAACTATAGCCACAAATGTCCTAAACCTACCATATTCATCTTCTAATTTAGAGCCCCTAGCTGCATAAATGGAAGCATAACCATTAGCTACAGAAATGGAAGCAGAACAATCAGTTGTAGAAATGGAAACCCCTGAAGAAGCTGGAATATCATCAAAACATAAAGTTAGCAAAAAGTCAGAGGTACTGAAACTGAAAGAATAAAATGTTGAGTTAAAGGTGTTTGAGAGACTTCTGAAGAAGGAAAATGAGACTCTTAGACATTCATCTACAAAAATTTGTTTTGCATTGGATTAGTTAGCCATCAAGTATGAAACTGTAAAGCACAAGAACAAAAGGCTTCAAAATCATAATATCAAATTGCAGACTATGAAAAAGGTTTTGAGATTCAATCTTGTCCACAAGAAGCTATAACCTCAAGCCCACCTCACACTTGATACCCCAACTCAAGCTACCCTTGATCTCAATTGAAGTGGTTTTAATAAATGAAGCAGGGTTAAAGGAAAACTCAATCATTTTTCACTAAATTCAAGAGCAGTTACAGTTTTCACCAGATAAGGACCGTTTTAGAATCCCTAATTATTTGCCGAAAATTATGCCTAGAAAATCGGCAACTAAACACACTCGGTTTGACCTCATTAGCTTCTTAAAGTTATATTATGGATAGAAAGCGAAAAAACTCATCAAATAAAGGCAAATTGATTCCGTTAATGATCTCGAAAGCATCCAGAATGATCTACTAGTTATGACTCGTCCTCAACATGCTGCTGTCAGCCTCAAATTCGATCAGATTGGGTTTTTTAATAAGATCAAAGAAAATCTATTTTTGTTGGAATTTTGTTGTATTTTCTAGTTCGAGGGTTGTAGTCAGCAAGCATTTTTTGTTGTTTTTACCCTTTCAGGGTTAAAAATCAAATATTTTGTAGTAGATTTAGGAGATAAGGCATGATTTTGAAAGATATCAAATCTCTATTTTGGGTAGAATAAAAACGGGTATTTTCCAAAAATATCTGAAAATAGTTAAGGAAGAGATTTGATCCTCCTAGTCTGTAGGATCTAAATGTAAGGGGAAAATTATAAAATATAGAATGTCATATGGGATAAGGGTTAGACCTGAAGGGAAGGGTGGCATGGGAATATCACCTACTATTGTAAAGATGATCAGCTGGTTGTAAGTGGATTTTTCTTGAATGGATGAAAAGACCTTATGTTTTTCAAATTCTTGTGTCACTATTATGTGGTGAAGTGATTCTTGATGCAATTTTTTATCTTAATGTTTCACATTTTGTTTTATTTCCTTATTTTTTATAAGAAAATTATGTTCAGGATTTCTCTCAGACACCCTGCTCTGGCTTAAAACAATATTTATGTTTTCTTCTGAAATTTCAATGCAGAATTCAGATAAGGTCTACTCTGCATTTGGATTGAACCCTAATCTACTCTTATCTTCCATCTCACAAACTGTAAGGACTCACTGACATGGTTGTCTTGCCTGGTTACACATTATCTCAGTCATTCATTCATATAAATTAGCTTTTACCTTTTGATTCCATTAGCCCAATGGCCCTCTTCTAATGTCTCAACCAGAAATTTCAACAAACCTCACTATCCTCATAAATATCTTAATATATGATACAAACCAAGCTAAAACATACAGATAGATCCCTCTCTAAGTCTTGGAGGGATAGATCCTACACTCAAAGCGGCTTTGAAGTTGTCTCCGGGATTTTGTCTTCAACTTCAGAATTATGGAGCGCTAATATAGCGTTGACCATACTTGGGAACTTGAATGTATTTTTATGTTCCTCAGTAACGATTATCAAGTTCAAATCTGGTTGTTGATGGTGGACAAATAGCCAGACACAAGAAGTTTGAAATAATCTACCTGGTGACTCCACAAAGTTCACTTGATCTAAAGACTCCACTGGTAAGAGAATCTAGAATTGTTGAGAACTTATGGTGACTCCATTCTATTGTCAATTGTTTTCTAAATGAATTCAAGAATACAATGTGGGTATGCTCCTTTGGACAGATCAAATATTTCAGGTTTTCCAAACCCCATGCCCAATATTGATTGGTTAAAATATCTTCTAGTGTTTAAAGATACAAAAGGAGATGATGTTGTTATACATTTATTAAGGTTTCGTATGCACATCCGTAGGCATAAAATAAAATTTCTAGAATATTGTCTTATGAAAATGTTTGTGGGAGTTTGGAGGAGAAGGCTAGATCTTGGTATGAAAATTTACCAGCTTCTAGTATATGTTCTTTAAAGCATTTTCATACTATATTTTTTGACAAGTACAAATAATATTATCCATATTTGTTGTTGGTTCAAAAATGTTGTGATAATTTTTAAATTTTTATTGAATATCTGGAAGATTATTATGATGATGATCAATTCATGAATGACGAAATACTAGAGGCTTTAGAAGAAAGACCATTTCAGAAAGTAGAAGACTTTCTTAAATTGTCTTCCCATCAGGAAGAAAAATATGATGTATGTTGTCCAAATTTTCTTGAAGGTTCACCACTGGAGACAATTCTTGCAGTAGTAAGACAAACTGATCAGCCAAAGGTTAAGGAAGAACTTCAGCTTCCTGGACCTAATCAAGTAGAGGACAACACTAATATCAACAGTAGTGTGGTGATCCGGAAGAAGAGGCAGCAGAGCTTAATTGTCTTGATTCACAAGAACATCTTCAGCAAGCAATGTTTCCTTCAGAGATTATGGACCAATCAGATTTTCATAATGAATACCATCTCTCAAATTATCCTCCATGTTGCATCTTATCTCAGTTTACAACCCTTGAAGAAAATCATAAAAGTTCTCCATCATTAATTTCTTTCTTGGATGTTAATGAAGTATTGCAACATATTATTACAAATCATGTCCCTTCACACGAAATTAATGAAATTTTGCAGCTCCCTTGCAAGCTTCTATGTGAAAAAGGCAATGATGAAGGGCAATTGACTACAGTGGATAATGAGGAAAAAAAAAATTCTCCCTTGCTGTTTGAAGAGAATTAGTTTCAGCACATAAGCAAAGCAAAAGTTTGGTATGAGGTTTGTTTTTCTGTTACAAATCATATAGAAGATCTCATGTTGCATGTTTACCTTGATCCTTTAGTCAGTTTATTGCAGTCATCAGTGAAGGAAGAATTAGTCAGGTTGATCAATAAAACTATGGAATCCTGTGGAAAAGTTAAGTTTCCATGTTCTAAATCCATTTTTCTACCTACAAAAGTGGAATTCAAATTTTAGTTAAGTATCTATCTGCTTTAATGGTTGCTTTGGAATTTTGATATTACATGATAGGGTAATCATTTTATCATATTAGAGTAGTTATATGGTGAAAATAAGCTTGTTGGGCAAGCATATTTTATATTTCAGATTCCATTTCAGTATTCAGATTTTCAGGATGTGGCAATGATTTTCGGATAGTTTGCAATCCATATTTCAGTCGTGGTTTCAGTTTAGATTTTGAAAATAAGCTTTGATGAGCAAGCATGAGGTCTATTTTTATCTTTGTTTTACTTCAAAAAACTCATGTCAAATTTAGAATGAATAATCAACTGTTTTTCAGTCACTAAGTTGCTAGATAGATCAAGATATAGGTTTTAAGATCAGCCTGATCGATAAGGCATTGATCGCCAAATCCAAAGATCTGATATTCTTGACACCTCCTCCGGAGCTGCTATCCCCAATTGGAGCCAATGTTAGGACCCTATAATATAGGTATCTGTTCTCCATTTATCTATTTGGGAATTGTTCTGATCAGGTTGAAAATGTTTTCATGATAAGGTGATCAGGAGTAATGGTCCAGTGGTATATCCAATGTCTCAAATTAGATATCAAATGGTAGGTTGGAATTATGATGTTTTCACATGAGCTTTGAAGGTTTGAAGTGGCCAAATTAGTTATTTTTTTATGAATTTTGTTATATTATAATTGTGGCAGAAAGTTTGGTTTTCGGTAGCTAAAAGTTCAAAATTTTATAGCTGTTAGCTACCAAAAGTTAAAACTTTCGGTATCTAAAACAACTTACCCACACCTATCGCTAGCTGCCAAAAGTACTGAATATCTCTAGGGTTTTAAGAGTCGTGTCACTTCCATATCGGCGGTTGTACACAATAGAGGTAAGATGTTTTGAAAATGAGATGCCTACACCTAGACCTAGAACTAGGTTTCATGCTAAGAAACTATATGAGGTTTTCCATGAAAAAGAAGTGCAGGTTGAATATATAAGAGAGAAATCACCTAGATATAGAGAAGATGCACCTTTGCAACATGAGGAAGAGATACCTCCTGAAATTAAAATGGAATAATTAGAAGAAGAACACCATGAAGACAAGGCAGTTTAAGAAACACTCAAAGAAAAAGAGGCACAAATAAGAGAGTTCAAAAATGACCTTGCCACGAAAAATTTCATGGTATCTTTCTCCAACATGAAATAGGAAGCTGAAACTAAACCTATTGTTGCAAAGAAAACCACATGCAGAACATCCATTATCCAAAAAGGTAGATGTTGTGATAGAAAAGGATAAGGGTAAGGCCATAATTGATGTGGAGCAATTAGAATACAAGGACATTCATGTACAGCCAAGAAGGCCTAAAACTAGATCAAAGGAAAGAAGAGAAAAACATGAAAAAGAGCCTTTTCCTGCTCAAGCCCACAAAGAAATTAATGACATCATAGTTGCCGAAGTTAAAGAAGACATGAAATTATGGCTTGGGGTAGTAAATTGACTCCTAGAGAAGCTACTGAAAAAGGAAACTAGAGACACTACCATGCAAAGGCACATGGCAAGGCACTACTACACTAGAAACGCTAATTGCAAAATTAGGGTTAAGAACATGAAGAAAAAGCTCAAGAAGACCCTAAGAAAGCTCAAGAAGAAATATAACTTGATATCTTGGATGATACATTCTTATTTGCTTGAATACATGGAATAAATATGGAAAAGGAGAGAAATTTTAGAAAATTTTGAGATTTTTTGAGTTTTTTGTCACAGGAAAAACTAGTGCATAGAAACACAGTGTGTGCTCGCTACGATTTTTACCAGAGGCTCCAAATGAATATTGAAAAGAAAGTGGAGGTTTATTTTGGTTTTTAAATTCTATAAATATACTTTGGGTTACTTGTAAATCCATGGATTTTCAGAAAAAAGGCCAAAAGGCACCTATTTTCCACCCTTCTACCACTATTTTGAGTCACTCGCTGCGCTTCTGGAGTATTTGTGTTCTAATAAGTTTTGAGGTGTCTTAGAGATGTATTTTTTGTGACTTTAAGTTCAAAGGTGTAGTATAATTCCTAAGATACCTGTACCAGCCTTCAAAAAAGTTCAAATATCCCTCAAAGTCATCAAAACATCTTGCCAATGCTGACAGATGCTACGCTTTTGTAATTGTTCGCTGCATTTCTGGGTTTGAGGATTTTTCTTGACACGTGTAGGTAAAAAGTAAAAATGTTCGATGTAACAGCTAGCTCGTATGTTTTTTGATGGCTAATAGGCCTATTTATGGTCATCTTTGTAAAATAATCTTATGTTTAATGACTTGAGACAAAAGCTCAACTTGTTAGCTAGAAAAGGGGAAGTTGTTTCTAACTTCCCTAAGATTAGGCTATGAGTCATTAGGTGCATTAATTAGTTGCTTTGGATGATGATTCGACCCCTAGAGGTGGAATATTTTTTGATTTTATATATGTAATCAGAATTAATTCATTCAGAGGGTTGGATATCTGAAGTTCATACCCTTTTGGCACTAGTATATTTGACAATTTGTAGAAGAAATTTACAGATAGTTGAAACTATTTTTATGGGATTCTTGTGATGTGTTTAGTGCACTTTGCCTGTGTCTTTTGTGCATAATTTGATAATTTTTCCTCTTGACCTTAGAGAAAGTTAAATTTTCCAGATTCTCTAATGTTTCTCAGCCCTATAAATCCTTCTGCTTGACATTTCATGATGTCTTTTGCTTGTCCAATTTTCCAGTGATAACAGTTGCCCCCTAATGTGTGAGGTCTAGGAAGAACTGTATAGCTGAAATACATTATAGTTTATGATTTTCATAACCCGTGTTGAGAGAGAGAGAGAGAGATACCTGTGTGTATCCTAAGGTTGAAGACCCCTTACTTTGAGTAAACGAGGGACCATGTTCTGTCAGAAACCGGCAAGAGATAATATAATACAATAAACACAATATTTCTATTAGGCAATCATGTCCCATGCTCGTGAATATTTGGCTAGTTAAAAGCCTATCTGAAAGATAGAGGTTCTATTTTTGTCACTTATATGGTAGTGATCTGCTGATTTGGTTGATGACGACAATTTCTGATGCCCTCAGGGGCATTTTTTCTTTGATGATAAGTTGAATGTAGTGACCACATGCATAATATTGGTATGCAATATTTTAAAACAAGTGCTCATTGTATGCATGGGTGTATGGCTGGGACCTTCCCGTGTAAGCATTGCTAAAAGAGATGCTTATGATGGCATGGGTCTTCAACGAATTTTGACAAAGTGAAATGGTTGTGGAGTACAATACCATCTTGACATGAAATCTTGTGTTTTAGTCGAATTTCAGGAGGATCGATGACATCTGTGGGAAATGATGATTCCCACAGTGCCATCTGAGGATGCCCCTATTAAGATCCATCCAAGGCATTTCTTCCTTTTTGGAAAATGGTTGTTGAAGTCGATAAGAAGGAGGCCTCAACCGATTGAGATAAATATTGATGCAAGGGATCAGGGTCTCTGATATGATAGGTTAACGTAGGCATGATGGCGAGAACTAGTTGAACACTGATGATGGGAGTTCAGTGGCCCAAGGTTGGAGCTTGAAAAAAATAGCTTGGCGGTAGTCAAAATTATTTCTAATGAGGAAATCCCTTGAGTCAGTAGGACGTCCAGGGTGGGTATATGTTGGTTATGAATGTCGTGGTGGCTTTATGTGAAAGGTGTGAAGCTCCGACCAAGGGTGATTAAGGACTCCTGCCATGGGAGAAATAAGTGGGTGGATGGGAAAGGGATTTTATCCTAAAAAATCTTTGTACACTTTCCAAAATAATATAAAATGGGTTTCATTTATACAAACACGGATACGGGTGTCCCAAAAACATAAAAAATATTGCTCACTGATGATGTGAGGAAGGTATTTTTACTGAGGGAGGGGGGGCCATTGGTTAGTCTTGATGCGGGGGTTATGAAGCAGATGGAAAATATCGCAAATGGAATATGCTGATGGAGGGATGGTAGGCCAAATGCAAGATGTGGTGGTGCGTATTCGATCTGCTTATGAAAATGGTAGTCCGAGAAAGGGGTTTATCTTGATATGGTAAAACTTGACTTGATGCATGGTGGATGAATGATGATGAAGTGCTTCCTGGATAGAGGTGCTATGGCCATGGTGTCATATTTTTTGGTGCATTGTCTACTTTCTGTGATGGACGCCATGGAGGGGGAGGCTCTACCAACCAAAGAGGATGTTTATCATGTGCAAGGTGGGGAGATGATAAACATGGTCGGGTGTTTGGAACCTATGGTTTGTGGAAAAATGATGTTAGTATATGAAAATTTTCTTTGAGACTCTATCATGATGAGGGCAGAATGATACCTACTCTGGAACCTTCAGTGAATGGGGTGACAGGTGGTTTGTCGTACTGTATAATACCTGCAAAAAATACCTCACGTGAAAGCATATTTTTCATTCGAATATATTGACAAATGTGCTGAATGAAAAAAGGATAAGAGAGGGCATACCTATCGGAACTTAGAAAATTATTTTTTCAGAGGCGTGAATGTGTGAAGCCTCCTTTTGGCGTTATGAGGTGTTTATCACTGTGTTTGTTTTGGTTTCGTGATCAGATACTTTGAGCTCCAGTTTTCCTGTGGGAGTTGTTACATGGATCATGGTTTTTATTTTAGTTGGGGTTGCCCCCAGACTAAGATCACAGGGGGCGTTGCTGATTACTTCCCCCTGTCCAAGATCTTCCTTTTGTTTGTTCCTTGGCTTCTTTTTGCATCATTTGGAGGATTTTCATAATTATCCTGGTTGTATGGTTGCTGATGAGCATGGGAAGGTTGCACTAGATTGACTGACACATTACACAGTGGCGGTGGTATATTCTGTGCGGGGAATGGGGGATATAGGTTCCCTTGTCCCTAGTTGGTATATGAGTGTTGGGGTGACTTTCATGATATCTAGGTTGTGATACATTCTTAGTAGAATTGTATAAGTATCCTAGGTACTGATTACTACTTCCTAGGTGACCTTGGGCCAAAAACCGAATCAAACAGTCTGTAGTATTTGACCTACCTGGTAACTCCCTGAGTATCCTGGGTGTTGATTACTACTTCTTAGGTGAACTTGGGCCAAAGACCGGATCAAACCATTTGTAGTATTTGACCTACCTGGTAACTCCCTAAGTATCGTGGGTGTTGATTACTGCTTCTTAGGTGACCTTGGGCCAAAGAACCAATAAAACCGTCTGCAATATTCTATGCGCCTCGTAACTCCCTAAGTATCATGGGTACTAATGCTGCCTAGGCGGTCTTGGGCCAAAGATCCAATCAAATCATCTACAGTATCGTCACGTATGGTAACCCCCTGAGTATCATGGGTACTACTGCTGCCTAGGTGATATTGGGCGAAATACCCGATCAAATTGTTTGTAGTATTGACACACATGGTAACTCCCTGAGTCTCCTAGGTACTGATTACTACTGCCTAGGTGACCTTGGGCCAAAGACCCGATCAAAGCATCTGCAGTATTCGACGTACCAGGAAACTTCTTGAGTGAAAAGTTTGACAACTCAAGGGAGTGAGGAAACTAGGTCCCCTTTTTCGTGGTTGGTGTATGGTTACTAGGGAGGAGCTCTTCCGTTAGCGTTCCTAGATGTGTACTAGGTCCCCTGCGAGGGAAGGTATGATCCTCCCTGCTAATGGTGATACGATGACGCCCTATTGATCATATTTTTCAAAGGTACAGAATGACTATGATGGTAGCCTAGCTGCGGTATGTTCTGGTTAGGATCATACAAGTAACCAGGGTACGAGATACTGCTGCCTAGGTGAATTTGGGCCAATGACTCTATCAATACGTCTGTAGTGTTCGATGCACCTAGTAATTCTTTATAATTTTTCAGGCACGGGGCGTTATGCAGGATGTTATAGATGGATCTTGACTGGGTGTATATCAGCTCGAGTTACCAGAGTTTTATAATGGCATCCTCTTCAAAAGTAGGTCCTTGAGTTTCCACATCCTTTGAAATATCTGTCGTGATAGTTTTCAGGAATAGGTCCAGTAAAACTCGATCGTCAAGTTTGGCTTTACACAAACTTCGACGTTGCCGCCATTCATGGAGATGGTCTGAGATATGGACGGCTAGCATTTGTCTAAAATGCGTCAGTAACCCCATTCCTGAATCGTGGTGGATGGGTAACTGGAAATATGTGTGGAACATAGTGGTGAGGGCGCTAAAGGTTCCATGTGTAGCAGAAGGCTTCTCCACATGCAAATTTGCGGCTGGTTCGTTTAAGGTGCGTTGAACTAGTCTTAATCGAATAGTATCACCAATAATACGGTTCGAAGAACACCATAGGTGGAAAGTCATTACATGGTTTCTAGGGTATTCCGATTGCTTCCCTTCGTGGGCATGGGGGGCCAATTGGGATTGTGTGCAATGGGGTCATTTGTTAACTTTGATAGATCGGGTAAGTTTAAATATGCTAAGAAATGTAATTGAGTGTTGAGAGCCATTGTAGACTATGAAAAATAGGGTTATGGTTGTGTATGGGGTTTGTCTCTGACATACACAGCTGTGTATTCTGTTGGCTCCCTGAATGGGTAGCTCTCCTTTTCCCTCTAAGGGTTGTGGGAGGAGTGGTGTGTGGTGACCCTGAGGGTGTTTCCATCGGTGTGGCGTTGGGTGACCCTTGGGGGTTCCCAACTAAATATGCCCCGATAAAGGATGAACCGATAAGGGTGGTTGTGTTCCGTCTTTGATGCCTAAATGGAGAAATACCTAGAACTCCTCCCTCTAATGGGGGGAGGTCCAAAAAGCATCTAGATCGACGAGGTCCCATTGGGTCCATTATGGTGTCGACTAGGTTTGATTTTGGAAATATTTTTCAGTTTTATTAGAGGAGAGAGATTATATATCAAAGAAAAATGGTGATCACATACATAAAACAAAGTGAAAATAAAAGGTTAATTTCTCTTTAGATTAATCCTATGTGGTCAGTCAATCAAAAAATAATTTTTTTTGTTTTGCGTGTGATACTAAAAAATCCTAGAAGACCTAATCATCCTCACACTCTCAATTGTAACTGGGCCTTGAAAATATATCTTCTAGTGGTATCTCGGGCCAACGTCTCGAAATAGCTGGTGATGCTTTCCAGTAGCTGAAAAATTGGCCAAGGCAATGAAAAGAGGATGTAGTGCTGCCTGCACCGTCACCTATAGGGAAGGATGCCCTAGATTTGGCCATTAAGTATCATCGTCCCATGTGAGCATTCAAGTCTTGAGATTTTTGGTATTCAGCTACTAGTACCAAGCACTAGATGGGTCAAGTAGCCTCAAATAGTACCGCATGCATTGGGCCTAAGCTTAACCCCATCTGAATCAGGTCTCTGTGGTGATCGGGAATTATTTTCCGTGGGTAGATAGACGAGTTTAAAGCTCCCTATAAAGTCAAGTTCTATGTTTCAAGAATTTAAACTAACAATGGCAGTTTATTGGATGCCCACCCCCAACGGTCCGAGCGTGAACTATTAATTACCTTGTGGCCCCTATGGGGAGATTTAATGAGTTCAATTAATGGTTAGTTTTAAGGTGGCTTACTTTGCTTATGATGTGGCAATGTGTGTGAGAAAGTATACAATCACAATGTTTGTAGGATGCGGATATGTGATGACCCTTTACACTCCCTCTTAATTAAACTATGTATTGATTGTTCCTTTCAAAAATTAAATGATGCGCGGATAATGGGACACTTACAATTTTTCCTATTTAGACTAACTGTTGCACTAAAGGGAGATGGAAAACTATCGAAAGAGAGCATTCATATGCATGCCCAGGATCACCAAAAGGTGCAAGGGAAATAGAGATTACTTTCCTTCTTAGATAATTTGATCCTATTCCTGGTTCCTAATGCAAAATTTAAACTAAACTTAATGCAACGATTTGGAAAAAACAAATGGAAACTAGCTAAGCATGCATGGATATGGGCCACTTAGTCCTTGCTAATTACCTACATGTTTGGTGTCTATTATCACTAAATAAGTTCATTCAGATAGCATGGGTGGATTTTAGCCACTTACCCTCCTAATTAAACTATATGAATTTGTGACAATAAACTAAAAATTATAACTATGCAAATAACTAAGCTAAAGTGCAGCTAAAAACATGTCCTAATAGTCAAGGGACACCAAAACATAGTGTTGGTTGATTTATTTTGGGCTTCCAATCAGTTTAAAATTGCAAAAATTGAAGAAAACTAGTGAAAAAATGGTTCACTGGTTTTCACGCAGAATTTTTCTACATAGACGCGCGACTCTACGCGTCTGTCTGATCTGAACGCATGCGGACCAACACGTTTGTCTATGATGAACACGCACGGTTTTCCTACACACAAAAATTATGAATCTCCTACACTAAATCTCTTCACAGAGGGTGAATGAGAGAAGTTGAGGAGGAGGAGAGTTGGTCCTGTAGCAATCCTGAGCAGAAAACAGGTTCTGCAAAAACACAACCACTTAGCTTAAGAGGAAAAACCAGTGGAGTCTCCAATCCTGTGTTTGTGTGTTTAGTACACAAGTGTACGAAAAACACCGGTGCTTGATAGGAGTGATTTCTAACCTACAAGCAATGGTCGTAGGGAAAAAAATGAGTTGTTATATGGTTAGTGAAACATCATAACATGTAGAAAAACTAGTTTATGGAACATAGCATGCTACAAACAAGAAAAGGAAAAAAAAAAAAAACACATAAACACAAGATCAATCGAGTAAATGAGCTAATAATCCTAACGGAGAACGAATCCCCTCTTATTAGCCACCGGTGGTAAAGAAGCGGTAGAATGTTACACACTTGCAGTGAGTCCTTAGAGCTATGGAGCTCTAATACGCAAAGCAAGGAGGGTTTTCCCCTTAAGTTGTCTGCGGGCCTCTCTCTTCTCCTAGAACGAGTGATTGGATGTCAGACACTTGATTCACTTCTCCTTTAGGATTCAGATGTTGGACGGCCAACAAATGAATCCCTTCACTCTATTGTTGCTTGGACAACACACTGTTGGTTTTCTCATGGGAAATTTGGCCAACATAACAATGTGTTCTAAATTTTTCTTCTCATGGTGGCTTCTTATAGGAAAAATTCAAATCTTCTTTGCTCTCTTGGTAAAATTGTGGATAGTGACCCAGGAGTGGTGATCGATTCCATTGTGTGCTCACTTGAGGTCTCAAGGTGGCTCTAGGTGGCTGTTTTTGGGTGGCCTCAAGTGGAGAATATTTTTCCTAAAGTGTGCTAAGTGGTCCCGGATGGTAACCTTTCACCATACTCAGGACCGCACAACTTATTGAGGGAAATCCAGGGAGACCAACGCTACTATCGAATAAAAATGCATATAGAGCACACTTTGCCTGTGTCTTCTGTGTGCAATTTGATAATTTTTCCTCTTGACGTTAGAGAAAGTTAAAGTTTCCATATTCTCTAATGTTTCTCAGCCCTTTAAATCCTTCTGCTTGACATTTCATGATGTCTCTTGCTTGTCTGATTTTCCAGCGATAACAGTGGGGTCAGGAAAAGGTTTCGTGGCACATAGGCATTGGTGGAGATGCAAATGGTCAAAGTCAGAAGAATTTTCAGAGGAGGGGGTGCAATGAGAGAAAAGGAAAGGAGGGGGGGGGGGGGGTGGTGTGAAATATTGTGAGGGAACACGTAGGGATGTGGGCCCAAAATTTTTGGAACCCCCCCCTGCGAGCAAAGTGTTATGGAGCTCGAGGGGTCCGAAAGCACTCCCTGTCGTTGATCTGGGTGTGGGAAGATCTCCGTTGTCCATCCTTATCCAAAGTTCAAACATTTCATAAAACATTTATATCCTCAACCTTATTGCATGCGCTTAAAGCACGATTAAGATTAAACTAATATTAATTAACTTTAAACATTTTAATACATATTTACCTACTAATACTACATTTCAATTAGCAGAGAATATTTTATTTTTTTCTTCATTTAATCATGATTAAATTGTATGACTGATTTATTCACTAACCTAAGCTATTAAATTATAGTCAAATCACGATTAAATAGTGTGATTAGACTAACTATTTCTACATATCCAATTACAAAGTGGCATTTTGGCTTGCAACACATTTCTTTAAAATTTATAAGTGTTAACTGGAGAAATTTGTACTTATTTAGTGGCATTTAGGCTTGCTCACTCCTATACATTCTTTTTGGGTTTTCTTCATTTTCCCATTTTATCTTATTCTATTTTTCTTTTTCACATATACATTTTTTTTTATACCATATTTTCAATTATTTATACATTTTTTTTTTTTTTATTATTATTATTATTATTTTGTAAATCATTTGTAAAATACAATATTATTTACAATTTCATCAACTAAAAGAAAATAGACAATCATCAACTGAATGTATGAATCATAGGACCCTAACACCCACAATAGTACAAATGGGGCAAAAATCTGACGTATATTCGTCGGTTATTCGACTCATAGTCATTCAATATATGACACTTTGGAGATATAATTTTCTTCGGTGGGATTGTGTTGAATTGTTGACACTTTTTCGCCAAAGATGGAAAAAAATGGCTTTGATCGCCCGATTCTTTGCAGTCAAATTTGTGACGCCAAATTATGACATATTTGTGATAGGATAAATGTTAGATATCCGTCACCATAGAGTCCAAAACATATGATGCTTGTGTATTAGATATGAGACACCATATTATTCCAGTTCAATGGGATCTGAGGGTTTGTTCCATCGGTGTGGAGTTTGATGTCCGACGATGTAGCATTGGAATCGACGTTACTGATAAGTTTACGTGACAGGCTCAACATCATATATCTGTTTCCATAGAGGCCAAACTTCTGACGCTTGGACGTCAGATATTCCATGACATATTATTGCACTCTGACGGTATCCAATGTTTTTTTTTCCGTCAAAATGGATTTGGATGTATGGAAAGATAAGTGACATTGTAATAGTTTAGTGCAACAAAATTGTTGTGGAACCAAATCATTCATCCATCGGTACAAAATCAGAAATCCAATGGTATTCAGTTAGAAATGTGTCAAATAGTTGATGTTTTAACTTAACGTCGAATATCTGATGGGTGCCAGAGCATTAAAAAAATTGATCCAAAGAATGATTATTTGGGGAGTAATTTTCCATTTGTTTCCTTTTAATTTGGTAGTGCACCTTACAAATATCACTACAATGACCACTATCAAATAAAAAGACAACATAAATTAAATTCTATAGACTTTAAATTTTAGGACACCATGAGAACTGCTTTTAATGAAATATTTTCATGTGATAACATAATGAAATTATGATCTACTAGTGTTAATTCATGCATGGGATGTGTTGTAGCCACTTTTCATTTGTCTTTCAAAATAAAAAATATAATATATATATGGGCTCATATAGCCAAAGTATGGTTAAAATCCTTCACAAAAAATTTATGCTATATATTAGGAGTAGCGTAATATTTCAGACCTATAAAGTGGAGCATTGTTATACGAATAAATTGAAGGGTGGGCCATCCCACACTAGTGGAGGATTAAACAGTATGCATGTTTCAAGTGCATCGTTGTGATTTTAGACTGATCTATTTCTATATCCAAAATCGACGGTATAAATAAATCAGAGTTTATGCAGGGAGGAGCCCCCAATAGCTAGTCTCCTCAAATAGTTATTTGGGTTATCTACGATTCATATATTCCTCGCTACCACTCAAGGGAAAGCCAATTACCAGCATGGAAGCCCCTGAGAGCATAAAAGGGTTTTTTTGAAACCACTCGCGATGGAAGGAGACCATGTAGCAAGTGATCCAACCCACCCACCTCACATCATCCTCCACTTCCACATCACCTTCCACCACAATCCTTCCATACTCTTTCATTTGTATCCTCATCATTTTCATTCTCCTACTTTACCATTAAACAAAAATCTACTTCGCTCCATTATATCCTTATAAATCCATATGCACTTCACTCTTTCTCTCGAGCTATAATTGCAATGTCCTCCTCCAGACCATCTAGGTAAGAACATCCTCCATATCCTCTAATTTTAATTAAAAGGTAAACTACTAAAATGGCCAAAAAAAAAATTATGTCTGCATCAACTACACATTCCTCTGACAAATATAGAGAGGGAATTTTTTTACCCCATTTGTTCGTTGGACCTCATGCAAATTAAACAGAACCTATTTTCTATCCAAATTGAGTCAGAGAACACCTTTTTAGCAGTTAAGTCTAGTCTTGTTGCCCTCATTTTTCCCCATACTTATCCCTTCCTAGAGTTTATCAGTTGGTTGACTTCATCTCTTTACCCCTGAAAAAATTTCATTATGAATTATGTAGGACATTTTACAAGTCTCTGCTCAATTAATTCATCAATACCTATGTTTGCCAAAGTCTGATAGATATACCAATTTCATAGACGATTTTCTTTTAGCCACTTATAAATATCTTTCTGAGGAGGATACAAATAAGATATTTGAGCTCACCCCCCCCAATTCTATTATGTCTTCAACTATTACTAAGTTTCCCATAACCCTATTTTCTGAAACTACTAAAATAATTCTTTTCGTTATTATGGGAATATTGGGGAAGGATGATACAAATATCATCAATTTCTAGGATTTGGAGTTTTTCCATCTAATGATACAACCATACACTGTATTATACATTCCATCTTATTGGGAGCATTCCATCAACCTTCAATTCCATAATTTCATCATCATTGTATGCTTCAGATTTCCATCTCTGCTTGTCTATATTTTCTTATACACCCATGTTGATCAATTTATTGATGTGGGGCTGAAAATTGTTGATCATAATAAACATAAGAAACTATAATTAATTGGACTGATATTGTTAGAAGGAGAGATACTAATGAAGGATTTTCCTACTATATATATTATTTTATGTTAGTTGTATATAAGATCATAAATGGTCATCCTGATCTTAGAATCCTTCCACAAGCTAATTCCTTGTTGTAGATGAGTAAATATTTTAGAGTTGGTGATTGGTACATCTTGGAGGTTTGTTTAGAAATAAGGTTAAATGTTGCAAAAATTTCACCCTACAAGTTGCTTGTATTTGCACAATGATAATTTTTGCTTTGGAATTTATTGGACAAAGCCTAAATGTGAACTAGATTCATTCTTCCCGGCTCATTGTTTAAATTGCCTAGAGAAGTGGGTCATTTTATTGTTAATAATAGATACGTTGCAGAAGAAGTTGAAAATATGATGCAAAAATTGGGCTTTAGACAAGGAGAAAAATTGAATAATGATCCTCATCAAGTAATTTCCATAAGAATAATGGAAATAACTTTTGATCCATATACCCATGAAGAAAAACTAGAGTTGGAAAAAATGGAAAATATTGATATGGAGGATTTGCAGCAAAAGATAGATGTAGAAACTCCTCTTCCTAAGGAAAGATGATTGAACAGGAATTCCCATGAATTTATGGACGTTGATACTAAAGGTCACAATATGTAAAGAAATATAAGGTTCAAGAAGGATAAATTGAAGCTTCACAGTTGATTGAAAATCCCTCAAGAGAATTATGATTCCAAGTAAAATTGGGAGATAAAATATGTTCACCTTTGTCACCATTTCCTACTAAAGAGGAGGCTTGTTCCCACAATTCTTTGCTGAAATATTTCCAAAAAATTGAGGAGAGAAATATAAAAGTAAGGGGAAATATTACAACACAGTTGGAGGCTCAATCAATACTGCTATCATCCATGGACCTAGAAGGGAATTAACTCGGAATATCTCTTACTCATCAAAATTTTCATACTTTTTCATCAGGCATAGATTTCAAGAAAAACATTTCTCGACAAGATCAAGGAATTCCTCTACCTAAAAAAAAAATCTACATAGGCAAACAAGTGAATTGATTTATAAAAATCTTCGCAAGTCTTCTTTTGTAGCTAGTAAAGAAAAGGCACTCTTGGAAATCTGATATAACAACTTAAACAGGAAAGGGAAAATTCCAAAGCCCTACATACTGAAAATGAAAAAATCAAGAAGTCAATAATCTAACTAGGAGTAAATCTAGAGGAAAGAGTAATGATTCAAGCCTTGTTGTGAAGTATAGAGTTAGAAGTTCAAACATTGAGGAAAAAATTAAAGATACCTACAATTGAACATGTCCAGACACTTAAACTAGCTCAGGTGGATAAAGAAAAGGAAATTTTGAAAAAAGAATTGTTGGGAACAAATCAAGGGTTGGAAATCATCAAGAAACAAAAAGTATAATTTCAACAAAAAATAGATAATCATGTATGTATTGTGGTAGTGCCAGCTAATTCATAAGACCCTATAAACTAACCAAGGTTATGACCGAGTTAAAAAACTTAGAAGATGAACTAAATAAGTTTCAAAGGAGCTTGGAGGATGCCAAAGGAAAATTGACTATGAAAGAGAGACGACTCTATTTAGGAAAGGAAAATTTGAATTGGGAAACCCTCAAGCATCAAACAACAAAGGAGGAAATTCAGGAATTAAATGTCAAGCTCAAAGGTAACATGTCTTTAATTCAAGAAAGGCACATTATTTGGGACAATATAATCAGCAAGTTCAAGCTATTTGGGACCATATGAATGTTATTGCAGAAGAAAATGACATAATAAAGGCCACTGAAGCAATTATTACTGCAAATAAAATTAAAGCACAATAGAACACTCAAATGGATAAGAAAATTATTGACTATTTAAATGCTAAATATTCATAGGAGCTAAGAGATGTAAACATTCGATGGGTCCCATCAATAGGTATGTTTTTAGGACCATATTTTTATCCTCCAGCCCATAAATTATTTCATTTCTCCACATTAATTTACATTTTTGGCTATAATGTGCTTGTTATGAAGACTAAAGGGTGTTTTTCATACTTCATGTCCTGATGTGGTCTATGTGCATGCAAGAGAGAATTTTTGGGTACATTTATGATGTAAAGGAACATTGGAGGAAACTAGATTGTAGGAGGATTGTCACCTACATTTATTCTCTTTTGACTCAAAGTGATCCCTATAATCACTCATCTATAACTCGAAAAAAATTTACAGCTGAGGAACTCAGGTGAATGAGAGGATCTAAGGGAACCAGATCCACTAATTTTGATATTTTGGAGGGAAGCAGTCCTCCTCTCAAGGGAGCTTCTCCTTAGTCACTTTTTGTATAAATAAACAGGCATAAGGGCTCATTAGTATTCGAACTCTTGGAGCTAGGAAGAGCTATTAAAGTCCACGTACTTGACACTGTTATTTCCATTTTGAGATTATGTATTTGAACTCCATTTTATGTTAATGAAAGGTCTATTGTGGTCTACATCTGATTTAACTTAGGAGGAATGAAACCCTTGGGTTACAGCCCAACCCAGAGCTTTAATCACTCTCATGTATTTTTATTTTTTCCTTGTTAAAATTGCATTTCTTTCCTTGTTTAGGTAATAATTATATTGAAAAAATTGTGGTTGCATGCTTGATCACCACCTCTCTAGTGGGAAGTGTGGTTGAAGAGTCCACAACAACAATCCAAAAATATGTGTTTATTTTTCTTTAGAATCCGTTAGGATCTCGATTGTAGTTCTCTTGCATGCTTTGTTCTCGTGCCTTAGAAGTTAATATAATGTCTTGGAAACTAGATTAGATGCATATTGTAGAATAGAATAGTTCTTGATGAAATAAAGTTCAACTCATCCTTTCCACTTTGATTCATTTTACTGCAATTTGATTGTTAGATGTATGTTACTTCAAAGATAAAAAGGAGTTGATTATTAATCTACAGGACTATCAATGGCTTGTAGGTGTTGGCACATTCATATTACATCCAATTTGTCATGACCATCCTCCTCCTGGACACCTCATACTGCTTTGGAATTCTGCCACTAAGATCATCTTCTCAGGGTCAGTGAAGGACACTGTGAGCATGATTTTTTTTTACAAGATGGACCTCTAAGTAGTGCTAATCTTGGAAAAAATTGCTCACGCATCCTTCATCCACCTACCACCATCTTCAAAACACCCTCCTTACCCTCAGAAAGCTTTCAGACCCAATCTTGTAGCAAAACAGGGTATCCTGTAACATCCTGTAGCAGTCTTGTAACGCTACCTAAACTCAAACATATTTTCTCTAAGATATTCATTTTTTCATTTTGGGATTGAATAATGACCTCAAGTCTTTAAATCCATGATTGGGGAGACCCAAGGACCACTCTATACCCATCCTTCCTCCATTGCAAGTATAAGACAAAAATTAGAATTAGGAAGTATATTTTCACATTTGAATAAGTGAAATGAAGGGAAAATATTCAATCCAAATAGATTATACTTAGCCCTTAAAAGTTACACTGTTGTATTTCTTAGTTATGTATGGTAGAATAATTTCCTCTTTCAAATAAATTTGCAATTAGATTAATTATTTACATTTTCCAAGTAGAGTATTGACTTGATTGGTTTGGAAGTAGAGTAGCATGGTTCATTTCTTCAACTAGTGTAGTCTATTTCATTCCCACAGTTACAATTAGTCTCTACATCTAATGAATGACACTAGGATAATGTTCATTTTTTCAACTAGGATAATGTTCATTTCCTTGCAATCAAGGTAAGTTTTTTTATTTTCACAGAACTTATATTTTTAGTTACCTGAAGGAGTGGTCTTTTCATACCTTGATATGATTCAATGACTGAGGTTGACATAATTAGAGCTTGACATACTATGCATATAATAACATTGTCACCTCTAAGTTTCTATGAACCCCATGTTGATGATTCAAGTTGATGGTCTTGGGAGTTAAAACATCCTTGATTCAATACCAAGGTTCACCACTTTTTGGTGTCGTTGTCGAGTAGGTATCCAAGTAGGTTTTATTTATACTTAGAATTTGCATGTTTCCTATTTCTAATTTGCATCAGTACTACTAATTTGAAATATTAAAAAAGAGAAAAATTAAAAACAAAATTGAGTTAATTATTTCATGCCTCGTAGGAATAGCGATATTCGAGGCCCAAATTCCTACCAAAAATCCCCACCCCTTCAAGAGGCCAACCATCATTTTTCTTTGGTGAATGTGAACTTCCCTCTCTATAGGTTTTAACCTTGTACATAAATAATCTGCAAACGAATTCTTAAAAAATAAAATATACAATGGTGAGAACATAAACATGAAACACATATACACAAATATTTTCCCCTAGATCCCAAAAATGGGACTACCAGATTTATTTTTCACTATGTTCCTTTCAATGTTACAATACATATATATACATGTCAAATAATTCATAAACCCAAATCCATTAACCCTGGATTAGAACCTAATTGTAGTTCCCTAGGCCGGATCTACAAAATACCATGGACAGAAAACCATCATGCCCAAAAACATGTGAAAAACCCATGCAAAAACCCATAGGTAGGTCCACCCACCTAATCTAGGGTCTAAAAAACTTTCCATGGGGTTCATCCCCCTACAAACCCCTCGAAAGGGGGGGGACTTCCCTGCCCCCTGTGACCCCCCTGCTATGCTTGGCGCAACAAACAAGGGGGGCTAACGCCTCCCCTGTGACCCCCCTGCATGTGCGAATAGTCATGGAAAGAATATAACACACACCCAACACTGTCTGACTACAGGGGGGTTATAAAACCATTTAGGTGAGAAACTTGAAAATTTTGAGGAACCCATAGGGGATGAAGAGCCCATAACACCTACCCAAACCATGGTTGAAAACAAACAAAATGGGCTCTTTCCTATCCAAGAATCCAATGGGGAGGCCAGAATGAAGAATATAATACCTATTTCCATTCCAATGCCTAACCTTTGATGACCCTGACACATTCATGTTTATATTTTTTGTATGTAGGACCTATGACTATACCTCTGATGAAAAAAAGTTGAAGTTGTTTCCATCTACCCTCAAAGATGCAGCTTTGCATTGGTTTATGAGCTTACTTGGAGGAAACACCACAACCTGGGCACAAATGAAACAATCCTTTAATGAGAAATACAAGGATTAATGTAGGTCCAAATAAATTGTTTTATGAGCTTACTTGGAGGAAACATCACTACCTGGGCACAAATTCAACAATCCTTTAGTGAGAAATACCAGGATTAATGTAGGTCCAAATAAATAAAAGAGGAAATATTTAGGATGACCCTAGGACTAGATGAATCTTTAGAGGACTACGAGGAAATATTCCACATCAACTCTAGGAGGGCTAATTGTACCATTGAACCTGAGTCACTCAAGTTATTACTTCTCCGAGGGATTAAGGAATATGTAATGGAGACCCTCAACATGTTTTCTGGAGGATACATCTACCAACTACCTTATGATAGCATCAATGCAACATTCAAGAATCATTCTAGGGCTGCTAGGAAAAAGGGTAGGTGTAGTCAAGGCCTAGTAAGTTAATCTCCCTATGCATAAACTATAAAAAATGAGATAGGTAGTATGTTGAAGGATTTCAAGACTAAAATTTTGCATACCTTTTCCCTACAAATGAACACTATGCAGATAAAAAGGAAGCAAGAGGAAGCAGAAAGGGAAATAGCTATAATCTGCCCTACATGCACTAAGGGACACCCAAGAAATGAATTCCCACTTAACATCATACAATTTTGCTCTGTCTTTGAGGAAAACTGTGAAACAAACAAATGTGCCTCTCTTATAGGCTTGAAAGTTGTATACCAAGGGGCAGAAAGTGGTTCAGAACAACTATGCTTCATTAACCAAAGGAGGCCTCCATACCCTCATCCATATCAATAGGGCATGCAAGGTCCACATTATCCTCCTTAAAATCTAAATCATAATGCATCTTTCCATCCTTGTTACCCTTCCACTCATCCATCATGGTCCATACCCTTTCCTTTGACTTATACTCTTCAATATATTCCTCAGCTATTAACCCTCCTTTCCAACCATATCCACCTCAACCTCCTAAATGGGGTAACTCATCAAAAGGATTGAGGCCTCAACCAACCCAACCTCTTGCTTTAAGGTCTCCTCCTCAATTTCCACCACAACTCCCTCACCATAACCCACCAAAGCAACCACAAATTCTCGCCCAACCCAATATGAACTCGAACTATAAGTAGGAACAATAGGCTTACACTAGGGAGACATCTTATCCTGCTTATGTTGTGGAAATCCAAAATATCAACCTTCAGTCTAGGAAGGTACTTCAAAATTCTCACCCACCTTCTCCATGATAAGAACTTGAAGAAGATAAGGAATATAGTACCCCTCTAGCCAATGCAGATGCCTATCCTGAAAGGTTGATCCAACCTAAACAACACACCCCGGAAGAGGTAGAACTTCTGGGAGAATTGAAAAACTTGTGTGTCAAAATACCACTTCTCTAAGACATAAAAGATGTCTGTGTTTACAACAATATTATCAAGGAATAGTGTTTTAAAACCCCTATGATAAGAGGAAGAGATAGCCCCACTATCAATTTTTTTGGGAAATTTTTTGATCTAATGCTTGGGAGGGTGATATCCCTAAAGTACTTAGATCCTGGTAGCCCAATAGTGGATGTGCACATTGATAACATTATGATCCCTAATACCTTGATTTAACTTGGGGTTGTAATCAACTTTATAACCAAGGAAACCACGTTCAAGCTTAAGCTCCAAGGGGCCTTGAGGAATACCACTATAGTGTTGTAGCTTGCAAATAGATCCATAGTAGCTCCTAAGGGAGTTATTGAGGATGCGATGGTCTCCATTGACTCCTGGGAGTACCCCACTGATTTCATTGTCATCCAACCCAAAATGAAGTATAATGGTTACCATATAATGTTAGGAAGACCTTGGTTGGCCATTGTTGATGCCTACATTAGTTGCAGGGCCAGGAACATGACCATCAAGAATGGGAATCTATCAAAACAACTTGTGTTATACCCTCCTGCTCAAAATGTTATTGAGCATGAATTTCCCTTGTGGTTAGAGGATGAGGAAGAATAAGAGTTTAAAAAACATCCCTCTACCCAGTATGTACACTAGACATTGTTGTAGGAGGGAGGTAACTTGATTAATATGACCTTATTCACCATATCTTACATAATCAACCTCCCACTGCCATACTAGTTGATGAATTGATAAAATAATCTAAGAGAAACCCATGGGATCATTTGTCCTTTTTTGGCTCTAATCTATATCATACCAATGTTGTATATATTATCCCATCCATAAATCTAAATATCAAACCCTCTCTCTCAGTTGAGCAATAAGAACAATTATGCAATGTGTTGAGGCAGCACCTTGATGCTTTTTCTTGGGTCTATAAGGAAATGAAAGTAGTGCATCCCTTAGTTTTTACTCATCATATATACATCAAAGAGGGATGAAATCCTATGATCCAACCCCATAGAAGGATGAATCCATATCTTAAGGAAAATTTGAAAGAGGAATCATAAAAGGTACTGGATGCAGGGTTCATATACCCTATCTCAGATAGTGAACGGGTGTCCCCCCTCATCATAATCTCCCCAAAAAATGGGAAGTGGAGGATTTGTGTTGATTACCAATATCTCAACAAGGCTAAAAACAAGGACCACTTCCCTTTACCTTTCATTGGCAAAGTCCTAGATGGCCTTGGAGGGAAGAGATTATTTTCTTTCCTAGATGGATTTAGTGGGTACAACCAAAAACAAATCAATGTTGGGGACCGAGACAAGACCACATTCACATGTCCTTGGGGTACTTTTTCCTATATGGTCCTTCCATTTTGTTTATGCAATGCCCCTAATACCTTCCAGAGGGAAGTTCTAAGTATCTTTGATGACCTTGTATGATGACACTTTTGAGATATACATGGATGACTTCACTCCTTATGGATGTGACTTCTAGGAAGCTCTTTCTAATATGTGTAAGGTCTTAAATAAATGCATTGAGATGAATATTTCAATAAGTCCCAATAAGTGTGATTTTTTATGAATGCAGGGACTATCCTAGGCCATTCCATATCTAAGGAAGGGATACAGGTTGACCCCAACAAATTTTCCATCATTAATGGGGTCCCTATCCCTAAAAAACAAAGAGATGTCAGAAGCTTCCTTGGATTGGCTAGGTATTATAGAAGTTTCATTAAGGACTTCAGTAAATTGGCTTTACCCTTGTTTGGACTATTGACTAAAGACTCAGAATTCTATTGGACAGATAAATGTCAAGAGGCATTGAAAGTACTAAAGGAGAAGTTAACCATTCCACCCATCCTTAGGGGTAAGGATGGTACCTATTGGTAATTTCCCTTCCATATCCACACAAATGCATCAGAAAAAGTTGTAGGATAAACCTTAAGACAAGTGGAAGAAAAATTTCCCTATGCCATCTATTTCATTAATAAGAACCTTTCTAAGGTTGAACTAAATTATACTGTCACTGAAAAGGAACTCCTAGTTGTGGTACACTCTTTGAACAAGTTTAAGCACTACATCACTAGGTATAAAACCTTTTTTCACACTGATCATGCAACCATTAAGTATTTAGTGAATAAACATGATGTCAATTCTAGGATAATGAGATGGTTGTTATTATTGAAACAATTTGATTTAACTATTGTTGACAAACCATGGAAAGAGAATGTGGTTGCATATTTTTTTATCAATACCGACCTTTCCTGTAGAGAATGAGGAGATGGTAGATGATAAGCTTCGAGATGAAAAACTCTACCATCTTAGTGTTACCTCCTTAGTTTCCTATATATCAAACTACTTAGTTGTTGGGAGGTTCCCTCCTAATCCATCCTCCAAGAAGAAGAGCAATATTATTAGGAATAGTGCCCCATTCACTTGGATTGGGGGAAATATTTTCAAGTTTGGGCCTAATAATTTTTTTTATAAGTGTGAGGGAAGAAGAGGTCTTTGAAATCCTATCATCATGCCATGACGAACCTTGTGGGGGGCACTTTTTTGCTAAGGGGACAACCTTTAAATTTCTACAAGTTGCTTACTACTGGCTCACTCTACATCAAGATGTATGAAGGTACACTACCAGGTGTGATTAGTACCAAAGTATGGGCAAGCCCAGACCCAAGGATGGAATTCCCCTACAACCTCTAGTGATTTTGGAGAAATTTGATAAATGGGGCATGAACTTCATTAGGCCCTTTTATATGCCATCAGGACAGAAGAAGTACATTATTATGTGTGTTGGTTACCTGACTAAATGGACTGAAGCAAAGACAATGAAGGAAGAAACTGAGCAGAAGGTGGTTTAATTTCTAAGGGAAAAATATTCTACAAGTTCAATTTTCTGAGGGAGTTGGTCACTAATCAAGGGATAGAATTCATCTCAAATGTGATTGAATACATCGTGATGCAGCACCACATCAAGCACAGGAAATCTACTTCCTATCACCCTGAGGGAAATAGGAAAGTGGAGGTCATGAACAGAGCCTTGGAGAGAATTCTAACCAAGGTTGTTAGGAGTAGCAGAAAATATTGGGCAGATAGACTTGTAGAATCCACTTGGGCCTACAATACCGCCTGGAAGACCACCACTGGATTTACCCCATTTGAATTAGAAAATGGAAATAATTCTTTGTTTTCCATTGAATTTGAATATAATACCCTAAGGATGGAATCTCGATTAGAATTAGACCTCACAAAAACACAACATGAGAGACTGATCCAGCTCAATGGTTTATATGAATTCAGATTGTAGGCTCTCCTACACACTGAGGTAGTCCAACTATAGAGGAAGATATGGCATGACAAACACATTAGAGATAGAGATTTTCAAGAGGGTGATTTTTCCCTTTTGTATGATTCAATATTCAAGGACTTCAAAGAAAAATTAATGATGGGATGGTTGGGGCCCTATCTAGTGGAAAAAAGTCATGAGGGTCTATCCAAATTAGAGCAATTGATGAGGAAGGTATCCCCTTGCTTTTTAATGGTTACTGATTGAATTTGTAAAAAATACCTTTGTACAAGGAGGATTTTATTAGTTAAATTAACAAGGATATGAATGCAATTTGGAGGCTCACAACCCTCAATTCACCAATATTTTGGCCAAAAAGTGAAAAATAAATAATAATAAAAATCAAAATCAAATAAAGGGCCTAGGTGAAAACCTCCATGAGGAATCTAAGGCCAATTTTAGGATTGAAAACCTCTATGAGGCAACCCAAGAGAAAAAATAAAGAAAACAAAATTATACGATGAAAATATTCCCAAGTGAAAGCCTCCTCTGAGGCACCTGGGGTAGACATGCAGAATGAAAACCTCTCTAGAGACAATCTGTATGTCTCAAAAAAAGAAAGATAAAAAAGAGAAAATTGAAACACAAGGAGGAATTACACAGAGGTAAGGGAGTCTTTACATCAATTCTACTAAAATTTTTATTTTGTAGGACTCCAGATAGTCAAGAGGACAATAGTTGAAGGAAGAAAGTCCACGATCCATTTATCCATTCCCCTGGCCTAACCACTGCATTTCCCTCATCATTTACCCATCTCCCTACCATCTCCATATGTTATGAATATAATTTATAGTAAAATAATAGAAATAATGTAAACAATAATAATCATAATTAATGATTAATTAACTAAATAATTATTAATTAAGAGATATTTGTTGAGATTCAACAAGATGATGAGCTTAGTGAAAAGAGTTGCCTTCACTTAGTGGGCTCGCAGGCTATTTTTGGCACAAGTCTATTTTTAGACATGTCGATCATATTCTATGAGTTACAGGATGCTATTTGTGGATGGTTGTTCAATTTGGAAAAATAGACGGACTTCTATAATTAGACATATTGGGTGGAATCTCTTTTTAGATTTCCAGTCCAAAAATAGATATGTCGAATATTATTAGCTCTTAATAATATTTGGACTCTAAACATTATCTTATTCTCTTGGAGCACCTTAGTTAAGTGCACAGATGTGGCACAGGAGCTGACAAAAGGAATTACGCTATTCCTAAGGGTTTAGTGGAGCTATTGCATGGAGGACTTCAGTTAGAACTCATGTGACAGAGTTTGGTGGAGTTGTAGAAGTAGTTGGTGTAGTTGTGTTCAATTTAACTCAGTTAGACACAGTTGAGCTAGTTGTATCTAGTCTAACTGATTGATACACTAGTGAGAGTGGTGTGAATTAATTATTAATTAATTCACTAAATATTAACTCATTAATCAACTGAAGAATACATTAGTTAACTACAATGCATGGACAGTTTCAGTGGAGACTAGTGGAGATATAGTGAAGGGGCAAGATGACTATCAGTTGTGACTATAGTGATGCATTGATTGCATCCAAAAATCAGTAGAGATGCCAATGAGGATTTCACAGTGCAAGCCAAGTGGATTCTAGTTCATTCATAGCCATTCTTCAGCAGGGATTGCGCAGTAGAGGCAAGCTAGCAGGTGGCAGAGATCGGCGCATGGATTTGCTAGATTGGACCTGATTAGTGTGTAGCGATTGTATTGTACTGAGAGCTTGTGATAATATTTGTATGAGGATTGTTACATGATATCTATGACATATATTATATACAGATAGTTGGGGTTTTTAGCTTCAGGATTTCCTGTAAAAACATTGTGTTAATGTGTGTGAATTTTTATGGTTTCATGTGTGCATTGAAATTGATTTAATTTCCGCAAGTGATGATCAATAGTGGAATAGATTCTGTATTGTGCATGAAGTTAAAATAGTGTGCGATCAGGAGAATCTTGGATGTATAACGCATTAGTTATATATATCCGGTGGAATTCGAATTTGATGCTGTGTTTTCTTAGTGTCGAAGTTGAGATGTCTTTCAACGTATTGTGATGGGAGTATTCCCTTGAGGGCAGCTCGAATTATATTGCATGGAAGGACATTATGGAGGTGGTGCTGGAGGATAATGGGTTGAAGGAGTTCATAGATGTAGAAATTCCAAAACCTGCTTCTAGCGATGCATCCGCACTTGACGCATGGAAAAAGAAGAGAGAAAAATGTCAAAGAATTCTATTGGAAGGTGTGAAGGGTCACATAGTTTCCAACGTTCATGGTAAGGCTTCTCCATTCTTGATGTGGAAAGCTTTGACAGACTTGTCCAAAGAAAAAGTGACCAGAGGAAGTTGGCGCTTAAAGACAAGCTCAGAAAAATAAAAATGGAGAAGAGCGAAAGTATACCCAAGTACCTCACGAAGTTTGTCCAGTGTAGGGATGAGTTGGGAAGTGTGGGGGTTACTGTAGATGAATAGGACTTGGTGAGCTTGGCTCTCCTTGGGCTTTCGAAGAGTTGGCATTCCTACAGGACTCTGTCAATGGTCAGGAGAAACTGCCGAGATGGGAGTGACTTTGGTCAGATCTTGTGCAGGAGGAGATAAGGCGGAGTACCAGGGATGGATCTTCATCAAAGAATAAAGATGAAGAAAATTGCGCTTTGGCTGCCAAAGCAATAAAAGGGAAGGGAAATAAAAATCCTTCTCAATCCAGTGCGAAAGGCAAGAAGCAGCACATGTACAAGGTGAAGTGCTTTCACTGTCACCAACACAGACATTACGCCACTAATTGTCCACAGAAGAAGAAAAATAAGCAGGCTGCTGGATCTGTAGCTGGAGAGGCCTTAGCCTTGCATTTTGAGCTGGATTTTTTGCTGATCGCATGCTTGGTCTCAAGTGTGATGGGATCAGTGTGGTTTCTTGGCAGTGGTGCATCTTTCCATATGACCGGAGACAAAGATTTATTTACTGATCTAGATGAGAAGGATATTGGAGTGCACATCGAGATGGGGGATGATGGTAGATACAGTGCGACTGGTATGGAGACCATTTCCTTTGAGAGGGAATCTAGAAAACCTTTCATCTTGAAGGATGTCATGCATGTTCCAGGATTGAAGAAGAATCTGATCTCTGTGGCGATGTTGGAAGATAAGGGATATGATGTTGTCTTTAGCGAGGGAAAGGCTTTCCTGCGCAGTAAGGCAACTGGTGAAACCTGGAGGATAGGGATTCGAGTTAAGAACCTTTATCAATTGCAGGTAGATGGCTGTGCAACAATGGCAAGAAAAGTAGAAGGAGTGGTGAGCCGAGATGAGGGCGAATTGTGGCACAGGAGATTGGGCCATCTTCACCATGGTGCTTTGAAAATTTTGCAGCAGATTTCTACCAGGCTTCCCAAAGGTACACTTGCGCAGTCAGATTAGTGCAAGGGATGTACTTTGGGAAAATTTGTGAAAACCACCTTTCATGAGAAGGATATTCGCGCCACGATGATCCTTTAGAGAATTCACACAGACGTGTGTGGACCTTTCTTAGTAGCTTCGACAGCAAAGCACAAGAATTATGTGATATTTGTTGATGACTTTTCTCATAAGTGCTGGATCTTCTTCATATAGAAGAAGAGCGAGACATTCTCAAAGTTCTGTGAGTTCAAGGCACTGGTGGAGAAAGAGACGGGGAAGCAGGTGAAGGCTCTTAGGAGCGATAATGGTGGTGAATTCATCTCTAGTGAATTCAAAGACTTTTGCAACGCAGAAGGAATTCGAAGGGAGCTCATAGCGCCTCATAACCCACAGCAGAATGGGGTCGCGGAGCGAAAGAACAGAACGATCGTGGGTGTTGCATAGGCGATGTTGCATGATTAGGGCCTTCCCATACACTTGTGGGCCGAAGCATGCAACACTGTGGTTTATGTGAAAAACCGTTGTCCTCATAGAGTACTTGGCATGAGTACACTCGAAGAGGCGTTTTCTAGTAAGAAGCCTGATATTTCTGATTTGAAGATTTTTGGCTCACCTGTTTACATTCATGTGACAAATGATGCCAGGAAGAAGCTGGAGCCGACCGTAGAGATTGGGATATTTTTGGGGTACACAGAAACACCCCACAACTATCGTGTGTATTTTCCAGACAGTCGGAAGACTGTTGTGCGACGAGATATCAAGTTTCATGAGGAGAAAGCCATGAAGTTGTCACTTGAGAGGGAGCTACACTTGCATGTGGATGAGGAGCTACTAGTTCCTAAGGATGATCCTTAGGATGTGGATCAACCATAAGAGGAGGTTCATGGAGTGGAAGAAACCACTCATGCAGCACCAAACATCAGAGTGCGGAAGCGCACTACAGAAGCTGAGCGACTAAATCTTGATGCAGCACAAAATTGAGGAGCCCCTACATCACAGCGCAGACTGAGATAATCACCTGACTGATTTACTGGATACATGGCTCTGATGAGAAAGTGTATCATGACAGAGCCATCCTCTTTCGAGGAAGGTGTGGAGGACCCTGCATGGGTATATGCCATGGTGGAAGAGTATGATTTGATTGTCAGAAACAGTGCATGGGAGATTGTCCCAAGCTTGGAAGGGAAATAAGTGGTAGGTTCAAGATGGATCTACAAAGTGAAGCAAGCTGCTGACGGGAGCGTCGAGAAGTACAAGGAAATATTTGTTTCCCAGGGCTTCTCACAGATCGAGGGGATCGACTACGAAGAAACCTTTTCACCTGTCGCAAGGTATTATTCCATACGGAGCATCCTAGCTCTCTCTGCACAGATGGGTTGGCACATTCATCAGATGGATGTGAAGACTATGTTCCTCAATGGAGTCATTGAGGAGGAGGTGTACATAGAGCAGCCTGAAGGATTTGAAAACTTCAGCAGCGAGTCACATGTGTGCAGGCTAAAAAGAGCGTTGTATGGGTTGAAACAAGCACCTCGTGCTTGGTACACACAGATAGACAGTTATTTCACCGGTCTTGGATTCACCAAGAGTGAGGTGGATTCGAACCCATACCATATTGTGGTGGAGGTTAAGTTGCTGATCATTGTACTTTATGTAGATGATTTGATATTGACAGGTGATGAACAGTTGATACTCTCATGCAAGGCTGATCTTGCAAAGGAGTTTGAGATGAAATACTTGGGCCTCCTTCATTATTTCCTGGGATTGGAAATTTGGCAGTGAAAGGATGGACTGTTTGTGTCTTAAGGCAAGTATGCCCAGGAGATACTGGAGAAGTTAAACATGCAAGGCTGCAAGCCTATCGACACTCCTCTTCCTGGTGGTTGGAGGAAAGAGGATGCTACATCGGCAGAGGTAGTGGATGCCACTGTTTATCGACAGTTGGTTGGTTCACTCATATATCTAGTCAATACACGACCGGACATATGCTATGTTGTTAACCAGCTTTCACAAGCTATAGTTAAGCCTACCAAGCTATTTTGGAAGGCAGGCAAGCATGTATTGAGATATCTCAGAGGCACATCGGGATATGGATTGTGGTACATACAGTCGAATGAGGTGAAGCTGCATGGATTCACGAATGTAGATTCAACAGGGAGCCCAATGGACAGAAAGAGCACATCTAGAGGGATTTTTAGTATCAGGTCTACAATAGTTTCTTGGTATAGCAGGAAACAGAGATCGTGGCGCTAAGTTCAGCAGAGTCCGAGTACATGGCAGCAAGTTTGGCTGCATGCAAGGCTATATGGATGAGGAAGATCCTGGTTGGGTTGTTCGGTTCACACTTAGATCATACTGTGATATATTGTGATAATCAGAGTTGCATTAAACTCTCGGTTAATCCAGTATTTCATGATAGATCTAAACATATTGACATTCAGTACCATCATATCAGATATTGTGTGCAGTGGAAGATCATGTTACTATCTTACATTCCTATGGAGGATCAGGATGTTGATATTCTGATGAAGGAGCTCTCCAGGAGAAAATTCGAATACCATGGAGACAGGATCGGGGTGGCAGATAATCCCTATCTTGTTGAGAGGGAGTGTTGAGATTCAACAAGATGATGAGTTTAGTGAAAATAGTCGCCTTCACTAAGTGGGCCTGCAAGCTATTTTTGGAGCAAGTCTATTTTTAGACATGTTGATCATATTCTATGAGTTGCAGGATGCTATTTGTGGATGGTTGGTCAAGTTGGAAAAATATATGGACTTCTATTTTTAGACATATTGGGCGGAATCTATTTTTAGATTGCCAGTCCAAAAATAGATATGTCGAATATTATTAGCTCTTAATAATATTTGGACTCTAAACATTATCTTATTCTCTTGGAACACCTCAGTGAAGTGCATAGATGTGGCACGAGTTTGTGAAAAGGAATTACACTGTTACGAGGTTTAGTGGAGCTATTGCATGGAGGACTTGATTAGAACTCAAGTGGCAGAGTTTGGTGGAGTTGTAGAAGTAGTTGGTGGAGTTGTGTTCAGTTTAACTCAGTTAGACACAATTGAGCTAGTTGTATCTAGTCTAACTGATTGATACACTAGTGAGAGTGGTGTGAATTAATTATTAATTAATTCACTAAATATTAACTCATTAATCAAATGAAGAATACATCAATTAACTATAGTGCATGGACAGTTTCAGTGGAGACCAGTGGAGAGATAGGTGAAAGGGAAAGATGACTATCAGTTGTGACTATAGTGATGCATTAATTGCATCCAACACTCAGTAGAGATGCCAATGAGGATTGCACAGTGAAATACAGGTGGATTTGAGTTCATTCAGAGCCATTATTCAGCAGGGATTTCGCAGTAGAGGCAAGCTAGTAGGTGGCAGAGATCGGTGCATGGATTTGCTAGATCGGACCTGATTAGTGTGTAGCGATTGTATTGTACTAAGAGCTTGTGATAAGATTTGTATGAGGATTTTTAAATGATCTCTATGACATATATTATATACAGATAGTGGGGGTTTTTAGCTTCAGGATTTTTTGTAAAAACACTGTGTTAATGTGTGTGAATTTTTATGGTTTCATGTGTGCATTGAAATTGATTTAATTTCCACAAGTGATGATCAATAGCGTAATATATTCTATATTGTGCATGAAGTTAACATAGTGTGCGATCAGGAGAATCTTGGACATATAACACATTAGTTTTATAATTTATACATGGTATCAGAGCGATATTGATCATTGGAGCAATTGAAAATTATTGAAGCGGTTAAGTTTTGTGCCGGTGGAATTCGAATTTGATGCAGTGTTTTCTTGGTGTCAAAGTTGAGATGTCTTTCAACGGATTGCGATTGGAGTATGCTCTTGAGGGCAGATCGAATTATATTGCATGGAAGGAAAATATGGAGGCGTTGCTAGAGGATAATGGGTTGAAGGAGTTCATAGATGCAGAAATTCCAAAACCTGCTTCTAGCGATGCAGCCGCACTTGACGCATGGCAAAAGAAGACAACAAAATGTCGAAGAATTATATTGGAAGGTGTGAAGGATCACATAGTGTCCAGTGTTCATGGTAAGGCTTCTCCATTCTTGATGTGGAAAGCTTTGACAGACTTGTTCCAAAGCAAAAGTGACCAGAGGAAGTTGGCGCTTAAAGACAAGCTCAGAAAAATAAAAATGGAGAAGAGCGAAAGTATACCCAAGTAACTCACGAAGTTTGTCCAGTGCAGGGATGAGTTGGGAAGTGTGGGGGTTACTGTAGATGAACAGGACTTGGTGAGCTTAGCACTCCTTGGGATTTTAAAGAGTTTGCATTCCTACGAGGACTCTGTCAATGGTCGGGAGAAACTGCCGGGATGGGAGTGACTTTGGTTGGATCTTGTGCAGGAGGAGATAAGGCGGAGTACCAGGGATGGATCTTCATCGAATAATGAAGATGAAGAAAATTTCACTTTGGCTGCCAAAGCAAGGAAAGGGAAGGGAAAGAAAAATCCTTCTCAATCCAGTGCAAAAGCCAAGAATCAGGACATATCCAAGGTGAAGTGCTTTCACTGTCACCAACATGAACATTATGCCACTAATTGTCCACAAAAGAAGAAAAATAAGCACGCAGCTGGATCTGTAGCTGGAGAGGCCTTAGCCTCTCATTTTGAGCTAGATTTTTTGCTGATCGCATGCTTGGTCTCAAGTGTGATGGGATTAGTGTGGTTTCTTGACAGTGGTGCGTCTTTCCATATGACCGGAGACAAATATTTGTTTACTGATCTAGATGAGAAGGATCTTGGAGTGCACATCAAGATGGGCGATGATGGTAGATACAGTGCGACTGGTATCGGGACCATTTCCTTTGAGAGGGAGTCTGGAAAACCTTTCATCTTCAATGATGTCATGCATGTTCCAGGATTGAAGAAGAATCTGATCTCTGTGGCGATGGTTGAAGACAAGGGATATGATGTTGTCTTTAGCGAGGCAAAGGATTTCCTACGCAGTAAGGAAACTGGTGAAACCCGGAGGATAGGGGTTCGAGTTAAGAACCTTTATCAATTGTAGGTAGATGGTTGCGCAGCAATGGCAGGAAAAGTAGAAAGAGTGGTGAGCCGGGATGAGGGCGAATTGTGGCACAGGAGATTGGGCCATCTTCACCATGGTGCTTTGAAAATTTTGCAGCAGATTTCTACCGGGCTTCCCAAAGGTACACTTGCGCAGTCAGATTAGTGCAAGGGATTTACTTTGGGAAAATTTGTGAAAGCCACCTTTCATGAGAAGGATAGTTGCGCCACGATGATCCTTTAGAGAATTCACACAAACATGTGTGGACTTTTTTAGTAGCTTCGACAGCAAAGCACAAGTATTATGTGATATTTGTTGATGAATTTTTTCGTAAGTGCTAGATCTTCTTCATATAGAAGAAGAGCGAGACATTCTCAAAGTTCTGTGAGTTAAAGGCACTGGTGGAGAAAGAGTCGGGGAAGTAGTTGAAGGCTCTTAGGATCAATAATGGTGGTGAATTAAAATAATTTTTCAACGCAGAAGGAATTCGAAGAGAGCTCATAGCGCCTCATAACCCATAGCAGAATGGGGTCGCGGAGCGAAAGAACAGAACGATCGTGGGTGCTGCACGGGTGATGTTGCATGATCAGGGCCTTCCCATACACTTGTGGGCCGAAGCATGCAACACTGTGGTTTATGTGCAAAACCGTTGTCCTCATAAGGTACTTGGCATGAGTACACCCGAAGAGGAATTTTCTAGTAAGAAGCCTAATATTTGTTATTTGAAGATTTTTGGCTCACCTCTTTACATTCATGTGACGAAGGATGCCAGGAAGAAGCTGGAGCCGACCGTAGAGGTTGGGATATTTGTGGGTTACACAGAAACACCCCACAACTATCGTGTGTATTTTCCAGACAGTCAGAAGACTGTTGTGCGACGAGATATCAAATTTCATGAGGAGAAAGCCATGAAGTTGTCACTTGAGAGGGAGCTACACTTGCATGCAGATGAGGAGCTACTAGTTGCTAAGGATGAGCCTTAGGATGTGGATTAGCAATAAGAGGAGGTTCATGTAGTGGAAGAAACCACTCATGAAGTGCCAAACATCAGAGGGTGGAAGCAGACTACAGAAGCTGAGTGACTAAATCTTGATGCAGAACAAAATTGAGGAGCCCCTACATCACAGCGCAGACAGAGACAGTCTCTTGATTGATTTACTGGATACATGGCTCTGATGAGAAAGTGTATCGTGATGGAGCCATCCTCTTTCGAGGAAGCTATGGAGGACCCTACATGGGTAGATGCCATGGTGGAAGAGTATGATTCGATTGTCAGAAACAGTGCATGGGAGATTGTCCCAAGGCTGGAAGGGAAATAAGTGGTAGGTTCAAGATGGATCTACAAAGTGAAGCAAGCTACTGACGGGAGCGTCGAGAAGTACAAGGAAATATTTTTTTCTTGAGGCTTCTCACAGATCGAGGGGATCGACTATGAAGAAACCTTTGCACCTGTCGCAAGGTATTATTCCATACAGAGCATCCTATCTCTCTCAACGCAGATGGGTTGGCACATTCATCAGATGGATGTGAAGACTGTGTTCCTCAACGGAGTCATTGAGGAGGAGGTGTACATAGAGCAGCCCAAAGGATTTGAAATCTTCAACAATGATTCACATGTGTCCAGGCTCAAAAGAGCGTTGTATGGGTTGAAACAAGCACCTTGTGCTTGGTACACACGGATAGACAGTTATTTCACCGGTCTTGGATTCACCAAGAGTGAGGTGGATCCGAACCTATACGAGATTGTGGTGGAGGTTAAGTTGCTGATCATTGTCCTTTGTGTAGATGATTTTATATTGACAGGTGATGAACAGTTGATACTCTCATGCAAGGTTGATCTTGCAAAGGAGTTTGAGATGAAGGACTTGGGCCTACTTCATTATTTCCTGGGATCGGAAATTTGGCAGCGGAAGGATGGACCGTTTGTGTCTTAAGGCAAGTATGCTCAGGAGATACTGGAGAAGTTAAACATGCAAGGCTACAAGCCTATCGATACTCCTCTTCCTGGTGGTTGGAGGAAAGAGGATGCTACATCGGCAGAGGTAGTGGATGCCACTGTTTATCGACAGTTGGTTGGTTCGCTCATGTATCTAGTCAATACACGACCGGACATATGATATGCTATTAACCAGCTTTCACAAGCTATGGTTAAGCCTACCAAGCTCTTTTAGAAGGCAGGAAAGCATGTATTGAGATATCTCAAAGGCAAATCGGGATATGGACTGTGGTACAGACAGTCGGATGAGGTGAAGCTGCATGGATTCACGGATGCGGATTAAGTAGGGATCCCAATGGACAGAAAGATCACATCTGGAGGGATTTTCAATATCAGGTCTACAATAGTTTCTTGGTACAGCAGGAAACAGAGATCCATGGCACTCAGTTCAGTGGAGGCCAAGTACATGGCAGCAATTTTGGCTGCATGCGAGGCTATATGGATGAGGAAGATCTTGGTCGAGTTGTTTGGTTCACACTTAGATCCTACTGTGATATATTGTGATAATCAGAGTTGCATTAAACTCTCGGTTAATCCAATATTTCATGATAGATCTAAACATATTGACATTCGGTACCATCATATCAGAGATTGTGTGCTGCGGAAGATCATGTTACTATCTTACATTCCCACGGAGGATCAGGATGTTGATATTCTGACGAAGGCGCTCTCCAGGAGAAAATTCGAATACCATAGAGACAAGATCGGGGTGGCAGATAATCCCTATCTTGTTGAGAGGGGGTATTGAGATTCAACAAGATGATGAGCTTAGTGAAAAGAGTCGCATTCACTAAGTGGGCCCGCAAGCTATTTTTGGCGCAAGTCTATTTTTAGACTATGTCTATGTTTAGACGTGTCGATCATATTCTATGAGTTGAAGGATGCTATTTGTGGATGGTTGGTCGAGTTGGAAAAATAGATGGACTTATATTTTTAGACATATTGGGCGGAATCTATTTTTAGATTGCCAGTCCAAAAATAGATATGTCGAATATTATTAGCTCTTAATAATATTTGGGCTCTAAACATTATCTTATTCTCTTGGAGCACCTCAGTTAAGTGCACAGATGTGGCACAAAAGCTGAAAAAAGGAATTATGCTATTCCTGAGGGTTTAGTGGAGCTATTGCATGGAGGAATTCAGTTAGAACTCATGTGACAGAGTTTGGTGGAGTTGTAGAAGTAGTTGGTGGAGTTGTGTTCAGTTTAACTCAGTTAGACACAATTGAGCTAGTTGTATCTAGTCTAAATGATTGATACACTAGTGAGAGTGGTGTGAATTAATTATTAATTAATGCACTAAATATTAACTCATTAATCAACTGAAGAATACATCATTTAACTACAGTGCATGGATAGTTTCAGTGGAGACCAGTGGAGAGATAGGCGAAAGGGAAAGATGACTATCAGTTGTGACTATAGTGATGCATTGATTGCATCCAACAATCAATAGAGATGCCAATGAGGATTGTACAGTGCAATCTAGGTGGATTCGAGTTCATTAAGAGCCATTATTCAGCAGGGATTGCGCAGTAGAGGCAAGCTAGCAAGTGGTAGAGATCGGTGCATGGATTTGCTAGATCAGACCTGATTAGTGTGTAACGATTGTATTGTACTGAGAGCTTGTGATAAGCTTTGTATGAGGATTGTTACATGATCTCTATGACATATATTATATACATATATTAGGGGTTTTTAGCTTCAGGCTTTCCTGTAAAAACACTGTGTTAATGTGTGTGAATTTTTATGGTTTCATGTGTGCATTGAAATTGATTTAATTTACGCAAGTTATGATTAATAGTGGAATAGATTCTGTATGGTGCATGAAGGTAAAATAGTGTGTGATCAGGAGAATATTGGATGTATAACGCATTAGTTATATAATTTCTACATGGTATCAGAGCGATATTGATCATTGGAGCAATTGCAAATTATTGAAGCGGTTAATTTTTGTGCTGGTGGAATTCGAATTTGATGCAATGTTTTCTTGGTGTCGAAGTTGAGATGTCTTTCAACGGATTACGATTGGAGTAGGCTCTTGAGGGCAAATCGAATTATATTGCATGGAAGGACAGTATGGAGGCGATGTTAGAGGATAATGGGTTGAAGGAGTTCAGAGATGCAGAAATTCCAATACCTGCTTCTAGCGATGCAGCCGCACTTGATGCATGGAAAAAGAAGACAAAAAACTGTCGAAGAATTCTATTGGAAGGTGTGAAGGATCACATAGTGTCCAGATTTCATGGTAAGGCTTCTCCATTCTTGATGTGGAAAGCTTTGATAGACTTGTTCCAAAGAAAAAGTGACCAGAGGAAGTTGGCGCTTAAAGACAAGCTCAGAAAAATAAAAATGGAGAAGAGCGAAAGTATACCCAAGTACCTCACGAAGTTTGTCCAGTGCAGGGATGAGTTGGGTGTTGGAAATATTGTCATTGATGGCAAAGGAGGCAGCACTCAGGCAAAAGAGGCAGCGCTGAAGCAGAGGAAGGCAAAAGAGGCACAGCGAAAGCAATAGAGGCAGCAAGAAGAAAGTCAAAATGTAACAGTCATAGAAGCACAGTGAAGAACCGTTATCGAAAGGTAGAGACAGAGGTAGAGCGACAGAAGCAGCAGAGGCAGAGGCAGAGACTAAGTGACAGAGGCAGAGAGCCGTTCCAAAATTCTGGCAATCACACACTCCAACCGGCGTTATACATATAATATAACACAAACATTATTCCGGGAATCGCTTCACTCCAGCGGCAAAAATATATATAAACATATATGTGCAACGCATCACATAAACAAAGGTCTAAGCTCAAATATATAAGTGGAGCACTTTATTAAAGAGCGCACAAAACGAAGATTTAAATGGCGGGACCCCTCCTCAATTGCAATCGGAAATCGCAAGGGGAGCGGAACATCACAACAGAAAGTTGCGATTGCGATTAAGAGCTCGGACCCGATGGGCGTATAAATCATGGTTAATATATATTTGAGTTCCAGGTCTAATCGCATCGGCATTGGTCAATCGCATCGGAGAACATATGAGTTGCGATTGCGATTGGAAGTCTGGACCCGATGGAGGTATGAATTATAATTCAAACGTGTTTGAAGTCCTTTCCCAATCGCATCGGCAAAATACAATGAACAGTGGCCAATCGCAACACATATTAAAAGACTTGCGATTGCGATTAAGAGATCAGACCCGATGGGCTTATAAACCATGAGTAACAAGTTTTTGAAGTCCGACATGATCGCATCGGAACAACCCAATCGCATCGGAGAATATAAGAGTTGCGATTGCGATTGGAAGCCCGGACCCGATGGGCTTATAAACTTTTATTAATAAAATTTGAATCCCAATCGCATCGATATTAGTCAATCGCATCGGCAAAGAACAGTGAACAGTGACTCAATCGCATCGGAGTATTTGAATTTGCGATTGCGATCAATCGCAATCGGAGGAGAATCAATGCATCAAAAAGCGTGTCAGGTGGGCCCGAAAGGGCATTTGTTAAGTATTATCAAGATTATTCATTGATTATAGTAGAAGCAGCAGTTTCTTGTTAAAACCTTATATAAGGATGCCGAGAGTTGATTTAAGTTAAAAGGCACTGTTATATATATAAAAGGCGAATGTATTAAATATGTGCTGCTTAAGGTGGAGGGCGATTATTAATATACGACTGTGATATATGTCCGTTCCGCTTGCGGAATGTTCCACATCAACAAGACACTAATAGCATAAAAGGGATTGGAGTTCCTCTAGATTTACAGTCAGTAGATATAAAAGGAACAGTTGCACGCATGCAACAGTTACACCACAGCAGAGGACAGAAAAGACAAAGACACAATCAGAGAAAAGACAAATGTGCAACAAGCCAAGAGACAAAACGAGTGAGCTGGAGTTCTCATTTAAATTTGAATGTAAATGTTTTATTTAAATTTATATTGTTGTGATGCATTGGCAAGTCTCCGGAAGAGAGCAAATATCCCACTGTAATATTAAAATAAGCACCTACAATTACATTTTTATGAGTGAGATGAAAAGAGATGAGAAGGCAGAAGGCAAAGAGACATGGCTGTCCATTTCGAATTCCCAGTGGAATACAAATAGCCATGAAGCTATTTTTTGTATAAAACAGGGTAATATCCAAGGGGAGAAGGGTTGATGAAAAAGGAGTGAGAGAAGAAGAGAGTATGCAACAGAATTAAAAAGATTTGAAGAGAATAAGCAAGCTGCAAGAAGAACGTGAAAAAGGAGGAGCTGAGTAAAGAAGAAGAAGGGGCTGAGCAGAGATGATGCAGGTCTGATATAAGATTTGATGAACAATAGAGAAGAAGGTACAGAACAGAGCTGATATCCAAGGTAAATCAGCAAGTGTTTTATTTTTGAAAGAGTAAGGAAGTTGGAGCTTCCCTATCAAGTTGTAGCTTGATAGATGTCAGTTGTAGCTGACTGAGGTAGGAGCCTCCTGTAGGTTGGTGCCTGTAGAAAATAGATGGAAGTTGGAGCTTCCTTGAAAGTTGTAGCTTGCAAAATTGAGGTTGGAGCCTCCTGTAGGTTGGTGCCTGCAGAAAATCAACGGTGAGAGGGAGTTGGAGCTTGGCTTTGCATCACAACAATAATAAGATGTGGTTTTCTCCCTTTATGGGTTTCCACGTATATCTGGTGTCTATGTGCATGATGTCTATGTGTTGATATGATATATCTATTCTGCTAATACTTGTTGCTAACATATTAAGACTGTTGGTGCATTATCTAATCTTCTTATTAATTGCTGCTCATAAATAAAGATTGCTCACACATTATGTTGATCATGAAATGAAGGTGTTAATAAAGTAAAATAAGTTTTAAAGGAAAAAGTTTTAAAAGTCCATGAATGTGTTAAACTGATTCACCCCCCCCCCTCTCAGTTTAACTAAGAGTTCAACAATTGGTATCAGAGCGGGTTCCTTTGTACAAGTCTAACAACTGAAAGGAGATCCTAGGTTCCCAATATGGCTAGTAAAGAAGGATGTTCAACCAATAAAGCCCCTTTATTCACTGGTGAAAATTATGCTTTCTGGAAAATCAGAATGAAGACATACATAATGTCTCTAGGAATAGAAGTCTGGGCTGTTGTGCAATTAGGATATGCCCCGAAGGCAACTGACTCAGAAAAGGACTCAAAACAAGATTTTGTGGCTAATGAAAAAGCCATGAATGCCATCCTGAATGGATTATGTGAAGCAGAGTTTATTAAAGTAATGCACAAAGACACTGCCAAAAAAATATGGGATACTCTTGAGAACATACATGAGGGAGACCAGAAAGTAAAAACTGCCAAAATTCAAGTATATAGAGCCCAGTTTGAAAACTTAAAAATGAATGATGATGAAGATGTTGGCAGCTTCTTCTTAAAAGTTGCAGAAATTGTTAACAATATGAAAGCTCTTGGAGAAACCATACCAGAAAGTATAGTTGTGAAAAATATTCTAAGATCACTCCCATCCAGATTTAATCCCAAGGTATCTGCAATAGAAGAGACAGCGGATTGGGAGACTCTGACCATGAACCGGATACTTGGAAATCTAACAGCCTATGAAATGAGGCTCCCACAGAAGAAGCCAAGTACAAGGGAAGCAGCATTCAAAACAAAAAAGAAGAAAGAAGAAAAGGAAGAAATATGTTCTTGCTCTGATGAAGAAGAAGCTAAATTTGTCAAGAAATTGGATAGAGGCTCAGGTAGATACAAAGGTAAACTTCCCTTCAAATGCTTTAACTGTGGAAGAGTTGGACATTATGCTACTAAATGTCCTCACAAGAAAGTAAGAAATCAAGCTCAAGAATCAGAGAAAGACACATCAAAGAATTGGTAGAAAGGAAAGAAATTCAGCAGAAAATCCTTCTACGCTCAGCAAGACAGCAGTGCATCTGAAGACTCAGATGAACCCTCAGGAGAAGAGGGAACCTCTGAATTTTTACTAATAGCCATAGAAGATCTTGAAGGACTCTTGCTAGAAGAAGAAGAAGAAGGGGAAGTCGATCTTGAGGGGGAGCTAAGAAGTGCTCTGGAGGATATTGACAGACTCAAACTAAAATGCAGAAAACAAAAAGAGATTCTACTCAAATGTGTGAAAGAAGAACAAAATTCAGAAGTCCTCATGCAGCTGAAGGTAAAGCTTGAAGAAGCCAAGAAGATAGAAGATATATTACTTCAGAAAATCAAAGATAAAACTCGATAACAAGAGAAGATGGAAGAAGAAATTATGTGCCTGAGAAGGAAATTAGAAAGTGCTCAACAGAAATTTTCTATATACCCTTCTCAAATGACAAGTTCTAGTAGGTTGAATGAAATCTTGGATGCTCAAAGATCTCCTCTAATAAAAACTGGGATAGGCTATGAAGGAGAACCAAGTAAAGGAAAAGAAAAGGAAAACAAAAATATAATTTTTGTGAAAGCAAAGAAGGTTGATGAAGCAGCCCAAATAATTCCTACAAAGGAAGAAACATGTAATGAGAAAGACAGAGACCAGAAGAAACCTCTAATAACAAAGATTGTAAAAAATACTAAGACAACAGAGAAAAGATCATATATTCCTGATTATATCAAATTTGGAAGCCATCAAAGGAGATTCTTGCCTCCTATGAAGAATGCCACCTGTTATGTCTGCCACAAGCAGGGACACATTGCTGCATATTGTCATGCAAGGAGAAATGATTCAAACCAGCAAAATAGGCAAGCATGGAAGAGACAACCTTACATCAGGTATGCAAGTAATTTCTATGGTTATTGTTTTTATTGTAAGGATTTTGGCCATAGAATTATTGAATGTAGAAAGTATGGACAAAGGCTGATGTTCAATACCTCAAGGAGGTTTATGAGTCAAAGCAATTTTGTTCATGCTCACAATTCCGCAAAAACTATAATCAAATGTTGTATATGCAATCAAATTGGGCATATATCTTCCAAGTGTTCTCTAAAGGGATATAATTCATCACCTCACAAAAGATACCAAACAAAAGGGGGCCTCCGGTGGATAAAGAAGGTGAATAAATGTGACTTGGCTTTAACTTCTCAAGATTTGAAGAGTCAATGGTATTTGGACAGTGGCTGCTCTAAACACATGACAGGAGATAAAAACAAGTTTTTAACTCTTGACGAAAAGAAATCGGGCAATGTCACTTTTGGAAATGACAAATCAGGAAAGATCAAGGGAAAAGGATCAGTCAGCATAGACAATGGCAGAGGAAAGGCCGAAGATGTATTATATGTAGATGGGCTGAAAGAAAATTTACTGAGTGTCAGTCAGATGTGTGATAAAGGTTGTGAAGTTCTCTTTAGAGCACAAGATTGTGTAGTCAGATCAAGCACAACAGGAAAAACTCTACTCAAAGGTGTTCGAACAGAGAGTAATGTGTACATAGTGAAAGAGGAGGATGAAGCCTGCCATCTTAGCAAACTTGAGGAGTCATGGTTATGGCATAAGAGATTGGGACATCTCAGCTTTGACCATATCATTAGACTGAGCAAGAAGAAAGCTGTCAGAGATATGCCAGAAATAAAAAGGCCCTCAAACACAATATGCAAATCTTGTCAGTTGGGGAAACAAACTAGCACATCCTTTAAATCTAAAGAAGAGTTATCAACAAGAAGACCACTGCAACTTGTGCACATGGATCTGTGTGGACCTGCAAGAACTAAAACACCAAGTGGAGAGTCCTACTTTATGTTGATAATAGATGATTTCTCCAGAATGACATGGGTTGCTTTTCTCAAGAATAAATCGGAAGCTCTGGAAAAATTCAAAACATTTAAAGCATTAGCAGAAAATCAGACAAGATGCAAGATGAAATGCATCAGATCAGACAGAGGAGGTGAATTCACTGATTATGACTTTGCAGACCTATGCAATGAACATGGCATAAAACAACAATTTACTATTGCAGGGACACCTCAGCAGAATGGAGTAGCAGAGAGACAAAACAGATCTGTTCAACAAATTGCCAGAGCCATGATGCAAGAGAATAATATTGCTCAATCCTTCTGGGCAGAAGCAGTGCACACAGCAGTACATATCCTTAATAAAGCTCACTTAAGGCCAAGCAGTGACAAGACTCCCTATGAACTATGGCATGGAAAGCCAGCCTCAATCAAACATTTCAGAATCTTTGGTAGCAAGTGTTACATAAAGAATAATGATGAAAACCTTGGGAAATTTGATGCAAGAACAGATGAAGGGATTTTTCTAGGATATGCTTCCAAAAGTAAAGGGTACAGGTGCTACAATAAGACTCTTCGGAAAATAGTTGAAAGTATTGATGTGAGATTTGATGAAGAATTTCTAAACAATACAAGAAATACAGACTGCTGCAGTCCATCAAATAATCATGAAGAAGAAGATCAGAATGATGATGAAACCAGCAAGACATCAGAAGATGCTGGATTAAACTCAAAAACCCCCTCAAGATACACTCAGAAGAATCATCCTGAAGATCATATCATAGGAGACAAGAAAGCAGGAGTCCAAACAAGAAGGCAGCTAACAGAACAAACAGAAGAAGTATACATAGCCATGTTATCACAAATAGAGCCAAAGAAATTTGAAGAATCCAGCAAGGACAAGTATTGGATAAAAGCAATGAATGAAGAATTGGACCAAATTGAGAAGAACAATACCTGGGAACTAGTTCCTAGACCTATTGAGAAAAATATCATTGGTTCAAAATGGGTATTCAAAAACAAAATGAATGAGAAAGGACAAGTAATCGGGAATAAAGCAAGGTTGGTCTGCAAAGGATACTCACAAATAGAAGGACTTGATTATGATGAAACATTTGCCCCTGTAGCTAGAATGGAAGCTATCAGAATGTTCCTGGCATTTGCATGCTATCAAGATTTCAAGGTATATCAAATGGATGTAAAATCTGATTTTCTTAATGGTGATCTAGAAGAAGAAGTGTACATGGAACAACGAGAAGGTTTCTCATTGACAGATAAAGAAGACTATGTATGTAAACTGAAAAAGGCCCTATATGGACTGAAACAGGTTCCTCGTGCTTGGTACTCAAGACTGGATAAATATTTGCAAAAACAGGGTTTTAAGAGAGGTGGAGTAGACAGCAACCTATACATAAAAGCCCATGAAAATGAACTTTTGATTGTTGTAGTGTATGTTGATGACATTATGTTTGGAAGCAACAAAGATGATCTAGCAAAAGGGTTTGCTGATGAAATGAAAACAGAGTTTGAAATGTATATGATTGGAGAGCTCAGTTTCTACTTGGGACTACAAATTCAGCAAAAGAACACAGGTACATTTATTTCACAAGAAAAATACATAAAAGAAATGTTGAAAAATTTCAAAATGGAGGACTGCAAACCTGTGTCAACTCCCATGACCACAGGTTGCAAGCTGTGTGCTAATGATGGGTCTGCTGACATAGATCAAAGACTTTACAAATCCATGATTGGAAGTCTATTGTATCTTAATGCATCTAGACCAGACATCATGCTAGCAGTAGGATTAGTGGCTAGATATCAAGCAGCACCTAAACAAAACCATCTTTTGGCGGTCAAAAGAATATTTAGGTATCTGCAAGGAACAATACAGTATGGACTTTGGTATCCTAAAAGCAAAAACTTCACTTTATCAGCATACACAGATGCAGATTGGGCCAGCTGTGTGGATGATAGGAAGAGTACAAGTGGAGGTGCATTCTATCTAGGAGAAAGTCTGGTGGCATGGCTAAGCAAGAAACAAACATCCATCTCTTTGTCTACAGCTGAAGCAGAATATATAGCAGCAGCAGCATGTTGTACACAAGTCATGTGGATGAAGCAAACTCTTCAATACATGAAGGTAAGCATTGATGAACCTATTTCAATCAAATGTGATAATACAAGTGCTATAAGTATATCTAAAAATCCTATACTTCACTCAAAAACTAAACATATTCCAATTAAGTATCATTTCCTCCGAGAACAAGTGGCTCAGAAGATACTAAAGCTGGAATATGTACCATCGAAAGAACAGACAGCTGATATATTTACCAAACCTCTTGCCAGAGAACCATTTCAATACTTGAGAGATAAACTAGGGGTAGTATCTGCAGATGCTACTCTCTGATATAAAGAGAAATCACAGTCTCAGGGGGAGAACAAAACGAAGATATCATTCCAGGGGGAGAACAGCCAGCAAGATAAGCATAAAACAAGTCCACAGGATCAGCATTATCAGTATTATCAGCATTATCAATAGTATCAGCATTCCAAAGAAACAAGAACCGTTCAATCGTAAAATGCATATTATAGGCACTACAAATGAAACACAACTATAAAACATATATTGGCTCACTATACCAAAGTGTTCTCTCAACAAGTTTCATACATCACTCTGGAGCAGCATAGTCCAATTTCAGCAGAAGAGGACCTAAACATAACTCAGAGAAAGGAAATGCAACGACAGAACCCATACAGAGAGATGAGGCGTCGTCCTTTGCCATTGATGTCAAAGGGGGAGGAAGAACAAACAACAGGAGGAAGAGCAAGCAAACAGGAAGAGCAAGCAACAAGAGAAAGAGAAAGCAAACAGAGAAAGTGGATTTCCATCAATGCCAAAGGGGGAGACTGTTGGAAATATTGTCATTGATGGCAAAGGAGGCAGCACTCAGGAAAAAGAGGCAGCGGTGAAGCAGAGGAAGGCAAAAGAGGCACAGCGAAAGAAATAGAGGCAGCAAGAAGAAAGTCAAAATGTAACAGTCATATAAGCACAGTGAAGAACCATTATCGAAAGGTAGAGACAGAGGCAGAGCGACAGAAGCAGCAGAGGCAGAGGCAGAGACTAAGTGACAGAGGCAGAGAGCCGTTACAAAATTCTGGGAATCACACACTCCAACCGGCGTTATACATATAATATAACACAAACATTATTCCGGGAATCGCTTCACTCTAGCGGCAAAAATATATATAAACATATATGTGCAGCGCATCACATAAACAAAGGTCTAAGCTCAAATATATAAGTGGAGCACTTTATTAAAGAGCGCACAAAACGAATATTTAAATGGCGGGACCCCTCCTCAATCGCAATCGGAAATCGCAAGGGGAGCGGAACATCACAATAAAAAGTTGCGATTGCGATTAAGAGCTCGGACCCGATGGGCGTATAAATCATGGTTAATATATATTTGAGTTCCAGGTCTAATCGCATCAGCATTGGTCAATCACATCGGAGAACATATGAGTTGCGATTGCGATTGGAAGTCTGGACCCGATGAAGGTATGAATTAAAATTCAAACGTGTTTGAAGTCCTTTCCCAATCGCATCGGCAAAATACAATGAACAGTGGCCAATCGCAACACATATTAAAAGACTTGCGATTGCGATTAAGAGTTCGGACCCGATGGGCTTATAAACCATGAGTAACAAGTTTTTGAAGTCCGACATGATCGCATCGGAACAACCCAATCGCATCGGAGAATATAAGAGTTGTGATTGCGATTGGAAGCCCGGACCCGATGGGCTTATAAACTTTGATTAATAAAATTTGAATCCCAATCGCATCGATATTAGTCAATCGCATCGGCAAAGAACAGTGAACAGTGACTCAATCGCATCGGAGTATTTGAAGTTGCGATTGCGATCAATCGCAATCGGAGCAGGAACGATCAATTGCAATCGGAGGAGAATCAATGCATCAAAAAGCGTGTCAGGTGGGACCGAAAGGGCATTTGTTAAGTATTATCAAGATTATTCATTGATTATAGTAGAAGCGGCAGTTTCTTGTTAAAACCTTATATAAGGATGCCGAGAGTTGACTTAAGTTAAAAGGCACTGTTATATATATAAAAGGCGAATGTATTAAAGATGTGTTGTGTGGTCTGTGGGTTGTATGTATATGCCTCAGCTTAAGGTGGAGGGCGATTATTAATATACGACTGTGATATATATCCGTTCCGCTTGCGGAATGTTCTACATCAACAAGACACTAATAGCATAAAAGGGATTGGAGTTCCTCCAGATTTATAGTCAGCAGATATAAAAGGAACAGTTGCACGCATGTAACAGTTACACCACAACAGAGGACAGAAAAGACAAAGACACAGTCAGAGAAAAGACAAATGCGCAACAAGCCAAGAGACAAAACGAGTGAGCTGGAGTTCTCATTTAAATTTGAATGTAAATGTTTTATTTAAATTTATATTGTTGTGATGCATTGGCAAGTCTTCGGAAGAGAGCAAATATCCCACTGATATATTAAAATAAGCACCTACAATTACATTTTTCTGAGTGAGCTGAAAAGAGATGAGAAGGCAGAAGGCAAAGAGACATGTTTGTCCATTTCAAATTCCCAATGGAATACAAACAACCATGAAGCTATTTTTGTATAAAACAGGGTAATATCCAATGGGAGAGATGTTGACGAAAAGGGAGTGAGAGAAGAAGAGAGTATGCAGCAGAATTAAAGAGAGTTTAAGAGAATAAGCAAGCTGCAAGAAGAATGTGAATAAGGAGGAGCTGAGTAAAGAAGAAGAAGGGGTTGAGCAGAGATGATGCAGGTCTGATATAAGATTTGATGAACAGCAGAGAAGAAGTTACAGAACAGAGCTGATATCCAAGGTAAATCAGCAAGTGTTTTATTTTTGAAAGATTAAGGAAGTTGGAGCTTCCCTATCAAGTTGTAGCTTGATAGATGTCAGTTGTAGCTGACTGAGGTAGGAGCCTCCTGTAGGTTGGTGCCTGCAAAAAATAGATGGAAGTTGGAGCTTCCTTGCAAGTTGTAGCTTGCAGAATTGAGGTTGGAGCCTCCTGTAGGTTGGTGCCTGCAGAAAATCAGTGGTGAGAGGGAGTTGGAGCTTGCCTTTGCATCACAACAATAATAAGATGTGGTTTTCTCCCTTTATGGGTTTCCACGTATATCTAGTGTCTATGTGCATGATGTCTATGTGTTAATATGATATATCTATTCTGCTAATACTTGCTGCTAACATATTAAGACTGCTGGTGCATTATCTAATCTTCTTATTAATTGCTGCTCATAAATAAAGATTGCTCACACATTATGTTGATAATGAAATGAAGGTGTTAATAAAGTAAAATAAGTTTTAAAGGAAAAAGTTTTTAAAATTCCATGAATGTGTTAAACTAATTCACCCCCCCCCCCACCCTCTCAGTTTAACTAAGAGTTCAACATTGAGAAGTGTGGGGGTTCCTATAGATGAATAGGAATTGGTGAGCTTGGCTCTCCTTGGGATTTTGAAGAGTTGGCATTCCTACGAGGACTCTGTCAATGGTCGGGAGAAACTGCCGGGATGGGAGCAACTTTGGTTGGATCTTGTGCAGGAGGAGATAAGGAGAAGTACCAGGGATGGATCTTCATCGAAGAATGAAGATGAAGAAAATTTCACTTTGGCTGCCAAAGCAAGGAAAGGGAAGGGAAAGAAAAATCCTTCTCAATCCAGTGCGAAATTTAAGAAGCAAGACATGTCCAAGGTGAAGTGCTTTCACTGTCACCAACATGGACATTACGCCACTAATTGTCTACAGAAGAAGAAAAATAAGCAGGATGCTGGATCTACAGCCGGAGAGGCCTTAGCCTCACATTTTAAGCTTGATTTTTTGCTGATCGCATGCTTGGTCTCAAGTGTGATGGGATCAGTGTGGTTTCTTGACAGTGGTGCGTCTTTCCATATGACCGGAGACAAAGATTTGTTTACTGATCTAGATGAGAAGGATCTTGGAGTGCACATCGAGATGGGTGATGATGGTAGATACAGTGCGACTGGTATCGAGACCATTTCCTTTGAGAGGGAGTCTGGAAAACCTTTCATCTTGAAGGATGTCATGCATGTTCCAGGATTGAAGAATAATTTGATCTCTGTGGAGATGTTGGAAGACAGGGGATATGATGTTGTCTTTAGCGAGGGAAAGGCTTTCTTGCACAGTAAGGCAACTAGTGAAACCCAAAGGATAGGGGTTCTAGTTAAGAACCTTTATCAATTGCAGGTAGATGGCTGTGCAGTAATGGCAGGCAAAGTAGAAGGAGTGGTGAGCCGGGATGAGGGCGAATTGTGGCACAGGAGATTGGGCCATCTTCACCATGGTGCTTTGAAAATTTTGTAGCAGATTTCTACCGGGCTTCCCGAAGGTACACTTGTGCAGTCATATTAGTGCAAGGGGTGTACTTTGGGAAAATTTGTGAAAGCCACCTTTCATGAGAAGTATAGTCATGCCACGACGATCCTTTAGAGAATTCACACAGACATGTGTGGACCTTTCTCAGTAGCTTCGACAGCAAAGAACAAGTATTATGTGATATTTGTTGATGAATTTTCTCGTAAGTGCTGGATCTTCTTCATATAGAAGAAGAGCGAGACATTCTCAAACTTCTGTGAGTTCAAGGCACTGGTGGAGAAAGATTCGGGGAAGCAGGTGAAGGCTCTTAGGAGCGATAATGGTGGTGAATTCATCTCTGGTGAATTCAAAGACTTTTTCAGCGCAGAAGGAATTTGAAGAGAGCTCATAGTGCCTCATAACCCACAGCAGAATGGGGTCGCGGAGCGAAAGAACAGAACGATCATGGGTGCTACATGGGCGATGTTGCATGATCAGGGCCTTCCCATACACTTGTGGGCCGAAGCATGCAACACTGTGGTTTATGTGCAAAACCATTTTCCTCATAGAGTACTTGGCATGAGTACACCCGAAGAGGCGTTTTCTAGTAAGAAGCCTGATATTTTTTATTTGAAGATTTTTGGCTCACCTGTTTATATTCATGTGACGAAGGATGCCAGGAAGAATCTGGAGCCGACCATAGAGGTTGGGATATTTGTGGGGTACACAGAAACACCCCACAACTATCGTGTGTATTTTTCAGATAGTCAGAAGACTGTTGTGCGACGAGATATCAAATTTCATGAGGAGAAAGCCATGAAGTTGTCGCTTGAGAGGGAGCTACACTTGCATGCGGATGAGGAGATACTAGTTCCTAAGGATGAGCCTTAGGATATGGATCAGCCATAAGAGGAGGTTCATGGAGTGGAAGAAACCACTCATGCAGCGCCAAAAATCAAAGGGCAGAAGCACACTATAGAAGCTGAGTGACTAAATCTTGATGCAGCACAAAATTGAGGAGCCCCTACATCATAGCATAGACAGAGACAGTCACTTGATCGATTTACTGGATACATGGCTCTGATGAGAAAGTGTATCATGACGGAGCCATCCTCTTTTGAGGAAGATATGGAGGACCCTGCATGGGTAGATGCCATGGTGGAAGAGTATGATTTGATTGTCAGAAACAGTTCATGGGAGACTGTCCCAAGGCTGGAAGGGAAATCAGTGGTAGGTTCAAGATGGATCTACAAAGTGAAGCAAGCTGCTGATGGGAGCATCAAGAAATACAAGGAAATATTTGTTTCCCGGGGCTTCTCACAGATCGAGGGGATCGACTATGAAGAAACCTTTGCACCTCTCGCAAGGTATTATTCCATACAGAGCATCCTATCTCTCTCAGCGCAGATGGGTTGGCACATTCATCAGATGGATGTGAAGACTACGTTCCTCAATGGAGTTATTGAGGAGGAGGTGTACATAGAGCAGCCTGAAGGATTTGAAATCTTTTGTAGCGAGTCACATGTGTGTAGGCTAAAAATAGAGTTGTATGGGTTGAAACAAGCACCTCGTGCTTGGTACACACGGATAAACAATTATTTCACCGGTCTTAGATTCACCAAGAGTGAGGTGGATCCGAACCTATACCAGATTGTGGTGGAGGTTAAGTTGTTGATCATTTTACTTTATGTAGATGATTTGATATTGACAGGTGATGAACAGTTGATACTCTCATGCAAGGCTGATCTTGCAAAGGAGTTTGAGATGAAGGACTTGGGCCTCCTTCATTATTTCCTGGGATCGGAAATTTGGCAGCAGAAGGATGGAATTTTTGTGTCTTAAGGCAAGTATGCCTAGGATATACTGGAGAAGTTAAACATGCAAGGCTGCAAGCCTATCGACACTCCTCTTCCTAGTGGTTGGAGGAAAGAGGATGCTACATCGGCAGAGGTAGTGGATGCCACTATTTATCGAAAGTTGGTTGGTTCGCTCATGTATCTAGTCAATACACGACCGGACATATGCTATGTTGTTAACCAGCTTTCAAAAGCTATGGTTAACCCTACCAAGCTCTTTTGGAAGGCAAGCAAGCATGTATTGAGATATCTCAGAGGCACATCGGGATATGGATTGTGGTACAGACAGTTGGATGAGGTGAAGCTACATGGATTCATGGATGCAGATTCAGCAGGGAGCCAAATGGATAGAAAGATCACATCTGGAGCGATTTTCAGTATCGGGTCTACAACAGTTTCTTGGTACAGCAGGAAATAGAGATCCGTGGCACTTAGTTCAGTGGAGGCCAAGTACATGGCAGCAAGTTTGGCTGCATGCGAGGCTATATGGATGAGGAAGATCCTGGTTGGGTTGTTCGGTTCACACTTAGATCCTACTATGATATATTGTGATAATTAGAGTTGCATTAAACTCTCGGTTAATCCAGTATTTCATGATAGATCTAAACATATTGAGATTCGGTACCATCATATCAGAGATTGTGTGCAGCGGAAGATCATGTTACTATGTTACATTCCTACGGAGGATCAGGATGTTGATATTCTGACGAAGGCGCTCTCCAGGAGAAAATTCGAATACCATAGAGACAGGATCGGGGTGGCAGATAATCCCTATCTTGTTGAGAGGGAGTGTTGAGATTCAACAAGATGATGAGCTTAGTGAAAAGAGTCGCCTTCACTAAGTGGGCCCGCAAGATATTTTTGGCGCAAGTCTATTTTTAGACTATGTCTATTTTTAGACATGTCGATCATATTCTATGAGTTGCAGGATGCTATTTGTGGATGGTTGGTCAAGTTGGAAAAATAGATGGACTTCTATTTTTAGGCATATTGGGCGGAATCTATTTTTAGATTGCCAGTCTAAAAATAGATATGTCGAATATTATTAGCTCTTAATAATATTTGGACTCTAAACATTATCTTATTCTCTTGGAGCACTTCAGTTAAGTGCACGGATGTGGCACAGGAGCTGACAGAAGGAATTACGCTATTCCTGAGGGTTAAGTGGAGCTATTGCATGGAGACTTCAGTTAGAACTCATGTGACAGAGTTTGGTGGAGTTGTAGAAGTAGTTGGTGGAGTTGTGTTCAGTTTAACTCAATTAGACACAATTGAGCTAGTTGTATCTAGTCTAACTGATTGATACACTAGTGAGAGTGGTGTGAATTAATTAATAATTAATTCACTAAATATTAACTCATTAATCAACTGAAGAATACATCAGTTAACTACAATGCATGGACAGTTTCAGTGGAGACCAGTGGAGAGATAGGTGAAAGGGAAAGATGAATATCAGTTGTGACTATAGTGATGCATTGATTGCATCCAACACTCAGTAGAGATGCCAATGAGGATTGAAAAGTGCAAGCCAGGTGGATTCGAGTTCATTCAGAGCCATTCTTCAGCAGGGATTGCACAGTAGAGGCAAGCTAGTAGGTGGCAGAGATCAGTGCATGGATTTGCTAGATCGGACCTGATTAGTTTGTAGCGATTGTATTGTACTGAGAGCTTGTGTTAAGCTTTGTGTTACACAGTAATTTGTCACCGTCCCTGCAATCCCCATCTTTCCCATTGGAGGGTCATTTCTGTGACCAATAAGCAGTGTCATGCCTTGCAAATACCATCATTGCCTCCCTTTCCATGAGGACAACATTTCTTTTGTTGATAATTTCCTGAGAAGACCCCTAAAAACACCTGTTTTTGCCTTGGCTCTGGTAGCCCGTTATGTACCCGCGCCAATGAGGAAAATTAACACTGAGCCCGCGCCAATTGGTGCTCTATCCCAGTTAAGCACCCGCGCCAATATGCTTTTGGAAATTTTTTTAAAAAAAGAGGCGAATTTTCGATTACAACAACTTCGTGGATGAGTCATCAGGAGTGGTTTCGACTGAATAACCATGGCCCTCCTCCTTTGGCCTCTTGTTTCCACCTTATGGGGAACCTCCCAAGGGATAAGGCCTCCCTTCCACTATTGTAGGGATCCCAAACTCCTCCTCTCCTCTATAAATATAGCCTTCATCCATTGATGAAGGGGCTGAATTGTTGAATGGCTGAATGGCTGAATGGTTGAAAGGCTGAATGGTAGAATCTCCAAGTTCCCAAGAGCCATTAGAGCCTTATGCTACAAGAGCCTTGATTCATTCCCTTAAGGCCGAATCTAAGCAAGGAGACTATTGTCAAGATCCGAAGAGAGAGGTTTGTCCCATCCTTGACAGGCTTTCAAGACGTGTTCTGCTGGCGACCCACCGAAGGAGAATTCAGCGTCAGAACTATGGTTGTATTCTTCCTTTGATTGATTAATAATAAGCGACTATTGGTTATGGTTCCACTCTTTCTATTGTTTATGATGATGGGTTATGTCCTTTATGACTGACATATAGTTGCATCTACTGGATTTTACGCTTGTGTTTGTTTTGTTTCTTGCGTGTGCAGGTGTCCGATCACGGAGATTATGAGGATTGTGATCTGCCGGAGCTAAGGAACGGGAGCGCTACTTTCTCTACGAGCGATAGTGTTGGATTCCAGGTAAGCCTTCATCACTAGTTGGTTTATTTGCAATTAGGAACCTGCACTATAGCGTGTGACGATTGTTGCTAGACCCGGTCTGGGCTAGTAGGGATCGCCTCTGTCCGCAGAGGGGATTTACCTCCACAACAAATTGGCGACTCCGCTGGGGATTGTCTAGCTTGTTGTTGTTATACTTTGTAAGCTACAGATGGAGCCTGAAGTTAGCCAGATAGCCTTTGAAATGCTATTGCTCTGCATTAGCGAAGTAGATCAAATCTGCTTCAGTCAATCTCCAGTTTAGTTTATGAACTGAACACTTGGAGTATTGTCTTGTCTTTTTGGTTGTTTCTCGATTCTGCTTGCTTGATCGGCTCTTTTGGCTGGCTCTTTTCTGAGTTTTTGGCTTTTGGTTCAGCCCTAGAGGATCAAATCTGACCTCTGCTTTTCCGAATTTTCACCTTTTCATGGTTGGCTTGATTGGCGCGAGTTCCGCCCTGACAGTCGTGCCAGTTGGCGCGGATTGCTAGTTTATCAGTCGCGCCATTCCTTGTCTGGCGTGGATTATAGCCAGAAAATCGTGCCATTTCCTGTAGGTGCTAGGGTTTACCCTTGTTCGAAAGCTTCTTTTGGTCAGTACTTTTCTTCTGGGTTTGTTTTAGATTCTGCTTGAAGTGGTGAGTCTGGTCTTGGTTGGGAGAAATTCTTTGTTTTTTCATTTTCAGGCGTTGGCGCTTGTTGTCAGTTAGAAACCCGCACCAATTGGGCATTGGCACTATTTTAAATGAGCAAGTCAAGCCAGTTGGCGCTAGTTTTCAATGACAAAGTCAGGCCAATTTCAGGGTGTGTGAAAATTGAGATTTTTTCCCTAAATCCTTCACCAGTGTGTCTTTCCCTTCCGGTCTTTTCACTGTATGAGCATATATTACATTGCTCATTGTTTTAAATGTCTTCTCTCAATGATTGCTTGATGTAAAAGGGAATTAATGCCTTGTTTTGATCTCTTTCTTTGGAAGTCCTCTTTGTGTTTGACCTCATATGTCTTGTCGCCTTTTGAGGGATTTTGTGACAAAGTGTTTGAAACAACGATTGCATTCTTAGTGTTTGTTTACATCTCTTTTGCATTCATCCTTCATTAAGAAGATTTGTGTTTATTTAATTTTCGTCTCAATGTGTTCTTTTTGTTAAAATGCATTAGATCACATTGCATTGAAGAGTATTTTGAGATTTATCATTGAAATTAGATCACATTGTTTAATGATTGAAAGCTAAAAATCACATTTGAGTGCATTCTCTTTCATTAAAAGTATGCATTAAGTAGATTCTCATTTCATCGAAAAATGCATTGAGTGCATTCTTATCATTTGAAAAGAAAAAGGAAATTGTGCATAGATTACAATTGCATAGTTTTTGAAAAAGAGGATTTTGCAAAGATCACATTGCATTGTTTGCATCGTTGAATGTTTGAAATTACTTTTGGATAGTGAAAGTTATCTAGTTTGGAAAATATTTCGTTTGCAGTGTTGTTTTATGTCGCATCATTGTTTGAAGCTCTTCCCTTAACTAGATAGCATTCATCGAATTGAAAATTTTTCTTTTCTCATATAGCTGCATATAGGAGATTGTCATATGACATATGGTAGGGCCTTGAAACCGAAACATAATTGAAGATCAACCATAAAATTTATTCAATCAACCTAAGAAAGCATTGAAACATTAACGAAACATTTAGAGGTCTAGGTTAGAGACGTGTTCCGGCGTCGTTAAACCTAGTAGCTGTCGTTCGCCTCTTGGCTTTAGACAGCACTAGTACGGACTTGTGCTCCCCGTACCGTCGCATATATAAAGGGAGACCCCACTAGGTTGCTATCCTTTATCCATAGGAAGCCGAGTCTACCACCTTATACCTGTGATACACCAGACACAACATTCGGGGAGATTGCCTACACGTACGTTAATTCCTTGGTTGATTTCTCTTTCATTTTGAAACCAAGGTGTATATTGCAGTTCACGGTTATTTGGTACACCCTTTTCCTAGCATTCCTAAGTAGTCATTTCGATCTTTTCTGACTCTTTAAATTTGAAAAGGTCATCAAGCGCTTGTCCATTCACGCTTGTTTCCAATCTGAAAGTGATAGAGTCACCTTTTTCCTGTTTCTCGACTCTTAAAAGATGAAACGATAGAGTTTCGTTTCAATGTTTTAAAAATTAACTGCCCACGAAATATTCCTGGTTAAATTTAGTTTCTTTATGGTGTTGTTCTTAATATTGTTTCTAATGGAAACTTTTTCGGAGTTCACCAACCAAGGAATCCCCTCCGATGGGAATCCTGGTCCTTTTCCTCCTTTTAGAAATGTTGGTGCTCCTTATATAGCAACGTTGTCCCTTACTGGGTTAACTATTGGGTTGCCTGTTTGGTTGTTTTCAACCTCTATGGTCCCAAATGTCTCGGCTACTGTTCAATCAGTTCCTCCACCTGAAAAACATCATGTTGATTCCAAGGTGGACCTCTCCCCTTCTTCACCTGTTTCTGCATCCTCCTCTTCTACTTTGCCTAGTGAAAGTCTAGATTCGAGTAACCAGGTGGCTAAGAAGAAGAAGAAGAAGACAAAGAAGAAGAAGTCCGATAAAGGAGAGGCTAGCTCTGCGGCTATTGCGCCTAAAAAGTCTCCTCTTGATAAACCTCCCAACCCTCCACGGAAAGTCAAGTTCCCTTGCATGTTGTGCACGGGAGACCATCTTCTTCGAGACTGCCCTAGAATTCCCAAGGTACTCGAAGTATGGTCCAACGGTCGCCCGCCGTTGCCTTTGGCTTCCGGGAGTCAGGTTGGGGGCACGTCTTCAACTGGTACTGGTAAAGCTCCTAAGAAGCAGGGTAAGATTACTAGTCCCTGTAAGTTGTGTGAAGGGCACCATGCCATTAACCTTTGTCCGTATATGGATGAAGCCAAGTGAGTTTTGGACAACTCGGCTATTTCTGCGCTGTGCCTTCCGGCTGGTTATAAACAGATTTCTTTGAGCCCTTCGCCAGCTAATCCTACGATTGGTCAAGATTCATCCTTGGTTGACCCCACTCCCTCAGAAATTCAAATTCAGGAATCCGTTCCTGACCAACCATTGGTCGTGGGATCGGTTGAGCTGGCCCCGTCTACGGTGCACCAGGTCTTTTCCGTTTAGAGTGGACCCCACATCCCTCAGGTTCTTCTTGTTTCTTCAGATTCTTCAGACTTGGAGAAAGATTCTCTTGTCCCTGTACCTCAAGAAGCAGCTCCTCCGCCTCCTGTGATGGAGGTCCCGGAGGATACTCCTCCTGCCTTCGAGATGGAGGTCATGGAGGATGCTCCTTCTTCTTCCGTAACACCAGGGGAAGACCATCTCGGTTCGATGGTAGCCCCTCCGAGTAGTTTGGTCGCTTCCTTTTATTGGAGTCGATTTGTAGGATACATCCTTCCGTCTTATGTGCCTTTTGAGATCACAGTACAAGATTTTAGTCTGGTCATACCTAGCACCATTATAGATGAAGGCGTGTCTGTTAGTGTTCTATCCTCAACTACTTGGCAAGATTTTGGCTCGCCGCCGCTTGCGCCTGTTACACGGAATCTGTTGGCGTTTAACAGAAGAACTAGTCAATCGTTAGGGATCCTTCCAAGGTTACCTATTACTCTGGGAGGCAAAACCGTCCATATGGACGTGATGGTTGTTCCAGGCCCCTTGAATTTCAATCTGCTTTTGGGGCGCGATTACACCTATGCCATGGGAGCGCTTGTCTCCTCCCTTTTTCTTGTGGTCTGTTTTCCGCATGAAGGACGGATCGTGACCATTGATCATCTTTCATTCTTTGGTCCTGATGTGGAAACTGGCCCATTATCATCCCTTCCTGGTTTTTATCCACCTGTTGTATCCGCCCCACCGCAGGTAAACTATGTGGCTACCTACCCCATGCCCATGCTCAGTGACAGTGCCGTTGTGCATTAGGTGCTGGGCGCATTGGGTCTTGACTTCCAGGATGTTTTCCTTCCATCGGGAGTGGAACTATTGGAAGCGATGAATTATTTTTCATTATGATGAGGTCGGTTGGAGCATAGTTCTTTTCATGTGTCAAGCTCCTTAAAAAATGAAAAAAGGTTGTCGGAGCATAGTTCCTTGTCTTGTGTCAAGCTCCTTAAGAAATGAAAAAGGTTGTCGAAGCATAGTTCCTTGTCTTGTGTCAAGCTCCTTAAAAAATGAAACAAGGTTGGGGAGAAGAGTTCCTTGTCTTGTGTAAAGCTCCTTAAAAAATGAAACAAGCTGGTCTCGAAGCATAGTTCATTTTCTTGTGTCAAGCTCCTTAAAAAATGAAACAAGGTCTGTTGGAGCAGAGTTCCTTGTCTTGTGTCAAGCTCCTTAAAAAATGAAACAAGGTTGTTGGAGCAGAGTTCCTTGTCTTGTGTCAAGCTCCTTAAAAAATGAAACAAGGTTGTTGGAGCAGAGTTCCTTGTCTTGTGTCAAGCTCCTTAAAAAATGAAACAAGGTTGTTGGAGCAAAGTTCCTTATCTTGTGTCAAGCTCCTTAAAAAATGAAACAAGGTCGTCGGAGCATAGTTTTTTTTCTTGTGTCAAGCTCCTTAAACCATGAAACAAGGTGTCCTGAGGATATTTATTTTAATTTTTCAACCTCGTTAAAATAATGAAACGCATTCCCGTTCAATTTGAGTCTTTGATCAGATCTCGTAAATTCCCAGTCGAGTCTTTCTTAGATCTCGTAATTTGAACCTTCACTCCATCTGCCTTTCATATGGACTGAAGCTTGGGGGGCATGTACCTCGAATTGAGTCACCATGCTGGGGGCATGCTGACTTTTTTCAAGCACAATTTGTTTCCATTTCAGGCTTGTGTAAAAATGAAACTGGTTTCAAGCATAGTTTATCTTTGTTTCAAGCTTGTGTAAAAATGAAACCAACTTCAAGAAGAGTTTCTTGATTTCAAGCTTGTGTAAAAATGAAACCATTCCCATTTTACCTCTTATGATTGTCATTTTATCAGCCTGTTTTTGCCAGATGAGCCTTGGTTTTCTCCCTCCATCGTCATTATCTGCTTCGCCGATCATATGCCTTCACTTGGTTTTTTCACCCGTTCCTGAGGAACGGCTGCGATGAGTGGTCTTGTTAGCCAGCCTCTTGACCGTTATTTGTTTTGAGTAGTTCCACCATTACCGGAACCAGTTGCTACCCTTTATACCACTTGTTCCTCCAGGAGGAGTCACCTTTCAGCTCTTTTTTGACTCCCTAAACATGCAAATATTGCCAAGTCCCTTGTTTTTTCGATCTCTTTAAAGTGGCCACGAAACGACATCTACCCAGTATACGTTTACCCCTTTTTCGGGCTAGGATGGATTACTTATGAAAAAGGAATACCCTAGCCTATTGCAACTAGGAGGTTTTCTTAGACATAGTTTTCTACCTTTTCGGGTCTGAGGAACTATTTACGAAAAGGGACCGTTGGAGTTTAATTTTTTGCTGTCTTTTCAAACTCTCTAATCATGAAAAGACGCCGATTTCTTCCTTTTTTAGACTCGTTAAACCTAAATGACATCGAAAATTGTCAATCATGACATTATTCGAGTTTCTCCTTCCTAGGGCTCGGTAAATGTACTAGGATGGATTCGTCCGAAGGACAGATTTATATGACAAGCATATGGTATCCTCTTCAAGCTTGTGTAAAAATAAAGAGGTACTCGCCAGAACTGGTGGGGAAAATGGAACCAAAATCATTGTCGTGTCGGCAGTATGTCGCTCTTGAACATGGCACTTGTCTGCATTCGTGTCGGGTTGGGGACATCTCATCTCGTTTTTTCACTTTCCTCCATGGGTTTGGGTGATCCCTTTTGACCTCTCATCTACTCTTTGCCTCGTCATCATGACCTTTGATCTTTTGATGTCAAATACTACCAAATCCATTGTCGTGCCGCCAATATGTTCAAGATAATTTGACCTCTGCAAGTATCAACCTTCCTCTGATTCTCATCTGATCCTGATTCACAAAGACATTATGTTCCTCTGTCTCGCATCGATGATGTGGGAAACACTATGGCCCACCTTCGATCAAGGTCACTTCCTGTCGACTTCAGCTCATTATCTAGGAAGTTGATCTAGAGACTCCCTTCTGGTGCCTTGGAGCCTGCATGCCTCAATGGTAGGTTCTTCGCATTCGACGCGAGGTTTTCATCATTGGCCTCCGATCGAGTGATTCTACGGGTGTTCGACGCCATCTCATTGATTCACATGTCATAGATTGTACCTATAGTACCTTGAGGGCCATCGTCATTATTGGTGGTACCTCTCGCGTCTATTAACAGCTTTCATCATTGGCTGGTAATCAGACGATGTTCTTGCATGTTCAACTTCAGCTCATATTCGCATGCTTGAACTTGTACTTTGTTCGAGTCGAGATGGAGCGCAAGACCCTGGATTTCTGTCTGTTATAATCCAGGCTGCGATTTTGTGGATTCTTATGATTAGTTACATGACTCACTGATTGGATGGCTGCGACCATACCTGAGTCTATTTATCGATCCTCACTGGATGGCTGCATCCATACCTTGGATCTGGATTATTGTATACTCTTTTATGGATGGCTGCGCCCATACCACATATATATCATGTATCTGAGATATCAGTTGTATTTCTCTACGCAGGTTTTCCGACGACGGTGTTTTTAGTTGGACACGTTCTCGTAAAGCATTTCACCCCTCTCTCTCTTTCGAGCCTCATGCTTTAGGGGGAATCTGTTACACAGTAATTTGTCACCGTCCCTGAAATCCCCATATCGCCCATTGGAGGGTCATTTCTGTGACCAATAAGCAGTGTCATGCCTTGCAAATACCATCATTGCATCCCTTTCCATGAGGACAACATTTCTTTTGTTGATAATTTCCTGAGCAGACCCCTAAAAACACCTGTTTTTGCCTTGGCGCTGGTAGCCCGTTATGTACTCGCGCCAATGAGGAAAATTAACAATGAGCCCACACCAATTGGCGTTCTGTCCTAGTTAAGCACCCGTGCCAATCTTCTTTTGGAAAGTTTAAAAAAAAAAGAGGCGAAGTTTCGATTACAACAACTTCGTGGATGAGTCATCAGGAGTGGTTTCGACTGAATAACCACAGCCTTCCTCCTTTTTCCTCTTGTTTCCACCTTATGGGGAACCTTCCAAGGGATAAGGCCTCCCTTCCACTATTGTAGGGATCCCAACCTCCTCCTCTCCTCTATAAATGTAGCCTTCATCCATTGATGAAGGGGCTGAATTGTTGAATGGCTGAATGGCTGAATGGCTGAAAGGCTGAATGGTAGAATCTCCAAGTTCCCAAGAGCCATTATAACCTTATGCTGCAAGAGCCTTGATTCATTCCCTTAAGGCCAAATCTAATCAAGGAGACTATTTTCAAGATCTGAAGAGAGAGTTTTGTCCCATCCTTGACAGGCTTTCGAGACGTGTTCTGCTGGCGACCCCCCGAAGGAGAATTCAGCGTCAGAACTTGATTGTAATTTTCCTTTGATTGATTAATAATAAACGAATATTGGTTATGGTTCCACTCTTGTTATTGTTTATGATGATGAGTTATGTCCTTTCTGACTGACATATAGTTGCATCTACTGGATTTTACGCTTGTGTTTGTTTTGTTTCTTGCATGTGCAGGTGTCCGATCACGGAGATCGTGAGGATTGTGATCTGCCGGAGCTAAGGAATGGGAGCGCTACTTTCTCTACGAGTGATAGCGTTGGATTCTAGGTAAGCCTTCATCGCTAGTTGGTTTATTTGCAATTAGGAACCTGCACTATAGCGTGTGACGATTGTTGCTAGACCCGGTCTGGGATAGTAGGGATCGCCTCTGTCCGCAAAGGGGATTTACCTCCACAACACTTTGTATGAGGATTGTTACATGATATCTATGAAATATATTATATATAGATAGTTGGGGTTTTTAGCTTCAGGCTTTCCCGTAAAAACAATGTGTTAATATGTATGAATTTTTATGGTTTCATGTGTGCATTGAAATTGATTTAATTTCTGCAAGTGATGATCAATAGTGGAATAGATTCTATATTGTGCATGAAGTTAAAATAGTGTGTGATCAGGAGAATCTTGGATGTATAACGCATTAGTTATATAATTTCTACAATATTTCCCTAAGGACATAATCGTTTTGAAGTGGTGTCTGCCTAGGGTATATAAGAAATCCCTCACCCTCATTGTAATCATCTCACATCAATTATTTTATACATTATTCAATGTACATTACTTGTCCTACTGTGGATGTTTACATATTTGAAGTATTTTGAAGATTAATTCATTGCGTATACGTAATTTATTCACACCCTACATCCCTCCATCACCTAGCAAGCAACTGCACCCAATTTTTCCTCAATCCCGCGGTGTTATAGGATTGTCCTGAACTACTATAGGATTGTCCCGAAATACTACAAGATCAACTTGAAATGTTATATGATTGAGATCCACTTATAAAAATTGGTCAAAAATCATGTTTTTGCTTAGGAAATGTTAGGAGAGATCCATAAAGCCTCCTTCACCTCTCCTCCACTCCATTTAGCTAAATCCATTCTCAATATTCCACCTTTGATCGTGAAAAAGAGACAAAAAATAGACTCTTCCTTCAATATTTTTCACAAGATATCACCACCATAAGAAGCTTTTATTCCTATTCCTAGGCTCACCGTGATTTATCCGATTCCCTGAATGAAGTATGAGGTTTTGGAAAGGAACTGTGTGACCACTACATGAAGGATATAAATCATGTAGAAGTCTCTACAAATCCAACAAAACCATAGGAAAAGGAATATTGTAGCTCTAGAATGAATATTTGGCCACCCTGAATAATCGAGAGGACATCCCTAAGGGGCGGATGCAAGGTCACTAATACACTCCAACAATAGCAGATCGAACATTGGAAAATACCTGGATGAAAGAGATATTTTATCATTCAAACACATCATCATGTTTTTTTTTTAATGAGGACATGTGCATAAGAAATAAAATCGAATATAACACCTTCAAAGAGTAGTTAATCGATCATTAGTTTAGCAAAAACATGCACGCATCTCCAACAACTTGAAAATACAGGTAGGCTCACGTATGACACCCATCACCTCTCCCTTATGCACATAATGGTTAAAAATGTTTTTAATGAGAGAGAATGGATTTTTTATGCGTTGGAGGTGGCCAGTAAACTTTCCCACCTTCAATTAGTAAATTGCAGTATACTAAGCCACCCAAGCAATGTTGAAAATTCAAATTAAAGGAAGTGATAATTACGAGGAGTGGGGACAATGGATTAAAAAGGAAATATGTGTAGAGGCTAGGCCACCAAGCAAGCTGAGCCCATTACCAAAAAAAGGAATAAAATGACAAGGCTTGATTTCAGTTGTACTGATGGTCCTTCCAAAAATAGGAAGAGAGGCCCATAAAGACATCGAAGTTTGAGCTAGATGCTACCAAGGGCTTCCTAGGGTGTTATATAAGAGATATAGGGTTGTCTTGTAAGAGCTATAGGAACACATAGGAGGTGCTACAGGATTGGGCTAAGAGGTGAGAAGGAGTCCAAACCACTGATTATTTTCCTCCAAACCCCAATAAACATAGAGAATTCATCCTAATAAGGGTAAGTGGCATCCTCCCTCCTCATTTTCCATGCAATTGTGAAGATAATTTTTCCTACTACAGGAATCCTGTAGCAAACCCCTGTAGATGTAAATTCCTTTGAAAAATTATATTCTCACATAAGAAAAGAAAGGAAATATCAGGGGAAGTTTTTCACTGAAGTAGAGGGTATTATTATTATCTTTCTTTGAGTAAAGAAAAAACACATCAACCTCCCTATTTCTACCTCTGCACCATAGACTACTCAGAGAAAAATATTGAAAAAATTCCCTTCAGATAATTTAAGGAAGAAAAAATAGAATTCATGGGGGGAGGTTTCAATTAAATAGAACCCATAGAGACTAATAGAATCCATCATCATCCTCCCGTGAGAGATATTTTTTTGAGACAACAATTGAGGGGGTTCTTTGAGCAGAATGGGCACGATGATGAGGAAACACATGAGTTTTCCATGGCCCTCAATTCTCAGGGAGAGGACAGTTCTACCACTATTTTTAAAGGATTTTTTATTCATATGAATGCAAATTTCATTAGAAAAGTGACCACCATACCATTAAGTGTTTGATGGGGAAAATAGAATAGGACAATAGAAAAAACAACAAAGAAAAATGCCTTCCTTCTTGAAGAGAAACCTGTTAAAGACAAAAATGGATTTCTCTACCAACTAAGGTTCCAAAAAAAAATTCCCATTCCAGGAAGGATTAATGTTCCACATTTCCTCCTTCAATCAATAAATGAAATGAGCCAGAGAGCCAAGGAAGGAAAGAACGAATACATTGATCATCATGGCCTCATCAGACTCATTATGATGGATGCCTTAAGCCATATTAGAATCCCTATGTTGTGGGTTGGATTTTTGGACATGGATAGGGAGGCCTTCATTGAGACACAATACCTTACCTTAACACAGAAAGAAGAGACACCAAAATATAGTGTTGGAGGTAGGCAAGAAGAAGAAGAGGAGGAAGAAGAGAAAAAGGGAGGAGAAAGACACAGCAAGGAGGGAAGGAAGATGGAGGATAAAACAAAGTAGAAGAAGAGACCCATGTGGATCCCTCTAGATCATAAAATACAAGAAAAAAAGGGAATAAAATAAGCATTTCACTAGGGAACACAGAACAAGAGGTGGCTGCTATATTGGCCACACTTAACACACCTGTCAAGCCCAAGAGAAGGCAATCCAAGAAAGGCCCCTTATACTTTAAGAGGAGGAAGAGCACCATGATAAAAAAGGGAAGCCTCAACCTCCTTCAAAAATTTCAATTTAAATTTATGAATATTCCAACCAAGAAGAAGAATTGGGGCCTGGTGAAGGGAAAATTGAGGATGTTACCTCCCCTAAATCTAATGGTAGTCAAAATTATCCACCCATAGGGAGGCCCACCACTAGAGAAGTCACATCTAAGAAACTTAAAGCTCAAGATACCCTGCAACAGGAGAAAACATACGAGGCACAGGAGAAAGAAGAGGTGTTACAAGAGAAAACATATATGCTACAGAAAGAGACAAGTTTATTATAGGAAGGAACATATTTTCAACAGGTTCCAAAGAAAGTGCTACAAGAAATGGAATCCATGTCACAAGAGGAAGAAGTAGGTCCCCAAGGACTCTCTGAGCTTGAACCATAGCTTGACCTTGGGTCCTACTATAATTTTATGGAGAGATGGAGAATAATACCTATCAAATTTTTAATTCCCCTCTTCTTTGAGCCAGAAAAAGAGAGAGGTAGAACTCACTAATGGATGAAAATTTAAAAATCCAAGAAGTTCGAGGATGTGGGCCTCATGGAGGAAAAATTGCAGTAAATGATAAAATAATTGAATGGCTTAAGTCTAAAGGATTCAGTCATGAAGGAACAACTACAGTTAGAAAAAAAGAGGCTAAGGAGAAGTTGCAAGAAAAGGAGGTACAACTTTGAACCATGGAAATTTTGTCCATGGAAGCCATCCAATGCAAGCAACCATCTAGGTCCTATGCCATCTTCTTCAAGAAGAAGTGGCTGCAATTCCAAAGAAAAACATCGACACAATATGGATCTCTACCATTCTAATATTATAAGAGGTTCATTGACTTTTTCCAAAAGGTAAGCACTGAGGATAGAGCCAAATTGGTTGGTTTCTATATGCACAATATGTTATTCATAGACATGAAATTTTAGCACCCAAACTCAAGATTGAGGGACATGAAATTGATGGCACTAGCCTCTTGGTTGACTCATGAAGAAACAAGGTTGAGGAAGTAAAGAGGGTGATGACCAAGGAGTAAAGTGATCCCTTATACATTAGAGAAAATTTAGTGAGCCCCAAGGTTGTCATAAGTAATCACAACATCATCTCCACTGATCCCAAATTGGCCCCTTGTTACATGGAAAAAAAAGAAGATATCCTCCATTTTGGGGACACCTTTAGGTTATTGGGGACTGAGATCTTATAAGCTTTCCAAAGGATATGGAATTCTTTTCCTCATAGTTTGCAAGTCATAGAGTATCACTCCCTGAAAGACTAAGGAATTCCATGGAGAGAACCCCACTGTACAAAATAATCATTCAAAGGTTGAAGGTCAATTAGATAGGGATTAAACTTAGCCCTCCATTGTTGTTGGGCCTAAAAAAGAGAAGAGATCAGGCAGAAGAACAAAGGGTGTGGGAAGACATAGAATAAAATGTAGGGTTCTATCCATAGGAGGGAACACCATCTGAGATGCCTTGGGGTGTCATAGAGGCAAACAAGGCCATGCATGGACTTCATAATAGTGAGTAAGTTTCTCAATGGGGGAGTGACACCTTCATGAGGGGGGTGATGATGGGTCCCATCAATATGTATATTTTTCAGGCCCATATTTCTATCATCTAGCCCATAAATTATTTATTTTCTCCACATTAATTTACATTTTTAGCTATAATGTGCTTAGTATGAATAATAAAGGGTGTTTGTCATACTTCGTGGCCTAATATAGTCTATGTGTAGGCAAGAGAGAATTTTTGGGTATATTTATGATGAAGAGGCACATTGGAGGCATCTAGAGGGAAAGTAGGAGGCTTGTCCCATACATTTAATCTCTTTTGACTCAAAGTGATCCCTAGAATCACTCATCTACACTCATATACAGCTTGAAATCCATTGATAGATGAGGAACTCAAGTGCATGAGAGTGTCTAAGGGAACTAGATCCACTAATTTCGATATTTTGGAGAGAATTATTCCTCCTCTCAAGGGATCTTCCCCTTGGTTAATTTTTGTATAAATAAATAGGCCTAAGGGCTCATTAGGATTCGAAATCTTGGAGCTAGGAAGAGCTATTGAAGGCCAAGTAATTGAGATTTTTATTTCCATTTTGAGATTATATATTTGAACTCCATTTTATGTTAATGAAAGATACATTTTTGGTATATATCTGAGTTAACTTAGGAGGGTTGAAACCTAAGTTGGGGCCTAACATGAGAGGGACTATAGCCTCTGGGTTGGGGCCTATCCCTCTCATGTATTTTTATTTTGTCCTTATACAAGTTTTTGTATTTCTTTCCTTGTTTAGGTAAGAATTAGATTGAAAAATTTATGGTTGTAGGCTTGATCACCACCTCTCTTGTGGGAAGTATTGTTGAAGAGTCCACAACAAGAAGCCAAAAATATGTGTTTGTATTTATTTCAAATTTTCTAGGCTTTTGATTGTAGTTATATTTCATGCTTTGTTCCTACACCTTAGAGGTTAATATAATGTCTTAGAAAATGGATTAGATGTATGTTGTAGGTTAGAATATTTTTTGATGAAATATAATTCAATTCATCCTTTCCACTTTGATTCATTCTGATTCAATTTGATCATTAGATGTATGTTAATTCCAAAATTAAAAGGATTTGTTTGTTAATATGAATGGAAGTACATTGGATTTCAGGGGTTGGAAAATTCATCCTACATCCAATTTTTCATTACTATCCTCCTATTGGACACCTCATACTACTCTCTATTTCTTCCACCGAGATCATCTTCTCTGGGTCAATAAAGGACAACATGAGCATGATTTTTTGTGCAAGATGGGCCTATGAGGGGTGCTCAACTTGGAAAAAAATCCTCACACATCCTTCATCCACCTTCCTCCACCTTCAAAACATCCCCCTTAACCTCAGAAAGCTCTCAGACCCAATCCTATAGCAAAATAAATCATGTAGCAAAACATGATATCATGTAGCATCTAGTAATCATGTAGCACTGCCTAAACTCAACCATATTTTCTCTAATATTTTTATTTTTTATTTTTTAGATTGAATAATGACCTCCAGGACTTGAATCCATGATTGGGGAGACCTAAGGACCACTCTATACCCATCCCTCCTCCACTACAAGTACAAGACAACAAATAGAACTAGGAAGCATATTTTCACATTTTAATCACATTGAGTGTTCCCTTATGCAATGAGTAAAGACCTTGTTGCTAGATATAGAACTATATTACACTTAGTGAAATGAAGGGAAACTATTCAATGCAAATAGATTAGACTTATCCCTTAAAATTTACACTCTCTAATTTCCTAGTTATGTGTTGTAGACTAAATTTCCTCTTTTAAAGAAATTTGCATTTAGATTAATGATTTAATTTCTGCAAGTAGAGTATTGATTTGATTGGTTTCCAAGTAGAGTAGTATGGTTAATTTCTTCAACCAGTGTGTTAGTGTCAATACGTTCAGTGATCAAACATGCTCTTTCAGTTTATTTGCTAGTAGTCCTAGGTCAAAATTTTTGTCTTTTCAAACTAGTTTTCAAATAAATTTTGGTCACTGCATATGGTCTAGGTAATAAATGCTACTCCCATAATTCCATCCATGCCCATCACAATTTTAGAGGTCATGTCACTCATTTTCATTTAGAGTCTTAGGCCAGTCATTCCATCTCCATCTAGGTTTGTTGTCCAGGTGTCCTTGTTCTTCCACTGAAAAGTCCAAATATGTCACCAAAAAGGGCGAACAAGGCTTACTTTTCATCATATCAGTATTTTAAGGGAGTTAGAATAGTTAGGGTAATAAATTAAGACAATTTGTCTTATTTCAAACTTGTTTCATTATCAAATTGTTCCAAAAAGGAAAAATTGTCCTCAAAGTTTTTGGTTTCACTAAAAGACAAAAATTTATTTCAAGATGTTATAAAGAGGAAAAAGAAGGATTTTTCAACTCATTTTATCTTTTCATGATTGGTAGATCTCCTCTCTTACCTTTATCAGTGATCCATTATTGTCAAGGGTCAGAAGAAAATCAAGAAAATGCTTCAAAAACACCTCTGCTACGCATCTGGAAGGGTTTGATACACATATGGAAGGTTGCGCTACGTGTTATCACTCCGCCAGATTCCCAAGGCTGAAGAAGGAATCCCAACAGAGGTAACAACAAACCAACCTTTTAACTTGGTAGCTAGCCCTACCAAGTCAGAGAGGGTTATCTCCACAAAACATAGCCTAGGAGGCTGAATGGATTAGGAATTTAGGCTAGGTATAAGTTCAGGGGTTTTGATAATTGATTATGGTCGGGCTGTTGGATGAAAGTATGGTCAAGGGAGCTAGGTCAGGACAAATGAGATAGGGTTGTAGAGATTAAATGGGGAAAGGTAGGCATAAATATTAGCACTTTAATATGGTTATGATGAGATGGTTTTAAGACTGATGAGGAGCTAGTAAGAGCATGGGAGATGTATTCTTCCTAAATAGAGGAAAATGGATATTTTTCCCTAAAAAAAGCATGAGCAAGCATGTATTCTGCCTATCAACTTGAAAGAGATCATACAACAGAGATGCAATGAACATGAAGACAACACTTTCTAACATATGAAACTGAAGGAAAAACAATGATAAACATCATATTGCATGTATCCCAAAAAATATTTGCAACTCTTCTTTATTAACTGGCCAAAACTGAGTACAATAGTCCTTTATCAATGAGCTAACGTCCAAACAGATTCCAACCCTTTCTTACTGTGAAAAAAGGGACTAAATATACATGAAAAAAAAATTCACTCAGCCTCAAGGGTCGAATCCATGACGTGAGGAAGAGATCCACAAAATACTGAAATAAAAGCTAAAGTGTATGATGGTCTAAGTGCCTCCTCCCTAATTACATTCAAATTGATTCATTTGACTCAAGGATAACTTTTACCTAATGAATCTACCCCTAGGTAACTAATCCACAACATAATTACAATTTCCATGTTCAATGACATAGGCAAATAGATCAATTTCTAAGATAAAGTCAAAAATTACAGTGAAAAACCAAAAATATGTGCCATTTTTCTGTCATATGTGCCCTCACTGTGTTATATGCGCCCTCCCTATTCAAGGCTGATTTTGAATGACTTGTAAGTGTCCAAATTAGGCCCAAGATGGCTTGTTGGAAAGCACTTCAAGTCTTATTTCTAAATATGCCTCCAGTTTTCAAAATGAAGCAAATTTGACCCTTCAAAATTTCCTACTCCCAATATTGCTATGTGCATAGCGCCTAGGCCAAAATAGGGGCAAAAACGTGTTTTTGGCTAGTTTTTTTCCCTTTTCACAAGTCAAATCTGCAAATCAAGGCTGCAAAAGTGGTTTTCTTGAATTAATTTGACTGTAGGAATCCATTGGTAGTCTCCTTTTCCTCAAAAATTACCCCAAACATTTGCGCAATGCCTAGGGTGCTGCGCATATGACCTAATTTCTGATATGTGCTTGTTTAGAAAAACACATATTTTGCAAAAATGTTTCAAAATGCATTAAAATTGGTGGAGAGAGTGTTGGTGAGGTGGCTAGGCTTGGAGTGAAGCCTCTTCAAGTATTTCTAACTTTCTTTTCTCCTCCAGCATAGTCAATGCCTCAACCTTTGCATTGGCTCTTTTGAGTTTGGCCATTGCAATTTTCTCCTTTTGGGCATGATGCTTGAACTTCCTCCTCAATAGGTCATTGTCTCTATTAGCATTTGCCAAAAGCTTCTCCAAATGCTGATTGGCTCTATCAATCCATTGCTCCCTATTTTCATTTATCACCATTGCAAGTCTCTCATTTAGGGTTAGTTGATAAAAAATCTGAGCCTCTTTTTGTCTTTCTAGAGCTAGAGCTCTTTTCAGCCCTCTAGTTCTAGGTTTTCATGTTGGTGCTTGTTCCTATTGTTCATTAAGAAACCCATACTTTTCAAGTGTCTCATCTAGCATAACTTTGGCCTTTTTTGCCTCCCTTTGAGTAGTGATGAATTTCACCTCATCAATGGTATGTTTTGTTTTAAATTGTTGGTTCTCTTGCTCAAGGAAGTTTATGAAATACTTGGCCCTATCAAGATTAGTCTGGAGCTCTCTAATCTTGTTATCCTTACCTTTTATGACTGCACTAGTGATTTTATGATCTTCATCCTCATCTAGGTCAACAATCTCAAAATCATGCTCAGTATTATGGAGGTTTTCTTCATGTCTAATGTCATGATGAAATGGAGATGAAGGATGATGTAGGAGCATTAGATTCGGGAAAATACCTTGTATTTTTATAAAACCTAGGGGTCTCATGTTTTTGAGAAAATATTAATTTTATGTAAATATTAATGAGATTTTTGAGTGATTAAATTATATTTTTAATTAATTATATGTGAGGATTTGAAAACATGAGAGAAATTAGACTTGAGATATTTTAGAATTAATTACGAGCCTAAGTTAGATTTAGTTTCAAGATTTTAGGGATAAAATCTAGATTATAGGGGTGTTGAGATATTTGAGGACTTTGTTGAGTGATTAAAGGGATTTGAACCTAAATTGGTTCAATTCAATTTGTATAAATTAATGAGCCTCAAAGGCCAAATAGATCAGGAAAGATAGAGAGAGAGGTGAGGTTTGGACAGCAAGTTTGTAAGCCTACGGGCTTTTGGAAAAGGGCCATTGACTTGTAAATCAGGCCATGAACAAGAGGTTCTTTGTAATTGGTTGCTTTTATATATATATGTGGAATTTGACTTTTTGAGCCATACGAGCATTATTGAATTTTATTGTGTGAGTACACTTGATTTTAATAAGTATATGTAAAAAATCTGACATGTGGCTCTGCATACAGTTGAAGGAATCGATATCATTAAATATCGATATTGAAATTGTTAATTGAATGAGAGAGTCGATTTTAATGTCGAATTGTGGTTGGCATGGGCAACGTTGAAACCAAATTAGTAGCGCAGTGAAAGGGAGTCGATCTGCAGCATTGAATAGGCGGTATTTAAAGGGAACGTTCAATAGAATGCGCAAGCATGAATCGATGCTGAAGCAATTAAGAGCAAGTCTTCACTTTAAGGAGCTGAAGTGGAATATTGGATTCTGTTCCTTGTGAAAGCGGTTGATTAAATTGCAATCAAATGTATTTCGATAAGGTAGAACATGTCATACAAAGTCGGTTTGAAGGATCGTGACATGAATGAATTGCAGAAAACGTAGCTGGATTTATAAATAGAAAAGATACAGAATCTGGGCAAACACATAAAGGTACGATTGTGAAATTGTGTGGAGAAATCTGTTTATAATTTCCGGATTAAAATATGGGTCGATTTCCAATTTTATTGGGATAAATTGTGCTGGACAGAGAAATTATGTGCAAGAGCAGATTTGTTAGTGTATAATGAATTGGATGCAGGCTCTGAACAAAATGGGCGATGAAGTCTCTTACATAAGAGGCGCAGGGTTGTTTTAGACTCTGTATAATTTGAATCGATGGAACAGTGGATCGAAGAGGCAATTGAAGGCGTTAAATATTGAACAACGTGAAGACTGGGTTCAAGAGCGAGTTGGAACGGAATTTAGATTTGGTTTGAACCAAAATGAAATGCTGTTGAAAACCAGTGTCAACGCAATCAGAAATCGAAGTCTTGAAGAAAGCGAGGAATAACAAAGGTAAAGTAATAAGTTTGATTGAAGAATGAATTGCGTTGAAATTAAATATGAGCTGTGGTTTCCAACGGAAGAGAGAACGTAAGAGTCTCTATTGAATTGAATTGCAATGAAAGGATGGAACAGTGGTTTCGAACTATCCAGAACCAGTAAGCGGTATTGCAAAGAATGCCTGTCATTGGAGAACGCGAGGTAAGTCACATATATTAAAACCGTGGCCAGGTCTATTATGGTGTTGAATGGAATGGGTAATCCAAGGATCGAAGGAGTGTAATTTTGTGTGGCCAAATGTTATGGTGGCGTTTGGGTGAAGATTTCATATAAACTTAATTGATATTATAGTGCATAATATCGATTGCTTTAGTTACTTTGCCAAGTTGAGATTTTAAAGCATGGGTGCATTTTTTATTGAATTTTGATTTTAAAATCCGATATTAAAATCCATATGTGAATGTTGGGTTTTGAAATAAAACCAATGGGATTTAATGAAAGTATTTTTCTAAGAATTTTGGAAGAGGTTTTTATGAGAGTATGATTTGGGTTCTAGATGCTATATGAAGTGGGTTTTAATCATAGATTTGAAGGCAAAAAAGAGAGGGCTTTCGCATGAAAGGATTGAGTTTTGGGGTGGTGTTGAAGTATGATTTTCATAAACCATAAAAAAGTTGTGAACATATGTTACAAGCTTCCGCAAATTATAGTGTGTGAAATTTCTGGGACTTGGAGTTTTATGTGGGCAGTTATTGAGATGCATTTTTATATGCATAGTATTGGTGAGATTCTGGGTTTTGCAGGGTTCTCCTGCATCAAAGGAGGTGAAATGGGTGAAAGGGAGTGATACGATGATGATGAATGTGTTATGGGATGAGATGGAGGGATGGAATTAGATGGCTGAGATGATGAAGGCACATTTTGTGCATGCTGATTAGATGGCTCTCTGAATATAGCATTGGCTATGAAAGTACTCCATGCAATTTTTAGTTCATTGAGATGATAAATGACTATGATTTTAATGAGGGAATGATGGAAAAGACTTCTCATTTGATGTTCATACTCCCTTTTCTGTACAATAAATTCCATCTTATCTATGCTCCAGAAAAGGTAGTAGGGTATGTTAAGCATCCTTATCCTAGTAAAATGAAGTAAGAGGCGGATATGATAAGTATAAAGTCTTGAAAATATACCTTCGTATGAAAAGTATTTCATGATTATATTCATCATTGGTGCATATCTGTCTTGGAGGTAAGAAAAAGGAAAGAACCTCTTTTTCTCATTCTTGTACCTTGGTTTTAGGAAAGGCTCAAAGTACAGTTCCTCCAAATCACTCTTTTTGAACCACTTCTCCCCAACATTTGGGATCCCGGTGGCAACTGAAATGATAGAAGTTGATATAATAAAGGTGACACCATCTAAAGTAACTTGGTTGTCATGGAGTCTAGATATGAAAATTCTAGTCAACATGGCATGGTATTGGACCCTCTAATTTTTCTCACAGAACTCATAACAACCAACATGTTTGAAGCATGTCATAGCCATTGGTGAAGCCAAGAGTTCCCTAGTGCTGGTAGGTTCAAGTTCAAGTATTATTCCCCCTTTATGTGTCCTCCTCACCTCTGTTTCCTCTCCCTCACTGTATGATATTTTTTCTTCCTCTTCTGCAATGGTGTTTTTATCAAAACCCTAGGGAAGTGTGATGATGTGGAATATGGTTTTAGGAATGAGGAATGGGAAAGGGAAAATGAAGGAGATGGTGCTAAGGATGTATGAAATAGGGGAGGGGATAAGTAGTGGTAGTATGATGGGATTTAGGATGGGGATTTGGGGATTCAGAGCCTAGGTAATTGTAGCACCTAGGGCTTAGGGTATTGGGATAAAGGGTTTAGATGAAAGGGAATTATGTAATATAGGGTTTTGGGAATGGGTATTTTTCACTGTAGGAAGGGTATGAAGGTGTAGGGGAGTGAAAATTAGGAATTGTGACTGTAAGAGGGAAATAATAGGGTTTTAAATGATTTTAAACACCAAATCTTAAACAAATTTCACAACACCAAAGAACGAACTTGAAGGAGGAGATAATTGATGGAAGACACCTTTACTCACTTGTTGGAGGTCGAAAAAACCTTTGCTGAAGTTTTGGAGGAAAATTTGGCAAAAATTGAAGCAATTATGGCCTTTATGGACATGTGTAGTGCCTTAAGGCTGTGTGCCCTTGCTTAAGACTATGAGCCCTTGCGGAAGGCTGCACGCAGCACCTGAAGGATTTGCATCCTCTGCTCTGTTTTTTCCTAATTTCACCCAAAAACTAGAAATTTTTCTCTCTTGGAGTGTTTGCTTGGTGTTTGTAGGAGACAAATGAGTTTGAAATGATGTCAATAAGTCTTTAATACTTGAGTGAATTTGAATTTAGATTAAAAACCCACTTTTCTAATGTTTCATTTCACCTTTTGAAAACATTGTTGATTACCCTTTTTCTTTGATTTTTCTTCTTTGCAGGATGATGTTGCTGGAGTTTGACACTTTTCACTTTGACTTTGCTTATCTTCAATTTGGCATATGAAGTTTGAGTTGGAAGCTTGGGACAAAACTTATTACATATAATGAGCATAAAATTACATAAAATTAAAAATAAATTACATCTCTTTTTTTGTAGATAAAATTACACTTTGGTATGAAAATCATACTCTGAGACCATAATTACAACCTTTAAAAATCATATTTACATGCTGATAAATCCTCTGCAGATGATTGAGAAAGTATTATTTGAGTCACTCTCACACCTTTTCTAACCTTATTGAGATGAAATGGTGTGTTATGAACCTTGAAAACTCAAACCTAGTTGAACTAATAGGACCTTGAATGACCTAACTCCATGGTTGACTTTGACTGACATAATGACATAGTGAAATGAGCTTTCAAAACTGATTTATGCTCAACAAGACATGAAGGTGGGCCAAAAAATGTTAGGTCTCTATACTACTAGTATAGTCCCTTATTGCTGTTAGTGTAACCCACTTATTGTTATTTTTGTACCCCTGTAACCCCCATATTGTTATTATTGTGCCCTTACATTATTATTTTTAGGTTGGCTAGGATTAAATTGTGGCCCCATGGACTCCTATATATAGAAAGGAGGTTTTTTCATTTGTATCATCAAAGAATTGTTCATTTATGTAATGTATTGGAGGTTTCCCCCTCGAAGTGGCTTATTATAAGGCGTTGATCTCTCTTTTATTCTATTTTTGGACCTGGTTTCATAAAATTTGGTATCAGAGCTTTGGATTCTAGGGTTTCACTGCTCCAAAAAGGTCATCGTAGCATTTTCGCTATCACTTTTTTTCTCCGAAGATTAAAATGCTAAAACTATTACAGAGCAAAATCGAAATCCTGAGGAACATTTTGTAAAAATTTCAGATCTTGGTTTGCAATATTTTCGGAGATATGATCTGTGGAAGTTAAGCTTTTGTTAGGCTCCTGAATTTCACCGAAAACAGGTCATCATTTCATTTTCTCTATAACTTTGTTTCTACAAAGGTTCAGAGGCTGAAATTTTTACAGAGCACAGCAGAAATCCTGTGGAACTTCTTGTACAAAAGATCTTGGTACACAATATGTTCAGAGAGATGATCTGTGTAAGTTATGGTTTTTTTAGGCTCCCGAATTTCATCTCAAAGAGGTGACCATGGGAAAATCTTCATAACTCTCTCTCTGAGTGTCGGATTGGAATTCTATAAGAAGTGGCCACAAGTACACGGACTGTAGTTTCCTTTGCATCAATTTCAGAGGTGAAGGAGGAAACACTAACACAAGGCACATCGTACAAGTTCGCTCTACTGAACTAGTCCATAATTAGGTCATTGTGGGAGATTGGGCATAAATTTGACTTGAAGAATCCAAATCAGGTCAAACCTGTGACATTCGAAAGAAGATTCAGATTGCTACTACAGGGCCGAATTTCAGATATTAAAGATCTGAAATCATATATATAATTCAATTTCAATATTGAGCTCCTTAAAAGAAATAAAAAGGTGTGTATTTTTTATTTTATTTAATTAATTAATTAATTTATTTTATTTATTTATTATTATTATTATTATTATTATTATTATTATTTTTTGAATTGCATAAGTCTTTTTTGAAGAATCAATTTGAATTGATTCCAAGGGCATATTGTAGAATAGATATCAGTATTGGGTTCTAGAATGCCCCCTAAAAAGAATTCAACACCCATTAAGCCTTCAGAAGGCTCTATTATGGCTCATGAAGATGAAGAAATGCAACATGAAATATCAAAATTACAAGAGAAAGTGCACCAAATATCGCTTTCGCAAAGAGCAACAAAAAATGAAATGGATGTTTTGAAGAAAAGTGTGGAAGCTAAGATGAATGGTTTGAAGAATGGTATGGAAGAAAAAATGGAAGGTTTGAAGGAATACATGGAAGGTTTGAAGGAATTTTTTTCAAAGTTAATACAAGAAATTATTCCTAAGGGCGAAAATATAGTAGAGGAAACTCATGATGAGAACAAAATAAATGTTAATCGTGATTTCATAAAATCTAATGTTGGATTGAAGAACCACCATATTTCAAATATGGATATGAGGAATTTTGATGGCAAGTATCCCGTAACATGAATACTACAGATGGAGCAATATTTTGATCTCAATAATGTGCAAAACACACAAAAGGTATGCATTGCAACTTTACATTTAGAAAAAAATACATTTGTATGGTATTGATGGCTTTGCTCCTGTAAAAAAAATTTCACTTGGTCAATTTTAACGGAGGAAATGATAGCACATTATGAGGATGCAAAGAGAAACACCTTCTTTAGCCAATTGATAAATCTCAAACAAAAGAGTTCAGTGGCGGATCACATTGAGGAGTTCCAAAAATTGAATATAAGGGTAACTGATATTCCATAGGAACACATGATTGATGTCTTCATAGGTACTTTAAAGGATAAAATTCAACATGAAGTTTGTGTTTGGGAACCTGATTCATTAGAGAAGGCATTCAAGTTGGCATGAAAAATTGAATGTAAAAGTATGGCAACAAGGAAGCCTACCACTCATATCTATAAATATGGAAGTGTTGCTACTCCTAGACTTCCACAACCTACAAGGTTGACACCACAAAAATTGGAAGAGAAAAGAGAAAAAGGGCTTTGCTACAGTTGTGATAGCAAATACACTAAAGGTCATAAGTGTGTTGAGAAGAAATTATTTTACATATATTGGGAAGAGGAAGAAGAAAATGAACAAGAAACTTCAAAAGAAGAGGATATACACCAGGAAACAACCCTAGAAGAAGAATAAATGAGTTCGACCATATCATGTAATGCATTGGCAGGAATTACCACCCCTCAAACTCTCAAGATAGAAGGAAATATCAAGAAGAAAAAGGTAATAGTGTTGGTTGATTCGGGTAGTACCCATAATTTTATTCATTGTAAGGTAGACAAGGAATTGAATTGTTCCTATACACAACACCAAAATGTCGAGTGATGGTTGCAAATGGAGGAACTATAAATTTCTCTGGAAAATGCCATAATATCAAGCTAGAAATGGGGGAATATGTATTGAATAGTCCAATGCTTTCCATCCCAATGGGAGGTGTTGATGTTGTACTAGGATTACAATGGTTACAACCTTTGGGGATGGTATCTTTTAATTTTAAAGAAATTTTCTTGAAATTTTTTTCGAAAGGAAAGGAAATCGAATTACGGGGTATCACAAGGAAGCCAAGAAATATAATAAGCTCTAATTTCATGACAAAGCTTCTAAAGAAAGAACAATGAGGCGTAAATGCATAATTATGCTCAGTATAAGTTCCAACATCAAAATCATATATTTCTTCAATCTCCAGAAATTCTTGGACAATAATTCCAAGGTGTTCGAAACTCCCAAAGGACTCCAACCTTGATCATGATCATGCTATTCATTTCATTCCAGGAAGTGTTCCTCGAAACATCAGGCCTTACAGATATCCTTATTTCCAAAAGAGCGAAATTGAACGTATGATTGCAGAAATGTTAGAGGCTGGTATGATTCAACCTGGTCAAAGTTCTTTCTCTGCTCTGGTAGTATTGGTGCACAAGAAGGATGGATCATGGTGCATATGTCCAGATTATAGGGAGCTCAATAAGCTCATCCTTAAAGATTAATTTCCCATTCTTGTGATTTATGAATTATTGGATGAATTACATGGAGAAATTTATTTTACCAAGTTGGATCTCCGTTCAGGATATCATAAAATTAGAATGAAGACTAAAGATATTCTGAAAACAACATTTCAAACTCATGAGGGTCATTATGAATTTTTGGTCATGCCTTTTGGCCTTACCAATGCACCTTCTACATTTCAAGTTTTTATGAATTCCATTTCAAACCCTTCCTTAGAAAATTTGTGCTAGTATTTATTGATGATATACTAATCTAAAGTAGGTCTTGGAAGGATCATGTTCAACATGTTGACAAGGTGCTCAAACTATTGTAGGAGAAACAATTATATGCAAAAACATCCAAATGTTTCTTTGGAGTACAAGAGGTGTATTATCTAGGTCATATTATATCTCACGAGGGTGTTAAGGCAGACCCTAAAAAAATTAAATCCATTAAGGAATGGAAAGTCCCCACAACCATAAAGCAGTTGCGCAGATTTATCGGGTTAACAGGTTCTTATTGCAAGTTTGTTAAGAATTATGGGAGAATAGCATCACCTCTGACAATATTATTGAAGAAAGATTCATTTTCATGGACTCCTGAAGCAACTAAGGCCTTTGACCATCTTAAAGAGGCAATGTGCCTAGCACCAATCTTAGCTACGCCAGAATTCACAAAAACCTTTATTGTGGAATGTGATGCCTCAGGAAATGGAATTTGTGTTGTTTTAATGCAAGATGGAAGACCCATTTCTTTTGAAAGTATTCCAATCAAAGGAAAGTATTTAAAAAAGGATATTTATGAGAAGGAAGTGTTGTCAATACTACATGCATTAAATAAATGGCAACCTTACCTAATGGGAAGACACTTCAAGGTAAAAACTGATCATGATAGTCTTAAACACTTTTTGGAACAAGGACTATCTTCAGAAGAGCAGCAAAAATGGGTCACAAAGATGTTGGGTTATGAATTTGAAATCATTTAAAAAAATGGAAGCTAAATGTTGTTGCAGATGCACTCTCAAGAAAGGATGAAGAGGTGGAAGCATTACTTTGTGCCATTTCTATTATCCAACCAGATTGGATAACTGAAGCAAGGGATGAATGGAAGAAGGATGAAGAAGTGTGGAAACTCATTCAAAAGTTGCAACAAGATCCTAGTACATATGATACATTTAGTTGGAAAAATGATTCCTTATGGTACAAAGATCACTTATATATTTGCAAGAATTCCCAACTAAAACAAAAGATTCTTTTGGAATTGCACACTTCTCCTTTAGGAGGACACTCGAGATTTTTAAAAACTTACCACATGGTGAAGAAAGATTTTTTTTGGGATGGCCTTAAATATGATATTCAAAATTTTGTGGCGGAATGTTTGGTTTGCCAGAAAAATAAAGTTGAGACAATTAAGAACCCGGGTCTTCTACAACCTTTATCCATTCCAAGTCAATGTTGGGGAGATTTCAATGGATTTTATCACAAGTTTACCTAAGTCTAAAGGAAAAAATGTCATGATGGTGGTAGTTGATAGATTTACCAAGTATGCACACTTTTGTGCATTATCTCATCCATTTAAAGAAAGTAAAACTAATACTGCATTTATGGAAACAATTCAAAAGTTACATGGAAACCAAAAGATTATTGTAAGTGACAGAGATCCCATTTTTATAGGAACTTTTTAGACGAAATAATTTTCTTGTTTGGGCACTCAACTAGCTCATAGCTCATCTTATCATCCTCAATCTGATGGTCAAACTGAGATAGTGAATCAATGTTTGGAAGGATATCTTCGTTGTTTTGTATCTAATAAGCAAGCCTAATGGGTCAAGTGGTTACCTCTCGCTGAATGGTGGTATAACACTTCCTTCCATACTGCAGCAAAAATGTCCTCATTTATGGCACTTTACAATTATCATCCACCGTCCATCACATCTTCTTTAAGGGAAAATTCTAGGGTTCAAGCAGTGGAAGATCACATTGAGCATTAACAAGAAGTTCTCCAACTCTTAAAGGATAACCTAAATTTGGCACAAAATCGAATGAAACAATAGGCAGATCAACATCGCAGTGAGAGAAGTTTTGATGTAGGAGACTGGGTGTTTTTACGACTACAAACATATAAACAAATGTCCCTCAAGAAAGGTAATAAGGATAATAAATTATCACCAAAGTACTATTGTCCTTACAAGGTGTTGCAAAATATTAGTACTATGGCATAAAAATTGGAGGTTACTACTACTTCGTGAGTGCATCTAGTTTTCCATGTTTCATGCGTAAATAAGATTATAGGGGACAAACTTCCAGTTCAAAAAATATTGCCAGAACTTGACGAGGAAGGAAAAACCATATTGGAACCTGAAGTAGTCACGGAAACAAGAACTCGACAGCTACGAAATCGATCAGTTTCAGAGTATCTCATCAAATGGAAGTACTTACCCACAGAAGATTCTACATGGGAGGATGAGAATTTTATACAGAAGCACCTGGAGCTACTCAAGCGTTGAGGAAACAAATTTTTTGAAGGAGAGGAGCAGGTTAGGTCCCTATATTACTAGTATAGTCTCTTATTGTTGTTAGTGTAATCCCCTTATTGTTATTGTTGTACCTCTGTAACCCCCATATTGTTATTATTATGCCCTTACGTTAGTATTGTTAGGTCGGCTAGGATTGCATTGTTGCCCCATGGACTCCTATATATAGAAAGGAGGTGTTGTCATTTGTATCATCCAAGTATTTTCCATTTATGTAATGTATTGGATGTTTCCCCCTTGAAGTGGCTTATTTCTAAGGCGTTGATCTCTCCTTTCTTCTATTTTTCAAACTAGTTTCATAACAAAAAATGTGAATTTTTTGAGGGAGAGTGAGGTTTTATGACTAGGTCTACCATCAGTTTGTGAAGTTTTTGCATGAGCTAGTGGAAGTATAAAAAAATTCTGAGTGGGACCTCTAAAATGAATATGAAAAGGGATTTTTTGATCACTGATGGCAGAATGCAAATTCTGACACTAACACCACGCATCTGGAAGGATGTGCTACACATCTGTGAGTGTGCTACGCTTTTAGGTTTTTTCTCCCAAATCACTCATATAATCTCCAGAATAACTACAAAAGGTTTATACAACTTCTAAAATAGTAAGTGAACACCTCACATCCTCCTCAAAGTCAATTTATCAAGCAGGGAATTTATTTTCTTGTTTACCTTCTCTCCCAATATGTTTTTATATTTTCCTATAATTGAGTGATTTTAGTGGAATAAACCTTAACCCTATCATTTAAAACTCTCATACACCTTTCACAGGCCCTATCCTATCATTCCTCACCATCCATGCCCTCCCTAAGCATCATAGGAAAATTTTGTGTTTTCCTAATTTAGCCACCTTCATCATACCCACTTCACCAAATTTCACTTATACTATGAATCTAACATACAACCCTACCTCCTAATTTTTTTGGGGAATTTATCTTGGCTTCATTACCCTTCACCTCACCCTCTAAACCTACCATATCCATGTCCTTTATTTTTCTAGATTCACTACACATACCCATTACATCCTAAACACCTAAGATTTATCCTTCTACTATATATTATGGAGAGTGAGAATAAAATCCACAAAGGAGGGCGCCACTTCAGATTTGAGCCCTTCACCTTGCAAGAATTCAATGCCACACCTTTTTCCAAAATATTCTTTGAGAGGATTGGATGCTTGAGATTCTATGAGAAAATCATGGAAGAAGGTTGTAATCTCCAATTGACAAGCTTATTTTCCACTAGTTTCAGTATGGGAAAGGCCATGAATGAAGGTGTAGAGTTCAACTTATCAGCAAATGTGATTTCTTCAGCAACAAGTATACCTCATCATGGACAAAATTGGTTTAAGGGCATGGACATAGACCTTGAATATTACAAATTGTTCCTCAAGCTTCATGCTAGAGAGAAGCCTGAATACATTTTCCCTTTCAAACACCTCCTTGACAAATATTCTCCTCTAATGAGGTTAATTATAATATATTTCACATGTGAAGGGAGATTCTCTAGGTTGTACAGGTACCATATCAGATTATTGATGCATTTTACCTCTACTAAACCACTTGACTTTCAAAATTACTTTTACAGAAGTTTTCTTAGAATGACCGAAAAGGTTTAGAGCAGAAAAAATATCATCATCCAAGTCTATTCCACCATGGCCTAGTCAAACTAATTGTCTTGCATCATCTCTCAACCATCAACATGACTTGGGAAACCTCCATAGAGAAAGTAGCAGCAACACCCACCACTAGTCCTCCTGTCATGCATAGCACACCAACCCCACCAGTATCAGCACATCCAATGGAGGTTGGCTCTTCCATCATGAAAACTCATATTTAAAAATCTCCTAGGGTTTTTGAGGTCACTCACACCTATGAGAAGGGAAAGAGACAGGTATTTTCTCCCAAATCCATCAAAATTTTATCTATACTTGACACTATAGCTAAGAAAAGAGAAATAGAGGAGCAACCACTCATGCATCAGATTGAATCACCATTGCACCAACATGATGAATAGGCGCCCCTAAATGTTGAAATGGAAGAAAAAGTTGAGGACGAATCATTTGAAGAAATCATAATGGAGAAGGATGAGGAAATATGAGAGTTGAGGGAGATTTCCTTAATTTCAAATTCTCAAATTACCTTCCTACAACAAGAAAATATTCAGTTAAAGGTAAAATTTCTCTTCCAAGACAAACCTAAAGTACATGTTGATGCAGACAATGGCAAAGGAAATAGATTGCAGATGATGACTAGCTAGAGGATGCATAGGTTGAAACAAAATGGAGGATACCAAGGACAATGGGCCTAAAAAAGGTGCTTCATAGAGAAAGATAACTAGTAGCTCCTACACTAGGTTGCCAAACCTTTGATGAGCTCATTCTTGATGAAATCAACCAAGATAGAGAGTATTGGCTTGAGAGGGTCAATGGGAACCTTGAGAAGCTGTTGAATAAATCCAATAAGAACAATATCCTCCAGAGACACATGGCCAACCATTATTGTGCAAGGAATGAAATTTCACAAATCAACCTTAAACAAGTGAAAAAGAAGCTTAAAGAGGCTAAAATGAAGCTTAAGGAGAAATAAAACTTAGAAATTCTTTTTGAGGCATCTATGGATGTTTATCCCATCCTCCACAGGTCTTATAGAAAAACAATTGGTCAATTTTGAGCAATTTTTTTATTTTTGGTTATTTTTGCACTAAACTGGAAATTCAGTCTCCACAAATGCGTAGCGCCAAGCCACTATGATTTTTCCTAGGGCACCTAAATGATGAATGGATTACATGGTTGGATGAATTTTGATGAGTAAATCATATATCATGAACCCTTTTTGAATGGAAAGCTCTATTTTTTCAGAAAAAGCCAAAAAACCACTAGTTTTCTATGGTCTTGCCATTTTTTTTTACATGGTGCTACGCATATGGAGTAAGGTTGGGAGAATCAACTTATGACGGCCTTCCAGTGGGTCATTTTTCAAAATTCAAGATGTTATGGAAGATAGAAACCTAGGGATAGTTGACCTATCTTCTAGATTTTTATTTTGAGTCCTAAAAGTCCCTCAAAATCAGCTGTAAAGTGGCGCTACGCATCTGTAAAATGACACTATGCATTTGTAAAATGGCGCTACGCGTCTACATAGGATTCCTTGGGACACTTGTCAAGCCCAAAAAAAGTCAGATTTTGGAGGTTTTGTTGTCGTTTGAGCTAGCATTGGAGTAATTGAGTTGGTTTTTTTCCTCTTATCATGAGGAAACATGTAATTTAATATGGGGGACACACACTCCTAGTCTTTAGTTGAATTTGAGTGAAAGGTTTATAACCTCCCTAGATTATAGAAAGTGACTCATCTCACCTAATTATGATGAATTTTGGATAATATTTTGACCCTATGATTTTTCATTGTTCATATTTTCTATAAGTAGACCCACTTTAGTCTTTTCTTGGGTTAGATATTTTTTTTTGCAGTGGAGGTATTGTACAAGCCTTTTGGAATGAAATCAAAGACAATGTTGCAAAAGTTGTGTTGAGAATCCTGTGGTATGACTTAAAGCATTTTTTCTTTCTCTATATGTTTATATTAACATGTTGAATGATATGTTTTCCTCTTTCATATACATGCTTCTATGTGTTTATCTTCTCAGTTTATAAGCAAAAATCACGCCTTTTCATGCTCTGCCTTAACAAGATTTACATTATATGTCTATGTTCTTCTAAATGAATGAATTCATTGTAGTGCTCTTTCAGTTTTTCTATCATTTAATCCTACACCCAATGACAAACTAAACATGCTTTCAAGCTACCCACCTGGCCTCATCCATATTATCTGCAAATTGATCTTGAATTCAGACCTTAAACCCTAGACCTAGTCTCCTTACTCTCATTCCTATCCAGCACACAAACATCAAACAAAAAACCCTATTTACTGAGCTTACATACCTAGCCTAAGATCATTATATATTCATTCATTTCATTTACTGCAAAGTGACATTGAGAGAGCCCCCTCCGGTCCTGGTAGGGCTAGCTACCTAACCTAAAGCATGGTCTGTGGTTACCTTCCTTCAACCCCACTCTTAGCCTTGGGAAGTTGGGGGGAGTGATAAAATTTTTGGTGTCATTTGAGGGGAGCGAAGGTTAAAAATTTCAGTGGAAAGAACGAAAAAAATTAGCTCTAATTGTTGATGGTGAACAATGGTCAGGCACAGGAAAGGTTGTGCATATTTCACCCGACGACTCTAGTGTCTAAGAATCCAAAGGTTCAGAGTTTTCATGGTGATTCCAATCTTCAAAAACTGGTAGCTTGAAGAAATTTTTGGTGACTTCAATGTTTTCAAGATGGGTTCAACTATAAGAAGGAATGCCAGGTATGCTCCTATGGATCGTTCTCATATTCCTGGCTTTACAAATCCTATACCTCGTGTTGATTGGTTATCTTATATTCCCATGTTCAAAGATGAAAATAAATATGATGATGCCTTGCATTTGATCAAGTTTTATATCCATGCACGTAGAATTAATGTTAAGTTTCCTAAGTATTGCTTGATGAAGATATTTATGGCGACCTTAGAAGAAAGATAAAGCTTTTGGTATGGGAATTTTCCATTTTCTAGTCTATTTTCTCTTAAGGATTTATATGCAGCATTTTGTAACAATTACAAACAAACTTATCCTTCTATAGTGTTGGTAGAATTTTTTTGGAAAGTTTCATAATACTTTTCAGCGTATGGGAATTGACATCTATGATCAGGATTTAATGTCTGATGAGATTGAAGAAGCATGGTTTGATTTATTTTCTCATCAGGAGGAAATAAAAGAGGTTTGTTGTCATGACATTCAGATGGATTTCCAACAGACAACAATTTATACAGTTGGGAATGAAACTGGTCAGATTATCAAGGATCAAGAAGAGAACAATGAAAGAGAAGAGTTTGTTCTAAAACATCTTGCAAAATAATATTGTCTTCATGATAATTTCTAGCAAAAAATGTCCTCTTTGACAAAATATAATATTAATCAGCAATCAATTGATGAAGATCGTGATCTTTCCCTTGAATTATATGAAGGTACTCAACAGTGTTCAGGAGACCAAGACATTGATGAGGAGTGTCATTCAGATTCTTCTTCAAACATTTCATTTCTTGAATTTTTGTTTCAAGAGGAAACTTGTTCATCTATATGTTCATAATGTTTTGAAGACCAGGAGCACACTCTTGCTAAAATTCATCATGAAGAGTGTTGGAGCGGAGTCCCCTGAGGCACAAGTTCTGAAGACAATTTTTATATTTTTGTATGTGTACGCTGCGCAAATGAAGACAAAGGGATTTTGGCCCCAATTTTGGATGTAATTGGGCTTAAATGTAAATTTTGGACCTCAAACCATGGTTTGAGCCCATAATATCTACATGCTAGGCGTATTATAAATAGATAGAGTATGTCTAAGCTAAGTAGTGATACATGTTTTATGATATATTGATGCTATGATAGTTTATGCGTCTGTAAGGGTTTTTGGGTTAGGTTAAAAGGCTCTTATTGGTTTTGTATGCGGAGATCTAGTCTTGGTTGTGTGTGCAGAAGGGTTTTAGAAAGACAATTGATGTATTGACAAATCTGAAAGATAATAGAAAGAACAATTTTGGCAAAGCTTTCTGCATTATGCATCTATATTACTTACTGTTTATGTTCTTCTAAGATCAGGTTATATGTTTACTTGTAATGATTGCGCAAATTTACCTGATCTGATTATGCATGATTTTTTATGATTAAGATATTTGCTAACTGTTTACATTGATTAAGATCTAGATCTGGTTCTGATCTGTTATCTGCACTAAAGTGAACAATATTTCTGTGTTATTTTGTTGATAATTGCGCATTCTATATAGTTATGCTATAAATTGTCATGCGCATCTGTATGAGATCACTTAGGTTTTTTTTTAGGACCACTTCATTAAATTCTTTCTCAGGGTGCGAAAACCTTATTCCAGCAGCCCCCCATATTGCTTTGGGTGAGATATTGGTCTGTACAAGCAGATCACTGCTGAAAAGGCCAATATTTGGAGGGTTTTTTGGTTTATCCGTAAATCTGAACCTGGGTCAGGACCCTTCGAGCCAAAAAATGCTTCTATTTTCGAGACCGGGATCATGATTTTGAGGGATATTTAATGTTATGGCATCTATTGTGCAACGAATTACAAGACTGGTTGTATAGAAATATCCTTGAATTCGCGTTGCAAGAGAATAGAAGAAATAAATTATATGACGAACAATGGGTACAGAAGTATATTTATACAGAAGTGCATGAAATTTTCTTTTGTTCCTTTGTGCACGAACTATAGGAGTGGTTTTCGTGCTTAGCTGAATTCCATCACTACATAAAATACGATGTAGTCACTGAATGGACTCCTGAACTGATCCAACAAGTACAAAAGCTTGATAATAAGATAACTCATGTAGTAGATCACTATATCGATCACCTTTTGGGAGGATTTGTGACTGAATTTTTTGTTGACCAATTTGTGTCATATGCTGAAGCAGAAAGAAGGTTTTTCAAAGGTCCTAGAGGTAAGTTTGTGTGCTGATTGAAATTATTGCTAAAAATGCTATTATGAGAACATGGTTTTCTGTGTGAACATACTACTTGAATGCATCAAAGAGGTTCAATTACACACAATGGAATAATTTACCGTGAAGACTCTGAAAAATTCCTTTATAACCCTCTGAAGCCTAGATCTAATAGTGAACCTGAACCAGAAACTACTATCTCGAGTGACTCTGAAGAAGAAATCTCGTCATATCAGAAACCCTTGAATCTATTTCCCACTCCATCCAATCCACTTCTAATCTCACATCACAGATCACCTACTCCACCACGCATTCCATCTCCACCTCCACCTCCACCTCCCCCTGAAATAGATATGGTTGCATCCATGAAGTCACCTAATTTCAGAGGCATTGGAAATGAGGACACTGATCACTTCTAGTTTGTAACTGAGGTTGTATGGCAGGCTCAGCAAGTGAACAACATTGATATTAGAAAAGCGCAACTGGCTACTGCATTTTAAGGCCGTGCGTTAGATTGGTACATTAGGTATGCGCAAGCAAACCCTAATGCTATCCTAGAAGAAATTAAAGCAGTCCTAAAAGAGAAGTTTAAGAAACCTAAGTCATACATGTAGCTAGTGATAGAAATGAAGGATATTCATCAAGAACCTAATGAATCTATATGGGAGGCCGATAAAAGGTTAAAGATCACCATCAGAGATGGTGGATTCATGATTTATGATCCTCATCATAAAGAATGGTTCTTTTCTGTGTTTCTCTGACATATTCGCCAGCCATTAGGTCAAAACAATATTGCTACACAAGGTGAGGTTGTAGAAGTTGCAATGAAACTAGAAGCTAACCCAACACCTATTGCACTGGGAACTCAACAAATTCAGAGTCATTTGGAAGGAATGCATCTGGAAATTCAAAGTCTACGCAAGGACAAAGGAAAGGAGGTTTGTGCATAGGTGTGGTGTATCAAATGCAAAGATTTTGGTCACCATAAAGACCAATGTCCTATTTTCAACAACTATTTGAATGCTAGAGGTCCTAGTCCATTAAGAATCCTGTATGGTGTACTATATGTCAAATTGCTGGACTACATGACACAGACTCTTGCCCAAGGATTGGAAAGTATAAGCATGACTTAAAGCAGTTATTTTTCAAGTTCTATTCGTCATTAGGGCATGACGAGTATAATTTCCGTACCTATGATATGATGTTGGATTAAGCAAAGATATACCAGATTAAGGTTAATCCTACATCACCAAAATCCCCTTCTAGATGCAGAGGATTCCAAGGCAGAGGAAGAGATCAAGGAGGTAGATCAGTTGGTCAAGGAAGAGAATAAGTGATTTGCTATAAATGTGGTGATGTTAGTCATTACGCGCGCGATTGTCCAAATCCAACGTGACAATCCTGCAGGTACTGTAGAAAATTTGATAATTTTATAGAAGATTGTCCTGTGTTGATTTCTAAAATGCGGGAAAATAAGACCCCAACGAAAAATATTCATATGGTTCGCGCAAAAACTTGTGAATAAGATCCTTGTGTGAATGTAGTTACTAGGAGTCATGTAGCTGCCAATTAAGATAAGGGAAAGAAACCTTCCTCTGATGTATGGATCTGAAAAGCACCTAAAAATAAATAAGGCTTTAATCTTCTGCATGCAAAATAAACCTTTATTGAAGCAAGGAAAGACTTTTCAGAAGGAGGTACATCAATAAGCGGTAGAACACTGAAGGAGGTAGGAGGGGAATAAGAGATTAATCCATTTCTACTAGCATGCATTAAGTTTCTGCGCAACAAGAAGGTTGCTGAAAATTTGCAGGAATTGATAGATAATTGCGAAGAGAAAGAAAAACCCATGGTAGAGCAATGAGAAACCAATAAAATCTATAAGAACAAGAAGAGAACGGGTAGAGAGATGTGTATTACTGCGCGTATTGGTGCTTACAAAATGGACTAAGACATTTTATATTTGGGATTAGATGCTAATGTTTTACCTAAACAAACATGGCAACATATCAGAGAGCCCAAGCTAGAATGATCTACTATCCAACTGCGCATGGATAATCAACAAAAGATCATTCCTTTGGGGAGGTTTTCAATATTTATGGTCAATATAGAAGGTGTTAAGGTGTTGGCAGACTTTTAATTCATACAGTGTAGATGATATTGATCCCTATCCTACACTACTAGGATTGGATTGGGCCATTGACATGGATGGTGTTATAAATATGAAGAGAAGGAGAATGGAATTTGAGAGAAATGGAGTTAGGGTAATCATTCCTCTAGATCATTCAAAAGGCCAAAGGTATACTGAACCAGTGCACGTTGAGGATGATATTGATCAAATATATAAACTAACGTTGCAAGAGGAAGACTGAATTAATCCAACAGCTGATGGGAATCTTAAATGGGAAAAGGATAGTTCTTGTTTTTTAGACTCTGATGAAGAACTAGAGTATCAGAAGAACAGACTGCATGAGGTGTCTACTCTACACTGTAATCGGGTGACCCGCGCTCTGCATTGTATAACATCTGAGATACCTGATTTACCACACTATGATGGCTCAACTGATGTAAACATGTTCACAGGAGAAATATAAAGGATTTTGCCTGAAGGATAGAGATTCTATGCTTTGGATCTTGGCTTGCACACTACTCTAGCCAGACGGTGGGAAACACATAGGGAGAATATGGGAAATTGGGAGGAATGCGTGCGCATGATGAGGTTGCGGTTTGAATGTATAGTTATTAAAATGGAGGATGTATATTCTGGAAAATAGGACCCACATAGAAATTTGGCCAAGTGGAATCAAGTATGGGGTGTAGAAGCAAGACCTGAATGGGTCCATATGTTTATTCACATGCTAGGAAAATTTCCAATTGAATGGTACTTGGAGACAGAGCTGTGCAGAGGAACTAGTGAATGGCCTATGCTGATAGACTGTTTTATTCGTACCTTGATCTTTGAAAGTGGGTTTGAAACAATTGATCAGGCTCTGCATAATATTCAAAAATTAATCTTTGATTCTAGTAACCCTGTGACTGAGTGCGCAACACTAGCTTGGGATGCAAAGATGAACGCTATTGTGAATTGCAGAAACCTAATAATATAATAAAATGATGAGGATCCAAGGAATATAATGATTCCTAATCTGAAGGGAAATGTGCAGTGGTTAGGCCCTCAATCACCTCGCTGGATGTGACAAAGCCGATAAAATTAAGACATGTGAATATTGGAACCGAAGAACAACCTAAGTTAGTAAAGATTGGAGATTACTAGGATGATGATACATTAGGTAAGGTTGTTGAGTTGCTGATAGGATATCAAGATATGTTTCCTGCATAGTTTTCAGAATTGAAAGGAATCATTGGGGACATGGGAGTGATTAAAATCACATTGAAGCCTGATGCGCGCCCAGTAAAGCAACTTCCATACAGGCTGAACCCCAGGTATAAGAAAAAGGTGAAATAAGAGTTGAAAAAAATGGTGGTAACAGGCATCATCAAGCCTGTTTGAAGAATATGAATGGGTAAGTCCAATGATTGTGCAAGATAAGAATACCAAGGGAGAAATCAGAATCTGTGTTGATCTACACAAATTGAATGATGCTTATGTGCATGATCCATTCCCAACTCTATTTTTAGATGAAATCTTAGATAATGTTGGAGGAAAAGAAGCATATTCTTTTACAGATGGGTTTTTAGGCTATCATCAAATCCAGATTGCACTAGAAGATAGAAGTAAGACAAATTTTTCTACTAAATGGGGATCCTTCCAATATACAGTTATGCCATTTGAACTGAAGAATACTCCTGCCATTTTCTCACGCGTGGTAGTTTCTTATTTTAAAGAATTTATACACAATTTTTTTGATGTATATTTTGATGATTGGACTGTCTTTGGGTTGTTAAAGAAGAATGTGTCCAATCTGTGCTTAATGTTGGATACTTGTAGGAAGCATCAGATATCCTTGAATATGAAGAAGTTTATTTTCTGTGTACCTTTTGGAATATTGCTGGGACACTTTTTCTGCCAGTAGGGATTGATGGTGGATCCTACCAAGATCGTTGTCATAGTGAATTTGGAAGAACCTGAGAATATTAAGAAGTTGCACTCAATATTGGGGTATATTGGGTACTATGGAAAGTTCATTAAGGGATAGGCGTTGATAACTGCGCCCATGGAAAAGCTGCTAAAAAAATACGTAACATTCTGCTGGGATGAGGACTTACAAAAGATTTTTGAGCTGCTAAAGGAAAATATGGTCAGCCCATCCTGGTCTTCTTGAATTGGTCCAAGGAATTTCATGTACATGTGGATTCCTCTTGTATTGCACTCAGAGCTGTGCTAGCACAACCAGGAGAAGGATAAATTGATCATCCTATTTCCTATGCCAGCAAAAAACTATCAAGTGCAGAGAAGAATTACTCAACCACGAAAAGGGAAGGGCTCGCAATGGTATATTCATTGCAGAAATTCCGCCACTATCTGTTGGGAGGTCACATTAAAATGTTCGCTAATCATTTTACTTTGAAGTACCTGACCAACAAGCCTATGTTGGGGGGGGGAGATCTGCATGTGGTTGTTGTTAGAATATGAATTTGAAATTATGGTAAAACCATGACGATTAAATGTTGGGCCAGACCATCTGTCGTGCATTGAATCATGAGAAGAGCCCACAAATATAGATGATGGGTTTCCTGACACAAAATTGTTTGTGATAAAAGTGGTTGATGAGAATTTCCCTGATATCATTTAGTTTTTTACTATTGGTCGTATGCCCGAGGAATATATATTTCAGCAGAAGAAAGAACTTGTAGCACGGGCAACAGACTACAACATAATTGCTGGACAATTGTACACATTAGGTGTGGATGAGGTCCTGAAAAGGTATATCTTGGAGTATGAAAGGCGTGCAATTCTCAATGAAGCTCATGGAGGAGTTGCTGGTGGTCATTATGTAGGTAAGGCCACTATGCAGAAGATATTGTGCGTTGGTTTGTGGTGGCCCACGTTGCACAATGATGCCTATGTGCCTTGTCACGCATGTGATGTCTGTTAGAGGATGGGGAAACCTTTAGACATGGATGATATGCCCTTGAATCCGTAGATGGCGCTTCAAGATTTTGAGAAGTGGGATATTGATTTTGTGGGACCTATTAATCCTCTAGGAAGAAAGGGTGGTGTGCGCTATGTCATCGCTGCGACAGATTATGTCACCAGATGGGTTGAAGTCAAACCGGTGAAGGATTGTACTACTGATACGATTGCGTAGTTTATTTTTGAAAATATAGTGACTCGATTTGGTTGTCCTAAGATTCTGATCAGCAACCATTGTACGCATTTTTTAAATTACACTATCGAAGCCTTGACTGAAGAATTCAATATGCGCCATCAGAAGAGATCTCCTTATCATCCTCAAGAAAATGGCACAGTTGAAGCTTTCAATAAGATCTTGGAGACTGCGCTCACTAACGTCTACAATGCGAACATAAATGATTGGGATGAGAAAGTTCCTGCATTTCTCTGGGCCTACAGGACTACTTACAAAAATTTGATTGGGAGGACACCTTTTAGAATGGTATATGGGAAAGAGGCCGTGTTTCCCATGGAGTTCATTGTTCCTAGTTTGCACATTGCAGAATTTACCAATATGGTTCATTAGGGGAATTTTGAGGTCTAAAATGGGCCTCCTAAGGAAATTATAAAATAATATTGGAAATAATAAAATAAGATTTGATTACATCATCAAATTTTAGAGGCAAAAAGAAAAAACTACTTTTTCAACTCGTATTTCAACTTATCTCTCAAAGTGTTTACTCAAATTTTGAGCGGGAGTACTCGTTGGATGCAAAATTTAATTCCTCATCCAAGGAGTACCCATGTTTTATATTTTTGATGGGTCCTGCTACACGAAAAATGAGAAATACATGAAAAACATGATTGTAATCACATTTTTTAATGTATTTCTCAATTTTCTTACAACAGGGTCCATCAAAAGTATGCAACATGGGTACTCCTTGGATGAGGAATTAAATTTTGCATCCAACGAGTACTCTTTCTTGAAATTTCAGTTAAAAATTTGGGAGATGAGTTGAAAATACGAGTTGAAAAAGTAGTTTTATTATTTTATTATTTTTTAATATTTTTACCCTTTTACTAAAAAAATGGTGAATCATCCCCCATGGTTGACATCATAGTCTTGAATCCTATTGGTTCTTATAAAGATTATTTTTGTTTTACATTTCTTAGGAGGCCCATTTTAGACCTCAAAATTCCCTAATGGAAGAAGATGCCCTAGAGGACCGGTTGTCGCAGTTGGTTGCCCTGGAAGAAGATCATTTTATTTCAAATTATCACCATTAGGTTCAAAAGGCGCATGAAAAGGCCTAGCATGATAGGCATATCAGGCAGAATGTGTTCAAGGAGGATGATTTGGTCTTATTGTATGACATCAAGTTTTAATGCCAGCCAGGGAAATTGAAGATGCATTAGCTCGGGCCCTATGTTGTTAAGAAAATCACTGATGGAGTCGCAGTGCGCCTGGCCATGATGAGTGGTGAATACCTTCCAGGATATATTAATGGGATTCATTTTAAGTTGTATAGGGATGAACCTATGCCTACCAAATGACTATATGGCCATAGTATTAGACCTGCGCAGATGAGATGGTGAATGCACAGTAAGGTGTGGCACGCGCGCGGTATCTATGCTAGGAGATTGACTAGGGCACAAAAGATTCAAAAACTAGTCATTGGAATAGTAAAACTGGATAGGATAGATTTATTACCATTTTTATGAGCGTCCAAGATGCATTTAATGAAGGGATTTGACGTAGAAAAAACTGCATCTTCATGAATCTCGTGTTCTAATACCAAATGATAGCAGGGCTTACAGAATTAAACCACACTAATTACCCACATTAACATTATGGATTCATGCTTCCTCCATTATTCACCTATTGCATGGTTTTCTCTACTTCTCCATGAGTTTTATTCTTAAACTCTTTAACATATAACCCACTTTATTATTAAATATTAATCTTTTATGCATGTGCACGCGGAAGCTTTAATAAAATGGTTCTCGGGTTAAAACTCAAATTACCAACAATACGCTTTACCTTTATATCGCGGCTACCTTCTTTACATTACCCGTGGCACCGTATATGGTATCACCGAACCATATCACATCGCAACATTAAACCATATCGCATACACGACATCGCATTTCCAAGACTTATCGCAATATCGCAGTTATGCCAATTTCGCAAATCGGCAAATATTACATTTCACACATTAGCAATCATAACATATCGCACTTCGACACTTTGCGAGTTTCTCCCTATCACACTTCGCCAATCTTCAATTCCTCCAACTGCCACAATATCTTATCACATGCGATGTGCGATATTTATCGCATCATACAAATCTTAAACTTATCTCTCTTTTCACCTTTAACTCCCATCGCACTTCGACAAACCGCAAACTTACTTCATCGCAGCTTCGCAAATTTAAATCCACCGTTAACTATTATGCCATATTGCATTCGCTATGCGATATGTGAATGTACCATGTGCTAACACATGTCCACTTTGGCACTTTCACAATTTAATCTGCGATGAGATATGAACTGTTGATCTTCAAGCTGATCTTTGTGATTTAATATTTGTTGTTTGTTTGTTCAATTTCTGCTTCTCTGCAACTCCGTCTCCTCCATGACTACTCCTTCCTGAACTTTTTTTTTTTTTTTTATTCACTTCGACTTGGAATTATCATGCTTGCTGTATTTCAATCCAGAATATAGAACACCATTCTGTATTACTTCTCTGAATCCAAAATTCGGTTTTATTTCTTTATCAACCCGCACTCACATCTACTTGCTCCAGACTGGAATCACACATGATTCTCCCCAGCCATTAAGTCTTATTCACACAGTAAGACTTATTCCTTAATCAGAATTCATACAACATTTTTTTATTACACAAAAACCATAATTTCTCAGCTACGGATCACTCAGCACATAAAAGGAATGACACACAGTCACAATGAATTCAATTTCCTCATTAATTAAATAAATGTACAGATACAAATAAAAAAACCGGTTTACAATATGGCTTTGGCCTGATGCATCTTTACATGGCCTTCTATCTTCTGCAAAACCCTCTCTGCTCTCAGAATCTCTATCTCTACTCTATCTCTTGGCCTATTTTCTTTGTTTAGATTGGCCTCTTGCCTAATATTATTTTTTTAGATTGGCCTCTCCTCTCTGACTTGATTTTCATCATTGTAATTGGTCTCTCAACATTACTTCTCTCTCTCTTCCCATAGGCTTACAATCAAAACTTCTCTATTACCTATCTAAGAATCATGGTCTCTTAATGCCTTTGAGGCTTACAAATATATATAAAAGGCTTCGAAACCAATTTTGGTTCAAATCCTCGATCTTCCCAACTAAATCCTAAGAATCCTCTAAATCCACAAAATCACAACTAATTCCTAAGTCTAAGATTCAAAATCCTTATGAAGTCTTAACTAGCCTAAATCTCTCATGTTCTCCTACATTCGAGAATATTTATAAATATGCCTCACAATATTTAATTAAATCCTATTCTAATTGTCTCACATAAAATCACTCAAAACATTGAAAATTACATTAATTAAATACTTAGGAAACCAACTCCCCTGAAAAACACAAGATCCCCTAGATTCTACTAAATGTACACAATTTGGAACCATGATGCTCCTGCATTAGACTCTCAAGGTAGAAATTAATCATGATCTCCAGATCATGTGTCTTCAATTATGATGGAATTCCTCCTGGATCCTAGAACTTAGTTTGTAATTTTTCTTTGGTTGCCTCTCTTCCTTTCTACTGTTTTGTTGCTACTGTTGTTTGTTGTTGTTCTCTAGGGCTCCATACTTTATGTTGCATTGCCCCACTGGCTATGCTCTCACAGTATGCCGTTGTCATTTCCTTGTTGTTATTGCTTTGATTTCTTGCTGATGTATTCTTCTGAGACACTTTCATCATCAACCTTCTTATTCTTTCAACATCCATGTCTTGTTTATCTTCTGATTGGTACTCACTCTACTAATTGTTGTTGCACTCTGTCCATTCATCTTCAAACCATTGTTTTTTACGTTCACTTTGGATTTTTTGGATTCTTAATACCACCCTTATATACTTACCTTATTTTTTCTTCTGAACTTTTATCTCATCTCTAAAGAACCTATGTTCAATATCTTTGATAAAAACATCATACTCAGATGCTTCCAGCAAACAATTCAAAAATTCACTTTCTACCTGATTCCTTTCAAACACCTCATCACTATGTCGCTTATCAATTCCAACATAACTCTCCTTTTCCTTGACAACATCCCATAACTTTCCTTCATCTCCTTGACTAATCCTCATATTCAGTTTAGTCTCCTTAAGTTCTGAGGCTGATTCTTCTTTAGCATGAGACATATATGCCCCATCTTCCTCTTCATTACTATTCTTCTCTTTGTCACTGATATGTGACACTTCCATCTGTCCTTTTGGGCTGACTGAATCTTCCTCATTCACATATATACCTATGAATCCCTCAAGAAGCCTCATTTCTTCACCAAGATTACTAAAACTTAAATAATTTACCTGAGGTATCAATCCATGGCTTGACTCAGACTCCCTTAACATATTTTCTAACATTAAAATCTCTTTGTTAGCTTCCTAAAGCATTAAATTTGTATGCTTGATATATTCCTTTTATTTTTCTTGCTTTTGGCTACCCATATAAGCCAAACTCCCTCTACTTACAACTCTATAAGTACGCTGAAAATAAATATCTTCCTCAAACTGGGTATGATCTTCCTCATGAGACCTAATTGTCTCATCCTTCTTTAAAATAGATTTCAAATTGTGTCTCTCTGCTTCCTCTTCTTTGACAATACCCAAAAATTTTCCATCATTATATATTTCACTTGCAAACATACAAATTATCAAATTTAAAAACATAAGACCTTGCGGTCTCACTTGATGCTTCAACCATCAGGTCTTCTTGCTACTCTGAATCCTTCATATGATTCAGATCCTCTGTAATATTTTCGTTTGTCTCTTCATTACTTTTAGAAATCAATGGGCCATGTTCTATTTCACATACAAAAACTTTCTCCACATACTCAATTATTATGAGTAACTCTTCCTTCAATTGAGTATTCACTCTATGCTCCCACTTCACTCGCAATATATGCCATTTGAATTTCCTTATCATAAGCCAACCATACCTTTGGTCTCCCTTATTCATATGTAACATTTCCATCAATAACTCAAGATGGAAATTTATCTCAGTTTTCTCTCTATCAATCTCTTCTTGACTCATCTTCTCTATGCCTTTTACCTTGGCATATTTCCTTTTGTTGTGGCTTTCCTTTGAACCTCTCAAATGACCCTCACTGATCATTAGCTTCCCCTCCATTGTGAACGCCAGCTTGTTCAATTATGGACTACACTAAGCCTCTCTTTCTCAGGAAGTCTCCATACCTGCTGCAAGTACCTCACCAAGCCTTCTCTCCTTTGAGATTGGTATTTTGGTAACACTGGTTCTATTTCTCTGGAACCTCTATTAAGCAACTCGTTTTCTCCTTGGCTTATGAAATTCCACTTCCTTTTAAGATCACTCTTGTCCTCTTTGTCCAACCTTTAGTTGGATTTTTTAGGTTCATTGCTACTTTCCTTCAGAGTATCCACTTTACTCTGCCTTTAAGAACGCAACTGGTTATTCTCTTAAAACTCCTCTTGTTGTTCTTTTGCTGAGCTATTCCTCCTTTAGTTTGCAATATGAAATCTGCAAACACAATACTCAAACATAGAATTAATATAAAAGCATACCATGTTACCTTTAGATCTTCTGTCATACTTTATCTATGTGCGCTGTTGCCTGTCAGATTTACAATATGATCCTTTCTTCCTTTACATGCATAATCTCTTTCTTCTCTGCTACCAAATGTATTCTGCATATTTCAACTCTGAAATCTTCATTTATAACAATTTTTTTCATTAACTCACTCTGATACCAAAAATGATGCAACAAAAACTGCATCTTCATGAATCTCATGTTTTGATACCAAATGATAGCAACGCTTGCGGAATTGAACCCCATTAATTACCCACATTAACATTATGGAGTCATGCTTCCTCCATTATTCACCCATCGCATGGTTTTATCTACTTCTCCATGAATTTTATTATTAAATTGTTTAACATAGAACCCACTTTAATATTAAATATTAAACTTTTATGCATATGCACATGGAAGCTTTAATAAAATGGTGCTCGGGTTTAAAACTCAAATTACCAACAATACGCTTTACCTTTATATCATGGCCACCTTCTTTACATTACCAATGGCACCGCATATGGTATCACCGAACCATATTGCATCGCAACATTAAAACATATTGCATACATGGCATCACATTTCCAAGACTTATTGCAATATCGCAATTATGCCAATTTCACAAATCGTAAAATATTACATTTCGCACAACGAAGATCATAACATATCACACTTCGACACTTCATGAGTTTCTCCCTATCTCACTTTTCCAATCTTCAATTCCTCCGATCACCGCAATATCTTATCGCATGCGATGTGCGATAGTTATCGCATAACACAGAGCTTAACTTATCGCTCTTCACATCTTTAACTCCCGTCACACTTCGGTAAAATGCAAACTTACCTCGTCGCAGCTTCACAAATTTAACTCCACCATTAACTATTATGTCATATTGCATGCGATATGTGATATGTGGATGTACCATGTGCTAACACATGTCCACTTCGACACTTTCAAAATTTAATCTGCGATGAGATCTGAACCATCGATATTCAAGCTGAACTTTGCGATTTAATCTTTTCCGTCTATTTGTTCAACTGTCGCTGCTCTACAACTCTGTCTCCTCCACAATTAATCCTTCCTGAGCTTTCTTCTATTTTTTTATTCACTCTAACTTGGAATTATCACGCTTGTTATATGCCTTACTCACTATTTCAATCTAGAATATAGAACACCATTCTGTATTACTTCTCCGAATCCAGAATTCGGTTTTATTTCTTTATTGACCTGCACTCACATCCACTTTCTATAGACTGGAATCACACATGATTCTCCCCAACCATTAAGTATTATTCACACATTAAGACTTATTCCTTAATCAGAATTCATATAGCAATGGTTTATTACATAGAAACCATAATTTCTCAGTTAAAAATCACTCAGCACGTAAAAGGAATGACACACAGTCACAATTAATTTGATTTCCTCATTAATTAAATAAATGTACAGATACAAATAAAAAAACATGTTTACAATCTAGATTTGGCTTGATGCATATTTACATGGCCTTATATCATCTACAGAATCCTCTATGTTATCAGACTCACTATCTCTACTATATCTCTTGGCCTATTTTCTTCGTTTAGGTTGGCCTCTTGCCTAATATTCTTAGTTTAGATTGGCCTCTCCTCTCTGACCTGATTTTCATCATTTTAATTTGTCTCTTAACACTACTTCTCTCTCTCTACCCGTAGGCTTACATTCAAATATTCTCTATTACCTATCTAAGAATCATGGTCTCTTAATGCATTTGAGGCTTACAAATATATACAAAATGTTCTGCAACCAATTCTGGTTTAGATCCTTAATCTTCTCAACTAAATCCTAAAAATCCTCTAAGTCCACAAAATCATCAACTAATTCCCAAGTCTAAGATTCATAATCCCTATGAAATCTTAACTAGCCTAAATCTCTCATGTTCTCCTACATTCGAGAACATTTACAAATATGCCTCACAATATTTAATTAAATCCTATTCTAAATGTCTCATATAAAATCACTCAAAACATTGAAAATTACATTAATTAAATACTTAGGAAACCAACTCCCTTGAAAAACACAAGACCCCCTAGATTCTACTAAATGTACAAAATTTGGAACCATGATACTCCTACATCAGGATTTTTCCAGATTTGGGATCATTTTGTCAGTAATGGAGCTTCATTAATGCACAAGGAGTCGTAGATGCAACACAAGTATAAATATGACTTATGGGGACGCAATAGTTCCCTTTGTGTTCTAAGTGATTTTTATGCTTTGAGCTCTTTGTTTTCCATTGGATTTGCTGTGTCTATGTCTGGTTTGGATCCCATGTTTGAGGACGCATTGTGTCGGGTAGGGCTAGGGTACATAATTTAGGACAAGATGATAACCACAAGACCAGGTGATGACCTTTTTGTGCCAGAAGTGCCCATTGTAGAAACACCTGTGCCATAAAAAACGAAGAAGGGCCAAACCTCTGGAACACGCGGATCTCCTAGAGACAAGACCCCAAAACTGTGCTATTCAACGGGAGAGAAAATTAAGAGGCCCATGGAAGAAGTTCCGGGGACTATTGAGGAAGGGAACGAAGAAGTTGTAGAAGCAACCCCATTCTTGTAGGTGCCAAGTTATATTGCGTCACACAAACCTATTTTAAATGCACCCAAGGACTTGGAGAAGGTGCGCACAAGCATCCAAGTCCCTCTGATCCTGGAGACTGTCCCAATGGAAAGGGATATTCTTGCAAAAATCCCACATTTGCAGTCTGATGATTGGGACATCGCAGATGTCGAGAAATTTCCAGAGCTCTAACCAGAGCTCTATTTAGATCAAATTACCTATGAAGGGGGCATGGTTTGCCTCTTGCCTAATATTCTTTGTTTAGATTGGCCTCTCCTCTCTGACCTGATTTTCATAATTTTAATTGGTCTCTCAACACTAATTCTCTCTCTCTGCCCATAGGCTTACATTCAAATATTCTCTATTACCTATCTAAGAATCATGGTCTTTTAATGCCTTTGAGGCTTACAAATATATACAAAATGTTCTGCAACCAATTCTGGTTCAGATCCTTAATCTTCTCAACTAAATCCTAAGAATCCTCTAAATCCAAAAAATCATCAACTAATTCCCAAGTCTAAGATTCATAATCCCTATGAAATCTTAACTAGCCTAAATCTCTCATGTTCTCCTACATTCGAGAACATTTACAAATATGCCTCACAATATTTAATTAAATCCTATTCTAAATGTCTCACATAAAATCACTCAAAACATTGAAAATTACATTAATTAAATACTTAGGAAACCAACTCCCTTGAAAAACACAAGACCCCCTAGATTCTACTAAATGTACAATATTTGGAACCATGATACTCCTACATCAGGATTTTTCTAGATTTGGGATCATTTTGTCAGTAATGGAGCCTCATTAATGCACAAGGAGTCATAGATGCGACACAAGTATAAATATGACCTATGGGGACACAATAATTCCCTTTGTGTTCCAAGTGATTTTTATGCTTTAAGCTCTGTGTTTTCCATTGGATTTTCATGTCTATGTCTAGTTTGGATCCTGTGTTTGAGGACGCATTACGCCAGGCAGGGCTAGGGTACATAATTTAGGACAAGATGACAACCACAAGACCAGGTGATGGCCTTGTTGTGCCAGAAGTGCCCATTGTAGAAACACCTGTGCCATAAAAAACGAAGAAGGGCCAAACCTCTGGAATGCATGGATCTCCTAGAGACAAGACCCCAAAACTGTGCCATTCAACGGGAGAGAAAATAAAGAGGCCCATGGAAGAAGTTCCAGTGACTATTGAGGAAGGGAACGAAGAAGTTGTAGAAGCAACCCCATTCTTGCAGGTGCCAAGTTATATTGCGTCACACAAACATATTTTAAATGCACCCAAGGACTTGGACAAGGTGCGCACAAGCATCCAAGTCCCTCTAATCCCGGAGACTGTCCCAATGGAAGGGGATATTCTTGCAAAAATCCCACAGTTGTAGTCTGATGATTGGGACATCGCAGATGTTGAGAAATTTCCAGAGCTTGCACCAGAGCTCTATTTAGATCAAATTACCTATGAAGGGGGCATGGTGCACCTCAAGCCAAAGAGGGGAATTTTAGGTCTACAAAAGGCAGGCATGCTTAATTTGCTGCAAATCTGTCATTTTGGGTGCAATCTCATTAATGATATTTACGTCAGGAAACTGCTGGCATTGGTCCAAGATGATGCACTTTGGTTGGGAGAGCGCATCCCAGTTGATGCATAATTGATTCATCGAATACCAAGTCTGCCGAATAAGGGGGATGACCCTATTGCAGAATTTGGAGGCAAAGAGCAAGAGAAAGAGGTGGCAGATCAAATCAAGAATAAATATGATGTCACTCACAAGTCTTGGGGTTTCGTTGTGGAGGAAATTAACGACCCTGCCATCCGTTTTGGCACGCTCATCTTGGCTTGCAAGATGATGTTCAAGTGCAGGTGTAAGGAGGCGCCTGTGCATGTGATTGCGCTAGCTGGAAGATGTGAGAAGGGAGTCATATACAACTGGTGTGGGTACCTGTGCAAGGAATTTATTGAGAATTTGCACGAAGCATAGGAGGAATGCAAGCCCTTCTAGTATGTGTGGCTCCTTTTTCTAATTGCACTCATTGGATGGATAACCCCTGAAGATACGTAGTTCCCTGAGCTTAAGGAGAAAATGTGCGAAGCTGCGCACTACGCAAAAATCTCGAACTCGTCAGACCTAATGCATGCAAAATAAAATAAGATCTTTTGGGTTTTGTATGATGTGACATTGAACCAAGCGGTACAATCCAAGCCTAGACTATTACCAACTCTGTATGTTCAATACAAAATGATAGCCGACTTTAAGGCTACATTTCACAATATACATATCCGCGCCAAGGGAACTAGAGAGGGCGTGTGGTATGAGCTACCTTATTTAGTGACTAAATATGACCTTATTAGAGTTACAACATAATATTTGTCAACGTGGTTAACTCCACTGACACAGTCATGCACCTCGACAAGAAAATCCATGGAGAAAGCTACTAAAAAGCCTATAGAAAAAACAATAATGACAGTTACAGAAAAACTTACTAACAAGGAACCGAACCAAAATACAATAGGAGAAACCATTGACACAATGACAGTGTGAGAGAAAAATGGCTCTACGCCTAGGGAAACCGCGGAAGTGGAAACATCAAAAGGCACTAAGCGCAACACTCAGACCACAGGTGGATCGCGCAAGAAATAGAAGGGATCCAAGAAGGCAGGACAAAAGCTCCTGACACTCACATAGGATGATCTTAATGAGATCACGAAAATAGTTACCTCTGCGACGAAATATAGATGGACGGAAATGGAGGTCCAATAAAAATCTGTGATGGAGATTGTCTAAATTGGGTTGCAATAATTAAAAGTTCAGGCGAGCTAGATCCAAGAGAGCGTGATTCAGGCGAGCTAGACCAGTGCACAGGTTACTAGTGCGCAACCATTGGATGTTGCCTTTCTAGCATTAAGGGATGCATGATTTTTCCACATCCCCTTGCCCACGATACAAATGGATGCTAACCAGCGTGTTCAATTTACCGGTACATGAAATATTCATGTTAATATTTCAGTGTTGCTTGTAGGTAAACTACATTTGTTGAATTCAGTGATTGCAGATGAACTTCAATTCTTAGAAGAAACCACGCAAACAAAGACTAGAGATGCAGAGCAGTAGGTTGCATAAGCGCACCAGAAATAGCAACAAGCCGAAGCAACTTGCAGAGAAGCATAGGCCCAGTGCACTACGCTGGAGGCAAAGATCAATCAGGTGTGTCGAGACATTCTAGGTGTCTTGGCTATAGCTGCGCCTGCTAAGAAGTTAGAAGGGTTGGATGTTGCATTGAAAGCAGTGTGTAAGGAGGTTTAAGCAATTCGAATGGAGTATGAGCAATAGATCGCGGACCTCCAGACCAAATTGCAGCTGGAGACACCACCATAAGTTCGCGCGAAGAGGTTAGTAGAAGTAAAGCAGACACAGGATAACATCGCTACCACGGTACCCCAGTGTGAAAAGTCATTGAATGAGGCCATGGACATTTTTTCCTATATCCAGAACGATTTGGTCATGTAGCAGCTACGCGATGCACTCAACGAGAAGGAGAAAAAATTAGAAGAGATTAATAACATATCACCTACATTATTCCTTACACAACGACTTGCTCATCTCCAAGAAGGTCGCAGAATCTAGACAGAGCTTGCAGAATTGCGCCGGGAGGAACAAGTGTTGAAGGAGCGCATGCAGCCGTGGGTACAGGAAGCAATGCAACTATCCCAGATGCTGGAAAATACCTTGAATATTATTCAATAGACTCAGCGCAGCGTGGAGATGGCCACTAAGTGGCCTACTACAGATAAGATAGTTTAGCAAGCATAGAGCCTCGAGTTATTGCTCCCTCTCCAAACTTCTGTCAAGACACTACAGATTAAGACCAAGGAGACAATGCCTAAGTGAATCAAGATGAGTCACATGTTTGTGTTGGGGGGCTGTTAGAGTGAGGTTCCCTGAGGCACAAGTTTCGAAGATACTTTTTATATTTTTATATGTGCGTGTTGCGCAAATGAAGACAAAGGCATTTTGGCCCCAATTTTGGATGTAATTGGGCTTAAATGTAAACTATGGGGATCAAACCATGGTTTGATACCATAGTATCTGTGCGTTAGGCGTATTATAAATAGATATAGTATGTATAAGCTAAGTAGTGATACATGTGTTATGAGATAATGATGTTCTAATATTTTATGCATCTGTAAGGGTTTTTGGGTTGGATTGAAAGGCTCTTGCTGACTGTGTGCACAGAGATTTAGTCTAGATGTGTGCGGACTCCGCTGGCTGTGTACGTGGAAGGGTTTGTAAGGGTTTTGTAAGGGTTTTGGAAATACAGTTGATGTATTAATAGATCTGAAAGATAAGAGAAATAACAGTTTTGTGGAAGCTCTCTGTGTTATGGGTCTATATTTCTTACTTTTAATGTTTTGTTAAAATCGCATTATCTATTTACTTGTAATGATTGTGAAAAGTTACTTGGTCTGATTATGCATGAGTGTTGATGATTAAGAGATGTGTTAAGTGTTTACATTGATTAAAATCTATATCTAGTTCTGATATGTTATCTACACTAAAGTGAACAAAATTTCTGTGTTATTTTGTTGATAATTGTGCATTCTCTGTATTTCTGCTATAAACTGTTGCACACATATTTATAAGTTCACTTAGGGTGTTGCTAAGGAACACTTCATTAAATTCTCTCTTAGGGTGCGGAAACCTAGTTCCATCACCCCCCCATACTGCTTCGGGTGAGACTTTTGTCTGCGCAAGCATATCACTGCCGAAAGGGCTAGTAGTTGGAGGGTTTGTTGGTTTATCCATAACTCCGAACCTGGGTCAGGACCCCTCAAGCCAACAAAGAGTAGCCAGCTGCAATAGAAGGATGTTCCTTGATTCCTCCAAATCAGCAAGAGCTAATTTTTCAGGATCCTATGGAAATTTTTTTACAACCAGTAATGAAGGTCAATGTTGCAACATTCAATTATGAAGGTGATCAGTTTCATCACATAGAGAAAACAACAGTTTGGAAGGAGGTTTGTTTTCCTAATTTAAATCATCTAGAATGTTTCATATTCTCCAAGATACTTTGGTAAGTTTGTTACAACCATCTGGGAAGATGAATATTTTTGTATTTATGGATCATGAGCACATGTTCAATGGACACTTTGAGTTGCCTATTTTTAGTTCCTTTTGCCTGCTCGAGGAAAGTGTGAGCATGATTCAAGTAAGTAGCCATTTGCTAGATTAGTTACGCTAGAGGGATAATATCGCATGATTGTATATATATCTTCACTAAGTAGGCGATTATCATCAGTATTTGAAGGCCGAGGTGAAGGCCCTAAGATCCTGATGGTCTACTGCCATAAGTAAGTTCAATTAGTAGTCAAGTCAATTTTCGAGTCAAAGTCCTTTTGTGTTTTAGTTAGTCATTTAAGTTTGTCGAAGTTTTTCAATTTCTAGTTTTGACTCCATCGCCCAATGGATAAGGCTACCTAATATATGGTGTTCCTGACACCTCCTGAAGGAGCTGCCATCCCCATCCGGTGCCAATGTTAGTGTCAATATGTTTAGTGATAAAAAAATCTCTTTTAGTTTATTTGCTAGTAGTCCTAGGTCAAAATTGTTGTCTTTTAAAACAAGTTTTCAAATAAATTTTGGTCATTGCATATGGTCTAGGTCAAAAATGCCACTCCCCTCATTCCATCCATGGCCATCATCATTTCAGAGGTCATGTCACTCATTGTAATTTAGAGACTTAGGTTAGTCACTCCATCTCCGTCTAGGTCTGTGTTTAGGTGTCCTTGTTTTGCCACTGAAAAGTCCAAATATGTCACCAAGAGGGAGAATAAGGCTTCATTTTCATCATATCAGTATTTTAAATGGAGTTATAATAGTTAGGGGAATAAAGTAAGACAATTTTTCTCATTTAAAAACTTGTTTAATTGTCAAATTGTTCCAAGAAGGAAAAATTGTCCTCAAAGTTTTTGGTTTCACTAAAATACAAAATTTCATTTCAAGATGTTATAAAGAGGAAAAAGAAGGATTTTTCAACTCATTTTTTATTTTCATGATTGTTATATCTCCTCTCTTACCTTCAACATTGATCCATTATTGTCAAGGTTTGGAATAAAATCAAGGAAATTGCTCCAAAAACACCTCTGCTACGCATCTGAAAGGGTTTGCTACGCACCTGAAAGGATCGCTACGCATCTCTGAGTGTGCTACGCTTTTGGTTTTTGCTCCCAAATCACTCACATAAGCTCTGGAATAATTACACAATATTTCTACAGCTTCTACAATAGTAAGTGGAAACCTCACTTCCTCCTCAAAGTCAATTTATCAAGTAGGGCATTGACTTTCTTGTTTACCTTCTCTCCCACTACCTTTTTATATTTTCCTATCATTGAGTGATTTTAGTGGAATAAACCCTAACCCTATCATTTAAAACCCTCCTACACCTTTCACATGCCCTATCCTATCATTCCCCACCATCCACACCCTCCCTAAGCATCATTTCCATCAAACCCTAATTTCCTACTACTTTTCCATTAGAAAAACAGGAAATTCTTGTGCTTTCCTAATTTATCCACCTCCATCATACCCACTTCACCAAATTTCACTTATGCTCTGAAGCTAACATACAACCCTACCTCCTAAATTTTTTGGGGAATTTATCTTGGCTTCATTACCCTTCATCTCACCCTCTAAAACTACCCTATCCATGTCCTCTTTTTTTTCCAGATTCACTGCACATACCCACTACATCCTAAACACCTAGGGTTTATCCTTCAGATAGATATTATGGAGAGTGAGAAGAAAATCCACAAAGGAGGGTGCCACTTTATATTTGAGCCCTCCACCTTACAAGAAGTCAATGCCTCACCTTTTTCCAAAAGATTCTTTGAGAGGGCTGGATGCTTGATATTATGTGAGAAAATCGTGGAAGAAGGTTGTCATCTCCAATTGACAAGCTTATTTAACACTAGTTTCAGTATGGGAAAGGCCATCATTGTGGGTGTAGAGTTCAATTTATCAACATATGTGATTTCTTTAGCAAGAAGTAAACCTATTCATGGAAAAAATTGGTTTAAGGGCATGGACATAGACCTTGAATATTACAGATTATTCCTCAAACCTCATGCTAGAGAGAACCCTCAGTACATTTTCCCTTTCAAACACCTCCTTGAAAAATATTCTCCTTTGATGAGGTTAATTATCATATATTTCACATGTGAAGGGAGATTCTCTAGGTTTTACAGGTACCATATCAGATTATTGATGCACTTTACCTCTACTAAACCACTTGACTTTCCAAATTACTTGTACAAACATTTTCTTAGAATGAATGAAAAGGTTCAGAGAAGAAACAAAGATAATTATCCAAGTCTATTCCACCATGGCCTATTAAAACTCATTGTCTTGCATCATCTCTCAACCATCAACATGAATTGGGAAACCTTCATGGAAAAAGTAGCAGCAGCACACACCACTAGTCCTCATGTCATGCATAGCACACCATCACCACCAGTATCAACACAACCAATGGAGGTTGGGTCTTCTAGCATGAAAACTCAGATTTCAAAATCCCCTAGGGTTTTTGAAGTCACTCACACCCATGAGAAGGGAAAGAGACAGGTATTTTCTCCCAAATCCATCAAAAGTATATCTATACTTCATACTATAGTTGAGCAAAGAGAAATAAAGGAGCAACCACTCATGCATCAGATTGAATCACGATTGCACCAAAATGATGAAAAAGCACCCCTAGATGTTGACATGGAAGAAAAAGTTGAGGATGAATCATTTGAAGGAATCATAAAGGAGAAGGATGAGGAAATAATAGAGTTGAGGGAGATTTTCTCAATTGCAAATTTTCAAATTACTTTCCTACAACAAGAAAATATTCAATTAAAGGTAAAACTGCTCCTCCAAGACAAACCTAAAGTACATGTTAATGTAGAAAAAGGCAAGGGAAAAGAGATTGTAGATAATGACCATCTAGAGGATGAAGAGGTTGAAACAAAAAGAAGAATACCAAGGACAATGGGCCTCAAAAAGGCACTTCAGAGAGAAAGAGAATCAATAGCTCCTAAACAAGGTTAGAAGACCTTGATGAGATCATTCTTGATGAAATGAACCAAGATAGAGAGTATTTGCTTGATAGGTTCAATCTTAACCTTGAGAATATGCTGAATAAAGCCAAGAAGAACAATAACCTCCAGAGGCATATGGCCAATAATTATTGTGCCAGGAACAAAATTTCACAAATCAAGCTCAAACAAGTGAAAAGGAAGCTTAAAGAGGCTCAAATGAAGCTTAAGGAGAAAGACAACTTAGAAATACTTGTTGAGGCAACTCCGAGTTGTTTAGCCCATCCTCCACAAGTCTTATAGAAAAACATTTGGCCATTTCTGAGCACTTTTTTCATTTTTGGTGATTTTTTCACTAAATTGTAAATTCAGCCTCCACAAACGTGTAGCGCCAAGGCACTACGATTTTTCATAGGGCACCTAAATGATGAATGGATTACATGGTTGGGTGCATTTTGATGAGTAAATCATAGATCAGGAACCCTTTTTGCATGAAAATCTCTAGTTTTGCAGAAAAATAAAAAAAAAACACTAGTTTTCATGCTTCTGCCATTGTTTTTGACATGGCGCTACACATCTGGAGTAAGGTTGGAATAATCAACTTTTGGAGGCCTTCAAGTGGGGGGGTTTTTCAAAATTCAAGATGTTTTGGAAACAAGACACACAGGTATAGTTGACCTATCTTCCAGATTTTAATTTGGAGTCCTAAAAGTCCCTCAAAATAAGCTGCAAAGTGGCATTACATATTTGTAAAATGGCGCTAGATGCATATGTAAAATGGTACTACACAACTGCATAGGATTCCTAAAGACACTTATCAAGCCCTGAAAAAGTCATATTTTTGAGGTTTTGTTGTCCTTTCAGCTGGAATTGGAGTAAATGAGTTATTTTTTGCATCTTATCATGAGGACACATATAATTTAATGTGGGGGACACACACTCCTAATCTTTAGCTAAATTTGAGGGAATGGTTTCTAACTTCCCTAGATTCTATGAAGTGACTAATATCATGTAATTATGATGCATTTTGGATGGGATTTCGACCCTATGAGATTTAATTGTTCATATTTTTTATAATAGACCCACTTTAGTCTTTTCTTGGGTTGGATAGTTGTTTTTTGCAGTGGATCTATTGTACAAACCTTTTGGAATGAAATCAAAGACAATGCTGCATAATTTGTGTTGAGAATCATGTGGTATACCTTGGAGAATTTGTTCTTTCTCTGTATGTTTATCTTATCAGGTTGAATGATTTGTTTTCCTCTTTCATATACATGCTTCTATGTGTTTATCTTGTTAGTTTATAAGAAGAAATCATGCCTTTTCATGCTCCGTCTTAACAATATTTACATTATATGTTTATGTTCTTCTAAATGAATGAATTCAATGAAGTGCTCATTCATTTTTCTATCATTTAATTCTATACCCAATGAAAAACTAAGCATTATTTCAAGCTACCTACCTCTGCTCATCCATATTATTTGCAAATTGATCTTGAATTTAGACCTTAAACCCCAGACCTAGTCTCCTTACTGTCATTCCTATCCAGCACACAAACATAAAAAAAAAAAACCTTATTTACCGAGCTTACATACCTAGCCTAATATCATTAGATATTCATTCATTTCATTGACTGCAAATTGACATTGAGAGAGCCCTCTCTGGTCTTGGTAGGGCTAGCTACCTGACCTAAAGCATGGTCTGTGGTTACCTTCCTTCAATTCCACTCTCAGCCTTGGGAAGTTGGGGGGAGTGATAACACAATGTATTCTATTTCATTCTTGTGGTACTAATTAGTCTCTACATCTAATTAATGAAACTTTAATTTTTGCAACTAGAATAATTTTCATTTCCTTGCAATCAAGGTAGACATTTTTATTTTCACAAAAATTCTCTTTGTAGTTAGTTGAAGGAGTGGTATCTACATACCTTGATCTGATTCAATGATTGAGGTTGACATGAGTATAACTTGACCTATTATGCATATAGCATTGTCACCTCTAAGTGTGTACGAACCTTGGGTTGATAATTAAAGTTGAGGGTTTTGGGAGTTAAAACATCCTTGATGCAATACCAAGGCTCACCAACATTACAGATAGAGCGTATATGGCGATGTAAATAAAAAAATGGTGCATAGGAATATGTACAAGAAATAGGCAAATAATAGATTGATAGAAGTCAAGGAATCAATGGCACTTTTTAATTCCCACTTTGATCAAAGAGTTATATTAGGCCTACCCATTTGTTGGGACCAACAGGGAAATATTCTAGCATGGGAGAAATATCAGTCACTTCTAGTGGAAGCTAAAAGCAAGGTTGATTCATCACAAGAAAAGACTGCAACGTTGAAAGGTTAAACAATAGTGAACTATCTTCAGAGGGATTTTCAATTATTGTGGCAGATCAATACTTTGTTTACAGATAAGCCTAATTATGTTAAGATTACTAAGATGAAAATGGCTTGCAATAAAATGGTCCAGTGTCTTGTCCTAGACTTGGAAATTTGGAAAAAATGGCATAAACTCATAGTTCAATTGAATGTTTGAGTTATAGAACCTTGGGCTACATAAAAGGAAGGAGCTACATCGAAGGAGCAACAACCCCAAAAGTCTAAATGACTTTCATTTTTCAGAAATTGAAAAAATTTCATTTTTGTAATTTTGTAATCGTTTCTTAATGTTTTTAAATAACTTGATTAATCATGAATATTTAAGAAGTAGTTAAGACAATTGACAATTACCCATAACTATATTTTTTGTAATTTTTCTTTAAAAGAAGATAGAGGAACCAATGTAGGGGTTCTAAATTTTTTCCTAGAGAGTTGATATTTTGTTATGTAATGTGCTGAAATTTTCTTGGAGAATTAATACAAATTTTCAAGTTATTCCTCATATGCGTTGGATTTAGTATGTGTTTCCTATGTTTTCAAGTTAATCAATGTATTTATTCTTCCATTGAAATTTGTTATGAATTAGCTAGTTTATTTTTATAATAAAACGTACTAATGTTGTGATAATAGCAAAGGCTACCTGTAAAATTTACTTAAATAAGCCTTAATAAAGCACTCCACATTTTCATCACTTCATTTTCCTCAATCCCATAGTTTCTACTAAGATTTGGTGTATCAAATTCTTTATTTCCCTTTACATTGAATCTTCATTCTCAATGTTTCTCCCACTACATTACAACTTCAAAAGAAAAATTGTAGTCACAAATACAAAGGCCATTTGGAGAGTTGGATTATTTTTTCCAAGAGTTAAATTCACATTACACCAAAAGGGTTATATTTGGGCACCATTATTTAAGAAAAATCTAAAAGAAATATATGTATTTATATTGAATAGATGTCCTAGTCAGTGGCATCCTTTTAGCTAGATGTTGTTCCTAAGGTTACAACAAGATGAAATAGAATCTATGGATTCTCCATCCCTAATTGTAGGCTCTCAAAATGCCTACTAGTAGTTGGTTCATAATTTTTTTTATACATATATAAGTATTCTCATTGTTAGGTCTAAGTTGTGTACCAACAAAGGAAAAGGAGTATCACGCAAGAGAAAAAATATTGTGCTAGGTTCACCTTCCAAAATATGTGAGACACAAGCAGAGCATGATTATTTTTATTGGATGATATTTGGCATAAAATTGTACTCCATGGTCATCTTTATGAATACCCTCGTGCTAAAAAAAAATTGAAAGGGTATTTAATACTCTCGCATCATTATCTTTAGGAATTCAATCCTGGAAGATTCCTTCCATAGGAGGAAATTATATCTCCCATATAGATTAGATAGATGTTATCTCAATGGGGGGCACCAAAATTAGTAATGATGACATTGCAATTTTGTAACCCAAAAATGACTTGGGATGGGATGGTACTCCAGTGATGTAGAGTTTTCATATTTGTAAAAAAATGGTGGACAAACCTCTATTCACATTGTCTCCAAGTATAATGTAAATTGATTTTTGTGGTACAATTTTTATATCTCATGTATATCTAAGGATACATACCAATAATAGTTATCTAATATGAGTTATATCTACGTCCTCATCTATGCTTGCCTTTGGCATCTCTTCTTGTCACAAAATAGTGGATGATAGATCATGTTGGTGGTTTTCATTATGATGGTGTATGCCCCTAATTTTTCCAAATAGAACATGGAAGTCCTATTTTTTTTTCCAAAATGAGGAATATCCACTGTATAGTATAACAACAATGGTGACAACCTATACAAGAAGAAAATACCAAAAAATTAAGGAATATCCCTTGTATATTATAACAAATATGGTGAGTAGCCTATACAATATATGGTGACAACCTCTCAAAGATCATGGGTTGTTTCCTTCCATCACAAAAAATATTAAAACAACGTTCAATGTCCTTGTATAGGAACCCTCTTCAAGAATACATATAGGAAGCATGTAGAAGTTAGTCTTGGAACCCTTCTAAAGATGTCATTGAGGAGCATATACATAATTTTATTTTCATATTCAACCTAACAATAATGGAGACACTAGCCTACAATCATTCATATTTTGTCATTACCTTTTTTTTGCATGATGAGCAAACATAGTGGAAGAGGACATTGTACTTTGGATATTTTTAGGTGGGCACATTGGTTATTAGATTTCACTTATCAACAACACTTAGAGAATATAAATTAGGCTAGGAAGAGAATAAGTTAGTTTTAACAATAGTTTAGTTGGAATAAGCTCTTTGAGCCTTTGATTTTTTATTTTGGCGCTGATGTGTACAATGAAAATATTATGGAATCCTAGTGCACTCTAGAGAAGAGCATAAATCCCCAAGTTGGAGGCCAATATTACCCATCCTTCAAGTAATGGTATTTACACATAATTTTGATGATGTAAAGGGAGTCAATTGAGTGAAATTATATCTTGAATATATGACTTGGTACTCACTTGAAACAAGTTTACATATGTGGAGGTGACTTAAGGACACCATGTGAAGACCAATGAGCTAAACTTGAGGGGTCAACCCCATCTATTTTGACATCAATGTGGATTTTTAGGGGTTTATAACTTATTTTTGATCTTGGGAAGTTACTCCCATGATTCATGGAGGTCAATTAACCCAATATATGACTTTGGGTATTCATTTGATACATTATTTGGAGGTATTGGAGCATTATATTGAACAATTTATCGAGTTTTTTTCATGGAGTGAGCCTAGAATGTACGTGGATATATGTGCTATAATGAAATGGCCTTAAAACGTGCTTATCAAAATTTATTTTTCCCAACATGAACAATTCCAAAAAGGAATACTTCTTGCGAAGAAACTTTTTGAGCGGTTGTGAAAAGAGAAGAGATTACTTCTAGAAATGTCAAGAATCTTTATATATATAAATATATATTGAATATCTAAATAATTTCATCATATTTTAAGATAACTAACCAAAACATACAGTGACAAAAATCTAGTGTTATCTCACCTCAATTTGTGTGATCAATTATAAACACTTCTCCCAACTTGACTCCCTTGTATTCTTGTTAAATTAATATCTACACAAGCTCAGAAGATTGCAATTCACTCAAAAGTGCCATTTCAATTCAGGTATTGTAAAACCTAGAATTAGTAGGTAATGGAATATATAAATTAAATTTCTTCCAAGAGAAAGAAAGTTCATAAAGCTTCCAATGTATTATATACAAATTTCTTTGTTGAGTAATATAAAATTGTAAATGATTACAATGCTTGTAGTATTTATGTTGAAGGTATTATCTAAATAGTGTTGAAAATGCAGCAAGATGATGGAGCTTAGTGAAATGAAGTCGCCTTCACTAAGTGGGCCCGCAGGCAAATTTTGGCGCAAAGTCTATTTTTAGACATATGGAGCATGGTCCAGGGGTTGCAGTATGTTATTCTTGGAGAATAGTCATGGTGGTGTAAAATAGATGGACCTCTATTTTTATTACATAGGTTTTAAGTCTATTTTTAGATCGCCTATCCTAAAAATAGAAAGTCAAATATTATTTACCCTTAATAATATTTGGACTCTAAACTTCAGCTTTTTTGTTTCCTCGAGCACTTCGCCCGAGCTACGAAGTGGATCATATCCGCCGCAGGAATTACACTATTCGCTATTCCTGTGGGTTTGGTGAGCTCATGCATGGTTTTCTTCGGCTAGGACTTCAAAGGAAAGGGTTAAGTTTGGTGGAATTGATGAGACAGCTAGTGGAGTTGTGTTCCTATGATCTTAGTCGAACTAGTTGAGATTAGTTTAACTAGATAATCAACTAGTAATGAGTGGAGTGAATTAAATATTATTTAATTCACTAATTATTAACTCATTATTCAACTCAAGAACACATCAATTCACTACAATGCATGGACAGTTCAGTGGAGACCAGTGAAAGAGGTAGATGAAAGGGTTGAGATAGCTATCAGTTGTGACATTAGTTGTGCATGAGATTTGCACCACACTCGGAGGAATTTCCAATGATGATTGCGCTGTCAAGCCAAGGAGATTCGAACCTTGGATCTCTCATTAGACCAACCTTGATTGCGCAATAGAGGCTAGTGGATGTGTTTTGAACCTGTGACTTGTTCAAAACCAAGCTAGTTTGTGTGTAACTTCATGAGATAGTACTGAGTACTTGTGAGGAGTATTGTACTGAGTTTGTTACATGTTTTATCCATTATAATATACACAATAGCTGCGGGGTTTTTAGCTATAATCTTTCCCCATACATACTGTGTAATGTGTGTGATGTTTTGATGATCTTTTGATCGCATACCGCTTGTTTTATTTCCGCATGTGTGATGATCTGAGTGGAAGAGATTATGTGTTGCATATGAATTCGAATTGATATGTGATTAGGATAATCTCGGTGGATAATTAATCATTATTCAGCAAATTTCTACATGGTATCAGAGCTATTGAAGTAGAGATTGATCATCACAGTGATTACAAACTTATTTCGGTAGACAGAGTCTGCATGCGGGCCAAGTAGCCTCTGGATCCATCCTTTCTTTGAAAGGTGATATATCCAGTAAACGCCCCTTGCAGTCAATCTCTGTGCTAGAAATAATTTTTTCTCACAGATCTAGAGCGGTTGAGCTTTGAGGTGGAATTCGAATTTTGCAGTAGTTTTGTTTTCTTGGTGCCAGTGTTGAAAATGTCTTTCAACGGTTTGCGACTCGAATATGCTCTTGAAGGCAGTTCGAATTATGTTGCATGGAAGGATCGCATGGAGGCGGTATTAGAAGATAATGGTCTGAAGGAGTTCGTAGATACGGATGTCGAAAATGCCACTGATCCTGCTGAAGTCGATGCATGGCAAAAGAAGATGGCGAAGTGTCGAAGGATCCTGTTGGAGGGCGTCAAGGATCATATTGTATCCAGCCTGCATGGAAAGGCTACTCCATATTTAATGTGGAAAGCTTTGACGGATCTATTCAAGAGTAAGAGTGACCAAAGGAAGCTGGCGCTCAAAGATAAGCTCAGGAACATCAAGATGGAGAAGGGCGACAGTATCGCCAAATACCTCACGAAGTTCACTCAGTGCAGAGATGAGCTGGGAAGTGTGGGGGTGACTGTCGAAGATGAGGACATGGTCTACCTGGCTCTCCTTGGTCTTCCGAAGGCTTGGCACTCATATCAAGATAGTGTCAATGGTCGGGAGAAGCTGCCAGGATGGGAGCGCCTTTGGGCGGATCTCATGTAGGAGGAGATAAGGAGGACTACTCGAGATGGATCTTCATCAAAGGGAGCTGATGAAGAAAACTGCGCTTTGGTTTCCAAAGCAAAGAAGGGGAAGGGTAAGAAACCTTCTCATTCTGGTGCAAAGGGCAAGAAGTAGGATATGGCGAAAGTGAAGTGTTTTCATTGCCATGATCTTGGACATTATGCTACCAATTGTCCGAAGAAGAAGAAGAACAAGCAAGCGGGAAGATCTGCAGATGGAGAAGCTTTGGCTTCACAGTTCGAGCTTGACTTTTCACTGATCGCATGCTTGGTTTCAAGTGTGATGGGATCGGTGTGGTTCTTGGACAGCGGTGCGTCATTTCACATGACGGGAGATCGGGATTTGTTCTCAGATCTGGAGGACAAAGATCTGGGTGTGCACATCGAGATGGGCGATGATGGTAGATACAGTGCGACTAGTATCGGTACCATATCCTTTCAGAGGGAGTCTGGTAAACCCTTTGTCTTGAAGGATGTCATGCATGTACCTGGATTGAAGAAGAACCTGATTTCTATGGCGATGTTGGAGGATAAAGGGTATGATGTGGTCTTCAGCGAAGGAAAAGCCTTCCTGCGCAGTAAGACTACTGGAGAGACCCGGAAGATAGGGGTTTGAACCAAGAACCTTTATCAGTTGCAGGTAGATGGCTGCGCAGCTATGGCATGCAAAGCGGGAGAAGTGGTGAGTCGGGATGATGAGGGCGAACTGTGGCACAGGAGATTGGGCCACCTTCACCATGGAGCTTTGAAGATTCTGCACTAGATTTCTACTGGGCTTCCTAAGGGCACTCTTGCGCAGTCAGATCAGTGCAAGGGGTGTACTTTAGGGAAGTATGTGAAAGCCACCTTTCACGAGAAGGATAGTCGCGCCACGACGATCCTTGAGAGAGTTCACACGGACGTGTGTGGTCCTTTCTCAGTTGCTTCGACAGCAAAGCACAGGTATTATGTGATCTTTGTTGATGATTTCTCTCGAAAGTGCTGGATCTTCTTCATGCAGAAGAAGAGCGATACATTCACGAAGTTCTGTGAGTTTAAAGCACTGGTCAAGAAGGAGTCGGGGAAGAAGGTGATTGCTCTAAGGAGCGACAATGGTGGTGAATTCATCTCGGCTGAATTCAAGGAGTTCTGCAGTGCAGAAGGGATTCGGAGAGAGCTCATCGCACCCCATAACCCACAGCAGAACGGGGTGGTTGAGCGGAAGAACAGAACGATCGTGGGTGCTGCACGGGCGATGTTGCATGATCAGGGCCTACCCCTTCATTTGTGGGCTGAGGCATGCAATACAACAGTGTATGTGCGGAACCGTTTTCCTCACAAGGTTCTTGGCATGAGTACACCGGAGGAGGCTTATTCTAGCAAGAGGCCTGACATTTCCCATCTGCGGATTTTTGGTTCTCCTGTCTACATGCATGTGACGAAGGATGCCAGAAATAAGCTGGATCCAACCGCAGAGGTTGGAATATTTGTGGGGTACACTGATACACCTCACAACTATCGGGTGTATTTGTCAGACAGTCGCAAGACTGTTGTGCGACGAGATATCAAGTTTAAGGAGGAGAAAGCCATGCAGTGTTTTCTTGAGAGGGAGCCACACTTGCATGCAGATGAGGAGCTATTAGTTCCTAAGGAGGATCTTCCGGATGTGGATCAGCCACAAGAGGAAGTGCAGGAGGTGGAAGAAACCACCCATGCAGCGCCAACCATCAGAGGGTGCAAGCGCACTACAGAAGCTGAGCGACTGGCTCGAGATGCAGAGAAGGTTGTAGGACCACCTACAGCACAGCGCAGACAGAGACAGTCACCGGATCGGTACACTGGATACATGGCTCTTATGAGTCAATGTGTCATGACGGAGCCATCCTCTTTCGAGGAAGCTGTGGAGGAGCCCGCATGGGTAGATGCCATGATCGAAGAATATGATTCGATTGTCAGAAATAGTGCATGGGAGATTGTCCCAAGACCGAAGGGGAAATCAATTGTGGGTTCGCGATGGATCTACAAAGTGAAGCAGGCGGCTGATGGGAGTGTGGAGAAGTACAAGGCGAGATTTGTCGCCCGTGGCTTCTCACAGATCGAGGGGATCAATTATGAGGAGACCTTTGCACCTGTCACAAGGTACTCTTCCATACGGACGGATCGTTGCTCTCTGGGCCATAGATGGGATGGCACATCCATCATATGGATGTGAAGACCGTTGCCTCCTCAACGCGAGTCATATAGGAGGAGGTGTACATAGAGCAACAAGGTTTTGGAGATCTTCAAAGAAGTTGATTCGCATGTGCCGACTCAAGAGAGCACCGTACCTGTGTCAAGCAAGCACCTCATGCTTGGTACACACCTGACCGATTAGGTTATTTCACCGGCTTGGATTTTCCAAGAGTGAGGATGATCCTAACCTCGTACTCGATTGTGGTGGAGGGGGAAGCCGTCGATCATTGTACCGTATGTAGATGCTCTGATTTTGATCCCGTGATAAGCTGTTGATACTCTCTATGCAAGGAGGATTCGTACGAGAGTTCGAGATGAAGGACTTGGGGGCCTCCTTCATTATTTCCGGGATCGGAGATTTGGCGCAGTGCTGAGGACTGTTTGTTTCTCAGGGTAAGTATGCCCAGGAGATTCTGGAGAGGTTCAACATGCATGGTTGCAATCCTGTTGACACTCCTCTTCCTGGTGGTTGGAGGAAGGAGGATGCTACTTCAGCGGAGGTAGTGGATGCAACTGTCTATCGACAGTTGGTGGGGTCGCTTATGTATCTGGTCAATACACGACCCGATATATGCTATGCTGTTAACCAGATTTCGCAAGATATGGTTAAGCCTACCAAGCTCTTCTGGAAGGCAGGCAAGCATGTATTGCGTTATATTAGTGGCACATCGGGATATGGTCTGTGGTACGGTATAGAGGATGGAGTGAAGCTTTCTGGCTTCACTAATGCAGATTGGGCAGGGAGTCCAACGGACCGGAAGAGCACTTCTGGAGGAGTTTTCAGCATTGGGTCGACAACAGTTTCCTGGTACAGCATGAAGCAAAGATCTGTGGCACTCAGTTCAGCAGAGGCCGAGTACATGGCAGCTAGCTTGGCTGCATGCGAGGCTATTCGGATGAGGAAGATCCTCGCAGGATTGTTCAGGTTGCATTTGGAGCCTACAGTGATCTACTGTGATAACCAGAGTTGCATTAAACTCTCGGCTAATCCAGTATTTCATGATAGGTCCAAACACATCGACATCAGTTACCATCATATCAGAGATTGTGTTCAGCGGAGAATCATGATGCTTTCATATGTTCCCACGGAGGATCAGGATGCCGACATCTTGACGAAGGCGCTCACCAGGAGCAAGTTCGAATTCCACAGAGGCAGGATAGGGGTTGCAGATAATCCATATCTTGCCGAGAGGGAGTGTTGAAAATGCAACAAGATGATGGAGCTTCGTGAAATGAAGTCGCCTTCACTAAGTGGGCCCGCAAGCAAATTCTGGCGCAAAGTCTATTTTTAGACTATGTCTATTTTTAGACATATGGAGCATGGTCCAGGGGTTGCAGTATGTTATTCTTGGAGTATTGGTCATGTTGGTAAAAATATATGGACCTCTATTTTTATACATATAGGTCGAAGTCTATTTTTAGACTGCCTATCCTAAAAATAGAAAAGTCAAATATTATTTACCCTTAATAATATTTGGACTCTAAACTTCAGTTTACTCTCTTGGAGCACTTCAATTCGAGCTACAGAAGTGGCTCATGCATCTGACAGAGGAATTACGCTATTCCTAAGGGTTTGGTGAGCTCATGCATGGTTGACTTCAGTTAGGACTTCAGTGGCAGAAGTTTGGTGGAGTTGATGAGACAGTTGGTGGAGTTGTGTTAGGTTTAACTTAGTTGAACTAGTTGTGATTAGTTTAACTAGCTAATCAACTAGTAATGAGTGGAGTGAATTAAATATTATTTAATTCACTAATTATTAACTCATTATTCAACTCAAGAACACATCAGTTCACTACAGTGCATGGACAGTTCAGTGGAGACCAGTGAAAGAGGTAGATGAAAAGGTTGAGATAGCTATCAGTAGTGACATCAGTTGTGCATGAGATTTGCACCACACTTAGAGGAATTGCCCATGATGATTGCGCTATCAATCCAAGGAGATTCGAACCTTGGATCTCTCATTAGAACAGCCTTGATTGCGCAATAGAGGCAGGAAATTAGTGGATGTGTTTTGAACATGTGACTTGTTCAAAACCAATCTAGTTTGTGTGTAACTTCATGAGATAGTATTGAGTACTTGTGAGGAGTATTGTACTGAGTTTGTTACAACTTTTCTCCATTATAATATACACAATATACGTAGGGTTTTTGGCTACAGCTTTCCCCATACATGTCTTTATGTAATGTATTCGATGTTTTTTGATGATCTTTTGATCGCATACCGCTTGTTTTATTTCCGCATGTGTGATGATCTGAGTGGAAGAGATTATGTGTTGCATATGAATTCGAATTTATATGTGATCAGGATAATCTCGGTGGATAAATCTTCTTTATTCAACAAATTTCTACAGAAATTGAGCATGTAAGCAATGGGAAACACCACAAGATCACAACTACATGTATCCATAATATTTCTATCGATGATATCAACCCTATTCTATCACTTATGACTAGATAGTGACAAATAAAAACAAATAATACACCTTTGAATTATTGTTTCTCATACCTTCTTCCATCTGTGGTAGTATGTTCTCGCCAATCTGAAGAACTTTATAAGTTGTAATTACCAAGTTGTACAATAGCTCCCTTTAAATAAAAAAATAAATTTCAAGTCATTTTAAATATCTACCACTCATATGAATACAAATACTATAAGTAGTGCATTGCATTATGCAAAATAAAAAAGACATCAACTCAAAAGTAACTTACGTTGAATGCTAAAAGTAATGTTACCGTTTTGAGATATTTTGTTTTAATAGTTGTTCCACTTCAATGTATGAATTAATAATAGTTTTACTACACATATTCGTGAGACCAATGAGGCAAACGTAGATTAATGCATGAATGAGCTCCTCTCAATTCCAAGAATAAACTATTGGAGTAGTTTAATCTTGGAGCAAACCTCTCTCCACTCGATGAAGTAGCAACAAAGTCAACATTGAATTTGTTGTTTCTCTGTTGTATTGAGGGTTTTTTTCTCCAAGATGATCCAAATCCTAAATTATTCTCTACTGAATAGGGCCAACCACATGAAGGTGGAAGCTCTCATGGCCCCTCCCCACCCCTAAATACATCAGTCTCAATTCCCCAATACCCAATCTATCTACTATATAGGAAATAATTGAAAGAAAGACATTAAGATACATAAAAAAATATGTCAAAATTTTATTAAATTAAATTTATTCCTAACACAATCAAGTTCAAAAAGCTTCAAATGTATTATATACAAAATTTCTTTGATGGATAATGTTATCACATGCAAATATTTCATTAAAATAAACATTCATGGGGTCGTAAGTTTTAAATTTTATCAAGTTTTAATTTCTGTTTCCTTTTAATTTGGAAGCACCCATTATGATGATATAATTAAAGGGAACTTCCAAATTAAAAGTTAATGAATGGTCAATCTGACGAAAATAATGACACTCCCATTTCAAATTTCAGCGCGCAACACATATTAGTTTAAATGTGCATAGTTTAATGGTCTAGATCGTGGGAGATGTGAGATCAACGGTGTATATTCATTTCAGATTGAAAATTGCTCAATGTTTAAGGCACCATTCAAATTCCCACACTCATCATGCAGTGACACCTATCCATTAAATGTTTTGTGCATGTTTCTTTCCTGTAGATAAAGGTAACACAGTTTATCAGTTTTTCACTCATCACCACCATCGATCTATCACTTAGATCAAATCAACAGATGGGAAAATTTGTTACCTGCTAGTTTTTTTATCAAAGACATTTATGCATTGTGGGTTTTAAATCGATTCGTCACATAATCATAGGTAAATGTGGAGAAATATTTCATGTTTTTTATTATCAAACTTGTACCATAACCTTTTTTTTATTTTAGTGGAGGTTCATAAGTGTTCCAACTCATCGAGTGCAATAATTCTCGTCCCAATCCTCAAATTTTCTTAACTATTAGTGTCAATATGTTTGCAGTCATGGGAAGAAGTGGTCATCCCTGTCAAAATGAGTTGGAAGGTCCTGATTTTATCAAGTGTGACCCTCATCTTATTGAGTTGTTTGATAGGGCCAGATGGATGAACTTTTTTCACAAAATTGAAGGTTTCAATTATGAAGTGGTGAGAGTATTCGTCGAGGGTTTTGAAACAAGAATTGATATGATTTATGATATTTCATTTGAATTCATAGTGGAGACCATCTTAGAGGAAACAATGTTTCCAATTGATGGAGAATGGTAGTTCAATAATCAAACTCTGATAGGAGTCGATATTGCATTTTTATTTAAAGAGGAGCACATAAATGAAGACTGCAACCAAGGAGTTCAAATAGCTTGGTTGAAGTAATCTTGGAACAATTCTCTTAGGATCATTCAAGGCTATTTTACCTGTGAAGTAAGATACAACCGATTCGGCTTGTACAATTTTAAAATTTTGGCTCATTTCGTTGGTCATGTTTGAAAGAATAATCCTTACCTTTTGTTGAAGATTCTAAGTAAAATATCATATAGAGTTATAGAAAAACCTAAAATTCCCCCTCATTGTATTTTTCATAAAGGTATTATTAAACTGCTAGTTGTTAGTTATCTTGGGAAGGTGGAAAGGACATGGGATAATTTCTTATTTTAGGGAGAGTTTGTTAAAGAAGGCGTTGCCAAAACTTAACACAACAAGGGTTAAAAAACAAATAAAACAAACCCCTATGTAAAATTTTTAAGCAGCGCAAAGTTGTTCCTCTATGCTAACTCGAAGTATGATAAATTTATTAAATAAATAGAAAGAAAACCCTTCATTGTTGCCTCCAGTAAGGAAAAATAAATGACATGCTAAGAATGAGAAGTTACAGGCCTTTCAGCCATATATTTTCAAAACCCTAGAGGTTTAGGAGAAAACCCTAAAATTTTCAAAGCCAAGTTTTTCATAAAAATCTAAGGATTATGATCATGTGCCATTATCAGTATTGATTAAGAAAAAGAATATAAAACCAAGTAAATGAGAAAGTTCCAAAAGCTAATAAATGTCACTAAAATCTATAAAGAGAGAGAAGAAGAAACAAGATGAAAAAAATGAAAAGTATGAGATAAGAAAACCTCATACAAGGCATGTTAACAAGCATAGATTGAGTGCAAGGCTCAGATTGAATCATACTCTTAAATACCAAGTTATTAATGTGGTTGAGGATATATCTGGAGATGTAGAGAAGGCACATAATAGCGTAAACAAAGCCACAAAGCAGAAAAAAGGTAAAAAAAAGTATTTTTTAGTAGAGAGTTGCAAAGGTCGTTACTACTAGAACTAAGAGTAAAAAATCAACCTAGAAACATTGACCTCTTACAGAAATGAAAAAATGTTTAAAATAAACAAAGTGCAGCAGCGCTACCAAATGAAATAGAAACACATAAAAATGCATTTTTTCAGCACTTTGTTTGGCAGCACATGACACAAATATTTTGGCAGCGTTAAAATATATCATTTTTTCATTTCTATATGCACTCTTCCAGCAGTGATATATTTACATGTCTAGATTCAGAATTGAAGAGTATGAGAAGCTTATGTTTTTTTTTCAGCGATCTAATTAGATTAGATATATGTAGACTTTAATAATTTTGTAAATTGAATTTTCCCAAAGATTGTGGATCTAAAGCTTGTGTATTTTTTCTATTAAACTTATGAAGAAAGGTGAACCAAGGGTTGGTTTTATTTTGGGAGAAAAGAGACTTGTGTTGTGTATATAATTTTGAGTTTAATAAGATTTCCAAGACAAGGGCATTTTAAACTTTCAAATCAGATATTATTTTGGTGATGTTTATCAGCCCATATCTTAGTGATGTCTATTTCTTGTGTTAATTCCATGAATGCTTAAGTCTTCATATTTTAATGAGATTTGTATAAATTTTCATGATTCACATTTATTGACATGATTTTTTGTTTATGAGATTCAAATATTATCACAATTTCTTCTAAATTTACACAAAATTCATCTTGATGCTCTCTTGTAATGGTTTGTTTCATTTTTCTACTTTCCTTCTTGATAATCAAAAGGTATACATAAAAAAATCATATCTTTCCTCTGAGATTTGTTCATTTTACCCACCAGATCTGGAAATCTTGTTTGGAATCAATTTGTGACTCCATCCCCAATGTTTCTTTCCCTTGTTTTCCAACAAAACATATTAAATTTTTTTATAGAATATTTGGCCAGTACGTATAAATGACCTTTTACAGTGGTGACATTAAGTAATTGATAAATAGAGAGATAAGTCTTTGGATTTCTAGAGCCAACTCCCTATCCAAAATATTGATTTGAGGTTATATTAGTAATTTATGTTACAACAAGGGAAATTATAGAGTGATAACACATAATATAAAATTATGAATGATTTTAATTCTTATAGTATTTCTATTTTAGAATTTATATGATGATAAGAACACAAACAAGGTCATTTTCATTTTTTCCAATGGAAAAATCACAACTTTTCATTGAGATAGTAAAACTTTACATGTTCACATGCCATGAGGCATTCAACCTATCAGTCAAAAGTGTGGTACTCAACAAAACGGGCTCTAAATAAACAAGTACATTAATTTATTATTCAACGTCTTTCTATATTCTAGGTATTTCGTAAGGACGCCTTGATATTTCCCTCCAGCTGTTATGGGCTCTATATTCCTTTGCTCCCAACCTGGTCATATATCTATGCTACTCCAAGGGCGAGGGGGAGCATCAACTAAAATAATAAAGAAATGTTAAATTCATATTTATAGTTATTATTATTACAATTATTTTATTAATAAAAAGAGTAGTATATTGTTATTTACGTGCTTCAGCACTGGAGGGACGTGAAATACTTTCAGACGTGGCCATAATTTCCTCCTCTTTTCTGGCCTCATCCTATACATGCTCTAGAGTAGAAATAAAAAAATTTATAATTAATACACCATTTGCATTTCAATATTTTAATTTTAATCCATATTAAAATTTATTTATAACACATAAAATATCTCCAGTACCTAGTTGAACATCAGTTTCAAGAGGCACTCCACCATCATTAGGCTTGTGTGTTGTATCTACATTGCTTGCTTGCTTTTAAAAATCAAGCAAATTAATTTATGGCCAAAAATAATAACCAATATATTTTACAAGTAATAATGTATAAATGGCATTTGTTTTTTATTTATTTAAGTGAGTGTTAGGTTGGGTATTTGAAGACTATGAAGACGTTAATCTTGTCCTAATTTTAACCACGGCTCGATAATAGTGTGTGTAAGAAAGCTTGAAGTCTTCGTATGTGGCAGCCTCATTCAATTGTGACCCCTGAAATTTTGCATGAGAAGATGATTTTTTCTTCTTTTGTGTTATTAGTTCAAAATGTCTAATAATTTATAATTTGGATGCAATTTTATTTTTTTATACTTACAATTTTTTCAGCCAATTTGGAGTAACCACCGGGGCCGAGATGATGTTTCCCATGTTTAGCTATTCTAACCATCATGGATTTGGATGTATTTGGGAGCCTATACTGAAAATATTAAAAAAATTAATTAGATGTCACAATGATGATAAATCATCATAATTATATTATTAAACATGCCTCATACCTTCTTGGTCAGGGTGGTGCCTTCCCTTCTTTTCGAAGTTCCTTCTCGTTTGTATCTTCCTCGAGGGATTTCCACACCCTCTCTATAATCATTATAGGGAACTCATACGACCTGGCCCTTTCCAAATTACACATATATTGATCTCGTAGATGTTTTAAATATAAGCATTCTTTTGAGGTAACTTCAGTTTTGTTGAAGGTACCCTCACCGAACATGCCAAGCATCCTATTCATAATTTCATCCTTCAACTTGGAACTTTGGGTTTTCCAGTTTGTGCAAATTGTGGACCTAAATATTTCCAAGATTAGGTCATAAAAACACACATAGAATACATTTTTTCCTACAAAATGATATTATCAATAGTTTAAAATAATACCTGGAAGTTTCTCTAATTTCATGGGGACATTGTCATCATTTACCAAAAATTAAATCGGTAGTTTTCTCATGCTAGTAACACATTAAGATCATGAAAATATCACTTCAAATTGTGCCATGGGATCATGCTCTATATCCACAACATCGTGTCCAAATCCTGATGTATGTTGTTCAGGGGGTGCATATCCTGGCGTGTGTGGCTTACCGGGTGTACCGGTCTCAATGACCAGTCTGTCACTCACTGGAAGAGCATGGACACTGCTACCAAATTCGTCCCCCATAGTCGTAGCATGAGAATTTTTCTCCCTCAAAAACTCTTGTAAATAAAGAGTTTTTTTATAAAGGATGAGATCATTAAAATCTTTGAAATTGACTTTCGTATTAATCACATCATCAATATTTGTTGGTCGACGTTTCGAACCCTCTAATGTGGTCCATTTTCCTGAGGATGAACCACATTAGAGGGTTTGAAACTTCAGTCAACAAATATTGATGATGTGATTAATCCAAAATTCAATTTAAAAGAATCAATATGGATCACAAAATTCTGAGATCAACAATTAAAATCATAAATAAATATATGGGATAATTAAATGCGTTGCTCACCCCATAGTGACGAAGTTGTCCCATCATGGTTTTGATTTGGCCTCTATCTCCTTTCTTTTTGGCTCAATAAAAATTAAAGATCCGTGTTTCTTGTTTAATTTCATTTGAAGCTTCTTTATTATTTGAATCAGATGGATGGACAAAAAAATTGCTTCTTCACTATGAAGTTCCTCAGGAGCATCTAGGGATTTCTTTGAGGCTAGTGCCTTCCCCTTGTCGCCCTCTTTATCAAATAAGTGTAATTTGTAATTTTATTGCACCATCCTCGGCTATAAACATTCAAATATTTCAATTTGATGAAACATTTTAGATCAATAAAAAATTCCATTTTTTACTTAAGAGGGGAAGTTTATCCAGTTAAATACTTTCTCGTAAATATTAATATATCTTGAAAGTTCATTATGACACATTAAAAAAATAAAATCAAGCAATTCATCCACAATTATTCATCATTATATTAATAATAAAACCACTACTAACATATGTCTAAATTTATATAGAAACTTCACATTATATCTTGGTCACTTGTATCAAAAAAGGAAAAATTATTTTTATATGGAAGTCTAGGGTTACCTCAGGTCCGAAATTGCAGTAAGTGCTATAGGTTGTCTTGGAAAGGAAAAAAGGATAGAACATCCCTAAAGAGCATGAAAAAACTTGATTTAGTATGACGTCATGGATAGAAGCATATGATAGTAACATGCTTAAAAATCTACTTGGTTGAGTTTCTTGAAATCATCTAGTATTTTAAGAAAAACTTAGTGGCCATTTTTCATAAATATTCATTCATACATTATCTAACATTATGTTAGAGGAAGTTGTTTTTCTAATATGGATCATCGTGATCTTGGAAGAATCATCATCTTGGAAGGCTATTTGAAGAAGCATTATGACAAGATCAATATATAATCCATATTGTATAGAAACAATACGTTGAAAAGGATGAAGGAATGCAATTGGTCAAGTTGCAATCTCATTGTAGGTACAAATAATTAGATGATTGTGTGAAATATTAAGAATTCACATTTAAGGTAACATTTCAAATATATGATTCATATAATTATGTAAGGAAAGTTGGTCATATAGCATAGTTAATCTTTCATTTAGTTATATCATGCCTAAAAACCATACTATTTGTGAGCTACAAGACATGAGAGCAAGAGCCAAAAATAAGTGTGAACCATACTATAAATGTGAACTATGACTAATCACAAATAAACACCATGCTAATAATGGAAATTAGAGAATAAACACTTCAATAAATCTATGAGTTGATCAAGAGGTCCCTAGGAGCTTTTATTTTATGATTGAGTCAGCGGGGATTAAATAGAGCTAGAAATGACTTCACATAGATAAGTTGATTCATTCAAGTGAAATGGATACATTGTATTGGAAATCTAATGATCATAAATGTTTGAATACCACGTGAAATGCAACACATAAAGGTACCAGAAATGCATCACATCTACTAGCCTATATTTAATTATTAGGGTATTTTCCCATTAGCATGGGAATATTTCACTAGTTGGTGGGATTATACACTTTTCCTCTCTCTTTCCTATCTGCATCAATGGTCTAACTAACGACCTAGTTCTAGGTAAACTCCAATCAACTCTATGTCTTTATATATTCATAGTTTTTACCTTGTATGGCTTCTAGGAGCATGTGCTTATGATAGATAACTATTTTGAGGTTGTTACTTCACATTTCTTTTATGGTACCCTAGGGGTGGTTCTGTTCAATCCAATAAGTATTCATTCATGCAAAGGAATTCCACATGATCACATTCTAAGACATATGTGTTCATCATCTAAATCTCTATATTGTTTTACAACTTTCCAAGCTTTTTTTTCATCTTTGAGTTATTCTGAATTTTTTCTATAGAGTTGATTACAAGCTCAATGAATAAATATTTTGAAACCCCTCCATAAGTAATCAATGCGATCAAACGTGTTGAAAGGGATGTTTTGATTGGCTTACAATTGGTTCCATAGATTTCCTAGGAGTTGATACTTGGGTAAGGAACATAGTTTTCATCTCTTTCAACTTCGATCATCCACTCTAAACAATGGATCGTTTTACATGGAAATATTATGTTAAAAGAAATTTTCCTTTGACTAAATATCCATTATATAAAATACGACATTGAATCAGGGAAAAAATTGGGGGCTAATATTTGCAGGTGGGATAATTTTCCATGCTTTTTCCAAAAAAAGATTCGTTAATTTCCATTTTTTCTAAAAAAATATTCTCCCAAATTTTATAGTATAAAATTAGTTGACATTAAAAACAGCCAAAATTTTATATAAATACTATATAAAAATATTAGAAATTTGAATATTTTGACAAAAATATTGTCAAACATTTTATAGATTGCATATCATGGACTATGAGATTCGCCAAGTTTTCTAAACTTCCAGATAAATTTCTATCCTTAAAACTTTTCTTGCATTGAATGAGCAAGGGGTGGGCCTATGAAATCTGAATGCTTTAATTTTTTCCTTCAAATACATTTTTTGGGAATTGTGAAGACAAATATTCATATATAAATCTAGTGTCATCAATATATATTAGAATCTCTCCATTCAAGTCATAAACCTCCTTTTTATTCTCATCCAAACATGGTATATCTGCGACAGGGATAAAATTTACATCTGAGATATCAACCCCAAAGGGAATGGTTTTTGAAAGAATCAATGTAAACTGAGCTATGTACTTCAAACTGGAAGAAATATGTACATGCATAAATAGACATCATGCCTCATGGAGAGATTTGTTAAACCAAATGTATGTATTTTTTCATCTACTTCTGCAAATGATTTGGTGCAAACAAAGCAACAGTTGATTGATGATGACACAATATTTTTTCATTTTTTCCTTGCCACCATCCTTGATTATGTTCTATAGGGAGAGGGAAGGTATATGTCTTAATGTAGTTGTGACAGGTGGTGTAGTTGGGTTTGCCTGATAAGAAACAAGGGCATCACTGAACTGAGGAAGCTCAGGAAAATGGTGGGAGTAATGGCCATAGGCCCATAAAGATAACTTTCCAACTATTTCTTTCCCATTTAGAGAGATCTTAATTATGCTAGATAATAAGAATTATGTCTATGTTTGTTCTAAAGAAACCTTATTGCCTATATTTCTTCAAGTGATTATACCTAAATTTTTCCAAAAGTGAGATCTAGTATGGTGGTGAAGTGGGTATAAGTCAAGAATATTTCTTGTCCTATGGATGTAGAAAGGCAAAGGTGTCGAAAGGAGTGAGGAATATTAATTTCTCTTCAACAAACGCCCTCCAAAATTTTCCCTATACTTGAGATTTGTATCCTATTTTGGATATTACAATTGGTCATTCTCTATTCATTTTTTGGTTAGTTGATGCTTTTGAGCTCAATTTTTTAATTAGAAGTATCGAAGTCACTCACTCACACATTATCAGTCTGCAACACATTCATGAGGGCATTATTTTAGGCAAGCATAAGAAATAATAGCACATTCCTTCTGTTAGTGTCAGTCTAGTCATACTGCCATCAGTGATCAAAATTTCTCTTTTTCATTTGCATATTAGGAGTCCCATACCAATAAAATTCACCATTCTGCTAGGTCATGGATCCATTGATGGTAGTGATTTCTCATCAGTTTTCCCTCATGTGAAACTTGTTGATTCTCCTCTCTATGGTATTTATTCATGAGCTACTTTCACTTTGTGAGTCATGTTAGTAGGTCATAGGATGAGTCTCATTAGGTTCTAGGATCTCACCATGGTCAAATTAATGATTCAAGTGTCAATAAATATCAACACGGTCATGAAGAAGTCAATAAACTTAAAGTCACGGCACCTAGAAGATCAAAGATATGTTTTATTCAGTTTGATGTAATTTTCACCTCAAAACCATGTTTTGAGGTGAAAACATGATACTTTACTTTTAATTATTATCTTTATGTAATTTTATGACATCATATATAATAAGTCACACTTTAGAAGTTTTTATCTCCATAAAGTCACCGCCCTGCCCTTCAAAGAGGTTTTCCACAACTTTTTTAGTGTTAAATAATCATGTTCTAAGTAGGTCCAATAGAAAGAGCCCAGAAAGAGCTTTCCAACGGTATATCACACTCTCAAAACTGACTTCTGGATTGAAATTTATGCCTAAGTGAATAAAGTCCCCTATAACCTAAACCCTCCCCTTTTCCCATTTCCCTCCTACACTTTATTTCATAATTTTTTTTAATGTTTTCCTTTATAAAACCCCTTTTTCCCCATCCAATCACATAATCGCATTGCAAAATTCTTATATAAATCCAATGCAATTTAAACATAACCACTTTTGCTCATGTCGTTGAAACTTTATTATAAAGTTAAAGTTTCATATAATAAATCCCCTCCCGTCGCAATCGCAATATAAAAAACCACTTCCCCTCCATACCTTTTAACTTTATAACAAAGTTTAAGGTTTTATATTATAAAACCCCACCAACCCAAGTCCCTTTCCCTTTCCATCGCAATCGCAACTTTTAACATACACATTCCGATGGCCTATTGCAAAAACTCCGATGCGATTGTATTAGCACCGTTCGATTTACATCCTGACCGTCGATCACCCCCTTCAATCGAATGGCCCATATGTGATCGGACCATCACAATTGGCGATTTCATAAAAATTTTCGTCTGATTGAGCCCCGCCGATTGCAAACCCTGATTACTCCTCCACCGTCTATCACCCCCACTAATAAGACGGCCCATATTCCATCGCTCTGTTGCACATTGGCGTTTTTAATAAAACAGTCCCTCTGCCCTCCTCCGATCTCCCGATTCTGATGGACCTTCAGGTCCCACCACTCAAATCTTCCGCCCATTCGTATGAACGAGGCCTTCCCTTTGTAAAACTTAAAATGTTATTTTAATTTTTTTTACAAAGGCCTTTCCCCCATTGCTTAATCCCATTGCATCGGAGAAATTTCATTATGCAATATGCCCACCCCGATCTCTCGATTCCGATTGCGATTCATATACCCCGGTCCCACCTTAAAGGGCCCTCCCCTCTTTCAAACGTAAAAATATTTCCTCCCTTTGTAAAAAGAAAAAAAAAATTCATTTGTTTTAAAAAGGGATTTATCCGCTTTGACTTTTCCAATCGCATCAGAGCTTTTGGCTTGTTTCACATATATCTAACCCCCCGATCCCCGATTTCGATTACTCCATCGCAACGCATCTTCTAAATGCTCCATTGTATATTGTATCCCCTCTGCCATTGATTCCGATTGCGATTGTGATTCGGCCCCACCTCCTCTCCCTTTGATCCTTCCATTCGAAATCGGTTTTCCCTTCACCGAAGGCATAATTTCATTCTATTTTATTTCAAAGCATTTTATTAAAGGTCAGTTTTCTTCAAAGAAATAATGGAAAGAAACAGTCAAGGGCCGAGAGCTACAATGAGACTGATATTTTTACAACAGCAGGAAAATAGGATCAGCGCTTCAAATTGCCTATTTTTTTATTCAATAGCGTAACAGTGAATATGAAAAAATGGTCAAATGTAATGTTGTTCCTTCTTTTAGGCAGATTGTTGGTTCTCTTTTCTATCTTCAAATTTCAGTTCTTGAGCTATTAAAACAACTCCCATTTTCTCTGGATCTATGTTCCCACATTTCACCCTATTTAATGTAGTTGTAAATCATTTGTAAAGAAGTTTATAACTTAGAAGTAGGGGAATAGTGTGGAAAATTAAGGAGAACGCTCTGCGCTCCATTGTAAATAGTTTTGGATAGGGAATTAATAAGAGATGCAGCTCTGATTTGTGGGATCCATGTGGTATGAAATTTAGCATTTGTTCTCTCCTCTGTGTTCATATGTAATTTGTTATGTGTACCATTCATTCATAAACATTTCTAATTGAATGCTTTCAAGATAGAAAGGTAGAATCCATTTTTATGCTCTACCTTGGGAAATCATTCAATACTCTATGTTTTTATTTTATTTGAAAATGATCCATTTTCCATGACCTTTTCAGCTCCTCACCAATCTTTCCATTCCATCATTATTTGACTTGAATCGCTAAAATTTCCTACGTACCTTGCCCCATGAAATACCCTGTATCCTGATTTAATTCCCCTGTTTCAAACTGTCCCATTTGTCCCATACATCCCTGAAAAATTCATTCATTTCATTTAAACATTTTTCCCATTCTTATACCTAGCCTAAAATCAATCCATTATTGTACTTTTTTGAATATCCTTTCACAGAGAGAGCCCTCTCCTGACCTTGTAGGGCTAGCTACAAGGCTAAGCGTGGTTTAGATGTTACCCTGTTTTACCCTTTTTCAGCCTGGGGTCCAGATCAGGTGATAACATTTCTGGCAACCATATTGGGGAACGCGATATGACTGTCTATGAGCACATATTCTCATCTCTTGAACTGAATGTGTTTATTCTGTTTTCAAAGAAAATCATAGTCGGGACCTCTGTTAATGAAGAATATCGAAACCTTTCTCTAAGGTTAAACTTTGGTTATATTGAACGCGACAAACCTTTACAAATATCTGTTGTTGAAAGTAAAGAGATTTATTCTTTATCGGTGGAGTAATATTAAGTGGGACCCAGCCATTGAAGTTAATGCGAGGAGTTAAGTGCCTATCCAAAGTGCCAAACCATAGCTAAAGCACAGCTCATTTACCACCAGCGGGTTTCGGAAACCAAAACCGCCTTTGTCGCGCCGCTTTTGGCCCGCAGCAAAACCACACCAAAAAAACGTGATCCAGTAATATTAGGGCACGTCATCACCTAAATACCACACATATCGCGCAAATTTCATGTGTTAAACTTCGGTCTTTGAAAAAACATGATATTCACGAGGATCGTCCAATCAGGAGAGCCTTAGATCTGACGAAAATCATGTAGTGAAGTGCAAGAGCAATAATTCAACGTATGATTCGACGGTTTTACATTATTTAATGTTTATTTGATTTATAAAAAGGAGAATATGGATGCATGGGCCCCCGTCGAATGAAATGTGTGTCGCATAAATGGGTTTATGTTCGAATGTTGGTGTTTTTTAAAAGAATCGTGCCATTTTTATATCATTTTGATATTACGACCGAAGTGAGGTTTGATCAAGTATTTTTAATGTGTTCCCCTAAATCACATTAAACTTTAAAGATTTTCTTGAGAGCTTTGAATATTATTTCACGACAAACATTGTTAAAGCGCTTCGGAAGGGAATATAATTACATCCACTTATTCCACAGTCATAATATATTTATGGTATCAGAGCTTAAAGATAGATCACCCCGGTAATGTTTTCGTTGTACACTTCTGAACTCTGGATGATGATGTGTAGATTTTGCTAGGCTGAAATAAATATTGTACAGTAGAAATTTACACACATTGGCTTCAAGAAGATGCACAAGGGCTAATCCAGATCCAAATCCTCCCCCTATGTTTGAGAATCCTAATCTGATTCCAAGAATTGTCAAAAGAGAAGAAGGATCACTAAGTCCTAGACATATCTTCAGATCCCATACTTGGCCCAGTGAGTGGTCTTTTGTAGAACATATTTCTTTTGATGAGAGTTTTGAGCTTTCTTTGTTTAGAAATAAGTTTGAAACTGCACTTGATGACACATTTTTAGATCCAGAATTCCTTATAGATATTGAAGTTCAAAGGGAAAATTCCTCAATTGATGACTACATTTTGAATTCCCCTCAGTCATCTATCACTGTAACTAATATCCCCAAGCCTTCAGAATCATCAGGAACAAAATTTCCTCCTCCTAATTCATCAACGTTCCCATCAGTCAATTCTCAACTTTCATCTCCTCCATTAACACCTCCCTTAAATCCTAGTAACACAAACACTATTGTAAATCCACCTAGAGTCATGGCTGCCTAGTATGCACCCCTGGTCTTGCCCCAGAATTTGAATGATATGCCTGCTAACTATCAAAGTAAAATTCCTATCTTTTATGCCACTCAAAGCATCACAGCCCAACAGCATGTTGATAAGATGAATGAATTTTTTGATCTTCATGAGGTTGAGGCAGAGAATGTAACCACAAGATTGTTTGTCCAAAGCTTTGGAGGTGAAGTTAGAAAGTGGTTCAAAGCCTTACCAACAGGCTCAATTTGCACTTTGCAGGAGTTACACTCATAGTTTTTAGACCGGTGGGAGGTAAAGAAAAACCCACTCCAAATTTTGTCTGAGTATGAGAATATTAAAATAAATGTGGGTGAAACTGTATAGGATTATTGTATAAGATTTAATGTTGTATATAATGCTATTCCGGCTAACCTGAAACCTCCTGTGGGATTATCCTTGCTCAAATTTCCAGATGGTTTCAATGTTGATATGGCATATCAGCTGCGAGAGAGAGATCCCACTATGCTTGAAGACATGCAGAAGATAGCTGTAAGTGTAGAAGAAAATCTGCTAGCCAAAAGAGCATGAAATAGAGCTGAAAATAGAGTCACGGTGAAAGAAGAAGCATCTCCTTCAAACAGCAAGATGGATATTTTGATCTGAACAGTGGAAAAGATGGTTGATCGATTAACCATTTCAGATAGACCTGAACCTCAAATCAGGAATCCGAATTTCAGAGGGCAGCAGCTGCAATTCAGAATTAAACAAAGAGAATAGAGAGCATAAGACCAAGCGGCACATACAAGCTAGTAACTCATCCCATTAATGTTGTCCACACAGATATAAATTCCTTTGTCTTATATTCAGATGGTTGTTTGAATGATGAAAATGTTTAGTTGGTACAAGTAGAGGACATGCCCGAAATTTCAGAGAATTTTAGAGAAGTTCTCAAACAGGAAAAAGATAAAGTAACAAGCACTCCTAAGCCTCCTACCTACCAGAAAAAAAAGGACAGTGAATAGTAGAAATTAGTCAAGATAAAGTGGAGAAAGAAGCAAAGTTTCAGCATCTGGAAGAAGAAGAAGAAGGTCTTTGGAGCATGGACTTTGATGGAGCTGTTGGTAAGGATGGAGTTGGTATTGGAATATGGATTTGGAGCCCTGTTTTCCAGCCTGAAAAGTTTCCTAGTAATGTTAGAGTATGTGCTTATAAGTTGGCTTTTGACTACTCTAACAATGAAGCATAGTATGAAGCTTTGATTGCAGGTCTGAAAATTTTGAAGAAGTTAAATGCCAAGAGGATTTCTGTCTATGGAGATTCAGAGATGATAATAAAATAGGTCAAAGGAGAGTACCAAGAAAAACATCCATGATTGAGGGCGAACAGAAATGCAATCCTGGATATCTTGAAGACATTTCCATAATACACTTTGACAGCAGTACCCAGAATGCAGAACATCATTGCTAATTCTCTTGCCACTACTGCAAGCAATTTGAAGATTCCGATGAACTCCAACAACAAGTTTGAGATCTATATCAAACATAGGCATGTTGTTCCTGAAAATTTGAGGTATTTGCAAGTGTTTTGGGACGACAATGAGATCATTTCTTTTTTGCAGAGTGATGGAAAATTCAAAGATACTCCAATAGAATTTGATTACGATGTTGATGATCAAGAAATTGAATCAAATTAGATGGACATATTGTAGCTGAAAGACAATGTAATTCCTAGAGGTCTCATACCTTTAGAGGAGCTTTTTGATCAGGATGATGTTGCAAAGAAACCAAGCTTGGTGCTTACTGAGAAAGAAGTTGAAGATGTGAATCTTGGAACACCTGACAAGCCCAAGTTTGTGAAGTTTTCAAAGGCATTGTCCCCTGAGGTAAAGGAAAGGTATGTTAAATTGATTTCTGAATTTTCTGATGTGTTTGCATGGGATTATTCAGATTTGAAGCTGTATGACAAGAACCTAATCCAGCATACTATTCCCATCAAGCCGGATCAGAAGCCATTTAGACAGAAGCTGAGAAGAATTAATCTGAAGCTACTGCCATCCATTGCAAAAGAGGTAAACAGATTGTACAAAGCTGGTATCATTGTTCCTATTAGATTTTCTGGCTGGATTTCAAATTTGGTCCCGGTACGTAAGAAGACAGGAGAGATAAGATTGTGTGTAGGATTTTCGGAATTTGAATAAGGCATCCTTAAAGGATAATTATCCACTTCCAAAGATGAACCATATTCTGCAGAGAGTAGTTGGAGCATCTAGGATGTCACTACTTGATGGCTACTCGGGCTACTATACTCAAGATTTTATTATTTTTTCATTCGCTTCAGAGCATACTATGGCTGCTATTTTGATGCAAAAGAGAGATTAGATTGAAAAGCCAATTGCCTTTTTCAGTAAGACTATTAGAGATGCTACTTTGAGGTATAATATTATTGAAAAACAAGCACTGGCTCTTATAAAGGCATTGAAGGAATTTAGGGTCTATATTCTGCATTCACATACTATAACATATGTCCCTAATGCAGCAGTGAAGGATGTGTTGATGCAAACTGATCTAGAAGGTCGAAGAGGTAAGTGTATAGCAGCTATGTTGGAGTACGATTTGGAGATCAAACCCACAAAGTTGATCAAAGGCCAAGGCCTGGAAAAATTAATGGCCCAATCAAATTTGCATGCCCTGGATATAAACCTCATAACAGCAATGGCAGAAAATGAAGATGAAGGTTTTCTTTTTCTAGTTTCATATATTTTCCTACAATCCCCATGGTATTCAGATATTGTTTATGTTCTTCAGCATCTTTCGCCACCTCTAGGAATGTCTAAAAGAAAAGGTAGATCGCTGAAACTTAAGTCTGCTAAATATTGTATTTTAAACAATGCTCTTTATTGGAAATATCCTAGAGGCATTCTGCTTAATTTTTTGGTTGAAGAAGAGGCTCAGAACGTAATGCATGACTTTCACAAAGGTGATTGTGGCGGCCATTTGTTTTGGAAGACTACAGCTAACAAAGTGTTGAGAGCAGGATATTATTGGCCCACGTTATTTTCAAATTTGTAAAAAACAGTGATGAGCTGTCATGAATGTCAAATTTTCCAAGAGAAGAAGAAATTGCTTCCTCTTCCTTTGAAACTAGTTTCAGTCAATGCCCCCTTTCAGCAGTGGGGACTCGATTTCATAGGAGAAATTCACCCCGCGTCATCAGCACAACATCGATGGATATTTACAGGAACATATTACTTTACCAAATGGATTGAGGCCATCCCAACAAGGCAAGCTACAGATACAGTGATTATTCAATTCCTAGAATCGAATATTTTATCTCGTTTTGGTTGCCCTTACAAAATTATAACAGACAACGCAGCTACGTTCAAGTCTAAGAATATGGTTGATTTCTGTGACAAATAAAATATCGTGCTGGGTCATTCAACAACGTACTATCCACAAGGAAACGGCCTGGCAGAGTCATCGAACAAATCTTTGATAAATATAATCAAGAAAATGATGGAGGAAAACAAAAGAAATTGGCATCGAAAGCTCATCAACGCATTGTGGGTAGACAGAGTTAGCAGTAAGAAATCCATAGGTATGTTGCCTTTTGAATTTTTTTATAGTACTGATGCTGTCTTTCCTACATCTCTTACAGTTCCAGTCATGATATTATTGCAAGAAGTTGGTAGTGAAGACAATGACAATCATCGAAGGATCAATCAGATGATCCACCTTCAGCAAAAAAGAGAGGAAGTGTTACATAACGCTATTTAGTTGCAGGAGAATATAAAAAATATCTATGACCGAAAGACCAAAGCAGAAAAATTTCAGTTGGATGATGTGGTGTTGAGATGGGATGCAAGAAATGAGGACAAAGGGAAGCATGGTAAATTTTACAACCTATGGAAAGGACCATACAGGATTTCAGCATACAGGGGACATAATGCTTTCTTGCTTTCAGAAATGGATGGCCAAGATTTCCCTGGAGGAGCAGTGAATGGTAGGATTTTGAAACACTACCATTGTTGAAGACAATGGATCAGAAACTATGTCACCATCATTGTATATACCATGTTATTTTGGGCCAGAATTCAAGTACACAATCATTGAAGTTTGGGGCCCGAGGTGAAGGCTATAAAACCTAAATGATATGTGTATGGTTTAATTTTATTTCATTTTTCAGTCTTAGTCTTGAGTCAGAGTCAGTTTACACAGTTTCAGTTTCAGTATTTTTGACTCCATGCCCAATGGATAAGGCTACTTGGTCTACGGTGTTCTTGGCACCTCCAAGGAGCTACCATCCCCATTGGAGCCAATGTTAGTGTCAGTCTAGTCATACTGCCATCAATGATCAAAATTTCTCTTTTGCATTTGCATATTAGGAGTCCCATACCAATAAAATTCACCATTCCTCTAGGTCATGGATCCATTGATGGTAGTGATTTCTCATCAGTTTTCCCTTATGTGAAACTTGTTGATTCTCCTCTCTATGGTATTTAGTAATGAGCTACTTTCACTTTGTGAGTCATGTTAGTAGGTCATAGGACGAGTCTCATTAGGTTCTAGGATCTCACCATGGTCAAATTAATGAGTCAAGTGTCAATAAATATCAGCAAATTCATGAGGAAGTCAATAAACTTAAAGTCACAACACCTGGAAGATCAAAGAGATGTTTTATTCAGTTTGATGTAACTTTCACCTCAAAACCATGTTTTTAAGTGAAAACATGATACTTTACATTTAATTATTATCTTTCTGTAATTTTATGACATCATATGTAATAAGTCACACTTTAGAAGTTGTTATCTCCATAAAGTCACCGCCCTTCCCTTCAGAGAGGTTTTCCACAACATTTTCAATGTCAAATAATATTCTAAGTAAGTCCAGCAGAAAGAGCCTGGAAAGAGCTTTCCAACGGTATATTACACTCTCAAAACTGACTTCTGGATTGAAATTTATGCCTAAGTGAATAAAGTCCCCTATAACCTAAACCCTCCCCTTTTCCCATTTCCCTCCTACACTTTATTTCATAATTTTTTTTAATGTTTTCCTTTATAAAACCCCTTTTTCCCCATCCGATCACATAATTGCATTGCAAAAGTCTTATATAAATCTGATGCGATTTAAACATAACCACTTCCCCTCATGCCCTTGAAACTTTATTATAAAGTTAAAGTTTCATATAATAAATCCCCTCCTGTTGCAATCACAATATAAAAAACCACTTCCCCTCCATACCTTTTAACTTTATAACAAAGTTTAAGGTTTTATATTATAAAACCCTGCCGACCCAAGTCCCTTTCCCTTTCCATTGCAATCACAACTTTTAACATGCGCATTCTGATTGGCCTATTGCAAAAACTCTGATGTGATTGTATTGGCCCCGTCCGATGTACATCCTGACCGTTGATCGCCCCCTTCAATCGAACAGCCCATATGCGATCGGACCATCGCAATCGACGATTTCATAAAATGTTTCATCCGATTGAGCCTCGTCGATTGCAAACCCCGATTACTCCTCTGCTGTCAATCGCCCCTGCCAATTTGACGACCCATATTCCATCGCTTTGTTGCACATCAGTGTTTTTAATAAAAATGTCCCTCCGCCCTCCTCCGATCTCCCGATTCCAATGGACCTTCGGGTCCCACCACTAAAATATTCTACCCATTCGTATAAACGGGGCCTTCCCTCTATAAAACTTAAAATGTTATTTTAATTTGTTTTATAAAGGCCTTACCCCCATCACTTAATCCAATCGCATCGGAGGAATTTCATTATGCAATATGCCCGCCCTGATCTCCTGATTCCGATTGCGATTCATATACCCTGGTCCCACCTTAAAGGGCCCTCCCCTCTTTCAAACGTAAAAATATTTCCTCCCTTTGTAAAAAGCGAAAAACTGTTTTCATTTGTTTTAAAAATGGATTTCTCTGCTTTGACTTTTCCAATCGCATCAGAGCTTTTGGCTTGTTTCACATATATCCAACCCCCCGATCCCCAATTGCGATTAATCCATCGCAACGCATCTTTTAAATGCTCCAATGTATATTTTATCCCCTCTGCCATTGATTCCAATTGCGATTGTGATTCAACCCCACCTCCTCTCCCTTTGATCCTTCCATTCGAAATCAGTTTTCCCTTCACCAAAGGCATAATTTCATTCTATTTTATTTCAAATCATTTTATTAAAGGTCAATTTTCTTCAGAGAAATAATGGAAATAAACAGTCAAAGGGCCGAGAGCTACAATGAGACTGAGATTTTTACAACAGCAGGAAAATAGGATCAGCTCTTCAAATTGCCTATTTTTTTATTCAACAGCGTAACAATGAATCTGCCAAAATGGTCAAATGTAATGGTGTTCCTTCTTTTAGGTAGATTGTTGGTTCTCTTTTCTATATTCAGATTTCAGTTCTTGAGCTGTTAAAACAACTCCCCTTTTCTCTGGATCTATGTTCCCACATTTCAACCTATTTAGTGTAGTTGTAAATCATGTGTAAAGCAGTCTATAACTCAGAAGTAGGGGAATAGTGTGGAAAATTAAGGAGAACGCTCTGCGCTCCATTGTAAACAGTTTTGGACAGGGAATTAATAAGAGATGCAACTCTGATTTGTGGGATCCATGTTGTATGAAATTTAGCATTTGTTCTTTCCTCTGTGTTCATATGTAATTTTTTATGTGTACCATTCATTCATAAACATTTCTAATTGAATCTTTCAAGATAGAAAGGTAGAATCCATTTTTATGCTCTGCCTTGGGAAATCATTCAATACTCTGTGGGAAATCATTCAATACTCTGTGTTTTTCTTTTGTTTGAAAATGATCCATTTTCCATGCCCTTTTCAGCTCCTCACCAGTCTTTCCATTCCATCATTATTTGACTTTAATTGCTAAAATTTACTGCCTACCTTGCCCCATGAAATACCCTGTATCCTGATTTAATTCCCCTGTTTCAAACTGTCCCATTTGTCCTATACATCCCTAAAATATTCATTCATTTCATTTAAACATTTTTCCCATTCTTATACCTAGCCTAAAATCAGTCCATTATTTTACTTTGTTGAATATACTTTCACGGAGAGAGCCCTCTCCTAACCTTGTAGGGCTAGCTACAAGGCTGAGCGTGGTTTAGATGTTACCCTGTTTTGCCCTTTTTCAGCCTAGGGTCCAGATCAGGTGATAACACCTTCAATATTGTTCTTATGTGATGTCCAAGCCATGTCAATAGACAATGCACACTGACATCGCCAATTTCTCAGTTCTAGCTGCTTTTGTACTTCTATTTTAGTGAGTTTCACAAACTATCACTTTGTGCACCTTTGTTTTCATTAGTGTCATTTTCATGTTTTCGGTTGACGCTTTTTCTTTATTTCATTCTAATTAGTGTTTTTTTCATGTTATCTTTGCTCTGACATGTGTTACTTTCGCTGTCATTCGCATATCACAAGTGTCATTCGAACTTTAGTAGATGTTGTCTTCCAGCATGTTAAGTGTTTCATGATGTATATAATCTAGTTCTTGTTTGTTTCTGGGGTAATATTTGTGTAAATTAGTTGTTATTGTCATGTAAACATGTATCACACTCATTCCCAAAGTTTCAAGCATTGTCGCACAATTTTTGTCACGATTGTCGCAAAGTGTATCTTTGGTGTCGCACTTGTCATAAGTTGTCGCAAAGTTGTTGCACTAAGGGAAGTATGTGTTGAAAAGTCAACAAGAAATCTATGTCTAATTTAATTTTCCCTTAATTAAATTGGACAATAAAATTTAATCTTATCTCATAATCACTTGTAATAGTTAACTGAGTGTGATAAACTCAGTTAGCTCATGAATTTCAAGTTGAGGGTGGTTGGTGTTGAAGTCCAACAAGAAATTGCAACACACACACTAGTGTGGGACCAACAGGTCCTAGTGATACATTAGTGTGAAGGCCAATTTAATTAATTAAATTGGTACAGTGTCTAATTTAATTTTCCCTTAATTAAATTGGACAATAAAATGTAATCTTATCTCATGTTCACTTGTAATATTTAACTAAGTGTGATAAAATCAGTTAGCTCATGTATTTCGAGTTGAGGGTGGTTGGTGAGGCATGCAGAGTAATTCCATTAGATATGGAGTTCGAATTGCAGTTGGTGCATTAGTTTAATGCATTAATAACCAGTTAACACAGTTAGGTGAGTTAAAGTCAGTTGAACTAATTGTATCTGTTTGTTGCACTAGTGAGAGATCAAGTGAATTAATATTATTTAATTCACAATCAGTGATATGCCATGCAACTGATGATTTATTGTTAATAGATGCATGCATGTCAGTTCCAGTGGAGACCCAGTTGATACAAAGGTTAAAGGGATGTTAACTATCAATTTTGTGATTAGTAGATTGCCCGCATGCAACCAGGAATCCATTGGATTCCCCATGATCATTGTGAAATTTTGGAAGGCCAAAATTCCTAAAGAATAGGGATTGCATTCATTAGGAATTGCGCAAGCAAGGCAGGTTGTTTAGAGGCTGAGAATTGGCTAAGTGTTGGTCAGTTGTTTCCAGGACAGTGTGAGACAATTGTGAGAGTGCAAGAGACTCTTGTGAGAAGAGTGTGTTGTAATTTTTTCATGTTTCCATGGTGAATATACAATAGAAGATAGAGGGGTTTTGAAGAAGCAAGTTTTCCCCTGGAAATTATCTGTATTGTGGTTTGATTTGATTCTTTCTTTGATTAATGTGATTGGTGATTGTGTTTAATTTCTGCAATTGATTTGTAGAAGGATTCAATATCTAGCTTTAGTAAATTTTTAGATCGGATTAAATCCATTGATATACATTTGTTTGTATAATTTATACATGGTATCAGAGCACATGAAATCACTATAGTGGAGGAGAAGCTGAGTTTATGACTGAATAGAATTCGAATTTGCAAAATTTTTCTTGGTGTGACAGGCGAATCAATATCAAAATGGCTTTCAATGGCCTGATATTGGAGTATGCACTCGAGGGAAGTTACAATTATATTGCATGGAAAGACAGGATCGAAGCAATACTGGAGGAAAATGGGTTGAAATAATTAATTGATAATGATGTTCCCAAACCCGTTGTAGAAGATGTTGCAAATATTTATGCTTGGAAAAAGAAGGTTGCAAAGGTGAGGAGGATCTTACTGGAGGGAGTACAAGACCACAATGTCTCAAGTCTCCATGGAAAAGTGACACCATATGAAATGTGGAATGACAGATATGTTTCAGAGCATCAGTGGTCATAGAAAATTGGCACTGAAGGAAAATCTAAGGAAAATCAAAATGGAGAAAGGCGACACCATTCTGAAATATTTAAAAAAGTTTGTCCAATTTCAAGATGAACTTGGGAGAGTCAAAATTATTGTCATGGATGATGACCTGGTGAGCCTAGCTCTTTTAGGACTTCCCAAGAGTTGGCATCGTTATCATGACTCTGTTAATGAAAGGGAAAAGCTGCCAGATTGGGAACGAATTTGGTTAGATTTGGTGCAAGAAGAATTTAGGCGGAATACCAAGGATGGATCTTCATCTAAGAATGATGATGAAGAATATTGTGCTTTGGCTGCCAAGGCGAAGAAGGGGAAAGGAAAGGAATTCCATTCCAAATATGAGTCCAGAAAATAAGGCAAGAAGCGCGACATGTCTAGAGTGAAGTGTTTTCACTGTCACGAGCATGGACATTGTGCCACTAATTGTCCAAAAAAGAAGAATAACAAGAAGGCTTCAGGATCTGCATCTGGTAAGGCTTTGGACTCGCAATTTGAGCTTGACTTCTCGCTCATTGCATGCATGGTGTCAAGTGCAATGGGATCGGTGTGGTACTTGGATAGTGGCGCATCCTTTCACATGACGAGAGACAAAGAAATTTTCAGTAGCTTGGAGGAGAAGGACCTCCAAATGCATGTCGAAATGGGTGATGACGGGTGGTACAGTGCTACCAGGATTGGTACAATTACCTTCTAGAGATATTCAGGTAAACCCTTTCATTTAAAATATGTAATTCATGTACCAGGCTTGAAGAAAAATTTGGTCTCAGTTGCAATGTTGGAGGATAGAGGCTATGATGTTGTTTTCAGTGAAGGAAAATATTTCCTTCGACACAAAGCAACATGAAAAGCCAATAATATTTGGATTCATGTGCATAATCTCTATAAAATTTATGTAGATGGTTGCGCAACATTTATGGGTAAGTCAGGCAAAGTGGTGAGCTAGGATGAGGGTGATTTATGGCACAGAAGATTGGGCCATCTACACCATGAAGCCTTGAAGGTCATGCAACAGATTTCTATGGGTATTCCTAAGGGTACTCGTGCACAGTTGGACACATGCAAGGTGTTATCATCCATAACCTTTCAGTTTGTTAAACATGTCAAGTTTGGACGTAGATTGGTTAGGGGTCTAATAAAATCCACGAAATGATAATTTTTATGATATGGTGTGAGTTTTTAGGTTACCTTAAGTTGTTAGGGGATGTATTTAAGTCATGTCAAAGGGAAAAATTTGAATTTGATACTCAAACCAATCAAACTTGTCAAATATTTACACCTGTCATAGTTTTCCTAAGTGCGTAGCGTATTTAGTGCAAATTTAACATATTTTGCTGCGAAATCGCATAATAATTCTGCAACGAATCTGACACCTGTTAAACTGAATTCGTTACATATTATATTTCTACAATGACCACTACAAATTGATGAGTTGTCAAATTATGAATGTTCTGAGGTCATGCTAGTCAAGCTAGGGTCATCATTAAAGGAGTTGAGCATGTTTGGTCATCAATCATCGTCCTTTTATGAATTTCATATCATTCTCTTTCCTTATTTAGCTTTCATTCCCTAGGATTTTTTTTTCCATCCTTGTAGGATGCTACTCAAACAACTCACTGTCTCTGCTCTCCTTTTAGAGTCTAGGTGTTGTCATACTAGCCTCGTAATGCCATAGCATCTTGCTGTCATCAAGTCTTGACTGTGCAGGTGTGAGTTTCTAAAAGAAGCTAGTGCTACAAACACAAGAAGATGGCTACACAGAGGAATACAAATAAGGAAGGCCTACCATTCAAATAGGAGCCCATAAATCCAAAATTAATCATGGAAGATCCCAGTTTTATGGAGGCTTTCACAAAAGCAGGGTGCATGCAGTTTTTCCAAAGACTACAGGGTCATGATATACCAATTTAGAGGGATTTTGCATTGAATTTCAAGGGAACCTCTACAAAGGTGGGTATCCTTCATTTACCAGTTTCACTTGATAGCATTTCCCAAGAAATGAGAATCCCCAGGATAGGAGAAGAGTGGTTTAAAGCCACGATGTTAAATTTACAAATTTGTGATCATTTTCTGAAACCTGAGCAGGTAGGGATAAATATGACTGTAGGGATTCCTAGAACTTGTCTCAAAGAAAACTATTCTAAACTACTGATGATGATACAAAAGTACTTTACCTGCAAGGGTAGGTTTCATACAAGCTACCTATATCATTTAAATTTGTTGCTTCATTTTACAGGTAAAAAACTAATGGATATCCCTTTCTATCTTTTTAGAAGTCTTGGAAAAATGTCAGATAAGGTGCAAGGCAGGCCTTGAAGAAGTGAAACTTCCATTTTTCACCATGGATTAATCAAATTTCTAGTGCTAGAAGAATTGAATAAACTGAATAGAGATTGGGAAACCATTTTGTTTATGAGTGGCTATGAAATAGATGCTCCAACTCCAAGGAAGACTCCTAAATCCAAGACTGTTTCTCCTAGACAAGAGATGGATACCATTGCAGAGAAAGAAGGTGATTATCAGGAAGGTTTGTAGCCTTCAACTGAACCCATGGAGATAGAGACTGAATTCATTCAAGAGGCAACACCTCAGCCAACATCTTGCAAGCATGTTATATAATCTACTACAATCAACAAGTCCAAACCTACTACAAAAAGGCCTAAGATAATCATAAAGGAATCCACTAGAAGTAAAGGTAGGCTTGAAGATATTTTACAAGAAATATACACTACAGAGACTCCTGCAGTGAGACTGGTAGAGGTAAAGGGATCCAAAACTAAAAAGAAGGGTCTCATTGCCAAGAAATTATATTTATCTACTGAAGATTCAGGTTTTATGTCAAAACCTAGAAAACCTCTCACCAGATCATAGAGAGTTGAGGTTGTTAAAGATGACAACAAGTAGCAGAAGAAAGATAAAGGAAAAAATCCATTGGTGGAAGAAATCATATATTTTTCACCTACTGAGACAGAGATTACTAAGGGAAAGAAAGTTAAATCCAAAAGGAAAGTTCAGAAGAAGTTTGAGGTAGATTTACTGAAAGAAAAAATTAAAGATGAAGAATAAATTGTCAAACATAGGGAAGGTAAAGAAAATGCCATGGATAAAACTGAAGAGGATCTTCTTAAAGAACAACTAAGGGAGGCTAGATAAGAGCTAATTGAAAAAAATATGGAGTTGGAGAAATACAAAAAAGATAGACAGTTGATAGATGAGATGGAAAAGAGAGTAACTGATCAGGTCACATTTTTTGAAGAAGCCCCCTGCAAAAGCCAAGAAATTGCTAAAAAGAACCCAGCCTTTGCACATCATGATGAAACACACAAGGAAAAATAAATTATGGTTGTAGGAAGAATATTAAGAGACAAGTTAAAGAATTGAAGGAACAAATGGAAGTGGTCAACGTTGAATTAGATAAGAAGGGATTGAAAATGAAGATTGTAGGGTTACTTATGAAGAACATGCTGCTAAATGAAGAGGTAACAATGAAAAACAGATATTTTTTGTCTTTTTTCATCATATATTACTTTCAAGTATAGTAATGAACCTTTTCTAGGCCGAAAATCAAAGTTCTGTGAAGCCTGTGGGCAATTAGGCAATTCCGCAGTGCACCCCAAGCTTGAAGCCTACTTTTTGTTGTGGAATTGCTAAAGGAGTATTTTTGGTTCAAAACCACCAATTTTGACTTAGTTGAGGAGCTCTAAGGTATGTATTTAAAGTTTTTGACCACTCAACACCATCCACTGATTATAAGTAGTAGGTGTATAGCACAAGTGGCCTAAATTGCTTCGCTGCAAAATCTTGTTGCAAAAGTGCTTAAAAAACTTTGTTTTTACAACAAAGTAAGTTTTTGGAAATGACCAAAGGATAAAGAGGTTTTTGAAAGGTTATTTTCCATATGAAATGTCAAAGAGTATCATAGGAGATATTTTTTGAATGGAAACACTTATCATGGTTTGGAGAGGCCAACTCATCATGTTTCCATGTCATCAACATGGCAACTCCTCAAAAATAGGAAGAATAGTTTCATGAAGACAATGAGAGTACTTATGTTTTGATTGTGGTTTGTGTTTTTGAAGCACATGATTCCTTTCGAAGTAGTTGGGTTATCCTTTAGATAAATATGTAATAAATAGGTTGTTGAGTTATGTTAGAACTCTAACTCCTAAGTTAGTAGGTGTTAGTTTCTAATTCCAAATATCTAGTTTATTGTTAGGCTATGTGGCAACAAAAGAACTTAATGATCTAGCCATCTGGCAGATTTGATGTAAAGATGGGATGCCTATTAATAGGTATTATTTTAATGAATGAAGGGTTGGAGAATATTGTATTACACTTCTACTTTGTAAAAGCTTTCATATTCAGTAATATACTATGGATATTTTTCCTTCTTCACTTGAGATTCAAATGAGGTATTCAATGAGTTATATGTCTTATATGTTTCATGTTTAATATCCGTAGTTATTTTATGTCTAATTACTTATAACTCATGGAACCATGCTCTGAGTTCCTTTAGATGTTAAACTGTTGTTTCTTCTTGTGTTGTGTATGTGTACCATCTTTTCATTGAAAATTCCATTTGCCTCAGTTTCCACAAGAAGGATTATTTCATTAAATTTTCTAATGTTGACTCCATTAGCTCAATGGTAGCAATTCCTTTACATTTTCAACTTGAAATCAATCAAAAGCAACCTAAAATCATAGATTTAGCCATCTAATAGTGTTTTCATTGAAAATCATAGGTTACCTTGAGAGAGCCCTCTCAGACTGAAGAGGCTAATCTTCAGTTATAAGTTGGTTGAAACAGTTACTCTAAGTTGTTTGGTGGAGTAGACCATTAGTACCAATTTAGAGATAACATTTTGGTGCATCTGACGAGAGTTTGAAGACATATTTCTTGAAGTTTGTATAAAAACAATGAAGCTGAACTCTTGGAGGTAGCAGGAGCTCAAAACTTTTCGAGGCTCTAGAAACTACCTTGGTGACTCTACTACAAATTTTCATGCTTAAAGGTGGCTTTGAGAAAAATATATACAAGGAGAAATCCAGATCCTAAACCACCTACCATTTTGGATAATCCAAATAGACTTCTCAGAGGAATTGGAAGTAGCTCTTCAAAATCAGGTATTCCATCACATTCAAGAGCTTTGTCCTCTGAAATTATTCGAAGTCGTGAAGATAGGAAATTTTATGATAAAATTGAAGAAGTTTTACTTAGGTTTAAGAGTGAAAATGAACTGATTGATATAATTCTAGACCTACAAGGACTAGTCATTGATACATCATCCCTAGTATCCAAATAAGACAAGGAGGAATTTTGGAAAACAATTTCATCATAACTGTTGTTAGAAAGGGAGTCTTTTCAAAAATTAAAGGAGTTAGATCCATTTGAGTTCTTGTTGAAAAGAAAATATGGTATACCTTTTCCTGAGTGGAGTTCATTTATATCTAAATTGCAAAGAGAAACTACACCACCTCCTAATAGCTCATCTTATCCAACTGTTTTTCCAAGAAATCAGAAACCAATATCATCTGCTATCCTTCCTCACACCTCAGTTCCTATCATTATGGCTGGAATTTTTCCTCCACCTCCTCTTGCTGGACCTACAAGATATGCTCCACTTATCCTCCATGATGTTCTTCATGATCTCCCAGGTAAATAATTAGCTAGAATTAAAACCTTTAGGAGTGAAGAGGAAATAACAACTGAGGAAATTGTAGATCAATTCAATGATTTCATTGACAGAGGGGAGGTAGACCATGAAGATGTTAAATGAGGTTATTTGATCAAAGCTTCACTAGTGAAGTAAGAAAGTGGTTTAAAGCCCTAGCTACAACAAGCTTGCAAAATTGGAACCAATTAGAAGATAGTTTTTTGAACATATGGAGGAATAGGACAAATCCAGTGCAAGCCCTGACTGAATACAAAAATTTGAAAATAGCCTTAGATGAATCTATCCAAGACTTGTCTAAGAGGTTTAACAAAGTCTATAATTCCATACCTGTTCATCTTAAACCTCCCCCAGGATCTGGTCAATTACATTATGCAGAGGCATTTGATTATGATTTCTCTATTCTGCTTAGGGAAAGAGAGTCCTCTTCTCTAGAAAAAAGTCAAAATGATGTTGTGAAGGAAGTAAACATGATAGCTGCAAAGAGGTCTAAGATGGGAAAATTAAAACTAAAAGAAGAATAGAAACCTTCATCCTAAGATGCTAAGTTTTATTTTGTGTTGAAGACCATGGAGAAACTCATGGATAGACTTGCCCTTGGAACCACTCCTTTCCCTCCTACACAAAAAGATCCACAAATTATAAACCCACAGTTTAGGAGGCCTCAAAATCAGAAAAGACAAAGAGAAAACAGAAATTAGCCTGGCCCACAAGTGAGGCCTCCCTTTCAGCAGAATTTGATTGATGAAGAAGAAACTTAGCCCGAGTTTCAAGAGGATATTATCCATTATCTAGATCAAGATATGTCTGGGATGTTTCTGACCAAGGAGGAGCATGATGAGTCTTCTCATGATTTGAATAAGGATGAGGGACAATCTGATTACCTAAAGGGTTATCATCATGCTATATTCGAGATGTAGAAGCAATACAATCTTAGAAACATAAATGTTCCCATCACTACAAATAAAACTCAGCTAAAGAAGGATTCTCATAAAGAAATTGAGCTCAAAAAAGACCCACCACTTCCACCTCTTGCCAAAAAAAATGAAAAAATCACTTCTAATTTTAGTTATAGAATGATATCTCTAAAATCAAGATTCTTGTTCCCTTTGGATAAATTATCAAGGTCAATGAATATAGAAGAAAAATTGTGAAGATGTTGAATTCTAAACCAGGAGCTTCATATATCCTTAATCTACAAGAAGACCATCCTACCATCTACCTAGGACCAATTTTGGAAGATGATCAGAATGAAGAAGTCCCTCCTTCTATTTCAACCTTAATATCCATGATATGACCTTACACAATGCCATGTTGGATTCAGGGGCTTCTCATAACCTCATGCCTAGATTATGGAAAGGATGGGTTTGGAGATCACTAGGCCATACAAAGATCTAATTTATTTTGACTCTAAAAGAGTCCAATGCATAGGACTGATCAAAGATGTTGTCATTGGCTTGTCACAAGTGCCTGCTAAGACAGTGGTGATGGAAATTGTGGTGGCTGATATTCCCCCCAAGTTTGGAATTCTCTTATCCAGATCTTGGGCAGAAAAAATCAAAGGTACCATGCAAATGGACATTACATATGCTACCATCCATGTTTTTGGTGAGCATAGAAGTTTGTATAGGGAGAGTAGGATGGCCTACATGGTAAGTAGCAAGGATAAACCTCAAAATTTTCCCATTTATGATATTGTAACTGAATTAGGATCAACAATTATTTTCAATGAGCTAACTGATGAAGCAGAAATTGAAGGGAAAATAGAAAATCAACAATTTGAAAATCAGGAAATTGTAGAAGAAAAGGTAGAGGGTTGGTGGATTCTACTCTTTGATGGATCTCCTGGAAGAGAGGGGGATGGAGCAGGCACATGGATCACTACTATGGATGATGAAAGTAATTTTTATTCCTTTAAACTTAACTTTGGTTGTACCAATAATATGGCTGAATATGAATATCTGTTTTTGGGTTTGGAAATTTTGAAAAATTTGGGTGCGAAGAAGATATTAGTGTGTGGTGATTCGGAGTTGGTAATAAAACAAGTTGAGGGACTATACTAAACTAAGGATGTAAGGATGAGAGCTTATAGAAATCTGATTATGGAAATGTTTAAAATTTTTCAAGAATATGCATTTATTGTGAAAACTAGAGACCAAAATTCAGTGGTTGATTCTCTAGTTGTTTTTGTAAGTTTGTTTGTCATCCCTGCAAATTCTACTGAGAAGTATGAAATTGAAGTCTAACATAGGCCTGCAATCCCAGATAATATCATTCATTGGAAAGTGTTTGAAGCTGACCAGCAAGTCCAAAATTTCATAGAGTTAAAGGAGGAGTTTGAAAACATACAAGTGGATCAACAAAACATGGTTGCTGAAACTAAGGTTAATTATGAAGTTTTGCAGTTGAAAAATAATTGTATACCTAAGGGCCTTATTCCACTTGAGAAACGTTTTGATAAAAATGATGTTTTTAAGTCTCCTAGGATGCAGGCTGATGAAGAGGAGGTAGAAACTTGTAATCTTGGTTCACCAGCAACGCCTAAAATGGTAAAGCTTTCCAAGTTTTTCTATGGAGATGAAGAAGAAGTATATTGAGATGATGAAGAAATGCATTGATGTTTTCGCATGGAGCTATGCTGATCTGAAAAGGTATGATCCCAATATTATACAACATAGTATTCCTATCAAAGAGAATGAGAAACATTAGAAACATAATTTAAGGATTAACCCATTGCTTATGCCTCTGATTGAGAAGGAGATTAAGAAACTTTTTGATGAAAATATCATTGTTCGTATAAGTTTTTCAAAGTGGCTTGATAATCTGGTACCAATCAGAAAGAAGAGTGGCGAGATCAAAATCTGTATTGATTTTAGAAATTTGAACAAGGCTTCCTTGAAGGACAACTACCCTCTTCCCAAGATGGATAAGGTTTTGCAAAATATTGTTAACTCTCAAAGGTTGTCCATGCTGGATGAATTTTCAGGGTATAATCAAATATTGGTACACCCAGAAGATCAAGAGAAGACTGCTTTTACCACACCATGGGGGACATTCATGTATGCCAAGATGCCTTTTGGTTTGATGAATGCAAGAGTGACCTGTTGAAAATTCAACAAGATGATGGAGCTTAGTGAAATGAAGTCGCCTTCACTAAGTGGGCCCGAAGGCTATTTTTGGCGCAAAGTCTATTTTTAGACTATGTCTATTTTTAGACATATGGATCATGGTCTATGACTTGTAGGATGCTATTTATGGATGATTGGTCGAGTTGGTAAAAATAGATGGACCTCTATTTTTAGACAACAAGCCATTTTAGACTCGTCCGAGTTGTGGGAACAATGGGAATATTATTAACCCTTACACATTGCATTATAAACATTACCTATCCCCCATACTTCAATGGATGCTTGGATGTGGCACAAGCAGTTGAAAGAAGGAAATACGCTTTTCCTAAGGGTTAGTTGAGCTATTGCATGGTTGACTTCAGTTAGAACTCATGTGGCAAAGTTTGGTGGAGTTGATGAGACAGTTGGTGGAGTTGTGTTCTGTTTAACTTAGTTGAACTAGTTGTATTTAGTCTAACTGACAAATACACTAGTGATGAGTGGTGTGAACTAATTATTAATTAATTCACTAATTATTAACTCATAATTCAACTAAAGAACACATCAGTTAACTGCAATGCATGGACAGTTCAGTGGAGACCAGTGTTAGAGGTGGGTGAAAGGGCGAGTCTACTATCAGTTGTGACTATTGGCTGTGCATGAGATTTGCACACACATTGATGGAGATTTCCAATGAGGATTGCGCAGTTGGAGCTAGTGGGATTCGAACTTGGATCTCATCATTAATCAACTTGGATTGCACAGTAGAGGCAGGCAGACTTGTGGAGGAGATTTGAACCCCTGACTTGTTCAAATCTCATATAGTTTGTGTGTAGCTTTTGGAGATAGTACTGAGTACTTGTGAGGAGTATTGTGCTATGTATTTTTACATGTTCTCCATCATTATAATATACAGATAGTTGGGGGTTTTCAGCTATTGCTTTCCCCATTACATACTGTGTTGATATGTGTGCTTGATTATTGTTTTATGAGTGCATGCGACTGCTTTCTATTTCCGCATATTGATGATCAATTGTAGAAGAGGTTATGTGTTATGCATGAAGCTTAAATAGTGTATAACCAGGATAATCTCAGTGAATAACTCAGCAAATTATTCAATTTTCTACATGGTATCAGAGCAGAATTGATCATCGGATCTATTACATTGATTACAATTATTTCAGTAGACAGAGTCTGTAACGGGCCAGGTAGCCTCTGGATCCATCCTCTCTTTGAAAGGTGATATATCCAGTAAATTCCCTTACAGTCGATCTCTGTGCTAGAAATAATTTGTTCTCACAGATCGAGAAGCAGCTGAGTTTTGAGCTTGGAATTTGAATTTGCAGCAGAATTTGGAATTCGAATTTGCAGTAGTTTTCTTGGTGCCAAAGTTGAAATGTCTTTCAATGGATTGTGACTGGAATATGCCCTTGAGGGAAGTTCGAATTATGTTGCATGGAAGGTTCGGATGGAGGCGGTATTAGATGATAACGGGCTGAAGGAGTTCATAGAAGCTGAGATCCCAAAGCCTACTGATGTTGCTCAAGTTGAGGCTTGGCAAAAGAAGATGGCGAAATGTCGAAGAATTCTGTTGGAGGGCGTGAAGGATCACATTGTATCCAGCATGCATGGAAAAGCTTCTCCATACTTGATGTGGAAAGCGTTGACAGATTTATTCCAAAGCAAGAGTGACCAGAGGAAGTTGGCGCTCAAGGATAAACTCAGACATATAAAGATGGAGAAAGGCGACAATATGCCCAAGTACCTCACGAAGTTCATCCAATGCAGGGATGAGCTGGGAAGTGTGGGGGTGACTGTTGATGATGAGGACTTGGTGAGCTTGGCTCTCCTTGGGCTTCCGAAGAGTTGGCATTCCTATCAGGACTCTGTCAATGGTCGGGAGAAATTGCCATGATGGGAGCGACTTTGGTCGGATCTTGTGCAAGAGGAGATAAGGCGAAGTACCAGGGACAGATCTTCATCAAAGAACTCAGATGAAGAAAATTGCGCTTTGGCTGCCAAAGCAAATAAGGGGAAGAGAAAGAAGCATGCTTCTCAATCCTGTGCGAAAGGCAAGAAGCATGACATGTCCAAGGTGAAGTGCTTTCACTGTCACCAACACGGACATTATGCCACTAGTTGTTCACAGAAGAAGAAAAATAAGCAGGCTGCTGGATCTGCAGCTGGAGAGGCCTTAGCCTCGCAGGTTGAGCTGAATTTTTCGCTGATTGCATGCTTGGTCTCAAGTGTGATGGGTTCAGTGTGGTTTCTTAACAGTGGTGCATCTTTTCACATGACAGGAGATCGAGATCTCTGCTTTCGATCCGGATGAGAAAGATCTTGGAGTGCACATCGAGACAAGCATGAGTAGTACAGTGCGACACGTATCGGTACCATTTCCTTGGAGAGGAGTCCGGTAAACCTTCGTGCCAGTTGAAGGACGTGTCTCCGTGATCAGAAGAACTCATCCCCGTGGCGGCAGCACATGGGCAAAGTGATACACCTTCAACAGGGTGCTTTCCTTATTGCAGTAAGACAACTGGAGAGACCCGGAAGATAGGGGTTCGAGTCAAGAACCTTTATCAGTTGCAAGTAGATGGCTGCGCAGCAATGGCATGCAAGGCGGAAGGAGTGGTGAGTCGGGATGATGGCGAGCTGTGGCACCGGAGATTGGGCCACCTTCACCATGGAGCTTTGAAGATACTGCAACAGATTTCTACTGGGCTTCCTAAGGGCACTCTTGCGCAGTCAGATCAGTGCAAGGGGTGTACCTTGGGAAAATTTGTGAAAACCGCCTTTCACAAGAAGGATAGTCGCGCCACGACGATCCTTGAGAGAATTCACACAGACATGTGTGGACCTTTCTTAGTAGCTTCGACAGCAAAGCACAAGTACTATGTGATCTTTGTTGATGATTTTTCTCGGAAGTGCTGGATCTTCTTGATGCAAAAGAAGAGCGAGACATACTCAAAGTTCTATGAGTTCAAGGCGCTGGTTGAGAAGGAATTGGGGAAGCATGTGAAGGCTCTTAGGAGCGACAATAGTGGTGAATTCATCTCTGCTGAATTCAAGGACTTTTGCAGTGCGGAAGGAATTCAGAGAGAGCTCATAGCACCCCATAACCCACAGTAGAACGGGGTTGCTGAGCAGAAGAAAAGAACGATCATGGGTGCTCCATGGCCGATGTTGCATGATCAGGGCCTAACCCTTCACTTGTGGGCGGAGGCATGCAATACTGCAGTATATGTGCAGAACCGTTGTCCTCACAAGATACTTGGCATGAGTACACCGAAGGAGTCGTTTTCTAGTAAGAGACCTGACATTTCCCATTTGAGGATTTTTGGTTCACCTGTCTACATGCATGTGACAAAGGATGCAAGGAAGAAGCTAGATCCGACCGCAGAGGTTGGAATATTTGTGGGGTACACTGATACACCTCACAACTATCGGGTGTATTTTCCAGACAATCACAAGACTGTTGTGCGACGGGATATCAAATTTCAAGAGGAGAAAGCCATGCAGTGTTCGCTTGAGAGGGAGCCACACTTGCATGCAGATGAGGAGCTAATAGTTCCTAAGGATGAGCTTCAAGATGTGGATCAGCCACAAGAGGAAGTTCATGGAGTGGAAGAAACCACTCATGCAGTGCCAACCATCAGAGGGCGCAAGCGCACTACATAAGCTGAGCGACTGGCTCAAGATGCAGAGAAGATTGTAGGACCACCTACAGCACAGCGCAGATAGAGACAGTCACCGGACCGGTACACTGGATACATGGCTCTTATGAGCAAATGTGTTGTGACAGAGCCATCCTCTTTCGAGGAAGCTGTGGAGGACCCCGCATGGGTAGATGCCATGGTGGAAGAGTATGATTCGATTGTCAGAAACAGTGCATGGGAGATTGTCCCAAGACCGGAGGGGAAATCAGTGGTGGGTTCGCGATGGATCTAAAAAGTGAAGCAGGCGGCTGACGGGAGTGTGGAGAAGTACAAGGCAAGATTTCTTGCCCGAGGCTTCTCACAGATAGAGGGGATCGATTATGAGGAGACCTTTGCACCTGTCGCAAGGTGTTCTTCCATATGGAAGATCCTAGCTCTCTCAGCGCAGATGGGGTGGCACATCCATCAGATGGATGTGAAGACTACGTTCCTCAACGGATTCATTGATGAGGAGGTGTACATAGAGTAGCTTGAAGGTTTCGAGATATTCAGCAGTGAGTCACATGTGTGCAGACTCAAGAGAGCACTGTACGGGTTGAAACAAGCACCTCGTGCTTGGTACACACGGATAGACAGTTATTTCACCGGACTTGGATTCTCCAAGAGTGAGGCAGATCCTAACCTATACCAGATTGTGGTGGAGGGGAAGTTGCTGATCATTGTACTGTATGTAGATGATATGATTTTGATGGGAGATGAGCTGTTGATACTTTCATGGAAGGAGGATCTTGCAAGAGAGTTTGAGATGAAGGACTTGGGCCTCCTTCACTATTTCATTTGGAAATTTGGCAACAGAAAGATGGATTTTACATTGCTTGGGGTATAAGTTTTGAGGACCTGGAGAAGTTCAACATGCATGGCTGCAAGCCTGTTGATACTCCTCTTCCTGGAGGTTGGAGGAAGGAGGATGCTACTTCAGCGGAGGTAGTGGATGCCACTGTTTATCGACAATTGGTGGGGTCGCTTATGTATCTAGTCAATACACAACCCAATATATGCTATGCTGTTAACCAGCTTTCACAAGCTATGGTTAAGCCTGCCAAGCTCTTTTGGAAGGCAGGCAAGCATGTATTGTGTTATCTTAGAGGCACATCAGGATATGGCTTGTGGTACAGACAGGAGGATGAGGTGAAGCTTTGTGGCTTCAGGGATGCAGATTGGGCGGGGAGCCCAACGAACAGAAAGAGCACATCTGGAGGGATCTTCATTATCGATTCAACAGCAGTTTCTTGGTACAGCAGGAAGCAGAGATCCGTGGCACTCATTTCAGCAGAGGCTGAGTATATGGCAGCAAGCTTGGCTGCATGCGAGGCCATATGGATGAGGAAGATTCTGGTCGGATTGTTCGAGTCACACTTGGAGCCTACTGTGATTTATTGTGATAACCAGAGTTGCATTAAACTCTCAGCTAATCCAGTATTTCATGATATATCCAAACACATCGACATCAGGTACCATCATATCAAATATTGTGTGCAGCGGAGAATCATGTTACTTTCATATATTCCCATGGAGGATCAGGATGCTGATATCTTGACGAAGGCACTCACTAGGAGCAAATTCAAATACCACAGAGGCAGGATAGGGGTTGCAGATAATCCATATCTTGTTGAGAGGGAGTGTTGAAAATGAAACAAGATGATGGAGCTTAGTGAAATGAAGTCGCCTTCACTAAGTGGGACCGAAGGCTATTTTTGGCGCAAAGTCTATTTTTAGACTATGTCTATTTTTAGACATATGGATCATGGTCTATGAGTTGCAGGATGCTATTTATGGATGATTGGTCGAGTTGGTAAAAATAGATGGACCTCTGTTTTTAGACATTGGGCGGTTTCTATTTTTAGACTGTCGAGCTAAAAATAGAACAGTCAAATATTATTAACCCTTAATAATATTTAGACTATAAACATTATCTTGTCCTCTTGGAGCACTTCAGTTTGATGCTTGGATGTGGCACATGCAGCTGACAGAAGGAAATACGCTTTTCCTAAGGGTTAGTTGAGCTATTGCATGGTTGACTTCAGTTAGAACTCATGTGGCAGAGTTTGGTGGAGTTGATGAGACAGTTGGTGGAGTTGTGTTCGGTTTAACCTAGTTGAACTAGTTGTATTTAGTCTAACTAACAAATACACTAGTGATGAGTGGTGTGAATTAATTATTAATTAATTCACTAATTATTAACTCATAAATCAACTAAATAACACATCAGTTAACTGCAATGCATGGACAGTTCAGTGGAGACCAGTGTTAGAGGTGGGTGAAAGGGTGGGTGTGACTATTAGTTGTGACCATGATTGTGCATGAGATTTGCACACACATTGATGGAGATTGCCAAGGATGATTGTGCAGTTGGAGCTAGTGGGATTCGAACTTGGATCTGATCATTAATCAACTTGGATTGCGCAGTAGAGGCAGGCAGACTTGTGGAGGAGATTTGAACCTGTGACTTGTTCACTTTCCATACTAGTTTGTGTGTAACTTTTGGAGATAGTGCTGAGAGCTGTGAGAGCTTTGTGCTATGTATTGTTACATGTTCTCTATCATTATAATATACAGATAGTTGGGGGTTTTCACGTATAGTTTTCCCCATTACATACTGTGTTGATATGTGTGCTTGATTATGTTTTAATGAGCGCATGCGACTGCTTTCTATTTCCGCATATTGATGATCAATTGTAGAAGAGGTTATGTATTATGCATGAAGCTTAAATAGTGTGTAATCAGGCTAATCTCAGTGAATAACTCAGCTATTATTCAAATTTCTACATGACCTTTCAAAGAGAAATGGGCATTGCCTTTTCTGAGGAGAAAGATAAATCAGTTGTGGTCTACTTGGATGAATAACTGTGTTTTCAAAAATAGAGGAAGATCATTTGAAGCATTTGGAGAAAATTCTGCAGAAATGTAGAAGATTTGTTATCTCTCTTAACCCCACTAAAAGTATTCTTTCTGCAACTTCTAGAAAATTTCTTGGACATATCATATCAAAGGATGGGATAAATATTTATCCTAATAGAGTTAATTCTATTCAGAAGATAGATCTTCCAAGGAACAAGAAGGAAATTCAGTCCTTTCTTGGAAAAGTAAACTTTGTTATAAGGTTCATCTCGAACTTTGATGAAATTTTCAAGGACATTACCAAGATGTTGAAGAAGGGAGCTGATATTAAGTGGATTGTTGAAGCCAAAAAATCATTTAAAGAGATAAAGAAAGCCCTCACTCAAGCCCCAGTGCTTATTAGTCCAAAATTTTCAAATTAATTTCTGGTTTTCACATTTTCCTCTGAAAATACCATTGCTAGAGTTTTATTGCAGAAAGGACAGCAAGGTAAGAAACAACCTATTTCATTTTTTAGAAGAAATCTTTCCAATTCAGAGTTGAAGTATAATATTTTAGAAAAACAGGCATATGCTTTGATCAAATCTCTTAAAGACTTCAGAATTTATATTTTACACTCTCATATCATTTGATTTGTACCTAACACTATGGTTAAAGACATTTTGACCCAAGCTGATCCTGATGGCAAAAGAGGGAAATGGATAGCGACTTTGCTGGAATATGACATAGAAATCAAGCCTACAAAGTTGGTGAAAGGACAGGGTTTAGGAAAATTAATGGCACAATCCAATTTTGAATGTCTTGACATGAATTTCATTGCATAAATTTCAGATTTGTCAGAAGAAGATGAAGAGTTGATATCTATTGAAGAGAAGTTCATTTTATTTGAATGGTAGAAAGATATTGTGTTTGTCTTACATCATCACAGAGCTCCTCCAAAGTTTACCAAATTCAAAGCAAGGTTTGTAAAGCTGAAATCATTAATATATTGCATTTTAAATAATAATTTGTATTGGAAATATACTGGTGGAATCCTTTTAAATTGTTTTCTGGAAGAAGCTGAAAAGGTCATTTAAGAGTTTCACAAGGGAGATTATGGAGGACACCACTATTGGAAAGCTATAGCAAACAAAATACTCAGATCATGTTACTATTGGCCCACCATGTTTAAGGATGTCTTCAAGAATATTTCTTCTTGCCATGAATGTCAAATTTTTTATGGTAAGAAAAATTTGATTCCTTTACATTTGATGCAAATATATGTTGAGGCGCCTATCCAAAAACAGGGATTGGATTTTATTGGTGAAATACACCCAACATCTTCAGGGAAGCATCGTTGTATTTTAACAACCATGGATTATTTCACTAAATGGATCGAAGCAACAAGGCAGGCCACTGACTCAGTCATCATTCAGTTCTTGGAGAACAACATTTTGTCCAAGTTTGGTTGTCCTATGAATATTATTGCTGACAATTCACAAGCTTTTAAATCCAAAAAATTAATTATCTTTTGTCATTAGTATCATATAAAACTTGGACATTCAACAACCTATTACCCCCAAGGTAATGGCCTTGCAGAATCCTCTAATAAAAGTATTGTGAGAATTATCAAAAAGGTGCTGCAGGAAAACAAGAGATCATGGCATATGAAATTGAATTATTCTCTTTGGGATCATAGGGTATGTACAAAGTGATCCATTGGTACATCACCTTATGAATTAGTGTATGGAATTGAAGCAATTTTTCCTACCTACTTGGGAGTTCCTATATTGAAGCTGCTACAAGGACTTGAAGAGAAGCCCAATGCCATTCAGAGGAGGATTAGCCAGCTCATAGCTTTACAAGAAAAAAGAGAGGAGGTATACAACAACCATTAGCAATCATAGAAGAGAGTGAAGAAAACATTCGAAAGAAATGTTGAAGAAGAAAATTTCTAGATTCAAGATGTAGTTTTGAAGTGGGAAGCCAAAATTGAGGAAAAGGGGAAGCATGGAAAGTTTGAAAATATCTGGAAGGGACCATTTTTGGTAGCTACATATCATGGCAACAATACTTATCTACTTCAACAAATGGATGCACAACTTTGTGTTGGAGGACCTGTCAATGATAGGCTTCTAAAGCACTACTACTCCTATATTTTACAGAATATCCACTCCATTGTATATATTTCATTGTGTTATGTTGTTCTCCTAATGAAGATAGGCTACTCATCAAACTTGAGCCTGAGGAGAAGGCTATAATAGTTTGGAGAAGGCTTTGTGGATTTTAAAAGTTTTTATTTTCAGTAGATATGGCACTGGAACTACTAGTTCTTTATTGTACCACAAGGGTACACCATCCCCAGTGGAGCCACTCTTAACATCCATAACCTTTTAGTTTGTTAAACATGTCAATTTTGTAAGTATATTGGTTAGGGTCTAATAAAAATCATGAAATGATAATTTTTATGATATGGTGTGAGTTTTTAGGTTACCTTAAGTTGTTAGGGGATGCATTTAAGTCATGTCAAAGGGAAAAATACGAATTCCATACTCAAACATATAAAACTTGTCAAATTTGGCAACCTATCAGAGTTTTCCTGAGTTTGTAGCGTATTTAGTGCAAATTTAAAATATTTTGTTGCAAAATCACCTAATATTTCCACAACTAATCTGACACTTGTTAAACTTAATTCACTACATATTTCTATTTTCCTACAACGGTCTCCGCAAATTGATGAGTTTTCAAATTATGAGTGGTTTGAGGTCATTCTGGTCATGCTAGGGTCATCATTAAAGGATTTGAGCATGTTTTGTCATTAATCATCGTCCTAATTTTATGAATTTCATATAATTATGTTTCCTTATTTAGCTTTCATTCCCTATGTTTTTTCTGCCATCCTTGTAAGATGCTACTCAAACAACTCGATGTCTGTTATCCTTTTAGAGTCTAGGTGTTGTCATACAAGCCTTGTAATCCCATACAGCTTGTTGTCATCAAGTCCTAACTGTGCGGGTGTGAGTTTCTAAAAGAAGCCAGCGCTGCAAACACAAGAAGATGGCTACGTAGAGGAAGAAAAATAAAGGAGGCCTACCATTCATATATGAGCATATAAATCCAAAATTAATCATGGAAGATTCCAGTTTCATGGAGGATTTCACAAAAGCACAGTGCATGCAGTTCTTCCAAAGACTACAGGGTCATCATATACAGGTTTCACAGGATTTTGCACTGAATTTCAAGGGAACCTCTACAAAGGTGGGTATCCTTCATTTACTAGTTTCACCTGATAGCATTTTCCAAGAAACATGAATCCCCAGGACAAGAGAAGAGTGGTTTAAAGCTATGGAGTTCAATTTACCAATTTTTGATGATTTTCTGAAACCTGAGCATGTAGGGATAAATATGACTGTAGGGATTCCTAGAACTTGTCTCAAAGACAACTATTCTAAACTATTGATGGTGATACATAAGTACTTTACCTGCGAGGGTAGGTTTCAAACAAATTACCTATATCATTTCAAGTTGTTGCTTCATTTTATAGGTAAAAAACTAATGGATATCCCTTTATATCTTTTTAGAAGTCTTGGAAAAATGTCAGATAAGGTGCAGGCCAGGCCTGAAAGAAGTGAAACGTCCATTTTTCACCATGGATTAATCAAATTGCTAGTGCTGGAAGAAATGAACAAATTGAACAGAGATTTGGCAACATTTTTTTTTATGAGTGGCTATGAAATAGATGCTCCAACTCCAAAGAAGACTCCTAAATCCAAGACTGTTACTCCTAGACAAGAGATGGATACCATTGCAGAGACATAAGGTGATTATCAAGAAGGTTTGCAACCTTCAACTGAACCTATGGAGATAGAGACTGAATTCATTGAGGAGGCAACACCTCAACCAACATCTAGCAAGCATATTATAGAGCCTGCTACAATCAACAAGTCCAAACCTGCTACAAAAAGGCCTAAGGGAAGCACACAGGAATCCACTGGAGGTAAAGGTAGGCTTGAAGATATTTTACAGGCAATAGACATTGCGGAGACTCATGTGGTGAAACTGGTAGAGGTAAAGGGATCCAAAACTAAAAATAAGGGTCTCACTGCTAAGAAGTTAGATTTCTCTACTGAAGATTCAGATTTTCTGTTTAAACCTAGAAAACCTCTCACCAGATCACAGAGAGTTGAGGTTGTTAAAGACGACAGCAAGCAGCAGAAGAAAGATAAAGGAAAAAATCCATTGGTGGAAGAAATCATAGATTTGTTACATACTAAGACAAACATTACTAAGGAAAAGAAAGGTAAATCCAAAAGGAAAGTTCAGAATAAGTCTAAGGTAGATTTACTGAAATAATAGCTCAAAGATGAAGAATAAATTGGCAAACATAGGGAAGGTAAAGAAAAGGTCATGGATAAAACTGAAGAGGAGCTTCTTAAAGAACAAATAAGGGAGGCTAGAGAAGAGTTGATTGAAACAAAGATGGAGTTGAATAAATACAAACAAGATATATAGTTGATAGATGAGATGTAAAAGAGAGTAGCCGATTGGGTCACCTTTTTTGAAGAAGCCCTTGCAAAGGCCAAGAAATTGCTGAAAAGAACCCAACCTTGGCGCATCATGATGAAAAACACAAGGAAAATTAACTTATGGTTGCAGGAAGAAAGGAATAATCTTAAGAGACAAGTCAAATAATTGAAGGAACAAATGGAAATGGTGAAAGTTGAATTAGAGAAGAAGGGTTTGAAAATGAAGATTGTAGAGGAACCTATTGAAGTTACTCATGAAGAACCTGCTGCTAAATGAAGAGGTAATAATGAAAAACATATATTTTTTGTCCTTTTTCACCATATCTCACTTTCAAGTACACTCATGAACCTTTTCTAGGCTGGAAATCAAATTTTTTTGAAGTCTATGGACAATTAGGCAATTCCGCAGCATGTCCCAGGCTTGAAGCCCAACTTTTGCTGCAGAATTGTTGAAGATGTCTTTTTGGTTCAAAACCACCAATTTTGACTTTGTTGAGGAGATCTAAGGCTTGTATTTAAATTTTGAGACCACTCAACACCATCCATTGCTCAGAAGTAGTAGGTGTATATCACAAGTGGCCTAAATTGCTTTGCTGCAAAATCGCACTGCAAAAGTGCTTAAAAAAATTTGTTTTTGCAGCAAAGTAAGTTTTTGGAAATGGCCGAAGGATAAAGAGGTTCTTTAAAGGTTATTTTCCATATGAAATGTAAAAGAGTATCAGAGGATATATTTTATAAATGTAAACACTTATCATGGTTTGGAGATGCCAACTCATCATGCTACAACATCATCAACATGATAGCTCCCCAAAAATAGGAAGAATAGTTTCATGAAGACAGTGAGGGTATTTATGTTTTGATTGTGGTCAGTGTTTTTGAAGCACATGATTCCTTTCGATGTAGTTGGGTTATAATTTATATAAATATGTTATAAATAGGTGGTTGATTTATGTTTGGACTCTAACTCATAAGTTATTAGGTGCCAGTTTCTAATTCCAAATACCTAGTTTATGGTTAGACTAGGTGGCAACAAAAGAACTTAATGATCTAGCCATTTGGCAGATTTGATGTAAAGATGGGATGCCTATTAATAGGTAGTATTTTGATGAATGAATGGTTGGAGAATATTGTATTACACTTCTATTTTGTAAAATATTTCATATTCAATAATATACAACAGATATTTTTCCTTCTTCACTTGAGATTCGGATGAGTTTTTAATGAGTTATATGTCTTATATCTTTCATGTTTAATATCTGCAATTAGTTTATGTCTAATTAATCATAACTCATGGAACCATGCCCTGATTTCCTTTAGATGTTAAACTATTGTTTCTTCCTGTGTTGTGTATGTGTACCATATTTTCATTGAAAATTCCATTTGGCTCAGTTTCCACAAGAAGGATTATTTCATTAAATTTTCTGATGTTGACTCCATTAGCCCAATGGTAGAAATTACTTTAAATTTTCAACCTGCAATCAATCACAATCAAGTTACAATCATAGAGTTATCCATCTAATAGATTTTTCATTGAAAATCATAGGTTACCTTGAGAGAGCCCTCTCAGACTGAAGAGGCTAATCTTTAGTTATAAGTTGTTTGAAACAGTTACTCTAATTTGTTTGGTGGAGCAGCCCATTAGTGCCAATTTAGAGATAACACAAGGGATGTACTATGGGGAAGTATGCAAAGGCCATTTTTCATGAGAAGGAGAACCGAGCTTTGGAAATCCTTGAGAGGTTTCACTCAGACGTGTGTGCATCATTCTCTACTACTTCGACAGCAAAGCATCAGTAATATGTGATATTTGTTGATGATTTTTCTAGAATGTGTTGGATCTACTTCATGCAGAAGAAAGATAAGGCATTCTCAAAATTTCTTGAGTTCAAAGCACTGGTGGAGAAAGACACGGGGAAGCATGTGAAGGCTCTTAGGAGCGAAAATGGTGGTGAGTAAATCTCTAATTAATTCAATAACTTTTGTATAAAAGAAGGAATTCAGAGAGAGTTGATTGCACCTCATAACACACAGTAGAATGGGGTTGCAGAAATAAAGAATAGAATAATTGTGGGTGCAACACGAGCGATGTTGCATGATCAGGGCCTATCATTGCATTTATGGGTAGAGGCATGCAACACAACGATATTTATGCAAAATTGTTGTCCTCATTGGATACTTGGCATGAGTACACCAGAAGAGGCTTTACTGGTAAGAAACCTGATGTTTCGCATTTTAATATTTTTGGCTCATCTTTTTATGTGCATGTGAACAAAGACTCCAGGAAGAAGCTCAAACTAACAACTGAAATTGGGATATTTATGGGGTACACTCATACTCCCCACAACTATTGGGTGTCTTTTCCAAATAGCAGAATGACTGTTGTGAGATGAGATATAAAATTTGATGATGAGAAAGCCATGCGATTGTTCCTTGAGAGGGATTTGGCTTTACATGCAGAGGAGGAAATCTTGGTTCCAAAGAATGAACCTCAAGATGTAGAGTAGCCACATGTGGAGGATCATGGAGTGGAAAAAAAAAATCATGTAGATCCATACACCAAAAATGGTAGAAGGCACACCACATTATTTGATAGATTTAGACTTGATGCGGAAGAGAATGTAGGAGTCCCTACTTCACTGCGCAGACAAAGACAATCTTCATACATGTTTACTAGATACATGGCTCTTATGAGCAAGTGTATTGTGAAAGAACCATCTTCCTTTGAGGAAGCAGTGCAACAACCAATTTGGGTTGACACTATGGTAGAGGAGTATGACTCCATCATCAAGAAAAATGCATGGGAAGTTGTCCCAATTTCGGTCAGAAAATCAGTGGTTGGATCTAGAAGGATCTATAAGGTGAAGCAAGAAGTGGATGGGAGTGTGGAGAAGTACAAGGCCAAATTTGTGGCTCGAGGATTCTCACAGGTTGAGGGTATTGACTATGAGGAGACTTTCGCACCAGTCGTGAAGTACTCTTCCATTAGATCTATCCTTGCACTCTCAACGTAGATGGGGTGGCGCATTCATCAGATGGATGTGAAAACTATGTTTCTCAATGGAGTTATTGAGGAAGAAGTGTACATAGAGTAGCCAGAAGGTTTTGAAATATTTGACAGTGAGTCGCATGTGTGTCGACTCAAGAGAGAATTGTATGGGCTGAAGCAAGCACCTCGTGCTTGGTACACTCAGATTGACAAATATTTCACTGGGTTGGGCTTCATCAAAAGTGAAGCAGATGAAAACTTGTACCAGATTGTGGTTGATGGTAAGATCTTGGTTATCTTACTTTATGTTGATGATCTAATTTTGACAGGTGATGAGTAGTTGATAACTTCATGCAAGGAGGATATTGCAATGGAGTTCAAAATTAAGGACATGGGACTCCTTCACTATTTCCTTGGTTTGGAAATATGGCAGCAGGATGGTGAACTTTTTGTTTCTCAAGGCAAGTATGCCAAAGAGATACTGGGTAAGTTCACATGGAGAGTTGTAAACCCATGGACACTCATCTTCCAAGAATTTGGAGGAAAGAGTATTCTACTTCAAGGGAAGTAGTGGACACTTCTGTCTATAGGCAGCTAGTGGGTTCACTAAGTCAAGCTATGATTAAGCAGACCAAGCTATTTTGGAAGGCGGGGAAGCATTTCTTGAGATATCTCAGGGGAATTACAAAGTATTGATTATCATACATATGAACAGAGGGAGTGAAGCTTCAAGGCTTCACCGATGCAGATTGGGTAGGCAATCCATCAAATAGAAAGAGCACATCAGAAGGGTTCTTTAGCATGGTATCGACATCGGTTTCTTGGTACAACAGTAAGCAACGATTTTTGGCACTCATTTCAGCCAAGGCAAAGTACATGGAAGAAATTCAAGCTACATGTGAGGCCATATGGATGAGAAAGATCCTGGTTGGTTTGTTTGGTTCTCAGATGGATCCGACAGTGATACATTGTAATAACCAAATTTGCATTAAACTCTTGGTTAATCTGGTATTCCATGATAGGTCCAAGCACATAGACATCCGGTACCACAATCTTAGAGATTGTTTTCAAAGGCACATTATGTTACTTCAGTACATTTCCACGAAGGGTCAAGATGCAGATATTCTATCGAAGGCGCTTGCCAGGAGAAAATTTGAATACCATAGAGGGAGGATCGGGATGACAGATAATCCATTTCTTATTGAGAGGGAGTTTTGAAGTACAAAAAGAAATTGCAGCACACACACTAGAATGGGACCAACATGTACTAGCGATACATTATTGTGAAGGCCAATTTAATTAATTAAATTGGTGCAGTGTTTAATTTAATTTTCGCTTAATTAAATTGGACAATAAAATGTAATCTTATCTCATGATCGCTTGTAATATTTAAATGAGCGTGATAAAATCAATTAGCTCATGTATTTCGAGTTGAGGGTGGTTGGTGAGGCATGCAGAGTAACTCTATTAGATATGGAGTTCGAATTGCAGTTGGTGCATTATTTTAATGCCTGAGTAATCAATTAACTCAGTAAGGTGAGTTAGAGTCAGTTGAACTAGTTGTAACTATTTGTTGCACTAGTGAGAGATCAAGTGAATTAAATATTATTTAATTCAAAATCAGTGATCTTCCATGCAACTAATGATTTACTATTAATAGTTGCATGCATGTCATTTCCAGTGGAGACCCTGTTGAGACAAAGGTTAAAGGGATGTTAACTATCAATTGTGTAATTAGTAGGTTGCCCACATGCAACCAGAAATCCATTGGATTTCCCATGATCCTTGCGTAGCTTTGGAAGGCCAAAATTCCTAAAGAAAAGGGATTGCATTCATCAGGAATTGCACAAGCAAGGTAGGTTGTTTGGAGGCTGATAATTGGCTAAGTGTTGGTCAATTTTGTCTAGGACAGTGTGAGACAGTTGTGAGAGTGCATGAGACTTTTGTGAGAAGAGTGAATTGTAATTTTTTCATGTTTCCTTGGTGAAAATACAATATAATATAGAGGGTTTTTGAGCAGCAATCTTTCCCTGGGAAATTATCTGTGTTGTGTTTTGATTTGATTCCTTCTTTGCTTAATGTGATTGGTGATTGTGTTTAATTTCCGCAATTGATTTGTAGAAGGATTCAATGTCTAGCCTTAGTACATTGTTAGATCGGATTTAATCCATTGATATACATATGTTTGTATAATTTCTATAGTTGGTGATGCATGAAGAGTGATTCTATTAGTTATGGAGTTCGAGTTGCAGTTAGTGCATTAGTTTAATGCATGAGAAATCATTTAACTCAATTTATTGAGTTAAAGTCACTTGAACTAGTTGTAAATGTTTGTTGCACTAGTGAGATTTCAAGTGAATTAAATCATATTTAATTCACATGCAGTGATATTCCATGCAACTGATGATTTACTATTAATAGTTGCATGCTTTTCAGTTCGAGTGGAGACTCAGTTGAGACAAAGGTTAAAGGGATGTTAACTATCAGTTGCATCATTAGTAGGTTGTCTGCATGCATCAAGACAACCATTGGATTTCCCATGAGCATTGTGCATTTTTGGAAGGTTGAAATTCATAAATAATAGGGATTTCATTCCACATGAATTGCGCAAGCAAGGTAGGCTAATTAGAGGCTGAAAATTGTCTAAGTTTTGGTCGATTTTGTCTAGATCAGTGTGAGATAGTTGTGAGAGTGCAGGAGATGCTTGTGAGAAGAGTGCATTGTGATTGTTTTATGATTCCATGATGAACATACAATAGAAGATAGAGGGGTTTTGAGTAGTAAGCTTTCCCTGGGAAAATATCCGTGTAGTGGTTTGATTTGATTCTTTCTTTACTTGTTGTGATGGGCGATCGTGTTTATTTTCCACAATTAATTTGTAGAAGGATTTAGAATCTTGCTTTAGTAGATTGCATGATCGGATTGAATCCATTGATATACATAATGTTTATATAATTTCTACATGGTACCAGAGCACAGGAAATCACTATAGTGGAGAATAAATTGAGTTTGTGACTGAATAACATTCGAAGTTGCAAAATTATTCTTGGTGCGACAGGTGGATCAGGATAAAGATGGATCAATGGCTTGAGATTGGAGCATGCACTCGAGGTCAGTTCTAATTATATTCCGTGGAAAGACAGGATGGAGGAAATTTTGGAGGAAAATGGGTTGAAATAATTCATTGATGATAACATTCCCAAACTCGTTGCAATGGATAACACAAATCTTGATGATTGGAAAAATAAGGTTGCAAAGGCGAGGAGGATCTTATTGGAGGGAGTACAAGACCACATTGTCTCAAGTCTCCATTGAAAAGAGACTCCATATGCAATTTGGAAGGCTTTGAAAAATCTGTTTCAGAGCATCAGTGATCATTGAAAATTGGCACTAAAGGACAAGCTCAGGAAAATAAAAATGGAGAAAGGCGACACTATTCCTAAATATTTAGCCAAGTTTTTCCAATGTAAATATGAGCTTGGGAATGTCAGAATTACTGTCGCGGAGGATGACTTGGTGAGCCTAGATATTCTAGGCCTTCCCAAGAGTTGGCATAGTTATCAGAACTTTTTCAATGGGAGGGAGAAGCTACCAGATTGGGAATGACTTTGGTCAGATTTGGTGCAAGAAGAATTCGAGCGGAATACTAGGGATGGATCTTCATCTAAGAAAAATGATGAAGAAAATTTATCTTTGGCTACTAAGGAGAAGAAGGGGAAAGGAAAGAAACCTTATTCCAAATCTGAGTCTAGCAAAGAAGGAAAGAAGTGCGACATGTCCAGAGTGAATTATTTTCACTGTCACGAGCATGGACATTATGCCACTAATTGCCCACAAAATAAGAAGAACAAGAAGGCTTCAGTATCTACAGCTGGTGAGGCTTTGGCCTCACAATTTGAGTTGGAATTATTTCTCATCGCATGCATGGTTTCAAGTGCGATGGGATCAGTGTGGTACTTGGATAGTGGTGCATATTTCCACATGACAGGAGACAAAGAAATTTTTAGTAGCTTAGAGGAGAAGGACCTTCAAATGCATATCGAAATGGGTGATGATGGGCAGTAAAGTGCTACAGGGATTGGTACAGTTACCTTCTAGAGACAGTCAGGTAAACCCTTCTTATTAAAAGATGTAATGTATGTACCATGCTTGAAAAAGAATGTAGTTTCAGTCGCAATGTTGGAGGATAGAGGCTATGATGTCATTTTCAGTGAAGGGAAAGCTTTCCTTCGACACAAAGCCATAGGACAAGCCAAGAAGATTGAGATTAATGTGAAGAATATATATAAACTTGATGTATATGGTTGTGCAACATTGATGGGTAAGGAAGACAAAGTGGTGAGTCTGGATGAGGGAGAGTCATGGCAAAGGAGATTGGGTCATCTACACCACGGAGCCTTGAAGTTCATGCAACAGATTTCTACGGGACATCCCAAGGGTACTTTTGTGCAGATAGACACATGAAAGGGATGTATTATGGGGAAGTATGCAAAGGCCACTTTTCACGAGAAGGAGAACTGAGCTTCGGAAATACTTGAGAGATTTCACTCATACATGTGTGGACCATTCTATACAACTTCGACTGCAAAGAATAGGTATTATGTGATCTTTGTTGATGATTTTTCTAGAAAGTGCTGGATCTACTTCATGCAGAAGAAAGATTAGACATTCTAAAAATTCTATGAGTTCAAAGCAATAGTGGAGAAAGAAAAGGGGAAGCATGTGAAGGCTCTTTGGAGCGAAAATGGTGATGATTATATCTCCAATGAATTCAAGAACTTCTGTAGCAAATAAGGAATTCAGAGAGAGTTGATTGTGCCTCATTACCCACAACATAATGGGGTCACAGAAAGAAAGAACAGAAAAATTGTGGGTGCAACACAAGCGATGTTGCATGATCAGGCCCTACCTTTGCATCTGTGGGCAGAGGCATGCAAAACAACGGTATTTGTTCAAAACCATAGTCCTCATCGGATACTTGGAATAAGTACACCAGAGGAGGCTTTTTCTGGTAAGAAACTTGATGTTTCATATTTTAAATTTTTTGGCTCATCTATCTATTGCAATGTGACAAAATATTTCAGGAAGAAGCTCAAACCAACAACTAAGATTGGGATATTTGTGGGGTACACTGATACTCCCCAAAACTATCGTGTGTATTTTCCAAACAATAGGATGACTGTTGTGAGACGAGATATAAAATTTGATGAGGAGAAAGAAATGTGATTGTCCCTTGAGAGGGAGCTGGATTTTCATGCAGATGAGGAACTCTTGGTTCCAAGGAATGAACCTCAAGATGTGGAGCAGCCACATGCGAAGGATCATGGAGTGGCAGAAAACACTCATGCAGATCCATGCACCAGACTTGGTAGAAGGCACACCATAGACACTGATAGATTGAGACTTGATGTGGCAGAGCATGTAGGAGCACCTACTTCACTGTGCAAACAGAGATAGTATCTAGACAGTTTTACTGGATACATGGCTCTTATGAGAAATTGTATTGTGACAGAACCAACTTCCTTTGAGGAAGCAGTGTAGCAACCAATTTGGGTTGACGCTATGGTTGAGGAGTATGACTCCATGGTTAAGAAAAGTGCATGGGAATTTGTCCCAAGACTAGTCAAAAAAATAGTGGTTGGATCTAGATGGATCTATAAGGTGAAGCAGGCAGCATATGGGAGTGTGGAGAAGTACAAGTCTAGATTTGTATCGCAGGGATTCTCACAAGTTGAAGGGATTGAATATGAGGATACTTTTGTACTGGTTGTGAGATACTCATCGATTAGATCTATCCTTACACTCTCAGTGCAGATGGGTGGCAGATACATCAGATGGATGTGAAGACTGCGTTTCTCAATGGAGTTATTGAGGACTAAGTGTACATAGAGAAGGCAGTTAGTTTTGAGATATTTGAAAGTGAGTCACATGTGTGCCGACTCAAGAGAGCATTGTATGGGCTGAAGAAAACACCTCATGCTTGGTACATTAGAATTGAAAGTTATTACACCAGGTTGGTCTTCACTGGAATTGAAGTGGATGGGAACCTGTACCAGATTGTGGTTGATGGTAAGCTCTTGATTATCATACTTAATGTTGATGATGTAATTTTGGATGTTGTTGTTTACAGGCAGCTAGTGGGTTCACTGATGTACTTAGTGAACACCCAACCAGAAATTTGCTACACAGTTAAACAGTTGAGTCAAGCTATGGTTAAGCCAACCAAGTTATTTTGGAAGGCAGGGAAGCATGTCTTGAGATATATTAGGGGCACTACAAAGTATGGATTATGGTATGGACGAATAGAGGGAGTGAATCTTCAAGGCTTCACCAATGCAGATTGTACAAGAAATCCATTAGACAGAAAGAGCACATCAGGAGGAATCTTCAGCATAGGATCGATGGAAATTTCTTGGTATAGCAGGAAGCAACGATCTGTGTTGCTTGGTTCAACAGAGGTAGAGTACATGGCAGCAAGTGTGGCTGCATGTGAGGCCATCTAGATGAGAAATATTTTGGTTGGTTTGTTTGGTTCTTAGATGGATCCAATGGAGATACATTGTGATAACCAGAGTTGCATTAAACTCTCAATTAATCCGATATTCCATGATAGATCCAAGCACATAGACATCTGGTACCACCATCTCAGAGATTGTGTTCAGAGGCGCATTATGTTACTTTAGTACATTCCCACGGAAGATCAAGATGTAGATATTCTGACGAAGGTGCTCGCTAGGAGAAAATTAGAATATCATAGAGGCAAGATCAGGGTGGAAGATAATTCCTTTCTTGTTGAGAAGGAGTTTTGAAAATTCAACTAGAAATGTGTGTCTAATTTAATTTTCCCTTAATTAAATTGGACAATAAAATGTAATCTTATCTCATAATTACTTATAATAGTTAACTAAGTATGATAAACTCAGTTAGCTCATGAATTTCGAGTTGAGGGTGGTTGGTGAGGCATGCAGAGTGATTCTATTAGTTATGGATTTCGAGTTGCAGTTAGTGCATTAGTTTAATGCATGAGAAATTAGTTAACTCAATTTATTGAGTTAAATTCAATTGAACTAGTTGTAACTGTTTGTTGCATTAGTGAGAGATCAAGTGAATTAAATCAGATTTAATTCACATGCAGTGATCTTCCATGCAACTGATGATTTACTATTAATAGCTACATGCATGTCAGTCCAGTGGAGACCCAGTCGAGACAAAGGTTAAAGGGATGTTAACTATCACTTGTATCATTAGTACGTTGCCCACATGCAACAAGACAACCATTGGATTTCCCATGAGCATTGCGTAGTTTTGGAAGGATGAAATTCCTAAAGAATAAGGATTGCATTCCACATGAATTGTGCAAGCAAGGAAGGCTAATTAGAGGTTGAAAATTGGCTTTGTGTTGGTCGATTTTGTCTAGGTCAGTGTGAGATAGTTGTGAGAGTGCAGGAGACTCTTGTGAGAAGATTGCATTGTAATTGTTTCATGATTCCATGGTGAATATACAATAGAGGATAGAGGGGTTTTGAGTAGTAATATTTCCCTGGGAAAATACTTTTGTTATGGTTTGATTTTTTTCTTTATTTACTTGTTTTGATTGGTCATCGTGTTTATTTTCCGCAATTGATTTGTAGAAGGATTCAATATCTTGCTTTAGTAAATCGCATGATCAGATTGAATCCACTGATATACATATGTTTATAATTTCTACAGTATGTTTCTCATTTGTTCTGGATGATCTATGTTGTGTCATCAAGTGTTCTAAGTGTGTGATTGTAATCAATTCTTTTCATTTTTCACATCAGTTTCATAGATCCCACACTTAGTCAAATTTGTAAAACTTCTCGACCGAGAAACCTAGCCTCATACAGCCCTCAAGAACTATGTATTGCGCAGTCTCATCCCTAAAGCAATGACCTTATCTCTTGGAACTATACAATTCACAGTCTCTACCTCCCAGAACTGCACATTTGGAAAACCTCAGTCTTCAAGCCCAGTCTGTGAGTCCCGGAACTGTGCAATCTTTCTCTCCAACCTAGCAAGCACTGTGAATTCTGCAGTCTCAGTCCTCAAGCCTAAAACTTGAGCTCCTAAATTATGAAACTTCACAATCACCTATGTTACAACATTTTGTCACCGTCCCTGCAATCCCCCGTCCTGCACATTGGAGGGCTATTCCCATGACCTGTGAGCAGTGACATGACCTGAAACCACTTTCATGGCATCCCCTTGCATAAGGATAAACATTTCCCTGAAGAACGTTTCCTCTAAAAAATCCTAAAAACAGATCTTTTTTCCTTGGCGCGACTAGCCAGTTCAGCCCTCGCGCCAATGGGGGAAATCCACCATAGAGGGTGCGCCAGCTGGCACTCTTTCCCTGTGTCTCACTCGCGCTAAGCTTAATAAGGGATGTTTTTTAAAAATAAATGGCGGAATTTTGATTCCAAAAAATTCCTGAACGAGTCACCAAAAGGAGTTGGGTGGTTTGGCTCCGGATCTCCATGTATGGGAAGTGGTTTTCCACCTATCATGGAAGCTTCCTTAGAGATAGGGCCAATCCCATGATTATAGGGATCCCAACTCCTCTTTCCCCATCTACAAAATCTTGCCTTATCCCTTATCAAGCTAGCTAAACTTGTAGGAAGGAAACTATAGCCAGACAGTTGTTGAGAGCCAAGCCGAAGAGAGAGAGTTTCGTCCCATTTCCGACAGGCTTTGTTGAGACGTGCTCCGCTGTCTGCCATGCTAAAGGAAGATCAAGCGTCAGAGCTTTGGGTTGTATATTTCCTTTGTTATTTTAATGATAAGCGACTTTGATTATGGTTCCATTCATGTGTCTATTTATTTACACAATGAATTATATCCTCTCTGACTGATGTATGGTTACATGCTTTAGATTTTACGTTGTATGTCGTTGTTTACTTGCATGTGTGCAGGTGTTCGGACGTGTCAAGCGGAAGGATCGTGATCTGCCAAGCGAGGGACGGGAAGCATCATCCTTTCTTCAACGACCACTGCATAGGATTTGAGTGATCCAGATTTATGCAGGAACGCAACAGAATAAACATATAAACATAAATACAGAGATGCAGCGGAAATAACACTTCATTTCATTAATATCAACGAACTGAATTTTGCTTACAGACAGAATGGAAATAAAACTAGCTAGGGCGCTGGTAGCTATCTCTGAGAAGAGATGTGGAGGCTACAGGCCTCTGAACTGTGTTACAATGAGGCTCGAGGGCCTATTTATCATTTAGAAACAATGGGAAATCCTAAACAGCCAAAACCCTAACCCTAGAGATGAAGCGCCAAAACTATGGGCCCCATTTGGGTAAATTGGTGTTTCAACTTCCCAGGGACGTAACTTTGGCATACTATCTCCGTTTGACGCACATGATACATCATTAGAAAGCTCTATCCGAGAATACAAATTTAGAATGTGAGCATAGGTCCATGGACCCATGTTGCCTCTCCCCTGACTGCTGTTAGGGGGCTTCACCAACTGGCCAATGAGGCCAAATCACAAATAGTAACTGGCCAAATCGAATTGAAAAGCAGACATTTAAGGCTCCAAGTGTGAATAGGCAAGGACCCTGCCAACCACCTGACACACCCCCGAGGAAGGAATGATTCCATTGCAAAGTGAAGTTCATCATGAGATGAGGAACATTTACTTGGTTCTATCCTGGTAAGGTCCACTCCTGGTGCACATTTCACGCCTGACAACCCGATATAGTTGGATCTTCTGCTGGCGAGTGTTCTTTATTTGCATGTCCATGATGCAATCTGTGGTGGCCTGTTCCATGCAGTCTGGATTTAACTCAGTTGGTGTGAGTTGTTCCGCAATGTCCGAGGTGTCCAGTAGAGGTGGGAAGTAAGGACGAAGGCGATCCACATTGAAGACTGGGTGCAGACCAAGGAATGGTGGAATACTGAGCTCGAATGCATTGTTCCCTACAGCTTTGGTGATGGTGTACGGCCCGTATCGGAGCGGGCGAAGCTTGCGGTGGGGTCCAGTGAGGCGCTCCTTCTGCAAATGTAGCCATACTTTGTCACCCACCTGGAAGTTGTGTGGCACCCTGTGTTGATCATGGCGTTGCTTGTACTTGGCATTGGCTCTGTCCAATATATCATGAACCTGTTGGCGGATGTGTTGAATGCGCTCGATGAAGCTATTGGCTTTGTCAACTTCAGACTGGACATGAGCTGAATTGGCCTGAGCAGCTGCAAATGGCATGGCTACATCAATGGGACATAGTGGCTGGAATCCCAAGCCCACCTGAAAGGGGCTATGGCCGATTGAACTATGGAGAGCCCGATTATAACTATGTTGTACATAAGGGAGGCTCTCGTCCCATGTGCGTGGATGCTTTGAATTGTACATGCGCAGAATGTGTACAATCATTCTGTTGGACGACCTCTGTCTGGCCATCTGTTTGGGGATGGAAATTTGTGGACTTGGTGAGCTTGGTATCCAACATTGACCAGAGGCTGGACCAAAATTTGTTGAGGAACCTGCTATCCCGATCTGATATGATAGACTGTGGGATCCCAAAGTGCACCCACACTCGTTCAAAGAAGAGTTTAGCAGTGGCTTCTGCTGTGATATTCTTCTTGCAGGCCGCCATAATGGCCATCTTAGAGAATCTGTCGATGACCACAAAAACACAGTCATTTCCCTGCTTAGTAGAAGGCAGGCCCGACATGTAATCCATGGAGATGGATTCCCAAGGTCGACTAGGGGTAGGTAGAGGAGTATATAGACCTTGCTTCTTGATGGTCGGTTTGGCAATGGCACAAGCAGTGCAGGATCTGATGTGCTTCTCGACATCCTTTCGAAGGTTCGGCCAATAGAAATACTTCTGCAGGATTGCTACTGTTTTCTCGACCCCGAAATGCCCAGCGACTCGACTATAGTGTGCTTCCCATATCATCTTGGCACGCTCGCTTGAAGGAACACAAACGTGTCCCATGTGACATAAAAGTTCATCTTGGAGGTGAAAATTTGGAACTTGTGTACCCCCGAGGAGTGCCTTGTAAGTTTGGCCGAATTCTGGGTCACTCTCATAGAGAAGCGGCCAATCAGAAGTCTCGTGCCCACAAGCGTTGAGTACAGTGGTGAGCGCCACGATCGGTGGTCGGCTGAGGCAATCTGCAACATGATTGGTGCTACCCTTCTTATTCTTGATGTTCAAATGAAACTGTTGCAGATATGTAGACCACTTCTGATGGCGATCATTCTGCAACTTCCCTTGTGTCTGTATGAACTGCAGGGGCCTGTGGTCTGTATGGATGATTGTTTCCTTCCCCAAAATGTAATGCTTCCATTGTCGACAAGCTTGCATAATGGAGTACATTTCTTTGTCATATGTGGGGTACTTGCGAACTGTGTCAGACAATGTTTCACTGTGAAATGCCACTGGATGTCCCTGTTGAGTAAGAACTGCCCCAATAGCATAGTCAGAGGCATCTGTCTCGATCTCAAATGGATGTTGCAAGTCTGGTAAAGTGAGCACTGGGGCAGAACAGAGGCGGTTTTTCAGTTCTATGAACGCCTTCTGTTGAGGTTCCGACCAAAAAAATTTTGCTCTCGCTCCTCCCTTGGTGACTTGACTCAAGGGCCAAGTGATATGAGAGAATCCCAGCACGAACCTCCGATAGAAATTAGCAAGACCCAGAAAGCTGCGAAGCTCTGTTATAGTGGTTGGGGCTGGCCAATCCCGAATGACTTGGATCTTGGCTGGATCCACATGCACCCCCCTTTCATCAATAATGTATTCCAGATATTGAACCTGGGTCATGCCAAAAGTGCACTTCTCCAAATTGGCACACAACTTGTGTTGCCGCAGTGTTTGGAGGACTTGTCGGATGTGGTGAAGGTGCTCTTCCCAAGTCTGGCTGAAGATCAGAATATCATCCAAGTACACCACTACAAATGAGTTGGTGAATAGCCGCAAGATGTCATCCATCATCCTCATGAAGGTGGCGGGAGCATTCGTCAACCCGAAAGGCATGACCAGCCATTCGAAAAGGCCTTCCTTGGCTTTGAAGGCAATCTTCCACACATCGGAGGGTTCAATTGGTACCTGGTGATACCCAGACTTCAGGTCGATCTTGCTGAAATATTTTGCACCTTTGAGTTGGTCCAGAAGGTCATCAATCCATGGGATTGGGTACCTATTTCGGACAGTGATCTTGTTCAGCGCTCGATAGTCAATACGAAGTCTCCACGTCCCATCCTTCTTCTGTACCAACACGATCGGGCTCCCACAGGGTGATGAACTTGGTCTGATGTGACCTTTCCGCAACAGCTCCTGAATCTGCCTCTTGATTTCATCATTCTCCAGAACAGAGCACCGATAGATCAGTCCATTAGGTAGTGGCGCACCGGGGGTCAGATCAATCGGGTGCTTGACTTGACAGTGCAGAGGAACCCCTGTGGGTGAGGTGAATATGTCCCTGTACTCCTCCACAACCTTATCCATTTGTTGTTGTTGTGCAGAGGAGCCCTGTCTGGAGGTCGTGGCCACAGTCTTCTTCTTGCCTTGGGGGCGGATCATCAGGAAAACGAATTTCCTGGTTTGGGAAATGAGCTTACTGCATTGTTTTGCAGTAACCAAAGAGATAGCAGCAGGAGGTGGTACCTCTGGTATCCTGTACAACTTATTTCCCAAAGTAACAATAACAACACGAGGCCGAGACTCATACACAGCATGGCGCTTCCACAAGTATGGTTGTCCTAATAATACATTAGAAACATCAATAGGAGCAACGTCACATAGTACCTCATCCGTGAAGGGCTTGATGCTATAGGGAAGGCGACACTGCCGGCTGACGCGGAGATCTCGTCCTTGGTGAAGCCACCCGATGGTGTATGGATGTGGGTGAGCTGTGGTCGGCAAGCCCAACCGCTTCATGGCTACTACTGAAATGAGGTTCTTTTGGCTCCCATTGTCGACAATGAACTGTACCGGGGATCCCTTTACCCACATCTGGGAGTGGAAGAGACGTTCCTCCTCCTCTGGATCTTCCGGTTCCTCCTTTTGGATCTTTGCAGTGGCAACAGTGGCGTTGGGCTCCGCATCAATAATCTATTTCCCTTTTTCATTCGCCTTTTCAGGTTCTGATTCAGAGTCAGAGCATGCATCTGACTCAGAAGCCCTCATCTCGGCCACTAGCGACTGCTTGGCCCGACACTCACTTGTGTTGTGAGTGGAGCTCTTATGGAACTCACACCACTTTCCCGTGTCCTTCTTTGGCTTTGCGGTCTTGTTATTTTCTTGTGGCTTTGACGGGTTGTCTTTAGCCGCCATGCCTTGGCTCTGTCCTTTGTTCTGCGGTTTGGAAGCACCTTTCCCTTGCTTTTGATTCGCAGATCCAAAGTCTCACTTCTTCTGCTTGAATTTCTGCTCAATCTTGGCAGCATACCGGTATGCCGTACCAAGCGAGGAGATGTCGAGGAACTCCATTTCCTCCTGAATGTATCTGTGCAGACAACTGCGATACTTTAGCACCAAATGTTTCTCTGAATCTTTGATACCCAACTTTGTGCGCGGGGTATGGAACAGATTCGTCAGCTCGTGCACATCTTGATCCCTTTGTTGTCGCAGCGTGGTCCATTGTATGTACTTGTCCTCATAGCTCCCCACGGGATAGTACTGTTCCTTGACGGCGTCTCGGAAAGAGTTCCAAGTTGGTACGGCCGAGAACAGAGAGGGTTCTGTCTGGTCCTTGTTCTCACAGTAGGTTTCCCACCGGTCCTTAACATGGGGGGTAGCTTTGAGGAGTGCAAAAATAATCTTCTCCCGGTCTGAAAAGTCATGAACCGAGAAATATCCTTCTAACAGATTCAACCATCTATCTACGGCATCTGAGTCTATTTGACCCTCAAATATGGGAATGTCAAAATTTACTTGTACCTTAAAAGGAGTCGCGCCTCCAGAGTGGCTGCTGGATGCAGATGCGCTGCCGTGGGTAGCCGTTGAAGGATCTGAGCAAAGTTATCCATCATCACGTTCTTTTGTCTTTCGAGGGCCTCCTCGAGCAATATTTTGATAGGATCTCCTGCTCCCTCATCTTTCTTTTCGTCCCCCATGGGCGTCCGTCGAGGTTTGCGAGGCTGATCTTGCAAAGGTTCCACCAGATCAAGCCCTATCTCCTTATACCCCGACCTCGTTGGGGACATGCAAAGAAGGATCGAGAAAAAGCAGACCCCTCTGATACCACTGATCCGGATTTATGCAGGAACGCAACAGAATAAACATATAAACATAAATATAGAGATGCAGCGGAAATAACACTTCATTTCATTAATATCAACAAACTGAATTTTGCTTACAGACAGAATGGAAATAAAACTAGCTAGGGCGCTGGTAGCTATCTCTGAGAAGAGATGTGGCGGCTACAGGCCTCTGAACTGTGTTACAATGAGGCTCGAGGGCCTATTTATCATTTAGAAACAATGGGAAATCCTAAACAGCCAAAACCCTAACCCTAAGAGATGAAGCGCCAAAACTATGGGCCCCGTTTGGGTAAATTGGTGTTTCAACTTCCCAGGGGCGTAACTTTGGCATACGATCTCCGTTTGACACGTACCATACCTCGTTAGAAAGATCTATCCGAGGACTACAAATTTGGAACGGGCAACATCGGTCCATGGACCCATGTTGCCCTCCGTTTTCCAAAAAAACATCGTTTAGGGCCTCAAAATGGCTCTGGAAGTTTAGGACCCGAAAAACTGCTAAAAATAGTAAACTGTGCCGAAACTGAAAAACTGAAATAGACAATGGTGGAGCCCCAAGTGGAATAGGCGGGTGACCACCAATATCCACCTGGATCATTGAGGTAGGCAATTCGTTATGATTTTTTTCGTTTTGTAACTAGGATCTTGCATCACTGCGTGACTTGATTGTTGCTAGACCCAATCTGGGCTAGTAGGGATCACCTCTATCTGCAGAAGGGATTTACCTCCTCAACAACCTAGCTTATTTTCCTTATATTATTGTGCATTTCAATATTTCAATGCTCAATCTTGGGCCTTGGCCTCCATAAATACGCAATCATGCCCTCCAGCCAGGCCAGAACTATGCATTGCGTAGTCTCAGACCTCAATCCACTCCTTTGATCTCTTGAGGTGCACAATCGCATAATCAATAGGTGTTATCTACCTCCTATAACTACACAGTTGGTTGAAACAGTGAAAAACCATACAACCTAGCTCACTTAGTCTCAAAACTGCAATCTACCTTCCCAGTCCAACCTGAACTGCATAGTGCACAGTCTCAGAGCTCAATATCCACACCTGAATTCCTGAGTTGTGAAATTGTGCAATCACTGAGCCTCTCACTAAGTCTGTCACCCAGTTTTGGCTCAGTCAATGGATCATTATGTAGCATCTGAGACTAGTTCCGGAAGCACCAATGGATCATCATCAAACATGTTAAGCATCACGCGATGTATATAAGTTAGTTCTAGTTTGTTTCTGGGCTAATATTTGTGTAAATTAGTTTTTCTTATCGCGTAAACATGTACTTCACTCATTCCAAAATTTTCAAGAATAGCCGCGCAAGCGTCGTCATGGTCATCACAAAGTGTATCTTTGGTGTCACACTTGTCATAATTTTTCAAACTAAGGGAAGGATTTCTCTCATGTGTTATGGATTATCTCTGTTGTGTCGTGAAGTGCTTTAAGTGTGTGATCACAATCAAGTCTTGTCACTATTCACATCAGTTGTAAGGATCCCACACTACGTCAAATTTGGATAAATTCTTGACTGAAAAACCTAGCCTCATCCAACCCTTTGAAACTGCACATTATGCAGTCTCAACCCTCAAGCAGTGACCTTGTCTCTTGTAACTGCGTAAAGCGCAGTCTCTACCTCCCAGAACTATACATTTCGTAAGCTCAATGCTTAAGCCCATCCCCTAAGTCCCATAACTACACAATTTTTCTCTCCAGCCAAGCCAACATTTCGCATTTCATAGTCTTAGTCCTCAAGCCTAAGACTTGAGCTCCTGAACTATGCAAATTTGCAATCACCTAGCCTCATGTCCTTCCAGTACTGTGCATTTCCTAATTTCAATGCTCAAGCCTAGGGCTTTGCCTCCAAAACTACGCAATCATACCCTCCAACCAGGCCTCAACTGCGTTGAAAATGGAAATAAGAAATATTGAAATTGGCATAAAAAATGATTCTAATTTAATTTTCCCTTAATTAAATTAGAAGAAAATTGTAATTCCACATCACAGGATAGCTTGTACGAGTTAACTAAGTCAGGAAGACTTAGTTATCTCAATATATTCAAGTTGGGGGTCAAAATGGAGGCATGTAGAGTTCACTCTAAGTTTTAGGGGGTCCAGTTGTAGTTTCTTTTGATTTGTAATTGTTCAACTTAATTATTTGAGTTAAAATTAGTTTAACTAGTTCTAACTGATGGATGAGCTAGTGAGAGGTCCAAGGAATTAAATTTGTTTTAATTCACATGCAGTGATCAATCATATAACTGATAATTCACTACAAAAATTGTTTCATTTCAGTTATAAGGAAGACCCAGTTGAGATTGGAGTTAAAGGGAAGTAATATTAGTTGTATAATTCAAAAATTATACAATTCATGCATAAGGTCAGCAAGATTCCTTGGATATTTCGAAATCAATTATTGAGAATTTCCTAATTAATAGGGGCTCAATTTCCCTCGGTAATGCGTAAGCTAGGCTAAGCATCCAGAGGCAAGAAATTGATTAAATATTGGACCAAACTTTCTTGGATCAGAGTGATAAAGTCATATATAGTGCAGAGAGCTCTCAAGCCTGAGATAAGCATTCTATTGTTTCATATTCTTGACTTGATGAAATATACATATAGGGGTGTTTTTAGTTGAGGCTTTCCATAGATAAATCTTTGTGTTGTGCAATTGAAATTTTTTCTCTTTCTTGTTCATGTGATTGTGCGATCGTATTTGGTTTCTACAATTTGTAGAATATATTAAAGTATTTTCTTTTAGCATATTACAAGATCAGTTGAATCTATGTGGATTTTCTACATGGTATCAGAGTAGGAATCACTATAGAGGAGAAGAATATGAGTTTTTTTTTAGCATGTGAATTGAATTTTCAGATTTATTCTTCAAGACCAATAGCAGATTAGGATGTATTTTTTTGTGGATTGAGACTTGAATATGCCCTTGAGGGTATTTTGAATTACATAGCTTGGAAGGAAAGTATGGTGGCAGTGTTGGAGAAAAAAAAACTAAAGGAATTCATAGATAATGATATTCCCAGACCCGCAGCAGTAGATGCTCAAAATCTTGATGCATGGAAGATGAATGTAGCAAAGGCGAGAAGGATAATGTTAGAATGAGTTCCATATCTTATGTCTTGAACCTTAATGGAAAGGAAACTCCATATACTATTTCGAAGGCCTTAACATATTTTTTTTATAACAACAGTGAGCACATGAAGTTGGCACTGAAGGAAAATCTCAGAAAAATATATATGGAGGAGGGTGAGACAATATCAAATTACCTGGTGAAGTTCACTCAATGTTGAGATTAGCTTGGAAGTGTTGGTGTAACCATTCCTGAGGATTATCTGGTGAGCCTAGCACTTATAGTCCTTCCAAAGAACTAACACAACTACTAGGATTTGGTAAATGGGAGGGAGAATATACCAAAGCGGGAGTGATTGTGGTCTAACTTGGTGCAAGAAGAGATTCGGTGGAACACCAGAGATGGGACCTCTTCCAAAGGAAAAGAAGAATATTTTTCATTAGTTGGAAAAGGAAAGAAAACTAAGGGAAATAAGTCCTAAGGAGAAGAGCGAAAGAATAAATACTTGTCCAACATCAAGTATTTTCACTGTCAGGAGTTTGGTCATTATGCCACAAAATGTCCACGAAAGGAAAGCAACAAGGAGCCTATAGTATCAGCAACAGGTGAAGCTCTAGCTTCATAATTTGAAATTTATTTCACTCTCATTTCATTCATGGAAAGAACTGTAATGGGATTCATGTAGTATCTCGACACCGTCGGCTCGTTCTATATGAAGGTGAATGAGATCTCTTTAGTGACTTGGAGGAGAAAGACCTCAAATAGAGCATATAATTTGGAGATGATGGGAGGTATACCATGACGGGTATTGGTACTGTTACCTTTCATAGGGATTCTAGCTCTCCTCTCAGACTCACATATGTATTTTTTGTTCCAGGACTAAAGAATAATCTTGTTTCAATAGCGGTATTGGAAGACTATGGATATGATGTGATATTTATAAAATGAAATGTTTCCCATAGATACATCACCACGGGACATGTGAAACAGATCGATGTGCGAGTAAAGAACATGTATGCTCTTGAGGTCAAAGATGCATGCAAAGACTTAAGGAGCAAGGAAAATTTTAGAGACTTGGTGGTTAAGGGAGAGCATAAATTACCTCTCAACATGCAACCTCAAAAGAAGCCTCTGAAAGTTGTGGAGCAGCCACAATTAGAGAAGCAGGGAGGAAACCAAATAGAGGCATCCACTCAAGCAGATACCTCTAGTAGGGGTAAATTTTTGGCCAAGGTTGTCATTGATGTCAATATTGGATTGTTGAGATGGAAAATATTATTGTACTATATGAATAACCCTAACCTCATGCAAAACCCATGTGTTATAGGTCAATTTGGGCACCATTCCCAATGACCTAGTTAACTGGGCATCATCTCCAGGGCCAATAAATAGGGTCCATCATCCCCTATCATTTCAGTTTCTACATGCCCTAAGACAAAGAACAAGACAAATCAATCAAATACTTTCATCTGCAAAGGTTTCCAAGATTTGAAGTTTATAATATATCATGTGAGAGCTCATCAACACTGCCTCTAAAGGGACTAAGTGCGTTGCATATGCAGGTAGCCCCATGCAAGGATGCTCTGCAAAGCACTTCCCAACATTCATAGGTGCATTGGTCACATTGGGAGCAAAATTATCATTTTTTCGGAATCTCCACTTGGCCAATGCCTTCTAGAAGAGTTCACATGTGTTAAAATTCGAATTCATGTGTCCATTTGACATCTACAAGATTGGGAACATGTATTGCCTATTATTGGAAATTAATTGATTGTAAAACTAACTTCAGCTCCTCTATAAATTGAGCACAGATCTTAGTGTTTGATAAGGAAGAATTTGTGTAGAGAAATGCTGGTGGAATTTCAATTGAGGAGATTGATTTGAGTGACATATTGTTGGAGATATCTGCATTGTGAAGAGGCTGGGATGCTGCTGGAGATCAATGTTATCGGAACCGAACCGGTCGTCGAACCGGAAAACCTTGTGGACCGGGAACCGGTCGAAACCGGACCGGAACCAGAAAAAAACCGGAAAAAAAAAACGGTTTACCAAAAACACATAAATATTCATATTTTAAAGAAAAAACAAATATATTCATGTGCATCCATATGAATCCAGACCATTTATACACAAATATGCAAAAGTTCTCATTTATATAGCAATTAATAGTGCATACAACCAAAATAGCACTTAGTGCAAAACATTGTTGAACTTAAAATGTTACAAACATCAAGAAGCAGGCTCTAAAAGGCCTTTATAGTCCAAAATAACATCATAGATCATATTATTATACTACAAGCTACAGCTACAACAAATCAATGATCAAATTATCAATCGTCAATCATCATCCTGATCGTCCTCCTTATCCTCATCTGAATAATGAGTAGCATCCAAGTCTGCAATGGGATTATGGCTTGATTCCCATGGCCCTTGATTACCCTCTGAAATTTTGGAGAAAATCAGCTCCAAAATCTTTTGAAATCAACTATGTAGCAACCCCAAAAAAATAAAAAAAATCTTCCACCAATTGCAAAAGCCACTAAAGAAAACCCAAATATCTTTGGGAAAAAAAATCTTTGAAGTATCTCAAAAATCTGCCAACCCAACAACTCTGCAAGACTCAAATCAACGCTTAAAATTTGCAAAAAAACTCCCTTAGAACAACCCCACAAAAAACTCTCTGAATTCTCCTCATCGAACTCAACTCAAGAATTGCAAGAGACTCGAATGAATAGCGTGAGTGAAATAGAGGGGGTGGGGGTGTTTAAGTAGCTTTAGGGGGGGTCTAGGGTAGAATTAGTAACTAGTAAAAATAATAATTTAAAAAAAAAAATTTAAAAAAAAAGAATTTTTTTTTTTCTTTAGTGCCCAGCCTTGTGAACCGGTGGAACCGGTCTCTGAACCGGTCCGAACCGAACCGGTACGGAACCGGCCGGTTTGGTACCGAATCGGTCATTTCCGGTTCGGACCAGGTTTTGCCTCCAAACCGGTCGGACCGGCCGGTTTTTCAGAACCGGTTCGGTTCTGATAACACTGCTGGAGATGGTGACACTAAATCAATCACTGGGTTGTAACCTCCCCTTCTATCACCAATAAATATTACTGCTTATTTTTCCCTATATGCATCTGTATAACCTTTGATTTTCAATATCATGATTTCTTAGTTGATGTATATGGTTTATGCTTTATTGATTTAGCTAAATAACTTGAATAGACATCTGTATTGTTTTTATCTCTTGTTTTTTAGTGTTCATTATTGCAGGAAATATTTTACACAGCCAGCTGGAATTTGAAGCTACAACAAAAGTGACAGAAGGAGACTTTGGAAGCGCTTGGATCCCAAGTAAGCTTCTTATTTCGTTTTGGGTGTCTGTTTACAGTTAGGAAAGACAATTGTAACGTCTTTGACCTGTTGTTCTAAATTAGCACCTGTCTAGGGAAGAATGATTTATCCGTAATTCATAATTCCTCATAACAAATGGGCGACCATACTGGGGAGATTACTCTTTATCCTAGGTGTTTTAGCCTCTGATTTTCTCTGTTTTTTCACCCAGTAGTTGTTACTCACAAAGATTAGGTTTTTTGAGATCCAAATTTGCAAAAGAAGTGTGTTAAACAACTGTGTTTTTCCTTTTACAATGCACCCAACACACTCTTGGACAGGACACAGTGTTATGCATAGCACTGTCTCCCTTTCAGGCCTGCGTTTCAAAGTCTTGTCTCTCTTTGGAGATTGCATTGCCTCCTAAAACCATCCAAATTCCCTTGAATTTGTCTTTGCATTTTGTTTTAGTTTGTTTGCTGCTTTGTTTTGAAAAGCTTGAGCCTCATATTGACCAGCGAATTCATCTACCTCTTCCTCCTTTGAAAGAAAATTTGTTCAATGTTTGTTTAAAGAATTTTTCTTTATCATTGACGAATTGATTTCAAAGTATTTTAATTGTTGCGTTAGATCCATTTGCTTTTGAAAAACGAAATTGTCGTAAATTCCTCATTTCCTGATAAGATAAATTGTTGTTTCATTCCTCATTTTTCCTTCAAAAGAGAAATTGTTGTTTTTATTCCTCATTTCTCAAAAGCAAAAGGCATTTTTTTTTGTTGATTTAGTGCACTTAGTTTCTTTTATGCATTCATAACATTAAAGGAACCGAAAAGAAAAATCTGCATTTGCATGTAGTGTTTTATGTGGTTTTCAAAAGGAACAATTAGGAAATCTTCATTTAGTTTGTGTTCCTTGATTTGTTTGCTCGAAAATTGATTGCTCTTTCCCTCTAATAGCTAGGATTTTCATTGAAAAACTAAAAGTGAAAGATTTTTTATCATTCTTGGTTTACATTTTAGGAATTTCCAATACATCATCGTGGTGAACCTATGAAAGGAAAATTGTTAAACAAGATCAACAAAAAATTTATCTCAATTTACCTAACAAAGCATTGGAACCATAACGATAAAATTTAGAAGGTCTAGACCAGAGACATGTTCCGACGTCGTAAAACATAGCAGCTGCCGTTAACTTGTCTGCGATACATTCCGAGTGTGATACGTCACTCCACGGACGTAAGTATATCATAGCTTTTCCACGTACTCTCGGGTATATAGGGCGGTGTTACAGTACGATAAGTATAAAGGGGTGCTCTCACTATGCGGTTTCGCATCAGACAACGCTAATACAGACTTGGGCCTCCACGTACCTTCGGGTATATTTGGGAGGACAAATTTTAGGTGCTATCCATCCATAGTGAACCGAGTCGGCCACCTTGTAAATTTTGATACACCAAACACACCATTTGGGGAGATTTCCTACCTGTACTTTTTGGTTCGCCAGGATGTATTCTACAATTCACAGTTTCTTGGTAAACCCTTTTGCCTAGAATTACCCTTTTATTTTGTTTATTTGTTTTTGGTTAAAATAAATCAGTAATCGTGGAAGAACAAAATCCTTTCCCCCGTTGTTCACGTAGACTAGCGTTAAAACCACCTTTACCACCATAATTTACTTCTGGTAGGTGAAGGCGATCACGATCTATCGAATCAAGTACAATTCATATTTTTAGTGAAACATCATCTTCCCATAAACCAAAGTTAGCTCAAGTTGTTTCTACACATCTCGGTTCATCTACTATTGTCGAAACAGTCTTCACAGCTACCCGTGGTCACGATCCATCCAATTAGTGAGACCATACCTTCTGGACCCGAAGTTGTTCAACCAGAAATTGATCTAGATCATGTCTCTTCTTTGCCAAAACATCTGAATCCTGAAGTCAAACAACCAGAATTGTTTCCTGCCTTGGTCATCCCACAAATTTCTGTAGCTATTGAGTCTTCCATATCACACAGTCAACCACCTAAAATATACTTTGGGCCTGATGGTGAAATACTTCCACCTATTTTAATTGCTATTAAAGAAATCCCACAAGACAAGACACCTTTAACTCCAACCCATTTTGCGGAGGACCTTTACCTGTATGAGTATTTTCCTCAATCGACACCATCTGCTTTTGTTGATCCTATTCCTATTCAAATTCCTGTCAATTCAAAAGGGTATACATTTGGTCGAGTAACCATGCCTGAACCAACATCTTTGGCTAGGCCATCTGTTCCAATTACGTCAGCTCCTACCCTCGCTACCCCGTCTATGTTTACAACTTCACTAGAGTCATATTTTCATGGTGGCCCTATGGTCCCATCAGGTTACAAATCATTATCTAGAATTTTCTCTAGTGCATCTTCAAATCCATGGACTTTACCAATGTCATCATTTAGTATTTTAACTGGTAATCATATAGTGAGTATTGAATGACTTGATTCTTTAGACACGTCTCCAGTGCAATATCAAGCCGGTCCTTCTGGGTATATTCCTTCAAGTACCATATCAACTGGACTCCCAACATTTGGAGAGAAATATTTTCCGTCTTATTATCCTTCTCATGCTGAGGGGAAAACTTTGGTCACCCAATATGATAGTACTCCGTCACTTTTTGGTCAACCTAATGTCGAAATGAATATTTGTCAATGGCATCCCACTCTGCCTATCCAACCACAAACGGTTGTACACTCATATCAACCAGTTCAACCTGTTACACCCACATCATTTCCACTTGTTAATACATCTTTACCCCTATTACAGAATCAAAATGTTGTACAAAAACCTTATCAAGCGGGTCCTCCAACTCAATACCATCAAATGTTGGGTCCATAGACTCCAAATCCTTCGGTTAATTTACAACAACCTGTATCCAAAATCATTTATTCACAAGCTGGTTTACCATTTTATGGGATGTCACAACTGCAGCCTGGTTATACCTATCAACCGAATCCAAGTTATCCTAATTTGGGTTATCAAATTGGTGGACAGACCCCTTGGCATCCATAGGTGCAAATTCCTCAAACTTCATTTCAACAAGTATCATATCCAGGTTTTGGTCAACATAATCCTCAAGCGTTTGCTTATCAAAACAACCCCTATCTAGGTTACCAGCAGCATATTCCTTATGCTGGTGCTCAAAGGCCTGTTTCTCAAGAAATTCCATCTTACTTTGGATATTCTTAACCTGACCTTAATAGACAGTTGCCCTTTGTTGCAAATTTAGAGTTACCAGATTTAAATCGGCTAACTAATGATCCAATCAACTATGCTCCTTGGTGGCCAATGATACCTCACAAATTACCCTCGGATATTCATAAGTTCAATGGAAACCCTGGAGAAGATCCTTCGACTTATGTTATGAATTATCATTTATGGTGTTCATCAAACTCCCTGAATGATGATTATGTTCGACTACGTCTTTTCCAGTGTACACTTATAGGTCTGGCTGCAAAATGGTACATTGAATTACCTAGAGCTTCTTTTGATAATTTCACTGCCCCAGCTACTGTCTTTTTGACTCATTTCCAGTTACCCATCAGATATGAAACTGGAATGGAACCCTTGACCAATTTCAAATAGACTAATGCTACTCACATCTCTGATCATATTCATGAGTGGCGTCGTCATCGTAGAATGGTTAAGACATTTGTTCCGGATTAGCTCCTTGCTGAATGGTTCATTAAGTCCCTGTTACCATCTATAATTGAGGATGTGGCTAAGGGTGGCGTCGTCACAGAAGAACAAGTTATCTCTCACGCTCAATATCTAGACCCGATTTGCACTCAGTCTGGCACACTCTATGAAAAAATTCCTAGCGTGCCGAGATCTAATTTTACTGTTCCTCCTCAATTAAAGGACTCTCATGCCAGAGACGGCTTGATTGGAACTGCAAGTACACATCACACAACTACATCTGATCCTGCACCTTATTCTGAAATTAATTTCGTGTCATTTGACAAAGGCAAAAGTGATAAGCAACCCCGAAGTAATAAAAAAGGTAAATCTAAGAAAAAACAAACTTCTAACCCGCAGGAAAGATCATCTGATCAATTGACTAGACCTAGCAAACCTAGTTATCGATGCATAACATGTAATGAGGAAAAAAAATTTAGGGATTGTCCTCACCGCGTTGAAGTCTCAAAAATCATTAAGAATTACCATGTGTCAGCTATGTTGACAGACCCATTTCCAAATCCGGACACAAACATGGTTTCTATGTATCCAGCTCCTAGTTCCCAAGTGTTAATGTTATCCACAAAACCTTCTAAAATATTTTTGTGTCAATGCGTAATAAATATTATGGTAGTTAGTCCACTGATCAACCTACTACCTTGACAATGAATCCGTCTATGAAATTAGTACTGCCTACTGCTATTTCTGAATTGAAAAATCGACATATAATCCTCGCGCAAGAGCTGCACAAAATTATAATATAGTTGAATATTTGGCTCAATCCCCTTCAGCTATGTCTTCTCTTGAGGTATTACAAAATGGTCCCTCTTAAAAACAGGCTTTATTGTCGGCTATTAGTGGAATTGATCTGACTGATTCTAATATTGTCGTCTTTAATCATATGGGCTATGTGCTGCAACTACTAGCAGAATTGGCATTCTCCATACAAGTAAATTTTCTCAATCACCTTGTTCATCACACTATTATTGATGAGGGAGCATCTATATGCATTATGTCTCTAAATTGTTGGAAGTCACTTGGCTCGTCACACTTATCACAATCATCGATGACGTTGAAGGCATTTGATGGATGTACACATAAACCTTGTGGTATTATTAATAACCTGCATGTTGAACTGGGAGGAAAAACAATGAATGTTGATTTCAAGGTTGTTAACGGACCCCTTGACTATAATATTCTACTTGGAAGGCCATGGGTATATGCAATGACTGCAATTGTTTCTACATATTTTAGAATGATTGCCTTTCCACATAAAGGTACTATCACGGTCATTAATCAGCTAACCTTCTTTGCCTCCTCTTTGCAGGAAACTAGAAGCATTCCGTTCATTCACATACCCCAACTAGAACTTTAGAACATTGGTGTAGGACTCTTAAAGGATTCCACTCTTATGGGAACCTTTTCATTTCCACCGCCCGCGACGTCGGTAGAAATTGAAAATATAGAGACTTTCTACATGATCTCTTCCACTCTATCTAGCTTAAGGGAGAGTACGGGTGATTATGGAATTACTACGTTGGATGAGTTTCTGCTGCCCAGCCCTATTGAGCTAGCATATCAATCAATCAATCTATTTGGGTTGATCGTTCCTTAGATTTTGGTACTCCATCTAATCCTTTTTCCTCAATGTTCTTGACAAATGAGAATAGTTTGGAGGCCATGATGTCAAAAGGAGAACCATGGGAAGATTATCATCATCGTTCCCATCTTCCTGATTATGAAGAAAATTATCTTCGTGAACTATACACCCATTAATCAAAAATTTCTTTTTCAACTCTTTACCTATTGATGCAATCGATCTCGAGTGAAATCTGTCAAATATTGAAGAAACCATTTCTATTGATATTTTGACCAAACCAATCACTGTAGAAAATATTCATGTCGTTGTATCTTTTTCTCCATCATAACTTGAATCATATTTCTCTCTATTTCGTGAATTCCATGATGTATTTGCTTGGTCTTACGAGGAAATTCCGGGCATAGATACTAGTATTGTTGAACACACTATTAATATGTATCCTGATGTCAAACCGGTGCGTCAATGACTTCGTCTTTTTCATCCAAAGAAAACCGATGCCATCAAAGCAGAAGTTGAAAAAATTTTGCGTGCTAGTTTCATATACCCTGTTCCGCTAATTGAGTGGGTTTCCAATATCTTTCCTGTCATGAAAAAGCAAGGAATAATTAGAGTATGCATCGATTATCGGGATTTCAATCTTTCTCGTCGAAAAGACAACTATCCTACTCCCTTTATTGACCAGATTATTGACGATTGTGCTGGATGTGAAATATTTTTGTTCATGAATGGGTTTTCTGGCTACAATCAAATCAATATCCGTCCAGAGGATCAACATAAGACAACATTCATCTGTCCCTAGGGCACATTCTCTTATAGGAAACTACCGTTTGGTTTAAATAACGCAGGGGAAAATTTTCAGAGAGCAATGGACTATGCTTTCAATAAAATCAAGCACATTTTTCAACCTTATATAGATTATTTACTAGTGCATTCACGAAATCGAACTGATCACCCGACACATTTGAGAGCCATTTTCTTACACTACCGACACTACAAAATACGCCTCAATCCATATAAATGTGTGTTTTGTGTTGGTTTTGGTCGTTTTCTTGGATTCGTAGTCTCAAAAGAAGGAATTTGAATCGACCCATTGAAGGTACAGGCCATTCTTGATTTTCCTGCGCCATCAAATTTACTTCAGATACAGAAAATTCAAGGAAAGGCTAACTTACTAAGAAGGTTCATTCCAAATTACGCCAAAATGGCTAAAGGATTTACTCAACTGTTGAAAAAGGAGGTTCCCTTCCATTGGGACCAAGTTGCGCAAGCTTCTTTTGATGTTGTTAAGGATACTCTTGTTCGAGCATCATTAATGCATCCCCCTAATTATCAAAATGATTATTTCCTATATAACGCCATGACTGAAACAACCATTGCTATGGTATTGGTCCAAGTAGAAGGTGGAATTGAACATATGATATATTATTTGAGTTATAATCTCAATGATACAGAAGTTAAGTATTCATACGTAGAAAATCTTACCTTAGCAGCTTTTCAAGATGTCCAAATATTTCACCACTATATCCTGCTCCAAAAAACCACTATCGTTTTGGATTGTAACCCCATGACTTATATCTTATCACGAAAATTGTTGGGGGGAAAATATTCAAAATGGATTTTCATTTTGCAGGAATTTTATTTGGAATTCATCAAATCCAAGTCAAAGAAATCGTTAGTTTTGGCTGAGCTTCTCTGTGACCTTCCCTCTGATAGTACTGCAACTACGTCGGAACCATCAATTCCTGACGAGTCTCTGTTTCTGATCGGATCGTCTGATTCTTGGTATGGGGATTTCATCATTTATCTCCAATCAAAAAAAATTTGACCTGATACCTCTCACTCTCAACAGTGACATATTTGATACCAAGCCAAATATTATCTGATCATCGGCAATACACTTTATCGTCGTGGTTTTGATACCATTTTAAGGAGGTTCCTTACTCATGAGGAGGCTGAAAAGTGTTAAATGATTGTCATGCTGGGGCTTGTGGTGGACATTTATTAGGATATGCTATCGTGTAGAAGATACTCCGCGCCGGTTACTTTTGGCCTACAATTTTTCAAGACTGCATCCTCGTGGTCAGAAGTTGTCATTGGTGCCAGATTTTTGACGAAAAATCTACAAACCGCCAGCACCAATGCATATTGTTGTCTTTGTGGGACCATTTTCGAAATGGGGTATTGAATTCATGACCTGTAACCCTCGTTTGTCTGGGGGGAATGGTTATATTATTGTCGTAGTTGACTGCTTTACCAAATGGGCCGAAGCGATGCCTACATTCAACAACACAAGACAGACAACTGCATTGTTTTTCTCTAATCATGTTATTGCACAATTTGGGGTCCCACAGGCTATAGTTACAGATCATGGGAAACATTTTGGCAATCACATGATGTCTGAATTGACTGCTAAGTTAGGATTGTCACATGATAATTCTACTCCTTATTATCTGCAATCAAATGGGCAAGTTGAAGCTATCAATAAGATTCTTAAATGTGTGCTTCAATGAATAATAGGAGTTCATAAAAGAAATTGGAATTTGATCCTATACTCTGCCTTGTGGGTGTATCGAACCTCGGTGAGAAACACAACTGGATTTACTCCTTTTCAATTGGTGTATGGTCTGGAAGCTATCTTACCAATCCAATGTGAAATACCATCGTTGAATCTCACAATCGATTTGTTACCTGACACCTCGGAAGAAGAAGCACGTCTCCTTAACCTCATCCATATTGATGAAATGCATCATAAATCCCAATTGGCCAACGAAGCGCATAAGAGCCATATAAAGGTGCAATACGACAAAAATTTCCAGCCCCACATTTTCTCAGAGGGCGACTTGGTCCTTCTTTACGATCAAGAAGCTGATGTCATAGGTACAAGACAGTTTCAGCCATTATGGCATGGCCCCTATATTTTCAAAAGAGTTCTTGCTAAGGGTGCCTATGATTTGGTTGATTACAATGGAATTCCATTGGCGCAGCCTAGAAATGGGTTGTATTTTAAACATTACTATGCTTAATCATGAGCGTAGTAATTTTTTGTATTATATTGTATATATATGTTGTTGATTTGCATTCAATATCTTAATTTGTTTTTAGAGTTTTCTTGATGTTAGTAATCTGCTTTACATTTCATCGTAGATGTCTAAATCTTCGGAACCCTTTGTTGGATATGCTAATGGTGCTAGTCGTAGTTCGCAAAATATATCCTCTACAGTGTGGGCCAATTTCGCTCCAAATGACGAGTTAGTGAGTTTTCAGGGAATTTGTATTGGTAGATCGATGAAAAATATCACTGAGTATAGCGCGTTGATCGAACTTCTCTCTGATGCCATTTCATTTGGTATTAACCGTATCATCATAAGGTTAGACCCACAACTTGTGGTATTATAACTTACTAGTGTTTCTATTGTTAGAAATCTAACACTGCTTAGATTGTTCCTAAGAGTTCGACTTTTGGAAAGACATTTTGATTTTATTCAATATCAACACATTTCCAGAAATTTGAACGAATTGAATGATTCTTTAGCTAATCAATTTTTAGACACACATTTGAAACATATGTAAAGAAAACATTCACATCATTGAATAGGATTGCACTATAAACATAGGAAAATGTTGAAATCATATAGATAGGTAGTTATAGGTTTTTAAAAAATTTGTGCCCAAGACACATTGGTCATCTGACCTCAAAATGTATGCAAAATGTCACAAGTAAACTAGTGGTGCTCGTGGTAACATGTTATAGATCTAGCTATCCTACGTAGCAACTACATACAACGGTTAGGAACCCCAATAGTGTGTTGCTGCAGTCGCATGGGTAATTCTTATATTCGGAAATCGAGAATCCCGAAGGTTAAACCTTCCATGTGCTGTTGAAGCTTAGCCAGAGTCTCAGCCATATCAGGATCTTGAAGGACTGCTCTCCCGACAACCCTCTCTACTGGTACATCTACTTCGCACTCTGGTTCCACTACTGGTTGAACATGACCAACATCTGCATTACATCAAACATTTAGTTTAGTCTTGAGAAAACATCAAAGATAAAAAAACATTGTATAAACCTTAGGAAAATAAAAAACATGGTCAAAACATTCTTACCCATTGCACCCCACTGAGCACCTTCTGGTAATGCTAAATATGGATCTCCTCGGAAATCTATGCCTGCATATGGATACTCATCGATGGCGACAATATGTCGCTGGAAATAGGCAAAGAATGCAATTGAGAACACAATGGTAGATTGGCATGCATGCCTACCCATGAGTTCCACCCATCTCTGCATCCGCGGATCTCTAGGATTAGACACATCCAGTGTCACATGTTGTGGCTGCATCAGTGGAACCCATTCCAAGGCAAAGGATATAAGAATAGAACCATAACTGAAATTCTTCTTCCTTCCTCCCTTTGATTTTTTCAGTTGTTCCTTTATCTGAGAAGGAACAGCTTCAGACCAGTTGAAGACTATTGGCTCGATACACTCTAGCACGTACTGCATATACGATATATTCGCTACATGTAGTGTGATAGTGCCGAAAATTTTTGTGATCGTTAAAAGGATAGTTCTCAAAGGAAAATCTATAACATCCTGGATGTTTATCTTTCCATATTTTCTTGGCTCTGCCCCTGGATAAAAATATTGCAAAACATAATCTCTCAGTGTCTATCCTCCAACAATAGACGCTGAGAGTGAAATAAGAAAGCCTCTCCTCGAAAAACCTGTAAGAAAGTATACATCCTTGACTGTTATGGGAACCACTTGGTTCTTAATATGAAATGCCTCAATAGCTGGATCCCATGCTTGAACTAAGAACTCCAATAGTTCTATTTGTTGCCTCATCCCTGACAATTTGAAGTACTTAAGAAATCCAAAATATCTTAGGGCTCTTACTGTACCCAGATCATTTAAGGCAATCATATCCTGTTCTTCATGTTCTCTTTCCCTCCATGTAATCTTCATTATAATCCGATGGAAACCTGAAATACAACCATAAGATCCATTAGATTCCAATTAATGCAAAAAACTAAGCAGATTTTGGGCATAATGTGAGAAACAAAATTCTAGATTGTGCCCAAAACACTCCCTAACAAGAGACAATGCATTGTGTATGCAAGTAACCTTCACTGTACTTGCTATGCAACGCAGGTTTCAATATTCAGGGGTGTGTTGCCCTCTTTTTGGGCAGAATTTACCCTAGGGACCTTAAAAACCTGAAAATTTGCAAAAATTGGAAATGAAATGAATATTAAAGGAAAGAGGAGGTTCATATCACTAACATAGATCAAACAACAATGAAATCCTTCCACAGAAAAGACCGCAATCAACAGCTGAATTTCGAGGGCAAAATCAGGTTCAGAGCTCCAAAATGCAAATGGTAACTATGGAATCGTAAAAATGAATAGTTAAACTACTTTTAATAGTCATTTAATTATTTGCAAATTGAATTTATTGCTATGAATATGGTTTTATTATATGTTTTTATCATGAAAAGGGTATTTTTAATCCATTTTATGTTTACTTGAACATGTCTTACAACTGATGAACAGATTAGTCGTGCAGATTTATTTCAAGAATGATTTGACCACAAAGCATACTTTTTCTCCTTATTTTTCGAGCTTTGTTAAAAACAAAAAAGGATTTGAAGTGCACTTTATCTCTTTTTCGAGCTTCGATAACAGCTAAAAAGGAACCCCTAGAGTCTTCTTTCAGCTCTTTTCAGACTCCGATAATGTGAAAAGATTGCTTAGCACTTGTCTTTCCGAGCTCGTAAAAGTAAATGAATTGATATTTGCTCAGTATAAGTTTAACCCTTTTCCAGACTGAGATAGATTATTTATGAAAAAGGAATACCTTGGTCGAACATGACTAAAGAGGTTCTCTTAGATATTATTTTATACTTTTTCGGATCTAAGCAACAACTTTACGAAAAAGTACTTATGGAGTTTTCTTTCGTCCTCTTTTTCAAACTCTCTAAATATGAAAAAGGACCAGGCTATCACTGTCATTAAGATCTGTTGGAGAGGTAAATCCCCTCTGCAGACAGAGGCGATCCCTACTAGCCCAGATCGGGTCTAGCAACAATCAGACATGTAGTGACGTAGGTCTCTAGTTACAAAAATGACAAAATATGATGAGTTGCCTACCTCAGGTCCTACGCGATGGTCGTCGAAGAAAGAATGAAGCTTCTCGTCCTCCACTTTGGCAGATCACGATCCTTCCACTTAGCACGTCCGAACACCTGCACACATGCGAAGAAACACGACGATACACAGCATAGAATCTAAATCTTGTAACTATACATCAGTCAGAGAAGATGTAATTCATTGCATCAAAGATAAAGATACACGAATGAAACCATAATCAAAGTCACTTATCATTAATGAAACAAAGGAACGATACAACCTTAAGCTGTAACGCTGGATCTTCCTTCGGCGAGGTCAACAGTGGAGCACATCTCAATGAAGCTCGTCGAAAATGGAACAAATCTCTGTCTCTTTGGCTTGGCTCTCAAAGGCTATCTGGCGATAGTCTCCTTGCTACTGATTCAGCTCTTAGTTCTATGACTACTAAGACTAATTTTCTCAACCATTCAGCCCCTTCATCAATGGAAGATGGCTATATTTACAGAGGAGAGGAGGAGGTTGGGATCCCTACAATAGTGGAAGGGAGGCCTTATCCCTTGGGAGGTTCCACATAAGGTGGAAACAAGAGGCCAAAGGAGGAAGGTCGTGGTTATTCAGTTGAAACAACTCCTCATGACTCACCCACGAAGTTGTTGTAATCGAAACTTCGCTTCTTTTTTTAAAAAACTTTCCATAAGCAGATTGGCACGGGTGCTTAACTGGGACAGAGCCCCAACTGGCATGGGCTCAATGTTAATTTTACTCATTGGTGCGAGGACATAGCAGGCTACCAGCGCCATGGAAAAAAACAGTTTTTTTAGGGGTCTTCTCAGGAAATGATGGTATTTTCAAGGCATGACATTGATTATAGGTCATAGAAACGACCCTCCAATGGGCGAGATGGGGATTGTAGGGACGGTGACAAATTACTGTGTAATAGATTCCCCCTAAAGCATGAGGCCCGAGAGAGAGAGAGGGGTGAAATTCTTTATGCGAACGTGTCCAACTGAAAACACTGCCATCGGAGAACCTGCGTAAACAAATACAACTGATATCTCAAATACATGATATGTGGTATGGGCGCAGCCATCCATAATAGAGTATACAATAATCAGGATCCAAGGTATGGACGCAGCCATCCAAAAATGATCAATAAGCAAACTCAGGTATGGTCGCAGCCATCCAATTAGTGATTCATGTAACCAATCATGATAATCCACAAATCCACAGCCTAGATTCCATTAGACAAAACCCAGGGTCTTGCGCTCCATCTCGACCCAAACAGAGTACAAGTCCAAGCATGTGAATAAGTGAGCTAAAGTCGAACATGCAAGAACATTGTCTGATTACTAGCCAATGATGAAAGTTGTTAACATATGCGAGAGGAACCACCAATAATGACAGTGGCCATCAAGGTACTATAGGTACAATCCACAAAATGTGAACAGTGAGCTGGCGTTGAACACCCACAGAATCATCCGATCGAAGTTCAATGACGAAAACCTTGCGTCGGATGCGAAGAACCTGCCATTGAGGCATGCACACTCCAAGGTATCGGAAGGGAGTCTCTATATCATCTTCCTGGATAATGCGCTGAAGTCGACAGGAAGTGACCTTGATCGAAGGTGGGCCATAGTGTTTCCCACATCACCGACGCAAGACAGAGGAACATACTGGTTTTTAAACTTCCGTGGTTATAGTTATTGTAATCAGAAATCGGATCATCCACAGTGTCATAGAAGACAAGTCTTCTATGATACCGTGGATGATCTGATTTCTGATTACAGAGGAACATAATGTTTGTGAATCAAGATCATTAGAGAATCAGAGGAGGGTTGAAAACTGCAGAGGTCAACTTCTCTTGAACATATCGGCAACACAACACTGGATTTGGCAGTATTTGATATAAAAAGTTTTGAGGTCATAATGATGAGGCATAGAGAAGATGAGTGGTCAAAAATGATAACCCAAACTCATGGAGGCAAGCGGAAAACGAGATGAGATGTCCCCAACCCGACACGAATGCAGACAAGTGCCATGTTCAAGAGCGACATACTACCGACACGACGATGATACTGGTTTCATTTTTTCCCCACCATTTCTGGCGAGTACCCCAATTATTTTTGAAAACAAGCTTGAAGGGGATAGTATATGCTTGCGATATAAGTTCGTCCTTCAGACAAATCCAACCTAGTACATTTAACGAGCCCTAGGAAGGAGAAACTTGAGTATTGTCATTACGATGGAATCCGATGTCATCAGGGTTTAATGAGTTTGGAAAAGGGAGAACTCAGCATCTTTTCATGTTTAGTGAGTTTGAAAATACAGCGGAAAATTAAACTCCAACAGTCTCTTTTCATAGATAGTTCCTCAAATCCGAAAAGGTAGAAAATTGTGTCTGAGAAAGCCTCCTAGTCGCAATAGGCTAGGGTATTCCTTTTTTGTAAATAATCTATCCCAGACCGAAAAAGGGGTAAACGTATACTGGGTAGATGTCGTTTCACAGCCAATTTAACGAGATAAAAACGACAAGCGACTCGACAATCTTTTCAATTTTAGAGAGTCAGAAAAGAGTTGAAAGTTGACTCCTCCTGGAGGAACGAGTGGTATAAAGGGTAGCTACTGGTTCCAGTAATGGTGGAACTGCTCAGAACAAGTAAAGATTAAGAGGCTAGCTAACAATACCACTCATCGCAGCAATTCCTCAGGAATGGGTAAAACAACCAAGTGAAGGCATATGATCGGCCAAGCAGATAGTGACAATGGAGTGAGAAAACCAAGGCTCATCTAGCAAAAATAGGCTGATAAAATGGAAATCACAAGAGGTAAAATGGGAATGGTTTCATTTTTACACAAGATTGAAATCAGAAAACTCTGCTTGAAGTTGGTTTCATTTTTACACAAGCTTGAAACAAAGATAAACTATGCTTGAAACCAGTTTCATTTTTACACAATCTTGAAACGGAAACAAACTATGCTTGAAAAATTTAGCATTCCCCCAACATGGTGACTCAATTCGAGGTACATGCCCCCCAAGTTTCAATCCATATGAAAGGCAGATGGAGTGAAGGTTCAAATCACGATATCAAGTGAAAAACTCGACTGGGATTTTACGAGATCTAAACAAAGACTTGAATTGAACAGGAACGTGTTTCATTGTTTTAACGAGGTTGACACATTAGAAGAACTATCATCAAGACACCTTGTTTCATTTTTTAAGGAGCTTGACACAAGGAAAATGAACTCTGCTCCGACGACCTTTTTTCATTTTTTCAGGAGCTTGACACAAGAAAACAAACTGTGCTCCGAAGAGCTTGTTTCATTTTTTAAGGAGCTTGACACAAGAAAAAGAACTTTTCTCCGACCGACCTCATCATAATGAACAAGAAGTCATCGCTTCCAAGATTTCCACTTCCGATGGAAGGAAAAAATCTTAGAAGTCAGGACCCAATGCCTCCAACACCTGATGCACAACGACATTATCACCGAGTACAAGCACGGGGTAGGTAGCGACATAGTTGACCTGCAGTGGGGCAGATACAATGGGTGGATAAAAACTAGGAAGGGATGATGGCGGGCCAGGTGCCACATCAGGACCAAATAACGAAAGTTGATCAATGGTCACGATCCGTCCTTCATGTGGAAAACATACCACACGAAAAATGGAGGAGACAATCGCTCCCATGGCATAGGTGTAATCACACCCCAAGAGAAAATTGAAATCTAAGGGGCCTGGAACAACCATCACATCCATATGGATGGTTTTACCTCCCAAAGTAACAGGTAACCTTGGAAGGATCTCTAACGGTTGACTAGTTCTTCTATTAAACGCCAATAGATTCTGCGTAACAGGCACAAGCGGCGGCGAACCAAAAGCTTGCCAAGTACTTGAGGATAGAATACTAACAGATGCGCCTTCATCTATAACAGTGCTAGGTACGACCAGACCAAAGGCCTGTACCGTTATCTCAAAAGGCACATAAGACGGAAGGCGGTATCCGACAAATCAACTCCAATCAAAGGAAGCATCCAAACTACTCGGAGGGGCTACCATTGAACCGAGATGGTCTTCCCCTGGTGTTACGGAAGAAGAAGGAGCATCCTCCATGACCTCCATCTCGAAGGCAGGAGGAGTATCCTCCGGGACCTCTATCACGGGAGGCAGAGAAGCAGCTTCTTGAGATATAGGGACAGGAGAATCTTTCTCCAAGTCCGAAGAATCTGAAGAAACAAGAATAACTTGAGGGATGTGAGATCCACTCTCAACAGAAAAGGCCCGGTGCACCGCTGACGGGGCCTGCTCAACCAATCCCATGACCAATGGTTGGTCAGGAACGGATTCCTGAATTTGAATTTCCGGGGAAGCGGGATCGACTAAGGATGACTCTTGACCAGTCGTGGCATCAACTGGTGGAAGACTCAAAGAAATCTATTTGTAACCAGCTGGAAGGCATGGTGTAGAAACATTCAGGTTGTCCAACACTCGCTTGGCTTCATCCATATATAGACAAAGGTGAATGGCATGGTGCCCCCCACATAACTTACAGGGATTGGCAATATTACCCTTCTTCTTAAGATTTTTACTAGCACTAGCTGAAGACGTGCCCCCAACCTGACTCCCAGAAGCCAAAGACAACGGTGGGCGACCGTTGGACCATACTTCGAGCACCTTGGGAATGCCAGGGCAGTCTCAAAGAAGATGGTTTCCCTGGCACAACATGCAAGGGAACTTAACTTTCCGTGGAGGGTTGGAAGGTTTATCATGAGCGGACGTTTTAGAAACAGTAGTTGTAGCCTTAGCCTCTCTCTTATTGGACTTCTTCTTCTTTGTCTTCTTCTTCTTCTTCTTAGCCACCTGGTTACTCGAATCTAGACTTTCACCAGGCGAAGTAGAAGAGGAGGACACAGAAACAGGCGAAGAAGGGGAGAGGTCCACCTTGGAATCAACATGGCATTATTCAGGCGTAGGAACTGATTGAACAGTAGCCGGGACATTTGAGACCACAGAGGTTGAAAACAACCAAACAGGCAACCCAACAGTTAACCCAGGAAGGGACAATGTTGCCATATAAGGAGCGCCAACATTTCCAAAAGGAGGAAAAGGACTAGCATTCCCATCGGAGGGGATTCCTTGGTTGGTGAACTCCGAAAAAGTTGTCATCAGAAACGATCTTCAGAACAACACCCTAAGGAAACTAACTTTAACCAGGAATATTTCATGGGCAGTTAATTTTTTTTTAAACATTGAAACAAAACTCTATTGTTTCATCTTTTAAGAGTCGAGAAACAGGCAAAAGGTGACTCTATCACTTTCAGATTGGAAACAAGCGTGAAAGGACAAGCGCTTGATGATCCTTTCAAATTTAATGAGTCAGAAAAGATCGAAATGACTACTCTAGAACTCTAGGCAAATGAACTACAATATACACCTTGGTTAAAAAATGAAAGATAAATCAACCAAGGACTTGACATACATGCAGGAAATCTCCCCGAATGTTGTGTCCAATGTATCACGGGTATAAGGCGGCAAACTCGGCTTCCTAAGGATAAAGGATAGCAACCTAGTGGGGTCTCCCTTTATATACTAGACGGTACAGGGATCACAAGTCCGTACTAGTGCTATCTAAAACCAAGAGGCGAACGACAGCTACTAGTTTTAACGATGCCGGAACGCGTCACTAACCTAGACCTATAGATATTTCCTTAATGTTTCAATGTTGCCTTAAGGTAAATTGAGCAAATTTTAGAGTTGATCTTCAATTATGTTTCAATTTCAGGCCCTACCGAATGTTATGTCTCAAAAATCCTCTAAAATGCACACTACATGCCACAATATATCACTTTGTTCAATGAATAGCTAACTACGGGAAGGTGGAGAGCTTTCCAAACAATAACAAAATGATCACAAAACAACCACTAGTGTCTCTAATGCATGCTAATGAAACTAAAAGCTTTTCCCTTAGAGTTATATAACACTAATAATGCAGAAAAGTTTTCGATTTTCACTAACTAATAAAAAGCAAAAGACTTGTTTTTGTATTTTCAATGTTTTAAGAGCAAAATGCACTAAACAAAATGAAAACTAATAAAGAGAAAAATTTGAGAAATGATAGCGAAAGAGTAAAGACAAGCAAGTTCACTCAATACAAAATACACAATCAGACCTCAAACTGATGGAGAAATCCCTCAAATCAAAGAGGAATCACAACAAAAACTCACACGAACTGTGTGATCTAGGCTCGAAATGAGACAACAACGAAACTTGAATGATAAAGAGATAAATCACTCAAATAATGCAATAAAACAATGGAAAACCACCAAACGAATGCAAAGAAGCAACAATGAAGTTGACTGATCAAATGAAAACCAAAAACTCCCACGTGAGGCTCAACACATTATAGCACCTAGATGCCCTGGGCTAGAATGTAAAACCGATAGTAGAGGGCAAACAACCGAAGGATGGAGGTCACACAAAGTCAACCAGGACTTCAAGGCACTCAGGCAGTCGAAAAAATGACACCAAAACCATAAATCAAGCTCAAAAGGCTCAGAAACAAGCAAACCCTAGCACCACACAGGATTGGCATGACTGTCTGGCTGTATCTAGCGCCAGAATAGGATTGGCGCGGGGGCCTAACCAGCAACAAGCACCAGTTGGTGTGACTGTCAAGTCAAAAAACACGCTAGTTGAGTTTACTAATGAGAAAAATTTAAAAAAAAAACAGGGAGCAGATCGGGTATGGTGGGGGCTGAACAAAGGCTTTACACCAAAAAGAGATAGACCAGATGAGAAAATCAAGCAAACAGAAGCCAAAAGAAATTGAAAGAGACAAGACAAACTCCAATCAACTCCCCAAAGGAGTCACCAGTTTTTTGGAGAGGTAAATCCCCTCTACGGACAGAGGCGATCCCTACTAGCCCAGATCGGGTCTAACAACAATCAAACACGCAGTGACAAAGGTCTCTAGTTACAAGAACGACAAAATATGATGAGTTTCCTACCTCAGGTCCTACGCGATGGTCGTCGAAGAAAGAATGACACTTCCCGTCCTCCACTTTGGCAGATCACGATCCTTCCACTTAGCACGTCCAAACACCTGCACACATGCGAAGAAACACAATGATACACAACATAGAATCTAAATCTTGTAACTATACATCAGTCAGAGAAGATGTAATTCATTGCATCAAAGATAAAGATACACGAATGAAACCATAATAAAAGTAGCTTATCATTAATGAAACAAAGGAACGATACAACCTTAAGCTCTGAGGCTAGATCTTCCTTCGGCGGGGTCGACAGTGGAGCATGTCTCAATGAAGCTCGTCGAAAATGGGACAAAGCTCTCTCTCTTCGTCTTGGCTCTATCTTGTAGAGGTAAATCCCCTCTGCGGACAGAGGTGATCCCTACTAGCCCAGATTGGGTCTAGCAACAATCGTATCACGTTAAGGCGCAAGTTCCTAATTACAATAGACCAAATTGTGAGAAAGGCCTACCTTACGTCCAACGTTTTTGTTCGCGGAGAAGATAGCGCTCCCGTTTCCTTGCTTTGACAGATGAAAATTCTCCCGCTTGGCACGATCGAACACTTGCACATACAAGAAACACGAAGAACACACAAGCGTAAAACCCAATATATGCAATTATGTATTAGTCAGAGAAGACACAACTCATGATCACAATGTATGAACAATACGAGTGGAACCATAACCAAAGTCGCTTATCATTAATAAATACAAAGAAAGATACAACCTGAGCTCTGACGCTGGATCTTCCTTCAGCGGGTCGACATAGGAGTACGTCTCGGTAAAGCTCGTCGGGAATGGGACAAGCCTCTCTCCTTGGTTGTCTTGACAATAATCTCCTTCCTACTGATTTGGCTTTATGAAGACTATCAAGGCTCTTGCAGCATTCTTTAGGCTATGAAGGCTCTTGGAGACTCAACCATTCAGCCCCTTCATCAATAGAAGATGGCTATATTTATAGAGGAGAGGAGGAGGTTGGGATCTCTAAAATAGTGGAAGGGAGGCCTTATCCCTTGGGAGGTTCCCCATAAGGTGGAAACAAGAGGCCAAAGGAGGAAGGCCATGGTTATTCAGTCGAAGCCACTCCTCATGACTCATCCATGAAGTTGTTGTAATCGAAACTTCGCCTCTTTTTTTAAAAAAAATTCCATAAGCAGATTGGAACGGGTGCTTAACTGGGACAGAGCACCAATTGGCACAGGCTCAGTGTTAATTTTCCTCATTAGTGCAAGGAAATAATGGGCTACCAGTGCCAAGGCAAAAACATGTGTTTTTAGGGGTCTGCTCAGGAAATGATCAATAGAAGGAATGTTGTCTTCATGGAAAGGAATGCAATGATGGTATTTGCAAGGCATGACATTGCTTATTGATCACATAAACGACCCTCCAATGGGTGAGATGGGGATTTCAGGGATGGTGATAAATTACTATGTAACAGATGCCCCTTAAAGCATGAGGCCCGAGAGAGAGAGGGGTGAAATGCTTTACGAGAACGTGTCCAACTGAAAACACTGCCGTCGGAAAACCTGCATAGACAAGTACAACTGATATCTCAAATACATGATATATGTGGTATGGGCGCAACTATCCATAATAGAGTATACAATAATCAAGATCCAAGGTATGGACGTAGCCATCCAGTGAGGATCGATAAATAGACGCAGGCATGGTTGCAGCCATCCAATCAATGAGTCATGTAACCAATCATAATAATCCACAAAATCCACATCCTGGATTCTAACAGACAAAACCTAGGGTCTTGCACTCCATCTCGACCCGAACAAGGTACAAGTTCAAGCATGCGAATAAGTGAGCTGAAGTTTAACATGCAGGAACATCGCCTGATTACCAACCAATGATGAAAGATGTTAACAGACGCGAGAGGTACCACCAATAGTGACAATGGTCCTCAAGGTACTATAGGTACAATCCACAGAATGTGAACAGTGAGCTGACGTCAAACACCCGTAAAATCACTCGATCAGAGGCCAATGATGAAAACCTCACATCGAACGTGAAGAACCTACCATTGAGGCATGCAGGCTCCAAGGTACCAGAAAGGAGTCTCTGGACCAACTTCCTGGATAATGAGCTGAAGTCGACAGGAAGTGACCTTGATCGAAGGTGGGCCATAGTGTTTCCCACATCATCGACACGAGACAGAGGAACATAATGTTTTGTGAATCAGGATCAAATGAGAATTAGAGGAGGGTTGAAACTTTGAAGAGGTGAACTTCTCTTCAACATATCGGCGACACGACATTGGATTTGGCAGTATTTGAAATCAAATTATCTGAGGTCATGATGACGAGGCAAAGAGTAGATGAGAGGTCAAAAGGGATTACCCAAACCCACGGAGGCAAGCAGAAAATGAGATGACATGTCCCCATCCCGACACGAATGCAAACAAGTGCCATGTTCAAGAGCGACATACTGCCGACACGACGATGATACTGGTTCCATTTTCCCCACCATTTCTGGCGAGTACTCCAATTATTTTTTAAAACAAGCTTGAAGGGGATAGCATATGCTTGTAATATAAGTTCGTCCTTCAGACGAATCCATCCCAGTACATTTAACGAGTCTTATGTAGAAATTTGAATAACTGATATATTATTCACCGAGATTCTCCTGATCACACACTATTTTAGCTTCATGCACAATACAGAATCTCTTCTACCATTGATCATTACATGTGGAAATAAAATCAATTGCATGCGCACATTAAAACCATAAACAATCACACATATGAACACAGTATTTCATGGGAAAGCTTAAAGCTGAAAACCCCAACTATTTGTATATTATATGTCATAGAGATCATGTAACAATCATTGTACAAAGGTCCTCACAAGCTCTCAGCACAACCTCCAATTGCTACACACTAATCAAGCTAGATCTAGCAAAACACATGCTCCAATCTCTGCCACCTGATAGCCAGCCTCTATTGTGTAATCAATGTTGTAGAATGGCTCATAAATAACTTTGAACCACCTGGCTTGTACTGCGCAATCCTCATTGGCTTCTCCAATCACTGGTTGTTGCAAATATGCAACAGTATAGTCACAACTGATAGTTAACCTGCTCTTTCACCTATCTCTGCACTGGTCTCCACTGAAACTGTCCATGCACTGAAGTTAACTGATGTATTCTTTAGTTGATTAATGAGTTTATAATTAGTAAATTAATTAATAATTAATTCACACCACTCTCACTAGTGTATTAATCAGTTAGACTAAATACAACTAGTTCAACTATGTTTAGATTAGTTAAACTGAACACAACTCCATTAACTCCTCAATCAACTCCACCAAAATCTCTCACATGAGTTCTAACTGAAGTTTCCATGCAATAGCTCCACTTAACCCCTAGGAATAGCGTAATTCCTTCTGTCAGCTCCTATGCCACATCTGTGCACTTAACTAAAGTGCTCCAAGAGAATAAGATAATGTTTATAGTCCAAATATTATTAAGAGCTAATAATATTCGACATATCTATTTTTAGACCGGCAATCTAAAAATAGATTCCACCCAATATGTCTAAAAATAGAAGTCCATCTATTTTTTCCGACTTGACCAACCATCCACAAATAGCATCCTGCAACTCATAGAACATGATCCATATGTCTAAAAATAGACATAGTCTAAAAATAGACTTTGCGCCAAAAATAGCCTGCGGCCCACTTAGTGAAGGCGACTCCTTTCCACTAAGCTCATCATCTTGTTGCAATCTCAACACTCCCTCTCAACAAGATATGGATTATCTGCAACCCCTATCCTGCCCTTGTGGTATTCGAATTTGATCCTGGTGAGCGCCTTCGTCAAGATATCAGCATCCTGATCCTCCGTAGGAATGTATGAAAGTAACATGACCTTACGCTGCACACAATCTCTGATATGATGATACCGGATGTCAATGTGTTTAGATCTATCATGAAATATTGGATTAACCGAGAGTTTGATGCAACTCTGATTATCACAATAAATCACAGTAGGCTCTAAGTGTGAACCGAACAACCCAACCAGGATCTTCCTCATCCATATAGCCTCGCATGCAGCCAAACTCGCTGCCATATACTCGGCCTCTGCTGAACTGAGTGCCACGGATCTCTGCTTCCTGCTGTACCAAGAAACTGTTGTCGACCCGATACTAAAAATCCCTCCAGATGTGCTCTTTCTATCCGTTGGGCTCCCTGCCCAATCTGCATCCGTGAAGCCACACAAATTCACCTCATCCGAATGTATGTACCATAATCCATATCTCGATGTGCCTCTAAGATATCTCAATACATGCTTTCCTGCCTTCCAGAAGAGCTTGGTTGGCTTAACCATAGCTTGTGAAAGCTGGTTAACAACATAGCATATGTCGGGTCATGTATTGACCAGATACATAAGCGACCCCACCAACTGTCGATAAACAGTGGCATCCACTACCTCCGCTGAAGTAGCATCCTCCTTCCTCCAACCACCAAGAAGAGGAGTATCAATAGGCTTGCAGCCATGCATGTTGAACTTCTCCAGTATCTCCCAGGCATACTTACCCTGAGAAACAAATAGTCCATCACTGCGCTGCCAAATTTCCAATCCCAGGAAATAATGAAGGAGGCCCAAGTCCTTCATCTCAAACTCCTTTTCAAGATCATCCTTGCATGAGTGTATCAACAGTTCATCACCTGTCAAAATCAAATCATCTACATAAAGTACAATGATCAGCAACTTACCCTCCACCACAATCTGGTATAGGTTCAGATCCGCCTCACTCTTGGAGAATCCAAGTCCGGTGAAATAACTATCTATCCGTGTGTACCAAGCACGAGGTGCTTGTTTCAACCCATACAACGCTCTCTTGAGCCTGCACACATGCGACTCGCTGCTGAAGATCTCGAAACCTTCGGGCTGCTCTATGTACACCTCCTCCTCAATCACCCCGTTGAGGAACACAGTCTTCACATCCATTTGATGAATGTGCCACCCCATCTGCGCTGAGAGAGCAAGAATCGTCCGTATGGAAGAATACCTTGCGACAGGTGCAAAGGTTTCCTCATAATCGATCCCCTCAATCTGTGAGAAGCCTCGGGCAACAAATATTGCCTTGTGCTTCTCCACACTCCCGTCAACTTCTTGCTTCACTTTCTAGATCCATCTTGAACCCACCGCTGATTTCCCTTTCGGCCTTGGGACAATCTCCCATGCACTGTTTCTAACAATCGAATCATAGTCTTCCACCATGGCATCTACCTATGCGGGATCCTCCATAGCTTCCTCGAAAGAGGATGGCTCCGTCACGATACACCTGATCATAAGAGCCATGTATCCAATACACCGGTCAGGTGACTGTCTTTGTCTGCGCTGTGATGTAGGTGCTCCTACAACCTTCTCTGTATCTTGAGCCAGTCGCTCAGCTTCTGTAGTGCGCTTCCGCCCTCTGATGGTTGGCGCTGCATGAGTGGTCTCTTCCACTCCATGAACCTCCTCTTGTGGCTGATCCACATCCAGAGACTCATCCTTAGGAACTAATAACTCCTCATCTACATGCAAGTGTGGCTCCCTCTCAAGTGAACACTTCATGGCTTTCTCCTCATGAAATTTAATATCCTGTCCCACAATAGTCTTGCGACTGTCTGGAAAATACACACGATAGTTGTGGGGTGTATCAGTGTACCCCACAAATATCCCAACCTCTGCATTCGGCTCCAGCTTCTTCCTGGCATCCTTTGTCACATGAATGTAAACAGGTGAACCAAAAATTCTCAAATGGGAAATATCAGGCCTCTTACCAGAAAACGCCTCCTCAAGTGTACTCATGCCAAGTATCCTGTGAGGACAACGGTTCTGCACATATACTGTAGTATTGCATGCCTCAGCCCACAAGTGTATGGGAAGGCCCTAATCATGCAACATCACCCGTGCAGCACCCACATTCATTCTGTTCTTCCACTCAACAACCCCATTCTGCTGTGGGTTATGAGATGCTATGAGCTCTCTTCGAATTCCTTCTACGCTGCAAAAGTCCTTGAATTCACCAGAGATGAATTCACCACCATTGTCGCTCCTAAGAGCCTTAACCTGCTTCCCCAATTCTTTCTCAAACAGTGCCTTGAACTCACAGAACTTTGAGTATGTCTCGCTCTTCTTTTTCATGAAGAAGATCCAGCACTTCCGAGAAAAATCATCAAAAAATATCACATAGTACCTGCACTTTGCTGTCGAAGCTACTGAGAAAGGTCCACACACGTCTGTGTGAATTCTCTCAAGGATCGTCGTGGCGTGACTATCCTTCTCGTGAAAGGTGGCTTTCACAAATTTTCCTAAGGTACATCCCTTGCACTGATCTGACTGCGCAAGAGTACCCTTAGGAAGCCCAATAGAAATCTGCTGCAGTATCTTCAAAGCTCCATGGTGAAGGTGGCCCAATCTCCGGTGCCACAACTCGCCATCATCCCGGCTCACCACTCCTTCTGCCTTGCCCGCCATTGCTGCGCAGCCATCTACCTGCAATTGATAAAGGTTCTTAACGCGAACCCCTATCCTCCGGGTCTCACCAGTTGCCTTACTACGCAGGAAAGCCTTTCCCTCGCTAAAGACAACATCATATCCCTTGTCTTCTAACATCGCCACAGAGATCAAATTCTTCTTCAATCCTGGAACATGCATCACTTCCTTCAATATGAAGGGTTTACCAGACTCCCTCTCAAAGGAAATGCTACTGATACTAGTCGCACTGTATCTACCATCATCGCCCATCTCGATGTGCAATCCAAGATCTTTCTCATCCATATCAGTAAAAAAATCTCGATCTCCTGTCATGTGAAAATACTCACCACTGTCAAGAAACCACACTGAACCCATCAAACTTGAGACCAAGCATGCGATCAACAAAAAATCCAGCTCAAACTGCGAGGCTAAGGCCTCTCTAGCTGTAGATCCAGTAGCCTACTTATTTTTCTTCTTCTGTGGACAACTAGTGGCGTAATGTCCCTGTTGGTGACAGTGAAAGCACTTCACCTTGGACATGTCCTGCTTCTTGCCTTTCGCACCGAATTGAGAAGCATGCTTCTTGCTCTTCCCCTTCTTTTCTTTGGCAACCAAAGTGCAATTTTCTTCATCATATTTCTTTGATGAAGATCCGTCCCTAGTACTTCGCCTTATCTCCTCTTGCACAAGATCCGACCAAAGTCGCTCCCATCCTGGAAATTTCTCCCGACCATTGACAGAGTCCTGATAGGAATGCCAACTCTTCGGAAGCCCAAGGAGATCCAAGCTCACCAAGTCCTCGTCATCAACAGTAACCCCCACACTTCCCACCTCATCCCTGCATTGGATGAACTTCGTGAGGTACTTCAGCATACTGTCACCTTTCTCCATTTTTATGTTTCTGAGTTTATCCTTGAGCGCCAACTTCCTCTGGTCGCTCTTGCTTTGAAATAAATATGTCAAAGCTTTCCACATCAAGAATGGAGAAGCCTTACCATGAATTCTGGACACTATGTGATCCTTCACACCTTCCAACAGAATTCTTCGACACTTTTCTGTCTTCTTTTGCCATGCTTCAAGTACGGCAGCATCACTAGAAGTAGGTTTTGGAATTTCTGCATCTATGAAATCCTTCAACCCATTGTCATCCAGCACCGCCTCCATCCTGTCATTCCATGAAATATAATTCGAGCTTCCCTCAAGGGCATACTCCAATTGCAATCTGTTGAAAGACATCTCAACTTCGACACCAAGATAACGCTACTGCAAATTCGAATTCCACCAGCACAAAACTCAACCACTTCAATGTTTTGCAATTGCTCCAATGATCAATATCGCTCTGATACCATGTAGAAGTTTGAATAGCTGATATATTATTCACCGATATTCTCCTAATCACACACTATTTTAGCTTCATGCACAATACAGAATCTCTTCTACCATTGATCATTACATGCGGAAATAAAATCAATTGCATGCGCACAATAAAACCATAAACAATCACACATATGAACACAATATTTCATGGGAAAGCTTAAAGCTGAAAACCCCAACTATCTGTATATTATATGTCATAGAGATCATGTAACAATCATCATACAAAGCTCCTCACAAGCTCTCAGTATAATCTCCAATTTCTACACACTAATCAAGATAGATCTAGCAAAACACATGCTCCAATCTCTGCCACCTGATAGCCTACCTCTATTGTGTAATCAATGTTGTAGAATGGCTCATAAATAACTTTGAACCACCTGGCTTGTACTGCGCAATCCTCATTGGCTTCTCCAATCACTGGTTGTTGCAAATATGCAACAGTATAGTCACAACTGATAGTTAACCTGCTCTTTCACCTATCTCTACATTGGTCTCCACTGAAACTGTCCATGCACTGAAGTTAAATGATGTATTCTTTAGTTGATTAATGAGTTTATAATTAGTGAATTAATTAATAATTAATTCACACCACTCTCACTAATTGTATCAATTAGTTAAACTAGATACAAATAGCTCAATTATGTTTAGATTAGTTAAACTGAACACAACTCCATTAACTCCCTCAATCAACTCCACCAAACTCTGTCACATGAGTTCTAATTGAAGTATCCATGCAATAGCTCCACTTAACCCTCAGGAATAGCGTAATTCCTTCTGTCAGCTCCTGTGCCACATCTGTGCACTTAACTGAAGTGCTCCAAGAGAATAAGACAATGTTTATAGTCCAAATATTATTAAGAGCTAATAATATTCGACATATCTATTTTTAGACTGGCAATCTAAAAATAGATTCCGCCCAATATGTCTAAAAATAGAAGTCCATCTATTTTTCCAACTTGACCATCCATCCACAAATAGCATCCTGCAACTCATAGAATATGATCGACATGTCTAAAAATAGACATAGTCTAAAAATAGACTTTGCGCCAAAAATAGCCTGCAGGCCCACTTAGTGAAGGCGACTTCTTTCCACTAAGCTCATCATCTTGTTGCAATCTCAACACCCTAGTAAGGAGGAACTCGAATATCGTCATTGCGACTGAATCCGATGTCATCAGGGTTTAACGAGTCTGACAAAGGAAGAACTCGACGTCTTTTCATATTTAGAGAGTTTGAAAAGACAGCAGAAAAGTAAACTCCAACAGTCCCTTTTCGTAAATAGTTCCTCAGATCCGAAAAGGTAGAAAACTGTGTCTAAGAAAGCCTCCTAGTTGCGATAGGCTTGGGTATTCATTTTTTGTAAATAATCTATCCCAGCCCAAAAAAGGGGTAAACGTATACTGGGTAGATGTCATTTCGCAGCCACTTTAACGAGATCAAAACGACAAGCGACTCGGCAATATTTTCATGTTTAGAGAGTCAGAAAAGAGCTGAAAGATGACTCCTCCTGGAGGAACGAGTGGTATAAAGGGTAGCTACTAGTTTCGGTAATGGTGGAACTTCTTAGAACAAATAAAGGTTAAGAGGCTCGCTAACAAGACCACTCATCGCAGCAGTTCCTCAAGAACAGGTAAAACAACCAAGTGAAGGCATATGACCGGCCAGGCAGATAGTGACGATGGAGTGAGAAAACCAAAGCTCATCTGGCAAAAACAGGCTGATAAAATAGCAATCACAAGAGCTAAAATGGGAATGGTTTCATTTTTACACAAGCTTGAAATCAGAAAACTCTGCTTGAAGTTGGTTTCATTTTTACACAAGCTTGAAACAAAGATAAAATATGCTTGAAACCGGTTTCATTTTTACACAAGCTTGAAACGGAAACAAACTATGCATGGTGACTCAATTCGAGGTACATGCCCCCCAAGCTTCAATCCATATGAAAGGCAAATGGAGTGAAGGTTCAAATTACGAGAGAAAGACTCGACTGGGATTTTACGAGATCTTACCAACGACTTGAATTGAATGGAAATGTGTTTCATTGTTTTAATGAGGTTGACACATTAAAAGAAATATCCTCAGAATACCTTGTCTCATTTTTTAAGGAGCTTGACACAAGAAAATGAACTGTGCTCCGACCTGCTTGTTTCATTTTTTAAGGAGCTTGACACAAGAGAATATACTGTGCTCTGGGAACCTGGTTTCATTTTTTAAGGAGCTTGACACAGGAAAGGACCCATGCTCCGGACACCTTGTTTCATTTTTTAACAAGCTTGACACAAGAAAACAAACTATGCTCCAACTGACCTCATCATAATGAACAATAAGTCATGGCTTCCAAGAGGTTCTCATCTGATGGGAGAAAAACATCCTGGAAGTCTGGACCCAATGCCCCCAGCACACTATGCACGACGACATCATCACTGAGTACAGACACGGGTTAGGTAGCCACATAGTTGACCTGCAGTGGGGCAGATACAATGGGTGGATAAAAACCAGGAAGGGATGATGGTGGGCCAACTTCCACATCAGGACCTAAGAACGAAAGTTGATCAATGGTCACGATCCGTCCTTCATGTGGAAAACAGACCACACGAAAAAGGGAGGAGACAAGCGCTCCCATGGCATAGGTGTAATCGCGCCCCAAAAGCATATTGAAATCCAAGGGGCCTGGAACAACCATCACGTCCACATGGACGGTTTTACCTCCCAAAGTAACAGGTAACCTTAGAAGGATCCCCAACGATTGACTAATTCTTCTGCTAAACGCCAGCAGATTCTGCGTAACAAGCACAAGTGGCGGCGAACCGAACACTTTCAAAGTAGTTGAGGATAGAATACTAACAAACGCGCCTTCATCTATAACAGTTCTAGGTACAACCAGACCAGAGGTTTGTACCGTTATCTCAAAAGGCACATTAGACGGAAGGCGGTATCCTGCAAATCGACTCCAATCAAAGGAAGCGATCAAACTACTTGGAGGGGCTACCATCGAACCAAGATGGTCTTCCCCTGGTGTTACGAAAAAATAAGGAGAATCCTCCACAACCTCCATCTCGAAGGTAGGAGGAGTATCCTCTGGGACCTCCATCACGGGAGGCAGAGGAGCAGCTTCTTGAGATATAGGGACAGGAGAATCTTTCTCCAAGTCCGAGGAATCTGAAGAAACAAGAAGAACCTGAGGGATGTGAGGTCCACTCTCAACAGAAAAGACCTGGTGCACCATAGACGGGGCTAGTTCAACCGATCCCACAACCAATGGTTGGTCGGGAATGGATTCCTGAATTTGAATTTCCGGGGGAGCGGGATTGACCAAGGATGACTCTTGACCAATCATAGGATCAGCTAGTGGAGGACTCAAAGAAAGTTGTTTGTAACCAGCCGGAGGGCACGACACAGAAATAGCCGAGTTGTCCAAAACTCGCTTGGCTTCATCCATATAAAGACAAAGGTGAATGGCATGGTGCCCTTCACACAACTTACAGGGATTGGTAATCTTACCCTGCTTCTTAGGAGCCTTACTAGTACCAGCTAAATACGTGCCCCCAACTTGACTCACGAAAGCCAAAGGCAACGACGGATGACCGTTGGACCATAATTCGAGCACCTTGGCAATGCCAGGGCAATCTCGAAGAAGATGGTTTCCTGTGCACAACATGCAAGGGAACTTGACTTTCCATGGAGGGTTGGTAGGTTTATCGACGGAAGGCTTCTTAGAGGCAATAGACGCAGAGCTAGCCTCTCCTTTATCTAACTTCTTCTTCTTTGTCTTCTTCTTCTTCTTCTTAGCCACCTGGTTACTCGAATCCGGACTTTCACCAGGCAAAGTAGAAGAGGAGGATGCAGAAATAGGGGAAGAAGGGGAGAGGTCCACCTTGGAATCAACATGACATTGTTCAAGCGGAGGAGACGATTGAACAGAGATCGGGACATTCGAGACCATAGAGGTTGAAAACAACTAAATAGGCAACCCAACAGTTAACCAGGAAGGGACAACGTTTCCATATAAGGAGCGCCAACATTTCCAAAAGGAGGAAAAGGACCAGGATTCCCTTCGGAGGGGATTCCTTTTTTGGTGAACTCCAGGAAAGTTGCCATTATAAACAACCCAAAACAACACCCTAAGGAAACTAAATTTAACCAGGAATATTTCGTGGGCAGTTATTTTTTTAAAACATTGAAACAAAACTCTGTTGTTTCATCTTTTAAGAGTCGAGAAACAGTCAAAAGGTGACTCTATCTCTTTCAGTTTGGAAACAAGCATGAAAGGACAAGCGTTTGATGATATTTTCAAATTTAATGAGTCAGAAAAGATCAAAATGACTACTTTGGAAATCTAGGCAAAGGGTGTACCAGATATCTGTGAACCGCAATATATACCTTGGTTCAAAAATGAAACAGAAATCAACCAAGGACTTAACGTACGTGCAGGTAATCTCCCCGAATGCCGTGTCCGGTTTATCACGGGTATAAGGCGGTAGACTAGGCTTCCTACAGATAAAGGATAGCAACCTAATGGGGTCTCCCTTTATATACTCGATGGTACGGGGAGCACAAGTCTGTACTAGTGTTGTCTAAAGCCAAGAGGTGAACGACAGCTACTAGGTTTAACGACGCCGGAACACGTCACTTGCCTAGACCTCTAAATATTTCGTTAATGTTTCAATGCTGCCTTAAGGTATATTGAATATATTTTAACGTTAAACTTCAATTATGTTTCAATTTCAGGCCCTACCACATGTCATCTGACAATCTCCTATATGCAGCTATATGAGGAAAGAAATCTTTCAATTCGACGAATGCTATCTATTTAAGGGAAGAGCTTCAACAATGATGCAACAGAAAGCAGTACTGAAAACGAAACTTTTCCAAACTAGATGAATTTCACTATCTAAAAGTAATCTCAAACATTCAACGATGCGAATAATGCAATGTAATCTATGCAAAATCCTCTTTTTTGAAAACTATGCAATTGTAATCTATGCACAATTCCCCTTTCTTTTCAAATGATAAGAATGCATTCAATGCACTTTTCGATGAAATGAAAATCTACTCAATGCATATTTTAATGAAAGAGAATGCACTCGATGCGATTTTTAGCTTTCAATCATTAAACAATGTGATCTAAGTTCAATGATAAATCTCAACTTTATCATGTGATCTAATGCATGAAAAGAAAACTTTGAAATAAAAACTAAAAGAATGCAAAACTCCTTAATGGAAGGATGAATGCAAAAAGGATGCAAAACCACACTAAGAATGCAATCGTTGTTTTGAACACTTTGTAACGAAATTCCTCAAAAGGTGACAAGACATATGAATTCAAACACAAAGAGGACTTCCAAAGCATGAGATCAAAACAAGGCATTCATTCTATTTTACATCAAGCAATCATGGAGAGAAGACATTTCAAACAATGAGCAATGTAATCTATGCTCATACAGTGAAAAGACCGGAAGGGAAAGACACACTGGTGAAGGATTTAGGGAAAAAATCTCAATTTTCACACCCCCTGAAATTGGCACGACTTTCTCACTGACAACTAGCGCCAACTGACGCGACTTTCTCACTGAAAAATAGTGCCAATAGAAAATTGGCGCAGGTTGCTAACTGAAAACAAGCGCCAACGCCTGAAAATGAAAAAACAAAGAATTTCTCCCAACCAAGACCAGACACACCACTTCAAGCAAAATCTAAAACAAACCCAGATGCAAAGTACTGACCAAAATAAGCTTCCAAACAAGGGTAAACCCTAGCACCTATAGGAGATGGCGCGATTTTCTGGCTATAATCCGCGCCAGACAGGGGATGGCGCGAGTGATGAACTGGAAACCTGCGCCAACTGGCGCGACTGTCAGAGCGGAACTCACGCCAATCAAGACAACCATGAAAAGGTGAAAATTCAGAAAAACAGAGGTCAGATTTGATCCTCTAGGGGCTGAACAGGGGTTTTACAAGAGAAAAAAGCAAACCAAAAGAGCTGATCAAGCAGACAAAGACCAAAATCAACCGAAAAGACAAGACAAACTCTAATCAATGTCTCCCCAGTGGAGTCACCAGTTTGTTGTAGAGGTAAATCCTCTCTACGGACAGAGGTGATCCCTACTAGCCGAGATCGGGTCTAGCAACAATCGTATCACGCTAAGGCGCAAGTTCCTAACTACAATAGACCAAATTGCGAGAAAGGCCTACCTTAAGTCCAACGCTGTTGTTCGCAGAGAAGATAGCGCTCCCGTTTCCTTGCTCCGGCAGATCACAATTCTCCTGCTTGGCGCGATCGAACACCTACACATACAAGAAACACGACGAACACACAAGCGTAAAACTCAATATATGCAATTATGTATCAGTCAGAGAAGACACAACTCATGATCACGATGTATGAACAATACGAGTGGAACCATAACCAAAGTCACTTATCATTAATAAATACAAAGAAATATACAACCTGAGCTCTGACGCTAGATCTTCCTTCAGCAGGTCAACAGAGGAATACATCTCGGTAAAGCTCATCGGGAATGGGACAAGCCTCTCTCCTTGGTTTTCTTGACAATAATCTCCTTGCTACTGATTTGGATCTATGAGGACTATCAAGGCTCTTGCAACATTCTTTAGGCTATGAAGGCTCTTGGAGACTCAACCATTCAGCCCCTTCATCAATAGAAGATGGCTATATTTATAGAGGAGAGGAGGAGGTTGGGATCCCTAAAATAGTGGAAGGGAGGCCTTATCCCTTGGGAGGTTCCCCATAAGGTGGAAACAAAAGGCCAAAGGAGGAAGGTCATGGTTATTCAGTCGAAACCACTCCTCATGACTCATCCACGAAGTTGTTGTAATCGAAACTTTGCCTCTTTTTTTAAAAAAAAATCATAAGTAGATTGGCGCGGGTGCTTAAATGGGACAGAGCGCCAATTGGCGCGGGCTCAATGTTAAATTTCCTCATTGGCACGAGGACGTAACGGGCTACCATCGCTAAGGCAAAAACATGTGTTTTTAGGGGTCTGCTCAGGAAATGATCAACAGAAGGAATGTTGTCCTCATGGAAAGGAATGCAATGATGGTATTTGCAAGGCATGACACTGCTTATTGATCACATAAACGACCCTCCAATGGGCGAGATGGGGATTGCAGGGATGGTGATAAATTACTATGTAACACTCTCAAAGGCTGTCTGGCGATAGTCTCGTTGCTATTGATTCAGCTCTTAGTTCTATGGCTACTAAGACTACTTTGCGCAACCATTCAACCCCTTCATCAATGGAAGATGGCTATATTTATAGAGGAGAGGAGGAGGTTGGGATCCCTAAAATAGTGGAAGGGAGGCCTTATCCCTTGGGAGGTTCCCCATAAGGTGGAAACAAGAGGCCAAAGAAGGAAGGCCCTGGTTATTTAGTCGAAACCACTCCTCATGACTCATCCACGAAGTTGTTGTAATCGAAACTTCGCCTCTTTTTTTAAAAAACTTTCCATAAGCAAATTGGCGCGGGTGCTTAATTGGGACAGAGTGCCAACTGGCGTGGGCTCAGTGTTAATTTTCCTCATTGGCGCGAGGACATAACGGGCTACCAACACCAAGGCAAAAACAGGTGTTTTTAGGGGTCTGCTCAAGAAATGATCAACAGAAGGAATGTTGTCCTCATTGCAAGGGATGCAATGATGGTATTTGTAAGGCATGACACTGATTATTGGTCACAGAAAAGACTCTCCAATGGGCGAGATGGGGATTGCAGGGACCAGGGAAAATTTTAGGTGCGAATTTTAGCCCAAAGGCGAATTTTAAGGGATTTTAAATTTTAATAGGGAGAATTTTTTATATAAAACTCATTTTCTATAGTTTAATAAAGTTAGCCCAATAATTATTTTAAAAATAATTAATTATTAAATATTAGCCCACCAAAAAACACGCATAAAAATGAAATTCGCCCTAGATTTTCTTTGGTTGGAGTAGATTTCCATGGCATTCACCTAGATTTTCTTTATTTGGAGCAGATTTCCATGGCATTCACCAAGATTTACAGGGTCGGAGGGAGGGGTTAGAGTGATTCGCCCTATTTTTTCACTGGTTTGCCAGAGAGGTGGCTGGAGCTTTGTGCTCGCCGATCTTCTTCTCACTGGCTGAGCGAGGGAATTGACCGACCCTCTCTGGTCCGCTGGTCCGTTAGGGCCATTCCATAGTTCGAATTCGTTTTTGATATTTTCACTGTTCAGAAAATGGAAAAATCAATGATCAACGCATGAGCGGCGTGGTTGGATTCACCAAGGATAGGCACCTTGGGCTCAGAGAATCAGATGTGGTCGATCTGCTCAGTTGCACGCATTGACGAGTTTACTTAGGAAGTTTACTCAGTCACATCAGAGTTTACTTTATTTCAGTGGGACTAATGCAGTTCTGTGTATTGGGGGACTAGCAACCCAACTTGGGATTGATTGTGTTTTCTGCTGATAAGGAGAAGATGGGTGAGGCCTTGAGGCAATCCTACTCGGCGGCTCTTATTATTTTAGTTTGGGCATGTTGGTGTTGCATGATTAGTGGTGTTGTTGGTCAGACCAGTCCAAATATAGTTTACATGGTCATTCTCAGAGACTCGGCTTTTTTGCATCATAACAGTGTAAGCGCCATGGCCACTACTCACCATGCTCACAGCCATCATTCGAAGCCTGGAAAATTGCATAAGATGCAAACACCAAGGTGACCAATTTTCTCCTTTTCTAAATCCTTCTTGTTTGATACTGAGTTTATCAGATCTACTTGATGTTTTCTCATATATATATTAGTCTTTCAGTTTATATCAATGCATTGTTCTTAATAAAAGTAGCCTTCCAGCCCGAATAGAAAATCAGTAACCCATATTCAGGCCATTGAGATGATGAGTGTTTATTTTGCAGGCAAATGAAGAATCCAACGAGGGATCTGTACACTTCCTACCTCGTTAGGGTTCAGGACTCACTTTTGAAGCGCACTCTGGAGAGAGGAACTTACAAGAAACTCTACAGCTATCATTACTTAATCAATGGATTTGTTGTTCTGATTAATCCTCAACAGGTGCTCGTCTTTCAGATTTTAGATTTTAGATTTTAATTGATTTCTGATGGTGGTGCAAAGCATAATGCCCAATTCTAGAGGCAAGGTTGGAAGTATCATCAGTGGTATATGTGTAGGTGTTGCCAGCAATTTAATGCTGCAGTATAAATCCATTATAAGTCGATCTGTAATTCATTACAGATTGGCTAAATATTTTTGCCATGGCCCTTAATTAATGTTTTCAATTTATTTTTTATTCTTCTTGTTATCATGTCTTACAATGGGGAAAATGATTGGATGGATTATGAAGGCAGAAAAACTTTCAACCAGACCAGAGGTGTCGCAAGTGACGAGGGATTTCTCAGTCCATACATCTACGACACATACACTAGATTTTATAGGCCTACCCAAGGGAGCATGGGTTCAATACGGTGGACCAGAAAATGCAGGGGAAGGGATTGTTATTGGATTTATTAATACGGGAATAGAGCCCACACACCCAAGCTTCTCAGACAAATAAACGAAGGCCTATCCAGCTCCTCCTCATTTCACAGGGGTCTGCGAGGTCACTAGCGACTTTCCTTCGGGATAATGTAACAGGAAGCTTATAGGAGCTCAGCATTTTGCAGCCTCTGCATTTGCAAGGGGAATTTTCAATGCCTCTGAAGACCATGCCTCGCCATACGATGGAACTGGCCATGGAATGTGAGTTATTGAATAAAACCCAATTGCTTTTACAGTTCATTTGATTGTTGCAGACACAGAGTTATTGTGTTATGCTGACTGTGTTTAGCATTGGATGATGTCAGGCACATTGCCTCCATAGCAGCTGGCAACCATGGCGTGCCCGTTATTGTTGGTGGGCATCAGTTTGGCAATGCAAGTGGCATGGCTCCTCATGCATAGTGTTTGCTTCATTCATATACTCATTGTAGTATTTCTGCATCTTTTTACTTTTACAGTCGCCTTGCCTAGTTATTGAAGGATATTGGAAAAAACATCAATTTTGATTGTGCATAAGTTCGTTTACGTGAGAAATAAATCTTCATGACCAAGGATGAGATTTGACTACCATGAGAAAGAGCCCTTTCCAAATTAAAGTACTGTCCTTATCAAGTGAAAGTAGATATATCCCTCCTAAACATTGCAGGTCCTGAATAATTGTTTTGTAAAGGGTAGTTTTTTACAACCCTGACCACCTTTCCATGGGTAGTAAAAGGCCCTTCAATGTGTGTCAGAGTCTTTAGGTTTTCTGATTAACTTTCGAGCTCTCCCAAGGACTATGTCAGAAGAGCAGATCCACCATTAGTCCCTGAGTCAGATGTGGTGGATCTGCTCAGTTGCATTGACGAGGGCAACTGGTTCCACGGTAGCTGGATTTAGAGTTTCAAGGTCCAAGATAGCCCATTTCCCTGGTGCCATGGAGCTAAACCCATGGGCGAGGAGGAGTTTGGGCAGTGCTGTTTGCCCTTGGGTTGCAACTGTAATTATATTTTTTTTCTATAAATTTGCTGAGTCCAAAATTCGATTTCTTCAAGTGTGCAGCATGCTGCGATTGTTTTGGCCAGTCTAAAAGCGCTCTGTCATTATTATTTTTTAATAAATTTTCTAGTCCGAATGTGCTGGACCGCTGGAGCCTGGTGAAAACTGGTGATTGCTTCAAAGTTCAGCAAGGAGTCCTCATAGGTCAAATTTCAGAAATTATTCTGCGATAGAGGTGCGACTCTTGAATCCTGATGCATAATTTTTTCCCTTTGTGTTAATGGTGTTATGCGCTAATGTTGTTATGTGTTAATGGTGTGTTAATAGACCTATGTGTGAGTGGAATGCCAACAAGCTCTTTCTGAAGCTTACACCCTCCTTCACACTCCTCATTGCTATGACGTCAAGTATGTTCTTGATGTTTGGGAACGAGGTTGCAACAAGTTAGTGGTAAATGTGTTGTCTACAGATTCCCAAACAATGTATTTCCTTCAAGAATCCTGGCCAAAGGGAATGCCAACATAATGATTACATTATGTTCATCACATGATGGATTCCATTCAAGGAAATCAGTTATCTGTATGAACTCTAGAATATTATACAACTGTTTACTCACATCTCATACTACCCCATATTTGGGAGAAGCCTCAGCTTAAGAATTTGCCACTAGCTCCAATGGATCTATAACTTTAGCTTCCTTTAGACTTTGAGTACCAAACATATATCCCAGTAAGTAGAAGTCTATAAGGTACTGAAATGGTTCTCTATAAAAAAATGATGATTTGAAATTATCTACATGCTCCCCATATGTTGCACAAATTTCCTAAATGCATTTCAACATCATCTCGATTATTGTAGGTGCATCATTTAAAGACCTTACCAGATTTAAATCTTCAGATCCCCTTATAGGAGCATTCTTATCAAATGTCATAAGTATTTTACTCCATTCTATACTTGCAGTTGTTGATCCAGGCTCACCACTGTTGCAGAAATTATTTACAATCATAATTGCATTAATATTTTGGAATCATGTCAGATTACAATCAAAGTTTCATACCTTCTCGTCAGTTGTAATGGTAGGAGCAACAACCTTACAGGAATTTTCATTGGCAATGTTACACACCGAATCAGAAATTCCTAATGGTAGAGCAACAGATAGATTCAAATTATTTTTACTGCTAGAGCCATCTGATGTCTCAACACATTGCTAATGAATCATTGTTAGCCAACACTTTGCCGCCAATTGGCTGATTTTTAAAAGAAGTACCATTATGAAAACCAAGAGAAATATCAACATGCTTATCTTCCTTATAGCAAACCTAGTTTGTCGTCTTCTTTGTTGCTTTCATCTTCATAACTATCTTCCAATTTACCTTCCTTGATGTATGTTTTCACCTTCTTTCGGCCTTGATGTTTAAATTTCTGTCTTTCGCTGCCTTTGAAGGTAAAGTGACCTTTCCCTTTATTTTATAATTGCTATCGAATTTTCCTTCCTCTGAAATTGCAGAGACTCCAAGACCCTGAGGATTCATTTGCTTGGTTTCGACCTTATTGTTTTTGGACAACGGTTTCAAGGTTATTATTGCTTACTTGGTCCTTTACTAACAAAGAAGCACTACCCCATGTTTCAACCTCCTCTAGCTCATCCTTTGTTTTTGTGTTGCTCTCATTGTTTTTATCTCTAGATGAGTTGCTGCCTCCCCTCTGCTTAGGCTGGCTGTGGTTTTCAACCTCTTCCTTTTTCTTAGATGTTGTAGGCTGTATGTTGCATCGTTTGATTTTCCTATGTGGACAGTTCAAGGTTCGTTGTCCTATCCTCAACCATGGGAAGAGTCTAAACAATTTAATTGTAGAGTGCTTCAAATTTGTTGGAGAATGATACATAAGAATAACTCTCTCACACTTGATTATTATGAGATTAAGGACAATGTTTTAGAAAAGACTCAAGAAGTTCTTTAAGCATGACAAAATTGTTGAATGCATGATACTTTATCCCCTCAATTTTATATGATATCTACAATTTTTGTCCTTTCTTGAAGTGTATATTTGCAGTAGGAAGATTTTGGGCTGTTAGCCTTTTTCCTGCTTGGGATGGGTGGAAGCCCATCTGAGTAGATGAATGCAAAAACATTATTTTTGTAATTTGGATCAATAGATAATCCTCTTAAAAATATAAAAGAATATACAATTTGTGAGACAACACTATCATGATAAGGGATTGATAAACATTGCATGACTCATGTTGGTTCTTCCAATTTTCTAGAAGGGTACTAAGATTGGGTTTTGCATTCAAAGAGGATTCCCAATCAATTTCTAAAGAATTAAAAACCTAATGAATTTTGCATTTCTCTTCATTCATTAAATGGACAGAGCACTAGAATTAACCCAACAAATATTGTAATATTCCTAATTAGCAACAGCTAATTGGAATATTCGATTTTTGTATAGTTTTGCCGACTATAGTCTATTAATAAATAAAAATTGAGAGGAGGGTCTAACTCACTTAAATAAAATAAAGTGTTTCCCTAGTAGCACAACATTATAACTTATGGGGGAGCCATGGGGGTCCAATACCACGCAGAGGAGGTGGCCCACGTAGACTCTAGGAGCTTCTGCGCAGTTTGATGAGGAGCACGTGGAGAAGAGGGGGACCACGTTAGGGTTTTGGAGAGGGGCCAACGTTATAAAAGGTGGGAAAGCCTTCTCATTTGGCATTCTTGTTGTTGATGATATTGGAGCTAGACATTTTGTCTTCTTGAGCACGCTGGTTGTTTAGCCTGTCTGCAGCACTGTTTAGTGCGTTGAGTGTCTCCGGTCGGAGATCTCACTCTTAGCCCCGGGGGACTTCGAGTGCCTGCTCGGGCAAGGTTTTTCCTTCAGTCTTTGGCGGGAGATTTGGTTGGTTTTTTTGCTGAGGAGCTGGGCTCTATTTGTGACTGCACAGTCCCTGGGAGAGAGGACGCAGTTCTGGTTCTAGGTGTTCCGTTGCGGGGGTTTTCTGCAGGAGTTTCAATCGATATCCAAAGGAGAGGATCAGCATTGTCGGCAGGAGGTTTCTTGAGGAGTTTGCGGCACAGTTACAGCTAGTGTCTCTGGCATCTGCGCTGAGCCTTGCAGAGGCAACGTAATTCCTTGAGGAGGGTTCCTTTGGTGATTTTTGGAGGCTGACCATTTTCGATATGGTTTCTGGGTTTTGTCCGGGGTGGTGAGTACAGGTGGTTTGCAGATTTTCATCTCATTCCAGCAAGGGGATCAGCCCCTAGTTTCAGTCCATTCCAGCAGTAGCAGTTTACGGCAGTTTTCCAGCAGCTGGGACGCAGTCTCTTGCTTCAGCCATTTTCCTGTCTTTCTGAGAGAGTTCTCCACTTGCCTTGAGCAAGAATAGGTGCTATCATTTTGATCATCTATTGTATTTCTTTATATTCTCATATTAATAAAATGGCTTAGCATTCCCGACATTTTTTTTATGAGTATTTGCTTTATATTCTATTTTTGGCATTTTCTATATTGTCGTATGCTTGTATTGCTATTTATTTCCCTTTCGAGATATTACAGTGGTATCAAAGCATAGATCTGGCTCAGCTTGTGGAGCTAGCAATCTATGACACCGAGGGATAAACCCTACATTTGTTACAGAGGTACGAAATACAGAGACATTGAGCGTAGGTTGGAGAACACCTACGGAGAGGGAGACTGTGTTCGCGTGGAGGAAACAAATCAAGAGCAGCCTGTGACAGATACAGATCAGGAGCAGCCTGTGACAGATACAGAACAGGATCAGCCTGTGGTGGACGCAGAGCAGCAGGATCCTATGGCAGAAGATGATGATGCGAGGACATATAGGGAAATGCTCCTCAAAACAGTACAGGATCTGTCGAGACACATGGAGACGATGGGGCAGAGAGTCGCTGCTATAGAGGTTAGACAGCGTGAAATCCCAACGGGTTTTCAGATTAGTGAGGGGTCAGGCACATCCCACCATATGCCAGAGCGCGAGGCCGCTCCCCTTATGGCATCACATGCACCCACGCGATCCACTATGCCTACCTTCCTAGGAGAGGACACTGGGGCAGGAGCACAGCAGGAGCCCGAACCGGGCCACATAGGAGGCTACCTTGCAGAGTACTGGGCATACGGGCTGGAGTTCAGAGATCTTATCTCATTCAGAGACTTTGTTCAGCTCCAGCGTGACAGTAGACCCCGTGATCATCACAAAGGGCACAGGCATCATCATGATGACCACCGCGCAGCTAGCAGATTCCATTTGCCCACGTTTGATGGCTCATCAAACAGTTTGGCAAAGTCTTGGGTAGAAAAGTTGGACATCTATTTCCATCTTAATCAAATGTCGCAGTCATAAGCCATTAAGGTGGCAACATTACATTTGGATGGTGAGGCCCAGGACTGGTGGTTTCATGGTTTGACGACACTCGGGCATTCTGCCGTGACGACATATGTTGAGTTTACCAGGAGGGTGATAGAGCGTTTTGACTGGAGGGATCCGGAACAACACTTTGTTGAGCTGACGAGGCTCAAGCAGACTAGGAGCCCTAAGACTTACATTTCAGATTTCTTGAGGGTTTCAGTGATGGTGCCAGATCTATCCGCAGCCTGGATGATCTACATGTTTGTGGAGGGATTAGCAGAGCCACTTCGTGGCCTAGTCAGGTCGACTACACCAGCTACACTCCAGGATGCTATCAGCAGGACCCGAGACTTACAGGATGCCTTACCCCGGACTTGGACACCTTATCCTCAAAGACAGGCTTTCCAGCCTAAGGGGAAGGACGCGAGGATTCTGCCTCCCAAGGGGAATCCCGGACGGGTGCAGGTTTATGATGAGGCCAGGAGGGAGATGAAGAAGAAGTGGTTGTGCTTCACCTGCCAGGAGCCATGGGCACCAGGACATAGATGTGTTGCTGGGAAAGCACATTTCATTGAGGTCTTCTCCGAGAGCAGCGGGGAAGAGGATGAGGAGGATGATGTGGAGGTAGGAGATTTTCGTGCAGTACAGGATACCTTACCACCTCCACCACCACCAGTAGGTGGTGCGTCATTTGCACCTACTGGAGGAGCTCTAGCCGCATTGCGGGGAGTTCCCAAGTAATTGACACTGCACGTACGGGGGACAGTGCGTGGTCAGCGAGTCTCAGTTTTGGTTGATAGTGGGGCAACCCACAACTTCATCGATGCACAGATGGTTGAGCGGAGAGGTATACAGACTGAGGGCTTTGATGGATTTTCAGTTTTGGTCCCAGGAGATTAGACCATGGTATGTGCTCGATATGTTCCCGAGTTATCAGTGACGATGGGCACCTATACATTGATAGACCACTTTTTTGTGGTCGATATTCCGGACACCAACATGATACTGGGTGTTCAGTGGCTTATCACTCTAGGGAAGGTCACGACGGATTGGAAGGCCCTAGAGATGGAGTGGGATGATCCCAAGACAGGGAGGCATGAGAAGATACGAGGACAGCACACATATCCGCCTCAGACTGTTTCGGCTCATCGGATGGAGGCAACCTTCTGTAAGGGAGATATAGAGTGGGCAGTAGAGTTGTGGGCATCAGAGGCAGCGACTACGGGACAGGCAGTGCACCCAAAGATACAGAACATCCTTGACAGGTACGCCATAGTAGTCGGGGATATTCCGCCAGGGCAGCCACCGGATCAGGGGTTTGAGCATACCATTGAGCTTGAGCAGGGTATACAGGCCCTGATCACCACACCTTATAGGCATCCCAAGGCCTATCGGGATGAGATTGAGCGAGATATTCAGGAGTTGTTGGCCCTTGGGCACATTCGGCCAAGCACGAGTCCTTTTGCTTCTTCTGTGGTGTTGGTGAAGAAGAAGGACGACACATTGTGGATGTGCATTGATTACAGGGCTCTGAACAAGAAGACCCTGAAGAACAGGTACCCCATTCCCAGGATCGATGAGTTGATGGACGAGTTGAGAGGAGCACGGTTCTTCTCAAAGATTGATTTGAGATCTGGGTACCATCAGATTCGCGTGAGGAAGCAGGACATTCCCAAGACCGCCTTTAGGTGTCATTATGGGCACTTTGAGTTTCTGGTTATGCCTTTTGGGCTGACCAATGCACCAGCCACCTTCCAGTCGTGCATGAACCATATCTTCCGCAGTCATCTGAGGAAGTTTGTATTGGTTTTCTTTGATGACATACTCATATACAGCAGGACATGGGAGGATCATCTCCAACATATTGAGGCGGTGTTATGCATCTTGGAGGAGCAGCAGTTCTATGCCAAGCTCTCCAAATGTGAGTTTGGGTTGACAGAAATTATGTACTTGGGACATATCATAGGAGTGGACGGAGTGAGAGTCCATGAGGAGAAGATCAGGGCCATCAGAGATTGGCTAGAGCCGAGGAACGTGACTGAGCTTCGGGGATTCATTGGCATTTGCACTTACTACAGGAAGTTTGTCAAGGGTTTCTCACAGCTTGCTGCACCCCTCACAGATTTGACAAAGAAGGGGGAATTCAGTTGGACAGATTCAACACAGCGAGCCTTTGATAGGCTCAAGGAGGTGATGAGCAGCTGCCCCGTGCTAGCTTTGTCGGATTTCACGCAGCCATTTTTCTTGGAGTGCGATGCGTCCGGAGAGGGGATTGGCGCAGTATTGATGCAGAGTGGTCATCCTATAGATTTTGAGAGCCGGAAGCTCCTTCCGCATGAGAGGTTGTATTCCATATACGACAAGGAGATGTTGGCCATTATGCATGCATTGGAAAAATACCGGCAGTATTTAGTGGGCAGTAGATTCAGGGCGAGATCCAATCACAACAGCCTCAGGTTCTTTCTGGAGCAGAAGCAGTTGCAGGAGAGGCAGCAGAAGTGGATCAGTAAGATCCAAGCCTATGACTTTGACATAGAGTACGTCAAAGGCAAGAATAACATGGTAGCAGATGCCCTTTCATGTAGACCAGCCACGTTATCTCTTATGAGTTTGGACACAGATTGGAGGGCTCGACTGTTGGTAGAGTATTCCAAGGACAGGTTTGCATGTGAGGTGATGGATGGGCAGGTAGCAGATGACAGGTACAGGGTGGTTGATGAGATTATCTACTACAGGGACAAGATCTTCTTGACTGAGGGATCTCAGCTTAAGAAGAAGATACTCCATGCATCACATGATTCTCCATTGACTGGCCATCAGGGGTTTACCAAAACCTACAGGGCCATTAGAGAGAGGTTCTCGTGGAAGGGCCTCAAGGAGGACGTACTCCAGCATGTCAGGGAGTGTGATGTTTGTCAGAGGAACAAGGGAGAGATGAGCCATCCAGCAGGGTTGTTGCAGCCTCTTCCCATTCCAAAGGGGAAATGGGAGAGCATATCGATGGACTTCATCACAGGGTTGCCCATGGTGCAGGGCAAGGACTGCATCTTTGTCATCGTTGATCGACTAACGAAGTATGCACATTTTTTCGCCGTATCTGCGCACTACACAGCGGCACAGGTGGCCGAGCGGTTCTTCAGGGAGATTTTCAGGCTGCATGGTCTACCTAATACCATTATCAGTGACAGGGACAGCCGCTTCATGGGTGGATTCTGGCAGGAGCTTTTCCAGCTAGTGGGGACAGAGTTGACACCGAGCACTAGTTATCACCCACAGACGGATGGGCAGACAGAGATAGTTAACAAGTGGCTGGAGGGCTGCTTGCGTAACTATGTCAGTGGGCAGCAGCGAGCATGGTTGAAGTGGCTGCATTTAGGAGAGTATTGCTACAACACGACGCATCACATGACCATTGGTATGTCACCGTTCTATGCTTTGTATGGGTATCATCCTTTATCTTTTGCGGACGTGATGTTTGGTGTTAGCAGGGCTCCGAGAGCCAAGATTTGGATCCAAGAGAGTCAGGACATCATCCGAGCTCTCAAGGATAACATGGCCACAGCGCAGAATCAGCAGAAGCAGTATGCTGATAGGGGTCGGGTGGAGAGACAGTTTGAGGTAGGAGACTTGGTCTACCTACGATTACAGCGATACCGACAGTCGTCACTAAAGCAGAAGGGGGCTGAGAAGCTCAAGCCCCGTTTCTATGGGCCATACAGGGTGATATGCAGGATTGGTCAGGTTGCATACGAGTTAGAGCTGCCCCAAGGCAGCAAGATTCATAACATTTTTCACGTATCATGCCTGAAAAATGCATTGGGACAGCAGGTGACAGTCACGGATGAGCTACCGCCCACGGATGATGAGGGGCATCTAGTGTTGCAACCAGAGGCTATTATTGATACCAGGGAGAGGCAGCTGCGGAGCAGGACGGTCCGGGAATTCTTGGTGAGGTGGAAGAATTTGCCGGATGAGGATGCCACTTGGGAGAATGAGAAGATTCTGCAGCATCCATCACTTCAGTTGCTTGAGGACAAGCAACATTCTGCCAGGGGAGACTCAAAGGCCCAACCACTACACCAAAAGCTCGAACTATTAGTGAGGGCGGCATCCCAGGGTGTTAAGGGTGGGGTCTTAAGGCCCACCAGAGCATCTCGGGACGGGGACCCTCGCGCAGTCCCCCAATTACGCAGACCCCGACAGCGTGTCAAGGCCCACCAGACCCTCAACAGGGAGGCTGCCCTAAATAGAGATATTACAGCCCACCATGCTCCGCGGGTCTCGACCTCGAGACCTCGGCTTTGATACCACAAAGGCCCAACCACTACACCAAAATCTCGAACTGTTAGTGAGGGCGGCATCCCAGGGTGTTAAGGGTGGGGTCTTAAGGCCCACCGGAGCATCTCGGGACGGGGACCCTCGCGCAGTCCCCCAATTACGCAGACCCCCGTAGCGTGTCAAGGCCCATTGGACCCTCAACAAGGAGGCTGCCCTAAACATAGATATTACAAATATCAATACTAATCCACACACTGACACCGATTATTAAAGTAGAATGTGTGACATTAAGACATTTTGTTTTGGCCTTTTCTCATCAATCTTTTGTAATGATAAAATAAATTATATACCATGTAATGCCTTAATTTTCTCTATTTTATTATGCATAGTATTAAAGTCTGAGCCAATACTGGGAAGGATGGAGGATTTGAAACAAATCTCTTGTTCCAGAATGGCTTGTGAAACTATAAAGAGATCTAGTATATTGGAAACTTAGTGCTTTCCTCCTCTACGATTATTCCAATTATAAATCCCATTGACAGGAATAAATCTGCCTGTCAAAATCTTAGTAGAACTGTGCTAGCAGTTTGACTCAACCCGGATTGGAGCATCTCCAGCATATGATACCTGACATGACCACTGTCAACTCTCATGTCAGAACCCTCATTAACAATGGTACTGGATTTGACATCTGACAATAGATATCTGACTTGTCATTAATGGACACATTGGAAGTGACAACTACCAACAGATGACACCAACTGTCAATAGTAGGATCCACAGTCATACCCATTTCAGGATCTGAAATCTTTCTGGCAAGACAAAATGTAGTTGTTATAGATGCACAAGCAACTGATACTGGGCATAACTGAATGTAACTGATTGCTTCTATATAAATTTTTGTTCTAATTTCTTCTTGGCTCTCGGCAGTTTGTACTCTCTTGTATACTTGGCAAACAAATTCAACAAATTCTTAATGTCTTCCCCTCTCATTGCACAATACTTGGTCTCCCTTCCCTTATGAGGGATAAGAGTGACTCCACTCATGGTTTCACTTGCTTATTTTCATTGTAACTGAATAATGAAAAATTGATGTATAGTTTAGGTAGCACATACTGATTTTATCATGTTATACTATTGACTGATTGTGTTTTCCAATGTATTTTTTCTTCACAAACTGACACACCCAATAACCAGGAAGTTTTTATGAGGGTTCTTGGTTGTGCCTAATGTCTACTTGTGGACACGTAGATTAAGTGAGGTTGTTGTTACCAAGAACCAAATGTTAGGAGAGTATTACCGTGGAACCAACTCCCCAATTCCTATCATGGGATTTGCCACAGTAGCACTATGACTTGCAAGTATTATAGACATTACATAGATGGCAAGTTCTTGATCACAACCCACTTCTTTCTCTGGTTTTCATGGCCAGAACCAGTCCAAATATTTGAAGCAAATAGCCTTAAATTCAAGTAAGTCTTGCACCCTAAATCCTGCACAGCAAATTTTCTGAGGTGCAAGAAACAAAGAGGACGGCAATGTTAGGGATGTAGGAGATAAAAGAAAATGAAGAATAATATGGTCAAGTCATCAGTCTAACTGCTTGAGTACAATGTCATGACGTAATATATGTAATGTTTATAGCAAAAATGTAGACAATTCCTTTGAAAACTTTCAGAATTTTAAGAGTTCTTCTTTTGTATTCTCATTTTCAAAGTTTTGAGTTGTAAACGCTGAATTAATTCAGAGGAAATCAGAGTTCTAAGGCAACTAAATATGCTTCTATTCTCAAAAGATCTTCCAGAATAAGTTCTTCGATATTGTCTTCTAAGCCTTAGTCTTAGTCTAATATTGGTGAATAACTTCACAAAGAGTTGCACTTTCATAATAAACACAATCTACTTCATAATTTGTTTATATGTGAAAAATAAATTGTATTAAGCAATTACAAATGGATATTGTGGATTTTAATATACACTAGGCCGTTTAAATGTCAAGTTGTGAGGCTATGCTTTGAGGACTTTACAAGCCCAACATGCGCAATGAACAATCTAAGTCCATACGACTGTGTCAAATAATCTAGAGAATTAAAAGCTTGCAAACATAGAATTCAAGATATGAAAGAATCTATGTGAGTTTTGCAGTGCTTAACTAACAAATTCCTTCAACCAAGGGACGTATCTCATCATCTACTCCATTAACATTTTTATTGAAATATATCCAAATGATTCATGCTTCATACCTCGAAAGATTTAAAATAATTACAACATGGTTCCTTCTGATTTTTACCAAGAAGTCAAAACATTTCCAAGCCAAAATGATCTCAGTTTATAATTTTGGATTTGAAGTACTGGAGACAGGAAAAAAGATAGATTATGAGCATGAAAAACTGAAGTCCTGACACCAAAGAGAATTTGGATTGGAAGTATTGGAGTCAGCAAAAAGGATGGATCATGAACATGCAAAGCTGAATTCCTGACATGAAAGAGATAAAAGTGGATTCTTGATGAGGAAACTACAGCTCTGATAATGAAGTAGCTTAATCAATTGTCAAACATGCAATTTCATGATTCTTTTCTTCTATAATTCATATAATCTAGAGACAAGGGTTAGAACTAATAATGTAAGAGCAACAAACTAAATCTGTACGATGCAAATGTTGGAGCAATTTTGTGTTATAAGAAACAATATTGTTGTTCAACGTTATGCTTCCCAAGATTTATTTAAAAATGGGATTCCATTCCGAAAACTATAAATATGATGACAAGAGTAGTTCAGTCAAAATGTTCATTATATTTGTATCAAAACGTTCATTATTCACCGCCCAATATCCATTTCTCCTCATTGTGGATTGACCTTATTGTCCTGATATTTTCTAGAAATCCCAATTTTTATGTGGGTATATGTGGACAATAGACTGTTGTTATGATGTTTCCCTAGCTCCTACATATTGGAATATGCCCAAAATGATTTTGGAGAGTGATATCCATTCATGGAAGGATATTTCCTAAGGGTTTTAGAGAATTACCAAACCCCAAACACTTCATCTAGCATCTAAGGCTACATATTCACATCTCCTCCAACACGAAGATGCTATTTCCTTAAATCTTTCACTTTGATGCACTGCAAGTCTAACAGTGCGGTGAATGCGGGTGCTCTATGCTAGTCAGTGGTGAATGCTTAAGTTCACGCTCTTCTTCAATCCACTAGGTCTCGCCAACATTGTGTTCTCCACCTTTGTGAAAGAGATTTTCCACATTAAGGTTTCATTCTGGGCTAAATGTATTAATGTTAGAATGTGAGATGTAATTCTTTGAATGGCTTCTTCTCTATAGGGTATCGACTCCGTTAATAAGGAGTGGTAGTAGGAGACAAGTTCTTTTTCCAGTTTTTCATGTTGCATGCCCATCATAAGAGGTGAGAGAAAATATTCTATTGTTATGTATGTGCTTCACCATAGCCTTATGGAAGAAATTCAAGTTCCTCTCTCCTTATTTTTCAAGTTCAGTGCCCACTGATAACAAATTTTTCAAGATAATGATTAGCAGACTTTGGTTTGAGTAAGTGCCTAAATGTATGTTTTTTAATGACACCAACCCCTGAAACAGAAACTTTTACTGAGAAACAAATAGCAGCAATATCTTTTTCACTGATCAACTAGTCCACAAAGCAATAGGTAGAGGTGCTAACCCAAATATTCCAAGATAAAGGGAAGCAAACTCTACAATTTCCAGACTACTGGTAAATCTATTAAATTTTACTTGTCTAATTTTCAAAAACCTCTAATTTGTCTTGACATAATCTTAGGATATTTTTGGGATTGTCAATTTTCATTTTTTTTCATTACATATTTCTCAGTTCTATGCAACTATGCAATGAAAACTGTCAAATGTATATGGCCAATCAGTAGAGTAAATATGGCATTGAAATGTCAAACAAATCTTACCTTATCTCTCTGGGATGTCACTTCAGAGTCCATACTGAACCGCCAATCGACATCAGAAAATCTTTCATCTGCTTCTTTCTTTAACATTTTTTTCACTTCTGTTATCGAAAGATTTGAAGCATGAGGTTGTTTAACGTATATGACATCCTTCCCTCCCATTTTGACACCAACAATAACGTGTGTGCCATATTTCTCAATAAATCTGAAGAGAATGCACAGATATACAATTTAAAAAGTGCAACTTTTCTTTAGGTACATCCCAGATAAGGTGCGGGAATTCTTCAAATGTTCAAAATAATAAGTTGTTAATTAACAAGTACAATGAACCAAACAAAATTTGCAATCACAGCCACATAGTGATCCATCAATCATATAGAGTTCAATTAGAAACTTGATGATTCAATTCTAACATTAATGATCTTGGCTAGTTCCACTTGTATTTTTTAAACCCCTCAACTTGTAATTAGTATTCATTATATAGATCGAGCACAATGGCACACACTATATGAAACAATTCTCAGAAACTATTTCACTCTTTCCAACAATGTAGCAATAGACTGATATATTTGAAAGCAAGTATTGGACATGCAAAATATTGGAGATTACTAAATTAAATTGAAGCTATTATGCAGAAAGGATTCTTTTATACCGTGGTAATAATGTTAGAGGCACCATTGAGAGTGACGATGACAATAATCAATAAGATAGTAACTTTGACTTTAATGACTAAGAGAGCTTGATGAGTTTAGCAATAGAAATCAGATAGGCTAATCAGCATAATGTTTTTAGGATACAGATTTATTACTATAACAGCACATAAGAACAAGTTCTAAAAGCATATTCAACACTAACTAACCACTAACTAGCTTGAAACTGTAGAGACAATTCGACTGAAAGTAACCCAATGGCTACTAACCTGTGCCTTCCTATAAACGCTCTAAAGGATTTTCAAATGCTAAATTAGCCCATTCATCAACGAGGACACTTTTTATATAACATGCTCCTCTTTATACTAGATCTGTAATCAATGAACTGGCAACTTAGTAAAACCCCATAAGCTTTACCTAATGATAATAGCCTAAGTGAAAATCTGCGTGGAATTGGTTATCCAAAGGTCTCGAATGCGTTATAATTGTAATCAGTTATTGCTTCCCAGAAAATATTTCAGCTGTTGATAACAGAAACTTGCAAAAGCTTGAGCACAAGCCCAAAATTATGGTTTCTATCAGGAGTCTTGAGAACATGTTCTGAAAAGTCGGAGGGAAGCACCAAAAACATCGATCTGCCATCGCCAAACTATGCAACACAAGCCCGGTTTTTGCAACTTAGGTACTCTAGAAAATGGGAGTTACAGCTCTAGTATTACTACATTATAATCCAAATGAAGTTTATATATAGTATTATGAAGTTTATATATAGTGTATACAAGCAAATTGCAATAAAGGAAACAAATATAATCAATACAGTTGTCATGTGAGTGAAGTTTGCAGGCACAGCGATTGAGGTGAACAGGCATTGCAGTAAGCGCAACCTCCCCCATAATGGAAGTGTTCACTTTTTACTCTTTCCTTGGCCTAAAAAGGACTGTGGAAGCTATATAAGTTACATAAGAATGGCTTAACACCTGTTGGCAAGATGAATAACTTATTATAATCATGGCTTAGCCACTATGCAAAAGATGATGAATAATAAACATGTACAACTCCGAGATCCATTTTGTGTATTGTGCCCATATTAAAATGTGGAATCTTATTAGCACACATTATATGCTAAATTACAAGGCTCCTATTAAATATACTAGCAGATTAGATCCCTAAAGTTTGATATCAATTAATCAAAGGCTACTGCATAATGGAAGCCTTTACTCCTGCCTTGGCCCATAAAGGTTTTTGGAAGCTAAATAGGTTACATAGAAATGGCTTAACAATACCTGGTGGCAAGATGAATAACTTATTATAATAATGGCTAAGTAACTATGACAAATATGCTCACTAATAGACATGTACAGCTACTTAGTACTAATGTAATCACGTTGAGATTTTTTAAGCCCAAGTACTTAAATTCATCTGCGAGCTTTAATGGACACTAAACACAACTCTCTATAGAATGCACATTCCAATTGACATTATTTAAACGCAAATAGCAAGAAACATAAATTCTCCTAATGGAATTTAAACGCAAATAGCAAGAAACAGAAATTCTTGTAATGGAAGAATGTAAGTTACCGAGGTTTTAACCCCTTTGAATTTTTTGCACCTTATGCTTAGCCTCAAGGATGAGGCAAGAAGTTGGTTTAATGGATTGAGAAGAGATGTTCCAACAAATAAAATGATATTATCATACCATAAGACACATTGAAAAAACTTCCACACCACTCTAGCAATACTGCAGTATGATAAATCAAGAAGAACAAGACAACTACGATCATCCTATTGAAAATGGGATTGAATCAAGTCTTGAAAATACTGAAGTGTGTGTTAAATTATATAGGATGGACATGTAGGAAAACACATGGATTCATATTTTAGCAACCTCCAGATTGCTCTAAGGAAATAGGTCCGAGCTTCATTCCTGTCATAATTAAGTTACAGGTACACAGCCTAAAAATACAGAGAGCCAGCGCTGCCTAGGACAGTTTAAGAGCAGTAAAACAAAAAGATACATCTAAGAAACTTCAAGTATATTTTGCAGAGCCTGTTGTACCTATACTAACTTTCAAGGAGATAAAACCAAGCAATGTGTTATTGGATGTAGACATGGTTGGCCATGTAACAGATTTTGGGATTGCAAAATTAATTGGTGCAACTTTCCATGATTCACTTACTTCAACAGTTGCTTTAAAAGGATTTGTGGGCTACATTCCTCCAGGTATGGATTTTTTAAAACATTATGTTTATTTGTATTTTCTTAACAACAATCTTGAATAGACTTTTATGTAATTTTTGATCAAGGTTCTCTTGAATGCAGAGTATGGATTGGGTGAGAGGGTTTCCAGTGAAGGGGATGTTTATAGTTTTGGTATTTTGTTATTGGAAATGATTACTAGAAAAATACCAACAAGTGACATGTTTGTAGGAGACTTGAACCTGCATAAATGGGTGAACTTAGCATTTCCAGATAGAGTTAAGGAGGTAATTGACAATGATATGTTGAGGAAAATGGATGGAGATGAAATTGGGGAAAATGATGCATATAAGTGCATACTTTCTTTCCTAAATGTTGGTTTGTTATGCTCAAAAGATTCAGCTAGAGAACGTCCAACTATGAGAGATGTGTCAACTATGTGATTTGGTGGGAAATAGAAACTATGAGAGATGTATCAACTATGTTAGAGAGTTTTAGAGATGATTTTGTGGGAAATAGCAACTATGAGAGATGTATCAACTATGTTGGAGAGTCTTAGAGAGGATTTGGTGGGAAATAGCATTGCTTCAAGGAGTTTAAAACAAAGCATATCTGCTTTGCTTGCCAATAGTAACTACAATGCAATAAGGGATAATGCAGTGGCATCAAATGATGCTAGTTGTACATTTTAGTTTCTAGAGATGTCAATTGCAAAAGATTTGTAATCTTCCAATTGCAAGTATGTATATTATTTCAGTAGTTGAAGTATTTTGACATTAATGTACTACTTGAGTAATATTTTTCAACATGAAAACTACATGATTTTGTAATTCCATATTTTTAATGAGATTGTAGAACTATATAAGTCTTCATGTATTTCAATAGTCCATCCATTAATGAACTCGAGAAAAGTTTGTATAGATTCATCTCATGAAAATTCATTTTGATATTCTTGAGCATCTCCTAAATTGGTGGGAGTTGCCTATGAAATTATTGCTCTTTGAGGCTTGTTTTTTGTCAAAGCTTTTACATATTCCATATAGAATATGTAGCCATCCCTTAAATATTCATAAGGTATAAATTCATGAAGAAAGAAAAATAAATAAATAAAAAACTATGTTGGAAAAATCCAAAAGGTTCACATGAATGTCGTGCACGATTCATATCTACTTGACTTGCATACCATGCAATCTATTCTTAGCTCCTCAATACTGTATAAGTATGAGAACCAACACTAAGGGAGAAGAGTGTATATGCAAGCACCCTTAAATTCTAGGTAGAATCTTTGGTTATGAGTCTATTCTGAGTATTGGGCATCAACATTAGCATGACCAAAGCTTAGGTGAGAGCTATTATCTATTCACTTGGTTATTTTACCATGATGCAATTGCGGATTGTGTTTTTTTTTTATAGAGGTGGACCTGCGACTATAGAGAACATTAGGCCTTGGAGCTAGGAATATAACAATATACCTCAAGGTTATCATTACTGTTGTCACTACTTACTAAATGTAGATCTATATTTCCCCTGCACAAAAATAAAATACAATATCTATGCTTATGGATATGTTTTGCATTCTTAATGAGATTTTGTCATTCTAATTAAGGTTGAGTTATTATATTAATGATTAGGCCTTGGAGCTAGAAATATAACAATATACCTCAAGGTTATCATTAATGTTGTCACTACTTACAACATACCTCCTCCATAATGGAAATGTTCACTGTTTACTCTTGCCTTGGCCTAAAAAGGACTGTGGAAGCTATATAAGTTACATAAGAATGGTTTAACACCTGTTGGCAAGCTGAATAACTTATTATAATCATGGCCTAGCCACTATGCAAAAGATGATGAATAATAAACATGTACAACTCTGAGATCCATTTTGTGTATGGTGCCCATATTAAAATGTGGAATCTTATTAGCACACATTATATGCTAAATTACAAGGCTTCTATTAACTATACTAGCAGATTAGATCCCTAAATTTTGATATCAACTAATCAAAGGCTACTACATAATGGTAGCCTTTACTCCTGCCTTGGCCCATAAAGGTTTTTGGAAGCTAAATAGGTTACATAGAAATGGCTTAACAATACCTGGTGGCAAGATGAATAACTTATTATAATAATGGCTAAGTAACTATGACAAATATGCTCACTAATAGACCTGTACATCTACTTAGTACTAATGTTTTTAAATCTACATTTACAAGTTCACAAGATTTACAGTACTCCGTGTGATTTGGAAGTCCTCCCCTTCACTGCAAATAATCATGTCGAGAGTTTTTAAGCCCAAGTACTTAAATTCATCTGCGAGCTTTAATGGACACTAAACACAACTCTCTACAAAATGCACATTCCAATTGACATTATTTAAACGCAAATAGCAAGAAACATAAATTCTCCTAATGGAATTTAAACGCAAATAGAAAGAAACATAAATTCTCCTAATGGAATTTAAACGCAAATAGCAAGAAACATAAATTCTTGTAATGGAAGAATGTAAGTTACCGAGGTTTTCGTCCCTTTGAATTTTTTGCACCTTATGCTTAGCCTCAAGGATGAGGCAAGAAGTTGGTTTAATGGATTGACAAGAAAAGTTCCAACAAATAAAATGATATTATCATACCATAAGACACATTGAAAAGACTTCCACACCACTAATTATAGGGACTAGACATGTTTATTAACTAAATAGTCTTTTGTCTTTTCTCTGTCAAGCTCAATTAAAAGTTAAAACCTATAAATTGCTATGGGAAATTCATAAATACCCTCAATTATTAATCAAGTACATAACTTTGCTGGATGTGAAAATGTTGAACTGTGTGTTAAATTATTTTGTTAATTAGCCCATTCATCAACGATGACACTTTTTATATAACAAGCTCCTTTTTATACTAGATCTGTAATCAATGACTATGGACATTTGGAGCAGTGGTGGTGGCAACTGTAGTTGTGAATGGTCGCAATATTTGCATGAGCAATAATGGTGTATGGTAGCAGCCATTCACATCTTTGTCTAGCAGTTGGAGCAATGCAAATTCATGCAGCACCTTTATGTTGGCACCTTTGGGTACCCCTTGGAAGTCTGGCAGCTAGGAGTAAAAACGTGCATGGCCTGGGAATCCATCTTTATAGTGGGAATCCATCTTTTGGACAAATGGTAGACCTGGGAATAATTTGTCTCACCTTCCTTTACTTGAATGAAGAATGTTACATTTTGTAATCTTGATAATTGCATGAAGGCCACATATAATGAAGAACAAAATATCTTAAAATATAAATTTCAAATTTGGAAAATAACATTAATAGATACTCTTAGTTTATTTGTGTAACTATAAACTACAACTAAATTGAAACATATAAATTACAACTAAACTCAAACATAAAAAAAAATGAAAGGAGATGACAGTTGACTAGCCCATATGCGCAATGTCCTATGATTCACTACCAGAAAAACCAAATGTCAGCTGGAATCTGATCACCCATGCATTGAGGATACCAAACAAAACTATTTAAAAATTATACTCAAATGTTGGAGGAAGGAAAATGGCTGCTACTAACAAAAATGGAATCATATATTGAATTAAAAATAAATAAAATGGAATCATATATTGAATTGAAAACGAGTGAGTAAATAATCTGGAAGCATATATTGAATTAAAAATGAGTAAAATAGAAGAATAGGAAGACTAAAAACTAAAATTATAGGACACAAATTTAAATGAATGGCACATCATAAAAAGGATATAAATGATTAAATCAAGGCTCTCTAAATATAAAAAATACTAGTTTAAATTAAGTTTTCATTTCATGCATGCTAATGGATATAATTGGTATATATTTTTATTCTATATAGTGATAATCTGATTATTTGTATATATTGCTATTCTATAGTAATAATCTGATTTGTATATACTGCTATTCTATATAATGATAATCTGAGATGAATTACACAGATGGTATTACTCCAATACATGAACAAAGAAAAAATTGCATTACTCCATACATGAAATGAACTTCGTATCTTAGCTTACCAGGACCAAATTAGATAAACTATTTACCATGAAATTGTAGCAGAATCTAAGCTTAATAACTACAAAAACTAATTCATTCTTCATGGAACACGTTTCTATCAATTCACCAGAAAGGCTTCGTTGCATTTTTCACAGTTGCCCTCATATTTTTCTACTATAATTACATTTGATTCAGAAAATATTTTCAAACCCAAAAGTTGTTTCAGGAAGCCCAACTTGTGGATATATTGGGAGCATCTTGGTAGTGTAAGTGTCATTGTTTGCAATGAAGGAGTACTTCTGAATAGGCAACCTAGCAGATCAATTTCCTCCTTGTAAAAATTTGAAACATTTACATGAACTTTCTTCAGAACTTTCAGGGAAAGGGTCAAGCTAGATACTTCCACGCTTTCTGCTTGGGTCTGCCATCCAAACCTGGTATGAAAAGTCTCACTCCAAGATGAAAATAGTATGGTAAGATTAAAGCTAAAAGCATGAGAATGAATAACCTTAAACCAATCACTTTCTATTGAGAGTTCTTCAAGATTGAGAAACCTGCCAAGAACTTCAATTGAAAGCATGTGTACACCGAAATGAAGAGTAAGTTCTCCAGGCCCATGGAATACATGAAGGTCATGCACCTGTCTATGGTACCCATGAAGGGTAACTTTTCTCAACATGTTTGTAGTAGAAAACCCTGTAATTACATTAACCTCTGTAGTGGATAAATGTAGAAACCCACAAGAACTAACCTCCAGCGTTGACATACTTGGACAATCATCTACCATGAAATTCACTAGCTGGGGGAAATTCATTATCAGTTGTGGGAAATCAAGTCCATTTAAATCTAAATTCCTGAGATTCAGTGCAGAAATTTTCAAACTATTCAACCCTGGACAACGTTGGACTTTCAAGTTTTCAAGAAGATGGCATTTTGCAACAAGCTGCTCAATTATATCATCATTTGTATAGATATATGCTAGATAACATGTTACAAGGCAACTGAATCCACTAAAATAAGGAGGCAGCTTTGTTAACATGAACCAGTGCAGCTTCAAAAATGTGAGGCAGTTGCAAGAAAAGAGGGAATTTGGAACTTCCAGCAACATGCCATTTCCCAGAGTGATTTGTATCACTCTTTTCAAACATGCATAATGGACCCATTTTTGAAAACACTTACCAATGTTCTTTATAGCCATATCACCCATTGAAACTGAAAGCTCGAAACTTTGAAGCTGAGCAATTGCTTGTTCTGTTGCTTTTCCTTGATGAGGAAAAAATTGGTTGCAAAATCTGAGATGGGGCAATAAAGTGTCGAGGTATCGCCATCTGCGGGACAGGACAAAGCAATGGGTTGCATCCCTTAACGAGAGATTTGAGAGAATGTAAGAACATAGTAAATTATCCAGCAAATCACTGATTCTATCACTTGCCATGGGATCCAGTTGTAAAAGAGGAATAACAGAGGAATGACAAGGAAATATAGAGAATCATGGAAACCAATAAATTGGACAGTGTTGCATGCTAAATTTGTACCCATCATGGGGTACTCTTTGTAATTCCCCACCACTGCTACCTTCCATGCTTCCTCAAACTCCTCTCCAACCTCAATATCAGTGCTAGTAGTAGCATGAGCAACAACACTATGCTTAGCAGAACTAGAAGAACACGTTTTCCAAACTGCACGAGAACTACTTCCCTCACGAGTCACCATGTGCCATGCTTGGTTTCGGTGGTTCTCTTCCTTCTACTCCTGGTTCAACTACCATATCTTCATTGGAACCAACACCCCGAACTCCACTAGACAACGATTCACCTTTTTGTAGTAGTGATTCGCCATTTGTACTGGTGATTCGCCATGATTTTACAAGATAATATAATCTCGTGAGAGATTCGCCAAAAAATTATATATACATATTATATTATTAATAAAATCGCCTTCCATTTTTCCTATGTATCATGGGGATTTTCCCATTTATTATATATATATAAATTTAGGGGGGTTCTTAAAATTTTCCCTGGCAGGGACGGTGACAAATTACTGTGTAACAAGATCGTTAAAACATAAAATAGCGATAGGCTTTTCGATCATGGAAATAATTGAGTTTCCTTCATCACTAGACTCGTTAAATTATTAAATATCGATACATTATTCGCCCAAAGGGTTGAATTATAGATCATGCAAATGTTATCCTCCTCAAGCTTGTTAAAATATAAAGAGGTACTAGTTGATAAATGACCGGGGAAAATTTGGGAAAGTGAACATAAATTTTTACGGTAGCAGGTCGCTCTTGAACATGACACTTCACTCCATCACCGTGACTGTTTAGGTTGGGTAATCTTCTTGACGGTTCATTCATGCCTATGGTTCATCATACCTTCACTTTGGTTTTGGATCAATGTTGCCAACTCATCTCAGTGTCGCCGATATTTTCAAGAGAAGTCATCCCGAGAATACTCATCCTTCTGCAATACTCATAGACCTTCATTCTCATGACAGTCATCCCTGAAAATTGCTATATCAAGTCATTCCTTTTTCTATGAAATCATCAACTACCATTTCGCAATGAGGTGGCTTCCTGTCGATGAAAAATCACTATCCAGGAAGTTCACTTAGAAACATTATGTTCCAGTACCATGAGGCTTGTTATAGCATCGAAAAGATCCCCGCTTCTGGACTTTTGATCGGAAGATTTTGTTTGGCCTTTGACATCAAATCATCTATTCATGCCTTATGAAATGTACTGCAGTACCTTGAGGGACATTTACATTAATGGTGGTTCTATCGCATTTGTTAACAATTCATATCATTGGCTGGTAAGCAAACGATGTCTTTCCATGTTCGACTACAAATCATATATTCAGATGGCTAAACTTGTACTCGAATGATCGAGTGAACGAGATAAGAAGACCCCAGATCTAGTTTCAACCATCTGAGCTGCGATTTCAGGATTGTTGTACACTTCATCTGTACGGTGACCTTACATACAGATTGTCATCCGAACATGGGCCTATATCTGTAGACATGTCTGTATTGGGCAACATTCCAATGTAAATGACTTTCTGAATTATGTATATGTTATTAGATTGTTTATGCGCTGAACATGGGAATGCCTACCCTCAGCAATTATGATCAAGAGGATATATCATGATGTAATGTATTGTAAGATTGATACAGGTCGCCACTCTGCTTCATCTCCAGCCCATCACAGTGTAAAGAATCTCAATCAAAGTACTCTTATTATTATTCTGACTTCATGCTTTAGGGGGCAATTGTTATAGATAAATTTGGGCACCATTCCCAATGACCTGGTTAATTGGGCATCATCTCCAAGAGCAATAAATAGGGTATATCATCCCCTATTATTTCAGTTGCTACATGCCCTAAGACAAAGAACAAGACAAATCAATCAAAGACTTTCATCTGCAAAGGTTTCCAAGATTTGAAGTTTATAATATATCATGTGAGAGCTCATCAACGCTGCATCTAAAGGGACTAAGTGCGTTGCATATGTAGGTAGCCCCATGCAAGGCTTCTCTACAAAGCACTTCTCGACATTCATAGGTGTGTTGGTCACATTAGGAGTGAAATTCTCATTGTTCCGGAATCTCCACTTGGCCAGTGCCTTCTAGAAGAGTTCACATGTGTCAAACTTCGAATCCATGTGTCCATTTGACATCTAGAAGATTGGGAACATGTCTTGCCTATTATTGGAAATTCATTGATTGTAAAACTAGCTTCAGCTCCTCTATAAATTGAGCATAGATCTTAGTGTTTGATAGGGAAGAATTTGTGTTGAGAAATGCTGGTGGAATTTCAGTTGAGGAGATTGATTTGAGTGACATATTGCTGGAGATATCTGCATTGTGATGAGGCTGGAATGCTACTGGAGATGGTGACACTAAATCAATCACTGGGTTGTAACCTCTCCTTCTATCATCAATAAAGATTACTGCTTATTTTTCCCTATATGCATCTGTATAAGCTTTGATTTTCAATATCATGATTTCTTAGTTGATGTATATGGTTTATTCTTTATTGATTTAACTAAATAACTTGAATAGACATCTGTATTATTGCTATCTCTTGCTATTTAGTGTTCATTCTTGCAGGAAAAATTTTGCACAGCCAGCTGGAATTTGAAGCTACATCAAAAGCGACAAAAGGAGACTTTGGAAGCACTTGGATCCCAAGTAAGCTTCTTATTTCATTATGTGTGTCTGTTTACAGTTATGAAAGGCAGTCGTAAAGTCTTTGACCTGTTGTTCTAGATTAGCACTTGTCTAAGGAAGAATGATTTATCCGTAATTCATAATTCCACATAACACCAAGAGAAAACCTTAATTATGGATATCCATGTCACTTGATGCATATTCCATAGCCTTGCTAAAATTCCCATGGAACCCTCAACATAATTCATATATATAAACCTTAGCTCTAAATTAAACCCTAGTTCTATTAAAAACCCTAACCCTAGAAATACTTGTTCTTAATGATTCCCAAGCATGCCAAATAACATATCCTAACATAAAGCCCTAAAACCCTAAACCTAACTCTTATCCCTATTTCCCTATGATGAAAATACCCTAATCCTATCACCCTAGCATCTAAGCCTATGAACATAAATCAATACCCAATATACGATTAAACCTTAACCCTAAGTAAATAGTAAAACCCTAGCATGATGTCTAACCTAGACCCGATTATAAAACCTTAAAAAAGCCATAAAAAAAATTATTAAAATAAAAGAGCCATAACAATTTTATTATACGACTTTTATTGCTCCTCCACAACATAAAATAAAATCTATAATATAAGCACACTTGAACGTATTACTCACCCCCATGACATGCACACTTTTCAACTTAAAAAAATGGGAATGTTATATATCATAATGTTGAACACTACTCACGCTAGATGTATCCAAGTTGATGCATTAAATATGTTATCGATGGACACTAATCGTCCCTATATTCATGAAAGCTCCAAACAGAGGTCGGATCCATGGTAGTTCGAACTATTGCAATAGATATAAATATAGTGTAAAGTTCATTTCACTTGATCATTTCTCACCACGGGTAAAACCGTATACATATCACAGTACACACATTGAAGATCAGGGTTCCGAAGAGCATCACGAAATAAATTACGCAGAGCTTCACGAAATATATAACACAGAGATAGCTCATCGTATTGCTCGGTCTATTAACCAGTGAGAAGCCCGTTGACCTATGGTGACTCGGTGAAGAGCTCGGAATATTTTACAAATCTGTGACAGTAACGCGTAGAGGCTCGAACCTGTAGTGGAGGTTCTTTATATATTATGTATGACTCATTTCTCCACCTGTGGAGAGCTCGATTTTTGACCTATAGCAAAATTTTGGAGCTCGGATGTGAAGCTCAGATCTAATCTCAGGAAGCTCAGATCTATCTCTAAATTTCCATAATATCAAGCTCAGAGTTGTTGTATTACCGACTTCAAATTTGTTTTGAACCTGATATTACGACCTAAAAACAATGATTTCAAGACTTGAACATATTCAAACCTGGGCTTGCGTACATACATTCAAACCTGTAAAGAAAATTTGGGGCAGACTTAAGTCCGGCAAATTCTGTAGAATATCTTGGAGTAGCTTTTGGAAATATTTTTGATGAATAACTTGAGTGTTTAATTCTACCTCTTATAGCACCTTTGAAGATACCTTGGAGATAAGTCTACCTCTTATAGCACCTTTGAAGATACCTTGGAGACTTGTAATCCTGAATCATATACAGTTCTTCACATCATTTGAGAGTAGAGTTTGGGCTTTATCTTAAACATAACTAAGCCTATTGAAGCAACATGATTGAAGGCTTGTTAAGGAAGATCTCAGACTCATTGAAAAACCTTGTGTTGACTTGAGGAATTGTGTAGTAGATCTTGGAGCACTATTGAATACATCCTTGAATCCTTTATGTAGAAATGTTGAACACTAAATGATGTATCCTCATATAATATGATTTGAAGTAAACATGAAGAGTATTGGAGATACCTTATATACTTTGTGGAGTTAATAGTCATCTTTAGATCAGAATTGTAGTAGATTATTTGAAGAAGACATCGAAGTGGAGACACCTTCATGAGAAGAAAAAAATTTCATTGATGAGCTGACCACCTTGGAGATTGTTTGAGGGAAGTTCTGAAGGTGAAGGGATTGACATGGCTTATTGAAGAAGATATTTGGATCCATGAAGTAACATAAACTTATCTTAATGAATTGAAGTTGTGGGTTGGATCCCTAGAGGATAGGAGTCCTCAAGAAGACCAGGTTCGTGCCTATACTAGAGATAGTGTTGGAGCCTCAAAGTGACAAGGTTGGAGCCTGGTAAGACAACATTGGAGCCCTAGAGGTCAGAGCCTCGTGAAGTCCAAGTCGGTGCTTGGAAAAGTACAGGTTGAAGCCTGGAAGGATTGAAGATTGATATCTTCATCTAGGGTTGGAACCCTACACATTGTTTTATTCATTTTATTGTAAATAATAGATTAATAAAACAATTTATTCTTATTTTTCATTTTTTGTTCTAATTATAAGTGATATAACTAGTAAAAATAACAATTGAAAATAAATATTGATTCACCCCCCCTCTTAGTATTTCCAACAATTGGTATCAGAGCCAAGTTCCTTCACTCATAAGCCTAACAGCTTGAAGGTTGATCCTTAGAACACAAATGGAAAAGCCAAGGAATAAATCCTCCAATCCTTCTAAATATGTCTCTTCCTCAACCATGAAAACTAATGACAATCAAATTGGGAAAGCTCCATTGTTCAATGGAAACTTTGATATATGGAAGGTGAGAAATTTTTTTTTTTAATGGCTCAAGGTTTTCAAGTCTAGGAATCAGTGATCACTAAAAGAATGATGGAAGAATAATCCAAGGAATATAATGCAACATTGAAGGAAATCTTGAGTGGGCTACCAGATCTTATTAAGGAAAAGGTGGAGAAATGTTCATTGAAAAAAGATATGTGGGACAAACTTCAAGATCTTCACTCAAAAGGAGCATTAACCATGACCTTTATTCATGAAGATGATGAAAATAAAGAAGGGAATCCAGAACCCATAAAATAAGCTAAAAACAAGAATGAAGACATCAAGACCAAGGAGGACCTAGAAGATGAAGAAGACTTCACAGAAGATCTCATGGAAAAAAATTTAGTTGCCCTAGAAGAGATTAGCAGTTTGAAAAAGGAAAATGAGGAGCTCAATAAGAAAGCACAATATGGTGACCATGACCTTGACAAGACAACGAAGAAATTTGACCTATTCAAGCTTCAAGTACAAGAAAAAGATAAGGATCTCACCAAGCTAAAGGAATAATTTCATCAAAACAAGAAAAGGCACCATGAAGAAGTCTTATCCATGGAAAATCAATTGGATAAAGAAAAAAAAAGGAAGAGACTTTGTCAAGCCATCTTGAACAAAGTCACAAGGACTTGAATAAAATTGAAGTGAAAATTTGTGAATACAAGGAAGAGGTATCCTCCCTAAAATCTCAACTAGAAGAAGAAAAGAAATAAGCACGAGGAGTTGAAAAGGTGATGGAATCTTTGACACTCGTGGAAGGGCAAGTCGATGAAGTAGAAAAGGAAATAAATGTTATGACATTCCAACTTGTAGATAGAGAAGAAGAGATATTCAAATTAAAATTAGATATCACCTCTCTCAAGGCCAAAACATTTGAAGCTTCAAGGATGAAGGAAGAAATGGAGATCCATCTAGCAAAGAAGGATGAATAATGCAAGATGATGAAAGAAGAAATTGATCTCCTAAGAAAATAAATTGGTCATTTGAACAAGAGTCCAAAGAGATTTGAGGAGGGGGATTCAGAATCTCCAGAGTATCCATTTTTACATCTACGTTTCAAGTCTAACCAAGACTCATCATCAGGACTAAACCTGCCAAGAAGGGAGGAGGATGGAAGTAGATCAGCCTCTCTTCTTCGGATTTTAACCCTTGTTTTTTCGACATTACTCATGCTATATGTATACAAGTTTATGCGTTGAATATATTATCGTTGGACACTAGTCAGCCCTATATTCATGACAGCTCTGAGCAGAGGTTGGCTCCATGATAGTTAAAACTTTTCAATAGATATAAATATATTGTAAAGTTCAGTCTCATTTGATCATTCCTCACCACAGGTTAAATAGTATACATTTCAAAGTACACATGTTGAAGATCAAGGTTCCGAAGAGAATCATGAAACAAATTATGCAGAGCTTCATGAAATATATAACACAGAGATATCTCATCGTATTGCTTGATATATTAACCAGTGAGAAGTCCATCGACCTATGGTAACTCGGTGAAGAGCTCAGACTATTTTACAAATCTATGACAGTAACTCGTAGAGGCCCAAAACTTTGGTGGAGGTTCTTTTCATATTTTTTGACTCATTTCTCCACCTGTGGAGAGCTCTATTTTTTACCTGTATTAGACTTTTGGAACTCGGATCTAATATCAGAAAGCTTAGATATATACCTAAATTAGCATAATCGCATGCTCAAGGTTGCTATATTACCGACCTCAAAATTGTTTTGAACCTGTGATCTTAGGTCCTATAAACACTGATTTCAAGACTTGAACATATTCATAATTTGGATTTTGTGCAAACATTCAAACCTATAAATAAAACTTAGGGCACATTTAAGTCCAACAAATTTGTAGTATATGTTTTAGTATATTTTGGAGATATTTCTGATGAATAACTTGAGTGTTGAAGTCTACCTCTTACATCACCTTTGAAGAGACCTTGGAGACTCGTGATCATGAATCCTGTACAGCTCTTGACATCATTTGAGAGAAGAGTTTGGGCTTTCTCTTAAAAATAAATAAGCCACTTGAAGCAACAATATTGAAGGCTTGTTAAGGAAGATCTCAGACTCATTGAAAAACCTTGTGTTGACTTTAGGAATTGTGTAGTAGAACTTGGAGCATTATTGAAGACAACCTTGAAAGTCTTTGTGCTGCAATTTTGAACACTAAATGATGTAGCCTCATATAATATTATTTGAAGTAAATATGAAGAGTATTGGAGATACCTTCTATACTTTGTGGAGTTGACTTTCATCTTTGGAGCAGAATTGTAGAAGATTATTTGCAGCAGACATCGAAGTGGAGACAACTTCATGAGAAGACAAAGTTGGTGCCTGGAAGGATTGAATATTGGTATATTCATATAGGGTTGGAGCCCTAAACATTATTGTATTCGATTTATTGCAAAGAAGAGATTAATAAAATAATTTATTCTTATTGTTTATTTTTTGTTCTAATTATAAGTGATCTAACTGGTAAAAATAACAATTGAAAAGAAATTTTGATTCACCCCCCCTCTCATTATTTCCAACAGAAATTTTGAGCCAAGTGGGCAGAGGGAGAACATGCATCCATACCTGCAGGTGAGAGGTGGGACGATGTGAAGTCATAGTCCCAAAACTATAGAAATTTGGGCATGGTACATTGAGATGTTTTGTCTCATGGATCATTACCTTCTTACGGGATCCCATAGTACATAGTATCAAGATGGATCAATGGAAATTGATGCAGTCAGATGTTAGAGTAATAGATGTAGAGATTAGTAGTAGTCAGATACTGGGGAGCACAGAGAAAATTCAGCGGCAATGCAGACGGCACAGTGCAGAGTCAGCATCAATGCAGAGTTTTCAGTTGACAATGTAGTAGCTAGCAGTATTCAAAGACTCTGGTGACAGATGCATCATACTAATTTAGTTTGGATGCTTTTCAGTTTCAGAAGTTGCAGTAGAAATAACAATAGAGAGAAGTGTTTCATGAAGAAAATTCCAAAGGTACCAGATCGGGATAAATTTGAATTCATTTCTTGTTGAGAGGGAGTGTTGAAAATTGCAACAAGAAATATTGAAAATATCATCAAAAGGGATTCTAATTTATTTTTCCCTTAATTAAATTAGAAGGAAATTGTAATTCCACATCACATTTCATTTTGTACGAGTTAACTAAGTCAGGAAGACTTATTTAGCTCAGTAAATTCGAGTTGGGGGTCAAACCAGAGGCATGTAGAGTTCACTTTAACTTTTAGGGGGTCCAGTTGAAGTTTATTTTGAGTTGTAGTTGTTTAACTTAATTATTTGAGATAAAATCAGTTTAGATAGTTCTAACTGATGGATGAGATAGTGATAGGTCTAGTGAATTAAATCTTGTTTAATTCACATGTTGTGATCAATCAAATAAATAATAATTCACTATAAATAGATTTTACATGTCAATTCTAAGGAAGACTCATTTGAGATTGGAGTTAAATGGAAGTATACTATCAGTTGTATAATTATAAAATTGTATAGGTCACGCATGAGGTCAGCAAGATGCCATGGATGTATTATGAAATAAATTAATGGTAATTTCCTAATTAATAGGGGTTCAATTTCCCTCAGTGTTGTAGAGTTAAATCCCCTCTGCGGACAGAGGCGATCCCTACTAGCCCAGATCGGGTCTAGCAACAATCGTATCATGCTAAGGTGCAAGTTCCTAATTGCAATAGACCAAATTGAAAAGAAGGCCTACCTTAATTCCAACGCTTTTGTTCATATAGAAGATAGCGCTCCCGTTTCCTTGCTCCGGCAGATCACAATTCTCCCGCTTGTCGCGATCAAACACCTGCACATACAAGAAACACAACGAACACACAAGCGTAAAACCAAATATATACAATTATGTATCAGTCATAGAAGACACAACTCATGATCATAATGAACAATACGAGTGGAACCATAACCAAAGTCGCTTATCATTAATTAATACAAAGGAAAATACAACCTGGCTCTGACGCTGAATCTTCCTTCGGCGGGTCGACAGCGGAATACGTCTCAGTAAAGCTCGTCAGGCATGGGACAAGCCTCTCTCTTCGGTTGTCTTGACAATAATCTCCTTGCTTCTGATTTGGCTCTATGAGGACTATCAAGGCCCTTGCAACATTCTTTAGGCTATGAAGGCTCTTGGAGACTCAACCATTCAACCCCTTCATCAATGGAAGATGGCTATATTTATAAAGGAGAGGAGGAGGTTGGGATCCCTAAAATAGTGGAAGGGAGGCCTTATCCCTTGGGAGGTTCCCCATAAGGTGGAAACAAGAGGCCAATGGAGGAAGGTCGTGGTTATTCAGTCGAAACCACTCCTCATGACTCATCCACGAAGTTTTTGTAATTGAAACTTCGCCTCCTTTTTTAAAAAACTTTCCATAAGAAGATTGGTGCGGGTGCTTAACTGGGACAGAGCGCCAACTGGCGTGGGCTCAGTGTTAATTTTCCTCATTGGCGCGAGGACATAACGGGCTACCAGCGCCAAGGCAAAAACAGGTGTTTTTAGGGGTCTACTCAGGAAATGATCAACAGAAGGAATGTTGTCCTCATGGAAAGAGATGCAATGATGGTATTTGGAAGGCATGACACTACTTATTCATCACAGAAACGACCCTCAAATGGGCGAGATGGGGATTGCAGGGACGGTGAAAAATTATTGTGTAACACTCAGGAATGTGTAAGCAAGGCTGAGCATCTAGAGGAAAGAAATTGGTTAAGTATTGGACCAAACTTTCTTGGATCTGAGTGAGATAGTCAAAGATAGTGTAGATAACTCTCAAGCCTGAGAGAAGTATTTTATTGTTTCATATTATTGACTTAATGAAATATATATATAGTGGGGTTTCTAACTAAGGTTTTCCCGAGATAAACATTTATGTTGTGTGATTGAAAATATTTCTCTTTCTTGTTCATGTGATTGTGCAATCGTAATTGGTTTTCAAAATTCGTAGAATAGATTGAAGTATTTTGTTTTAGCATATTACAAGATCAGTTGAATCTATGAGAATTTTCTAAAAATTGTGCATTATGCAATCTGAGACCTCAATCCCAACCCTTGAGCTCATGAGTTGCGTAATTGCGCAATCACTAGGCCTTATTTGCCTCCTAGAACTGCACAGTTGGTTGAAATAGTGCAAAACTCTGCATCCTAGCTCACTAAGTCTCAAAACTATGCAATCTTCGTGCCCAGTCCAACCTGAACTGCGCCTTGCACAGTCTCAGAGATCAAGCTCCACCCCTGACTGCACGAGCTGCGTAACTACGCAATCACTGAGCCTCTCCCTCATCTTGTCACCCATTTCTAGCTCAATAAGTGGATCATCATGCAACATTTGAGACTAGGGGTTTATCAGACTGATGTCATATTATCATAATGGATTGCATATGTAGGTATTTTATCATGCTATGGAAATATGATGAAGAAGGAGATGGAGAAGGAGGGCATGTTAGAAGACACGTAAGGAGTTGAGGAGATAAGACGATCATCAGGAAAGAAGACAAAGAAACACTGAACTATAACAATAGATGTAATATCAAGACCATATTGAATACTCCTTATCTTCAAATCATAAGGAGGAGAAAGAAGAAGAAAATGCACCATATTTTTGAGAAGACACAAAAAAAGAAGTAGCAAATAATGGATTTACATTTCCATGTCATCAATTCCATGTCATGTCATGAGCCATCATGTGCCACATCATTTTGTGGAATATGTAATTCAGTATTGGAGAAATGTATTGTAAAGTGGAAGTCCAAAGTACATGTACAAAATATGAAGAGTCATGTAAAGTAGAAATGTCACGGGAATTCAAACAATCATGAGGGTAGTTAAAGAGTCACAAGGAAAGTGAATCATCACCTCCCCATTGGTTATATATACACCTTCATTATATGAGAAAAATGAATTTTCACCTTGTCTCCTCTCGTAAGGCATTAGAGAGATAAGCTATTTATTTTGAGGAGCAAGGAGTGGCTCCAATGCTCCACTAGTGGAGATAGTGGTGTTCATCGTATACATGTGTCTTGGGAATATTATTTAATATCAGAAGCCTCATAACCAATATGTTCTTCAGGCATGGATTATGCATATTTGTAAGACTATTCTATAAATGTTTGTAATTCATGTTTGTTTTCACCTGTGTTGAAGTAGTTGAACTATTTTGGTTATTTTAGTACTTATCATATTGATAATGGGTTGTAATAGTTGTGATGGTTGTCACATATTTTTGGACTATTATGTTGGATGTTAGACAAATATTTCTTGTTTATAATGGTTTCTATGACCGTCGCATCTTTGTGGACTATTACGTTGGATGGTAGAAGGATATTTATGTGTGTGTGTGTATGTATCTACTAGGGTGGTACTATTACATATCTCTTATAGGCTCACTTTCCCTTCTTTCCGCAGTATAATAATATTGACACACCTACAACAGAACGCTCACTAGGCACACTTACTTGCTTTTAGAAAGCACACACGCGTTCCTCTCTCTTGCTGACAGTTGGAGCCAAGGAAAATATATAAGAATACATGGAAACCAGGACGATACTCTGGATGGGGCTTCTATTCCAAATGGTGTGAGGTATAATTGGGACTTCATATCGGGGAGACCCCCTTGGTTGACATATTTTCATCACCCATCAACAAATGGTGCTAGAAGGAGGGCTAGATGAAAAGTTGTGTCTGTTAAGTCTATTTTGAATTTCTTATCATAAATGGCTCATCCTCAAATCATACTCCCGACATGATTTTCCAACCTATCCCCTCTTAAAATTTTAATCCCTGATAATCCTCTTTATCACTTATCTCAATTAAAGTTTGATGGTGAGGATGGAACATCCATAGCCAAACACATTTCTGATTTTCTTAAATTTTGAGAATCTTACGAAATCAATGATAAAAATTTTGCTTGTGTGGATTTATTCCTCACCCTTGAAAGTGGTGTTAATCAATGGTGTCATACCTTACCACCTTCTTCCATCCTTTCTTTTCATCATTTCCTTCACGATATTTATCAAGCCTTCGATGGGTATGATTATCAGGATGTTTTTAAAAGAATCAATTAGCTAAGAATGAAGCCTAATGAATTAGTTGAGGATTTATCTAATTGATTCCTTCACCTTTGTTATGAATTTCTTGAAGAAGTTAAAGATTGGGATTTATTTAAGCACAAGTTTGAGTTTTTGGTTCACGTTTCTTTGCACGGTGAACTGGAACCCCCTGATGTCTCTTCTTCCCCAAATCTTGTAAATCATGAGACACCCCTAATCTTAGAGGAGGAATCTATTATTACTTTCATTCATTATCCTCCTCCTTTTCTAGTTCCAATGAGGGTGCCTCTGTGCGATGATAATAAAGTTGGGAAATCTAAAAATAAAATTCCTAATCCAATTTTTCATCCTCCTTCTGCTTTTCATGATTCATATCTAGTGGAAGAAACCTCGGAATGGCTCATGGAGCCTAGGGTGAAGGTTAATTATTTCATTCCTCAATATGATGATGTCAATCTTAAATTTGGTTCCATGAAGTGTTGTTTCTTCAGGGGAAATTTTTTATCCTCTATCATTTACATGATATGACTCTTTGTATTGTGATTTTCTCGACCAGTCTTCTCCACCAACTAGTTTTCTACACGCTCTTCATTTTCAACTTGTTGGTCCAAATTGCGATCAAGTTCAAGGTAGTCACATTACACATGTATAGGAGCAAGAAGGTGAGGGTTCTTTCAATATTTATTTTCCTTTGTGTGAAGATGGTGTTTCCTCTTTCCTGGTTGATATCAGATCTTTCAATCTCGGTAGTGAATCTAATGAAATCGATCTTTCTAGATCCGCAATCTAGGAAAAAAATCATTCTAATGATGATGATGATTTTTTTGATGTATGTGATGACGAACTCCTAGGTGAACCGACTGATATTTCAGTTTCTTGTGAATATTTTAATTTAGATCTATAATATGTTTCAGTCAAATAAAATGTCATTATCGAAACTTCCCCTTCATCTCACTATCCCTTGTGCTCTACTATTTTCAATGCATCTACATGCGATGAGTATATTCCATGCTCTTCAAGTTCTTCATCAGATGAGTTCAATTATAAATTAACACTAGGTGGTGATATTATCCATGGTGAAAATGAAAAAAATAAAATCATAATACTCTTTCCATCCCTCATCATCTCTTCTCTTGCATGAAAATGACTCTTCAGATTAGCTTGCTCATGAAATTTCTCTGATTCATGCATATAAATATTTGTGATCATAAGAATATTTTAACTTGAGTAATCTAGTTATTGAATTTGAAAAATCTAGTCAAATCAGTGACAAAAGTGGTTTCCATCGAGTGAGCAGTGCTCTTATTGAAACCATCAGTAGCAACTATCCCCACACCATGCACGATCTGGTTCAATCTTCAAAATGTGATTTTACAATATTTAAAGGCTTTGGGACTTGTCATCAAGTCGAGGCACTTCAACTTCTGTTGATGGTTATGTTAGGATCTCGAGACTCTAGTAATCCCCCTAAAATAAGTTAGATCTAGTTTCTCTCTCACAATCCTTCTCTTTGTATGGTTTTACTTGATGTAAATTTTGTTTTGAAAGATGTTTAGTATTTCAGATGTAATTTTTCAAATTTTCAAGATTTCACTTCTGATCGGATTCAAGAGTCTTCTTCAATTGATTCATCTTCATCCAAATCTCTTGCATCAAACTCAGGTTTGGAATTTGCATCTCTCTTAAATTCATGTAACTGTGAAGTTGATCACCTCAAAGATTATCTTTGGCTGAAGGAATCATATCTATCAGATTGATTTCATGATAAGTGACTCTTGGTTTTCCTTGTGAATATCATATCGTGAAACTTGTTCTTATTAGCACCTAAAATCCTCTTGTGTGTGAATTAATGAATGATTTATTGTGCGAATCAAATTCATCTTCATTCACTATTTTTTTACCAGTCTCATGTGTTTGTTGTACTAGTATTCCTTTTCACTTCTTTGGATGATCATGATGCTAATGCAGTGTGTCATTTGGCATGCAAAGCATATGACTCTATTAATCAAAGCATTTGTGAAGATGTTAAAACTAATCTATATTTGTTATTTTTTAACCCATGATCTCATGCCAAAAATGGTCCATCTGATCATGAAATTAATTTTTATTCGTTTCACCACTTTCCCACCAGTATATCTAATGATAGTTGTTTTACATCCTTTGATCCTCATGGATTAACATCCCACTATTCAGATACTTGTTGAGCAGTTGAGGCACTTCAATTATTAATGATGGTTATGTCAGGTCCTCATTATCTAGGCATGCCTGCTGAATATGATCCGATTTGTTTTCCCTCACGATATTCTCGTCCTAATTCTGCGCATTTAATTGAAGATTTACTATTTCAAAGTTTTCCAGGTTTTCAAGAGGATTTTTTCGAATTTCATGATCCAATCGTTGAATGGTTGGAGAAATCTTACTTGTCAAGCTCCTTTGCAAATAATAGGTTTTGGCATTTTCTCATGCTTGTTAATCAAGATGACACAGAAGAAGGTTCATTCACGAGAAGTCTTAGAGGTTTGTATTATTATGGTTTTCGTCGAAAAGGTAAGAATGTGAACTAGATAAAAGTAGTTTTTCTCACACATTTATTCCCACATGAAAGACCTTCCCTTTGTTGTGCAAGTTCTTCAAGATCTCATCTTTTCTCTTGCACATTATATTTGTTTTAATATATTGTATCCTTGTCATTGCAAGTCAGTAACAACTATGGTGGATTCATTGGAAATTTCATTATACGTGACCCTGACCTTCTAGTTGTTAGGTTAGAAGTAGGATTAGTTTCATTCTAGCTTCCCCTCTCTTTCACTCATTCTGCACTTTTTTCTTTTTAGTCTTTCTTGTTTTTTTTCTTACCTTTGTTTTTCCATCATGTTTGGTTTAGCCTCCTTTGTTTGTTCTTTGTTTTTTCTTCCTTGTTGTGTCATGTATTTTCCTTTTTTTCCTTGTTGTGTCATGTGGGTGTACTATTTGGCCTCGAAAGACAATGTGGAAAATAAAAAAGGACTTTGTGACACTGCAATATTTAGCTAACTCTCTCTCCTTCCTTCTCTTGGTTACACCTTTTGGTCGATGATGTTCTGACAAAAAATACGATCCTTGCGTTAAAAAATCGTTGTGTTGAACCATGATCTCCTTGTTTATTCTCGAAACCTCATGCATACACTTGGGTTTTATGTTTCATTTTTTTTAAGCTAATCCAAGCAAGTAGAGAAGGACAAGGGGAAAATATAAACGAGAAAACCAATATCAGAGGTCTTATATATGCTTCTCTAAAGGGACAACCTCCCTTGCTCTCAATAAGTCGGGATCCCTCTTCTTCCCATGAAATAAATAAGTGGCAATGCGCAATTCTATATAAATAAATAAAGGTGAAAGAAGAGAAAGGCTTCCCACGCAGAGAGGTGAAGCAAGCAACTCCACTGGGGTACTGTCCAGGATCGTTGGCAGTGGCAAAATGTTTGTGTTCCTAAAGTGACTTTGCTGGGGTACTGTCGAGGCTTGCTAGTAGTGGAGCAACACTAGAGATGAAAAAATATACTTTGAAAATATAAATCTCCTGAACTTCATTACCCTATCATAATTTGAAACATTGTGTGGTCATTGGTCTTATGTTTGTGTTTAACTGAGTAAAGGAATGAAGGGGATTATGTTTATGCACCGGGTAAGTGGGCAAGCCATGGTAATATGAATGATGAATCAATACTTCCTCTATAACTAAAAATTGTACGAAAGAATTGACCAAGGTAAAGAAGTTGGATTTCTACCAGTGTGTCACCAATGTTTTTTTCTACGACAAACACCCTCCAAAATTTTGGATATACTTGAATTTCAGAGCCTACTATGGATCTTACGATCGGTTGTTCTGTAGTTACATCTTGGTCAGTTGAAGCTTTTGATCTCCCTTCTTGAATTAGAAGTATTGAATTCACATGCTCAGTCTGAAACAAGTTCATGAGCACATTCTTTTATGCAAGATTGAACAAGCATAGCATATTCCTTCAAGTTTGTGTTTGTGCGATGTCCAATCCATGTCGACAACCAGTGCACACTGACATCGACAATTTATCACTTCTAGTTGATTTTGTACTTCTATTTCAGTGAGTTTTTCTAACTAATGCTTTGCGCACATTTTTTTTCGCGAGTGTCGTTTTCATGTTTTTGGATGTCACTTTTTCTTTATTTCAATCTAATTAGTGTCGTTTTCATGTTATCTTTGCTCCGACATGTGTTACTTTCACTTTCATTCGCATGTCGCAAGTTTTGTTTTCACTTTAGCAATTGTTGTCTTTGTATATTTCGTAGATTTTCTATCCTTGATGCAACTTTACTTTTATCCCTAATATCAAACACAAATCACATAAACAAGAAAATAAAATGTTGATAGAACATACCAGTAGATCGACAAAAGACAAGCCAAAAATTACACTTAACTTGATGAGCAAAATATGTGTGTTGTGGTGCGTTATGGTGGTCAACATGATGCTTCAACCAGCAAAATCTCAATACGGTCAGCCAACCAGAAGTGTCACACAACCCTCTCAGATAGCTATATCAGTCGACCCAAAGTCAACGAAAGTCAACATTGTCCCAATCATCAATCAATGCAAAACAAAAGCAGCAAAAAGTCAACACAACCCGATCAAAGTCAACAGTCAACCTCTATTTCTATGCCAATAAATGCAGACTGCAGAAATCAGAATTTTGACCAAGTTTTGGGTCAGTTTGACCATGCGTTGACCAAAGTCAACACTGGTCAAATCTTCGCTGAAAACCCTAGGTTGAAAATAGAAAATCCTTTTGCTGCGTTTCCCACGTGTGGAGAAGAAGAGACTCCAAGTGATGATCGAACCAATCATATGAGGAGAGAGAATGTGTGATGATGTATGAGTGAAAATGTCCTCCAATGTTGACCTATATATATCCATCAGTGAGGGTGTGTGACACATCTGCTGGGGCTTCTAGCCTACATTTCAATTCTGGCCGACCTTGCAAATAAGTAGAATTAATTCAAAATAAGTGTTATGCTCATCAGATCAAGATGATATTTAGATCGATCTTGCACCTCTCCGAAAGAGGAATCCAATAAAAATATTGGCATCTTCATTTGAGAATCACAACATGGAGTTTGGACCTAGTTGTCCAAAATTAACACTCCCTCTCAACTAGGGAGAACTCCATCCACCTGTGCCATCCAAACATCGTGCGTCATCCCGCCATAACTCGCTTTGCTGGCTTCTTTATTTCAGAACAGAAAGGGTTAGTCACAAAGACATCATTCCTAGTTGACAAATTCTGCCCAGAGGTCTGAAACCTCTATAGGACTCAAAAGAGTCACATACCGACCCGAAGTTGGTTTACCTGACCCGAAGTCAGTTGGAGGTCTGAAACCTCACTAGATGTTAGGTCCCTATATCACTAGTATAGTCCCTTATTATTGTTAGTGTAAACCCCTTATTGTTATTATTGTACCCTTGTAACCCCCGTTTTGTTATTATTGTTAGGTCGGCTAGGATTACATTATGGCCCACTAGGATTACATTATGGCCCCATGGACTCCTATATATAGAAAGGAGGTTTTGTAAATTGTATCATCCAAGAATTTTTCATTCATGTAATGTATTGGAGGTTGCCCCCTCGAAGTGGCTTATTTCTAAGGAGTTTATATCTCTTTTCTTCTCTTTTTGGAGCTGGTTTCCCAACATTTGGTATCAGAGCTTTGGATTCTAGGGTTTCGCTGCTCCAAACAGGTCATTGTGGAATTTTCGCTATAACTTTTTTTCTACGAAGTTTCAGAAGCTGAAATTTTTAGGGTGTGAAGCCGAAATCCTGAGGAAGATTTTCTAAAAATTTTAGAGCTTGGTTCGCAATATTTTCGGAGATATGATCTGTGGAGGTTAGGTCTTTTTTCAGGCTCCTAAACAGGTCATCGTAGCATTTGTGCTATAAACTTTTTTCTACTGAGGTTCAGAATCTGAAATTTTTATGGTGCGAAGCTGAAATCCTAAGGAAACTCGTCAAAAAAAATTCAGAGCTTGGTTCACAATATTTTTGGAGATATGATCTGTGGAAGGTAGTGCTTTTTCAAGCTCCCTAATTTCATCTCAAAAAGGTGATCGTGGGAAAATTTCAATAACTCTCTCTCTAAGCATCGGATTGGAGTGCCGTAAAAATTGGTCACAAGTACACGGACTTTAGTTTCTTGGCTATCAATTTTAGAGGCGAAGGACCAAACAGTGACATGTGGCAAGTCATACAAGTTCGCTATACTGAACCAGTCCATAATTAGGTCATTGTGGGAGATTGGACATAACTTTGTCTTGGAGAATCCAAATCAAGTCAGACCTGTGGCATTCAAAAGAGAATTCAGAGGGCTACTTCAGTGCTTAATTTTAAATATTGAAGAGCCGCAATCACAAAGATAATACAATTTCAATATCGAGCTCCTCAAAGCAAGTAAAAGGTGTGTATTTTTTTCCGAATTGCATAAGTCTTGTTTGAAGAATCAAGTTGAATTGATTGCAAGGGCATATTGTAGAATAGATATCAGTATTGGATTATAAAATGGCCCTAAAAAATAATTCAACACCCATTAAGCCTTTGGAAAGCTCTACTATGACTCATGAAGACGAAGAATTGCAACATGATCTATCAAAATTACAAGAGCAAGTGCAACAAATTTCACTCTCGCAAAGAGCAACAAAAAATGAAATGGAAGTTTTGAAGAAAGGCGTGCAATCTAATATAGATGGCATTGAATCTAACATTTATGGCATGGAGGTTGGCATGGAAGCTAAGATCGATGAGAAAATAGAAAACATGAAGACTGTTCTAAAAGCAGACATGGAAGGTTTGACAAAGTTGATACAAGAAAGGTTTCGTAATGGTGAAAAGGTAGTAGAAGAACCTCATGATGAGAACAAAATAAATGTTAATCGTGATTTCATAAACAACTAATGTTGGCGGAAAGAACCACCATATTCCAAAGATGGATATGAGGAAGTTTGATGGAAAGGATCCTGTAACATGGATACTACAGATGGAGCAATATTTTGATCTCCATAACGTGCAAAACACACAAAAGGTACGCATTGCAACTTTACATTTAGAACAAAATACATTTGTATGGTATCGATGGCTTCGCTCCCGTAAAAAAATTGTCACTTGGTCAATTTTTACGGAGGAAATGATAGCACATTATGAGGATACAAAGAGCAACACCTTCTTTAGCCAATTGATAAATCTCAAACAAAGGGTTTAGTGGGGCAGCACATTGAGGACTTCCAAAAATTGAATATAAGGGTAACTAATATTCCAGAGGAACACAGGATTGATCTCTTCTTAGGTACTCTAAAGGATAACATCCAACATGAAGTTCGTGTTTTGGAACCTGATTCATTGGAGAAGGCATTCATGTTGGCAAGAAAAGTTGAATGTAAAATTATGGCGACAAGGAAGCCTACCACTCAATTCTATAAAGAAGGAAGTGTTGTTACGCCTAGATTTCCACAACCTACAAGGTTGACACCACAACAATTGGAAGAAAAAAGAGCAAAAGGGCTTTGCTACAGTTGTGATAGCAAATACACTAAAGGTCATAAGTGTGCTAAAAAGAAATTATTTTACATAGATTGTGAAAAAGAAGAAGAAAATGAACAAGAAGAGGATATACACCAGGAACCGGCCCTAGAAAAAAAAGAAATGAATCCGACCATATCACGTAATGCACTGGCAAGAATTACCACTCCTCAAACTCTCAAGATAGAAGGACAGATCAAGAAGAAAAAGGTAATAGTGTTGATTGATTCAGGTAGCACCCATAATTTTATTCATTGTAAGGTAGCCAAGGAATTAAATTGTTTCCAATACCCAACACCAGAATGTCAAGTGATGGTTGCAAATGGAGGAACTATAAATTGCTCTGGAAAATGCCATAATATCAAGCTAACCATGGGGAATATGTATTGACTAGTCCAATGCTTTCCATTCCTATGGGAGGTGCTGATGTTGTACTAGGAGTACAATGGTTACAATCTTTTGGGATGGTAGCTTTTAATTTTCAAGAACTTTTCTTGAAATTTTTTTCAGAAGGAAAGGAAGTCGAATTACGAGGTATTGCGGGGAAGCCAGGAAGGATAATAAGCTCTAATGTCATGACAAAGCTTTTAAAGAAAGAACAGCGAGGCGTAATTGCACAATTATGCTCACTAGAAGTTCCAACATCAAAATCATCTATTTCTGCAGATCTCCAACAAGTCTTGGACAATCATTCCAAGGTGTTTGAAACTCCCAAAGGATTCCCACCTATTCGTGATCATGATCATGCTATTCATTTGATTCCAGGAAGTGTTTCTCCAAACATCAAGCCTTATAGATATCCTTACTTCCAAAAGAGCGAAATTGAACGTATGATTGCAGAAATGTTAGAGGCGGGTATAATTCAACCTAGTCAAAGTTCTTTCTCTGCTCCTGTAGTATTGGTACACAAGAAGGATGGATCATGGCGAATGTGTCCTGATTATAGGGAGCTCAATAAGCTCACCATTAAAGACAAATTTCCCATTCCTGTGATTGATGAATTATTGGATGAATTACATGGAGCAATTTATTTTACCAAGTTGGATCTTCGTTCAGGATATCATCAAATTAGAATGAAGACTGAAGATATTCCAAAACAACATGAGGGTCATTATGAATTTTTGGTCATGCCTTTTGGCCTTACCAATGCACCTTCTACATTTCAAGGGTTGATGAATTCCATTTTCAAACCCTTCCTTAGAAAATTTGTGCTAGTATTTTTTGATGATATACTAATCTACAGCAGGTCTTGGAAGGATCATGTTGAACATGTTGACAGGGTGCTCAAGCTATTGCAGGAGAAAAAATTATATGCAAAAACATCCAAATGTTTCTTTGGAGTACAAGAGGTGGAATATCTGGGTCATATTGTATCTCACGAGGGTGTTAAAGTAGACCCTAACAAAATTAAAGCCATTAAGGAATGGAAAGTCCCCACAACCATAAACCAGTTGCGAGGATTTCTCGGGTTAACAGGGTATTATCGCAAGTTTGTTAAGAATTATGGGAGAATAGCAGCACCTCTAACAACATTATTGAAGAAAGATGCATTTTCATGGACTCCTGAAGCAACTAAGGCCTTTGAACATCTTAAAGAGGCAATGTGCCTAGCGCCCGTCTTAGCTACGCCAGACTTCACAAAAACCTTTATTGTGGAATGTGATGCCTCAGGAAATGGAATTGGTGCTGTTTTAATGCAGGAAGGAAGACCCATTTCTTTTGAAATTCGTCCAATCAAAGGAAAGTATTTACAGAAACCTATTTATGAGAAGGAAATGTTAGCAATACTACATGCACTAAAGAAATGGCGAACTTACCTAATGGGAAGACACTTCAAGGTAAAAACTGATCATGATAGTCTTAAACACTTTTGGAACAAAGACTATCTTCAGAAGAGCAGCAAAAATGGGTCACAAAGATGTTGGGTTATGACTTTGAAATAATCTACAAAAAAGGAAAGCTTAATGTTGTTGCGGATGCACTCTCAAGAAAGAATGAAGAAGTGGAAGCATTGCTTTGTGCCATTTCTATTATCCAACCAGATTGGATAACCGAAGCAAGAGATGAATGGAAGAAGGAAAAAGATGTATGGACACTCATTCAAAAGTTGCAGCAAGATCCTAGTACATCTGATACATTTAGTTGAAAAAATGATTCCTTATGGTACAAAGATCGCTTATATCTTTGTAAGAATTCCCAACTAAAACAAAATATTCTTCTGGAATTGCACACTTCTCCTTTAGGAGGACACTCAGGATTTTTAAAAACTTACCACAGGGTGAAGAAAGAATTTTTTTGGGATGGCCTTAAATCTGATATTCAAAAGTTTGTGGCATAATGTTTGGTTTGCCAGCAGAATAAAGTTGAGACAATTAAGACCCCGGGACTTCTACAACCTTTATCCATTCCAAGTCAACGTTGGGAGGAGATTTCAATGGATTTTATCACAGGTTTACCTAAGTCTGAAGGAAAGAATGTCATCATGGTGGTAGTTGATAGACTTACCAAGTATGCGCACTTTTGTGCATTATCTCGTCCATTTAAAGCAAGTACAGTTGCTTCTACATTTATGGACAAGAGTCAAAAGCTACATGGAAGCCCAAGGGTTATTGTGAGCGACAGAGATCCCATTTTTACTGGAAATTTTTGGACGGAGTTATTTTCTTGTTTTGGTACTCAATTAGCTCATAGCTCATCTTATCATCCTCAATCTGATGGTCAAACTGAGATAGTAAATAAATGTTTGGAAGGATATCTTCGTTGTTTTGTATCCGATAAACAAACACAATGGGTCAAGTGGTTACCTCTCGCTGAATGGTGGTATAACACTTCCTTCCATACTGCAGCAAAAATGACACCATTTATGGCACTTTATGGATATCATCCACCATCCATCACATCATCTTTAAGGGAAAATTCGAAGGTTCAAGAAGTGGAAGATCACATCGAGCATCAGCAAGAAGTTCTCCAACTCTTAAAGGATAACCTGAATTTGGCACAAATCGAATGAAACAACAGGCAGATCAACATCGCAGCGAGAGAAGTTTTGATGTAGGAGATTGGGTATTTTTACGGCTACAACCATATAAACAAATGTCCCTCAAGCAAGCTAAGAAGGATAATAAATTATCGCCAAAGTACTATGGTCCTTACAAGGTGTTGCAAAAGATTGGTACTATGGCATACAAATTGGAGCTTCCTACTTCTTCGTGAGTGCATCCAATTTTCCATGTTTCATGCTTAAAGAAGGTTATAGGTGAAAATCTTCCAGTTCAAACAATATTGCCAGAACTTGATGAGGAAGGAAAATCATATTGGAACCTGAAGCGGTCATGGAAACAAGAACTCGACAGCTACGGAATTGATCAATTTCAGAGTATCTCATCAAGTGGAAGAACTTACCCACCGAAGATTCTACATGGGAGGATGAGAATTTTATACAGAAGCACCCGGAGCTACTCAAGCGTTGAGGACAACACTTTTTTGAAGGAGAGGGGCATGTTAGGTCCCTATATCACTAGTATAGTTCCTTATTATTGTTAGTGTAACCCCCTTATTGTTATTATTGTACCCTTGTAACCCCCATTTTGTTATTATTGTGCCCTTAAATTATTATTGTTAGGTCGGCTAGGATTACATTGTGGCCCATTAGGATTACATTATGGCCCCATGGACTCCTATATATAGAAAGGAGGTTTTGTAAATTGTATCATCCAATAATTGTTCATTCATGTAATGTATTGAAGGTTGCCCCCTCGAAGTGGCTTATTTCTAAGGCATTTATATCTCTTTTCTTCTCTTTTTGGAGCTGGTTTCCCAACACTAGAATTGATCCCAGATCAAGTGGTTGAGCACGTGCCATCCTAGACATAGAGAGTACGACAATCTCTAATGCGTCCATTAGTCTTTGCTACTGGTCTCTAGCTTTTCCCACCTCACTGGCCAAATGAGAGGTACTTCCCATGAGTCCGAGACTCAATGGGTAGGATGCATACGGGGCATACATCATGAGAGGTGAGCCAAATCAACATGATAACGATGGGGCAGAAGCACACCAACAAAGTTCAGCAAGCCTAGCCTTGTGGTTACTTATAGCTCCGAGAAGCTATCCACAAAGCCCCCCCAGAGCTCCCAGAGATCATCGTCCAACAGGACCCTCAGCATAGGGTCGTTCCATGATTCTAAGATTCTCACGGAAGGTTAGGAACTTGACCTTCCCCAAGGGCTTTGTGAGAATATCCATGACCTGCTCATCAGTTCCTATATGATCGAGCATTACGGCGCCTCGCTATACCATATCTCGGATAAAGTGGTCCCTGATATCAATATGCTTGGATCGATCATGGAACACATGATTCTCTGACAAACGAATCCCACTCTAGTTATCACAAAGGATAACGGTGGTATCTAGCACATGCCCGAAAAACTCACTGAAGATCTTTCACAACCTATTTTCTTCACAACATGCCATACTCGCTACAATGTATTCAGCCTTCGCGGTGCTCAAAGCCACCGACTTCTGATTCCTGCTCATCCATGATATTGATGCAGATCCAAGTATGAAGCAATGTCTAGATGTGCTCTTGCGATCCACCACACTACCAGCGCAATCATCATCAGTATATCCATGGAGTGCCATGCTCCCGACAATGTATCTCATCCCATCGTTTATCGTGCTCCGAAGATATCTCAACAGATTCTTGGCACCAACCCAGCGAATGCAATGAGGATCAACCATGTGTTGACTCAAAGTGTTCACTACAAAACATACGTCCAGATGGGTGTTCACTATGAACATCATGGCCCCTACGAGTTGACGATACTCAGTAGGATTTGCTAGCACAGGCCCATCAGCACTGCCACTTAACTTCTTAAATTTTAGCTCCATCAATGTTGACACGGACTTACAATCCACCATTCCAAATCTTTCTAGAAGCTTCACAATATATTTTCCTTGAGAAAGGAAAATCTCACCAAGTCTCTTCCAGACCTCCAGGTCTAGGAAGTAATGCATCAGTCCTAGGTCCTTCATCTCGAACTCAGCAGCAAACTCCCTCTTACACTGATGAATGAGAGGGTCAACACCTATTAGGAAGAGATCGTCCACATACAACACTAGAATGAGAGGCTTTTCTCTATCAACCTTGAAGTAAAGGTTCGGATCAACATTACTACGAGTGAAGCTCGACTTCATCAGGTAGCTATCTATCCTCCCGTACCAAGCTCTGGGTGCTTGCTTCAACCCATATAGGGCTTTCTTCAACCTGCAAACATGGGTGTCCTGATCCTGGACTTCGAACCCCAAAGGTTGCTACACATACACCTCTTCCTTTATCGCACCATGCATAAATGCGGCCTTCACATCCATCTGATGAAGATTCCATCCTTACGTAGCATCAAGGGCTATGATAGATCAGATGGTGGTATATCAGACCACAGGTGCAAATATGTCATCATAGTCTACACCTTCCTTTTGAGAGAAGTCACGGGCAACGAATATTGCCTTGAACTTTTCAGCACTACCATCAGATCCATGCTTGATCTTATAGAGGCATTTCGAGGTGACAACTGCTTTGTCCTCTGGTCTCAGAACCACATCCCAGACATCATTCTTCATAATGGACTCATATTCTTCGTGCATAGCATCCTTCCAGACTTGATGCTTTACAACTTCCTCAAAAGATCCAAGCTCAGATTGTACGATTGTACTCATGGCTTTTAGATACCCTTGGTATCTATTCGGCTTCTTGCTTTCAGGGAATGTCTCCCTTGGGGCCATATGATTCTCGACATCCTCGAGAGTGTCCCTGAGCCATGATGGTATTTTCCTCATTGAAGGAGGTGGATCAATAGGGTCCATCTGTCCTTCAACATCGACCATCGTCTCATCCTGCGGTTCTTCTTGATTTCCAGGCCTTGCTTCATGATCTTCCTCAGATCTCGAAAGATTGATTACTTTCCTCAGGGAAGCATCTTCGTCAAAGTTAACATCGTGGAATATCTTCACTTCCCTTTGACCAGGCACATAGACTCTATAGGCCTTCGAAGTTTTGTTATAGCCCAGAAACATTCCCTTCTTTCCAAACACATCCAGCGTGCTCCTCTTCTCCTTCGGTACATGAAAATAAACAGGACATCCAAAAAATCTAAAATGTGAGACATCAGGTTTCTTACCAGAGAAAACCTCTTCAGGAGTTTTGGAGTCCAGAGCGGAATGTGGGCATCGATTTTGTATGTACACAATAGTGTGCACAGATTCTCCCCACAGAAAATTCGGAAGACCTTGGTCACATAGCATGGCACGGGCAGCTTCCACAATGGTCTTGTTCTTTCTTTCAGCAACACCATTTTTCTCAGGAGTATAGAAAATTGTGGTCTCCCTCTTGATGTCAGTTTCTCTGCATAAGTTCTTGAACTTGTTCGTCTCAAATTCAGTGCCATTATCGTTCCTCAATATCTTGATCTTATTCCCTGTTAGATTTTCCACCAAGGCTTTGAAATTAAGAAACCACATGAAATCCTCATCCTTCTTCTCCAAGAAGTATATCCAGGTTTTGTGAGAGAAGTCATCTATGAACGTCATATAATAAGAACATCCTCCCAAGGATGTCACGGGCAGCATACCAGACAAATTAGAATGTATCATTTGCAAGCCATCAGAGTTCTTTGTGACACTGAGGGGAAAGGTCCCCTTGTATGCTTTCCTTCAACACAACCTTGACATACACCTTCATGATCTTTTGTGAACTCGAGCATCCCTGTCACCACCTTCCTTGCTTTGGGAAGGGCTTTGTAGTGAAGGTGTCCAAACCTCCAGTGCCATAGTTCAGTCTGTCGGATAGTATCACATGTCATCGCTCCCAGTGGACTTCCTCCAACCTAGTAGAGTGTATCAACTCTAAACCCAATCATAATAGATTCCTTGAAACTCTTCTTCCAAATGCACACCTTCTCATCAATGAATGCCACAATGAAACCTTTATCTTCCATGGCCAAAATAGACACAAGGTTCTTTTTCAAATCAAGTACATATAGTACATATTGCAAGCGGAGGACTTCACCTTGAGACAAGTGGAGGGTCACAGTCCCTGTCCCTTTCACGGGATATGTGGCATTATCTCCAAGGATAATTTTTCAGATTAACATCCTTCTCAACCATATCAGAAAGTGCTTCTTTGAACCCAGTGATGTGCCTTGAGGCACCAATATCTATAAACTAGACATCCATAGTGTCGGGTGGAGATGTAACAGAGAGGGAAGATACAAGAATTAATTCATTTATTTTATCATCAACAACATTAGATTCCTCATACCTGGAATTTATTGACCTTTTTAAAGGTTGCCCATTTCCACCAAGGGGAGCCTTCCTCTTCCCTTCGAACTTGTTGTTCCTTTGATTTCCATTCCTCCGGTTGTTGCTATCATCATCAACATCAGGAGAATCCTTCTTGAAAGGGCATCCTCTAGCATAGTGGCCAGTCTTGTGACATGTGTAACATTTTCCTTTCTTTCCTTGGGCCCCTGCTCTTCCTTTGTTCCTAGAACCACCATTGTTCTTCCTCTTAGCACGAGCAGTGAAGGCAACATTTCCTTCATTTTCATATTCCTTCATCCTTCTCTCTTCCTATATGCATCTCGATAGTACTTCGTCAAAATCAGGTATCACATTTTTATTGAGAATGGTAGTATTGAATACATGTCATTTGGAGGAGAGACCTCCAAGAGTGGTGAGAACCATTTCTCGATCAACTATTGTCTCCCCAATGGCCAGAAGATTATTTTTTATTTCAATCAATTTTAGAAAATATGATTGAACATATTCATCCCTGCCTTTCTTCAGATTCTTCAGTTGGTTCCTGAAGAAAAGGACTTGATTTGAATTGTTGGCCTTCAACATGTTGACCAACTTATAAATCACCTTGGATGTGTGTAGCTCAGATGTGTAAGCTACCAGACTCTTGTCAATTGAATCCTAGATCATCAGCTTTGCTTTAATTTCCCCCTTCTTATACTTTGACTTGGTGGCAGCAGGTGCAGTGGATGGAGGCTCTTGGATTTTACCCTGCACAGAGTCCATGACATCTTGGTCTTCCAACACAAGATCCAAAGTCATCTTCCAGGCATGGAAGTCTTCCTTCCCAATTAGTTTGTCATCAGCTTTAAAGCCATTATAGTTTGAGGTACCCATGCTCTTCTTCGATGATTTCTACAAACTTGGGCTTTGTCTTCACCTCAACTCTGATACCATGTAAATTTTCATAGATGTTCTATGCTTGATGCAAATTTAATTTTATCCCAAATATCAAAAAAAAATCATATAAAAAAGAAAGTAAAATTCTAATAGAACATACCAGTAGATCAACAGAAGACAAGCCAAAAATTACACTTAACTTGATAAGAAAAATATGTGTTGTGGTGCGTTACGACGGTCAACAGGATCCTTCAACCAGCAAAGTCTCAATACGGTCAGCCAACTAGAAGTGTCACACAACCCTCTCGAATAACTATACCATTCAACCCAAAGACAACGAAAGTCAACGATGTCCCAGTCAACGGTCAACGCAAAACAACAACAACAAAAAGTCAATGCAGCCCTGTCAAAGTCAACGATCAACCTCGATTTCTATGGCAATAAATTCGGATTGCAGAAATCGAAATTTTGACCAAGTTTGGGGTCAGTTTGAACATGTGTTGACCAACGTCAACGTTGGTCAAATCTGCGCTAAAAACCCTAGGTCGAAAACAAAAAATCCTTTTGTTGCGTTTCCCACGTGTGGAGAAGAAGAGACTTCAAGTGATGATTGAACCAATCATATGAGGAGAGAGAATGTGTGATGACAGATGAGTGAAAATGTCCTCCAACGTTGACTTATATATATCCATTAGTGAGGGTGTGTGACACATCTATTGGGGCTTCAAGCCTACATTTCAATTCTAGCCGACCTTGCACATAAGTGGAATTAATTCAAAATAAATGTTCTGCTCATCGGATCAAGATGATATTTAGATCGATCTTGCACCTTTCCGAAAGAGGAATCCAATAAAAATATTGGCATCTTCATCTGAGCATCACAACATGGAGTTTGGACCTAGTTGTCCAAAATTAACAGTCTTCCAGCATCTTAAGTGTTTCACGATGTATATAAACTCGAGGGGAGAGTGGGAATTATACAGTTTTATTCTATCCTTTGGGAGAATGTATCTAGACACCTAGGGGCTTGAGAAGTTAGGAAAATTCTACAATAATGGATCCTTAGCCAACTCATATACAACTGGGTCAAGTTGATCTCCTTGGGAATGACAAACTCTAGAAACCTTTTTCACAATTATGAGTTTTTTCTCAATTATCTCAATTATGAAATAATTATTATCTCATAATTATAATATTTTGGCAAAATAATTATGAGAAATTGCTCAATTATGTAATTTCACCCTTTTAACATGGGATAAATCTCACATAAGTCACAAAGAAAAGGTGGAAAGAGGATGCATTTTAGCCAAAAACTAAGGTAAGTTGACCTTGGGTTTCTCTCACTATAATGGATTGGAAAATAGGGTTATAACAGGGTCAACAACCAGTTTAGTGATATTATTGATGGAAGTACTAGTTAAGAGGCAATTTTGGCCAGATTTGGAGGATCACTAACTTTAGTAAACCTCAAGTAAATACTGCTAAAAGCTAGAATGATTAAATAGGCAGGAAAACATTAGTTTAACTCAGAAATCCTTGAAGTAGCAGGTGAAGAGAAAAATAAGACTTAGAGAACCTATTTAGAGGACCAACTTGAATAGGGAAAAAGAAAAATAAGAAAAACCATGCAGTAGATGAAGGAGCAAGTTAACTCAATTCCAATACCAAAAATATCAGTTCAAAATTCTTTAAAAGTAGAATTTGAGTAGTGGAGTGAGGAACAAGTGTAGCAAGTTTTGAAAGAGAAACAAAGTGTTACAGAGTGTGTGTGGGAGTTGTTGATGCATCAATATGCATGGTTTCGGTATGCATAAAGGGTGAAACGAAGACAAATCTTGGTATTTGAAGGTGTTATTAGTACTCATAGATTACTAAAGGCATTGGTGGTCAAGGAGAAATTATTTTATTGTAAAAGAAGAGATGGCATGCATGGCTCTAGTATGAAAATTAATGAAAGATGAACCATTGAGTGTCGAGAAAGTTGTAGCTTGCAAAATTAGGGGTTGGTGCTCCTTCTAGTGGGTGCTGGAAAATATTTGGTGTTGTAGTTCCATTAAGTTGTAGTTGATAAATCAGGGAATTGTAGCTTCCTGCTAGTTGTACCAGAGAATTGTAACATCAAGTTGTAGCTTTCCTTGTGAAGCAATAAAAAGAGAAATCTTGAAGAATTTATTTGTTCTTTTTGTTCCATTGTGAATTGTTGATATTATTTCTTGTCATGATTATTTTATTTGTTGAAAAATACTCTATGGTGTCCTAGTGATCTAACACAAGTAAAATAACGTTTTTTTCAATTTTTTAAATTCCTAAAATTCACACCCCTCTCAGTATTGTCTTGGTTTCCAACAATTTGTATCAGATCCAAGTTACTTCAAATCAGTTTAACAATTAGAATAAATATCAATGACCATGGAAAACTAGGAAGGAGGGTTTACCAACAAGACACCAATGTTCAATGGAAAAGATTATGCGTTTTGGAAAGTAAGGATGAATACATACATTTAATCACTTGGAGATGATATGTGGGATGTTGTATAAGAATCATAACAAAGGCCTCAAATATTGGTTACCAAAGATCAAAAGTTGGAATTCACATGTAATGCTAAGGCAATGAATGCCCTGCTTATCAGCCCACCTGAATCAGAACTTGTCAAGGTAATGGATTGCACATCTGCCAAAAATATCTGGGACAAGTTGAGCAACTGCTATGAGGGAGACAAGAAGGTAAATAAATGTAAACTCCAATGTTACAAGATGAAATTTGAATCTTTAAGAATGCATGATGATGAAGATATTGCAAAGTATTTTTTTGAGAGTTGATGAAGTTGTGAACACCATAAGAGGGCTTGATGAGCAGCTAGATGAATCTATGGTAGTTCAAAAAGAGTTAAGATATCTTCCCGAGAGGTTTGATCCCAAGGTTTCAACCATTGAAGAAATTACCAATCTAAGCAATCTCACTTTAGATCAACTCCTTGGAATACTCACTGCCTATGAGATGAGGATTTCTAAAGGCAATTCAGCGGCCAAAGAATAAGCCTTCAAAGTAGAAAATAAGTGCAAGGATGATGACTCATGATGTAAATCATATGAAGAGGAAGCCAAATTTGTGAGGAATCTCAAGTGAGGATCAGGAAATTATAAAGGAAATTTACCATTTAAATTTTTTTATTGTGGAAAGGTTGTTCATTATGCATCAAAATGTCCTGAAAATAAGAATAAGGATTTCGATCCTAAAGAAAAATTCAAGAAGATTAAAAGGGACATAAAGAAGACTAAGAAGATAGGTTTTTATGTTCAAGAAGAGAGCTCCTTAGAAAGTGAACCTAGGAAATCCTCAGATAAGGACAAAGATGATGAGAGCCCTAAATAATTTATGTTGATGGCCGTAGAAAATCTGCAAGTCGAGGCTATTAATTCTAATGATGAAGAAGGAGAAGTAAAACTTGAAGGAGAACTAGTAAGTTATCTTGATAAAATAGAAAGGATGAGGACGAAAAATAAAGTCCTTGATAAAATAAAAGGTTGAGGTTGTTCATCCATTGCTCTTGCAAATAGAAGAAGATAAGAAATTCAATAATCCTTGAAGCAACAACTGAATGAAAAGGTTCACACATGTGATAAGATGGAAGGAGAACTCGTGTTTCGAATAAAGAAGTTGGAGAAGGCTAAAACAAAACTCAGTTTTAATCAGAAATTCAGTAAATGAATTGAGGATTTAAATGAGATATTGGAGGTTCAATGTGTCTCTAAATATCGTAGTGGTATTGTTGTTGAAGTTAAGTCCAGCACAGCAATAGATGAAAAAGGAAAGAATAAAATCACCTTTGTTCTAGCAACTAAAGAAGGGTTTGTGAAACATCAAAAGGGATACATGAAACACAAATATTAGATCCATAAAAACCAACAGCAAAAAAAGAAGAATGTTGGCCAATAAAATCGAACTACTCAAAATTTAGTCCAGTGCAGAACACAATTTTCCAGGTACAATGATATTTTCCCAGGGTATTATTTCAAATGCACCAACTATGGCCACAGAGTAGAAAATTGTAGAGTCAATCTATCGTACGAGTAGCTCGGAACCAAGAGAAGACTTCAACAAGGAGAAGCAGACCCAAGTACAATAATTCTTTTTCTCCCCTGAAATATCAGGTGCAATATTTTAAATGTCAAAATTTTGAGCCTATATTAGTCAATTGTAGACTTAAAGAAAAAAGGACAAAGCCAATAATTAAGAAAATTGAACAAAAGCCCAAGATCCAGAAAGAAAAGGAGAAATCAGAGAAATGTGATATTTATTTGTATGCTCATAATGGCATGGGCCATTTATATGTGGATAGTGGATGTTCCAGGTATATGTCAGGAGACAGAAGCAATTTTTGACATCGAAACCAATTGATAAAGGTAATGTGACTTTTGGAAACAATGCTCCTAGCAAAATAATTGCAAAATGAGTGGTTAGTCTATCAAATGGAAAAGGTAAATCCAAAAATGTTATATATGTTGATGGGATGAAGCATAACCTGCTTAGTGTATCTCAGATGTGTGATCAAAACCATGATGTGGTTTCTAAAGCCAAAAATTGTCAAATCAAGTCCTTGAGTATAGGTGAGATAGTTGTTGAAGCTGTAAGAACATACAATAATGTCTATGTGCTAAAAGAAAAGGTAGAGAGGTGTTTCTTATCAAATATAGATGAGAGTTGGTTATGGCACAAAAGGATTGGACATATGAATTTTGATCAGATATTCAAGCTAAGCAAGAAGAACGATGTCAAGGACTTTCTTGGGCTTTCAAAACCAAAGAATACAATTGGTAAATCTTGCCAACTAGGAAAATAAGGCTCGAGTTCCATTCAAGGCGAAGGATAACTCATCATCAAAGCCATTGTAGTTGGTACACATGGATCTATTTGGACTGTATAGAACATAATCATCCATAGGTAAATTCTACTTTATGCTAATAATTGATGAGTTCAGAAAGATGATATGGGTTACCTTCCTCAGAGAGAAATTTGAAGCTTTTGAGAAATTTAAAAATTTTAAATTTATGGATGAGAATGAAATCGATGGGAAAATAAAAAGCATAAGGTATGACATTGGAGGTGAGTTCACTTCAAAATAATTTGATGAATTCTGTAAAAAGAATGGCATCAAAAGGAAATTTACAATAGCAGATACTCCCTAGCAAAATGGTGTAGCAAAAAGAGCAAACATATCAGTGCAAAAGTTAGCCAGAGCAACGATGGCCAAAAGGAATGTTCAACAGAGGTTTTGGGAAGAATTTATTCATACAGCAGTAGTCATCCTAAAAAAGAACTCATTTTAGACCGAATAGTGACAAAACTCCCTATGAGTTATGGTATGGAAGACCTGCAACAATCAAACACTTTAGAGTTTTTGGTAGCAAATGCTACATCAAGAGAAATGATAAAAAAACTTGGAAAGTTAGATGCCAGAGAAGATAAAGGCATTTTTCTGGGATACTCACACAATAGAAAAGGATAAAAATGCTACAATAAATTCACCAAGAGGATCATCAATTATATCAATGTAAAGGTGGATGAGCATGTTGATCAAGAATATAAACAACTTGCAAAAACCAGAGCTAATGAACTAGTGAGAATTAGTGAGGAGCATGATGAGGCAGCTGCAGAAGAAAACAATGAAGAACCCTCTAGTCCTAAAACTAAAGATACCTGAAGGTATGTACAAAAACACCACCCAGCTGATCATATCGTTGGTGAATTAAATTTTGGAGTGCATCCAAGAAGGAAGTTGCTAGATACCCTCACACAGGAACATGTTTCCCTGTTGTCCATGGAAGAACAAAATATTTTGTTGAATAAAATCAAGATAAACATTGGTTAAATTAAATGAATGAAGAATTGGATCAAATAGAGAAAAATCTGACTTGGGAACTTGTTCCAAGACCTCCTAACAAGAATTTTATTGGCACAAAATGGGTTTTCAAGAATAAATAAAATGACCATTGAGAGGTGGTAAGAAACAAAGCCAGAATGGTATGAAAAGATTATGCTCAAATAGAAGCCTTAGATTTTGATGAAACTTTTGCTCTTGCTGCTATATTAGAATCAATAAGAATGTTTTTGGAATTTGTTTTCTTTAAGAAATTAAAAATCTATCAAATGGATGTCAAATATGTTTTTCTCAATGGAGAGCTACAAAAGGAAGTCTACATAGAGAAACCAAAATGTTTTCAGCTAACAGAGAAACTAGATTATGTTTGCGGACTTAAGAAGGTTGTGTATGGTCTCAAGAAATCCCCTAGAGCTTGGTATTCCAAACTAGACAACTACCTGCTCAAGTGTGGATTCAAAAGAGGTGCAGCTGACAACAACTTATATGTCAAAGCAAAAGACAACAAACTTATTGTGGTGGTTGTGTATGTTGATGATATCATCTTTAAAAGTTATTCAAATTTGTTGACCAATGAATTTGTAGTTGATATGAAGGCCAAGTTTGAGATATCAATGCTTGGAGGTATTTCATATTTCCTTGGATTGTGGATTACGCATACACCCAAAGGATTTTTTGTCTCTCAAAGCAAGTATCTAAAAGAAGTCTTGAAGAAATTTGGCATAGAATAATGCCCTTTAGTCAGCACTCCAATAGTGACAGGTTGCAAGCTTAGCAAGATGGATGAATCTCCAACAGTGGACCATAATTTATATAGATCCATCATTGGAAGCATCTTGTATTTGACAGCTACAATACTAGACATCATGCAAGTCATTTCTATCTAGGTTGGAATATTTCAAGAAACTCCCATACAAAACCATCTTCTAGCAGCCAAGAGGATTCTCAGATATCTCAGAGAAACAATGGACTATGGTCTATGGTACCCCATAGGTAAATATTTTCAATTCATTTTTTATGCTGATGTTGATTGGGCAGGTGATGTAGATGATCGAAAGAGCACAAGTGGTGGTGTTTTCTTTCTTGGAGAATGTCTAGTCTCATGGTTGAGTAAGAAGCAAGCTTCCATTTCCTTATCTACATGTAAAGTAGTGTATATTGCAGCAACTTCTTGTTGTACTCAAATATCATGGATAAAGCTAACCTTGAAGGATGTACAAGCGTTCTATGATCAACCTATAGCCATCATCTATGACAACATAACTGTGGTCAGCATGCCCAAGAATCCAGTTTTTCACTTTAAGAAAAATCATATTCCAATCAAGTATCATTTCTTGAGGGAACAGGTTACGAATAAGGTTGTGAAGTTGGAGTATGATCCTACAAAAGAACAAGTTGCTGATATTTTTACCAAGCCACTCCCTAGAGAACAGTTTGAGTATTTGAGGAAAATATTGCGAGTTGTCCCTCCCGCCTCCCTACACTAACTCTTCCTTCAAGTGGAAGAAAGGAAATTGATGTATTTTCAGGATATAAAGGCGAAGCTTCTAGGTCCACGGGATCAACATGACATAGAATTATTGTTGCTAGGAGGATCACAGCGATAGGGGAGGATGTTGGTGTCTTTTCCATTGATGTCAAAATGGGAGTGACAATGGTGATCCGACAAGAAAATAAGGGGAGAGATTCATATTGATCAAACAAAAAGGGAAAAGGAGAGATCCATAGTGAAAGGAGAGTTGTCAATGATAATAGCATGAGCAGAAATAGAAGAAGTAGCAAAGAAAAAGAGAAATACATCTCAGGGGGAGAAACAATAAAAGGAGATAGTTTACAACACTCAAAGGAGACATTTTAAGTTGATAGTTTTGCTAAGGATGTTTTGTTTTATCTTGGTGTTTTCATTAATGCCAAAGAGGGAGAATGTTGGAAATATGTTTTCATGGATGTCAACAGACAACATCAGGTGGAACATGTGTCAAAAATATGTCTCATGGAGCAGGTTCCAGGCACAAGAATAAAGGTCAATATGCAAAGAGTTAGAAGCCAATTTTTAGACAACATATGAGCTCAAGGGCCGCAACAGACCCACTTAGATGGAAATTTCTCTGAAATAAATTTCCAAAAATATATAGAACTCTACAAATGGCTTCTTGGATCGAAATATAAAGGCAGTCAAAGTTGGGCCTACAAAAGTCAAATATGAGTAGAATTATGGAACCCTGGAAGCTCAAAACAACATGAAGCCAATGTAGTAGGTTTAGAAGCCCTGAACCTCATAAACCTAGAAACCTAGAACCCCGATATCCTGCAACTTTTTAGAATTGGAATTATTGGAAAGCGTTAGGGGTACAAGGAGCAGGGAACAATAGCAGAGAAAGATCGAAATCCCAGAAGGTCAGAATCTCGTAACACTTTAGAAAATGAATTCCCAAAAGCTCTAGGCACCAAGGCATTTGGTTTCCATCTCAGCAGAGCTCAAACGTTAGGAGGGCCATACCCAGAAGGTGAAGAGCCCATAGAAGAGGCTAGTGGTATGATGTGAGCCAGGGAAGACGTGGCTCTAACAATGGTAGCAAGTGCATTTATTGGTGAAGTTTTAGACTGGGATGCGATAGTTAAACATCGTGCATGTTTTTTGGCAAATCGAGCCTCATGTATCTCACTGGCACATCAGAGACAATTCCGACAAGGCCCGCAACATGTTAGTTAAAGTGCAGTGGGGTGCCATAATGGATGGATTTCCCATACCACCGATCAACAGATCAACGACGGAGGTGCATTCCAACATTCCCCCTATCAATACCGCAAATAGCTAGCAAAGGGTGGTGGAAACAGATGGCATAGCTAGCAGGGCACGTTGGCATGAACATATGTGAAGTGACAACCAATCAGAGAAGATCCGAGAAAGAACATGTCACAACGAAGGACTAAAGGTGGGCCATGCCCATAAGCCTGGATCCCATAATATTTTAACAATTCGATTTAGAAAATTGTCGGGATCAGGGGCTTCAGGCATTAGCATCAGCATCCAGTTCGTACATAGAATGAAGACCAAGGGTGTGGAGTCATTAACACTTGATATAAGCCCCCAATAGACCTTAAATAGGCTTAACGCCTTAAGGGTCAAGCTAATGGTCATGAAACCTGGTCCTATGGCAGGAAAGCCGACAAGTGCCTAAACAAAAGGAGCTAAGGCCAATTCATTGAATTTGGAAGCATTTTATTTAATAAAATAAAAAGGCCCATGGAGGTGTGCTTAGCAACGCGACTATTTTTTAGTAGCAATGGCATGTTAAAGTGCATGAGGTACATGCATAGAAGGATGAGTTGGAAGTTATTTTAGCAGAATTAAACCTGATAGCAACATGGATGGGTCAGTAGCCAGTTTAGTGACAGTTTTGATGAAACTACTAGTTAAGAGGCATATTTGGCCAGATTTGGTGGATTGCTAACTTTAGTATAAACCTCACGTAAATATTTTTAAAAGGAAAAATGATAAAATAAGCAGGAAAATAGTAGTTTAACTCATAAATTCTTGAAGTAATAGGGGAAGAGAAAAATAAGACTTAGAGCACATATTTAGAGGACCATCTTGAACAATACAAAGGAAAAAATAATAAAAACCATGCAATAGACCAAAGATCAAGATAACTCAAGTCCAATACCAAAAATATCAGTTCATAATTCTTTGAAAGCATAATTCGAGTAGCGGAGTGTTACAAAGTGTGTGTGAGAGTTATTGGTGCAGCAAGATGCATGACGATGGTATGTATCAAGGGTGAAATAGAGACCAATCTTGGTATCTGAAGGTGTTATCAGTAATCAGAGATTGCTAAAGGTATTGGTGATCAGGGAGAAATTGTTTTATTGTAAAAGCATTGATGCCATGCATGGCTCTAGTATGAAAATGGATGAAATATGAACCATTGAGTGTCAAGCAAGTCGCAGCGTGAAAAATCAGGGGTTGGTGCTCCTTCCAGTGGGCGTTGGATTTTTTTTTGGGATGTATCTCTATTCAGTTGTAGTTGATAAATCAAGGGGTTGTAGCTTCCTACTGGTTGTATCCAGAGAATTTTAACAAGTAGTATCTTGCTTTATGAAGTAATAAAAAGAGAAGTCTTGAAGAATTTATCTGTTCTTTGTGTTCCATTGTGAATTGTTGAGATTATTTGTTGTCATGATTATTTATTTGTTGAAAATACTCAATGGTGTCCTAGTGATCTAACACAAGTAAAAGAAAGTTTTTTTTAATTGGTGAAATTCCTACAATACTGATTCACCTGCCTCTTAGTATTGTCTTGGTTTCCAATATTTATTAGTATAATATCATTGACTTCACAATACCTTGGTCCCAACCCTGGCAAGTTGTTGACAATGATAATGATTTGGGTTGGCCCTAGGAGGTGTGATGTAATAATGTATCTTACTATGGATGTACTTTGTATCTTAGCTAGACAATTGATGAAATATAATAGAAAAAGAAGAATTTAATTTTGGGTTTTCCCCCTTGTGGGGTTTTTCCCTAGTCTACGACCAATCTTGGTGTCTTTATGTGTGCATGTTTTTCTCCTTTGTTTCTTTATGTTCCACTGCAGTATTACTACTATTGTTCTTTCTACACAATTGTTATTGTTTTTATGATGTTATAATACAATGGGGTGAATTATATGTGTAAAAGATGTAATGCAATTGTTAAAAGAAAAAAGCAATACAAACCTAAGAAAAATTACAAATTTGGAGATTTATGGGAGCAATATTGTGCCTTTAAAAGTTCATAGCATTATTTTCAGTGGTAGCTACACCATCATATACCATAAAAAGAAATAATAGAAGTTCCCAATGTGGTAAGAATTCATAGAAAGCATTTGAATCATTGAAATGAAAGATTAATAAAGCACAAGTTCTCCAATTTCCAATTTTGTGAAGTCTCTTCAATGTGAAGGCAAATGAAAGTGGGTATGCAGCGTGAGAAATATTGATGCAAGGAAATATTCTGATTTGTTATCATTCATAATTGTTTCATGAAGAAATCCTAAACTACCCCACATATGACAAGGAACAACTTTATGTTTTCGTGGTAGTTTTTAAGAAATGGAAGCACCATCTAGTGGGCAAGGAAACCATTTACCACAACAATTACCAACCTCTAAAATATTTGCAGGCCTAGGGTAAGCTCAAAATGGCAATGCATGTGGATGGGATTTCTGTAGCAGTTTCATCTCATCATCGAGTATACAGAGTTAGTACTAACAAGTTTGAAGACATGTTATCAAAACCACTAACCACTAAGATCACAACTTTTGGTGCTCTTAATATGCACATAGAGTCCTTTGTTGATGATGCTTACAGAGAAAATTACACAAAATATGAGGACTTCAAGGAGATATTTAAACACCAACAAGGCCAAGTTGATGAAGAAGAAGGTAATAACAAGGTTGAATACCATCTCCAAGATGGGTTTTTTTACTTTTTGGATTTGCTTCATATGCCTAAATTTATGAGAACATAGCTTACAAGAGAGGCTCATACCCCCATCATTATAGGCTTGTCGGTGTTGGGAAGGCAATAGCCAACTTGTCGAGGTGTATTGGCATGCAAGAAGAAGTAGCTTGGTTCATTTGAGAATGTATACATTGTTGTACCAGTAAAATCAACAACACAAAGCAAGGTTTGTACAGTCCCTTCCCTATACCTACTAGGCCATTGAAGAGTATCTCTATGGATTTTTTCATTGGTTTTCCATGAATTAATTAGGGACATGACTATCTATTTATAGTAATGTATATTTAGTAAATTGTGTCCACATGCCTTGTAAAAGGCCATTAGGGGAGAAGACACAAGCATCCTATTATTTGAGAAGGGTGCACTTTGGGATACTGAGAAGCACCATTTCAAAAGAGAGAAGTTTTCTGAATTCCTTTTGGGAAATACGTGGGAGATGATCAAGAAGCAATTGAAGAGATATACATCTTTCCATCCACAAATGGGCTAGAGTAGTGAACATATTGTTTGTTCAAATTTTATAGGGTTATAATTAGAGGCATACAAGAACATGGAACAATAATTTAATTTTCTTTTATCTCTCTTATAATAGGATAGCCCATCCTTTCACCAATGAGTCCCCTTTTGAAACTTGTTTTGGATATTTTCCACCTTCACCCTTTAAATGTTATATATGGACAACATGGAGGAGAGAAGGAAGATGCCATAGGAGATGCATAAAACACTAAAATAATAATAGATAAGATCAAGTGAATCAATTTGCAAGTACAAGGCACTAAAGAAACATATGAGAAGTACAAGGCCAATCATGATGGACACATAGTTTAGAAGAAATTCAATGTGAGAGACCAAGTTTTATTGCATCCAAACAAAATTATATCATATGTACCAAATAAGAAAATTAATTCCATGAGATGTGGTCCTTTCAAAGTGTTTAAGAGAGTATGTAATAATGCTAATAAACTTAGGGTACCTCGATACATGCACCTTTTCCCAATAGTGAACGTGAGGAATCTAAAATGTATGAGTCATCCATGTGAAAGGAAGACAATAAAGTCTTGGCTACCATATAGGATTTAGTGTTAGATTCTTAGACAAAGTTTAATATACAATTTGTAAAATAAGTCCATAAGAACTAGCATAAGATACAATTTTGCAAAAGACTTCCATGACAACTAGGCAAGGGTAGCAAGAACACTCACAGGTTGAATTAAATGACAACTTCTAAGCAAGGCTAAGTGGTATCCAAGGGAGAGTTTAAAATTTTCCTCATCTCTTTCAATAAAAGCTTTTGAGGACCCAAAACCTCCTAAAATGGGAGTTATGGTGCATAATGGACCACTATATAATCTTTCACCATTTTAGTAACTTTATGGGGCAATAAATCAATGGCATGGCCTTACAGAACCATTTTAGAGGTTAGTGTTGATTTGGTGATTTGAGGTTTTGAAACTTCTAGACCTTTGTTACTAGAATTAAAAGGGAAATTTTGTGGTCAAAACTTTGTGAGCAAAGCTCTCATCTACTACATGTAATTCTACTCATTGAGAGCATTCTAACAAAACAAAAAGGATCACCTCAACATAGTTATGCCTTTGAAAATTTGACTTATGATTTGACCTTTGCGATGTTAAGTGAATGTCACATCAATGTTCACTACTCATACATTTAAAGCTAGTAACATCTAGACCTTCAAGAAGATAATAAATCACCCATAACCATAACCCTAATTGTGAGTTGGACACACAAAAGATTTAGCCCTAACCTTAGATAACTAGACATATTAAAAACTAAGTTGCAAGGGAAGAAAGGGGTTATGTATTGTAATGATTCATTGTTCCACAGATTAGCAATAGGATATCATAGTAGAAGAAAATAATACATGCATACAATAGTGAATCATAGGCCATAATGTCTAATGTACTCCATAGTGAGACAATCTTCCTTTGTATCTTGCATTTAAATTTGATAAACAAAGAGTGTGGCATAGTCCTCATTTCTTGGCTTTGTCACTAGAGTTCCCAGATACATCTTGTGTTCAATGTGTTAATAACATACTTAATTACTACTATAATGTTTCTCCTATGTTCTCAATCATTTAAGCAATATGTTTCTAATATTGCATCTTACATCATAGTTATACTATAACCTCGTGGTGTTTGCAGCAGCATTTTAATATTTGTTGTGATAAGCCATGCATTAGAATATACATGGTGTTGTGCATACCATCTTCCATCATTAATAAAAGTATTAAAAATTATATAAGCCTACAACAACAAAAAGGAATTTAATTTTAAAAAATTACAAAAAAGATATCATTTTAAAAATTATATATGCATTTATTAACAAATTTTTCCCTTATGGATTAAGGGACATATGATTAATTTACATGTCTTTTCAAATATACCTTAATTACCATGTCTTTCAAGATATATTTCTTACTATAATTGTTATTATTGAAGATGATTATCTACCTAAAATTGAAGTACCTTGAAAATAGAAAAAATATTTGTGCAAAGTGCAATTTACAATTTTAAGGTGAGCTTATAAAATTTGTTTCTATACCGAAACTTTGCATATGTTATAAAACAATCATTTAATTAGTCATTGGTTGTCTTAGAATATGTTAATTTAGATATGATGATTTAGACATGAGCTCATAATCTGATAACAAAGATCAAATTGAGGAACACACATTTCAAGGGCTTCCCTCTTTAACATTACCAGCAATAGTCAATAACCATGCTAATCATTGTTGAAAGATTTCAGTCAATTCCATGCCAGCTACCCTTTCAATTCCATGCCTACACTTACTACTATGTAATCTATTGTCTATCACATAACAACACCTTTGAAATACTCAAACCTAACAATACTTTAATTTATGTTATAACAAAATAAGTATCAAAGAAAACATATTTATTCTTTTTAAATTTTAAAATAGAATGATATTATATCAATAAATTAATTTAGATATGATGATTTAGACATGAGCTCATAATCTAATAACAAAGATCAAATTTAGGAACACACATTTCAAGGGCTTCCCTCTTAAACTTTACCAACAATAGTCAGTAACCATGCTAATTATTGTTGAAATCTTTCAGTCAATTCCATGCCAGTTGCCCTTTCAATTCCATGCCTACACTTAATGTAATCTATTTTCTATCGCATAACAAAACCTTTGAAATACTTAAACCTAACAATACTTTAATTTATGTTATAACAAAATAACTATCAAAGTTATTTTTAAATTTTAAATTAGAATGATATTATATCAATGCCTACATCACAATATTTTTAAATATAAGATATTTTAATTTATCAATTAAAAATGAAGCAAAACTCAGCTTAAGATGCAATGGATAAATCTAGATACGAGGATATGAAAATGTCAACAACATGAATATTATATTGACTTCATAAATTCTTACATTCACAGGCCAGGCTTCAATAACACTTGCTTGAGGAAGCTTACTTAGTGTAGCGGTATCAACACTCAATATTGCTCTCTTACTCTGCCTAAGTGGCATTGACACACTCAAACTCACTACCCTAGGTCTACTGCTTGCTTTTCTCTTGCTACCCCTGAATATTTCTGATTGGTTCATCTCAAAGCACCCTCTAGCTTCCCTGTCGAATAAGCCGGCACACTTGTGGTAGAACTATGAATTTTGGTATCACTTTTAAGGGGGAATTATTTAGGTATAACCCTAATTTTAAGGCATTCGAACCGTTCAAACAAATAACTAGGGAATCTCTGACTGGTGGGAAATCGAGTGGGGGATAACCCGCATGACACAAAACTTTCTATATTGTTGGTGTTGGGCATACAAAATCTCTTGCATGTGTCGGCTACATGTAAACAACCACCCGGTATATCCGATACAACATTCCCTTCAACATAGATTACTCCAATAGAGAGGCGGGGGCTAATCGGGTAGGTGGTTTTTTGTAAGGCAACTTCTAATTGGGTAGGTGGTTGTGAGTAAGGTGGTTCCTAAATATATAGGAGGGTAGTTGGTGGGCTTCGCATATTCTATTGGATACTCATGCTAACTGGGCATCATACGAAGACTTAATAATCCGTCAATGTAAATCCCTCCTCATCCTTACTTCTGCTAAGGTTGGCATTTTCCGAAGACTTTTGCTAGTTTGGCATCTACTGAAGACCTCGTCCGTCAATGTAAATCCCTCATCTTTCTTTCCTTCCAGTGGCATATCCCGAAGACTTTCGCTGGTTTGGTATCTACTGAAGACTTGCGCTAACTGGCCATCTCCAGAAGACTGAATCCTTCAACTTCTATCTATCCCAACTAGAGCATACATCATGTCTCCCCTTCCTCGGTTGCTCGCTCTAAGGTAGATAAACAACTTGTCGAGGGATTTCTTGCCTTGTTCTCGCTCTACCGTCCACTCTCTGACTTTTCACTCCCAACTTCTTTTCGCTCCATCGCTTCTTCGAGTCTGACTTGCCCTGAGAGTCCTACTTATTGAACCTTTCCTTCGACCTTTCTTGCTTTACTTTGAACTTGCCAGACCTTTACATATGGATGAACCGCGATGAGTGAGTTCTGATGGACCTGGGCATGTCGTGTATCTTCTTCTGGTGATGGGAGTTCCAACTCCACCAAAGGTGTGAAGCAACACCTATTGGACCAGCGCCAGTGAAAGAAGCACTCCCTGCAGCTCACACATAGATGGCGACATTTTACACAAATTAAAACCGGTCAAATGGGATTGAATCAATTCTGGATGGACAGTAGAGTCGATATGGATGTATATTTCATTGTCCGTCAAGGTTATATCCCTTACCTGAGCAGAGCTCTTTGAGGGGAAAAAATAGAGGCACAGAGTGGACTTTGAAGAACCAAAAGGCACGTAGTGAACGACCACCTTACCTTGCCTTGCTTCTATCTCTTATGACCTCCCTTCTTACCTTGACCTTGATTTAAGACGATGTTGTGTTCTACAAATCTTGGGCCCATGATACAGGGGATTACGTTACAACCTACCCTGCTAGCTCGGAAGCCTAATTTATACGGTCATTTGAGTGCGCTTACGCAACACTTGAAATGAAACCTTGGTCCCAACTTCAGGCTCGAAATTCAATATTGAAAAGGTCATATTTGCACGCTGCTAACCCATAATTATTGAAAAGGTCATATTTTCACGCTGCTAACCCATCAATTCCATTTCATTCGGGTTCTGTCTCACCCTCAAACCCAAGCCAACTGACCCATCCATCCATCGGTTCACAAACGGACTAGAATCCATCCGAGAAATGCATGCATGAATCCACCCATGAATTGCATGCACACAGTCGTCTCCTCAATTAATAGACCAAACTTAGCTTACTAAATTTATTTCTTACTGGTTACTGCTCTATAGACCAGTCTCTTTACAGTTACAACTTGGATTAATGCCCATACGTGCCTTGCCTTGCTTCAGCTACCACAAGTCAGGGGTAAAGCATTTAGAGTAGAACTATTTACCTTTACTCCACTGCCTATCTTCCTTTTACTTATGTGCATGAACCTATGACCTTGTCTTAGAAGCACCAGATGGGATGGGGATGGTCCATTAGCTGAAAGTGGTTCCTTAGATATCTTGAACTATCAACTGGATTGGATGAATTACAACTAGAAACTTTAATGGATAACGAAGATCCTGATGACAGTAGATATCATGGAACTAACCCGCATAGATTCTCAACAGCCAGAACGGAAGAGACATGGCTGGTTGGATGATGGTCAATGAGAGTATATAGTCTTGGTGGATGGGACGAGCTTCAGAAATTTCCAGGAGGGATATGATTTGAGAACACTCACTTGTTTTATGAATATTAGGAGGTACGGGGCAACCCCTTATGAGCATCCACCTGGTTCTATCTATCCTTTACTTACTACCTTGCCTTATGAATACGAATACCCCGTATGAACTATTGGTTTGGTTGAGCCTTTAGGATACGATTCAGTCTTACTACTTTACGTCAGACTAAAAGCCTATACTTTACTGTTACCTATTGGGCACCCACCTATGACACCCAACCTTACTGATAACCTATTTCTTTAGCCATAAAAAACTAGAAACAACCAGGAAAATCACTAAGATAGTCTATTTACATACCTTCCCTTGTTTACTAACTCACCCACCCGCAAGAAAGAACTAGACATCCCTGGAGTCCTATACCATGAATGCACGTAGTGAGTCGGGAATGTTATGATCCCTTACCTTAGACCTAGAACTTTCACTCACTGTGCCATATGTCTTCCCTTATAAGGGCTTTTGACCTTACCCTTCTCCCTTACTTATGTGCTAAATACCTGCCCAAGACCTAGTACCCTATACTTGGATGAATGAATGAGGCACTTAGGAGGTACCACTATAGACTCGGAATGGGATGGCATTGAAATACCTTACTCTTACCTTTTCCCTTCCACCTAGGATATAGGGTGATGGATGCCCAACCGGGCACCCATGACTTTATCTTAGAAGCAGCAGTCGATGGTATTAGTGTCAGAATATGCATTCTACCATCAATGATCAACATCATTCCTTTCATTTTTATTTTAGGTGTCTCATTCTGAAATTTTTATATCATTCCATTAGGCCATGCTAAAAATTGTTTCATTGATGGTAACCTTTCTCAATAAAAATTCACTCTCCCTTAGAAAATCACATTTTTTTTACTCACCTTCATGTCTTCTTGAGCATAATAACACCTATGAAAAGCTCATTTCACCATGTGTTGTCTCAGTGAAAGTCAACCATGGACGTCAGGGTATTCAAAGTCTTATTAGGTCATTAGGGTTTTGAATTTCAAGGTCCAAAAATGCATTATTCCATCCCAATAAAGTGAGCAAACAAATGAGAGTGAATCAAATGACATTCTATTTCCATCTACAAAAGATCATCAGTGTGTAAGCATTATATTTTTTAAAGTTGTAATTTTGATATCATATGATTTTCATATCAAATTTAATTTTGATATAATTTATTTTTATTTTCTATGTAATTTTATGTTTTTTATATGTAATATTTCACTCCCTAGTTTCCAACTCAAGCATCCATGCCAAACTGAAGGAAATAAAAGACAAACTCCATCAACTGATCAACCTGCAAAACAAAAAGTCAGAAGTCAAAGAGCATTAGTGTGAAAATTTGAAAAGTGAAAAGTGAAACATAAGGAAAGTAGGTTTTCAAAAGCATAAATCATATCCACTTAAGTATAAAAGACCTCAACACTTCAAAACAAAGTTCATTTGTGTCATACAGCCTCAAGAAAATCTCAGCAAAGAAGAAATTTTCGGGTTTCACAGTGAAGTTGTGCAAAATAGGGTCAGAAGGCGCGTTCACCTTGGTCGTTGCATGTTTAGCTTGGACACTGTGCATTTGGCCGAAACCACAGTGTATTTTCTAACTGAATTGTGCGTTTTATCTTGGACGCTGGGCATTCAACTTGGTCATTGTGCATTCACGCGGAAATTTTCAAAAAGTCTCTTTTCAAAAAGTCTCCGCCAGATTGCCACTTCATAGTTTCATTCCAAAACTTTGCACAGTGAGTGTTCATGCCTCCATATGCCAGTAAGTAACAAATGTTCATCTCTCCATTCTATCAAATATCAATTTGATGTGTCATTATGCTTAAGTGAATTTAGTGCCTCCTAAATTCAAAAACCCTAGTGTTCATTAAAATCTAATTTACATTCTAAAGTTGGTCCCTAAACCTTCATATACTCTTCCTCACATCCTAAAACACTTTCCCAAATCCCTAATTTATATCCCCATTCCCTAAACCATCATATCCCTTCAAACCCTAAGTCCTAGGGTTTCACTTGCCTAGGCTCCCTTCCATATTCCCATCTCCTCTATTTACTCACACCACCCTAGGTCATAGTGAGGAGGAAGCAAGACAGGAAAGAAGGTCATATAAAAAAGGAGGGAGAGTCATTCAACATGAACTAGAAAATACCAGAGAGCTTATGGCATCTCCCCTCACTGTGGCATGCTTTAATCATGTAGGTTGTTTTGAGTTCTGTGAAAAAGTGCGAAGAGTCCAGTACCATCCTATGTTGACAAGATTATTCATTTCCAACCTTCATGACAACTAGGTCACCCTTTCCGGTGTCAATTTTACTCTGTCCACTGAAATTATAGCAGCTGCCACTTGGATCCCACATGTTGGGGAAAGATAGTTCAAACAAGGAAATCTGAGTCACTAATATTATGACCCATATCTTAAACCAAGGTACAAGAATGAGAGAAAGAGGATTTTTCCTTTCTCTTACCTCCTGGACAGATATGTCCCCATGATGAAAATCATCATGAAATACTTCACCTGTGAGGGAAGGTTTTTTAGACTCTATTCCTATCATATCCGGCTACTCATGCAATTCACAAGGGTCTGAATGCTTCATATACCTTATTATCTCTACTGGAGCATTAATAATATGGAATTTATTGCCCAAAAGAGATATTATGATCATCAAATGCAAAGTCTCTTTCACTACTCCCTTATCAATATGATAGTCACACATCACCTTGGTCAGTTAAACATTCCATGGGACACCTTCATATCCAATGATACTTTCGCTGTCCCACCTATTCATCATGACCAGAATGCACCTTCATCATCTCATACTTCCACATCTATCCCTCCATCTCAGCCTGTTGTTCATACATCATTACCAGATAAGCTCCCTTCACCTCACTCGCCTCCATCTCACATTGAACCTTCTTCTTCACCTTTTTATAACCCTTCATCACCATCCCATCATGATTTTGAGTCACCAAGCAGGGATGAGGACATTGAGGCAAAATAGGCTAGTTTGGTTGAGGTTGAGCCATTCCCCAAAACCTACCAGAGAGGCTATAGGCATGTGTTTTCTTCACTTAGAGTGAAAGGGGCCATGCCTTCTTCATCAACACAACAGGTGGATAAAGGTAAGGAAAAGATGATAGAGCCATCCATTCATGATGAGGAGGACAATCATGAAATAGAGCAAGGATTTCAGTTGGTTGGCCTAAATGAGGAGGATGAAGACAAAATCACAAATACAATAATCAAAGGTAAAGAGGCCAAGATTAGTGAGATCCAAGCTAGTCTTGAGAGGGCTAAATATGTGATTCACTTTCTTGAGCATGAATATGAGCAACTGAAGACCAAACACACCATTGATGAGGTGAGATGCTTCAAAGCAAAAAAAGAGGTAGAGAAGGCTAAAGCCTTACTTGAAGAGACATTAGAGAAATTTGGTGAACCTGATGATGATGAGGATCAGCCTCCAAGACAAAGACATATGACTAGAGGGCTGAAAAGAGCTCTAGCCCTAGAGATACAAAGGGACGCTGAGCTAGTAGACCAACTTACCCTAAATGAACAATGTGCCCTAGAAATCAGTGAGAATAGGGAACCATGGCTTGATAGAGCCAATCTACACTTGGAAAAGCTACTAGAGAAGGCCAACAAGGATAATGACTTGTTCAGGACAAAGGTCAAAACTTCATGCCCAGAAAGAGAGAATTTCATTGGCCAAGCTCAAAAGAGGCAATGCTAAAATTGAAGACTTGACCAAGCAAGAAAAGAATGAGAAGCTAGATATACTTGCCGAGGTGACACTCCATGCCTCAAACACATGATCATCAAATATCCCACCAATTTTGACAAAATTTTGGCAAAATTAGCATTTTGGTACATTTCTGTGTTTTTAAGGTTATTTTTGCACAGTAAAATTGCTAAACGCGCAACACCTTGGGCACTACGCTCTTTTATGAGGCATATAATGGAAAAATGGCCACCACTAGCAGATTCATAACGATGAGGACATCAACCCAGCACATTTGTTAAGCTTTTGTAGGAGAACTGGTCACTGAAAAAGACAAAAAACCATGTTTTTGCCTCAATTTTTGCCTGGTCACTGTGTGTTTACCAGTGTTGGGAGAAGTGATTTTTGACAGGGAAAATGGGCTTCATTTGAAAACTAAAGGTAGTTCTAGAAAGTAGACTTGAAGGGCTTTCCAACAAGCCATCTTGGAGAAAATTTGGACATCCGGGAGACACTCAAATTAAGCCTTAAACAGAGAGGACATATTTGATAGGAAAAGGGCGCGTTTAACAAGAAAATGGTGCATTTGGCAGTCTTCTGAAATTTTCTGAGTTTCACTCTAGTTTTGATTTTTATCTTGGGAAATCTTGAATTTACCTATGTGAATGATGAAGATGAATGTAATTATCATGGTTTTACTACTTACTAGGGTAAATACATAAGGTAAATCAAGTAAATGAGGTGTAATGAATCAATTCACTTGAGATAGGAATGAGTCACTTTCACCATTGTATACTCTAGCTATCAGTTCAGATTTTTGTGTAATATCTTCCTCACCTCATGGATTCGACCACTGAGGATGAGTGAAGGTGGTTTTCATGTTTATTTAGCTTAGTTCTTCACATTAGTCAAGGGTTGGAATCAGTTTGATTTTTCTAGTTGATCAAGGGAACTTGTACTCAGTTTTGGCCAAGCTAATAAAGAGGAGTTGCAAGTACATTTAAGGGATACCAATGGTATAGAATGTCTTTCATAGTTTATTCTTCAGTATCATGTGTTTGAATGTATTTTTCATATTCACTTTCATTTCTATGTTATGATCTTTTACAAGATAGAAATTCAGAATACATGTCTGTCATGCTCTATTTTGGGTAACTGATCATATTTTTTTCATTATCTTCTGTCAGAGAGAAATACATCCCTTATGCTTTTCTCAGCCTTATTACAGTTTCAAAACCATTCTATAACCATTCTCTTCAAGTGATTGGCATTGTACCTGCCTTGCCTCATTGATCCCTGCAACCCTAACTCATTTGCCCTGACCTAGCTTTCCTTGACCTAATTCCTTTATCCACTAATTTTCCCAACCAAATCAATTCAAAACAAACCCCTGCACTCTATATCTAGCCTAAAACCCTAATTTCTCCAGCCTTGAGACCCTTTTGGAGAGAACCCTCTCTAGCTTGACAGGGCTAGCTATCAAGTCAAAAGCTTGGTTTGTAGTTATTGTTGAGCAGGAAAATCCCCTCCACGAACAAAGGCGATCCCTCTAGCCCTAGGGTGGGTCTAGCAAGAAGGGAACATGTTGGACTCCTAAATTCCTAGATAATAAATGAAATATACAATGGAACAGATATCATACCTCGGTCCAATGCTTTGGTCATGGCACGTGGCAACGATATTTCAATCTTTGTCTTCACACCTTGTGCTCCGTGTTGATGGTGATGTTCATGAATCTGCACAAAGATCAAACAAGCAATGACAACATACAAGCGTATACATTCACCTACAACTATTCAGCTAGTCAAGGAGAGCTAAACACTTTGCATATAAACAAAACAAAGTTGGAACCAGAAACCAATCATGTATTATTGATAGAGAAAAATAAGTTTACAACCTTATGCCTTCACGTTGCGGATCTCCATCGATGGGTTCAGTCGGGCGCGTCTCATGCATTCGTTCGAGATTGGACTTGATGAGGCAATGGGCCTAAACTCTCAATCAACGATGGATTCTTCTCTACCTTCTTCTATACACCAGCTATAGTAATGACTGTTTAGCTAGCTGAATCAATGTGAGAAGGAAAAATTTATAGGAGAGGAGGAGGTGGTTTGGGATCCCACATGAGGTGGAGGAGAGGTTTATCCCTTTGGGGAGTTGCACAATTGTAGGAAAAAATGGGCCAAAGGGTGAAACTCGACGTTATTCAGTCGAACAAACCATGATGACTCTGCTCACAAAGTTGTTAAGCATGGAAACTTCGTTTCTATTTTAAAAAAATTTCCAAAAACAACTCGGCGTGGATTCCCTTCTAAGACAGAGTGCCAAAGGGCGCGAGGCCCAGTGTTAATTTCTCCATGGGCACAAGGCCATAAATTCCTACCAGCACCAACCCAAAATCACATGTTTTTGAAGGTTTTCTTGAGGAATGAGCAACTGAGAAGATGTTCTTTACATGCCAAAGAATGCAATGATACTCATGGAAAAGTATGACAGTACACAAAAGTCACTGAAATGGTCCTCCAATGTTCGGGATGGGGATTGCAGGGATGGTGACAAAATACTGTGTAACAGATGCCCCCTAAAGCATGAGGTCCGAGAGAGAGGGAGGGGTGAAATGCTTTATGAGAACATTCCCAAACCAAAACGCCACCGTCGGAAGACCTGCAAGAACAAGTACAACTGATATCTCTGATACATGAATATGTGGTATGGGCGCAACAATCCATAGTAGAGTAGATATAAAAATAAGATCCGAGGTATGGACACAGCCATCCAATAAGAAGGATCATCAAATAGACTCAGGTATGGTCACAACCATCCAATCAGAAGAGTCATGCATATAGTCATGATAAACCAAATCGTCTCGCAGCCTGGATTTTATCAAACAAAACCCAGGGTCTTGCGCTCCATCTTGACCCGAAGAAGTACAAATTCAAGCATGCGAATAAATGAACTAAAGTAGAACATGTGAGAAAATCACCTGATTACCAACCAATGATGAAAGTTGTTAACAGACGCGAGAGGAACCACCAGCAATGACAATGGCTCTCAAGGTACAACTAGTACAACCCGCGGAATGTGAACAATGAGTTGAAGTCGAATACCCGCAAAATCACTCGATTGAAGGCCAGTGATGAAGACCTGTTGTCAAATGCGAAGAACTTGACATTGAGGCATGCAAGCTCCAAGGTATCGGAAGGGAGTCTCTAGATCAGCTTCTTGGATAATGAACTGAAGTCGACAAGAAGTGACCGGTCGAAGGAGGGTCATAATGTTTCCCACATCATCAACACCAGACAGAGGAATAAGATGATAGTGAATCAGGACTAAACAGAGGACCAGGGGTTGAAAACTACAGAAGGAACTTCCCTTGAACATATTAGCGACACGACTCCGAAATTTGGTAGTATTTGACATCAAGTGATCTGAGGTCATGATGACATGGCAAACAAAAAATGAGAGGTCAAAACAGATAACCCAACCCATGGAGGCAAAATGACGAATGGGATGTCCCCAACCCGACACGAATTGAAAACAAGTGTCATGTTCAAGAGTGACATACTTCCAACACAATTGAGAACTAGTTCCATTTTCCCCCACCATTTATGGCGGGTACCCAAATTATTTTTTGAAACAAGCTTGAAGGGGATAGCGTATGCTTGTCATATAAGTTTGTCCTTCGGACAAATCCATCCTAGTACATTTTACGAGCCCTAGGAAGGAGGAACTTGGTAACGTCATGGTGATGGTTCTCGATGCCATTTAGGTTTAATGATTCTGACAAAGGAATAACTCAACATCTTTTCATGTTTAGAGAGTTTGAAAAGAAGCGGAAAAGAAAAATCCAACAAGTCCCTTTTCGTAGGTAGTCTCACAGAGTCTAAAAGGTAGAAAACAATATCTGGGAGAACCTCTTAATCACGTTTGGCTAAGGTATTCCTTTTTCGTAAATAATCTGTCCCAGCTCGAAAAAGGGGTAAATGTATACTGGGCAGATGACATTTCACATCCTTTAACGAGTTCAAAACATCAAGAGTCTTAGCAATCTTTTCAATTTTCAAGAGTTAGGAAAGAGATGAAAGATGACTCCAAGGGGTGACTTTTTTATGTTTTTACCAAGTCTGAAAAAGTAATAAAATACAACTAGTCACTTCACCATTATCACGTTTAGGACCTGTCGCTGCACAAGAAATGCACGTAAAACCCATTTGTTGAGATAAAACATTAAAATAATCGAAAAATAAGCCTAAAACCTAATAAGCGTTTTGAAAAGGTTATAAAATGACAAAAATAGTAAAAACAAATTGATTTTCACCTTTTCACTTTCTTGTGAGCATTTTGCCATTTTTAACTTTGATCTTGTGGAGCTGGCAATAGACAATCTAGGAGACCAATCGCAAATCCGCTTTCTCCAGGTAAGATCTCTCACCTTTTCCTGTATTTTAAACCATGTTTCATTGCCTACATTCATAATTTTTTATGTATTTGGGGGAATTTTTGTTATGGCTTAGCTACAACTGTCGGTGCGGGTTCCAAGCACGGAGTCACGCCAACTCGCCTAGAATTCGAAAGGGGAGGCGCCAATTGCCGCGACTAAAATTGGACAAAAATTCTCTTAAATAGTCAGTTTTAAACAGTTCAAAAGTCAATTATGTGACTAATAGAAGTCCCAATGATGGTTTAGCAGGGTAATCAAAAGCCAAAATGGTCATTGAATGGAAAGAATGAGAACACGGGGAAGAAGATGAACAAGCCGTGGGAAATGAGAGATGCATGTATGCCCTGAGAGAATGTGGGCTCTTGAAATTCTTCCTAGCGCCGTGTCTACGAGCTCAGCTAGAATTACTACAGTATCTGATCAGTGTGTGGGACATTGATTAAGAAAGGTTTATGATTCACGATTAAGAGTTGGAGATAGAAGTCTCTGACATATATTTCATCATTGGATTGTCACGGAGGGGAGCAAAACCGATCCTGAGAGGTTTTCGACCCATGGGTGAGAGCAAGGGTATGCTAATAGAAAGAGTTTGCCCAGGAGAAAAGAAAGGATTGAAGAGCAAGAAAATAGATAGTCAGACAATACCTGATTTGGCATTAAAGGTAGTGTTGCACACTATAACACAAGCCGCCAGATCTCAGGCCCCTCACGAAGCTACAAAGACACAACTTCAACTTGTCGTGGATTGTATGACTCCAACCATTTTCAATTGGGCGGAAGCCATAACAATCAACCTGAAGCGTCATTTAACAAAGTGCAAGAACGGCAAGCTAAAACAATTTGGATATGGGTCCATCTTGATACCGTTCATCCTAGAACGATTGCCGATATTTCAATGCCAAGAGGTAATACTACCTGCACCACCAGCATGGGAACCACGAATGTTCCGTTGGGCGGAGTTGATACCTCGATCGGGAGGTGGTCAAAATATGTCATGAAGCCGGAATTATTCGTCTGGCTACGTCGACAACTCACCGTCATAGAGGACTGGTCGTATACCGGCCGATTTCATTGGTGATCCGGACCTTCCACTCCCAAAAGGAGAGGATTGGGATGAAGCATTGGGTAAAAAATCATTTTTTGATTTTCATGAGTATTATGATTTTTTTTGTTAATATATGTTCTGATATTTATCCATGTATTGCAGATGTTGGGCCAGAGAGACATGCAGGGATGTCCCCCATAGCACAGAGGGTCCCATGTGATTTCGAAGCGACCCCTCAAGGTGAGGGAAGCGAGAAAGAGGAGATCGCGCGTAACTTGGAGGGACTCACAAGCGAGATCCCAGATTACGTGAGATTCGAGGATGTTCCTCGTGCATATCAAAGGCACACTGCAGGGGTGTCTAACCACATCCACCGTTTGCTTAGGCAGCTTGTGCGTGCAGTGACATGCTATCATGAGCATCACGTTGGTTAGACACCTAGGCTTTATTTCTGCATATTTTTTTAGAGACATGATGTCTCGGGATGTAACCAAAACACATATATCTTTTGAACTTATGATGCACGTGGATGCAAACAATCGATATGTCTAAATCTTGTTATGTGATGATGATGCTTTTACAAATTACGCAAATGTCTATTTAATACAATATTGGCTATTGCATTAGTTAACACATTCATTCTTCTAGGAATATTCTGATATGTGATATAATCAAAATTCATTTCTAATAAAAGAACACGTAAATACAACCTTAAAATTAGAGGATTTATAATAGAGTAATGCCCATTAAGCTGGAGAACAACAAGCTGAGAGTCTAGGTTCACAATTAATGCACGAATGTCGAGAGCAATGGCCTCGGTTAAGAGTTCAATGATGGTATTGTATTCAGCGACATTGTTGGTTGTTCGTCCTAGACAAATACCTTGAAGGTCTATCAACTCACCATTAGGATTATAAATCACCCAGGGTGTGGAAGACAGACTCTGAGTATTGAGGGAGGCACCATCCGCAAAACCAACATAAGGAGTGATAGACCTCTGCATAGTAAGCAACGACATAATAAGCAGGAAAAACTGCTCACAAAGCACACCAAGCCAAAAAATGTACAAAAATGAAAAACACACTTATGTACAAAAGGATATGCACGAAAAACTCATGCATAGTATTTTTTGAGGTACAACTCATTTCTGGGTTGATTCAAAGGATAGCCTTCATATTTAATTAGCTCATAGGACCCGTTCTGCAAAACACGCTTAACGATATAGGGCCCATGCCACATGGGTTCGAATTTTCCTACCCCCGGCTTATCATGAGCTTGGTTATACAAGAGGACTAAGTCTCCTTCTACAAAGGTACGAGGGGAAACTGTCTGATCAGAATGAGCTTTGACCCGCTTTTTCTGTGCTTCTATGACTAGAGCAACAAAGTGGTGAGTTTCATCTAACCTCCAAATATAGAAGACACTCTTCCTCTGACGAGGTATTAGGAAGCAATTCAACAACTATCTTGAGAAAAAGGATTTCACATTCAATCGGAAGGGTAGCTTCCAGACCATAAACAAGCTGGAATGGAGTGAATTCGGTTGCATCCTTCATCGAGGTTCGATAGGCCCAGAGAGCTGAAAACAAAATGAGACGCCAGTTGGACTTGTGCATCCCAATCGTACGCTGAAGCATAGTGACTAGAACCTTGTTCACGACTTCAACCTAGCCATTGGCCTGAGGGTAGTATGGTGTTGAGCTGTCGTGACGCAGACCCAACTTAGAAGTCAACTCAACCATCATGTAATGGCGAAATTGAGAGCCATGATCAGTGAAAATGGCTTGAGGGACACCAAACCTAGTAATCACATGATTGAACAGAAACTGTGCAATCGTCTTACCGTCAGCTGTGAGTGTAGGCATTTCTTCAGCCCATTTAGTGAAGCAGTCCACGACTATGATAATATAAGCATGCCCCTCGACCGAGTGAGGGTTGCACGTCATAAAATCGATGCCCCACTTCACAAAGGGACCAACGCTAATGAAAATATGGATGTGTGTGGGTGGCGCGCACATCTTGCATTGGTAAATCTGGAAATCATAACACTTACGGACAACGACAATGCAATCTTTAAAAATGGTAGGCCAGAAATATCCAGCACGAAGGATTTTTTGTGGAGTAGCATATCCAGACATGTGACCACCATAGGCGCCAGAATGGTAGTCATTAAGGAATTTTTCAGCCTCCTTGAGGGTTAAACACCGACAGAGAAAATAATCAGCTCTAATGCGGTATAGAGTATCTCCGATTATGCAATAAGGCTACGAATGATGATGGATGCATCAACGAGCATCCTTCGTCAACTCAAACTGGAAGGTGGAAGTCTGGAGATAAACGATGATATCACCGTACCACGGATTGAGGGTGCTAATCAGAAAAAGAGTGTCGTCCGGAATGCGTTCCTCAGAACCAGAGGGAGCAAAGGCCAAAGGTAAAGAGCAGATAAAATTGGAAAAAACCAATGATTTCTTCGATTTGGTGATAGTGAACTCCAAATCGAACTCTTGGAGGATAACTATCCACTTTGAGTATTTCCCCCCAGCAATTGTCAAGTAAATATATAGGTCATGGGGTTGCAATCAGAAACCACAGTTACTGTGCGAAGCATAATATAATGGCTAAAATGTTGGACGGCTTGAATAATAGCCAATGCCAATTTCTCGACATGTGCGTAACGTGTTTCGGTATCGAGAAGATTGCGGCTCAAATAATAAATGACATGCTCGTTGCCATCGTCATCATCCTGTATCAGAACCATGGCAATAGTGCTAAATGCAGCAGCCAAGTAGATGGAATAGTCGCGATGATAATTAGGAGGACACAAAAGAGGAGCATTGATAAGCAATGTCTTTAGTGCATCGAAATATTTTTGGGCAATCTCATCCCAGAGGAACGGGACGCCTTGCTTAAGCAATCGCGTGAATCCTTTGGCTACTTCAGCATAGTTCGGTAAAAAACGACGCAGGAAATTAGCTTTCCCTTGCAAACTCTGCAACTAATGTAAAGAGGAAGGGGAGGGGATATTAACAATAGCTTCAACCTTAAGAGGGTCGAGACAAATTCTATCTTTAAAAACGATAAACCCAAGGAGTCTATTAGAATCAACGCAGAAGACACATTTATGTGGATTGAGACGAATGTTGTAGTGCCTACAGCAAAGAAATATTTGACAGGGATGATCTAGGTGGTCCTTATGCTTAGCAGAATGAGTCGAAAGGTCGTCCAAGTAAGGTTGAACAATGCGCTTAATATCGTGGAAAGCATACGACATTGCTCGTTGGAAAGTGGCACTAGCATTCTTAAGGCCAAAAGGGAGCTTCTTATATGCGAAGGTGCCCCATGGATAGATGAAGGCGGTCTTGTGTTGATCGACCAAAAGAATATTGATCTCGTTGTAACCAGAGAACCCATCTATAAGGGAAATGATCTCACTCCCAGCACATTCGTCAATGATCAGGTCAATGAAAGGAGTGGGATAGTTATCCTTAGGAAAAGTGCGTGTTGATATTGCGGTAATCCACACAGACATGAATAGTACCCTACTTTTTATCCACAAGAAAGATGTTAGAAACTTATTCTTTCAAGGGGATCAGATAAATGAAGCCAGGTTTGAGAAGTTTTTCAACTTATCCCTTAATGGCGGCTGCCTCTCTAGGGTGCACGGGACGAAGACATTGGAAAACAGGCTCCACCTTAGGATAAGTAGAGATCTCGTGCACAAATATACTCGGATCAATGCAGGGCATTTCTGCGTAGGACCAAGCGAAAACGTCTCGAAGATATTAGAAGAGACTAGTATAGACCTTGATCTAATCAGGAGAACAGGTCACCCCGGTATGGATGTTCTCGAAAACCCCTGGTTTAACAGAGATGTCAATAGGCATCGTTTGCATAATGTTTCCCAGGTTACCTTCAACAAAAACTTCATGTGTCGAGATGGGCATTTGAAGCGGATGGGAAGGAGCTTGGGAAGCAAATTTCTCAAGACAAGTAGACATGGCCCCAAGGCCAGGCATAAAGGAGGAAAGACGATGACTATTGTCCCAAGGAGGATCCTCAAGAGACATGGTTTCCATGGTGGCCTCATCAGTGGGAAACGTCTCATTCAAAGGATCAGGAGAATCCGAAGTGTCGAGCCAAGGGGATTGAGAATACGTGTCAAGAGACACACTCAAAGGAGTATGATTAGAGGGAGGAGTTGAAGTCGAGATAACTTCACAATAAGCAATTCCTATTGGGCTTAACGACATCGCGTCACCAAACAAATCAACTTGCTCGGGCAAAGGGATAATCCACGGATCAAAAGACGTGGAGATCATGTTGACCTGAGCAGTGTTGGGCGGAGGAAGAGAAAAAATACCCATAAGGGAAAGATCTTTGAAAGTCCCAGCCCTATGCTCTCATAAGGTGTAGGAATCCGATCTACATATGGAACATTGTTCTCGGAGGACGTGGAAGTGAAAAAGGACAACTGATCGACAGTGATGATATTTCCTTCATGCGGAAATCAAAGAACACGAAAGAGAGTGGACTGGATGCATAGCATGGCGTGAGTCCAACTGTGACCGAGGAGAAGATTATAATTGAGTTTGGCGTCAACGACTTCAACCTCAACATTAATCGTTTTTCCTTCCAACGTTACAGATAAGCTAGCGATAACACCAAGAGGACGATACTCCCTTCTGTCAAAAGCTTATAAATCGTTTGGAGACTGATTGAGGGCTGGAGAACCAATGGCTTTCCAACATGCAGAAGACATGATGCAAGTAAATGCACCCTCTTCCACGACTACTCGATGGATATTCTTTCCATTAATCCCAACTTGGATAATCAGTGCAAGCTGGTGAGGGAGACGTGGAACGAAATTTTCCAAATCGAAAGTGATAAGGCTGGAATCGGTAGGGTCAATTCCTCCAATAGCAGATAGCAAAGCCTTCTGTTGTGAGTCGTGACGAACAACTCTGAAGTACTTCCGAGGCAGACATAGCTAACGATGCCTGAGCCAAATCCTCAACAATACTATAATACCGAGCAGCACGGGCGTTGGGGTTATAGGAAGACTTACAGAGTATGCCTTTAGAAGGTGGTTGTACAACGGGCTCAGGAATGGGCCTTTCAATATGAAGAGGACAAAAAAGAAGGCGAGGGAGGAGGACCATTTGCGATGTAATATCCCAAAAATGGAATTTTCAAAGCAGATCATGCCGTAAAAACGCATTCTTCAAGTATGAGGGCTTCATCTATCATATCATATCTCTCGAAAATGTTCAAGCAACCAAAATAAATAGCGAAAGCAAAGAACCTTTACTCGACTTTTAAGGGAAAAAAGGGGTGGGGGAAAAGTGAGGATTTTGGCCCTAAAATGAGTGAATAAGGAAATCAAGCGTAAAATGACTGCGGTCAAGGTTCCGGAATATGTTAGAATAGGTCAAGAGGGACTTCCATGTCGAATTTCAGCTCAAACAAAGGCGTTTTGCTAAGTTAAACAATTCCTCCTTCCCAACTAGTCAATAAAAACCTCGATTTCCCAAGACTTTGAATATGCATAAATTTTTTCGAAGCAAGGGCAGCGTATTTTCCGAAGGAATATGATGTATAACACTATAAATAATCGGAGAATGAGTTTTAGAACAAGGCATAGGCTTTCAAAGTAAGGTTAAACAACAGCTTTTATATAGAAAACCCCTCAAGATAGAGGTGCCGCAAGACAAAGATTGATCCGGAAACCCTTCGGCGTTTTCTCCAGGAGGTCGAAGCTTATATTTATTATATTACGGATCCGAAACCGAGTAAATACATGAAAACAAAGATCTATAATGAGACAAAATACCCAAAGGGCTCTTTATTACTTTCCCCTTGGGGATTTCAACGAATACATGAAAATGCCGGGAGCAGATCCGAAGTTTTACCGCAGCTAGATCCGAAGAATGATTCGAATTTCTGAAGCAAACTTCGCATCGTGATCAGAAATATACTTGGATTGGTTGGCCAATCCAAGGATCACCCTCAATCAGAGATCTAACTCCAAAATGATGCCAAAACCCTTGGAACGCTCGCTCCCTCAGACAATAACCCATATCTCGGGGAAAGAACTGCGCGATATACCATGAAGAACATATAGGCCCGATGCCAAGATCCGATAATAAGCTCCAATATCTCCCAATCCGATCCTCCAAAGGAAAGAGAGACTCTCCCTCCCGAAAAACAAGAGAAGGAGGTGGTGTCGTAAAGTCACCACGGCAACACCCTACAACACAAGTATTACGCCGCCGCAAAGAATAACACCGTCCCGGAGGATGATGCTAAGAAAATAACCTTGCTCGAGCAGTGCACTTCGAAGTTCCCCGAGGCTAAGGGTGAGATCTCCGCACGGAGACACTCGCGTGCACTAAACAAAGGCAAACAGACGAGCTAAACAACCGGCGTGCCAAAGAAAGACAAATGTCTCACTCAATAATCAATAATCCAAGAATCCAAGCATGAATGAAATGAAGAGGCTCCTTCATCTTTTATAGTGTTGGTTTCCCTCCAAAACCCAATGTAGCCTCTCTCTCTCCTCCACATCCTCATCCTTATCTCCACCGAAGCTTGGAGAAACTTCTAGAGTGTACATAGGCCCCCTCCTCCACGTGGTGTTGGGTCCCCCCTTGACTCCCACTTAAGTCACAACGTTGTGCTACTAGGTGGATGTCTTATTTCATTTAAGTGACTTTAGACCCTCTTTACTCACTTTTTATTTACTTACAAACTATAGGTGGCAAAATAAACAAAATAGAATATTCCAATTTGTTGTTGCAAATTAGGAATATTACAGACTCCCTCCGGCAAAATTTTGCTTGCCCTCAAGCAACCGCGCTCGAACAAGTCTCCTCCTAGCGCGGATGCTCTCCACCGACGCCGCAAAATATGCCCGGGTCCCGGATGCGCCACCGAATCTCCCCGTACTCGCATCATCCCGATATGAAGGGATCTCTCAATGCCGGGATCCCAAACCGATCTCTCATGGTACCGACCCAACCAACAATCCTCCCGGATCCCATCGCCACCATGGCCAATAATAGCCCAAGTCCCATGGCTCGGACCGTGCACCGCCTCTAGCTATGACCGATGAAGACCATGACTCCGGTTGTGCTATATCCGTCATGGTGTAAGCCGTCCCATCGACCGTGTACTGAGCTCATCACCTCTCTCCACTCAAGGCATGAAGTGAGGAACATCTCTCTCATGTGGATCCTCCATCCCCAAGCAATCATCCAAACAAAATGAGCCACCTCCCGACAAGGCAACTCCCGAAAATCTCCTTCCACCTCAAGCTCCGTAATGAAGGTGGGCTGAAAATCTGATCTTGGCAAGCATCATAGCTTACCCCATGTTGTCCTTCTCTCCATTCATGACAAGTGTAGAGTGTATGTTGATCTTGGGCTCGCAAAATCATTGCCCTCCAATGGCAAAGTGAAGAACAATCCTCCAAAGAAGGTTCCTCCAACAATGAAGAACAGTCGGCCCAAAACAATTCATCCATGAAGAATAGGACATGTGCATCATGGATCATCCTAATGAGATGTTTGTCGAAGGTGTTACATGAGGATACATAATGCAAACAATCTCTCACAAGGATACAACATAGTCTCATCCACCGCAACTTCAGAAAATTACATGGCAGTAATGTACAAGATTCATCACATCTACTAATGGATAGTAAATGGCCGAATATGACAACAACATAAGACCAAACACTTGCCCATGGCCGTACAATGGATGAATATCAATCTCATGGCCCACCTCAAAAGAGAACACATATGTAGTAGTGGTGGCCATGCCTCCTCCCATGCTCCCATTAGAACATGTAGTGCGAGAATGTGAGAATTCTTCCCACTCAAAGACACATCCAACTCATGTGTCTCCCTCATAATCAAGCCTCCCATACAAATCTGATCTATCTCGACAAATGGAGACAAGATCAGACAGCAAAATGAAGGAAACACCGAAGGTTACATGTGATGAAAAGAGGTACAAACAGACTTCCCCAACAAGTACGAAAGACAGCTTTTACAATTTGCCGCTTGATAAGAGTACAAGGCAAAATGTTTATGTTAGACATGCATGTCTTCATATGATACATGATATAGTGCCGCAAATGAACATACAGGGAGGTGATAAAACATTTTCCCAAAGCCACAAAAGAGATGGTTTCCTCCATCATGTAGATTGGCCCAATAAAACTCATAGAGCAATATGACAAGCTTGCCCTCTTGTGAAGCAATGTACCGCATAGGAATGGCAAGAGTGTGAAAATCAATGAATGTATAGACAAACTCCTCACCATATGCCGGAAGTAAGATGGTACATGGATCCATAAATGAGTCCTCCATAGTGTTTTGGCATGCTATGAAGAAGAATGAACCATGTGCTACAAGAAGATAATCCTCCTTATGCTTGGAAATCCAAGTTAAGAAGAATATGCCATAGTGATAAATGTCTCTATCATCATTACCTCCTCTAAGTGCAACAAATATGAAGTGATCCTAGGACCTATGGGTTATAGATCCACCATGTCTCCCGTTGGGCACACTTCATCCATAAATCTCTGCTCCAAGGTGACAATGTTGTGAGCTCATGCAAGTAAGCTCCCGTCAATACAAAGCTCGTTCTTTGACATGCTCCTTGTCAAAGACTCCTCTAATAATGCCGCAACAAATATGGAATACCTCCCAAGATGGAAGTGCTTCCCAATCATCATCAAAGACCAAGGAGATAGTGCCATCTCCTCCTCCCCGCAACATCATACAAAGTGTGAGAGCAAATCTGCCCTTGCTCTCCCGAAAACAAACCAAGCAACAAGACATTGTGCTGCCTCACCATACCTCCATCATACCAATCATGTGATGAAGACACAATGAATGATATGAGTATCATATCAACACCATGCATCCATACTCTATGCCGCTTCAATGATGCAAGTATCCAACCATCTTTCCTTCATCCTCCGACTCTTAGGGAAGAGTGTTTGCCAAGTGATGGCCAAACTCTTTCAAGAGTAACCAAATGCACCAAGCTCCCCTACTCGCCCTAGTATCATAGATCCGCAAGTACAAGTGATGGCCAAACTCCCTCAAGAGTAACCCAGTGCACCAAGCCTCCCCGTCGCCTCGGTATCACGTATCCGCAAGTAGCCTCCTAGCTCCTTGCTCATCATCCCCATCCACTCAATCACTTGTGGATGCCTCCTTCTTCTCCTCATCCCGGTACTCCTCCAATGAGGGTTACCATCCTCCAAAATCAAATTTCTGAATTTGCACTTCATAGGGTTTTGAAATGTAAACTTCTCAAGGATCAATGAGACCCCATCAAAAATCAAATAGGTGGTAGGCAAAAACCTCCCATCATGATGTGTATGGCTCAAGGGATGTCCAACACAAACATGAGAGATGTTATCCATCCTAAGATGTCCTCCATCTTCTATCTGCTCTTGTGAGAAGGGAATGAAAGCATTGCATTTCATGGTGTGAAGTGCATCTCCAATGAGATCTCTCCTTGAGACCTCCCTCTCATCCATAGTCTTCCAAAACCAATGAGGTCTTGGATCTCGAAAGTAGAAGTTTCTCTTTGAGCCGAGAGGAGCTCATCGAGAAAGTGTCATCTTGAAGGGAGAAAGGATTTCTTACTCCAAGATGTCTACCATCCATCTTCAAGGCTTCAAACCCCCAACCTCCAATGTAATGTACAATCCAACAATGGCTCATGAGAATGATGGTTCGATTCCTCCTTGAGTGTTTCCATGTTGCACAAACAGTAAATGCACCCAGTGCCGCTCTATAGTAGCAATGAGATTTGACCCTTGATCTACAAGAGTCCCATCCTCAAAAGTGTTGGCTACCCCAACTCGTCGATGCATGTGGTCGCTCCTCCACAAGTGTGACAAGATGTTTCCACAAGCCTCCTCAAGAGGTGATGTGATCTCTTCTTCTCGATTAGAATTGGAAGCGCATGGTACTTCCTCTTCTTTTTTCTTCATTCTTCTTGACCTCCTCAAAGGTGGATGTATCTTTTCTAAATCTCGAAAAAGAAATAACTATCCTTTTTTCACCGCTCCGGTCTTCTTGCGCTTAGACTCACAGGGGACTAGTGGATCCCTCATGCATGGGAAGAGGTGATCTCCCCAGATAGTACGCTGCAAATCTGAACTCGTATGCTAGAAACTCCATCCTCTACGAGCCGACAATAATCTTTGAAGGGCAAAAATTGCTTTTAAGTCTTCCCCCCATGGACTTCCATTCTCTCGAAATAATCTTCAAGAGGTATACGACCATGTTGCCTCGGTACTTTCGTAAGAATGTACGCATTGTGATCCTCATATTTGCCATAGATAGCCGACTCACAAGCCGAGCCAAAAACTATGCTTTGATACCACTCGTAATATCCCAAAAATGGAATTTTCAGCGGATCATGCCGTAAAAACACATTCTTCGACTATGAGGGCTTCATATATCATATCATATCTCCGAAAATGTTTAGCAACCAAAATAAATAGCAGCAGACAACCTTTACTCGACTTTTTAAGGGAAAAAAGGGTGGGGAAAAAGTGAGGATTTTGGCCCTAAAATGAGTGAATAAGGAAATCGCGTAAAATGACGGGTCAAGGTTCCGGAATATGTTAGAATAGGTCAAGAGGGGCTTCCATGTTGAATTTCAGCTCAAACAAAGGCGTTTTTGCTAAGTTAAACGGCTTCCTCCTTCCCGACTAGTCAATAAAAACCCCCGATTTCCCAAGACTTTGAATATGCAGAAATTTTTTTGAAGCAAGGGCAAGCATATTTTATCGAAGGAATATGATGTATAACACTATAAATAATCGTAGAATGAGTTTTAGAACAAGGCATAGGCTTTCGACGAAGGTTAAACAACATGTTTTATATAGAAAACCCCTCAAGATAGAGGTGCCGCAAGACAAAGATTGATCCAAAAAACCCTTCAAGATTTTCTCCAGGAGGTCGAAGCTTATATTTATTATATTACGGATCCGAAACCGATAAATACATGAAAACAGAGATCTATAATGAGACAAAAATGCCCAAAGGGCTCTTTATTACTTTCCCCTTGGGGATTTCAGACGATACATGAAAATGCCGGGAGCAACTGCGAGTTTTACTACAAAGCAGATTCGAAGAATGATTCGAATTTCTGAAGTAAACTTCGATATCGTATCGTAAATATACTTGGATTGGATGGCCAATCCAAGGATCACCCTCAATCGGAGATCTAACTCCAAAATGATGCCAAAACCCTTGGAACGCTCGCTCCCTCGAAAGAATAACGCGTATCCGGGGAAAGAAGCTGCGCGATATACCATGAAGAACATATAGGCTCGATGCCAAGATCCGATAATAAGCTCCAATATCTCCCAATCCGATCCTCCAAAGGAAAGAGAGGCTCTCCCTCCGAAAAACAAGAGAAGGAGGTGGTGTCGTAAAGTCACCACGGCAACACCCTACAACACGCATTACGCCGTCGCGAGCAATAACGCCGTCCCGGAGGATGATGCTAAGAAAATAACCTTGCTCGAGCGAGCACTCGAAGTCCCCCCGAGGCTAAGGGTGAGATCTCCGCACGAAGACACTTGGTGCACTAAACAGTGCGTGACGGACGGGCTAAACAAATGCGTGCACAAAGAAAGACAAATGTCTCACTCAATAATCAATAATCCAAGAATCCAAGCATGAATGAAATGAAGAGGCTCCTTCATCTTTTATAGTGTTGGTTTCCCTCCAAAACCCAATGTAGCCTCTCTCTCTCCTCCACATCCTCATCCTTATCTCCAGCGTAGCTTGGAGAAACTTCTAGAGTGTACATAGGCCCCCTCCTCCACGTGGTGTTGGGTCCCCCCTTGACTCCCACTTAAGTCACAACGCCGTGCTACTAGGTGGATGTCTTATTTCATTTAAGTGAGTTTAGACCCTCTTTACTCACTTTTTATTTATTTACAAACTATAGGTGGCAAAATAAACAAAATAGAATATTCCAATTTGCTGTCGCAAATTAGGAATATTACATGCGATCTCTTTCCCTGCTGCTTGATGCGGTTCAGTATAATCTTTCGATTTGGTAACAATAGAGATGGGTGCAACACCATTCATCATGAAAACCTGAGAGCCAAAAGGAGCGGAGGACTAAGGTTTCTCCACCATCTGAGTTTGCTACGATGGGAATGGTTCTTTAAGAACAGTCGGAGTGCCTTGAGTGCCTTTGAGCAGTCGACTCACCTCGGCCCGTCGTGGTTAGTCCTTGGTGTAATGCTCATCATCACAAATCAGACAAGGGTACTTCGATTTACATTTCGAACCATCATCAGCGTTAGATTTCGTAGAATCCTGTTTCGGGGCATTGGCTTTGGCCTTACCTTTACCCTTTTTCTTAACTTTGGAAGTTTTATCTGCCAGAGTGGATTGGACGACATTCAATTCTGCGATCTTACCAAGTTTCGGAGGTGGCTGAGAAGCAGTATTAGTGGAAGAAGTATATTTTTGCTTCGCAGGATTTGGAGAAGACTTACGAGAAGTTTGAGACACAGAACCAATGATATCGTTGACAGATGGCATCATCAGTGCTTTGGTAGTTCCATGTCGTGAAGCATCGGGCAAGAGTTCATACAGTGTACCGGATTGAGAGTACACGAGATCGAGGTACTGGGCATGAGTGATGGCTTGTTCCTCAATAACACATGCACCCCAGATTGAAAGGCATTACAATCCTTTGATATAGACCAGTATTGGGATTCTAACCATGTTGGGAGAAATTATGACCCCATGTATTTTGTCCCAAAGGATTTTTTCCATAGGGGTTATAATTTTGATAATTTTATCCATACACTGGTTGAGGACCAGGATAGTGATTCTGAGCAAACCATTGAGTTCCTATCTGAGCAACATACGGATTTTGTTGTGGAATGTAAGCAGTGCCTTGGGGCGGACCTTGTACCATAGAATATTGACCTTGAGGAATAAGAGGGGGGCCCTGAGGCTGCACAGGCTGCCCTTGGGGTGCAGGTTGACCTGGATACTGTGGTTGAACAGGCTGTCCCTAGGGTGCAAGTTGGCCTCGATGTTGGGGTTGGACAAGCTGTCCTTGGGGTGCAGGTTGGTTTGGTTGCTGATATCCATCGGGCTGCCTCTGGGGTACAGGTTGGCCTGATGGCTGAGATGAGCCAGGTTGCCCCTGAAGACTATGTTGGCCTGGCTGAGCAGTAGATGGTTGGCCTTGTCGTACAAAAGTTGGGCCTTGCTGAACGTAAGGCTGGTTCTGTTTCACGAAAGGTTGTCCCTGAGATGGATAGGTTTTCCCCTGGGGAACATAAGACGCTCCCTGTTGAACATGAGGTTGAACAGTAGGACCATAGGGTTGTCCCTATTGGACCGAAGGTTGTCCCTGAAAGGGTTGTCCTTGTGAACCATAGGGTTTTCCCTGTAGGTATGTGAACTGGTTGGGGTAAACCGACATTTGTGGCATTTGAACATACAACAGACCTTGCGGGTGAGGCCCATGTAAATAGATCTGATTTCCATGATCATTTGATCCAGGTGGATATTGGTGGCCACCGCCTATTCCATTTGGGGCCCCACCATTGTCTCTTTCAGTTTTTCAGTTTCGGCACAACTTACTATTTTTAGCATTTTTTTGGGTCCTGAAATTTCGAAGCTGTTTTGAGGCCCTAAACGACGTTTTTTGGGAAAAGTGGGAGCAACAAGGGTCCATGAACTGATGCTGCTCACATCAAAAGTTGTAGTCCTTGGATAGATATTTCTAATGAGGTATGGTGCACGTCAAACAGAGATCGTCTGCCAAAGTTACGTCCCCGAGAAGTTGAAACACCAATTTACCCAAACGGGGCCCATAGTTTTGGCGCTTCATCTCTTAGGGTTAGGGTTTTGGATGTTTATGGTTTTCCATTATTTCTAAATAATAAATAGGCCCTCGAGCCTCATTGTAACTCAGTTCAGAGGCTTGTAGCCACCACATCTCCTCTCAGAGATAAGCTACCAGCGCCCTAGCTAGTTTATTTCCATTATGTTTGTAAGCAAATTTCGGTTCTTTGATATTAATGAAATGAAGTGTTATTTCCGCTGCATCTTTTTATTTATGGTTACATGTGTATTCTATTTCATTCCTGCATAAATCTGGATCAGTGATATCAGAGGGGTCTGCTTTTTCTTGAACCTTCTTTGCATGTCCCCAACGACGTCGGGGTATAAGGAGTTGGGGCTGGATTTGGTTGAACCTTTGCAAGATCAGCCTTGCAAACCCCGACGACTGTCTATGGGGGACGAAAAGAAAGATGAGGGAGCAGGAGATCCTATCAAAATATTTCTCGAGGAGGCCCTCGAAAAACAAAGGAATGCAATGATGGATAACTTTGCCCAGATCCTTCAACGACTGCCCATCGGCGGCACATCTGCATCCAACAGCCACTCTAGAGGCGCGACTCCCTTTAAGGTACAAGTAAACTTTGACATTCCCATATTTGAGGGTCAAATAGATGCAGATGTTGTAGATAGATAGTTGAATCTATTAGAAGGATATTTCTCGGTTCATGACTTTTCTGACCGGGAGAAGGTTTTCACTCCTCAAAGCTACCCCCCATGTTAAGGACTGGTGGGAAACCTACTGTGAGAAAAAGGATGAGACATAACCCTCTCTGTTCTCAGCCGTACCCACTTGGAATTCTTTCCGAGATGGCATCAAGGAACAATACTATCCTGTGGGGAGCTATGAGGACAAGTACATACAATGGACCACGTTGCGGCAACAAAGGGATCAAGATGTGCATGAGCTGACGAATCTGTTCCATACTCTACGCACAAATTTGGGTATCAGAGATTCGGAGAAACATTTGGTGCTAAAGTATTGCAGTTGTCTGCGCAGATACATTTAGGAGGAAATGGAGTTCCTCGACATCTCCTTGCTTGGTACGGCATACCAGTATCCTGCCAAGATTGACCTTGTGCACAAAGTTGGGTATCAGAGATTTGGAGAAACATTTGGTGTTAAATTATCATTGTTTTCTGCACATATACATTTAGGAGGAAATGGAGTTCCTTGACATCTCCTCGCTTGGTACAGCATACCGATATGCTGCTAAGATTGAACAAAAATTCAAGCAGAAGAAGCGAGACTTCGGATCTGTGAATCAAAAGCAAGGGAAAGGTGCCCCCAAACTGCAGAACAAAGGACAAAGCCAAGGCATGGCGGCCCAAGACAACCTGCCAAAGCCACAAGCAAAGAACAACACCGCAAAGCCAAAGAAGGACACAGGAAAGTGGTGCGAGTTCCATAAGAGCTCCACTCACAACACAAGTGAGTGTCGGGCCAAGCAGTCACTTGTGGCCGAGATGAGGGCTTCTAAATCAGATGCATGCTCCGACTCTGAATCAGAACCTGACAAGGGGAATGGCAAAGGGAAACAAATTATTGATGCAGAGCCCAACACCATTGTTGCCACTGCGAAGATCCAAAAGGAGGAACCAAAAGATCCAGAGGAGGCAGAGCGTCTCTTCCACTCCTAGATGTGGGTAAAGGGTTCCCCACTACAGTTCATTGTTGACAATGGGAGCCAAAAGAACCTCATTTCAGCAGATGTCGTGAAGCGGTTGGGCTTGCCGACCATAGTGCACCCACAACCATACACCATCAGGTGGCTTCACCAAGGACAAGATCTCTGTGTCAGCCAACAGTGTCGCCTTCCCTATAGCATCAAGCCCTTCATGGATGAGGTATTATGTGACATTGCTCCTCTTGATGTTTCTGATGTATTATTAGGCTAGCCATACTTGTGGAAGCGACATGTTGTGTATGAGATACAACCTCGCGCTGTTATTGTTACTTTGGGAAATAAGCTGTACATGATACCAAAGGTACCACCGCCTACCACTATCTCATTGGTTACTACAGAACAATGCAGTAAGCTCATTTCCCAAAAAGGGAAATTTGTTTTCCTGATGATCCGCCCCCAGGGCAAGAAGAAAACTGTGGCCACGACCTCCAGACATGGCTCCTCTCCACGACAACAACAAATGGACAAGGTTGTGGAGGAGTATGGAGACATTTTCACCTCACCCACAGGGGTGCCTCTGCACTGTCAGGTCAAGCACCCCATTGATCTGACCCCAGGTGCGCCGCTACCCAATGGACTGATCTATCGGTGCTCTGTTCTAGAGAACGATGAAATCAAGAGGCAGATTCAAGAGCTGCTGCAGAAAGGTCACATCCGGCCAAGTTCATCACCCTGTGGGAGCCCGATTGTGTTAGTAGAGAAGAAGGATGGGACTTGGAGACTCTGTATTGACTATCGGGCGCTGAATAAGATCATTGTCCAAAATAGGTACCCGATCCCACAGATTGATGACCTTGTGGACCAACTCAAAGGGACGAAATATTTCAATAAGATCGACTTGAAGTCTAGGTATCACCATGTACCAATCGAACCCTCTGATGTGTGGAAGACTGTCTTCAAAGCCAAGGAGGGCCTTTTCGAATGGCTGGTCATGCCTTTCAGGTTGACGAATGCTCCCGCAACCTTCATGAGGTTGATGGACGACATCTTGCAGCCATTCACCAACTCATTTGTAGTGGTGTAGTTGGATGACATTCTGATCTTCAGCCATACTTGGGAAGAGCACCTCTACCACATCCGACAAGTCCTCCAAACACTATGACAACATAAGTTGTGTGCCAATTTGGAGAAGTGCACTTTTGGCATGACCCAGGTTCAATATCTGGGATACATTATTGATGAAAGGGGGGTGCATGTGTATCCAACCAAGATCCAAGTCATTCAAGATTGGCCAGCCCCAACCACTCTAACAGAGCTTTGCAGTTTTCCGTGTCTTGCTAATTTCTTCCACCGGTTTGTGTTGGGATTCTCTCATATCACTTGGCCCTTGAGTCAAGTCACCAAAGGGGGAGAGAAAGCAAAATTCTTTTGGTCGGAATCTCAAAAAAAGGCGTTTGTAGAATTAAAACATTGCTTATGTTCTGCCCCAGTGCTCACATTACTAGACTTGCAAAAACCATTTGAGATCGAGACAGATGCCTTTGACTATGCTATTGGAGCAGTTCTTACTCAACATGGGCATCCAGTGGCATATCACAGTGAGAAATTGTCCGACACATTTCGCAAGTATCCCACTTATGACAAAGAAATGTATTCCATTGTGCAAGCTTGTCGACAATGGAGCATTACATTTTGGGGAAGGAAACAATCATCCACACAAACCACCGCCCCCTGCAGTTCATACAGACACAAGGGAAGTTGCAGAACGATCGCCATTCGAAGTGGTCCACATATCCGCAATAGTTTCATTTGAAAATCAAGTACAAGAAGGGTAGCACCAATAATGTTGCAGACTGCCTCATCCGACCACCGATCGTGGCACTAACCACCGTTCTCAACTCTTGTGGACACGAGACTTATGATTGGCCACTTCTCTACAAGAGCGATCCAGAATTCGGCCACACATACAAGGCACTCTTGGGGGGTACGCAAGTTCCAAATTTCAACCTCCAAGATGCACTGTTATGTCACCTGGGACACCTTTGTGTTCCTTCAAGCGAACGTGCGAAAATGATATGGGAAGCACACTACAGTCGAGTCAGTGGGCATTTTGGGTTAGAGAAAACAGTGGCAGTACTGCAGAAGTATTTCTATTGGCCGAACCTTCGACGGGATGTCGGGAAGTACATCAGATCCTGCACTGCTTGCACCATTTCCAAACCAACCATCAAGAAGCAAGGCCTCTATACTCTGCTACCTACCCCTAATCGACCTTGGGAATCCATCTCCATGGATTACATGTCAAGCCTTCCTTCTACTAAGCATGGAAACAACTGTGTTTTCGTGGTCGTTATGGCAGCCTGTAAGAAGAATGTCATAGCAGAAGCCACTACTAAACTCTTCTTTGAACGAGTGTGGGTGCACTCGAGATCCCATAGTCTATCATATTAGATCGCGACAGCAGGTTCCTCAGCACATTTTGGTCCAGCCTCTGGTCAATGTTGGACACCAAGCTCACCAAGTCCACAGCTTTCCATCCCCAAACTGATGGCCAGACAGAGGTCGTCAACAGGATGATTGTACACATTTTGCGCATGTAAAATTCAAAGCATCCCCGCACATGGGATGAGAGCCTCCCCTATGTACAACACAGTTATAACCGGGCTCTCCACAGCTCAACCGGCCACAACCCCTTTCAGGTGGGCTTGGAATTCCAGCCATTATGTCCCATTGACGTAGCCATGCCATTTGCGGCTACTCGGGCCGATTCGACTCATGTCCAGTCTGAAGCTGACAAAGCGAACAACTTCATCGAGCGCATTCAACACATCCATCAACAAGTTCATGACATATTGGACAAAGCCAATGCTAAGTACAAGCAACGCCATGACCAACATCGGATGCCACACAACTTCCAAGTGGGCGACAAAGTGTGGCTACATTTGCAGAAGGAGCGCCTCACCGGACCCCACCACAAGCTTCGCCCGCTCCGATATGGGTCGTACACCATCACCAAGGTTGTAGGGAACAATGCCTTCGAGCTCAGTATTCCACCATTCCTTGGTCTGCACCCAGCATTCAATGTGGACCGCCTTCGTCCCTACTTCCCACCTCTACTGGACACCTATGACATAGCAAAACAACTCACACCAACAGAGTTAAACCTAGATTGCATGGAATAGGCCACCACAGATTGTATCATGGACATGAAAATCAGAACACCCGCCGACAGAAGATCCAACTGTATCAGGTTGTCAAAGCTAGCCAACTCCTGCACCAAGGCAAGTGGTTCACGAGGGACCAAGTTCAGCAGAAGTTTCCTCATCTCATGGAGGAACTCAACGCAATGGGGACCACTGCTTCCTAAGAGGGGAGGAATGATCTAGGAGGATATTGGTGGCCACCAGCCTATTCCACTTGGGGCCCCACCATTGTCTCTTTCAGTTTTTCAGTTTTGGCACAACTTACTATTTTCAGCAGTTTTTCGGGCCCTGAACTTCCGGAGCTGTTTTGAGGCCCTAAACGACATTTTTTGGAAAAAGCGAGAGAAACATGGGTTCATGGATTGATGTTGCTCACATCAAAAGGTGTATTCCTCGGATATATCTTTCTAACGAGGTATGGTGCACATAAAACAGAGATCGTATGCCAAAGTTACATCCCCGGGAAGTTGAAACACCAATTTACCCAAACGAGGCCCATAGTTTTGGCGCTTCATCTCCTAGGTTTAGGGTTTTGGATGTTTAGGGTTTTCCACTGTTTCTAAATAATAAATAGGCCCTCGAGCCTCATTGTAACTCAATTCAAAGGCCTGTAGCTGCCACATCTCTTCTCAGAGATAATCTACCAACGCCCTAGCTAGTGTATTTCCATTCTGTCTATAAGCAAATTTCAGTTCTTTGATATTAATGAAATGAAGTGTTATTTCCACTGCATCTTTGTATTTATTGTTACATGTGTATTATGTTGTGTTCCTGCATAAATCTAGATCATCATCATAGTAGTGTGTTCGATCAATGGGAGCTTGAACCTGTTGCGAACCTTGAGGGAAGTAATTTTGTTGCTGAATGGCCATCATATACTAGTCGCACGTCAAACCTTCAGGAATAGGATTAGAGGAGATAGGTGCACTACCAGTAGGTTGATGGACTCTCGATACATGAGGTTGTGATCCACTCACGTTGGGTCCAACAGGTATCGCGGAAGCAATAGGAAGCGTCCCACGACCAGCAAAATATGGCAGCAATGACGAAATTACACTAACAGACGGTCGGGATGAAGCCACACAAAAAGTGGGCTGGGTTGGGACAGATGTAACAAAGGTCGATGCGATAGGAGTCGAAGGGGATGGACCTGATACAAACGACCCCTCCGAAGGAGCTGACGTACCCGACCATATTAGATTCTTATACAAAGATGAAACACCATAAATGATCTGACTCAACGAACGATAACTAGCCAAGAGAGATGAAGGTTGTGAGAAAGGTTCACCAGAGACATAAGGAAATTTTTTCAGAGGGAACTGATATTCTCCCGTAGAGACATAAGTCTCTTCACTACTAATAGGACTCGTGGCATCCATGTTGAACGAAGACATGCTGTCGGCGAAAAGGCGACGAGAAGTAGCAAGTCAGGCACATGTTAAAGGAGATGCAAGCGATTCCGAGGGTAAAGGAGGATATTCTTCCCTAAAAGAGGCGCAAACGTCCAAAGGTTGCCAATTGATATCAAATGGTTCCTCAGGAGGAGATCGAGTGGCAAGAGGTTGAACACTCGGAATAATAGAACACCATTAGACTAGAGTCCTAATAGACTGAGATGTCTCTGAAGAAACTTCGGGAGGAGGTTCTTCACTACGAGGTAATGAAGGGGACGACGAAACTGGTGGTTCCACCACCGTGACTTTGTCTAAAAAACGAGAGAGAAAAGAGATGATCAATTCGAGGCTTCAAGACCAATCACTAAGGAATTACTTATGAACAAGCCAAGAAAATAAATTTAATGGGCGTGTGATCGTAGGTAGTTAATTTTATGACACTGGAACAAAACTCTGCCTTTTCATATTTTAAGAGTTGAGAAAAGGGAAAAAGATGACTCTAGCCACTTTCAGGTTGGACGAGCTTGAAAGGAAAAGTGCTCGATGATCTTTTCAAATTTTAGAGAGTCACGTAAAGATCAAAATGACTAATCAGGAAATCTAAGCAAGAGGGTGTACCAAGCTTTCGTGAACTACAATATACACCTTGGTGATCAAATGAAGAGAAATGACCAAGGACTTAATGTAAGTGCAGGCAATCTCCCCGAATTTTGTGTTTGGTGTATCACGGTTACAGGGCGGCAAACTCGGCTTCCTATGGATAAAGGGTTGCAACCTATGAGGGTCTCCCTTTATATACTCGACATTACGGGGAGCACAATTCCATGCTAGCGCTGTCTAATGCCAGATGGTGAACGACGACTACTAGGTTTAACGACACCGGAACACGTCACTAGCCTAGACCTCTAAATATGAGCGTTAAGTTTCAATGCTTCGTTAGATTGATTGAGTTCATTTTAAAGTTTATCTTGAAATTATGTTCCAGTTTCAAGGCCTTACCGAATGAAATCTCGAATCTCTAATGCACAACTACATGAGAAATAATATCGTTCCAATTCGATGAACAACTAGCTAAGAGAGGGATAGAAGTTCACAATGAAGTAGCAAGCAATCGAATGCAAGAAAATATTTTCCTAATGCTACTAACACAACCAAAGCAGAAAACGAAAGGATTTCCTCTTGTTGTTCACTTATTAATGAGAAAGCTTCTAATGCAAAAGACTACTTTTCATTTTCAAATCAAGAGAAAAAATGAAAATTTTGTTCTTTTAGATAAATGAGAAGCAATAATGCACTGTTACACTAAAAGGACAAAATGAATACTAGTTTGGAGAAACTTGAATGAAATGATAAAAAATGAAGAGACCAATCCAACACAAATGTAAAACACACTCAAAACAGACATGCATTCCTTTATGCAGAAAGAGGACTTTCAAATCAGCTCAGTGAGCAATGTGATCTATGCTCAAGGTGATAGATGGAAGGTTAAACAGACACCAGGATGACATTTTGACGACCCAACAACACACAGAATCAAGAGAAAAGACCAAACAATCAGTCCACAAGTTGAAAAGACGAAAGACTAGACTGAATCATATACAACTCAGAAGCTCAACGAACATGTGGCTGAACAAGCAATCGAAGACACCTAGAAACGCTAGGATGACAAACCACACCGATCAAATGAGAGACAATCAACTGAAAATAAGGAGACAAGGAAGTCAAAAACAATCCAAGTGGACCAATTTAGGAGGGAAAAACCAATCTGGAGGGTAATATGCACTGGAAATCTCAGGGAAGAGGCCCAAATCCAAAATTATTGGATTCAGCGCGTATGTTCAGCTGTAAGCCGCATTGAACAGGGGAAATCACACTTGTAAAACAGGCAACCTACGCTAATCGGCGTGAGTGTTAAGGAAATAGCAGCGTCGAGCTAGAAAACCAAGGAAAGGATTAAAATCAGCTGAGGAAAAGCCAGGCTTAGCACTCTGAAAATAGGTATGATGGCTTGAAACAATCAGACAAGAAAAACAAAGCAGAAAAGCGGCAATACGACCAAAATCATATAGACAAGAAAAACTCTAAACGAATCAACGAGAGACAACAGACACACTGATCCCCAGTATGGTTGCCAACTTGTTGAGCAGGAAAATCCCCTTTGCGGACAGAGGCGATCCCTCTAGCCCTAGGGTGGGTCTAGCAACAAGGGAACATCTTGGACTCCTGAATTCCTAGCTTATAAATGAAATATAGTCTGGAACAGATAACCTACCTCGGTCCAATGCTTTGGTCATGGCACGTGGTAGTGATCCTTCGATCTTTGTCTTCACACCTTGCGCTCCATGTTGGTGGCAATGTTCACGCGTCTGCACAAAGATAAAAAAAACGATGACAACATACAAGCATATACATTCACCTACAACTATTCAGCTAGTCAAGGAGAGCTAAACACTTTGCATATAAATGGAAACAAAGTTGGAACCAGAAACCAGTCGTATTATTGATAGAGAAAAATAAGTTTACAACCTTATGCCTTGATGTTGCGGATTTCCTTCGGCGAGTTCAGTTGGGCGCGTCTCAAGCATTCGTTTGGGATTGGACTCGATGAGGCAATGGGCCTAAACTCTCTCTCAACAACGGATTCTTCTCTGCCTTCTTTTGCACACCAGCTATAGTAATCATTGTTCAGCTAGCTGAATCAATGTGAGAAGGAAGAATTTATAGGAGAGGATGAGGTGGTTTAGGATCCCACATGAGGTGGAGGAGAGGTTTATCCCTTTGGGGAGTTGCACAATTATAGGAACAAATGGGCCAAACGGAGAAACTCGACGTTATTCAGTCGAACAAACCATGATGACTCCACTCACGAAGTTGTTAAGCATGGAAAATTCGTTTCTATTTTAAAAAAACTTTCCAAAAACAGCTCAGTGCGGGTGCCCTTCTGAGATAGAGCGCCAAAGGGCATGGGGCCGAGTGTTAATTTCTCCATGGGCGAGGCCATAACTACCTACCAGCGTTGACCCAAAATCACATGTTTTTGAAGGTCTGCTTGAGGAATGAGCAACAAAGAAGATGTTCTTGACATGCCAAAGGATGAAATTATACTCATGACAAAGTATGACAGTACAGAGAAGACACTAAAATGGTCCTCCAATGTTCGGGATGGGGATTACAGGGACGGTGACAAAATACTGTGTAACAGTTACCTCTGTTGGGATTCCTTCCTCAACCTTGGGAATTCGGTGGAGTGATAACAGATGGCTTGGATGCATGGATGGATATATGAGGGATCACCTTAATCTCACTGGACTACTACTACTCAACATAATGCCTTCTCTTGTAGAAACGATATTTACCTCATCCTTGACTTGATTTACTACTTCATCCTAGTCGAGGGAGTCATGCCCAAACTATTTATTAGACCAAGTAGATCAGTAGGGTACGACACTATTAGAATCCCTTACCTCCCTTGTTTCCAACCCACCCCACTTGAAGACCTAGAACTGAGAGCCCTCACTTGATTAATTAATCACTTAGGAAGTATTGTTATTAACAACCCTTCTTCTTTTATAAGGAATGGATGGATGGATCAATCAATACTGGTACCAATAATACTATTTTGAATGAGCCTTGCCCAGGATATGTTTCTTCAGGATTACTACTGCTTGAGACCAAGTGCCTTGAACCTTGACCTTTTAGGATGACCTCCTAACCACCCTTCTACTAGCGGAGATCGTGGAACTGTCAGATGGATGGATTCTCAACAACCAGAAATTATGAGACATGGCTGGATGGATGGTCAGGCAGAGAGCCTTATGTTGGACGAGCTTCTAACTAATCGCTAGGAGATGCATGTTCACACTTGCTTTATGAATCTTAGGAGGGACAGAGCTATTAACTACCCTTATCTTAGAAGGAACAGATGCATGGATAGATCGATCCCTTCCCTTCCTTGTTTGTTTACTTACTACCTGCCCACCTTAAGAGCTAGACATTTAGCCCTATACCACAACTGAATGAAAGCGATTAGGCAAGAAAACAAGGTACAGTATAGCTATAGACCCGAGAAAAATGGCATGGAAGGCATGAAACAAACCCTTATTTACCTTCTATACCTTACCTTCTGTTTTCCTAACCTACCGGCCTGCCCCACCTAGACACCTAGCACCTTTTAGCCCTACACCTTACTGAATGAAGCACTTCAGAGAGAGGGACAGCTATAAACCTGACACCGGCATGGATCGCATGAAACAAACACTTCTTATCCTTTCCCCCTCTTACTTATGTGTTTACTCACTACATATCCACCTATAGACCTAGACTATACCACTTGGAGTCATGAAGCGCTTAGGAGGTACAACTAGAGACCCGGCATGGGATGACATGATACAACCTTCCCCTTCTCCCTTACTTCTCTGTTTCCTAACCTACCTGCCCACCTTAAGAGTTAGACATTTAGCCCTATACCACTCGCTGAATGAAAATGATGCTTAGCTTTACTTGAATTTATATACCGTCCTAATAGAGTTGACATCTAAAGAGGGCCCCCTCCATCTCGAACTATACCCTCAACCCTAGACCCTTGACCCCTCGATCTCGACCCAACCACAACTTCCTCCACTTTGATCTAGACCACGACCATCAAACTTTAACACAACTACCTCCCCGCCTTGATCTCGACCCTCGAACCCTACTACCTACCCACTTCGTGGAAATAGAAGTATGTTTTTGATGTTGTTTATTCGGATGGGGTTCGGTCATCTTCGGGCGAATACTCCTCCCGCTCCTCTCATAGCGGAACAACCACTCAAGGGTTTAGGGAAACCACTTTCTTTCCCTTGGATAAAAGGCCTCATCCCCCCTATCCGTAACCAAGGTACTTGAGCCAAATAGTAAGGCATCCCCGGGAAAAATGGTTGCCCAAAAAAGGGGGAGCAGGGTGGAAACTGAGGGGGAGTATAATGGACAAAAACACATCTAGGGTGGGCAATCTATCCTATAGTGGAAGCGCTACTAAAGGCACTCTCTCTTGTAAGGCCATGCTCCTTAATCGCACCCTACTACTCACTTCTTCCCTTCTAACTTGAAGAACCCTCCTACTTGCACCATCAACCATCCTACTCACCTCTTCCCCTCCCTACTACATGCACCCTCCAAACTGCTTCTTCCCCTCCAACCTACCCACTTTGTGGAAATACCAACCATGAAAATCACTATCTTAGTTACTGAAATTCATTGAAGCGGTGAATCATATAATAAGTATATGACAGACTCCCGCTCTTTCTTAGAATGAGATGACGAGCATAATTACATATATAATAGCAGCATTCACTCTCTCATTCACTCTCTATCGATCGAATTTGGTCTTACACATATCTCATTCATTCACGATAATGACATATATAATGAATGATTGGATTTGATACCAATATGACATATTTAATGAAGTAACAGTAAAATATTCCCCACTGAAGAATATTGCTTGATACGTGAGTTAGGTAGTTGAGTTTTGGATGATTCTCTCTATCAAAATTTTCCACCCACCTAGCTCGGCGGGGGGTAATGGTCTGAATCAGCCACAAGACTGAAATCAAGTGTGGGCTTGGCATCCACGAGTGGAGGGCGCTCTCGACCCTAGCTCCCATGGAAAACCAAATAAGCTTCGGGCTCAATTGAGAGGCTTGAAACTCTAAATGATAGGCGATCATCCAGGTGATCCACCTTCCACACAGTAGTATCTACAGTCCCATTCAACACACACATCCTTCCTTCTCACATATCAACATGGCTCGGGAGACCAAAGTTTCACCAAAAAGAACCTCCACACCAACCCAAAACCATATAGATAAGGGTCGGCACGGGCAACACGAATAAGGAGAAAGTAACAGGAGAGAAGAGCAAGACAAAGATTGCCATAAGGGCTAACATCCCCATGATTTCTCCTTCCCCCACCAATGCAACCGACCCTAAAACGGAACTCTAGGACCCAATATAAAGAGCATTTGTGTACCCTCTAACCCAAATAGGTACCCCCCCTAAGGCTCCTACAATCATAGAAAAAAGGCCTAGAAAAACCCTAAGAAGGTACAAATTCTGAAGGGATGCGCCAAGAATGACAAGACTCCTAATTCTGAATAAAGAGGGCATGCAGGCTAAAAGAGAAAGAATTATGAGGATCAAAACGATGTGGATACGTCAAGTAAGGAAGATGGTACAGCTCCACACCTAAAGGGTGTTGCGTCGCAAAATTCATGCCTAACAACACAGTGGATTGGTAATAGCCCTTTTTTCCATATTGCCAATCAGACGGAGGTTGGGCGGCAGAACGGGATGGAGCGGGGTTCTACCGATTGGTGATTGGGATATATTCTTCATATGGATGGAAAGCCATTCAATCAGTTGGTTCAATTTCTATAGGAAGGTAAGGTTGTTGCTTGGCAGGTGAGTTAGCTAGCGATGGGTATGTTTCTATTTCTGGTTATACTATCTAAGTAGGTAAGTAGTTCAAGTTGCTTGCTTGTAGGTTAGTTTTGGAAAGGCCATTCATTTCAATCTAGTATTACCTAATCTTACCATCTTACCCTTCCCCAAACCAATAACGTGGAAGGATTCTCACCAATCCTAACTACTCTACTGAATCCTCGCTGCCTTCATTCGATCCTAACTACTCTATAGTGGATTCTCCTAGATCCATTTTCTGCCCCCAACAACTAAATGGAAAGAATAAAACCAAATGCTAATTCGTCTACTCGTTTTGATTAATAAGGGGTTTCCAAGCTCCATTCAAATTTCTAGGTTCAATAGTTCTTATGTTACTGGTTTTGGTTCCAAAGGTGCTAATGATTTGATGCTGCTTGACGACCTTATACCCTATACTGTAGACCAACTTCGGAATTTAGTAAGTAATTCACAGAAAATGACTCAAAATCAAGATAGTTATATCTCTCCACCACCCAAATACCAGGTTAGTCCATCTGAAGTAAGCGAGATCGTTATGATAATTAATAATGGTTCCTTTCAATTTAATCCTATGTGTAGGTTTTTTATTCCAAAACCCAACAAGCCAGAGCTCAGGCCAATCACCAAACCTCATCTAAATGATATCGTCGTAATAGATGCTCTCTCTATTGTATTAAACATCTTATTTAAGGAAGTATTTATTGATTGCTCTCATGGATTTATACAAGAGAGAGGAATGCAAACAACGCTTCTCACCTTATCGGGATGGGGCTGCATCGACCATTTTATCTCAGCGGATATGGTTGCTTGCTTTGCTAGCTTGAATCATGCTATTCTAATCGAAAGTGTCAAATCCCTTATTAAGGATCCACGGGTGGTCGATGTTATCGAGAAATTCATAAAAACTGAAATTCTCGATAAGGCTGGTGCCAATTATGCAGGCTCCTTAAAGGGAATCCTGCAAGGGTGTTCGCTATCCCCCTTACCAATGAATGCATGTTTGCATTCGTTTGATGTAAGGCTTTCACGCCTTATATCATCCTATAAGGGAATTTGTTACCTACGGTACGTGGATGACCTACTAATAGGGTTCAAACAAACTAACAATGAGGAAGAAGTCCTGGGTCAAATCAACACTTTGATTTCCGCCCTAAGGTTGGAAGTAAAAATCCCTATTTATCCCATAGCAGGCCACTTTCTTTTTTTAGGAATAAGAATGGAATTGCACTAAGATGGTACTTTCATGCTTCGCGCTCCATTGGTGATCTGAAAAAGACCTGAGTTACTTAGTTCAATTTCAGAGATTGACTGTAGGGGCATTTACTGGATATGTCACCCTTAAAGAAAGGATGAGATCCAGAGGCTACCTGGCCCTCTACAGACTCTGTCTATAGAACTTTATAGCGATTAACACTTAGGTTATTAAAATGTGGAAATTTACCAAGATCTTTCCTAGTCCTTGTACAAAATGTGAATGACAGTATTACTGAACAGTTATTATATGCATTAACTGTTTAGACATGAAATAATCTATGTATGTTTAGATTTAACACTTTCACATCAATCACATAAGCAATACCATAAGACAAAGAAGTTTGTGACTAAGTTCGTCCCTCCTGGACTACATCTCCAGGTCCGCCTCAAAAACGTGCGTCCATTGTATTCTTCAAGCCAAGAGAAATATGCTACAATGAATCATCAGTTGCACTATTGATGTTGCAGATATGGACCATCCCTTGAATAGGCTAACTGATACAAACTCTTTTCGTTCACCACTTAAGAAAAGACATGGATGATTCACACATAAACAAAACTGAGGAACTGAAGATTTATGGACCTTTGACTGGATGGTGGTTGAAAGAGTTTTAGAAAATCGAAGTTGATCTCGTCAATCATCAATGTACTTCGATACTGTCTTTATGCAAGTAGGATGGCCTTTGCTCCTTTAATAAATCTGCAATGAGAAACTCTCCAACAATTATATCTTCTGTCTTCTTAAGAGTGCCTACATCTTTTTGAAGTAGGGAAAACTCTCCTCAACCTCCTTTGATGAGGTCTCTCCTCTTTTGACTTCAAGGTAGCTGAACTGAGTTTGGCACAATCAAAGTAGATCTCTTCGACCATCAACGTACTTTGATGCTGAAACTTATGCAAGTATGATGAGCTTTTCCTCCTTCATATAAACCTGCAACAAACCAAAACTCACTACCAAATTATGTGATAAACAATTTAAGAGAGTTCACTTCATCTTGAAGTTGAATAAATTCTTTCTTCCTTTTCCTCTCGCCATTCTCTCCCTTGAGGTCTCTCCTCTCAAGGTGACCTTTTCGAGATCTCCCCTAAAATGAAATTTTCAAGTCTTTTTATGACAAAGACAAATTAGGCTTCCTCCTTTGATTCATCCGAATCCCAAAGGTTCATGCCTTCCTTAGTGTCACTTAGATTATAAGGGCTTTGTTTTAATTATTGGATAACATGCATATCCATTTGCATACCAATTTAGGCTTCATGATAAACTTTTTCATGGTTTGATGGCTAGATCTCGAATGCTTCGAAGCCACATCTGAAATAAGTTGAGCAATCATTTATGAAAAAGGATCGAATCCCTATCATCACATTCCTAGGGATTAACATTTCCAACTTTAGCACTGACATTAAATTAAAATACCCACAAATAAACTTTGGATATACTCTGACTGTTGGCGGTCAGGCTGACAGTGCGGAGAAAGGTTGACCGTGCATGTGAATAGGCGGTGGTATAATTGCAACTAGCCACCTGTGTTTTATCCGCCCGACGGTTCTATATACACCTGTCACATGAACCCCGACAGCCCATAACCCAGATCTGTTGCGGTCTTTACAACATTGATCACGCGTTGTAACATTTCCCGTCACAGTCTTACATCAGCGGTCATACATTTCCGCTGCGGTCTTCAAAACTCTGGTCACAAGACTCCAATACATTTTATTGCCACGCGGTTTACATAACATTGTGGTATTCAAAACTCTAGTCACATGTTGTAACATTTCCGACGCGGTTTGAACCTTAACATTGTGGGAGTTTTAAATACAAACCGACATTCGAACTTTATACATAGTCCGAAACCCTTTGAATAAGGTTTATAAAACCCATCCCAAACCTTTTGCGCCTTGCCATAGGTTTATAAACATTACATCGAACCTTACATTAAGGTTTATGAAAAGTTTTAAATCCAACTTCTGAACTTTAATATAAAACCCTTTGCGCCTAAAGGTTTTACATCGAACCTTTTAATCATGGGTTTCCTACCCATCATCCGAACCTTTACAAAGGTTTATGGCATAAAAATTGCGCTAGGAGGTTTCAAGTCCATAAGTTTATGAAACTTAGGAATAGGACTTTAAGACCATGTGTTAGGACTTTGATTGATTTTTGGTCCTAGGAATAGACTCAGGTCTTTACAAAGTGTTTTTTCCTTTGACACTTAGCGCTAGTCCTTTAGGACTTAAACCTAGGACTTAGGATTTAAACTTAGTCCTTGTTACCTTAGGATCTTTTTATCCAATAAGGTTTACAAAACAGACTACCGACATTTTGACCTTTACAGTTAAGACTTAGGACAAGTGTGATTACATAAGTATTTTGACAAACTTCTTGTTTCTGTCGCGGGTCAACTTGAAGATGTCTTGATTGGCGCTTCTGAAACGTATTTGCTAGAGTAGAATCTGAAGTTGATGTCGATCAATGTCGAACATTTGAACTCCACAAATTTGTTGACCATCTTGATCAATACCTAAATTATTACATAATCGATAATTATCAAATTCCAAATAACCTTCTTGGTCGTTTGGGTAATTTCGACACAATTTTAATAATTCTAAAATTGGATCAATTGGATAGAATTCGAATCAAACTACTGAGTAAGAAAAGCAAGACCTTTACTTTGGACAAATCCCCAAATATCGATGGTGAAAAAGAGGCAGATATCACTATAGATATGACTGAAATTGAGAAAGAAAAGGATATGGAACTCAAAATATTGCTTTACCACTTCCATCTTTTTTAGGCTATTTCGCCGCATATAACTCATGCACTAATTTTTCCGACCTTTTACTAATGTTATGGAGAGAAATTGTTTATTTATGCTCATGGCAACTTGCACATATATTGAAAAAGCCTGTTAATTTATTTAAACACAAGTTCGGAGAGAAATTACAACGTTCTGGTTTGTTCCCATCTGAAAGAAAGTTGAAACTAATGGTCAAAAATATGAAATCGAATTATCGGCGAGACAAACATTTGTTTCTCAAACAATTATTTCATAAGCAATTTCCTTAAAAGAAGTAAGTGGCGTACTCGCAAGATCTGCTTTTGGTATCAATTCCTTGGTTTCTTTAAGTTCAGTGTTCTTTCTAAGCCCGTATTATATAACCTCTGCTGAGCCCAAGTGGCCAGACGAGCAAAGGAGCACATTTCATCTCTTTTTCATTGATCCCGCCCCTTTATAATTGTATAAATCCTATTTCACCCCTTTATAATCTATCTGACAGTGGTATTCATTTTGGGGCATATTTCTAGTTTATAAGCCTTACTAAAGAGGTTTGGGTTTAGTGCCTCCTTAGTAATACTCTATTCCTAACCTGACAAAAGCAGTTGCATATGGTTAGGATGGATATCGAATTGATCAGATAAGATGATAAGGCATCAGTGCAGTGAACTAAACGCTTACCTTTATGGAGATGGTTTTGGAAATGCTTTGTTGTAGGGCGAATAGACAATTTGAATAGGCTCCTCCCCGAACATGCCTAAGAAGTTGGGGTAATACAAGCACCAACGTCCCTAGTCGTACATAATTACATATATAATAGCAGCACGAATGATATAAAGTGTATTGGGATACATTATTTTAGATGCGTATATAATAAAAGAAAATTGGGTGAAAAGGTCAACCCTGCAACGAAGGATGGGGGTACTACTTATGAAAAGACGTTCCTCACGGGACCTCGGTTGACTTTGAAACAGCTGGACCCCAGCGTTAGATAACCCCTTGCGAAGTGAACTAATATAGCTCACCCCACCTCTTTACCTAGATTTTGAAATTCATGGGCAAAACGAGGTAAAGAACCTCATTGGTTCAATGTTATAACCAATCGAACATGAGGAGTAAGAAGTGAAAAAAGAGTCTCCCTCTGTTATCTGGAATGAAAGCTTCTCATCTAGTCCCACTCCCCAAGGAAATTTCTCACTATAGAGAGCCACCCTTAGGGCCCAACAACACGATGGATCTCCTCTAATTCCTAATTTTCGATGAAAATGGAAGTGAACCGGTAATTCCATTAGATCAAATCAAAATGCCTGCATCAGGCCACGAGGATGTCGAAAGGGCTCGGCTAAAACCCTATCCTCTCGCTGAGCTCCCCACTGGATGTCATCGAGATTATAGGCTTTGACCCGGTAGCCCAGTTAAAAAACTCGACAATAGCATAGCAAGCTCCCTTCCCTATATGAAAAAGAAATTACTCTTTCCACGGACTTATACGGCGTGGCCTACAGGGATCTACACACAAATTTGGGAAGAAGCAGCCCTCCGTTCATATTAACAGATGAGCTTTCGTCGTCATTGAATCGAATCAAATCGTTGTCGATCCTTATTTCTGCATTACGTATCATATCGAGAAGTTTCTGTCTTTTTAGTTCTTTTCCCCCATAGTATTTCTCTTCGGATTTGGATTCTCTTCGTTGATTCATCCCTCTTTCGACGTTCCTTTCAGAAATAAGATTGCCTAAAGTGGCATCTCTGGCTATCACCCGCTCACTCATTCTTGAACGTATTGACTCGTATGATTTTGGTAACTAGAGATGGCATAAAGAGAAAATAGAAAGATAAGTGCTTTTAAGAGACTCTTATTTTATGGTCTTTGGACGTTCGACCAAAGAAAAGAAGAAGGGCAAGGTACGTGTTGTGAAGAAACCTAACTTTCCTGGAGTGAAACACTTCGTTTCAAGTAACAAGGTAAGCATAATTGTTGATATGCTATAGTGAGTGATATATCTCTTTGTATACGATATTCTTCTATTAGGGTACGATCAATCATGAAAGAAATAGAGGATAAGGCAATCTTTGCTTCATTGATCATTGAACTGAGCAAACGAAACTGGTCAATTCGCTAATATAAAGTGGCGTCTCCGGATGGTAGCCTATAAAGTTATCCTTCTTATGTTCACCAGGTCCATCCAGATGGGAATTTCATAAATATAAGGTGGCGTTGCCCTAAGTGCCTTACATTCCTAGTTAATTCAAAGTCTCCTCACTCATGAGCTTGTCTTAATTCATTGGTTTTGTACCGACCTATACTTTTCTCATTTTAGAGCAAAAGGCTTCAACGATAATGCAATGTTTCTCTACAGAGCCAGGTGGGCAAATACAAGGTTTAGAGTTAGGTACCGACCCCAGGCCATATGTTGCAGACAAAGGAGAAATGAGATGATGAAACTGTATCAGATACCAAAGCTTCAACTTTGTTTTGGTGGTGTGGCAGTTCAGATTTCGTACCTGCCCTTTGTTAAAGGATGTGAAAATGGACTACTATTTCTCTGTATAGGTGGGTTTCTTTCTCTAGAAGGTGTGGCTTGTGGTTCCTGCCTAGGTTGGTTAAGGTCCTATGGTGTAGTATGAAAAGAGAGTATCTGGTCAACCGCCCAAGTAAGGTCTTGAAACGTGGGTTGGGTAAAAGTATAAATGACTCAGACTCCTACATTTATGAACATCTCCGAACATCTCCGACTAGGACTCCGATGATGTAATGGCTTGGATATGTGCATATAGTTGTCTCTAGACGAATATAGCCCTAAAGAGAAGTAAAGAGTGCATATGAGTGTGACAATCCACTAATTGAGGCTTAACCCTTTGGATTTCCTGCTAGTGCGTAAATAGAAGTGATCTACGGGCAGGCTCTATAAAAATAATATTGGTTTCCCAAATAGAAAAAGGAGGAATAATATCTAGCCTCATTCCTACCTATTCTTGCATCCTTGATTTCCAGAGCTTTGGCCCCCATTGGTAAAGAACTTGACTACTAGTTACGAATCAGGTATCGAACCAATGTGAGATACTTGGATCCAATCTAGGATCATTACATGTTCGTTTCAGTTCTTGTTGTTCCTGATGTTGGAATAGTCTCCCTTTATCTATGGGCTATGAGTCATAGTCTATAGGGTCTATCTACATTTCTAAAAGCTCCAATTATCGTGCTTATTTTCATTGTTGGTTCAGTTCACGCGTAGCGAAAAGGAGCATCGGAATGGTCCTCAGTTCTGAGTATTCGGGGGAGGGTAGTCGAAAATGACATAAAGCCAATGATTAATCCTATAAATTTACCTTGACTCAATCAAACAATTCCAAATCCAAGTATCGAAACTAGGCCAAACAATACATCGAACGAATTGGGCCAGACTCTCCAGTTTATGGCCGCTCCTTTACAATACTAGTTGTGTTGTGGTTTTATTGAATTCGTTCGCGATTCGAATATAATCATTACAGTCCGGTACAAAGATCTGGTTCTAGATCATCGATTGGATCAAGCAGGGTAAACCATAGGATCTGCCGTTGGAACCTTAGAAGGAACGTTACTCCTACTTCTACCAGTGTACCTACCCTTGTAGGATCTTAACCTGTATATGATGCTTAGCCTATGCTTACAATGATTCTACTGGCTCTAATTCCATACATGGGATGGGAATGGATCTACTACCTTCACCTCTATTGTCTCTATTGTTAGATCTGCTACTAATGGTGTTGATGGTAGTGCTTCTGGAACTACTGACCCTCGTGTTGTTGGTGGTGGGACTGGATATGGACCTCACTTACGAAGGTAAGAATATCCATCCCTAGTTTTAGGCGCTGCTACTGTTGGTGCTACTGGTACAACAACAATTGCCATTGGTGGTGTTGGTGTTACTGTTGGGTCTACTGCTTCAGCGGCATCAACAACTCCATCGAATGACTCTACTGGATCATCCATCGGCTTCAACGGTTGCTTCAACTGGATCAACCGAAGCTACTTGCTCTAATGTTACTGAAGCTGCACACTTAATATAGTCTCTTTAAACCCCCTATTACTATATTATATTGCCTGCCCCTTCCTAGTGGGTCTGAATCTACTACAGCCAATTGTTGCTTACTCATCTCTGCCTCTGATGCTAATGAATCGGGAACTACCTCTGCAACTAGAGCTGGAAGTGGTGCTGGTTGTAATACAACTAGCTTGGATGGCTAGCTTTCAAACAACCTATTTAGTCGCCTTTACCTTTGCCTATGCTGCTGGAAGAAGGCCTACTTCTATTGGTTCTTAGTCAATTGGGTATGGAATGGATCCAACTGATTATGGGACTGAATCCATCTCTGCGACATTCATAAGAGATCGAGATTGAAATCCATAACCGGGGAATGATCCAATAAGTAGAGTTCTCGGATATGCACTTTTAATTACTTATTATGATGCAACAAAAAAGGTAGCATAGCTAGGACTAGTATATGCGCCAATCAGAAGCAGAGTAACTAAAAAGACCTACCACCAAGTACTATATTGCACCTAGATTGTCAAGCCTTTAAGGAAGGGCGTCGTTCGTCAGTGTTTCACTATTGCTCTATATTGGGATTACGCTTGAACCAGACTGTTTAGCGTTGGGAATCACATGTTATGTGGGGCTACCAACCAGGTACATATGACCACTAGCACTACTTGTATTGAGTCATGTCCTGGCCCACAATGACCATTTTGACCGAACCTACCATCTATAAATTGATCAATGCTACCAAAAGAAGAACCTACTAAAATAGTTAAGCATCATGCCATGCCTTGAATAAATTCTCCCTAGCCCAAGCTTACTGAGTAGGCTCATCAGGTACCACCTATGCAGAAGGAGGCAATTGATTAAGATCCAAATCCAGTCCTAGCCGCAAAGATTGTGGAGGAGGCAGGTGCTTATTACATGTTGCATACACACAGAAAGTTGCTAAATGGAACGCTATAAATAAGAATGCATAAAAAGTAGTAGTTTGAATGACTCAAAAGTGCCCCAAACCATTATTTCTGTGAGGGTCAAGTCTATAAGTGAAGTCCCCTGCAGCGAAGCTAGGTAAGTAGTGCGTGCATGTGCTAAAACATAGAGGTTTCACCAGAGGGGGAGTATACGCCCTTTTGAGTTTGGGGTTGATCGCTTAAGGAGAATCTTCAGCTGGGAAAACAGTGCAAAAAGAATATTGATCAAATTGATAGGGGGCATAAGGTCGAGAGTATGTAGGATATATAGGGAATCTAAACTGGTTAGGTGGGGCTTTATAATGGAGTTCCGATAGTTGCCCATACCGAGGTGCTGCAGAGACTTTGGATTGGTTGGATTGAGTACTACCCGGATCGCTCGGATCGCTGGATGGGATAGAGAAAAAGAAGATACAAGCACCTGGATTCCCTGCCTTATAGGAGAACCCTGATGTAGGTCACTGGGTGGGGTTGGTTGTTTACTGCGGAGCCCGAACCCGCCTTAGAAGATATGGTCCAGCGAGTTGTATCCTTGTCGTCTTTCCGTGTACCGAACGAGCCCTAGAACCGTATTCTTGTATGTGTATCGATCTACCCCTAGAAGCAAGGAAGGAATGAGCCCTAGAAGAGTTGTATACTTGGACGTCCGTGCACTTAATCCCTTTGGGAGAGATTCAATTGCTATAGGAAGGTTCTTTCTATTATGCGTGCTTGGTCTTGCTGGCCGCGATTTCTTAGTTAGCGACTGGAAAATTTAGGAAGAAAGGGTGGCGTCGCCTCATCAAAGAAAGTGTCGAACCTATTCATACATAAGGAAAGCGAAGAGTACCTTCTGAAGTTCTCAGACATTTATATTAAACAACATTTGATTCTGGGAGATTTTCTGAGAGCAACCTCTTCTTCTTTCTTTGAACCTTCTTTTCCCTTTTGCAGAACTTCATCCTTCTCATGCTCATAGATCTGTTCCTAAGCTAAGCCCTTCAGTCTCTTTTTCCTCATCCCTCGAGCTCTTTCTGCAGCCCTTCCTTTTTGTCTGGTTTGTTCTTTAACTTAGTCTCCATTCTTTTCAAAAGAGAAAGAAGAGAGAGTGAAAGCTATTGTCTTAAGCTTTAGCATAAGAACTACTAGGTGTTTCCCATAAGCTATAACTACTTGCCATTAGTCCAACTACTAGTAGCCAGCTTTTATAGTAAGTTCCATGGAACTTAATAGAGATTATCCTAGTCCATGTATTAATTAGGAAGAAGTTTCATGTACACATTATACTCTCCTTTCTTTATACCTACCACACACATCCTTAAAGCATTTCCTATCTATTTGCCAGGCCTTGATTCCTTCATAATGAGTAGACCCCTTTGGTGGAGAACCTCACAATGCCATGAACATGGGTGCTAGCTCCAATGCAATATCTCCATAGGTGTGAAATGATACCAAGCAAATGGGAACTCAATGAGTGATCAATCCATGCTCGACACACCCCTTAAGAGAAGGGATGGTTGGGTAAATTGGACTTCATAAACAGGTTTTAATAAGAAAGGTGGTCAAAAAGCTCATTGTCAAGAGGTGGTCGATTTGGTACAGAAAGGTGGAAGCGACGATAGGAGCTTGCTCTCCCCCAAAAAAAACACTCAAAACATTTTTTGGGCCAAGGATTCCATTTCATTATTATTTAAAAAGGCTCTAATACTCAAGTGTGTAGGTAGCAAGTTCTAACTTTTAAGAGATCCATACATGTTTTGAATTAGTCAATCTCTTCTGTAACTTAAAACTGCATAGGTATATCAGTGTTTAAATTTGAAGAATTGCACAAATATAAGTTTTTGAATTTGAAGAACCGGACTGTATATATAGATCAGATTGCGGAAAGAAATTTATCTCATCTTTACATCGTTAAATTGACGATTTGGCAATTCCAACACATTATATTATGAATTTATGGCTCTAATATCACAGACATTGCCAATTGAAATATTGTATTCTTCGATCTGTTGCGTCTTCATTCTCTTGTTGAAAGGATGCATAAAAGTACTTAGCAGATTCAACTTAATTATAAATGGTGGTGTCTGTGCTGGCTTTGACATGATGTTTTCTTTCTGCAAGTTCATTTTCACAGGAAATATTGGTCACAAACTATAATGCCCAATTATTTTTCACAAACTCTGTTGAAGGACAACGTTCACAGCTAAACCATCGGAAAATAACTTGAGAGCTGTATATGTACCAACCAAAACTCAAGTTCATAATAGACCATAGTGAGAACACCACTGCATATGAATGAAAGGTTGAATTACTTTAGGCTCTATATACATTTTCAATAATTGAAAATGCATGTTGCTTGAATTGCAAAAGGTAACTTTTTCCTCACATTTTAATACCCTTACATAACTTTATTTTATTCAAATTCTTAATGCCATCTGGAGTTAGCCTAGATTAGTCTAAGTTGTCTGCTATGACACTTAGGGGGTGGGAAGTACAATGGCAAAGAAGACGTTTCACCTTCTTTAACTCGTAATTAACTACAAAATAAATTCATATAGTTTTATACAACATGGATACCAGTTATGTAATGTAATGTCACAAGACAAGATGCAACTATGGGGATTTTAACGTGTATTTGCAAACATTCTCTACAACGTTTTACAGTACCCTTTATATCTTATCCTTTAGTCTACCGCATGCTTATAAGAGCAGCAACAGATGCTCACTTAGCTTCTGCACTTCATGTCTTTAGCATTCTTTCAAGCTGTTGCAATTTTCATCACGTTTAAATATTTGTCCCATTACCAACACAGGACTCTTTCCAAACAAGTCCTTCTGTTAGTGTATATACCAATTTGTTATCTAGTTTGCATCAGCATAAACAAGATTCCTGTGTGATCATTTATAACAGAGACGGACAAATCTAATATGATATCCTTCATGGTAGAAATATAGTGGTTCACACAGGTATAAAATGGAAAATATCCTCATGACCATTATTTGTCATAGCTTCATAGAAATCATCGAGCTTATAAGATGCTTGAACAGCTTTAGCAACAAACCCATAGAGAGTGCAAGTTGTCACAAACTCCAAGATTGAGTGTTCACAATATGGAATTTATGCAACTTATGTTGAATTCATAAACGTTATGCAACATTCTCCTATTAAATAAATAACGTTAATAATGATGCAATTGTATTTCCAGATATATAAAATCAGTGCAGGACAAACACCGTGCCAACCTGTTGTTTGTTGTCTGTTCGAGTTAAACCTCAGGAGATTAAAGACAACTGCAGAAAATAAAGACATCAGACACCAAAAATTAAATTCCTAGAGCGACCCATTCAAGGTCCAAAAAGCCTCCAATTGTGAATTTTGAATGTCGCAAGGCACAGTTTGAAGGCCTCCACAACAGGCATGCAACCAGTTGCTGCTGCAGGAACTGTAGCTCCCGGTCCAACAGTTGCAGCACTCTCACTCAGTGCACTGAAAACAAGAGCCAAATGTTAAAAACAATCCACAAGAATTTGCCATGAATTAAAACTGATGTTAATGAACTGACATCATAGACATGAACCAGGTAATCAACTCCTGCTTACTGTCTGCTACATGTAACACGTAATATTCATTAATTGAGTTGCTTTCAATGTTTCTGCAACATCAGGAAACTGAAAAGGGAAAGAGAGGAACCTTGGAATCAGTTGAAGTTGCAGGTATCTTATTATATCTTTGTATACATATTTCGTGACCATAAATACATTTAATTAGGATAGTTTTAACAAAAATCATCAGAGAACTAATTCCCAGCGAATACAAGCACATCCAGACTAGTTGAATAACTATTGATCAATATGACTATGTACTTTAGCACATGTAGACTCACAAAATGCACCCAGGTGATCAATATGACCATGTTTTCCAGAAGAACATCTTTATATGCATTGCATACTACGTTTTTGAAGTTAACTCCCAAGCTGACTTGTGTCAAGAGCCAAATGTGCAACATGTATAATCATCACTGTCCAGTAGCAGTTACGACTCTTCTAAGTTCTAAACATCACCACTCAACCCAACCGCTGCAAAAACAAAATGGTTAGTGAGTATCATTTGAATTCTGTTTTATTTGTCGAGAACTCAAAATTTCATTATATTGTTCCAACAACATGTCGAAAAAGCTTCTGCCTGTAACAATAATTATAAAATATAAAATCCCCAAGTGTTGGTGAGGTAAATCCCCTCTGCGGACAGAGGTGATCCCACTAGCCCTAGAGTGGGTCTAGCCACAAACGAGACAAGCTATAACATTGATTCCTAGTTAACGAATGGACGGAGATTCGATAGATGACTTACCGGAGGTCCTACGCTATTGTTGTCATCGGAAAGAGTGGCTGCCTCTCGCTCTTGGTTTGACAGATCACGATTCGCTCGTTTTCACGCTCGGATACCTGCACACACACAAGAAACAACGACGATATACAACATACTATTTCACATTCGTAACTATCAGTCAGTCGAAGAAGACTAAACCAATTGCATTAAATAAACATAACACAATGATGGAACCAACACCATAGTCGAGTATATTAATGAAAGAAAGGAAGAGTACAACCAAGCTTCGACGTTGCGGTCTCTTCCAACAGGGTTCCAGCGGAGCGCATCTCACAAAGGCTCGTCGGGAATTCGGACGAGGCTCTCTCTACGGAATTCTCCTTGGTTCTACCTTCTCTATAGCAATTACTCAGCTATAGTATCTCTTCTCCAAGTTCAGCGACTTGGCTATATGTTTAGCTAGCTTTCATAAAGGGAGAAGGCCTGTTTATATAGAGGAAGAGGGAGAGGTTAGGATCCCTATAATCATAGAAGGGAGTCCTATCTTCAAAACGTGTTCCATGGGAGGTAAAAAACCACTACCTAAAGGGAGAGATCCGTGGCTCATCAACTTTAACCACTTCTAATGAGTCATCCCTGAGGTAGTTAGAAGGAAACTTCCACCTCTATTTGTTAAAAAACATTCCTAAAACAGATGGCGCGGGCAATACACAAAGACAGAGCGCCAGGTGGCGCGGGCCCTAGTGCAAATTTACCACATTGGAGCGAGGGGTGAACTGGCTACCCACGCCAAGGCCAAAACATAGGTTTTTGTGTGCTTTTTGAGGAAATGTTCAACAGGAGAAATGATGTCCTTATGCAGAAGGATGCAAAGGTGTTTGCAGAGTATGACACCGCTCACAGGTCACGGGAAAGACCCTCCAATACGCAGGGCGAGGGATTGCAAGGACGGTGACAAAATGTTGTGTAACACCAAGTGTTAACTCAATTGGTAGATGCTCTTGTGCTAAAGCCCATAGAGGTCTTGGGAGCGAATCCCATCTAGACATTTGGGGTTTGTTATGAAACAAGCCCTCACTTCTTGATATAAAATCCTAAAAAGCTCAAACAAGGATTAGGTGAAACTAAGAGGAAGGTCAATATCACCTCACCAACCCTCTTTTACACATTAGGCCAGCGCTCCTCTAGCTCAAGGGGTCCTTCATTATAATAGGATCGCTAGAACTTATACAAGGATGTCCAAGGTGAAATGAAGAAATGGCTCTAGCAAAATAGTCTTTTAGGAGTTGAGTAGTCAAAGCGGATGGAAGGACTGGATCCTAGTGTCTTATCATTGGGTATATGTGTTGATTTTTGTGTAGCATCGAGAGGTATTCCCGCATGCCAAGAGGTCTCCAAGTCAGACTAAAAAAATTAAAATAAAATGTATTTATTGGGGCATCAAGTCAGCCCAAGAAGATAAGTTAGCCCAGCCATGAAAGGGTGTGTCCCTCAGGCAAATTCACCCCCATTCGACTCGTATATATACATGATGTAAAACTCCATTTTTTTATCATCATCCATCAACAACTTCTCTCTTGTAGAGCAGCCGCACATGTGACAGAAAGAGGTCAAGTTGACTAGAATTTGACCAAGTAATCTGATTGAACGTTGACCAGAGCTGACCATTGACTAGAATTGACTGCAGCATGGATTTGACAGCATGAGTAGATGGCAGTTGACCACAGGGCCACAAGGCCAAAGTTTGACGGCAGGCTGGTTGTTTGACCAGTGTTGACTTCTGTATATTTTGGTTGGTTTGACCAGCATTGTCTTGCTGGAATTTGACCAGGTTTGACTGGTATTTTGACTTGGGTTTTTGACACAGATTTCTAGACAAATTGGATTTGTAAAACTTGCTGAAGAAGAATTTCTCCTAGAAGAAAAGTTGCTAGGTTTTCTCCCAAGTTCGGGTTTCAAGGTAAAATTGTTGTCTCTATTGTCTTCCTCTAATCTTCACTGTTTCTGCTACATTTACTGATGAAATTTTCTAAAGTGTAATTGCTCAATGATATCAGTGGCATAAGAATACTATATGGAAATCATTAGGAAATAATCATCTCGCAGAAAAATTGTATTCTATTGTGCACCTTGTAGAAAAAATTCAACAATATAGGGCCAAGTCAAGGTTCATAGAAGGGCAGGAGAGCAAGCCTAAAGTTCAAAAGAGGGTTGGTATGGTAGGCAAACAATGAAACAGTAACAAGGTCTTGGAGGCATTCCTAGGTCAAGGGTCTGAGTCTTGGTCTTGATACTTGTCATTTGAAGATCTATAAGAAAAATTCCGTATGGGCTTTCCTCTCCAAGAGAGAGAGGTGTTACACAGCAATTTGTCACCGTCCCTGCAATTCCCCGTCCCGCACATTGGAGGGCTTATTCCGTGACCTGTGAGCAGTGACATGATCTGAAAACACTTTCATGACATTCCCCTAGACATGAACTTTCATTCCCCTAAAGACAACTCCTTGTGAAAAACCCTAAAAATAGCCTTTTTATCCTTGGCGCGACTGCTCAGTGTCATACCCGCGCTAATTGGGGAAATCCTCCAAAGAGGGTGCGCCAACTGGCGCACTGTCCCAGTGTTGTACCCGCGCCAGGCTTAATAAGAAGTGTTTTTTAAAAATAAATGGCGGAAGATTGACTCCAACAAACTCCTGAACTGGACTCTAAATCGAGTTGGGACGTTTGGCTCCGGTTCTCCATGTAGAGGAAGTAGTTTTCCACCTCTCATGGAAGCTTCCTTGAGGATAGGGCCAATCCCATGATTGTAGGGATCCCAACTCCCCTTCCACCATCTATATAAGCTTGTCATTTCCCTTTGCAAGCTAATCTCCAAGAGCCTTCATAGCCTAAAGAATGCTGCAAGAGCTTTGATAGTCCTCATAGTGCCAAATCAATAGCAAGGAGATTGACGATCGAAGAGAGAGGCTTGTCCCCATTCCCGACAAGCTTTACCGAGACGTATTTCGCTGACGACCCACCAAAGGAAGGTTCAGCGTCAGAGCCAGGTTGTATTTTCCTTTGTACGAATTAATGATAAGCGACTATTGGTTATGGTTCCACTCGTATTGTTCATTATGATCATGATTTGTGTCTTCTTTGACTGATACATAATTGCATATATATCGGGTTTTACGCTTGTGTTTGTCGTGTTTCTTGTGTGTGCAGGTGTTCGATCGCAGCGAGCGATAGGATTGTGATTTGCTGGAGCAAGGAAACGAGAACGCCATCTTCTCTACAAACAACAGCGTTGGACTTCAGGTAGGCCTTCATCGCAAGTTGGTCTATTGCAATTAGGAACTTGCACCTTAGCGTGATACAATTTTTGCTAGACCCGATCTGGGCTAGTAGGGATCGCCTCTGTCCGCAGAGGGGATTTACCTCTACAACAAGAGGTTTTGCCCTGGCTCAAGGAGCCTAATTTTTGTGTCTCTTGTATTTTGATAATTGACTTGATGAAAGACTAAATAAGCTAAGAAAAAAAAACATAAGTAAATCAAGTAAGCTCACAAGTAATTATCAAGAAGAGAATTTGTATTAATCACCGGCCCTCCAAATTCTCAACATGGTATCAAAGCTAAGGTGCTAAACACAAGGGCTACTTGACAAGAAGACACTCCAGGAAGCGAAGATCAAAGTTTGCGTTGAAAACTCAAATCAGTTTACGAGGAAGACTCTCAAGCTCTCTCATTCAAAGAATCAACTCATTCAAGAAAATAATGTTTGTCATCAAATATTTACATTCAAGACATTGTTGGAAGAAACATCATCTTTTGAAGATATCCTTCATCATCAAGGAAGCTACAAGTCACTCTACTCAAGTAAGTATCTATGACCTTACTTAAATCTGTCAAGGTGACTTATTGTAAAGGAAGCAACAAAATTGTTTGGATCATCAAACTTTAGTGCTTGGAAGAAGAGGACAGATTTGAATCTAATTGAAGATGAGGTTATGGACTACATCAAAGGATCTACAATTCAACCCTCAAAAGAAGATGCTCCAGCTCATGCCAAGTACATGAAGGGAAAAATCATAGCCCAAAGGATTCTCATAGAATCCATTAAGACTCACTCATTCCCTATGTATCAAAACTAAAGTCTGCAAAAGAAATATATGAGAAACAAGTAGAGCTATTCTCTGTGAGTACTGCAGGAGAAGAAGGAACCACTTCATACTTTATGAGGATTTCTGAAATAAGAGATCAACTGCAGGAACTGGGAGAAGTAATGTCTAACATTGAGATGACCACAGTGGTGCTAAATGCTCTACCAGAAGAATGGGGAAACTTCACTTCAAGTTTATACGGGAAGAAAGAAGCCACACCATTCCATAATTTTATGGTCTCTATGTAAAATAGAGGAAACAAGATTGAAAGCCAAAGCTGATACAGGATCATGTGAAGGGAATCAAGCCCTTGCAGCCATATCTAGGAGGAAAGGAAAATTCGAAAATTTTTGTCCTCAAAATAAAAAAAGAAATATGGACAAAGTACAATGCTTTGGATGTAATGAACTTGGGCATTATAAAAGAGATTGTCCTAAATCTGGAAAGGTCAAGAGGAAAAAGGAAGAAGCCCATGTCACAGATATGAGGGAAGAACCTGATGCAAAGAAATCTAAGAAATAATAAGCGAGATACCTCTATTATGATTGAGATCATCTTCCTCTTTAAGTGATTTCTGTTGGTTGTAAAATAGTATGATAGGAAGCAATGTATATTAATAGCATCATGATAGAAGCATGGTATGAGCTCTTGGTGAATCAACTCCCAGAAAACCTCACTGATAACAATACTGATGGAAGGCAGTCATCAAGATCAAGGGTCATCATGAAAACAGGTGCTGACATTTTCTAATGGAATTCTCTATGAATTCACTGATTAGAAAGAATGTAGAAAAGTTTCATCAGAGAATTCTATGCTACAAAATTCTGGAAGTGACGACATATTGATAAAGCAGGTCAAGGGAGTGAAGTTCTTCATTCTAGCAAAATTGCTACAGGATGACTCAAAGGAAAAAGGTATGAGGTATATACATTTATAAGCTGACACTGGATGCTGTGAAGTCATGTCATATGGTTGCAGGTAATGGACTTCTATATTTACAAGTATGATCTAAGGAGGAGGATCTCTCACGGTGCACTGACAGATGAAATCAACATAATATATCCTCATATGAAATATGAGATGGTTGTATATGAACAAGGATCTGGAAATTGGAAGTTCCTGGGAATAAAGATGTGCAGATTGGAAGAGATCATGAAGTGCAACCATGTCAAGAGGCAATTATCATCCGGAAGCCAAGAAGATGTGACTAGAATATCTCCTTGGAGGATATGTAGACTCTGATAGAAGTTTGCTAAAGAAGAAGACCCTTGAAAAGTCACAAGACATATCATTAGGAGATGTGTCAATCTGAATAGAGGATGTCGATGCCTATAGGAAGATGTCATGGTGAAATATCATCACTGAGCTACCTTTTGTTTTTAAAAGTTCATATATATATGTTTATTTGAATGAATTTGTGCAGGGCTGCTAATCATGTGAAAGGATGTAAGATCCTTGGAGATGATTTGAAAGAAAGCAGCATGGCATAAAAGGTGGACCAGATAAGAAAGACTGATGAATCACTTTCTGGTAGATGACATGACTAATGAATGAAAGTGATGGGTGATCTGTGCCCTATGGAGCTAAAGTTGAAGATTCCTCAATATCTAAATCCATGACATCGAGGGCAGGATTTTTTCATGAGCAGTTGGGTGTCTCACCATTGCTATTGTGGGTCCCTGGTTAAGAGGGAGCCTGGCGGTAAGTTTCTTACTTGGAAGAAACTTGGTAATTCCTAAGAATGAGCCTAGGTACATACCTTGTATAGGAATGAGTACATTCCCTTGTGGAATAGGTCCTCCCTGGCTAAGAGGGAGAGATAGACACACCATTATGATCTTCAACTGGGAAGACAGAATGGAGGATTGGGTAATCATCTAGCATCCAATACTCTTTGAGAATGAGATAGGGCATTCAAGATAAAATTAGTCGTGGACCGATATTCTTTGAGGGCTAGCTACCCAAGAGAAGAATAGTACAAGAAGGTCATACTTTGTGAACACATGGGTGGCGTATGTACCTTGGAGAGACAATGACTATGGTGTCTATAAGTCATGTGTCTCGCCAGCATTGTAGACCATTGTATCGTTGAGAGATGGGGTTGTTATTCAAGGCCTTGCACTAGGGCAATGCTGTTTGATATGATGCTATACAAATGTGATTATCAATCCGATTCTTCTAATGAGATTATTCAATTTGAAAGTGACCATGTACTTTTATGAATACTGCCCTAGTTAAGAGAGAGTGTTGAAAAGTGTAACTAGGATCGTTCTTCATACTGACTATGTAATTATGTATTTATGTAAAGAAGAAGACAAGGATAATAAAATGTATTTTTGTTGCACTTGCTTCATGAGTTTCATGAGCAAGATTTTTATTATAGGTCAATAGACTTCTTCTTGATGTCTATTAGGATTTGTCTTCTGGTTATAAGTGTAATTAAGAGTCATGTACATGAAGTGTCTAGTTTGAAGAATGTACTCCAAGACCTTGTGGAAGAATGGCTCATAACAACCCTCATGACAATCATCCTTAACGTTGGAATATATAGTCATGTCGGCCTATATATTGTGTTAAAGTCGGCCTATATGATAGTTGAATGGTTGGCCTAATAACAAAGAAGGAACCTCTATATATACTCCTTTCAGTGGCTCATTTGGGACAGGAATTTTCGGATAGCTCTGAAGTGAGACAGAAGAAAATTGCGGATTTTCCTAAGGCATTACAGAGGTTTAATGCGGACTTGAGATCAGAAAGAAAGTGTGGGTATGATACACAGAAATTGTGGATAACTTTGTGAATTTACAACGTGATAAAGTCTGGCATAAATGTGAAGTTGTAAGGCAGTGTTCAAGCATTGAAAGATGTGGATTTGTTAGCAGAAGGTTTGCGGATTGCTCTGATATAAACAGTGTGGATAAGTTTTGAAAAGAAGAGTGTGTATCACAATATAGAAGTTGTGGATTAGGTCTAAAATTCATATGATATATTATGATATGTATTGTGTATCTAAAGTCTGATGTGATGTGTATCTGATTTAAGAGTGTGAGAATAAAAGGAAGGTAAATCTTTGATCTACCTTCCTATCTTCAGTACACAAAAGAAAGGAATATATCTCAAGTGAGTATGAAGCAAGAAGAAATGTTTTGGCAACCGAAGACTAAATCAAGGAAGATAGAATTAGAGACCGAGTTCTCTAGTGATAGTGCAGGTCAGCGCAAGTTGGTGTAGAAAAGAAGGATCAACATTGTAGGCAGACAATGAAGCAGTAACAAAGTCTTGGAGGCATTCCTAGGTCAAGGGTCTAAGTCTTGGTCATGGTATTTGTCATTTGAAGATCTATAAGAAGAATTCCTTATGGGTTTTCCTCTCCAAGAGGGAGAGGTTTTGCCTTGGCTCAAGGAGCCTAATTTTTGTGTCTCTTGTATTTTGATAATTGACTTGATAAAAGACTGTTAAATTTGGACAACTAGGTCCAAACTCCATGTTGTAATGCTCAGATTAAGAAGCTAATATTTTTGTTGGAATCCTCTTTCAGAGAGGTGTAAAATCCATATATAATATGTCTTAATCCGATGAGCAGAACATATATTTTGAATTTAATATTCTTAATAAATTATATGTGCAGGTCGGCCTTAAGGTTGCACGCCCCCAACAGATGTGTCACACGCCCCAATGATGGATATAAATACAGGAAAAGTTGGAGAGCATTTGATCATCATCACAACACACATCTTCCTCTCTCATCCAAAATAGTACGAGCTACCTGGAGGACGAGTTTCATCCACACGTGGGAAGGAAAAGGAGGACAGACCGTACAGCTGAGCTGAAGTACGATTTTCTGCTGCTAGGGTTTCGCAGAAAGTTTGACCAGCGTTGACTTTGGTCAACGCATGGTCCAATCAAGCTGAAAACTTGTGGAAGGTTCGATTTTTGAAGGCCGTACTACTTGGCACAAAAATCGAGGTCAAAGGTTTGACCGTTTTGCTGCTGCGTTGACTTTTAGCTTGCTGCCTTGCATTGACTTTTTCAGGACAGCGTTGACTTTTGTAGAGTTGACTTGGGTTGACTCATTTGCTGATTGGAGGACTGTTGTGACACATGCTGGGCTGGCTGACCAAGGAGACTTTGCTGGTTGAAGCATCCTGTTGACCGCCGAAACGAACACACACATTTTTCCTGTTTCTGATTTGTCTTCTGTAAGATCTACTTATATGTTCTATCTGCATTTTGCTTAACTATTTGTATGATTGCTGTGAGAAAAGTAAAATTGCTCCTAGCATAGAACATCTACAAAACTTTACAAAGACTAAATAAGCTAAGAAGAAAAGACATAAGTAAATCAGGTAAGCTCACAAGTAATTATCAAGAAGAAAATTTGTATTAATCATCGGCCCTCCAAATTCTCAACACAAACCACTATAAATAATTGAGCATTCGACCTATTGAGAGATCATTCATTGATGGAATTCGATCTGCAACTCACAAAGTGAAGAAAAGAATGCGAAGAACTAAAAAGAAGGAAAATCATAAGTGAAGAAGAGAAGACACTTATCTAATAAAAAATAAGTCGAAATGTCTATCACATTCTGTCACACGTGTGAGGGAACTGAAGCATTATAGGGCCGAAGGTGCTGGATGGAGACAATAAACCGAAAATTGCAGAAGTAGAAGAGATGGTCGAGACCCTAGTTGACATGATTTTAGATGTTTTCCTTGACTTGATTTTGGAAGTTTGACTTGTCTTCATGGGAGGTTGGCTTGGTGGATTGGAGGAGGTCATTTGTCTTGGTCTTGGGTGTTGGTTGTCTCATTTGATTTGATTCTTGAAGAAGAGAAGTTTGGGGGTTTTCCTCTAGAAGAGGGGTTTTGCACTGGCTGAGAGCCTACATCTTATGTCCTTGATCTTCACGTTTATGGTTTTGATAGTTGCTTGATGATAAGAAGTTAAAGAAGACATAAAGAAGTTAATAAGAATTCAAGAACATCACAAGTAATTGTCAAAGATAAGAAAATATTTCTGCCTTTATGATTTTCTAACATGGCATTAGAGCTAAGGTGAAGTAGAAGGGAAAAATAAGCTTGAAGATCTTTGACTCTCATCATCTACTTGGCGTTGACTCTCATATCTCAAAATCAATTTGATAGATCTTGACTAGATGTGACAGCTTCTGAAACACAATGTGAATTCTATAGACCACAGTGGAGAGTATAAGATATTGTGATGACAGAAATTGATAAATAACAGAGATGCGAGGTGCACTAGTTATTACAAATACAAGAATGTGAAGTAATTTGACAGTAAACATGATTGTAACCTTACCTTGCATGGGTGACAAGAATACATATATATTTAGGAAGTCTCTACAACAATTAGACTGAATTTGCAGAGAAAGGAAAGATGGCTGAATCACTAAAAGCAGTTACAACAAAGAAGGTTTAATACAGTTCTGAGCATAACAAGTAATCCGAAGATGAGAATATACTACAATATACTATTGCAAATCAATACATAGCTCTGTAACAATCTTTTCTATACAATATGTAATGTGAGTCAACTCTGAAAGATAGATCGAAGGTTTGGGCATTATGAAAAGACCTCCAAGTCATCTCAGTGACCTGAAGTTACAGTGTCGTGAAAAAGGTAACCGAATCCCAAAAGAAAAAGACTAAATCCGAAATAAATAAAGTCTAGAAAGCAAGGCAACTAAAGTTCACAAGAAAAACCTTATCAAGCAGATTGTATTCATATTGGTGAAGGAAGTATGCCTGATTAAAAGAAAATTTGGTACTAAGCTTGAAGGATTATGAAGTCACAATTAATCACCTTGTGTAGAAAATTCCTCTTGAGAAGATCTTGTTGAAAGTTGCAATACCCTTAAAAAGGAAGCTCTTGACGTCGACATCATGAAGAAACCATTGCAGCAGAATGATCATGAAGGACTAAGGTAAGCAGTCCTTGAGGTAAGTATAATTGTTTTTATCCATATAATTGTCTAATTCTTGTTGAAAAATCAATGCAAGTAGATTAGGGTTTGATTCCTCTTTCCTGATAATTACTTGTGAATTATGTTGGCTTCTTTAATTCTTTATTAGATTATCTTTCATCAAGCATTTACCAAATTATTTGACATCGACATCATGAAGAAACCATTGCAACAGAATGATCATGAAGGACTAAGGTAAGCAGTCCTTGAGGTAAGTATAATTGTTTTTATCCATATAATTGTCTAATTCTTGTTGAAAAATCAATGCAAGTAGATTAGGGTTTGATTCCTCTTTCCTGATAATTACTTGTGAATTATGTTGGCTTCTTTAATTCTTTATTAGATTATCTTTCATCAAGCATTTACCAAATTATTTGTGTATGAAGATCACAAAAACGCAAGACACAAGATGTAGGCACTATGTCAGGGAAAAACCCCTCTCTAGGGGAAAACCTAGTCAAAATTCTCTTCCTTCAATAGTTTTCTTTGAGACTCTTCACCCTAGACATAGACCAAACCTTTCCTCCACACCAAGTCAGCCTTTCCAAATATTCAACCCAATAGCAGCAACAACTTGTCCCCAACAACTTCGACTACGCAGCGACTTACGGCATCAGGCAACAACTGGCAGCAACAACACAAAAAGACTTCGATCTTCCAAACTAGGGAACGAGAGAGAGAGAGAGAGAGAAAGTAGCACCAAAACTTCGACTTTCTTCTTCTCTTTGACCTTGACCCAACTCACACTCCTTTTGGCTTCCTTGACTCATTTTGCACTATTTATGGCTTCCTTAGAGATATCAAACTTGCGTGAGATGAGATGCTCCAAATGAATTCGATTTGCTTCTATTTATAGGCTCCAGGTGAGGTCGAATTGGTCTCCTTTAGGCCGACTTGATCTCCTTTAGGCTGACTTGGTGTGGAGGTGACATAAATCATATTTGACTCAATAATAAACATTTTTACATGATTCAAAAGCCCAAGAAGAGTCTCTTTAAATGTACAATGACTCTTTTCACTAAATATTAATCCTAGGAGTCCACAATGGGGACTTTGACTAATATAATGATGACCCAAGCATTAAACCCATGCTTTAATAAGTCATTGTTACAATAATAAAAAATGTTTTCTTTATTCTTTTGACAAGTACACTACATAGTGGCTCAAATACATTTTATGAAGACCAAACCTAGTTACATTCTTCAACAATTCTTACTTGAGTAGGGTTTTGAAATCTCATTTTTTGGTTCTAGGGTTTGTAATGTTGGAAGTTGTCGGCATTTAAGTTTTTGTAAACCCTAGTTGAGAAACGCTACTCTATTTCATTTTGTTCCCTCATAGAAACCCTAGCTTTTAGGTATGTAGGTAGTCTAGGGAGAAATTGGAAACCCTAGTTAAGTATAGAATTGGATCTTAGGGTTTTCATCTGATATCCCTAGTTTGTAATCATACTCTTGTATATTTTTGGTAGTACTTTTCAGTGAATATTGCAGGTACATAAAGAAATGAGGATGTTGATACTTCATGATGAGAGGGAGCCCTCAAAAGGGAGTTTCCAACTTCTCACAAAAGATAAGTATTATGTTTTATTTCATATATATATATATATATATAGCTTTATCCTTGTTGCTTGATTATTATCCTTTCTCTTCTATTTTCCTTGGAAGGACTAAGCTTGCAGGGATATTCTAAAGAATAAGGATTGTGACTAGATTTAGAGGGACTCTTCAAAGGGGGACTTGTAAGAAGCTTTGTTGCAGAGGGAGTCCTTCAATAGGAAACCCTACAAAGTTTTTGAAAGAAGCAACTCAAGGTATGTATGAAGTGTTGCAGTAGGTCTTCTTTATATAAGAAGGTATGATCTTTTTGTCATTAAAAGATTTTCTTTGTCTCTCATATCTAGGGCTTTGCTATAAAATCATAAAAAATTCTCATAGTGTTAGGGTGATTGATCTCCAAATTAAATCAACCCTCGCCTTACTATCTTTTGTTATTTTGATAGAACCCTAACTTTTAGTGTTCAATATAAAAATCCTAACCTTTTGATGTTTTGGGTTTGTTGATGAAACCCTAGCTTTTTAGGGTTTGATGAATTAGGATTTATGACAAAATAGTTAATCCTAGGAATGAAACCCTGTGTGTATATGCTTTTGTACATGTTTTAGTTGATTTGATATTAAATTTTTCATGCTTGTATCTAGGGTTTATGACAAAACCCTACTAGAGATTGTTATAAGATTCTTGGGTATGATAATGAAACCCTAGATGTAAAATTCTTTCACGATGATTGGAATCCTAACTTGATTTAAGGTGTAATTTTGATGATGGAATCTAGGGCTTGAAACAAAACCTAGCAAAGGTTGTTGTAAAAGTCTAAGCCATAAAAGGTGTAGCCCTTGTTGATTATTATAAACCTAACTAGGTTTAGGTTTTGAATATCTAAATTTTGATTCCTTATTCTAAGTTTTGATAACACTAGATGTTCCTTAAATTGGTAATGTTAACTTCAGGCTGTTGTACATCATATATATTTGTGCTTGGTTGTACTTGTTAATAAGATTTGGAGGTGCATAGTCTTCAAGATGTTGAAGATGTTTACTTGATGATGATGTTAAGCATGATGGAAAGAGAGAGCTATAAGAATCCCAATGGCATTGAAGTTTACATTGATAATTGATAGATGACCTTGTTACCATATGAAGATATATGTTCCTGAAAGAATGAAGTTTTTGGAAGGCCGAAGATCTCCGATAATATGATAATGCGAAGGAAAAAAAAGAGGGAGTTGTCCCCTAGTTGAGAAGAAGCTTGGATAAAGAAAAGTGAATCTTCTCCATAGTTGATAACATGATGTAAAGGCCATGAGGATATTTGAGATCGAAGAATAGCTAAAGCACTACAAATGCTTATTCATGATTGATGTAGTTGTGAGCAAGATTCAGATGGTTTGAAGAAGTGTTGAAGTTGAGTTTGGTGTTGTTGGATAGGTTAAAGAAGGAAGCTTTCGTCGAGATGTGTTTAAATTATGTGAACTAAGCAGCATCAAAATGGTTGAAGACCTCGGAGTTGTGGCTAGCATAACACATATATTGAAAGTATTAACATTAGTTGGGGTTATGAAGCTATTGGATGTTCTAATGGTTGAACAGGTAGCTGATAAGTACCATGAACTACCTGTATGATGGTACTTGGGAGGACATCTTGGCCGACGTTGATGATGTTTGGATCCCGGTGAGGGAGGGTATTATTGGTCTTGTGGAGCTCTGACCTTGTAGATGATACTTGGATCCCTGAGGGTTGGTGTCAGAGCATGGAGGCCTAGATGGTATCTATTGTAATGTCCCGTGTGCAGGTAGGGTCCACAGCCACGTGTCCGGGGTCTACGTAATGAGGGGTACTGCGCAAGGATCCCCAACCTCAGATGCTCTAGTGGGGTTTAAGACCCACCCTTAACACCCTGGGTTGCTGCCCTCACTAATAGGCCAATCTTTTGGTGTAGTGGTTCGACCTCTGATACCACTAAGGCCCAACCACTACACCGAAAGACTGGCCTAGTAGTGAGGGCAGCAACCCAGGGTGTTAAGGGTGGGTCTTAAACCCCACTAGAGCATCTGAGGGTAAGGACCCTTGCGCAGTACCCCTCATTATGCAGACCCCAGACACGTGGTTGTGGGCCCTACCTGCACACGGGACATTACAGCCCACCACGCTCCGTGAGTCTCGACCTCGAGACCTCGGCTCTAATACCACTAAGGCCCAACCACTACACCAAAAGTCTGGCCTGTTAGTGAGGGAGGCATCCCAGGGTGTTAAGGGTGGGGGTCGACCCACCAGAGCATCTGAGGGCGGGGACCCTTGTGCAGTACCCCTCATTACGCAGACCCCGGACACGTGGTTGTGGGCCCTACCTGCACACGGGACATTACATCTATATTGATACCAGGGTTGTAGTCTGATGGTACCTATAGTGGCATGTTGCCTTGATGATGCCTTAGTCCCTATTGGGAGGACACCTTGGCAGTAAGGGTATCCCTAAAAGTGTGTATGTTGTTGTACTCTTCTTAATAAAATTTCAAATTGAGGTTAGTCAACCTTGTACCCATTGAACAATTATGAATACCTCCCTAGTTAAGAGTGTGTGTTGGGAAATGTAACTAGTATAGGTCTTCATAATTGTATTTGAGTCATGATGTAATGTATTTGTCAAAAGAAAGAAAAAGGAAAATTTATTGTAAAAGGAATTATTTATCAGCATGGATTTCATGCTATATTTATTTTGTTTCTAGGTCAAATCACCCATTGAGTGCTTCTAGGGTTTGTGTCATGACTCATTGTCCATGTCATCTTCTCCTAGACGCTTCTTGGGCTCATAGTTTCAAAGAAAGAAAATTATTTTATGTAATTTGGTCATAAAATACTCCTCAACCAAATCAACCTGCCCTTCTCTTCATGTCGGCCTAATAGAGGAGCTTCAAAGTTCAAACCACTAAGCACTCAACCTATTGAGAGATCATTCATTGATGGAATTCGATCTGCAACTGACAAAGTGAAGAAAAGAGTGCGAAGAAATAAAAAGAAGGAAAACCATGAGTGAAGAAGAGGAGACACTTATCTAATAAAAAAGAAGCTGAAATGTTTGTCATATTTTGTCACACATGTGAGGGAACTGAAGTATTGCAAGGCTAAAGGTGCTGGATGAAGACAATAGACCGAAAATTGCAGAAGTAGAAAAGAGGGTCGAGACCCTAGTTGACATGATTTTAGATGTTTTCCTTGACTTTATTTTGGAAGTTTGACTTGTCTTCATGGAAGGTTGGCTTGGTGGATTGGAGGTCATTTGTCTTGCTCTTGGGTGGAATAACCTTACCTAATCAAAGCCCCAAAATTTTAACAGCTACAAATTTAAGCAGAAATTCATCAATTAATACTCAAACATCTACCTGGTTTCTGAGTTTGAAGTTGATCCCATGTTGTTGTAGCACCCAATTTGCTCCTGTTACCAAAAGACCAAAACCTCCCTGCAAAACTAGGCACAATCTCAGTACCCAGCTCCAAAATACTTTAAAATTGAAGCACTCTGGCCTTGTGCCCAAAAGCTTCAAGAACAATTAAGGCTTCCCTCTCTGTCTGTGGCTCTCTGTTGTAAATTCGTTCTCTATCTCTCTGAAAACAAACTCTAGAAATCTCCAGCTCATTCCTCTGGTTTCCCAGCTCTCAATCTCCCACAGTCAGAAAAATAGTACCCCTTCAATATCCCCTATGATTCCCTTATATGCCCAAAATTCACTGATACCGAGTCCTTCGGTTGTCAGCTACCTTTTAATGATATGATACATAGGTTGAGTCTATTCATTTAATTTAGTTAGAATTAACATTATTTTATTTAATTGGATTTTTAATTAATTTAATTTAATTTATTTATATTTTTAAATTATTTACCTTATTTAGGATTAAATAAATTATTTTATTTATTTTTAATCAATTAAATTGTAAATCAAATAAAATTACTTCATAATTCATTATATTTTATATTTTCTTTTGATTAAGGATTATCATACATATATATGTATATAATGGTGGTACACATATCAAGGACCCTACTCAATATATTTATTATATGTTGGTGAGTTAGGAATTTACTTCGATAAATGATTCATTAACCTACACTTAAACAGTTTCCAATATTAGCTAGTATGTATACTAGTGCAATACATGTGGTTCATGCATATTTAGCTATCATATGGATGTCCTGTATGCATTCTAATATTCACATTCTGTTTGTAATTGTAGGTGGATCATTACATTGGGTCTTGGTTGTCTCATTTGATTTGATTCTTGAAGAAGAGAAGAAGTTTATGGGTTTTCCCCTAGAAGAGGGGTTTTCGCCTCGCTGAGAGCCTACATCTTGTATCCTTGATCTTCATGTTTATGGTTTTGATAGTTGCTTGATGATAAGAAGTTAAAGAAGACATAAAGAAGTTAATAAGAATTCAAGAACATCACAACTAATTATCAAACATAAGAAAATCTTTCAACCTTTATGATTTTCTAACACATGGAAGGCTATCCTAATGATGGGAAAGATGGCAATTGAGGCTAAAGAACCCAAGCTACAAAGGCCCTTTCCTTCTTCAAGCTATAAAAGTTGTTCCAAATTGCAGAAATATGGTTAAGGACATTACTAGAGCAAATAACATCCAATACTTATAAAGACTATGATTTCCAAGAATGAAATGTATGAGCATTTAACCAAAGCAATGAGAAATAATGCATTCATAAACAAAAATCCAAAAATAACATAATGGAAAAATGGAGAGATCCGACCGAATTCTTACTCCATAAACATAGGTCAAGATATTTCAACAACAAGAGAAATATCGATAAAGATCTAAAAGATTTACCACCCACAAGAAAGTTGAGTTGATTTTTCAAACACATACAATAGATATTCAACTAAGTTCCAAGGGACTTCTTTCCAAATCCAACCATACATTAAATGGAGAAAGTAAACTCTTATATAGGTTTCAACTCTATCTCCTCAACAATGGAGCTTTTGTTTTCCTAGATCCATTAGTTCTGCACTTTAGGATAGTTGTCCTCTGACTAAAGGGGGGCTTCCTTCTAATACGATCACTAAAACTTGTGCAAGAAAGTCCAAGGTGAAACGAAGAGATGGTGCTAGCAAAACAACTTTTTATGAGTTTAGTAAATAAAGCGGATGGAACGACTAGAGACTAGTGCCTTATCATTGGGCATATGGGGCCAAATCAAGGTTTATAGAAGGTTATCGTAATGATGAAAAGGATGGAAATTAAGGTTGAAGCACTCAAGCTACAAATGCCCATTCCTTGTTGTCCCAAATTGCAAACTATGGCTAAGGACATTACTAGAGAAGATAACATCCAACCAGTGTTGCATGAAGTGAGGATGTTTTTTGGAAGGAAAGCATTGAAAGCGTGATTTTCCAAAAAAACTTCGGAAGCGTATACATATATCCAAAATACCAAATTCATTGTGGAAGATATGAAAACATGCATATTTGTACATAAATCAAGATATATATGTCATCCATTGTACATAATGATTAATTATTTGAGTATCAACCATCTAGATTCTAGCAATTACAAACATACATCAAATTTTTTAGAATATCACAAATAATAGAAGGTAGAAGAAAGTATCAAATTTTTAAGCATATAATAGAATGTAGACAATTAGAAGATAAAATCATAAAACCTTCAAATAACTTATCTAGCAAGTGAACAATTGTCAACATGAGTCATAACCAAATAATAATGTTTACAAAATAAGCCACCTGGCCACCACCAACTACACACTAAACTAGGAAGACTGAGAAGTTCAAATCACAACACTAAAGACTAACACTCTAATCTATCATATATGGAGTCTAGACTATGACAAAAGAAGTAGTGAACTGTGAATATATCTACTAATCTCTTCTCCTTACACCACAACCACTACGTGAGCCTCCACGTAGTGGTAGTGAAGAAGATGGTAGTCGTGGAAGTTGTGGAGCTAAAGACGTAGCCCCTACTGTTGTTGTTGAAGAATGGAACATGGGGATCATGGCATCGGATGGGGGTGTTGTCTCAAATCGATCATCGTCGTTCTAGATAAGAGCATCCTCCAATTTCTTTAAATGCAACACTCTATCCTCCTAATTGGCCTTTTCTAGATTTTTGTCCCAAAGTCTAAGGTCTTTATTATTCTTTGTCTCCTCACAGTAATGGGACAACAATCACAAGTTATAATGAACATAAACCAAGCTCTCTGCCTAATTTACATTTAACCTATTTCTTTTAATATTGTGGATGATACTATAGGTGCTCCAACACCTCTCTACAAAAGAAGTGTTTACCACCTGTGATAGCACTCGTAGTTCCAAAAATTGTAGAAGTGGAGTAGTACCTCCATGCATGTTCCACCACTCAAGAGAAGACAAATTCCTTCTCTCTAATTGCATGATTGGTCCCAAATGCCCAAGTGCCAAGGATATCTTTGCTCAATTGTTCCCATATCATGTCACACTCCTCATCAGGAACTAATTTATCCACTGCTTTATAACCAGCTAGAACCTCTGGATCTTGGTGTGGTTTTCACCAGATGTTTGTGTTGAAAGCCATGATGGATGTAAGAACATATTCTAAGGCATGCAATGGAATTTTTAACATTTCCCATCATTTTTCCATTTTTGAACTAATATAATTGTACAAGGTGATATCTCTAGGCTCAACGATGTCTTTAATCTTCCCCAACATACTATCCATCTGCTCATACACCTCCCCAATTATTGGTTGATCTAAATCTACAAACTTGATCGTGTAATAAATTGGTTTGATGAATTGCAAAACATATTTAACCTGTGACCAAATGTAACTATCAAGAACAGTGTCCTTGACTATATTACCAATATCTTTATCAATGTTCATCTCATCCCATGAATCACACATAACCATGGTAGTTAAGCTTGTCTCACCTTCACTAGGCGCCTAAAGGTGAGGTAATAGCTTGCAAATCTAGTTTTTGGAAGTTTAAGCCGCTGCAACTTGGAGTAAGTGCGATAAAAGTAGTTGACCCTTGTATGCATGTGACATATTTAATGAGTTGCTTCCCCCTCATGTATAGTTGATTAATCCATCCACGTTCTTTATGCATCACAATATCATGCATCAAAAAGTTTAATGTGTGCAACAAGCACCCAGACCAAAGGATGTGTGGATGAGTCCATTTAATGATTTTTCCTGCCCCCTTACAATTTGCTGCATTATCAACGATCACCTGAACCACATTATTAGGACGAACATCATTAATTGTTTTCAATAGGAGATCTACAATGTTTTGAGAAGATATTGTGGTGGAGGAGTCATGACTCGCAAGAAACATTGCACCACTAGTGGAAACATCAAGAACATTTATCAAATGTTGGTTTCTAACATTTGTCCAAACATTTGATATAATAGATACAGCACAATCTGTCCACTCATCTGTAAACTGTATCAAAGCTCTTTGAACCTTTGATTTTTCTTTATCTCATAACAAAGTTCTAGCTTTCTCATATTTGGGATTCTTGTATCCTTTTGGGGATTCATTGATGGCCTTAATCAAATCATGCTAGTAGGGAGAGAGAAACACATTGAATGGTATATCGCAAGTAGAAAGAAACTGGACCACTTTTGCATCAACATCATCCCTCCCACCAACATTTAGGAAATCTGTTACTGTTCTTCTATATTCAAAGGTTCCAAAAGTACCATGAGGAGATGGGCCAACAAATCTAGAGGTTGCACTTGATTCGGACTGAATTTTTTATTTCTTGCTTTTCTTTTGTGCAGTCTCTTCGATTTGGGATGTATTTCCTCCATCGTTCCATTGAAACATTAGGGCAAACTAATATCCCTATGGGACCCTTTTTGTCATCATAGTCCATTACCCCACAAAAATGCCTCCTCACATGGGTATATGAACCACTATAAGGTTTTCCTCCATGACAATCATGAGGGCACAAAAACTTGAAGTTCACCTTTTCCCCCTTCAAGTTTTGTCACATAATTCCACAAGGTTGTCAATGCAACGTTTCCCCCTTAAATTCCAATGCCCTCTTCATCCCCTTCCTCTTCAAACCCCTCCTCCTCATCATAGATTGGGGCTCTATGAGTACAACCACTATCCTCTTCTTCCACTTCTTCCCTTCTATGCCTACTCCCCACCAACACCATGAAAACCAAAAGTGGAACGATAATCCAAAAGAACACCATTTTACAATCTAGATGGACAACCTGCTACAAAATGAGCAAGAAGAAAGAATGTGAAAGAGCAGGAGAGGGAAGAGAAAAAATACAAACAAGAATGACAAGAAAATGATGGGGTTAACAAGGATTTGCACTTACATATTTAGCTCTTGTAGATGGCAGCCCTTCTTTACTCCTCCAAGCTAATCCTCCTTCACTCCTCTAATCTCTCCTCAAACCTCTCATAAATATGATCTCAAAAGCTGGCTATCTCCTCTCTTCTCCAAGCTCTCAAAAGATGCAAGAATGAGGAAAAGAGAGGGGGGAAATGACTTTTAACCTCATACATTGTTTTCGCTAACTCACCCTTAACTCACCTGAAGCCCCACTTTAACTTTAGTTAAATAAAAATAAAAAATAAAAAAAGGGATCTCGTGGAACCGTTTGGCCCTGTCCTGGAACCGATCGCGAACTGCAGCAAAATCGTGCCAAAAGAGCAGTTCAGGCCTGCAGAACCGCGCACAAAACCATCATGCTTATGATTTTCCATGAAGCGCGAAAAAAGGGTGGAACCACTATTACTCACATGACACGAATCCACCTTCTAAATCAAGGGGGGGGGGGGGGTGGTTTATGCAACATTGCATCCAACACTTACGAAGATTATGATTTCCCAAACTGAAATGTATGTGCATTTAACCAAGCATTGAGAAATAATGCATCCATAAACAACATCCCAAACATAACATAATGGAAAATGGAGAGAGCCCACCAAATTCTTACTCCAAATACATATGTTAAGATATTTCAACAACAAGAGAAATGGCAACAAAGATCTAAAAGATTCCTCCCTTCAAGATAGTTGAGTAAACTTGAGTTGATACTTCAAAGTTCAAACACATCCAATAGATATTCAATTGAGATCCAAAGGACTTCTCTCCAAATACAACCATACATCAAATGGAGAGTGTAAACCTTTATATAGGTTTTAACTCTATCTCCTCAACAATAAAGAAATATTTTTTGTCCTAGATCCATCAGTTCTCCAAGGAATAACAATACAGTAACCCTCTTAACAACTTAGCAACAAGTTGTTGAAATCTACATTCTTCTCCAAAAAGGAACAATACAAAATAATGCTTTGCAATAACTAGCTCCATGAGACAATTCCACAAGAATAAAATAATGTAGTTAATAACCATCTCCATGAATAGAGCTAGAAGGAAGGGGCCTCCTGTAGATGAGGGAGTGACCAACCAACAACCTTCAAAAAATAATAAATAATACATGTGCAAAGTAACCTCCTCAAGTGGATGTCCTCCCCTTATCAAAGAAAAATGTATAATGAGGCCTCAAGAGATGGAGCGCTCAACATTGTGGCATAGAGAAGTGTGTTATAAGTCCTCTAAGCTCATGCTCCAAAACATAACTACCCTTAGAACATATGCAATAAACCATCCAGATGGCAGCACATGTGCATCATTTAGGGGATTTTCCCTCCATGTTTGACCAAATCAAGTGTCAATAAGGCAAACATAAGCAAGCATTCAAACCATATTAGCAAGTAAATCTTCATGAGGTGACAACTAAATGCTCAAGATAGTTAAAAATATCCAATCCATCATTTCCAAGATCCAATAAAATCATGGGAATATGCACTCTAAATGGTTCATAGCTGCTATAACCACTTCCTTATATCAAGGAGGCATCAAATCATGTGTAAAAGTAAAGATCCATGTGAATACAACTCCAAGTCATCAACTAATGCCATAGAAAATGGTGACATGTCTCACATCAATAGGTCATAAGGGGTGCAACCTAGACAAGAGTACCAAGGTGGTTAGATCCATCATCACTATCCTCAAAAAAATCATTCATTGATTTGTAAAACCATGTGTCATAGGGATTCTAATCCCTATGATTTGGATATGTATTGTTAATTATTATAATTAGGAGATTAGTATTGTGGATTCATTTGTCAAACGCTTTTTGTTTTCTTAGTCTTAGGGGCTAGTTGAGATTTTTATGGGAATGGTTAAGATTTTTTATCAACCTTTTCCTTTTTTTGTGTACAGGTCCTAAGTTGTTTGATCTCAAGGATCATTTCTCTCTATTTGTTGAGGTAGTTTTCCTCTTATAAAGCTATTTAAGTTTCTCCTTTATTTAATAAAATTTGTTTGAGTTTGTACTATCTCCTTGTGCGTATGAACTTGGCTTGTGAGTAGGCTTTCCCACTTCATTGGGAAAGCCCACATCATTGGTATTAGAGCATTTCCAGTCCTCTTGAGATTAGGGTTCATCACTCTTCAATTTTATTTGTTTGATTTTCACAGATCGATTTGTTTCCTCCTCTACACTGAGTCGTTGCCTTCAAGTTTGTGCTAGTTTTGATCTAGCTATATCTCAGTGGCCCTCTCTTAGGGTTTACATATGCAACAATTTAGAGATTAAAATCTTTTGCATTGGTGTTCTCAAGAAACATTTATAGCATTATTACCAAGGAGGATTTGAGTCAAGCTCCTCGTTATCTGAAGATTAAACAACACCTTCCTTTGAAGAGAATATTTGAAATCACTAAATAGCTTCTCTTATGGAGACTCTTGATAGTGATCCATTAAGTCCCCTGGCATTTATTCTGAAACTTGAGACACTTCATGGTGTCATAGCATGCTTAGATTGGTTTTGTTGTTATTGACGTGTCTACTATAGTAGTGAAAAATTATACAGAAAGAAAGCAACGTGTCAAGCAGTGCTAGCAACCACCATCTCGTTTGTTTCTAACTATGGTTCCTTTAGCACCGATGTTGATAGAAGGAATCATACAAAACTTCCTACACCCAAAAAGCCCTAAAACTAGGATTAAAATTCTTGGAATCCTAATGAATGATCACCAAAACAAAGAAGCAGGTGCTAATGTTTCTATGGTTTCTAATGACAAAAAATGGATGATTGAGTATGTCGAATTTTTTAGGAGAGTGCATCTATCAACACAAAGAAAAAGCAGCGAAGACAGAGTGGAGCATAGGAAACTGTAATTTCCCCAAGTTCCGCTTAGGAGGCATAAGACGGGGTTCCGCTAGCCTAATAAAGATCCCGTAAGCTAAGGTGAGGAAAATATTTAACTAAGGGAATGTGTTTTTCCTAGGAAAAACATTATAAATGTTAAAGGGGTGAAAAAAGGGTCATATCCTAGGCTAATGAAAAGTCACCTTCAATTTATAAAGTGAAAATTTCTTAAAGTGACGTTATAAAATTAAAAAGGTAAAATCGCAGCAAAAGTGGCCACTAATTTATTAAAAGGGAAAAGTGAAGAATCTCTCCTCATTATATCGTTTTCAATTTGAGAAAAAGGGATTTTGAAAAGCTTTTGGAGAAAGCTTAGGGTTTGCAAAACCCTAGTTGTCAGTGCTAGATTCGTTGTTGAAACTGTACACCCTAGTTGGTTTAGAGAGTGAAATCACTAAGATTTCGCCATTGTGCTACCAAGAAGAAGAAAATTTGGAGAAGATAATGGAGGTAGAAGGTTTTATCAATTGATTTTATTAAAGATAATGGAGGTAAAAGGTTTTATCAATTGATTTTATTCTCTAATCTTGAGTTTTTCATACATCTTTCACAGGCTGAGAATACCAAAGTGATAATCCAGTGTACAAACCAGATTTGAGCTATAAAGAGGATGAAATTTGAAGGGGAAAGTGACCCACTTCATTTGTGTAGTAGAGACTGAGTTGCTTGCTTGCTAGCTTGTTTTCTTGACCAAGAGGTCGAGTTTATCATGGTTACAAGGGACCAAGTTGACTAAGATTATAAGGTGGAGTCTACAATTATATAAGGAGGAAAAATTTCATTATTGAGAGCATAGTTGCAGGAACCCCCCCCCCCCCAAGGATCTGGAGGCAGAACCACATCCCGTACGAATGCACCACTAATTCGCGGTTCCACCTTCTTTTGGCAATTCCTGGAAAATTGGAACCATGGGGAACTGATCTGCAGTTCTTGTTGATCGATCCACAGATCTGGAAAGGATCGGGTGCGGATCTGTGGAGATTCAGGCATGTATCCACCGCAGATTGCGAGAAGATCTGAGAGAAGGTGGATGGTTCACACAGTTCTGCGGGGCTTTTTTTTTATTTGGAAATTTCGAACTGTTATGTGAGGAACTACACTTTTCGAATACTCCCAAGCTGCCCCTTGATGCTCCCTAGATGCTTCCTAGATGCTCCCTAATGGTAATATTAAATTCTTAAAGTAAAAGTGACATTCTCCTTTATCTTTCATTTCCATCATTTTACTTATATTTTTAACATTACCATGAATGACTCGAGATGTTTGAGAGTGGTTCCAACCTCATCAGACTTCATATGGAGAAAATAGAACTTCATATCCCATTCAAATTTCAATAGACTTTACAGTTTTCAAGACCAATGGTATTGTGGAGTTTCATTGGATTATATCATGTATGAGAGCATGTGATTCACATTTAATCAAGAGCACCAAGCCCTATATGTACCACAATGTTGGTGTTGTTGATTGTTTAACTCCTTTGTCATGGCCTTAGTAATTATGTACCCTTCACTCATGTCAAAATCATTGATTAGGCATGTTAAGCTTTCTCTACCATATTATAAGGCTTGGATTGGGTTGTTTGATCAAAATTAGGCAATATTGACTAATATCCCTATAGAATTGAAGTAGAGGCAAATGCTAGACAAGAGAAGAGGAATCCAGATTCTAGATGGTTGATGCTAGAAATATTAATCATTGATGTATAATGGATGCCATATCTATCTTGATTTATGTAAAAATATGCATGTTTTCATGTCTTCTACAACTAATTTGGTATTTTGGATGTTTCTTTTAATACAAATGCAAAAAAACATATATATATATATATAGTAGACACTTCGCTTCCTAGATTTTTGGGAAATGATGCTTCCACGTCCCCGCTTCCAAAAAACATCCCTGCTTCGTGGAACATTGGTTGAGAGGGTTCGAGCTCTCTCTTGCTGCCAGTTGTGCATGTGTCCTTGCTAGAGGTCAAGTTGGGACTATGGAGGTTGTGTTTCCTTGTTGGTTGGGGCCAAGTGCCTTTGTTTTGCTTGTGCTTGGGATTCACCTCATTCCTGGGTTACCTATTGCACATCAGATTTTCACATCTACGTATTGCACAATTGAACTATGAGTTATACATACATCTGCACCAGAATTCTCTCAAAGATTACCTACATATGCTAAAGAGGGTCACGAGGTACACCATTGTGTTGGACATGTGAGCAGCGAGTTATCATTACTATTCTCTTGTTGTTCTTTGTGTCCACTAACTGACCCTCTTCCAACTTGATCCTCAGCGATCAAGTGGTAGAACACCTGCATCCAATATTCACGGGAGATCAGTTTACCACAACCAAGTCCATGGCAGGCGCATCCGCCTTGGTAAAGATCACACACACCTAAGTCTCTTCTCCCATGTGGCTAAGATGGGAGGCAATCCAAACAAGCTTACTTGGGTCCACAACCCCTTTATAAGGGTGACTTGTGGGTAGGATGCATATTGGGGTATGTACTCAGCCAAGTCCATGGCTTTAAGGAGTACCCTCACCCAGGAGTCTCGCTGCTCAACCCCCTTCCCCAAGTCCATGGCTAGTCATAAAGATGGTGGAAGGCATATGCTCAGTGCTCTCGATTAGTAGTGTTCCCTCTCAGAGAAGGATACATTCTCCTACTCTCCAAGCTACTCTCTAAAGAATATGAAATTCAATAGCTTGGTGAGAATGTTTGTAACCTACTCATCTGTTGAAGCCTCACTACTTCAATTCTGCAACAAGTCACTATCATAGCCTCATTGCTCCCTCTGTGCTATGTGAAAATTCCTAATCCTTGAATCCTATTGCAGAAAACTGATATTGCTTCTCCTACTTGATAAATTATGCAAGTTATTTATGGTGTTCTACAAGTAAATATTGAAGCAAATACACTGCAACTTTACTAAATAAACTGCAGAAAATAAATGCGGAAACAAGATCTGAGCAAGAAAACTAGACACACATTACACTGTTATTTTTGGACTAAGTCCCCGAAAAAACCCAATGCGGGAAAACCGGTGCAGCAGAAGAGGGTTTGATATTATTAAGTAGAAGTTTCTAAATACAACTAGATGCCCAAATCTGGCTATCCACAGAGAATCTGACTGATAGAGAATTAGTGAGGATTACCTCACACTAACACTGGAAATTCGGAACTAACCCAACACTGAACTGATGAGCCCCACGCTGCCTCTGCACAAATCTGCGTCACTTTGGCTAGGGACTGTGTCAACACCTTCTGTTGGATCTTCTGTTGGCTAGATGTTGATCTTTTGCCCCTCCGGTCTCACACCCCGGCTCTCCGACACTAGATCTGACTAATCCACAGCGAAATCTCGGATCTGCTCAAGGCTGCAATGATGCCTTTGCGTGGCACTGCGCTGCCCAGCGTAGCCCCTAACGCTGCCTCTTCTGCATCCTTTGCCAAGTATTCCCGGCTCAGGAAAAGATCTTCCAACCGGAACTATCACTGCCCCTCACTGCAATTGAATCAACTTGATCAAATCCTCTGGTTGCTTTGCGCTGCTCACTTGAGAAATTCAATCTCTAGACTCACACGGTGTTTTTTTCCAAATGCCCATTGAAGTCCTTATAATCTTCTCGTTGGATAACCAATGGCCCAGATTAAAACATAATCAACGGATTAGATCATATTGACTTGATCTTCGTCTTTTTCTAGAAGCTTCACACTGAGTTCTATTAATATACTTTAATTATTTTAATTCCCTAAGTTTAGACTTAGGCTCCCATTAAAAATAATCCGGGTGGAATTTACCAAAACGCTTTCTGGATATTTTGGAATACATGTGTCTAAGCCTCCCTGCAAATTTTGAGACTTAGAGCATATCTGATGCTACCAAAAATCAACACTCCCTCTTAGTGAGGAATGTGCTCTACTAATGCATCCTGTTCAAGCACTACACTGACTCTGTAACATCTCCATCTGCATTGCTGATGTCTGATACTGTTGCCCATCAACTACTGCACTGCTGGATCTATGTTGTTGCTGACCCTACACACTGTTGCCAACTGCATCTGCACTGCAATTCTGTTGTCGTTACTGCAAAAAAAACATCCAAAATTACTGAACTAAGTGTTCAGCATGATGCACCTGATACTGAAGATTTGACTGCTGCTAGACTCTGCGCTGACCCTCTGAAGTTGTTGTGCTGCTGCTGACTCTGCGTTCAGCCTTGTTGCACTGCTGCCAACCCTTCTCTGCACTGCTCAGACTCTTGCGCTCACTAGCCACTGCGCTGTCACTCTGACACTCCTCTGCACCAACTGACACTGGTCCATCTTGCTACTTCTGATATGCGATCCCGTAGCAAGGTATTGATCGAAGAGGTGGATTCCTCAAGGATCCTGCCCAACTGCAGTTCTTTCGAACTACAGTTCTAGATCACCCCAATTCTCCCTTGGAGATATGTGGGCAATCATGGCGAACTCCTCCTCCTCGATCTTTGCAGTTGCAGCTCGTGGATCATGTTTCTCATCCTTGTCCTTCTTCTTGAGAGGACATTGAGTAGCGTAGTGACCCATCTCACCACACTGAAAACACTTGATCTTTGAGACGTCCTTTCCGCCTCCACTGCTGCTGCTGCCCCTTAGATGCAAGGGTTGCATTCCCTTCCTCCTCCTTGGGCTTCAACCCACTATTGTTGTTGCCATCAAGTTTGCACTTGATCATATCTCGCCTCATCTCTTCCTGTTGAAGAGCGGCCCACATCTATTCCCAATTAAGAAACCTTTCTCTGCCCAGGATGCTCTAGACAAAGACTTGCCATTCATCTAAAACTGAGTTCAGAGCTAGTTTAACCATCTCGGTTGCTTGAGGCGTACATTCGAAAACTGCTAATTGATCTCGGGTTTCCTGAAGCTTTGCAAGGAACGGATCAATGCGTTCTCCCTTATGCATCCTTGTAGATCGCATCTTCTCCTGCAAGTACATCTTCCGATGCTTGGAAGATGCTTGATACAACGTCTCCAAGGCATCCCACATCTCCTTGGCAGTGCCTTTGCTAGTGATGTGACATACTACATGATCCCTCACTCCGTCGAGGATCAAATGCTTGGCCTTCGCCATATCCTTCTTGTAGGCTTTTAATGGATCTGCATCCACGGGGACAACTACTACACAATCGATATAAGCTTTGAGATCATGCTCATCTAGCAGACATTTGATCCTTATATGCCAAATCACATAGTTGGAGGCTCCCTCCAACCGATCTTGATCTCTCTGCCCATTTGCTACCATCTCTGCCAACTGAATAATGTCTAACTGCTCCCTCTCTCTCCTCTGCACAGCTGCTAGGCTGGCCTATGCACTCCCTGCTAGAGTTAGTAGATCTGCTCGCTACTGCTGCTCAGCAACTGAGAATTAGAATTCCTTGGCTCAGAATTCACTGAGGAAGGAAATTCCCTCAAAAAGTGTCTTCTTCCTTCTTCTGGGGCCTTTCTACCCACAAAAAATGTTGTAGAAAACTACTCTGTGCTGAATCTTCTACTGTGTTGCTCCCTCTGTCGCTCACAAATCACGAACTGGAAAGTCTTACCTCTCTGTTGAATCACTCAAAGAGAGACTTCCTCGCAAATCTTGTCGTCCTGGCTTGGACTGCGCAATCCCTTAGGATTCGATCTGCTGCCTACACAGTTTTTCGATTTCCCTCTTTCTCTTCAACATTGAGTTATTTTGATCTGTTCTCTTGCTTCACCTGCACTGCTCTGATACCATGTGAAAATTCCTAATTCCGGAATCCTATTACAACAAACCGATATTACTTCTCCTACTTGATAAATTATGCAAGTTATTTACTATGTTCTACAAGTAAATATTGAAGCAAATACACTACAACCTTCAATAAATAAACTGTAGAAAATAAATGCAGAAACAAGATCTGAGCAAGAAAACGAGACACATATTACACCGTTATTTTTGGACTATGTCCTCGGAAAAACCCAATGCGAAAAAAACCGATGGAGCAGATGAGGGTTTGACATTATTAAGCAGAAGTTTATGAATACAACTGGATGCCCAAATCTGGCTATCCATAGAGAATTAGTGATGATTACTTCACACTAACACTGGAAATCTAGAACTGACCCAACAATGAATTGATGAGCCCCACGCTGCCTCTGCGCAGATCTGCGTCACTCTGGCTGGGCACTGCATCACCTCCTTCTGTTGGAGCTTCTGTTGGCTGGATGTTGATCTTCTGCCCCTCCGGTCTCACACCCTGGCACTCCGGCACTGGATCTGACTAATCTACAGCAAAATCTCGGATCTTCTCAAGGCTACAACGCTGCCTCTGTGTGGCACTGCACTGCCTAGCGTAGCCCCTACGCTGCCTCTTTTGCATCCTCTTCTTTGCCTTCTCTGTTAAGTATTCCCGACTCAGGAAAAGATCTTCCAGTCGGAACTATCACTACCACTCACTGCAATCGAATCAACTCGATCAAATCCTTCGGCTGCTCTGCACTGCTCACTTGAGAAATTCGATCTCTAGACTCACACAGTGTTTTTTCCAAATGCCCATCGAAGTCCTTATAATCTTCTAGTCGGATAACCAACAGCCCAGATTAAAACATAATCAATGGCTTAGATCATATTGACTCGATCTCCGTCTTTTTCTAGAAGTTTCACACCTCGTTCTATTAATATACTTTAATTATTTTAATTCCCTAAGTTTAGACTTAGGCTCCCATTAAAAATAATTAATTATTTTAATAAAACCCCATCCAAGTGGAATTTCCCAAAACGCTTTCTGGGTATTTTGGATTACAAGTAACTAAGCCTTCCTACAAAAATTGAGACTTAGAGCACATCCGATGCTACCAGAAATTAACATGCTAGATCCTCATCGCTCCCTCAATGTTGGAGTCTCAATCCTCCATCAGTGGCACCATGTATGACAATCCTGTGGTTAGCTTTTGAAGCCACACTGCTTGCAATTTAGGCATACAAGCTACAATATGATCAGCCATTGTTCGACTAAGTGCAATGGGAGTCTGCTACCTTGCTCATCCAAGAAATCATAAGCAAAAACCATACTAAAGCAGCACCTCAATGTGTTCTTCTAGTTCATAGCACTCTTGGTCCACTTGGCATCGACATATCTCTTCAGTCACATCACTGTCTCAATCCATGACTAACTGTATCATGTAGGTATCTCAATACCAGCTTTGCAGCATCCTAAAATACATGTCCAGGCTCTACATGGCTCAGAGTACATGCTAGAAAGCGAGGATCCATCTAGTTGCCTGCTCATCGTGGCAGCCATAAAAATTGAAACTAAAGAGGAGTTTCTCAACTGCTTTAATGTAATCCATCATGCCAAGTCTCTAATGACATACTTCCCTTAACAAGGAAGTCCTTATCATCTTTCTGTTATAATTCTAATCTCAAGAAGTAGATCACTTGGGCTCAAAGATCAACTCCCTCTAGTATTGAATGATGAGATGATCTGATCCTGTCAAAATGAAATTATTATAATATAAAACCAAATATCAGAGACATGCCTTCAACCATCAAGAGAGGTTGGTATCCGCATCAAATGTCCATCAATCTAAACATACAAATCCCAGGGGACTTCCCTGAGTCATGGTGTCGCTCAAATTGTACATGCACAGTGCGACAACGACTCGGGTCGAGTGTTGTCACTCTGATCCCTGACCTCTCTATTCTATTTGTCTCCCAACAACAGGCTATTGGGGGTAGACCCTATGGAAGATAGAAATGCAAGACTTGTTGGCAACCAACGAGTCCGGGAGACAATTAAATGGCCTAGCCATTTGGTTGATTTAGCAATATTTATAGATTATATTAGATTTAGATGTGAGACTAGTGCCTTATGTGTTGATTTTTTAGTAGCTTGATGATGAACCCTTGACTAAACTGAGAGGGGGGGTGAATCACTTTAGTCCATTCATGGACATTAAAATTATTTTCATTAAATTCATTAACTAAAACATTTCATGAGCAGCTTAATAAATCAAGATCAACAAACTAAATATGTGAACAACAAGTAATAAGCAGACCAATACATCACATCAACACATAATAACAATGCATATGGACACCAGATATAAGTGGAAACCCATAAGGGAGAAAACCACAAGTATATTATTGTTGTGATGCAAAGGCAAGCTCCTACTCCTTATTACATCTGATTTTTTGTAGGCTCCAACCTATAGGAGGCTACTACCTCAACTTTTTGCAACCTACAACATGCAAGGAAGCTCCAACTCCCATATGTTTCTGCGGGCTACAACCCACGGGAGAATCTTACCTCAACCAGCTCCAACTAAACATTTATCAGAGACATACCTTCAACCATCAAGAGAGGTTGGTATCTGCATCAAATGTCCATCAATCTAAACATACAAATCCCAAGGGATTTCCCTGAGTCATGTTGTCGCTCAAATTTTACAGGCACGGCGCGACAACGACTCGGGTCGGGGGCTTCCACTCTGATCCCTGACCTCTCTGTTCTATTTGTCTCCCAACAACAGGTTATTGGGGGTAGACCCTATGGAAGATAGAAATGCAAGACTTGTTGGAAACCAACTAGTCCAGGAGACAATTGAAGCCTAGCCATTTGGTTGATTTAGAAATATTTATAGATTAGATTAGATTTAGATGTGAGACCGATGCCTTATGTGTTGATTTATTAGTAGCTTGATGATGAACCCTTGACTAAACTGATAGAAGGGGGGGGGGGGACGGGGGGGGGTGAATCAGTTTATTAAAATTCTTTTCATTAAATTCATTAACTAAAACATTTCATGAGTAGCTTAATAAATAAAGATCAGCAAACTAAATATGTGAACAACAAGTAATAAGCGAACCAATACATCACATCAACACATAATAACAATGCACATGGACACCAGATATAAGTGGAAACCCATAAGGGAGAGAACCACAAGTTTATTATTGTTGTGATGCAAAGGCAAGCTCCTAATCCTTATTACATCTGATTTTTTGTAGGCTCCAACCTACATGAGGCTACTACCTCAAATTTCTGCAACCTACAACATGCAAGGAAGCTCCAACTCCCATATGTTTTCTGCGGGCTACAACCCACAGGAGACTCCTACCTCAACCAACTCCAACTAAACATTTATCAAGCCACAACTTGAGAGGAGACAACAATCCCCTGATGCAAATAAGAAACAACAATGCGCTGGTTTACCTAGTCATAAATTTTGCATCTCTCCATCTTCATTTCTACCTCTTCTTCCCTTCAAATCTACTTCACATAAGCTCCATATGTGCCAGGTAATTAATGCATAACATCTCAATCAGTTCTCTCACAGTCTCCAACTCTCTAACCCCTCATGCCCTCCAAAATGACATCTATTATAGAGATAATATGATGGTTGTTTGTATTCCACATAGGAATATGAAGTGAATAGGCTTGACTCTTTGTCTTCCACTCATTCGTTTCCAAGTTCTTCACATCTTGAATATTAGAACAAAATAGATAATTTATCCAATATTAATTTCACACATATGTAATGATTAAATGCACCATCCAAATGCCAATATCAAATAACAACCTTTATCATCAATGTATCACCATAGTCTTTGCAACACTTTTGCCTTTACCTTGGAGTCTTGCCTTTGCATCACAACAATTTAGCTCAATCAACAATTTCACATCATTACAAATTCTTCAATGTAGCAGTTTCATTGCACTTTTGTCTTGTTTGCCTTGCTACTCCTTTATACCTTTGTTGATCTTGATCTGCTCCTTTGCCATCAATGACACTATTTCCAACAGTCTCCCCCTTTTGCATTGATGGCAACACATTTGTCCTCCCCCTTTCATTTTGAGAAGTGTCTTCCTTCCTCTAATTACCTCCCCCTTTGACATCAATGGCAAGGGGGTTACAAATGACTTGTAGCATGAAGAAAAATTTCTCATTGTAGCTTCCATCATTGCATTAATGCTCTCTAACGTGCAATGAATATTACTGCTCTCGAAGTTCTGCATAAACATTGTTCATCCTGTCATTGAATGAATGCCACTTCATATGGCTTGTTGGGGCTACTCCAGTTTGAATGAGTGTTGCTCGAAGATGAATACTGCTTCAAAAAATGACTGTTGCTCCATATGGTATATAAGTATTGTTGGGAGAACACTTTGTAAATCATTGCAATTGCATGTATATACACCAGTGTGGAAAAAGTCGGCAAAAAGTCCAGACTTTTTGAAAAAATCCCGAATTTTTCCCTGAGCCGACTTTATCGGCCGACTTTTTGCCGACTTTTTCATCCCTGAAAAAGTCGCGATTTTATCCTTGAAGTCCTGACTCTTTGCCGACTTTTTCCAAAAAATCGTGAGTGAGGTAGTTTCTTTAATAACTTTTCAATTTTTTTTTTGAAAAAATCGGGATTTTTTTCCAAAAAATCGGGATTTTTTTCCAAAAAGTCGGGATTTCTTCAAAATATGAATAATTTTGTATTTTTTTAGTTTTGCTGACTTTTTGCCGACTTTTTCAAAAAACTCCCAACTTTGTCGAGTTTTTCAACTTTTGGACCCTTGCCAATTTAATCCCGACTTCGACTTTTTCCACATTGATATACACAGTAAATTGATACCATCCAAATAATAAGTGCATTGCACTTGTATGATGTTGAAGATCATAATAAAAAAACGCTCGATGAACAAAACTATACACGAATATATACAAAGTTCCATTGGAAGAATCCAAGAATAATGAATATGCTCCATATGACATATATAGACCCTACTCCAAAAATACTTTTGGCACCTCGAAACAGCAATGCAAGACATTTTATAAGAGTTGGTAGTAATGAATATGAAGACAACATGTCTAAGGGGTTATTCTGGACTCTTTAGGAGAGAAATCCATGTTTTAACATGTACAAAAGAGTGCAAGGGTGTTTGTTTCGCCCTTTGATCTTTGAGTTTCATTCGTTGTACTAATTTGGTCATGGTTGGATGTAATATCCCGAAAGGGAAATAGACAGTAATACAAAGCATACAAAAGATACAAAATGCTAGAAACAAATCATGAAGCAGATACACATGAAATAGAGAGAATGCTAAGCCATTTTATTATACTGAGAAATAGAAACGAGTACAAGAGGTGATCAGAGTGATGACACCTCGACCTGCACCAGGCAAGTGTAGGAATACTCTCAGAATATCTATGGAAATGGCTACTCTCTGCTCTGTGTCCAAGCTGCTGGAATACTGTCGTGCTGCTGCTACTGCTGGAACAAAATGAGTATTTGGGGTTGCTCCCCTACTCAGAAAGAGCTGAAACTCTGGAATCGGCCTCTACTCACAATACCCAGAAAAGCCCAGAGAGCGTTTCTGAAATGGTCGACCCTTGAAAAATGCCTCCCTTGAGGATCTACGCTATCCTCCCAAGGGCCACGCTAATACTGAATGCAATTCTCCAAAATATTGCCTCCCACTCTACCAAATGCCTCCAATAGGCAAGGGCTGGCCCCTTGCTCAATACTCTGGCCCGAATCCTCCAAAATGATGTCAACCCGGAGCTCCCCCAAAATGGACTGCGTCCTCCCTCTCAAGACTGCGCAGTCTCTAAATGCTCTACTCCTCCACGAATGCAAACCTCGATCCTCCTGCAAAATGTTGATGGAAATACCTCACCTGAGCAAGCACTCGAAGTCTCCCGGGGCTGAGGGTGGGATCTTCGAATGGAGACACCCGATGTACTGAACAGTACTGGAGACAAGCTAAACAGCCAGTGTGCTCCAAGTCGAAATGACTAGCTCAATATGAAAAAACATGAATGATCAAATGAGGGGGCTCTCCTCCCTTTTATAATGTTGGGCCTCTCTCTCTCTAGGCCCCACCACCTCCACGTGCTCCTTGGCCCACGTTGTCTCCCTCATTTGTGTGAAGTAGGCCCCACACTGCCCACGTGGTCTGTGTCCCTCTCCTGCGCTGTCCACTTGGCCACTAGGCCCCACTCTCTTAATTTTGATGTGGACTTTAGGAAAGTGTTTTATCCTAAGTGAGTTAATTAATATTTTACTCACTTTATTCATGCTCCGACTATAATAAAGCAAAATTGGTCAAAATTAATATTTCCAATTAGTTATCGCTAATTAGGAATATTACAGTCTCCCTCGGCAAAATGTTGCTTGACCCCAAGCAACTGTAGTGATGGATGCTGCAAGATCTTCTCACTTTCCCAAGTGGCATCCTCATCCGGCAAATTCCTCCACCTCACTAAGAATTCCCAGATTGTCCTGTTCCACAACTGCCTCTCCCTGATATCAATAATGGCCTCCGACTGTAGCACCAAATGCCCCTCATCATCCATAGGCGGAAGCTCCTCTGTCACTATCACCTGCTGTCCCAATGCCTTCTTCAGGCATGATATGTGAAAGATGTTATGAATCTTGCTGCCTTGGGGTAGCTCCAACTCATAACCAACCTGTCCAACCCTGCGTATCACCCTGTAAGGCCCATAAAAACGAGGCTTGAGCTTCTCAGCTCCCTTCTGCTTCAGAGTCGACTGTCCGTATGGCTACAAATGTAGGTAGACCAAGTCCCCTACCTCAAACTGTCTCTCCACCCGACCCATATCGGCATACAGCTTCTACTGGTTCTGTGTTGTAGCCATGTTATCCTTGAGAGCTCGGAGGATATCCTAACTCTCTTGGATCCAATCCCTGGCTCTCGGAGCCTTGCTGGCACCAAACATCACATCAACAAAAGATAAAGCATGATAACCATATAATACATAGAATGGAGACATACCGATAAACATGTGATGTGTGTTGTTGTAGCAGTACTCTCCTAGGTGCAGCCACTTCAGCCATGCTCTTTGCTGCCCACTGACATAGTTATGCAAGTAGCCCTCTAGCCACTTGTTAACTATCTCTATTTGCCCATCTGTCTGTGGATGGTAGCTGGTGCTCGGTTTCAACTCTGTCGCCACCAGCCGAAAAAGCTCCTGTCAAAATCCTCCCATGAAGCGGCTATCCCCGTCACTGACAATGGTCTTGGGAAGACCATGTAACCTGAAGATATCGCTGAAGAACAGCTCTGCCACCTGTGCTGCTATATAATGTGCGGATATGGCAAAAAAAATGTGCATATTTCGTCAGTCGATAAACGACGACGAATATACAGTCCTTGCCCTGCACCATGGGCAATCCTGTGATGAAGTCCATCGAAATACTCTCCCACTTCCCCTCTGGAATGGGAAGAGGCTGCAACAAACCCGCTGGATGGTTCATCTCCCACTTGTTGCGCTGACAAATCTTGCACTCCCTGACATGCTGGAGTACGTCCTCCTTGAGGCCCTTCCATGAGAACCTCTCCCTGATGGCCCTGTAGGTTTTGGTAAACCCCTGTTGGCCAAAAAATGGTGAATCGTGAGAACCTCAAAAGCAAACCTGTCCTTGGAGTACTCCACCAATAGTCGGGCCCTCCAATCTGCGTCCAAACTCATTAGAGACAATGTGGCTGGCCTGCGTGAAAGTGCATCAACCACCACGTTGTTCTTCCCTTTGACATACTCAATGTCAAAGTTGTAGGCCTGGATCTTGCTAACCCACTTCTGCTGCCTCTCTTGTAGTTGCTTCTGCTCTAAGAAGAACCTGAGGCTCTTGTGGTTAGTCCTCACCCTGAAACTGTTACCTACCAGGTACTGCCGGAATTTGGCCAATGCATGCATGATGGCCAGCATCTCCTTGTCGTATATGGCATACATCTGCTCATGTGGAAGGAGCTTCCAGCTCTCAAAAGCTATAGGGTGACCTCCCTACATCAACACTGCACCAATCCCCTCTCCTGATGCATCACACTCCAGAACGAATGGCTGCGTGAAATCTGGCAATGCAAGCACTGGACAGCTGCTCATCACCTCCTTGAGCCTGTCGAAGGCCCGCTATGTTGTATCTGTCCAACTGAATGCCCCCTTCTTCGTCAGATCTGTAAGGGGTGCAGCAAACTGAGAGAAACTCTTGACGAACTTCCTGTAGTAGGTGAAGATACTCACAAACCTTCGAAGTTCCATCACGTTCCTCAGCTCTGGCCAATCCCTGATGGCCCTAATCTTCTCCTTGTGGACCCTCACTCTATCCAGATTCCACCCCTATAATGTGTCCCAAGTATAGCATCTTCGTCAACCCAAACTCGCACTTGGAGAGTTGAGCATAGAACTGTTGCTCCTCCAAAATACGCAACACTGCCTCTATGTGCTGGAGATGCTCCTCCCATGTCCTGCTATATATCAATATATCATCAAAGAAGACCAGCACAAACTTCCTCAAGTGACTGCGGAAGATGTGGTCCATGCACGACTGGAAGGTGGTCGGTGCGTTGGTTAGCCCGAAGGGCATCACCAAGAACTCAAAGTGGCCATAATGGCACCTGAAAGCGGTCTTGGGAATGTCCTGTTCCCTCACGCGAATCTGGTGGTACCCAGATCTCAAATCAATCTTTGAGAAGAACTGTGCCCCTCTCAACTCATCCATCAGCTCGTCAATCCGTGGTATAGGGTACCTGTTCTTCATGGTCTTTTTGTTCAGGGCCCTGTAGTCAATGCACATCACCAACACTACCGAAGAAGCGAAAGGACTGGTACTAGGCTGAATGTGTCCAAGGGCTAACAGCTCGCGGATAGCCCGCTCAATCTCGTCCCGATAGGCCTTGGGGTGCCTATAGGGTGTGGTAATGACGACCTGAATGCCCTGCTCTAGCTCAATCATATGCTCAAATCCCCGATCCGGTGGCTGACCTGGCGGTATCTCCCCAAACACCATGGCATACCTGTCAAGGATGGTCTGTATCTCTGGATGCACAGTCTGCCCGGTGGTCCCTACCTCTGATGCACGCAGCTCTACTGCCCACTCTATGTCTCCCTTTCAGAAGTCTACCTCCATCCGGTGAGCTGAAACGATCTGGGGTGGGTAAGTGTGCATGCCCCGTATCTTCTCATGCTTCCTGGTCTTCTTATCATCCCACTCCATCTCCAAGGCCTCCCAATCTATGGTGTCCTTCCCTAGAGTGATCAGCCACTGTACACCCAATACCACATTGGTATCCGGTATGTTAACCACGAAAAAGTGGTCAGTCACTGTGTAGGTGCCCATCGTCACTGCTAGCTTTGAAACATATCTGGCACACTGCATAGTCTGATCTCCTGGGACCAATACTGAAAACCCATCGAAGCTCTTTGTCGGTATGCCTCTCCGCTCTACCATCTGTGCATCGATGAAGTTGTGGGTTGCCCCACTGTCCACCAATACTGATACTCGTTGCCCTCGTACTGTCCCTCGGACACGCAGCGTCAGATACTTGGGTACTCCTCGCAATGCTGCAAGGGTCCCCCCGATAGGTGCAATGGCTGCACCTCCTGCTCTTGGTGGTGGAGGCGGCAAATGGTCAAGCGCTGCATGGCTGCCCCCTACCTCCACGTCATCATACTCATCCTCTTCCCCGCTGCTCTCGGAGAAGACCTCAATAAAGTGTGCTTTGCCAACAGCACATCTGTGTCTTGGTGCCCATGGCTCCTGACAGATGAAACACAGCCTCTTCTTCTTCAACTCTCTCCTGGCATCATCATCCAACTGTCCCCTACCCTGATTCCCCTTTGGAGGCGGAATCCTCACATCCTTCCCCTTAGGCTGGAAAGCCTGTCTCTGGGGGTATGGTGTCCTAGTCCTGGGTAAGGCATCCTGCAAGTCCCGGGTCCTGCCAACTGCGTCATGAAGTGTGGTTGGTCTAGTGGATCTGACCAATCCCCGAAGCGGCTCTGCTAACCCCTCAATGAACATGTAAATCATCCGTGTCGCGGATAGATCTGGCACCATCACTGAAAGTCTCAGGAAATCTGAGATATATGTATCCGGACTCCCGGTCTGTTTGAGCCTCGTCAACTCAACAAAGTGCTCTTCCGGATCCCTCCGATCAAACCTCTCTATCAACCTCCGGGTGAACTCGGCATATGTGGTCACTGTCGAATGCCCGAGTGTGATCATCCCGTGGAACCACCAATCATGGGCCTCGCCATCCAGATGCAGCGCTGCCACCTTGATGGCCTCCATCTCCACCATCTGGTTGAGATGGAAGTATATGTCCAGCTTCTTCACCCAAGCCTTTGCTGAACTGTTTGATGAGCCATCAAACATAGGCAAATGGAACCTACTCACCGTACGCTGAGTGTCTCCCTCGTGGTAATGCCGGTGTCCCCTGTGATGGTCGCGGGGTCTGCTGTCCCACTGGAGCTGGACAAAATCCCGAAATGAAAGGGCATCCCTGAACTCCTACCCGTATGCCTGATACTCAGCAAAGTAATCACCCATGTGGCTGGGCTCCAGCTCCTGCTGTGCTCCTGCCCCTGTGTCTGCAGCTAGAAAAGTGGGCATGGTGGAACGTGTGGGTGCATGTGATGCCATGTGCTGAGTGGCATCGTGCTCCTGCAAATGGTGGGATGTGCCTGATCCCTCACCAATCTGGAAACCCCTTGGGGTTTCACGCTATCTAGGGTCTACAGCAGTGAATCTTTGTCCCATCACCTCAATCTGCCTCAACAGATCCTGTACTGACTTGAGGAGCATTTCCCTAAACTTATTTGCATCACTATCATCTTCCATTGGTTCCTCCTGTTTTGCGTCCAATACTGGAACGCAGTCACCCTCTCCGTAGGTGATTTGCAACCTATGTTCTCTGTCACGGTACTTCCTACCCCTGTAGCAAATATATGGCTTCTCTCCCGGTGTCATAGACAACTTGCTCCACAGGCTGAGCCAGGTCTATGAGCTCTGATACCACTGTAATATCCCGAAAGGGAAATAGACAGTAATACAAAGCATACAACAACACACAAAATGCTATAGACAGATCATGAAGCAGATACACATGAAATAGAGAGAATGCTAAGCCATTTTATTATACTGAGAAATAGAAATGAGTACAAGAGGTAATCAGAGTGATGGCACCTCGACTTGCACCAGGCAAGTGTAGGAATACTCTCAGAATATCTATGGAAATGGTTGCTCTCTGCTCTGCGTCCAAGCTACTGGAATACTACTGGGATGCTACTACTACTAGAACAAAATGAGTATTTGGGGTTGCTCCCCTACTCAGAAAGAGCTGAAACTCTGGAATCAGCCTCTACTCACAATACCCAGAAAAGCCCAGAGAGCGTTTCTGAAATGGTTGAGCCCCGAAAATGCCTCCCTTGAGCATCTACAGTATCCTCCCAAGGGCCACGCTGATACTGAATGCAATCCTCCAAAATATGGCCTCCCACTCTGCCAAATGCCTCCAATAGGCAAGGGCTGGCCCCTTGCTCAATACTCTGGCCCGAATCCTCCAAAATGATGTCAACCCGAAGCTCCCCCAAAATGGACTGCGTCCTCCCTCTCAAGACTGCGCAGTCTCTGAATGCTCTGCTCCTCCACGAATGCAAACCTCGATCCTCCTGCAAAATGTTGATGGAAATACCTCACCCGAGCAAGCACTTGAAGTCTCCCGGAGCTGAGGATGGGATCTCCGAACGGAGACACCCGATGTGCTGAACAGTACTGTAGACAAGCTAAATAGCCAGCGTGCTCCAAGTCGAAATGACTAGCTCAATATGCAAAAACATGAATGACCAAATGAGGGGGCTCTCCTCCCATTTATAATGTTGGGCCTCTCTCTCTCTAGGCCCCACCACCTCCACGTGCTCCTTGGCCCACGTTGTCTCCCTCATCTGCGTGAAGTAGGCCCCACGCTGCCCACGTGGTCTGCGTCCCTCTCCTGCGCTGTCCACTTGGCCACTGGGCCCCACTCTCTTAATTTGTTGTGGACTTTAGGAAAGTGTTTTATCCTAAGTGAGTTAATTAATATTTTACTCACTTTATTCATGCTCCGACTATAATAAAGCAAAATTGGTCAAAATTAATATTTCCAATTAGCTATCGCTAATTGGGAATATTACATTGGAACATTTCCAAATACAATCATACAATTATCATTTGAGCGTTGTTATCTTGAAAAAAAACAACATGACTTTGAAAAAACCTCATGTTGTGCTTTACAGGTCGCCAAAAATTCGAGGAGTTGCCACTTACAAAGACAATGAAATCTTTGAGTCACTTGTGGGCAATTGGATGTGAAAGCAACGAATACCATGCCAGCTCATACCTTCAAACATCGCATAATAATATAGCGGTAGAAAGTTAATAATAATAATAACACTTCTAAAGGAGAAGGATAATAATATAGCAACAACTCATCTCATTTCCCAGGAAACAAACCAAAAATGTTTATCGTGCCATATTGACGTTCTGAAAATCTTTTAATAGTGAAGCATCTAATTTACGTTGTCATGGATTTATCCCTGACCATTATATATGAAAGTTTCTTAATGTTCAGTGATCAAAAATACTCTTTTCAAGTTTACTTAGTAGTGGTCCTAGGTCAAAATTTCATGTTTCATGTCAAATTTCAAATAAAATTTTGTTCGCTGAATGTGTCTAGGTCTGAAATGCTACTCCCTTCACTCCATTCATGGTCATCATCATTTCAGAGGTCATGTCATCCATTATCATCTAGGGTCATAGGTCATTCACCACACCTTCATCTAGGTCAAAGTCTATGTCTCATTTGTTTCGCCACCATAAGACTCAATTATGTCATGAAAGAAAGCGAACAAAATCTCATTTTCACTATACAAGTCATTTACATAGGGAGTTAACAAACATAGGGAAATAAGTAAAGGCACTTTGTCTTTCCTCAAACAAAGTGTGCTTTTTCTTGATTAAAGTTTTTCAAAAAAGAAATTTCTTCAAAAGAGCTTGTGATTTCACTAGAAGACAAAAAAGCAGTTTTGGGATTGTTATAAAAGAAAAAAAGGCTTCTTCAACTCATTTTATCCTTTGATGTTTGATAGAGCTCCTCCCTTCTCACCATCATACTCTACAGCTGCCAAGGGTTGAAGAAAAACAAGTAAATTTGTACCAAAACTGCTCTGCTATGCTTATGGAGGTGCTGCGCTACCCTTCTGGCATGTGCTACGCTTTTGGTATTTACTCAGTTCTCCAAGGTTCAAAACAATTGCACAAGGGTTCATACACCTCCTAAACAGTAAGTGGATACCCTCCATACCTTTCTTAAGTCAAAATTCATCAGCAAATGAGTGGTTTCCTTCATTAGGCTATCTCCACTACGTTTTTGGTGTTTTTCATCCTTGGTTTGTTTCAGCTGATAAAACCCTAATCTAATCATCTACAACCTTCATGTAACCTTCATAAACCATACCTTAACATCTCCTATCACTCACAGCCCTCTTTTCCATCAATTTCATTAAAACCCTAATTTTCAATACATCTTTGCAAAAAAACAAGTGAAACCCTGTGCTTAGACCTTTTGGGCACCTTCCTCATGCCCATGTCCAGAAATTTCACTTGCAGTGTAAAGCCAACTCATTACCCTACCTCCTCAATTTTTTAGGGATTTTTGCCTAGCTTCCTTCCACTCCATTTCTGCCCCTAAAACCACCCTACCACTATCCCCTGTTTTCATAAATCTCCATCTTCCCCACCCACTACATCTAGCTAGGGTTTTATCTTGATTGACAAAAAAACCATGGAGGGAGAAAAGAAGAGATTCATAAGGGAGGCCAACATTCCAAAGTTTGAGCCATCTAGCTTGCAAGAAATCAATGGCTCTCCTTTTGCCAAGAGATGTTTTGAAAACAGTGGTTGTTTGAGGTTTTGCGCGAGGATCAAGGAGGTAGGCTGTCATGCCCAATTGACAAGCCTTTTTGCCACCAGCTTCAAGAGAGACAAGGCCATCATAGCAGGCATTGAGTTCACCATATCAATAGATGTCCATGGAAAAATATGGTTCAAAGGGATGGAATTGGATCTTGAGAACTACAAAATGTTCCTAAAACCTCATTGTAAAGATGCTCCCGAGTATCTCTTCCCTTTCAGGCATTTACTTGATAAATATGCCCCTTTGATGAAGTTAATTATGAAATATTTTACATGTGAAAGGAGATTCTCAAGGTTGTACCAGTACCATGTCAGGCTATTGAGGCACTTCACTGCTACTAAGCCACTCAATTTGCCTAACTATTTATTTAGGAGTTTGGTCAAGATGACTGAAAAGGTACAGAGCAAAGGCAAAGATCATCATCCTAGTTTGTTCCACCATGGTTTGGTCAAGCTTATTGTTTTGTAGCATCTTTCAGCAATCAATATGTCCTGGGAAACTTTCATGGAGACAGTTGTATCAGCGCCTCCTACTAGCCCATCCATCATCCGTATCACACCATCAACATCAGCACAACAAAAGGAGGTTGGCTCTTCAAGTAGGCAAGCAAATGATCCAAGTGGATATTGGTGGTCACTTGCCTATTCCACTTGGGGCTCCACCATTGTCTCTTTCAGTTTTTCAGTTTCGGCACAGTTTACTATTTTTAGCAGTTTTTCTGGTCCTAAACTTCTGGAGCCATTTTGAGGCCCTAAACGACATTTTTTGGGAAAACGGAGAGCAACATGGGTCCATGGACCGATGTTGCTCGTTCCAAATTTGTAGTCCTCGGATAGATCTTTCTAACGAGGTATGGTACGCGTCAAACGGAGATCATATGCCAAAGTTACGCCCCTGGGAAGTTGAAACACCAATTTACCCAAACGGGGCCCATAGTTTTGGCGCTTCATCTCCTAGGGTTAGGGTTTTGGCTCTTTAGGATTTCCCATTGTTTCTAAATAATAAATAGGCCCTCGAGCCTCATTGTAACTCAGTTCAGAGGCCGGTAGCCGCCACATCTCTTCTCAGAGATAGCTACCAGTGCCCTAGCTAGTTTTATTTCCATTCTGTCTGTAAGCAAATTTCAGTTCTTTGATATTAATGAAATGAAGTGTTAATTCCGCTGCATCTCTGTATCTATGGTTATATGTTTATTCTGTTGTGTTCCTACATAAATCTGGATCAGTGGTATCAGAGCGGTCTACTTTTTCTCGATCCTTCTTTGCATGTCCCCAACGAGGTCGGGATATAAGGAGCTAGGGCTTGATCTGGTGGAACCTTTGCAAGATCAGCCTCGCAAACCTCGACGGACGCCCATGGGGGACGAAAAGAAAGATGAGGGAGCAGGAGATCCTATCAAAAATATTGCTCGAGGAGGCACTCGAAAAACAAATGAACGCGATGATGGATAACTTTGCTCAGATCCTTCAACGGCTACCCACCGGCAGCGCATCTGCATCCAGCAGCCACTCTGGAGGCGCGACTCCTTTTAAGGTACAAGTAAATTTTGACATTCCCATATTTGAGGGTCAAATAGACGCAGATGCCGTAGATAGATGGTTGAATCTGTTAGAAGGATATTTCTCGGTTCATGACTTTTGAGACCGGGAGAAGATTATTTTTGCACTCCTCAAAGCTACCCCCCATGTTAAGGACTGGTGGGAAACCTACTGTGAGAACAAGGACCAGACAGAACCCTCTCTGTTCTCGGCCGTACCAACTTGGAATTCTTTCCGAGACGCCGTTAAGGAACAATACTATCCCGTGGGGAGCTATGAGGACAAGTACATACAATGGACCACGTTGCGACAACAAAGGGATCAAGATGTGCACGAGCTGACGAATCTGTTCCATACCCTGCGCACAAAGTTGGGTATCAAAGATTCAGAGAAACATTTGGTGCTAAAGTATCGCAGCTGTCTGCACAGATACATTCGGGAGGAAATGGAGTTCCTCGACATCTCCTCGCTTGGTACGGCATACCGGTATGCTGCCAAGATTGAGCAGAAATTCAAACAGAAGAAGCGAGACTTTGGATCTGTGAATCAAAAGCAAGGAAAAGGTGCTTCCAAACCGCAGAACAAAGGACGGAGCATGGCGGCTAAAGACAACCCGTCAAAGCCACAAGAAAAGAACAACACCGTAAAGCCAAAGAAGGACACGGGAAAGTGGTGTGAGTTCCATAAGAGCTCCACTCACAACACAAGTGAGTGTCGGGCCAAGCAGTCGCTAGTGGCCGAGATGAGGGCTTCTAAGTCAGATGCATGCTCCGACTCCGAATCAGAACCTAAAAAGGGGAATGAAAAAGGGAAACAGATTATTGATGCGGAACCCAACGCCACTGTTGCCACTGCAAAGATCCAGAAGGAGGAACCAGAAGATCCAGAGGAGGAGGAACGTCTCTTCCACTCCCAGATGTGGGTAAAGGGCTCCCCGGTACAGTTCATTGTCGACAATGGGAGCCAAAAGAACCTCATTTCAGCAGACGCCGTGAAGCGGTTGGGCTTGCCGACCACAGCTCACCCACATCCATACACCATCGGGTGGCTTCACCAAGGACGAGATCTCCGCGTCGGCCGGCAGTGTCGCCTTCCCTATAGCATCAAGCCCTTCACGGATGAGGTATTATGTGACGTTGCTCCTATTGATGTTTCTGATGTATTATTAGGACAACCATACTTGTGCAAGCGTCATGCTGTGTATGAGTCTCGACCTCGTGCTATTATTGTTACTTTGGGAAATAAGTTGTACAGGATACCAGAGGTACCACCTCCTGCCGCTATCTCTTTGGTTACTGCAAAACAATGCAGTAAGCTCATTTCCCAAACCGGGAAATTCGTTTTCCTGATGATCCGCCCCCAGGGCAAGAAGAAGACTATGGCCACGACCTCCAGACAGGGCCCCTCTGCACGACAACAACAAATGGATAAGGTCGTGGAGGAGTACGGGGACATCTTCACCTCACCCACAGGGGTTCCTCTGCACTGCCGGGTCAAGCACCCGATTGATCTGACCCCAGGTGCGCCACTACCCAATGGACCGATCTATCGACGCTCTGTTCTGGAAAATGATGAAATCAAGAGGCAGATTCAGGAGCTGTTGCAGAAAGGTCACATCAGACCAAGTTCATCGCCCTGTGGGAGCTCGATCGTGTTGGTACAGAAGAAGGATGGGACATGGAGACTTTGTATTGACTATCGGACGCTGAACAAGATCACTGTCCGGAATAGGTACCCAATCCCATGGATTGATGACCTTCTGGACCAACTCAAAGGTGAAAAATATCTCAGCAAGATCGACCTGAAGTCTGGGTATCACTAGGTACCAATTGAACCCTCTGATGTGTGTAATACTGCCTTAAAAGCCAAGGAAGGCCTTTTTGAATGGTTGGTCATGCCTTTCAGGTTGACGAATGCTCCCGCCACCTTCATGAGGATGATGGACGACATCTTGCGGCCCTTCACCAACTCATTTGTAGTGGTGTACTTGGATGACATTTTGATCTTCAGCCAGACTTGGGAAGAGCACCTTCACCACATCCGACAAGTCCTCCAAACACTGCGGCAACACGAGTTGTGTGCCAATTTGGAGAAGTGCACTTTTGGCATGACCCAGGTTCAATATCTGGGATACATTATTGATGAAAGGGGGGTGCATGTGGATCCGGCCAAGATCCAAGTCATTCGGGATTGGCCAGCCCCAACCACTATAACAGAGCTTCGCAGCTTTCTGGGTCTTGCTAATTTCTACCGTAGATTCGTGTTGGGATTCTCTCATATCACTTGGCCCTTGAGTCAAGTCACCAAGGGAGGAGCGAGAGAAAAATTCTTTTGGTGGGAACCTCAACAGAAGGCGTTCACAGAATTGAAAAATCGCCTCTGACCCACGCCCCCCGGTGCTCACTTTACCGAGACTGTGACCATTTGAGATCGAGACAGATGCCTCTGACTATGCTATTGGGGTAGTTCTTACTCAACAGGGACATCCAGTGGCATTTCACAGTGAGACATTGTCTGACACAGTTCGCAAGTATCCCACTTATGACAAAGAAATGTACTCCATTGTGCAAGCTTGTCGACAATGGAAGCATTACATTTTGGGGAAGGAAACAATCATCCACACAGACCACCGGCCCCTGCAGTTCATACAGACACAAAGGAAGTTGCAGAATGATCGCCATCAGAAGTGGTCCACATATCTGCAACAGTTTCATTTGAACATCAAGTACAAGAAGGGTAGCACCAATAATGTTGCAGACTGCCTCAGCCGGCCACCGATCGTGGCGCTCACCACCGTGCTCAACTCTTGTGGGCACGAGACTTCTGATTGGCCGCTTCTCTATGAGAGTGACCCAGAATTCGGCCACACTTACAAGACACTCTTGGGGGGCACGCAAGTTCCAAATTTTCACCTCCAAGATGCACTTTTATGTCACCTGGGACACCTTTGTGTTCCTTCAAGCGAGCGTGCCAAGATGATATGGGAAGCACACTACAGTCGAGTCGCTGGGCATTTTGGGGTCGAGAAAACAGTAGCAATACTACAGAAGTATTTCTATTGGCCGAACTTTCGAAAGGATGTCGAGAAGCACATCAGATCCTGCACTGCTTGTGCCATTGCCAAACCGACCATCAAGAAGCAAGGCCTATATACTCCTCTACCTACCCCTAGTCGACCTTGGGAATCCATCTCCATGGATTACATGTCGGGCCTGCCTTCTACTAAGCAGAGAAATGACTGTGTTCTCGTGGTCGTCGACAGATTCTCGGAGATGGCCATTATGGCGGCCTCCAAGAAGAATATCACAGCAGAAGCCACTGCTAAACTCTTCTTTGAACGAGTGTGGGTGCACTTTGGGATCCCACAGTCTATCATATCAGATCGGGATAGCAGGTTCCTCGGCACATTTTGGTCCAGCCTCTGGTCGATGTTGGATACCAAGCTCACCAAGTCCACAGCTTTCCATCCCCAAACAGATGGCCAGACAGAGGTCGTCAACAGAATGATTGTACACATTCTGCGCATGTACAATTCAAAGCATCCACGCACATGGGATGAGAGCCTCCCCTATGTACAACATAGTTATAATCGAGCTCTCCACAGTTCAATCGGCCATAGCCCCTTTCAGGTGGGCTTGGGATTCCAGCCACTATGTCCCATTGACGTAGCCATGCCATTTGCAGCTGCTCAGGCCAATTCAGCTCATGTCCAGTCTGAAGTTGACAAAGCAAGTAGCTTCATCGAACGCATTCAACACATCCGCCAACAGGTTCATGATATATTGGACAGAGCCAATGCGAAGTACAAGCAGCGCCATGATCAACACCGGGTGCCACACCACTTCCAGGTGGGCGACAAAGTATGGCTACATTTGCAAAAGGAGCGCCTCACTGGACCTCACCGCAAGCTTCGCCCGCTCCGATACGGGCCGTACACCATCACCAAGGCTGTAGGTAACAATGCCTTCGAGCTTAGTATTCCACCATTCCTTGGTCTGCACCCGGTCTTCAATGTGGATCGCCTTCGTCCTTACTTTCCACCTCTACTGGACACCTCGGACATTGCAGAACAACTCACACCAACAGAGTTAAACCCAGACTGCATGGAACAGGCCACCACAGATTGTATCATGGATATGCAAATCAAGAACACTCGTCAACAGCAGATCCAACTGTATCGGGTTGTCAAAGCTGGCCAACTCCTGCACCAAGGAAAGTGGTTCACCAGGGACCAAGTTCAGCAGAAATTTCCTCATCTCATAGAGGAACTTAACGCAATGGGGACCATTGCTTCCTAAGGGGGGAGGAATGATCCAGGTGGATATTGGTGGCCACCCACCTATTCCACTTGGCCCCCCACCATTGTCTCTTTCAGTTTTTCAGTTTCGGCATAACTTACTATTTTTAGCAGTTTTTCGGGTCCTGAACTTCCGGAGCCGTTTTGAGGCCCTAGACGACGTTTTTTGGGTATGAAAGCGCCAGCGAATTTTCTGATAAAATTCGTCCCGACAGCTGTAGTCCTCGGATAGAGCTTTCTAATGATGTATCATATGCGTCAAACGGAGATAGTATGCCAAAGTTACGTCCCTGGGAAGTTGAAACACCAATTTACCCAAACGGGGCCCATAGTTTTGGCGCTTCATCTCCTAGGGTTAGGTTTTTGGGATGTTTAGGGTTCTCCATTGTTTCTCAATAATAAATAGGCCCTCGAGCCTCATTGTAACTGAGTTCAGAGGCCTGTAGCCACCACATCTCTTCTCAGAGATAGCTACCAGTGCCCTAGCTAGTTTTATTTCCATTCTGTCTGTAAGCAAATTTCAGTTCTTTGATATTAATGAAATGAAGTGTTATTTCCGCTGCATCTCTGTCTTTATGGTTATATGCTTATTCTATTGCGTTCCTGCATAAATCTGGATCAGCAGAGGTACCAAAGGCGCCTAGGGTTGAGATCACTCAAACCTATGAGAAAGGTAAGAGGATGGTTTTTGCTCCTAAGACCATCAAAGGTGTACTTGCACCTGATACTACAACTGAACAAAGACAAACAGTAGAGCAGCGTAGAGCAGCCACCTAGTCATGATAGTGAATCACTCATGCATGAGGATGAGTCACCATTGCACCAGCATGAAGAACAAGCGCCCATGGAGGTTGATATGGTAGAGCAGGTAAAGGACAAGACAGTTGAGGAGATCATAAGAGAAAAAGATGCAGAGATAGCAAAGCTGAGGAATAGCCTCTCAAAGGCAAACTTCTTGATTACCATCCTACAACAAGAGAATATGCAGCTGAAGGTAAAACAACTCCTCTAAAGCAAACCAAAGGCGAGTATTGAAGCAGACAAGGGTAAAGGCAAGGAAGTGGTGGATAGAGCAGCTGGAGGACACATAGACTGAAACAAAGCCAAGGAGACCAAGAACAAAAGGGTTAACTAAGCAAAAAGAGCAAGAAAGTGAGCCATCTCCTCAATTAGGTCAGTTAACCTTTGATGAATTCATAGCTATTGAAATTGAACAAGATAGATAGTTGTGGCTTGATAGGGTAAACATTCATCTTGAGAAGCTGTTGAAGAAGGCACAAAGAGATAACAACCTCCAGAGGCATATGGCAAGGCATTATTTCACAAGGAATCAAATCGCCAAGGTGAGGGTGAAGAACTTGAGGAAAAAGCTTAAGGAAACCCTAATTAAGCTTAAGGAGAAGGATAGCTTGGACTTGCTTGTTGAGGCCTCCTCAATTGTTTAGCCCATCATCCAAGGATATCATAGCCCAAATTTTGGAGGATTTTGAGCATTTCTAGCATTTTTGGTAGTTTTCTGAAAAATCTGGAAATCAAGTCATTGCAGAAGCATCGTGCAACGACGCGACGCTTTTTCTTAGAGCACCTAAATGGAGAAAAATTCATATGGATAGATTCCTTTTCACTTCTACATCACAGATATGACCTAAGGTTTGCTTGTCATCCTCCCATTTTGAAGAAAAATGAAAAAAACACCACTTTTTTCATGCTTCTGCCACCTACTTTGCCTCTGCGCGGTGCTTTCGGAGTGAGGTTGGGAGAATAAGTTTTTGAAGGCCTTCCAGGGGGTATTTTCTCAATTTTCAAGGTGCAATGGAAAGAAGACACATAGGGCTACCTAGCCTAACTCTCAGATTTGCAAATGGGTGCATAAAAGTCAGTCAAAATCAGCTCCAAAGTGGCGCGACGCTTTTGCTAGGAGGCACGACGCTTTTGCTAAGAGGTGCAATGCTTCTGTCTTGGATTCCTTTGGACAGTTGTCAAGCCAGAAAAAACTCCAAAATTTGAGGTTTAGTTGTCCTATGAGGTGTCTTTTTGGTAGAAGAGTTTGTTTTTACCTCTCCTTGTGGAGGAATAATGTAATTAATCATGGAGACACACTCCTAGTTAATAGCTAAATTTGAGGGAATGGTTTATAACTTCCCTAAATTCTAGGTAATGACTCATACATTACATTTATGATGTGTTTTGGATCAAATTTCGACCCAATGAAGTGTCATGACTTCTATTTTCTATATGTAGTCCAACTCAAGTCATTTGAGAAGTTGGATAGTTGTTATTTGTAGTGGAGCTGTTGTACAAACTCTTTTAAAGTGAAATCAAAGAATGTTGCAGCTATAATCTTGGGACACTAGTGGTATGCTTTTGAGCATTGTTTCTTCTTTGTTACTTCATCAAATTGAATGTTATGTTATCTTTCCATCACGTGTGCTTCTATATGTTAATCTTATGAGTCTATGAATAAAAATCTTGTTTTCCATGCTCCGTTTTATAAGATTTTCATGAATGTGTCTACTCTTTTGATGAATGAATTCATTTAAATGCTCATTCTGACTCTTTCTCTTTCAAACCCTATACACAATGAAAAATTAAGTATGTTCCTGAGTTTACGTACCTGGCCTCATCCTTGTCTCTGCAACTTAACCTTTGAAATTAGACCTAAACCCTAAACCTAGTTCCTTGACTGTCATTCTTATCCAACAAAAACTTCAAACAAACGAAACCCTAATCCACTAAGCATCATAACTAGCCTAAGATCATTATATATCCAGTCATCTCATTGGCTGCAAAGTGACATTGAGAGAGCCCTCTCTGGTTTTGGTAGGGCTAGCTAGCTGACCTAAAGGTTGTAGAAAAATTCTAATTTCCCACCCCGGTTTTCAGTTTTCGCCTTATTACTCCAAAATAATTAAATGCCCTTTCCCATATCCATACATTTAATAAACTGGAAAATAAATTTGCTGAAAACACAAATTCTGGAAATTTTTCAGAATGCTGAAAATGCAGAAATAAAATAACAGCAGTAACAAACAGTCATTCAACACATCATAACTCGGTATTTTTGGTCAAGGTGACCCTGGAAAAACCCCCTACAACTCTTGGGGAAAACCAGTTCGAAAGCTCCTTCTTATTTCTGGAAAAATGCTTTTTACAGTGAGAGAAATATTCAGCAAAATAAAAATCAGCAAACAAACTTTTACAACTTATCTCTTTTTCCGTGCTTAACCACCGCCTCGGAAAACGCACAAACAGCAAAACAGGAACAACAATAAATGCTGTACGGATTTCTCGATTTTCGTGCCAAATAACAGCCTTAAATGCTGCTGTACGGTCTGCCTAGAAAAGCGTGCAAGCTGTCCAAAAATCTGCTGTACGATTTCTGCCTTGAAATGCGTGCCAAAGGTACAGCCACTTGCTGTACGGCCTCCCTCAAATCTGCTCCTCGAAATCTGTGCAAATCTGCAGTGCAAATCTGCTGTACGGCTGCTGTACGGCCTGCTGTACAGCCTAGCTGTACGGCCCTTCTTCCTCAAAAAATCGTGCCAAAAATCTGCCTTGCTGTGTGCTAAAGCTGCTGAACTGTCTTGCTGAAAATGTCTTGCTGAAATGTTGCCTTGGAATGTGTGCCAAGCTGCTGCCTCCTTCTCCTCACTGCCCAGAAATCTCCCTTGCTCTCTTTCTCTCCTTCTCCCAATTTGCTCATGAAAGAATGAATGACCTTTTCCTCCTTTTCCTCCTTTAACCTAACCCTAAGTGACTTTTGGGGAATCCCTAAATCCAATGGCTGAGATAGATTGAGATCTAGGGCTGAGATTAAATGCTCATTTAAATCTCACTTTCTATTTTTAATTCACCCCACTTTAATAAAGACCCACTTAGTCTTTTATTTCCAAATTCACTTTTTCCTTTCTAATTTTACATTGACTTTATTTAAAGTCACTTTAACTTTAGTAACTTTATCACTTAAAGTCACTTTAAAATTAGATTTGACTTTATAACTTTATAAAGTCACTTTAGTAACTTTATCACTTAAGTCACTTTTAAATTAGATTTAACTTTATAAAAAAATTATAAAGTTACTTTAGGAGAAAAAATTAAATTCTTTTGGACACTTTTCCCTAGGCCAAAGATCAAAGCCTTAGGGAACCACCTGTCCTCCGGTAACCAAATTTCAACACTCCCTCTTACCGAGGAAGGTGTTCCTCACCACACCCATCTTGTCTCTGAAGTAGACATGCTTGCCCCGTGGTAAGGCTTTGGTAAGAATATCTGCAACCTGCTCATCAGTGGGAATATACTCAAGCTTCACAGCTCCTTTCTGAACATAGTCTCTGGTGAAGTGATATTTGATCCCGATATGCTTTGACCTGTCATGAAATACTGGATTCTCCGTGAGTTTAATGCAACTCTGATTATCACAGTAAATCACTGAAGGTCTCAACGGCTGACCAAATAAGCCAAACAACATCTTGCGAAGCCAGATGGCCTCACAACTAGCTAGACTGGCTGCCATATACTCTGCTTCCGCTGAACTCAATGCTATTGACTGCTGCTTTCGGCTGAACCATGACACAACTGCCGAACCCAACCCAAAACAGCACCCTGAAGTGCTCTTCCTATCAGAAGCACAACCTGCCCAATCAGAATCAGTGTAAACTGCCAATCTCACTCCATCCCCCTGCCTGTAGTCCAGACCATAATCCACTGTCCCCTGCAAGTACCGCAAAATGTGTTTTGCAGCCACCCAGTGAACCTTCCTAGGCTCACACATAAACTGACTCATCGTGTTGACTGCAAAACAAATATCTGGTCTAGTGTTGACCAAATACATCAAGGAACAAATCAGCTGTCTGTACAATGTGGGATCCACCAACTCGGAATCCGAAGCATGAAGCTTCTTCCAGTTGGTGATCATCGGTGTCGACATGGGTCTACAATCCTCCATGTGGAATGTGCCAAGGATGTCCACAATATACTTCCCCTGTCCCAGGAAGAAATGCCCCTCCTCCTGCCACACCTCCAAACCCAAAAAGTAATGCATCAAGCCGATGTCCTTCATCTCAAACTCCCCCGCAAGATCTCTCTTGCAGTGCTCTATGAGTCTCTCTGCACCTGTAATGACCAAGTCATCCACATATAGCACCAGAATGAGAGGCTCCTCACCTATCACAATAAAGTAAAGGTTCGGATCTGCATCACTCTTTGTGAAACCCATCTCTTGCAAGTATGTATCTATCCTGGAGTACCAAGCTCTAGGAGCTTGCTTCAGGCCATAAAGGGCCTTCTTCAGTCTGCACACATGGGACTCCTTCCCATGCACCTCAAAGCCCTGTGGCTGCTCAATGTACACCTCCTTCTGTATGAAGCCATTGAGAAATGCGGTCTTCACATCCATCTGGTGGATCTTCCAACCCATCTCTGCTGCTATCGATATAATGGAGCGGATCGAAGTATATCGAGCCACGGGAGCGAAGGTCTCCTCATAATCAACTCCCTCTACGTGGGAGAACCCTCTAGCCACAAACCTCGCTTTGAATTTCTCAATGCTGCCATCTGCAGCATGCTTTACCTTGTAAAGCCATCTGGAAGTAACCACGGATTTGCCCTCAGGCCTCGGCACCACCTCCCAAACATCATTCTTCATGATAGAAGAATACTCCTCATGCATGGCCTCTCTCCAGACCTGCTGGCTAGCTGCCTCCTCATAGCTAGAAGGCTCAGAGTCAAGGATGCTGGTAGCCATTGCCATATAGCTACAAAACCTCTCAGGTGGTCTGCTCTCTCTAACCAGCCTCTTAGGCTCAGCAACAGATGTGGCATCTCTCAAGGTGTCCTGAAGCCACTTGGGCTTCCTCTTCCCTGAGTGCACTTCTCCTGCCGGAGAATAAAACTCCTCCTCCTCAACATCAGGAGCCTGAACTCCTGACTGTCTGTCTGCTGTCCTCCTGCCTGCACCTGAACCTGTAGATGTTGAGGTACCGTGTGAACTGTCCATCAGTGGACTCCCCAGTGAACTGCTCTGTGGACTGCTCTGCGTGCTGCCCATAGCTCCACCCCTCTGACTCTGCGAGCCACTCCCCACTGACGGACCTGACATCGTCATAGATGTACCTCCGGATCCTCCTGATCCCTGCCCACTGGATCCCTGCGACTGACTCAACTGCTGCTGAGGGTCTGGCTGATCCAGATACTCTAACTCCCGTGACCTCCTAAAGGCCCTGTCCTCCTCAAACTTTACATCCCGCCTGACAACAACTTTCCTCTGTGTAGGAATGTAAATCCGAAAGGCCTTGGAGGTCTCACTGTAGCCCACAAAGATACCCTTCTCTGCGGTGGGCTCTAGTTTGGTCCTCTTCTCCTTGGGTATGTAGGAGTATGTCATGCACCCAAAGATACGAAGATGACCCATATCAGGCTTCTTCCCAGAAAAAGCCTCCTCCGGAGTCATGTGCCCCAAGCAAAGTAACAAAAATCGCGATCGGGATAAAATCGCCGAGGGGAAAAAATCGAAAAAAATTGTAAAAATCGGGAAAAAATCGGCACATACAAAAATATTCATTTTTTTTCAATTTTTTTAATATCTAAAGCATCTACAACATAAAATAAATGTATTGACACATAAATATGAAAAAAAAACTAATATATAAGATGTGTAATATCATGTCTAGTGCTACATCACACATAAAACTGAATCCTGTTCTGAATACTAAGTCCCGAGTCTCAAGAGTCAACTCAGCCTCAAAATATCAACAAAAAATATATTAATGTATCTCATATCATGAGTCATAATGTCATATACAAAGGAATGTCAATGCACCATAAAACCTATGGTCCTATACTATTGATTTCCTCTGCCCCTCTTGCGAGAAAATACAACAGCTTTGCCTTTCTCTCTAGATGAAGAAGCTGGCGGGACTGGCAATGGGCTCTATCGTGCTCTAGAAGAAAAAAATGAAGCACCAGAACCGGAACGGGAACCTGAACCACTAGGAGCTAAAGGAGGCAGACCACGTCCTCTACCGGTAGTAGTGGTAGGTGGTGTCACCTCCTCCTCCTGCTCCTCCTCCTCCTCCTGCTGCTGCTGCTCCTCCTCCTCGTCCTCCTCCTCGTCCTCCCCCTCCACTACCTCCTGCTCTATCCAATCAGGGGTTGACTCCATGACAGGCCTCTCAGCCTCAACCCTCCATTCAGCAGTGGTGTCAATCGCATCTAAAGAGATGGCCTCCATATCAGGGGTCCTCTCAAGTTGTCTCACCCACAATCTAAGATTGTAGTAGGCGTAAACCATGTCATTGAGCCGCTGACCCTCCAACCTGTACAAGGGTCATAAATTAATAAATTAAATATTTAAAAAAAAATATTTAATGAATTCAAAAAATCAGTTGAGATATGTTAAGTTTTTTACCTGTTGCGCCTTTTGGAGTGTATTTTTTTCAAATACACTCCAGTTGCGCTCGCATCCTGAAGCGCTACATGTTTGGCTGAGTATTCTAATGGCAAGTTTTTGGAGTTTTGGTAATCTGCCACCGTAGCTCCTCCACCATGCATCTACAAGTTACAAGTTACAACAAATAAGATAAACTGATAAAGTTACAAACATAAGAAAATTTTTAAAATAATGAAAATCTTACCTGGCATTTTAACAGTCCTATCCTGGACTGCCATGTCGAAGCTCAAGGTGCCACCTGCGATTCTGTATACCTCTATCTCTTTGGATATCTCTGAACGTTCTGATGGAGTTGGCACCATCTTCTGAACACAACTAAAAAAGCCATCCATGACCTCAGCATCAAATAGAAAACCACATGAATAAGCAAATGCGGGGTTCAGGAAGAGCCCTGCGGCATGAATGGGACGATGGAGTGTGTTGTTCCATCGATCATCAATCACTTCCCATAAAAGAAGTTGTCTCTGAAACCCATCATCACCCTTATCATCATCATAGCTGCGAACAGCTTCTTTGGCCCTATCCATGGCCTCATACAAGTAGCCCATTGCGCGCTTCTCTCCATCCACCAATCTAAGAACCTTTACCAAAGGTTCACTAATGCTGCACACCTCTTCCACTCCAGCCCAGAAACTTTCCTGATATGACACCAACCTGCAGATGGCCTGTCCCTCTGATTTGCGGCTGATAGTCAAAGCACGCCACTCATCTGAAACAAACATTCTCTTCAATTCCCACTTAGAATTCAAGAGGGATTGAAGAAAGATGAAAGTAGTGACAAATCGTGTAATAGCAGGCCGCACCAACTCCTTATTGTTGGTGAATGTCCTTATCAAATGAAGCACAGATCCATGGTTATATATAAATTTTGTGATTCTCTTTGATGATTCTACAATATCACTGACAAAATCAAGCTTTCCGATGTCCTCCAACATCAAATCAAGGCAATGTGCCGCACAATGTGTCCAAAATATGCTCGGATACCTCTCCATAAGCATCTTGCCAGCAGAAACATAGTTTGTAGCGTTGTCCGTTATGATTTGGACAACATTTTGGGGCCCAACCTCCATAATGAACACATCTAATAAATCACATAATAATCTTGCATCTTTGACATGTGCAGATGCATCAACAGATTTCATAAACATTGTCCCTTTGGGACAACTGACCAAGAAGTTAATAAGGGTCCTACCCCTTTGATCAGTCCAACCATCTGACATCACAGTGCATCCTGTGATTTCCCATGATGCCCTTAACTCTTCCAATCTCTTGGTGCAGTCAGCTTTCTTATTTTGCAGAATGCGCCCTTTAAGGTCATTCTCTGAAGGGGCTTTGTATCCTGGGCCAACAACAGCGATAGCATCAATCGCAGACTGATAAAATGGATTGGTCCTGGCAACACTGAAAGGAATATCACTCCAAAGAAACAGTTTGCCCAACAACTTATCAGCTTCTTCCTTCTCCTTTCTTTTAAGAAAGGAGGAGATAGATGGCTGTGCCCTGGGAGTGGTTCTAGGAACAAAAAATGAGGCAGCAGCGACGGGGCTGCCTGTAGAAGAGGCTGATGCTGAAGAGCCACTACCACTCTCACGCTCAACTACAAACCCTGATATTTGACTTTTCAGAGCTGCTTTGCTGAGTTTAGTGGTTTCTATTTCTCCCAATGAGTTCATGGCTCTTTTGATTATTTCTGGATTGGTGTTTTTGCAAGGGCCTACTTCATGCCCAGGAATTTGTGCCAAGTGGTATTTCAACCTATATATCCCCCCTGTCATGTGTTGACCACATAATTTGCAAGACAAGTTTGATCGGTCAAAACCCCCATCAGGTTCACCAAATTCCCATAAAGGATCTAATTTCCTTGACATGTTGGAAACTTTGAAGTTTGAACTTTGAATGTTGAAATTTGAACCTAGGGCACAAGAAAAATTGCCAGTTAAAAAATAAAATAAAAAAATTACAATTTTACATACAACATTTTGATTTTTTTCACAAAAAAAAACCCTCAACTCAATCCAAAATTAATTGGAAAAAATACATGTTGAAACTTGAAACACAAGCAAAAATAATGGGAAGAAGCTAAGAGCACAAGAAGAAATATAAAAAACAAAATTTAACAAACAATTTTTTGCATTTTTGACCAAAATAAACCCTCTCCTCTCAATAAAACAAAAACAAACAAAAAAAACACAACCAAATGCAATCACAAATGATGAAAAATACATGGGTAATAGAAACCCATGGAAGAACAAGAAAAAAACAAAAAAAAATGGGTCAAATTTGATGCCCATACCTGGAAAAACGTTTTGCCGGAAACACTTGGTCCAAATTCGATTTTTGTTCGCTTGGATTGCAAGAATTCTTCACTTTTGTCCAATCTTGGGCTTGTAAATCTCCTCCTTCCCTCCTTGGCTCTCCTCTTTCCCTCCTTGGCTCTCATAAACAACTCTGTCCAACTAAAAATGACAAATAAAAAACCAAAAATCGCATTATAATGCCGCTGTCCAACGCTGCCACGATTTTTACCAATCGACTCGCGATTTTTTCGCGATTTTATCGCGATGACGATTTTTTCAAAAAATCGTCCAAAAAATCGCCGATTAAATCGGCCGCTTGAAAAACTCGAAAAAATCGCGATAACATCGCGATTTTTTCGTGCCCAGCCCCAAGGCGATGCGGACTCTGATGCCTTGATAGCAATTTGTGTTGCGGGCCTCTCTTCTGAAAACAATGGCAACCCCTGATCATGTAACATGGCTTTGGCAGCCCCTCCGATGGATCTGTTCTTCCTCTCCGCAACCCCGTTCTGCCGGGGGTTGTAAGGAACAGTGAGCTCCCTCCTAATGCCTGCCTCCGCACAATAGTCAACAAACTCTCCAAGGGTGTACTCTCCTCCATTGTCAGACCTCAGGGACTTGATCTTCCGACCTGTCTGTGTCTCCACAAGAGCTCTGAACTCCTGAAACCGCTTGAAGACCTCACTCTTGGTCTTCAAGAAATAAATCCAGGTCCTCCTGGAGTGATCATCAATGAATAAAACATAGTACTCATATCCACTCGAGGAAACATGAGACATCCGACCGCTCACATCGGAATGAATCAAATCAAGTATCCCAGTCGCTCTGCTGTCACTGCTGGGAAAAGGGGATTTGGCAAACTTGCCCATCGCACATCCTCTGTAAGTATCAAAGTGATCAGTACTGAACTCTGGCACACCTGTAGTGATCTCCCGCAAGGTCCTCAAGGCTCCATGATGCATGTGCCCCATCCTGCGGTGCCAAATCTCACACTGCTCAGAACTGCTAGCTCTGCTGTCGGTACTACTGCTCAATGCCAAAAGGGACTGAAATGCAAACTTGTACACCTTTGCATGGCGTACACCTATCACTCTGGCTGAATCAGCTGGAGTGCCCCTGGGATACATCAACACCTGTCCTCCCCTGAATAGTATCTCATATCCTCTGTCCTCCAAAGCTGAGACGGATATGAGGTTCTTCCTCATCCCCGGCACATAAAGAACATCTGACACCTTCAAGGGAGGTTTGGACTCCCTCTGAAATGTCAATGTTCCCACACCGACTGCTCTAACAACTCTGTCATCACCGAGTACTACCTCTACATCAGTGCCACTCTCTGAAAGCTCTGAGAAGTACTCACGGACTCTTGTCATGTGACGTGAAGCCCCACTGTCCACATACCAGATACCCGAAGATGCTCCGCTAATCGAGGGAAATGCATGCTCCCTTTGAACCTCTATGGCAGATAATCCCGCACTAGAGGACTCACACGCAATGAACCTAAACTCCCGGTCAAAATGATCTGCAAAGTCCTCAACCTCTGCTGAAGTTGCCATGCTCTGGTTCTTCCCCTTCTTCTTCTTCTTCTCCGGACACACAACTGCATAGTGTCCCATCTTTTGACAATTCCAACACTTCACTTTGGAATAGTCCTTCTGTGAGTTATCCTGTTTACCTTTACCTTTGCCTTTGCCCCCACCATTGCTTGTGGAAGCCTGCTTCTCCCCTTTGCCTTTCTTGCGTCCTGCCAACAGTGCTACATCCTCATCCTGCTCAACTGGCTTGGCTGCCCCAAGCTGACCTTTCCTGATCTCTGTCTGAATGCAATCATCCCCAAACCTCTCCCATGTGGGAAGGGTCTCACGTGCACAAACCCCATCAGCAAAGTTCATCCATGAACTGGGGAGGCCATTCACTGCAATCCGCACCAACTCAGTGGGAGGAATGGCCTCTCCAATCGCTGCCAACTCATCTCTCACATTAGTAATCTTTGTGAGATATCCAGCTGCACTATCAATCTTAGCCATCTTAATGTTCTTCAGCTTCTCCTTCAGGACCATTTTCCGGTTCTCATTGGTACTCTGGTAGAGGTTGGTCAATGCTGACCACATCTCATGGGCATTTCTCTTTCCTCTCCCATGAGGAATGCAATGGTCCTTGATTCCGTCTAGAATCAGTCTCTTACCCTTGTTGTTCTTTCTGTTATATGCTGCCAACTGAACAGGATCAGTAGGCACATTAACAGGCTGCTGTATGGTATGAACCATGATATCCCAGACTTCCGCCTCCTCAAAGATACTCTGCATTCTCTCCTTCCAAACACTGTAATTTGTATGCCCATCCAGCCTATCCTCCACCCTCAATCCCAAAGACATCCTACTGTCCTAAAACTGAAAAATAACACTGCTGTAGTAAAGGTAAAAATCCGCTGTTTGTGAAAAATCAGCTTGCTGGAATTTTCTAAGTGAAAAATCAGCAGGCTGTAATTTTCTCCTCGCTGTCCCAAACTGCTCTTTCAGCACTCAAGCTCCGATACCATGTAGAAAAATTCTGTTTCCCACCCCGGTTTTCAGTTTTCACCTTATTACTCCAAAATAATTAAATGCCCTTTCCCATATCCATACATTTAATAAACTGGAAAATAAATTTGCTGAAAACACAAATTCTGGAAATTTTTTCAGAATGCTGAAAATGCAGAAATAAAATAACAGCGGTAACAAACAGTCATTCAACACATCATAACTCAGTAATTTTTGGTCAAGGTGACCCTGGAAAAACCCCCTACAACTCTTGGGGAAAACCAGTTCGAAAGCTCCTTCTTATTTCTGGAAAAATGCTTATTACAGTGATAGAAATATTCAGCAAAATAAATAATCAGCAAACAGACTTTTACAACTTATCTCTTTTTCCGTGCTTAACCACCGCCTCGGAAAACGTGCAAACAGCAAAATAGGAACAGCAATAAATGCTGTACAGATTTCTCGATTTTCGTGCCAAATAACAGCCTTAAATGCTGCTGTACGGCTATCTAGAAAAGCGTGCAAGCTGTCCAAAAATCTGCTGTACGATTTATGCCTTGAAATGTGTGCCAAAGGTACAGCCACTTGCTGTACGGCCTCCCTCAAATATGCTCCTCGAAATATGTGCAAATCTGCTGTACGGCCTAGCTGTACGGCCCTTCTTCCTCAAAAATCGTGCCAAAAATCTGCCTTGCTGTGTGCTAAAGCTGCTGAACTGTCTTGCTGAAAATGTCTTGCTGAAATGCTGCCTTGGAATGTGTGCCAAGCTGCTGCCTCCTTCTCCTCACTGCCCAGAAATCTCCCTTGCTCTCTTTCTCTCCTTCTCTCAATCTGCTCATGAAAGAATGAATGACCTTTTCCTCCTTTCCCTCCTTTAACCTAACCCTAAGTGACTTTTGGGGAATCCCTAAATCCAATGGCTGAAATAGATTGAGATTTAGGGCTGAGATTAAATGCTCATTTAAATCTCACTTTCTATTTTTTAATTCACCCCACTTTAATAAAGACCCACTTGGTCATTTATTTCCAAAGTCACTTTTCCTTTCTAATTTTACATTGACTTTATTAAAGTCACTTTAAAATTAGACTTTAGTAACTTTATCACTTAAAGTCACTTTTAAATTAGATTTGACTTTATAACTTTATAAAGTCACTTTAGTAACTTTATCATTTAAAGTCACTTTAAAATTAGATTTGACTTTATAAAAATTATAAAGTCACTTTAGGAGAAAAATTAAATTCTTTTGGACACTTTTCCCTAGGCCAAAGATCAAAGCCTTAGGGAACCACCTGTCCTCCGGTACCAAATTTCAACAAAGGTTGGTTTGAGGTTACCTCCTTCAGTTCCATTCTCAGCCTTGGGAAACGGGGGGAGTGATATCAATATACGCGGTGCATTCATAACCCAACAATAATATAAGAATAAGATGCCAATAATGTAACCACAGACCTCGCCACAGGTATGAGTGCATTCTCAACACTACTACAGACTTGTACCGAGACCAGAGCCAATGCAGTACTTCTACGGTCAAAGGAGAATATTGCTGGAGCTGAAAATATCCCACACTAGTTTGACAATTTTTCAACTCCCTTTCTGCAAGGCTTCATAGAGTAATTCGAAGATCTTTGGACCCAGCTAAGAAGATCAACTCCATATCGTTTTTTCCAAGCACTCCAATCTCACAATAGAAAAGCCAACCAACTTCAATAAATCCTTATGTTGTGCCAGCAACTCTGGTGGTAACACGAGTTTTCTGCTCATTGTCAAGCTTATGCACCCATAGCTAATTCGAGTATCGAAAACCTTAGTAAAAATCATGTCTCCTGGGTGTACTTAATACAAATGTTTTTGTGTTAATAGTGGACTTAATACAATAATGCATCAATCAATCAAAATGCAACAATTAAAATGTGTCTCTTGCAAATGGTGTTGTACGTTGCATGTTGCGTACGAATCTGATCTATTTCTGTAATACTCCCAATTTGCAGTAGCTAATTGGTAATATTAATTTTGGCCAGTTTTGCTTTTCTAAAGTTAATTCAGCTAATAAAGTGGGTGATGAGACACACAACCTACACTTAGGAAATAAACATTCCCTAAAGTCACTTGAGCATATAATTATTTGGTAGCGTGGGGCCCAGGAGTACGAAGTGGCAGCGTGAGGGAAGTGGCAGCGTGGGCCCATGACAACGCAGTGAGAGAGGGACAGTGTGGGCCAAGAGGGACAACAAGGCTCTCAAAGCATAAAAAGGGGAAGAGGCTCCTCATTCTCTCATTCTATTATGCATCTATGATTTCTGTCCTTTGACATTGAGCACACTTTTGCTGTTGAGTGAAGTCTGCAAGTGTTGTTTACCACACCGGGTGTCTCCGAGCGAAGATCCCAACCTCAGCCCCGGGGGACTTCAAGTGCCTGCTCGGATGAGGAGTTCTATCCATTGTTTTGTAGGATGGAGCCATAGCATCTTCAGCAAGGAGTTACGCATTTTCTTGGGTAGCGCAGTCTCTAGGAGAGACCACACAATTTGTGGTAGAGGCAATTCCAGGAGTGAGGATTTATCAGGGGGATTCAACCCGAGATAGTGTGAAGGGATCATCCCTTCACTATTTCGTCATTTTGGTACAGGAGGAGACCATTATTTGCAGAGGATCATTGAGGGTCAACGTGTTTCACTGGGATAGCGTTATTCCTTAAGGGAGGTCAACTTTCGGGGTCAACCATTCCGGAATTCCTTTCTGGGCTTTTTTGGGTATTTGAAGGAGAGCTCATCCCCAGAGTTTCATATTTTTCGGAGTAGGGGAACAGCCCCAAAGAACCATCCCATTCCAGCAGTAGTAGCAGTCCGGTAGTAGCAGTAGCAGCTTTGGAGATTACACAGTCCTTGACAAAGCATCCATTCTTTGAGCATTTCTGAGAGTATTTCTAGCTTGCCTTGTGCACGCCAAGGTGCCATCATTCTGATCACCTTTGTACTCATTGTATCTTTCAGTTACATAATAAAATGGCTCAGTGTTTCTCCATATTTGCATTGTTTATGTGATGCCTCCCTATTTGTTGTAAATGCTTGTTTATGTGGCTTTATATTACTATCTATTTCTATTCGGAATATTACAGTGGTATCAGAGCTTCCTGTAATATTCCCGTTTTTGGTGTCACCTATGACAGGGCTAGGATGGACTTCTAGAGTTAGGAGTAGACCGGTCATCGGTAAAGGTTGGTGTCATTAGCGGGCCCAGGGGCTTTTTGGAAGAGTTTTGAGTAGTTTCTATGTGGTCGGGTGGCATTCGCTTGATATATTCCATCATCCGAGCAGTTTGGCTTTCGTTCCGGTGCATTCCGACAACTTTCGGAAATTTGAGTTATTTATGGGCTTAACTCAGCTAATTACGCTCACGGTGGCATTCCGAGAGGAATACATGACAGAACACTTTAGTGTAATAGCTCATTGGAACTGGGATGAGGATACCTCCATGATGGGACAGTTGGACATGCGTTTCAGTGACCGGAGGAGACGTGGTAGCCGATTTACTCTTTTCTGCATTAAAAAGGAATATTTTAATAAGAGGGAAAAGTGCTCCATGAATAAAATAATGCTCTAGAAGGCTCCAAGAGATTTATAAAAGAAAGGGAGGAGGCCATTGAGGGACATCTTTGGATCATATCATTTTCTTGTATGAGAGGTTTGAGACGTGGTTCTCTACTTCAGCCGTAGCCCCAGGACGGAAACCCTCGGGTGATTTGTCAGTGTTGGACGGAAACCCAACTCTCTTTGAGGAGACTTCATTTAGAAGTTTCGCAGAGCTTCAAGGATATTGGGGTGAGAATCATTCAGATCTTCAACAGGTGCTTCAGTGGATTCAGTGGTAGCTGTTGCCGGAGGGAGAGCATAAGAGTCAATTTTGGAGGCCAGCGCAGCGCAGCGCAGCAGTTCATCTTGGTGGCCAGTTTTCCATCTCAGCTATTTTGGATCAGATTTATTTGTAACCCCAGTTATTACTTATAATAAAATGCTAAGTTTCTACCTGTTCTGTGTGTTAATGACTTGCAGTGTTTTATGCGTCTTTATTTTACATGGCAATCTTCTGTTGAGTAAATAGTGATTTTACGACATATTGTGGAAGTTCAGTTATTTTTCGGCATTTTTAGTTAAAATATCCCTTTCGGGATATTACAGTGGTATCAGAGCCTCGATCTTGGCTCAGCCTGCATGTTTGCCATTTTTGGTTGCAACTATTTTGATAAGAAGGGCCTACGCAGTCATTGGAGGAGGCTCATTTGTGGGAGCTACATTGGTGGGATTTTAGAGCTAGGGTGTTGGGAGATTGATAGGAGAGCCATTTGAGGAGGTTGGCTGGGATTTTGGAGAGCAGTAATTGACAGTAGCAGCTGCAGTGCCAGAAAATGAAATTGGATGAGGGCCAAACTACAAAGGGACATATTTTGAAAGTTGGAATTGGAGGAAACCCTTTCTGGGTTTTTCAGGGTTTTGGACGAGGATCACCTTCCCAAATTCCTAGAATTTTCTGAGCAGTTTTCAGTGGGTAAATCAGATGTCGAAGTCAGGAAGCAGTGTAGTCTTCAAGCAGTGGTGCAGTTTCTGGAGGAGCTTGCTATTGGAGCGGTTGGATTTGCTTGCACTCATCCCCTGATGCTTGTATCTTGCCATGTGCTTGTAGCTTGCCTTGTGCAAGTCCAGCTAAACCACCGTTACTTCCATATATGTCGTTGAAACAATGAAGTTTTTAAAACAACTCCTAAATCAACATAGCAGTGCCTCAGTGGGTTGTGATCTAAACCAAAGACCAAAAATATTAAACAATGCAGAAGTTAGTTCCTTGAAACAAAAAGACAGACCCTTCTCCAAGGAGGTACATAATTTGCTCCAACAAAGGCACCCGAGGAATTTACAAAAGGAGAGAGAAGTGGGAAATTGGCTTTATGCACTTGGGATGGACTTAAAGAGTGGAAGATCAAGAAATGACTTTCCCATGTTAGAGAAACTGGAATCCTGCCTTTCAAAAGTAGAGCAATCTGATTGGAGTTTAACTTGGACTTTGGAGCCATCTATGCTTACATTGGTACAAGCTAGATTCTTGGAACATCTAAGTGAGAGAGTCAAGCTTATAGCTGCCTCCTGGTTCAGTGATATTTTGAGGATAACAGCACCCTTCCCTCCTGTTAATTTGTGTAGATGTTCTACGCTAAGATGCAAATATACTTTAACCCTCTAGAGCATAACTAAAGTAAGATGCAAATAGAACATACCGATAGATCAATGGAAGACAAGCCAAAAACAGAGATAAATAATGGTGGCGTTATGGCGATCAGCAAGATGCTTCAACCAGCAAAGTCTTCATAAGGTCAGCCACCCACATATGTCACACAACCCCAAGACTTCCCATTAAGAATACTCCACAAAGACGCTACACCAAGAAGCTCTAAACGCAGAACCAAGAACGCAGATCCATCACCATCAAGAGAGAAGAAAATGCCTCCACGCATTGTCTGTATAATGAACTCCAAGTCTCTCCAATATATATGCATCTTTGGGGGTGTGTGACACATCTCTTATGCATGTGGGATAAAACAGGCCGACCTTGCACATGTGGAATAAATTCGAAATACATGTTCTGCTCAGCCGATCAAGATGATCTTTAGATCGATCTTGCACCTCTTCGAAAGAGGAACCCAATAAAAATATTGGCATCGTCATCTAAGCATCACATCATGGAGTTTGGACCTAGTTGTCCAAAATTAACACTCCCTCTCAACTAGGGAGAACTCCATCCACCAGTGCCATCCAAACATCGTGCGTCATCCCACCGTAACTTGCTTCGCTGGCTTCTTTATTTCAAAACAAAAAGTGAGTCACAAAGTCATCACTCATGGCTAACCCGAAGTCAGCTCAAAAGTTCGAAACCTCTATAGGACTCAAAGGAGTCACACACCAACCCGAAGTTGGTTTCACTGGCCCAAAGTCAATTGGAGGTCTGAAACCTCTCTTGGACTCGAGAGAGTCATATACTAACCCGCAGTTAGTTTCAATGACCCAAAGTCAGTTGGAGGTCCGAAACCTCTCTTGGACTCGAGAGAGTCATATAGTAACTCGAAGTTAGTTGGAGGTCTGAAACCTCTCTTGGACTCGAGAGAGTCATATACTAATCCGCAGTAAGTTCTACTCAAAGATGAAAAAATCGCGATTTTATCGCGAGTTTTTCGGGCTGCCGATTATATCGGCGATAATTTCGACGATTTTTTGAAATTATCGTTAGCGCGATATTATCGCGATAATTACGAAAAAATCGCGATTATTTTGGTAAAAATCGTGGGCCCATCAAATAGCAACCCTATAAGTTCAAAAATCGATTTTTTTTTTTTTGTCATTTTTGCAGCCCTCTCATTTTCCTGACACACCCTGTTGGCAGTTCATGGTAATGTTAAATTTTTCATTTTCATCCTTTTACTTAAATTTTTAACATTACCATGAAATGACTCAGGATGTTTAAGAGTGGTTTCGACCTCATTGGATTTCATATGGAGAAACTAGAATTTTAGATTTCACTCAAAATTCAGCAGACTTAATGGTTTTCGGGGTTTCATGGTTTGGGGATTTGCATTGTTTCCATTTGATTCTATTATGTGTAAGGGTATGAGATTGGCATTTGATCAAGAGTATGAAGTCTTTTAAGAACCTTGATGTTGGTGGCATTGATTGTTGAACTTTGTTGATGTTGGTGGTATTGATTGTTGAACTCCCCTACTGTGGCCTTAACAAGAATGTACCCTTCACTCAAAGGAAAACAACGGGTTAGGCATGTTAATCTTTTCCTACCGCATTTTAAGGTTGAGCAATCCAAGTCTGAAGACTTTGAGCTAGATGATGTTTATGTATCTCTTGTTGATGATCCCATTTCTAGTAGCGATGAATCAATGATGAGTTTCATGAGGAGGAGGAGAAGGAGCAACAATAGGAGGAGGAGCAACAATAGGAGGAGGAGATGACACCACCTACCCCTGCTACCGGTAGAGGACATGGTCTACCTCCTTTAGCTCCTAGTGCTTCAGGATCTGGAGCACAACAGAGTCCATTGCCAACCCCGCCAACTTCTTCGTCTAGAGGGAAAGTTGTTACATTTTCTCGTAAGAGGGGCAGAGGAAATCAGTAGTATAGGTTATTTGGTGCATTCCTTTGTATATAACATTATGACTCATGATATGAGATACATTATTATATTTTTTGTTGATATTTTGAGGTTGAGTTGAGACTCGGGACTTAGTATTCAGGACAGGATTCAGTTTTATGTGTGATGTAGCACTAGACATGATATTACACATCTTATATATTAGTTTTTTTTTTCATATTTATGTGTCAATGCATTTATTTTATGCTGTAGATGCTTTAGATATGAAAAAAATTGAAAAAAAATGAATATTTTTGTATGTGCCGATTTTTTCCCGATTTTTACGATTTTTTCCCGATTTTTACGATTTTTTCCGATTTTTTCCCCTCGGCGATAATATCCCGATCGCGATTTTTTCATCTTTGGTTCTACTGACCTGAAGTCAATTGGAGGTTCGAAACCTCGCTAAACTTGATCCCAGATCAAGTGGTTGGACACGTGCCATCCTAGAAATAGAGAGTACGACAATCTTCGATGCATCCATTTGTCTTGCTATGGTCTCTATTCACATTTCCCACCTCATTGGCCAAATGAGAGGTACTTCCCATGAGTCTGAAACTCCATGGGTAGGATGCATACGGGGCACAGATCAAAGAGAGGTAAACCAACTCAATATCATCACGGTGGGGTGGAAGCACACCAACTAGGTTCATCAAGCCTATCCCTGTGGTTGCTTATAGCACCAAGAAGCTATCCCCAAAACCCCCTTGGAGCTGCCAGAGCTCATCGTCCAACAGGACCCTCCAAATAGGGTCGTTCCATGATTCCAAGATTCTCACTGAAGGTTAGGAACACGACCTTCCCTGAGGGCATTGTGAGAATATCCGCGACCTGCTCATCAGTTCCTATATGATAGAGCCTTACGATGCCTCGCTGTACCATATCCCGGATAAAGTGGTACCAACCATCAACATGTTTGGATCAATTGTGGAACTCGGGATTCTATGACAAACGAATCCCCCTCTGGTTATCACAAAGGATAATGGTAGCATCTAGCACATGCTCGAACAGCTCACTGAAGAGCTTTCTCAACCAAGTGACTTCACAACAGGCCATACATATTGCAATGTATTCAGCCTCAACAGTGCTCAAGGCTACCGACTTCAGATTCTTGCCCAAAGCAGATCTACGTGTGAAGTAGCATTCCATATGTGCTCTTGCGGTCCACCACACTGCCAACCCAATCAGCATCGGTATATCCAGGGAGTGTCATACTCCCGACAGTGTATCTCAGCCCATGGTCTATCGTGCCCCAGAGATATCTCAAGAGTTTCATGGCACCAACCCAGTGAATGTTATGAGGATCGACCATGTGTTGACTCAAAGTGTTCAATGCACAACATACGTCTGGACGGATGTTCCTTAAGAACATCAAGGCCCCTACGAGTTGACGATACTCAGTAGGATTTGCTAGCACGAGCCCAGGTACGTTTCCACTCAACTTCTTAAAGTTGAGCTCCATCGATGTCGATACAGACTTACAGTCCACCATTCCAAATCTTTCCAGCAGCTTCACAATATATTTTCCTTGAGAAAGGAAAATCTTGCCAAGTCTCTGCCAGACCTCCAGGCCTAGGAAGTAATGCATCAATCCTAGGTCCTTCATCTTGAACTCGAAAGCGAGCTCCCTCTTACACTGATGAATTTGGGAGGGGATCAGCACCTGTCAGGAAGAGATCATCCACATAGAGAACCAAAATGAGAGGCTTTTCTCTATCAACCTTGAAGTAAAGGTTCAGATCAGCATTACTTCAAGTGAAGCCCAACTTCATCAAGTAGATATCTATCCTCTCGTATCAAGCCCTGGGGTCTTGCTTCAACTCATAGAGGGCTTTATACATGAGATTCTCTATCCTGAATCGTAGAGGTTGCTTCACATACACTTCTTCCTTTTTCGAACCATGCAGAAAAAACAATCTTCACATCCATCTAATGTAGACTCCATCCTTGCATAGCAGCAAGGGTAATAATAGATCACAGGTGCAATCATAATCAATGCCTTTTTTGAGAGAAGTCTCAGGCAACACATCTTGCCTTGTACTTTTCAGCACTCTCATCGGATACATGCTTGTTCTTATATCGAGGTGACAACAACTTTGTCCTGCGGTCTGGGGACCATATCCCAGACATCATCCTTCATAACGGACTCGTACTCTTAGTGTATCACATCCTTCCAGACTTGATGCTTTACAGCTTCTTCATGTTGTACTCATGGCATCTAGATACCTCTGGTATTTATATGGCTTCTTGCTTTTCCAGAATTTCCCACTTGAAGCCATGTCTCTGAGCCATGAGGGTCTTCTTTCTTTCAGCAATGATATTAGCTCAGGAGCATATACAATTGTAGTCTCCCTCTTAATGCCAGCTTCTCTTGTGAGAGAAGACAACTATAAGAACATCCTTTCAAGCATATCATATAAGACAATGTGTATCAGATGTCTTTGTGACACTTGAGGATTGAAGAAAAAAATCCCCTATGCTTTCAAATGATTACATTAAATGTGGGCATCCCAGACACCAACATGGAGAGGGAGAGGGCTTTGTAATGATGGGCCTGAATCTTATTCTCCCATTGTTGAAGATGCACTTCACTTACATCCCTTTGGTCTCTTGTCCTTGATGTACCAGGCAGGTCCTTCATAATCGCTTCATATAGCAATGGTCAACATGACAATTTCAGCACAGGTGTTTAAAGTTGTCCCTAGTTCAACTCCGGAATTTTGCTGAAGGTACCACCAAACTGGGGTTGCAAAGGTGACTGAACGGATCCCTGTGCGATTCTTCTGAATTATTAAAGATGCCCAAATTAGCAAGGATGGAATGATAAACTCATCCTGTCAATATTGATCAATCTGGAACTCAGCCCTTCAATGAATGTATCCTAGAATTTGACTTCTATAGGGGTATTATAACATGCTCCTTGCATTTGGTCACCTGAAGGATTACGAGAGAAATATTCTCAGCCTCCAATCAGGATACCCCTTGTCTGAAGTGGCTTCTTTCAACCCCTCTACGAATCTGAATTCGAACTTCTTCATGGAATTAAGCTTTGGCCAACCAATGATCAAGTCTTTGCCTCGGTCTACAATCATACTCAATTCAACGAAATACCATTTATCACAAGACTAGACTGAAGATTAGACAGATAGCAAATGAGAGACCTGGTTGTGACAATGTCCCCACTGGAGCATGAGAGAGCAAGCTGGACATAGCGAGAATAATCATGAACAGAAGTGCATATTTTATTGCTACAAGTATGCGTAATACTTCAATCAGTAATGCCATGTTCCAGTTACAAACTTGCTTGCATGCTAACAGATCTTTGTATTGCTCTGTCACAAAATCGACCGCGAAAAATGGGTCTCTTCACATACTCCTTCAATTTGGAACCTTCGGTCAATCAATTTGATGTTTGGCTCCACGCCCATAATTTTCCAGTGACCAAGTGAGTCAACGACGTCGGCTTAGACGATTAGGCGGCTCTGACACTAATTTCGATTAGGCCTCGCTTGGTCTACCAACCATATGCGCTCCTCGGCCACTCTTTTTACGGTATCTTCGTTACTCCTTCCAGCAATGAAACTCAACCTCTATTATGAGATTAATGAGTTTTCCCCATCTGAAATTTCAAGCGACTCACGCGATTTTGAAGAAGGCAGCTCCTACAAATTGATATCAACCCTTTTATCGCTCGAATTTACCACATATATAGGCGGGCAGGCAGAGAGGAAGGCTCGGGGCCCAGAGAGATATCAGCCGACAAAAATCAATTGCCCTCAGACCATGTGGTATACACACAAAAAGTCACGGCCAGCCTGCCATCTCCATTCACTGCATACTGCATATATACCTATAGTCCTTCCAATACTTGAATTCAACCGAATTCCTCAATCGTCTCGTTTATTATAGCCACGAACAATTGGAACCAAAATTAACTTGGTTCGATTTTATACGTGTCAGAGTTGTCTTGACGTGGGAGCTGGATATTCATTTAGATTCTAATTACAGTCGCTGCCAGAAATATAATATCCTTCTTGGCACTTCGTTAAAGAGAGAGGGACGTGATTTTAATATTCAACATGGCAAAGCTGACCACGTTCATTTCCCTTGCTCGTGAATTTGCCCAGCTGCAGCTGCTCGAATCCACCTAACACCACAGATCACCTTGATGGCACTGCACGTCCAGTCAGACTATAATATAGTAGCCTCGTCCAGCAGATGAGGAATTTTATATCTAATGTTGATACGCCGATAAGGCTCATGTTCAATATTTCAACACCAAAGCTCCGCAGATTTAATCACTTTTCTCACCATCCACACATAGATACCACAGTGCACTATAATTTCAATTGTGCCCTGCTCCAACCCGATCACCCGTACTTCCAGGCATCCCATTGAACGCGGGGCCTCAGAAAATTATTGGATTTTCCCCCATATCCTTTCGTTGTGCGGAGTGAATTAATCGGATTACAGAATCCATGATATCCAGCTACGCAAAACGTACAACCAAACTGAAATGGATGACTGGTCTTGGGTTTGTCCTTGTTTGACATGCTTTAAGTTTTAACGCTGCCTCCAGCTGTTATACTATGGCCTGCGACCTAGCATAGCAGCTTGTTGTAGCTGCTATCTCCTTCAAATCAAACCCAAACAACCCTCCACTATCACTTACAACTCCTCATCTTGCTGCCCTAGATCCTGAACAAGATGGGCTTTGTCTTCTCCTCAACTCTGATACCATGTTAATTTATGTAGATGTTCTATGCTAAGATGCAAATATACTTTAACCCTCTAGGGCATAACTAAAGTAAGATGCAGAAAGAACATACCGATAGATCAATGGAAGACAAGCCAAAAACAGAGATAAAGAATGGTGGCGTTATGGCGATCAGCAAGATGCTTCAACCAGCAAAGTCTTCATAAGGTCAGCCACCCACATATGTCACACAACCCCAAGATGTTCCACTAAGAATACTCCACAAAGGCGCTCCACGAAGAAGCTCTAAACGCAGAACCAAGAACGCAGCTCCATCACCATCAAGAGAGAAGAAAATGCCTCCACACATTGTCTGTATAATGAACTCCAATTCTCTCCAATATATATGCATCTTTGGGGGGGTGTGACACATCTCTTATGCATGTGGGATAAAACAAGCCGACCTTGCACATGTGGAATAAATTCGAAATACATGTTCCGCTCATCCAATCAAGATGATCTTTAGATCGATCTTGCACCTCTCCGAAAGAGGAACCCAATAAAAATATTGGCATCGTCATCTGAGCATCACATCATGGAGTTTGGACCTAGTTGTCCAAAATTAATACCTCCCTACAATGATGATATTATGAAAAGAATTTTCAGACTGATAGTAGGAACCTTTTGGGATTTATACAACTGTGCAGGCTCTACATTTGGGAGAAAGCTTAAGGTCTTAGAAGCCATGGCCATGACCCGGACTTATGAGGTCATGATCGATCTTGAGTGTGATGGCTTGATTCTACAGATGTTCCAATGCTTGTTTAGCATTAGGAGACATCATTCTGACATAGCCATAGCTCACATGCACTCCATCCTGTTGTCATGTATGGGAGACCGTGATGCCATTTGCCGGGAGCTGCAGACTAGGTTGTTGAGCATTTGGAGGAGAGAGCAGTTGGTTTCACCTGCTGCTTAAGAGCTAGCCCAAGGGCTAGTTGAGCAAAACATTGAGCTTTTCAGGAGACGGTTGACCAAGGAGAAGTTGCTCCAGTTTGGTGGATCAGGCAACAGAAATAAGCTGAGAAAGGGACTTTGCTTCATTTGCAAAGAACCTTGGGTGTCTGATCACTCATGTTTGAGAGATGTCGATGAGGTGGCAGAGGTAGAGCAAGTAGACGTTCCTTCGATATGCCAGGATGAGGACTCTTCTTCAGATGAGTCCATGGGATCAGCTGAGGATGTTTCTGGGAAGCGAGAGCAGTCATGCAGAGGTGATGACAGTAGGTCAGAGTCGTATCCCAGTGTGCAGGGTGAGCTATCAGGGGACTCTACGGGAGATACTCTGGGTGATGAGTCACTTGTGACGATTCAACCAGAGCAGCATATGATGGAGCATGAGTCACCAAAGGTGGATGCTATGCACATCATGCATGATAGTCCCTTGGGGGAGAACCAGATGGAGGCTCACACTGAGTCTATGATGCATGTGCGGCTAACCTTAAGGTCAGCCATTGAGGAGGAGCAGTCAGATGCACAAACATCGAGTACGGTGACAGCGGTTGCAGATCCATATCCTCTGGAGATGGTGGAGGTTGGTGGGATAGTTCTGCAGGGGGCTAATGGACAGCCGGAGCATTACATTCCCGATCAGGAGAGGGAGAAGTTGTTGGAGATGGTGGAGCATCCATCTTTGGGCTGACACATTGATGAGGTGCAGATAGATGTATATGCAGTCGGCAGAGCTGCAGTACTTTCAATGAGTAGCACTCTCCAAGAGTACATCGATGGGGCTTGCAGCATATCTTGCCCACTTTGGCCCATTATAGAGAGAGGGGCTTTCTTCTACAGGCACCTTTCGTTGGCAGACAGGGCAGAGCAGTGTGAGTTGATTACAGGCTGGCGACAACACTCCAGGCGTGTTTCGTATGTAGTTGTTGCTACATTGGATTCTTCTTCCAAGATGGATTGGTGGGAGATCATGAGTTGGTACCCTCTTGATGGTATGATATTCTTCGTAGGGAGCACAGTGGAGCAGGGGCCCTTAGACATGACATATGATATAGATTCCAGTTGGCAGTGGGGCACAGATCGACATTTCTTCAGCATCCCATTACAGTTTCAGGAGAGCAGGATCAGCATTGGATTTAGTCAGGGGTTGGATTGGAGAGAGGTGATGAGTTAGTACACAGTTGGTGGGGCAACTTACACCATCATAGATACAGCGCAGCAGGAGACATGGTCTTCGCCTCTTAGAACATCAGTTATAGGCAAAGGTAGTGCGCAGTCCGAGCCGTGGGACTTGGGCGATGATTGGCCATCATGGCGTAGGGATTTGGGAGGATTGTTGGATGACAGGTACAGTGAGAGATTAGTTTGGGATCCGAGCATTGAGGTGTCTAGTCCGGGTGGCTTGACACAGGCACATAGTAGCACCAGGAGGTTTGTATGGGATCCGGGTATTGGATCTCAGTTGCATCGGGCCAACAGAGTGGCCCACATATTTTGATTGCTTGAGGGCAAGCAATCTTGGGGCAGAAGGTCTATAATATTTCCTTTTTTGGTGTCACCTATGACAGGACTAGGATGGACTTCCAGAGTTAGGAGCAGATCGGTCACAGGTACAGGTTGGTGTCATCAGCAGGCCCAGGGGCTTTTTGAAGGAGTTCTGAGTAAGTTTCTATGTGGTCAGGTGGCATTCGCTTGATATATTCCATCATCCGAGCAGTTTGGCTTTTGTTCCGGTGCATTCCGACAACTTTCGAAAATTTGAGTTATTTATGGGCTTAACTCAGCTAATTACGCTCACGATGGCATTCCGGGAGGAATACATGATAGAACACCTTAGTGTAATAGCTCATTGGAACCGAGACGAGGATACCTCCATGATGGGATAGTTGAACATGAGTTTCAGTGACTGGAGGAGATGTGGTAGCCAATTTACTCTTTTCTGCATTAAAAAGGAATATTTTAATAAGAGGGAAAAGTGCTCCATGAATAAAATAATAATAAAATAATGCTCTAGAAGCTCCAAGAGATCTATAAAAGAAAGGGAGGAGTCCATTGAGGGATATCTTTGGATCATATCATTTTCTTGTATGAGAGGTTTGAGACGTGGTTCTCTACTTCAGCCGTAGCCCCGGGACGAAAACCCTCGGGTGATTTGTGAGTGTTGGACAGAAACCCAACTCTCTTTGAGGAGACTTCATTCAGAAGTTTCGCAGAGCTTCAGGGATATTGGAGTGAGGATCATTCAGATCTTCAACAGGTGCTTCAGTGGATTCAGTGGTAGCTATTGCCGAAAGGAGAGTGCAACAGTCAGTTTTGGAGGCCAGCGCAGTGCAGCAGTTCATCTTGGTGGTCAGTTTTCCATCTCAGCTATTTTGGGTCAGATTTATATGTAACCCCAGTTATTACTTATAATAAAATGTTGAGTTTCTTCCTATTCTATGTGTTAATGGCCTACAGCGTTTTATGCGTCTTTATTTTACATGGCAATCTTTTGTTGAGTAAATAATGATTTTACGGCATATTGTGGAAGTTCAGTTATTTTTCTGCTTTTTTAGTTAAAATATCCCTTTCGGGATATTATAGCTTCATTCTTGGCTCAGCCGTGGGGATCTTTTTCTATGAACAAAGGGGGTAGGTAGAATCTTACCCACCAAGGCAGTAGAGGTGGAAAATATGGGGGAGTCAAAGAGAAAAGGGGGAAGCAACATTTGGTAACATTTTTAAGGCCCTAAATGATTTAGCCAAAGGACAGAAGGGAATGTTGGAAAGACTCAAACAACAAAATAAGAATGAGAGCATCCATCAGGAATCCCTAGTTGTGGAGACTTCGGGGGTTTCACAACAGTGTGACCACCCTTTACCAGCCACTCACCCACCAGCCTTCAGTAGGCCAACCAGGATCACGATGCCTACATTCTTACCTCCAGTACCGAGTGAGAAAGGTAGGCGACATGATCGTATAGCCATGGGAGATTATTTCCGCGAATGGCAATCCATGGGGGAAAACTTCAGAGCGGCTTTGTCCTTCAAAGATTACTGCCAACTCAGGCAGGATGAAGAAGGAAGGAACAGTGGGGGGTCTAACAGAGTTCAGAGTTGCAGCGTACCATTAGGAGGACACCTTTTCCCACGAATGATGGATCCACTGATTGCACGGCTCTGGATCGAGTGGGAAAGTTGGATACCTCTTTCCAGCTTGACCGAATAATGGAGGGAAAGCCATCAAAATGGCTACCTCGCACTTGGAGGATGAGGGCACACAGGATCATGGGGAGCATGTGGATACACCTAGTATGACGCAGGAGTCACCTGTGTTGGAGACTTTTTTGACCATATCGGTTGACATCTTAGTAGAGAGAGTAGAGCCTACCCCAGTAGTGCCATCCATTGAGGTGATGACCGGAGTAGTGTTTGAGTCTTCGGCTGGTAGCAGCGCACGACAGATGGGTAAGGTGCCAGGAGATGTATCCACCTTTGATGAGGCGCTAGGAGATACAAAGGTATTGGATGATGGTCGCACATAACGATGTCATCAGCTTCGAGCCGACCTTCTAGTTTTGAAAGGGAAGGCCACATCAATACGAGAGGCTATTTTGTTGCAGAACGAGGAGCTAGAGGGCATGAGAGTGGTTTGTGTCGAGTCAGTGGCCAAGTTAGCCCACATTGGGGAACGAATGGATTCCCTAATGGTACAGCTAGAGGGCACATTGGTGTGTCAGAGCAGCCCCCTTCAGGCATGCATAAACGGGGCTAGCAGCATTGTTGGGTCACCTCTTTCCATTGGAGAGAGAGAGAGGCGGAGCCACCTAGTCAGATCTCATATGTTGACTTGGATAGCGAGATGAGACGATCGGAGTTGCACAAGGTGCAGCATCCACATGTTGAGGTTCAATGGCGAGAGATTTTGAGTTGGTACCCGGTGGAGTGGGTTATGGAGATAGCAGTGGACCCGAGTGTAGTTCAACAGGAGTTTCCAGGTGCTGGGAATACAAGAACCCCAGGTTGGCATTAGGATCTAGGTGGGACTACCTGTCGTTTCCCAGGAAGGTCGGTTGACTATGTCTTGGAGGGTACAGTTGGCCTAGCAGTTGAGCGTGCACATTTGCTAGGGGAGTTTCGGTCAGCTCCAGTGGCCAACCAGTTTATGGGCAAACTCCCTAGGTTGTCTTAGTATAGCACTTGTACGCGGGGTCACAAGGTGATCAACATACTTTGGCAGGAGCTTGTCAGATGTAATATTCCTAATTAGCACCGCTAATTGGAATATTTGATTTTTGTATAGTTTTGCCGACTATAGTTTATTAATAAATAAAAGTGAGAAAAGGGGTCTAACTCACTTAAATAAAATAAAGTGTTTCCCTAGTAGATGCAACGTTGTAACTTAAGGGGGGGAGCCAAGGGGGGCCACACACCACGTGGAGGAGCCAATGAGAGAGAGGACGTTGGTTTTGGAGGGAAACCAATGCTATAAAAGGGGGAGGAGCCTCCTCATTTGGGGCATTGTTGTTGTTGATGATATTTTGAGCTAGACTTCTATCTAATTGAGCACGCTGGCTGTTTAGTCGGTCTGCAGCACTGTTTAGTGCGACTGAGTGTCTCCGGTCGGAGATCTCACCCTTGGCCCCGAGGGACTTCGAGTGCCTGCTCGGGCAAGGTATTTCTTCAGTCTTTAGCAGGTGATTTGGTTGGGTGTTTTGCGGAGGAGCTGAGCTTCATTGGGTGACTGCGCAGTCCTTGGAGGGAGGACGCAATTTGAGTTGGAGCTGTTTAGTGGTGGGGATTTCTGCAGGAGATTCAGTGTTATTTCGGAGTGGAGGTTCAACGTTTATCAGTTGGAGAGTTTCCTGAGGAGTTTGTGGCCCCATCTCAGTATATTCAGTTGGTATCTGCGCTGGGCCTGGAGGGACAACGTTTTTTCTTGAGGAGGGCTTCTGGGGTGATTTCCGGAGGTGATCCATTTTGTTCATGGTTTCTGGGTTTTGTCCGGAGCAGTGAGTACAGGTGATCTACAGATTTTCAGCTCATTCCGGCGAGGGGATCAGCCCCTAGTTCCAGTTCATTCCAGCAGCAGCAGTTTACGGCAGTTTCTTCCAGCAGCTGGGACGCAGTTTCTGTAGCAGCCATTTCCTGTTTTTGAGAGGGTTCTTCACTTTCCTTGTGCAAGGATAGGTGCTCTTATTCTGATTATCCATTGTACCCATTTATATTCTCAGATTAATAAAATGGCTTAGCATTCCTGGCATTTTATGTGTACTTGCTTTATATTCTGTTTCCGACATTTTTCCTATATAGTTGTGTGCTTGTATTGCTGTGTATTACTGTCTATTTCCTATTGGGGATATTACAGTGGTATCAGAGCATAATTCTGGCTCAGCCTGTGGTCTATGACATCAGGAAAGAGATCATACAGAGGTTTGCTGGAATTTTGGAGAGCAATAGCAGTTGCAGTACCAAAAACGAAATTGGAAAAAGGGCCAAAATATAAAGGGTCAAATTCTGAAGGTTGGAATTAGAAGAAACATTTTCTGGGTTTTTCTGGGTTTTGGGCAAGGATCACCTTCCCAAATTCCTAGAATTTTCCGAGTAGTTTTCAGTGGGTAAATCGGAGGTCGAAGTCAAGTAGTAGTATGGTTTTGCAGCAGCCGTGCAGCTTCTGAGGAGCCTGTAGGCACATAGCAGAAAGTGCCAATGGCAGGTGATGATGATGCGAGGAGATTTAGAGATACGCTCCTCCAACACATGCAGGATGTGTCACAGAGACTCACTGCGCTAGAGGTTAGGCAGCGGGAAACCCCAAGGGGTTTTCAAATTGGTGAGGGATCAGGCACATCCCACCATTTGCCGGAGCATGATGCCACTCAGCATATGGCATCACATACACCCACACGTCCTACCATGCCCACTTTTCTGGATGAAGACATAGGGGCAGGAGCACAGCGAGAGCCGGAGCCGGGCCACATGGGTGACTATTTTGCAGAGTACCAGGCATATGGGCAGGAGTTCATGGAGGCTCTCTCGTTCAGAGACTTTGTTCAGCTCCAGCGTGATAGTAGACCTCACAACTTTCACAGAGGGAACAGGCGCTCACATGATGGGGGCTTACAGCGCACAGTGGACAGATTCCATCTACCGACATTTGACGGGTCATCCGGGCGCTCAGAAAAAGCTTGGGTGGACAAGTTGGATACCTCTTTCCAGCTTGACCGAGTATCGGAGAGGGAAACCATTAAAATGGTTACCTCGCACTTGGAGGATGAGGGAACACAGGATTGCAGGGAGTCCGAGGTTACACCTAGTGTGACACAGGATTCACTCTCATTGGAGACCTCCTTGGCCGTGTCGATTGATGTGGTAGTGGAGAAGGTAGAGCCTACCCCAATAGAGCCATCCATTGAGGTGATGACCAGAGTCGTGTCCGAGTCTTCAGGTGGTAGCAGCACACGACAGATGGGTGAGGCGTTAGGAGATATATCCACCTTCGATGAGGCACTAGTAGGTATAGAGGTATTGGATGATGGTCGCAGACAGTGGTATCATCAGCTTCGGACGGACCTTCGAGTTTTGAGAGGGAAGGCCACGTCAGTACGGGAGGCCATTTTGTTGCAGGACCAGGAGCTGGAGGGTATGAGAGTGACTTGTGCCAAGTCGGCGGCCAAGTTGGTCCGCATTGGGGAACGACTGGATTCCTTGATGGTACAATCAGAGGGCACATTGGAGCATCAGATCATTCCCCTTCAGGCATGCATGGACGAGACTAGCAGCATTGTTGGGTCACCTCTTCCCATTGGAGAGAGTGAGACGGAGCCACGTAGTCAGATCTCATATGTTGACTTGGATAACAGTATGAGACGATCAGAGTTGCACAGGATACGGCATCCGCATGTTGAGGTTGGATGGCAAGAGATTTTGAGTTGGTACCCGGTGGAGTGGGTTTTGGAGATAGTGGTGGACCCAGGTGTAGTTCAGCAGGAGTTCCTAGGTGTTGGGCATACAGGGACCCCAGATTGGCATTGGGATCCAGGTGGGATCACCTATCATTTCCCAGGCAGGTCAGTTGACTATGTCTTGGAAGATACAGTTGGCGTAGTAGCAGAGCATGCGTATTCGCTAGGGGAGTGTCGGTCAGTGTCAGTGGCCAACCAGTTTATGAGCAGACACCCTAGGTTGTCTTGGTATGACACCCGTATACGGGATCCCGAGGTGGTCAACATACCTTGGCAGGAGCTTGTCGGAGGAGGTGACATTGGCAGGCCACCAGATGGCGCCTTGTATGGGGCCAAGGATTCTTCACCTTTGTGTGGGCACAGAGGACGCAGCAGAGCCGAGCAGTAGTGGTAACACTACTGACACATAGGGAGATTCACTTCTCAGACCCCTCGAGGAGGTTTTGGAGTGATGATCCATTTGTCGGCGGGTATAGCGATGCGACGGTGGAGGCGATGTTACCGATTGGTGGTAGTCCGACATGTAGAGGCCCGACTCTAGGTCATCACATTCAGGGATGTGTGGGAGCCTCTATCATTGAGCAGTGGATTGCCGGTGGACATGGAGTTGCATGGTGGTGTACCGTAGTGTGTGGGACTGCATTGTGGAGTAGGAGTGTCCTACATCACATTGATAGCACGCGGGGAGTGACCGATGCCTAGACACAGTCAGGGCACGAGACAGTACAGGGTGGTACAACAGTAGCTTGGGGTATCCAGCAGCACACAGGGGTATGCCTCAGTGTGCAGTGGCATGACGAGGAGTACATGGATGACCGATGGTATGCGAGGGCATATGGTGCTGCACAGCATGGTTTTAGCGTATTGCATCCAGGGAGGCTCACGGATAGGGACACCAGGCTTACCGTTGGGAGTATTTCACCCAGGATCGATGAGGGGACAGATGAGCGATACTTGACGGCATCCGTGGGGACTCATGCATCCGACCCTCTTCTACATCACTCACAGGCACAGCCGATTTTATTGTTGTCCTTTGGCACTTTGGGCATGAGCAGCGGGGCATGCGAGGCACACCCAAGATGTTTGGATGGCACTCAGCACACTAGGCGAGAGACCTCTCAGCAGTGGCACTGGGTTGGTTTACTAGTTGACAGCCACAGGTCGAGGGATGAGATGATCCTCTACGGGGGTGGCACATCGGTCATCGCTGAGCCTACACCCGGGGAGCGGGTCATGAGGGAGACATGCATCATTCTTCCCTCAGGGCATGTTGAGATCATGCATGAGCAGAGGATACTGGGTTCAGTAGAGATAGCATTCCAGCATGCGTCTAGACTCCAGACATTGTATCGACACTTCATCAAGAGGGTGGATGGCATATTCACTGCAGATGAGGTGGTGGAGGTAGAACAGGAGGGCATTCCTTCTGTATGCCAGGGTGAGGACTCTCTTTCATATGAGTCCATAGGATCAGTTGAGGTTGCTTCTGTGGAGCAAGAGCAGTCATGCAGGTATGATGACAGTGGATTGCAGCCGTATTACAGTGTGCAGGGTGAGCAGTCAGGGGACTGTATAGGAGATACTCTGGGTGATGAGTCACTTGTGACGCTTCAGCTAGAGCAGCACATGAGGGAGCCTGAGTCAGCAGAGGAGGATACTATGGACATCAGGCATGACATTTCCTTGGGTGAGGTCCAGATGGGTGCCCACATTGAGCCTATGATGGATATGTGGCTAGCATTGGGGTCATCCTTTGAGGTGGAGCGGTCAGATGCACAGACACCGAGTACCGTGACAGCAGCTACAGATCCATATCCTCTGGAGATGTTGGAGGTAGATGTGATAGTTTGGCAGTGGGAGATGATTACGGGTTGGCGGCAACCTTCCAGGCAAGTTCCACATGCAGTTGTTGTTGCTACATCAGATGCTTCCTCCAAGATGGACTGGCGGGAGATCATGAGTTGGTACCCTTTTGATGGTACGGTATTCTTCGTAGGGAGCACAGTGGAGCAAGGGCCCTTGGACATAGTAGATGTTACAGATCCCAGTCGGCAGGAGGGCACCAGTTGTCGTTACTTCAGGACTCCTTCCCAATTTCAGGAGAGCAGGATCAACATGGGATTGAGTCATGACTTGGATTGGAGAGAGGTGATGAGTTGGTATGCAGTTGGAGGGGTAGCATATGCAGCTACAGGTACAACGCAGCAGGAGCCCGGGAGCATTGATGCTTATTGGTGGTCTTCACCTCTTAGAGCATTAGTCATAGCCAGAGGCAGTGCACAGTCCGAGCCGTGGGACTTGGGCGATTATTGGCCACGGTGGCGATGGGATCCGGGAGGATTATTGGTTGGCTGGTATTGTGAGAGGTCACTTTGGGATCCTGGCATTGAGATATCCCTTCGTATCAGGGTGATGCAGAGGTCAGAGAGGTTTCAGTGGGACCCAGGCACATTTTGCAGTATTGGTAGGGAGCATCAGCTAGAGAGTAGGCTTGTTCAAGCGTTGCTTGAGGACAAGCAATTTTTGCCGGATGAGGATGCCACTTGGGAGAGCGAGGAGACATTGCAGCATCCATCACTTCAGTTGCTTGAGGACAAGCAACGTTTTGTCGGGGGAGACTGTAATATTCCTAATTAGCACCGCTAATTGGAATATTTGATTTTTGTATAGTTTTGCCGACTATAGTTTATTAATAAATAAAAGTGAGAAAGGGGGTCTAACTCACTTAAATAAAATAAAGTGTTTCCCTAGTAGATGCAACGTTGTAACTTAAGGGGGGAGCCAAGGGGGGCCACACACCACGTGGAGGAGCCAATGAGAGAGAGGACGTTGGTTTTGGAGGGAAACCAATGCTATAAAAGGGGGAGGAGCCTCCTCATTTGGGGCATTATTGATATTGTTGATGATACTGAGCTAGACTTCTGTCTACTTGAGCACGCTGGTTGTTTAGTCGGTCTGTAGCACTGTTTAGTGCGACTGAGTGTCTTTGGTCGGAGATCTCACCCTTGGCCCCGGGGGACTTCGAGTGCCTGCTCGGGCAAGGTTTTTCTTCAGTCTTTAGCAGGAGATTTGCAGGTGTTTTGTTGGGAGTTTTGCTGAGGAGCTGAGCTTCATTGGGTGACTGCGCAGTCCTTGGAGGGAGGACGCGGTTTGAGTTGGAGCTGTTCAGTGGTAGAGATTTCTGCAGGAGATTCAGGTCTATTCCGGTGTGGAGGTTCAGCGTTTATCATTTGGTGAGTTTCCTGAGGAGTTTGTGGCCCCATTCAGTCTATTTCAGTTGGTGTCTGCGCTGGGCCTGGAGGGACAGCGTTTTTCCTTGAGGAGGGCTTCTGGGGTGATTTCCGGAGGTGGTCCGTTTGGTTCATGGTTTCTGGGTTTTGTCCGGAGCAGTGAGTACAGGTGATCTACAGATTTTCAGCTCATTCCGGCGAGGGGATCAGCCCCTAGTTCCAGTTCATTGCAGCAGCAGCAGTTTACGGCAGTTTCTTCCAACCGCTGGGACGCAGTCTCTATAGCAGCCATTTCCTGTTTCTGAGAGGGTTCTTCACTTGCCTGGTGCAAGGATAGGTGCACTTATTCTGATTATCCATTGTACCCATATATATTCTCAGATTAATAAAATGGCTTAGCATTCCTGGTATTTTATGTGTACTTTCTTTATATTCTGTTTCCGGCATTTTTCCTATATAGTTGTGTGCTTGTATTGCTGTGTATTACTGTTTATTTCCTATTGGGGATATTACATCGGAGGAGGTGGCATTGGCAAGCCACCAGATGGTGCCTTGTATGGAGCCAAGGATTCTTCACCTTTGTGTGGGGCACAGAGGTCGCAACGGAGCCAAGCAGTGGTGGTATCACTACTGACACATAGGGAGATTCACTTCTCGGACCCCTCGGGGAGGGTTTGGAGTGATGATCCATTCATCGGCGGGGATAGCGATGCGACGATGGAGATGATGATACCGATTGGGGGTGGTCTGACATGTAGAGACACAACTCTAGGCCATCACATCCAAGGATGTGTGGTAGCATCTAGCATTGAGCAGTGGACTACCGGTGGATATGGAGTTGCATGGTGGTGTATTCTAGTGTGTGGGATTGCATTGTGGAGTAGGAGTGTCCTACATCACATTGAGAACACGCGAGGAGTGACCGGTGCCTTGACACAGACAAGGCACGAGACGGTACACGGTGGTACAACAGTAGCAGGGGGTATCCAGTGGTGTACAGGGGTATGCCTCAGTGTGCAGTGGCATGTCGAGGAGTACATGGATGATCAGTGGTATGCAAGGGTGTACGGTGCTGCACAGCAAGGTCTTAGAGTATTGCCAACAGGGAGACTCACAGACAGGGACACTGGGCATACCTTTGGGGATAGTTCACCCAGGATCGATGGGGAGACAGATGAGCGATACTCGACAAGATCTGTGGGGACTCACGCGCTTGACCCTCTTCTACATCACTCATGGGCACAGTCGATTCTGTTCTTGTCCTTTGGCACTCTGGCATGAACAGCGGGGTACAAGAGGCTCACCCAAGATATTTGGATGACACTCAGCACACTAGGGGAGAGACTTATCAACAGTGGGACTGGGTCGGTGTGCTAGTTGACAGCCACAGGTTAGGGGATGAGATGATCCTCTGCATGGGTGGCACATTAGTCATCGCTGAGCCTACGCCTGGGGAGCGGGTCATGAGGGAGACATGCATCACTCTTTTCTCAAGGCATGTCCAGACCATGCATGAGCAGAGGATATTGTGTACAGCAGAGGTAGCATCCCAGTATGTGTCCACTGTCTGGGCGCCAGAGAATGTATCGACGCATTATCGAGAGGGTGGATGGCAGACCCAGTGGAGATGGTTAGCAGGGACAGCAGGGATCCACATACCTTGAGTCAATTGCGAGTATCAGATATCCATCTATTGATTGCATTCAGGGGGTGGCTATTTCTCACCACATATGGCTTCCAGCGGTCATTGGTACTACACAGTGGCAGACATAAGGCAGGCTAGCATGCATCATATTTTCCCATGATATATGGACCCTCTATATTGGTTACGAGCAGGGACTAGAGATGAGGCACGAAAGGATTCCCGCAGTTGTCAGAGCTATGGTGTAGCAGGTCCAACTATGGGATGCAGAGATTCAGTTGATTGATAGCCCATTCTGTCTCATGATGGTCGGAGTCAGGATAGAGAGTGATCTAGTTCACTGTTGGGTTGGCACATGGGGGTACATAGAGGCCTTCATCGGATGGCAAGGCAGACTTTCTCTGTTGCTGCATAAATTTAGAGTTGCATTCGGAGGGGTAGGTATTGGCATCATGGCGATGCTTGGGCCGGATGAGCTTGTCTCTCATAGATCTCCTGCCACTAGGTCTCAAGAGAGGAGGATACAATCTGCACATAATGGTGAGTATCTCATGATCAGAGTAGCGCAACATCAGCATGGTGGTACCTCTACGAGATTAGCAGGAGACTTGAGCATTACAGCTCTACATAGCTCGATAACCTCTAGGGGTGAGTTGTATACTACATGGGGAGATCATGTATATCTTCCATCGAGCTTTAGCAAGTCACTGATGAAGTGAGGGACTTCATTAGCATGGCAGGATGCTGAGTGGAGCAGGGGAAGCTTCATGTTGGACAGGATGGTTTGGGATCCTGGCATTGAGAGATCCCTCCATATCAGGGTGATACAGAGGACAAGGAAGATTCGGTGGCGCATCTAGGACCTAGGCACATTTTGCAGTGATAGTGGGGAGCATCAACTAGAGAGGAGGCTTGTTCAGGCATTGCTTGAGGACAAGAAATTTTTGGCGGGGAGGACTGTAATATTCCCAATTAACAACAGCTAATTGGTAATATTAATTTTGGCCAGTTTTGCTTTTCTAAAGTTAATTTAGTTAATAAATTGGGTGATGAGACACATAACCTACACTTAGGAAATAAACATTCCCTAAAGTCACTTGAGCATATAATTATTTGGCAGCGTGGGGCCCAGGAGGACGAAGTGGCAGCGTGAGGGAAGTGGCAGCTTGGGCAGCGTGGGCCCATGACAGCGCAGTGAGAGAGGGACAGCGTGGGCCAAGAGGGACAACGCAGTTTGGTGAGGCCTGAGTGAGAGCAAGGCTCTCAAAGCATAAAAAGGGGAAGAGGCTCCTCATTCTCTCATTCTATTATGCATCTATGATTTCTGTCTTTTGACATTGAGCACGCTTTTGCTATTGAGCGAAATCTGCAAGTGTTGTTTAGCACATCGGGTGTCTTCGAGCGGAGATCCCAACCTCAGCCCCGGGGGACTTCGAGTGCCCGCTCGGGTGAGGAGTTCTATCCATGTTTTTGCAAGATGGAGCCATAGCATCTTCAGCCAGGAATTACGCATTTGCTTGGGCAGCGCAGTCTCTGGGAGAGAGCACGCAATTTGTGGTAGAGGCAATTCTGGGAGTGAGGATTAATCAGGGGATTCAGCCTGAGATAGTGTGAAGGGATCATCCCTTCACTATTTCGTCATTTTGGTACAGGAGGAGACCATTATTTGCAGAGGATCATTCAGGGTCATCGTGTTTCACTGGGATAGCGTTATTCCTTAAGGGAGGTCAAATTCCAGGGTCATCCATTCTGAATTCCTTTCTGGGCTTTTCTGGGTATTTGAAGGAGAGCTCATCCCCAAAGTTTCATATTTTTCGGAGCAGGGGAACAGCCCCAAAGAGCCATCCCATTCAAGTAGTAGAGCAGTCTGGTAGTAGCAATAGCAGCTTTAGAGATTACGCAGTCCTTGATAGAGCATCCATTCTTTGAAAGATTTTTTGGAGAATAATGTTTATGATAATGGTAATAGCTTGATGTATTTCGAAAGATAGATGTTAACCACAGCCTTAGCGAAGTAAGAAAATCACATAAATTTCTTAGTTCCCAAACAAGGTCAACTTGTGCCCACAGTCTGTGAACTTGGAGCTCAAGGGCTAGGGAACCTGCAAACTCTATATATTTCTTAAGATAAAATTGTCAAATCATACCAATGTTGCACGACTTGTACTCGTATAAGACTCACTTGGCTATTGTTGGACGACTCGTATAAGAATCGAGAACGACCCGTATAAGACTCGGCAAAATAAAACTCAAAATAAGACCCCCTTTCCCTCCACCTGATCTTACCAAAAATAAATAAAAAATCAAAATTCGTTGCAAGGGACGGGTCTTATACGGGTTTGTACGAGTTTGATACAAGTCGTACGCATGTCAACGTGAGTCTTATGCAACTAAGGGTCTTATGCACGAGTTCTATGCAAGTGACCCGTTTCGACATATGGCTCATAAAGACCTGCGAGTCTTGAAGGGTCTTATAAGGGTCGTGCTTCACTGGATCATACAATGAATCAAATCATCTAAGATAAGCCCAAAACTTACCAATAGAAGGTTCCTATCATCTACAAATGAAATAAAAACTCATATAATATTGAAGCACAATATAGTAAAGCACATACCCAACACGTACCACAGATCAATGAGACAAAAACACCACGAATTGAACCCCAAAGCCTTTTACTATGAATTTCAAACGTTCCCAATAGAACAGTGGCTTCACACCAACATTACAAAATTACATTTAGACTTGAGAAGCAAATGGCTTCTAGTTTATAGATAAATCCTACAAGTGGAAAATAACGACTAGGTTGCTTGATCCCCGTTAAAATAATCTCGACCATTGATGAATACTTGATCAACTTTTAATCTCTGTCATAAAAAATAATAAATTTTGAGGAATTTTCAAATTTCTCATAAAAACCATTTTTTATTAATCCAAAAAATAATTATTTTGGATTAATTTCCTCAAAAAATTGACTTTGACTTAACCACCAAGGTTCAAGGGCTCAATTTTTCTTAAAGAATCCATTATGGTGGGGGACGTCCAAAAATTAACTTCTTTTTGACCCACAAATTGTTTGGTCATTTTCCACTTGGAGAAATTAATTTCTCTAATTTTAATTTTTCGACTCTAAATTAATTAATTTTCTGGCTTAGGATTTAATTTCATTTTTCCAGAAAAATTAATTAATTGACACTAGAGGTGATTAATTATTTTTCCACCCTCAAATATTTTAGCCATGGTGTCCGATTGCAAGGGACCATGCACCAAAATATTTTTACATCAGATAATTACAAGTTGAACCCTCAAAGGGAGAATACATGTTCGTTATAGACCCTCAAATAATTAACTAATTTTGCGACACAATATGATCTAGTAGACCAAGTGATTTGTAATAAAATAATTTAGCAAGATAGCTTAAATTATTCCCAAATCACTTTTACAATAGACTTGACTAAAAACACTAGTACTCACCTAAGACTTTGTCAATAAATTCCACCCTAGATTTGGGGTTTAAGCTAGAGGGAAAAACTTTGCCGATTATCTGTGTTTAGAAAAACACATAATGTGGTGAGACAAAAAATCTCCTAGGATGAAATTCGTTGCCAAAATCATAGGCTTCCCTTGCTTGTAACATAATTAAATGGTCATACTAGCATTATTTACATTACAAATTTGCACAATATATTTTACAATGACATGATAACTGGTTGGATGATGATGTTGAACTTTGAAAAAATAGGTACAACTGCTTCCTTGGACTTGTAACAAAGTAGGTGCAACAAGTCCATATGGGGCTTTCTTCAATTTGTAATCATGAGTCTCCTTCTCATGTACCTCAAAGTCCTAAGATAGCTCCAAGAAATATTCTTCCTTAAGTACATGGAAGAAGCCATCTTCACATATATCTGATAATAGTGCATCTAGCAATAGGTGTTAGGATCTCATCGTAGTCCTCTCTCTCTGAGAGCATATTCCTTATCAATGTTGAAATTTCTATCGTGGAAGCATTTGACACTATTGCATCTTGTCATTTAGAATGGTCCTTGCATGAAGGACACATTGCTCCCAGCATATCATCTGATTGTTACATTCAATCTTACAGTCTACTCCCTTTGAATAGGAAGCCTCATCAACTTGGGAGACTGCAATCCTTCCTTCGAGGTCTAAACTCTTGTCCATTTTCAAGCGCCACTCTAATCATGGGGTGGCTCTATATCCTCCTCAATCTCGATAATGAAGACCAGGTTACATCCATCTGATGTACCTGATGACCCCAGAACAAGAGCAATAGCGATAATAGCAAAGTAAATAAACATAATGAAAGTGTACCTGATGATGAAGCGGGACTTTGCACAGCTCAATCTTTCTATCAGTAGAATCTTCTTAACTTTAAGCTTCTTCATGTTGTCATCATCTGTTGCAAGCTTCGTTCTGAAGAAACTATTGTCTTTCTTCTCTAGATATGAGAGTAGCTCCTTTATTCCCCTGCACCAGCTCCCTCTTGGAGCTAAGTCTTCCTGCATTACTCTTCATATTAATGGCCCTCAAGAAGGATTTGCTTTCTTTGATCACATCCTCATCCAAAAAGTCGGGGAAAGAAACATTTGGTTAGCCAATCACTCATGCAAAAAGAATAAACAATAGTCTTGTAGAAATCTATCTGCTCCCTCTTGATCCTGCCTCCTTAGCCATATCTTGATCCTGCCTCCTTAGCCATATGGCACCACATTCCATCAACCATATGTCAATTATAAATGCTTCCTCTTGAGCACCACCTGTATTCTCATTTCCATATTTTTAATCTCCCTCTTGGGCAACCAAGCCAAACTATCAATGTACAAGATGACCATTGAATCTGCATCATACCATCTCCTATTGGGTAGGAGACTAGCCCTACTAGGTTACTCTGAATATATCGTAGGTATTGAATCTCAATAGCTTCTCATTGATCATATCATATCATGAAGATTCTAAATCACACTAGGGTTCCAATGCTATAGAACCTAGGCCTTTTCAATATCCAAGACCACTCATGGGGTTTTCTCTCGAACTTTAACCTTTATTTGTAAGAACAAGGGTGACTCCCTAGTATTCCCTCCAACCCCTAGCATTCAATTAGGTCTCCAACATCTTCATCTCTTTCACTCTACTTGATCATGAAATCCATCATAGGTGTCTACACGGGGGTGATCTCAATGACTTTTCTTCATCCCAACTCTAATACCAAGTTAATTTTAGGGCTAGATAGTCAATTGTTGTAGATAATTGCATTTTAAAACTTTTTCAACAATTTTCACATTTCATTCACCCCATATTATCATGAGCAATTATATAGAGAGAACATTAACATAAACAATGCGGTGAAACAGTGAGGAACATTAGAATAAAAGCATACACAATAGAGACACGTGAATTTAGGCCCAAGACCAGGGCAAAACCCCACAAGGAGGAAATCCCAAAATTCAAATATTCTTAGATTTTCATCAAATGTTCAGCAGAGATACAAAGTACAATTATAATGAGACATAAGTCTTTCATCATCAATCACATTAGGCCTTCTAGGGCCAACCCTGGATCATACAAGATCCCCATAAGATGGCAGCAGACTAGCCTATCTAGGAGGTATCAACAAATCCTCCACAAGACCTCTAACAAATCTCCATATCACTGTATAAGTAGCATATATCTCTGTCAAGTATATAAGAACAAGTTTCACTGTCATACATCTCTATCATAAGGACTGCCATACATCACTGTCATAAGCACAAGCCTTACCTCACTGTCATAAGCACAAGTATAATTGTCATCCATCCCTGTCATAAGCACAGAAGACCTCTCTACAACTTAATAAACTAGGGCTTGATAACTAGCACTCTAGACTACTTCTATACATCCTCAAAGAGTCAATCCTTGGAGCATCTCAGTTGTTCCCACTAATAGACCTTATTGACTTTCCCAAAGCACTGAACTTAGGGCTTTTCCAAACAACTTCTACCAACCCATTACAACTATACATATACTGCTATATAAACTACCCAAACTGGACCTCAACAACTAGCAAGTTCATCAAATTAAAATCCAAATACATACCTTTGAAGGACGTCTTGTTTTCTGCCCTTAATAACACTTCAATCTATGCGCACATCCCTCAAGATTCTCAGCCCTGGTTAGGGTTTCCTGTTAGGTCATGCCAGCCCTAAAGTTCTGCCACAAAAACTCCTCAAAACCTGCGCTTTTTCTCCATTCCAAGTCCTCTACTCCTGCGCTATAGCTCTAGGCAAATGCGTCCTAGTTTCATCTTCTTTCTAGACCTTTCGTCCCATCAAAAACAAAGACTCAGCCTACCTACAATAAAAAAAAAATTCCAGCGACCTTGTCACAGAGAAACAGTGCCAAAAACCTATGCCTAGAACTGCCTTTAACCTGTTACCTCAGACATTAATCTACTCCAACTCAGCCTTGTTACAGGTTTGTTCCAAGATGGAAAGACCTCAGATTTATATCTGTTTAGCGTTCAACCTTCCTGTCACACATCGTCCCTGTTCTCAAGAGAAATGTACCACCAAAACATGCTCAGAACTTGTCCCCTCAGCTTGACAACCAAGTAGCATATCTTGGCCTAAACCAATCATAGAAAAGAACCAAAAAACACGTCCATCCTTAGAATAGCTCCTATAAGCTGCGGCCAGATCAGAGATCTTTTCTCCTTAGATGCTTGCACTTCATGTCTGTCTTGAATGATCTCCAAAGGCCGTTTATTTATACAAATCGTTGGAGGAGCCAAGGGGTGCCATATGAGCCGATGTGACCCTTCAATTATTGAGGCCGACTTGAGCAAGACCCACTTTAATTTGTTCTAGATAATATTTAAATATATTTATCAAATACCTTGATTGCTTGCCCAAATAAATTTGTCACATTAAATAAAAGTGAGAGGAGAGCCAAATCATAATTTTCGTTTATCGAAATTAAATTCTCTTTTTGGGCAAGATAGATTTTCCTTGGGGTAATTGGGCTTCTCCTTGAGGTAATTAGATTTATCTTGGGGAAATTCATCCCGAAGAGTCCCCAAGTTGAAGCTAACCATGGGGAATTATACAGTGACAAATGACTTTTTGTGGTGGACGTATCGGACACCAATGTGGTGCTAGGAGTTCAATGGATCTATTACATTGGGTCATGCACCACCAACCAGAGGAACATGGAGATGGAATTCACTAATCCAAAAGATGGAAAGAAGGTAGTTTTGAGGGCCATGCATCAGTATCCACCGAAGATAGTATCATCTAACAGCATGGAAGCAATGTTATGGCGAGGGGGCATTGAGTGGGTAATTGAGTGCTTCATCATAGAAAGCAGGTAGCCAAAACAACTGTGACAACATCCAAATGACATTTAGGTATTGCTCCATGAACACCAGAAAGTTTTTGTTGACATTCCTCCAGGTAGACCACCAAATAGGGGCTTTGTGTTGAGAATTTGGAGGGCTAGTGATTAATTCAAAATTCTCTCCTTGATAATTACTTGTGAGGTTACTTGAGTTACTTATGTCTTCCCTTCGTTAGCTTATTAAATCTTTTATCAAGTCAATTATCAAAAGACACGAGACACGAGAATTAGGCTCCTATAGCCAGGGCAAAAACTCTCCCTCTTGGAGAGGAAAACCCGCAAGAAATTCTTCTTATATATTTTCATATGACAAGTACCATGACCCAGAATTAGACCCTTGATCTTTATATGCATCCAAGACCTTGTCCTTACTTCTTTGATGTCCTTAAATGCTGATCCTTCTTTTCTTCACCAACTTGCATTGTTTTGCACCAGCACTGCCTTTGTATACCATTGAAACTTCAATTACTTGAGATATATATCAGTTGTAGTAAGGAAAGTAAATCACAGATTTACTTTCCTACTTTCTCCCAATGTCTAATCGTTACTTCTCTTTGCAGACCATTGTTCCACTTCTACATGAACTGGAGATGAATACAGATGTCACCTTTTATCTGCAGACATATCCACACTTCAACATATAAACTCTGACTTTGAACTGACCCTTTTCTCATTATAAATACTTCAGGATAGTTCGCACTTCTTCTGGTGGATAGTCCGCACTCTTGTTTCAGCAAACCACAGCTCCAATTATACCAAGATACCACAGGGATATGTGTATCTTAAACAGTTCTAAAACACGTCAAGAATCCACACTGTACCTTGTCCAAAATCCGCACTTTTGTTTCAGTCAGTCGTGGCACCTATCACAGCAAGATATCACAAGGATGTATATCTCTAAAACAGTCCCGAAACTTGTCAAAGATCCACACTAAGACTGTCCAAATTCCACACTAAAACTTGTCCAAAGAGTCCGCACTTAGCTTCAGAGATGACCGAAAACTGTGTATTCAAATGACTGCAGAACAGAGGTATATATATAGATAATTACTCTGTCTTTAGGCTGACCTGCCAATTAGCTTGTAGGCTGACTTATCAACTGTAGGGAGGTCGACTTTAACACATTATTATAGCTTCTCTTCCAGTGTAGATTTGAGGGCTGACATAAGGGTTAGGATGCACTTCCAGAGTTGGGAGAAGACAAGTCACAGGCATAGTATTAAAAACCGGCTGGGTCAAACCGGAAACCGGTTAGACCCCTAGCCGATCAAAACTGGTCCAAAAACCCGGTTTAATCCCTTCTTTCACCATTTTTCCCGGTCAAACTAGTTCTGACCAGTCGGTTCCGTCCTTAACCGGCCGGTTAGCTGCCAAGGCTGCAAAAGGGTCCTACGCAAGCTTATTTTGCCGGTTCAGGGTTGTTTTGGAGGGAAGAGGAGGGTTGTTTCCCTCCAAAAACACCCTCTCCAATCCTTTATAAGGAGGGGCAACCTCTCATTTGTCTCACACCATCTCATTTGGAGATTTTGTGAGTTTGATTGAGAGCTTGGAGAGTGTTGAGTTTTTGCTGGAGTGGTGGAACAACATACAGTTTGAGGCTTGCCGCTTGAGCTAAGTAGTAGCCATCATGCCTCCAAAAGGCAAGGATACTGCATGGGCTTATTGTGATATGATTGATGGAAAAATTATTTGCAAATATTGCTAAAAATATATTGCGGGAGGGGATATTTACAGGTTCAAGCAACACTTGGCTGGGATAGGAGGCCATGTAAAGCCATGTGGAGCACCAAATGAAGTAATAGGGCATATTAGGGCAAAATACCTTCAGAAGTTTGAGACTCAAGTCACTGAACCAATAGAGAAGTTTGTGACTGGAGCAGTTGCAAAGTTTGGCAGTCGAGAGTCGGGAGGCTCAAGTTCAACCAACTGAGTTTGAACTTTGATCATGATTAGAAGTTTCAAGTGATAATGTTGATCATTAATTAGAATTTAGTAATATCATATATGTAGATTTGTAGTAGACTGTCACTATACTATGTAGGCTAATGGCCTCAATGCTTATAGTTTGTAGCATTGTTTTTGGACAAGGGTCATTTGGAGCCTCAATGCTTATGTATTTTTTCGATGATATGTATTGCACTCAGTGCCATTTTGATATATTCACCTTTACATGGTATATAAATGAGCAAACTTTGCATATTTTGTCTCTATTGGCCTGGAACCATTGTTGCAAATCTTAAAAATAGTTTTTTTTATTAAAAAATAATTATTTAATGTATTTTTTAAAAAACTAATTCGTTTAGACCTGACCAGTACCGATTAGACCGGTTCCGGTCTGGTTACCAGTTCATTAGGTCGACCGGTCCGGTCACCAGTTTCGGTTTTTAATACTATGGTCACAGGTACAGGTTGGTGTCATCAATGGGCACAGGGGCTTTTGGAGGAGCTTAGAGGAGTTTCTATGAGGACTGGTGGCATTCACTTGGTATATTCCATCATCTGCAATTTGCCTTTCGTTCTGGTGCATTCTGAGAACTTTCAGAAAATTGAGTTATTTGTGGGCTTAACTCAACTAATTATGCTCAAGGTAGCATTCAGGGAGGAATACATGATAGAACACCTTAGTGTAATAGCTCCTTGGAACCATAACGAGAATACCTACATGATGGAGTGGTTGGACATGAGTTTCAGTGACCGGAGGAGACATGGCAGTCGATTTACTCTTTCCTGCATTAAAAAGAATATTTTAATAAGAGGGTAAAGTGCTCCATGATTAAAATAATAATAAAATAGAATGCTTTAGAGGGGTTCATGAGATCTATAAAAGAAGAGGAGGAGGCCATTGGGGAATATCTTGGATTTTTTATCTTTTCTTGTATGTGAGGTTGAGAACCCGGTTCTCTACTCCAATGGTAGCCCCAGGACGGAAACCCTTGGGTATGTTGTCGAGTGTTGGACCGAAACCCTCAGGTATGTTGTCGAGTGTTAGACGGAAACCCAACTCTCTTTGAGGAGACTTCATTCACAAGTTTCACAGAGCTTCAGGGATATTGGAGTGAGGATCATTCAAATCCTCAATTGGTGCTTCATTGTCTTCAGTTGATTCAGTGGTAACTGTTGTTGGAGGGGGAGTGCAATTGTTCGGTTTTGGAGGTCGGTGCAGTGCAGCAGATTATATTGGAGGCCAACTTTCTATCTCAGTTATTTTTGGTCAGATATGCATGTAACCCTAGTTTTCCATTTATAATAAAAAGCTGAGATTCTTTCTGGTTCAATGTGTTGATGGATTGCAATGTTCTATTTGTTTTATTTTACATGGCAATATTTTGTTAATAAAATGTTGATTTTAGGGTGAAATTCTGGGTTAAGTTATTTTCTGCAAATTTAGGCGTAATATACCATTCGGGATATTACATTTTGATCATTTTTTTGGTTTTTGAAGAAAATCTAGATGGGTTAGTGCATGGCTACCGGAAAAAGAGTTGTGGATGTCGCCTACAACTAGCACTCATGTGGTGGGATGAAAGATCCTAAAGAATACATGATGTAGAAGCAATAGTTGTATGAAGGAAAGCCAGATGTGGACTAGAAAAACACCTTTCAATAAAGGGAAGGATGACATGACTAACTCGAGGAAAGTGATGGATGGTCGATGCCCTACAAGATGAAGGATCCATATTAATGAAAATAAAATTCATGCCATCGAAAGGAGAATCTCCACAAGCAGCTAAAAGTCCCATGATCTCCACTAGATAAGAAAGTTGTTGTTGGAATCCTTCGCTAAGATGGAGCTTGGAAGCAAGTCCTTGGGAGCCTGGACAAGTCTATGGACAAAAGGGAGCTTGAGAACATTCCTTTATAGGAATGGATATATACTCCCTAGTTGAGAAGGAGAGGGTAGTCGTGAAGGACCAATATTCTTTGAGGGCTAGGAGTCCAAGATAAGAATAGTCCTAGAAGGACATATCCTCTGAACAACCGGGTGGGGTATGCTCCTTGAGAGACAATGATGATGGTGTCTATTAGTCCTTTGTCTCGCCAACATTGTGGTTTGATCTTGTGGAGAGATAGAGTTGTTAGTCAAGGCCTTGATATGTGACAATGTTGGATGATATGATGCTAAACAGATGGGTTACCAATCCGACTCTTCTTAAGAGAATTCTTTAGATTGAGAATGTCCAAGTACCTTGTATGGGTTATGAATATTTCCCTAGTTAATAGGGAGTGTTGAAATATGTAACTAGATTTGGTCTTCATAATGGCCTATGTAATCGTGATTTTATGTATTTAATGAAAAGAGAAAAATAAATTTATTACTTGTGTTCTTGAGGCATGGGTTTCATGCTCAAGGGAAATTTATTTTTAGATCAAGCACCCATTGAGTCCTTCTAGTCAATTGAGTCATCGTCATGTATTGAAGACCCATTTCGCCATGTTACATATTGTAAAGAAAATTTTATCGAGTCAAAAGACCCTCCAAGACTTCATCATGGCATAAAGATCAAGTCAACCTACATGAAGGGGCAAGTTGGCCTCAAGATAACAATTCGTACCCCTCACAAGCCTATAAATAAGAAGGAATTTGACCTCATTTCAAGACTCACTCAAGAAAGTTCAATCTCCTCAGAATAGAAGCTGGAAAAGGATGAAGAACGATAAGAAGAACAAGTTCAATGTTTTCGGCCTCTCTCTCTCTCTCTTTTGTTAGGGTTTCTACAGTTACTGGGAAAGACGAAATTTTGAAGTTGCACTGAAGTTGTGAAGTTGCAAGGTCGAAGCTGTGAAGCTGCAAGGTTGAAACTATGAAACTGCAAGGTCGAAATTGTGAAGTTGCAAGGTTGAAGCTATGACGTTGCTTCTAGGTCGAAGTTGTGAAGCTGCTACATCGAAGTTGTGAAGTTGCATCAAGGTTGAAGTTGCAGAAATTGTTGTTGGGGTCAAAGTTGTTGGAGAAGTTGTTGGAAGGTCGAAGTTTGTTCCTGGAAGCCGTTCAAGAAGGAAAAAGTTGACTTGGTCTCGAAGGATCTTGGTCAAGGGTCATAGGTCTTGGAATTGGTCAATTGAAGTTCTATAAGAAGAGAAGAATTCTAATGGGTTTTCCTCTCGGTTGGAGAGGTTTTGGCCATGGTTGATCGCCTACATCTTGTGTCCTATTGTCTCACTGTTCTTTATGATTTGGTAGTTGTTTGATGATAGAGAACACTAATAATAATAAAGGAAAGAAGAAGTTAATCAAGTAAAGTAGAAATACATCGCAAGCAGTTATCAAAGTAAGAAAATCACCTAATCTAGCTCCCCTAGATTTCTCAACACAATCTTTCCTCAATATCCTTCATCCATATAGTTGAACTTGCCTCAACTGCCGTCATATATTCCTGCAACATTCTTCCAGGTAGCAAAATAATATGTTAACCAGATAACCAACAATAATGAAAATCAAACTAACCTCATCATCATGACCTTCTTGTTCCATCAACATCCTCATCAACCATCTCCACTTGAAACTTCCTTCATGCATCAGAGTGCCCAAGGATCGAACTTGATTAGCAAGTTACAACTTTTCTTTCGAAGAATCTACTAGATGTTAATAATTTATATATATTCTAGAGAAAGTCTTAAATTCTTTACACATCCTTAAGTGAGTCAAAATTTATTCTTTTCAAGTATCATATATCCATATACCTAAGCATATTTTATGACCAACTTTCTTTTCACAAGATTCTACACAAATGAATCTTTATCCAAAGTTTTATATCCAACATGCATACATATGCTTTCATCCGATCATCTAGCTATTTATATATCTCACAAAGAGCCTGCACCCTGACCCATTGCATTCCTTCATCCCTTTACCAGCATTAATTCCACATTGCAAGGAATGTCTACTAACCTTGCGATGATACTCTTCCCAAAGACCTTCCAAAATTATGGCCTTTCCTGAATCATGATGATTCAACTAAGCAAGATACAAACTTCTAACATAATGTTAGACAATACATGGATGAACATTATGCAAAAAAGGTCTATCTATCCATCTATATATGATCTCTACAAAGCAACTTAACCATGTAAATTCTAGACATGCTACTATCATATGCTTCTTTCTATGATGCTATGCAAAACATACTATCCTAAAAGAAAGATTAGTCTTCATAAAGAACCTGAGAGTCAGTGATCCTTCTTTAGTAGTAAAGATCCTTCACTTCTTCCTTCTTTGCCTTCTTCTCAGGTTCTCCCACTACCTCGGCTACATGAGCTTCACTCCTTTCCTTTCTCTTGTTGTTCTGCTTGTTTGGACATTCCCTCTTACAATGTCCAAATTCATTGCATCCAAAACATTGCACTTTGGATATGTCTTTCTTCTTGGACTTACCAAACTTTCCCTTTTTCAGCTTCTTGACTCGGGCTAGAAAGGCTTGAGATTGTTCATCTGATCCAATATCATCCTTGACCTTGATCCTTGATTCTTACAATATGCACTGCGCCCACAACTATTAGGTCCCTATAATACTAGTGTATTCCCCTTATTGTTATTGTTAGTGTAGCCCCCTATTGTTATTTTTGTGCCCATGTATCCCCCATGTTGTTATTGTTGTGCCCCATAAAAGCCCACTATTATTCTTGTAGTGCCCTTACATTATTATTGTTACGTAAGGTCTGATTATAGTGTGACCCCTTAGAGTCCTATATATACCAAGGAAGTCTTATCATTTGTACCATACAATAATTGTTCATTTATGTAATGTAAAGGAGGTTTCCCCCTCAAAGAGGCTAATTTTGAAGTCATTGATCTCTCTTTTTGTCTGTTCTTGGAGTTGGTTGCATAACATTTGGTATCAGAGCTTTGGATTCTAGGGTTTCGCTTCTTCAAATAGAACATCTTAGAATTTTTGCTATAACTTTGTTTCTACAAAGCTTCAAAAATTAAACTTGCAACCACATGGAGCCAAAATACTAGTGAACCTTGTGTACGAATTTCAGATCTTGGTTTGCTATATTTTCAGAGATATGATCCGAGGAAGTTAGGGTTTTTGCATGCTCCAGAATTCCATCTCAAACAGGTGACCTAGGGAAAATTTTCATAACTTTCTCTCCAAGCATCGGATTTGAATTTCGTAAAAATTTACTGAAAGTGGATGGACTATAGTGGACAGACGAAGTTAGAAACAGTGACACGTGGCACTCCGTACAAGTTCGTTTTACTAAACAAGTCTATAATCAAGTCATCGTGGGAGATTGGGCATAACTCTTTCTTGAAAAAACCAATCGCAGTCTGACTTGTGGGGTTGGAAAGAATACTTAGAGGGCTACCACAGGACCAAATTTTAGCTCTTGGAGATCCAAAATTACAAAGATACAATAGCTTCAATATCAAGCTCCTAAAAAGCAAGAAAAAGGTGTGTATTTTTTTAACTTTTACATAACTTTTGTTTGAAAAATCAGTTTGAAATTATTCATAGGGCATAGTGAAGCATAGTTATCATTGTTTGATTCCAAAATACCTCGAAACAAAAAAATGGACACACCTAGTAAGCAACCAGAAATATCTTCTATGACGCATGAAGAAGAGGAAGAAATGCAACATGATATATCAAAATTACGAGATCAAGGTCAACAAATTTCGCTCTCGCACAGAGTAACCAAAAATGAATTGGAAGCGATGATGAATGTTCAGATGGATGGTTTAGAAGTAAAAATAAAATGGGACATGGAAGGTTTGAAGGATGGTTTAAAAGCAAATATGGGAGTTTTTAAAGTAGACATGGATGCGATGAATGACAAATTGAAAGGGTTGACAAAGTTGTTGCAAGAATGGCTTCCCAGTGGTAACAAGGTAATCCATGAAAATAATGATGAGGACCAAAGGAAAATGAATTATGATTTTCAAGATTCCAATGTTGGGTTTAAGAACCACCACATTCCAAAGAGTGATATGAGAAAGTTTGATGGCAAGGATCCAGTAACATGGATACTATAGATGGAACAATATTTTGATCTCCATGATCTGCAACACACACAAAAGGTACGCATTGCAACTTTATATTTAGAATCCAATCAGTTTGTATGGTATCAATGCCTTCTTTCTCGTAAACCACTTGTCACTTGGTCAATTTTTACGGAGGAAATGATTTCACATTATGAGGATACAAAGAGCAACACCATCTTTAGCCAATTGATAAATCTCAAACAAAAGGGTTCAATGGTGAAGCACATTGAGGACTTCCAAAAATTGAATATCAGGGTAACTGATATTCCAAATGAGCATAGGATTCATGTCTTCATAGGGACTTTGAAGCAATGTGGAAAAAGTCGGAGTCGGGATTAAATCGGCAAGGGTAAAAAAGTTGAAAAACTCGGCAAAGTCGGGACTTTTTTGAAAAAGTCGGCAAAATTAAAAAAATACAAAATTATTCAAATTTTTTCAATTTTTTTAGCATCTAAAGTATCCACAACATCAAATAAATGCATTTCCACATAAACATGTAAATAAAGCTAATATATAATATGTATATGAAGTCTAGTGCTACATCACATATCAAAATAGTGAATCGAGTCCTGAATCTTGAGTCTCAGTCTCAAGAGTCAAAATATCAACAAAAAAATATAATAATGTATATCATGAGTCATCTCCATGTCATAAAGTAAATCACTAAGATGAAGATCCCCTGCCCCTTTTACAGGAATAGGGAATGGCTTTGCCTTTTCCTCTAGAGGAAGAAGGCCCTGCCCCTCGGAATACAGATGGATCCAGTCGTCCTCTAGAAGCAAAAAAAACAGGTGGCCTCTCTCCTCTGCCGCTGACGCTGCCACTGCTACTGCCCATCCTAGATGGTGTCACCTCCTCCTCCACATCCTCCTCCTGCTCTGCCTCCTGACCCTGCTCCTCCTCCTCTACCACTGGCTCCTCCTGTTGTACAACTGCTTCCTCCTCTGGCACTAGTGCCTCTGGATCCACATCTAACCAATCAGGAGTCGATTCCATGACCGGCCTCTCAGTCTCGACCCTCCATGCAGCACTGGTATCAATATTGTCCAATGAAATGGCATCCATATCAGGAGTTTTCTGAATTTGTCTCATCCACAATCGAAGATTGTAGTAGACATACACCATGTCATTGAGACGTTGGGATTCCAATCTGTAAAAGGGTCATAGATTATAAATTAGTACTTAGAAAATTTATATAGTAAAAATAATCAAATTATTTCAAAAATTTAATTTGAAATTTTTTTACCTGTTGCGCTTTTTGCTATGTATTTTGTCAAAGACACTCCAATTGCACTCACACCCAAAGGAACTGCATGTCTGGCTGAGCACTCGGATGGCAAGCTTTTGGAGATGGGGTACTCTACCACCATAGCTTGTCCACCAAGCATCTACAAGTTAAAATAAAAATGAGAAGCAAAAATTATGAAGAGACAATGAATTATTAAATTTGAAAGTTGAAACTTGAAACAAACTGAAGCTTACCTAGCATTTTGGTCGTCCTACTCTTAATAGCCATGGTAAAACCAAATGTGCCACCAGCCATCCTATATATTTCCATTTCATTGGAAATTTCTTCACGTTCTTGCTCAGATACCACCATCCTCTCAACACGTGAAGAATCCATCCATCACCTCAGCATCAAATCTGAAACCACAGGAGTAAGAAAATGCGGGGTTGAAGTAGATACCTGCAACATGAATGGGGCGATGGAGGGTATTGTTCCATCGGTCATCAATCACTCTCCATATGACCTGTTGTTTCTCTAACCCCTCATCTCCCTTATCTTCATAATAAGCACGAATGGCTTCTTTGGCCCTATCCATGGCCTCATACAAGTAGCCCATTGCGGGCTTTTCTCCATCAACCAACCGAAGAACCCTTACCAAAGGTTCTGAAATGGCACACACCTCCTCTACTCCTGCCCAAAAGTTCTGATCATATGAAACAAGTCTGCATATGCCCTCTCCCTCTGGTTTGCGGCTAATAGATAACTCACGCCAATCCTGTGAAAGAAACATGCTCTTCACGTCCCACATAGAATTCAACAGAGACTGAAGAGATATGAAAGTAGTGGCAAAGCGTGTTATCGCAGGACGCACCAACTCTTTGTTGTTGGTGAATCTTCTCATCAAGCTAAGCACAGATGCATGATTGTAAATAAATTTTGTTATGCTCTTGGATGATTCAACAATATGTTTCACCATAGGAATCTTAACTATATCCTCCAACATCAAGTCAATACAATGAGCAGCACAAGGTGTCCAAAACAGGGTAGGATACCTCTCCATCAGCAACCCGCAAGCTGCAACATAATTTGCAGCGTTGTCCGTTATGACTTGGACAACATTCTGTGGGCCTATTTCCTGAATGAAGATGTCCAACAACTCACATAATAAACGCGCATCTTTAATGTGTGCAAATGCATCAACAGATTTCATAAACATTGTCCCCTTGGGACAACTAACCAAGAAGTTAAGAAGGGTCCTACCCTTCTGGTCAGTCCAACCATCTGACATGACTGTGCATCCAGTGTGTTCCCAAGATGCCCTAAACTCCTCCAGTCTAGCAGTGCAATCATTCTTTTCCTCTTGAAGAAGAGGCCCTCTCAACTATGCAAAGGTAGGGGCTTTGTACCCCGGGCCAACGACAGCAACAGCGTCAAACATAGGTTGGTAGAATGGGTTTGTCTTGGCAATGTTGAAAGGAACATCACTCCATAGAAGACATCTACTCACCAACCTGTCAGCTTCTGCCTTTTCTTTTTTTTTAATTGCTGATTTCATGCCAGGTTGTGCACCAGGTGTCGTTCTAGGGACAAAAAAGGATGAAAAAGCTGAGGGGGTTGGAACTGGAAGGTGATGCTGAAGCAGAAGAAGCACTCTCACTTAACCCCCAGTCTTGAGTTCCCTACAAGTTGCCTTTTCATTACTGCCCTGGTGTCTTTGCCATCTTCTTTTTCCATCAAGGCTTTAATGGCCTGTCGGATCATTTCTGGACCCGGATTTGGGCAAAGTTCTACATTTTGCCCTGGAATTTGCCCTATATGGCATTTTAATCTGGCGATACCCCCTGACATATGCTTTCCACACTACTTGCAAGACAAATACATTCTATTGAGTCCTCCAGTTCCGGGTAAAGGATCAGGTTCACCATACTGCCAGAAAGGATCCAAATTCCTTGGCATTTTGTTTGAAACTTTTTGATGTTTGAACATGGGCACAAAACAAAAATTAAAAATAAAAATAAAAATTGCCCATCACAACAAAAACCACTATTACCAAAGTTAATAAAATCTGGGATCAATAAATTTTAATAATTTGTCATTGCAGTTACTGTTGGATACTTTCTAAGTTTCTATTCCCTTGACAGTCAAAATGAATTGAAGTTGTTCAAACAAAAAGTTCAGCTTTGTGTGGAATTCTTTGTTTGAATTTATCTTCACCTTAGAAGAAGCCATCTTAGTTATTAAAATTTAATAGGATAACTCCTGTAGCTAGTTTATTGAATTGGCTTTCTTCAGTTTGAAAGAAACTACAAAATTAATTTTATTGGGTGCCTAGCTTGAAGAAGGACTTATAAGTTATAACAGTCATGAACATTAATGCTTATTGTAAATCATATTGACAGTGAGCTGGTTAGTGAGCTGAGTAGACAATCTATGCAACGGTTGTCCAGACAATTGTGCATTCCTTATTGAGGAATATTTTGACTTTGTTCAACTAGAAAAGAAAAGACACACATATTATCTTGTTCACTAGTCAACAATATTCATAACTATTTAAATTATGTGACTGTTAGACAAATTTCTATATGCTCCTGCCAGGACGTCAACATTGGAGTATAGGCTCGACAAGACAAAATATGATATATTCAAGAATCAAGATGTTTTGAGAAATAAGTTATTTCTGACTTTGCCTTCTGCATTAAGCAACGGCTGTAGAATAGGTTTTAAGTTATTAACCGTGGCATATTAACTTTATAATCCTCAAATCTGGTTTATTGAGGAATCTATCCATTTGAAGTTACTTTTTCTGTTCTAACTTCTACTATATATCGCTTTTTTCATTTTAGCAGCTACAGAGTATCTTCATAATGAATATGAAAGTGTTATGGTTTTGTATTGCTTTCTGATATTGTTGAACTCTTAAAATCCGCGGCATTTTGGTCAAATTCATACTTGTATTCGAAGATATGGAACCAAACATTATCGAGGCAGTGCCTTGAGACTTGAGAGGCCTGGAAGCTATACATATGTTTACTGTTGTATTATTAAGTAACAAGTTATTAACCGTGGCATTTGGAAATTGGAACTCACCTGGCCGCAGCAGAAACCCCGGCAGCCGGCACCTCAAACTTCAAAGTCGAGCGGTGGTCTGTGGAGAAATCGAAGCCCTCGAGCGGTGGTCTGGACTCTGTGGACATTCGGAGAATGACAAACGTAGAGCTTCAATTGAGCAACCTCGAGCAGTGGTCTGACTCCAATTTTCAACGCCCAATTGGCAATGACTCAAACTGTTAACCCTCTCGATTCTCACAGCGCTAAACAGTCAACACAGCGACCGACAGCAAATCGACAAAAATGAACCATAAAAATCGATTTTCGGGCCCTTTTTTTTGCCGCACAGATTGACTGACGATTTTTTCATTGGACTCGGCAAAAAGTCGGGATTTTTACGATTAAATCCCGATTTTTTCGATTTTGAAAAAGTCGCGAAAAAATCGGCCAATTTTATCGGCTGCTTCAAAAAATCCCGATTTTTTCAAAAAGTCGCGACTTTTTCACGACTTTTTCCACACTGCTTTGAAGGATAACATCCAACATGAGGTTCACCTTTGGGAATCTTATTCATTAGAGAAGGCATTCATGGTGGCAAGAAAAGTTGAAAGAAAAATTATGGCAACAAGGAAGTTTACCAATCACAACTATAAAAATGGAAATGTTGTTGCTCTAGCCTTCCACAATCTACAAGGTTGACGCCACAACAATTCGAGGAAAAAAGAGCAAAAGGGCTTTGTTACAGTTGTGATAGCAAATACACTAAAGGTCATAAGTGTCTTGAGAAGAGATTTTTCTACATTGATTGTGAAGAGGAGGAAGAACAGGAACAAGAAACATCCAAAGAGGAGGATATACACCAAGAACCAACCCCTGAGAAAGAAGAAATGAATCTAACCTTACCTTGTAATGCATTGGCAAGAATTACCACTCCTCAAACGCTCAAGATAGAAGGATATATCAAGAAGAAAAAGGTAATAGTATTGATTGGTTCAAGTAATACTCTTAATTTTATTCATTGTAAGATAGCCAAGGAATTGAATTGCTTCCTATATCTAGCACCTGAGTGTCAAGTGATGGTTGCAAATGGAGGAACTATAAATTCCTCTAGAAAGTGTTATAATATCAAGCTAACCATGGGGGAATATGTATTGAATAGTCCAATGCTTTCCATTTCAATGGGTAGTGTTGATGTTGTACTAGGAGTCCAATGGTGGAAACGATAGCTTTTAATTTTCAAGAAATTTTCTTGAATATTTTTTGGGAAGGAAAGGAAGTTGAACTAAGGGGTATTGCAGGGAAACCAGGAAAGATAATCAGTTCTAATGGCATGACAAAACTTCTGAAGAAATAACAACAGGGTGTAATTGCACAATTATGCTCACTAGAGGTTCAAACATTAAAAACATTTATTTCTCCATATTTCCAAAAAATCTTACACAATCATTCCAAGGTATTTGAGACTCCCAAAGGCCTCCCACCTAATCGTGATCATGATCATGCTATTCATTTGATTCCAGGAAGTGTTCCTCCAAACATCAGACCTTAGAGATATCCCTATGCCCAAAGGAATGAAATTGAATGTATGGTTGCAGAAATGCTAGAGACTGGTATAATTCAACCTAGTCAAATTTCTTTCTCTGCTCCAGTAGTATTGGTGTACAAGAAGGATGGATCATGGCGTATGTGTCCATATTATAGGGAGCTCAACAAGCTCACTATTAAAGATAAATTTTCCACTCCTGTCATTGATGAATTGTTGGATGAATTACATGGAGCAATTTACTTCACCAAGTTGGATCTTCATTCAGGACATCATCAAATTAGAATGAAGATTGAAGACATTCCGAAAACAACATTCAGAACTCATGAGGATCATTATAAATTTTTGGTCATGCCTTTTGGCCTAACTAATGCCCCTTCGACATTTCAAGGTTTGATGAATTCTATTTTCAAACCCTTCCTTAGAAAATTTGTGTTAGTATTTTTTGATGATATACAAACTACAAGAAGTCTTGGAAGGATCATATTCAAAATGTTGACAAGGTACTCAAACTATTGGAGGAGAAACAATTATATGCAATACCTCCAAATGTTTCTTTGGAGTACAGCAGGTGGAATATTTGGGTTATATTGTATCTCATGAGGGTGTTGAGGTAGACCCTAACAATTCCCAACAGCCATAAAGCATCTTCAAGGATTTCTAGGGTTGACATGGTATTATTGCCATTTTGTTAAGAATTATGGGAGAATAGCAGCACCTCTAACAGCATTACTGAAGAAAGATGCATTTTATTGGACTCCAGAAGCAACTAAGGTCTTTGAACATCTTAAAGAGGCAATGTGCCAAGCACTAGTCTTAGCTACTCTTGACTTTACAGAAACCTATATTGTCGAATGTGATGCCTCAGGAAATGGAATTGGTGTTGTTTTAATGCAAGAAGGAAGACTCGGTGCTTCTGAAAGACGTCCAATCAAAGGAAAGTATTTACACAAACCTATTTATGATAAGGAAATGTTGGCAATACTACATGCACTAAAGCAATGGAGACCTTACCTAATGGGAAGACACTTCAAGATAAAAAAAGATCATGATAATCTTAAATGCTTTTTCGAACAAAGAATAGTTTTAGAAGAGCAGCAAAAATGGATCACAAAGATGTTGGGTTATGACTTTGAAATCATCTACAAAAAAAAGGGAAGAAAAATGTTGCAGCAAATGTACTCTCAAGAAAGGATGAGGATATGGAAGCATTGCTTTGTGCCATTTCTATTATCCAACCTAATTGGATAACCGAAGCAAGGGATGAATGGAAGAATGACGAAGAGTTGTGGACACTCATTCAAAAGTTGTAGCAAAATCCCAGTACATCTGATACATTTAGCTGGAAAAATGATTCATTCTGGTACAATGATCGCTTATATCTTTGTAAGGATTCCCAACTTAAGAAAAAGATTCTTTTGAAATTGCACACCTCCCCCTTAGGAGGGCACTTGGGATTTTTGAAACTTACCACAAGGTCAAGAAGGAATTTTTTTGGGATGGCCTTAAATCTGATACTCAGAAGTTTGTGGCAAAATGTTTGGTTTGCCAACAAAATAAAGTTGAGACAATTAAGACCATGGATATGTTACAACCTTTAGCCATTCCAAGTCAACTTTGGGAGGAGGTCTCAATGGATTTTATCACAGGTTTACCCAAGTCTAAAGGAAAGAGTCATCATGGTGGTAGTTGATAGACTTACCAAGCATGCACACTTTTGTGCATTATCTCATCCTTTTAAAGCTAGTACAGTTGCTACTGCATTTATGGAAACAATTCAAAAGCTACATGGAAACCCAAAGATTATTGTAAGTGACAGAGATCCCATTTTCACTAGAAATTTTTGGATGGAATTATTTTCTTGTCTTGGTACTCAATTAGCTCATAGCTCATTTTATCGTCCTCAATATGACAGACAAACTAAGATAGTGAACAAATGTTTGGAAGGATATCTTCATTGCTTTGCATCCGATAAACAAACACAATGGGTTAGGCGGTTACTATTGAAAAGTGTAACTAGGATCGATCTTCATATTGACTATGTAATTATGGATTTATGTAAAGAAGACGAAGATAATAAAATGTATTTTGTTGTACTTGCTTCATGTGTTTCATGAGCAAGATTTTATTATAGGTTAATAGACTTCTTCTTCATGTCTATTAGGGTTTTTGTCTTCTAGGTATAAATATAATTAGGTGTCATATGTATGAAGAATCTAGTCTAGAGAATGCTCCAAGACCTTGTCAAAGAAACCGTGGAAGAATAGCTTATGTCAACCCTCAAATCTATGCTGAAAGATAAGCTCAATCATGCTCGTAAATTCGGCCTCCAATAGCTGGACAAGTCGGCCTACAAGCTAAAGGTAAGGTCGGCCTAAATGTAGAGACAGAGCACTATATATAGTGTTGAAGTTGCGGATCATTTGACAAGAAAAGTGACAATGAATTACTCTGAAAAGATGCGGATTTCCTGAGGCTGATCCAGAGGATAAAAATACGGATGTCTAAAGACTAGAACAGGGTTTAAATACAAGTATATCACAGCAAGTTGTGCAGACTGTTCTGAGTAACAAAAGGTGCAGATTCCTCTGTGAAGAAGTGCAACGGATAGATGCAGATTTCAGGAGTTATAAATGCGGATTTTAGGAGTTATAAAATGTGAATTTCTTGGTGTAGTAAATGCGGATTTACTGAAGTAATAAATGCGGATTTCTAAAGATGTGATCAAGGTCATAAATACTGAAGTTTGCGGATGATGCTGAGTCAAAAGTGCAGATTACAGGAGTGAAAAATGCGGACCAGAGAAGTGATGAAGTGCAGATTTTCAAAGGTGATTACTGGGGTCTATAAGTGCGAAAGCTTCAAGAGGATATAAGTGCGGTTATCTACGATCTTGTATAGGGTTAAGATCACCTACTTTGAAATAAATCTAAGAGGGAGTTCCTGCCATCATCTTCATCATTATCAACAAGGAAGTTGATAGAAGAAGAAAAGCATCTACTCAAATAAGTATCTTTATGACTTCATATGAATCTATCAAAATGTCTTCTTTGCAAAGAAAGCAACAAACTGGTTAGGGTTTCAAACTTTCCTAAATGGAAGAAAAGGACAATGAAGTCATGCCAAATACATGAAGGGAGATATAAGAGCCCAAAGGATTCTTACAAAATCCATAAAAGACTCTCTCATCTCCGATGTATCAAATCTAGAATCATCAAAAGGAATATATGAGAAATTGGTCAAGTTATTCTCTGTGAGTACTGCAGGAGAAGCAATCTCTCTGAGATCAACTGCAGGAACAGGGAGAAGGAATGTCTGACATTGAGATGACTACAGTGTTGCTAAATGCTCTACCAGAAGAATGAGGAAACTTCACTTCATGTTTATACAGGAAGAAAGAAGCCACACCATTCCACGATTTATGGTCTCTATGTAAAATAGAGCAAACAAGATTGAAAGCCAAAGCTAATATCGGATCAAGTAAAGCGAATCTAGCCTTTGCAACGATATCCAAAAAGAAACAAAGATTTGGTAAATTTGGTCCTCGGAATAAAAGAAGAAATATGGACAAAGTACGATGCTTTGGATGTAATGAACTTGGGCATTATAAATGAGATTGTCCTAAATCTGAAAAGGACAAGAGAAATAAGGAAGAAGCCCATGAGGGAAGAATCTAATGCAAAGAAATCTTAGAAAGAAGAAGCAAGGGATCTCCACTATGATTGAGATCATCTTCTCCTTTAAGTTATTTTCGTTGGTTGTAAAATAGTATGATAGGAAACAGTGTATATTATAGCATCATGATCGAAGCATGGCAGGAACTCTCGATGAAACAACTCCTGGAAAACCTCACTGATATCATACTAATGGAAGGTCGTCATCAAGATCAAGGGTCATCATGAAAACAGGTGCTGACATTTTCTAATGGAGTTCTCTATGAATTCATTGATTAGAAAGAAAGCAGAATTGTTTCATCAAGAATTCCATGCTACAAAATTCTGGGATGTGATGACATATTGATGGAAGCAGGCCAAGGGAATGAAGCTCTTCATTCTAGTAAAAATGCTACAGGATGACTTAAATGAAAAAGGTATGAGGTATGTATATATTTATATGCTAACACTGGATGTTGTGAAGTCATGTCATATGGTTGCAGGTAATAAAGTTCTATATTTAGAAGTATGATCTACGAAGGAGGATCTCTCAGTGCACTGACAGATGAAATCAACATAATATATCCTCATATGGAATATGAGGTGGTTGTATATGAACGAGAAACTGGAAAAATTGTTAGTTCCTGGGAATGAAGAATGTGCAGAAAAGAAGAGATCATGAAATGCAACCATGTCAAGAGGCAGTTATCATCCGGAAGCCAAGAAGGTGTGACTAGGACATCTCTTGGAAGGATATGTAGACTCTGACAGAAGGTTAGTAAAGAAGAAGACCCTTGACAAGACATATCTTTAGGAGATGTGTCAATCTGAATAGAGGATGTCGATGCCTACAAGAAGATGTCATGGTGAAATATCATCACTGAGGTAACTCTTGAATTATAAATTCATATGTATATGTTTATCTGGATAAGTTTATGCAGGGCTGCCAATCATGTGGAAGGATGTAAGATCCTTGGAGATGATTTGAAGGAAAGCAGCATGGCATAAAGGTGGACCAGATGAGAGACTGATGAATCACTTTCTGATGGTTGACATGACTCGTGACTGAAAGTGATGGATGATCTGTGCCCTATGAAGCCAAAGGTTGAAGATTCCTCAATATCGAAATCCATGACATCGAGGGCAAGAATTCTTCATGAGCAGTTGGGTATCTCACCATTGTTGCTGCAGGACCCTGGTTGAGAGGGAGCCTGGTAGTAAGTTTCTTACTTGGAAGAAACTTGAAGTATGTCCTTCCTGAGTTAAGAGGGAGTGACGTCTGTGATTCTCTAATGCATGTGTCATGCACTAGACTAGGACTAACAGTCGTAAGTCTTAGTAAAGGCCATATGGAGAGAATGGATAAACACATCATTATGGTCTTCACCTAGAAGATAGAATGGAGGATTGGGTAATCATCTGGCATTCGATACTCTTTGAGAATGTGATAGGGCATTCAAGATAAGAGTAGTCGGGGACCGATATTCTTTGAGGGCTAGCTACCTAAGAGAAGAATATTCTAATGAGGTCATACTTTGGGAACACCCGAGTAGAGTATGTACCTTGGAGAGATAATGACTATGGTGTCTATAAGTCATGTGTTTCGCCAACATTGTAGCCCATTGTCTCGTTGAGAGATGGGGTTGTTAGGCAAGGCCTTGCACTAGGACAATGATGGTTGATATCATGCTATACAAATGCGACTACCAATCTGATTCTTCTTATGAGATTCTTCAGTTTGAAAGTGACCATGTACCTATATGAATACCTCCCTATTTAAGAGGGAGTGCTGAAAAGTGTAACTAGGATCGGTCTTCATATTGACTATGTAATTATGGATTTATGTAAAGAAGAAGACAAAGACAATAAAATGTATTTTGTTGTACTTGCTTCATGGGTTTCATGAGCAAGATTTTATGATACGTTAATAGACTTCTTCTTGATGTCTATTAGGGTTTTTTTCTGTTAGGTATAAATATAATTAGGTGTCATATGTATGAAGAATCTAGTCTAGAGAATGCTCCAAGACCTTGTCAAAGAAACCGTGGAAGAATAGCTTATGTCAGCCCTCAAATCTACGCTGAAAGGTAAGCTCAATCATGCTCCTAAAGTCAGCCTCCAACAGCTGGACAAGTCGAACTACAAGCTAAAGATAAGGTCGGCCTAGATGTAGAGACAAAGCACTATATATAGTGTTGACGCTGCAAATCATTTGACAAGAAAAGTGACAGCGGATTACTCTGAAAAGAGGCGGATTTCCTGAGGTTGTTTCAGAGGATAAAAATGTGGACGTCTAAAGACTAGAACAGGGTTTAAATACAAGTATACCACAGTGAGTTGTGCGGACTGTTGTTAGTAGCAAAAGGTGTGGATTCCTCTGTGAAGAAGTGCAGTGGATAGATGCAGATTTCAGGAGTTATAAATGCAGATTTCAGGAGTTATAAAATGTGGATTTCTTGGTGTAGTAAATGTGGATTTACTGAAGTAATAAATGTGTATCTCCGAAGATGTGATCAGGGTCATAAATACTGAAGTTTGCGGATGATGCTGAGTCAAAAGTGCAGATTACAGGAGTGAAAAAAGCAGATCACAGAAGTGATGAAGTGCAGATTTTCAAAGGTGATTTCTGGGGTCTATAAGTGCGGATTCTTCAAGAGGATATAAGTGCGGTTATCTAAGATCTTGTACAGGGTTAAGCAAAGCAAAGAACCTGAAACCTTAGCGAAGTTGAAGGCAGTGTACAAGGTACAAATGTATGCAAGATGACTCAGTCTTCAATAGAGAAGATTCAGTGCAGATTGGAGCAGAACAGAAGGATAAATGTTGGAGGCAGTCAAAGAAGTAAAGAGAAGGTCTTGGAGGCATTCATAGGTCAAGGGTCTAATTCTTGGTCATGGTACTTGTCATTTGAAGATCTATAAGAAGAATTTCTCGTGGGCTTTCCTCTCCAAGAGGGAGAGGTTTTTCCCTAGCTCTAGGAGCCTAATTCTTGTGTCTCGTGTCTTTTGATAATTGACTTGATGAAAGATTTAATAAGCTAACGAAGGGAAGACATAAGTAACTCAAGTAACCTCACAAGTAATTATCAAGAAGAGAATTTTGAATTAATCACTAGCCCTCCAAATTCTCAAGAGTTACCTCTATCTGAACGGTGGTATAACACTTCCTTCCATATAGCAACAAAAATGACCCCATTTATGGCACTTTATGGATATCATCCACCATCCATCACATCATCTTTAAGAGAAAATTCTAAGGTTCAAGCAGTGGAAGATCACATCGAGCATCAACAGGTTCTCCAACTCTTAAAGGATAACCTCACTCTAGTGCAAAATCGAATGAAACAACAGGCAGATCAACATCGCAGTGAAAGAAGTTTTGATGTAGGTGACTGGGTCTTTTACGGCTACAACCATACAAACAAATGTCCCTCAAGCAAGCTAAGAGTGTTATGGTCTTTACAAGGTGTTGCAAAAGAGTGGTATTATGGCATACAAATTGGAGTTGCCAACATCTTCCCAAGTACACCCAGTTTTCCATGCTTCATGCTTAAAGAAGGTTATTGGTGACAAGCTCCCAGTTCAAACAGTGTTGCCAAAGCTTGACGAAGAAGGAAAAATCATATTTGAGCATGAAACAGTCACGAAAACAAGAACCTGACAACTACGGAATTGATTAATTTCATAGTATCTCATTAAGTGGAAGAACTTACTCGCTGAAGACTCCACATGGGAGGATGAGAATTTTATACATAAGCATCCGGAACTACTCAAGCATTGAGGACAACACTTTTTTGAAGGAGGGCGACATGTTAGGTCCCTATAATACTAGTGTATTCCCTTTATTGTTATTGTTAGTGTAGCCCACTATTGTTATTGTTGTGCCCATGTATCTCCCAAGTTGTTATTGTTGTGCCCCATAAAATCCCACTATTGATATTGTTGTTCCCTTACATTATTATTGTTATGTACGCTCTGATTATATTGTGACCCTTTAGACTCCAATATATACCAAGGAGGTCTTATCATTTGTATCATCCAAGAATTTCTCATTTATGTAATGTAAAGGAGGTTTCCCCCTTGAGGAGAATAATTTTTAAGTAGTTGATCTATCTTTTCTTCTGTTCTTTGAGCTGGTTGCATAACAACAACTCATCGAAGGGAGTTGAATCCTTCTTGGAGTAGAGCTTGTTGCAAAGTTGCTCCATTCTGGTGGCAATGAATTTAGTACACAGATGGTTAATTCAGAATCAATGATTGGTTCCCCAAGTCCTTACAGATGGTCTCTTAGTTGAGAGACTCCCATGAGAAAGGATGCCACATCCTCATCCTTTGATTTTTTCATTCTATATAGCTTGTTCCTCAATGACATGTTTTGTCCAGTTGTACTTACCAAGTTCAAGTTCACTAGCTTGTCATACATGGGCTTGGAAGTCTTCAAATTTGCAACAAATTAAACAAGAGAATCCTTAATTGATTCAACAATGATCCTTTGAGCCCTTACTTCCCCTTTCTTGTACATTGCTAGCTCCTGTGTCTTATCTTTCTCAGGTTCAGCAATTTCTCCAGTAACATATTCCATTACTTCTTGTTTTGTGAGTATCAAGTCAATTCTTTTCTTCCATGCTAGACAGTTTGATGCCCCAACGAGCTTATTGCTCTCCTTGTAGAAAGAACCCATATGAATTGAAGATTCAGGCATGATGTAATAATATGTTTACTTACTTGAGGTCAAGATTCTCCTTAATGATATCTTCAAACTTCTTTGATGCCTTCAAGATTCTTGAAGAGTCCTCAACAAGTCTTTGAAAGATGTCTCCTAGGATTCTTCCAACAACAACTTCCAAGATCCTTGATGCCTTCTTCAAATATGCCTTCCAAATAGATCTTCTTCTAGAGAGAGAGATCAATAATCTTCATGAAGTCTTCCTTTCATATTTTCCTTAAATGCAAGCTTGATGTAGACTTGATCTCCTTGTAGAAACCCTCCTTCTAGGTTTTTCAATGAGTCTTCAATCCTTCTTGAAGTCTTCTTCTTCGGTCCTTTCTTGAGAGTTTCCTTTTCCCTTCTCCTTGACAAGTAACTCCTTCCAGTGTCCTTCTTGCTGCCTTCCTTGTTCACCTTAGCTCTGATACCATGTTGGAAAGTGGATAGTGGCAGCTATTAATCTTATTTTCTTTTACCTTGCTATTTGCTTGTGAATCTTAATTTTCTTTAGTTCTTTAGTTAGATCTTTTCATTAAAAAATATCAAGAAAAATAACAACAATGTAATGTTCCCAATTTTTATGGAACATTAATTTTTGCCATTTTTACATAGGAGATAAATAAAATGGGTAGGAGACCCATTCATTTCATGAATAGGTAATAAAAATCCTCTTGGTATGAAGGAGGATCACTTATAGAGCTGGATTTCACACCTCCATGTGTGAAAAGGGGCTTTTGCAAGAAGGCTAGGTCAAGTTTGACCAAGTCAAACTGCACAGTAGCATGAGGTGGAGAGCACATTGTGGGCCAGTGCAGTGGGATAAGGAGGGAAGCTTCTAGAGGAAGGAAACCCTAATGAGTAGAGTCCATTGAGAGGGAGCTCACATTGTTTAAAAGGAGGGCAAGGTAGCCATTGCAAATCATCTTGAGTATTATTCATCTTTGGTCTGGTGGACTTGCTTCAACTTCTTGTTGGTTAGCAAGAATTGCCGGGAAATTCCTGTTTAGGATTTCCACTCCTTCCTGAGTAGCTCTTGGAGGATTGCACCCTATTCCCCATATTCAGACATTGAGGTCAAGCATCATCTCACTTCATCAGCGCAGTTTCAGCTGGAGATTGTGCAGTGTTGCTGGGTGTTGCTGGGGAGGTTTTCTACAACCCATCCTTGGCTAGTTTTTCAGAGGAGGGAGTTTCCATCCCTTTGGGAGATCAGCAAAGGAGGTTCAGGAGCTTATTCCACCATATTTGGCACCAGGCCAACCACTTGCCATCATATGCAACGCAGTCCCTCTCTTAGACTGTGTTATTCTTGGAGAGCATTTGCTGTGAGGGATTAGCAGATAGTTGGAGGGAGAAATCTTAGGTGAAGGGATCAGCCTTTCACTTCAGATTTCCATTGGAGGAGGCCATTTCAGATTTCAGATCATATTCAGCCATCTCCTCCTATTTTGTTTATGAGTTGCTGCTGCCCAGCAACTCCAGCATTATTGTATTTTCCCATTTTGTACATGTATTGTAGCCAATCCTTCTAAGGATTGTTGTACTATTGTTTTCAGGGGTTGAGAGCTTGCTCCCCCTCATTTCTTGAGCTATCATTGATATATCATTGTATTTTCATATTACATGTTGCAGTGCCTTCTATTGACAGCGTTGCCATAGCTAGGGCATATTTATATAGCAGTGTTTTGTCACCTTGGGTGTACATGTCTTATTGAGGCTTTCATTGCCCAGCTTGAGTGAGTGATTCCTCAAAGCATCGTACTCTATTTCTGCTATATTATACATTGCTCAGCTATTTGCATCTTCATGTGCCATGGCTCCTTAAAATAACGCTGAGGATTCCTTGTATGCTCATACACTGTTGCAGTCCCATTCTTTGGGCAATTTCTGAAGGGAACTAGGTGTGAGAGGCTTGTCTCACCACCCTAGAAGGATCCCTTTGGTCCCAATCCTTGGATTTCGGTCTTAGACATATTGGTCTAAGGGGATCCAGGTCTTGGTATCAAATCCTGCTGCCTCCATTTCTGGAAAATGCGTTTTCCAGCCATGGATTGCTAGTTATTCCTAAAAAGGGATATTACAAACAACAATAGAGGACAAAGATATTAGGCTCTCAGCTAGGGCAAAACCCTCCAAGGGGAAAACTCAGAAACTCTTCTCTTCTTAAAATCTGCTTCAAATGAGATATAAAGACCCAAACCCTAGACAAAGTCCTTCTCCTAATACCAAGTCGTCCCTTCCTCAAGTCCTTTGATCTGCACCAACCAACTTCAATACTACAACTTCGACCTGCCAGCTTCAATATTGCAACTCGTCCTGCAACTTTGACCCTGGAATTTTGGCCTTGCAGCTTCCTCAGAGACCCTAATCCAAGCTCTTCCTGAGACCTTCCTAAAGTAAGAGAGCTCATCCCAAGGTCGATGAGGTCTAAACCAATGTTGCGAACATCGGCATCGGGATAAAATCATCAAGGGTCCAAAAAACCAAAAAATCGTAAAAATCGAGAAAATATTGGTAAAAAATCGAAAAACATCGCCAAAATTAAGATACCATAAAAATATCTTTAAAAATTGGCAAACATCAACTAGGCCAAAAACTCATGATTTCGAGATAAATTCGAGATGTTCGCAAAACTGGTCTAGACAAAGTATTCTCTCTTCCAGCTACAAGTTACTGCACTTCGTCCTCCTGCAACTCGAACATGTAGCTTTGGCCTCTTCCTGCATGCCCAAAAACCCTAGAACTTCGCACGTGTGATAGAGGTAGAGCCCAAAACCAAGATATTCCATCCTTTCTTTGCTTATACCTTCGCTCTCCTTCGAGCTTCTCGGCTACAAATCAAACTCTTTCTTGATAGATCGAACTTGTGAAGTGAGTGTGTGTCAAATGATGTCGAGCTACTCCTTTATATAGCCTTCTTAAGGGGTTGAATTCCCTCTTTTAGGCCAACTTGATGTTCCTAGGGCCAACTTGTACTTTGGAGCTTCTAAGATTTTCTAGACTAAAAAATAATTCTTTTTACAAATATATTTTTGCCCAGAAGGGCCTTATAAACATGATGTTGACTCCTTTGACTGAAGACATTAAATTTTAAGACCTAACAAACCCTAGAAGCATGAAGAACATGCTTTTACCTAGAAGATCATCAATAATGAGCATCAAACCCATGCAAAGATGGTCCAACTTCAGCACTGCTAGTGGATGATGGGGGTGGCATGGTCGTTGAGGTTGTTGTTTCTTCACCCTGATTGTTCAAAAGTTTTGCTTCCAATTGCTCTAAATGTAAGGCTCCATCCTCCAAATTGTCCACCTTCCGGTTGTCCCAAGTGATATATGCTCTATCAAATCGAGCCCTCTCACAATAATGTGTTAACAACCTCAAGTTGTAGTGTACATAAACCAAGTTTTCTACCCCGTTTTCATTGAGGCAATTTCTTTTGACATTGTGGATGAAGCTAAAGGTGCTCCAACACGTCTCTGCAAAAGAAGTATTAACCATTTGTGAAAGCACTTTAACTACCAATTTTGCCAAAGGTCCCCCAGAGCCATACATGTTTCACCATTCAATAGGATCCATTCTATCTCTATCATCAATTGCATGAAAAGAACCAAACTAGTGTTGCAAACATCCAGATTTTATCGTGATTTTATCCTGATTTTCTGACTTTTCGACCTAGTCGATGTTTACCGATTTTAAACGATATTTTGGCGGTTTCTTAATTTTGTCGACGTTTGCTGATTTTTACCAATATTTTCACGATTTTTACGATTTTTTTGTTTTCTGGACCCATGTTAATTTTATCCTAACACCGATGTTTGCAACATTGAACCACATACTCCAGTTTGACTGGAGTATTTGCTTAATTCTCCACACAATCTAGCACACTCCTCCCTCTCAGAGACCAGCTTGTTTAATGCTAACATATACCCATTTTGTACCTCTAGACCTATATAAGGTTTTCTCCTAACCCCATGCCCAAGTGCAAGTTTGTCCAACCAAGATGGAGAGTAGTATTTTGGCATAAGGACATATGCTGAGGCATGGAGTGGAACATTAAGAATATGCCACCCTTTGACCAGATGTTTGTTAATATGATCATACAAGATGGGATCTTTCAACTTGATGCAGGTGCATAGATGGAGCACAAAGTTCGAGGAAGACTGGACCGAGGCTTGCCAATGTTGGCAGAGATTTTAAATGTTTTGATGAATATTTTCATTAGAATGTGAGAGGAAATATTTCCTAATGTAAATATAACTAATGTAAAGTTAATTTCAATTTCCCATATTTTTGAGAACAAGAAATGAACCATCACTTGTGACTATTGGTTACCCATGTTAGATTTCTTTATAAAGGAACGAGTGGTTGAGAAGAGTAGTGTGCGTGTGCAAAAGAGCCAGAAGTATAGCAGTAGATAGGAGAAGCTCCAGTGCTAGGATGAGAGGCCTAGGCTGCACATGCCCACATTGTAAAATTTGGCCAGCGTAATGTGTGCAGAATTTGATTAACGAAGAATTGTGTTTATGTGCCTTTAGATGTGTGCATTTTCCTTTGTCTGCCTATTATGAATGAAGTTGTTTATTTGCACTTGTTAAAGATCGATGTGTTGAGAAATTTCATGGTTTTATGCTTTTATATCCAATCGATATGTGTTGGTTTAGATGTATTTTGGGGTTGACTATGTAATTACCTGTACATATGAAGTTCTAGCTTCATATGGTTGTTGTAGTGGTTGTTGGGGCATTTAGAATGTGTGATTGCGAGTTTGTGGGTGAGTATAGCCACTACTGGCATATGGTAGTGCATATGAGAGCTTGTGAGCAGGTTGGGTTGTTGTTTTCTTGTCTAGTGTTAGTCCCTGCGTTGTAGTTGGTTATGTGTGTGTTCTTACTCCGTTCTATTAAGAACCTATACGTTGAAGCCTACATCATGGTGTGGTGTCCCTTTATGTCGTGATTGTTGTTGTGTTAGCGTAAAGCTTGAGAAGGGAAGCTTCTATGTGTTCTGGAGATGAGTGAGCACATGGACTTGTGATATGAACCCCACCAGAAAACAGAGTATCTATGTTAGACCGCAATCACGCCCTTTGTGTCATGTTCCAAAACCGTGAGGATTGTTCCCTGTGTGCGATTGTTCCCTGTGGGCTCGATTAGACACTGTGTAGAACCACAGCGAATGAAGTGATGTCATAGGTAACCCGAGTACCCTGTTTAGGAACGATGTCAAACCCTTCATGTGACTGATTTTCGGTTGACCAATTTGTGATGGTAATGGAAATGGAGAAAGGCATGTGGATTTGTTGGTGGTGTTGATGAGCGATTCAAGACTATGGAGAATCAACCTTGCAAAGGGTCGAGTTGGTTCAATTCCATGGAAGTCAAAAAGACACTTTTCTAGAAGCGCTACGAAAATATTTCGCAGCGCCCTAAGAAAATGTTTCATAGCGCCTACAACAAGACAGGTTTTGGGATGTGTATGAAGCTTTGAGCGCTCCTGTTGGCCATGCCCTTAATGAGATGAAGCCCATGTAAGTTGGGTGAGGTGTGAAAAGGGATTGGAAAGCATGAGAGATAGATGTCATAGCATTTGTGATGGAAATATCCACATTCTCTTTTGACAATTATGTTTAACTAATTTCCAGAATTGGATTCTACAGCACATAGTTGTGCTTGTGGGTGTTGTTTTGTCCAGGGGTATTGGGAGACAATTGGGGAACCCTGCCATGTCCCCATCAAGTCGTATCAGAGCTGGAAAAAGCTCTTTCGTTTGACAACTCGTAGTGGAGGATACCTTGATGTATTTTGAGGTAAGATTATGCAACAGGAAATTAGGAAGTGATGGATACAGGGATAGGTAGATTTAAAATTATGTCTTGAAAAAGAGTACAGGCATAGTTGATGCAGGCTATCAAGAAGTCAAGGATGTGCAAGGAGCAAGAAGCTTGCTTGAAGACGCTTCAGTGGAAGAAGCATAAGGGACCTTGGAAGAGGTAACGTAGAATTACAGAACAACTTGACCGTGAAGGAAAAATAAATAAAAGGCTGAAGAGAAAAAGAGCCTTACAGCAGTAAGTGAGATGACTGCAGGGGAGTGAAGAGTTGATATGCTCTTGGGAAAGAACAAGTGCATTGGTTGGAGAGGAAATTGGTTCATCAAGTAGTGGAAGATGAGATCTTGTTATAGATCTTCTAAAATTGAATGTCATGTTTCGGTTAATAAAAAAATCGTGTTTACAGGACTAAATTAGAAGCAGTTGCCATAGCAGGTAAGCTACGTCAAAGGAGAGGAGCAGGGAAGCACTTGAATGAAGAAGTGGTGACAGAACCCGACAACAAAACTACGAAGAGTGAGCGGTTGAAGATGAAGCAGCTGAGAATTTGAAGCAAAGGAGCAAGCGTGCTCAAGAAGAGGTTCCATTGCAGAGAACCTAGAGAAGAGAAGATACCAAGAGGATGACTTTGTATGGGTGACAAGTAGCAATCTTGTTACAAGGAAAGAAGGGCTTGTTGCAACTCACTAGTGGGCAAGGGGAATTCAGCAAGAGGAAGAGATGAAGATGATAGTAGGGGTTCAAAGGAAAGTCACAAGCAGAAGAAGAAAAGTGCCAAAGCAGTGAGTGATGAAGGATTGAGGAGGAGATGGTTGACTTAGGGGAAAAACTTAATCATGCAGAATAGTTGTTACAAGAAATTCATGATGACCAGAGTGATGAGCGAGAGAATGGTGTTGAATAGGAAGGTCTGCAACAGCAAAGGGATGAAAGCACTAAGAAGATTTCTACAGTAGCAGTTGTGTTTTCAAGAGAAGATTGAACAAGGAGGTAATGGTCTTTTGTTTTCAGTTAGTTAATTGTTGATTGCAAGTAACAGTGATGAATGTTGCAGTTGAGGATGATGGAAAGGAACCTTGTAGTAGAAAGTGAGGAAGAACAACAAAGTTTTCAGAGGAAGAAGGTGAGTAATTGCATGCAGAAGCCAGAAGAGCAGAGAGTGCTCAGATGAGGATTCTAGAAGAAGGAGTCAGTAGAAATACCGGAGAAGGGTAGGCATCGAAGAGCTTAGTATGGTATGGTATTTACAAACAGGGTGGTGGAGTCAACTTGTTGCAGTGGCTTGTGTGCGGCTCACAATGAGCAAAGAGAAGCTCATAGAAGGAAGATATTTTTGACTGCTAAGAGTCATAGTAAGGGTTCAGAGAGAAGCCATAGTAGATCAAGTCAGGACAAACTTGATAGAGGAGTAGCTGAAATTAAATTATAGCTAGAGATGATCAGAGGACTGCTACAGAAAAATGAGGAAGACCAAGATTATAGATGAAGCTCCCGGAAAAGAGTGAGATGCAATTTGTTGCAGGTGAAGCTAAAGGAAAAGATAAATGCTCAGTGGAGGAAAAGCTCAAGGGAGTTGAGTTGCAACCATGGAAGAACAGACTAAGGGTGATGAACACATGTGATGAAGAAAATGAAGATTTGATGAGCAGCCTGAAGACAAGAATATCTCATCCAAGGACTAAGATAGAAGATGAAATTGACAAAAGGAAAGCGGGAAGGTATAGTCGATTACATGAAGAGACAACCTATGATGTATTGACAAGTTTGGACAATTCGGCGACAAGTAAAGTTTAGAGTTCGCAGCAGAAGCGGTAGAAGAAGGTACAAGTTTGAGTAAAGATCTGGTAAGAGATTCGTTTCACTGTGCAGGTAACAGTTGAGGAAGGTGAGAAGATTTGCAGCAGCCTAGAGAAAGGAGTGCTTGCAGGGTTCCGAAGAAGAGAACCATGAGGATGCCAAAAGCCCAGACTCAGGAGAAAGTTTGGTGAGGTATCATGTAGCAAGGGGAGAATTGTTACTGTAAAGGTGTGTTGCATCTCACGCTTTGATGTTCTCACGAGAAGACAAAATGCATATGATCAGGGGCTCATATATTTTGTACCTTGGGAATTTGATGCAGATGCATAGATGGAGCGCAAAGTTCGAGGAAGACTCGACCGAGGCTTTCCAATGTTGGGAGAAATTTCAAATGTTTTGATAGATATTTGCATTAGGATGTGAGAGGAAATATTTCCTAATGTAAATGTAATTTCAGTTTCCCATATTTGTGAGAAGGGGAAATGAACCATCACTTAATGTTAAAATTGGCAACTCGGATGAATTTCTAAAAATAGAAAGTCTAAAAATAGAATTTCTAAAAATAGAAAGTCTACAAATAGAATTTCTAAAAATAGAAAGTATCAAGTATGACTTTCCAAATATAGTAAATCACCTTGCATCAATTGGTAATCAAGTATTGCCCTTTTTTATCATCAATCAATCTTAATAGTTCAATTTCGACTTAATCATCAATATCATTATTATTATTTTTATTATTATTATTATTATTTTTATTATTATTATTATTATTCTTATTCTTATGATATTATTATATTATTATTAAAAAGAAATTCAAGTCTCTCAATCATGAGACTCAATCATGTCATATGTAACTCTCCTCAACTATCGCATATGTTACTCTCTCTCTCTTAATGGATTCATTCCTCTCTCTCTTTAATGCTCTTACGCACCTCTTACACTCTCTTACACACTTTAATGATTTGTCATAAAAAGATTCTGCTTACACCTCTTTAATGCATAAGTTACACTTCTCTCCTAAATGCATAAGTTACACTCCTCTCCTTTATGGCATAACTTACACGCCAATGTTGGCATATGTAACTCCTCCTCGAGGCATAGGAGTTACTCCTCCATGAATTTGACCTCCTTGCTCTTCCTATATATTTGTGCCTCTCATCCTCACTTGATACACTTACTTGTGCATTGTGAATTCGAACTTGAGAGAGAGTTGGAGAGACTTGAAGGAGATTATGAGAAAGAGAGACTTGGAGAGTAAGAGCAAATCTTGGAGAGCCAAAGTGATTCAGTGTTTGCATCAACTACTGCTATCAAAGTTATTCTTCAGATTTGGGTGAACTTCATTCTCTCATTGTACTTTGTATCTCTGTTGAACAATTGATTTCTAATAGGAGAAGTATCTGGTTGGGTTTTCCCCTTGTGGGTTTTGCCCTGGTCATTGACCTAACTTTTTTGTGTCTCAATGAGTTCTTGGTTGTATTTCATTGTGCATATGGTTTATATGGTTTATGTTCTATCTACAATTACTTAACTTATTTTACAGCATAAAGAAGTTATGGATTTTGGTGATTGTAACAACATAGAACAGCAGAATTTCAACATTTGTAACTCTTGGTTACCCATGTTAGCTTTCTTTATAAAGGAATGAGAGGTTGAGAAAAGTATTGTGTGTGTGCAGAAGAGGCAGAAGTGAAGCATTAGATAGGAGAAGCTCCAACGCTAGGAGGAGAGGCAGAGGATGAGAGGCTCGGGCTGCACATGCCCACGTCGTAAAATCTGGCCAGCGTAATGTATGCAGAATGTGATTAACGAAGAATTGTGTTTATGTGTCATTGCGTGTGTGTATTTTCCTCTGTTTGTCTATTATGAATGAAGTTGTTTATCTGCACTTGTTAAGGATCACATATGTTGAGAAATGTCATGGTTGTATGCTTTTATATCCAATTGATATGTGTTGGTTTAAATGTATTTTGGGGTTGACTATGTATTTTTCAGTATGTATGAAGTTGCAGCTTCATATGGTTGTTGTAGTGGTTGTTGGAGTATTTAGAATGTGTGATTGCAAGTTTGTGGGTGGGTATAGCCACTATTGGCATATGGTAGTGCGTATGAGAGCTCATGAGCAGGATGGGTTGTTGTTTGTTTGTCTGGAGTTAGTCCCTGCATTATAGTTGGTTATCTGTGTGTTCTTACTCCGTTATATTGAGAACCTGTGCCTTGAAGACTCCATCGTGGAGTGGTGTCCCTTTATGTCATGACTATTGTTTTGTTAGTGTAAAGCTTGAGAAGGGAAGTTTGGAGATGAGTGAGCACGTGGGCTTGTGATATGAACCCCACCAAAAAAACAGGGCATCCTTGTTAGAGCGCAGTCATGCCCTTTGTGTCGTGTTCCAAACTTGAGGATGGTTCCTTGTGTGTGATTGTTCCTTGTGGGCTGGAATAGAGACTGTGTAGAACCCCAGCGAATCAAGCGTTGTCATAGGGAACCCGAGTACCTTGTTTGGGAACGTTGTCAAACCTTTCTTGTGACTAATTTTCAGCTGACCATTTTGTGATGGTAATGCAAACAAAATGGAGAAAGGCAAGTGGAGTTGTTGGTGGCGTTGACGAGCAATTCAAGACTGTGGAGAATCGACCTTGCAGAGGGTCGAGTCGGTTCAGTTCCCTGGAAGTCGAAAAGATGCTTTTCTGGAAGCACTACGAAAATATTTCGCAGCACACTACAAAAATATTTTGTAGCACCTATTGCAAGATAGGTTTTGGGTTGTGTGTGAAGCTTTAGGCACTTGTTTTGGCCTGTTGGTCGTGCCCTTGATGAGATGAATCCCATGTGAGTTGGGTGAGGTGTGAAATGGGATTGGAAGGCATGAGAGACAGATCTCATAGCATTTGTGAAGGAAATATCCACATTCTCTTTTCACTGATAGGTTTAATTAATTTGCAGAATTTCCAGAATTGGATTCTACACAACAGAGTTGTGCATGTGGGTGTTGTTTTGTCGTTGGGTATTGGGTGATAGTTGGGGCAACCTGGCATGTCCCCATCACAACTAAACAATATCTTTGATTTTCCCTAGCATGCTATCCATCTGCTCATACACCTCCCTGATCACTGGCACATTTGTATCTGCAAAATGAATCATGCTATAAATGGGCGTGGTGAACTGCAAAACATTCTTCACACTCGCCCAAAACTGAACATCAAGAACGGTGTCCTCCACCCTGTGAAAATCCTTCCCAGTTAGATGTGGTTGCAACCCTGTCGTTTAATATCTTCCATGATTCACTTGATACCATGCTAGCCAATGCCTCTCTTACCTTCAAAAGGCACCTAAAGGTGAGGTAATAGTTAGCAAATCTAGTCTTTGCAATCTTCAATAGCTCCAGCCTTGAGTGACTACGGAAGAGGCCATGGTTATTGTTATGTAATATTCTAAATTAGCAGTCAGCTAATTGGAATATTAATTTTTGGCTAACTTTTCATTTTCTAATCTTCAGCAGGAATAAAGTGGGTTAGGGACCCATAAATAATAGCTAAGCAGCAAAAAGTATTTTCCCTATAGTTCCTTAAAGAAATATTGCGGCCTTAGTGGGGCCCATGTGGCCATCCATTGAATGAAGGCAGCGTCCTAGGTGGCTGTGTGGGAGAGGCACAATGATGGCAGCGTAGTGGTAGGCCAGATGAAGGGGCAGCGCAATCCTTGGTGGGCCCAAGGGAACGTTGGAGGCTGAATTGACAAAAGGGAAGAAGAACAACTCAATCGCTCATTCACTCATTTATGATTTTCCTATCTTCATTGACTAAGCACGCTTGACTTGTTTAGCCAAGTCTGCAGTGTTGTTCAACACAGATATTTCCAAGCGGAGATCTCAACCTTTGCCCTGGGGGACTTCGAGTGCCTGCTCAGGAGAGGAGATTCACCCATTTTGTGAGGAGATTACTGAGAGACATCAGCAACAACTCGCATCCTTTCAGGACAGCGCAGAGGCAGCCCAGACTGCGTAGTGATTGCGCAGTCCAGCCTAGGGAAAGTGTTAGGAAGTGGAGGAGTAGAGAGGAGTCAGTCGGAGTATTTGGAGGGGAGGTTAGTCACCTCCTACCAGGGATTTTGGCAAATATTTGGAGGCATTTTCTAGCAATTACAGCGAGGAGATCCATTTCCCCAGCAGAGCAGCGTACCAAGCCCAAAGGGGCCATTTTCCGGGGTCGAGATTTCTGGAAACCCTTCGCGGGTTTTTGTGGGTCTTTGGAATAGAGTCTGAGGTTAAAAGCCTGGAATTTTTTGAGCAAGGGAACATGCCCAAACTGCAGTCCGAAGTCAACCAGCAACAGTAGTTTCCAGGACTAGTAGCACAAAGAGAGAGCCACGCAGAGCCTTATTCCAGTAGATATTTTGGCCGAGTTTAGAGTTGATCTTCAGCCTGCCTAAAGCAGGCCCAGGTGCTACCTCCCTTGGCACCTCTATTGTACTCTTTTTGACCAATTAATAATATGGCTCAGCAGTTATTTTTGGCTCCAAATAATGTGTTTTAATGTTGTTTCTATTTTGTTGTAGTTAATTGTCTATTTGCACTTTTATTACTGTTAATCCCCATTTGGGGATATTACAATGGTATCGAGCTCATAGACTTGGCTCAACCTATGGAGCACGCGGTCTATGACACCGAAGGATAGACAAAACATCACCTACCGGAGATAGAGATATAGAACCAGGGAAAGAAGGCTCGAGATCACATCCGACCAGGTTGACAGCGTTCTGGTGATAGAAAGACGAGAAAAGGCAACCATGGCGAAGGAAAGAGATGAGGGGAAGGAGTTTGCTCAACTCCTTTTAAATCAGTGCAAGACCTCGCCAAGAGGATTGAGGAGATGGGGCAGAAACTTGGTGGAGATAGTAAGAAAAAGGGAGTTCAAGGGGAATTCCAGGTTGGGGAAGGATCTGGCACTTCACATCACCCACTCAGTCCTCACACTACACAATAGGTGGTGCCACACACTCCACCACGCTCTACTATCCCCACATTTCTAGCTTCAGGAGCAAGAGGTGCGCAAGAGCCAGAGGTGGCTCACTATGGGGATTATTTTGCGAAATATTAGTCCTATGGGCGGGATTTTGGAGATGCTCTCACCTTCAATGAGTTTTGTCAGCTGAAGAAGAATAACAGACCCAGGAGCCAAGCTAGAGGAGGAGGGTACATATAGGGTAATGACCTGCAGCGTACTGTGGGCAGGCTTTTCCTGCCAAATTTTGACGAGTCATCAAAAAGTTCATCCAAAGCATGGGTGGAGAAGCTGGACATCTATTTCCAGCTTAACCAAATGACGGAGGTGGAGGCCATCAAGGTGGTTGCGCTGCACCTAAAGGGAGAAGCCCATGACTGGTGGTTCCATGGGATGACCACGCTGGGTCACTCAGGAGTGACAACATACAATGATTTTAATAGGAGGGTGTTGGAGAGGTTTGATTGGAAGGATCTGGAGGAGCACTTCATGGAGCTAACCAAGCTCAAGCAGACAGGAAACCTGGAGACCTACATTTCAGAGTTCCTGAGACTCTCGGTGATGGTTCTAGATCTATCGGAACCAAGGAGGATTTACATGTTTATAGACGGTCTGGCAAAGCCTTTGTGTGGGCTAGTGAGGTCTACTCGGCCCACTATGCTCCAAGACGCAGTTGGGAGGACCAAGGATTTGCAAGATGCACTGCCAAGGATGAGGGGCCCCATACCCAACAGACTGACTTTCTAGTAGAGAGGGAGGGACATGAGAGCTCCACCCCAGAGAGGGAACCAGGGCCGATGGCCATTGGATGATGAGACTCGGAGAGATGTGAGGTGGAAGAAGCTCTGCTTCACCTGCCAAGATTCGTGGGCATTGGGTCATAGGTGTGCCAAAGGGAAGGCACACTACATTGAGGTCTTCTCCAACAGTGAGGGAGAAGAGGAGACATTCTTTGAGATGGGCAAAGATGTCGGCACAAGAGCACTAGAGGCGAAACCTCCACCACCACCACCTCCTCCAACAGTAGGAGGATCAGCGTTTGCACCTACCAGAGGGGTCCTTGCATCTTTGCGAGAGGTACCCAAGTATACCTAACGTTGAGGGTCTGGGGAAAAGTTTAGGGCCAGCATATCTCGATGCTAGTAGACAGTGGGGCTACGCACAACTTCATAGTTGCCCAGATGGTGCAGAGAAGGGGCATACAAACGGAGAGTTTTTATGGTTTTTTTGTGCTAGTTCCAGGGGCCAGGACCATGCAGTGCATGCGTTATGTCCTAGGTTTGACGGTGACAATGGCGACATACTCCTTGACAGAGCATTTTTTTGTGGTTGACATTCCAGACACCAACATGGTGTTAGGGGTCCAGTGGCTCATCACCCTTGGTAGGGTCACTACTGATTGGCAGACATTACAGATGGAGTTCTTGGATAAGAAGAGCGGGAAAAAAGTGATGCTCAGGGGCATGCATACATACCCTCCTTAGACAATTTCTGCGCATAGGATGGAGGCAGATTTCCGGAGGGGAGACATAGAGTGGCCAATTGAGTTGAGGATTTCAGATGCAGGTGTTTCAGGCCAACCCACGCACCCCGATATCTAGGCCCTCCTAGACCGTTATTCCACGGTCTTCAAGGACATTCCACCAGGACAACCACCTGACAAGGGATTTGAGCACACTAACAAGTTGGAGCCCGGCATTCAAGTCGTGATCTCCATATAGACACCCCAAGGCCTATCGTGACGAGATTGAGAGAGCTATCCATGAGCTCTTGGCTTTGGGGCACATCAGGCCCAACTCTAGTTCTTGTGCTTCTTCGGTGGTTTTGGTGAAGAAGAAGGATGGGACGCTGAGGATGTGCATTGATTACAGGGCCCTGAACTAAAAGACGATGAAGAACCACTACCCCATCCCACGGATAGATGAGTTGAGGGGAGTTAGGTTCTTCTCCAAGATAGATCTGAGATCAAGGTACCACCAGATTCGCGTGAGGGGCAAGGATGTCCCCACGACATCATTCAGGTGCCATTATGGGCACTTTGAGTTTTTGGTGATGCCCTTTGTGCTAACCAACGCTCCAGCCACCTTCCAGTCCTACATGAACCACATTTTCCGGGGCCAACTGCAGAAGTTCATGCTAGTTTTTTTTTACGACATTCTGATATACAGCCAGACATGGGAGGAGCACTTGCAACATGTGGAGACAGTGCTGCGTATTCTAGAGGAGCAAAAATTTTATGCTAAGCTTTCCAAGTGCGAGTTCGGCTTAACAGAGATGTTATACTTAGGCCACATCATAGGTGAGTATGGTGTGTGGATACATGAGAAGATTAGGGCCATCAGGGATTGGCCGAAGCCCAAGAATGTCACGGAGCTGAGAGGCTTTGTGGGCATCTGTACTTATTACAGGAAGTTTGTGAAGGGTTTCTCTCAGTTCGCTGCACCCCTCACAGATTTGACCAGGAAGGGAGCATTCCCCTGGACTCCCACAGCGCAGGACGCTTTTGACCGCCTCAAACAGGTGATGAGTAGTTGCCCAGTACTTGCACTACCCGATTTTAACAAGCCCTTTGTCGTGGAGTGCGATGCATCCGAAATAGGAGTTGAGGCCGTGTTTATGTAAGACAAACAACCAATCGCTTTCGAGATCCAAAAGCTCTTGCCTCATGAGAGGCACTACCCCATTTATGATAAGGAAATTCTGGCCATCATGCATGCCTTGGCCAAGTTCAGACAGTACCTAGTGGGGAACTGGTTCAAGGTCAAGACTGATCACAATAGCTTGCGGTACTTCCTGGAGCAAAAACAGTTGTAGGAGAGACAGCAGAAGTGGGTCAATAATATCCAAGCTTATGACTTTGACATTGAATATTTCAAAGGGAAGAGCGATGTGGTTTTTGATGCCTTGTCTTGGAGATGATGAGCATAGATGCAGATTGGAAGGCGCAGTTATTGGTGGAGTACTTAAAGGATCAATTTGCATGTGAGGTATTGGATGGGCAGGTGATAGATGATCGGTATCGGGTGATGAACGAGGTCATCTATTATCGAGATCAGATCATTCTTATGGCCAACTCCCGGTTGAGGGAGAATATCTTGCATGCAACACATGACTCTCCACTATCAAGGCAACAGGGATTCACTATGACATATAGAGCCATCAGAGAGAGGTTCACCTGGAAGGGCCTTAAGGAGGACATAATCTGGCATGTCCGGGATTACGTAGTCTGTCAGAGGAATAAGTGAGGGTTGAACCATCCGACTGGGTTACTGCTGTCGCTTCCCATTCCAAAGGGAAAATGGGAAAGCATCTCAATGGACTTCATCACGGCGCTGCCCATGACACAGGGCAAAGACTGCATCTTCGTCGTAGTTGACTGATTGAGGAAGTATGCACGCTTCTTCACTATTTCCGCTCGATATACAGCTTCACAGGTGGCCGAGTTGTTCTTCAGAGATATTTTCTGATTACATGGTCTGCCCAAGACCATAGTTAGCGACAGAAACAACAGATTCATGGGGAGTTTTTGGCAGGAGTTGTATCGACTGGTGGGCACAGAGCTCACAGCCAACACAAGTTACCATCCGCAGAACTACGGACAGACAGAGATATTGAACAAGTGGCTGGAAGGCTACTTGCAAAACTATGTTACAGGGCAGCAGAAGGCCTGGCTGCGTTGGCTGCACTTGGGGGACTACTGCTACAATACCACTTTCCATATGTCCATTGGTATGTCCCCTTTCCGTGCTTTATATGGGTATAATGCATTGACGTTTGTCGATGCCATGTTTGGGGCAAGTAAGGCCCTAGGGCCAAAGACTGGCCCTAGGAGAGTCAAGACATCCTCAGGGCTCTCAAGGACAACTTGAGGACTGCACAGAACCAGCAGAAGATGTACGCAGATCGAAGCCGCGTGGAGAGGTAGTTTGCGGTGGAGGACTTGGTGTACCTTAGGCTTCAGCCATACAAGTAGTCTACGCTGAAGGAGAAGGGAGCTGAGAAGCTCAAACCTTGCTTCTATAGGTCGTACCAAGTTGGAGAGGTGGCATATGAGCTGGAGTTGCCACCAGGGAGTTGGATCCACAATATTTTCCATGTGTCATGCTTGAAGAAGGCTTTGGGGCAGTAGGTGTCAGGCGCTGTTGAGCTCCCTCCTACAAATGATGAGGGACATTTAGTGCTACAGCCTGAAGCCATCTTGGACACCAGGGAGAGGCACTTGAGGAGCAGGGTGGTGAAGGAGTACCTGATCAAATGGAGGAACCTCCCTGATGAGGATGCCACTTGGGAGGGGAGAGAATATTTTCAGCACCCATCTTTGCAGTTGCTTGAAGCCAAGCAACATTTTGGTGGGGAGGACTGTAATATTCCAAATTAGCAGTCAGTTAAATGGAATATTAATTTTTGGCTAACTTTGTTTTTTCTAATGTTCGGCTGGAATAAAGCGGGTAAGGGACCTATTGATCGCTTTTCCTTACCGCCTACACCTACCTACAAGTCAATGGAAAAAGCCTTCAACCCCACAAGGTGTGGTTGGTGGCAAGGATCTCAGAGAAGGGGTTGTCACATTGTTCCTGAATCTCTCCGTTTTAGCTCTCTCCTAGGTCAGCTAAGGGGGGTGGTCCCTAAAGGAAAACTAAGTTATAAATTTGAGTTTCTAGGAGAATATTAGAGTGAAAATGGATTACTTTTAAAGATTAATGAGCATTTATGAGCAACTTTGAAATAATGACAAACCATTTAACCAGTGTCTTTACAAATAACGTGCATAAAAGTAAAAGAAATGCTCAAAGAGATGAGGACATAGTAATCCTAAAATGGAAACAAAAGACTGTTAGCACAAGATATCAGAAATGCTCTCAAGATAAACGAATCTTATGAATCAAAACACATGAAGCTATCTTGTTCACAAGGAAAAAATTAGTGATCTTAATATAAACTAGATGATAAAAAGACTTTAAACCAACATGCATTTAGCTTTGCAACATGAAATAAGAGTACTTGAAGGGAAATGAGATTCATCAACCATCCATGAACATGATGAACATTAAACATGAAATGGAGCTTTCTAAAGTGGATAATGTCCAAGTACAAGGAAATTAAGCTAAACTTGTTGCAAAAGAGATTACAATACTTGTATGAAAGTAAATGCTTCTTGAAAAAGGGAAATGATATTTCATGTGAAACTTTGAGCCATCAAGAAAGCAAAATTCAGGAACTTGCAAGTAAGCTAAATGATATGAAAAATGCTCTTGGTTTAATTGATTAATTAGTTCTAAAGCAAGGTTATAATTCAACTCTTTAATTCTCAGACCTCACCCTCGCCAAAAGATATGGATCCCACAGTGAGGAGTCAGTAGAGGAGTAGAGGGTCCCTAAAAATCTCTATTCAACCAACTTATGTTGGAGGTAAAATTTTAGTGATTTGCTTGGGGCATGTAAGTAAATTAATCAACAACGAAAATTAACTTTAAAACTTGAAATGTAGTAGAATGCTACTTTATGGAGAAAATTTGTCCAAATACTTATTGCATGTAAGATGTAATTAAAGGTGAAGCATAAGTGGTTTTGGAACAAAATTCATGACAAATTTAAAAGTGCATGCATGCAAAAGTTCGAACCTACTATGAAAGTAAAAAGACTAGAAATCTGTAGCAAATTAGATTAAGGTGCATGCAAAATGAGTGTAATGCATGATTTTGTTAATTCCCCAATTAAATGATGTGCATGCAAGTGAAAAAGATCAAATATCAAGCCACAAAGTCTGTCCAAAAAGGTGGAGAGATAGGGATACCAATGTGTAAAACCCACGCTCCCAAAACCAAGAATTTTATTAGTTATTACAATAAGGAGAAAACTATGAAGTCATCTCTCAATTCCAAAGAAAGTCTTCACAATGTTGGCATGAGCCATAGATTTTTCTTTGCTGACAATTTCTGCAATTTGAGGCCTACAAAAGCCCAACAAAATGCAGATTTTTCGAGGAAGAAGAAGCAAGGCAAAGCCTCTTTGAGTTACACGGCCAAAGGAGAGAAATGGAGACCCCAAGTAAACTCAGCCTCCCTTAAGAGGAACTCGGCTTCATCCAATAAATGTCCTCTAATGTTCACGGCCAAGGGAAAGAAATAATCAAGAAGTTGGAGCCCCAATGTCCTACATACAAACTTGTAAGTAATTTTCTGAAAATGAAACCTGCAAGTAGCTGCAAGACAACAAGTTAGAGAAACTCTACAACCACAAATGTTAGCTCAAAAAATCACAAAGTAATATTACAAAAATAATCTACAAGAGGCTAGGCCAAAGAGTATGAGCAAGCTCTCCTCTTTGACTCGCCATAGCTTGGCTCTTTGAAATAGCTAGATATTAAATAAATGAAGAGCAATACTTGAAAAGTAAATTATTTTAAGTTTTGTTTTTTGATGCAAGAAATAAGAGCTTTGAGAAACTTAAAAGAACCTCTGCAAGACAAAATAAAATATAGATTAGACTTTGGAAATCAACACATGCGGGTTCTCCTTGAATATTTTTAAGAATGGGTTGGTTCCTCCAAAAACTTCCCCTTACCTTGAAAAGCTTGACCAAAGACGGATCCTTCTACACAATCTCACCACAACATATTAAATCCACATGAAATTAAATAAAAGCAATGGAAAGAACTCCTATAGATATATTTGACATGGAATAGAAGATTTCTTATCCTAAAGCGATCAAGTAACTCTTATGCTAATATGAGATAGATGCATACTAACATAACTTGAAACAAGCATGAAGGAAGCAATAGCATGACAAAATAAATAGACGCATAACAACAAGTCAAGAATTAACCATATATGCCAGGAGAAGAACATCATCACAAGTTACCCCAGAGACTTTTGTATTATATTGCAAGTACGTGTACCATCTGACAACGCGTCCTCAAGCCCAATAGCTCATATTACATGATACAATATGAGAACCCATGGCTCCATTATATAGAAAATTGGGAGCAAATTCCAAGGATGAATGATTGTGAGAATGAACTTGGAGCAAATCCCAAGTAAATATAAGCCAAGTTCCATGTGGAGAACACTGAGACACCCAGAGCAAAATCGAATTTCTTTTGTGCACACCAAGGGAAATTGAATTCCCCATATGATCTAGTGAACTCATCCATAAGCCAAACAAAGTCCCGTGATACACCAAGTCCACCACTACAAACTCGAACCAACTGAAACTGTACCTGTAGATGACCCCAGTGATCTTCTGCGTAGGTCCCTGAGAATTGCGTGTTTCCTCTGAGTGACTACGCAGTCTAAGCTCAAGGAATAGTCTAAATCCTCTAAGTGAAGTGTCGAGTGTTGTTGCACTCCAGATAGCTCGTGAGCAAGGGTCCCCACTTGGTCTTCAGTCAATTGATCCTGTAGAATATTCCCTTTATGCTCAACTGCCTTTAATAAATTCGATTTTCCTTGTGTGTAATTGCCGCTTTATCTCTGGGAAATTCAATTTTGAATAAATAATTGATGAATTAATGATGCAATTTGCTCAGTCATCCTCCACATGTCCGTTGACTCAACTCTTTGACTTAGAATAATTTCCAAGTCATTTCCACGTCATTTTGTCACATGGAATAATTTATTTTTCTCTATTTTATTTAATTTTAGCCTAATTAAATGCCACAATTTCCACTAAACTTAGGAAATGTGGGTTTTGAGGGTCCAAAACTCATTATTAACCCTTCAAAGTGTGTCATAGTAGAAGTTGATGGTGGCAAGTGTAATTTTGATTACTCATACCCCATACAACTTCTCTAGACAACACTTATTACAATCCAATTACAATTTTTATTGCAATTTTCGACCTGTGGGAAATCTAAAAAATTAAAAAATCACTACCTAGACCTAACCAAATTCCACGAAATTTTTTGTGTGATCTAGTATGGTAATATACATTGACTCTAGACACTAGGACTCGCCCAAGGCCTCACCATCAAGCCGTACTCTGGCTTTGGGGTAAAAATGGAGGAGGAAACTCAATTAATTATTAAGTCTTGATAGGGAGATGATAATTAACCGAGTGAAAAAAAACCTCCCAAAAGTAATACTCACTTGTTGGCAAGGTCCTAGACTACCTAGGCATGTTACAGACCCAATAATGACTCAAAACTCATCATTAATAGCATCACTTATTACAATTCCCCATAGGGCGTGGAATCTTGGTACAAGAGAAAATGATAAGAAGTAGAAGTAGAGTTTAAAAACTCTGTTGAATTGATGATATCTGATGGTACAAGTGACCTTTGGTTCATCCTTGGGAATGGATTCTTCTCATTATCCTCAGGTGCCACTCTAGTGGTCAACAGGACCCACAAATAATAGCTACGCAGCAAAAAGTATTTTCCCTATAGTTCCTAAGGAAATATTGCAGCCTTAGTGGGGTCCATGTGGCGAGCCATCTAATGGATGCATCATCCTAGGTGGCTGCGTGGGAGAGGCACGATGATGGCAGTGCAATGGTAGGCCGGATGAAGGGGCAGCACAGTCCTTGGTGGCCGTAAGGGAACGTTGGAGGCTGAATTGACAAAAGGGAAGAAGAGCACCTCATTTGTTCATCCACTCATCTATGATTTTCCTGTCTTCATTTACTGAGCACGCTTGAGCTGTTTAGCAAAGTGTGCAGTGCTGTTCAGCATAGATATTTCCAAGCGGAGATCTCAACCTCTGCCTCGGGGAACTTCGAGTGCCAGCTCAGGAGAGGAGATTCACCCATTTTTTGAGGAGATTGCAGAGAGACATCAACAGCAACACGTAGTCCCTTCAGGACATCGCAAAGGCAACCCAGACTGCACAGTGATTGCGCAATCCAGCCTAGGCAAAGTGTTGGGCAGTGGAGGAGTAGAGAGGAGTCAGCCGAAGGATTTGGAGGGGAGGTTAGCCACCTCCAACCAGAGATTTTGGCAAATATTTGGAGGCGTTTTCCAACAGTTCCAGCCAGGAGATCGATTTCCCCACATAGCAGTGTACCAAGCCCAAAGGGGCCATTTTCTAGGGTTGAGATTTCTAGAAACCCTTCGAGGGTTTTTGTGGGTCTTTGGAGTAGATTCTGAGATTAAAAGCCCGAAATTTTCTAAGCACGAGAATAGGCCCAAACGACAGTCCGAAGTCAACCAGCGGTAGTAATTTCCAGGACCAGCAGTGCAGAGGGAGAGCCACGTAGAGCCTTATTCCAGCAGAGATTTTGGTCGGGTTTAGAGCTGATCTCCAGCCTGCTTAGAGCAAGCCCAGGTGCTACCTTCCTTAGCACCTCTATTGTACTCTTTCCGACCAATTAATAAGATGGCTCAGCAGTCATTTTTGGCTCCAAATTATGTGCTTTAATGTTGTTTCTATTTTGTTGTAGTTAATTGTCTATTTGCACTTTTATTACTGTTAATCCCCATTTGGGGATATTACATGTTATGATTGGTAATAAATCTTATCATTTTCTTGCCTTTCTTGTACAATGAACCAATCCATTTGTATTGAGGTTCTTTTATCTTAATAATGTCATGCATCAAAAGGCTCATTGTGTGAACCAAACACCCAGACCAAAATATGTTGGGGTATCTATGCTCAATGAATGCTCTCGTTGCCTTACAATTAGAAGCATTATCAATAATCACTTGGATGATATTGTATGGCCCAAGGCTTTCAATTGTTTGAATTAATGGTTCTACAATGTTGATGTTGGTAACTTATCTGTGTAGTCATGAGATGAAAAGAAGATTGCACCAGTAGTAGACACACCAAGAAAACTTATCAATGGCTTTCCTTTTACATTTGTCCAGCCATCAGATACAATGGATACCCCATATTTATCCAAACATTTGTGAATTTACCCAAAGTAATTTTTTTGGCTTTTTCCCGATCAAGTCCCACGGTTCTAGCTTTGTCATACCCAGGGCTCTTGTATCCTTTAGGGGCATCATGGATGCCAACAACCATTTCATGCCAAAAAGGTGAGCAAAGAAAATTGAATGGTATGCCAAATGCAAAGAGAAACCAGAAAATTTTTGCATCCATGTCATCCCTACAACCTTGATAAAGGAGTTTCGATATTGTTCTACACCTTAGATGGATGTTTGTGCTTGTGGCTGTGAATCCACTACCATGGGTGGATGTTAATGGAGTTCTTGCTCTATGTGTGCTAGTGATGTCATGTTCACCCTTTGATCTTTTTGAATGGTATTTTGCTTCCTCCTCTTCCCTTATATATTTGTGATGCAGGGGCATTAGACACTAGCCAGCAATGTAGGAGGTTTTGTCCGCATGTTGTGGCTAGGAGGGTTCAAAATCATTGAATTGTAACAGCTAGGTGTCAATACCTCAGCTGCCTGTTGTATTTAGACTAGTTGGAGTTAGTAGAAATCGAATAGTTTAGCCATCTGTCATGTTTCAGTTATTTGAGTAGATTGTAATTAGGCCTTTGATTTCCTGAACGGTCCTCACCGAGGAACCGAAGAGACACATTGTAATGTATATAAATTGTATCCCTCGGATGTATTGAGGAGGAGAAATTTCTGCAATAAAAATCTGTGTGTTAACCAATTGCTTCTGGTTAAATAAACTTTCGTGCTCGTTGGCTATCGAATTGTCTCGAATCGTTATTTGTGAGGAATTTGTTTAATTGTGAGGCGATTGAACACTGGTCTGTGTCAAAATCGTTGAATAGAGTTGTTGCATAATTTCCGCATTTCTCTGTCTATTGTTTTCTCTTGAATTGTTCGAACAAGCTCTGTTGAATTAATTTCCACTCATAGAAGAAGTCTGCGTATAATTGTGGTCGACTAACTCTATTCTGAGGTAGTGAAGACTCCGCCCGTAAGAGAAATAGACCGTTTTTTGTTAATTGAATCCTGAACCGAGGTCTGACCCTGAGTTAGCAAACGGGGGAGCATAGGAAGGAAGGCGTTAAACCGTGGTCAATCACTGTTCCAAAACCGAGAGTGGATTTGCGAAACCAACCCGCCCATATCGCACCGCTTTTGCGGGGTAAGCGGTATTCCCAAATTGGGAGCGATTCCATAGAGTGGTTGACACGTAGCAAAGGCTGGGACCCCAAAAACCGCCTTTCCGCGTGCCATCGCACGTTAACGTTCGACTGAGGAGGCCGTGCGATATCGACGAACGCCGTCGATCTAGAGGAAGGCTAATCGAACGGTGATCGCGTTCGAAAGTAGCATGAAGGATAATCTAAGGTGTGAACGTTTTAAGGTGTGAACCGTCGAGTATATGTGTGGGCCCGGAATATATTAAAGTGTTTATTTAAAAGATTGTCGGTTTATTAATGTAAGTCGGAGAAATTAAGGTTCAGGGATCTAATTAAGTTTTCCAAAGTTCATTGAAGGTGTTATTTATCAAATTCTCTGAAATTGATAAATAAATTTACAAGAAATTATGTGGGAGGCCACGTGGAGGTGAATTGAGTTAATTGCGTGAAATTGTTGACAGAGCTACACTAGTAGGCCAGCTCTCCTTAGGGGGCCCGAATTCGAATTTGTTGCTGTCAATTTGGCTCTTTGTTGTGTTGACACATTTGCATAGGTTTTGATTCCTACTTGCTTATTTCCATCCCATGGCATTTTCCCACATGGATGTTTTTTAGCATGGGTATATGAACTCGTGTAAGTAGATTTGCAATGGGGGCATACAAATTTAGTGGTTCCGCCCCTTTCCTCCCCTCCAAGACTTGTAACATATTTTCACAGGGGTGTTTGGTCTACCCAAGTTTTCTTTCCATCATCTTCACTCCCATTATCCTCCTCCTCTTCCTCTTGGTACTCCTCCTCTTCTCCACGGTATCCTCCACCACTACCCACTTCTTCATTGTCTTCATCACTTCTTCTTATGTTGCTTCCCAACATCATCATCATAACAAAAAATGGAACCAACAAGATAAGGCTAAGCCATGTATCCATCATGTTTGTTGAAACTTGAGATTATTACCTACAATAAAATGAGTGATGAATGGGAAAGAGTAGGAGAAGAAAAGAAAAACATCTAGATTCCATATTCATTCAACATATAAATAAAACAAATGTTACATGGAAAGAATACGAGAATGGAATTAGACCTTACCTCTTTGGCTCTCCAATGGTGGTGGCAGCCTTCAATCTCCCTTGCAAGCTCCAACAATCTCCCTTCAATATCCCATAAGCTCTTCACGCTCAAACCCTATCAATATATCTCTCACACATGAAACAATGTTATGAGGGAGTGGGGGAGGCCTTTTATTCTTCTTCGCCTCCCATTTCCCTCCAAAAAATACCCCCTCTTTCCTCGGTCGCGCGCGGGCTTCTTGCGCATGGGAGCGAACTTTTTAAGAGTGAGCGATCGGGAATCAATCACTCCCATATTGCTCCCCACCATTAAAAATTTCTCCAGAAGCGATGGGGAGCAATCTCGATCCCTCCATCACTCTCAAAAAAACAGGGAGCGAAATTTCTTTTGTGGGAGCACGCTCTCCTTGTTGCACCCTTAGCGCTTTCGATCAAAGTGCACTTCAGGAGCGGGTTCGAAGGGGGGAGGGGAGGGGCTCCCCCACAACCGTGATGAAAACAACAAATGTTTGCTTGTTGCTTGATGGAAAATGGTCACAAAATCCTTAGAAATGTTATTAGAACCGGACCAAAAGATTGGTCAATCAAAAAATACATTAAATATTCAAATTTTGAAAGAAACATATAATTCATGTGCATCCATATGAATCCAAACCATTATACACAATATGCAAAGTTTCTCATGTATATAGCAAGGGTGCATATTACCAAAATAGCACTGAGTGCAATCCTGCGATCCATAATCGAATCAAAATACATCAACAAAGAAGCTTCAAATGGCCTCTAGAGTCCAAAAGTGATCATGTTGCAACAAATAGCTACATAACATCAAAATCATTGTCTATATTGGGATCCTCCTCATCAATATCACCCTTTAAGCATTAAAATAAGATAGAAAAAGCTTAACATGCCTAATCAATGATTTTTCTTGAGTGAAGGGTACATTTTTAATAACAGAGGAGTTCAACAATCAATTCCATCGACATCGAGGTACACATAGGGCTTGGTGCTCTTTATTAAATGCTAGTCCCATACCCTCATACATCTTAGAATCCAATGGAAAGGTTATAATCTTGCCAATCCTAAATCCTAAAAACCGTTATGTCTGTTGAACATAACATCAAAATCATTGCCTATATTGGATCCTCCTCATCAATATCACCCTTTAAGCTTTAAAATAAGATAGAAAAATATTAACATGCCTAATTAGTGATTTTGCTTGAGTTAAGGGTACATTTTTAGTACGGCCATGATAGAGGAGTTCAACAATCAAGCCATCAACATCAAGGTACACAGAGGGCTTGGTGCACTTAATTAAATATCAGTTCCATACCCTCATACATCATAGAATCTAGTAGAAAGGTTACAATCTTGCCAATCCTAAATCCTAAAAACTGTTAAGTTTACTAAATTTTGAATGGGGTCTAAAATTCTACTTTCTCCATATGAAATCCAGTGAGGTTGGAACCACTTTCAAACATCCTAAAACAATTAATAGTAATGTTAAAAATTGAAGTAAAAGGATGTGAATCTCATGAGCTGAATCACGGGAAATGAAAACAATAAATTTCCCCTTGTTTGTTTGATGGGAAATAGTTACAATATCTTTAGAGCTCAATCCCCTAGCTCATTTTTTAAAAATTGGAGTTAAATGACCAAAAATTTAGTTATAAGGTGACAATGACAAAGACAAAGCAAGAATTTCCAAAGTATTGTGATAATTACCCAAATTATTGCAATAAAGTGAAATTATCGCAATATATAACGGCAATATTATCACTGAGGTTGGTTTTGGCACTATCAACGCGATAATTTCGATAATATCACAATAAGTGCATCACATATCGCTGAGGTTGGTATTGGAAATATTACTGCAACAATTTTGATAATATCACAATAAGTGCATCACATAACACCACGTGTCATTGTACAAATTCATCATGCAATCAGATATAAATAATCCAATTATCCATTATGGATTTCAATTCTTTGTCATTCTTACATTGCATATTCTCTAATTAATGAGCAGGTTTGTTCATGAAATATAACAAAAATATTTCCTTCCAAAAACAGGTTAGAAAGAAAAGACTTTTAACTCACTGCATAAGTTTTAGAAAACTATGAATAGTCAAAACTCATATAGATTTGCAATAAAACAAGATTTCCTTCCCAGACCAACCTGATCAATAAAGGTTCATATGCAGTAATAAGTACATCAGTGCCAACTCCTTTCAGACGGATGTTTGCCAAATAAACCTGCATAAAGAAAACCAAAACAAGACTGTAGGAAATGCCATAGTGACTCCTTAAATTTAAACAGATGAAAAAGAATGATCAACATACCCTTACTGTATTCTGTGCCTCCCTCCCTTGCCTACCTTTTGAAACTGCCTGCACTTCATTCATGCATATTAGAGAAACTGAGAAATGGTAGACATAACCAGCAGTATAAGTTAACTTCAACTCTGTCAATTGTCAAAAGCTTTAAAAAGTACGACTTCCTCTAGAACTATGTAACACCCCAGTTTTGTCTCCAAATTAGCAAATGAATATCTGTAAATATGATGAATGCTCAATGGCCAAGCAATGTAATATGTAAACATTGTAGGTTGAAAGTAATAAAATAAATGCATCACTGCCTGCAATACAAACATGGATAGAGTGATGGGCAAGGCTATGATTCCACAAAAGAGGGGACTAAACAGGGGGGTGTCCAAGGGAAATCCCACATGCCTAGAATCCCATTTCATTTTCCTACAGTATTTGTCATTACAATATAGTCTTCACTTGACTTATTAGAAATCAATTGTTGAATGCATGTGTGAAGTTGGAAGAAAAGTCATCTCACATATTATTTAAGCAAGGGATGAGTACACTCATGATGGGAATTATGTCATTGAATGCATCACACCCACTTTTGATAGAATGAGTTGTGTACAATCAACTTGGGGAACTGTGAGAGTCAAACATGGATGGAAAAGGAAATTCAAGTTGGGAGGGGTGTGCCGATTTTCAAACAGCAAGAAGAGAGGAAAACCATAGTGTTGGGCTAGGAAAGAGTGGGCAGCCACACTGTGTGTAAAAATAGCTTTTTGTGGCTGGGAATTACATGGAGAGCTTCGATGTCATCCCTATGATGAAGATCTTGTTGAAAAATTACCCAAGTGTCTCTGAAAAAGCAATGGTGAGCACTTCTATTACAACTGAATTTCCTGGAGCCCCCAACTACAAGATTCTTGGCCAGTCTATGTTGGAGCCTTGGAGACGATGGAGATTGTCTCAGGGATTGGGGTGCAGAGAAGGAAATATCATCCCTTGGGTTGTGCAGAATAATAGGGAAGAGAGTTAGGCAGTTGGAATTACTATAGGAATCACGTCACTGAATTTACTAGGTATTGGGCTGTGTGTGTGAATTATAGACACCCATAGGAGCCTTTTCATCCTTGTGGATTCATAACCATAGCTCGTGGGTGGCCTATTGTAAAGAGAATTGGTTCAACAACACATATGGTTGGGTTGAATGTCCAATATCTACAGCCAGTTGTGTAAATATGATTATAAAAGTCTTTGTTCACTGCTCTTAACTACGGTTTCAATGTTATGTTTGAATGTTGTGCTTGGTTTATGATTTGTGTGTTTAAATGCTACTGGGCATGTTAGATAGTCTGTATTTACAATTTTAATTATTATTGATAGTTGCATGACCCTGTATGTCATGCTTCGTGAATCCATTCTTTAAAAATGGTATTAGAGTCAGATTTGTAGTAAGGTGGCTTAGGCTGGAAGTCTAGGTATATTACAAAATAAATATTACAAAAGGCTTTCTGCAACAACTGTAGGCTCAATTCACATTTTAAGCTGCTAGTGGATGAATTTCATGTATATATTAGTTGAAAATCCAAGTATATTCTGCAGTATCAAGTAAATGGGTTTGATCAAATCACTTGTAATTATCAAGAAAGGATAATAATGTGTAATCCTCATGAACAGGATATCCAACACAATTTAGGATCCGCTATCAAAACCTGACTGAGTACAAATACAAAGAAATAAGGTTTGATTACTAGGAAGTTAGGATATCACAGATACTTTGGTTTATAGTTCCATTGCTATGAGAATTTGTATATTTTGGGAATACAACTTAGATTCAGTTCACACTTGTGTTTCAGGATTTCACTAGGGAAAAGACAAACTTGTGGATTTCACGATATAACAGTTGTGTAGGATTAAATGGCAGGTTAAATCTTGATAAATTGAGAAAGCTTGAAAGATTACATCATTTTACGACTGTCACGTACAATGTGGGTATTAATTCAATCTTTTTTTTTCATTTTCTTTTTTAATATGCTTCTAAATATAAAATAATAACAGCATATCAACCAAAAACTTGGTGCCAACTTGCACTATTCCCACTTAGCATTTTGCTAAATAAAATATCCAATTTTGCCATTTTTGCCATCATATCGATTTGTGATTAGGAAATGTGAGTAGATGGGGTCCCACATGGATGTTTTGGACATTAGAGCACCCAAACATTAGAGCATGGGTGAAAGATTGTGGCTTTAGTGGAGCGTGGGGGGCACTTAGTGTGAATTGCTGCCCACAAGGCAACTATGCTCTCATTGGAGCAGATTTGGTGTGGGAAGTACAAGCTGGGCCCACATGGGCATTTTGGAGGCAAAAGAACAAAAGAGGCTAGAGACACTCACGTGGTCATTCATTCATCATTTTCAGAATTTGTCTTTTAACATAGCATGCTTGAGCAAGTTCCAAGTCTGCAAGTGTTGTTCAACACACACGGGTGTTTCCGAGCGGAGATCCCAACCCTTGCTTCGGTGGACTTCGACTGTCAGCCCAAGGAGGGAGTTCTACTTGAGTTTCAATCGTACCAGCAGCAGTGAGGCCATACCACAGTGCAGCGGCGTGTGTTTTCGAGCGGAGATCCCAACCCTTGCTTCGGTGTACTTCGACTGTCAGCCCAAGGAGGGAGTTCTACCTAAGTTTCAATCGTACCAGCAGCAGTGAGGCCATACCACAGCGCAGCGGCAATTTGAGGAGTGAGGCGAGTTTGAGGTGGAGATTTGGTGAGAAGGCTTGGGAGGACTTCTAATAGGGATTGCTGAAATTTTGGGAGCTTTTGGCAGCAGATTACACAGGAGGAGTGTTTTGCCTAGCAGTAGAGCCACGCAAGCATAAGAGGGTCAATTTTTCGAGGTCAAGCTTTGGCAAACCCTTCGTGGGTTTTTCTGGGTATTGTGTGGGGAGGTTGGCATTAATTTCCCAGAATTTTTTGAGCAGTGGAAAGGGCTCCAGCAACAGATCTTTGGAGGAAGCAGCACATTTTTGGGCAATTCCAGCGCAGAGCTAGGGAAGCGCAGCGTTTCAGCTGAGGAGGGTGACTTGTACTTCATTTTGGGCTTATCTAGCTTGCTTAGAGCAAGCCCCGGTGCACACATTCCAGCACCTCATTTGCACATCCTTATTCAGTAATAAAATGGCTCAGCAGTTCAATTTTGGTGTGAAACTGTGCATCTGATTTATATTTCTGTTTGTGTGATTTTATGTCTATGCATGCATGTTATTTACTGTAAAATTTCCTTAAGGATATTACAGTGATATCAGCGCTCATAGACTTGGCTCAGCCTGTGGGAGTAGTATAATCTATGACACCAGAAGAGAAGCAGAATGTGACATACCAGAGACAGAGGTATAGGAGTAGGGAAAGAAAGTTGGAGATTACCCCAGATCCTGTGACCATTGAACTGGAGGTTGTAGACACAAACATGGGGGACAATGAGGGAGATAAAAGGAGCAAGAATGAGGTGTTTTCCCATCTTTTGTTAAAAGTAGTGCGGGATTTGTCCAAGAACATTGAGGAAATGAGCCATCAGAATAACAATGGCAACAAGGGGAAGGGAGTTCAAGGGGAATTCTAGTTGAGGGAAGGATCTGGCACTTCACAGCACCATGCATCCCTCAATCCAAACCTGCCTGTTATTCCAAACACACCCCTAGATTCACCATTCCCACATTCCTAACATCTAGATCTAGAGGGCAGGACCAAGAGGACACACCTTATGGGGACTATTTCTCAATGTTCCACCAAGACTCCGGTGCGAGGAGACGCACAGGGGGGACGTGTGGGAGTACCCTCAAATTTTAGGGAAATTTCGGGGGTGCGGGGGGACGTTGGGGTATATAATTTTTAATTATATATATATATATATATATATATATATATATATATATATATATATATATATTTCAAGTTCATATTCATTGTTCAATAATGAAAACATAAATATTAAATAGACTAATAGTAAATAGACATATATATATATATATATATTTCAAGTTCATATTCATTGTTCAATAATGAAAGCATAAATATTAAATAGACTAATAGTAACACGGACACCAATACATTGAAAATTGAAATTTGATCCACACACATAAAATTTAAATGCATAATTGAATTAAATAATCATACATTGATCCATCCTCATCATTCATTTTGATACATACATCATTCATATGACATACTCATTATTCATCCATACCATGAGATTCAATAAAAAAATCAATAATGAAATATTCAAATACATTGATCCATATCATTCTACAATCTACATTGATTTAAAAATTAAATTCATCATTCATCATTGTAGAATCTAAACTGAAAGCAAAACATACTAGTATATTACTATATAGTATATACTATATACTAGATTCTAAAGTTTGAACACTAAATTTATATAACTCAAAGTTTCAAACTCAAAAATAATTAAGAGTGAAGAATCAAGAATCAGTCTGAGGTCATCAATATCTAGTCTCACAAATCAAAAGTTAAAACTGAAAAGTGGAAAAGGATAATGAGCACTGAAAATAAAATCAACATCAAGGACTCAATCTCAATGACTGGTCCTCTACATCCATCTGTTGCATGAAGTTATCGACACCATCAATGGGAATGTCGTTATATGAGTCAGAGTCATTCTCTTGAGTAACCAACAAGACTCCAACAAAACCATGAGCTCATCCAGTCCATCCTTGTCATCTATCTGTGCACTATCCTCTCGATCCACATCCCATTGTGTTGCATGTCACCTTCGACACTATGGTGTCTTCCTATGTGCAATTCGTAGAGAACTGTGCACTGCAACTAGCTTCTCTGCTTTCCTTTGAGGGGGGATGCCCAGACGCACCCCTTTTGGGGAGTTTCATCCCCCGCATTGGGGAAACGCACCCCCTTGCATCTCCCCAAGACTCCCCAAAAAGGGTGCGTGGGGAACGCACCCCCAGTAGACTCCCTATCCCGGCTGCATGGGGTGGGAGGGGTACGTGCACCAAAACCTGAGGGACACGTCCCCATGGAACACTGTTATTTCTTGGGGTACCAGTCCTATGGCCATGATTTTGGGAAGGCCATTACTTTCAGACATTTTTTCCAACTGAAGGGCAACAACAAGCCCAAGGGACAAAGTGGAGGAGGCTACATGCAGGGGACAAACTTGCAGCGCACTATGGCGAGGTTGTTTCTCCCTACTTTCGATGGCTCTTCCAAGAGCTCGGCCAAGACGTGGGTCGAAAAGCTGGATGTCTATTTCCAGCTGAACCAGATGATGGAGGGAGAGGCAATCAAGATTGCCATGTTGCATTTGAAAGGAGAAGCTCATGACTGGTGGTTGCATGGGTTGACCACATTAGGGCACATAGGGTTACCGCTTATGATGATTTCACCAGGAGGGTGTTAGAGCGATTTGAGAGGAAAGACCCTAAGGAGTATTTTGGGGAGCTCTCAGCTGACTAGGCTCAAGCATATTGGGAGCGCGGAGGTGTACATCTCAGAGTTTCTGACGTTGTCTGTGATGGTGTCGGGCTTGTCGAAGGCCAGGAGGATTTACATGGTTGTGGAGGGGCAAGCAGAGCCATTACAAGGTTTTGTGAGGTGTAATAAACCCACAATGTTGCAGGATGCAGTGGGGAGAGCCAGAGATCTGCAAGATGCCCTACCTAGGGCTAGAGCACCTCTACTACCACCCAAACAGGATTTCCAGCAGAGGGGGAGAGACAGGAAGGCTCCACCACTGTAGTAACCCAAATTGGGAAAAAACAGCAATACAAAGCACACAAGACTAAAAACTACAGCAAAACAAGAAATGCTATTAAAACACCATAAATAGAGCCAAAAACTTCTGAGCCATTTTATTAATATTTATGTGGGAAAGAGTACAATAAGGTGCACAGAAAGATGGCATCTGGGTCTGCACAAGATAGGCTGAGATAATGCTCAAACCCGGACAGAAACACTGTTGATCTGCTGCTCTGTGTGGCTCCTCTTCGCTGCCAGAGTTGGAACTGTTGTTGCTGGCTGGAAATGGACTACGAGTTGGGCCTGCTCCTATGCTCAAAAAATTTCGGGCTTTGAACCCCGAACTCTATTCACAAGACCCACAAAAATCCATGAAGGATTTCCATAAATCCCAACCCCGGAAAATAGCCCTCTTGGCCTTGGCACACTGCTCTGCTGGGTGAATCGGTTCTCTGGCTGAAATGCTTGAAAGTGCCTGTGAAATTCTGCCCCAAATCTCTGGTAGGAGGTGGCTAGCCTCCCCGCCAAAACTCCGGCTGAAATCTATTCTTCCTCCCTACTTCCCAACACCTCTCCTCAGCTGGACTGCGCAATCATTTCGCAGTCAAGATGGCCTCTGCGATGTCCTGAAGGGACTGCGTATGCCTGGAATGTATTACTACAAACTCCTCCCAAAATCAGATGGTACTCCTCTCCTGTGTAGGCACTCGAAGTCCCCCAAAGTAGAGGTTGAGATCTCGGAAATCTCTATGCTAAACAGCACTCGCAAACTCAGCTAAACAGCTCAAGCATGCTACAGTGAATCAGACAGAAAATAGATGATGAATGAATGAGGAATTAGTTGCTCTCATCCTCTTTTTTCCAAGTAGGGCCTTCAATGTTCCCTTGGGCCCACCTAGACTGTGTTTCCCGTCCTCCAGCCTATATTTGTGCTGCTCACTATGTTGCCTCTCCCACGCTGCCACTAGGACGTAGCCTCATTCGAGTGGGTGGCTACATGGACCCCACTACAGCGTCAATATTTGCCTCTAGTGACTTTAGGAAAGCACTTTAGCTGCATAGTTTACTTGTGGGTCCACTTACCCACTTTATTCCTGTTGAACATTAGGAAAAAGGAAAAATTGATAAAAATTAATATTCCAATTAGCTGACTGCTAATTTCAAATATTACAGTCCTCCTCGCCAAAATGTTGCTTGTCCTCAAGCAACTGCAAAGATGGATGTCACAGGATCTTCTGTAATATCCCCTTTCAGGGATATCTCTAAAACACAAGCAAACTCCAACCAGAGATGGACTGGGAGGGCATTTACCAGATATTTCACCTCTGAAAAGAGGGTGAGATCTGGAGGCTATCTGGCCCTTTCCAGACTCTGTCTAAGAGTATGGGAAAAACACATCAAGTGGTATAGTAACTGGAATGCTCGAGGAGAAAAATAACAGTAGTGCAAGCATACAATAGCATATATATAGAACATATAACAGATACTCAAGAAATGCAGAGAGAATGCTAAGCCATTTTATTATGCTGAGAAAAATAAGTGAGTACAATAGGTGATTAGAGTGATGGCACCTAGACTTGCACAAGGCAAGTGAAGAAATACTCTCAAAATGCTGATGAAATGGCTGCTCTCTGATCTGCGTCCAAGCTGCTGGAAAACTGCCGTGTAGCTGCTACTTCTAGAACAAGATGAGTATTTGAGGCTACTCCCCTACTCGGAATAAGCTGAAACTCTGGAATCAGCCTCTACTCACCAAACCCAGAAAAGCCCAGAGAGCGCTTCTGGAATGGACAACCTCCGAAAATCACCCCCTTGAGGATCTACGCTATCCTCCAAGGCTCTGCGCTGACACTAAAGGAAATCCACCAAAATATTGCCTCAAGCTCTGCCAAAATCCTCCAATAGGCAAGGGCTGGCCCCTTGCTCAATCTCAAAGCTCGAAACCTCCAAAAGAACTCAATCCGGAGCTCCCAAGAAATGGACTGCGTCCTCCCTCTCAAGATTGCGCAATCTATGAATGCACTGCTCCTCCACAAAAGCTAAACACCAATCCTCCTGCAAAATACTGATGGGACAACCTCACCCGAGCAGGCACTCGAAGTCCCCTGGGGCTGAGGGTGAGATCTCCGAACGGAGACACTCGGTGCACTAAACAGTGCTGCAGACTAGCTAAACAACCAGCGTGCTCAAGAAGTTGAAATGACCAGCTCAATATCATAAACATCGAATGACCAAAATGAGGAGGCTCTCCTCTCTTTCTAGCGTTGGCCTCTCTCAAACCCTAAAGCCCACCTCCTCCAACATAGCCTCCCTTTGCCACGTGCTCAAATCAACCTGCGCAGTCCCTCCATGTGGTCTACATGGGTCCCCTCTCTACGTGGTCTCTTGGCCCCCTTGGCTCACATAAGTTACAACGTTGTGTCTACTAGGGAGTGCACTTTATTTTTAGAGAGAGTTATGTCCCCCTTTACTCACTTTTATTTATAATTTAGCTACATAAGGCAAAATTGACCAAAATCGATATTTCCAATTAGCCATTGCTAATTGGGAATATTACAGTCTCCCCCGGCAAAATGTTGCTTGACCCCAAGCAACTGTAATGATGGATGTTGCAAGATCTTCTCACTCTCCCAAGTGGCATCCTCATCTGGCAAATTCTTTCACCTTACCAAGAACTCCCGGATTGTCCTGTTCCGCAACTGCCTCTCTCTAGTATCAATAATGGCCTCGGGCTGTAACACCAAATGCCCTTCATCATCTATCGGCGGTAGCTCCTTTGTCACTGTCACCTGCTGCCCCAATGCCTTCTTCAGGCATGATACATGGAAAATGTTATGAATCTTGCTGCCTTGGGGCAGCTCCAACTCATAAGCAACCTGTCCAACCCTGCGTATCACCCTGTATGGCCCATAAAAACGAGGCTTGAGCTTCTCAGCTCCCTTCTGCTTCAGTGAAGACTGTCGGTATGGCTGCAAACGTAGGTAGACCAAGTCCCCTACATCAAACTGTCTCTCCACCCGACCCCTGTCGACATACAGCTTCTGCTAGTTCTGCGTTGTAGCCATGTTATCCTTGAGAGCTCGGAGAATGTCCTGACTCTCTTGGATCCAATCTTTGGCTCTCGAAGCCTTGCTAGCACCAAACATCACATCAGCAAAAGATAAAGAATGATATCCATACAAAGCATAGAACGGAGACATACTGATGGACATGTGATGTGTGTTGTTGTAGTAGTACTCCCCTAGATGCAACCACTTCAACCATGCTCTCTACCGCCCACTGACATAGTTACGCAGGTAACCCTCCAGCCACTTGTTAACTATCTCTGTCTGCCCGTCTGTCTGTGGGTGGTAGCTGGTACTCGGTGTCAACTCTGTCCCCACCAGTCAGAAAAGCTCCTGCCAAAATCCGCCCATGAAGCGGCTGTCCCTGTCACTGATAATGGTCTTGGGAAGACCATGTAACCTGAAGATCTCTCTGAAGAACAGCTCTGCCACCTGTGCTGTTGTATAGTGTGCGGATATGGCGAAAAAGTGTGCATACTTTGTCAGCCAATCAATGACGACGAATATACAGTCCTTGCCCTGCACCATGGGCAACCCTGTGATGAAGTCCATCGAAATGCTCTCCCATTTCCCCTCCGGAATGGGAAGAGGCTGCAACAAACCGGCTGGATGGATCATCTCTCCTTGTTTCGCTGGCAAACCTCGCACTCCCTGATGTGCTGGAGCACGTCCTCCTTGAGGCCCTTCCATGAGAACCTCTCTCTGATGGCCCTGTAGGTTTTGGTAAACCCCTGATGGTCGGACAATGGTGAATTATGTGATGCCTGAAGTATCTTCTTCTTGAGCTGGGAACCCTCAGTCAAGAAGATCCTATCTCTGTAATAGATGATCTCATCTATCACCCTGTATCTATCATTTGTCACCTGACCATCCAGAACCTCACAAGCAAACCTGTCCTTGGAGTACTCTACCAAAAGTCGAGCCCTTCAATCTATATCCAAACTCATCAGAGACAACGTGGCTGGTCTACGTGAAAGTGCATCGGCTACCACGTTGTTCTTCCCCTTGACATACTCAATGTCAAAGTCATAGGCCTGGATCTTGCTGATCCACTTCTGCTGCCTCTCCTGTAGCTACTTCTGCTCCAAAAAGAACCTGAGGCTGTTGTGATCAGTCCTCACCCTGAACCTGTTACCCATTAGGAATTGCCGGAATTTGGCCAATGCATGCATAATGGCCAGCATCTCCTTGTCGTATGTAGCATACAATCGCTCATGAGGAAGGAGCTCCCGGCTCTCATAGGCTATAGGGTGGCCTCCCTGCATTAACACTGTGTCGATCCCCTCTCCCGACACATCACACTCCAAAGCAAAAGGCTGCGTAAAATCTGGCAACGCAAGCACTGGGCAGCTGCTCATAAACTCCTTGAGCCTGTCAAAGGCCCATTGCGTTGTATCTGACCAACTGAATGCCCCCTTCTTGGTCAAATCTGTAAGGGATGCAGCAAGCTGAGAGAAACTCTTGACGAACTTCCTGTAATATGTGCAGATGCCAACAAATCCTCAAAGTTCTGTCACGTTTCTCGGCTCTGGCCAATCTCTGATGGCCCTGATCTTCTCCTCGTGGACCCTCACTCCGTCCACTCCTATGATGTGTCCCAAATACAACATCTCCGTCAACCCAAACTCACACTTGGAGAGCTTAGCATAAAACTGTTGCTCCTCCAAGATATGCAGTACTGCCTCTATGTGTTGGAGATGCTCCTCCCAAGTCCTACTATATATCAATATATCATCAAAAAAGAGCAACATAAACTTCCTCAGATGACTATGGAAGATATGGTTCATGCATGACTGGAAAGTGGCTGGTGTGTTGGTTAGCCCGAAAGGCATAACCAAGAACTCAAAGTGGCCATAATGGCACCTAAAAGCGGTCTTGAGAATGTCCTGTACCCTCACGCGAATCTGGTGGTACCCGGATCTCAAATCAATCTTTGAGAAGAACTGTGCTCCTCTCAACTCATCCATTAGCGCATCAATCCGCGGTATAGGGTACCTGTTCTTCATGGTCTTTTTATTTAGGGCCCTGTAATCAATGCACATTCTCAATGTGTCGTCCTTCTTCTTCACCAACACCACCGAAGAAGCAAAAGGACTGGTGCTAGGCCGAATATGTCCAAGAGCCAGCAACTCTTGGATGGCCCGCTCAATCTCATCCCGATAGGCCTTGGGGTGCCTATAGGGTGTGGTAATAACGGCCTGGATGCCCTGCTCTAGTTCAATAGTGTGCTCAAACCCCCGATCTAGTGGCTGTCCTAGCGGTATCTCCCCAAATACCGTGTCATACCTGTCAAGGATGGCCTATATATCAGGATGAACTGTCTGCCCGGTAGTCCCTGCCTCTGATGCCTGCAACTCTACTGCCCACTCTATGTCTCCCTTCCGGAAGTTTGCCTCCATCCGGTGAGCTGAAACAGTCTGAGGTGGGTAAGTGTGCATCCCACGTATCTTCTCATGCTTCCCGGTCTTCTTATCATCCCACTCCATCTCCAAGGCCTCCCAATCTGTGGTGACCTTCCCTAGAGTAATCAGCCACTGTACACCCAATACCACATTGGTATATGGTATGTTGACCACGAAAAAGTGGTCGCTCACTGTGTAGGTACCCATCATCACAGCCAACTCTGGAACATATCTGGCACACTGCATCATCTGATCTCCTGGAACCAACACTGAAAATCCATCGAAGCTCTCTGTCGATATGCCTCTCCGCTCCACCATCTGTGCATCGATGAAGTTGTGGGTTGCCCCACTGTCTACCGAAACTGAAACTCGCTGCCCACGTACTGTCCCTCGGACATGCAGCGTCAAATATTTGGGTACTCCCCGCAATGCTGCAAGGGTCCCCACTGTGGGTGCAAAAGCTGCACCTCCTGCTCCTAGAGGTGGAGGTGGTAAATGGTGCTGCGCTGCGTAACTGTCTCCTGCCTCCCCATCCTCATACTCATCCTCTTCCCCGCTGCTCTCAGAGAAGACCTCAATAAAATGTGCTTTGCCAGCAGCACATCTGTGTCCCGGCGCCCACAGCTCTTGACAGGTAAAACACAACCTCTTCTTCTTCAACTCCCTCTTGGCATCCTCATCTAGCTGTCCCATACCCGAATTCCCCTTAGGAGGCGAAATCCTCACGTCCTTCCCCTTTGGTTGGAGAGCCTGTCTCTGAGGGTAAGGTGTCCTGGTCTAGGGTAAAGCATCCTGCAAATCCTGGGTCCTGCCAACTGCGTCCTGGAGTGTGGCTGGTCTGGTGGATATGACCAAACCTCGAAGTGGCTCTGCTAACCCCTCAATGAACATGTATATCGTCCGTGCCGCGGATAGATCGGGCACCATCACTGAAAGCCTCAAGAAATCTGCAATATATGTCTCCGAGCTCCTGGTCTGTTTGAGCCTCGTCAGCTCAACAAAGTGCTCTTCCGGATCCCTCCAGTCAAACCTCTCTATCAGTCTCTAGGTGAACTCGGCATATGTGGTCACTGTCGAATGCCCGAGTGTCACCATCCCATGGAACCACCAATCCTGGGCCTCTCCATCCAAATGCAACGTAGCCACCTTGATGGCCTTTGTCTCTGCCATCTGGTTGAGCTGGAAATATATGTCCAGCTTCTCCACCCAAGAATTTGCCAAACTGTTTGATGAACCATCAAACGGAGGCAAATGGAATCGGCTCGATGTACGCTGGGTGTCTCCATCATGATAATGCCGGTGCCCTCTGTGATGGTCGCGGGGTCTGCTATCCTGCTGGAGCTAAAAAAAGTCTCTGAATGAAAGGGCATCCCTGAACTCCTGCCCATATGCTTGGTACTCAGCAAAGTAATCACCCATGTGGCCCGGCTCTGGCTCCTGCTGTGCTCCTGCCCCTGTGTCTGCACCCAGAAAAACGGGCATAGTGGAACGTGTGGGTGCATATGATGCCTGGTGCGGAGTGGCATCTCGCTCCTGCAAACGGTGGGATGTGCCTGACCCCTCACCAACATGGAAACCCCTTGGGGTTTCACGCTGTCTAGCCTCCACAGCAGTGAATCTCTGACCCATCACCTCAATCTGCCTCGCCAGATCCTGCACTGATTTGAGGAGTGCTTCCCCAAACTGTTTTGCATCGCTATCATCTGCCATTGGCTCTCCCTGCTCTGCGTCTACCACAGGACCCTCCTGTTCTGCGTCTATCACAGGCTCCTCCTGTTCTGCGTCCACCACCCGAACGCAGTCACCCTCTCCGTAGGTGTTCTCCAACCTACGCTCAATATCTCTGTACTTCCTACCTCTGTAGCAGATGTAGGGTTTCTCCCCCAGTGTTATAGACAACTAGCTCCACAGGCTGAGCCAGATCTATGCTCTGATACCACTGTAATATCCCCTTTCAGGGATATCTCTAAAACACAAGCAAACTCCATCCAGAGATGGACTGGGAGGGCATTTACCAGATATTTCACCTCTGAAAAGAGGGTGAGATCTGGAGGCTATCTGGCCCTTTCCAGACTCTGTCTAAGAGTATGGGGAAAACACATCAAGTGGTATAGTAACTGAAATGTTCGAGGAGAAAAATAATAGTAGTGCAAGCATACAATAGCATATATATAGAACATATAACGGATACTCAAGAAATGCAGAGAGAATGCTAAGCCATTTTATTATGCTGAGAAATATAAGTGAGTACAATAGGTGATTAGAGTGATGGCACCTAGACTTGCACAAGGCAAGTGAAGAAATACTCTCAGAATGCTGATGGAATGGCTGCTCTCTGATCTGCGTCCAAGCTGCTGGAAAACTGCCGTGTAGCTGCTACTGCTGGAACAAGATGAATATTTGGGGCTGCTCCCCTACTTGGAATAAGCTGAAACTCTGGAATCAGCCTCTACTCACCAAACCCAGAAAAGCCCAGAGAGCGTTTCTGGAATGGACAACCTCCGAAAATCACCCCCTTGAGGATCTACGCTATCCTCCAAGGCTCTACGCTGACACTAAAGGAAATCCACCAAAATACTGCCTCAAGCTCTGCCAAAATCCTCCAATAGGCAAGGGCTAGCCCCTTGCTCAATCTCAAAGCTCAAAACCTCCAAAAGTACCCAATCCGAAGCTCCCAAGAAATGGACTGCGTCCTCCCTCTCAAGATTGCGCAGTCTATGAATACACTGCTCCTCCACAAAATCCAAACACCAATCCTCCTGCAAAATACTGATGGGACAACCTCACTCGAGCAGGCACTCGAAGTCCCCCGGGGTTGAGGGTGAGATCTTCGAACGGAGACACTCGGTGCACTAAACAGTGCTGCAAACTAGCTAAACAACCAGCGTGCTCAAGAAGTCGAAATGACCAGCTCAATATCATAAACATCGAATGACCAAAATGAGGAGGCTCTCCTCTCTTTATAGCGTTGGCCTCTCTCAAACCCTAAGGCCCACCTCCTCCAACGTAGCCTCCCTTTGCCACGTGCTCAACTCAACCTGCGCAGTCCCTCCATGTGGTCTACGTGGGTCCCCTCTCTACGTGGTCTCTTGGCCCCCTTGGCTCACTTAAGTTACAACGTTGTGTCTATTAAGGAGTGCACTTTATTTTTAGAGTGAGTTGTGTCCCCCTTTACTTAATTTTATTTATAATTTAGCTACATAAGGCAAAATTGACCAAAATCGATATTTCCAATTAGCCATTGCCAATTGGGAATATTACATCTTCTCTCCCTCCCAAGTAGCATCCTCATATGGAAAGTTCCTCCACTTTATCAGATATTCCTTCACCACCCTGCTCCTCAGGTGTCTCTCCCTAGTATCAAGGATGGCCTCCGATTGTAGCACCAAATGCCCCTCATCATCGGTAGGAGGGAGCTTCGTAGTAGCTATCACCTGTTGCCCCAGAGCCTTCTTCAGGCATAAGACATGGAGAATGTTATGAATCTGGCTCCCTTGTGGCAACTCCAACTCATATGCCACCTCTCCAACCCGTCGGATTTACCACCTCTCCTAAATCGCCTCTATCCGCAGAGGGGATTTACCTCCACAACATCAAGGAAAATACATTGTGAAGCTTCTGGAAAGATTTTGTATGATGGACTGTAAGTCCGTGTCTACACCAATGGAGCTCAACTTTAAGAAGTTGAGTGGCAGTGCTGCTGGGCCATTGCTAGAAAATCCTACTAAGTATCTTCAACTCCTAGGGGCCCTGATGTTCTTAATGAACACCCGTCTGGACGTATGTTGTGCAGTGAACACTTTGAGTCAACACATGGTTGATCATAACATTCACTGAGTTGGTGCCAAGAAACTCTTGAGATATCTTTGAGGCACGATAGACCATGGGCTCAAATACACTGCCGCGAGTATGACACTCCATCGATATACTGATGCCGATTAGGCTGGCAGTGTGGTGGAATAGTTATTAAAACCAGAACCGGTGACCGGACTGGTGGACCTAATGAACCCGGTTTCGAGCCGGAACCGGTCTAACCGGTAGCGGTCAGATCTCAATGAACCGGTTTAAAAAAAAATACATTAAATAATTATTTTTCAATAAAAAAAAAACTATTTTTAAGATTTGCAACCATGATTCCAAGCCAATAGAGACAAAATATGCAAAGTTTGCTCATTTATATACCATGCAAAGATGAATATATCAAAATGGCACTGAGTGCAATACATATCATCGAAAAATACATAAGCAATGAGGCTCCAAATGGCCCATAAAGTCCAAAAACAATGCTACAAGCTATGAGACCATTGGCCTAATACAAGACTACACATGAATGATGATCAATCATCAAATTCATCACCGCTACTAGACACAGGATCAACATCAGCTGCTACATAGACATCATTTGGATCAGAGTCTGAGGATGCCTTAGCCTCAGGCTCATCTGCAACCTCAGTACCCCTACCACCAATAACAATAGAAGTGGACATAATGGAAACACGAGTTACTCGAGGTGCATGACTAGTGTCGTCCATTGGTTGTTTGCCTTTGCTTGATGCAGCTACCAATCCTGGGTCTGCGTCTGATGGCGCCACCAAATCTGCTTCAAATTCACCCCCTGCTACTGCTGCATCAAAATCAAAATCAGCCTCAAACACTGGATCTTCAGTCTCCTCCACCCATTCTGATGTTGGATCAATATCATCCAACACAATGGGATCTAGATCATGTGTTTTGCTCATCAGTTGGTTCTGCCTCAAGCGAAGGTTGTATTGCACAAACACAAGATCATTTAACCGTTTCTGTTCCAAACAGTTTCTCTTCTTTGTGTGTATGCACTCAAAAACAGACCAATTGCGCTCACAACCTGAAGCACTACAAGTTTGGCTGAGGATTCTAATTGCAAACTTTTGCAATTGAGGACATTAGCCGCCAAATGACTCCCACCAATGCGCTGCAAATAAAAAGACATTCATTAGTAACATATTTCATTTCATTACTTATTTACAACCAATTTAACATGAAAAGAAAAACAAATTGGAATTGCTTACCTGGTTGATCCACATCTTTTGCCATGTTTGCCAAGTTCTTTCCAAAGGTACCAGCTGCCATACTGAAAAGAGTAAGTTGTTTATGTGTTTCCAAAAGGTCTGCACGGTTAGGGGCCATGCGCTCCAAGCAATCAATCAATCCATATCTGACCTCCCCATCCTGCTGATCTCCTAGCTGAGCTCTATAATGATACTTTGGGTTCAAAAAATACCCAGCTGCATGTATAGGACGATGGAGTTGATTGTTCCATCTGTTATCAATGATCTCCCGTATCCGGCCATATTTAGCTAACCTGTCCCTGTAAGCTGCCCGTATCTGCTCCTTGGCCTGATCCAAAGCCTCATAAATGTATCCCATTGCCATCTTTTCCCCATCCACCATCCTTAGCAGCTTAACAAGGGGCTCAGTTATTTTTACCAGCTCTGAAGACCTTTTCCAAAAATTAATGTCAAAGACTTTCCTTTTGGTGTCTTTTCCATCTTGTCTACGAGCCCACCGGGATTCAATCCAATCATCAGAAGAAAACATTTTCTGCAGGTTTTTCTGTTGAGAATTGAGACATTGCAACGTGAGGAAGTGAGTTGCAAATCTCATAATGGCAGGCCTAACAAGCTCTTTGTCCCTTGTGTTTTTCCTCATTAGGCTCAATACCCATGAGTGGTTGTAAATGTATTTTGTAATGCACTTGCCATGCTCTACAGTGTTTTTTACCCATTCCACTTTGCCTATGTCCTCAAGCATGAGGTCTATGCAATGTGCAGCACATGGAGTCTAAAATATGGTATTATACTTGGACTCAAGCATCTTTCCAGCAAGAACATAGTTTGAGGCATTATCTGTGATGACCTGCACAACATTCTGCTCTCCCACTTCCTGAATAATCTCATCCAAAAGCTCAAATAGAAGGGTTGCATTCTTCACCTTATCAGATTCATCAACTGATCTCAAAAACATTGTTCCTCGAGGGCAAGCAACAAGGAAGTTAATGATAGTGCGGTTCTTTCCATCAGTCCATCCATCCAACATGATGGAACAACCTGTTTTGAGCCATGACTCTTTCTATTCAGCCAAATACTCATCAATATTACAAATCTCTTGTTGCAAAACAGCTCCCCTTAACTCATGCGCAGAAGGGCCTTTGAAGCCCTTTCCTGCAACAAAAACAGAGTCCCACATAGCTTGGTAATAAGGTGAGCGAACAGCATTAAATGGGATATCTAAATCATACCACCATCTAGCAATGCACTGATAAGAAGCTTCATTGCATTGTTTTTTCCAATGTTGATCCAAAGTGGGTTGACGACTTGGAGTTAGCTAGGACATGGAGGCAGTGGCTATGGGATTAGCAGTGGACGAGAAATAACTCATGAGGTTGGGTTTCTTTGTTGCGTTTGATCTTTTGCCAACAGGAGGAACATAGTGAAAGGGGTTATTGGTGCAAGGGATAGAAGTGGAGTCTTGAATCTCATACTGTAATATTCCCAATTAGTGATAGCTAATTGGAAATATTAGTTTTGACCAATTTTGCCTTATTATAGTCGGAGCAGGAATAAAGTGAGTAAAATATTAATTAACTCACTTAGGATAAAACACTTTCCTAAGTCCACATCGAAATTAAGGGAGTGGGGCCTAGTGGCCAAGTGGACAGCGCAGGAGAGGGACGCAGACCACGTGGGCAGCGTGGGGCCTACCTCACGCAGATGAGAGGGACAACGTGCGCCAAGGAGCACGTGGAGATGGTGGGGCCTAGGGAGAGAGAGGCCCAGCGTTATAAAAGGGAGGAGAGCCCCCTCATTTGATCATTCTTGTTTATGCATATTGAGCTAGTCATTTCGACTTGGAGCACGTTGGCTGTTTAGCTTATCTACAGTACTGTTCAGTACATTGGGTGTCTCCGTTCGGAGACCCCACCCTCAGCCCCGGGAGACTTCGAGTGCTTGCTCGGGTGAGGTATTTCCATCAGCATTTTACAAGAGGATCGGTGATTGCATTCGTGGAGGAGCAGAGCATTTAGAGACTGCACAGTCTTGAGAGGGAGGATGCAGCCCATCTTGGGGGAGCTCCAGAGAGGCACTATTTTGGAGGATTCAGGCCGGAGGTTTGAGCAAGGGGCCAGCCCTTGTCTATTGGAGACATTTCACAGAGTGGGAGGCCATATTTTGGAGGATTGCATTCAGCGCTAGCATGGCCCTTGGGAGGATAGTGTAGATCCTCAAGGGAGGCATTTTCGGGGGTCGACCATTTCAGAAACGCTCTCTAAGCTTTTCTGGGTATTATGAGTAGAGGCCGATTCCAGAGTATCAGATTTTTCTGAGTAGGGGAGCAGCCCCAAATACTCATTTTGTTCCAGCAGTAGCAGCAGCACAATAGTATTCCAGCAGCTTGGACGTAGAGCAAAGAGCAGCCATTTCCATTGATATTCTGAGAGTATTCCTACACTTTCCTGGTGCAAGTTGAGGTGCCATCATTCTGATCACCTCTTGTACTCATTTCTATTTCTCAGTATAATAAAATGGCTTAGCATTCTCTCTATTTCATGTGTATCTGCTTCATGATTTGTTTCTAGCATTTTATATCTTGTTGTATGCTTTGTATTACTGTTTATTTCCCCTTCGGGATATTACAGTGGTATCAGAGCTCATAGACCTGGCTCAGCCTGTGGAGCAAGTTGTCTATGACACCAGGAGAGAAGCCGTATATTTGCTACAGGGGTAGGAAGTACTGTGACAGAGAACATAGGTTACAAATCACCTACGGGGAGGGTGACTACGTTCCAGTAGTGGACGCAGAGTAGGAGGAACCGATGGCAGATGATAGTGATGCGAAGAAGTTTGGGGAAATGCTCCTCAAGTCAGTACAAGATCTGTCGAGGCAGATTGAGGTGATGGGACAGAGATTCACTGCTGTAGAGGCTAGACAGCTTAAAACCCCAAGGGGTTTCCAGATTGGTGAGGGATCAGGCACATCCCACCATTTGCAAGAGCGCGATGCCACTCAGCACATGGCATCACATGCACCCACATGTTCCACCATGCCCACTTTTCTAGCAGCAGACATAGGGGCAAGAGCACAGTAGGAGCCGGAGCCCGGCCACATGGGTGATTACTTTGCTAAGTATCAGGCATACGAGCAGGAGTTCAGAGATGCCCTTTCATTTTGAGATTTTGTCCAGCTCCAGCGAGACAGTAGACCCCGCGACCATCACAGAGGACACTGGCATTATCACGAGGGAGACACTCAGCGTATAATGAGCAGGTTCCATTTGCCTATGTTTGATGGCTCATCAAACAGTTCGGCAAAGGCTTGGGTGGAGAAGCTGGACATATACTTCCAGCTCAACCAGATGGTAGAGACGGAGGCCATCAAGGTGGCAGTGCTGCACCTGGATTGCGAGGCCCAGGATTGGTGGTTCATGGGATGATTACACTCGAGCATTCGACAGTGACCACATATGCCAAGTTCACCCGGAGGTTGATAGAGAGGTTTGATCGGAGGGATCTGGAGGAGCATTTTATTGAGCTGACGAGGCTCAAATAGACAGGGAGTCCGGATACATATATCTCAGACTTCTTGAGACTTTTGGTGATGGTGCCAGATCTATCCGCAGCACAGATGAGTTACATGTTCATTGAGGGGCTAGCAGAGCCGCTTCGGGGGGTGGTCAAATCCACTAGACCAACCACACTCCATAACGTAGTTGGCAGGACCCAGGACTTGCAAGATGCCCTACCCAGGACCAGGACGCCTTACCCCCAGAGACAGGCTTTCCAGCCTAAGGGGAAGGATGTGAGGATTCCTCCTCCAAAGGGGAATCAGGGTAGGGTACAGTTGGATGATGATGCCAGGAGGGAGTTGAAGAAGAAGAGGTTGTGTTTCACCTATCAGGAGCCGTGGGCACCAGGACACAGATGTGCTGCTGGCAAAGCACATTTTATCGAGGTCTTCTCCGAGAGCAGCGGGGAAGAGGATGAGTACGATGACGTGGAGGCAGGGGGCAGCCATGCAGCACAGGATCAGTTGCCACCTCCACCACCTGGAGCAGGAGGTGCAGCTTTTGCACCTACCAGAGGAACCCTTGCAGCATTGCGAGGAGTTCCCAAGTATATGACGTTGCGCGTCCAAGGGACAGTACGGGGGCAGCGAGTATCAGTACCAGTGGAAAGTGGGGCAACCCACAACTTCATCGATGTACAGATGGTAGAGAGGAGAGGCATTCCGACAGAGAGCTTCGATGGGTTTTCAGTGTTGGTCCCAGGAGATCAGACTATGCAGTGTGCCAGATATGTCCCAAAGCTGGCAATGACGATGGGCACCTACACAGTGACTGACCACTTTTTCGTCGTTAACATACTGGATACCAATGTGGTATTGGGTGTACAGTGGTTGATCACTCTAGGGAAGTTCACCACGGATTGGGAGGCCTTGGAGATGGAGTGGGATGATAAGAAGATCGGGAAGCATGAGAAGATACGGGGCATGCACACTTACCCACCCCAGACCGTTTCAGCTCACCGAATGGAGGCAGACTTCTGGAAGGGAGACATAGAGTGGGCCGTAGAGCTGCGTGCATCAGAGGCAGGGACTACCAGGCAAACAGTTCATCCAGAGATACAGACCATCCTTGACAGGTATGCCACGGTGTTTGGGGAGATACCACCAAGACAGCCACCGAATCGGGGATTTGAGCATACTATTGAGCTAGAGGAGGGCATTCAGGTCGTCATTACCACACCCTATAGGCACCCCAAGGCCTATCGGGACGAGATTGAGCAGGATATCCGCGAGCTGTTAGCTCTTGGACACATTCGGCCTAGCACCAGTCCTTTCGCTTCTTCGGTTGGTGAAGAAGAAGGACGGCACATTTACGATGTGCATTGATTACAGGGCCCTGAACAAGACCATGAAGAACAGGTACCCTAATCCTCGGATTGACGAGCTGATGGATGAGTTGAGAGGGGCACAATTCTTCTCAAAGATTGATTTGAGATCCAGGTACCATCAGATTCGCGTGAGGGAACAGGACATTCCCAAGACCGCTTCAGGTGCCACTATGGCCATTTTGAATTCTTGGTGATGCCCTTCGGGCTAACCAACGCACCGGCCACCTTCCAGTCGTGTATGAACCACATCTTCTGCAGTCACCTGAGGAAGTTTGTGTTGGTCTTCTTTGATGACATATTGATATATAGCAGGACATGGGAGGAGCATCTCCAGCACATAGAGGCAGTGTTGCGTATTTTGGAGGAGCAGTAGTTTTATGCGAAGCTCTACAAGTGCGAGTTTGGATTGACGGAGATGCTGTACTTGGGACACATCATAGGGGTGGACGGAGTGAGGGTCCACAAGGAGAAGATCAGGGCCATCAGGGATTGGCCAGAGCCAAGAAACATGACAGAACTTCGGGGCTTTGTGGGTATCTGCACCTACTACAGGAAGTTCGTCAAGAGTTTCTCTCAGCTTGCTGCACCCCTTACAAATCTGATGAAGAAGGGGGCATTCAGTTGGACAGATACAACGCAGCGAGCCTTTGACAGGCTCAAGGAGGTGATGAGCAGTTGTCCAGTGCTAGCATTGCCAGAGTTCACGCAGCCATTCGTTCTGGAGTGTGATGCATCGGGGGAGGGGGTCGGTGCAGTGTTGATGCAAGGAGACCACCCTATAGCTTTTGAGAGCCGGAAGCTCCTTCCACATGAGCGGTTGTATGCCATATACGACAAGGAGATGCTGGCCATCATGCATGCATTGACCAAATTCCGACAGTACCTGGTAGGTAACAGGTTCAGGGTGAGGACTGACCACAATAGCGTCAAATTCTTTTTAGAGCAGAAGCAGCTACAGGAGAGGCAGCAGAAGTGGGTCAGCAAGATCTAGGCCTACGACTTTGACATCAAGTATGTCAAAGGGAAGAACAATGTGGTGGCTAATGCACTCTCACGCAGACCAGCCACGTTGTCTCTGATGAGTTTGGATGCAGATTTGAGGGCTCAACTATTGGTGGAGTACTCCAAGGACAGGTTTGCTTGTGAGATTCTGGATGGACAGGTGACAGATGATAGATACAGGGTGATGGATGAGATCATCTAGTACAGGGATAGGATCTTCTTGACTAAGGGCTCTCAGCTCAAGAAGAAGATATTGCAGGCTTCTCACGATTCACCGTTGTCTAGCCACCAGGGGTTTACCAAGACCTATAGGGCCATCAGGGAGAGGTTCTCATGGAAGGACCCCAAGGAGGACGTAGTCTAGCATGTCAAGGAGTGCGAGGTTTGTCAGCGCAACAAGGGGGAGATGAACCATCCAGCAGGTTTGTTGCAGCCTCTTCCCATTCCAGAGTGGAAATGGGAGAGTATTTCGATGGACTTCATCACAGGGTTGCCCATGCTGTAGGGCAAGGACTCTATATTCGTCGTCGTTGATCGACTGACGAAATATGCACATTTTTTTTCCATATCCGCACATTATACAGCAACACAGGTGGCGGAGATGTTCTTCAGGGACATCTTCAGGTTGCATGGTCTTCCCAAGAACATTGTCAGTGACAGGGACAGCTGCTTCATGGGCGGATTTTGGCAGGAGCTTTTCCGGTTGGTGGGGACAGAGTTGACACCGAGCACCAGCTACCACCCACAGACAGAGATAGTTAACAAGTGGCTAGAGGGCTACTTGCGTAACTATGTCAGTGAGCAGCAGAGAGCATGGTTGAAGAGGCTGCACCTAGGAGAGTACTACTACAACAACACACATCACATGTCTATCAGTATGTCTTCGTTCTATGCATTATATGGTTATCATGCTTTATCTTTTGTTGATGTGATATTTGGTGCTAGCAAGGCTCCGAGAGCCTAGGATTGGATCCAAGAAAGTCAGGACATCCTCCGAGCTATCAAGGATAACATGGCTACAACACAGAACCAGCAGAAACTGTATGCCGAGAGGGGTTGGGTGGAGAGACAGTTTGAGGTAGGGGACTTGGTCTACCTACGTTTGCAGCCATACCGACAGTCGACTCTGAAGCAGAAGGGAGCTAAGAAGCTCAAGCCCCGTTTTTATGGGCCTTACAAGGTGATACGCAGGGTTGGGCAGGTTGCTTATGAGTTGGAGCTGCCCCAAGGCAGCAAGATTCATAACATCTTTCACGTATCATTCCTGAAGAAGGCATTGGGACAGCAGGTGACAGTGACAGGGGAGCTTCTGCCTACAGATGATGAGGGGCATTTGGTGCTACAACGGGAGGCTATTATTGATACCAAGGAGAGGTAGTTGCGGAGTAGGACCGGGAGTTCTTGGTGAGATGGAAGAATTTGCCGGATGAGGATGCCACTTGGGAGAGTGAGAAGATCTTGCAGCATCCATCACTACAGTTGCTTGGGGTAAAGCAACATTTTGCCGAGGGAGACTGTAATATTCCCAATTAGCGATAGCTAATTGGAAATATTAATTTTAACCAATTTTGCCTTATTATAGTCGCAGCATGAATAAAGTAAGTAAAATATTAATTAACTCACTTAGGATAAAACACTTTCCTAAGTCCACATCGAAATTAAGGGAGTGGGGCCTAGTGGCCAAGTGGACAGCGCAGGAGAGGGACACAGACCACGTGGGCAGCATGGGGCCTACCTCACGCAGATGAGAGGGGCAGCGTGGGCCAAGGAGCACATGGAGATGGTGGGGCCTAGGGAGAGAGAGGCCCAGCGTTATAAAAGGGAGGAGAGCCCCCTCATTTGATCATTCTTGTTTATGCATATTGAGCTAGTCATTTCGACTTGGAGCATGCTGGCTGTTTAGCTTGTCTGCAGTATTGTTCAATACATCGGGTGTCTCCGTTCGGAGATCCCACCCTCAGCCCCGGGAGACTTCGAGTGCTTGCTCGGGTGAGATATTTCCATCAGCATTTTGCTGGAGGATCGGTGATTGCATTCGTGGAGGAGCAGAGCATTTAGAGACTGCGCAGTCTTGAGAGGGAGGACGCAGTCCATCTTGGGGGAGCTTCGGAGTGGCACTATTTTGGAGGATTCAGGCCGGAGGTTTGAGCAAGGGGCCAGCCCTTGCCTATTGGAGAAATTTGACAGAGTGGGAGGCCATATTTTGGAGGATTGCATTCAGCACCAGCGTGGCCCTTGGGAGGATAGCGTAGATCCTCAAGGGAGGGATTTTTAGGGGTCGACCATTTTAGAAATGCTCTTTGGGCTTTTCTGGGTATTATGAGTAGAGGTTGATTCCAGAGTATCAGATTTTTCCGAGTAGGGGAGCAGCCCCAAATACTCATTTTGTTCCAACAGTAGCAGCAGCACGGCAGTGTTCCAGCAGCTTGGACACAGAGCAGAGAGCAGCCATTTCCATTGATATTCTGAGAGTATTCCTACACTTGCCTGGCGCAAGTCGAGGTGCCATCATTCTGATCACCTCTTGTACTCATTTCTATTTCTCAGTATAATAAAATGGCTTAGCATTCTCTATATTTCATGTGTATCTACTTCATAATCTGTTTCTAGCATTTTATATCTTGTATGCTTTGTATTACTGTTTATTTCCCCTTTGGGATATTACACATACTCATCATTTTCATACCCACTCTCTCTCATCATTTCTACTATTTCCCTCTTCCTTGCAATTTCATCTTGGATGGCCTTCTCCCTAGCCTTAGTCTCCTCAAACTTTTCAAGCTTAGCAAGGTATTCTGCCCTAACCGGACCTAACACTGCATTAGGTGCATCACATGGCGTTACATTGCCTCTTATCCCAGCCAAGTGATGTTTCAATCTAAGAATACCCCCACCTCCAATACATTTTCGACAAAGTTTGCATACCATCTTTCCATCAATCACATCACAATGGACCCATGCACTGTCCTTGGCTTTTGGAGGCATCTTGACTTGAGATAATTGAAATTTGGAAATAAATCTGCCATTTAAAAAAAATTGCAGCTAAGATAAATGGACAACTAAGGCTAAATTTACGAAACAAAATACACATTCAAATTTCAAACATACAAAATTTGATAGCATAGGACTAGAGATTTGAGAGCAATAAAATAGCTAAACACATGAGAAAATAAATACATGTACAGCAATGAAATGATAGATTTTTCAAGTGAAAATTCTTACCTGGCAATGTAAACTAGCTTCCTTAGCATCCTCTTGAAGATGCCAACGCTATTGACAGCTCCAAACTATCTCCAAGATAGTTCCAACTCCAACTCCAAGCCTCCAAGATCACTGCTCCGGCAAACACTCAACACTCTCCAAGCTCTCAATCAAACTCACAAACAGCAAATGAGTTGGTGTGAGACAAAGGAGAGGCTGCCCCTCCTTATAAAAGATTGGGGAGGGTGTTTTTGGAGGGAAACAACCCTCCCCTTACCTCCACATATGCCCTAAGGCTGTGTTGCTAGCCGCGGGTGGGTCCGCGCAAGGAAGGGACACCTAACCGGCCGGTTAGGTACGGAACCGGCCAGTTTATGCATTAACCGGCCGGTTAGGTTCGGTTAACCGGCCAAATCAGGTGAGACCCTCCTCTAAACCCGGTTGCATGAGCGGTTCTGACCGGAGGCTGAGCTGACCGGCCGGTTTAACCGGTTACCGGTTCAAACTGGTCAGTTTTGATAACTATCGCAAAAGCACATTTGGATGCTACTTCACACGTAGATCTGCTTCGGGCAAGAAACTGAAGTCGGTAGCCTTTAGCACCGCTGAGGCCGAATACATTGTAACATGTATGGCCTATTGTGAAGTCACTTGGTTGCGAAAGCTCTTCAGTGAGTTGTTCGAGCATGTGCTAGATGCCACTGTTATCCTTTGTGATAACTAGAGGGGGATTCGTTTGTCATAGAATCCTGTGTTCTACGAACGATCCAAGCATGTTGATGGCTGGTACCACTTTATCTGGGATATGGTACAGAGAGGCGCCATAAGGCTCGATCATATAGGAACTGATGAGCAGGTCGCGAATATTCTCACAATGCCCTTGGGGAAGTTCATGTTCCTAACCTTCCGTGAGAATCTTGGTATCGTGGAACTACCCTATTCTGAGGGTCTTGTTGGACGATGAGCTCTGGGAGCTATGGGGGGCTTTGGGGATAGCTTCTCGGAGCTATAAGCAACCACAAGGCTAGGCTTGTCGAACCTTGTTGGTGTGCTTGGGCCCCACCGTTATGATGATTGAGTTGGTTCGCCTCTCATGATCTATGCCCCGTATGCATCCTACCCATTTGAGTTCCAGACTCATGGGAAGTACCTCTCATTTGGCCAATGAGGTGGGAAAAGCTAGAGACTAGTAGCAAAGACTAATGGACGCATCAGAGATTGTCGTACTCTCTATCTAGGATCACACATGTCCAACCACTTGATCTGGGATCAAGTCTAGTGAGGTTTCGAACCTCCTATTGACTTCGGGTCAGATAAACCAACTTCTGGTTGGTATGTGACTCTTTGAGTCCATGTGAGGTTTCGAACCTCCTACTGACTTCGGGTCAGATAAACCAACTTCGGGTTGGTATGTCACTCTTTGAGTCCATGTGAGGTTCGGACCTCCAATTGACTTCAGGTCAGTGAGACTAACTTCGGGTTAGTATATATGACTCTCTTGAGTCCAAGTGAGGTTTCGGACCTCCTACTGACTTCGAGTCAGATAAACCGACTCCGGGTTGGTATGAGACTCTTTGTGAGTCCTATAGAGGTTTCGGACCTCTGGGCTGAATCTGTCAGCCGAGAATGATGTCTTTGTGACTGACCCACTTCTGTTCTGAAATAAAGAGGCCAGCAAAGCAAGTTACGGCGGGATGACGCAAGATGTTTGATTGCATAGGTGGATGGAGTTCTCCCTAGTTGAGAGGGAGTGTTAAAATTGGACAACTAGGTCCAAACTCCATGTTGTGCTGCTCAGATGAAGACACCAATATTTTTATTGGGTTCCTCTTTCGAAGAGGTGCAAGATCAATCTAAAGATCATCTTGATCCGAAGAGCAGAACATTTATTTTGAATTTATTTTTAATACTTTCAAAATATGTGCAGGTCGGCCTTAAGGTTTTACGCCCCCAGCAAATGTGTCACACACCCTCAGTGATTGATATAAATAGAGTCAACGTTGGAGGACATTTCAATCATCTCATCACACACATCCTCATGATCTAAATATGGATGCCGGAAATGCATGCCGTAAATCTAGATGCCGTAAATATGGATGATGCCGTAAATCTGGATGATGCCGGAAATGGATGTCGGAAATTCATGCCGTAAATCTGGATGATGCCGTAAATATGGATGATGCCGCAAATCTAGATGATGTCGGAAATGGATGTTGTAAATGGATGCCCAAAATTTGGATGATGTCGTAAATCTGGATGATGCCGGAAATGGATGTCGTAAATGGATGTCGTAAATTTGGATGATGCCATAAATATGGATGATGTCGTAAATTTAGATGATGCCGTAAATATGGACGATGCCGTAAATATGGATGATGCCGTAAATCTGGATGATGCCGGAAATCTGGATGTGGGATTCCTTTGTTGAATTATGTTGATTTTTGATGAGCTGTCTTTAAGAGCTGTGTGTGTGACACTTCTGGTTGGTTGATCGTATTGAGATTTTGTTGGTTGAAGCATCCTGTTGACCACCGTAACGCACCAACACACTTATATTTTTCTAGCTTGTCTTCTGTCGATCTACTGGTATGTTCTATCAGCACTTTACTTTCTTGTTTATGTGATTGTTGACTGACATTGGGGATAAAAGTGAAGTTGCATCAAGCATAGGACATCTTCAAAAATTCACAAGAGTCTAGTGCAGACTGAAGGGTACAAATTGAGGAAAAAGAGAAGTCTGAAGGTCTGAAGGAAAAAGCGAAGTCTGAAGGTCTGAACGTAAAAGCGAAATCTGAAGGTCTGAAGGTCTGAAGGTAAAAGCGAAGCCTGAAGGTCTGAAAGTCTGAAGGTAAATCCGAAGTATAAAACCTGAAGTGCTGAAGGTTAATGTGAAGTACTGAAGTGCAGATCTGAAGTGTAATGTAAGGAAGGTAAATCTGTGATTTCTGTGATTTACCTTCCTACAATAAAAGTGTTACATCTGCTTAAACATTTGTGTCCTGTGCATTTTGATAATTGACTTGATGAAAGATTAACTAAGAGAATACAAGCTCACAAGTAATTATCAAGAAGATAATTTGCATTAACTGTAATGCCTCCAAAATTCTCAACATGCCCATCCAACCTATCCTCCACCCTCAAGCCCAAAGACATGCTTGTTGTCCTAATAAGCTGAAAATAACACTGTTGTAGTAAAGGTACTGTTTTATGTGTAAAAAATCAGCTTGCTATATTTTTTCTTCTTACTGTCCCAAACTGCAGTTTTCAGCAACCTCGCTCTGATACCATGTAGAAATTTGATAACCCAACCCCGGTTTTTAGTTTCTCCTTATTTCTCCCATAAAGTTAAATGCCCATTCCCATAGCCATACATTCAACAAGCTGGAAAAATAAATATTTTCTGAAAACACAAATTCTAGAAATTTCATAGCGCTGAAAACCGCTCCTCGAAATCTGCGTTGCACCTTGCCTTGAAATGCGTGCAATCTTATTGTATGGATTTTTTGGCTCGGTAAACGTGCCAATAAATGTTGTTGTACGGAAATGCTACCTTGGGAAATGTGCCCTCTTGCTGTACAAATTTTCTATGTAGCTATGATGTTCTCCCTCCGCTCAGAAATTTCTCTTCAACTTTCTCTCCTCCTCTCTCAATCTGCTCATGAAAGAATGAATGACATTTTCCCTCCTTTTCCTCCTTTAACCTAACCCTAAGTGACTTTTAAAGAAACCCTAAATCCAATGGCTGAGATAGCTTTAGATCTAGGGCTGAGATTAAATGCTCATTTAAATCTCACTTTCTATTTTTTAATTCACCCCACTTTAATAAACACCCACTTAGTCATTTATTTCCAAAGTCACTTTTCACTTTCTAATTTCACATTGGCTTTATTAAAGTCACTTTAAAATTAGACTTAGTAACTTTATCACTTAAAGTCACTTTTAAATTAGATTTGACTTTATAACTTTATAAAGTCACTTTAGGAGAAAAAATAAATTCTTTTGGACACTTTTCCTTAGGCCAAAGATCAAAGTCTTAGGGAACCACCTGTCCTCCAGTAACCAAATTTCAACATCTATCAATTCTACTGTTAGATCTGTACCTGTTGATGTAGATGCTTCTCTTGCTGTTGTACCTATAGGTGGAACTGTTGTTGGTGCAATGGCTGTTACTGGAATTACTGATAGAGCACCAGTTTTCTCAGGGCCTGCCTACATTTTTTCCTTCAGAAGTGTTTCAAGTTCTTCTTCCATCCTGGCAATTTGTGCATTTTGCTCAAATATAATCCTCAACATGTCTTCCTTTTCCTTCTCAACTCTCCCATTTCTTTTTTTTGTGGATCTTCTGTTGTTGGGAGTTTAAGTTGTTTTCTCAAAGAAACTATATCTACATTTTTACCTTTGATGATATCCTCGACTGCTTTTACATCAGTGGGACCATATCCCAATTTTATCACTAAATCTTCCAATGATTTTATCTTTGTATCCTTGGCTTGAAAAAAAATCCTCTCTATTTTCAGCTGAGATTGTAAATTGTTGACTGAAGTTTGTAATCTTGATGTTGTCATAGCTATGTTTGTGAGAGATGAAAATATCATCTCACCAGATTGTTTGTGCAGATCTATCTGGTCAATAGGATGAATCAAATCTGCATCAAAAGAGAAAATTGACTTGGTGTAATCATATGTTGTTCTTGGATGGGTGACCTTTGGCTCTAAGAAAGCAATTTGCATTCTTCCTTTTTCTGTATCAAACGCTGAAAGTAGCCTATGCTGTGAAGAGCATGTCTACTTCCAAAACTGAGTATAAGTAGAAGCTTTCAAAGCTTCATTCTTCTTTTTTATTAACTTGCAAATTGCAAATATGCTCGGCTCCTTTGGATTTTGTTGCATTTCCCCTATCTGTGATGAGGATGCAGCTTTTTGTTGATTTTTAATGTACCTTAGACAAGTGGTTTCTAATGGGTTAGTCTCTACCTAGGGAAAAATGTCCAAAATAATTATTTTCCTAAGTGTGACTTTATAAAGTGAAAGTGACTTTATAAGTGGTAAAGTCAATGTTAAATTATAAAGTGAAAAGTAACTTTAGACAAAGTACAATGTGGGTACTTTATTTAATAGGTGAATTAAAATATAAAAAGTGAGAATTAAATGCACATTTATTCTCATCCATTGATCTAAATAAATCTGAGCCATTAGATTTTAGGGTTGCCCAAAGGTTATTTAGGGAAACAAAAAGGGGAAAAGAAAAAAGAGACAGCATTCATTCATTCTTCATGAGCAGATTGGAGAAAGGAGGCTGAGGGCTGGAGAAAAGTTCTGAAGGAGAAATTTGTTGCAGCAAACTGAAGGAGTGATTTATGGGCAAAGCTGGGCACGGAAATCAAATAATAGAGGACAGCAGAAGGTGCAGTACAAACAAAATTTTAATGCTATGAGCTGCATGCAGTTCGAGAGTAGCTTTAGAGGTAGATAATAAAAAAACGTACAATTTGTACAGCGATATGAAAATCCTGAAGGAGTGATTTCTGGGCAAAGTTGGGCACAGAAATCAAGGCATAGAAGATAGCATAAGGTACAGTACGAACAACATTTAATGCTATGAGTTGCACACAGTTCGAGAGAAGCTTTAGAGGTAGATAAAAAAACCATATAATTCGTACAACGATACAAAAATCCATACGGAATCCATACAGTACAATCTGTATCCGTACAGTACATATTTTCAGCTTCAAGTGGGCACGGCATCGAGACAAAGTGGGCATGATTTTCAAGGAGTTTTGGGCTGAAGAGATAAGTTGTATTTTGATGTTTTGTTTTGTCTGCAAATGTATTTTTCCTGAACTTGAAAGATAAATAAATTTGAAGAGCTCTCTAACAAGTTTTCCCCGAAAAAGATTGAAGGGGTTTTGCCTGGATCTAAGTTGACCAAAAATCTGTGTATTTTTATGTGTTGTTGGTTTGTTTATGTCCATATTTATTTTCAACATGTGTTGACAGTCCCGTGTGTTTTAATCTGAAAATTTCATTTCCAAAATTCTATATGTTGAATGTATGTTTATGGGAAAGGACATTTAACTGAATGTGAGTGATAAGGTGAAATTAAAACCGGGTTGGGATTGCAGGAACTTTTTAGTCATCAAATTTCAACACTTGTGAGGCTGAAGGAGATCCAATCACTGTTTCTTCTCTTGTAAGGGAGGGAGATACAAATGGCCTTGTCATGACAATTGGATGTTGTTGTGTAGCATCTTCTTGTTATGATTCACCTGTGTCATTTGTCTTCTGCCTTTTAGTGTATATCTTGAACTCCTTCCTCAAATCACTGTGACAATAGGGGAATCACTTTATCTTTGTCTTTTATTCTGCTTCTCTTTAGACACTGGAGTGTGAGATATGGTAACTGATATATTTTGTTCTTTTGCTTCCTGAAGGGTATTTTCTAACCATTCATCTCTGTTCATGTATTGCTCTATTTCAGGTCTTGGAGTGTGTGCATATGGGGTAGTTTTCTGCTCTACCCTCAACTTGGAAATTACTCCCAGTGGGCCATAGGACCAAGTGAAGCTAAGGATGAAATTCATAAGCTTTAACAATACATCTGCTTCCCTCCCTATTGATCTAGTATTACAAATAAAAGGTCCTATTTGAGTCTTAATTTTGAACTGAGCCTTTCCCCTTGCTGATACAAAATGAAGCCGATCCATATTAATCATTTGCCTAATGTACTCTAGAGCAAAAATTCAAAGAGGGACATATTTAAGCAATCTGTATGGTGGTATCTCACAGCAATATACCCTAATTTCTGTATAATTTTGGTACAAGTACCAATCTCCTATTTTAGTTTGTTCACTCAACTGTAGGATTCTTTTAATTTCTGTCCCAATCTAGGCTCTGCATCACTATTTAGTAGACTTATGACCACATCTAAAAATTGATCCACAAAGTCACTGAATGTATATTCAGTGCTATTATTTCTTACTAATGATGTCCATTGTTGATTGCCTTGACTGTCCATCTTTTGCAAGGGAGAAGAAAATCTATCTGACTGATAAAATATGAAAAAATATACTAAAATAGAAGCATATTTGAACACTCCTTCTGTGGTAAACCTTATAAGTTGCTCATGAATGGAATCTACCAGGTATTGACTATAATTAAAAATCAAAAGTTTTTCCTTTGATGTAAAAACTGACAAGAAACATATTATGACCTCATCGATCCATTACTCAGAATGATAACCTACGAGGCAAGCAACAATGGATATGATTTGTTTAGTCATGACTGGGAACATGGATGACTGATAAGGTGGATTGGTTTTAGGCATTTGAGCATCTTCTGGCAAGAATATTTCAAAGATTTTGGTTCTTTAAGGAAAATCCAATTTCTTATAGATATCCATGAGGGATTCTGGAGAAAATGGATGCAATGGTTCGGGGTTTTGGACTTGCGGCTTTCTATTTATTGATTCAGCAGCGATAGTGAACAAGGCCTCTTGGTTTTGGGAAATTATGGCTCTATAGCTAGGGAAATACCTAATCTGACACCATAATACAAAATCTGGGAAATAAAAGGTCTGGGGAAAGATGAATTGTGGGAGAGATGATTGCCAGAGGTTTAATTCATCAGTTTTATCTAAGAATTTTTGCTTTAACCAATTGTATAGTTCGAATAAATTGAACTCACAATTAGTTTCTGCAATTTTATAATGCTAATCTACCAAAGGTTCATGATCTAAGTCCACAGGAGGAGGAAGCATAGGGTTTTCAGGACTCTGAGATTTCTTTTTGGAAGACATAGTTGCAGAGGAAAAAGAGGAACTGAATTACATGGAATTTCCTTTGCTGTGTAAAAAAATTATAAAAATCTTCAATAAGTTATCCGCTAACAGAATCTCACCTCGGCTGATGTAACCGGTGCAATGATAGAGTCCTTCAAAGGGTGTCAAATAGTAGCAGGATGAATTATCAGTTTGACAGTTGGTTGAAGTTTTTTTAAACCAATAAACTAAGAATCTTTGAAAATTGTGGTTTTATTGGTGCATTTGTCCATTATAAAGGAGCGGGGGTGTAATTAATGTGTAACGTATGATTTGGCATGGAAAAATGTGATTGGTGGAGACAAATGCCACTTGGCAGGACGAGAGTGGTAGCATAAGTTTTGGCGGGAGCGGAGTTAACGACTCTTTGAACAAATAGAGGCAGTTTTCAAAGGGGGGGGGATGGTTTACGGTATTGGAGTAGGGGGGTGTGAAATGACCAGAGGGAGGGCACGTGGCGTAAATGGTATGTAGGGAGACAAATTTTCGCAACCCCCCCCCCCCATTGACTAAATGTCGAGTGGGCTAGGGAGTGTACGAAATGAATATGGTCCATCTGATTTTCTTGGTGCAGATCACGATGCTCGTAAAGGTAGCGGCAATTTAGTAGAAGAAACGACAAAAAGCTTTGTCAAATGCTACCCTTTTTAAAATTTGGATAATCACACTTATTACACAATTAAATTTAATTTAAAGAATAAGAAGGCGGCATTTAAATTTACTCACCAATACAATGGGAAAAACATATTTTTCTATTTTTTTCATAGATATATTTTTCTTTACCTAACATTTTATTCCCCTTTTATTTTTTTATTTTCATTTTTTCATTCTTTGCCTTTTCTCTGATTCTTTTTATATTTTTCATTTTTTGCCTAACATTTTTTAATTTTTAATTTTTTTTCTACAAACATCTGACTTATCAAAACCAAATATGTTACAACGGGGTCAATGGCTTCCTCGTCATACTTCAAATCTAATGACAAGCTCAATGATAACTTTGATTATCATGCTTGGAAAATTTCCCTGGACTTGACTTTGGAGGAACAAGAAGTTATGGACTATGTACAAGGAAAGATTATTGAGCCTCCTTCTAATGCACCAACTACCACTAAGACAAAGTACAAGAAAGGAGAAGTCAAAGCGAAGAAGATCATCAGGGATTCTATTCACAACCATTTGGTTGCTTATATCTCCGAGCTGGGCACATCTCAGGAGATGTATGACAAGTTGTCTGGCATGTTCAGGGCTAGCAATGCAAATCAAATTCTCTTTCTAAAGAACAAGTTGAAGGACATCAAGTTGGATAAAGGAGAATCCATCCAATCCTACTTTATGAGGATTACCGAAATAAAAAATGATCTCTTATCTATTGGAGAGGTCATAGTTGACCGAGAGCTCACTTTTATTGCTCTTGGAGGTCTTCCCCGTGTTGAAAAGTGTAACTAGGATCGGTCTTCATATCATATTGACTATGTAATTATGTATTTATGTAAAGTAGAAGACAAAGATAATAAAATGTATTTTTGTTATGCTTGCTTCATGGGTTTCATGAGCAAGGTTTTATTATAGGTCAATAGACTTCTTCTTGATGTCTATTAGGTTTTGACTTCTAGTTATAAATGTAATTAAGAGTCATAAATATGAAGAGTCTAGTCATCAAAAATGCTCCAAGACCTTGTCATGTCCACCCTCATTAACGTTGGAATAAATGCACTACATGTCGGCCTATATATTCAGTGATCAAGTCGGCCTAATATCATAAGGACAGGTCGGCTCATTTATAGACAAGATCAACTATATATTCCCTAGTATACTGCGCAGAAAAACAGAGTCACGGATTCGATTTGTCGGACAGAGTTGCAGTAGTTTCGGGACTGTAATAAGTGCAAGTTTCAGGACAACTTTTTGAATGCGTAGAAGGGAGAAAAATAAGCAAAGGAAGAGGGCTAACATACATACATGGTTTGGATCAATGTTTTGAAAATCGCAATCGGGATTAAATTGGCGAGTGAAAAAAATCGGAAAAAATCGTAAAAATGGGGAAAAAATTAGCACATACAAAAATATTCATTTTTTTCAATTTTTTTAATATCTAAAGCATCCACAGCATAAAATAAATGCATTGACACATAAATATGAAAAAAAAACTAATATATAAGATGTGTAATATCATGTCTAGTGCTACATCACACATAAAACTGAATCATGTCCTGAATACTAAGTCCTGAGTCTCAAGAGTCAACTCAGCCTCAAAATATCAACACAAAATATAATAATGTACCTCATATCATGAGTCATAATGTCATATACAAAGGAATGCACCATATAACCTATGGTCCTATACTACTGATTTCCTCTGCCCCTCTTGCGAGAAAATGTAACAGCTTTCCCTCTAGATGAAGAAGCTGGCAGGGCTAGCAATGGACTCTGTTGTGCTCTAGAAGTAAAACCTGAAGCACCAGAACGGGAACCTGAAGCACTAGGAGCTAAAGGAGGCAGACTAGGTGGTGTCGCCTCCTCCTCCTCCTCCTCTTGCTGCTGCTCCTCCTCCTCTTCCTCCTCCCCCTCCACTACCTCCTGCTCTATCCAATCAAGGGCTGACTCCATGACAGGCCTCTCAGCCTCAACCCTCCATTCAGCAGTGGTGTCAACCGCATCTAAAAATATGGCCTGCATATCAGGTGTCCTCTCAAGTTGTCTCACCCACAATCTAAGATTGTAGTAGACATAAACCATGACATTGAGGCGCTGGGCCTCCAACCTGTACAAGGGTCATGAATTAATAAATTAAAAATATATATTATAAACAATAAATTAATAATTATAAAAAAAAATTATTTAATGAATTCAAAAAATCAGTTGGAATACTTTAAGTTTTTAACTTGTTGCGCCTTTTGGTGTGTATTTTTTCAAATACACTCCAGTTGCGCTCGCATCCTGAAGAGCTACATGTTGGGCTGAGTACTCCAATGGCAAGATTTTGGAGTTTTGGTAATCTGCCACCGTAGCTCCTCCACCATGCATCTACAAGTTACAAGTTACAACAAATAAGATAAACTTATAAAGTTACAAACATAAGAAAAAATTTAAAATAATGAAAATAGTACCTGGCATTTTAGTAGTCCTATCCTAGACAGCCATGTCAAAGCTCAACGTGCCACCTACCATTCTGTATACCTCCATTTCTTTGGATATCTCTGCACGTTCTGATGGAGATGGCACCATCTTCTGAACACAAGTGAAAAAGCCATCCATGACCTCAGCATCAAATAGGAAACTACATGAGTAAGCAAATCTGGGGTTCAGGAAGATCCCTGCAGCATGAATGGGATGATGGAGTGTGTTGTTCCATCGGTCATCAATCACTTCCCATAAAAGAAGTTGTTTCTGAAACCCCTCATCACCCTTATCATCATAGTAGCTGTCAATGGCTTCTTTGGCCCTATCCATGTCCTCATACAAGTAGCCCATTGCGAGCTTCTCTCCATCAACCAATCTAAGAACCTTTACCAAAGGTTCAGTAACGTTGTACACCTCTTGCACTCCCGCCCAGAAGCTTTCCTGATATGAAACCAACCTACAGATGGCCTCTCCCTCTGGTTTGCGGCTGACAGTCAAAGCACGCCACTCCTCTGAAAGAAACATTCTCTTCAAATCCTACATAGAATTCAAGAAGGATTGAAGAGATATGAAACTAGTGGCAAATCGTGTAATAGCAGGGCGCACCAACTCCTTGTTGGTGAATGTTCTCATCAAATGAAGCACAGATGCATGATTATATATAAATTTTATAATGCTCTTTGATGATTCTACAATATCTTTGACAAAATCATTTTTTCTTATGTCCTCCAACATCAAATCAAGGCAATGTGCAGCACAAAGTGTCCAAAATACGCTCGGATGCCTCTCCATAAGCATCTTGCCAGTAGCAACATAGTTTGCAGCATTGTCCATTATGATTTGGACAACATTTTGGGGGCCCACCTCCAGAATGAACACATCCAATAAATCACATAATAATCGTGCATCTTTGACATATGCAGATGCATCAACAGATTTCATAAACATTGTCCCCTTGGGACAACTGACCAAGAAGTTAATAAGGGTCTTACCCTTTTGATCAGTCCAACCATCTGACATCACAGTGCATCTTGTGAGTTCCCATGATGCCCTTAACTTCTCCAATCTCTTGGTGCAGTCAACTTTCTCATTTTGAAGAATGCACCCTCTAAAGTCATCATATGAAGGGGCTTTGTATCCTGGGCCAACAACAGCGATAGCATCAATCATAGCCTAATAAAATGGATTGTTCCTGGCAATAGTGAAAGGACTATCACTCCAAAGAAACAGTTTTCCCAACAACCTATCAGCTTCTTCCTTCTCCTTTTTTTTAATAAGTGAGCAGATAGATGGTTGTGCACCAGGAGTGGTTCTAGGAACAAAAAATGAGGAGGCAGCTACGGGGTTGGCTGTAGAAGATGCTGATGCTGAAGAACCACTACCACTCTTATGGTCAACTCTAAACCCTGATATTTGACTCTTCAGAGTTGCCTTGCTGAGTTTAGTTGTTTCTATTTCTTCCAATGATTTGATGGCTCTTCTGATTATTTCTGGTTTGGTATTTGTGCAAGGGGCTACTTCATGTCCAGGAATTTGTGCCAGGTGGTATTTCAACCTGTATACCCCCCTGTCATGTGTTGACCACATAACTTGCAACTCAAGTTTGATCAGTCAAACCCCTGATCAGGTTCACCAAATTCCCATAAAGAATCCAATTTCCTTGGCATGTTTGCAAATTTGTTGAACTATTGACTCTTGAGTTTTACTGTAAGATGAACTTTGAACTTTGAAATTTGAACTTAGGGCACAAGAAAAATTGCAAGTTAAAAAATAAAATAAAAAAATTGCAATTTTACATACAACATTTTTATTTTTTCACCAAAAAAAACTCTCAACTCAATGCAAAAATAATGGGAAAAAATACATGTTGAAACGCAAGCAAAAATAATGGAAAGAAACTAGGAGCACAAGAAGAAACATAAAAAATAAATTTAACCAATTTTTTGCATTTTTGACCAAAATAAACCCTCTCCTCTCAATAAAACAAAACAAAAAAAAACACACAACCAAATGCAATCAAAAATGATGAAAAATACATGGGTTATAGAAACCCATGGAAGAACAAAATAAAAACAAAAAAATTGTCAAATTTGATGACCATACCTGGAAAAAACGTTTTGCCGAAGAAACTTGGTCCAAATTCGAATTTTGTTGGCTTGGCTTGCTAAAATCCTTCACTTTTGTCTACTCTTGCCCTTGTATATCACTTATCCTCCTCCTTAGCTCTCCTTCAGTCCTTAGCTCTCCTTAGCAAACCTCTCACTGCAAAAATGAGACCAAAAAAAATCAAAATCGCACTTTAAAACTCGCTGTTTGGAGGGACAACGATTTTTACCAATCGGATCGCGATTTTTTGGGGATTTTTTCAAATTCAAAAAAATTGCCGAAAAAATCACTAATTTAATCTTTTTTGCGAAAAAAACACGATTTTTTCAAAAAATCGCGATTTAATCGCGATGTTCAAAACACTGGTTTGGATATAAACTCTTGGATAACATCACAGTAATCTAAGTTTGTTCACAGATTTCAAGAAGTGACAGAGGTACTATAAATGCTAAGTATAATAAGTTGACTCAGTGAAGTAATACAATGCTAGAAAGGGTATCATTATACTGTGGATTGTTCAACAAAAGGAGACAAGACTTGTGTACTTTGAAGACCAGCCAGCAATATCAAGTGAAGATGCAAGGTGTGCACAAGACTGTCCATAACAAGGTACTAATATCTCAGTAAGGATCACACACAGCCGAAGAAGGAAAATACAATGAGAGACCAAGCTCTCTAGTCTTGGTGCAGAAAGGTGCAGGATGGTGCAGAAAACAAGGATTAGCTCAATGAGTCAAAGAAGAAGCAGTGACAAGGCCTTGGAGGCATACAAGGGTCAAGGGTTTGTATCATGGTCATGGTATTTGTCATCTGAAAGTCTATAAGAAGAATTTCTTTTGGGTTTTCCTCTCCAAGAGGGAGAGGTTTTGGCCCTGGCTTGAAGAGCCTAAATTTGTGTCTCTTGTGTTTTTGGTAATTGACTTGATGAAAGACATAATAAGCTAAGAAGAGAAGACATAAGTAAAGGAAGTAAGCTTACAAGTAATTATCAAGAAGAGAATTTGAATTAAACACCGGCCCTCAAAATTCTCAACATGGAATCAGAGCTAAAGTGTTGAAGACAAGGGCTACTTGACAAGGAGACACTCAAATAAGCAAGAATCAAATTCAAGGTCAAAGTTTTTGTTGGAAAGTCAAATCAGTTTGCAAGAAAGATTCTCAAGCCATTTCAAGAAGACCTTCAAAGTATACACTCATCAAGGAGATAATCTTTGCCATCAAAGATTTATGACATTGAAGACATTGTTGGAAGACACATCATCAAGCACCATTTATCAGTATCCAACACCTTTGAAGATATCATCATTCTAAAGACATCCTTTATCATCAAGGATCCAAGGTCATCTACGTTGAAGAATTCAATCTTAGAAGAAGCTCCTGACTTCATCTTCATCATCAAGGAAGCTGCAAGCCACTCTACTCAAGTAAGTATCTATGACCTTACTTAAATCTGTTAAGATGACTTATTGTAAAGAGAGAAACACGCTGGTTGGGTCATCAAACTTTAGTGCATGGAAAAAGACGACAGATTTGAATTTAATTGAAGACGAAATTATGGATTACATCGAAGGATCTACAATTCCACCCTCAAAAGAAGATGCTCCAACTCATGCCAAGTACATGAAAGGAGAAATCAGAGCCCAGAGGATTCTCATAGAATCCATTAAGGACTCACTCATTCCCTATGTATCAAAACTAAAGTCTGCTAAAGAAATATATGAGAAACTGGTGGAGCTATTCTCTGTGAGTACTACAGGAGAAGCAATCTCTCTGAGACAAGAACTATACAAAATGAAATTGTCAAGAGAAGAAGGAATCACTTCATACTTTATGAGGATTTTTGAAATAAGAGACCAACTGCAGGAACTAGGAGAATTAATGTCTGACACTGACATGACTACAGTGGTGCTAAATGCTCTACCAGAAGAATGGGGAAACTTCACTTCAAGTTTATACGGGAAGAAAGAAGCAACACCATTCCATGATTTATGTTCTCTATGTAAAATAAAGGAAACAAGATTGAAAGCCAAAGTTGATACAGGATCAAGTGAAGGGAATGTAAATTTATGTAGATGTTCTATGCTTGATGCAACTTTACTTTTATTACAGCAATCACATAAACAATTAAGTAAAATGCTGATAAAACATACCAGTGGATCTATAGAAGACAAACCAGAAACAGAAGAATGTGTTGGTGCGTTACGGCGGTCAACAGGATGCTTCAACTGGCAAAGTCTTCTTGGTCGGGCAACCCAGAATGTGTCACAACAGTCCTCAAATCAGTCACTCAGTCAACTCAAAGTCAACCCCAGAAAAGTCAACGCAGGGCAGCAATAAAGTCAACGCAACTCGATCTTCGGTCAACCTTTTGACCTCGATTTTTGTGCCAATGAGTACAGCCTTCCAAAATCGAACTCTCCACCAAATTTCAGCCCTTTTGGACCATGCATTGTCAAACTATAGTGGAAACCCTAGCTGCAGTAAACTGCAGTAAATTCAGTCAACCTTTGCTACAGTAATTCGTCCTCTTTCCCACGTGTGAACCGAATTCGCCTCCAAGGAGCTCGTACTAAATCAGAAGAGGAGATGTGTGTGTTGAGAGTGAGTGAAATGCGCTCCAACATTGACTGTATATATATCTATCATTGAGGTGTGTGACACATCTGCTGGGGGTTTAAAACCTCAAGGTTGACCTGCACATATTTGAAATTATTAAAAATAAATTCAAAATAAATGTTCCGCTCATCAGATTAAGATCAATTTTATATCGATCTTACACCTCTCCGAAAGAGGAACCCAATAAAAATATTGGTATCTTCATCTGAGCATCACAACATGGAGTTTGGACCTAGTTGTCCAATTTTAACACTCCCTCTCAACTAGGGAGAACTCCATCCACTTGTGCAAACAAACATCGTGCGTCATTCCGCTGTAACTTGCTTTGCTAGCCTCTTTATTTCAGAACAGAAGTGGGTCAGTCACAAAGACATCATTCCCCGGCTGACAGATTCAGCCCAGAGGTCCGAAACCTCTATCAGACTCACAAAGAGTCTCATACCAACCCGAAGTTGGTTTACCTGACCTGAAATCAGTTGGAGGTCCGAAACCTCACTATACTTGATCCCAGATCAAGTGGTTGGATCGTGCCATCCTAGATAGAGAGTACGACAATCTCCGATGCGTCCATCAGTCTTTGCTACTAGTCTTTAGCTTTTCCCACCTCACTGGCCAAATGAGAGATACTTCCCATGAGCCCTGAACTCAATGGGTAGGATGCATACAGGGCGTAGATAATGAGAGGTGAACCAACTCAAACATCATAATGATGGGGTAGAATCACTACAAGGTTCGGCAAGCCTAGCCCCGTGAGTGCTTATAGCTTTGAGAAGCTATCCCCAAAGCCCCCCAGAGCTCATCATCCAATAGGACCCACATCATAGGGTTGTTCCACGATACCAAGAATCTCACAAAAGGTTAGGAACTTGACCTTCCCCAGGGGCTTTGTGAGAATATCTGCGACCTGCTCATTAGTTCCTATATGATCGAGCCTTACGATGCCTCGCTGTACCATATCCCGGATAAAGTGGTACATAATATCAATATGCTTGGTTTGACCGTGGAACACTGGATTCTCGGACAAGCGAATCCCACTCTAGTTATCACAGAGTATCACGGTGGTATCTAGCACATGTTCGAATAGCTTACTAAAGAGCTTTCGCAACCAAACTGCTTCACAACAGGCCATACTTGCTGCAATGTATTCAACCTCTGTGGTGCTCAAAGCCACCGACTTCTGCTTCTTGCTCATCCATGAGATCGAAGCAGAACCAAGATTGAAGCAGCATCCTGATGTGCTCTTACAATCCACCACACTGCCAGCCCAATCGGCATCAGTATATCCAAGGAGTGTCACGCTCCCGGCAGTGTATCTCAGCCCATGGTTTATCGTGCCCCGAAGGTATCTCAGAAGATTCCTGGCACCAACCCAGTGAAAGTGATGAGGTTCAACCATTTGTTGACTCAAAGTGTTCACTGCAAAACATATATCTAGACGGGTGTTCACTAAGAACATCAGGGCCCCTACGAGTTGACGATACTCGGTAGGATTTGACAATACGGGCCCAGCAGCGCTGCCACTCAACTTCTTGAAGTTGAGTTCCATTGGTGTTGACACGGACTTGCAGTACACCATACCAAATCTTTCCAGAAGCTTCACAATGTATTTTCCTTGAGAAAGGAAAATCTCGCCAGGTCTCTGCCAGACCTCCAGGCCTAGGAAGTAGTGCATCAGTCCTAGGTCCTTCATCTCGAACTCAGCAACGAGCTCCCTCTTGCACTCATGAATGAGAGGGTCAGCACCTGTCAGGAAGAGGTCATCCACATACAGCACCAGGATGAGAGGTTTTCCCTTGACAACCTTGAAGTAAAGGTTTGGATCAGCATTACTTCGAGTGAAGCACAGCTTCATCAAGTAGCTATCTATCCTCTCGCACCAAGCTCTGGGTGCTTGCTTCAGCCCATAGAGGGCCTTCTTCAACCTACAGACATGGGTGTCCCGATCTTGGACTTCGAACCCCAGAGGTTGCTCCACATATACTTCTTCCTTTATCGCACCATGCAGAAATGCGGTCTTCACATCCTTCTGATGAAGACTCCATCCTTGCATAGCAGCAAGGGCTATAATAGATCGAATGGTGGTGTATCGGGCCATAGGTGCAAATATGTCATCATAATCTATGCCTTCCTTTTGAGAGAAGCCATGGGCAACGAACCTTGCCTTGAATTTTTCAGCGCTTCTATCAAATCCATGCTTGATCTTGTAGAGCCATTTCGAGGTGACAACTGCTTTGTCCTTTGGTCTTGGAACCACATCCCAGACATCATTCTTCATAATGGACTCATACTCTTCGTGCATAGCATCCTTCCAAACTTGATGCTTTACGGCTTCCTCAAAGGATCCAGGCTCGGATTGTACAATAGTACTCATGGCTGCTAGATACCCTTGGTATCTACTCGGCTTCTTGCTTTCATGGAATGTCCCCCTTGGGGCAGCATGTCCCTCAGCATCCTCGAGAGTGTCCCTAAGCCATGATGGTCTCTTTCCTAGTGAAGGAGGTGGATCAATCGGGTCCATCAGTCCTTCAACATCAGGCATTGTTTCATCCTTTGGTTCCTCTTGATTTCCAGGCCTTGCTTCATTATCTTCCTCAGATCTCGGAAGATTGACTACTTTCCTCAGGGAAGTATCTTCGTCAAAGGTGACATCGTGGTATATCTCCACTTCCTTTTGACTAGGCACATAGACTCTATAGACCTTCGAAGTTTCACTATAGCCCACAAACATTCCTTTCTTCCTAGAAGCATCCAACTTGCTCCTCTTTTCTTTCGGCACATGAAAGTAGACGGTACATCCAAAAACTCTAAAATGTGAGACATCAGGTTTCTTACCAGAGAAAACCTCTTCGGGAGTTTTGGATTCTAGAGCGAAATGCGGGCATTGGTTTTGTATGTACATGGCAGTGTTCGCAGCTTCTCCCCATAGAAACTTCGGCAGACCTTGGTCACATAGCATGGCACGGGCAGTTTCCACAATGGTTCGATTCTTTCGTTCAGCAACACCATTTTGCTCGGGAGTATAGATAGTTGTGGTCTCCCTCTTAATGCCAGCTTCTCTGCAAAAATCCTTAGACTCACTTGTCTCATATTCAGTGCCATTATCAGTTCTAAAAATCTTGATCTTTTTCCCTGTCATATTTTCCACCAAGGCTTTGAATGTACAGAACCACATGAAAGCCTCATCCTTCTTCTTTAAGAAGTATATCTAGGTTTTGCAAGAGAAGCCATCTATGAACGTCATATAATATGAACATCCTCCCAAGGATGTCACGAGCAGCATACCAGATAGATCAGAATGGATCAATTCCAAGACATCAGATGTCTTTGTGACACTAGAGGGGAAAGTTCCCCTGGTATGCTTTCCTTCGACACAACCCTTACATACACCTTCATGATTATTTGGAAACTCGGGCATCCCTGTCACCACCTTCCTTGCCTCGGGAAGGGCTTTGTAGTGAAGGTGTCCAAACTTTCAATGCCATAGTTCAGTCTGTCGAATATTATCACATGTCATTGCTCCCAGCGGACTTCCTCCAACCTGGTAGAGTGTATCAACTCTAAACCTAATCGAGATAGCTTCCTTAAAGCTCTTCTTCCATATGAGCACCTTTCCATCAGTGAATGCCACATTGAAACCTTTGTCTTCCATGGCCGATATAGACACAAGATTCTTCTTCAAATTCGGTATGTAGAGTACATCTTGCAAGTGAAGGACTTGTCCTTGAGACAAGTGGAGGGTCACAGTCCCTGTCCCTTTTACGAGATATGTGGCATTATCCCCAAGGATTATTTCCAGATTAGTATCCTTCTCAATCATATCAAAAAGTGCTTCCTTGAACCCAGTGATATGCCTTGAGGCACCACTATCTATTAACCAGACATTCATAGTGTCGAGTGGGGATGTAACAGAGAGGGCAGATACAAGAATGTATTCATTTCTTTTATCAACAACATGTGATTCCTCATACCTGGAGTTTCTTGACCTTTTGAAAGGTTGATCAGTTCCGCTGGAGGAAGCCTTCCTTTTTCCCTTGAACCTGTTGTTCCTTTGATTGCCATTCCTCCGGTTGTTGTTGTTGTCGTCATCATCGAAAGAATCCTTATTGAAAGGACATTCTCTAGCATAGTGACCAGGCCTATGACAAGTGAAGCATTTGCCCTTCTTTCCTTGGGCCCCTGCTTTTCCCTTATTCTTCATACCACCAAAGTTCTTCTTTCTAGAATGAGCAGCGTATGCAACATTTCCTCCATTTCCATACTCCTTCATTCTTGATTCCTCTTGAACGCATCTTGACAGTACTTCGTCAAAGTCAAGTATCACATTATTATTTAGAATGGTAGTGTTGAACACATGCCATTCAAATGAGAGCCCTCCAAGTGCGGTGAGTACCATCTCTTGATCAGCTATTGTCTCCCCAATAGCTAGCAGATTGTTCCTGATTTCAGTCAGCTTCAGAAAGTATGATTGGACAGACTCATCCCTGCCTTTCTTCAGATTCTTCAATTGATTCTTGAAGAATAGTACTTGATTTGCATTGTTGGCCTTGAACATGAGGATCAATTTATCATACATCTCCTTGGATGTGCCCAACTCAGAGATGTAGGCCACCAGGCTTTTATGAATGAATTCTCTGATCATCAGCTTTGCTTTGATCTCCCCCTTCTTGTACTTTGTTTTGGCAGCAGCAGTAGCAGTGGATGGAGGTTCTTGGATTTTACCCTGCACATAATCCATGACATCTTGGTCTTCCAATTTGAGATCCAATATCATTTTCCAAGCATGGAAGTCATCCTTCCCAGCGAATTTGTCTTCCTCCTTGAAGCTATAGCTTGTGGAACCCACTATCCTCTCCAGTGATTGCTACAAATAGGGCTTGTCTTCACCTCAGCTCTGATACCATGTAAATTTATGTAGATGTTCTATGCTTGATGCAACTTTACTTTTATTACAGCAATCACATAAACAGTTAAGTAAAATGTTGATAGAACATACCAGTGGATCTATAGAAGACAAACCAGAAACAAAAGAATGTGTTGGTGCGTTACGGCGGTCAGCAGGATGCTTCAACCAGCAAAGTCTTCTTGGTCGGCCAACCCAAAATGTGTCACAATAGTTCTCAAATCAGTCACCCAGTCAACTCAAAGTCAACCCCAAAAAAGTCAACGTTGTCCAAAAAAGTCAACGCATGGCTGCAGCAATAAAGTCAATGCAGCTCAGTCTTTGGTCAACCTTTTGACCTCGATTTTTGTGCCAATGAGTACGGCCTTCCAAAATCGAACTCTCCACCAAATTTTAGGCCTTTTGGACCATGCGTTGACCAAAGTCAACATTGGTCAAACTATCGTGGAAACCCTAACTGCGGTAAATTGCAGTAAATTCGATCAACCCTTGCTGCAGTAATTTGTCCTTTTTCCCACATGTGAACCGAATTCGCCTCCAAGGAGCTCATACTAGATCAGAAGAGAAGATGTGTGTGTTGAGAGTAAGTGAAATGCTCTCCAACGTTGACTGTATATATATCAATCATTGAGGTGTGTGACACATCTGCTGGGGGTGTAAAATCTTAAGGCCGACCTGCACATATTTGAAATTATTAAAAATAAATTCAAAATAAATGTTCCGCTCATCAGATTAAGATCAATTTTATATCGATCTTACACCTCTCCGAAAGAGGAACCCAATAAAAATATTGGTATCTTCATTTGAGCATCACAACATGGATTTTGGACCTAGTTGTCCAATTTTAATAGGGAATCAAGCCTTTGCAGCTATATCCAGGAAGAAAGGAAGATTCGGAAAATTTGGTCCTCGGAATAAAAGAAAAAATATGGACAAAGTACGATGCTTTGGATGTAATGAACTTGGGCATTATAAAAGAGATTGTCCTAAATCTGGAAAGGACAAGAGGAAAAAGGAAGGAGCCCATGTTTCAGATGAAAGGGAAGAACCCGATGCAAAGAACTCTAAGAAAGAAGAAGCGAGGGATCTCTATTATGATTGAGATCATCTTCTTCTTTAAGTGATTTCTGTTGGTTGTAAAATAGTATGATAGGAAGCAATGTATATTAATAGCATAATGATAGAAGCATGATAGGAGCTCCTAGTGAAACAGCTCCTGGAAAACCTTGTTGATAACAATACTGATGGAAGGCAGTCATCAAGATCAAGGGTCATCATGGAAACAGGTGCTAACATTTTCTAATGGAATTCTCTATAAATTCACTAATTAGAAAGAAAGTAGAAATGTTTCATCAAAGAATTCTAGCTACAAAACTTTGGGATTAGGATGTGATGACATATTGATGAATCAGGTCAAGGGAATGAAGCTCTTCATTCTAATAAAAATTTTACAGGATGACTCAAAGGAAAAAGGTATGAGGTATATATATTTATATGCTGACATTGGATGCTATGTAGTCTTGTCATATGGTTGTAGGTAATAAACTTTAGAAGAATGATCTCTCACGATGCAGAGACAGACGAAATCAATATCCTCATATGGAATATGAGGTGGTTGTATATGAACAAGGAACTAGAAATTGGAAGTTCCTGGGAATAAAGATGTGTAGAAAGGAAGAGATCATGAAATGCAACCATATCAAGAGGCAGTTATCATCCGGAAGCCAAGAAGATGTGACTAGAATATCTCCTGGGAGGATATGTAGACTCTGATAAGAAGTCTAGTAAAGAAGAAGACCCTTGACAAAACATATCATTAGGAAAAGTGTCAATCTGAATAAAGGATGTCGATGCCTACAGGAAGGTGTCATGGTGAAAGATCATCACTCAGGTAACTTTTGATTTAAAATTTCAGATGTATTTGTTTATCTAGATGAATTTGTGCAGGGTTGCTAATCATGTGAAAGGATGTAAGATCCTTGGAGATGGTTCGAAAGAAAGTAGCATGGCATAAAAGGTGGACCAAATAAGGAAGTCAGATGAATCACTTTCTGATAGCTGACATGACTCATGAATGAAAGTGATGGATGATCTGTGCCCTATGAAGCCAAAGGTTGAAGATTCCTCAATATCGAAATCCATCAGAAAGCAGTTGGGTGTCTCACCATTGCTGCTGCAGGTCCCGGATTGAGAGGGACCCTGGTGATAAGTTTCTTGCTTGGAAGAAACTTGGAGTATGTCCTTCCTAGGTTAAGAGGGAGTGACATATATGATTCTCTAATACATGTGTCATACACTAGACCAGGACTAACAGTCGTAAGTCTTAGTGTAGGCCATGTGAAGAGAATGGATAGACACATCATTTTGGTCTTCACTTGGGAAGACAGAATGGAGGATTGGGTAATCATCTGACATTCGATACTCTTTGAGAATGTGATAGGGCATTCAAGATAAGAGTAGTCGGGGGCCGATATTCTTTGAGGGCTAGCTACCCAAGAAAATAATAGTCCAAGAATGTCATACTTTGGAAACACCTGGGTGGAGTATGTACCTTGGAGAGACAATAACTATGGTGTCTATAAGTCATGTGTCTCGCCAACATTGTAGCCCATTGTCTCGTTGAGAGATGGGGTTGTTAGTCAAGGCCTTGCACTAGGACAATGCTAGTTGATATGATGCTATACAGATGCGATTACCAATCTGATTCTTCTTATGAGATTCTTCAATTTGAAAGTGACCATGTACCTGTATGAATACCTCCCTAGTTAAGAGGGAGTGTTGAAAAGTGTAACTAGGATCCGTCTTCATATTGACTATGTAATTATGTATTTATGTAAAGTAGAAGACAAAGATAATAAAATGTATTTTTGTTATGCTTGCTTCATGGGTTTCATGAGCAAGGTTTTACTATAGGTCAATAGACTTCTTCTTGATGTCTATTAGGTTTTGTCTTCTAGTTATAAATGTAATTAAGAGTCATAAATAAGAAGAGTCTAGTCATCAAAAATGCTCCAAGACCTTGTCATGTCCACCCTCATTAACGCTGGAATAAATGCACTACATGTAGGCCTATATATTCAATGATAAAGTCGGCCTAATATCATAAGGACAGGTCGGCTCATTTATAGACAAGATCAACTATATATACCCCAGTATACTACGCATAAAAACACAGTCACAGATTCGATTTGTCTAAGTTTTTTTTTCGGAAAGAATTGCAGGAATTTCAGGATTGTAATAAGTGTGAATTTCGGGACAACTTTTTGAATGCGTAGAAGGGAGAAAAATAAGCGAAGGAAGAGGGCTAACATACATACATGTTTTGGATATGAACTCTCGGATAACATCATAGTAATCTAAGTTTGTTCATAGATTTCAGTTACTAACAGAGATACTATAAATGCGAAGTATAATAAGTTGGCTTAGCGAAGTAATACAATGCTAGAAAGAGTATCATTATAGTGTGGATTGTTCAACAAAAGGAGATAGGACTAGTGTACTTTGAAGACCAGCAAGCAATATCAAGTGAAGATGCAAGGTGTGCACAAGACTATCCATAACAAGGTACTGATATCTCAGTGAGGATCACACACAGCCGAAGAAGGAAAATACAGTGAGAGACCGAGCTCTCTAGTCTTGGTGCAGAAAGGTGCAGGACAGTGTAGGATGGTGCAGAAAAGAAGGATCAGCTCAATTAGTCAATGAAGAAGTAGTGACGAGGTCTTGGAGGCATACAAGGGTCAAGGGTCTGTATCATGGTCATGGTACTTGTCATCTGAAAGTCTATAAGAAGAATTTCTTATGGGTTTTCCTCTCCAAGAGGGAGAGGTTTTGGCCCTGGCTCGAAGAGCCTAAATTTGTGTCTCTTGTGTTTTTGGTAATTGACTTGATGAAAGACATAATAAGCTAAGATGAGAAGACATAAGTAAAGGATGTAAGCTCGCAAGTAATTATCAAGAAGAGAATTTGAATTAATCACCGGCCCTCAAAATTCTCAACACCCGAGGCATGGTATGTATTCAATACCACTATTCTCAATAATAACATAACTCCTGATTTTGATGAATTGTTGACAAGATGCACTCAAGAGGAGACGAGGATGATGGAGAGAGACAAGCCCTCAAATGGAAATGAACCTACTTCTTTCTCCACTCATGCAAAGAAGAAGAATAATGTTGGTCCTAGAAATCAAGGTCAAGGAAGATCGGGATTCAAAGGAAGGAAGGGTAGATGTTACAAATGTAACAGGTTTGGCCACTATGCTAGACAGTATCCCAATAAAAGGGACTCGCTGCGAGATGATGACTACAACAACAACAACTTCAAGGGAAATGGAAATCAAAGGAACAACAAGCTCAACAACAAAGGAAAGAGAAAGGCTACCTCTACTCGAAAGGGAAATGGAAATGGTCAACCTTTCAATAAGTCAAGAAATTCCAGGTATGATGAATCTAATTTTGTAGATAACAAGCAAAAAGAATTTCTTCTTATATCTGCCCTCTCTGTTGCCTCTCCTCCCGACACCCTGGATAATTGGTTGATTGATAGTGGTGCCTCAAGGCACTTCACTGGGTACAAAGAAGCCCTCTCACATTTGATTGAAAGGGAAACCAATTTGGAAATTATACTTGGAGACAACGCCACCTATCCCGTGAAAGGGACAGGGATTGTGACTTTTCATCTAAATCAAGGTCAAATCCTTCATCTACAAGATGTGTTATATGTACCTGACTTGAAGAAGAATTTAGTGTCTATTTCGGCGATGGAAGATAAAGGATTCAAGGTGGCATTCATTGATGGAAAGGTACGTGTTTGGAAGAGGAATTTCAAATAAATATTCTCTTGGTTTCAGGGTTGATACATTTTATCAGGTTGGAGGAAGTCTGTTGGGAGTCATGACAAGTAACACAACTCTTCAATCCGAGCTATGGCACTGGAGGTTTGCACACCTTCATTATAAAGCCCTTCCCGAAGCAAGGAAGGTGGTCACAGGTATGCCCGATTTCAAAGATGATCATGAAGGTGTATGCCAGGGTTGTGCCAAAGGAAAGCATACAAAGGGGCCATTCCCCTCAAGTAACTCCAAGACTATTGATGTTCTACAATTGCTGTGTATGTTCAAAATAGAAGCCTGCATCAAGCATTGGACTCCAAAACTCCCGAAGAAGTCTTCACTGGTAAGAAACCTGATGTTTCTAATTTTAGAATTTTTGGAAGTCCCATATATTTTCATTTGCCAAAAGAAAAGAGAAACAAATTGGATGCTTCTAGAAAGAAGGGAACGTTTGTGGGCTACGGTGAAACCTCGAAGTCATATAGAATCTATGTGTCTGGTCAAAGAGAAGTGGAGATATGTCATGATGTCACCTTCGACAAAGATGTTGCCCTTAGGAAGGTTAGAGATCTTCCTATCTCAAAGGAAGACAAAGAAGAAGTCAGAAAGCAGAAAGAACTGAAGGATGAAAAAATGCCCGATGTTGAAGGTTCAATGATCCTATAGATCCACCTTCTTCAAATAAAAGAAGACTCTCATGGCACTCTCGAAGATGCAGAGAGGCATATTGCTCGAAGGGGAACATCCGTGAAAGTAAGAAGCCAAATAGGTACCAAGGGTACTTAGTAGCCATGAGCACCATTGTTCAATCCGAGCATGGAGCATTTGAAGACGCTGTGAAGCACCAAGTTTGGAAAGATGCCATGAACGAAGAATATGAGTCGATCATGAAAAATGATGTCCGGGATGTGGTTCCTAAACCGAAGGACAAATATGTCGTCACCTCGAAATGGCTCTACAAGATCAAGCATGGAGTTGATGGAAGTGCTGAAAAATTCAAGGCAAGATTTGTTGCCCGAGGCTTCTCGCAAAAAGAAGGTATAGATTATGATGAAATATTTTCACCTGTTGCTCACTACACCACCATCCGTTCGATTATTTCCCTTGCTGCATCGCAAGGATGGAGTCTACATCAGATGGATGTCAAGACTGCCTTCTTACATGGATCGATCAAGGAAAAGTTCTATGTGGAACAACCTTTGGGGTTCGAAGTTCAAGATCGAGATACACATGTATGCAGGTTGAACAAAGCCCTCTTTGGGTTAAAGCAAGCTCCCAAGGCTTGGTATGAGAGGATCGATAGCTACTTGATGAAGTTGGGCTTTACACGAAGTGAAGCTGATCCGAACCTATGTTTCAAGGTTTATAATGACAAGCCTCTCATTCTGGTACTCTATGTGGACAATCTATTCCTAACTGGTTTGGACCCTCTCATTCATCAATGTAAGAGGGAGTTGGCTTCTGAATTCGAGATGAAGGACCTAGGACTGATGCATTACTTCCTAGGCTTGGAGGTCTGGCAAAATCCAGGTGAGATTTTCCTTTCTCAAGGAAAATACATTGTGAAGTTGTTGGAAATATTTGGGATGGCAGACTGCAAGCCCCTGACTACTCTGATGGAACTCAACTTTAAGAAGTTATGTGGAAGTGTTGTTGGGCCCGATTTGGGAAATCCTACCAAGTATCGTCAACTCGTAGGGGCCCTGATGTTCTTAATGAACTCCCACCCGGACATATGTTTTGCAGTGAACACGTTGAGTCAATATATGGTCAAGCCTCATCACATACACTGGATTGGTGCCAAGAATCTCCTGAGATATCTCCGGGCACAATCAACCATGAATTGAGATACATTGTCGGGACTTTGAGACTCCATGGATATACTGATGCTGACTAGGCTAGCAGTGTGGTGGATCGTAAGAGCACATTTGGATGTTGCTTCACTCTAGGTTCTGCTTCGATCTCTTTGATGAGAGGAAGCAGAAATCGGTTGCTTGAGCACCACCGAGGCCAAATATATTGCAGCAAGCATGGCCTGTTGTGAAGTTGTTTGGTTGACGAAGCTCTTCAGTGATTTGTTTGGGCATGTGTTGGATAACACCGTGATCTTTTGCAACAACCAAAGTGGGATTCGAATTTCAGAGAATCTCGTGTTCCATGACCATTCCAAGCATATTGATATCGGGTACCACTTTATCCGGGATATGGTACAGCGAGGCACCGTAAGGCTCCATCACATTGGAACTGATGAGCAGGTCGCAGATATTCTCACGAAACCCCTAGGGAAGGTCAAATTCTTAACCTTCTGTGAGAAGCTTGGAATCGTGGACAGACCCTCTTATGAGGGTCCCGCTTGAGTTGGACTTTGAGCTCTGGGAGCTCCATGGGGCTTGGGGATAGCTTCTTGGACCTATAAGCAACCACAGGGCTAGGTTCACCTTACCTTGTTGGTGTGCTATTTCCCCACCATTACGATATTGAGTTGGTTCACCCTCTTTTGATCTATGCCCCACATACATCCTACCCATGTAGTCTGGGACTCATGGGAAGTACCTCTCATCTGGCCAATGAGTTGGGAAATGAGGATAGAGACCATAGCATTACCGATGGACGCATCATGTATTGTCGTACTCTCTATGTATAGGATGGGTTGTGTCCAACACTTGATCTAGGATCAAGTCTAGTTGAGGCTTTTACCTCTAAACTGACTCTGGGTCAGTGGAGAGTGGCAAGGTCTTTTGACTCACTCTCGATCAAATCTTCTTTATTATTTCTTCATGATTCAGCAGAGTAGAGTCGGAAAAGAACAGGGACAACAAGATGACACAGGATGACAGGATGGTACATGATGGTACAGGATGACAGGATTTCACAGGTTGAGAGATGAATTGACGGGTGGAGTTCTCCCTAGTTGAGAGGGAATGTTTAAATTGGCAACTAGAGCCAAACTCCACTTTGGATTGCTCATATGATTCAGATGATATTTTTGTTGGATTCTTCTTTCTGAGAGGTGCAAGATTGATCGAAAGATCATCTTGTTTGGATGAGTAGAAGTTGGATTTTGAATTTATTTCTCACAAATGTGCAAATTGTCAAGGTCGGCCAGAATTGTAATGTAGGCTCACAAGCCCCAAAAGATGTGTCACCACCCCTCATTGATGGATATAAAAAGGAGAGAGTCAAACCTCATTTGGACATCAACTCATCTCACATTCTCTCTCCTTCTCATTAGTTCGTACAACCTCAAGAAAATATTCTCTCTCCTTCGCACGCGTGAAAGGGCAGCTGCAATTTTCAAACTGTGCTAGGGCTTCTGCAACAGCGTTGACCTTGGATCAACTCTCACTCTTTGACTTCGATTTTTGGGACAAAATCCAATTTTTGGAGGCCGAGTTTGGTGGCAAGAAATCCGAGGAAATCTTGACTCTTTGACTGCAACGTTGACTGCATACTTTGACCACAAATTTGACCAGTGCATTGACCAAGTTTGACCGAGAATTTCAGGACTATTTTGGGCTGACTTTGACTGTTCTTTGAGGCCAAGTTTGATTGGGTTTGACCAAGCTCCATTGGGGAGGAATATTGTTGGTTTGACCAGTGTTGACTTTGTTGGCTAGGGCATCCTGTTGACTGTTGTAAATTGTACTCTCTCTCTGCTGAATTTGAAGAATAATAAGAAGATTTGATCAAAGGGTTTTCCCCACATTGGGGTTTTTCCCTGGCATCCACCAAATTATTGTGTCCTCTTGTCTTGGCTTGTCTTCTGGTTATCTGTTTATGTTCTATCAGCATTTACTGTCTATGTTAATGTGAATGCTAAACAGGAAATTGAATTGGGCTAATAAGAAAGATTGAAATAAATTGCTCTAAGCATAGAACATACCATCGTTAACTAAAAATTAACAACCCTCTTATTGCCATTTTTTATTGCAAGTAATGTAGTAAAAAGAATCATTTTAAAATAAGGTGGTTGTTATTTTTTGTGTATGGGGGTTTAATGCCAATTTTTTGTTTTTTTGGTGCCCTAGATTTGAATTAATCCACTACAAATATGCCAAAGCCCTTGGACCCATTTTGGGAATATGGGGAACCTGATAGTGGGACAAATCGCGCATATCTAACATGCAAATTGTGTGTGGACAAGATCACAGCAGGGGTTATGCGATTGAAATACCATTTGGCTAAACTCACTGGACATGAAGTTCGGATTTGTAAGGAATCTAGTGTGGAGCTTATACAAAAATATCTTCAAGCAATTGAGGAAAAATATGGAAAGAAAGAACAGGCAGAAAGAAACAAGGTTGAACGTGCAGGTAAATCTATTGGGATATCTTCTTCCGATTTTGAGGCTAAGGATGGTGGGAAGGGCTCCACAGTGTCACCTGTTAGTGCTAATGTTCTTGGGAGTGTGAGGTCATCCCTTTTTGTTCCACAAACCGAACATGGAGCAACCTTCAATAAAATTAGTTGTTAAAAAAAAGGAGAAGCAAGAAGCAGAGAGTTATGGGGAGGTGTCTTTTCTGGAGCGACTTATCTCTCAACATCACCAAAACCAATCCATTTTAGCAGCCAATTGTGAAAAATCCTAGATTTGGATTCCTACTACAACAAATCTGAATTACTTCTCCTATTATTTTGATAATTATTTCATCACATTGAAATACCAAAGTAATTACTGAAGCAGTCTACACAAATAATGTTGCGGAATAAATCTAAGTGTTGAAACAATCTGAACAAAATACAATGAAAAACAACCACATTGACACAGTTATTTTTGGACCAAGTCCCCGGAAAAACCCAACTTGAAAGCGGTGCAGCAGATCTGAGGGTTTGTATTAATAAGTAGCAGAATCTTGAATACAACTAGGGTGCCAACATCCGGCAAACCCTTCCGATAAATCTAGACAACAAAAACAACTGTGATACCTCACTCAGCAAGTCTCCAGCTGATCAAAAGCAGCGTTGATGATGCCCTCACTGCCTCTGCGTGATTGCTTACACTAGATCTGCGTAAGCCTGCGTAGGCAAGCTTGAGGAACTGCGTCACCTTTTTTTGTAGCTGATCTGGCTGATTTGAAGTTGGATCTTGGCCCTCCTAGCTCAGAACCCCAACCTCTAGCTTTCTCCGGACTGACTCCAAGAGACATTGCGCTGGCTTTGCACGATTCTTTGCAGGAACTGCGTCACCTCCGCCAAAAACCGCGTTGTCTCTCTCCTGCGTAGATGCTGCCTCACTCTGAAATGTATTCTTGGTCCACCTGACCAATCTCTGCTTCTGCCCCTCGCTGGATCTAATCACTGAATCAAATCACTTAGCAAACCCAACCCTAGTGATTTGTTCTTGATCAAAAGTTGTGTCTCCTCACACAAATTCGAAAATGCTCAATGGCTCAAGTGTGAAGTGTGTTTTCCATAGGCCCCTCACCCTCCTTCTTATAATCTTTCACTAACTCTTCAACAGCCAAGATTAAAACATAATCAAGAGCTAAGATTAACTTGGAGGTGATCCATGACTTTATCTAGAAGATTCACACTTGATTTAATTAATACACTTTAATTAATCAAATTTCCTAAGTTTAGACTTAGGAAAACATTAAAAAATGATTAATTAATTCAATTAAATCATCTCTAAGTGGAATTTTCCAAAACCATTTATGGGTTTAATGGAATGCATGTGTCTTCACCTATATACAAAGTTACAAGGCTAGAGCACATCCGATGCTACCATAAATCAACACTCCCTCTTAGCGAGGAAAGTGCTCTAGCAAAACACCTCAATGTGCTGCTGATCTGACTTCTGGAACATCTGTTGTTGTGATGTTGATGCTGCTCACCAACATTGCACAAAAAAATGTTGCAACTATACTATTGTTGACTCTGCATGTTGCTGCCAATTGCCACTGTATTGCAACTCCCTCTAAATTCTGCAAACATGCTGATGCACTGCTTTGCACTGCGTGAGCACTGCTCTGCTCTGCGCTGCACCATCTATGCACTGCGTTGTTGCTGCTCAACTACTGTTGTTGCTGCACTATTGCTAATTGCAACAAAAAAACATCCGAAATTGGACAAGTCTGCAACAGAAAAATAAGACTGACTGTTGCTAGTTTCTGCACTAGCTCTCTGAAAATACTGCGTTGTTGCTGCTCTGCACTGCGCTGCTGCTGCTCAACTGTTGATGTCACTACTCCCTCTCTGCGTTGATCAGGCTCTAGTACTGCTAGCCACTGCCACTGTCCATCCTGCTACTGTCTTTAGGCTGTCGTAGCTCACATGTGATCCAAGCGTTCGGAAATACTCAAGGATCCCACCTTCTTGTAGATTCTGGATCTACAAATCCAAGTCAACCCATTTCTCTCCTCTTGGAATATGAGCTAACATAGCACAATCTCTTTCTGCCTCAATCTTGGCAGCTCCTGCTTGTGGATCTTCCTTTTCCTCTTTATCCTTTTTCTTAAGAGAACACTGTGTGGCATAATGTCCCATTTCAGCACACCGGAAGCACTTGATCTTGGACAGGTCTTTCTTCTTCTGTTTCTGTTGCCCTTTCGATGCAAGGGCAGTGTTATCTTCTTCCTCCTCCTTGACCTTTGAACTGCTACTGCCATCCTCCAAGTGGATTTTTAGGAGATCTCTCCTCAACTATTCTTGTTGTAATGTTACCCACATTGCTTCCCATCCTGGAAGCCTTTCTCTGCCCAATATACTTTGGACAAAAGACCTGATAATCCTCTGAAAGAGAGTTCAGCGTGAGCCTTACTAGCTCTGAGTCTCTAGAAGCAGATCCTACTACAAACAGTTGATCTCGGTTTTCTTGAATCCGAGACAAGAAAGATTCAAAATGCTCTCCCTTCTTCATCCTGATATTCCGCATTTTCTCTTCAAGGTACATCTTCCGTTGCTCGGAAGATCCTTGGTATAGTTTTTCCAGCCCTACCCACATTTCTCTAGCAGTGACTTAGGCTGCTATATGAGGTACGATATGATCCTTCACTCCATCTAGGATCAATCGTTTGGCTCTAGCCATATTCTTCTTGCACTGCCTAAGGTGTGATGCATCAAGAGGTTCTGCAACTGAGTTGGCTATGAGGGCTTTCAGATCGTGCTCATCAAAGAAAAATTCTATCCTTGATTTCCAGATAACATAGTTGGAGGCACCCTCCAATCTATCTTGGTCACGCAGTCCGTTGTTGGCCATCTCCTCAACTGTCGATATCTTGCTCTAACCCTCTGCTCAACTTGACTTACGCACTCCTTGTAGAGTAAGTCACTTCTTCTGCTGTTGTATGGGAAAAAACTGAGTTTCTTTGAGTAAGAAACCCTTCTGAGTTCAAGAAATCCCCAAATGTGTTTTTCAGAATTTTCTGACGCTTATGCACCAGCTCTCACTGTTGTGCAAAGCTACGCTGTCTCTTCTGCAACTGAAAAAGAAACTTACCCCTTTATCAACTCTCTCAGAGGGAGCCTTTTCTGCACTAGAATGCCATCCTATACTGGACAGCATAATTTTCTAGGAGGATCTTCTGTTGATTACGCAGATCCCAGACTCTTCAGCGCTGATCTGCTGGTTCTCTGCGTTTCTCCTGCACTTCAGCTTAAATAAGCTCCGATACCATGTGAAAAATCCTAGATCTAGATTCCTACTGCAACAAATTTGAATTACTTCTCCTATTATTTTGATAATTATTTCATTACATTGAAATACCGAAGTAATTACTGAAGCAGTCTACACAAATAATGCTGCGGAATAAATCTAAGTGCTGAAACAATCTGAACAAAATAAAATGAAAAACAACCACATTGACACAGCTATTTTTGGACTAAGTCCCTGGAAAAACCCAACTTGGGAAACCGGTGCAGCAGATCCGAGGGTTTTTATTATTAAGCAACAGAATCTTGAATACAACTAGGGTGCGAACATCTGGCAAACCCTTCAGAGAAATCTAGATAGCAAAAATAACTGAGATATACCTCACTCAGCAAGTTTCCAGCTGATCAAAAACAGCGATGATGATGCCCTCACTGCCTCTAAGTGATTGCTTACGTTGGATCTGTGTAAGCTTGCATAGGCAAGCTTGAGGAACTGCGTCACCCTTTTCTACCACTGATTTGGGTGATCTGAAGCTGGATCTTGGCCCTCCTGGCTCAGAACCCCAGCCTCTAGCTTTCTCCGGACTGACTCTAAGAGACACTGCACTGGCTCTGTAGGAACTATGTCACCTCTGCCAAAAACTGCGTTGTCTCTCTCATGCGTAGATGTTGCCTCATTCTGAAATGTATTCTTGGTCCACCTGACCAATCTCTGCTTCTGCCCCTCTCTGGATCTGATCACTAAATCAAATCACTTAGCAAACCCAGCCCTAGTGATTTGTTCTTGATCAAAAGCTGTGTCTCCTCACACAAATTTGAAAATGCTCAATGGCTCAAGTGTGAAGTGTGTTTTCCATAGGCCCCTCACTCTCCTCCTTATAATCTTTCATTGACTCTTTAACGGCCAAGATTAAAAACATAATCAAGGGCTAAGATTAACTTGGAGGTGATCCATGACTTTATCTAGAAGATTCACACTTGATTTAATTAGTACACTTTAATTAATCAAATTCCCTAAGTTTAGACTTAGGAAAACATTAAAAAATGATTAATTAATTTAATTAAATCATCTCTAAGTGGAATTTTCCAAAACCATTTCTGGGTTTTATGGAATACATGTGTTTTAGCTTATATACAAAGTTACAAGACTAGAGCACATCCGATGCTACCATAAATCAACACCAATGTGTGATGTTATTGTTATTGTGGGCCCAAGGTACAAAAGTGCAACATATGAGAAGTTGCGGGGGCCAATCCTTCAAGCAAAAAAGCAAGACAACAACTCTAGACTGGCAGAGTTGAAACAGACATGGGAGGTGCCTGGATGCACAATGATGTCTGATGGTTGGGCAGATAGGAAGGGTAGGACCCTTCTAAATTTCTTGGTACAATGTCCTAAAGGTACCATTTTTATTAAATCAGTGGATGCATGAGCACATATAAAAGATGCAGCATTGATATGTGAGTTGTTAGATGGGTCCATCCGAGAGATTGGTGTGCAGAATGTGGTGCAAGTCATAACAGATAATGCAGTTAATTATGTGTCTGTCGACAAGATGCTTATGGAGAGGCACCGTACATTGTATTGATTTGTTGCTTGAGGAAATGGGGAAACTCTCCTTCATCAAGGAGGTGATTGATCTGGCTAGGGGTGTCTCGTTTATATATAAACATGCTTTTGTTCTTAGCCTCATGAGGAGATACACTAAAAACAAGGAGTTGCAGCGTCCAACAATCACACGTTTTGCCACCAACTTTATTACTCTTCAATCTTTGCTTCGATGCTAGTTTGAGTTGAAGTAAATGTTTGTTTCTGATGAGTGACGTGATTGTAGATACAGCATGAGACAAGATGGGAGAGCCATTGCAAAAATGGTGTACACTAACACATTTTGGCAGGGAGTAGAAGTGTGCTCAGTTAGTGAACCTATAATAAAGGTTCTAAGATTGGTAGATGGGAAGAAGCCTGCAATGGCTTATTTGTATGAGGCCATGGATAGGGCCAAAGAGACCATTCGTGCTTATCATGCAGAAAAGGGCTCTGTTGGGCTTAATAGACATATGATGTTATGGGATGTGATTGATAGTCGGTGGATAGGGATGCTTCATCAACCCATTCATGCAACAACACTATTCCTCAACGGCGCATTTTCATACAAATGTGGCTTTGATTTTGATGGCGAGGTGATGGGAGGGCTCCATTCATGTATTCATAGGATGGTACCTGATCCTAAGCTCTGTAGCAAAATCAATAGTGAGATACATTTTTATCGGGATTGTGTTGACCTATTTGGCTTTGATGATGTTATTAGGAAAAGAACCCCTCTTCATGCCACGTAAGTGACAAGTCATGACTCTTGAGAATTTTCAATTTAGAATTTACTTATTTATAATTCTAGATTTTTAAAATTCAATTATATTTTATTTGAAAGTTTAATTATGTTTTAAATTTTTAATTTTTTTATTTCTTTATTCTGTTGTAGATATTTGGAGGCGAAACTAGGTGCAAGGGCACCAAATTTGCAGAAATTGGCCATAAGAATCCTAAGTCAAACATGCAGCTCTTCAGGGTGAGTGCAATTTGAGTGTATTTGAGAAAATACACTCAAAAAAACGCAACGGGTATAACTTTGAGTTTCAGCCTTCAGTTGAGCAATTAAATTTGTTGTAATTTTAATTTATGACCCTCAAGTGTCAAGAGACGAGACTCATTAGTTTTTTTAACACTCTTACAGGTTGGAGTTCTCACGCCTCAATGATTTAGTGCAGTGCATTACAATCTTCGACGTTGAGTGAAGAAAATAGAAACACCAATGGAACCAGATGCCATTTCCTTAGACAATATTGATGTATTGTCTTAGTGGAGGGTGGAGTCTGAGGTTCCCATCTTGGAGGAGTCACCTACATGGTTAGAGGAACCATTAGAACAGGAGCAACGAGAAGAGGAGGAGGAGGGGGAGGTGCAACACAATGAGGAGGAGGAGGAGGTGTTGAGAAATTAGGGCTTTTATTAAAATTTCTCTTTCAAGATAATTACTTATGATTTTGTTATGCTTCTTTCACTTAGATCTTATCTTCCTTAGATTATTACGTTCTTCATCAAGTCAATTATCAAATGCACAAGAGACACAAATATTTATGCTTTCAAGCCAGGTCCAAAACCTCTCCCTCTTAGAGAGGAAAACCCGATAGTAATACTTGTTATAGATCTTCAATTGACGATTACCACGACCATGACACAGACCCCTGACATCAGTATACCTCCAAGAACCTTGTCACTTCCCTTCTAGGCTCCTTATGTTGATCTTCCTTTCTGCACTATACTGCACCAACACTAGGGAGACTCGGTCCCTAGTCTAGCAGCCCTAACTGATGTGCTTTCTTTTGTTCCCGACCTTGGCCTTTAATAGACTTCTCCTAGGCCTTCTTCTTGCACCCAAGATACACAAGACCCTAATCTCTTCTTTGTTGTAGTAACACAGTATATACTTTTGAGATATAGACCCAAGACCAAGGCTTCTATATAGCCTCACTTTGCTGCTGCAATTACCCTTGAGATGAGCTAGGCATAAGACAAAATCAAAACAGAGAGTAATATCCTCCTTCCTTCATTGAGTAGCCTTTTCCTTACGCACTGCAGTTCGGATCTTTATGACCGAGATGAATAGACCCTTCCTCTTCGCTGAGATGTGTCCCTCTTTCGCGCCAACTTCAGACTCTGTCTCGCACTTCTTATTGCAGACCCTTTACTAAGATGAATAGACCCAAGACCGATTAAGTGAGAGCCTTTCCCTTCGTTGTAATCCGATCTTCCTTCGCACTAACCTCAGACCTTATCTCGCACTTTAGTTGCAAATATTTTCTAAACTATTGGTGTTGTTATGAGGTCGCAGTCCTCTTATTTATAGAGGTTGTCTCCCATCTTTAGGCTGACATGACTGACTGAAGGTGAGCCGACTTGTCAAGGAGTATCTTCAACATATATATTTAGCCAACTTCTTGGAGCATGGTGACAAGGGTTTGGATCATATCTTTACATCAATAATTTGTCTCTTTACAAGTGTAACATCACTTCATATACATGACTCTAAATTATATTTATGACGAGATGAAAAATCCTAAAGACATCAAGAAGAAGTCTTTGACCTACAATAAAAAATCCTTGCTCATGAAACCCATGAGGCAAGAATTACAAAATACATTTTATTATCTTTGTCTTCTACATTACATAAATTCAAAATTACAAGTCATTATGAAGACCGAACCTAATTACACTTTTCAAAACTCCCTCTTAACTAAGGAGGTATTCATAATGGTATAAGGTCACTCTCAATCTGAAGAATCCCATAAGAAGAATCGGATTGGTAATCCCATCTATATAGCATCATATCAACTAGCATTGTCATAGTGCAAGGCCTTGACTAACAGCTCCATCTCTCCACGAGATCTTTGAGCTCCAATGCTAGCGAGACCAATGATGAATAGACACCTACATCATTGTCTCTCTTGGATCATACCCCACCCAGATTCACTCAGGGTATGTCCAAGACTATTCTTATCTTGGATTCCTAATCCTCAAAGAATATCGGTCCTTCCACGACTACTCTTATCTTGGATACCCTAATACATCCTCAGGAGTATTAGATGCCAGATGATTACCCAACCCTCCATTCTATCCTCCCAGGTGAAGACCAAAATGACATGTCTATCTCTGCCTCTCAACTAGGGAGGACATAATCCACAAAGGAATGTACTCATTCCAATACAAGGAATGTACCTAAGCTCCCTCTTGGCTTAGGAATTACCAAGTTTCTTCCAAGTAAGAAAATTATTACCAGGCTCCCTCTTAATCAAGGACTTGCAGCAGCAATGATGAAAACACCCAGCTGCTCATGGAGAACTCCTTTCTTTGATGTCATAAATTTCTTCGTTGTTGAGGAGTCTTCATCTTTGAGATCTCTTCATAGTGTTGAGATTTCTTTTAATTAAATTTGGAGAAAATCTCATGAATGTGACAACAATAGGATTTGTTACTAATTTGACTCCATCTAATTCTGATGTGGAGTTATTGCATCCTATTTTGTTGTGAGTGAATTTATGATTCAGTTTCTACACCCAGCTATAAAATGTAAGCCCGTAGAGGCAAATGAGCATGAGGAATGTGAGGTGAGTGGAAGAGCAGATGAGAAACTCTACTATTGTAATTCTCCAGTTGATGAATGAAATTGTTGATGCCTCTGTTTGGTGGACGTAGCCCAGATTGGTTGGGTGAAACACATTAAATCTCTGTCTCTTTATGTTTTTTTGCTGTGTGTATGTGTGTTTATTTATGTTTCCGCTGTGTTTTGCTCAACAATTGGTATCAGAGCAAGGTTGAGCTACCTGTTGCAGTGATTCAAACGGACAGCGATTTCGAAGGCGTCGTGGTGATAACTCCTTGCGATGCGAAGGCCGATTGCTGAAGCCGCTGCTGTGGTCATGCATTACGTGCTGTGAGGCCGTCAATTGAAGGATCCGGCAGTCGTTGACTTTATAACGCAAAGCCATTGTTTTTCCACTGTCTCGTTCACTGCATCTGATAGCTGCGTGAACTGAGACTGTTGAACCGGATCGAGCTTGCGTGGATCGAGCTTGAGTGTGAGCTGCCGATCTGCCAAGTCGTGGGCTAGGCCGAGTCTGAGCTCGTGAGGTCGGGTTCCTGTGGAGAGAAACAGCTACGTGCAGAGAAACAGCTATTGAATTGTCAGCACTGTGAAACCGTGAGCCGGTTCAAGGTTCATTCCGCTGCCAGAGAGGCTACGAAGCGGCGCTGAGCTGGTTTATTGGCGTGCCAACGTTATGGCTAAGTGTACACTGATATATCGAATCGATGAATGACGAGTCGCTACCTGTAAATTCATTGCCATTCAAATGCGCCGTGAGCTTGGGTCTCCAGGTTCATAAAAAGTGAGTGGAATGCCATTAAAGTTTTTTATGCCATTTTTTTTAAATCAATATATGAAATGCCAACGGATTGATTAGTAAAGAGCCATAGTTAAGGAGTCAATTTATTGAAATAGTGACAACTATATCAATTTCTTTGAAGGTTTTTTTTTTTTTAAATCGATTTGAAGCTTTTTAAAAATCGATTTATATATTTCTTTATGAAGTCATAAGGTGCCACTTCATTGTTTTAAAAGTTTTTTTTTTTTAAATCGATTTGTATGGTAAATTGATATTTTATTAATCGATTTAAATGGATATTGTAAGGATTGCAATATCAATTTGAATTGTAATATGCCAGTATATTGAGCCAAGGGCTTCTTCTTTTTTTTTAAGGGAAGGGCATTTTTTAATCAAAATTAATATTTTTGATTAAAATAAAATCTTCATTTATTAAGATTTGAAATTGGATATTTTTTGGCACAAGCTACTAAAAATGGCAAAAACACAAAGTGCTCGATTTGAGATCGAGAAGTTCAATGGGAAAAACAACTTCGAGATCTGGAAAGTTAAGATGCATGATCTACTCGTACAACAAGGTGTGGCGAAGGCGCTGTTGGGAAAAGTCAAACAGCCTTACACCATGACAGATAACGAATGGAGTGACATGGATGAAGAGCACTAAGCGGCATTCGTTTGTGTTTGGCGGATGATGTTTTGTTTAACATCGTGTCAGAGAAAATTGTTGCTGGTTTGTGGACAAAGCTTGAAAAGCTGTACATGACAAAATCCTTAACCAATAGGATTCTTCTGAAGCGACAGGTGTACAGCTTGCGCATGAAGGAAGGTACATCAATTACTGATCATTTGAATACCTTTAATACTCTCTTGGTGCAGTTAGAAAGTATAGAAGTAAAATTTGAATCAGAAGATAAAGTTGTAACTTTATTATGCTCGTTGCCCGAGTCATGGGATCATTTTTGTTACTTCTATAAGTCTTAGTTCATCAGAAACCCTTGAGTTTGATGATGTTGTTGGAGCTTTGTTATCTGAAGAAACAAGGAAAAGGTCAAATTCAGAAACCTCTACATCATAAGCAATGATGGTCAGAGGTCGTTCTAAAAAAAGACGCTTCAGTAAGCAGAACAACTCGCGGTCAAAATCAAAAGGGAAGAAGAGTAAGGTAAAGTGTTGGTTTTGTGGCAAATCAAGACATTTGAAGAAGGACTGTTGGAAGAGACAGCAAACATCCAAAGGAGACTCTTCGACAGAGAAGAAAGAAGCAAACATGACAGATACAGGTTCAGCATCCGTTTCAGGTATGAGTGATGAAGTGTTGTCAGTTAGTTTGTCTAATCATGATCAACATTGGTTGTTAGATTCTGGTGCGTCAAATCACATGTGCATTCATAGAGTGTGGTTTAAAACTTATAAATCAATCAATGATGGAGTGGTTTACATGGGAAATGATGTCTCATGCAATATTGTGGGAATTGGAAGCATCCAGATTAAAATGTTTGATGGGACAAATAAAATATTAACTGTTGTAAGACACGTGCCTGAACTCAGAAAAAACCTCATTTCACTAGGAGTACTAGACACAAATGGATATAAAACCTTTATTCAAGGTGGAGTAATGAAAGTTTATAAAGAAATTTTACTAGTAATGAAAGCAAAGAAGGTTGGAAATCTTTTTCAGTTAGAAGGAAGAACAGAGTCAGATCATGTTTCGACAGTATCTGAAAACGACAGTAATTCTATTCGTCTATGGAATCAACGGTTGGGCCACATGAGCGAAAGAGGATTAAAGATTTTATCTGATCGTAAGTTACTTCCTAGTTTAAAATCTTCTAAGTTAGATTTCTGCAAACATTGTCTATATGGGAAACAAAGCAAGCAGAAGTTTAAAACTGGAAAACATATTAGTAAGGGAATCCTTGATTATATCCATTCTGATGTTTGGGGTCCATCTCCTACAACTTCATATGGAGGATCGTCATATTTTGTATCTTTTATTGATGATTTCTCTAGAAAGGTGTGGGTCTATATGTTAAAGAAGAAGTCTGATGTATTCACAGTTTTCAAACAGTTTAGAGCATTAGTTGAAAACATCACTGGAAGAACCATTAAATGTTTAAGAACTGACAATAGTGGTGAGTTTACTTCAAAGGAATTTGATAATTATTGCAAGGACGCTGGGATCGAAAGACATAAAACTACTGTATATACTCCTCAGCAAAATGGAGTTGCCGAACGCATGAACAGGACTCTCTTAGAGAGAGCAAGAAGTATGCTTAGTAACGCCAATTTGAAGAAGGAATTGTGGACAGAAGCGGTTTCTACGGCTTGCTATTTGAAAAATCGATCACCATCAACTGCAATAGGATGCAAAATTCCTCAAGAGGTGTGGAAAGGTCATCATTGTGATTATTCTAAACTGAAAGTTTTTGGTTGTGATGCATATGCTCTAGTTCCAAAACATCAGCGTTCTAAATTAGATCCTAAATCAAAAAGATATATCTTTGTTGGATATGGTGATGGGACTAAGGGATACAGGTTGTGGGATCCTACTACTCACAAGATCATCATTAACAGAGATGTTAAATTCAGTGAATCTTCACTTGAAAATCTAGATGTAGATGATAAATTGAAACAGGATAATGTACCTAAGATTCAACATATTCAGTTTAAAACCAGTTCAAATACTGATGATAGTACAGATCATGAACAAGTTTCAAATGTAGATCATGAACATGTTTCAGATGCAGATCATGAAGAAGTTCCTACAGATAATAATCAGCAAATTATGGAAGAACCAAAAACATCTTTAAGGAGGTCCACGAGAATTAGACGTCCTCCTAAAAGGTATGATGATTATGTTACTTCAGTTGCTTTAACCGCTAATGATGATGAACCTTTGTGCTATCAGGAAGCTGTAGAAGGTTCTAACAGTAATAAGTGGAAAGAAGCTATGAAGGACGAGATGAAGGCATTAGACAAGAATGCCACATGGGATCTGGTAGAACTTCCTAAAGAGAAAGGTTTGATGAGAAGGGGTGTTGATGATAAAGACAGGTACAAAGCAAGGCTGGTCGCGAAAGGTTTCTCTCAGAAAGCAGGAATTGACTTTCATGAGATATTTTCACCAGTTGTTAAAATTGTTTCAATTCGGATTGTGTTAGCATTAGTTGCTTTACTTGATTTAGAATTACAGCAACTAGATGTTAAAACTGCATTTTTACATGGAGATTTAGATGAGGAGATTTATATGGAACAACCGGAAGGGTTTGTTCAAAATCACAACAAGAAATTTGTCTGCAAGCTCAAGAAATCATTGTATGGTCTGAAGCAGTCGCCTCGACAATGGTACAAGAAATTTGATTCTTTCATGATGGGTCAAAATTATATAAGAAGTGAATATGATCATTGTGTTTACTTTAAGAAATTGAATAATGGCATGTTCATTATCTTAGTGTTATATGTTGACAATATGCTTTTAGCAAGAAAAAGCATAACAGAGATCAATAGGTTAAAGGCTCAGATGACTAAGACGTTTGATATGAAAGATCTAGGAGCAGCAAGATACATTTTGGGCATGGAGATTTTCAAAGACAGGAGCAATGGTAAGCTGTGGCTATCACAACAGAAGCATATTGAGAAAATACTCTTGAGGTTTGGTATGAACAATGTGAAGCCTGTTTCAGTCCCTTTTGCTTCCCATTTTAAGCTTTCTTCAAGTTTATGTCCTAACACAAATGAAGAAAAGGAATATATGTCTCAAATTCCATATGCCAATGTAGTAGGTTGTTTGATGTATGCGATGGTTTGTACTCGACTAGATATTTCACATGCAGATAGGGTTGTCAGCATGTATATGGCAAATCCAGGAAAAGAACACTGGTCAGCAGTGAAATGGGTGCTTCGGTATCTGAGAGGCACAAGTGATTGTTGTATCACTTATAACAGAAGTAGTGAATTTGTTTGCGGATATGTTGATTCTGATTTTGCAGGTGATTTGGATAAGAGAAGGTCAACTTCAGGATATGTCTTTACTCTTGCAGGTGGAGCTATAAGCTAGATGTCAAAGCTACAAAACATTGTTGCTTTATCCACTACAAAAGCAGAATACATAGCTGCTTCACATGCTTGCAAAGAAGCGGTTTGGTTGAAAGGTTTGTTTGGTGAGTTTGGTAGGTTGCAGGACAACATCAAGTTATTTTGTGATAGTCAAAGTGCAATTCACTTGGCTAAAAATCCAGCCTATCATAGTAAATCAAAGCATATACCTATCAAGTACCAGTTTGTAAGACAGGTTATCACTGAAAGGGGAGTCTCTCTTGAAAAAGTGCATACAAAGGAAAATTGTGCAGACATGTTCACGAAACCAGTTTTGTTAGAGAAGCTACGATGGTGTCTGCCTTCTCTTGGCTTGCAGAAAAGATAAAAATAATAATGGAACAGGGTATTAGGCTAATTGTTGTCAAGGTGGAGATTGTTGAGATTTATTTTAATTAAATTTGGAGAAAATCTCATGAATGTGACAACAATAGGATTTGTTGCTAAATTGACTCCATCTAATTCTGATGTGGAGTTATTGCATCCTATTTTGTTGTGAGTGAATTTATGATTCAGTTTCTACTCCCAGCTATAAAATGTAAGCTCATAGAGGCAAATGAGCATGAGGGATGTGAGGTGAGTGGAAGAGCAGATGAGAAACTCTGCTGTTGTAATTCTCCAGTTGATGAATGAGATTGCCGATGCCTCTGTTTGGTGGACGTAGGCCAGATTTGTTGGGTGAACCACGTTAAATCTCTGTCTCTTTATGTTTTTCTGCTATGTGTCTGTGTATTTATTTATGTTTCCGTTGTGTTTTGCTCAACACATAGGGCACAGATAATCCATCACTTTCATTCATGAATCATGTCTTTTATCATAAAATGATCCATCTGGTCTAGCTTCATGTTATGCTGTTGTTAATTTTGGGCAAGTAGGTCCAAACTCCATGTTGCACTGCTCATATGACGATGGTCATATTTTTGTTGGATTCCTCTTTCGGAGAGGTGCAAGATTGATCTAAAGATCATCTTGTTTGGATGAGCAGAACATTTATTTTGAATTTATTTTCCACGTGCAAGGTCGGCCAAATTTGTAATGTAGGCTCACATGCCTAATAGATGTGTCACACACTCTCACTGATGAATATAAATTGGAGAGACTTGGAGGTCATTTTCTCATCAACTCATCACACATTCTCTCATTGTGATCTGATTGGTTCGATAGCCTTTGGAGGCCTTTTTCCCCTCACACGTGTGGAGTTGAGTTGTTGTTTTATGCGGATCTGCTTAGGGCTTTTTGCTGCAACATTGACCGTGGTCAACCCTTGGTCGTTTGACCTCAAAACTCTGCCAAAAATCCGATTTTGAGAGGTCGTACTCCTGGGCACTGAAATCGGGGAAATCTGAGTTGTTTGATCAAATCCCTAATCTGCTACATTGACTTTTCTATTGTTGTCCTGTGTTGACTTGTGATGAAGATTGGCTGACCGAGAAAGACTTTGCTGGCTGAAGCATCTCGTTGACTGTCGTAACGAAACAATATCTCATATCTTTGTTGGACAAAAGGAATTGTATATCTGATCTATATTTGGCTTGTGTTCTATAGATCTATTATTGTGTTCTATCAGCATTTTACTTTGATGTTTATGTGATTGTTATTTTGTATCGGGCCTAAGAAAGATTGAAGTAAAATTGCATCAAGCATAAAACACCATGGTTATCTAAATTTAACATGGTTTCAGAGTTGAGGTGAAGACAAATTCCAAGCTGGTGTTAGAAGCAATCACTGAAGGAAGGAATCTTATCAAGGACAAATGGCCTCCTCAACCTACAAGGGTTTCAAGGTTGATGATAAATCGATTGATAAGCATGATTATCATGCATGGAAGATGTCCAAGGATTTGGTGCTAAAAGATCAAGATGTCATGGACTATGTGTAGGGGAAGATTCAAGAGCCTCCATCAAATGTACCTGCTTCCACAAAGACAAAGTATAGAAAGGGGGAAATGATAAATCAAAGCAAATATGATTATCCAGGATTCTATTCATAAGCGCTTGGTTGCTTACATTTCTGAGTTGAATACATCTAAAGAGATGTTTGATAAACTGGTGAGCATGTTCAGGGCTAGCAATGCTAAGAAAATCCTTTTCTTCAAGAATCAATTGAAGAATATCAAGAAGGGCAAGGATGAATCTATTCAATCCTATTTTATGAGGCTCATTGAAACCAGGAATAACCTCCTAGCTATTGGGGAAGCAATATCTGATCGAGAGATGGTTCTTATTGCACTTGGAGGTCTCCCCGTGATTGGTATGTATTCAATACCACTATTCTTAATAATAATGTGATTCCTGATTTTGATGAAATATTGACGAGATGCATCCTAGAAGAAACAAGAATGATGGAGTATGCCTCTAATGGAAATGGAAGTGACCCTACTACCTATGTTGCTCATGCAAAGAAGAAGAACCATGGTGGCCCGAGAAATCAAAACCATGGTAGGGCGGGGCCCAAAGGAAGGAAGGGAAGATGTTACACTTGTAACAAGACTGGTCACTATGCAAGGGAGTGCCCTAATAGAAGGGACTCTCCCAGGGAAGATGACAACAACAACTCAAGAGGGAATGGCAGGAACAACAAGTTCAAACGAAAAAGGAAGGCCCCCTCTGATCGTAGTGGAAATGGGCAACCTTTCAAGAGGTCAAGAAATTCCAGGTACGATGAGTCTAATGTTGTTGATAATAAGAGAAATGAATTTATTCTTGTATCTGCCCTCTCTGTTGCATCTCCACCCGACACCATGGATGTCTGGTTAATTGATAGTGGTACTTCAAGGCACCTCACTGGTTATAAAGAAGCCCTCTCTGATTTGGTTGAGAAGGATACTAACTAGAAATTATCCTTGGAGATAATGCCACCTATCCCGTGAAATGGACAGGGACTGTGACCCTCCGTCTATCTCAAGTTCAAGTCCTCCGATTACAAGATGTGTTGTACGTACCTGATTTGAAGAAGAACCTTGTGTCCATTTCAGCAATAGAAGACAAAGGGTTCAAGGTGGCATTCGTTGATGGAAAGGTACTTATCTGCAAGAACTTCAAGGAAGCTCTTTCTATTGGTTTTAGAGTTGATACACTCTACCAGGTTGGAGGAAGTCCATTGGGGGCTATGTCATGTGATACAACTCTTCAATCAGAGTTATGGCACTGGAGGTTTGCACACCTTCATTACAAAGCCCTTCCTGAAGCAAGGAAGGTGGTAACAGGGATGCCCAAACTTAGAGATGAACATGAAGGTATATGTCAGGGTTGTACCGAAGGGAAGCATACAAGGGGACCATTCCCTTCAAGTGTCACAAAGACAACTAATATCTTGCAATTGATACATTCTGATTTATCTGGTACGCTGCCTGTGACATCCTTGGGAGGATGTTCCTATTACATGACTTTTACAGATGACTTCTCCTACAAAAACTGGATATATTTTTGAAGAAGGACGAAGCATTCAAATGGTTCTGTACCTTCAAGGCCTTGGTGGAAAATCAAACCGAGAAGAAAATCAAAGTTTTGAGGACCGACAATGGGACCGAGTATGAGTCAAATGAGTTTAATGACTTTTGTAGAGAAGTTGGCATTAAGAGGGAGACCACAACTGCGTATACTCCTCAACAAAATGGTGTTGCTAAAAGAAAGAACAGGACCATTGTGGAAACTGTTTGCGCCATGCTATGTGACTAAGGTCTTCCAAAGTTTTTATGGGGAGAAGTTGCAAACACTGTTGTGTACGTTCAAAATAGATACCCGCATTCCACTTTGGACTCCAAAACTCCCGAAGAAGTCTTCTTTGGTAAGAAACCTGATGTTTCTCATTTAGAGTTTTTGGTTGTCCTGTTTACTTTCATGTGCCGAAAGAAAAGAGAAGCAAGATGGATGCTTCTGGAAAGAAGGGAATGTTTGTGGGCTATAGTGAAACTTCAAAGGCATATAGAATCTATGTGTCTGGTCAAAGAGAAGTGGAGATATGCCACGATGTCACCTTCGATGAAGATGATGCCCTCAAGAAAGTGAGAAATCTTCCTAGCTCCAAGGAAGACAAAGAAGACGAAGAAGAAGTAGGGAAGTAGGAAGAGTTGAAGGATGACCTAATGCCCGATGTTGAAGGAATATGGATCCCATTGATCCACCTCCTTCAAATAAGAGAAGACCCTCATGGCTCAGGGATACTCTCGCAGATGCCGAGAGACATGTTTCCCTAAGGGGGACACTCCGTGAAAGCAAGAAGCCAAAGAGATACCAAGGGTATCTAGAAGCCATGAGTACGATAGTACAATCTGAGCCAAGATCATTTGAAGAAGTCGTAAAGCATCAAGTTTGGAAGGATGCTATGCACGAAGAATATGAGTCCATTATGAAAAATGATGTCTGGGAAGTGGTCCCGAGACCGGAGGACAAATTTGTTGTCACCTCGAAATGGCTCTATAAGATCAAGCATGGATCTGATGGAAGTGCTAAAAAGTACAAGGAAAGATTTGTTGCGCAAGGCTTCTCTCAAAAAGAAGGCATAGGTTATGATGATATATTTGCACCTGTGGCTCGCTATACCACCATCTGATCTATTATTGCCCTTGGTAGCAAGGCAAGGATGGAGTCTGCATCAGATGGATGTGAAGACTGCTTTTCTGCATGGTTCTATAATGGAAGAGGTGTATGTGGAGCAACCTCTAGGGTTTGAAGTCCGAGATAGAGACACCTATTTATGCAGGTTGAAGAAAGCCCTTTATGGGTTGAAGCAAGCCCCTAGGGCTTAGTATGACAGGATAGATAGCTAATTGATGAAGTAAGGCTTCACTAGAAGTAATGTTGATCTGAACCTTTATTTTAAGGTTGATAGAGAAAGGCCTCTCATTCTGGTTCTCTATGTGGACGATCACTTCCTGACAGGTGCTGACTCTCTCATTCATCAGTTTAAGAGGGAGCTAGCTTCCGAGTTTGAGATGAAAAACCTAGGACTGATGCATTACTTCCTAGGCTTGGAGGTCTGGCAGAGGCCAGGCGAGATTTTCCTTTCTCAATGAAAATATGTTGTGAAGCTGCCAGAGAGATTTGGTATGGTGGACTGTAAGCCTATGTCGACACCTATGGAACTCAAATTCAATAAGTTGTGTGGAAACGTTGTTGGGCCCGTGCTAGCAAATCCTACCGAGTATCGACAACTCGTGGGGGCCCTGATGTTCTTAGTGAACTCCCGTCCGAACGTATGTTTTGCAGTGAACACTTCGAGTCAACATATGGTTGATCCTCATCACATTCACTGGATTGGTTCCAAGAATCTGTTGAGATATCTTCGGGGCACAATCAACCATGGGTTGAGAAACACTGCCGAGAGTTTGAGACTCCATGGATATACTGATGTCAATTGGGCTGGAAGTGTGGTGGATCGCAAGAGCACATCCGGATGCTGTTTCACCTTGGGTACTGCTTCGATATCATGGATGAGCAGGAAGCAGAAGTTGGTGGCTTTGAGCACCACTGAGGCCAAATACATTGTAGCGAGTATGGCCTGTTGTGAAGCTGTTTGGTTGTGAAAGCTCTTCAGTGATTTATTTGGGCATGTGTTAGATACCACCATTATCCTTTGTGATAACCAGAGCAGGATTCGTCTCTCTGAGAATCCCGTGTTCCACGATCGATCCAAGCATATTGATATCACGTACCACTTTATCTAGGATACGGTACAACGAGGCGTCGTAAGGCTCGATCATATAGGAACTGATAAGCAAGTCGCGGATATTCTCACGAAGCCCCTGGAGAAGGTCAGGTTCTTAACCTTTTGTGAGAAGCTTGGATTCGTGGAAAGACCCTATTGTGAGGGTCCTGCTTGAGTTGGACTATGAGCTCTGGGAGCTCTAGGGGGCTTGGGAATAGCTTCTTGGAGCTATAAGCACATACGGGGCTACGCTTGTCAAACCTTGTTGTGCTTCTGCCCCACCATTATGATATTGAGTTGGTTCACCTCTCTTTGATCTGTGCCCCGCACGCATCCTACCCATGGAGTTTCGAACTCATGGGAAGTACCTCTCATTTGGTCAATAAGGTGGGAAATGTGCATAGAGACCAATAGCAAGACCGATGGATGCAACGGAGATTTCCGTACTCTCTATGTCTAGGATGGCACGTGTCCAACACCTTGATCTGGGATCAAGTATGATGAGGTTCTTACCTCTAAACTGACTTTGGGTCAGTAAACTAACTTCGGGTTAGTATGAGACTCTTTTTGAGTCCAAGAGAGGTTTTTACCTCTAAGCTGACTTCGAGTCAGCTGAGTGTGATGTCTTTGTGACTCGCCTTTTGTTCTATCTATGAACGAGAGCCAGTAAAGCAAGTTCTGACAGGATGATGCACAATGTTTGTTGAAAGTACATGATGGTACTGATAGATGGCACTTGTGGATAGATGGAGTTCTCCCTAGTTGAGAGGGAGTGTTAATTTTGGGCAACTAGGTCCAAACTCCATGTTGCACTGCTCATATGACGATGGTCATATTTTTGTTGGATTCCTCTTTTGGAGAGGTGCAAGATTGATCTAAAGATCATCTTGTTTGGGTGAGCAGAACATTTATTTTGAATTTATTTTCCACATGTGCAAGGTCGGCCAGATTTGTAATGTAGGCTCACATGCCTAATAGATGTGTCACACACCCTCACTGATGGATATAAACTGGAGAGACTTGGAGGTCATTTTCTCATCAACTCATCACACATTCTCTCATTGTGATTTGATTGGTTCGATAGCCTTTGGAGGCCTTTTTCCCCTCACACGTGTGGAGTTGAGCTATTGTTTTATGTGGATCTATTTAGGGCTTTTTGTTGCAGCATTGACTAGCGTTGACCATGGTTAACCCTTGGTCGTTTGACCTCAAAACTCTGCCAAAAATCCGATTTTGAGAGGTCATACTGTTGGGCACTAAAATCGAGGAAATCTGAATTGTTTGACCGAAGCCCTAATCTGTTGCGTTGACTTTTCTGTTGTTGTCCTGCATTGACTTGTGATGAGTTGTCTTTGAGGGTTGTGGGTGTGACACATGGAAGATTGGCTGACCGAGAAAGACTTTGCTGGCCGAAGCATCCTGCTGACTGTCGTAACGCAACAATATCTCATATCTTTGCTGGACAAAAGGAATTGTAAATCTGATCTATACTTGGCTTGTCTTCTATTGATCTATTATTGCATTTTATCAGCCATTTACTTTCATGTTTATGTCATTGCTATTTTGTATCGGGCCTAAGAAAGATTGACGTAAAATTGCATCAAGCATAGAACACCATGGTTATCTAAATTTAACAGCTGCTTTCCTACGAACCATATTTCTTCCAAGGATCTTTCATCCTGCCATATGGTTGTCAACTTGTGGAAGACATATACTTCCCTTTGGCATCCCTGCATAAGCTCATCCGATATTATTTAATTATAAATATGAACTTTTAAATCAAAAATTACCTTAGTGATGATCTTTCACCATGACATCTTGTAGGCATCGACATCCTTCGTTACAGATTGACACATCTCCTAAAGATATGCATTGTCAATGGTCTCCATCTTTCGCAGACTTCTATCAGAGTCTACATATCTTCCCAGGAGATTTTCTAGTCAAGTCTTCTTGGCTTTCTTGGATGTTGACTTGCCTCTTACCATGGTTGTACTTCCCATGATCTCTTCCTTTCTTTCTCCACAAAATTTGATTTCATTCCAAGGAGCTTCCAATATGCAGTTCCTCCATTGTGTACAGCCACCTCATATTCCATATGAGGACATATTATGTTGATTTCATCTGGTGTGGATCATGCCTTTTGGAAACCTATGTGTCGGAGGAGATTCTATTTTCCTTTTATCATACTTCTAAAGATAGAAGTATGCTACCTGCAACCATATGACACAACTTCATAACATCCAGTGTAAGCATAAATATACATGTACCTCCTCATCTCTTTTCCTACAGCAGTTTTCCTTAGAATGAAAAGTTTCATTCTCTTGACCCGCTTCATCAATATGTCATCATATCCTAATCCCAAAATTCTACAAGTTAGAATTCTCGATGAAACCTTTTGCTTTCTTTCTAACTAGTGAATCCAAAGAGGATTCCATTAGAAAATGTCAGCACCTGTTTCCATCTAGATGACTGCCTTCCATAAATGTTGTTTTTAGTGAGGTTCCCAAGAGTAACTATTTCCATAGCATGGTTGTCACATCAATGCGCTACAGACATCCTCCTATGACGAGTGCTCCTCCTTCAATTCTTCCATCATGATGCCAATTCTAAAGTGATGTATCTATCTAATATACAATGCTTCCTAACATACTATTTTACAACCAACAGATACCTCTTAAAGAGGAAGATGATCTCAATCATAGTAAAGATCTTTCACTTCTTCTTTCTTAGGTTTAGTTGAATTTGGTTCTTCCATTTCTTCGACAACATGGGCTTCTTCCTTTTTCCTCTTGTCCTTATTAAATTTGGGACAATCCTTTTTTATAGTGCCCAATCATTACATTCATAACATCGAATCTTATCCATGTTGTTGAGATTTTGTGTATTGGGGTAGCATCACTTGTGCTCTAGGTCCCAAATTTTGTGGAGGGACTAGAGTACACTTGATCTACAAGACCCAGAAATGGTTTTGAGAAATTTCATTTGGTGTTCAAGTTATTCAAATAATTAATTATTTTTAACGGATTTCCTAAGTCTAACTTAGGAAAATAAAATAATTAAAGTGAATTAATTAACATGTGCTGAAATTGTCTTAAGTCACATGGATCAAGCAGTCTTTTAATCTCATTCGTTGATGGATGATTTAATCTCGGTCGTTGAAGGGTTCAACGAAAAAGTATACGAGAAAGGCTTGAGGGTTAGTTGGATATACACAGTTTTGGTAGAACTGAGGAATAGATCTGGAATTCTAGGGTGGGTTTGCTAAGAATTTCTGAAGGAATTTTCTGCAGTGAGGGGTAGTATTGGCCAAGGGAATTATCCGATTCCAGGGCCAAGAGGCAGCATGAGGCAGAGGAGCAGCAACAAGGACAACGCAGAGGGGCTTCAGAGCCACGCAGTCCAGCAGAGGCAGCTAGGGCCACACAGGGCTGACGCTGGCCTAGCAAAGGCAGCGTAGGGGCAACTTAGACCCTCCAGGGGTGACGCAGGCCCTCCTAGGGCCTGACACAAGCCTTCTAGGGCAACGCTGGGGCTTCAGAAGCAGTGCTAAGGGTTTCTAAGGTCAGATCCGGGCTGAGTCCTGTAAATCTCGTTTGAGGGTGTGGATCAGTCAGATATTTGGCACTAGAACTTCAGGTTCGCTGCAAATTTGTTTTCTTTTATTCTCTGTCGGGTTTTCTAGATTGGAACCCAGATTTGTTGTACTCAGAATACTTAATAATAAACCCTCATATCTGCTACACCGGTTTTCCCGCTTTGGGTTTTTCCGAGGACTTACGTCCAAAAATCCATGTGTCACTTTGTTGCATGAGTGTATTATTCAGTAAATGATCTGCATGTGTAGGTTGTAGTTGTGTTTATTTTCGATATTTTCTGAATCTAATTTCTGAAAATAACTTGTATTAATTAAATTAAGTAGGAGGAAATAAACCAATACACTACAGTAGAATTTTCACATGGTATCAGAGGGATAGCAGATCAAGCTGAATTTCTAGCAATCAGGTGAAGAAAAAAAATTCTGCAGGGTGGCAGAAGTAGCGGATCTGAAAAGGGCATCTTGACAGCAAGGGAAAGCAGATCGAGGAGACAGCGCTGAAACTGCAGAAGGCCATCTGGCTTACGCAGACCCTTCCCAAGGCAGCGTAAGGACTGCATCACCCAGTCTAGGGTTACACAATCCACTTCTGAGCAGCGCTGGGACTGCGCTAGGCCAGCCACGAAGATGCTATCCAGTCACTTCTCTTGTTGCAAAAGAATTTTGCCAAGATCCAAAAGCAATGCTTCAAATCTTCGGAAGTGTTGGTGGGGTAGAGATTCTGCAGGTGCAGAATTGTGCCTAGCTAAGGCAACAAAGGCGGGAGGAAGACAGTTACTCAGCAGATCTAAGCCAAACAGATCTGAGATTCGATCAGGAGGATCATAGAGTACTATCCGTTTGAGGTTTGGTGGAATATTTCCAGGAGGAAAGTCAGTTTTCAGCAGAAGCAGCTACTAGAGGGTTTTTAGTCACCGAGAAACCCAGATCTAGAGGGAGAAGTATTGTTTCTTTCAGATCTGAGCAAAGATGGGTCGATATGGACTAAGGGATCAAGATAGATTGGACGGCATGTCCAACTATGTTATCTGGAAGGCCAGAATCCTCTCAGTTCTGGATGAGTATGGTCTCAAAGAGCATGCAGAGAAGGTCCTTGTTGTACCAACCGATGCAAATCCACTCAATAAGGATGAAGAAAATCAAGCGCAGACGAAGGAGTTGATCATAGACGGAGTCAAGGATCACATGATTCCTCATATTGTTGGTAAGACTATAGCAAACGACATGTGGTCACCCTTGGAGACGATGTACCAAGGAGGCTTTGTGCAAAGAAGAATGCTTCTTGAGAATCAGATGTGGATGTTCCAAATGATGAAGGGTGAAGAGATAGATCCATTCCTCTTCACACTTCAAGCTATCCGAGACCAGCTGATTGGCATGGGTGCTAATCGAGATGAAGGGCTCCTAGTGAGGACGGCCCTAAATGTTGTCTCTGAAGAATGGAAAACGTTTGTCCACAGCATTCTGGGAAGGGAAACATTCCATCATGGGCAGATATGTGGGCTATTCTACACCAAGAGGAGATCAAGAGGATCACCAAGACGCAGTCTATCAGTGGAGGAATCGAATCAGCCAGAGTGAAGAAAGAAGAGGAGGAGGATGCAGCCCTTGCATCAAGGGAAAAGAAGCAAGGGAAGAAGAAGAAGGACCTCTCCAAGGTCCGGTGCTTTAACTGTGGTGGTCTTGGTCATTTCGCCAATAGTTGTCCTAAGAAGAAGGATAAAGGAGCTTCTGATTCCAAGGCTGCAGCAGCAAATGACAATGGCTCTGATGATGATGCAGCCATGAGGGTTCATGCACCTCGAGAGAAGAGGTGAGGTGACATGGTTTTGTAGAGAGCTACAGACTTTGTTGGGATCCTTGAGTCAGCCCTACTCTTGGATCACATACGAGCTACGAGAGCCTTAAGACGGTAGCAAGATGAGTCGAAGATGGTTGCAGATGGCCAAATTGAAGCAGAAGAGGGAGCTGCGGAGCTGAAGAGGGAGCAACGTGATGCAGACGCAGCAGCAGCATGGAGGCAACAGCACAGAGAGGTTGATGGGACTTCAGCATCGCAAAGAAGCTGGGCTCACACAGTACAGTGTTGCAGCATGATAGTGTCTCCAAGAAGACAGCGTAAATCAGCAACCAAGGAGCTTCAGTGATGGAGGGCAACTTGACTTGTCTGTCAAACAATTGGGCAGAGTTCTTTAGTTGCTTACTTCTCAGCAACTGAGTTGCAGTGGCAGTGCTATGGGCAGCATGATGCAGCAATTTGAGAGGGAGTTGCAGTACAGATGTGGCAGTGTCAGTGACAGTGGCATGGGCAGCAGTACAGAGAGCAACAGTGCAGTAGATGGAGGGCAGCAGGCCAAGCATCAACAACACAGATCTAGTACTCAAGATCTTGTAATGCATGGCGTGATGTATTGCTAGAGCACACTCCTGATGTTAAGAGTAAGTGTTGAGATTTTGTGTATTTGGGGTAGCATCAGTTGTGTTCTAGGTCCCAAATTTTCTGGAGGGACTAGAGTACACTTGATCTACAAGACCCAAAAATGGATTTGAGAAATTTCAGTTGGTGTTCAAGTTATTCAAATAATTAATTATTTTTAATGGATTTCCTAAGTCTAACTTAGGAAAATAAAATAATTAAAGTGAATTAATTAACACGTGCTGAAATTGTCTTAAGTCACATGGATGAAGCAGTCTTTTAATCTCAGTCGTTGATGGATGATTTAATCTCGATCGTTGAAGGGTTCAACGAAAAAGTATAAGAGAAAGGCTTGAGGGTCAGTTGGATACACACATTTTTGGTAGAACTGAAGAATAGATTTGGAATTCTAGGGCGGTTTTGCTAAGAATTTCCGAAGGAATTTCTTGCAGTGAAGGGTAGTATTGGCCAAGGGAATGATCTGATTCCAGGGCCAAGAGGCAGTAAGAGGCAGAGGAGCAGCAACAAGGATAGCACAGAGGGGCTTCAGAGCCACGCAGTCCAGCAGGGGCAGCGCAGAGGCAGCTAGGGCCACGCAGGGCTAACGCTGGCCTAGCAAAGGCAGCGCAGGGGTAGCGTAGCCCGTCCAGGGGTGACGCAGGCCCTCCTAGGGCCACGCAAAGGATGACGCGGGCCTTCTAGGGCAACGTTGTGGCTTCAAAAGCAGCGCTGAGGGTTTCTAAGGTCAGATCCGAGGTGAGTCCTGTAAATCCCATTTGAGGGTGTGGATCAATCAGATATTTGGCACTAGAACTTCAAGTTAGCTGCAAATTTGATTTCTTTTATTCTCTGTCGGGTTTTCCAGATTGGAACCCAAATTTGCTGTACTCAAAACTACTTAATAATAAACTCTCATATCTATTGCACCGGTTTTGCCACTTTGGGTTTTTCCGAGGACTTATGTCCAAAAATCCATGTGTCACTTTGTTGCATGAGTGTATTATTCAGTAAATGTTCTACATGTGTAGGTTGTAGTTGTGTTTATTTTCGATATTTTCTGAATCTAATTTCTGAAAATAACTTGTATTAATTAAATCAAGTAAGAGGAAATAAACCAATACACTACAGTATAATTTTCACACATGTTTCTTCTTTTCTTCTAAGGACCAAACTTACCAAATCTTCCCTTCCTTCTTGATATGGAAGCATAGGCTTGATTTTCTTCATTTGATCCTGTATCAATTTTAACTTTTAATCTAGTCTCTTCTATTTTACATAGAGACCATAGATCCTGGAATGGTGTTGCTTCTTTTTTCCCATAGATACTATAAGTGAAGTTTCCCCATCCCTTCGATAGAGCATTCAGCACCATTGTAGTCATTTTTCTATCAGACATTACTTCTCCCAATTCCTGCAATTGATCTCGTATTTCATAAATCTTCATAAAATATGAAGTGATTTCTTCCTCCCTTTACAGCTTCAATTTATATAGTTCTTGTCTTAAAGATATTAATTCCCCTATAGTACTGACCAAGAATAGCTCCACCAATTTGTCATATATTTCTTTTAAAGATTCTAGTTTTGATACATAGGGGATGAGAGAGTCCTTTATGGATTATATAAGAATCCTCTGGGCTCTTATGTCTCCCTTCATGTATTTGGCATGTGCTTGAGTATCTTCTTTTGAAGGTCTAGTTGTTGACCCTTTGATATAGTCCATGACTTCATTCTCAATAAGATTTAGATTTGTCCTTTTCTTCCATGCAAGAACGTTTGAAACCCCAACCAATTTGTTGCTTTCTTTGCAAAAAGACATTTTGACAGATTCAAATTAAGTCATAAATATACTTACTTGAATAGATGTTTTCTTCCTCCACTGGCTTCTTGTTAAAATTGGACAACTAGGTCCAAACTCCGGGTTGTGATGCTCAGATGACGATCCCAATATTTTTATTGGATTCCTCTTTCGGAGAGGTGTAAGATTGATCTAAATATCATCTCGATCGGATGAGCAGAACATGTACTTTGAATGTGCTGGGTCGGCCTGGAATAAAATATTGACTTTAATGTCTTAAAGGACGTGTCACACACCCCCAAAGATTCCTATATATTGGAGAGACTTGGAGTTCATTTGACACATCGATGTGGAGGAATTCTCTCTCTGAATAGCGTTGGAGCTGTGTATTCTCTGTTTGGATTGTTCTGGGGTTATGTGTGACATGCTTGGCTGAATGACCTATTGAAGACTTTGCTGGTAGAAGCATCCTGCTGATCGCCGTAACGTCACCATTTCCTATCTCTGTGTTGGCTTGTCTTCTATCGATCTATTAGTATGTTCTATCTTCTTCAGTATTGTGCCCTAATCTGAAATGGCATAGAACAAGTCCAGAAATTAACATGGTATCAGAGGAAGGTTGAAGACAATGCCCTAGTTTTGGATCAGCGTGAGCAAGTCTAATCAAGATAACGTGGAAGAAAGTCCACCTTAAGACAGCGTAAGGCCTAAATTCTGTAGGGCATGACGTCTAGAATAAAGGATTGCATGACGTCTAGAATAAAGGACTGCTTCAGGGGTAAATCAGATCCGAGATGGAGAAACTTAAACGCTGTAGACTAAAACTGGAGTGCGGAATCCTGCTGGGTGCAGGAAGTGGAGGCCGAAGTTGCTGTCTGAAGACCGAGATAGGGAAGATTTGTTTGAGGGTCTTTTTGAAGGTAGACCGTCCTCAATATAGGCTAACGCAAACTGTTTGAAGGGCTGAAAGAGAGCCGCTGTCATCACAAGAAAGAACAGTCCATGTTTAGGGTCCGAAACTGCCCTAAATTACAGCGTGGAGGGAGATCCCTTCTCTAAAGGACAGCCGCAGCCTTTAGGGGCAATTTTGGGCAGAGATAAGGACTGAAGAGCGGACTGTCATGGTGCCCTAGTTTCAAGCGGTGAAAGTAGTTTTCAAACAGTCGACCAGGTTACATGTTTTAATGAATGTTTGCACGTATTGGATCCTAGTTTAAAGGATCAGCCTTGATCGGATTGGGCAGCGTGTGGAAATCAAGGAGGAGGGGCAGATCTGAAGATTAGATGCCCTGCACTCGTGGGCAGTTTCCACAGTAAATATTGGTGGTCTGATTCCTATGCAGCGTGCATGGAAGTATCGTGGATGTGAGGAATAGCAGCGTATACTGCTATTGGTAAGCCGTTGTACTTGGAAGGCTACCTCAGTGAGGTCGTAACCTATCCTCTTGTTTGATGGGTCGAGAAATAGACACAAGGCCGAGGTTGATGAAGCAAGGCTGAGCATATTTTATGGGCATTTAAGGACCGTTCTCAGTTGGGTTTGTCTTCACATGCAGGCCGCATATGTTCTATGGAGATTACCGGACTAGGACCCATGTTTGGTGAAGTTTGTACAGCCTAAATATCAGTCCATCCTAAGCTGAAATCTCCGCAAGGTAGCATGAGCTCTTTTGGGGATAATTACATGATTGTTGCTGCTATATGCCGGATTGAAGTATGCCCTAACCAGAACTACAATCTTCTAAAAATTGAACTATTTTTGGTTCAAAATCATCAGCAAAGATCACCGCTTTAGAGGAGATTGAGTAGTAGTCGTTTTTCTATCGTTGTCCTATGGGTAAGGCAGCGTACATTCTCCGAAGGCTTCAGCAAGTTGCTGTGCTAGGCCGTAGGCCATAGCCAGCAACTTGAGGCGATTTCTGGGTTACTTTGAAGTAATTAAGGCAAGAAGAAGGGACAGCGTGGTGTTGAGGATGCCACAGGCCTGAAAATCTAAAAGACCTGTTTGGTAATATGTTCTTGCTGCAGATTGGAGCCGCTGTTATGGTGTTCGGTTCTTAGAGGCTGCGCCATAGCGGAAGAGAGAAGTCATGAAATTAGTACCTTATCTTAAGCACGAAGAGGCTGCTGAACTCCTTGCAAGTATCTCTCCTGTAAAGGAAATGTATTGGATGATATGCTACATGGTTTAAGAATTACTGCAACCCACTGTCATTTAAATGGGGCAACTGTTAAAGCATTTGTGGCTAAGCTATTGTGGGATTATTCATCTTGCAAGGTTGTTCACGTAGTTTTGGACAATGCCTTTACTTCAAGTTTGAAAACAGTGAAAGATTCAATGGAGGAGTACTCCAGTCCCAATCTGAGAGGTGACCATGATGAAATTGAAGCTATGCAGAAGATGAACCTTCATACAGCATGTATGCAAGGCTTTTGCTATGAAAGAATGATCGAATTAAGAGCTGCAGATAGCGCAGTGATCCATTTTCATTTACTGCTAATCTACTCGGAACCTTTAGAAATAATGCAGACTTGTTAAATCTTGTTTGAAGGCCGTATGCTAAGTGTTGTGGCAGGCCGCAAGCCATACCACAACAGCAAGCCGTGTGGTTATCACATGAGTTTTTGACTGTGTGATTTGAGGCAGCCACAGATTCAAGCCTAAGTTGGATGCAGACCAATCACATAATTCCCAGATCTGTGCACATGGCATAGACTGGATCTCAAGTGAAGACAAGGAAATTTTTTTTATGTACTTGACAGGGTCTTTAAGAGCAGTGAAGTGCCTTGTCCTAATTTTTCCTGTTGGATGGTTGGGGCTGTAACATTGATGAGCAGGGGTGCCACTATGTCTGTGCCGGATCTGCATGGACTGACATATAGAAGGGTATAAAGTCTGTATGATTGGTTCCTAAATCAGTGAAATTCATGGAAAAATCACAGAACTGAGATCTGCAATCTTGGCCAGATCAGTGATTCAGCAAGCAGTGATGAGTGTGATAGTTCAAAATCTGTGATTCTATGTCACTGTCATCATGACAGTGACATAGACAGACACCCATGTTGAAGCTGGAAGTTTTAAGGGTTGACTGCTGAAGTCCTTGGGGAAATTCTATGTAGTGGTCAAAAAAAATTTTACAGCCCTAGGAGTTGTCTGCTGAAATAACCAGAAATGGGCAGATCTGGAAGCAACTCAAGGTGCAATGCCTCAAGTGCAGGATGAACCAAGGTAGATTGGATCCCTTGTTTTTTTTTTTGTAAGCTGCAGTCTTAGAAGGCTGTTTGAAGGAGCTACTCACAGAATAATAGGTAGTGGCTGAAAGGACTTCTAACACAAGCTGAGGCTTGTTGATATGTTCCCCCTGTATGTCAGTGACATAGATAGACACCTATGTAGCAGCAGCATGTGACTGTATCAGTCCTACATTGGAGCGTTATGGTAAACTTAAAATGTGAAGTTTATGCAGCTTTTGGTCACATGGTTGGAATCTTGAATCATGATCAGCAAAGTTTGTTGGATGGCTTTGACTGTGGGAGATCCGGTCCCCATTCCAAAATGGTGTCTGGGGATGCCCTCATTTAAAAACAGATGTCTTCTCTCGAGAGAGAAGCTGACATTAAGAGGGAGATATATCTGTATATGCTCCTGAATGGATGTCTTTGTTCAACGAAAGAAGATCCTCATGGCTCAGGGTCATATGGCTTCAGAGGGGGAAATTCCGAAGGAAAACCAAGAAGCCATATTAATAATAGGATTTCTAGCAGCCATGAGTACTTTTGTACAATCTGACCTTGGATACCTTTGAGGAAGTCGTAAAGCATCAAGTCTGGAAGGATGTTATGCTGTGGTCCCAAGACCATAGGACAAAGCAGTTGTCACCTCGAAATGGCTCTACAAGATCAAGCATGGATCTGTTGGAAGTGCTGAAAATTTCAAGGCAAGATTCGTTGCCTGTAAGGAGGATATAGACTATGATGACATATTTGCACCTGTGGCTCGAGATACCACCATTCGATCTATTATAGCCCTTGCTGCTGCGCAAGGATAGAGTCTTCATCAGATGATGTGAAGACCGCATTTTTCTGCATGGTGTGATAAAGGAAGAGATATATGTGGAGCAACCTTTGGGGTTGGAAGTCCAGGATCGGGACACCCATGTCTGCAGGTTGAAGAAAGCCCTCTATGGGCTGAAACAAGCACCCTGAGATTGGTACAAGAGGATAGATAGATACTTGATGAAGCTGGGCTTCACTAGAAGTAATGCTGATCTGAACCCTTACTTCAAGGTTGTCAAGGGAAAACCTCTCCTTCTGGTGCTGTATGTGGATGACCTCTTCCTGATAGGTGCTGACCCTCTCATTCATCAATGCAAGAGGGAGCTCGATGCTGAGTTCGAGATGAAGGACCTAGGACTGATGTCTAGGCCTGAAGGTCTAGCAGAGACCTGGCAAGATTTTCCTTTCTCAAGGAAAATACATTATGAAGTTTCTGGTATGATGGACTGTAAGCCCATGGAACTCAACTTTAAGAAGTTGAGTAGCAGCATTGCTGGGCCCATCCTACTGAGTATCGTTAACTCATAGGGACCCTGATGTTCTTAATGAACACCTGTTCGGACATATGTTGTGTAGTGAACACTTTGAGTCAACACATGATTGATCATAACATTCACTGGGTTGGTGCCAAGAAAATCTTGAGATATCTCTGAGGCATGATAGACCATGGGCTGAGATACACTGCCGGGAGTATGACACTCCATGGATATACTGATACCGATTGGACTGGCAGTGTGGTGGATCGGAAGAGAACATCTGGATGTTACTTCACATCTAGATCTGCTTCGGGCAGGAATCTAAAGTCGGTAGCCTTGAGCACCGCTGAGGTCAAATACATTGTAACATGTATGGACTGTTGTGAAGTCACTTGGTTGTGAAAGCTCTTCTGTGAGTTGTTCAAGCATGTGCTAGATGCCACCGTTATCCTTTGTGATAACCAGAGGGGGATTCATTTGTCATAGAATCCCAGGTTCCACGATTGATCCAAGCATGTTGATGGCTGGTACCACTTTATCTGGGATATGGTACAGCGAGGCGTCGTAAGGCTCGATCATATAGGAACTGATGAGCAGGTCGCGGATATTCTCACAATGCCCTTGGGGAAGGTCATGTTCCTAACCTTCCGTGAGAATCTTGGAATCATGGAAACGACCCTATTCTGAGGGTCCTGTTGGACGATGAGCTCTGGGAGCTCAAAAGGGGGTTTTGGGGATAGCTTCTCGGAGCTATAAGCACTTATGGTGCTTCTGCCCCACCGTTGTGATTATTGAGTTGGTTCGCCTCTCATTTATCTGTGCCCCGTATGCATCCTACCCATTGAGTTAAGGGCTCATGGGAAGTACCTCTCATTTGGCAATTGAGATGGGAAAGGCTAGAGACTAGTAGCAAAGACTGATGGACGCATCAGAATTTGTTGTACTCTCTATCTAGGATGGCACGGTCCAACCACTTGATCTGGGATCAAGTTTAGTGAGGTCTGGGACCTCTGCCTGACTTCGGGTCAGATGAACCAACTTCGGGTTGGTTGGAGACTCTTCGTGAGTCTGATAGAGGTTTCAGACCTCTGGGCTGAATCTGTCAGCCGGGTATGATGTCTTTGTGACTGACCCACTTCTGTTCTGAAATAAAGAGGCCAGCAAAGCAAGTTACGGCGGGATGACGCACGATGTTTGGATTGCACTAGTGGACGGAGTTCTCCCTAGTTGAGAGGGAGTGTTAAAATTGGACAACTAGGTCCAAACTCCGGGTTTTGATGCTCAGATGACGATCCCAATATTTTTATTGGATTCCTCTTTCGGAGAGGTGTAAGATTGATCTAAAGATCATCTCGATCGGATGAGCAGAACATGTACTTTGAATGTGCTGGGTCGGCCTGGAATAAAATATTGACTTAAATGTCTTAAAGGACGTGTCACACACCCCCAAAGATTCCTATATATTGGAGAGACTTGGAGTTCATTTGACACACATCGATGTGGAGGAATTCTCTCTCTGGATAGCGTTGGAGCTGTGTATTCTCTGTTTGGATTGTTCTGGGGTTATGTGTGACACGCTTGGCTGAATGACCTATTGAAGACTTTGTTGGTAGAAGCATCCTGCTGATCGCCGTAACGTCACCATTTCCTATCTCTGTGTTGGCTTCTCTTCTATCGATCTATTAGTATGTTCTATCTTCTTCAGTATTGTGCCCTAATCTGAAATGGCATAGAACAAGTCCAGAAATTAACACTTCTTCCTCATTGATGATCTAGATAGTAGTATAAGCTCCCTCTTAGATTGACTTCCTCAAGAGTGATGTAAAGAGGTAGATCACCTTGGATTCTTGATGATGATGATGATCAAGTATGGCTTGATGATGGCTCCAACAATGTTGACTTGGATTCAATCACGAGATAGCTTTAGATTCTTGGAAGATAAAGATCACCTCCTTGATCTTTCTTTTCCTCTTGAAAGGACCTTGATGTATAAGTCCTTTGGTCTTCTTGAGATGGCTTGAGGGTATCACCAACACCTTGCAAACTGCTCCTTGAATGAGGGTTTTCTTCCTTGGATCTAGGGTTTTGACTTTTCAATGTAGATCCCTTCGCTTAATGCTTTCTTGAAAACTGACCTTTGATCTTCTTTCCGTAGCTTGATCTTTCTGTCTTCTTGCTAAACTGCCCTTTCTTGTCTTCAGTACCTTAGCTCTAATTCCATGTTGAGAAATAAGGGCTTTTATTAAAATTTATCTTTCATGATAATTACTTGTTATTTCGTTATGCTTCTTCCACTTAGATCTTATCTTCATTAGATAATTACGTTCTTCGTCAAGTCAATTATCAACTGCACAAGAGACACAAATATTTAGGCTTTCAGGCCAGGGCCAAAACCTCTCCCTCTTGGAGAGGAAACCCGATAATAATAATTCTTATAGATCTTCAATTGACGAGTACCACGACCAGGAAATAGACCCTTGACATCAGTATACCTCCAAGACCCTTGTCATTACTCTTCTAGGCTCCTTATGTTGATCTTTCTTTCTGCACTATATTACCCCAGCACTAGGGACACTCAGTCCCTAGTCTAGCAGCCCTAACTGATGTGCTTTATTTTGTTCCTGACCTTGGCCTTCAATAGACTTCTCCTCAGCCTTCTTCTTGCACCCAAAATACACAAGACCATGATCTCTTCTTTGGTGTAGTAACGCAGCATATGCTTCTGAGATATAGACCCAAGACCAAGGCTTATATATAGCCTCACCTTGCTACAACAATTACCCTTGAGATGAGCAAGGCATATGACAGACTCAAAACAGAGATGACTGTCCTCCTTTCTTCATTAAGTAGCCTTCTCCTTACGCACTGCAGTTCGGATCTCTATTACAGACTTAGACCGAGATGAATATACCCTTCCTCTTCGCTGAGATGTGTCCCTCCTCCTCACCAACTTCACACTCTGTCTCGCACTTCTTATTGCAGACCGTTTACTGAGATGAATAGACCCAAGACCGAGTTATGTGAGAGCCTTTCCCTTCGCTGTAATGTGATCCTCCTTCGCACTAGCCTCAGGCCTTATCTCGCACTTTAGTTGTAGATCTTGTCCAAACTGTTGGTGTAGTTATGAGGTCATAGTCCTCTTGTTTATAGAGGTTGTCTCCCATCTTGATCCAAGAAATTTTGCTAACACTTAAACAAAATACTCATCGCAAGACCTTTTACTGACGTGATTTGCATGCGGACATGAGAGACACATTCTTTTTTTTTAAATGATTTATCATCATATCAACGCTATTCGAAGAAAGCCAAACAACAAAGAAAAAAGCAAAACAAACAACCATGAATAATCATAACACCAATATGATAACGAAGTTCACCCTGGGGAAAAAGGGCTACATCTCCGGATTCGTTTGGAACTACGAATCACTTTATTAATTCTGAGCCATTCTCCTTCTTACAATGGGCTGAAACATCTCATAAATATGTGGATCATGCTCCTTAAAGAGTTGCCTTCTCACAAATGGTCCAAAGGCACTCACAAAGGAGACATTTCCTCAACACCAGAAGGGCTACATTTCCTCTCAGAACAAGGCTTCAAACTCTTACAAAGCTCCTCCAAAAACTCTCCAAAAGACTCCCCCCCAAAAAAGCTCACATCATGAGTTTATATAGTTTTTCCCCAACAAAAAGACATAACTCCTCCTCCATAATAATAGGATCTTAAGACATTTTAAAAAAAAATAAGCTCCATGATTCTAGGATCTAAAACTTACTCAAAGCAAAAAATGGTAAAATCCAAACTTCAAGCATCTCAACCATGCCAAGAAACCTCAACTTCTCATTGAAAAAAAGCAAATTAGTTGTGAGGTCAATTCTCACATAAAACTAATTTCTCAAATGGAAAATAAGTGAATATTTTGTGAGTCATTTTCCACTCACTTACAACATTATCCACTTCATAATTTTAAATGAAATAATGCATTAATCTTATTCCTGACTTTGTCACCTATCATAAAATGTCTTCATGGTGCACAAAGTAAACTTTTTCATCTGTGGAGTGTAACATCACTTCATATACATGACTCTAAATTATCTTTATGACAAGATGACAAATCCTAAAGGCATCAAGAAGAAGTCTTTGACCTATAATAAAAACTCCTTGCTCATGAAACCCATGAGGCAAGCATTACAAAATACATTTTATTATCTTTGTCTTCTTCATTACATAAATTCATAATTACAAGTCCTTATGAAGACCAAACCTAGTTACGCTTTTCAACAGGAGGAGACAATGGGAGCATCAGCGTCACACCATCTGCTATAGATATAGGAGAGTAGGGCTCCATACCCAACAATCATTATTTGACATTAGGTGCAGGGTCAGGGCCTTCTACTGCTAGGGGCAAGCTTGGCAAACAACATCATGTTTTCCCGTAAAAGGGGGAGAGGGCACTGATCTCAGATAGCTAGCTGCTAATTTTATTTGTTTTGCTACATATAAATCATAATGATGAGATACTTTTATATCTGTGATGTTATTTTGTATTGGTTCTCCATTACATCATATATATCAATGCTTTCTTCATATTTATGTGCCAATGTGTTTAATTCATGTTGTTATGCTTTATATATTTAAAAATCTGAATTTAAAAATAAAATTTAAAAAAAATGAATATATTATGCATTTTTTAAGTTTGCCGATATTTTGTCCATACCGATATTTTCAACACTAGTCTCACCAACTCATTCTCACAAGACAATGATCAAATTTATGCCTTCGTTCCTCCTTTTAAAGGCAATTCATAAGGCTAAAATTAACAAGTTATTTCTGGAAAGTTGAACTGGTGATTGAATCAGTTAAGTGAGTCTAATTGACTCATGTAACTCGATCTGCCCAAATTTAGACTTGGAACTCACGCATGTTGGCTTCCACAGTGAACTCGCACTAGAAAACACTAAATTGAGCCTTCCAATTCAGCCTATTAGTTAACTGCCTCGTAAATCATCCTAACTTTTAGGAACAAATCCTAAATTATAGAAATTTGTCCTAACTTATAGGGAACGAGTATGCTAAGAAGAAACTTGTTGAGGCTACTTGAATTGAGGCACAAATCAAAGAACCCTTTTTTCGCAATGATTTTCAACAATGGCTTGGAGGAGAGTTGACTAGGGTCTTAGTGGCAGTCTTGGTCTTGGTCTTGGGTATCTCACTTTGACCTGATTCTATAAGAAGAGGATTTCTTGGGTTTTCCCCCTTGTGGGGTTTTTCCCTGGCTTGGAGCCTAATTTCTTGTGTCCTTTGTCTCTTTGTGATCTTCATGTTTTGTACATTTTTGGTAATTGTTTGATGAAGGGAATATAAATTTAATAAGAAGCCAACAAATATTCAAGAGTAATTATCAAGTTAAGAGAAATCAACCCTAATATACTAGCATCTTGGTTTTTCAACAAACTAGATAAAAACTTGAAGAATGTTGGCTATGTTCTAGTCATGTTTTACAATCTCTAAGAGGAAAAGAGGAGTGAATTTGAGACAGAACTGCGTGAGCATTTTAGCTTGCTTGTTAAAATGCCTTTGTTGAAATCTGACAAGGATCCTTTGCCTAATTCAATTAAAGGTGTCTTGGATGAAGGATTGAGTTTATACAAGCTTCACACTAATAGGCATGGAAAGTTGGACAGTACTAAGGGTTCCTACGCAAAAGAGTGGTCTAGGTGGGAGCAATGACTCAAAGAAATCTTATTTTCAAAGGTTGATTATCTCACTGCAATTCAAGTTCCATTTGAACATGTTGTGAAGCATGTATTCGACGATCTGCGAGCTATTACAAAAGGAGACTACGAAGTGGTTGCAATAAAGAAATGCAAGCTTGGGACAACAGTTTTTTGCTGCCGTTTCTTTGGTTGTGGATGAAACCAAAGCATTGCTTGACAAGATATCTGATCTTGATCCGTGTGCTAAGATGTTTCTGGAGGAAAAGAATGTTAAGAGCACTCTTAATAGTGCCCATGTGACACTTGCTCACAAGAGTGGTGTCACTAGTGCCCATCTTCTCTGTGTGAGGTCTAATGGGTTTGTAAAATTTGTTTGTGAAGAGTGGCGTCTGAGTGCCCATTGGTTGTATTGCTAGTGTTAGAAGGGTTTTACCATGGTATTAATAAGCAAATATGTTGTTTTGAACAAAATTGTTTGCTATGATATTTTGTTTGTGATATTTTGGTTGGGTTAGTTATTTAGCATAGAAGGGATTTTCATGCAAAGTGTTTGATGAAATGTTTGCAAGAAAAAAATCAAGGAATCGCAACTTTAGTTGGTATATTTCAGTAAGGGTCATTACATTGTGGTGACTACCATATTGCCGGACCTTTTTGTAGAAAATGGCCAATATGTACATAACTGATTTTATTAATAGTAAAAGAAATCATTTTATTAAAAGAAATTGTTAATGCTTGTGAAAGTTGCTTTAACCTGATCCAGTTTTCTAAATCATGACAACATGTCAATTACATAAATTGCCTAGTTGATGCATAAAAGACAACATCATCGTTCTAGAAAAAGATATGTTGCTTTGAAATCATAAAACATAGCTAGCAATAAAGTCAGATATTTAAACCCTTTGATCTATGCACTACCAATTTAATTTAAAAGGAAACATCAATGCCAAAAACAACCAAGTTTCTAATCAAGAGTTTGAATACCACAATAATATAAATATAGCAATCTTATCAAGACTAGCTGGTTTGAACTGAACAAGCCAGTTCTAACCAATCTTTGCACTAACCTGATTCAAATCAGTTGTCTGAACTGGCTTTAAACAAATTTGTTTATGAACCGACCTTTTTAGGTTAGGTCAGAATCTGTCCAATTGGTCGGTTCAGGGACCCAAAAAAAGAGAAACAGCAGATTGAAAAAAAAAAGCTTCATCATGTAGTCATCAAACCTTACGTTGTCCATCATCCAATGGACAACCTTCGACATAACAATGTTGCCAAGTCAACCTCCTTTTCAACATTGCATAACTTTCAATGTTAATTGTCCCCAAGGGTTAGCTCAATCGGTTGAACCATCCATCAACCCAAGGCATGCAACCAATGGGAAGGTCATATGTCACAAGTTCAAATTCAGTTGAGTCCCTGCGCATTACCAGCCATTATTATGGCTAGCAATTGAGCCGCCCTCCATACAACTATTCCAAGGGAAGATGGGTGTGCCATAAGGTTTAGCTCAATCCATTGAACCATCCCCCTAAGGCATGCTGTCAATGGGAAGGCCATAATAGGTCACAAGTTCAAATATGCTCGAGTCCCTTAGGGTTACCAACCACTATTATGACTAGCAGTTGAGCCATCTTCCATCCAGATATTCCAAAGAAGAGGGGGAATCCTGCAAGGTTTTCCTTCAGAAAAAAACACTTTCAATATTAAATACAATTAAAAGTTAAAATGGGACCTGCATTTCAAAATTTTCGATGATGAAATCAAACCCATCAGACCTCACACAGAGAAGATGAAATTAGGGATGTATTTTAGCTTTCAGCACACTAACAGCTTTTTTAAGATTTCAACATATACAAACAGATCATTGTACCCCTTCCACCTGGACCCCTTCAACTAAGAATCATGGGATTCTGATGTTTAAACCTAGATAGGTAGGTTGCTCAATAGTGCAAACTGATTTTAAACTTCAAATGGCAGTAGTTGTTGAAGCCATTCACCAAGAGAAAGCAAATTTCAAATTCCACTAGACTAAACGGGTTAGTCTAATGAGCCAGACTTCAGATGATATATGTAGTTGTTGTAGAGGTAAATCCCCTCTGCGGACAGAGACGATCCCTACTAGCCCAGATCGGGTCTAGCAACAATCGTATCACGCTAAGGTGCAAGTTCCTAATTGCAGTAGACCAACTTGCGATGAAGGCCTACCTCAAGTCCAACGCTGTTGTTTGTAGAGAAGATGGCGTTCCCGTTTCCTCGTTCCGGCAGATCACAATCCTCTCGCTTGCTGCGATCGAACACCTGCACACACAAGAAACACGACAAACACAAGCGTAAAACCCGATATATATGCAATTATGTATCAGTCAGAGAAGACACAACTCATGATCATAATGAACAATACAAGTGGAACTATAACCAATAGTCGCTTATCATTAATCATACAAAGGAAAATACAACCTGGCTCTAACGCTGAACTTTCCTTCGGCGGGTCGTCAGCGAAATATGTCTCGGCAAAGCTTGTCGGGAATGGGGACAAGCCTCTCTCTTCGATCGTCAATCTCCTTGCTATTGATTTGACACTATGAGGACTATCAAGGCTCTTGCAGCATTCTTTAGGCTATGAAGGCTCTTGGAGACTCCACCATTCAGCCCCTTCATCAATGGAAGATGGCCATATTTATAGAGGAGAGGAGGAGGTTGGGATCCCTACAATAGTGGAAGGGAGGCCTTATCCCTTGGGAGGTTCCCCATAAGGTGGAAACAAGAGGTCAAAGGAGGAAGGCCGTGGTTATTCAGTCGAAACCACTCCTCATGACTCATCCATGAAGTTGTTGTAATCGAAACTTCGCCTCTTTTTTTAAAAAACTTTCCATAAGCAGATTGGCGCGGGTGCTTAACTGGGACAGAGCACCAATTTGCGTGGGCTCAGTGTTAATTTTCCTCATTGGCGCGAGTACATAACGGGCTACCAGCGCCAAGGCAAAAACAGGTGTTTTTAGGGATCTGCTCAGGAAATGATCAACAGAAGGAATGTTGTCCTCATGGCGAGGGATGCAATGATGGTATTTGCAAGGCATGACACTGATTATTGGTCACAGAAACGACCCTCCAATGGGCGAGATGGGGATTGCAAGGACGGTGACAAATTACTGTGTAACAGATGCCCCCTAAAGCATGAGGCCCGAGAGAGAGAGAGGGGTGAAATGCTTTACGAGAACGCGTCCAACTGAAAACATTGCCGTCGGAAAACCTGCGTAGACAAGTACAACTAATATCTCAAATACATGATATATACGTGGTATGGGCGCAGCGATCTGTAATAGAGTATACAAGAATCTAGATCCAAGGTATGGACGCAGCCATCCAGTACGGATCGATAAAGAGACTCAGGTATGGTCGCAGCCATCCAATCAGTGAGTCATGTAACCAATCATAATAATCCACAAAATCGCAGCCTGGATTCTAACAGACAAAATCCAGGGTCTTGCGCTCCCTCTCTACCCGAACAAAGTACAAGTTCAAGCATGCGAATAAGTGAGCTGAAGTCGAACATGCAAGAACATCCCCTGAGTACCAACCAATGATGAAAGTTGTTGACAGACGCGAGAGGTACCACCAATAATGACAATGGCCCTCAAGGTACTATAGGTACAATCTACGGCATGTGAATCAGTGAGCTGGCGTTGAACACCCGTAGAATCACTCAATCGGAGGCCAATGATGAAAACCTCACGTCGAACGCGAAGAACCTGCCATTAAGGCATGCAGGCTCCAAGGTACCAGAAGGGAGTCTCTAGATCAGCTTCCCGGATAATGAGCTGAAGTCGACAGGAAATGACCTTGATCGAAGGTGGGCCATAGTGTTTCCCACATCATCGACATGAGACAGAGGAACATAATGTCTTTGTGAATCAGGATCAGATGAGAATCAGAGGAAGGTTGAGACTTTTGCAGAGGTCAACTTCTCTTGAACATATGGCGGCACGACAGTGAGTTTGGCAGTATTTTACATCAAAAGATCAGAGGTCATGATGACGAAGCAAAGAGCAGATGAGAGGTCAAAAGGGATTACCCAAACCCACGGAGGCTAACAGACAATGAGGTGAGATGTCCCCAACCCGACACGAATGCAGACAAGTGCCATGTTCAAGAGCGACATACTGCCGACACGACAACGATTTTGGTTCCATTTTTCCCCACCATTTCTGGCGAGTACCTCTTTATTTTTACACAAGCTTGAAGAGGATACCATATGCTTGTAATATAAGTCCGTCCTTCAGACGAATCCATCCTAGTACATTTAACGAGCCCTAAGAAGGAGAAACTCGAATATCGTCATTACGACTGAATCCAATGTCATCAGGGTTTAACGAGTCTGACAAAGGAAGAACTTGGCGTCTTTTCATGTTTAGAGAGTTTGAAAAGACAGCAAAAAAGTAAACTCCAACGGTCCCTTTTCGTAAATAGTTCCTCAGACCCGAAAAGGTAGAAAACTATGTCTGAGAAAACCTCCTAGTCGTGATAGGCTAGGGTATTCCTTTTTCGTAAGTAATCTATCCCAGCCCGAAAAAGGGGTAAACGTATACTGGGTAGATGTCGTTTCGTGGCCACTTTAACGAGATCGAAACGACGAGGGACTCGACAATCTTTTCATGTTTAGAGAGTCAGAAAAGAGCTGAAATATGACTCCTCCTGGAGGAACGAGTGGTATAAAGGGTAGCAACTGGTTCCGGTGATGGTGGAACTGCTCTGAACAAATAAAGGTCAAGAGGCTGGCTAACAAGACCACTCATCGCAGCGGTTCCTCAGGAATGGGTGAAACAACCAAGTGAAGGCATATGATTGGCCAAGCAGATAGTGATGATGGAGTGAGAAAACCAAGGTTCATCTGGTAAAGACAGGCTGATAAGATGGCAATCACAAGAGGTAAAATGGGAAAGGTTTCATTTTTACACAAGCTTGAAATCAGGAAACTCTGCTTGAAGCTGGTTTCATTTTTACACAAGCTTGAAACGGAAATAAACTATGCTTGAAAAAGTAAGCATGCCCCCAGCATGGTGACTCAATTCAAGGTACATGCCCCCCAAGCTTCAGTCCATATGAAATTCAGATGGAGTGAAGGTTCAAGTTACGAGATCAAGAGAAAGACTCGACTGGGATTTTACGAGATCTAATCAAAGACTCGAATTGAACGAGAACGTGTTTCATTATTTTAACGAGGTTGACACATTAAAAGAACTATCCTCAAGACACCTTGTTTCATGGTTTAAGGAGCTTGGCACAAGACAAGGAACTCTGCTCCGACAACCTTGTTTCATTTTTTTAAGGAGCTTGACACAAGACAAGGAACTCTGCTCTGAGAACCTGGTTTCATTTTTTAAGGACCTTGACACAGGAAAACGAACTCTGCTCCGACTCATTTTTTAAGGAGCTTGACACAGGAAAAGAACCATGCTCCGACAGACCTCATCATAATGAATAAGAAGTCATCGCTTCCAAGAGTTCCACTCCCGATGGAAGGAAAACATCCTAGAAGTCAGGACCCAATGCCCTCAGCACCTGATGCACAACGGCACTATCACTGAGTACAGGCACAGGGTAGGTAGCCACATAGTTGACCTGCGGTGGGGCAGATACAACGGGTGGATAAAAACCAGGAAGGGATGATGGCGGGCCAGCTGCCATATCAAGACCAAAGAACGAAAGCTGATCAATGGTCACGATCCGACCTTCATGTGGCAAACAGACCACACGAAAAAGGGAGGAGACGAGCGCTCCCATGGCATAGGTGTAATCGCGCCCCAAGAGCAGAGTGAAATCCAAGGGGCCTGGAACAACCATCACGTCCATATGGATAGTTTTACCTCCCAAAGTAACAGGTAACCTTGGAAGGATCCCTAACGGTTGACTAGTTCTTCTGTTAAATGCCAACAGATTCTGCGTAACAGGCGCAAGCGGCGGCGAGCCAAAAGCTTGCCAAGTAGTTGAGGATAAAACACTAACAGACGCGCCTTCGTCTATAATGGTGTTGGGTACGACCAGACCAAAAGCCTGTACTGTGATCTCGAAAGGCACATAAGACGGAAGGCGGTATCCTGCAAATCGATTCCAATCAAAGGAAGCGACCAAACTACTCGGAGGAGTTACCATTGAATCGAGATGGTCTTCTCCTAGTGTTACGGAAGAAGAAGGAGCATCCTCCACGACCTCCATCTCGAAGGCGGGAGGAGTATCCTCTGGGACCTCCATCGTGGGAGGCGGAGGAGCAACTTCTTGAGGTATAGGGACAGGAGAATCCTTCTCCAAGTCCGAAGAATCTGAAGAAACAAGAAGAACCTGAGGGGTGTGCGATCCACTCTCAACGGAAAAGACCTGGTGCACCGTAGACGGGGCCAGTTCAACCGATCCCACGACCAATGGTTGGTCAGGGATGGATTCATGAATTTGAATTTCCGAGTGAGCGGGATTGACCAAGGATGATTCTTGACCAATCGTAGGATCAACTAGTGGAGGACTCAAAGAGAGCTGTTTGTAACCAGCCGGAAGGCACGGCGCAGAAACAGCCGAGTTGTCCAAAACTCACTTGGCTTCATCCATATACGGACAAAGGTGAATGGCATGGTGCCCCCCACACAACTTACAGGGATTGGTAATCTTACCCTGCTTCTTAGGAGCCTTACCAACACCAGCTGAAGACGTGCCCCCAACTTGACTCCCGGAAGCCAAAGGCAACGGCGGGCAACCGTTGGACCATGCTTCAAGCACCTTGGGAATGCCAGGGCAGTCTCGAAGAAGATGGTATTTTGTACACAACATGCAAGGGAACTTGACTTTCCGTGGAGGGTTGGGAGGTTTATCAATGGAAAGCTTCTTAGGCGCAATAGCCGCAGAGCTAGCCTCTCCTTTATCTAACTTCTTCTTCTTTGTCTTCTTCTTCTTCTTCTTAGCCACCTGGTTACTCGAATCGAGACTTTCACCAAGCGAAGTAGAAGAGGAGGACGCAGAAGCAGGCGAAGAAGGGGAGAGGTCCACCTTGGAATCAACATGATGTTGTTCAGGTGGAGGAACTGATTGACCAGTAGCCGGGACATTCGGGACCACAAAGGTTGAAAACAACCAAACATGCAACCCAACAGTTAACCCAGGAAGGGACAACATTGCCATGTAAGGAGCACCAACATTTCCAAAAGGAGGAAAAGGACAAGGATTCCCTTCGGAGGGGATTCCTTGGTTGGTGAACTCCGGAAAAGTTGTCATCGAAGACGACCCAAAACAACAACCTAAGGAAACTAACTTTAGCCAAGAATATTTCGTGGGCAGTTAATTTTTAAAACATTGAAACCAGACTCTGTTGTTTCATCTTTTAAGAGTCGAGAAACAAGCAAAAGGTGACTCTATCGCTTTCAGATTGGAAACAAGCGTGAAAGGACAAGCGCTTGATGATCTTTTCAAATTTAATGAGTCAAAATATCGAAATGACTACTCAGGAATTCTAGGCAAAGGGTGTACCAGATATCCGTGAATTGCAATATACACCTTGGTTTCAAAATGAAAGAGAAATCAACCAAGGACTTGACGTACGTGCAAGCAATCTCCCCGAATGCTGTGTCCGATGTATCATGGGTATAGGGCGGCAGACTCAGCTTCCTATGGATAAAGGATGGAAACCTAATGGGGTCTCCCTTTATATACGCGACGGCACGGCGAGCACAAGTCCGTACTAGTGCTGTCTAAAGCCAAGAGGCGAACGACAGCTACTAGGTTTAACGACGTCAGAACACGTCTCTAGCCTAGACCTCTAAATGTTTCGTTAATGTTTCAATGTTGCCTTAGGTTAATTCAATAAATTTTATGGTTGATCTTCAATTATGTCTCGGTTTCAAGGCCCTGGCGAGTGTCATCTGACAATCTCCTATACGCAGCTATATGAGAAAAGAAAACTTTTCGATTCGATGAATGCTATCTAGTTAAGGGAAGAGCTTCAAACAATGATGCGACATAAAACAACACTGCAAACGAAATCTTTTCCAAACTAGATGAATTTCACTATCCAAAAGTAATTTCAAACATTCAACGATGCAAATAATGCAATGTAATCTATGCAAAATCCTCTTTTTCGAAAACTATGCAATTGTAATCTATGCACAATTTCCTTTTTCTTTTCAAATTATAAGAATGCACTCAACGCATTTTTCAATGAAATGAGAATCTACTTAATGCATGCTTTTAATGAAAGATAATGCACTCAAAGCGATTTCTAGTTTTCAATCATTAAACAATGTAATCTAAGTTCAATGATGGATCTCAAAAAATACTTTTCAATGCAATGTGATCTAATGCATTTTAACGAAAAGCAAACTATGAGACGAAAACTAAAAGAACGCAAATCTTCTTAATGAAGGATGAAGGCAAAAGGGATGCAAACAAACACTAAGAATGCAGTCATTGTTTCAAAACACTTTGTAACGAAATTCCTCAAAAGGTGACAAGACATATGAGGTCAAACAAAAAGAGGACTTCCAAAGCAAGAGATCAAAACAAGGCATTCATTCCCTTTTACATCAAACAATCATGGAAATAAGACATTTCAAAAAATGAGCAATGTAATATATGCTCATACAGTGAAAAGACCGGAAGGGAAAGACACACTGGTGAAGGATTTAGGGAAAAAATCTCAATTTTCACACACCCTGAAATTGGCACGACTTTATCATTGACAACTAGCGCCAACTGGCGCGACTTGCTCACTTACAACTAGCGCCAACGGCCAATTGGCGCGGGTTGCTAACTGACAACAAACGCCAACACCTGAAAATGAAAAAACAAAGAATTTCTCCCAACCAAGACCAGACTCACCACTTCAAGCAGAATCTCCAAGACTCAAATGAACCATGTAATCTAGGTTCAAAGCGAGACAAAGCGGAATTCGAATGAAGAAGAAGCCAATCACTCAAATAACGCAATAAAACGATAGACAACCACCAAACGAATGCAGAAAAGCAATCATAAAGCTGACTGAACCGACAGAAACCAAAAACTCCCACGGGAGGCTCGACACACAATAGCACCTAGATACCCTAGGGCTAGAATGTAAAATCGATAGACATGGGCAAACAACCAAAGGATGAAGGTCACAGTCAGTCAAACAATGCTCCAGAACACTCAAGCAGTTGTAAAAATGAAACCAAACACACAGATCAAGCTCAAAAAGCTCAAAACAGAGCAAACCCTGGCACCTTACAGAATTGGCGCGACTGTCAGGCGAAATCTAGCGCCAGAACAGGATTGGCGCGGGTAATACATTGGCAACATGCGCCAATTGGCGCGACTGTCAGGCTATTAAGCGCGCCAGTCAAGTTTGCTATGCAAAAAATAAAAAAGAGCAATCCAAAATGCAGACCAGTGATGTTGAAGCTCAAACCAAAAGTCAAAGACACGGAAAGAGCCAGCCAAAAGAGTTGATCAAGTAATCCAAGTCAAGAATCGACCAAAAGACAAGACAATACTCCAAGTGTTCAGTTCATAAACTAGACCGGAGATTGACTGAAGCAGCATTCATCTACTTTCGTTAATGCAGAGCAAGAGCATTTCGAAGGCTATCTGGCTAACTTCAGGCTCCGTCTGTAGTTTATAAAGCAAACAACAAGCTAAGTCCCCAGCGGAGTCGCCAATTTGTTGTAGAGGTAAATCCCCTCTGCGGACAGAGGCGATCCCTACTAGCCCAGATCGGGTCTAGCAACAATCGTATCACGCTAAGGTGCAAGTTCCTAATTGCAATAGACCAACTTGCGATGAAGGCCTACCTCAAGTCCAACGTTGTTGTTTGTAGAGAAGATGGCGTTCCCGTTTCCTCGTTCCGGCAAATCACAATCCTCTCGCTTGCCGCGATCGAACACCTGCACACACAAGAAACACGACAAACACAAGCGTAAAACCCGATATATATGCAATTATGTATCAGTCAGAGAAGACACAACTCATGATCATAATGAACAATACGAGTGGAACTATAACCAATAGTCGCTTATCATTAATCATACAAAGGAAAATACAACCTAGCTCTGACGCTGAACTTTCCTTCGGCGGGTCGTCAGCGGAATACGTCTCGGCAAAGCTTGTCGGGAATGGGGACAAGCCTCTCTCTTCGATCGTCAATCTCCTTGCTATTGATTTGACACTATGAGGACTATCAAGGCTCTTGCAGCATTCATTAGGCTATGAAGGCTCTTGGAGACTCAACCATTCAGCCCCTTCATCAATGGAAGATGGCTATATTTATAGAGGAGAGGAGGAGGTTGGGATCCCTACAATAGTGGAAGGGAGGCCTTATCCCTTGGGAGGTTCCCCATAAGGTGGAAACAAGAGGCCAAAGGAGGAAAGTCGTGGTCATTCAGTCGAAACCACTCCTCATGACTCATCCACGAAGTTGTTGTAATCGAAACTTCGCCTCTTTTTTTAAAAAACTTTCCATAAGCAGATTGGCGCGGGTGCTTAACTGGGACAGAGCGCCAATTGGCGCGGGCTCAGTGTTAATTTTCCTCATTGGCGCGAGTACATAACGGGCTACCAGCGCCAAGGCAAAAACAGGTGTTTTTAGGGATCTGCTCGGGAAATGATCAACAGAAGGAATGTTGTCCTCATGGAAAGGGATGCAATGATGGTATTTGCAAGGCATGACACTGCTTATTGGTCACAGAAACGACCCTCCAATGGGCGAGATGGGGATTGCAGGGACGGTGACAAATTAATGTGTAACAGTAGCCATCTGATTGAAGTGTGAAGATTTTGTACTCTAGAGGCCATTTAGAGCCTCTAAATTTATGTAGGCTCTCTTAGAACTTTAATTCTATGTATCAAGGATCTTATATTTCGATGTATTTTTGTTATTTGCACCCTTACAGGCAATATAAATAAGAAAACTTTGTATATTTGGTGTCTAATTGTTTGAAATTTGGATTTCATTGATGTACATGAAATTTTATTTTTATAAAAAATGAATATTCTATCAGCATTTTATTCAACCAGTTCTTCATTCAGTTCAGGTCTGGTTAGTGATTTTTTAGGGTAACCAGTTCTGGTTCATAATTTTGGGGCAAACCAGTTCTGGTCCAATCCCAGATTTTATAAGTTTGAAATACAGTCACCCATTATATTAGAGGTATTGTTCGGTAAATCACCTTGCTTGATACATGTTATGCTGCCAATATCCATATATGAAAAAAGATTGAGCCACCAAATATCTAAAATAACACAAGAACTTCACTAGAGGCCCAATCAAATACGGAAATACGCTTCAAGTTGAATGCTTACCATTTGCCCAACTACAGCCGTGACAACAGTTGCTGGATCAAGGAAAGGGGCATCAGATGGAGCAACGGTACTCACACTTTCTACCACCTGTCACCGACTCATCACCATCAATAGGAAAAAAACACAAATTCTATCCCAAACTTAACAGCTTGCCTAAAGTTCTATCGTTTGCAATGGCATTGTTTCAATTGAAAAGGCATCAAATTTCCAAATAATGTCACTATCCTCGCCTACAGGATTTTCTTTAATACCCTTGTCTTTGGTGTACAGTGTCCATGCTACAATTGATGGACTTGTTCTCCCGGATATTGGCACTTCAGTTCTGTTGGTTGGACATAATCATGTCCACTATGTTTGATTGCACTATTCAACAATTCATACAATTCTTTCTATTTGAAGACAAAGCTGACAGTGAAAATAATAAACATACAAGATCTTCAGCAGAATCCTGTTCATTAGCAAGGTCCTGAAGGAACCATAATGCACTTTGGTTATCTGCAACATCATGCTTTAGGTCCAGTAGCTCAACAAAGAGGCTTTCGTCACGATTCGGATCCGCGAATACCTCCTTCACAAAACAAACAGAATTTTGTTATAGAGGAAGTTACGAGTGAGTAGTAATTCTGTGGTTCATACGGTGCTACTTTTCAAAGTAGATGCACCAATAGCATTAGCCCCTGCCACGCATATCGCATAGGCCCATGTACTTTGATATTGTGGAAATTTAACTACCTCTAACTTACAAAATGCCCAGCGGTCTCTAGAGCAAACCCACTTCATGCAAAAATTAAATTCTAACTAGTTTAAAATAGTGAATAGCCAATATCCAGCGCAAACCAACTTCATCAAATTGGACAAATAATTTATTTTGCACACGTTAACTATCATACAGGATCTCAAATTCATAAGCGGTAAACAGAAAATGGCACCTGGTGATCCGGAACCTCTCTTATGTTGCTCAGATCCTACATGACCAAACAAGAAGAAAATACTCTTTCAGTTATTTCCATTATCCCAATCGAATCGCGACAGTGTACTCGAAATTACTATTTGAAGACTCACACTTAGACTAAATTTACATTTTAAAGCCTGTCTGCGATTCGACAAAATATTCGTTTTTCATTGTCCAACTCAATTTCTCGGTTTCTTGGGTGGTTTCTCGGTCTTAAATCACCTGATGACCCATCTGCTTTAACAGTGATGATTCTCTGTACATTGCATACCTGAAAACGTTGGGGAAGTGTACAGGAAATGGCGCCTCCGAACAGAGGACGTTCCACGCATGGCTCTACGGGCACTGCAAAATCTGGCATGTTCGTAATCGTAATTGCGTGACTTTCTCCCCTTGCCAGTCCTTTATTTAAATCGCCTTCCACACAAACCTAATTTAGATGGCATTATGTACAAATATATTTAGAACATAAAAACAAACAGGTGCAAACATAAATATAAATGTGGAAACTAGATTCACTTGTATACTAATAAGGTGCGTAAAATCAAAGCTAGGTTTCATACCATCTTCCAATTCGATAATGGCTTCCATTCGTTTTTGGCACTTGTTATAATTGCCATTAATGAAAAGGATGAACTTTCCATTCTTTCCATTCACATTTGCATTCTTATGGTTCAGCTTTTATGAATTGTTAGCTCTAATCTATTTAGCTAAGAACAATTTGTTTTTGCATGGTATCAATGAGCTTAACTTTTTAAAGAGAGGATCCTTGCTACTGTCAATATGTTGCATAGTAGCTATTTGCTAGTGTTAGCCACATCCTCATCAGTTATTGATTATTGTTGCAATTCGTGCACATGGGAGGGCATTGTTACATTTGTGGAATCGTTAAATGATCACAGTTTTTTTGATTTGCAAATCGTGGACCAAGCCTTATGCTTTTTGCATATACGTAGAGAAATATAGAACAATTGGTTGATCAAGCAATCAGGGCTCATCCCAGACCCTCTATGCATAGCAGCATGTTATCGAGTTGTGGCTTCCATCATAAAGCTTTGAAGTCTTCAAATCTCAGGGCTTCATCACAACATTCCGAACTCGCCATTATGAAGAATAAGAAAGCATCACAATCAAGAAAGAATCCCATGTCAAAGTTGCTCAAACCCATGGTTTTCCCTTTCCTCTTGCTTAGATCTATGCATGTAATCCTCATAACTCTCATTTACATAATAAAGTTGGCTAAGATGGCAATGAAACACGTTTGAATATCATCCTCAGTGGGGATTGAGTTGTTTCTCGTAGCTCCTCGACGTTGTTAATCTTGGATATCATGTTTGTGATAGGTTGCTCATGGTTCTGCCACACTCAGGTCACCTACTTCGATGACTCCTCAACAGGAAACCTAGCCTACAAGTATTTAAAGAAGTTCATGGATGTGCATAAGACCATGTATACCATTGGTTCCCTAAGCTTCAAAGATTTCCACAGTTGGCAGCTTTGGGTTGCCTTCATCACATTTCAAGTAGTACTCACATGTAGGTCCTACGTATAGTGCAGATCTTGTAGGGTACAAACACTAACTTCTTGTTGCAAAGTTGTAGACCTACAAAACAATCAGGAAACCAAGAGTAGATCAAATAATTCTAATCCAGGTGGATATTGGTGCCTATTCCACTTGGACCCCCACCATTGTTTCTTTCAATTTTTCAGTTTCCTTAATTGTAGATGTTGACCGGATAAATCAATCTTGCGAACAAAATCGATCTCCCTAGTACCAAAAGGTAATCTAGCAACAAACAGCCAAACGAACCTATCTTTCTCTGGACATATGCGATTTACAAAAGAATACCATAAAGGTGTTAAGGTCTTACCGTAGATCTAATGCTTGTTTGAAGTAGTTGTCCTTTGGTCACTTGAAGGAATTATCTTTAAAGACCTACAGTCACAAACAAGCAAACATTAAATAGCACTTGCATAGTAAATATTATAAATCATGCCTATCATAGTGATCAAGGAATCCATGAAATAAACAGTTAATTAACAACTTATTGAGAAAAATGAATTCATTTATATTAACTTTGAATGAAAGAAAACCTTACAACCTTAGCCTTGATGTTGAACAGGCCTTTCCGGGGTCCGAAGTAGGAATCTCCTCTACTTTGACAAGCCTTGCACTCTTCCAACCGAGACAAATAGAGGTATGTGATCTTTCCTCACAAAATCTCAGTTAAATGAGTATGAATCCCAACAGCACTTTACCTCAAACAATTCTAAAGCTTGAACTCCCTTTGAGGCTGCCCAAGGCCTCTTTTTATAGTGCAAAGGAGGAGGTTACAGTTCCAATTATGAAGGGATAAATTCCTCCTTCAAAGGGATAAGCTCCTCACATCAAGGGGTTAGCTCCTTAAGGCAAGGGATACATGAACCTCAAAAGAGTGGTTCTGCCACTGCAAGATTCCTTCTAGAGGCTTCTAAAAATTATTGAAAGTGAGCTTTTTGAGTTTACTTGCGCCTTTTTAATCTTTTACAGGGGTCCGCACCCTTAACATAGAGAAAGTGCATTCAGGTATGCAGGAGTCATGAACATTAGGTGCGGGACCGCAGGTAAGATAAAGAGAAAGTGTGATACCAGAGTTTTAGAGACTTTTGAGAGCTTTTCTCTTATTTTTAAGGCTTGACATGAGGAACTGATGTTTTAGACTTGCAAAGGAGGAAAGTATAAGTGATAATGAGCTCATACAGCTCGCAGAATGTCAAGATGACAATTTTCAGTGCAACAGATTGCCCCCTAAAGTGTGAAGTCTGTAATAGATGAAGATAGAGTCTGTCATATATGAAGAGTGAAGTACTTTATCATTTCAAGGATCATCCTGTGGACACCCCAGTCGGAACCTATAAAAACATTCAATGCAAAATATATATATGTAGACATATCATCGCTGAGGTAGGCATTCCCATACTCAGATCAAAACTAACTAGAAAACTGATTTAAACTATTTTGATACAAGAATGATTTTTAATACATCAACAATATAGACATGTGTAGACACAGTATGGACACAGCCATCTGTTTATGAATAGTCCACTGTATAAATGAATAACAAAATTCCTCGCAGCCTGGATGGTAGAAACTAGATCCAGGGTCTTGATTTCCGTTTGCCGAACTAGTACGATTCTATCCATGTCAATGAATGTGTCGAAGTCGAATATGGTAGAAACCACTTGATTACTAGTCAATAATGTAAACTGTTAACAAGTGTGAGAGTAACCACCAGTAATGTCAATTGCCCTCAAATTACTCAGTACAATCCATGAAATGTGAATGAATGAGTTGAAGTAGAACATGTCACGGTATCATTCGATCGAAGGTCAATGATGCAACTTATCGTCGAAGGCGAGAAACCTGCCATTGAGGCATGCAAATTTCAAGGTACTGACGATTTCTAGATCAACTTCCTAGATAATGAGCTGTCGTCGATAGGAAGTGATCCGTCATAGGCAAGCCCACAACACGAAATCATAGATCAAGTTTTGAAGAAATATATTGGCAAGGACTGACTAAGGGATGGTCAAAACGAAAGACAAATATTTTGCAGATGAATGGTTTGTTTGAACTATCTTCTTGAACACATAACGACATTGCAGATGGCTTGGTGACAATTGACCCAAAGCTAATACCCATAAACTGGCTGAAGACTTTCAATATGGTTTGATTAACTGTTAGGCAAATGATTTTCCCAACCCAGGTGAACAAAAGTGCCGTGTTCAAGAGTGGTTAACGACTTTCTGAATAGTCAAAATATAACAAACAGGTTCGTTTTTCTCTCTTTTCCCCCACCATTTCTGGCAAGTACCTCTTTATTTTTGACAAGCTTGAGGAGGATAACATTTGCTTGTTTATAAGCTCATCCTTCGGATGAGTCCAACTTAGTTTAAGATTCGAACCCTAAGGAGTGGTTCGTTCCTGTTGAAAATTAAACAGGTCCTTTACTGTTAAATTTTAACGAGTCCAGTATAGGAGAAACTCGGTGTTTTTCAATTTTAGGGAGTCAGAAGAAAAAACTTAAGAAAACTCCATGGGTATACTTTTTCGTAAATTTAGTCTCTCGAGCCCGAAAAAGGATAAAATAATGTGGGAGAGAACTCTATTGACCATAATTAGTCAACGTATACCTTTTTCGTAAATAGTCCATTTCAGTCCGTAAAAGGGGTAAACTTATACTGAAAGGACGATCATTCATTTATTTTAACGAGTTTGAATAATCAAGTGCTCGGCAATATTTTCAATTTTCGAGAGTCTGAAAAGGGCTTAAAAGAGGAATCCAATGTTTCGCTTTTTCGTAAATTTTTGAAAGAGTCCGAAAAAGTGATAAAAGTATGCTCTTTGTTGAAAAATGATCAATTTTCCTGAAAAATCCAATTTTCTGCACAAAAACTCGAAATATTACACATACCTGTTTAAGATAAATAAAAATGTTTTCAAAAATTACCTTTTTAAAGTGAAAAATAAACAAATTAAAAATTCATTTATTCGAAAAAACTTATAAAAAGGGCTTTTCTAACTTCATTTTTACCATTTGAGTTTAGAGTGAAAAGTGAGAGCTTTTGGGTAAAAAAGTTCCTGCGAAGATTCTAGAAAATCCGTCCAGCAAAATCGAGAACCGTCAGCTCCAGGTAGTCCACGTCCTCCTTATCTTGCATTTCATCCATTTACATTTCATTTTTAGGCTTTAAATTTCATTTTTTAAGGAAAAATAGGTTGAAAAAATCGCTTGCGGGGGTCCGCAAGTGCAACACACGAGCCCTGCGGACCCCGACTTTTTTCTACATAGAAAAAAGTCCTGGGTCCACACCTGTTTCACAGCACCCATGCATACCTATGCACTGTGTATGAAAATAGGGTGCGGATCCCGCGCAATGAAATTTCAAACTTAAATTTCTCAATTTCCGCCCAAAAATTTTCAAATAAGATTGTTCTAATATGTATTTTTATGCATTGTAGGGCATTCAAAATTCATATTTGGAGAGAATGCGAGCATGAAGACGTAGATGACGCCGCAATGAATCATTTGCCTACAATGCAGGCATTGAGAGCATGTGGTTTATACAAATTCTGGGCCATTCAGGGCATGAGGGCACAGGTAGACCTCCTGACGTGGCTAGTGAACAGATGGAATGTACAGGACTAGTGCTTTGTTATTGGCGGCCACCGGCTCGAAATTGAGCTAGAGTATATATATTTTTTAACGTCTTGTCAAGAGGGCGGAGCAGTATCTTTGTTTGGGACTAGGCCGAGTGGCCAGTATGCAACAAGATGATGAGCTTAGTGGAAAGGAATCGCCTTCACTAAGTGGGCCCGCAGGCTATTTTTGGCGCAAAGTCTATTTTTAGACTATGTCTATTTTTATACATATGGATCATGTTCTATGAGTTGCAGGATGCTATTTGTGGATGGTTGGTCAAGTCGGAAAAAATAGATGGACTTCTATTTTTAGACATATTGGGCGGAATCTATTTTTAGATTGCCAGTCTAAAAATAGATATGTCGAATATTATTAGCGCTTAATAATATTTGGACTCTAAACATTATCTTATTCTCTTGGAGCACTTCAGTTAAGTGCACAGATGTGGCACAGGAGCTGACAGAAGGAATTACGCTATTCCTAGGGGTTATGTGGAGCTATTGCATGGATACCTCAGTTAGAACTCATCTGACAGAGTTTGGTGGAGTTGATTGAGGAAGTTAGTGGAGTTGTATTTAGTTTAACTAATCTAAACATAGTTGAGCTATTTGTATTCAGTTTAACTAATTGATACAATTAGTGAGAGTGGTGTGAATTAATTATTCATTAATTCACTAATTATAAACTCATTAATCAACTAAAGAATGCATCAGTTAACTTCAGTGCATGGACAGTTTCAGTGGAGACCAGTGCAGAAATAGGTGAAAGAGCATTTGTGACTATCGGTGTGACCATGGGGGTGCATGAGTTCGCACCACACATTGATGGAGAGCCAATCTTGAATGAGATTGTGCGGTGCATGAGCATCAGTGACGGGCTGGGTCAGAGCCATTATTCATCTTGATTCTTGCTTGTTAACGGAGTGGGCGATTGAATATGTGTTTTGTTAGATCTGAGCTTGTGTAGTGTGTAACAATTGGAGATTGTACTGAGAGCTTGTGAGGAGTTTGTAAAATGATTGTTACATGATCTCTATCATTATAATATATAGATAGTTGGGGGTTTTCCCATAAATACTGTGTTTATATGTGTGATTGTTTATGGTTTTAATGTGCGCATGCGATTGTTTATATTTCCTCAATTAATGATCAATAGTAGAAGAGTTTATGTATTATGCATGAAGCTCAAATAGTGTGTGATCAGGATAATCTCAGTGAATAATTTAACAGTTATTCAAATTTCTACATGGTATCAGAGGGATATTGATCATTGGAGCAATTGCAATACATTGAAGCGGTTGAGTTTTGTGCTGGTGGAATTCGAATTTGCAGCAGTGTTTTCTTGGTGTCGAAGTTGAGATGTCTCTCAACGGATTGCGATTGGAGTATGCCCTTGAGGGCAGCTCGAATTATATTGCATGGAAGGACAGGATGGAGGTGGTGCTAGATGACAATGGGTTGAAGGAGTTCATAGATGCAGAAATTCCAAAGCCTACTTCTACTGATGTTGCTATACTTGACGCATGGCAAAAGAAGACAGCAAAGTGTTGAAGGATTTTGTTGGAAGGTGTGAAGGATCACATAGTATCCAGCCTTCATGGTAAGGCTTCTCCATTCTTGATGTGGAAAGCTTTGACAGATTTATTCCAAAGCAAGAGCGACGAAGAGTTGGCGCTCAAGGACAAACTCGGGAACATAAAGATGGAGAAAGGCGACACGTTTTAGAAATAATTAGGCGACGTTATGCCCAAGTACCTCACGAAGTTCATCCGTGAGCACTTCTTGGATCAAGTGTGGGGGTGAGGCGGTGATGATGAGGATTGGTGAGCTTGGCTCTCCTTGGGCTTCCGAAGAGTTGGCATTCCTATCAGGACTCTGTCAATGGTCGGGAGAAATTGCCAGGATGGGAGCGACTTTGGTCGGATCTTGTGCAAGAGGAGATAAGGCGGAGTACTAGGGACGGATCTTCATCAAGGAACTCTGATGAAGAGAATTGCGCTTTGGCTGCCAAAGCAAAGAAGGGGAAGAGCAAGAAAGCTTCTCAATCCGGTGCGAAAGGCAAGAAGCAGGATATGTCCAAGGTGAAGTGCTTTCACTATCACCAACACGGACATTATGCCACAAATTGTCCACAGAAGAAGAAAAATAAGCAGGCTGCTGGATCTGCAGCTGGAGAGGCCTTAGCCTCGCAGTTTGAGCTGGATTTTTCACTGATCGCATGCTTGGTCTCAAGTGTGATGGGTTCAGTGTGGTTTCCGGACAATGGTGCGTCTTTTCACATGACAGGAGATCGAGATTTTTTTACTGATCTGGATGAGAAAGATCTTGGAGTGCACATCGAGATGGGCGATGATGGTAGATACAGTGTGACCGATATTGGTACCATTTCCTTTGAGAGAGAGTCTGGTAAACCCTTCGTATTGAAGGAAGTGATGCATGTTCCAGGATTGAAGAAGAATCTTATCTCTGTGGCGATGTTAGAAGACAAGGGATATGATGTTGTCTTTATCGAGGGAAAGGCTTTCCTATGCAGTAAGGCAACTCGTGAGACTCGGAGGATAGGGGTTCGAGTTAATAACCTTTATCAATTGCAGTTAGATGGCTGCGCAACAATGGCAGGCAAGGCAGAAGGAGTGGTGAGCCGGGATGATGGCGAGTTGTGGCACCGGAGATTGGGCCACCTTCACCATGGAGCTTTGAAGATACTGGAGTAGATTTCTACTGGGCTTCCTAAGGGTACTCTTGCGCAGTCAGATCAGTGCAAGGGATGTACCTTAGGAAAATTTGTGAAAGCCACCTTTCACGAGAAGGATAGTCGCGCCACGACGATCCTTGAGAGAATTCACACAGATGTGTGTGGACCTTTCTCAGTAGCTTCGACAACAAAGCACAGGTACTATGTGATATTTGTTGATGATTTTTCTCATAAGTGCTGGATCTTCTTCATGCAGAAGAAGAGCAAGACATACTCAAAGTTCTGTGAGTTCAAGGCACTGGTTGAGAAAGAATCGGGGAAGCAGGTGAAGGCTCTTAGGAGCGACAATGGTGGTGAATTCATCTCTGGCGAATTCAAGGTTTTTTGCAGCGCAGAAGGAATTCGAAGAGAGCTCATAACACCTCATAACCCACAACATAATGGGGTTGCTGAGCAGAAGAACAGAACGATCGTGGGTGCTGCATGGGCGATGTTGCATGATCAGGGCCTTCCCATACACTTGTGGGCTGAGGCATGCAATACTGCAGTATAGGTGTAGAACCGTTGTCCTCACAAGATACTTGGCTTGAGTACACCCGAGGAGGTGTTTTCTGGTAAGAAGCCCGATATTTCCCATTTGAGAATTTTTGGTTCACTTGTTTACATTCATGTGACGAAGGATGCCAGGAAGAAGCTGGAGCCGACCGCAGAGGTTGGGATATTTGTGGGGTACACTGATACGCCCCACAACTATTGTGTGTATATTCTAGACAGTCGCAAGACTGTTGTGCGACGGGATATCAAATTTTAGGAGGAGAAAGCCATGAAGTGTTTGCTTGAGAGAGAGCCACACTTGCATGCAGAGTAGGAGCTATTAGTTCCTAAGGATGAGTCTCAGGATGTGGATCAGCCACAAGATGAGGTTCATGGAGTGGAAGAGACCACTCATGCAGCGCCAACCATCAGAGGGCGGAAGCGCACTACAGAAGCTGAGCAACTGGCTTAAGATGCAGAGAAGGTTGTAGGAGCACCTACAGCACAGCGCAAACAGAGACAATCACCTGATCGGTACACTGGATACATGGCTCTTGTGAGCAAGTGTATCGTGACAGAGCCATCCTCTTTTGAGGAAGCTGTCGAGGATCCCGCATGGGTAGATGCCATGGTGGAAGAGTATGATTTGATTGTCAGAAACAGTGCATGGGATATTGTCCCAAGGCCCGAGGGGAAATCAGTGGTGGGTTCGAGATGGATCTACAAAGTGAAGCAGGCAGCTGACGGGAGTGTGGAGAAGTACAAGGCAAGATTTGTTGCCCAAGGCTTTTCACAGATAGAGGGGATCGATTATGAGGAGACCTTTGCACCTGTCGCAAGGTATTCTTCCATACGAATGATTCTTGCTCTCTCAGCTCAGATGGGGTGGCACATTCATCAGATGGATGTGAAGACTACGTTCCTCAACGGTGTCATTGAGGAGGAGGTGTACATAGAGCAGCCCGAAGGTTTCGATATCATCAGCAGCGAGTCGCATGTGTGCAGGCTCAAGAGAGCGATGTATGGGTTGAAACAAGCACCTCGTGCTTGGTACACACGGATAGACAGTTATTTCACTGGACTTGGATTCTCCAAGAGTGAGGCGGATCCTAACCTATACCAGATTGTGGTGGAGGGTAAGTTGCTGATCATTGTACTTTATGTAGATGATTTGATTTTTATAGGTGATGAGCTGTTGATACTCTCATGCAAGGAAGATCTTGCAAAAGAGTTTGAGATGAAGGACTTGGGCCTCCTTCATTATTTCCTGGGATTGGAAATTTGGCAGCACAGTGATGGACTCTTTGTTTCTCAGGGTAAGTATGCCCGGGAGATACTCGAGAAGCTCAACATGCATGGATGCAAGCCTGTTGATACTCCTCTTCCTGGTGTATGGAGGAAGGAGGATGCTACTTCGGCAGAGGTAGTGGATGCCACTGTTTATCGACAGTTGGTGGGGTCGCTTATGTATCTGGTCAATACACGACCCAACATATGCTATGTTGTTAACCAGCTTTCACAAGCTATGGTTAAGCCAACCAATCTCTACTGGAAGGCAGGCAAGCATGTATTGAGATATATCGGAGACACATCGGGATATGGATTGTGGTACAAACAGTCGGATGAGGTGAAGCTATGTGGCTTCACGGATGCACATTGGGCAGGGAGCCCAACGGACAGAAAGAACACATCTGGAGGGATTTCCAGTATCGGGTTGATAGCAGTTTCTTGGTACAACAGGAAGCAGAGATCCGTGGCACTCAGTTCAGCAGAGGCCGAGTATACGGCAGCGAGTTTGGCTGCATGCGAGGCTATATGGATGAGGAAGATCCTGGTCGGGTTGTTCGGGTCACACTTGGATCCTACTGTGATTTATTGTGATAATCAAAGTTGCATCAAACTCTCAGTTAATCCAGTATTTCATGATAGATCTAAACACATTGACATCCGGTATCATCATATCAGAGATTGTGTGCAACGGAAGGTCATGTTACTTTCATACATTCCTACGGAGGATCAGTATGCTGATATCTTGACGAAGGCGCTCACCAGGAGCAAATTCGAATACTACAGAGGCAGGATAGGGGTTGCAGATAATCCATATCTTGTTGAGAGGGAGTGTTGCGAATGCAACAAGATGATGAGCTTAGTGAAAAGAAGTCGCCTTCACTAAATGGGCCCGCAGGCTATTTTTGGCGCAAAGTCTATTTTTAGACTATGTCTATTTTTAGACATATGGATCATGTTCTATGAGTTGCAGGATGCTATTTGTGGAGGGTTGGTCAAGTTGGAAAAATAGATGGACTTCTATTTTTAGACATACTGGGCGAAATCTATTTTTAGATTGCCAGTCTAAAAATAGATATGTCGAATATTATTAGCTCTTAATAATATTTAGACTCTAAAAATTATCTTATTCTCTTGGAGCACTTCAGTTAAGTGCACAGATGTGGCACATGCAGCTGACAGAAGGAATTACGCTATTCCTAAGGGTTTAGTGGAGCTATTGCATGTTGACTTCAGTTAGAACTCATGTGACAGAGTTTGGTGGAGTTGATTGAGGAAGTTAGTGGAGTTGTATTCAGTTTAACTCGGTTAAACATAGTTGAGCTAGTTGTATCTAGTCTAACTGATTGATACACTAGTGAGAGTGGTGTGAATTAATTATTAATTAATTCACTAATTATTAACTCATAAATCAACTAAAGAATACATCAGTTAACTTCAGTGCATGGACAGTTTCATTGGAGACCAGTGGAGAGGTAGGTGAAAGAGCAAGTGTGACTATCAGTTGTGACCATACTGGTGCATGAGTTTGCACCACACATTGATGGAGAGGCCAATGAGGATTGCGCAGTGCATACCAGGTGGATTCGAACTCAGTCAGGGCCATTATTCATCTTGGATTGCGCAGTAGAGGCAGGCTAACAGGTGGAGAAGATTGGAGCATGTGTTTTGTTAGATATGAGCTTGTGTAGTTTTTAACAATTGGAGATTGTACTGAGAGCTTGTGAGGAGTTTTTACAATGATTGTTACATGATCTCTATCATTATAATATACAGATAGTTGGGGGCTTTCCCATAAATACTATGTTTATATGTGTGATTGTTTATGGTTTTAATGTGCGCATGCGATTGTTTATTATGCATGAAGCTCAAATAGTGTGTGATCAGGATAATCTTGGTGAATAATTTAACAGTTATTCAAATTTCTACAACCAGGTGGCCAGTCTGTCGCTAGTCTTCGACTAGAGTTTTGCGATGACCGAGCAGACCCCAAGGATAAACGGGTTGATATAAAAACTATCATCCATCCTGAACTTAAAGTCATTTCATTTACTGTTACCAGACTGTGCGGGAGTGCAACATTTCATGTGGCTACCGGTTCCCAGATGCGCATTGCAGTCTACTGTTTTCGAGGCACCATTTTCAACTGGTGCGAAGCTATGTTGGAAAATGTAAAAGGCCAACTAACCAGAGTAAAGAATGGAAAGCTAAACAACTTTGGATATGGATCCATTGTAGTCACCTTTTCTCTATAGAGGATCCCCACGTTAGCTCCGTAGCACATTCCTGTCGATGCTGGTCGACCTCGAGAACCTAGGATGGTTCGTTGGGTTGCTTTGATGGCTCGTCACGCTGAGGGCATTGAGGTTGTTTGATTTCCTCCTACATATTTTCATTGGCTGGAACGCCAAATTTTTGTTATAAAGGACTTTCCATACGCCGGGATGGACTTCCGCAGTGACTGAGACATGGCTCTCCCAGCAGGAGAACAGTGGGATGATTCAGGTAAAAACCATTTTCAACATTTTCTAAGTTTTTTTTTTTTTTTTTAATCGTCCAAAACTAATAATCAAAAGTTTAAATGCAGATGTGGGCCCACGATGACTAGCCGCTCTCCAGCCTTATGAGAGGAGACACCCAGCTGTAGCAGCACCGGCCCCACAGGGCCAATCAGCAGAGATCCTGATCGACCTGGAGCATCATCTAGAGCACTTGACATTAGATATTCTAGAGACTGATATAGATGATATTCCACTTATGTTATAGAGATAGTTGATTGGTGTCCAAGGACCTTTTAGGAGGTTCCTGTGTAGGGTGGCCCGAGCAATGGTCTCTTATCATGATCATCACCAGGGATAGGATGATCGATTTGTAGACTCATAACATTTTTGACTTTTTGTATTATCATTTTTGCCGATCATTAAGGTGTTTTTCAACCTATGATCGAAGATGATGTATATTTTGAAACAAACTTCTATGCTATGATATATCATTATTACCGGCTATCTTGTGTAACATGTTATCGAATGTTGTGTAATTTACTGTTTTGATTATTACAAATGTCTATTTATCATACTAGAAGCAACTGCATCTGCTAAAGTATTTAAATGTCTTGGTATATGCTGATATTCAATGTAATCAAATCCACGTTCGAAGAGACGAACTCTTAAAAAATTACCATAATAATACTGGATTTCTAATGGCATAAACCCTGTTAAGCTGTAATACAACGAGTTCAGAATCCAACCTAACAATCAAACTCTGAATTCCAAACGATATGGATTCAGATAATAACTCAATCACTGCACTATAATCTACAATGTTATTTGTTGTTTGACCGAGGCTTACCCCATGCATGGACACTAACTCATCAGAGGGTGAATAGATAACCCAAGGTGCGGAAGAAATGTTCCGTGTACTACGACAAGCACCATCAGCAAAACCAATATATGTTTGAAGATACGTCGAAATCTGCAACATCAAGAGTAAAAATCAGATAAGCAGGAATAGTGATAAGAGCACACTCTAAAACTAGGCACGCTTTTCTAATCTAAAACACACCAACAGTAAAGAAACTTAATCTAATAAAAATCTCCACTCGAAATTCAAGCATAATATCTCTTCAGATAAAGCCCATTTCTGGATTTATCTAAAGAGACTCCGTCAAAATCTATCAACTCATAGGTCCCTTTTGCCAACTTTCACTTAACAATGAAAGGACCATGCCACATAGGCACAAATTTTCTAGCCCCTAGCTTATCATTAGCTTGATCGTATACTAAAACTAGGTCTCCTTCTGAAAAATTGCGAGGTGTAACATTTCTGTCGTACTGAGCTTTTATTCGTTTAACATGAGCTTCGTTTGCTAATGCAACATTTCGTCGATTCTCATCTAGCTGAGCCAAGTACAAAAAACTCTTCTCCTCTTCAGACGTAGCTGGGAGTAATTCTATGGCTAATTGTAATGACAAAATTTTGCATTCAATAGGCAACACAACGTCCAAACCGTAAACCACTTGAAAGGGAGTGAAACTAATTGATGTTTTTACTGAGGTCCGACATGCCCAAAGTGCTGAAAATAGCATGGAATGCCAATTAGATTTGTGAATACCAATGATTCGTTTGATCATTGTGACTAAAACTTTATTAATAGCTTCAACCAGACCATTAGCCTCTGGGTAATATGGAGTAGAACTATCTTGGCGCAGGCCAAGTTGATCTGTTAGTTCAGTCATCATGATATTTCGAAAATGACTTCCATGATCTGTAATAATGGCTTGAGGAATGCCGAATCTAGCAATTATATGATTGAACATGAAAGTTGCAGCAGTCTTGCCATCTGCCAAAAACTTAGGCATCGCCTTGGCCCACTTAGTAAAATAATCTACCGCTAAGATAATATACGCATGACCCCGGCCGAGTGAGGGTTACATGTAATAAAGTCAATACCCCACTTTGTGAAAGGACCGACATCAATTATAGGGTGAAGAGGAGCGGGTGGTGCACACATTTTACGATCAAAGACCTGACAATTGTGGCATTTCCGAACTGCATAAATACAATCTTTAAATAAGGATGGCCAGAAATAACCAGCGCACAATATCTTTTGGGCTATGGCATACCCAAACATATGACTGCCACATGCTCCAGAATGGCAGTCATTTAAAACCTTTTCAGCTTCTTCATGAGTAAGATAGCGTCAAAAAAAAGAATCCGCTCCATGATGATAGAGTGTGTCACCAATAATATTGTATTGTTGGGATTGGAAACGTATTTTCCGTCGCTGAGATCGTGAGATTTCAGGCCGAAAAGATTGGGTTTGGAGATAAACAATAATATCTCCATAACAAGGATCAAGAGTACTGATTAGAAACAAGGATTCATCCGCAATGGGCTGCTCCGCCACAGTTTCAGTATCAGTAGATGGGAAATCACACATCAGTTCTACAAAAACCAAAGATTTCTTTGCCTTGGATTTTTCAAATTCCAAGTCAAATTCCTGCAGGATAACTATCCATTTGGAATACTTGCCCCCTAGCAATTGTTTGGTCAAAATGTACATCATAGGGTTATCGTCAGAAATTATTGTGGTTTTGCGTAATATGATGTAGTGACGAAATTTTTGGACAGCTTGAACAACTTCCAAGGCCAATTTCTCCACATGCGTGTATTTGATCTCAGTCGGATGCAAATTTCGACTAAGATAGTAAATCACATGTTCATTGTTGAATTCATCTTCCTGAACTAAAACCATCCCAATGGTGGAATGAGAGGCGACGAGGTACAAAAAATAGTCTTGGTTGTAATTGGGAGGATGCAGTAATGGTGCATGGGTTAACGCGTGTTTGAGTGCATCAAAAGTTCGATCAGCAATCTCATCCCAAAAGAATGGAACGTTCTGTTTTAAAAACCTGGTAAAACCGTTTGTTAACTCGGCGTAGTTAGGAATGAAACGACGTAAAAAATTTGCTTTCCCTTGCAAACTTTGGAGTTGTCGTAAATTCAAAGGAGGAGGTAGATTGACAATAGCTTCAACCTTCGACGGATCAACGCGAATGCCTGCTTTCTAAACAATAAATCCCAGTAAGCGACCCGATTCTACACAGAAAACACATTTGTGTGGATTCAGTCGAATTCAATAATGCCTACATCTCATAAAGATAGCTTGTAAATGAGTGAGATGATCAGCTCTACGTGATGAATGATAAGGTAAATCATCGAGATAAGGCTGCACAATGTGCTTAATGTCATGAAATGCGTAAGACATAGCCCTTTGAAAAGTTTCCCGAGCATTCTTCAAGCCAAAATGTCGTTTGCAATAAGCAAATGTCCCCCATGGACAAATGAATTTTGTTTTAGGTTGATCAGCAGGGAGTATGTTTATTTGATTGTAACTGGAAAAACCATCCATAAAGGAGAACATTTCACTGCCGGCACAGTCATCAATGACTTGATCGATATAGCGGGTTGGATAATTGTCTTTAGGACAAGCTCGATTAATATCCCTATAGTCGATACATACTCTTATCGTTCCTTGTTTTTTGCTAACAGGAACAATATTCGATACCCAATCGGTTAAAGGAATTGGATAAATGAAACCTGCACGAAGTAATTTCTCAACTTCGGCTTTGATAGCAACAAATTTTCTCGGATGTATCTGACGTAAGAGTTGTCGGACAGGTTTTGCATCCAGGTATCTCTTAATTTCATGTACAACAATTAACGGATCGATTCTTGGCATTTTTTCATATGAACAGGCAAACACGTCACGAAATTCTTGAAATAGGGCTTTATAAGTTTGGATTTCATCGTCCATACAGGAAGCACCTATATGAATGTTTTCAATTATTCTAGGCTTAACTGAAATGTCAATAGGAATCGTTCGAGAGATATTTTCCAAATTTAACTCAGAATCAGGATTTTGCAATGGATTTTGCAGTTCTTTGACATATTCAGCAGTAGAAATAGAAGAGAAACCATTTTCAAAATGATCCAGCTCAGGTAAGAATGAAGATCGGTGATGTAGATCTTCCCATGGTAAATCGTCAACAGACAAAAGTTCATGAATCTACTCATCAGTATGAAGAAGATCGGGAAATGTCGTTGTGTCTGAGCTAGATATAGAAAGCGATTCCTCATGGATCACATTCATTGGATCAGTTTCGGTTGAAGAAGGATCAGAAAGTGACTATACAGCCTGATATGTAATTTCAAAGGGACTCAAAGGCATCACACATCAAATGAATCCACCTCGGAATCGGAAGGTACGATCCAAGGATCATCAAAAGTAACAGTATTCGATGAAATCATATGAATATTTGCAATAGGAGGTGATACGTTAGGAGCAGGAAAGGAAAAAGTTCCTAGTAAACCAGAATCTTTAATCAAACCTATGCCAACATCCTTGCAAGGGATAGTCGTTTTACCGATGTGCTGGATAGTTTCTGTAGAGGCTGGATCGGATGAGAAATAAGTGAGCTGGTCTATTGTAACAATCTTTACTTGATGTGGAAACTTGATAAGCCAAAATACCGATGAAACAACATCAGTCATAGCGTAAGACCAACTGCGACCCTGGATAAGGTTGTAATCTAGAGGGGCATCAGCCACCTCCACATCTAGATTTGCGGTTTTGCCTTCGACCCCTATAGGTAAATCCTGCAAAATACCAAAAGGATGGAACCCTCAGCCATCAAAAGCCTTTATAATTGTCAGAGACTGATTGAGTGTAGGAGAACCAAGCGATTTCCAACACTGGATCGACATAATACACGTAGAAGCCCCTTCATCAATCACAGTCCAAAAGACCGGTTTGTTTTTTACTAATACTAGAGTCTGGAAAGCCATTTGATGAGGTAGGCGGGGTGTACTATTCTCTAAATAAAAGATTATTAGGTTCGAATCCTGAATATCGACAGCTCCTATGGCAGACAAAAGTAATTTATGTTGTGCTGGGCACGGTTGCAGCACTTCCAAAGCTGACATTGCTGAAGGGGAAATAGCTAAGTCCTCAACAATGTTGTAATTCTAAGCAGCTCTCGCATGTGGATTGAAAGCTAATTTATGAAGTACACCTTTAGCAGGTGGTTTGATTTCTAAGTCTGAGTTGGGTTTCTCGATCTGTAGCAAATCAGAAACTGGAGGAGGTGTAGTTGATGTGTTTGAATTAGAAGATTTTGCTTCTTTACCACCAACAGGACTTTTACTACCATAATCTTGCGATCGCGTCGCAATACTGACATGAGACATCATCATAACAGGTTCTTCTGAGGCGTTCAAGGTGGAACCAATCATCTTACTATCTTGAGTAGGAAAAGGATCCTTCAAGACAACAGGTTGTTGAAAACCTTTATTGAATTTCGAAACCTCCGCTCGATGCAGGCATTCTTTGGTAAAATGATCCTCGTCGCAAATGAAACAAGGATAGCGAGGTTTGCGTTTTTCGTCATTAGATTCATTTTTATCTGTTTTATCTTTTGAATTTTGTTTGTTTTTATTCTTCCCCTTATTTTTACTGCCAAATTTAGATTTGGCCGTAGATGTCTCTACGACATGAATGTCGGCAAAAATTTTAGCAGAAGATTCTCCTTTCGGGGAATCAAGTAAAGTTATTATAGGAGAAGAATTATTTGAAGATTTTTTCTTACTTTTAGTACTAACTGAACCAATCATACCATCAGCGGCATGGGACCCTGAAGGAGCTGCAGTTATTTGACCTTGTTTTGGAAGATCAAGGATTTTTTCATGTAAAGTACCTGATTGCGTGTAGACGAGGTCAAGGTATTGAGCTTGAGCAATTACTTTCTCTTCAATAACAACTCCTCCCTTAGCTACATCTTCAGTGGTTTTGGGTAATAATGATTTAATGAACCATTCCGCCAAAATTTGATTCGGAATGAAAACTTTCACTAAATGCCTTCTACGTCACCATTTGTGAATATGATCAGAAATATATGTGGACGTGGATTGTTTTAGTGAAGTCAATAGTTCGTGCCATTGTCGTATCTGACAGGCAACTGAAAATGAGTTAAGAAATCAGTTTCTAACTGATTGAAATTATTAATAGAGCCTCGTGGTAACTCAATGTACCATTTGGCGGCAAGACCAATAAGAGTTCCTTGAAAAAGACGTAAGCGAATTGAATCATCAATTATCGAATTAGACGCACACCAGAGGTGATAAGTCATAATGTGATTTGACGGATCCTCTCCTGACTTACCCTCGAATTTCGGTATATCACTGGGCGACTTATGTGGCGTTGGCAGCCAATACGGATGATAGTAAATTGGATCATTCATAAGGAGTGACAAATCAGGTAAATCCAAAGTTGCAATAAATGGTAACTGACGGTTAGGGTTGCAAAAACCTTGAGTAATAAGAGCAGTTCCGGGAGAAGGATACCCAGGATAACTGGGAATCAAATTTGCATTAGGAATGGTATAACCTCCCAGGAAACCAGGATTAACCGGACCAAACTATGGTTGTTGAGGCTGTTGATAAGTATAGCAAGGATACGATTGATACTGATAAACTGGGTTTTGTGCAACGGGACCGAATTGATACTGTCCCTAGTACGGTTGATATGAAAATTGCGGTTGACTCGTGACAATCATACTTGTACCAGCTTGTCCTATAGGTATTTGGACCAAAGTCTGAACTGTAGGTCCTGACTGGGGTATACAGACTTGAGGAATTTGTACGGATGCAGGGATAGAAGAAACTGGAGCTACAGATACTCCAGAAACAGGTGTTATAGGTTGAACAGATGTTGTAGTAGTTGCAGCAGTTTGAGGCGGAGTCTGAGGTGTACTAGGCCCAGACTGCTGAACAGAACTAGGTGCAGGGATTTGAACAATAGGCTAAACAAGTTGTTGGGTTGGACCAGAAACTAAAGGCTGTCCAGGTTGACTAGGTAACTGCACATTAGGTTGCATAGTCTGTTGAATTTGGGATGGATCCCACACCATGTTCATTTTGGGGTATTGTCCGGTAGAAGGTTGTCCATATGAAGGACCATAGCCTGGTTGAACGTAGGGTTGATAATTAAGTGGTAAATTTCCAACTCCTTGTACAAATGATTGACCAGAAGATGGTTGAAAACCTTGAGTTGGGTACTGACCTTGAGGTTGATAACCCTGAGGTGCGTACTGAATCTGGGGTTGATAAGGACCTTGAGGAATATACTGAGTCTGGGGTTGACCTTGGGGTGTGTACTGTTCTGAAGGTTGATAACCTTGAGGTATGTACTGTCCTTGAGGTTGTTCTCCAAAATAATATTGTCCTACAGTTTGTCGTGGGAAAAAAATTACCTTGAAATTCCCCCCCAGGCGGTAATTGACTGCCTTGAGGTTGCCCCCTAGGCGGTCACTGACTGCCTTGAGGTTGCCCTCCAGGCGGTAAATGATTGCCTTGAGGTTGCCACCCAGGCAGTAACTAACTACCTTGAGGTTGATGATTTGGAATATTACCAGACATCATAAATATTTTCTCTGCGTTCAACGTTTCAGTTTTAATTCCATTAAGACTAGATGATAATACTTGTTCAGTCGGTCGAGGAGTTGCTCCTGAGAAAGTACTAGAGAGAGCCTGGTACCCCGAAGGAACAGAAGGACCTGTTACACTGAAAATTGTCATCCTGACATTCTGCTATGTGTATGAGCTCATTATTACTCATACTTATCCCTTTGTAAGTCTAACATATCAGTTCCTCATGTCAAGCCTTGAAAATCAGAGAAATGTTCCTAAAAATATCCTAAACTTTGGTGTCGCATTTTCTCTCTATCTTGCCTGCGGTCTCGCACCAAATGTTCAGATCTCTTGCGTACCTGAACGCACTTTATCTGTGTTAAAGGTGCGGACCCCTGTAAGATCAAAAAGGCGCAAGTAAATTCCAAAAAGCTCAATAAAAGTGAATTCTAGAAGCTTCCAGAAAATATCTTGCGGTGATAGAACCACTCTTATGAGGTGCATGTATTCCTTACCTTATGGAGCTAACCCCTTGATGTGAGGAGCTTATCCCTTTGAAGGAGGATTCTATCCCTTCATAGTTGGAACATAAAACCTCCTCTCTTCCATTATAAAAAGAGGCATTGGGTAGCCTCAAGGGGAGTTCAAGCTTTAGAATATTTGAAGTTAAGTGCTGTTGAGATTCAAACTCAGTTAACTAAGACTTTTGTGAGAGGAGATTACATACCTCTTTTCATCTTGGTTGGAGGAGTGCAGAGCTTATCAAAGTAGAGGAGACTCCTGCTTCGGACCCCGGGAAGGCCTGTGCAACATCAAGGCTCAGGTTGTAAGGTTTTCCTTCTTTTGAAATTAATACAAATATACTCATTTTTCTCAATAAGCTTTCAGTTAATGGTTTATTTCATAGATTCCTTGATCACTATGATAAGCATGGTTTATGATTATTTCTATACAGGTGCTATGTAATATTTTTCATGTTTGTGACTGCAGGTTTACGAGGAAAACTCCTTCAAGCGCGCGAGGGACAACAACGACTTCAAACAAGCGTTGGACGTACGGTAAGTCTTTTACACCTCTATAGAGCTTTTTGTAAATCATATATGCTTAGAGAAAGATTAGTTTATTTGGCTGTTTGTTGCTAGATACTTTTAGTACTAGGGAGATCGGTCTTGTCCGCAAGACGGATTGATCCACACAACAAATTGGCGACTCCATTGGGGAAAGAACTTGTTGTTTTTGGTTCTCTTTTATTTTGATTTGGGAAAATGTTTTTCCTGGTTTTTGATTGATAGACATCTGCCTGGGTAGCTTAGGTTTTCTTTGTTTTTGAAAATTTTGAGATCTTTTATGTTTTTCTCTAGTTTTTCCTAGGACCGCACTTTGCCTTCTTTTCACAGTGCGGGCAGTTTCGCATCTTTGCTTGAGTAAACAGTGCGGTACCGCACCTGTTACTTCTGCAAGCCTGCAGACCCTGTTAAAATTTTGAAAAAATTTAGATTTATTTCTTTAGTTTATCTTTATTTTTTATTTAGAGTTTTTGGTTTCTGCCCAGATTGATGATTGTTTCTATCAAAAGCTTTATGTGAATGAATCTTAGCAGTATTGGTGTTTTGATGATTTTCTAGAATTTTTGTGTTTTGGATTGTTTTTCACTTGGTCTTTGTAGCGATTCGAAGCATTGACTGTTTGAAGTACTTGAGATTACATTGGTCTTTTGTTTTTGCTGAAACTGACCTGATTGTGAAATCATCCTTTATTGAGAAATAGAGCTACTTGTTTCTTTGCAAATCTTTGAAAAGAAACTTTGTTATTGGTTTTTTGAATTTCATTTTTTTTTTTTTATAAAAACATATTTGAGTGTTTTTGATATGTTTGTTATTTTGAACGAATAGATCCTTAGTTTGCTGAATAACTAAGTAAAACATTCTTCAAAAAAATCTTAAAGCTTTTATTCAATTAGATTATTAAAACTTGTAGATCTCAGAATTAGTTTTATAGTTTTGAGTGCTTTTTAAAAAAAATTGTAGATTTCATTTGAAGGAAACTTGTTTTGTAGCTTCAAGTTTTTGAAAGTGAAAGGATTTTCTTATGAGCTTTGATAATTTGTTTCATTTTGAGTTATTGTTGGAAAGACAAAAATATTTCCTTTCAATTGTTCTTTACGTTTAAAGAAGGAATTGTTTATTAAAAGAATTGCATTCTCCAACTCTTTCTCAATTAGGATTTCATTGAAAGGAAACGATCTGATTATCATTCTTAGGTGCATTTTTAGTGTTTTTTGGAAATCGAGTCTTCACACCATCAGAATTTCATTTCCGCACCCATTGACTTAAGAAACAACTCTTAAAAGTAACGCTTAATTAAAATTCATCTAGCAATCTTTTTATTTTCTAGGGCTCTTATCACCAACATAGCTTAGGCTAGTATCTTGGAGTAGGGAGTAATTAACTCTCCAAGGTAGAAAAAACAAACAAGTAGACAAATATTGCGGTAGGAAATAAATCCAATTGTAATTTGTATAATCTGGGAAGCTTCTCTTAAAGAAGTCAATCACGAGATCATATCTGAACCTTTGAGACAATCAATTCTGTTTCATTGGGGAAGATAGAAGATTTTGCGCGCATTACAAACGGTAAACCTCAGATTAACCATTGTCGAGGAGCCTGGGGTCACTTGTCGGTAAACCTCGGATTAACCATGTCGAGGAACCTTCAAGGGGATTGAGCTTTGTTACTCTTCCCTTGCGCGTGGGATCGGATCGTAGACTGTTCCCCCAGTTATATTTGTTACTGTTGGTAACCTTAGTGTCCACAAACTTAAGATTATTTCCTGAGGTGACGGTGAAGGAAAGATCTCACTGTACCTGGAGCAGACGTCGACTAGACTCACTTGGACTCTCTAGGGGGTTCTCTTCACACGAGATGGTTTTGTGAGGAAACTTGTGCCAGTCTGTTTCATTAAGCAGGTTGTCGGGGTAACTGTTCCAACCGCCCTTTCTGTATTAAATTTATACTAAGTTGGATTTCATCACCAACTAGTGTTTTTAGTACGGGGAGTTACTGTTTTTGTGTGGTTTGAGCTCCTAGATTTTTAAGCATGTGATTCAGTTGTTTGTTCCTTTAAAGACTTTAGGTGTTTTCTTTGAAATTTTCTTTGTTTGCGTGTGATTAGTTAAATAATTAATCGTGGCGGAATTGCCGAGACAATCCCAGAGACTACAAGGGAAACCCCCTGAATATTCACCAAGTCAGCTTGAAGGGCTTCGTGCTCTGGTATCGTCTAGTAGCGGTAGGATTAAATCAACAGAATTTGGAACTTCATCCATAGTGGTTCATCCTGATTATCAAACACCCATAACAAAACACATTCAAGAGCCGATTTCAGTTTCTGAAGTTACTGGTAGTATTTCTCGGCCGGTGAATTAGGTGACCGAACTGGCCAGGCCTATTTTTGGAAACATCTTCGGGATTTATTTCACCAACTTCCAGCGATCTTGGTTCACCTAGGGTAAGAAATATTGTCACTGACGATCTTCCATCTGGACTAATTTCTATTGAAGAACTCACTAATCCGGATGACTAATCCAGACGAAGAGTTATCTCTTCCCAATACCCCTCAGTCGTTAAATCTTAGGGAGCGTGAATCAATTTTCTACAGCCCTATTCGAACTACTGCTTGGTATTTATCCTTAACAATTTTTTTAGAGAATCCGGGTCTTGCTTTTTCTCCACCTCGAGTTCCATTTCATCCAACACCCAGAGGTTATTATCCGTCATCCATTATGGCAGGAGAGTCATCCATGTTTTCCCAGACACTGGAATCATTTTTACATGGTGGTCCTTCTGTTCCTTCGGGATATCAGGCTCTGTCTGGTACTTTCTCGGGGGCAACTCCTCAACCGATTGAAAGCGTGTTATCATCTGGTTTAAGTGGAATTAAAACTGAAACGTCGAACGAAGGGCAAATTTTTATGATGTCTGGTAATATTCCGAATCCGCAACCTCAAGGCAGTTAGGTCCCGCCTGGAGGGAAATATCAGGGAAATCAGTTACCGCCTGGGGGGCAAACTCAAGGTGGTCAGTTACTGCCTGGGGGGAAACCTTCAGGAAGTTAGTTACCACCTGGGGGTCAACCTCAAGGTAGCTTTTTCCCAGGACAAACTGTGGAATCATATTATTTTGGGGGACAACCCCAAGGACAGTACATACCTCAAGGATATCAACCTTCAGGACAGTACACACCCCAGGGTCAACCCCAAGCTCAATATGCTCCTCAGGGTCCTTATCAACCCCAGCTTCAGTACGCGCCTCAGGGTTATCAACCTCAAGGTCAGTACCCAATTCAAGGTTACCAACATCCTTCTGGTCAGTCATCTATTCAAGGAGCTGGAAATTTACCACTTACTTATCAGCCCTACGTTCAACCAGGTTATGGTCCTTACGTTCAACCTTCTGCAGGACAATACCCCGGAATGAATATGGTGTGGGATCCGTTCCAGTATCAACAGCCTATGCAGCCTAATGTGCAGTTGTCTTTTCAACCTGGAGAGTCTTTGGTTTCTGGTCCAACCTAGCAACCTGTCCACCCTACTATTCAAACTCCTGCACCTAGTTTTGTTCAGCAGTCTACGCCTAGTACACCTCAGACTCCGCCTCAAACTGCTGCAACGTCTGTTCAACCTGTAACACCTGTTTCTGGATTATCTGTAACTCTGATTTCATCTATCCCTGCATCCATGCAAATCCCTCAAGTCTCTATACCCTAGTCAGGACCTTCAGTTCAGACTTCGGTTTAGATGCCTACAGGACAAGCTGGTACAAGTACAGTTGTCACAAGTCAACCGCAATTCACGTATCAACCGTACGAGGGATATTCTCAATTCGGTCCCGGTTCACAAAATCCAAGTTATCAGTATCAACCGTACCCTGGATATGCTTATCAGCAGCCTCAACAACCCCAGTTTGGTCCAATTAATCCTAGTTTTCCGGGAGGTTATACAATTCCTAACGCAAATCTGATTCCCAGTTATCCTGGGTATCCACCTCCTGGAATTGCTTTGGCTACTCAAGGTTTTCGTGACCCTAACCGTTAGTTACCATTTATTGCAACTTTGGATTTACCTGATTTGACGCGCCTTACGAATGATCCGATTTTATATTATACATACTGGCCGCCAATGCTGCATAAGTTGCCCAGTGATATACCAAAATTCGAAGGTAATTCAGGAGAGGATCCATCAAATCATGTCATGACTTATCACCTCTGGTGTGCGTCTAATTCAATTATTGATGATTTGATTCGCTTACATCTTTTCCAAAGAACTCTTATTGGTCTTGCTGCCAAATGGTACATTGAGTTACCACGAGGCTCGTTTAATAATTTCAGTTAGTTAGCAACTGCCTTCTTAACTCATTTTCAGTTGCCTGTCAGATACGACAATGGCACGGAATTATTAACTTCACTAAAACAATCTACGTCTACATATATTTCTGATCATATTCATGAATGGCGACGTAGAAGGTGTTTGGTGAAAGTTTACATTCCGGATCAAATTTTAGCAGAATGGTTTGTTAAATCATTGTTACCTAAGATCACTGAAGATGTAGCTAAGGTTGGTGTTTTTACTAAAGAGAAAGTAATTGCTCAAGCTCAGTACCTTGACCTCGTTTATACGCAGTCAGGTACTTTACACGAAAAAATCCCCGACCTTCCAAAACAAGGTCAAACAGCTACTGCTCCTTCAGGGTCTCATGCCGCTGATGGTATGATTGGTACAGTCAATACTAAAAGTAAGAAGAAATTTTCAAAGAATTCTAATCCTATTATAACTTTACCAGATTCCCTGAAAGGAGAATCTTCCCCCGAAATTTCTGCCGACATTCATGTCGTAGCGACATCTACGACTAAATCTAAATCCGGTGGTAAAAAGAAAGGGAAGAATAAAAACAAAAAGAATTCAAAAGAGAAAACTGATAAAAATGAATCCAATGACAAAAATCACAAACCTCGCTATCCTTGTTACATTTGTGACGAGGATCATTTTACTAAGGAATGCCCACATCGAGCAGAGGTTGAAAAATTCGTTAAAGGTTCACAACAACTTGCTGTCTTGAAGGATCCTTTTCCGACTCAAGATAGCAATATGGTTGGTTCTACCTCGACTACTTCAGAGGAGCCAATTTTGATGATGTCTCATGTAAGGATTGCGACGCGATCGCAAGATTACGGTACTAAGAATCATGTTGATGGTAAAGAAGCAGAATCTTCTAATGCAAATACATCAACTACACCTCCTCCTGTTTCTGGTCCGCTACAGATCGAGAAACAAAATCCAGAATTAATAATCAAACCACCTGTTAAAGGTGTTCTTCGTAAATCAGCTTTCAATCCACATGCGAGAGCTGCTCAGAATTACAACATTGTTGAAGACTTAGCTATTTCCCCTTCAGCAATGTCGGCTTTGGAAGTGCTGCAATCATGCCCAGCACAACGTAAATTGCTTTTTTCTACTATAGGAGCTGTAGATATCCAGGATTCTAACCTTATAATCTTCGATTTAGAAAATAGTACACCTCGCCTACCTCACCAAATGGCTTTCCAAATTCCGGTGTTAGTAAAAAATAGACCGATCTTTCGGACTGTGATTGATGAGCGAGCTTCAACGTGTATTATGTCGATTCAGTGTTGGAAATCGCTTGGTTCTCCTACACTCAACCAATCTCCGACGATTCTTAAGGCTTTTGATGGTCGAGGTTTCCACCCTTTTGGTATTTTGCAGGATTTATCCATAGGGGTCGAAGGTAAAATTGTAAATCTAGATGTGGAAGTGGTTGATGCCCCTCTAGATTACAACCTTCTTCTGGGTCGCAGTTGGTCTTATGCTATGACTGTTGTTGTTTCTTCGGTCTTTCGACTCATAAAATTTCCATATCAAGGAAGGATCGTTACAATAGATCAGTTAACTTATTTTTCTTCTGACCCAGCCTCTACAGAAACAATCCAACACGTTGGTAAAGCGGCTATCCCTTATAAAGATGTTGGAGTAGGTTTGATGAAATATTCTGGTTTACTAGGAACTTTTTCCTTTCCTCTTCCTAATGTATCGCCTCCTACCGCAACTATTCACATGATTTCGTCAGACAATGTTATGTTTGATGATCATTGGATCGTACCTTCCGACTCCGAGTTAGATTCAATTGATGGCATGATGCCTTTGAGTCCATTTGAAATTGCGTATCAGGCTGTACAGTCACTTTCCGACCCCTCTTCAACCGAAATTGATCCAATGAATGGGATCCATGAGGAATCACTTTCTATATCCAGTTCAGCCACAACGACATTTCCTGATCTTGTTCATACTGATGAGCAGATTCGTGAATTTTTGTCTGTTGATGATTTACCATGGGAAGATCTACATCATCGATCTTCGTTTTTACCTGAACTAGATCATTTTGAAGATGATTTCACTTCAATTTTTACTGCTGAATATGTCAAAGAACCCCATAATCCATTGCAAAATCCTGATTCTGAGTTAAATTTGGAAAATATCTCTCGAACGATTCCAATTGACATTTCAGTAAAACCAGGAATAATTGAAAACATTCATATAGGTGCTTTTTGTACTGAAGATGAAATTCAAACTTATAAAGCCCTATTTCAAGAATTTTGTGATGTGTTTGCCTGGTCCTATGAAGAAATGCCAGGAATTGATCCGTCAATTGTCATACATGAAATCAAGACTTACGTGGATGCCAAACCTGTTCGTCAACGTCTACGTCAAATGCATCCTAGAAAAGCTGCTGCTATCAAAGCAGAAGTTGAAAAATTACTTCGTGCAGATTTCATTTATCCAATTCCCTTAACGGATTGGGTATCAAATATTGTTCCTGTGACTAAAAAACTACGAGTATGTATCGATTATAGAGATATTAATCGAGCTTGTCCTAAAGACAATTATCCAACTCCCTATATCGATCAAATAATCGATGATTGTGCCGGCAGTGAAATGTTTTCCTTTATGGATGGCTTTTCTGGGTATAATCAAATAAACATACTCCCTGCTGATCAGCCAAAAATAGCTTTTATTTGTCCGTGGGGAACATTTTCTTATTGCAAGCTACCCTTTGGATTGAAGAATGCTAGAGAAACTTTTAAAAGGGCAATGTCTTACGTGTTTCATGACATTAAGCACATTGTGCAGTCGTATCTTGATGATTTACCTGCTCATTCATCGCGCATGGCCGACCATCTCACTCATTTACGAGCTATCTTTATGAGTTGTCGGCATTATCGAATTAGGTTGAATCCACACAAATGTGTTTTTTGTGTAGAGTCGGGTCGTTTACTGGGATTTGTTATTTCAAAATCAGGCATTCGCGTCGATCCATCGAAGGTCGAAGATATTGTTAAATTACCTCCTCCTCAGACTTTATGCCAACTCCAAAGTTTGCAGGGGAAAGCAAACTTTTTACGTCGGTTCATTCCTAACTATGCCGAGCTTACAAAGGGTTTTACCCGGTTGCTGAAACAAAACATTCCATTCTTTTGGGATGAGATCGCTGATCGATCTTTTAATGCACTTAAACACGCGTTGACCCATGCACCGTTATTGCATCCTCCCAACTACAACCAGGATTATATTTTGTACCTCGCTGCTTCTCATTCCACGATTGGGATGGTTTTAGTTCAGGAAGACAAATCTAACACTGAACATGTGATTTACTATCTTATTCAGAATCTGCATCCAACCGAGATCAAATACACACATGTGGAGAAATTGGCATTGGCAGCTGTTCAAGCTGTCCAAAGATTTAGACACTACATCTTGTTACGTAAAACCACAGTAATTTCTGATTGCAACCCTATGATGTACATTTTAACCAAACAATTGCTAGGGGGCAAGTATTCCAAATGGATAGTCATCCTGTAGGAATTTGACTTGGAGTTTGAGAAATCCAGGGCAAAGAAATCTTTGGTATTTGCGGAACTGATGTGTGATTTCCCCTCTACTGATACTGAAACTGTGGCAGAAGAGGCCATTGCGGACAAATATCTGTTTCTTATCAGTACTCTCGATCCATGGTATGGAGATATTATTGTTTGTCTCCAAACCCAATCTTTTCGGCCTGAAATCTCATGATCTCAGCGATGGAAAATACACTTCCAATCCCAAAAGTATAATATTATTGGTGATACACTCTATCGTCGTGGAGCAGATTCTTTTTTCTGACACTGTCTTATTCATGAAGAATATGAAAAGGTTTTAAATGACTGCCATTCTGGATCATGTGGTGGTCATATGTCTGGGTATGCCACAGCCCAAAAGATATTGCGCGCTGGTTATTTCTGGCCATCGTTATTCAAAGATTGTATTTATGCAGTCCGGAAATGCCACAATTGTCAACTTTTTGATTGTAAGATGCGTGCGCCACCCGCTCCTCTTCATCCCATAATTGTTGTTGGTCCTTTCGCGAAATTGGGTATCGAATTTATTACATGTAACCCTCACTCGGCCGGGGGGCATGCATATATTATCTTAGCAGTAGATTATTTTACTAAGTGGGCCGAGGTGATGCCTACAATTTCGGCTAACGGCAAGACTGCTGCAACTTTCGTATTTAATCACATAATTACTAGGTTCAGTGTTCCTCAAGCCATTATTACAGATCATGGAAGTCATTTTCGGAATATCATGATGATGGAACTGACAGGTCAACTTGGCTTGCGCCACGATAGTTCCACTCCGTATTATCCACAAGCCAATAGTCTGGTTGAAGCCACAAATAAAGTTTTAGTCACCATGATTAGACGAATTATTGGTATTCACAAAACAAATTGGCATTCCATGTTATTTTCAGCACTTTGGGCGTATCGAACCTTAGTAAAAACATCAACTGGTTTCACTCCCTTTCAACTCGTTTACGGTTTGGAAGCTGTGTTGCCGATTGAATGCGAAATTCCGTCACTAAAATTAGCCATAGAATTACTCCCAGCTACGTCTGAGGAGGAGAAACGTTTCTTATACTTGGCTCAGCTGGATGAGAATCGACGAAATGCTGCAATAGCAAACGAAGCTAATGTTAAACGAATAAAAGCTCAGTATGATAGAAGTGTTACCCCTCGAAATTTTTCAGAAAGAGACCTAGTTTTAGTTTATGATCAAGCCAACGATAAGCTAGGAGCTGGGAAATTCGTGCTTATGTGGCATGGTCCTTTCATTGTTAAGCGAAAGCTGGCAAAAGGGACCTATGAGCTGATATATTTTGACAGTGTCCCTTTAGATAAACCCAGAAATGGACTTTATCTGAAGCGATACTATGCTTAAACTTGGTATGGAGATTTTTAATTAGATTAGATTTCTTTACTGCTGGTGTGTCTTAGATTAGAAAAGCGTGCCTAGTTTAGAAGTGTGTTTTTTATCACTATTCCTGCTTATCTGAGTTTTACTCCTGATATTGCAGATGTTGACGTCTCTTCAAACCTGCATTGGTTTTGCTGATGGTGCTTGTTGTAGTACACAGAACATTTCTTCCGCAGCTTGGGTTATCTATTCACCCTCTGACAAGTTAGTATCCATGCATGGGGTAAGCCTTGGTCAAACAACGAATAACATTGCCGAGTATAGTGCAGTGATTGAGTTATTGTCTGAATCCATATCATTTGGAATTCAGAGTTTGATTGTTAGGTTGGATTCTGAACTTGTTGTATTACAATTAAACAGAGTTTATACCATTAGAAATCCAGTGTTATTACGGTTATTTTTAAGAGTTCGTCTCTTGGAACGTGAATTTGATTACATTGAATATCAACATATTCCAAGACATTTAAATACATTAGCAGACGAAGTTGCTTCTAGTATGATAAATCGACATTTGCAATGATCAAAACAGTAAAACAAACAACATCCATAATATGTACACAGATAGCCGGTAAATAGTGATATATCATAGTATAGAAGTGTTTTCAAAAAATATACATCGTCCTCGATCATAGGCTGGAAACACCTTATGATCGGCAAAATGATACGACAAAAGTAAAAAATATGAGTCTACAACATGATCATCCCATCACTGATGATGATCACGATAAGAAACCACTGCTTGAGCCACCCTACATAGGAACCTCCTAAAAGGTCTTGGAACACCAATCACGTATCTCTGCAATCTGAGTGGGATCTCATCTATGTTCGTCTCTGGAATATCTAGAGTCAGACGCTCTAGATGATGCTCTAAATCAGACAAGATTTCTGCTGATTGGCCTATTGGGGCTGGTGCGGCTACAACTGGTTGTCTTCTGTCATAGGGCTGGAGATGGGCTGGTCACCATGGGCCCACATCTGCATTCAATTTTTTTTTGTTTATTAATTGTCAAGACGATCAAAAATTAAAAAATTATAATTTAGAACTTGTTGAAAATGATTTTACTTGATTCATCCCAATGTTCCCCTGCTGGGAGAGTCATCTCTCGGTCGTCGCGGAAATCTATCCCAGTGTATGGAAAGTCCTCGATGACAAAAATTTGGCGGTCCAGCCAACGAAAATATGAAGGAGGAAATCGAACAATCTCAGCGCCCTCAATACCGTGACGGGCCATCAATGTAACCCAACGAACCATCCTAGGTTCTCGGGGTCGACCAACATCAACAGGAATACTCTGCGGAGCTAGCATGGGTACCCTCTCTAGAGAAAAAATGACCACGATGGATCCATATCCAAAGTTATTTAGTTTTCCATTTTTCGCTCTAGTTAGTTGGCCTTTTACATTGGCCAACATAGCTTCGCACCAGTTGAAAATGGTGCCTCGAAAACAGTCTACAACAATGCGCATCTGGGAACTGGTAGCTACATGCAGTGCTGCACTCCCACACAGTCTAGTAACAGTAAACGCAATAAATTTAAGCTCGGGACGGATGATAGTTTTTATATCAATCCGTTTGTCCCTATGGTCTACCTCGTCATTACATAATTCTTAACAAAGACTAGCGACAGTTTGGCCACCTGGCCTAGTCCCAAACAAGGAAAGTTGTTCGCCCCTGTTGGACAAACCAGTCAGAAAATAAATATCCTCCAGCTCAATTTCGAGCTGGAGGCCGCCGATAATGAAACACTGGTCCTGCACGTTCCAGATGTTTACCAGCCATGTCAAGAGGTCTACCTGTGCCCTCATGCCTTGAATGGCCCAGAATTTATACAAACCGCATGCTCTTAATGCTTGCATGGTAGGAAAATGGAGCATCGTGGCGTCATCCACATCCTCATGCTCACGTTCTCTCCAAATCAACATCTTGCTGATCCTACAATGCATAAAAAGATATGTTAGAACAATCTAATTTGAAAATTTTTGGGCGCCAAAAGGGAAATTGGATTTTGAAATTTGAAAACGCGGGGACCGCACTTTCCCTTTGTACACAGTGCGTAGGAACGCATGCGCTTTGTGGGAAAGTGCGGACCCACGACTTTTTTCTACATAGGAAAAGTCGGGGTCTGCAGGTCTCATGTGTGACACCTGCAGACCTCTGCGGGCGATTTCTTAAACTATGTTTCTCCCTTAAAAATAAAATCTGAAGCCTAAAAATGAATTGTAAACGGATGAAAAGCAAGATTAAGAGGTTGTGGATTACTTGGGACTGACGGTTCTCAATTTCGTCAGATGGATTTTCCAAAATCTTCACAGGAACTTTTTTACCCAAAAGCTTCTACTTTTCACTCTGAACTTGAACGATAAAAATGAAGTTGAAAAGGTCCTTTTTATAAGTTTTTTCGAATAGATGAATTTTTAATTTGTTTATTTTTTACTTTAAAAAGGATATTTTGAAGGCATTTTTACTTATCTTAAACATGTATGTGTAATGTTTCAAGTTTTTGTGCAGAAATTGGATTTTTCAGGAGAATTGATCATTTTTCAACAAAGAGCATACTTTTATCACTTTTTCGGACTCTTTCAAAAATTTACGAAAAAGCGAAACATTGGAGTTCTCTTTTAAGCCCCTTTCAGACTCTCTAAACATGAAAAGATTGCCTAGCACTTGATTATTCGAACTCGTTAAAGTAAATGAATGATCGTCCCTTCAGTATAAGTTTACCCCTTTTACGGACTGAAATGGACTATTTGCGAAAAAGGTATACGTTGACTAATTACGGTCAATAGAGTTCTCTCCCGCATTTTTTTATCCTTTTTCGGGCTCGAGAGACTAAATTTACGAAAAAGTACACCCATGGAGTTTTCTTAAGTTTTTTATTCTGACTCCCTAAAATTGAAAAACACCGAGTTTCTCCTATACTGGACTCGTTAAAATTTAACAGTAAAGGACATGTTTAATTTTTAACAGGAACGAACCACTCCTTCTTAGGGTTCGAATCTTAAACTAAGTTGGACTCATCTGAAGGATGAGCTTATAAACAAGCAAATGTTATCCTCCTCAAGCTTGTCAAAAATAAAGAGGTACTTACCAGAAATGGTGGGGGAAAAGAGAGAAAAATTACTTGTTTGTTGTATTTATTTACGAAAAAGTACACCCATGGAGTTTTCTTAAGTTTTTTCTTCTGACTCCCTAAAATTGAAAAACACAGAGTTTCTCCTATACTGGACTCGTTAAAATTTAACAGTAAAGGACCTGTTTAATTTTTAACAGGAATGAACCACTCCTTCTTAGGGTTCGAATCTTAAACTAAGTTGGACTCATCCGAAGGATGAGCTTATAAACAAGAAAAATTTATCCTCCTCAAGCTTGTCAAAAAGAAAGAGTTACTTGCCAGAAATGGTGGGGGAAAAGAGAGAAAAATGACTTGTTTGTTGTATTTTGAATTTTCAAAAATCCAGTTAACCACTCTTGAACACAACACTTTCATTCACCTGGGTTGGGAAATCCTTTGCCTAACAGTTAATCGAACCTCATTAAAAGTCTTCATCCGGTTTTTGGGTATTAGCTTTGGGTCAATTGTCACCAAGCCATTTGCAGTGTCGTTATGTGTTCAAGAGGATAGTTCAAATAAACCATTCATCTACAAAATTTCTGTCATCCATTTTCACCATCCCTGAGTCAGTCCTTGCCAATATATTTTCAAAACTTGATCTATGATTTCATGTTGTGGGCTTGCCTACGACGAATCGCTTTCTATCGACGACAACTCATTATCTAGGAAGTTGATCTAAAAATCGTCAGTACCTTGAAATCTGCATGCCTCAATGGCAGGTTTCTCGCCTTCGACGACAGGTTGCATCATTGACCTTCGATCGAATGATTCCATGGCATGTTCGACTTCAGCTCATTCATTCACATTTCACGGATTGTACTGGGTACTTTGAGAGCCATTGACATTACTGGTGGTTACTCTCACACTTGTTAACAATTTACATCATTGACTGGTAATCAAGTGGTTTCTACCATGTTCGACTTCGACACATTCATTCACATGGATAGAATCATACTAGTTCGAGATGCGGAAATCAAGACCCTAGATCTAGTTTCTACCATCCAGGCTGCAAAGAATTTTGTTATCATTTATACAGTGGACTATTTATAAACAGATGGATGCATCCATACTGTGTCTACACATGTCTATACTGTGATGTACTCAAAATCATTCCTGTATCAGAACAGTTTGAATAGTTTCTAGTTAGTGTTGATCTGAGTATGGGAATGCCTACCTCAGCGATGATATATATATATATTTTGCATTGAATGTTTTTACAGGTTCCGACTGGGGTCCACAGGATGATCCTTGAAATGATAAAGTACTGCACTCTTCATATATGACAGACTTCAGCATCATCTATTCCAGACTTTTCACTTTAGGGGGCAATCTGTTACAATGAAAATTGTCATCCTGACATTTTACTATGTGTATGAGCTCATTATTACTCATAATTCTCCCTTTGCAAGTCTAACATATCAGTTCCTCATGTCAAGCCTTGAAAATCAGAGAAATGTTCCTACAAATCTCCTAAACTTTGGTGTCGCACTTTCTCTCTATCTTGCCTGCGATCTCGCACCTAATGGTCAGCTCTCTTGCGTACCTGAACGAACTTTATCTGTGTTAAAGGTGCGGACCCCTGTAAGATCAAAAAGGCGTGAGTAAATTCCAAAAATCTCAATAAATTTGAATTCTAGAAGCTTCCAGAAAATATCTTGCGGTGATAGAACCACTCTTATGAGGTGCATGTATCCCTTACCTTATGGAGCTAACCCCTTGATGTGAGGAGCTTATCCCTTTGAAGGAGGATTCTATCCCTTCATATTTGGAACAAAAACCTCCTCTTTTCCACTATAAAAATAGGCATTGGGTAGCCTCAAGGGGAGTTCAAGCTTTAGAATATTTGAAGTTAAGTGTTGTTGAGATTCAGACTCAGTTAACTAAGAATTTTGGGAGGGGAGATTACATACCTCTTTTCGTCATGGTTGGATGAGTGCAGAGCTTATCAAAGTAGAGGAGACTCCTGCTACGGACCCCGGGAAGGCCTGTGCAACATCAAGGCTCAGGTTGTAAGGTTTTCCTTCTTTTGAAATTAATACAAATATACTCATTTTTCTCAATAAGATTTCAGTTAATGGTTTATTTCATAGATTCCTCGATCACTATGATAAGCATGGTTTATGATGATTTCTATACAGGTGCTATGTAATATTTTGCTTGTTTGTGACTGCAGGTTTACGAGGAAAACTCCTTCAAGCGCGCGAGGGATAACAACGAATTCAAACAAGCGCTGGACGTACGGTAAGTCTTTTAAATCTCTATAGAGCTTTTTGTAAATCATATATGCTTAGAGAAAGATTAGTTAATTTGGTTTTTTGTTGCTAGATACTTTTAGTACTAGGGAGATCGGTCTTGTTCGCAAGACGAATTAATCCACACAACAGGACCACCGTATAAAAATGTTTCTGGTGTTTGGGAAAACATAGATGACTCTCTTAACATGATCAATGAAGGATAGTAACCTCTGGGCGTAGGATGAAAAGGAATTCGAGGTGGTGAAAAAGCAAGACCCGGGTTTTCTAAAAAAATTGTCAAAGATAAATACCAAGCGTCACTCCTAATAGGGCTGTAGAAAATGGATTCACGCTCCCTAAGATTCAAATACTGTGGGGATTCAGGAAGAGTTACTTCTTCGTCTGGATTGGCAAGTTCTTCAATAGAAATTAGGCTAGATGGAAGATCTTCAGTAACGATATTTCTTACCCTAGGTGAACCAGGATCACTAGAAGTTGGAGTGATAAATCCTGAGGATGTTTCCAAAACAGAAGGTTCAATGTCAGGCTCAGAAATTTCAGGTTCTTCAGCTAATTCACTTGAAGGAGAAATACTACCAGTAATTTCAGAAACTGAAATCGACTCTTGAATATGCTTTGTTGTGGGTATTTGACGATTAGGATGAACAACTATAGATGAACTTCTGACTTCTGTTGATCTAATTCTATCGCTACTAGATGATACTAGAGCACGCAACCCTTCAAGTTGACTTGGTGTATACTCAGGGGTCTTCCCCTGAAGTCTCCGGGACTGTCTCGGTAATTCTGCCACGATTAAATATTAATCAATCACACGCAAACAAAGAAAATTTCAATAAAAACACCTAAAGTCTCTAAAGGAACAAACAGCTGAATCACACGCCTAAAAAATCTAAGAGTTCAAACCACGCACAAACAGTAACTTCCCGTACTAAAAACACTAGTTGGTGATGAAATCCAACCTAGTAGAAGTTTAATATAGAAAGGGCGGTTGGAACGGTTACCCCGACAACCTGTTTAATGAAACAAATTGGCACAAGTTTCTTCACAAAACCATCTCGAGTGAAGAGAACCCCCTAGAGAGTCCAAGTGAGTCTAGTCGATGTCTGCTCCAGGTACAGTGAGATATTTCCTTCACCGTCACCTTAGGAAATAATCTTAAGCTTATGGACACTAAGGTTACCAACAGTAACAAATACAACTGCGGGAATAGTCTACGATCCGATTCCACACGCAAGGGCAGAGTAACAAAGCTTAATCCCCTTGAAGGCTCCTCGACATGGTTAATCCGAGGTTTACCAACAAGTGACCCCAGGCTCCTCGACAATGGTTAATCCTAGGTTTACCGTTTGTAATGCACGCAGATCTTCTATATTTCCCAATGAAACATAATTGATTGTCTCAAAGGTTCGGACATGATGTCGTGATTAAATCCTTTAAGATAAGCTTCCTAGATTGTACCAATTACAATTGGATTTATTTCCTACTGCAAGATTTATCTACTTGTTTGTTTTTACTATCTTGGAGAGTTAATTACTCCCTACTCCAAGATACTAGCCTAAGATATATTGGTGATAAGAGTCCTAGAAATAGAAAAGATTACTAGTTCAATTTTAATTAAGCGTTGTTTTTATGGCTGTTCTTTAAGTCAATAGGTATGGAAATGAAACTTTGATGGTGTGAAGACTCGACTCCAAATACACTAAAAAATGCTCCTAAAATGATAAACAATTCTTTTTTCTTTCAATGAAATTCTAGCTAAAAGAAAGAGTTCGAGAATGCAATTCCTTAAGAGACATTTTTTTCTTTCAACATAAAGAATAAATGAAAAGAAAATCTTTTTGTTTTTTCCATAAGAACTCAAAACGAGACAAATAATCAATTCTCACAATAAATCCCTTTCACTTTCAAAACTTGAAACTACAAAAGCAACTTTTCTTTCAAAAAAATTTACAAGTTCTAAAAAACACTCAAAACTACGAAAAACTAATTTTGAGATCTACAAACTTTGAAAATCTAATTGAATAAAAGCTTCATTTTTTTTTTTAGAATGTTTTTCTTAGTTGTTCAGTAAACTAAGGATTCATTTGCCCAGAATAACAAATAAATCAAAAAACATCCAAATGTGTTTTCTTTTGTAAAAATGAAATTCAGAACTTATAACAAAGTTTATTCAAAGATTTGCAAAGAGAAAACTAGATCTATTTCTCAAAAAGGATGGATTTCACAACCAAGTCAGACTCATCAAGAAGACAAAAATACCAGTGTGATCTGAGGTATTTCAAGCTTCTAATCTTTGAGTCACTACAGAGACCAAGTGAAAACCACTCCAAGTATGCAAAACTTCTAGAAAATCACTCAAAACACAAATACTGTTGGTATTCACTCACAAGAGGTTTTGGACAGGAACAATATAGATCTGGGCAGATACTAGAAATCCTAAATCATATGAAACATAAACTAGAAGAAGAAATTTGAAGTTTTTCAAAAATTTTAACAGGGTCCGTAGGCCCCAGAAGTAACAGGTGCGGTCCCGCACTGGTTACTCAAGGAAACTGTGAAACTGCCCGCACTGTGTAGGAAAACAAAGTGCAGTCCCCAAAAAATTTCAAGAAAAACACAAAAGACTTCAAAATTTTTCAAAACAAAGTAAACCTAAGCTACCCAGGCGAGTATCCATAAATTAAAAACTAGAAAAATCTTTTCTCAAGTCAAAACAAAGGAAAACCAAAAAACAAGAATCCTTCCCCAGCGGAGTCGCCAATTTGTTGACTGGATAAATCAATCTTGTGGACAAGATCGATCTCCCTAGTACCAAAAGGTAATCTAACAACAAACAACCAAATAAACCTATCTTTCTCTAGATATATGCGATTTACAAAAGAATACTATAAAGGTGTTAAGGTCTTACCGTAGATCCAATGTTTGTTCGAAGTTGTTGTCCTTCGGTCACTTGAAGGAGTTATCTTTATAGACCTGCAGTCACAAACAAGCAAACATTAAATAAAACCTGCATAGTAAATATTATAAATCATGCCTATCATGGTGATCAAGGAATCCATGAAATAAACAGTTAATTAACGGCTTATTGAGAAAAATGAATTCATTTGTATTAACTTTTAATAAAGAAAACCTTACAACCTTAGCCTTGATGTTGAACAGTCCTTCCCGGGGTTCGAAGCAGGAATCTCCTCTACTCTGACAAGCCTTTCACTCTTCCAACCGAGACAGATAGAGGTATGTGATCTTTCCTCACAAAATCTTAGTTAAATGAGTCTGAATCCCAACAGCACTTTACCTCAAATAATTATAAAGCTTGAACTCCCCTTGAGGCTACCCAAGGCCTCTTTTTATAGTGCAAAAGATGAGGTTACAGTTCCAATTATGAAGGGATAAATTCCTCCTTCAAAGGTATAAGCTCCTCACATCAAGGGGTTAGCTCCTTAAGGCAAGGGATACATAAACCTCAAAAGAGTGGTTCTACCACCGCAAGATTCCTTCCAGAGGCTTCTAGAATTTACTGAAAGTGAGATTTTTAATTTTACTTGCACCTTTTTAATATTTTATAGGGGTCCACACCCTTAACACAGAAAAAGTGTGTTCAGGTACGCAGGAGTCATGAACATTAGGTGCGGGACTGCAGGCAAGACAAAGAGAAAGTGCGATACCAGAGTTAAAGAGATTTTTGAGAACTTTTCTCTTATTTTTAAGGCTTGACATGAGGAAATGATGTTTTAGAATTTCAAAGGAGAAAAGTATGAGTGATAATGAGCTCATACAGATAGAAAAATTTCAATATGACAATTTTCAGTGCAACAGTAGCATAATTTACTATTTTTGGCAGTTTTTTCGGGTCCTAAAATTTGGGAGTCGTTTTGAGGCCCTAAACGATGTTTTTTTGGAAAATAATCAGTGGTGAATGTGGGTCTTCAATTCAAAATTCACTATAAATAGTTGTAGTTCTCAAATATATCTTTCTAACGAGGTAACGTTTGCGTCAAACGAAGATTGTATGCCAAATTTACGACCCCGGGAAATTGGTGTACCAATCTACACCAACAGGGCCCATAGTTTGGTGTTTCATCTCCTAGGGTTAGGTTTTTGGATGTTTATGGTTTTACATTGTTTCTCAATAATAAATAGGTCTTTGAGCCTTATTGTAACAAAGTTCAGAGGCATGTAGGTGCCACATCTCTTCTCAGATATAAGTTACCATCACCCTAGCTAGTTATGTACATTCTGTCTGTAAGCATATTTTAGTTATTTGATATTAATGAAATGAAGTTTTATTTCTGCTGCATCTCTGCGTTTATGTTTATTTCTGAATTTTATTGCGTTTCTACATAAATCTGGATCAGTGGTATCAAAACGGTTTGATCTTTCTCGATCCTCATTTTCATGTCCCCAACGAGGTTGGGGTATAAGGAATTAAGGCTCGATTTGGTTGAACCTTTGCAAGATCAACCTCACAAACCTTGACGGTCGCCCATGGGGGAAGAAAAGAAAGACAAGGGAGTAGGAGATCCTATCAAAATATTGCTCGAGGAGGCCCTCGAGAAATAAAGGAACGCGATGATAGATAACTTCGCCCAGATCCTTCAACGATTGCCCATAGGTGGCGCACTGCATCCAACAGCCACTCTGGAGGAGCCGCTCCTTTCAAGGTACAAGTCAACTTCGACATTCCTGTATTTGAAGGCCAGATAGATGCAAACGTCATAGATATATGGTTGAATTTGTTTGAAGGGTATTTATCGGTCCATGATTTCTCCGACCGAGAAAAGATTACTTTTTCACTCCTCAAAGCTGCCCCCCATGTAAAAAACTAGGGGGAAACCTATTGTGAGAAAAATCACGAGAGGGAACCCTCCTTTTTCTCGGCTACACCCACTTGGAATTCGTTTAGAGATGGCATTAAGGAACAATATTACCCCATGGGGAGCTACGAGGACAAGTACATCCAATGGACGACGCTGCGGCAACAAAGGGATCAAGATGTGCACGAGCTAACGAATTTGTTCCATACCCTGTGCACAAAGTTGGGTATTAAAGATTCAGATAAACATTTGGTGCTCAAGTACCACAGTTGTTTTCACATATACATTTAGGAGGAAATGGATTTCCTTGACATTATCTCGTTTGGCACGACATATTGATATGCCGCCAAGATCGAGAAGAAATTTAAGCAGAAGAAGTGAGACTTTGGATCCACGAATTCGAAGCCATGGAAAGAATCCCTTGAATCGCAGAGCAAGGGGCAAATACAAAGCGGGGCGACTCAAAACAACACCAAAAAGCCAAATAAGAACATGGGGAAGTGTTGTGAATTCATAATATCTCCACTCATAACACAAGTGAGTGTCGGGCCAAATAGTCGTTGGTGGCCGAACTGAAGGCATCTGAATCGGATGCATGTTCTAATTCTGAGTCAGAACTAGAAAAGGGGAATGAAAAAAGGAAGCATATCATTGATGTAGAACCCAATTCCACCGCTGCCACCACCAAACTCCAGAGGGAGGAGCCCGAGGATCCAGAGGAGGGAGAGTGCCTCTTCCATTCCCATATGTGGGAGAAGGGTTATCCACTGCAATTCCTTGCTGATAGCGAAAGCCAAAAGAACCTCATTTGAGTTGCAGTCATGAAGTGGCTCGGCCCACTGACCACATCACACTCGCTGTCGTATACCATCAGGTGGCTTCACCAAGAAAGAGATCTCTGCGTCAACCAGCAGTGTCGTCTTCCGTACAACATCAAGCCCTTCACAGATGAGGTATTGTGTGATGTTGCTCCCCTTGACGTGTCTGATGTATTATTAGGCCAACCATACTTATGGAAGTGACATGTTGTGTATGAGTCTAGGCCTTGTTCTGTTATTATTACTTTGGGAAATAAGTTGTACAAGCTAGCGTAGGTAGTATCGCCTTCCGTCATCTCTCTGAGTACTGCAAATAAATGCAGTAAGATTATTGTCATCAAGATAAATCCTTTTTGCAGATAGAGGCGATCTCTCTATCCCTAGATTGGGTCTAGCAACACAAGATTATTTCTAATGTAAAGCTCTCTTAACCAATGTTTACAATGCAATGAGAAAAGAGACATAAATACCTTTTTCCCAACGTTATGCTTGAGTACGTTGATGATGACCTCGATCTACGATCCTTGTAGGCCTGATTCCTACTACTGATGGAATGTGAATACCTGTGGATTATCAAGAGACAACAACAAATGTGATACAATAAATAATAAACGTAAACAATAGCTATTTAGCAGATCAAGGAGTACCATAATATTTGCATAAACATTTATACAAATATAGAAAGCAAACATCAGATGTTATTATTGATTAATTACAAAAGGAGAGCTTATAACCCAGGCCTTGATGTTAGAGGCGTCCTTCGGTGAAAATATGAGTCCTTCACCAAGCTCAAAAGCATTCCTTCTCCCAAACCCTTAGGCTTTATCACAATGCTAGTATGCAAAGGGATGAGAGTTCAAACGGGTCTGACAATGATCAACCAAGCTCTAAACTTGGGGGAAAGGGGGAAGTGAATTTATAGCAAAGGAGAAGAGGTTGGGAGCACATGAAAGGAGGAGGAAGGCCCACTTTCTAAGGGATGATCCCCCATGGATGAGATCAAGGCTCTAAAATGAGAGAGATAAACCTTATCATCTCTGTTCAACAACCAACTCACCACCCTTGAGCTTCTAGAGGTCGAAGCTTCTCCTCCATTTGAGGAAGCATTGCCAGAAAGGGGATCAACATGATTTTCCAAGAAATTAGGGCACTAACAACGCTGGGCCAGAAATGTGAAAAGGACATTAGCGCAGTCATGGTACCAGGAAGAGCGCTGACCCAATAAACTAGGAATTTTACCAAGTTTCTTCAGTAATCTTTCAAGGAAGTCTTGTTTGGATCTTCAAGGGGATATGTTAGCATATTTCTTGATGATGAAAACATTGCACAAGATCTTTCACAGGGAATTTTAGGATCACGAACGGGAAAATTAATGTGTAACAGATGCCCCCTAAAGCATGAAGGCAAAACATGGAGTGATGGTTGAAATGCTTTATGAACCAAGGAAAAGAACGCAGACCACCTCCGGAAGACCTACCAAATCAAACATTTTACAATAGATAACATATCTAGTATAAATATTCTTAACCACGTAATGTTGCACTAGGCATCAAATGACACATGAACCCACGGCATGGTCCCAACCATATGTCTAAAGAGATCATAGAAATGGATCTGCGGTATGGATGCAACCATCTGTATAGATAGGATCGTGTATACAATCATGAATACTCAATAACTCCTTGCAGCTTGGACCAAAAATCAGATGTGACCCAGGGTCTTCACCACGATCTCAATCAACCCAATGTATGAATCTAGCCATGCAAATAAATGTGTTTTTGTTGAACATGGTAGAAACCACCTGATTACCAGTAAATGATGAGAACCATTAACTGACACGACAAAGACCATCAATAATGACGATGGATCTCAAGGTACAACAACACAATCTACAAGTGTGAATGAATGTGTTGAAGTTGAACAATTGCAGAATCATTCGATTGGAGGCGAATGATGTGAACCTGTCTCCAAACATGAAGAACTTGTCATTGAGGCATGCAAGCTCCAAGGTACTGAAAGAAGTCTTTAAATCACCTTCCCGGATAATGAGCTGAAGTCGACAGGAAGTGATTCGTCGAAGGAGGGCCATGATGATTCCCACATCATTGACACGAAACTGTAGAAATTATATACAAGATGCATGTATATATCCAGATTATCTTGATCTAACAATATTTATCTTCTTGCTAAATATAGAATCCTTCCACTGTTAATCTTTCACGGAAATTTAAAATCAATTGCAAACACATGAAGCAATAAAAAAAATTGCACATAACACAGTTGTTTAACGAGAAAGCCTGAAGCAGAAAACCCCAACTATCATATATTATGTGTCATGGAGATCATGTAACAATATCATACAAAGCTTAGTACATCAAGCTCTCAGTACAATCAATTGTCACACACTAATCAGAAGAAATCTGCAAATCCATGCAATGATTTCTTGCCACCTGATAGCTTTCCTCCACTGCGCAATCCCTGTTGAAGAATAGCTCTGAATGAATTCAAATCTACCTTGCTTACACTGCGCAATCCTCATTGGCAACTCCAATGTGTATGTGGTGCAATCAATGCATCACTATTGTCACAACAGATAGTCCATCTTGCCCTTTCACCTATCTCTCCACTGGGTCTCCACTAGAACTGACATGCATTGCAGTTAACTGTTGTATTGTTCAGTTGATTAATGAGTTATTATTTGTGAATTAATTAACTAATTAATTCACTCCACTCTCACTACTGTATCATTCAATTAGACTAGATACAACTAGCTCAACTGAGTTTAACTCCATTGACTGGTTAAATTGAATAACAACTCCATTGACTGGTTAAATTGAATAACAACTCCATGAGCTACTCTTCCAAATCTGTCATGACTTTGCCACTTCAGTTCTAACTGAGTCCTCCATGCATGAACCACCAGTAAACCCTAGGAATTGCGTAATTCCTTCACCCCACTAATTTGACAAATCTGTGCACTGAAATTAAGTGCTCCAAGAGAATAAGTTAATGTTTATTGTCATATTATTATTAAGAGCTAATAGTAATCGACACTTCTATTTTTAGATCGAAAATCTATAAATAGATTTCGCCCAATATTATAAAAATACAATTTCATCTATTTTTCCAACTTGACCAACCGTCCACAAATAGCATCCTGCAACTTCTGAAATATGATCACCTTGTCGAAAAATAGACATAGTCTAAAAATAGACTTGCACCTAAAAATAGCTTGCGGGCCCACTTAGTGAAGGCGAATCGTTTTCACTAAGCTCATCATCTTGTTGAATCTCAACACTCCCTCTCAACAAGATAGGGATTATCCTTTACCCCGATCCTGCCTCTATGGTATTCGAATTTTCTCCTGGTGAGCGCCTTCGTTAGAATATCTGCATCCTGATCTTCCGTAGGAATGTACTGAAGCAACATGATCTTCCGTTGCACACAATCTTTGATATGATGATACTGGATATCAATATGTTTAGATCTATCATGAAACACAGGATTAATCGAGAGTTTAATGAAACTATGTTTATCATAATGTATCACTGTAGGATCTAAATTTGAACCGAACAAACCAACCAGGATCTTCCTCATCCAGATAGCCTCACATACAGCTTGAATTGCTGCCATGTATTTTGCTTCCGCTGAATTGAGTGCCACGGATCTTTGTTTCCTACTGTACCAAGAAACTGCTGTAGATCCGATACTGAAAACCCCTCCTGATGTGCTCTTTCTGTCCGTTGGGCTACCTGCCCAATCTGCATCTGTGAAGCCATGCAACTTCACCTCATTCATGTACCATAAGCCATACTCAGATGTGCCCCTGAGATATCTTAGGATATTCTTACCTGCCTTCCAAAAGAGCTTGGTAGGCTTAACTATCGCTTGTGAAAGCTGGTTCACTGCATGGCATATTTTTGGTCTTGTATTAACTAAATACACGAGTGAACCCACCAACTATCGATAAACAGTGGCATCCACTACCTCTGCCGATATAGCATCCTCTTTCCTCCAATTTCCTAGAAGAGTAGTGTCGATAGGCTTGCAACCTTGCATGTGAAACTTCTTCAGTATCTCCCGGGCATACTTGCCTTGAGACACAAATAGTTCACCTTCCTGCTGCCATATTTCCAATCCAAGGAAATAATGAAGGAGGCCCAAATCCTTCATCTCAAAGTCCTTTGCAAGATCTACCTTCCATGAGTGTATCAACTGCTCATCACCCGTTAGTATTAAATCATCAACATAAAGAACAATGATTAAAAGCTTACCCTCCACCACAATTTGGTACAGGTTTGCATCTGCCTCACTCTTGGTGAAGCCAAGTCTAGTGAAATAGCTATCGATCTGTGTGTACCAAGCACATGGTGCTTGCTTCAACCCATACAACGCTTTTTTGAGCCTGCACACATGCGACTCGCTGCTGAAGATCTCAAATCCTTCAGGCTGCTCAATGTACACCTGTTCCTCAATGATCCCATTAAGGAACAAAGTCTTCACATCCATATGATGAATGTGCCAAACCATCTACGCTGTGAGAGCAAGGATGGTCCTTATGGAAGAATATCGTGCGACAGGTGCAAAGGTTTCTTCATAATCAATCCCCTCAATCTGTGAGAAGCCTCGGGCAAAAAATCTTGCCTTTTACTTCTTGATGCTCCCATCAGCAGCTTTCTTTACCTTATAGATTCATCTTGATCCTACAACTGATTTACCAACCGGCCTTGGAACAATATCCCAAGCATTGTTTCTGACAATGGAGTCATACTCCTCCACCATGGCATCTACCCATGTGGGCTCCTGCACTGCTTCTTCAAAATAAGATGGCTCTATCACGATACACTTGCTCATAAAAGCCATGTATCTAGTAAATCGGTCAGGTGATTGTCCCTGTCTGCACTGTGATGTAGGGACTCCTACATTCTATGCCACATCAAGCTTCAGTCTCTCAGCTTCTGTGGTATGCTTTCTGCCTTGTCTTATGTTTGGTTATTCATGAGTGGACTCCTCCACTCCATGAATCTCCTCCTGTGGTTGATCCACATCTAGAGGCTCATCTTTGGGAACAAGAAGTTCCTCCTCTGCATGCAAGTGTATCTCCCTCTCAAGTGACAACTTCATGGCTTTCACCTCATTGAATTTTATATCCCGTCGCACCACAGTCATCCGACTGTCTGGAAAATACACACGATAATTATAGGGTGTTTCTGTGTACCCCACAAATATCCCAACTTCTGCAGTCAGCTCCAACTTCTTCTTGGCATCCTTTGTCACATGAATGTAAACAAATGAGCCAAAAATCTTCAAATGAGAAATATCAGGCTTCTTACCAGTAAAAGCTTCTTTAGGTGTACTCATGCCAAGTACTCTATGAGGACAATAGTTTTGCATATAAACCATAGTTTTGCATGCTTCCGCCCACAAGTGCATCGGTAGGCCCTGGTCATGCAACATCGCTCGTGCAACACCCACGATCGTTTTTTTCTTCCTCTCTGCAACCCCATTTTGCTATGGGTTATGAGGCGCTATGAGTTCTCTTCGAATTCCTTCTTTTCTACATAAGTATTTGAATTCGCTCAAGATGTATTCACCACCATTATCGCTTCGTAGAGCTTTCACTTGCTTCCCTGACTCCTTCTCCACTAATGCTTTAAACTCACATAAGTTTGAGAATGTTTTTCTCTTCTGCATGAAGAAGATCCAGCATCTATGAGAATAGTCATCAACAAATATAACATAATACCTTTGTTTTGTTGTTGAAGCAATCGAGAAAGGTCCACACACATCTATGTGAATTCTCTCCAGGATCACCGAATCACGATTCTCCTTCTCATGAAAGGTGGTCTTCACAAACTTACCCATAGTACATCCCTTGCACTGATCTGACTACGCAAGCGTACCCTTGGGAAGTCCAGTATAAATCTACTGCAAAATCTTCAAAGTGCCATGATGAAGATGGCCCAATCTTCTGTGCCATAATTCGCCCTCATCCCGGCTCACAATTTCTTCTTCTTTACCCACCATTGCAGCGCATCCATCTACCTCTAGCTTTTAGAGATTATTAACTCGAATCCCTATCCTCTTGGTTTGACCCATTGTTTTATGTCGTAGGAAAGATTTTCCATTGCTAAAAACAACGTCATAACCTTTGTCTTCCAACATTGCGACCGAGACCAAGTTATTATTCAGACCTGGAACATGCATAAAATCTTTCAACATAAATGGATTACCTGAATCCCTCTCAAAGGTAATGGTCCCAATGCTGGTCGCACTGTATCGACCATCGTTGCCCATCTCTATATGCATTTGAAGGTCCTTCTCCTCCAAGTCACTAAACAACTCCTTGTCTCCCGTCATATGGAAAGACACACCACTATCAAGTACCACACTGATCCCATATAGCTTGAAATATAGCATGCGATCAAAGAGAAATCAAGTTCAAATTGCGAGGCTAAGGCCTCTTCAGCTGTAGCTCTAGCAACCTTCTTGTTCTTCTTCTTCTGTGGGCAGTTAGTGGCGAAATGCCCATGTTCGTGATAGTGAAAACACTTCACTTTGGAAAAATCCTGCTTCCTACCTTTAGCTTCGGATTTTGAAGGAAATTTCTTCCCCTTCCCTTTCCTTGCTTTGGTAGCCAAAGTGCAATTTTCTTCATCTTCATTCTTCGATGAAGAGCCATCCCTGGTACTTTTCCTTATCTCCTCCTGCACAAGATCCGACCAAAGTCGCTCCCATCTCGATAGTTTCTCCCGTCCATTGACAGAGTCTTCGTAGCTATGCCAACTCTTTAGAAGTCCAAGGAGAGCCAAGCTAACCAAGTCTTCATCATCAACAATAATCCCCACACTTCCCAGTTCATCCCTATAGTGGACAAACTTCGTGAGATATTTTGGAATATTGTCGCCCTTCTTCATTTTTATTTTTCTGAGCTTATCTTTCAGCGCCAACTTCCTCTGGTCGCTGCTGCTTTGGAACATATTTGTCAAAGCCTTCCACATTGTAAATGTAGTGGCTTTCCCACGAAGGCTAGACATAATATGGTCCTTCACACCTTCCAACAAAATTATTCTTGTCTTTGCTACCTTCTTTTGCCATGCGTCAAGTAATGCAGCATCGCTAGATCCCAGCTTAAGAACATCACTATCGATGAACTCCTTCAGTCCATTATCCTCCAGCACCGCCTCCATCCTATCCTTCCAGGCTATGTAATTCGAGCTGCCGTCAAGGGCATACTCCAATCGCAACCCATTGAAAGACATTTCAATGTATACTCAACTGTCGCACCAAGAATTTTATGAAGCAAATTCGAATTGTCCACCAGCACAAACTCAACAATTCTTCACAATTTCAATCTTCAAGAATTAACACTACTCTAATACCATGTAGAAATTATATACAAGATGCATGTATTTATCCAGATTCTCTTGATCTAACAATATTTATCTTCTTGTTAAATATATAATCCTTCCACTGTTAATCTTTTGCGGAAATTTAAAATCAATTGCAAACACATGAAGCAATAAAAACAATCGCACATAACACAATTGTTTAACGGGAAAGCCTGAAGCTGAAAAACCAAAATATCATATATTATGTATCATGGAGATCATGTAACAATCTCATACAAATCTTTGTACTTCAAGCTCTCAGTACAATCAATCGTCACACACTAATCAGAAGAAATCTGCAAATCCATGCACTGATTTCTTGCCACCTGACAGCCTGCCTCCATTGCGCAATCCCCGCTGAAGAATAGATATGAATGAATTTAAATCTACCTTGCTTGCATTGCACAATCCTCATTGGAAACTCCAATGTGTGTGTGGTTCAATCAATGCATCACTATAGTCATAAAAGATAGTCCATCTTGCCCTTTCACCTATCTCTCCATTGGGTCTCCACTGGAACTGACATGCACTGTAGTTAATTGTTGTATTGTTCAATTGATTAATGAGTTATTATTTGTGAATTAATTAACTAATTAATTCACTCCACTCTCACTAGTGTATCATTCAGTTAGACTAGATACAACTAGCTCAACTGAGTTTAACTCCATTAACTGAGTTAAACTGAATAACAACTCCATGAACTACTCTTCCAACTTTGTCATAACTTTTCCACTTCTAACTGAGTCCTCCATGCATTAACCACCAGTAAACCCCAGAAATCGCGTAATTCCTTCAGACCAATGATTTGACAAATCTGTGCACTGAAATTAAGTGCTCCAAGTGAATAAGTTAATGTTTATTGTCGGATTATTATTAAGAGCTAATAATAATCGACACTTCTATTTTTAGATCAACGATCTATAAATAGACTTCGCCCAATATTATAAAAATAGAATTTCATCTATTTTTCCAACTTGACCAACCATCCACAAATAGCATCTTGCAACTTCTAAAATATGATCACCATGTCTAAAAATAGACATAGTCTAAAAATAGACTTGCACCTAAAAATAGCCTGCAGGCCCACTTAGTGAAGGCGACTCATTTTCACTAAGCTCATCATCTTGTTGAATCTCAACAGAAACAACAAATATCTCAAGATGATAGGAGTGATTCGGGATTGTAACAGAGGAGGTTATATAAGCAAAGGATGTTTGACAAAAAGGACTTCTCTTGAACATATTGGTGACATGACTCCAGAGTGTGGCAGCATTTGACTCAAATAGGATCATAATTCATGTTCACAAGATTGGTAATCAAATGAGAGGCAAACGGATTTCCCTAACGCATGGAGTCAAAGTAACTAATGTTGGATGTCCCCAACCCGACACGAACTACAGGTGAGTGTCATGTTCAAGAGCGACAAGCTACCCAAAATACACATAGGACGTTCACTTTCAATTTCCCTCCATTATTGCTAACGAGTACCTATTTATTTTTTATAGCCAGCGTGAAGAGGATAGCATATGCTGAGCGTGTAAGGTCATTCTTCGAATGAATCCATCATAGTAATTTTAACGAGCCCTAGGAAGGATGAACTTAGTCTCGTCATGGTGACAAGTCTTTCTTTGTTTAATCTTTAACAAGTCCAATGAAATGGTAACTTGGTGACTTTTCATGTTTAAGAAGTTTGAAAAAAAACAAAAAGGAAACTCCATCATGTCCCTTTTCATAAATCGTCTCTCGAATCCAAAGAGGTAGAAAACAATACCCGAGAGAACCTCTTGACCATGTTCGATCAAGGTATTCCTTTTTTGTAAATAGTGAATCCCAACCTGAAGAAGGGGTAAACGTATACTGAGACTACGTCAATCCATTTACTTTAACGAGTTCGAAAAGACAAGTACTCGACAATATTTTCATTTTTTGAGGGTCAGAAAAGAGCTAAAAATTGACTCCTCCTAGAGGAACGGGTGTTATAAAAGGTAGCAATTGGTTTCGGTGATGATGGAACTGCTCAAAACAAGTAAAGGTCAAGAGGTTGGCTAATAGGACCACTTCATTGCAACAGTTCCCTAAGAAAGGGTAAAACAATCAAGTGAGAGCAATGATCGAGCAAGCATATGGTGACGATGGAATGAGAACCAAGGCTCATCAGACAGAAGAGGCAGATAAAAAAGGAAATCACGAGAGGTGTAATGATAAATGGTTTAATATTTTCACAAGCTTGAAACATAGGAATCTATGGTTGAAATTGGTTTCATTTTTACAAAAGCTTGAAAAAGAGACAAACTATGCTTGGAAAAAAAAATTGCATGCCCCCAGCATGTTGACTCAATTCAAAGTACATGCCTTCCAACTTCAGTTCATTCACCTAAGTAGACTATTGTTTACTAACAGGTGGATGAAATGAAGGTTCAATTACGAGATCAAGTGAAATACTCGACTGGGAATTTACAAGATCTAATCAAAGACTCGAATTGAAAGGGGATTTGTTTCATGTTTTAATGAGGTTGATATAGTAAAAGAACTATCTTCATGTCACCTTGTTTAATTTTTTAACGAGATTGATACAAGAAAAGGAACTATGCTCCAGAGAGCTTATTTCATTTTTTAAGGAGCTTGACACAAGAAAAGGACCTCTGCTTCGGCACCTTGTTTCATTTTTTAAGGAGCTTGACACAACAAAAGGAACTTTGCTTTGAAGAACTTATGATGACTCATAATAGGTCATGGCTTCCAAGAGGTTCTCATCAGATGGGAGAACAACGCTCTGGAAATCAGGGTCCAATGCCCCCAGTATATGGTGCACTATATCATTGAATGGATCATCAGTAGACACAAGCATGGAACAGGTTGCCACATAATTAACCTGTGGCGGGGAAGATACCATTTTCATGTAAGAACCATGTAGGGATGATGGTTGACTAGGAGCCAAACTAGGACACTGAATGACAACTGATCAATGGTCGCAATTCTTCCTTCATGTGGGAAACAGATTACACGAAAGAGAGAGGGACAAGAGCTCCCATGACATAAGTATAGTCACGCCCAAGGAGTAATTTAAAGTCCAAAGGCCTTGGAAAACCATCACGTTTATATAGAAAATATTTTATAAATTTTAATAAAACTATGTATTGCCTGGATTCTTCTTATCCAACAATTATATGCAACTGTTAAATACATAATCACTTCTATAAAAATATTTGCTGAAATTTAAAACACGATCGCCAATTGCAAACACATAAAGAAAGATCAATCACACATAACACATATATTTTTACTGGGAAAGCATAAATCTAAAAACCCCACTATCATATATTATGTATATATCCTAGATCATGAAACAATCTCATACAAAACTCTAATCCAAGAGATCTTAGTACAATGTATAATCATCTCACACTGTCATACAAAAATTGGCAAATACATGTGCCAATTTACTACCTCCTGACAGTCTGTCTCCACTGCGCAATCCTTGCTGATCACAATCCCTGAATGAATGAGACCTTGCTTGCCTTGACTGTGAAATCCTCATTGGCATCTCCAATGTGTGTGGTTGCATGGGTGCACCCACTAATGTCACAATTGATAGTCAAACTGTCCCTTTCATCTATCTCTCAACTAGGTCTCCACTAGATTTGACATGCATGTAGTTAACAATAGTATATCTTCAGTTGCATGTGAGACCACTGCTTGTGAATTAATTAAATAATTAATTCACTGATCTCTCACTAGTGTATGTTCAGTTACAACTAGCACAACTGACTTTAACTCACTTAACTGAGTTAAACTACTTTACAACTTACATAACTACACATCCAACTTTGTTACAACTTCGAATCACTCAGTTACAACTAAGTCCACTTGCATGTCCCACCAACCAACCTTTGAACTCGAATTTCCCATAGCTAACTGGTTTGCCACTTCAGTTAACTATTTCCAAGTGCTCCATGAGAGTAAATTAATATTTATTGTCCAACTATTATTAAGGAATAATAATAGTCAACATGCATCTATAAATAGACTTCACACATACATCTAAAAATAGAACATCATCTATAAATATAATTTTCTCAACCGTTCTAAAAATATACTTACACCTAAAAATAGCCCGAGGCTCCATCCTAGTGTAGGTACTTAATTTTCACTAGGATCATCATCTTGTTGAATCTCAACACTCCCTCTCAACAAGAAAGGGATTATCCTTCACCCTGATCCTATCTCTATGGTATTCGAATTTTCTCCTGGTGCACGCCTTCGTCAGAATATCTGCATCCTGATCTTCCATAGGAACGTACTAAAGCAACATGATCTCCCACTGCACACAATCTCTGATATGATGATATCAGATATCTATATTCTTATATCTATCATTAAACACATGATTAATCGAGAGTTTAATGCGACTATGATTATCACAAACTGTAGGATCTAAATGAGAACCAAACAAACCAACCAGGATCTTTCTCATCTAGATAGCCTCACATGCAGCTTGAATTGTTTCCATGTATTCCGCTTCCGCTGAACTGAGTGCCATGGATCTCTGTTTCTTGTTGTACCAAGAAACAACTGTAGATTTGATACTGAAGATCCCCCTTGATGTGCTCTTTCTGTCCGTTGGGTTGTCCGCCCAATATACATCCATGAAGCCATGCAACTTCACCTAATCCGTATGTCTGTACCATAAACCATACTCGGATGTGCCCCTCAGGTATCTCAGAACATGCTTGCCCACCTTCCAAAAGAGCCTGGTAGGCTTAACCATCGCTTGACTAAGCTGGTTCACCGCATATCATATGTCTGGTCTTGTATTCACTAAATACATTAGCGAACCCACTAACTATCGATAGACAGTAGCATTCACTACCTCTCTAGATGTAGCATCATCTTTCCTCTAGTTTCTTGGAAGAGGAGTATCCATGGGTTTGAAGTCCTCCATGTGAAACTTACCAAGTATATCCCTTGCATACTTGCATTGAGACACAAAAAGTTCACCATCTCGCTGCCATATTTCCAATCCAAGGAAATAATGAAGGAGGCCCATATCCTTCATCTCGAACTCATTTGAAAGGTCCTCCTTGCATGAGTGTATCAGTTGTTCATCACTAGTCGTATTAAATAATCAACATAAAGAATAATGATTAAAAGCTTACCCTCCACCACAATTTGGTATAGGTTTGCATCCACCTCACTCTTGGTGAAGCCAAGTCCATTGAAATAGTTGTCTATTTGAGTGTACCAAGCACAGGGTGCTTGCTTAATCCCATACAACGCTCTTTTGAGTTTGCACACATGCGACTCGCTGCTGAAGATCTCAAATCCTTCAGGCTGCTTAATGTAAACTTCTTCCTCAATGATTCCATTGAGAAACACAGTCTTCACATCCATCTAATGAATGTGCCAACCCATTTGCGTTGAGAGAGAAAGGATGGTCCTTATGGAATAATATCATGCGACAGGTGCAAAGGTTTCTTCATAATCAATCCCCTCGATCTGTGAGAAGCCCCATGCCACAAATCTGGCCTTGTATTTCTCAACACTCCCATCAACAACTTGCTTTACCTTGTAGATCCAACTTGAAACTACCATTGATTTATCAACCGGCCTTGGAACAATTTCCCAAGCACTGTTTCTGACAATGGAGTCATACTCCTCCACCATTGCATCTACCCATGTGGGCTCCTGCACTGCTTCTTGAAAGGAAGATGGCTCGGTCACAATACATTTTCTCATGAGAGCCATGTATCTAGTAAATCAGTCAAGAGACTGTCTTTGTCTGCACTGTGAAGTAGGGAATCCTACATTCTGTGCAGCATCAAGTTTTAGCCTTTCAGCTTCTGTGGTATGCCTTCTACCAGTTCTGATGTTTGGCTCTGCATGAGTGGACTCCTCCACTCCATGAACCTCCTCCTGCGGCTGATCCACATCTAGAGACTCATCTTTGGGAACCAACAGTTCCTCCTCGACTTATAAGTCTAGCTCCCTCTCAAGCGACAACTTCATGGATTTTTCCTCATTGAATTTTATATCACGTCACACCACAGTCATTCAACTGTTTGGAAAAAACACACAATAATTATGGGTTGTTTTTTTGTACCCCAAAAATATCCCAACTTCAACAGTCGGCTCCAGCTTCTTCCTGGCATTCTCGGTCACATGCACATAAACAAATGAGCCAAAAATCTTAAAGTGAGAAACATCCAGTTTCTTACCAGTAAAAGCTTCTTCAGGTGTACTCATGCCAAGTACTCTATGAGGAAAATGGTTTTTCACATAAACCCAGTGTTGCATGCTTATGCCCACAAATGCATTGATAGGCCCTGATCATGCAGGATTGCTCGTGCTGCACCCACGATCGTTTTGTTCTTCCTCTCCGCGACCCCATTTTGTCATGGGTTATGAGGCGCTATGATTTCTCTTCAAATTCCTTTTTTGTTGCAGAAGTCTTTGAATTCGTTAGAGATGTATTCTCCACCATTATCGCTCCTTAGAGCCTTCACTTTCTTCCCCGACTCTTTCTCCACCAATGCCTAAAACTCACAAAACTTTTAGAATGTTTGATCCTTCTTCTGCATGAAGAAGATCCAACATTTATGAGAAAATTCATCAACAAAAATAACATCGTACCTGTGTTTTTTTGTTGAAGCAACTGAGAATGGTCCACACATGTTTATGTGAGCTCTCTCCAGGATCATCGAAGCACAATTCTCCTTTTCATGAAAGGTGGACTTTACATACTTCCCCATGGTGCAACCCTTGCAATGATATAACTTAGAAAGTGTTCCCATTGGAAGTCCAATAGATATTTGTTGCATGAATTTCAAGGCTCCATGATGAAGATGGCCCAATCGCCTGGGCCATAATTTTCCCTCATCCCAACTCACCACTTTTTCTGACTTGCCCATCATGGCAGCGCATCCATCTACCTCCATCTTGTAGAGATTCTTAACTCGAATCCTTATCCTCTTGGCTTGACCCGTTGTTTTATGTCGCAGGAAAGCTTTTCCATCACTAAAAACAACGTCATAGCCTTTGTCCTCCAACATCGCAACTGAGACCATGTTTTTCTTCAAACCTGGAACATGAATAACATATTTCAATTGAAACGGTTTACCTGACTCCCTCTAAAAGGTAATGGTACCAATTCTGGTTACACTGTATCGTCCATTGTCACCCATATCTATATGAATTTGGAGATCTTTCTCCTCCAAATCACTGAAAAGCTCCTTATCTCCCATCATGTGGAAGGAAGCACCACTATTAAGATACCACACTGATCCCATTGCGCTTGATACCAAGCATGCGATCAAGGAGAACTCAAGTCAAATTTTGAGGCAAGGGCCTCACCAGATGCATCTCCAACAACGTTCTTGTTCTTCTTCTTGTGTGGGCAGTTAGTGGCGAGATGCCCATGTTCATGACAATGAAAGAACAACACCTTGGAAAGATCCAGCTTCTTGCCTTTAGACTCAGATTTTGAGTGGAATTTCTTTCCCTTCCCTTTCCTTGCCTTGGGAGCCAAAGAACAATCCTCTTCATCATCATGCTTTGATGAAGAGCCATCTCTGGGGTTCCTCCTGAACTCCTCCTGCACTAGATCTGACCACAGTCGTTTCCAATCCAGTAGTTTTTCCTGTCCATTGACAGAGTCTTCATAACTGTGCCAACTCTTAGGAAGTCCTAAGAGAGACAAGCTCACCAAATCATCATCAGCAACAGTGATTCCCACACTCCGTAGTTCATCTCGACATTGGACAAACTTTGTGAGATACTTTGGAATATTGTCGCCCTTTTCCATCTTGATCTTTTTGAGTTTATCCTTCAGCGCCAATTTCCTATGGTCGTTGCTGCTTTGGAAAAGATCCATCAAATAATTCCACATAGCATATGGAGTGGCTTTCCCGTGAAGGCTTGATACAATGTGTTATCATACAACTTCCAACAAAATCCTTCTCACCTTCACTACTTTCTTTTTCCATGCATCAAGTAATGCAACATCCGTCGAAGTGGGCTTAGGAACATCATCGTCGATGAATTCCTTCAAACCATTTTCTTCAAGCACCGCCTCCATCCTGTCCTTCTAGGAAATGTAGTTCAAGCTTCCCTCGAGTGCATACTCTAGCCGCAAGCCATTGAAAGCCATTTCGATGTTTACTCAACTGTCGCACCAATAAATTCTTGTAGCAAATTCAAATTGTTTCCACCAACAAACTCAGCTACTACTTCAAAATTGTAATATTAGTTTCTTTGATGCCATGTAGAAATTTTAATACAAATATGTATTGCCTGGATTCTCCTTATCCAACAATTTATGCCATTTTTAAATACTGAATCGCTTCTACAAAAATATTTTCGGAAATTTAAAACACGATCGCCAATTGCAAACACATGAAGAGAGATCAATCACACATAACACCGATGTTTTTACTAGGAAATCATAAAGCTAAAAACCCCATTATCATAAATTATGTATATATCATGGATCATGAAACAATCTCATACAAAACTCTAATCCAAGAGCTCTTAGCACAATGTACAATCGTCTCACACTTTCACACAAAAATTGGCAAATACATGTGCCAATTTACTGCCTCTTGACAGCCTGCCTCCAGTGCGCAATCCCTGTTGATCAAAATCCCTAAATGAATGAGATCCTAATTTCCTTGACTGCGCAATCCTCATTGGCATCTCCAATGTGTGTGTGGTTGCATGAGTCCACCCACTAATGTCACAACTGATAGTCAAACTGTCCCTTTCACCTATCTATCAACTAGGTCTCCACTGGATCTTACATGCATATAGTTAACAATAGTAAATCTTTAGTTGCATGTGAGACCACTGCTTGTGAATTAATTAAACAATTAATTCACTGATCTCTCACTAGTGTATGTTCAATCACAACTAGCACAACTGAGTTTAACTCACTTAATTGAGTTAAACTACTTTAAAAATCACATAACTACACATCCAACTTTGTTACAACTTAGAATCACTGATTTACAACTAAGTCCACTTGCATGTCCCACCAACCAACCTTTGAAATCGAATTTCCCATAGCTAACTGGTTTACCACTTCAGTTAACTATTTCCAAGTGCTCCATAACAATAGATTAATATTTATTGTCCAACTATTATTAAGGGATAATAATAGTCGACATGCATCTATAAATAGACATGCGATCTATAAATAGACTTCGCACATACATCTAAAAATAGAACATCATCTATAAATATAATTTTCTCAACCATTCTAAAAATATACTTACACCCAAAAAATAGCTCGAGGATCCATCCTAGTGTAGGTGCTTAATTTTCACTAGGATCATCATCTTGTTAAATCTCAGCAAGTATTTCCTCCCAAAGTAATACGTAACTTAGGAAGGATCCCTAATGGTTGATCGGTTCCTCTATTAAAAACTAACAGATTCTAGGTAACAGGCACAAGCTACGGAGAACCGAAAGTTTTCCAAGTAGTTGAGGACATAATACTAACATATGTGCCTTCATCTATTATTGTGCTAGGTACAACCACATTATAGGCCTGTATTGTGATATCAAAGGGTACATAAGAAGGAAGACGATATCTTGTCAGTCGAATCCAATCAAAGAAAGTGACCAAACTAATTGGAGGCGGTGTCATGGGAACAAGAGAACTGCCCCCTTGCATTATAGGAACAGGAGGATCACCCTCCTGTACCATGGGAATGGGAGGATTTCCCTCCAATTCATGGGAATCTAAAGAAAAAGAAGAACATGAGCGGTATGAGGTTCCCTCTTGACAAGAAAGACTTGATCAATTGAAGGTGAAATCAAGTCAATCATTTTCTAAACTAATGGTTGGTCAAGAATAGAATCATTAGATTCACTTTCAGAGAGAGTGGAATTGACCAGAGATCACTTCTGATTGATCACTTGATCAACTAGTAGAGGATTAGGGGAAAGCTTCTGGTAACCAACTGGAAGGCAAGGCTGAGAAGTCGTAAGGTGATCTAATGTTTTTTGGCTTCATCCATAAAAGGAAAAAGGTGAATGGGATTATTTCCTCCACGTAACCTATAGGAAAAATTGACTTTACCCTTTTTCCCATGGGCCTTATTATCACTAGTTGAGGGTTTGTCACTAGCATGATCTCCAGATGCCGATGACAAGGGCCGATTTGAGTTGATGGACCACACTTCTAACACCCTGGGAACACTAGGAAAATCCCTCAAAATGTGGTCACCCTTACATAGCTTTCAAGGGAATTTGACTTTGCGGGACAAATTGGAAGGTTTTTCAACATCAGTTACATTAGTAGCAATGGTTGTTTGGTTTTCCCCTTGATTATTTTTCTTCTTCTTCTTCGTTCTCTTCTTCTTCTTCTTAGCCTCCTGGTTACTAGAATCCATACTTTCACTAGGTGAAGAGGAAGAACGGGGTGAAGAAACAGGTGAAGAAGGTGAGGGATCAACTTTAGGATCAACAAGAGGTTGAAAATGTTTAGTTCAAGGCGAAATTGGTTGAGAAGCATCTTAGACATTTGGAACCATGGGGGTTGAAAATAACCAAACTGGAAAATGAATGGTTAATCCGGGGAGGGACAACGTTGCCATATATGGAGCACCAAAATTTCCAAAAGAAGGAAAAATACCACGATTCCCATTTGAGGAGATTATGTGATTGGTAAACTTAGGAACTGTTGCCATTAGCCTCAACCTAATATCTGCAAAGGAGTTGTGCACGGGTAAAGTTTTATTATCTGGGAAATAAATTTTAGAAATTAAACAAAAAATAAATAAAAAAAGGGTAAGCTAGGAAAAAAGGTTTACCGAGAATCCGTGAACTGCAGAATATCTACTAACGAACCAAGAAGTACAGGCAGGAAATCTCCCTGAATTTTGTGTTCGGTGTATCATGTTTACAAGGCGGTCGACTCGGTTACCTATGGTAGAATTGCAACCTAAGGGTGTCTCCCAAAATATACGTGATGGTACGTGGGAGTCTAGTCCATAGTAGTGTTGTCTAATGTGTAACCGTTTGATGAGAGTGCCCCAAATATACTTATCATACATCAATAGACTTCTATACGTGGGATGGGATATCACCCCCGGATTGTAATGTAGACTGTTAATGAAAACTCATATGTTTAATGACGCCATAACACGTCTCTAGCCTAGACCTCTAAATGTTCGCGTTAATTTCAAATACTCCTTAGGTTAATTGAGGTTCATTGTAAGTTGATATTGATTAAAGTTTAAATTTCAAGGCTCAAAACGATGTCACCTGAATACTTATAATGCAACTAACATGAGAAAACGATTCTTTCAATTCAATGAACGATATATAGTCTAGGGAAGAGTTTCAAACAATGATGCAACAAACAAAAAATGTAGAAAACGAAACTTTTCCTAACCATATCACTTTCACTATCCCAATTCAAGTCAAAACATTCAATATACAAATAATGCAATGTAACCTATGGAAAAAAAAGAAATTCTGAAAACTATGCAACTGTAATCTATGCATAATTTCCTTTTTCTTTTTGATGAATAAGAATGCACTCAATGCACTTTTCGATGGAATGAGAATCTACTTAATGCACCTTCCAATGAATGAGAATGCACTCAATGAACCTTTTAGCTTTCAATCATTAAACAATGTAATCGTAGTTCAATGATAGATCTCAAAAATGACTTTTCAATGCAATTTGATCTAATGCACTTTTAAAAAAAATTAAACTTTGAGATGAAAACTAAATGAATGCAAAATAAATTTATTTTATGGTCTCAAAAGAACTAATAATAACCAATCAACAACAAATCAATATTACTTCCAAACACACAAGCAACAAATAATAATTTTAATTGACTCAATATAAAATCTCTAACACATATATAATACCATGTAGAAATTATATCAATGGATTCAATCCGATCATGCAATGTACTAAAGCAAGATACTGAATCCTTCTAAAATATTTGCGGAATATAAAACACGATCGCTCAATCACATGCAAGTAAGAGAAAGGAATTATCAATCACACAACACAAGATGTTCTTGGGGAAAGCACCTGCTCAAAACCCCTCTTTCATATATTGTACATAGTCAACGAATCATGAAACAATACAATGCTTTCTCACATCGAGAAAATACTGCACTATCCTGATTGTCTCACTCTGATCCTGCTCAAATATGTCTAACAATTCTTAGGAAAAATTGACCAACACTTAGACAATTCTCAGTCCCTCCTTAGCCCAACCTTTCTCACACAATCCCTAGGCAACTAATCCCTATTAAATAGGATAATTATCCTTCCTTGACTGTGCAATCCCTATGGAGCCTTCCTCTAACTTTTTAATTGCACCTGGGTAGTTCGCCAAAAATACAACTGATAGTTTACTTGTCTTAAAACTTTGTCTCAACTAGGTCTCCATTATAATTGACATGCATGCATCCATTAATATTGAATCATTAGCTACTTGTTAGATCACTACTTGTGAATTAAATCTATTTTAATTCACTTGATCTTCCACTAGCTCATCAATCAGTTAGAACTAGTTAAAACTATTTTAACTCAATTAATTTAAGTTAACTGATTTCACTCACACCACACTAGTGCTACAACTGCAACTGGACCCTCTTAATAATAGAATCACTCTACATGCTTGTCCTTTGACCCTCAACTCGAAATTCTTGAGCTAACTAAGTATATCACACTTAGTTAACTATTACAAGTTGTTATGAGATAAAATTACAATTAATTTTCTAGTTTATTTAAAAATTGGTTGCACACTAATGTGTTGCTAGGATCCATTATTGTGTGACCCGTGATCCCACACTAGTGTGTGTGCATTTTCTTGTTGTTTCTAGATGGAAATTTCACTATTTCTTGTTGAAAATTTCAAGACTCCCTATCAACAAGAAAGGAATCAATATGTCCCGATCTATTATACCTTTGGAATGTTCTTGCATGCAACACTTCTCTAGTGTTATTCGCACATGAAACTCTCCTGAAATTGAATAGCCTCCAAACAACTGAATCAGTATAATGCATCTGTCATAAGATTCTTCTGACTGCTACTAGCTACTACACATGTCTATTGGACTCTCTCTACACTTTTGCTGAGATCTGCATCCATGCACTCTGCATTGCTACCAACTCCGATCTGCTCTCCAGTATCCGACACCTATCACTCTGATATAAATAATGTTAGTTTGCGATTATATCCATTAGACATCCATAACAATGGAATATAAACAACGAAAATGGGAACAAAATATGAGTTCTTTATTGAAAAACAACAACATAGAAGTACTTATGATACAACTTGATCCTGGAGATTGGCACTGACAAAGACTTCCTCTAAATCCTCCCTTCCTAGGCCATAGAAAAGCATCCAACTAGAAATGTTAATGATTAGAACTAGTTAAATTGTTTCTAACTCAATTAATTTGAGTTAACTGATTACAACTCACAAATAACTCAACCAGGGGTCCTAAAAAGTAGGAGATCCCTTTTCATGCATCCTCTCAGACCTTTAACTCGAATTTCCTAAGCTAAATAATTATTCTTGACTCATTTAACTAATACAAGTCATCATGAGATTAAATTACAATTTTTATTTCAATTTAATTAAGGGAAAATTAAATCAAAAGCCTCACATGGTAGTCATTTTCTGGATTTTATTTTTGGATGCCAATTTCGTGACATCTGACTGCATTAATATCACCGATCCTTCCTTCTACTACTATATTGTGGGCTCCTCGTAGCCAGGTTCGATCCATGAGACACACCACCTCAATGGACCATTCCTAAATTTATTCTTGGGATCATATCTGCACATCGCCCTCTTCCACTCGGTCTCCTCTCTACTTCTCCAATTGTGGCTACTCCACAAAATTCTGAGACTCTTGCTGAGGCTGCATGTTGAGAGATAATTTCTCCCTCTCAACCACCAAGTCATTAACCACTGTTTTGCGCCTCAAAGCCTTGCATGCATCCTCAACCTCGAGAGCATATAGTTTCTTGACTCTTGAACCGATCTACTTCACCTGTCACATGGCTATGTGTTTAAGGAAAATTTTTTCTTTTCTAAACATCACCTCATAACCATGGTCTTCCAATACCGCTACAGTGACAAGATTATTCCTTAGGCCTGGAACATACAAGCAATCTACTAGTATGAGAGGGGAGACAAACTCCCTCTGAAAGGTAACTGTACCTATGTCGGTCAGATTATACCTCTCGTCATCTCCAAACTATATGTTCTTTTGGAGGTCCTTCTCCTCCAAGTCACTAAAGAGATATTTATTCCCCGTCATGTGGAATGAGGCGTCGCTAGCTAGATACCACATGCATCCCATTGCAGTGCTGGAAATGCATGCAATGAGAGTAAAATCAAGCTTGAATTGTGAAGCCAAAGTTTCACCCGTTGCAACTAGAGGCTCCTTCTTGCTTTCTTTCTTCTGTGGACAATGCGAAGTATAGTGCCCATGCTCATGACAGTGAAAACATATAATCTTGGACAAGTCTCTCTTTCCCTCTTCGACTTGGGATTTCTTTCCCTTGGCCTTCTTTTGTTTTCCCACTAATGCACAATATTATTATTTGTTGGTGCTAGAGGTACTGGTGCTCCACCTTATCTATTATATTACCAAATCCGACCATAGTCACTCCTAATCTGGTAACTTCTCCCTCCCGTTCACAGAGTCCTGGTAACTATGCCATCCATTAGGAAGGCTTAGAAGTGCTAGGCTCACCAAGTCATCATCGGATACAGTCACACCTACACTTCCAATCTCATCTTGACATTGAGTGAACTTCGCCATGTATGTTGGTAGCGTCTCGCCCTCCTCCTTCTTGATCTTTCTGAGCTTGTCCTTCAGCACCAAATTCCTTTGGTCGTTGTTGTTCTGAAAAAATCTTTCAAGGCCTTACACATAGCATATGGAGTCAAATTCCCATGGATACTCAAGACAATATGATATCGAACTCCCTCTAACAAGATCCTCCTCGCCTTTGCTACCTTCTTCTGCCATGCATCAAGAAGTTGGGCATCTGCTGCTGTTGGCTTGGGAATATCATTATCTATGAATTCCTTAAACCCATTGTCCTCCAACACTGCCTCCATCCTGTCCTTCCATGCAATATAATTCAAACTTCCCTCGAGTTCATATTCAAGTCTCAAGCCATTGAAAGACATCTTGATTCGACTCTAGCTGTAAAGAGAGTATCTGCAAATTTTAATATTGTTCAACACAAACTCAATTTCTTCTCCACTATTATGATTCCTGACACTCTGATACCATTTAGAAAATATCTAACCCAACTATAATATCATGTAGAAATTATATCAATGGATTCAATCCAATCATGCAATGTACTAGAGCAAGAAACCGAATCCTTCTACAATATTTGCGGAATATAAAACACAATCATTCAATCACATGCAAGTAAGAGAAAGGAAATTATCAATCACACAACAGAAGATGTTCTTGGGGAAAAAACCTGCTCAAAACCCCTCTATCATATATTGTACATAGTCAAAGAATCATGAAAAAATACAATGCTTTCTCACACCGAGAAAATCCTGCACTATCCTGACTGTCTCACTTTGATCCTGCTCAAAACTGTCTAACAATTCTTAGGAAAAATTGACCAACACTTAGCCAATTCTCATACCCTCCTTAGCCCAGCCTTTGTCACTTAATCTCTAGGCAATTAAACCCTATTAAATAGGATAACTAGCCTTCCTTTACTACGCAATCCATATGGATCCTTCCTCTGACTTTATAACTACACTTGGGCAGTTCGCCAAAAATACAACTGATAGTTTACTTGTCTTAAACCTTTGTCTCAACTCGATCTCCATCAGAATTGACATGCATGCAACTATTAATAATGAATCATCAGCTACTTGTTAGATCACTACTTGTGAATTAATTCTATTTTAATTCACTTGATCTTCCACTAGCTCATCAATCAGTTAGAAGTAGTTAAACTGATTTTAACTCAATTAATTTGAGTTAACTGATTGCACTCACACCACACTAGTGCTACAACTGCAACTGGACCCTGTTAATAATATAATCACTCTACATGCCTATCCTTTGACCCTCAACTCGAAATTCTTGAGCTAACTAAGTATATCACACTTAGTTAATTATTACAAGTTGTTATGAGATAAGATTACCATTAATTTTCCAATTCATTTAAAAAATGGTTGCACACTAATGTGTCGCTATGATCCATCACTGTGTGACCTGTGATTCCACACTAGCGTGTGTGCATTTTCTTGTTTTTTTAGATGCCAATTTCACTGTTTCTTGTTGCAAATTTTAACAGACTCAACCAAAATTCAATTTTACCACTTTAAGTATAGGATGGATTTTTTCACACCACAAAGAAACTAACACCAAAATGAAAAAATTTGATGCACACAAATCAGGAGGATGACTTGAAAGATCAGGACACACTAGGCCTTTTATAAAAAACCTCACAAATTCTCAAATTTAAGGATCAACACTACTTTACATAGCAAAAATCGTGCTGATAGGGTATGCAATGCTACTTTAGACCCCCAAACCCGCGCTGGTAGCACTACTTTGCATAGCAAAAACAATGCTAGTCTAAAAAACTATACCAGTGCGAGGAAAAAGTGAAACACAGGGTTTTCGGCATGACTATACTTATAAATATCCGTGCTAGCAGCGTGAATATGTCTGGAAAAATACGCTTTGGTCGAGGAATGCTTAGTAAAAACAATATAAACTAAAATAGGTACAAAGACCCGATACTCTAAACCAAAAATCAAAACCAATGCAGACTCACAGAAACCTAAGCAAGCTTAGATTTCAGTAATCGATCAAACTGATCCAAGATCAGTCTGGGGAATGAAGGCTAAGAGGCTAAGCTCCCCAGCGGAGTCGCCAGTTCTGTTGTCAAGATAAATCCTCTCTACAGACAGAGGCGATCTCTCTAGCCCTAGAGTGGGTCTAACAACACTATATTCTTTCTAATACAAGACTCTCTTAACTAATGTTTACAATGAAATGAGAAAAGAGGCATAAATACCTTTTTTCCGAACGCTATGCTTGAGTCCGTTGATGATGACCTCGATCCACGATCCTTGTAGGCCTGCTTCCTTCTACTGTTGGCACGCGAATACCTGTAGATGATTAAGAGACAACAACAAATGTGATACAATACATAATAAACATTAGCTATCTAGCAGATCAAGGAGTACTATAATATTTTCATAAACATTTAGACAAATATAGAAAGCAAACATCATATGTTATTATTGATAAATTAGAAAAGGAGAGCTTACAACCTAGGCCTTGATGTTGGAAGCATCCTTCGGTGAAAATATAATTCCTTCACCAAGCTCAAAAGCATTCCTTCTCCCAAAAAATTAGGCTTTATCACAATGCGAGCATGCAAAGGGATGAGAGTTGAGACGATTTTGACAGTGATCAACAAAGCTCTAAACTTGGGGTAATGAGGGGTGTGAATTTATAGCAAAGGAGAAGAGGTTGGGAGCCCATGAAAGTATGAGGAAGGCCCACTTTCTAAGGGATGATCCCCCGTGGATGAGATAAAGGCTCTAAAATGAGAGAGCTCAACCTTATCATCTATGTTCAACAACCAACTCACCACCCTTGAGCTTCTAGAGGTCGAAGATTCTCCTCCATTTGAGGAAGCACTGCAAGGAAGGGGATTAGCATGGTTTTCCAAGAAATTAGGGCATTGACAACGCTGGGCCAGAAATGTGAAAAGGACATTAGTGGGGTCATGGTACCAGGAAGAGCACTGACCTAGGAAACTAGGAATTTGACAGGGTTTCTTCAGTAATATTTCAAGGAAGTCTTCTTTGGATTTTCAAGGGGATATGTTAGCATATTCCTTGATGATGCAAACATTGCACAAGATCTGTCACAGGGAATTTCAAGATCAAGGATGGGAAAATGAGCATGGTGACAAATTACTGTGTAAGAATTATTTCCCAAACCAGGAAATTTGTTTTCATTATGATTCACTCATAGGGCAAGAAGAAGATTGGGGCTGCAGCCTGCAAACATGGCTCCCCTGTGCGACAACAACAGATGGAAAAATTCGTGGAGGAATATAAGGGCATTTTCTCCTCACCCGTAAGGGTTCCTCTACACTGTCAGGTCAAGCACTCCATTGATATGACCCTAGGCGCATCGTTGCCTAATGGGCCGATCTATCAACGCTTTGTTCTGGAGAATGATGAAATCAAGAGGCAGATCCAAGAGTTGTTGCAGAAAGAGCACATCAGGACAAGATCCTCACATGTATTGTTTGAGGCTGATAAAGCAACCATATCTATTGAACGCATCTAACAAGTCCATGATATCTTGGATAAATCCAATGCCAAGTACAAGAAACAACATGATCAACATCAGGTGCCACAAAAGTTCCAGGTGGGCGACAAAGTTTGGTTTCATTTGCAGAAAGAATGGTTAACCGGAGCTCATCAGAAGCTCATGCCAGTCCGATATGGGACTTACACCAGTATCAAGGCTATGGGAGACAAGAATTTGAGCTCAAAATTCCCCCATTCCTTGGTCAGCACCTAGTGTTCAATGTGGATTGCCTTCGGCCATACTTTCCATTGTTACTGGACACAACCGACATTGCAGAACAACTCACACCAACATAGTTAAACCCAAACTACATAGAAAAATCCAAAACTGATCAGATCATGGACACATAGATCAAGAACACCTGAAAACAAAGGATCCAACTATATCAGGTTGTCAAAGCAGGCCAAATCCTTCACCAGGGCAAGTGGCTCATTAGGGACCCAGTTCAACAAAAGTTTCCTCATCTCATGGAGGAACTCAACGCAATGGGGACCACTACTTCCTAAGGGGGGAGGAATGATCTTGGTGGATATTGGTGGTCACCCGCCTATTCCACTTGGACCCCCACCATTATTTCTTTCAATTTTTTAGTTTCCTTAATTGTAGCACAATTTACTATTTTTGGCAGTTTTCTAGTCGTGAACTTCCAGAGCCATTTTGAGGCCCTAAACGATGGTGCTATTTTTTTTTTTTTTTTAATAAAATGACCGGTGGCCAATGTGAGTCTTTAACTTGAAATTTGATGTTATCATTTGTAGTCCTCAAACAAATATTTCTAACGAGGTATTGTGTGCGTCAAACGGAGATCGTATGCCAAAGTTATGATCCTGGGAAATTGATGTACCAATATACCCCAACCTGGCCCATAATTTGGTGTTTCCTCTCCTAGGGTTAAGTTTTTGGATGTTTAGGGTTTTCCCTTGGTTCTCAATAATAAATAGGCCTTCAAGCCTCATTGTAACATAGTTCAGAGGCATAAGTTATCTCTTCTCATAGATAAGTTATCATCGCCCTAGCTAATCTATGTCTATTCTGTCTGTAAGAATATTTCAGTTTTTTGATATTAATGAAATTAAGTTTTATTTATGCTGCATCTCTACGCTTATGTCTATTTCTGTATTTTATTGCGTTCCTACATAAATCCGGATCAAATTCAAAGCATATAAACATATAAATCATGTTAGTTTGTAATCACATCCATTAGACATTCACAACCATGAAAGATAAACAATGGAAATGGGAACAAAATATGAGTCTCTTTGTTGAAAAACAATAACATAAAAGTGTGATACAACTTGATCCTAGTTGTTGGCTCTAATGCAACCTTCAACCAAATCCTCCCTTCTCGGGCCACTGAGGGTCTACTCTTCAATGGTAGCAAAGCGGATGTGAGATAAGGATGCTCAAAAACACTACAAAGGTGATCTAGATTAGATCATTATATTATTTTTCATCCATATCGATGCATTTGGAATGGAAAAAATGGAGAAATCAGCTCATGGGACCGTTTTTACTAGTGAGGCCTAGTTTGGTAAAATGAGGTCTAAAACCTTTCGGGAGCATTTTGAGGTATCAAATAATGTTTTTTGGGGGTAAAAGTTTGTCATTTTTGCCACAAATTTTCATGTTATTCTACACAGAGAGACCTTTCCAACAACGCAAGAATTGCTTCAATCAGAGTCCGTATGCAAAAGTTATGCCACTCAGAATTTGATCTTCTTGTTTTCACACCTATAGTTCGGGAGTATGCCGTGTCAGCCCCCATTATTCATGGAAAAGGGGATAGCCATGTGTTTTTGATGTAAAATAATCTAGAAGGGTCTATTTTGTAACTCTAATTAAGAGTTGATGTAGTCAAAATTAACCACTAGTAGGCTATCGGGCTACGTTATAACCGAGCCATTAGGAGGAAGAGGCATTCCATTATTTCGAGAGAATTTTGTTCCATAGCTAAGAAAAGATAGCCATGTGATATAGGAGGTAGGTCACACAAAGAGGATTTGTGCACTGTAGCAGCCCATGGGCCACATGCATTACTTCTTTGTACCTGCAGCCATATTTCCAGACAGAGAAAGAGAGCGAAGCAACCTCACCTTCTGCTGGGTTTTGTCCCGAAATGGTTTCCCATAGAGATATCTTATGTCTTATGTGTGTGTGATTTTATTTTGGTGTTCTCTAATTTTCTGCATAATTTATATTTGCATGCATGCACTAATTACAGTTAAATCTACATATCTTAAAGTTTAATAAAACTGTAATAGTGTAGAATCTCATATTTTTAATATAATATTATCAGATCTATTGTGATGAACTATCTAGTGGAATATCCACGAAAATTTACAGATAAAAAAGAAACTAAGGTTTCTTGGAGACAAGGGAGTGCTTAAAAGCGTGGGAATAACAAACCTAATATAGGGGAAATTTGGTAGAGCATGGATGCCAAGTATATGGATATATATGAGGGAAATCTAGGGTGTGTATTTATACCATAGAAATTGGTTGGGTTGATTATGTTACAGGCTCATATACGAGGGTTTCTAGTCTAAACCGTAAATCTCACTCGAAAAATAGCTTAAATATATATTTTTAAACTTTTTAAAAAGGTGTACATGGGAAGCTTTAAAGAGAACCACATATATATTTTCTTTTACTTTGGGCAGGTCACGTATCAATTTTGAAAAAATATAAAAATAAATAAAAAATGTTACGTTTTCATGGGGAAATGGATATTTCCAATGCCAATACAAACATCTCATGATAAGTGAGGAAAATATGCTATAACATATGCCCCTAATTTATGAGGTTAGAAGAGGGCTTGATGGAAGAAATGCATTGAGTATATATAGGGGAACTCATCAAGAGGGCCCGAAAGGATCTCACCAAATTCAAGCTCCAACCAATACATGCAAAATGAATAAAAAATAAAACTCATATATGAGGCAGACATACAAATGCTTAGAGGAAAGAAGGCATGGTCACCAATCAAGTACACTGTAGATCCATGATGATGTATATAAAGCATGATAATTATCTTAAGAGTATGCAGTTGATCACACAATAGATCATAGTCGCGAACAGAACACAAAGGAGCTATATCTCAGTAACACATAAGAAGATATATATACAAAGCATGATGTATAACTGACGCCCTACGAAAGTACCATAGTCATATATATAGTATTTGTACTGTACAAAACTCGGGTGCCAACATATAAGGTGATGTTGAAATTGAGGGCAACATATATAAGTGGATGTCATTGGTAGAAAGCTAAAGAAATTGCCAAGTGATCATGAATTTTGACACAACCCGAGGTCTTCAAACCAATCGTCGATGATATATTCCTACACTATGGGAATAGATGAGTTGAAGTTGACCATGCGAGAAATCATTGGATTACCATTCATTGATGTATATTGTTAACAAACGTGAGACAACCCATTGATAATGATAGTGGGCATCAAGGTACTAGTACAATCTAACAAGTGTGAATAAATGAGTTGAAGTTGAACACTTTAAATAATCTATTGAAAAAGAAATATTGATGTATTCCCACTACCAATAGTGAGGGAATCTGCCACTAATGACTACAAACCCGAGGTACTAAAGAAGACTCTATACCTTATTCCGATGGTAAAGATATGCTGGAAGGAAGGAATTAGGGCATTCCACATTAATCAACATGAGTGTAACCATAAGACTAATAATTTGGAAGATCTTAGATGAAAAAGACCGAAGAAACCACCACCAAGTATGTCTCTTGCATGCATAAGATGGAATAGAGCATGGAAGAGACCCTCTGAACCAACCAATAATGAAAGCTGACAACAAAGGTAGGGAATCCACCAATAGGGTAAAATGGAAACCAAGGTATTATATGGATCCCAATGTGTGATAATGTAAGATGATGTTGAATACAAAGGAAATTTCCCAACCAAATACCATTGATGTAAATCGATGTTGAGCACAAGGACACCTATACATGATGGAATAGGGCAAGGGTGTGACTCTAGGTTTACTCTTAGAGCAATTTTTTGGAGTCGATAAGGGAAAACTGCTAGCAGGAAGTCAATGGGGACATTCTATTCTAACACTAGTATGTGATTGAGATGTTGATGTATACTAAGAATGACTTGACAAACTGGGTATGGTCAACATAATGAGTGGAAATACAAAACATAATGGTCGAAACAGAGTTTTACTTCCCTTGAACATAAGCATGACACATTAATGACTTGCAAAACATGGACCAAGATTAACTTTGTATAATTCTGAGATAGAAGAGGCATCAACAAACTCTACATATGATTGTAAGAGTAACCAACTCAAGGAGTGTTGACTCTAATTTTTTTTTTCATATTATAAAAATCTTGAAAATGAATAAAATAATGCTTATAGTACAGTGGAGGGAACGAGTGTTGCAAGCAAGAAAATAGTTCCAGTGCTTGGAACATTCCTATGCTCAATGTAGGGTAAAGTGTGCAAGATATGGACACTTGAAAGATGTTCCATCTAGGGATAAGGGTTTCGAGTCGCAAAGGTAATAGATGCAAGGCTTAAACTTTCAGAAAGAGCATAAACAGAAGGGATTATACAAGAGCAAGTTGGAGTTGGCATGAGGCTAAAAGTGATAGCATACAAATGCAATGCAATAATACAACTCAATATTTAGGAGCCTCTGAGGTATAGGTCATAATAAGAGTGAGGAAGAGGTATGCAACTTCAACACAAATTCATGACTTTAAAGCCTATAGAAGAAACCTTCAACATGGGTGCCAAGTGACAAAAAGCTTCTATCAAGAGCACCAATGATAAGGAAGGCTCTACCACACAAATTATGCCACTTCTAAACAACAATAAGGTTTCTTGTCATGATTTGGTGGGATCAATCCTAAGGTTGAAAAGGAAAAGGAAACTAATAATGCAAAATTCAGGGTGGTGAGCCTAACCTATATGCATGTTTCAAGAACCAATACCCGTCAGAGCATATTAACATGAAAATACCCAAAGAAGATGTCTGCAAGGCTCTGGGGAAAGACTCCTTTGGAAGCTAAAACCCATACCTTCTCATTATGGAAGAAAATATGATTGATCAATGATAGGCATGGATTCAAATAAATCCTCTTGTAAAGGTAATTCAACATCCAAAAAACCATGAGAACTAGAAGGATCAATAGGGGGAAGCAAGGGCACCCATGCCCCCATTGGAGAGACCACTTGATCAATTGTTGGGACCAAGTCTCGAGAAGGAAAACATGAATTCAAAGGATCCTTCTCAAAACCAATTGAACATTGAGAATATGATGCCACATAATTCACTTGTGAAGGGTAGAGTATACTTGAGCACCACGAACATACCAAGGGGTATTATGAGATAAAGTTAAATTAGGACGACAATTATCAGATGCAAGTTGATCAATAGTGACAATGCTTTTGTTTTGAGGAAAATACCTCACTCGAAAGAATGTAGACACCACATCATTCATAACGTAAACATAATAATGCCCAAGAAGCACATTGAAGTCCAAAAGGCCATCGAATACCATCACATCAACTATTATATTTTTCCCACTTAATGTGATAGGAAATTGAGGAAGAATATCCAAAGACTCACCAGGTCTTCTATCATAGGCTAACAACTGACTAGCAATTGTTAGAAATTTTGGAGAATCTAAAGCTTTCCAAGTTGAGAATGATATAATACTTGCATAGGATCCTTCATACACTATACATTAATAGACATTTTTGGAATAAAATATAACCTTTATTTGAAAAGGTGTAGAAGAAGGAAGTCAATACTCCATAAGATTATCCCAGTCAAAGGAAACACTCCTAGAACTCAGAGGGGTTACAATCAAAGTGACATGAATGCCCAATAGTCCAGAAGAGTCTGAACTAGAAATGAACAAGACTTGGTTTGTAGACACTTCACCCCCCGAAAGAGGAGTGGGATCAACCAAATATTGCATTGGCTCGACCACTTCATCAACCAATGGTTGAATAGATTGTTGAGAAACCATAGGAGGTTCAGGAGTAGAAGAACCTTCAAAATCATGCCACAATTTTTGTACCACTAAAACCTTAGGGCACAAATAAGTAAGGTGATATCCCTTACACAACCTACAATGGAACTTAGTTTTAAATAATCTATGCCTAGGTCTCCTATTGGCATCAATGCCCTTATTATGACTTGCATCAGCTGGTGGCAAGTCTCCAACATGACTTGCATTGATCGGTGACTAGTCTCCGACATGACTAGTAGAGGTTGATGATTCTTCTCCATTATAGACAAGACTCGAGCCCCCAACATGACTTGCAGAGGTTGGTGACTCGTTGCCAACATGACTTGCAAAGGTTGGTGACTCTTTGCTAGTATTAATAGTAGTGATTGGATTTATTTCCCCAACATGATTTGCGGAGGCTAAAGTCTCATCACCAACATGACATACATAGGTTGGTGACGTTTCATGGAGAACTTTCTTCTTCTTCCTATTCATCCTCTTTCTACTCCTTTCAAAATTCTCATTACTAATAGGTAAACTTTTAAGAGATTGGGTAAAAAGAGGAAGCCCAAATTTCTCTAGCAAAGAAAATGAAGGGTTAACATCTATGTTATTCCCTTGAAATAAAGTGTTTATCTCAGAAGCTTCAAGAGTATACAAAATATTCAAAGTGGACCTCAACCAAACTGTTAGTCCAACTTTCAATCCAGGAATATTCAAGTTGGCCATTAAGGGGGCACCAATGTTTCCAAAGAAAGGAAAAGCACAAGGATTCCCTTTTGGAGGTATCTATTGGTTGATATCCTCAAGAAATTTGGCCATAACTAACTTATGCACGATTTCATCCATTGTGGGATTATTAAATGCAACTTGAGTTCCTTTACTGACTTTTGAGGAAGAGAGTTAATGCAATCAAACCTTCACCCTTAAGGAGGCGACACCACACTTTCAAGCAAAAGAAAAAGAGCCTTTCAAGACCGATGGAGTGGTTGGTTAGCTACTCAGAATCAAATATTCAATAGTGAAAATACAAAAGCAACCTAATGACAACTAAATACAAAGAGCACAAAGCACACCACTATAAAACTCCTAGAGAAACAACAAGCACACAACCCTCCAATATTCTTGCTTCGGGTGATTAGGACTAGAAACCCGAATATTAAAGAATAGATAAGGGGCCTTTTGAAGATAAGATTGAGATGATGAGGGCCCAAGTCCTACCAGTGAAGGTAATAGAAACAATTACGCTAACCTCATGTCAATGGCCTTGACTAGTGCAAGTACCCTCACTTCTCGGGGCACCGTCTAGGAGCACTATGAAAATGATACAATGTTTGTTTCAGGTACCATAGGTATTCCCCCTTAAAATCACCTAGGTGGTCCCTAGGAAAGGAAACTAAGGCCATCAATTTGAAATAGGAAGCTGAGGGAGACAGTCGTTGGCAAGTGCTTTGACAAGTAGGAGAGGGGGTATCTCTCTTTCCTTATTGTTACATGACCTAGTGCTTGAATCCTATGTGAGAGGAGCTTCACAGACAACCTATGCAACACTATATTTTCACTCTGTATTCAACTTCTTGTTTCAATTTTAGTGGCCTTTGAAATTTTACTCTCCACTCACCTATTCCAAGGCCCTAAAATACTTGAACTTGCTGATGTTTTAAGACAAAAATAAAAAGTATCGTGTTTTATTAAGCATTTGTTTTAAGTGGCTATTATTTACTCAAGGTAATGGCCATTAAACTTATAATATTTGGAGAATATTAAAAGAAGAAACTTATAAGAACAGTGACAAAGAAAAATTCACAGTTATCCTTTAATGAATTGAGTTTAGGAAAGCATAAAGCATGAACAATTCTTACCTAGATTGTAGGAAAAGTTACATAAGCAAGTAGGATGCAATTTTTTGTTCTTATATTTTTCAAATGAGCATTAATGCACCTAATGTAACAAAAATAAGAATTAACTTCACTTGTAATAGATCATACCATTCAAGATAGCAAAATCAACATCGAAAAAGGTGAAAACAAGAAAAAAATGTGAAAAAACACTAGTTCATAAGGTATATGAAACCCTCATACATGAAGCCTGCATGCATGGACCCTTCTTGTGAAGGAAACACACATATGTATGTAAATATTGTGAATAAAACCTACGTTTAGCTCCTAAAATAGGCCAAAAAATGGCTAGAATGAGAAAAAACTGCCCACAAAATTGGCCCATCTGCCCCCTGGGAAGGCAATATGTGGGGATACGTGCATATATATGAGTTTTTTATGAAGGAAACTAGCATATAGAATCATATTTGGAGAAAAATTTCACAAAAAGCTCAGGGAAAGGCACCTAAAATATGACATATAAAAAAGTAGTCAAAGTACACTATTCTCAAATGAAAAAATAAAAGGAAACACACTCAAATGATTTTTTTTTTTTCCTCAAATATGAATGTGACGAAGTAAAAAAGTAAGGGAAAAGAACTACTGAAGAAAATTATCTCTTTTTTTTTTTTTAGTAGGAAAGAAACAAAGAAAAAAGGGCAAGAAATAAACCTTATGCAAAATGAAATGCAAATGGGATGAAAACCTCTATCTTTTTGTATTTTTTTTCAAAGAAAGAAACAATGAACAAATACAAACACAAAAAAAGTAATTTTTGTTTATTTTCCTTTTTTGAAAATGAAATCCAAAAACTTTAAGCAAAATAAAACTTCAAGCAAATGAAATCCAAGAACTTCAAATAGATGAAAGCAAAACCAATTGAAAAGTCAATTACCAAGGACAAAACAAGAGAAAAGTGATTAGAAGGATTACAATGCTGCTAAGAAAACCATGACAAAAGACTATCACAAAGACTTAAAACAGTTTAGAACTTGGGACCAAAGCCCAAGAACCCATCTCACGATTAAAAACACTTGAAATTAAAGAAACCCTAAGTTGAAATAAAGATGTTTTCACATAAAATATTCAAGTATAAATAACCTCAACTTGAGAAAATCCAGCCTAAAACAAACACTAAGGACAAAAAAAAGGTTTTCCAAACCAACTAGGCATTCGATTAAGTGATTTTTTTTTTTTTCACTTTTAGAAACATATGCGATTATTCAAAGAAAAAACTGTGTATTTACGCGGTTTTTACAAAAGCAATTTGTGGGTACGTGGGTTGTAAATAGACAAGTCACGTGTATATACAAATGTTTTCAAATAAAACTACCAATAAAAAAGAAAGAAAGTAAACATAAAAAAGTAGCCTAGATCTAAAGGATCGGGCTAGAAGAATAGAACCAATAGAAGATCAGAAGACTGAAAATCAAGACATCCAACTGCGTGATCACCTAGATCAAGCAAAACAACCCTTAAGGAAAATAATGAAAATTATTTTCCCCAGTGAAGACACAAATTCTGTTGCAGGAAAACTTCCTTAGGGATAGGGTTGGAAGACCCAAAAATGCGGATGACAAAACTCAACAAAGAAACCCAGAAAAGCATGTAAACAACTTCATATTCACAAATTAAGCAAGCGGTACTCACTCGTAGGTCATACAATTGGTGTAGATCCCATATGGTCAGAACCCTAACTTTTTGTTCTAAAGTAGTAGACTTGAAAAATAATTGGGAAACTAAGATCCGATCAAATAATTCAAATCATATAAAGATATAAATAATGTTAGTTTGCAATTATATCCATTAGACATCCATAACCATGGAATATAAACAACGAAAATGGGAACAAAATATAAGTCTCTTTATAGAAAAACAACAACATAGAAGTACTTATGATACAACTTGATCCTGGCGATTGGCATTGACAAAGAATTCCTCTAAATCCTCCCTTCCTAGGCCATAGAAGGTCTCTTCTCCAATAATGGAAATATGAATGCGAGATAAGGATGCTCAACACCATGGAATCTAGGGTTTCTTGGAGGCAAGTGAGTGCTTAAAAGCACATTAATAACATACCTAATCTATGGAAAATTTGGTAGAGTATGGATGCCAAGTATAAGGATGTATATGATGGAAACCCAATGTGTGTATTTATACCACTAGATATTGGTTGGGTTGTTTATGCTATAGGCTCCCGTAGGTGTCCTTTCGGTCTAACTCGTAAACCTCACTCGAAAAATAGTTAAATTATGTGCTTTTTCAAATATTAAAAAGTTGTATTTGGGAAGCTTTAGGGTGAACCATGTACATATGTTCTTTTACTTTGGGCAGGTCACATATGGATTTTAATTTTTTGTTTTTTTGTTTGTTTTGTTTTGTTTATTTTTTTAATATATAGATATATATATATATATATATATATATATATATATATATATATATATATATATATATATATATATATATATATATATATATATATATATATAATGTTAGGTCTCATGGGGAAAGGGATATTCAAGCATTTAGTTGTTACACATCATTTTGTCACCATAAAAAATGACTGTCAATCTGGATCTTTCGCTATCCATCAATGTGTTCCAAAGAATTCCCATGCAAGGCTAGAAACTAAACAACCCTAAAGGAAATGAGAATTATGGATTACAAGGTCTAAATACCTACTTTTAGTCACTTGCACATTTTCCTAGCCAAATTATGTGCATATGCAGATTTGACCATTATACCTTGTGCAAAGGTGTGCTATGCTTTCCACTATAAACTACGCACATGACTCAACGAAAGTAAAAAAAGAAGAAGTGAATATAGAAGCTTTATTGGGTGAATATTTCCCAACTGAAAGCTTCGAGCTGATGCATATTCAATCCTTAACCCTCTGTTCATGGAGCTAATTCCCATTCTTTATGGAACCCTAATCCCACGATTTAAGGATATCATCCTTGAAATGAGGATCTCAAACCTCCTCCTCTGGGCCTATAAATCAAACACAGGCCAGAGGGTTATGGGAGGACTATGGAACGTAAACTTATGTTGTTGAAATAAGGCTAGAAGTCTTGTCATCCAAGGAGAGTATTGGAGATCATTGGAAGGAGCCATACTTCATCAAGGCCAAGGTTGTGTAACTCCTTCATTTTTGAGATTAATAAAAAAGAGTTTTTATTCCACTGTATTTTTCAATGGAGTTAATGTATTGTGTATTTGCTTCCATTTTGCCTTTTAAATGATATTAGATATTAGTTTCCTTGATCACTAGTATGGGTTGTATTGAGTCATTTATCTATCATATGACTTTGATCTTTTGTTGTTACTATGTTTGCATATCTAGATTCTAAGAATTGAGGAGCTGCATCAAACCATAGCGAGGATCTTCATCAGGAATTTCATTTGAAAGGTATGGGTCTCATAATTTAACATTCTTGTTTATGATTCAATAGGAATGAACTTAGGGAAAGGTTTTCTTGCTTGTATGTTTGTTACCATTGTTAGTCATTCCTAGCTCACTCCAAATTTGTTCTTCAAAACTTGACATGAGTTTCGTGTCATAGGTCCTCCTACAACGAGTCACTTCCTATCAACTTCAACTCATTATCTATGAAGTTTATCTAGAAACCTTCTTCAGTACCTTGGAGCATGCATGACTTAATGGCAGGTTTCTCGCCTTCGACGACAGGTTCTCATCATAAAACTTCAATCAAATGATTCTATGAGTGTTCGATTTCAAGATATCTTTTCACACTTCATATATTGTTGAAATTTGCAAAAAAAAATAGTTAAATTGGCATCCAAAAATAAAATCCAGAAAATGGCACCCAGAAATGGCTACCATGTGAGGCTTTTGATTTAATTTTCCCTTAATTAAATTGAAAGAAAAATTGTAATTTCATCTCATGATGACTTGTATTAGGTAACTGAGTAAGGAATACTTATTTATCTTAGGAAATTCAAGTTAGAGGTCTAAGAGGATGCATGCAAAGGGATCTCCTACTTTTTAGGACCCCTAGTTGAGTTATTTGTGTGTTGTAATCAGTTAACTCAAATTAATTGAGTTAAAATCAGTTTTACTAGTTCTAACTAATTGATGAGATAGTGAGAGGTCAATTGAATTAAATTAGATTTAACTCACAAGTAGTGATCAATCAGGTAAATGATGATTCGCTATTAATAGCTGCATGCATGTGAGTTCTGATGAAGACCTAGTTCAGACAGAGGTTAAAGGGAAGATAACTATCAGTTGTATTATTAGCAAATTGCCCAGGCGCAATTATAAAGCCATAGGAAGGCCATGATGGATTGCGCAGTCAAGGAAGGTTGATTATCCTATTTAATATGGATTAGTTTCCTAGGGATTGAGAAAGGTTGGGCTAAGTAGGTACTGAGAATTGGCTAAGTGTTGGTCAATTTTTCTTAAGAATTGCTATTCAGTTTTGAGCAGGATCAAGGAGAGACGATCGGTAGAGTGCATGATTTTCTTGGTGTGAGAAAGCATTGTATTGTTTCATGATTCTTTGACTATGTAAAATATATGATAGTGGGGTTTTGAGTAGTTTCTTTCCCCAAGAACATCTTGTGTTATGTGATTTATTTAATTGTTTCTCTTACTTGCATGTGATTGAGTGACCGTGTTTTATATTCCATAAATAAAGTAGAAGGATTCAGTATCTTATTTTAGTACATTACATGATCAGATTGAATCCATTGATATAGAGTTTTTATATAATTTCTACATGGTATTAGAGTTGTGTTAGAGATTTTCTACATGGTATTAGAGCGCGATGATTCACAAGGGAAGAGAATAAATTGAGTTTGTCTTGAACATGTTCAAATTTGTATATTTATTCGTCAGGGTCCAGTAGCAGATCGATATGTATTTCAATGGCTTGAGACTCGAATATGCACTCGAGGGAAATTCAAATTATATTCCATGGAAGAACATGATGGAGGCAGTCTTCGAGGACAACGGGTTGAAGGAATTCATAGATACAAATATTCCCAAGTCCGTAAAAGCATATGCCCAACTTCTTGATGCATGGTAGAAGAAGGTAGCAAAGGCAAGAAGGATCTTGTTAGAGGGAGTTTGAGATTATATTTTCTTGAGTCTCCATGGGAAGCTGACTCCATATTCTATTTGGAAGACCTTGACATATCTGTTTCAGAACAACAACGACCAAAGGAAGTTGGCGCTGAAGGACAAGCTCATAAAGATCAAGAAGGAGGAGGGTAAGACGGTACCAATATACTTGGTGAAGTTCACTTAATGTTGAGATAAGCTTGGAAGTGTTGGTGTGACCATAGTCGAGGATGAATTGGTGAGCCTAGCACTTCTAGGCCTTCCCAAGAGCTGGCATAATTACTGGGACTCTGTGAATTGGAGGGAGAAGTTACCAAACTTGGAGTGTTTGTTGTCCGACTTGGTAATAGAAGAGATAAGGTGGAGCACCAGAGACGGGACCTCCAACACCAACAAAGAAGAATACTTTGCATCAGTTGGAAAACAAAATAAGGCTAAGGGAAATAAATCCTAAGGCAAAGAGGGCAAGAGAGACTTGTCCAAGATCAAATGTTTTCATTTTCACGAGCATGGCCACTATGCTTCAAATTGTCCACAGAATAAGGAAAGCAAGAAGGAGCCCACGGTTGCAACGCGTGAAGCATTGGCTTCACAGTTTGAGATTGATTTTACTCTCATTGTATTCATATCCAACGCTGTAATGGGATGCATGTGGTATCTAGATAATGGTGCCTCATTCCAGCCTCAGAAGCAGTCTCAAAAGGTTGTGGAGTAGCCACAATTGGAGAAGCAGAGAGTAGACCAAGTGGAAGAGTCAAATCAAGTAAAGACCTTTAGGAGGGGGGAATTTCGAGCCAGATTGGCAGAGGGTGTACATGCATCTCTACCTCCATATGAGAGGTGGGGCGATGTGTATATATAATCCTAAGAATAAATTTGGGCAGGGTTCATTAATATGGTGTGTATCATGGATCGAACTTGGTTACGAGGAGCCAACAGTACAACAGTAGGAGGAAGGATTAGTTATATTGGTGTAGTTAGATGTTAGGAGGACATAAATCAAAGTGACATATGTCAGATACTAGAGCGTAGATCAGAGTTGGCAGCAGTGAAAAGTGCATGGATGCAGATGTTAGGAGTAGCACATAGAGTCCAGTAGACATGTGCAGTAGGATCCAACAGTCAGAAGAATTTGATAATAGATGCATTATAATGATTCAGTTGTTTGTAGACAATTCAGTTTCACGAGATTTGCATGTGCAAACAACACTGGGGAAGTGTTGCAGGCAAGAACATTCCAAATGTACCAGATCGGGTAATATTAATTCCTTTCTTGTTGAGAGGGAGTGTTGAAATTTACAACAAGACATAGTGAAATTGGCATCCAGAAAATGGCACCCAGAAATGGCTACCATGTGAGGCTTTTGATTTAATTTTCCCTTAAATAAATTGAAAGAAAAATTGTAATTTCATCTCATGATGACTTATATTAGTTAGCTGAGTCAAGAATACTTAGTTAGCTTAAGAAATTTGAGTTAGAGGTCTAAGAGGATGCATGCAAAGGGATCTCCTACTTTTTAGGACCCCTGGTTGAGTTATTTGTGAGTTGTAATAAGTGAACTCAAATTAATTGAGTTAAAATCAGTTTAACTAGTTCTAACTAATTGATGAGCTGGTGAGAGGTCTAATGAATTAAATTAGATTTAATTCAAAAGTAGTGATCAATCAGATAACTGATGATTTTCTATTAATAGTTGCATGCATGTGATTTCTGATGAAGACCCATTTGAGACAGAGGTTAAAGGGAAGATAACTATTAGTTGTATTATTAGCAAATTGTCGAGGCGCAATTATAAAGCCACAAGAAGGCCATGATGGATTGCGTAGTCAAGGAAGGTTGATTATCCTATTTAATAGGGATTAATTGCCTAGGGATTGCGTAAGCAAGGCTGGTCTAAGCAGGGGCTGAGAGTTGGCTAAGTGTTGGTCAATTTTTCCTAGGAATTGCTAGTCTATTTTGAGCAGGATCAAGGTGAGAGAATCGGTAGAGTGCAGGATTTTCTTGGTGTTAGGAAGCATTGTATTGTTTTATGATTCTTTTACTATGTAAAATATATGATAGCAGGGTTTTGAGAAGTTTCTTTCCCTAAGAACATCTTGTGTTGTGTGATTGATTTACTTCTTTGTCTTACTTGCATGTGATTGAGCGATCGTGTTTTATATTCCGCAAATATAGTAGAAAAATTCAATATATTCTTTTAGTACATTACATGATCAAATTGAATCCACTGATATAGAGTTTTTATATAATTTCTACATGGTATAAGAGCTACGTTAGATATTTTATACATGGTATCGGAGCCGTGTTAGAGATTTTCTAAATGGTATCAGAGCGTCAGGAATCACAATAGAAGAGAATAAATTGAGTTTGTCTTGAACATATTCAAATTTGCAGATTTATTCTTCAGGGTCCAACAACAGATCGAGATGTATTTCAATGGCTTGAGACTTGAATATGCACTCGAGGGAAATTCGAATTATATTGCATGGAATGACAGGATGGAGGCAGTGTTCAAGGACAACTGGTTGAAGGAATTCATAGATGCTGATCTTCCCAAGCCCACAATGACAAATGCCCAACTTCTTGATGCATGGCAGAAGAAGGCAAAAAATGCGAGAAGGATCTTGTTAGAGGGAGTTGGAGATCATATTGTCTCTTGCTTCTATGTGAAGGAGATTCCATATGCTATGTGTAAGTACTTGATAGATCTGTTTCAGAACAACAACAATCAAAGGATGTTGGCACTGAAGGACAAGCTCATAAAGATCAAGAAGGAGGAGGGCGATACAGTGCCAACATACTTGGCGAAGCTCACTCAATGTCGAGATGAGCTTGGAAGTGTTGGTGTGACTGTAGCTAATGATGAATTGGTGAGCCTAACACTTCTAGGCTTTCCCAAGAGTTGGAATAGTTACGAGGACTCTGTGAATGGGAGGGAGAAATTACTAGATTTGGAGCGTTTGTGGTCTGACTTGGTAATAGAAGAGATAAGGTGGAGCACCAAAGACGGGACCTCCAGTACCAACAAAGAAGAATATTGTGCATTAGTGGGAAAACAAAAGAAGGCCAAGGGAAAGAAATCGTAAGGTGAAGAGGGAAAGATATACTTGTCCAAGATCATATGTTTTCACTGTCACGAGCATGGGCACTATGCTTCAAATTATCCACAGAAGAAGGCAAGAAAGAAGGAGTCTGCAGTTACAGTGGGTGAAGCATTGGATTCACAGTTTGAGCTTGATTTTACTCTGATTTCATGCATTGTCAACACTATAATGGGATGCATGTGGTATCTAGGCAGCGGTACCTCATTCCATATGACGGGGAATAGAGATATCTTTAATGACTCAGAGGAGAAGGACCTCCAGCTGAATATAGATTTTGGAGATGACGGGAGTTATAGTGCGACTGACATAGGTACAATTAACTTTTAGAGGGAGTCTGGCTCCCCTCTCAGACTAGCAAATGTTTTTTAATATTCCAGGCCTAAGGAAGAATCTTGTCTCCGTAGTGGTGTTGGAAGACCGTGGTTATGAGGTGATGTTTAGAAAAGGAAAGGTGTTCCTTAAAGACATAGCCACGGGACGGGTGAAGTAGATCGGTTAAAGAGTCATGAACCTGTATGCACTCGAGGTTGAAGATGCATGCAAATATTTGAGGAGAAAAAAAGTGGTTAATGAATTGATGGTTGAGAGAGAGAAATTATCTCTCAACATGCAGCCTCAGAAGCAGTTTTAGAAGGTTTTCGAGTAGCCACAATTGGAGAAGCAGAGAGGAGACCGAGTGGAAGATTCCACTCAAGTAGAGACCTCTAAGAGGGGGAAATTTCAAGCCAGATGGGTAGAAGGAGTACATGCAACTATACCTCCAGGTGAGAGGTGGGGCGATATGCATTTATAATCCTAAGAAGAAATTTGGGCAGGCTACATTGAGATGGAGTGTCTCATGGATTAAAGCTGGCTACGAGGAGCCCACAATAAAACAATAGCAGGAAGGATCAGTTAGATTGATGTAGTTAGATTTGAGGAGTACATAAATTAGAGTGAAAAATGTCGGATACTAGAGCGTAAATCGGAGTTGGCAGCACTGCAGAGAGCATGCATGCAGATGTTAGCAATAGTGCAGAGAGTCCAGTAGACATGTGCAGTATGATCCAATAATCAGAAGACTCTGATGGCAGATGCATTATAATAATTCAGTTGGTCGTAGGCTATTCAGTTTTAGGAGAGTTGCATGTGCAAACAACACTAGAGAAGTGTTGCATGCAAGAAAATTCCAAAGGTACCAGATCGGGATAGATTAATTCCTTTCTTGTTGAGGGGGAGTGTTGAAATTTGCAACAAGAAAAATGAAATTGGCATCCAGAAATAAAATCTAGAAAATGGCTACCATGTGAGGTTTTTGATTTAATTTTCCCTTAATTAAATTTAAATAAAAATTGTAATTTAATCTCATGATGACTTGTATTAGTTAAATGAGTCAAGAATACTTATTTAGCATAGGAAATTCGAGTTAAAGGTCTGAGAGGATGCATGAAAAGGGCTCTCCTACTTTTTAGGACCCTTGGTTGAGCTATTTGTGAGTTGTAATCAGTTAACTCAAGTTAATTGAGTTAAAACTAGTTTAACTAGTTCTAACTGATTGACGAGCTAGTGAGAGGTCCAGTGAATTAAATTAGATTTAATTCAAAAGTAGTGATCAATTAGATAACTGATTATTCACTATTAATAGCTGCATGCATGTGAGTTCTGATGAAGACCAAGTTGATAGATGTTAAAGGGAAGATAACTATCAGTTGTATTATTAGAAAATTGTCGAGGCACAATTATAAAGCCACAGGAAGGCCACGATGGATTGCACCGTAGAGGAAGGTTTATTATCCTATTTAATAGGTATTAATTTATTAGGGATTGCGTGAACAAGGCTGGGCTAAGAAGGGGCTGAGAATTGGAAAAGTGTTGGTCAATTTTTTCTAGGAATTTCTAGTAAATTTTGAGCAGGATCAAGGTGAGAGGATTGGTAGAGTGCAGGATTTTATTGGTGTGAGAAAGCATTGTATTGTTTCATGATTCTTTTACTATGTACAATATATGATAGCGGGGTTTTGAGCAGTTGCTTTCCCCAAGAACATCTTGTGTTGTGTGATTGATTTACTTCTTTCGCTTACTTACATGTGATTGAGCGATCATGTTTTATATTCCACAAATATAGTAGAAGGATTCAATATCTTGTTTTAGTACATTACAAGATCGAACTCAATCCATTGATATAGAGTTTTTATATAATTTCTACATGGTACTAGAGTTGTGTTAGATATTTTCTACATGGTATTAAAGTTGTGTTAGATATTTTCTACATAGATTGTACTGGAAGTACCTTGAGAACCATTGTCATTATTGGTGGTTTCTCTCATACTTGTAATGGTTCACATCATTGTTCGGTAATCAAGTGGCTTCTACCATATTCGACTTTGAGACATTCACTCACATGGTCGAATTCATACTATAGATCAATAGAGACGGAGATCAAGAATCTGGATCTAGTTTCAACAATCCAGGGCGCGTAGAGTTATGTATTCATAATTGTACAATCATAGATCCATATTTGATGGCTACATCCATACTATGTTTACTGTAGACATGGATCATTTTGTATATACCTTCTGGTTCATGGAGTTATTTTTACTCTGAGTATGGGAATGTCTACCTCATTGATGATTATATATTGTATTGTAACCCTTGATTGATTGTTTCTGGTCTCTAACCTTCATCTTTAATATGAACTTTAGCATGATAAAGCACTTTAGTCCTCAAACATCTTTTCTGAATTTTCACTTTAGGGGCAATATGTTACATGTCATTTTGTCACCATGACAAATGACTGTCAATCTCGATCTTTCACTATCTATCAATGTGTTCCAAAGCATTCCCCTACAAGGCTAGAAGCTAAACAATCCTAAAGTAAATGAAAATTATGGATTACAATTTCTAAGAACCTAATTTTAGTCACATGTGCATTTTCCTATCCAAATTATGCACATACACAAATTTGACCATTATACCTAGCACAAAAGTGCACTCTGTTTTCCACTATAAATTGTGCACCTGACTCAACGAAAGTAAAAATAAAAAGTGAAATCTAGAAGCTTTGTTGGGTGAATATTTCCCAACTGGAAGCTTTGAGTTGATGCTTATTTGAGCCTGATCCCTCTGTTCAAGGAGTTAATTCTCATTCTTTATGGAACCCTATTCCCACCATTTGAGGATCTTATCCCCTAAATGAGGATCTCAAACCTCCTCCCCTTGGCCTATAAATAAAACACAGGCGAGACGGTTATGGGAGGACTACTAAAGGTAAATTTATGCTATTGAAACAGGGCTAGAAGGCTTTTCATCCAAGGAGAAGATTGGAGATCATTAGAAGGAGCCATACTTCATCAACGCCAAGGTCGTGTAACTCCTTCATTCTTGATATTAATATAAAAGAGTTTTTTTTCCCACTGTATTGTTCGATGGAGTTGATATATTGTGTCTTTGCTTCCATTTTTCCATTGAAATGATATTAGGTACTAGTTTCCTTGATCACTGGTATGGGTTGAATTTGATTCTAAGCAGTGAGGAGCTGCATGAAACCATAGTGAGGATCTTCATTAAGAATTTAGTTTGAAAGGTATGGATCACATATTTTACTATTCTTGTTTATGATTCAAAAGGAATGAACTCAAGGAAATATTTTCTTGCCTGTCTATTTGTTACTAGAGTTAGTCATTGAATCTAGGGAGATTGATTATGTACGCATAAGCAATTAGTCCGCCATAACACTAGTGAAAAGTGAGGAAACATATGTTATAACAACGAGGGTTGCTATAGACTACTCCTTAAACTTTATGGCAAGGGGCCAAAGTTGTCACCCTGCGGGATTTGAAATCAGATACAAGGGATAACATGCCATTGTGCCAACTGTTAGCCCAGGTATGTCAGCGATCAAATGTCTCTTTTAGTTGTTTTCCATTAGGTCATAGGTCAAATTTTTTACTTCTTCGAACCAGTTCTCATAAATAATTTTGGTCACTAAAGAAAGGCTAAAACATGTATGCTGCTCCTTCATTTAATTTATCATCACCATTGTCAAGATAATCACCATCATTAGTTTCAAGGTCACCATCTCCATCATCATCATTCAATAGGTCTATGGTAATGTCATTTAATTAATTTAGGTCAAGTCTAGGTGTACCCCTGCCTTTGGAAAAATCATCAAATTTTCACTAAAATATGGTAGTGGCCCTCCACTTCATCCATAAAACCCTAGTGAAGGAGCATGCATGTTTATGAAGTTCAAATAAAGCCATCTCTCTTGTTTCATATGGCTAAAATTTCGAGAAAAAGTTTCAAACATTTCTTCTCTGTCTCATTGTTTCATGAAATATACTTTCACTATATCACTGTCTCTTTTAAAATATCAAAAAATCATCATCCGTTGTCAGAGCTCCAAGGGAGGACATTTTGACCTACTGTCCTAGGTAAATGCAGTAGAGTGTAATTTCAAGCTTCAAAAACATCTTATCTGTTTTAAAAAATCATGTCCAATGTGAAATTTCAATTGTATTCAAAAGCATTCTCATTGTCTCATGAAAAGGAGAAAATTTGTCTCAAGGTTACATTTCAAAAGCCTAAGAAGGTCATCTCAAATGTCAGGGAATGCAAGAGAGGTTAAATTCTATTCTATTATATTTCTCAAAGAGCCAAAGAGTTACCTTTCATGTCAAAGGGTTAAAAAATGATTTTCTGTCTTCTTACCTCATTTGGAAAAGCCATCATGTCATCCTCCAATTTGCTCAAAAGGTTTTAAAAAGGTCATTTCAAAGGTCTTGGAGAGTGAAGGAAATTAAATTTTAATTCTTATCATCTCATTTGAAGGGGTAACATGTTGTTGTAAAAGTGAAAATAAGTTTAAAAGGTCATGGTAATATCATGTGAAAGGGAAAATGTCTTTTCACTAGCTTATAAAAGGCAAAAACATATAGCATTTTCATTTATTGTTACCTTTTGATATGTGTCTGAGTACCTCTCTTTCTCATTTTCCCATAATGTGTTACAAACTCCAAGACCTAGCATTGAAATTTCATTTGTTACCATTCTTGGCTTCTTTTCTCACTAACCTGACTCCTTTTTTATGTTTTTGTGAGTAAGGGAATGTGCATTGTTACCCTTCTATTGTGTGAGAAAAAACTCCTTGTTACGTTTCTGTATTGGCTAGGAAACACGTTGTTACGCTCCTGTGAAGTGAGAAAATCCATGTTACACTGTTGAGTCTCAAAAATAGCATTGTTATGCTCCTGTCGGGTGAGGGAAGCAGCTTTTATTCTTTGAAATAGTGAAAAAAGCGTGTTATGCTCCTGTGATTAAGGTAAAACCTAGTGTTACACTCCTATGGGTATGAGAAGGGCGTAGTTACGCTTTTGTGGTGGCCTCCGAAGTCAATCAAAGCCCGAAAACCTCCAGCTTTCGACCTCATATCTTGGTGTGGATTTTCCACAGGGTAAGCAAATTATTCAAGCTTATTTTGGTCACAATTTGCACATTTCTTTAGTCATTTCACTTCATTAAAACCCTTTTCATCTCTCTACTATCCACATATAAAAAAACAAATTTCTTTAGTCAAAACCCTAACCTATTCAACCCAAACCCTAACCATATCATCTAAACCCTACCCTATTTCTTTCATATAACCCTATTCCCATCTACATTACTACCACATCACCCTCATAACATGTCAACAAAATAAAATCCTAATCTAAAGCTATTTTTACACAGTGAGAGAAGTAAAAACACTGAAAACATACAAGATTGTGTTTTAGGGTTTTGAGGGACTTAGACTTACGCATTTTCATCCATTCCATTTGCATTGTGGAGCTAAGGAGTCACCATATCTTTGCAAATTTTATCAAAAAAATTTTCCAACTCCATAACCATAAAAAATCAAAACATTTCTTCACTAGTTTTTTCCCACAACCAAAATTGGGAAAGTATTATGTTTTGAGGATTTGAATGACTTCCACTCATCCATTTTCCTTCATTCCACCTTCAACTTGAAGCTGAAACACAACACTACCCAATCAAATTTTATTATAATTTTTCTCAGCTTCAAGGACCTCCATTTCATCCACCAAACTCACACCTTCATACACTCTGTTTTCCAAATTTTCATTCTCATCCACTCATTTCATTGACATCCTAAAGTTTTCATCATTCCAGTGACCAACACCATGGAAAGTGACAAGAAGAGCTTCAAAGGATGGCACCATATCATACTTTATCCATTCACCATGCACGAGATCAATTCTTCGCCATTGGCCATAAGATCCTTTCAAAGAACTTAGTGCTTAACATTTTGTGAAAGGATAATCGAAGGAGGGTATCATCTTCAGTTGTCCAGTATTTTTGCAACCAGCTACAATATGGGAAAGGTAACTCTTGCAGGTATGGATATCAGTTTATCACCTGACATAATTGCTTCAGCTACGGTATTCCTTCTCAGGGAGAGCAGTGGTTCAAGGGTATGGATCTTGACATTGAAAACTACAAGAATTTTCTAAAGCCTCATGCTAGAGATGATCCAAAATTTATTTTTTCTTTTAGAAACCTCAGAAACAAGCATGCTCTGCTGATAATGTTTATAATGAAGTACTTTACATGGGAAGGAAGATTCTCTAGGCTATACAGGTATCACATCAGGATTTTGATGCATTTTACCAGAGTTAAAACACTTTATTTTCCTCATTATTTATACAGGAGCTTGATTAAGATGGATGAGAATGTAATATCCGAAAATGGGAAAGACAAGAATATAGAACATATGCATAATTCAAACTACGGTAAAAGAAGAATTAAACATGTATAACTGGAAAAATTCCTGAATACATAAAAAAATCATACATATGAGCAAAAACAACTGAGCCATATCATTATATATCAATATCAATGTAAGTACACAATGCTCCAAAAGGAATGCACTCAAGCCACAAGGTGGCTGAAATACACTACTAAAACCTAGCATTGGAAAGTATAAAATACTACTTCTGGGAAGAAGATCTATGTGTGATATGCTACTGGAGTTCTCATAAAGATCCAAGATTTTAACCACGAATTTTACTCGAAAAACCCATAAATGGTTTGGCCAGATTTTGAGTTTGCAATTTCGACGCTTTTTGGGTTGCACACTACACCCTTGCTGGCTAAGTTACTCACTCCCTGGAGTGGATATGGGAATGAAAGAATGATATCCTAGCTGAAATAACACCCACTTATCTCACTAACTAAAGGTCTAGTCCCTTCTCCTGATTCCCAAGCTCAAAACTTGAGATCTATCTCCTCCACGGAATATGCAACTGTTGCATGCACAATTGCTGGGAAATACGATGCTGTCTAGGAGGGCTGATGATGTAGCCTACTGATAGATAATACAATTTTTATCCCAGGTTTTTTAAGTGATCCCCAGAGTGAAGGATTAATCCCTCACAGGATTCCAAGCTGAGTTTCTTGGAACTTCCTCTTCTCCTCAAACCCTCACTGCAGAATTATGAAATTCCTGCAGGAAATGTTGCTGCATAAGAGAATTAGATGGATGGCTTGATGATGGATGTGATAATGAAACTCCCGGAATACTGCAATGGATCCACAGTGTGAAGGGCTGATCCCTCCACAGGTTTCTTAGCTAAAGTACTGAGAACAACCTTCCAACTCTCAAACCCAAGTTCTGGAATGTGTAATTCCTGTAGCTGAAAGTGAAGATGAGAGTGGCTGAGAGTGGAACTGATTTTTGGATGATGAATGCTGCCCAAGAAAACCTTCCCAGAGTAGGAACTTGAAGCCCCCATGGGTAAGGGTGGGATTCCCGCTCGGGAACACATGGTGAGAAACAACACAACAGACTTAGATAAATAACTGAAGCTTGCAAAGAAATGTCTTACGACACTCAACAATAAAAATCCAGAATCCCCTTCCTTTGTTGCCTTCATCCTCCTTTTATGGTTGTGAGACTTCCCTAGCCTTAGCCCACCTTTTATGGTTGTGAGCCTTCCTCCATCATCTCTGCAATTACTTCTCCACTATCTCCATCATCTTCCTTATTAATGCTCTATGACCTCCACACTTTATTCATTATTATGTTGCTCCACTACTCCATAATGGTGCTTCACTACTCAATTAACCCACATTCACACTATAGAAGTGGATTTTATTCATCTACTGGGTTTATGGATCCCTCCACCCTTTTATTTACTTAACTAAATAAGAAAAGTAAGAACTCTAATATTGCAATTAGATGATGGAAAATTTGGAATATTACAGTCCTCCCCGCCAAAATGTTGCTTGTCCTCAAGAAAATGCAAAAGTGGATGCTGTAAAAATCCATCTCCCTCCCAAGTGGCATCCTCATATGGAACGTTTCCCCATTTGATCCAATGTGTTATGAATGCCCAACTCCATAACTGCCTCTCTAGCATGTATAGAATGGCCTCCAGTTGTGTATCTAGATGCCTCTCCTCATCAATGGGTCCCCAAGTGGCAACAATATGTTGTCTAAGAGCCTCTTCTCTACATGAGATACATGAATTGTAGTGGTTCCTTCCCCAAGTGGAAAGTCCAAACTCATAAAATATCTCTCCAACCCATGCTACATGGAGTAGGTTGTGTTTCTCCATGCTCCAATCCTTGGCCCTGGTGGCCTTTCTTGCTCTAAACATCATCTCAACATCGTGAAAAGTAGGAAATAGAGACATATGGATTGACATATGAAGTGTCGAACCATACTCTCCCAATAGGATCCACTGCGACAATGCCTCTTACTGCCACACCACATCATCATCATACCAAGTATGGTGGCCATACTCTCCTAACAGAAGCCAACGCAACAAGGCTTCCTATTGTCACCCACATCATCATTATGCACGTTATGCGAGAATGTCAATCCATATTCTCCCAAGAGTAACCAACGCAACAATGTCTCTCGCTGCCACCCCACAACATCATAATGAAAAGAATGAAGCAATGATATATTGATTGACATGTAGAATGTCACACAAGACCAACATAGCTAGGCTTTCTGCTGCCACATCATATGAGTATCATGAAAATTACCAAACAATAACATCCCCACTGACATGTGATATGTCATGTGATGGCCAAACTCTCTCAAAAGTAACCAGCGCAACCATGCCTCCGACTGCTACATCTCATCACGACTGTACAAGGTAGGAAATAGTGATATGCCAATGGGCATATAAAATGAAATGTCTTGGCCATACACTCCCAAGAGTAGTCAACGCAGCCATGCCTCTTGTTGCTGCATCACCTCAGTATTGTGGAGGGCATGGAACATACCAATATGAAATGTCGGGTGGTAACCATACTCACCGAAGAGTAGCCAACGCAACCATGCTTCCTGCTGCCTTGTGTCATAGATCTGTAAGTAGCCTTTCAGCCACTTGCTCATCATCTCCATCCATCCATCCAACTATGGGTGATGACTCATATAATTCACCATCTCAGTATCCACCCAAATGGAGAAGCTCCTGCTAAAAACATCTCATACAATAACTGTCCCCATCACTATTTATGGCATTGGGAAGACCATGAAGAATGAAGACATCCTAGAAAGATAATCCGGTCATGGGTGAAGAGATGTACTATGTGAAAATGTCGAAGCAATGTGCATACTTCGACAATGGATCAATGTCAATAGTACCATCCTCCACAATTTGATGACAATATTTGCACTCCATGATATGTCGAAGTGCATACTCCTTGAGGTCTCTCCATGAGAACCTGTCTCCGATGGCTCGACTGAACCTATGAGGTTCTAAATATGCTGGATGCAGAAAATTCTCTTTGAACTGTGAGGTGCTCATCAAGAAGGCGCTGTCTTGATAATGGAATATGTTTTCCATTAAATGATTTCTAACATCTACCATCTGCCCATCCAATGCTTCATAAGTGAAGCGGTCATCAGAATTCTCAAATAATAATTGAGCCCTCAAATCATCACTGCTCCTCAGTGAAAACGCTGCTGATCTCCATGATAGTGCATCTGTTGTCTCATGGCCCTCTCCATACACAATGTTAAACTCATAGTTCTGCATTATATTGATCCACCGTTGCTGCCTCTTCTGCAACTATTGCAGCTCCTCAAAAATATGCCAGAGACTATGATGGTTGGTATTTACTCGAAATATACTGCCAATAAAAAAACTGTCGAAATTTGACCAATGCATGCATAATGGCCAATATATCTTTGTCGTAAACAGAATATGACAACACATGCGACAATAAATTTCAGTTCTTGAAAGCTATTGTATAGATTCTGTGCATTAGGACTATGCTAATCCAATCCTCAGAAACTCCACACTCCAACACAAAATGTTGTGTGCAGCTCAACAATGTCAAACTGGGATAGCTATACATCTTCTCCTTGAACCAGTCAAGGGTCCTATGCGCAGTGATAGTCTGCTCCTCCAAATCATTAATGTGCTCTAACCCTTGGTCATGAAATTTCCCTGATGGCATGACCCCACAAATCTCAAGATGAAGTTTTGAAAAAATCTGGGGTGGAAATGTTTGCATACCTTGGATCGGTTGTTGCTTGGGAATATCTTGCAAAGCTACAAGAGTTCCTTTAACCGATGCAATTGCTTCTCCAACTACTGTTGATGGTGATAGTTGCTCCTCTACTGCTGCACCAACGTTGGTATCTACTTCCTCTTCCTCATGCACTTCCTAAATCATGCCTTGGACTCTCAATATCGAAGTCTTGGGAACATCTTTCCAAAATGCAAGGGCTTCTCCAATCTGCGCAAGTACTTTTTCTGCTAGTGGTGGTGGTGGTAGCTGATTTCCTCCTGGTGTATCAGCGCTGACATCTCCCTTCTTCTCCTCATACAGTTTCTCTTTATTGACGGAGAATGTCTCAATGGAATGTGCCTCCAGGTTTCTTCTATCAAAACTCTCTACCAATATTTGAGTGAATTATGCATATGCAGTCACTTTTGCATGTTTCAATCTGCCGAGCCACTAGTGACTTGCTTCATCCTCAAGGTGTAGCGCTGCAATCTGAACAACCTCTGCTTCTGCTACTTGGTGTAGCTGGAAGAATGCATCTAACTTCTTCATCCAAGTTTTTGTCGTGATTTTGGATGAACCATCGAATGTAGGCAGAACGAATCTATTTTGCATGTGCCTCTTCTTCTATTGCTGTTGCAGGGTCTCCGGTTCTCTTTAATTTGGAAAAAATGTTGGAAAGTCAGATTCTCTTTGAATTATCTAGATTGAGTTTTGTACTCTGCAAGATAATCACTCAAATTATCATGCTCCAAATATCCTTCATCTCCATGCCATTCATTCCCTTCTGCAAGGAAAGTGGGCATTGTAGGGCGTTGTGGAATTTTCTGCATTGCTGGTTGCTTATACTGCTGATAGGAAGTGCTCAAACCTTCTCTATTCTGAAACCCTGTTGAGGTTTCCTTTTGCCTTTCCCTTCTCATTTCTTTGATCTCCATGGTGAGATCCTGCATATATCTGAAGAGAAGTGTGGAAAAACTCAATCCTTCTGCCATTGAAGGCTTCTTCTTCTTTTGATTCTTCTTCTTATCCCTCTAATGTCATGAAATGTCCACAAGCTAAGCCAAATATCATGCTATGATACCAATGTAATATCCCAAAATAGGAAAGACAGGAATATAGAACATATGCATAATTCCAACTACTGTAAAATAAGAATTAAACATGTAGAACTAGAAAAATACCGGAATACATAAAAACATCATACATATGAGAAAAAAAAACTGAGCCATATCATTATATATCAACAACAATGTAAGTACACAGTGCTCCAAAAGGAATGCACTCAAGCCACAAGATGGTTGAAATACACTACTGAAACCTAGCACTGGAAAGTATAAACAGTGGCTGCTGGAAACTATTGCTGCTACGAAGAAGATCTATGTGCGAGAGGCTGCTGGCGTGCTCAGAAATATTTGGGATTTTGATCACGGATTCTACTCAAAAAACTTAGATAAACCCATAAATGGTTTGGCCAGATTTTGAGTTTGCAATTTCGGCCCTTTTTGGGTTGCACACTGCACCTATGTTGGCTAAGTTACACACTCCCTAGAGACAACTGTTGATCTGGGGCTGAAAGAATTATCTCCCAGCTGCAATAACATCCACTCAACTCACTAGTTGAGGGGCTGGTCCCTTCTCCCGATTCCCAAGCTCAAAACTTGAGATCTATCTCCTCCACTGAATATGCAGCTGTTCCATACGCAACTACTGGGAAATACTACATTGCCTAGGAGGGCTGATGATGTAGCCTACTGATAGATAATACAATGCTGATCCAAGGCTTCTAAAGTGATCCCCAGAGTGAAGGATTAATCCCTCACAGGATTCCAATCTGATTTTCTTGGAACTCCCTCTTCTCCTCAAACTGTCATTGCATAATTACGTAATTCTTGCAGGAAATGTTGCTGCATAGGAGAATTAGATGGATGGCCTGATGCTAGATGTGACAATGAAACTCCCAGAAGACTTCAATGGATCCATAGTGTGAAGGGTTGATCCCTCCATAGGTTTCTCAGCTGAAGTACTAAGAACAACCTTCCAACTCTCAAACCCAAGTTTAGGAATGTGTAATTCCTATAGCTGGAAGTGCATATTAGAGTGGCTGAAAGTGGCACTGATTGCCCGATGATGAATGCTGCCCAAGAAACCCTTCCTAGAGTAGGCACTCAAAGTTCCCCATGGTTAAGGGTGGGATTCCCGCTCGGGAACACTCGGTGCTAAACAACACATCAGGCTTAGCTAAATAGCTGAAGCTTGCAAAGAAATGTCTTACAACACTCAACAATAAAAAATCCAGACTCCCCTTCCTTTGCTGCCCCCATATTCCTTTTATGGTTGTGAGACTTTCCTAGCCTTGGACTACCTCATAGCTGCGCTACACATGTGTCCACCAGCCTCCATAAAGACCATGTTGTCCTCCATGATCTCCATCATTGCTGCAATCACTCTCCACTTCCTCCATCATGTGTGCATTTAATGCACCACTTCCTCCATCATATTTGCAATTGCTTCTCCACTATCTCCACCATCTTGCATTTATTCCTCCACTATCTCCATCTTATTCCTCATTAATTCTCTATGACCTCCACCCTTTCTTCATTATTATGTTGCTCCACTACTCAATTAACCCACATTCACAATATAGAAGTGGATTTTATTCATCTACTGGGTTTATGGGTCCCTCCACCCTTTTACTTACTTAACTAAATAAGAAAAGTAAGAACTCTAATATTCCAATTAGCTGATGGAAAATTTGGAATATTACAGAGAAGGTTCAAAGTAGAAGAGAAGATCATCATACTAGTCTCTTTCATCATGGCCTTATCAAGCTCATTGTGCTGCATCACTTGTCCTCCATTAACATGACATGGGAAGACTTCTTGGAGAGGTTGAAAGCATCGCTTTATGTCTTACCTATTACATCATCACCACACCAATGGATATTAGCTCTTCTAGCATGCCTATTTAGCTTTCAGATGTCCCTAAGGTTGTGGGATTTTCTCACATATATGAGAGAGGAAGGAGGCAAATTTTTGTGCCTAAGACTACCAGGATATTTCTTACACTTGGCACCCATGATGAGCAATGTTACATAGAGGAGAAGCCTCTTTTGCATCAGCATGATGAGTTAGTTCCAATGGAGCCTGAGGTATCAGAACATGAGGAGGTAAGATCAGTTGAAGACATCATCAAAGAGAAGGATAAAGAGATTGCCGAATTGAAAGAGGCCTTCTCCATTTCCATTTCCCAATAGATCATTAATATAGCAAAAAGTAAATACATTCGATAAGTGCATCATAAATACATGATGTGGGTCAGAAATCAGTAGTCTGTGAAAATATATACATCAGTGATAGATATAAAAAAATAACCAAAAATCAGCTGCAGCCCCTAATGGGGGTTCAACCCCATCCAATGATCAGGAACAAGTGGTCGATGAAAATACTGATAATATGCATGATCATTTTGCTCCCGAATCTCCATGTGAGTAGTCAATAAGTGCGTCGCTTCCTTGGAAAGGAGGTCGAAAATTGTGTTACGCTCCCTGTAAATGTGTCGACAAGAAATATGATCAAACTATGTTTTGTGCTATAGAATTTTATCCAATATATTCTGCAGTGTGTACGTGACAGGTTGTTTTTTGGTTGAACCAGTCAATGATAATTTTGGAGTGACCAAAAATTTGTAGAGCATGAACATTTTTTGTGATGGCGAATTGAAGGATATATAGTAGACAAGAGAGTTCAGCATAGTTATTGGTGTCACGACCAAGTCCAGTCTCGACTTTGTAGAAATCATGGGGAGTTTGATGAATTAGGAAGCCACCACCACAACCATGTGATTGAGCAGATCCATCGAAGTATGCCCAAGGTAGTGATAAATCAATAATCTTAGGGGAAATAACTCGAGGCTGCGGTGGGGGTGGATCATCAGGTATCAAGTGGTAAATGGAGATAATGTGGGTAGCAGATGAGGGCCATTGATGAGGAATATTGTGGAAGATGGTCTGATAGGGCCATCCAGATACTCCAACAGATTAAAATAGGCAGATTACGCAACTTAAGAGGTAGTGCAGATGTCCACCAAGACTCCCAAGCTTCAGTAAGAGTAATCCCCCCCAGCAAAGATTATGATGAATGGAGGAGTGAATGAGTTGCCAAAGTTCAAGTGTAGCATTGAAGTGAAGGAAAAGATGAACTGTATCTTCAATGACCGAATTACATAGAGGACATCTATGGGGGACCAATATGTGATATTTTTTGGAGGTTGGCCCCCGTGGGAATTTTATCGGCCAGAATACACCACATGAGGAGCCTAGCTTTCACTGGTCCCTGCAATTTCCAAATATGACGCCAGAATAAAAGTAAATATTCCGGTCTATGAGATTGATAAATATGAATATACCCCTCTTTGGGAGTATATAAAAACTGTTTAGAGACAATCCATATGAGTTCATCCTCCCGGTCTAGAATTCTGACACGTGTATCTATTAGAGCATCTAGATAAGCAGTCCAATTCACTACCCATTGCGGTTGTAGCTGTAGTTCCTGATGGCCTAACCATCCTTGAGTGAATAGGGTGGATTGATTTCTATTGGCAATGTGGTTGAGTGTCAGGTAACCAGCATGATTGAGAGAGTCAATAAGTGCAGGTGGGAGGGGGTATGCATTGTCGTAACCCGACTAAGAGTCCCAACCAATATGGACCCTAGATCCATTACCAATTTTCCACGCCAAATCAACGCTGGTATGTCGAATAGAGCCTAGTACAGCTTGCTAAATCGTTGAACAACTGGGATAGTGCATCGGAGGTTGACAAAGCCATTCAAGTGGATTAAGTGGATGGATGTATTTCTGAATGACCACCCTGGTCCATAAGTTGTTTCCAGTAAGAATATGCCAACCAAGTTTAGCAGCCAGTGCCAGAAAAAAGGTCGGAAGATATTTGATACCCCAACGCCCCCATCGCTTCGGTAAAGCAATGAGAGTCCATTTAGTCCATGCAAAAGTGTGAACTTCCTTAGCACCAAGCCATAGAAATTTCCTGCAGATCAAGTAAATCCTGCAAAGAATTCCTTTAGGTATCCATGCCAGAGACATCTAGTAAACTAGAATGGCCTCTAAAACTGATTTAATAAATATCAGTCAACCATCTCGTGATAACCAATGATGGCACCAGTTGTTTAGTCATTTTTCAATCTTGGTGATAAGCCAATTCAAATCAACAGATTTATAGCTCACTGGTTTAAGGAAAAAAACAAGTACTTCAAAACATCCTCAAACCTAGTGAGGGTAAATGGGAATCTCTACTGAGCATAATGGATCTCATGTGGTGTGCATCCATCAAAATTTAGAGTATATTTTCTATTATTTCAATTCATACCTTAGCAGTACAAAATAGAAGCAGGATGGATCTAACCATGGTAGAATCCTCAAGTGTTCCATTGAGGAAAAGTATGATATCATCAACAAATAAAAGATGTGTGAGAACACAGTTTGTCGATATGTGAATGCCTTTCAATCTGCCACGATCCATTTCATCAATAATAAATCTACTGAGGCCCTCCATGATCAGGAGAAAGAGCAGTGGAGATAACGAACATCCTTGTCGGAGTCACCGTTCAGCATGAAAAAAATTTGTTGCAGCCCCATTGATGAGTATACTAAAGGAAACAGAGGTAATGCAACACATTATCCAATTTATAACTTGTATGGAGAATCCCAGATGAGTAAGAAGCATGTGGATGTAGAGCCAACTTGCTTGATCAAAATATTTTGCCATATCGATCTTGAGGATCATCCCTTTGATCTTCTTAGTATGCATGGAATATAGTCCTTCTTGTGAAATGCCTATAGGATCATGAATCTGTCGATTTTCAAGGAAAGAAAATTGTTCAAGTGAGATAAAATTAGATAAAATGGGCTTCAACCGATTAGCAAGGATCTTAGCCATAATATTGGAGATACAATTGCATAATGAAATCGAGCAAAAATCTTTGAAAGTCGAGGGATGATCAGTCTTGGGAATAAGTGCAATGAAGGTAGCATTAAATGCCTCATATATGCATCCAGCTTGTCGGGTCTCTTCCACCACCTTCAGAAGATAATGTCCCAATAGATCAAAGTATTCCAGATAAAATTCCATGGACCATCCATCAGGTCCAGGTCTCTTGTCCTTTTTGAGCCATTTAAGGACAGATTCAAGTTCCTCCATCGTAATTGGTGTAAGGAGATCATCAACTTCTACAGGATCCACATATATAGGAAATAGGGAGGCCACCATGATTATTTCAGCCGGAGAGAGTTGAAGAGGTGCCTTATATATATCATGAAAATGATTGATAACCTTCTGTGCAAGTTGTGAGAAATTAGAAGCAGTGGTACCATCCTTGTTGTCTAGTTCCCAAATGGTATTGATGGCCTTTCGACCCTTAGCAAATTGATGGAAGAATTTGGAATTTTCGTCACCTTCTTTGATCCAGGTTGCACGACTCTTCAGTATCCAAACTTCATCCCATTTTTGAAGGATATTTAGGCTGTCAGATTCCAGTTTGATAAGCTTTGACGTCTCATCTTCTGTCACAAATCCTCCCATGATGGAGCATTCCAATCTGTGTATATCCTGTTCAATAGTTGTGAGCTCAATGTCCTCCATTATTTTCTTATGCCTAGCCCAAGTAATTGACTCCTTTTTAATGGAGATATGTCCGTGTTCAAATATGGAGGATGGCGAGTGAAGACTTGGAGGTGGAGGGAGTCTCCAATGAGTATTCACTAAATTGACGAAGTCTGCATCTTATAGCCATGCAGAGCAGAATTTGAAAGGTGTGGTTGGCTTGTTTAAGTCCCTAGTGATTTCCAGGTATATCAGAGAGTGGTCAGAGATACCACTAGAGCCGATCCATTGTCTGAACGAGCCAAGAGTGTGTAGTAATCCTTCCTTAATAAGGAAGCGGTCAAGCCTGCGAGCTACCATATGGACTCCAGTGTGCCTGTTGCACCAAGTAGGAGAGGGAGAGGTTATGAGGGGATCCACCAGTTGGTGAGTAGATAGAAGATGTTTGAAAAAATCAGAGAGTGGATCCGCATGTGAATTAGGTCCCCAGGACACAGAGATCCCCTTGGAGAAATTCAAATCACCAGCCAAAATAATATTGTCAGAACAAAGCACCAATGAATTCAAAAGAGAGGTCCAGAACTGCTGCCTATTAGTGCAAGGGCCATAGGTGTTGATAATACAGAAATGAAGACTGAGAGCTTCCGAAAAAATATCCATCACAATAATGCAATACCTCCCCCAAACGTTAAGAATTTTAATGTGCCGGGGGTTGATACAGAGGGCCAGTTCACCCGAGCGACCATTAGCATCGATGGCATGGATGGTCCACGAGGGGAGAAGAGGAGCAAGAGCTTGAATGACAAGTTTGGAATAACCATGAGTTTCCTAGAGGAGGATGATGTCTGCCGATGAAGAAGAGAGGAGGTTCTTAAGAGCAAGGCACTTGGCGGAGCTGGCAAGTCCTCGATAGTTGAAAGAGAGGCAGATCATTGGGAAACTAGGAGAGGGGATTGTCTTTCTCTAAGGATCCCATCAATGGAACTTTGAGTTCTATATGCAACTTCAATATCGACCTGTAGAATTGCCTTCAAGATGTGTGAGTGACGGCCGCGAGTGGATTTGCGCAGGGTAAAATGGGGGCCAGGTTGAGGTCCAAGTCCAGCAGGAGTGTAATTATGAGGGCGTAAATTGTAGGAGTGGGTAGAGGGGGATTCATATGGTTCAACAATAAATGTAGGAAAGGTGGGCGAGAGGGGGAAAGTAGAGGGTGATGGGGGAAGTGTAGGAGATAGAGATAATGTGGGGGGAGGAGCAATAGTAGAAATGTTAGGTATGGTATGGGGAGTATGGGAAAACATGAATGGAGGGGTGGATGGGGGAAAAATAATGGGATAGGTAGAGAATCTAGCTAGAGAGGGCTTCGTGTACTGAATAGAAGCAGTAAATAAAAAGATAAAAATGTGAAAGGAGGTAAAGAGGGAGTACCAGTATCCGGAGAGAGTCCAGATTGTGTAGCAGCAGTCATAACTATAGTGACTTTGTGAGGGGTAGCTGCATCCGCCTATGCAAATTCCACCTAAGAAGAGGGAGCAGGAGTCGAGATGAAACCAGATATATGTGCCTGCTGCTGCAACGAGACTGATATCGGTACAATGTTCTACAATCTACCTCAAGTGCTAGTACCAGATGCCTATCCTTTTAATGGACAATCTTTAAATACATGTCCAATTTTGTGACAACGGTGACAGCGGAAAGGAACCCCTTCATAATCCAGTAACTGAGTTTGGGAAGAGTTTCATCATTGAATATTGATGGGTTCTTCGAGGCCTTCCCTTGTATCCAGTTGAACCAGAATGCAGGCAAAATCCATCTTACCAGATTCAATATATGAGCGGTAATGGTCCAAGTATATGCCCAGAAGGTTACCAATATCCCTGAATATCTATTCGTTCCATAAGTGAAGTGGAAGGCTAGGCAGACAAACCCAAATAGGTCCTGCTCCCAATGGTTCATGATCAGTATCGAATAAGGGGCTCCAACACTTTAGAAGCACTGGAGCCATCTCAATGTACCAGAATTGCGATAAAATGAGATTAGTAGGGTCCCTGTTAGAGAATCAGATGGAAAACCATCCCTTCGAAAGAGCATAAATGGTAGGGAGCTCACATAAAAGACCACCCCAAATCTCTTGTACCCACTGTGTTGTCTTTTAACCCCATAGTTCTGGCTACGAACACGCCCCACCACAAATTTATCCACTGTACCTAGAATGTCAGCCATCTGAACACCAATGCCGATGGTGAGGTGGCCGCTACACTTACAAGCCCGCACACATTTTGTGTGACGTGGGGCACCAGGGGGAAGACCAGGTGGTAGGGGAGTGGAGGAGATGATGAGGAGTTGAGAGGGGGATTAGGGGAGTCAAGTGGGGGGATGACAAAGAGTCCATATGGGTGGCAGGGGGGGTTGTAGAAGGGCCGTGAGTGGTATTGCGATGATGGGGGGGAGGGGAAGAGTGTGACAGAGGGGTGGGGAACGATGTGAGGGGGGGATGAGGTGGTAGAGAGAGGAGGTGCCGGAGCGAGGGAGCTAGGGTAAATGAAAGAGGGAGTAGCCACAGAGAGAGGGAGAGACTATGATAGAATGGCTAAAGAAGTAGGGCCTGAAGGACGGAGGTCTAGGGAGGAGATAAGATCTAGGTATGAAGTCGAGAGAATAGGAGGGGAGCCATGGGTGAGTTTCGGGACCAGAAAAGAGTCAAGTGCAAGGAAGGAGTGAAGAGGTGAGGATGCAGAAGGAGAGAAACATGAGAAATTAGGGCAAGTAAAAGGAGAGGATGCGAGGTGGGAAACATATATACCAGATGAAAAGTGATGTGCAAGGGTCCACATGTCCACCTCGACATATGGGTCCTTCGAGTAATCAACCAACTGCTCATCTTGGGCCCCCTCCATTGATATCCCCAAGAAAAATTCCGTTAGTGATAGTAACTAACCGTTAGTCAGAAAAACGGTCATGGGAAACCTGTAGAATATCGGTATGGAAGATCACCACAGGAAAAAATACGGGTGATGAAGAAGGAAAGAGCACTGATAGTTGCAACGTTCCAATGCAGAAGTGGGCCGAGAAAACTGGGTGTTCACTGACGAAAGCAGTAGACACGGTTGGGTGAGCGAACAGGGAGCTAGTCAATAGTTGAAAACTAGATATTGCACAATAATAGGGTAAAATAGTGTGGCCCCATATGATATTGAAAGCATCAATGCCCGCATAGTGCAGCCATCGGATGCCGAAGTCGAAGCATAGGCCACCGCCATGCTAAGTCGGAGGTAGGGATGTTGCAGGTGCTGCCTCCATTCACGCTCTTCTCCACTCCTTTTCGTATATGAATAATGTTGAATAGAGAGAAACAAGAAATTCTCAACTCTATTTACAACAATCAGGTAATAATTATCTCACAAAAAGAAATTAATAAATTACCCTTGGTTAGTTTGTCTTTGTTAAATTATTGTTCGTTCCTGTTTGATGGAAATCCCTAATTGAAATATATTGATTGATCTACCATCCTAGGTAACATAATCACCTAAAACTTGAATTAATATAAAGACCTTCTCTTTATATCCTCTTCCTCTCTTCCCTCCCAGGATTCAAATTTACCCCAAAACTTAGTGGAAATTCCACTCCCTCTTTCCTCTTCATTACAGTCCAATAACTCACTCTAATTGACACACTGTATTTTAGCAACTCCACCAAGGAGTTATGTCTACACGTTCCTCTTTTAAATGAAGACTCTCCCCTCTTGCACCCCCTCCTATTCTTCTTTAGAATATGGAGTCCTCTCTCACTTCTTTTATCTTCCTATGCTCTATTTCCTTTCCTCTTAGCAATAGCTAGCTCTTTCCTCCAAACATGTTAAACCCGTCTCATCTAATTCAAATGAACATTATGAATATGCCCCCTAGTGGTTCTGCTTTCATGCATGCTTCCAAGATATAATTAAATTATTGTAGCCACTATAACAACACTAAAAAATTTTAGCCTATACAGAGAAATTTTGTGTCCCCCTATGCTTTTCAAGGTATAAAAATAGATCCTTCTAAATCATAACAATTAAAATCCTCTCATCGAGGCTACAACTGCTAGTATGGCCATGAGGCACACGGCCTATACTTTCCTATTTGGCTTCATCCTTGATATTAGGGTTTATGTCATTTGCATTAATTTGTTTTACAGACAATGTTTCAACATTGCCTCTCTGTTTCTGTTTAATTAGGTTAAAGAAGTTAGGTTTTTTTAAGAAATTACCAAAACCATACTTATGTGTTCCTTTTGTTCCTAGGGTGTTGAACAAGGTTGCGATCAAGCTAGGAGTTTTATTTCCATCAAAATAATCTCTTAAGAATAATATATATTATCATGAAAATAGAGGTACTTATGGCTATTTATGAGGACACTTGTTTCAAGTCAAAGGTAAGGAATCCTTTCATCACATTTTTTGACTTTCTTATACTTGTCAGTGGTACTGAGTTTGAAAAAAAGTTTAAGTTTGTCCAAGAAGTTTTCCTAGCATTGTTCTAACTAGGAAACTTGTAAATGCACCTGCAAACAACAATGTGAAGAAGTGGCTGCAATATCTACAAACTCACCAAAGTTCATTCACGTTTGCTACAAGCATCCAACTAGAAATGTTAAGACCACACTAGACAAAGTTGGAAAAGGATAGAAATTTGATAATGGAGGTTAAAAAATCAAAGAAAACAAGGTTAAGTTGATTGAGAAAAATATGGGGGATTTCTATTTCTAACCACTTGATCTATTGAAGTTTCACCTTTTGCCGCTCTATGATAACAAAGATAAAGTTGCAAACAATGTGAATCAAAAGATGAAAAAATAATTGAAGTTTGATCATGTTTTTGGCTCGAGTTCTGGTGAATTTCTTGCACCTTGTAGTGATGCTACTGCTGGTGTGTTCTTTGCTTATGATTAAAAATCAAAATGTGAGACATATGTACATTATGAAGGCCAATATTTGTGGCAGGTTTATTTGGAGTTTAAGGAATACTTTTCTGCTCTAGAACACTATGAGAATGTGTTTCAAAGAGACCAAGTATACTTATCACAAGATGAAGCTATCTTATATGCTAAAGATTTCATGAGAACATAGTCCTTTTATTATACCATGTAATTTAAGGTAATAACCATGGGTTCATGAAAACCTTTGATCCAAATAATCCTGCACTATTGTATTTCAAATCCCATGGGTTTGGGCCTTACACCTACCCTGTGATTTCTCAGCAACATAATTAGCTTGGTTAGTAGTAGCAAATAAATTATCATGGTTGAGTTGATTGTTTCCAATTAAGTGAAGAGATCACACCATCGTTACCTAAACTTAAAGGGATGAAGCATGGATATTGTGGACAAAATTTCAGTAGTTATGAAGATAAGGATATAAATTGTAAGAAGAGCTACTAAGAGTGTTCCTTGGGAAAGGAAGAGTTATCCAGTGTGAATCTGTTAAACCTCTATTCATTGAAGATGAAATGTTTGGCACCTTGCACATGCCTCAAACTGTGTTGGTGTTTAACATTGGAGATTACTCCAATAAGGTACAAATTGATCATGGTACAAAAATAAATAAGCAATTGAGTGAATTTGTGGTTGCGTAGAATGACAGTGGCAATGCTGGACACACTGTTGGACTAGTAGGAGAGAGTCATGGTGATAGCCTTTTTAATGTTTCACCAGAGTCACTTCTTTTGAGGTGAGTGCAAATATTGGTCACATACATTTTTTTCCAACAAGGATTCCAAACAAAGGAATCTTGTGTTGAAATTTCGGCCAGAAGGTACAAAGTCCTCTATCATATTAATTTTACCTCCAAAGTTTTGGCACATAGAGAAGTCATTTTTTACCCTCATCAAGGAGTATAATGAATTAAGACCCATTGGATGTGATAAAATATTTGGGATGCCATTACGGCTACCTCTTTGCTTCATGTGGAGTTGCATCAAATTCGAGCCTCACTACACATTTAAGGGCTTATTGAAATGAGGAAGCAAGCTTCATGTTGCACAAAAGGTCAAAATCAGTTATCCCTTACCATAAAATATGATCTAGGTAAAGGTTATCCCATACAAACGTTATAAAATGAAAGAGATATTATTTTTGTTGACACTTTTTATGCCTCAAATATGGAATTTGAGGATTTAAATATTTCTGTTGAATTACTTAGGGGTATGTATATTGAGATGGGATTTCAGAGGCCAAGAAAGATACAAGAAATGATGCTTTCAATGATCCTTAGCCAACCTTATATAAATATGGCTGGTCATGCTCACAGCGGTTCTGAGAAAACCACTTGTTTTATTCTTGATATAATGGGTCAAATAAATTCAAATTTAGTTACACCACAAGCACTTTGTGTCTTTATAACAAGAGAATATCCAGTCACAATTCACATCTAGGAAGCATAGAGTTCATCAAAAAGAGATAAAATTGATACTTGTGACCCCTCTAGGTCACAAATCGCACCTTCAACTTGCAATATACTTTTCACAATGCATTGTATATGTGAGTTGCGACCGATCTGGATTTGTTGCATGCAATAAGCACATCGTACAATTCATACATGTGACCTCCCTCACATGCAATTATCATATCTTGTCTTATTCAATAGCCACCAAATTGTTTCTTCTACCATGGTCCTGCTCTCATATAAACCTCTAGCACCCGTATTCCTATGCCCTGTGAATTCTATATCAACCGACCAAATGAAATCCCAACCTTGTGAAAATTCATTTGGGGGGATATGCGAATTTTTTGGGGTGGATTGAAAATGTTTTGGACTTAACTCGTTTCAAACATTTCTAGAATTGTTGTGGAGCCATACCAACTCTTTCATTAGCGATTTTGAATATCATGTCGATATTTTGGTTTGTAGCTTATGGTCCTTTCTCCACAAATATTAATTGCACATCTGATGATGTATCTCGAACCCTACAAACTCCTCGTAATCAAACTTCAACCAATCACACATCAAAATTCCCTTTGATACTTAGACTCACTAAGATTATAGAATGTGACTAACAAGGTATATCTACGATGGCAAGGTAACAAGTTGCAAATTTTAAGCCACAACTTATTTTTGATCTAAATCATTGGTCGCATACTTAATCAATGCAAAAAATAGAACCTTTGAATATGACTTGCACTCGTAAGGTAATTTGCGATTAGACCAGGTCTGCAACTTGTTAATTTTGTCCATCCCTCCAGGTTGCAGGTGCACCTCCAGACCACAGTGGCACTATGGTAATATAATGCAACCTTCATAACCATGTTGTGACCTACTATGGGATACCAACTGGTGACCTACCCTTTAAATTGGAAAAAAAGGGTGCAACATGTGTTGTTGTTTGAAATCACGACCTACATTGAGGCTTTGTATGCTAATGTTTATGTGTATTTATATATGATGACTCCAGGGTCATTTGTTACCGATGAATCCAAAATTTATAAGTCAACGTGCTCTATAATTGTTATAATTATTAGGTACTCCAGAAATCAATTTGCAGTACAAAATAATTCCTCTAGTAGAAATAATTACAAGAGCCATCTAGTCGAAAGAATATTTCTATTAATGGATTTGTGATAAAGACTGTTGCATTGGCCCTTTTGAAAGTATCTCACTGTAACAACCCAAGGAAAATGGATGTATTCAACAATTTCATCAACATTGTAGTACAAATAGACAAGGTTGCACTTATCCAAATTGCTAAAGATGAAGAAATGTGAAAGGAAAAATGAAGAAAGTTTTGGGGTAAGATCTACAAACAAATGACACTCACTTTGGTGATTTTCACTTGGAATATCACATGAGTTTTTTCGATGATATCAATCACATACCCACCTTTTTGAAACCTTTTGACATTGCTCAGTCCAACAATGAGTATTCTAGGCACTGGTTTTTCAAGGAGATTTAATCAATTTATTTTATGATAGATGACTTGCTGTCAGAAATCTAATGAAAATTGCAAAAGATACATTAAGGTGAATACAAAAAAGTCTGTGATCATCTCTAAATACAACTAAGTGAAATTATAGGCTTTCAATATAGGAATTAATTCTAGTATAGAAAGTGGAGCACGAGGGTGTAAACGATATTCCCATACAACAAAGAAGCAATCTATTGTAGTGCCAAAACTACCAATTATTGTGCTACAAATTTACAAATTGAAGGATCTTTTTCTCCAGGAAAACGATTGATTTTCAAATCCATCTAGTTGAACATCTCCCTGAAAAATCCTAATTGGTACAAGTAATGGTGCATCAGTTTATGGCAACAAACAAAGGTGCACCATTATGATATGCTCCAAACATTATCCAAAATCCGTAGAGTTTAATTCCAATGATGTTAGGCACATTTTTTTAATTGTCACATCATCAATTTTGCGAGTTAATACATTTGGAATTGGAATTCCTATTCCTGAATGGGATTCCAATTCAAAGAAGTTAGCAGAGACACTTGATAAAGTGCAGATTTCAATTTTAAGCCAAATCCCTAGGGAGTGAATCTAGACTGTGAATATCCTGTTATTCTTTCTTCCAAATCACTAAATATTGAAGATTTTATTACTTGAATCCACAAGAACACGCTGAAGCAATTTAAATATTCATTCTTATAAGGTTCCAAAGCAAAATATAAACTACAAAGAGTCAAGAAGGATCATGAATTAGAGGACGAGGATGGTCTCAAAGACCTTTCTTGTTTTTTTTTGGAAGAAATAAAATTATTGTTGGTAAGGGACTACTTCCAAAACACACTTAATGAAGCTCAGAATAATCCTACATAGGCTATACAAACCTCGATGATATTGCAACGTAGAAAAGGACTATATATGGGTTCAAATTAATATCTGGCTTTCAGTCAATTTGTTAGATTTCTAATATTATTCTTTGGTTGCAAATGTGTTTGACCAATGTGGTTTTATTGCAAGTAAATAAGAGAAAATAGGAATAGAGGATGGGACCAAGTTGAAGGCTGCACAACTAGGGTTTTTGAGAAGTTGGAAATTCAACTCCATATGGGATTTTAGAACCATTTAGCAATACCAAAGGCACAACATCAAAATTTGTTTTGATGATCATTTCCATGCAAATGAATCACAATAGGAGGAAAATAATCATTCAATATAACACGTGAACAAGGAAACCTTGTCTTAGAATTGGAAATGAGTACTCTAGGTGTTGAAAATGATATTAAGAAAGGATTCTAATTTGATTTTCCCTTGAATTAAGTTAGAATAAAGTTGTAATTCCACATCACAAGACAACATGTATGAGTTAACTAAGATAGTATGACTTAGTTGGTTCAATTAATTTGAGTTGAGGGTCTAACTTGAGTCATGTAGAATGTGTCCTACATTATAAGAGTTGTAGTTGAGTTTATTTTGAGTTGTAATTAATTAACTCAGTTTATCTGAGTAAAAATTAGTATAACTAGTTCTAATTGGTGGAGGAACTAGTGAGAGGTCAAAGAGTGGAAATTGGACTTGAACCACATCTAGTAATCAATCAGATAACTGATGATTCACTCATAAATAACTCATGCATGTAAGTTCTAAGAAATACCCAGTTGAGATTGGAGTTCAAGGGCAATGTACTATCAGTTATATAATCATCCAAATTGTACAGGTAGTGAATGAAGACAGAGGAAGGCCCCTAATGGATTGCGCAATATGGATTGAGAATTTCCCTAATTAATAGGGCCTAATTTCCCAAGGAAATAACACAATGAAGTAGGGATCCTGGAGGATAGAAAATTGGTTAAGTATTGAACCAAGCTTGTTTAGGAATTAGTGAGACAGATAGAGATAGTGCATACGTTTCTCGGCTTGGAGAAAAGCATTGTAATCTTATCATATTTTATGAATCATGCAATATAAAGATAGTGGGGTTTTTAGCCGAGGCTTTCCCTAGAAAATACTTGTGTAATGTGTGATTGAAATTCTTTCTCTTTCATATTTTGTGATTTCATGATCTAAATTGGTTTCCGAAATTGGTAGAGTAGATTCAATTATATTGTTTTAGTAGATTGCAATTACTAGTTTCAATCTACGTGGATTTATACATGGTGATGAGATCCATCATTAGACATGTTTGGAGGGGTTAATAGTCACATTTTTTCCTTCTTAGATCTCTTTTTCTTTCATTTTTATTATTATTTGGTTATATGATGCCAACATAGGTGGTGATTTAGGCTAACATACTCTGAGTCCTAATATAAGGTTGAGTGCAGAAAATAGGAATTATTAATCATTTTTATAAGGATTTTATCATAAAGACTGGAGGGGATAGCAAAGAGGAATTATAGGAGAATTTTCCACCCTCAAAGGTAGCCGAAGGATCCCAAAGATTCTCTCCAGCAATTCGAATTCCAAAGGCAACCAAGCAACTCAAAGAAGAGTGCACCTAATCCTTGTTCTCTGGGAGTCAAGTAGACTCAATCACCATTTTCTAGGGAGCTGTTGGTAGCTTCCCTGTAGAATAAATAGAGCAGAGCTAGAGATAGGAAGAGTTAGTATATTATAGTCTCGATTCCATTCATAACTATTGTTGTGAGCTATCGAGCTTTTTTTTTTTATTCAGGGATCAAAATTTCAGAGATGTATGCAATTACTCTTTTATGAAATGAGAAGACTGGTTTCATTCGACTAATTTAAATTTAAGAGGGCTAGGCTCGTGGGTTAAGGCCCAATCCATGTGCCTCAGCTTCTCTGATGTTACTATATTTTCCTTTCTGTCATTCAGCTAGGTTTTCTTCTGCCATTTAAGTTAGATCTGCTTTTGATAAGTTTCATTGCTTCTTAGTTTTTGTGCTGCTGTAGTTTTAATTTCTTATGCGTAGTAAAATATAAGAAAAACATCAAAAAATGTGGTCAAGTCTTCGCCATCTCATCTCTGTCAATATATTTCAAGTAGGGCAGACCTTCCCACAGGCCAAAATTTCTTTCTGTTTGAGTTTTGGGAAGAACTTATGTTACCAAGTCCAAGCCTTTATTTCACTGTTTCATCTTGCATTTTTGTCTATTTCCCGTGCATGAATCCGCAGGTGTGTCTCACTTCTGAGCACTTCTCTTATGCCTCCATTCCCCTCCTTTTCTTGTCATCTTAATGTTGTACTTACCTTTTCTTTTCCTAATGCACTTAAGTGCTTCAAAGCCTTATTTCTATGTTCATGGCCGCCTTATCTTTTTTTATGAAAAACACGTGAAAAACCATTCAAAAAATCCAAAAACCTGACCTCCTCCTTTTCTCCTTGATTCTCCTGCCATCGTACATCATCCCTATTGCAAATCACATCCCGTAGTTCTTTTATCCTATCGTAAATCTCATCCCACAGTTATTATCCTATCTCAAATTGCATCCCGCAGTTCTTATCCTTTCAAAAATCGTATCCCACAACTTTTTCCTTTCTCCCTTAACACTTATGTCTATTCTAGCCAATTGCAATATTGTGATTGTGCCCCACTATCTATCCCACCACCACGTCATCCCTATCGCAAATCGCATCCTGCAGTTTTTTTCCTATCGAAAATCGCATCCCACAACTTTTTCCTTTTCCCCTTAACACTTATCGTTGTTCTGGTCGATTGTGATATTGCGATTGGCCTCGCTTTCAGTCCCACCACCACGTCGCCCATTGCAAATCACACTTTGCACCATTTAGCTTTTACCTTTAAACACTTACCACTTGTTCTTGCGATTGCGATATTGCAAAATCGCAAATCGAAAATCGTATCATTTACCTTTTTGCATAACACTTACCGCTTATTCTGCTGATGCGATAAATCCGCCACATCACGTGTCGCAAATTGCACTTCGCACATTTTAGTTTGTTCCATTAACCTTTACCGCTATCCCTTTAAACTTGCAAAGTTGTGATTGCGACATCGTACATCGCAACTTTTATCCTCCATTGCACTCCACCATCGCACTTTTGAGTTTTGTCCACTCCAAATTCATTTCTCACGCTATAGTAAAGTTTTACAAGGGTTTAGATTGCATTGGATCGACCACTTCATCAACCAATGGTTGAATAGATTGTTGAGAGATCGTACGAGGTTCAGGAGTAGAATGAACTTCAAAATCATGCCACAATTTTTGTACCACTAAAACCTTAGGGAACAAATAAGTAAGGTGATATCCCTTACACAACCTACAATGGAACTTAGGTTTAAATAATCTATGCCTTGGTCTCTTATTGGCATCAATGCCCTTAACATGACTTGCATCGGCTGGTGGCAAGTCTCCAACATGACTTGCATTGATCGGTCACTGGTCTCCGACATGGCTAGTAGAGGTTGGTGATTCTTCTCCATTATAGACAAGACTCGAGCCCCCAACATGACTTGCAGAGGCTAAAGGCTCATCACCAGCATGACATACATATGTTGGTGACGTTTCATGGATAACTTTCTTCTTCTTCCTATTCATCCTCTTTCTACTCCTTTCAAACTTCTCATTACTAATAGGTAAAATTTCAAGAGATTGGGTAAAAAGAGGAAGCCCAAATTTCTCTGGCAAAGAAAATGAAGGGTTAAAAATTAACATCTATATTATTCCCTTGAAATAAAGTGTTTATGTGAGAATATTCAAGGGTATACAAAATATTCAAAGTGGACCTCAACCAAACTATTGGTCCAACATTCAATCCAGGAATATTCAAGTTGGCCATCAAGGTGGCACCAATGTTTCCAAAGAAAGGAAAAGCACAAGGATCCCCTTTTGGAGGTATCTCTTGGTTGATATCCTCAAGAAATTTGGGCATACATAACCTATGCATGGTTTCATTCATTGTGGTATTATCTAATGCAACTTGAGTTCCTTTATTGACTTTTGAGGAAGAGAGTCAATACAGTCAAACCTTCACCCTTAAGGAGGCGACACCACACTTTCAAGCAAAAGAAAAAGAGCCTTTCAAGACCGATGGAGTGGTTGATTAGCTACTCAGAATCAAAGATTCAATAGTGACAATACAAAAGCAACGTAATGCCAACTAAATACAAATAGCACAAAGAACATGACTATAAAAATCCTAGAGAAACAACAAGCACACAACCCTCCAATATTCCTGCTTCAGGTGATTAGGAATAGAAACTAGAATATTAAAGAATAGATAAGGAGATTTTTAAAGATAAGCTTGAGATGACGAGGGCCCAAGTCCTATCAATGAAGGTAATAGAAACAATTACACTAACCTCGTTTCAATAGCCTTGACTAGTTCAACTACCCTCACTTCTCGGGGCACCATCTAGGAGCACTATGAAAATGATACAATGTTTGTTTCAGGTACCATAGGTATTCCCCCTTACAATCACCTAGGCGGTTTCTAGGAAAGGAAACTAAGGCCATCAGTTTGCAATAGGAAGCCGAGGGAGACAGTCATGGGCAAGTGCTTTGACAAGTAGGAGAGGGGGTATCTCTCTTTCCTTATCGTTACATGACCTAGTGCTTGAATCCTATGTGAGAGGAACTTCACAGAAAACCTATGCAACACTAGATTTTCACCCTGTATTAAACTTCTAGTTTCTATTTGAGTGGCCTTTGAAATTTTTCTCTCCACTCACCTATTGCAAGGCCCTAAAATACTTGAACTTGCTGATGTTTTAAGACAAAAATAAAAAGTACTGTGTTTTGTTAAGCATTTATTTTAACTGGCTATTATTTACTCAAGGTAATGGCCATTAAACTTATGATATTTGGAGAATATTAAAGCAAGAAACTTATAAGAAAACTGACAAAGAAAACTTCACACTTATCCTTTAATGAATTGAGTTTAGGAAAGCATAAAGCATGAACAATTCTTACCTAGATTGCAGGAAAAGTTACATAAGCAAATAAGATGCAATTTTTTGTTCTTATATTTTTCAAATGAGCATGAATGCACCTAATGTAACAAAAATAATAATTAACCTCACTTGTAATAGATCATACCATTCAAGATAGCAAAATCAACATCGAAAAATGTGAAAACAGGAAAAAAATGTGAAAAAACACTAGTTCAGAAGGTATATGCAACCGTCATACATGAAGCCTGCATGCATGGACCCTTCTTGTGAAGGAAACACACATAAATATGCAAATATTGTGAATAAAACCTACATTTAGGTCCTAAAATAGGCCAAAAATTGGCTAGAATGAGAAAAAACTGCCCACAAAATTGGCCCAGCTGCCCTCTGGGAAGGAAATGTGTGGCATACGTGCTTATATATGAGTTTTGTATGAAGGAAACTAGCATATAGAATCATATTTGGAGAAAAATTTCACAAAAAGCTTAGGAAAAGACACCTAAAATATGACATATAAACAAGTAGTCAAAGTACACTATTCTCAAATGAAAAAACAAAAGGAAACACACTCAAATGCTTTTTTTTTTTCTCAAATATTAATGCGAGGAAGTAAAAAAGTGAGGGAAAAGAACTACTAAAGCAAATTATCTCTTTTTTTTTTTTAATAGGAAAGAAACAAAGAAAAAAGGGCAAGAAATAAACCTTATGCAAAATGAAATGCAAATGGGATGAAAACCTCTATCTTTTTGTATTTTTTTTCAAAGAAAGAAACAAGGAACAAATACAAACACAAAAAGAGTAATTTTTGTTTATTTTCCTTTTTTGAAAATGAAATCCAAAAAATTTAAGCAAAATAAAACTTCAAGCAAATGAAATCCAAGAACTTCAAATAGATGAAAGCAAAACCAATTGAAAAGTCAACTACCAGGGACAAAACAAGTGAAAAGTAATTAGAAGGATTACAATGCTGCTAAGAAAACCATGACAAAACTCTCTCACAAAGACTTAAACAATTTAGAACCCGGGACCAAAGCCCAAGAACCCATCTCATGACTCAAAACACTTGAAATTAAAGAAATCCTAAGTTGAAATAAAGGTGTTTTCACTTAAAAGATTCAAGTATAAATAAACATACCTCAACTTGAGAAAATCGATCCTCAAACAAACACTAGGGACCAAAAAAAGGTTTTCCAAACCAACTAGGCATTCAATAAAGTGATTTTTTTTTCACTTTTAGGAACATATGCAATTATTCAAAGAAAAAATCGTGTATATATGTGGTTTTTACAAAAGAAATTTGTGGGTACGCGGGTTGTAAATAGACAAGTCACGTATATATACAAATGTTTTCAAAGAAACTACGTATAAACAAAAAAATAAGTAAATATAAAAAAGTAGCCTAGATCTAAAGGATCGGGCTGGAAGAATAGAACCAATAGAAGATCAGAATACTGAAAAACAAGACATCCAACTGTGTGATCACCTAGATCAAGAAAAACAACCCTTAAGGAAAATACTCAAAAGTATTTTCCCCAGTGAAGACACAAATTCTGTTGTAGGAAAACTTCCTTAGGGATAGGGTTGGAAGACCCAACAATGCGGATGACAAAACTCAACAAATAAACTCAGACAAGCATATCAACAACTTCATATTCACAAAGTAAGCAAGTGGTACTCACTCGTAGGTCATACAATTGGTGTAGATCTCATATGGTCAGAACCCTAACTTTTTTTTCTAAAGTAGTAGACTTGCAAAATAATTGGGAAACTAAGATCTGATCAAATAATTCAAATCATATAAATATATAAATAATGTTAGTACAATTATATCCATTAGACATCCATAACCATGGAATATAAAAAATGAAAATGGGAACAAAATATGAGTCTCTTTATTGAAAAACAACAACATAGAAGTACTTATGATACAACTTGATCCTGGCGATTGGCACTGACAAAGACTTCCTCTAAATCCTCCCTTCCTAGGCCATAGAAGGTATCTTCTCCAATAATGGTAATATGAATGCGAGATAAGGATGCTCAACACCATTGCAATGGAATATAGGGTTTCTTGGAGGCAAGTGAGTGCTTAAAATCACATGAATAACATACCTAATCTAGGGAAAATTTGGTAGAGTATGGATGCCAAGTATAAGGATGTATATGATGGAAACCCAATGTGTGTATTTATACCACTAGATATTGGTTGGGTTGTTTATGCTATAGGCTCCCGTAGGTGGCCTTCCGGTCTAACTCGTAAACCTCACTCGAAAAATAGTTAAATTATGTACTTTTTCAAATATTAAAATGTTGTATTTGGGAAGCTTTAGGGTGAACCATGTACATCTGTTCTTTTACTTTGGGAAGGTCACATATGAATTTTGATTTTTTGATTTTTTATCTTATATATATATATATATATATATATATATATATATATATATATATATATATAATAATAATAAGAATAATGTTAGGTCTCATGGGGAAAGTGATATTCAAGCATCTAGTTGTTACACGTCATTTTGTCACTATGACAAATGATCACCAATCTGGATCTTTCGCTATCCATCAATGTGTTCCAAATAATTCCCATGCAAGGTTAGAAACTAAAAAACCCTAAAGGAAATGAGAATTATGGATTACAAGGTCTAAATACCTAATTTTAGTCACTTGCACATTTTCCTAGCCAAATTCTGTGCATATGAAGATTTGACCATTATACCTAGTGCAAAAGTGTGCTATGCTTTCCACTATAAACTATGCACATGACTTAATGAAAGTAAAAAAAAAAAAAAGTGAATATAGAAGCTTTGTTGGGTGAATATTTCCCAACTGAAAGCTTTGAGCTAATGCGTATTCGATCCTTAACCCTATGTCCATGGAGATAATTCCCATTCTTTATGGCACCCTAATCCCACCATTTAAGGATATCATCCTTGAAATGAGGATCTCAAACCTCCTCCTCTGGGCCTATAAATAAAACATAGGCTAGAGGGTTATGGGAGGAATATGGAACGTAAGATTATGTTGTTGAAATAGGGCTAGAAGTCTTGTCATCCAAGTAGAATATTAGAGATCATTGGAAGGAGCCATACTTCATCAAGGCCAAGGTTGTGTAACTCCTTCATTCTTGAGATTAATAAAAAAGAGTTTTTCTTCCACTGTATTGTTCAATGGAGTTAATGTATTGTGTATTTGCTTCCATTTTTCCTTTTAAATGATATTATATATTTGTTTCCTTGATCACTAGTATGGGTTGTATTAAGTCATTTATCTATCACATGACTTTGATATTTTGTTGTTACTATGTTTGCAGATCTGGATTCTAGGAATTGAGGAGCTGCATCAAACCATAGTGAGGATCTTCATTAGGAATTTCGTTTGAAAGGTATGGGTCTCATATTTTACCATTCTTATTTATGATTCAATAGGAATGAACTTAGGGAAAGGTTTTCTTGCTTGTATGTTTGTTACTAGAGTCAGTCATTGAATCTAGAGAGATTGCTTCTATTTGCATAAGCAATTAGCCTGCCATAACAAATTAGCGACTCCATTGGGGAACGTCTTGTTCTTCATCATCTCCATGTTTTGACATTTGAACCTTTTCTTATAGCGTTATCTGAGTGTCAGCAAGATATTAAAAGTTTGGATTTCGTGGATTGTTTGGTTTTCTTTTTATTTTTTCTAAAATTTTCTCAGACTGCGCATTTTATTTTTAGCAACAAAGCGCAATTCTGTGCACTTAGCCCTTTGCAACAGTGTGTATGCCCACTAGATCATACCACTTGCCTGTGCACATACCTGAAATTTTTGATAATTTTAGTTTTCCTTTCACTAAGTCCTGGAACTTTTGTTTTATATGTTTGATTACACTTGCTTACACCTTCAAAAAGTCTCTGTTAGTTCAATTGAATGTTGTGAAAGAGTCTTCTTGAAATTTTATTATTTTCATGAATTAGAGTAAAGGTTTTATCTAAATTTTTGTAGAACTATCAAAAGAAGGATTGGTTGTTCTTTATTTTCAATCTTCTTGTATTTCTTCTCTCAAACAAATCAGATCTAGTGTTTTTGTTACATGTTTTTGAAAGATCATTTCGTTAATGAAAGGTAGTATTTTTCAAGAATAAGTATTTTTGATGAAAATTTCCTTTTTTAGTAAACTTGAAACGAAAGTCATTCGCCTTTCAGTGCTCAATATTTTCAAAATTGTACTTTAGACAACATTAAATTCATAACATTCATTTAGAGAAATGCATTTTAAGGATTTGATTGGTTTATTTATGTATTTTGGAAAATTTGAGTGGTTCATTGTTAAAGAAAAGTTTCATGGTTTTTGAGATATTGGGCAAATTGAAATATTAGAGATTAATTTTTGTATTTGGGTCATTTCAAAGTGAAAAATTGCGTTCATGAAAAGGAATATGGTAAAATTGGCAGTTTTTGCATTTTCTTTGAAAATTTGAAAATGATCTCTCCTTACTGTAATTAGAAATTCATCGAAATGGAAGATCACAATATCATGTTCGATTGCATTAAAGTTTTGGGTCAGGTCATAACACCATCAGTTTCACATCCATTTACCCATTGAGTAAGTAAAAAATTTAAAAAACAACGCTAATAAAATCAATTGGAATTTTTATTATTTTAGGGCTCTTTCCACCTACATTAGATAAGGTTGTAGGGCTTTGGAATAGGGAAGTGAGTTAACTTTCCAAAGTTGCAAACAAACACTAGAATCTTGCAATAAGGAGTAAATCTCTTTATTATAGTTTGGCTTTGGGAAGCTCCTATTACAAGGGAGCTAAGCACAGGATCATATTTGACCCATTGGAGTGATCGACCCCACTTCATTGGTTATAGTAGCATGATTTTCACGCATTAGAAATGGTGCCGAAAGGTACTTGAGATTCACTTGAAGGTAAACATCAGATTAACCATGTTGAGGAACTTTCAAGGGGATTGAGATTTTTTACTCTACCCTTGTGTGTATGTACGATCTGTGACTACCCCTAGGTTAAATTGTCACAAGTGGTAACCTTAGAGACCATAATCTTAGGGTTCTTACCCAAGGTGAAGATGGAGGGTAAGTCTCTATTGTACCTATAAATACGTTACTTGGACCTTTTTGGAGGGTATTCTTCACTCGATATGGCATAAGTGAAGTTACTTGCACCATATCGTATTCATTAAGTAGGTTTATAGCGTAATTGGTTCCACCCGATCTATGTTTATTTCAATTTTCACATTGATCTCTGTGATGTTGGATTTCATCACCAACTAGTGATTTCGCTATGAAAATTTTGTTTGCGTGATTTGATTCCTTAGATTTACTAGCATGTGGTATTTGATTGTTTTTAATTTTTACATATCTTAGGTGTGGATTGTGAATATGATCTAAATTCTTGATAAAAAATTCATCGTGGCTGATTCATCGAGGCATTCACGTATAATGTTGGGTTTACCCCTTGAATATACACCTAGTCAATTGGAAAATATTGAAGCTAATAAGTAAATAAACAGGATCTTGGACATCAGATCAACCTGAGAAATCAATAATTGAAGAATTTGAGACAATAGAAACTAAATTGCTTCAACCTCACGAAGTAGAATCAGGCTTGGTTCAATTTGGGCCAGAATTTACCGAAATTATTCTAAGAGAATATGATACTGATGAAGTTTCAGATACAGAATTCACTGAACCAGACATTGAAAAACCAAAATCTGATATTTTTGAATTTGAATCACATTCAGATGTTATAGTCCTTACTCCTGCACCACCTTCACCGTGAATGAAAATTATAATTACAACTGGCCTACCTTCTGGTCTCATTAGTATTAAAGATATTACTAGAGAAGAGGAGGAAGAATCACCATTTACACCTATTTCTTCTGGGTGTACCAATTTTTTTTCCAAGACTTCCTATTGATCCCTTATGACCAGATCCTTGCTATTTCACCCCCTTGAACTACTTAGGTCAAGGTATTCCACATTGTCGTACCCATTTCTACTTTTAACCAAGATGAAACATGTCAGGAATTCCTTCTGGAAGTCAACCTATTGATACCTCTGTGTTTAAAAGCCCTTCAGAGTCATTATTTTATGGTGGTCTGTCGGTTCCTGCTGGGTACCGGTCACTTTCTGGAACTTTTTCAAGAGCCTATCCTTCCCCTCAAGATTCTACTTGGTCATCTGGTCCATCTACCTCTATTTTTTAGAGCATGAATTCCATGCATGAAGTACCTTTGGCATCATACCAATATTTTAACATGGTATCTGGTAATTTAGGTAATACTAATGTAACCCCAACCGGTGTTTGTTATTTGCTTGGGGGGGAACCACCTTATCCTCCACCTAGAGGACAACATGTTGTCAGGTCATATCCTATAGTTGGAGGACAAAATTTTCCTAGAACTTATGCAAATTATGGTCAGATACCTTAGGTCAGTCCAAGTCAACATGTTGTATCTCAACCCTTTATTGGTGATCCTTACCCAGGTATGAATACTATTTGGAACCCTGATTTTGATCAACAACCCATTCAAGTTGCTCCACAAGTGCCATTTTATCAAGCATGTAAGCCTACTGGAAAATCTATTCCATAAATAACTATCAAGTTATTCCAATACCATTCCAAAAACCTATCGAGGGGATTCCACAAAGACTTGTACAACAGCCTATCCAAGGGAGTCCACAAACACCCATTCAACAACCAGTTCATCAACCTGTCTAGAGTAGTCCTCAAACACCTGTTTAGTCTACTATTCAAACATATGTTAAACATCTGGTTCCAAGTTCACCTCAAACACCTATCTTGGGAGTATCACAAACAATGGTCTAAGTTGCGCCTCAAATACCGGTTCAACAACCTACATAGGCTATCCCTCAAGCATCTTCTTATCAAATTGGTCCTACTTTTCAGTCTACAACACATATTCCTATGGGAAAACTTAGTATAGTGACTATGAAAACACCGTATAAAGGTCAATATTTTCAAGGCCAACCTTTCCAAAGTCAATTATTTCAAGGTCAACCATTTCAAAGTCAACCTTTACACGGGAAATACTACTTAGGTCAAATCGGTAAGATTCCACCTTTTCAGAGTCAACCATACTTTGGTCATAATTTTCAAATTCCATTTCAACCTCAACCTGGTATGTCTCACCCTAGTTAGCCTATAGGAATGCAAATAACAACTCCACAAGCTATTCCAGGATATCCTGGGTATCCTCCTCCAGGGGTTGGACTTAAACCTTAGGGTTATAAAAATCCACAACAAAACGTCAAGCGACAGTTACCATTTATTACAACTTTAGATTTTCCAGATTTATCACAACTAATGAATGATCCTATATATTATTATCCATTTTTTCTAACAATTCATACTAAGTTTCCAAGTGATATAACGAAGTTTGAAGGTAAATCAAGAGATGACCCATCAAATCACGTTATGACATATCATCTTTGGTGTGTGTCAAATTTTTTGATTGATGATTCTATTATATTACGCCTTTTCCAACGAACGTTAATCGGTTCAACAGAAAAATTGTACATTGAGCTACCACGTGCCTCTTTCCATAATTTCAATTCATTAGAAATAAAATTTTTGAAAAATTTTCAGCTACCAATTCAATATGACACTGGTACTGAACTTTTGACTTCACTAAAGCAATCCAAATATACCTACATTTCATATCATATACATGAACAGAGGCATAGACGTTGTTTAGTTAAATTTTATATTCCAGATCAAATTTTGGCTAGATGGTTCACAATATCATTACTTCCTGATATTAAGGAGGATGTTCCTAAAGGAGGTGTTGTAACGAAAGAGCATTTAATTTCTCATGCCTGGTACCTAGACCTTGTCTATACATAATCTAGAACTTTTTACAAGAAAATTCCAAATCTACCTCGCCCCACAAGTTCAGATCAACCAGACTCAACTCCTACATGATTTCACGTCATTGATTCGTTTGGTAAGCCATCAGTCTAAGGGTAAAAAGAAGAATTATAATAACACTCAGACTTTGGATATACAAGATTCACCAAGTGAAAACCTTTCTCTAGAAATTACTTCTGAAATTAATATCGTAGAGTCATTTACCAACAAGAATCAATCATCTAGAGGTAATAATTGGGGAAAGGTAAAGCAAAACAAATGCTTATTAGAAAGAGAAACCAAGCAAAAATGAAACCTCTGATGAAAAGAAGAAACCTCGTTATCCTTGTCTGATTTGTTTTGAATATCATTACACAAAGGAATGCCCACATCGGGCAATGGTTACTAAATTCGTAAAAGGTTCTCCTACTCCTGTTATTTTTAAAGATCCTTTCCCCTCTCAAGAAAATAAAATGATTTCACATAACCCATCCTCTTCTTCCACATCAAAAAATATCATGATGTCGTCTTCCCAAATTATGGTAGCCACAAGATCTAAAGATGACATATATAAGGGTCATATAGTAAATGGAAATAATACTAGTCCATCTAGTCAAACTTTCACTTCAATTCCTCCTCCTTTTGAACCATTAAAACTTGAAAAATCAAATTCTGAAATGGTGATTCGACCACTTCCTAAAGGTGTTGTTCAAAAATCGGCTTTTAACCCACATGCTAGAGCTGCTAATAACTACAACATTGTTGAAGATCTGGCGATGTCGGCTCTTGAAGTGTTGCAAACATGTCCAACACAAAGAAAATTACTATTGTCAGTTATTGGAGCAATTGATCCTCAAGATTCTAACCTTATCATCTTTGATCTTGAAATTCGTATACCTAGACTCCCACATCAACTGGCATTCCAATACCAGTTTTCGTCAAAACTAAACGAGTTTTTTGCACAATAATTGACAAAGGATATTCTACTTGTATCATGTCTATTTCTTGTTGGAAAGCTTTAGGTTCTCCCACTATCAATCAATCTCCTACCACTTTGAAAGCCTTTGATGGAAGAGGTTTTCATCCTTACGAGATTTTAAATGATCTACCTATAGAGTTAGAAGGTAAGAAAATGAAATCAAAGTTGAATTCATTGATTCTCAACTCTATTATAACCTTTTACTAGGTTGATGTTGGACCTATGCTATGTTTTCAGTGGCCTCATCACTCTTCCACATGATACTATTTCCTCATCAAGTGAAAATAGTTAAAGTAGACCAGTTATCTTACTATACTTCAGAACCTAACTATAGAGGTAGTATACCTTTTGTGGGGAAAACGATTACTCCCTATGAAGATGTTGGTGTCGGTTTTCTCAAAGATTCGTCACTCATGGGAAATTTTTCACTCCCTCCACCTAAATTTTCTTCTAACATTTCCCAGGTTAATATGATTGCATTAGGCACGATGGAATCTTATGATCTCTGTATTTTTCCTTTAGAATCTGAATTGACCTCGTATGGAAATGATATTCTCTTAATCCCATTTAAATTAGCTTATCAGGAAGTTCAAATGTTTCACGATCCACCACCCTCTGAAATTGATCGAGTGAATGCTATCACTGATGACTATTCACAAATATTTTGGTTAGAATCTATATCATTCCCTGATCCCTTCGATAAAATTTTTCCAATAGATGAAAGTATCATGGAAATTATGAATTTTGATGAAATTACATGGGGATATTATCATCATCATTCATCTTTTCTTCCCAACCTTGAGAAATATGAGAATGATTTTTCTACCCTATTTTTTCCAGAGATCGTAGATAATCCAATATTGTTCTTGTTAACAAAAAGCAAGGGAACATCAAGGTATGCATATTTTATAGGGATATTAATAAATCTTGTCCAAAATATAACTACCCTACCCCCTATATCGACCGAATCATTGACGATTGTGTTAGTAACAAAATTTTTTCTTCCATGGATGGATTTTCTGGATACAACAAAATCAACATACTCCCTGCTGGTCAGCATAAAATTGCGTTCATTTGTCCATGGGGAAATTTTTCTTATAAGAAACTCCCATTTGGATTAAATAATGCCGGTGCAACCTTTCAACACGCCATGTCTTACGCTTCACGATATCAAGTATATTGTACAACCCTACATGGATGATTTACCAGCTCATTCTCTGAAATAGGAAGATCATCCAATGCATTTGAGAGTTATTTTTATTAGATGTAGACATTACGGTATCCGATTGAATCCTCACAAATGCTTTTTTTGAATAAAATTTGGTTGATTACTCGGATTTGTCGTAACAAAAGAAGGCATTCGTGTCGATCCACTTGAGGTAGAGGAGATTCTAAATCTTCCTCCTCCTTATAACTTGCGCCAACTTCAAAATTTACAAGGGAAAGTAAAATTTTTACGTCAATTCATCCCAAACTATGTTGAGATAACTAGAGGTTTTACTCGACTGTTGAAAAAGGGCATCTCATTTACATGGTATGAAGTTGCTCGAAATTATTTTGATACAATCAAACACACGTTAACGCATACACCGTTGTTGCATCTACCTGATTATCATCAAGATTATTTTTTGTATTTAGTTGCATCTGATGTCACCATTAGAACATTAGCATGGTTTAAGTTCAGGATGATGAGTCGAATGATGAACATGTGATATATTATTTGAGTAGAAATGTTATGAAAAATTAAGTAAAATATGCACATGTGGAAAAATTGGCCTTGGCAGCCGTTCAAGTTGTCCAACGATTCCGTCAGTAAATTCTCTTACGTAAAACAATAGTGATTTCAGACTGCAACCCTATGGTTTACATTATTATGAGAGAGTTTCTAGGGGGAAAATATTCTAAATGGATAGTTGTCCTGTAAGAATTTGATTTAAAATTCGAAAAATATAAGTCCAAGAAATCATTGGTGTTTAATGAATTATTATGTGATTTTCCCTATACTGAGACATAAATCATGGCAGAGGATTCTCTTCCAGATGAATCACTATTTCTTATCATTAATTTAGACCCTTGGTATGGAGATATTATCATGTATCTTCAAACTTAGACTTTTCGGCTAGAATGGTCTCGAACTGATTGTCGTCATATTCGATACCGATCTCAACAACACACTATTGTTAGTGATACAATTTATTGTCGTGGCACTGATTCCATCTTTAGATGATGTTTGGCTCATGAGGAATCTGAAAAGGCATTGAATTACTGTCATTTTGGAGCTTGTGGTGGTCATATGTCTGGGTTTTACACTGCCCAAAAAATATTGTGCATTGGGTATTTTTGGCCGTAGATTTTCAAATATTGTATAATTTTGGTCCAGAAGTGCCACAATTTCCAAATTTACCATAAAAAAATGCGTGCACCTCTAGCTCCTCTTCACCTAATCATTGTTGTTGGTCATTTTGAAAAATGGGGCATCGATTTCATTACATGGAACCCTCACTCGGTTGGGGGGCATGGGTATATTATCCTAGTCGTGGATTATTTTATAGAATGTGTCAAGGAGATGCCTGCATACAAGGATCATGGAGAAAATGTAGCCATTTTCATATTCAATAATGTGATTTCTAGGTTTGGTGTTACACAAGCCATCGTCACAGACCATGGTAGCTATTTTTGAAACTTTATGATGACCGAACTTTATGCAAAGATATGATTATGTCATGACAGTTCAAATCCATATTTCCTACCAGCAAATGGCCGAGTAGAAGTCGTTAAAAAGGTTTTAACTACCATGATTAAACAGGTTATCAGAATTCATAAACGAAATTTGCATCTGATTCTTTTTCCAGCCTTGTTGGCATATCGTACCTCAACAAAAAATTCAACCGATTTTACTCCCTTCCAGCTAGTTTACAATTTGGAAGCAGTCTTTCCTATTGAATGTGAAATCCATTTGAAACTGGAAATCGAATTTAAGCAGCCACTTCTGCAAAGGAAGATCATTTTTTAAACTTAGCACGACTAGATGAGACTCGCCATGATGCTGCATTAGCTAGTGAGACTCATAAGAAATGGGTTAAGACACATTTTGATCAAAATGTAAATCCTCGTTCATATTCAGAAGGTGACCTAGTCTTTTTATATGATCAAAATCATGATAAATCAGGTGTTGGTAAATTTGAGCGCATGTGGAATGGTCCTTATATTGTAAAACATGTACTGGAAAAAGGGGCTTATGAGCTAGTTGATTATGAGGACATTTATTTAGGAAAGCCCAAAAATGGTCTTTATCTGAAGAAATACTGTTCTTAATTCACTCTGTGAATATTTTGTACATTACTGTATCATATTTTTTATGAGTGTGTGGAAAAATTAACATCTTTTACGATTTATTCTACTTCTCCTGTTTATATTGTATTACACTTGATTTATAGATGTCGACGCTCCCTCAAACTTACATTGGCTTTGCCGATGGCCCTAGTCATAGTACTCAGAATTTGTCTTCCGCAACTTGGGATATTTATTCACCCACTGATTAGTTAGTTAGTATTCATGGGATATGCCTTGGTCAAATAATGAATAACATTGTAGAATATAATACAATTATTGGGCTATTGTCTGACGCCATTTCATTTGGTATTCATTGATTGATCATTAGGTTAGATTCTCAAGTCATAGTATTACATTTAAACGATTTCTATTCAATAATAAGTTCCATAATGTTAAGAATGTTTTTGCGGGTTCGTCTCTTGGAGAGAGAATTTTATTACATTGAATATCAACACATTGTAAGACAAATAAACACATTAACTGATGCTTTAGCTAATTATGTGTTAAATCGACATTTGTAACATCTGTAAGAAAAAAATATTCATCCACATATATTACAAGGTAAACTGAGATAATAGTATTAGTTTCCATTAATCAATTTTTTTGTAAAAAGTGCGGCTTTAAAAAATTCCATCCAAAACATATGAGGCCCTGTGGATTTTATTACCCAAACATGTCGATATAAAATAAAATAAAATCTAGCTCTATGACTAGCGACTAAGCATGGTGATCATGGTAGCAGATGATGGCACAAGCTACTCGTCATAGTAAGTGATTGATTGGTCTAGGAACTCGCATGGTATGCCTCTAGTAATAGAGAAGAAAATCATCAATCCCAGTGTCTGGGATGTATAGAGTAAACTTCTCCAGGTTGTGTTTGAGATCAGTTAAGGCATCTACTACATCAGGGTTTGGTACCACAAGAGCTGTTGGCTGATCACCATGTCTGTCAAACCGATGTAACGTTGCTGGTCTGACCGAGCCCTGTTGTAAATACAGTCCCCTCTGTGGACATAGGTGATCTCTCTAGCCCCAGAGTGGGTCTAGAAATGTATGATAATATCTAATGGACAATTTATTAGTAAATATTCAAATAAGGATGATAAAGGGAAAATGACCTACCTCTTCCTGATGCTATGCACAACCCTTTGATGAAGGCCTTGATCCATAATCCTTCAGGCTCGATCCTCACCACTTGTGGCATTCAAACACCTGTAGGAGATAAATATACAAAAAAAAACATGATCCAATACACAACATAAATTGAACATAAACTACCTAATAGATTAAGGAGCATTAGGCTACTTGTGTGGATTTCCAAACAAATATAGAAAGCGAAACACTAGATGTATTAATGATAATATAAAAGAGGAAGCTTACAACCATGGCCTTGATGTTGGAGGCCTCCCTTTGGTATAGTCTAACTCCAAACAAGGCTCTTTAAGAGATCCTTCTCCCGAATGGAAATTTAGGCATTAACACAATATGGGGATGTAAAGGATTAATGATCAGACCAACCCAACAATGACCAACTAGTAGTGCAGGAATAAGGATCAATTTATAGGAAGGGAGAGGGGGTTAGGAGCCCATAAAAGAAGGAAGAAGGCCCAATTATCAAGGGATAATCCCCTATTGGTAATATCAAGAGCTCAAAATGAGAGAGCTCGACCATATCTCGACCGAAAAATATCCAGCTCACCATCCTGGAAGCTTCTAGAGCTTGAAGCTTCTCCTTCATTTGAGGAAACATTTCCAGAAAGGGTTCAACACGATTTTTCCAATCAGTAGATCATTGAAAATGCTAGGAAAGAATGTGCAACCTGCCATCCACACGAGTATATAACTAGAGAAAAGTGTTGACCCATAAATTTATGGTTTAAGCTAAGCTTCTTCATAAATTATTCAAGGCAACTTTCTTTTAGTCTTTAAAGGGTATCTTGATGTATTTTTTCAAGGTGGATATACTGCAGAATATTCTGTGGAAATTTGAATAACTGATATATTATTCACCGAGATTCTCCTGATCACACACTATTTTATCTTCATGCACAATACATAATCTCTTCTACCATTGATCATTACATGCGGAAATAAAATCAATTGCATGCGCACATTAAAACCATAAAAAATCACACATATGAACACAGTATTTCATGGGAAAGTTTAAAGCTGAAAACCCCAAATATATATATATATATTATATGCCATAAAGATCATGTAAAAATCATTGTACAAAGCTCCTCACAAGCTCTCAGCACAACCTCGAATTGCTACACATTAATCAAGCTAGATCTAGCAAAACACATGCTCCAATCTTTGCCACCTGATAGCCAGCCTCTATTACATAATCAATGTTGTAGGATGGCTCATTAAATAACTAGAACCACCTGGCTGGTACTGCGCAATCCTCATGGGATCCTCCAATCACTGGTTGTTGCAAATATGCAACAGTATAGTCACAACTGATTGTTAACCTGCTCTTTCACCTATCTCTGCATTGGTCTCCACTGAAACTATCCATGCACTGAAGTTAACTGATGTTTTCTTTAGTTGATTAATGAGTTTATAATTAGTGAATTAATTAATAATTAATTCACACCACTCTCACTAGTGTATCAATCAGTTAGACTAGATACAACTAGCTCAACTATGTTTAACTCAGTTAAACTGAACACAACTCCATCAACTACCTCAATAACTCCACCAAACTCTGTCACATGAGTTCTAATTGAAGTATCCATGCAATAGCTCCACTTAACCCTCAGGAATAGCGTAATTCCTTCTGTCAACTCCTGTGCCACATCTGTGCACTTAACTGAAGTGCTCCAAGAGAATAAGATAATGTTTAGAGTCCAAATATTATTAAGAGCTAATAATATTCGACATATCTATTTTTAGACTGGCAATCTAAAAATAAATTCCGCCCAGTATGTCTAAAAATAGAAGTCCATCTATTTTTTCCGACTTGACCAACCATCCACAAATAGCATCCTGCAACTCATAGAACATGATCCATGTGTCTAAAAATAGACATAGTCTAAAAATAGACTTTGCGCCAAAAATAGCCTGCGGGCCCACTTAGTGAAGGCGACTTCTTTCCACTAAGCTCATCATCTTGTTGCAATCTCAACACTCCCTCTCAACAAGATAAGGATTATCTGCCACCCCTATCTTGCCTCTGTGGTATTCGAATTTGCTCCTGGTGAGTGCCTTCGTCAAGATATCAACATCCTGATCCTCCGTGGGAATGTATGAAAGTAACATGATCTTCCGCTGCACACAATCTCTGATATGATGATACCGATCCATGAAGCCATGCCGCCTCAACTCATCCTCCTATCTGTACCATGATCCATATCCCGATGTGCCTCTGAGATATCTCAATACATGCTTGCCCGCCTTCCAAAAGAGCTTGGTAGGCTTAACCATAGCTTGTGAAAGCTGGTTAACAGCATATCATATGTCGGGTCGTGTATTGACCAGATACATAAGCAACCCCACCAACTGTTGATAAACAGTGGCATCCACTACCTCCACTGAAGTAGCATCCTCCTTCCTCCATCCACCATGAAGAGGAGTATCAACAGGCTTGCAGCCATGCATGTTGAACTTCTCCAGTATCTCCTGGGCATACTTACCTTGAGAAACAAACAGTCCATCACTGCGCTGCCAAATTTCCAATCCTAAGAAATAATGAAGGAGGCCCAAGTCCTTCATCTCAAACTCCTTTGCAAGATCAGCCTTGCATGAGTGTATCAACAGTTCATCACCCGTCAAAATAAAATCATCTACATAAAGTACAATGATTAGAAACTTACCCTCCACCACAATCTGGTATAGGTTTGGATCCACCTCACTCTTGGAGAATCCAAGTCTGGTAAAATAACTGTCTATCCATGTGTACCAAGCACGCGGTGCTTGTTTCAACCCATACAACGCTCTCTTGAGCCTGCACACATGCGACTCGCTGCTGAAGATCTTGAAACCTTCGGGCTGCTCTATATACACCTCCTCCCCAATCACCCCGTTGAGTAACATAGTCTTCACATCCATCAAATGAATGTGCCACCCCATCTGCGCTGAGAGAGAAAGAATTGTCCATATGGAAGAATACCTTGCGACAGGTGCAAAGGTTTCCTCATAATCGATCCCCTCAATCTGTGAGAAGCCTCGGTAAAAAAATCTTGCCTTGTACTTCTCCACACTCCCGTCAGCTACTTGCTTCACTTTGTAGATCCATCTCGAACCCACCACTGATTTCCCTTCCGGCCTTGGGACAATCTCCCATGCACTGTTTCTGACAATCGAATCATACTCTTCCACCATGGCATCTACCCATGCGGGATCCTCCACAGCTTCCTCGAAAGAGGATGGCTCTGTCATGATACACTTGCTCACAAGAGCCATGTATCCATTATACCGATCAGGTGACTGTCTCTGTCTGCACTGTGATGTAGGTGCTCCTACAACCTTCTCTGCATCTTGGGCTTGGTCGCTCGGCTTACGTAGTGCGCTTCTGCCTCTGATGGTTTTGTCATTTGCATGAGTGGTCTCTTCCTCCATGACCTCCTCTTGTGGGCGATCTACGTGAGATTGCAACAAGATGATGAGCTTAGTGAAGAGTCGCCTTCACGAAGTGGGCCCGCAGGCTATTTTTGGCGCAAAGTCTATTTTTAGACTATGTATATTTTTAGACATATGGATCATGTTCTATGAGTTGCAGGATGCTATTTGTGGATGGTTGTTCAAGTCGGAAAAAAATAGATGGACTTCTATTTTTAGACATACTGGGCGGAATCTATTTTTAGATTGCCAGTCTAAAAATATATATGTCAAATATTATTAGCTCTTAATAATATTTAGACTCTAAACATTATCTTATTCTCTTGGAGCACTTCAGTTAAGTGCACAGATGTGGCACAGGAGCTGACAGAAGGAATTACGCTATTCCTGAGGGTTAAGTGGAGCTATTGCATGGATACTTCAGTTAGAACTCATGTGAGAGAGTTTGGTGGAGTTGATTGATGAAGTTAATGGAGTTGTGTTCAGTTTAACTAATCTAAACATAGTTGAGCTATTTGTATCTAGTTTAACTGATTGATACAATTAGTGAAAGTGGTGTGAATTAATTATTAATTAATTCACTAATTATAAACTCATTAATCAACTAAAGAATACATCAGTTAACTTCAATGCATGGACAGTTTTAGTGGAGACAAATGCAAAGATAGGTGAAAGAGCAGGTTAACTATCAATTGTGACTATACAGTTGCTATTTTCAACACACAGATATGTGGAGAAGACCATGAGGATTGCGCAGTACAAGCCAGGTGGTTTATCTATTTACTGAAGCCATCCCATAGCATTGATAACGCAATAGAGGCTGGCTATCAAGTGGCAAAATATTGGAGCATGTGTTTTGCTAGATCTAGCTTGATAGTGTGTAGCAATTGGAGGTGGTGCTGAGAGCTTGTGAGGAGCTTTGTACTATGATTGTTACATGATCTCCATGACATATAATATACAGATAGTTGGGGTTTTCAGCTTTAAGCTTTCCCATGAAATACTATGTTCATATGTGTGATTGTTCATGGTTTTAATGTGTGCATGCAATTGATTTTATTTCCGCAATTAATGATCAATGGTAGAAGAGATTCTGTATTATGCATGAAGCTAAAATAGAGATTCTGTTCTTCCGCTCAGCAACCCCATTCTGCTGTGGGTTATGAGGTGCTATGAGCTCTCTTCAAATTCCTTCTGCGCTGCAAAAGTCCTTGAATTCGCTAGATATGAATTCACCACCATTGTCGCTCCTAAGAGCCTTCACCTGCTTCCCCGATTCTTTCTTAACCAGTGCCTTGAACTCACAGAACTTTGAGTATGTCTCGCTCTTCTTCTGAATGAAGAAGATCCAGCACTTACGAGAAAAATCATCAACAAATATCACATAGTACCTGTGCTTTGCTGTCGAAGCTACTGAGAAAGGTCCACACATGTCTGTGTGAATTCTCTCAAGGATCGTCGTGGGGCGACTATCCTTCTCGTGAAAGGTGGCTTTCACAAATTTTTCCAAGGTACATCCCTTGCACTGATTTGACTACGCAAGAGTACCCTTAGGAAGCCCAGTAGAAATCTGCTGCAGTATCTTCAAAGCTCCATGGTGAAGGTGGCCCAATCTCCAGTGCCGCAACTTGCCATCATCCCGGCTCACCACTCCTTCTGCCTTGCCTTCCATTGCTGCGCAGCCATCTACCTGCAATTGATAAATGTTCTTAACTCAAACCCCTATCCTACGGGTCTCACCAGTTGCCTTACTGCACGGGAAAGCCTTTCCCTCGCTAAAGACAACATCATTTCCCTTATCTTCTAACATCGCTGCAGAGATAAGTTTCTTCTTCAATCCTGGAACATGCATCACTTCCTTCAATATGAAGGGTTTACCAGAATCCCTCTCAAAGGAAATGGTACCGATACCAGTCGCACTGTATCTACCATCATCGCCCATCTCGATGTGCACTCCAAGATCTTTCTCATCCAGATCAGTAAACAAATCTCGATCCCCTGTCATGTGAAAAGATGCACCACTGTCAAGAAACCACACTGAACCCATCACACTTGAGACCAAGCATGCGATAAGCAAAAAATCCAGCTCAAACTGTGAGGCTAAGGCCTCTCCAGCTGGAGATCCAGCAGCCTGCTTATTTTTCTTCTTCTTTGGACAACTAGTGGCGTAATGTCCATGTTGGTGACAGTGAAAGCAATTCACCTTGAACATGTCCTGCTTCTTGCCTTTCGCACTGGATTGAGAAGCATGCTTCTTGCTCTTCCCCTTCTTTGCTTTGGCAGCCAAAGCGCAATTTTCTTCATCAGAGTTCTTTGATGAAGATCCGTTCCTGATACTTTGCCTTATCTCCTCTTGCACAAGATCCGACCAAAGTCGCTCCCATCCTGGAAATTTCTCACGACCATTGATAGAGTCCTGATAGGAATGCCAACTCTTCGGAAGCCCAAGGAGAGCCAAGCTCACCAAGTCCTCGTCATCAAAAGTAACCCCCACACTTCCCATCTCATCCCTACATTGGATGAACTTCGTGAGGTACTTGGGCGTACTGTCGCCTTTCTCCATTTTTATGTTTCTGAGTTTATCCTTGAGCGCCAACTTCCTCTGGTCGCTCTTTCTTTGAAATAAATTTGTCAAAGATTTCCACATCAAGAATGGAGAAGCCTTACCATGAAGGCTAGATACTATGTGATCCTTCACACCTTCCAACAGAATCCTTCGACACTTTGCTGTCTTCTTTTTCCATGCGTTAAGTACGACGGCATCACTATAAGTAGGTTTTTGAATTTCTGCATCTATGAACTCCTTCAACCCATTGTCATCCAGCACCGCCTCCATCCTGTCCTTCCATGCAATATAATTTGAGCTACCCTCAAGGGCATAATCCAATCACAATCCATTGAAAGACATCTCAACTTCGACACCAAAAAACCACTACTGCAAATTCGAATTCCGCCAACACAAAACTCAACCGCTTCAATGTTTTGCAATTGCTCCAATGATCAATATCGCTCTGATACCATGTAGAAATTTGAATAACTGATATATTATTAATCGAGATTCTCCTGATCACACACTATTTTATCTTCATACACAATACAGAATCTCTTCTACCATTGATCATTACATGCGGAAATAAAATCAATTGCATGTGCACATTAAAACCATAAAAAATCACACATATGAACACAATATTTCATGGGAAAGCTTAAAGCTGAAAACCCCAAATATATATATATTATATGCCATAAAGATCATGTAAAAATCATTGTACAAAGCTCCTCACAAGCTCTCAGCACAACCTCGAATTGCTACACATTAATCAAGCTAGATCTAGCAAAACACATGCTCCAATCTTTGCCACCTGATAGCCAGCCTCTATTGCATAATCAATGTTGTAGGATGGCTCATTAAATAACTTGAACCACCTGGCTGGTACTGCGCAATCCTCATGGGCTCCTCCAATCACTGGTTGTTGCAAATATGCAACAGTATAGTCACAACTGATTGTTAACCTGCTCTTTCACCTATCTCTGCACTGGTCTCCACTGAAACTATCCATGCACTGAAGTTAACTGATGTTTTCTTTAGTTGATTAATGAGTTTATAATTAGTGAATTAATTAATAATTAATTCACACCACTCTCACTAGTGTATCAATCAGTTAGACTAGATACAACTAGCTCAACTATGTTTAACTAAGTTAAACTGAACACAACTCCATTAACTCCTCAATCAACTCCACCAAACTCTATCACATGAGTTCTAACTGAAGTATCCATTCAATAGGTCCACTTAACCCTTAGGAATAGCGTAATTCCTTCTGTCAGCTCCTGTGCCACATCTGTGCACTTAACTGAAGTGCTCCAAGAGAATAAGATAATGTTTATAGTCCAAATATTATTAAGAGCTAATAATATTCGACATATCTATTTTTAGACTGGCAATATAAAAATAGATTTCGCCCAATATGTCTAAAAATAGAAGTCCATATATTTTTCCCGACTTGACCAACCATCCACAAATAACATCCTGAAACTCATAGAACATGATCCATATGTCTAAAAATAGACATAGTCTAAAAATAGACTTTGCGCCAAAAATAGCCCGCGGGCCCACTTAGTGAAGGTGACTTCTTTCCACTAAGCTCATCATCTTGTTGCAATCTCAACATATTCATTACAGGGCACTTTAGGATCTGGGATAGGAAGTGAACAAGGTGACAAATCACTGTGTAACAGGCCCACATATGCATGATTATTTTAGATAGTTAGTATTGGATGTCAAATATATATATATATATATATATATATATATATATATATATATATATATATATATATATATATAACAAGCCCACATATGCATGATTATTTTAGATAGTTAGTATTGGATGTCAAATATATATATATATATATATATATATATATATATTAAAAACACAAAAAAAACCAAAATGAGAAATTTTTACCTATGTATCCCCACTCCATTCCTGCTGGAAGTTGGATATCTAGATCACTAGTTTAATCCATTCTTGCATATGGAAAGTCCTCGATCATGATGATCTGGCGTTCCATCCACCCCAAAAACTCAGGAGTGTATCTCACAACTGGGCCATCATCACCTCCCTGGCGTTCCATCAACGAAACCCATTGTAGAATATGAGGATCTCGACGTGCTCCTACATATACAACAACCTGTTGTGGGGAAATAAGGGGAATCCTCTTTAAAGAAAATGAAATCACAATGGAACCACATACCCAATTTTTTTTAGTTTTCCAGTCTTTTCTCTAGTTAGTTTCCCTTGATATTGGAAATAACCCCCTCACACCAGTTGAAAATGGTAGGCTGCGAACACTCCACCGAAATATTTATTTGGGACTTAGTGAGAAAATGAAGCATTGCACTTCCACACAATCATGAAAAAGTGAAGGAAATGGTTCTCAAAGGAAGTCTCTCAATAGTTTTGATGTCAATCCGTCCATATTTGAATTGAGATCCTGGAAAACAATGTTGCCTTAGGTAAGTTGTAGTTTTTTCACCTGGTTTGTGCCCATATAATGAGATATCAATCCCTCAATGTGAAAGCCCAGTCATAAAATAAATGTCATCTGCATATATGGTAAGTCTTTGGTCTCCTATCAAGAAACATTGTTCTTGAACATCCCATGCTCTTACCATCCATGTCAGTAAATATAGCCGAGTCTTCAGGCCTGGGATCATGAAATTTTTTTATAAACCAAAATATTTCAAGGCTTGTAGTGTTGCTGGGTCATGTAAAGCTTCCACATCTTGAACCTCATGTTCTCTTTCCCTCCACTCTATTTTTGCAAGTCAAAATCTTGAAAATAAAAATAAAGGAGGATTAGAAAACAATGTGATAATTTTTGTAAATATATTTGGTTGTTTTATTAATTTTTTCAAAACTCTCGGCATTGTGATTTTATAAAAAAGATCACATTTGTGTGGTTTTAGTGAGGAAAAATCGCACAAATCACATTTTTCAGTGTAACAAAAAGAGTCGGTGCGCAGAATCGATGAAGGATAATTGCGCACCCGTGAGGGCAGAATTTAAATTCATGAAACCCACAAAAAATGTTGAATCTATGGTGAAATGCAAAATAAAAGCAATAAAAATGAAGATAATGGAAATATATCTTACATGGAGAAAACGATTCGTGATTTGGTCCACCGGTTTGCTTAGAATATCCCTTTGAAATTTTTGGTAAAATGCATTCTCAATGGCTCTCAAATGGTAAAAATATTCTTATTTTTTGGATTTTTATAGGCATTTTAGGCTAATTAAAATATTATTTTTTTCCTTTAACCTTTGAAAATTCAAAATTTTAATATTTTTTAGCAGTTATGATGATTTTTTAAGTTTAAATGTGCAGAACACAGGTTTAATTATAAAAATGAATCATTTTGGTGATGAGTAAACTTTTATCACTTTTTTCGGGCTCTTAAAATTTACGAAAAAGTGAAACATAGAGTTCTCTTTTAAGACATTTTTAGAATCCCTAAACATGAAAATATCGTCGAGTCATTAGGGGAATTTTGAGGTCTAAAATGGGCCTCCTAAGGAAATAATAAAATAATAGCTAAACCAATAAAATAATTTTTATGAATTTTCAATTCACTTTTTGCACCACAATCCATGTAACCATAGTTAAATTTAATTCAAAATTTGTACCAAAATAAAATTAATAAAATAATTGTATTGATGTGACTACAAATAAGAATGAGATTTTCAAGAAAAAATCATTATCATTGAACAACAAATGCATTTGTCCTTTGTACTTAAATAACTTAAAATAAAATATAAATATAAATTTATAAATTCTTAATTATATTATATGCTATTAATTAAAATTTATATTATTTAAATTGTATAATTAATATACTATATAAAAATAATATAATATAATATAATAAATGTATAGGGATATGCATTGTTTCTTTAAAAAATATGAAATGACAATAATATATTTTTATTCACAAATTGTGAAATGACATTTATTATGAGTACTTTATTTTGACTTTAAAAGTACTTAGAGCACTACCATGGTTAACCATGAGTTTTTATCTACCATTGAGAATGTGACAAGTAAGTACCTTTAACTCAAGCAATGCCACCTCAACCATTAGGGATGATGCCATCCCCTAAAATGTGATTGGTTCTCATAAAGTCAATTTTGATTGTACATTTTTCTTAGGAGGCCCATTTTATACCTCAAAATTCCCCTAATGACTTGTTTATTCGAACTTGAAAAGGTAAATTAACAGTCGTCTATTCAGTATAAGTTTAACCCTTTTCTGGACTGAACTAGACTATTTACGAAAAAGTTATATGTTGACTAATCATGGTCAATAGTGTTCTCTCGTGCATTATTTTACCTTTTTTCGGGTCTGAGAGACTAAATATACGAAAACGGGCATTTCGTAGTTTACTTATGTCTTTCTCTTGACTCCCTAAAAATGAAAAAACATCAAGTTTTACTTTCTCTGGGCTCTTTAAACTTTACGTTGAAATAACTAAATGAGTTTTCTTTTCTTGTATTTTTAAAATCTTTAAATATGAAAAGGACATTGAGTTATCCTTTCACTGGACTCGTAAAACATAAAAAATGTAGGACTTGTCCATTATGACAAGACCGAACCACTCCTTATTAGGGTTCGTTAAAAATACTCCGAAGGATGACCTTACAGGACAAGCATATGTTATCCTCTTGAAGATTGCAGAAAAATAAAGAGGTACTTGCCAGTAATGGTGGGGGGAATTGGAAAGAAACATTCGTTTCTTTATTACATAAAGGCAATATGTTGCTCTTGAACATGACACTCCGTCACCTTTGTGTCCGGGTTGGGAAATCCATTTGTCTCACAGCTAATCAAACCTTATTGAAAGTCTTCAGTTTTTTTTTGGGTATTATTTTTGAGTCAAATGGAACCAAGTCAAAATTTATTGTTGCCAATATGTTGAAGAGAAGTCCAACCTCAATGAGAATTACCTTGCAATTTTTATCCTTTAATCACGTCGACCATCCCCGAGTCAGTCTTAGCTCACTCCAAATTTTTTCTTTAAAACTTGACATGAGTTTCGTGTCATAGGACCTCCTACAACGGGTCACTTCCTATCAACTTCAACTCATTATATATGAAGTTTATCTAGAAACCTTCTTCAGTACCTTGGAGCATGGATGACTTAATGGCAGGTTTCTCGCCTTCGACGACAGGTTCTCATCATTGAAATTCAATCAAATGATTCTATGAGTGTTCGATTTCAAGATATATTTTCAAACTTCATAGATTGTTGAACTTTGCAACAAAAAATAGTGAAATTGGCATCCAAAAATAAAATCCAGAATATGGCACCCAAAAATGGCTACCATGAGAGGCTTTTGATTTAATTTTCCCTTAATTAAATTGAAAGAAAAATTGTAATTTCATCACATGATGACTTGTATTAGTTAACTGAGTAAGGAATACTTAGTTATCTTAGGAAATTCAAGTTAGAGGTCTAAGAGGATGCATGCAAAGGGATATCCTACTTTTTAGGACCCCTGGTTGAGTTATTTGTGTGTTGTAATCAGTTAACTCAAATTAATTGAGTTAAAATCAGTTTTACTAGTTCTAACTAATTGATGAGATAGTGAGAGGTCAATTGAATTAAATTAGATTTAAATCACAAGTAGTGATCAATTAGGTAAATGATGATTCACTATTAATAGCTGCATGCATGTGAGTTCTGATGAATACCTAGTTGAGACAGAGGTTAAAGGGAAGATAACTATCAGTTGTATTATTAGCAAATTGCCCAGGCACAATTATAAAGCCATAGGAAGGCCGTGATGGATTGCGCAGTCAAGGAAGGTTGATTATCCTATTTAATATGGATTAATTTCCTAGGGATTGAGAAAGGCTGGGCTAAGCAGGGACTGAGAATTGGCTAAGTGTTGGTCAAATTTTCTTAAGAATTGCTAGTGAGTTTTGAGCAGGATCAAGTAGAGACGATCGGTAGAGTGCACGATTTTCTTGGTGTGAGAAAGAATTGTATTGTTTCATGCTTCTTTGACTATGTACAATATATGATAGCGGGGTTTTGAGCAGTTTATTTCCCTAAGAACATCTTGTGTTATGTGATTGATTTAATTGTTTCTCTTACTTGCATGTGATTGAGCGGCCATGTTTTATATTCCACAAATAAAGTAGAAGGATTCAATATCTTATTTTAGTACATTACATGATTAGATTGAATCCATTGATATAGAGTTTTTATATAATTTCTACATGGTATTAGAGTTGTGTTAGATATTTTCTACATGGTATTAGAGTGCCATGAATCACAAGAGAAGAGAAGAAATTGAGTTTGTCTTGAACATGTTCACATTTGTAGATTTATTCATCAGGGTCCAGCAGCATATCGATATGTATTTCAATGGCTTGAGACTCGAATATGCACTCGAGGGAATTTAAAATTATATTGCATGGAAGAAAAATATGGAGGCAGTGTTCGAGGACAACGGGTTGAAGGAATTCATAGATACAGATATTCCCAAGTCCGTAAAAGCATATGCCCAACTTCTTGATGCATGGTAGAAGAATGTAGCAAAGGCAAGAAGGATCTTGTTAGAGGGAGTTCGAGATTATATTTTCTTGAGTCTCCATGGGAAGCCGACTCTATATGCTATTTGGAAGACCTTGAAATGTCTATTTCAGAACAACAATGACCAAAGGAAGTTGGTGCCGAAGGAAAAGCTCATAAAGATCAAGAAGGAAGAGGGCGAGAGGGTACCAACATACTTGGTGAAGTTCACTTAATGTCGAGATAAGCTTGGAAGCGTTGGTGTGACCGTAGTCAAGGATGAATTGGTGAGCCTAGCACTTCTAGGCCTTCACAAGAGTTGGCATAGTTACCAGGACTCTATGAATGGGAGGGAGAAGTTACCAAACTGGGAGTGTTTGTGGTTTGACTTGGTAATAGAAGAGATAAGGCGGCGAACTAGAGACATGACCTCCAACACCAACAAAGAAGAATATTTTGCATTAGTTGGAAAACAAAATAAGGCCCAGGGAAATAAATCCCAAGGCGAAGAGGGTAAGAGAGACTTGTCCAAGATCAAATGTTTTCATTTTCATGAGCATGGGCACTATGCTTCAAATTTTCCACAGAAGAAGGAAAGTAAGAAGGAGCTCGTAGTTGCAACGCTTGAAGCATTGGCTTCATAGTTTGAGATTTATTTTACTCTCATTGTATTCATATCCAACGCTATAATGGGATGCATGTGGTATCTAGATAGTGGTGCCTCATTCCATATGACTAGGAATAGGGATATATTTAGTGAATTAGAGGAGAAGGACCTTAAACTGAACATAGAGTTTGGAGATGACAGGAGGTATAACACGACTGGCATAGGTACGGTTACCTTTCAGAGGGAGTTTGGCTCCCCTCTCAGACTAGTAGATGTTTTTTTATGTTCCAGGCCTAAGGAATAATCTTGTCTCCATAGTTGTATTGGAAGGTCGTGGTTATGAGGTGATGTTTAGAAAAGGAAAGGTGTTACTTAAACACATAACCATGGGACAGGTGAAGTAGATCGATTCAAGTGTCAAGAACCTGTATTCTCTCGAGGTTGAGGATGCATGCAAATATTTGAGGAGCAAAGCAATGGTTATTGACTTGGTGGTTGAGAGGGAGCAATTATCTCTCAACATGCAGCCTCAGAAGCAGTCTCAAAAGGTTGTGGATCAACCACAATTGGAGAATCAGAGAGTAGACCGAGTGGAAGAGTTGAATCAAGTAAAGACCTTTAGGAGGGGGAAATTTCGATCCAGATGGGCAGAGGGTGTACATGCAGCTCTACCTCCAGATGAGATGTGGGGCAATGTGCATATATAATCCTAAGAATAAATTTGGGCAATGTTCATTAAGATGGTGTGTATCATGGATCGAACCTGGTTACGAGGAGCCAATAGTACAACAGTAGCAGGAAGGATCACTTATATTGGTGTAGTCAGATGTTAGGAGGACATACATCAAAGTGACATATGTCAGATACTAGAGCATAGATAAGAGTTGGCAGTAGTGAAAAGTGCATGGATGCAGATGTTAGGAGTAGCGCATAGAGTCCAGTAGACATGTGAAGTAGGATCCAACAGTCAGAAGACTTTGATAATAGATGCATTATACTGATTCAGTTATTCGTATGCTATTCAGTTTCAGGAGAGTTGCAAGTGCAAACAACACTAGAAGAGTGTTGCAGGCAAGAACATTCCAAAGGTTCCGGATCGGGTAAGATTAATTTATTTCTTGTTGAGAGGGAGTGTTGAAATTTAAAACAAGACATTGTGAAATTGGCATCCAGAAAATGGCACCCAGAAATGGCTACCATGTGAGGCTTTTGATTTAATTTTCCCTTAAGTAAATTGAACGAAAAATTGTAATTTCATCTCGTGATGACTTGAATTAGTTAAGTGAGTCAAGAATAATTAGTTAGCTTAGGAAATTCGAGTTAGAGGTCTAAGAGGATGCATGCAAAGGGATCTCCTACTTTTTAGGACCCCTGGTTGAGTTATTTGCGAGTTGTAATCAGTTAACTCAAATTAATTGAGTTAAATCAATTTAAATAGTTCTAACTAATTGATGAGCTAGTGAGAGGTCCAGTGAATTAAATTAGATTTAATTCACAAGTAGTGATCAATCAGATAACTGATGATTTGCTATTAATAGCTACACGCATGTGATTTCTAACGAAGACCCAGTTGAGACAGAGGTTAAAGGGAAGATAACTATTAGTTGTATTATTAGCAAATTGCCGAGGCACAATTATAGAGCCACAGGAAGGCCATGATGGATTGCATAGTCAAGGAAGGTTGATTATCATATTTAATAGGGATTAATTTCCTAGGGATTACGTGAGAAAGGATGGTCTAAGCAGGGGCTGAGAATTGGCTAAGTGTTGGTAAATTTTTCCTAGGAATTGCTAGTCTGTTTTGAGCAGGATCACGGTGAGAGGATCGGTAGAGTGTAAGATTTTCTTGGTGTTAGGAAGCATTGTATTGTTTTATGATTCTTTTACTATGTAAAATATATGATAGCAGGGTTTTGAGAAGTTTCTTTCCCTAAGAACATATTTTTTTGTGTGATTAATTTACTTCTTTCTCTTACTTGCATGTGATTGAGCGATCATGTTTTATATTCCGCAAATATAGTAGAAGGATTCAATATCTTCTTTTAGTACATTACATGATTAGATTGAATCCATTGATATAGAGTTTTTATATGATTTATACATGGTATCAGAGCTGTGTTAGATATTTTATACATGGTATTGGAGCCACATTACAGATTTTATACATGGTATCAGAGCGTCAGGAATCACAATAGAAGAGAATAAATTGAGTTTGTCTTGAACATATTCAAATTTGCAGATTTATTATTCAGGGTCCAACAAAAGATCGAGATGTATTTCAATGGCTTGAGACTCGAATATGCACTCGAGGGAAATTCAAATTATATTGCATGGAAGGATAGGATGAAGGCAGTGTTCAAGGACAACGGGTTGAAGGAATTCATAGATACTGATCTTCCCAAGCCCGCAACAGTATATGCCCAACTTCTTGATGCATGGCAGAAGAAGGCAGCAAATGCGAGAAGGATCTTGTTAGAGGGAGTTCGAGATCATATTGTCTCGTGTCTCTATGGGAAGGAGAATCCATATGCTATGTGGAAGTCCTTGATAGATCTGTTTCAGAACAACAACGATGAAAGGATGGTGGCGTTGAAGGACAAGCTCATAAAGATCAAGAAGGAGGAGGGCGATATGGTGCCAACATACTTGGAGAAGTTCACTCAATGTCGAGATGAGATTGGAAGTGTTGGTGTGACTGTAGCTAATGATGAATTTGTGAGCCTAACACTTCTAGGCTTTCCCAAGAGTTGGCATAGTTACGAGGACTCTGTGAATGGGAGGGAGAAATTACCAGACTGGAAGCATTTGTGGACTGACTTGGTAATAGAAGAGATAAGGCAAAGCACCAAAGACGAGACCTCCAGCACCAAGAAAGAAGTATATTGTGCATTAGTGGGAAAACAAAAGAAGGCCAAGGGAAAAAAATCCTAAGACTAACAGGGAAATATATACTTGTCCAAGATCATATGTTTTCACTGTCATGAGCATGGGCACTATGCTTCAAATTGTCCACAGAAGAAGGAAAGAAAGAAGGAGTCTGCAGTTACAGCAGGTGAAGCATTGGCTTCACAATTTGAGCTTGATTTTAATCTGATTTCATGCATTGTCCACACTGTAATGGGATGAATGTGGTATCTAGGCAGCGGTGCCTCGTTCCATATGAAGGGGAATAGAGATCTCTTCAATGACTCGGAGGAGAAGGACCTTCAGCTGAACATATATTTTGGAGATGATGGGAGTTATAGCGTGACCGACATAGGTACAATTAACTTTTAGAGGGAGTCTGGCTCTCCTCTTAGACTAGAAAATGTTTTGTATATTCCAGGCCTAAGGAATAATCTTGTCTCTGTAGTGGTGTTGGAAGACCGTGGTTATGAGGTGATGTTTAGAAAAGGAAAGGTGTTCCTTAAAGACATATCCATAGGATAGGTGAAGTAGATCGGTTCAAGAGTCATGAACCTGTATGCACTCGAGGTTGAAGATGCATGCAAAGATTTGAGGAGAAAAAAAGTGGTTAATGAATTGGTGGTTGAGAGAGAAATTATCTCTCAACATGTAGCCTCAGAAGCAGTCTTAGAAGGTTTTCGAGTAGCCACAATTGGAGAAGCAGAGAGGAGACCGAGTGGAAGATTCCACTCAAGTAGAGACCTCTAGGAGGGGGAAATTTCAAGCCAGATGGGCAGAGGGAGTACATGCAGCTATACCTGCAGGTGAGAGGTGGGGCGGTGTGCATATATAATCTTAAGAAGAAATTTGGGCAGATTACATTGAGATGGTGTGTCTTATGGATTAAACCTGGCTACGAGGAGCCCATAATAGAACAGTAGCAGGAAGGATCGATTAGATTGATGTAGTCAGATGTGAGGAGGACATAAATTAGAGTGACAAATGTCGGATACTAGAGCGTAAATCGGAGTTGGCAGCACTGCAAAGTGCATGCATGAAGATGTTAGCAGTAGTGTAGAGAGTCCAGTAGACATGTGCAGTAGGATCCAGTAGTCAGAAGAATCTGATGGCAGATGCATTATACTAATTTAGTTGGTCGTACGCTATTTAGTTTCAGGAGAGTTGCATGTGCAAACAACACTAGAGAAGTGTTGCATGCAAGAACATCCCAAAGGTACCAGATTGGGATAGATTAATTCCTTTCTTGTTGAGGGGGAGTGTTGAAATTTGCAACAAGAAAAATGAAATTGGCATCCAAAAATAAAATCCAGAAAATGAATACCATGTGAGGCTTTTGATTTAATTTTCCCTTAATTAAATTGAAATAAAAATTGTAATTTAATCTCATGATGACTTGTATTAGTTAAATGAGTCAAGAATACTTATTTAGCTTAGGAAATTCGAGTTAAAGGTCTGAGAGGATGCATGAAAAGGGATCTCCTACTTTTTAGGACCCCTGGTTGAGTTATTTGTGAGTTGTAATCAGTTAACTCAAATTAATTGAGTTAAAAACAATTTAACTAGTTCTAACTGATTGACGAGCTAGTGAGAGGTCTAGTGACTTAAATTAGATTTAATTCACAAGTAGTGATCAATCAGATAACTGATTATTCACTATTAATAGCTGCATGCATGTGAGTTCTGATGAAGACCTAGTTGATACAGAGGTTAAAGGGAAGATAACTATCAGTTGTATTATTAACAAATTTCCGAGGCACAGTTATAAAGCCACAGGAAGGCCATGATGGATTTCACAATAAAGGAAGGTTTATTATCCTATTTAATAGGTATTAATTTCCTAGGGATTGCGTGAGCAAGGCTGGGCTAATAAGGGGCTGAGAATTGGCTAAGTGTTGGTCAATTTTTTCTAGGAATTGCTAGTAAGTTCTGAGCAAGATCAAGGTGAGAGGATTGGTAGAGTGCAGGATTTTCTTGATGTGAGAAAGCATTGTATTGTTTCATGATTCTTTTACTATGTACAATATATGATAGCGGGGTTTTGAGCAGTTTCTTTCCCCAAGAACATCTTGTGTTGTGTGATTGATTTACTTTTTTCTCTTACTTGCATGTGATTGAACAATCATGTTTTATATTCCACAAATATAGTAGAAGGATTCAATATCTTGTTTTAGTACATTACAAGATCGAATTGAATCCATTGATATAGAGTTTTTATATAATTTCTACATGGTATTAGAGTTGTGTTAGATATTTTCTACATGGTATCAGAGCTGTGTTAGATATTTTCTACATAGATTGTACTGGATGTACCTTGAGAACCATTGTCATTATTGGTGGTTTCTCTCACACTTGTTAATGGTTCACATCATTGTTCGGTAATCAAGTGGCTTCTACCATATTCGACTTCGAGACATTCACTCACATGGTCAAATTTGTACTATAGATCGATAGAGATGGAGATCAAGAATCTAGATCTAGTTTCAACAATCTAGGGTGCGTAGAGTTATGTATTCATAATTGTACAATCATAGATCCATATTTGATGGCTGCATCCATACTATGTTTACTGTTGACATGGATATTTTTGTATTTCCCTTCTGGTTCATGGAGTTATTTTTACTCTGAGTATGGGAATGTCTACCTCAATGATGATTATATATTGTATTGTAACCCTTGATTGATTGTTTCAGGTCTCCAACCTTCATCTTTAATATGAAATTTAGCAAGATAAAACACTTTAGTCCTCAAACATCTTTTCTGAATTTTCACTTTAGGGGCAATATGTTACATGTCATTTTGTCACCATGACAAATGACCGTCAATCTCGATCTTTCACTATCCATCAATGTGTTCCAAAGCATTCCCCTGGAAGGCTAGAAGCTAAACAATCCTAAAGTAAATGAAAATTATGGATTAAAATTTCTAAAAACCTAATTTTAGTCACATGTGCATTTTCCTATCCAAAATTATGCGCATACACAAATTTGACCACTATACCTAGCACAAAAGTGCACTATGTTTTCCACTATAAATTGCACACATGACTCAACGAAAGTAAAAATAAATATTGAAATCTAGAAGCTTTGTTGGGTGAATATTTCCCAACTGGAAGCTTTGAGTTGATGCTTATTTGAGCCTAATCCCTCTGTTCAAGGAGTTAATTACCATTCTTTATGGAACCCTAATCCCACCATTTGAGGATCTTATCCTTGAAATGAGGATCTCAAACCTCCTCCCCTTGGCCTATAAATAAAACACAGGGTAGAAGGTTATCGGAGGACTACTAAAGGTAAATTTATGCTATTGAAACAGGGCTAGAAGGTTTGTCATCCAAGGAGAAGATTGGAGATCATTAGAAGGAGCCATACTTCATCAACGCCAAGGTTGTGTAACTCATTCATTCTTGATATTAATACAAAAGAGTTTTTCTTCCCAATGTATTGTTCGATGGAGTTGATATATTGTGTCTTTGTTTCCATTTTCCAATTGAAATGATATTAGGTACTAGTTTCCTTGATCACTAGTACGGGTTGTATTTGATTCTAAGCATTTAGGAGCTGCATGAAACCATAGTGAGGATCTTGATTAGGAATTTAGTTTGAAAGGTATGGATCTCATCTTTTACTATTCTTGTTTATGATTCAATAGGAATGAACTAAAGGAAATATTTTCTTGCCTGTCTATTTGTTACTAGAGTTAGTCATTGAATCTAGGGAGATTGATTATGTTCACATAAGCAATTAGTCCTCCATAACACTAGTGAAAAGTGAGGAAACATATGTTATAACAACGAGGGTTGCTAGAGACTACTCCTTCAAATTTATGGCAAGGGGCCAAATTTGTCCCCCTTCGGGATTTGAAATCATACAAGGGATAACATCCCATTGTGCCAACTGTTAGCCCAGGGATGTCAGTGATCAAATGTCTCTTTTAGTTGTTTTCCATTAGGTCATAGGTCAAAATTTTTACTTCTTCGAACCAGTTCTCATAAATAATTTTTGTCACTAAAGAAAGGCTAAAACATGTATGCTGCTCCTTCATTTCATTTATCATCACCATTGTCAAGATCATCACCATCATTAGTTTCAAGGTCACCATCTCATCATCATCATTCAATAGGTCTATGGTTATGCCATTTCATTTAATTTAGGTCAAGTCTAGGTGTACCCCTGCCTTTGGAAAAATCATCAAATTTTCACTAAAATATGGCAGTGGCCCTCCACTTCATCCATAAAACCCTAGTGAAGGAGCATTCATGTTTATGAAGTTCAAATAAAGCCATATCTCTTGTTTCATATGGATAAAATTTCGAGAAAAAGTTTCAAAAATTTCTTCTCTGTCTCACAGTTTCATGAAATATAGTTTCACTGTATCACTGTCTCTTTTAAAATATCAGAAAATCATCATCCACTGTCAGAGCTCCAAGGGAGGTCATTTTGACCTACTGTCCTAGTCAAATGTAGAAGAGTGTAATTTCAAGCTTCAAAAACATCTTATCTATTTTAAAAAATCATGTCCAATGTGAAAGTTCAATTGTATTCAAAAGCATTCTCACTATCTCATGAAAAGGAGAAAATTTGTCTCAAGGTTACATTTCAAAAGCCTAAGAAGGTCATCTCAAATGTCAAGGAAAGCAAGAGAGGTTAAATTCTGTTCTATTATATTTCTCAAAGAGCCAAAGAGTCACCTTTCATGTCAAAGGGTTAAAAAATGATTTTCTGTCTTCTTAACTCATTTGGAAAAGCCAGCATGTCATCCTCCAAGTTGCACAAAAGGTTTTACAAAGGTCATTTCAAACGTCTTGGAGAGTGAAGGAAATTAAATTTTAATTCTTCTCATCTCATTTGAAGGGGTAACATGTTGTTGTAAAAGTGAAAATAAGTTAAAAAGTTCATGGTAATATCATGTGAAAGGGTAAAGGTCTTTTCACTAGCTTATAAAAGGAAAAAACATACAACATTTTCATTTATTGTTACCTTTTGATATGTGTGTGAGTACCTCTCTTTCTCATTTTCCCTCTAAGGTGTCACAAACTCCAAGACCTAGCATTGACATTTCATTTGTTATCGTTCTTGGCTTCATTTCTCACTAACCTGAATCCTTTGTTATGTTTTTGTGAGTGAGGGAAAGTGCATTGTTACCCTTCTATTGTGTGAGAAAAAAATCCTTGTTATGTTTCTGTCTTGGCTAGCAAACACGTTGTTATGCTCCTGTGAAGTGAGAAAATCCATTTTACGCTTTTGAGTGTCAAAAATAGCGTTGTTACGCTCCTGTCGGGTGAGGGAAGCAGCTTTTACACTTCCAGATAGTTAAAAATAGCATGTTATGCTCCTGTGATTAAGGAAAAACCTAGTGTTACGCTCCTGTGATTAAGGTAAAACCTAGTGTTATGCTCCTGTGGGTATGAGAAGAGCGTAGTTACGCTTTTGCGTTGGAGTATAGTTTTGTTACGCTTTTGTGGTGGCCTCCGAATTCAATCAAAGTCCAAAAACCTCCAGCTTTCGACCTTATCTCTTGATGTGGATTTCCCACAAGGTAAGAAAATTATTCAAGCTTATTTTGGTCACAATTTTCACATTTCTTTAGTCATTTCAAGTCATTAAAACCATTTTCATCTCTCTACTGTCCACATATAAAAAAACAAATTTATTTAGTCAAAACCCTAACCTATTCAACCCAAAACCTAACCCTATCATCTAAACCCTACCCTATTTCATTCATACAACCCTATTCCCATCTACATTACTACCACATCACCCTCATAACATGTCAACAAAATAAAATCCTAATCTAAAGCTATTTTTACACAGTGAGAGGAGTAAAAACACTGAAAACATACAATATTGTGTTTTAGGGTTTTGAGGGACGTAGACTTACCCATTTTCATCCATTCCACTTGCATTATGGAGCTAAGGAGTCAGCATATCTTCACAAATTTTATCAAAATTTTTGTCCAACTCCATAACCGTAAAAAATCAGAACATTTCTTCACTAGTTTTTTCCCACAGCCAAAATTGGGAAAGTACTATGTTTTGAGGATTTGAATGACTTACACTCATCCATTTTCCTTCATTCCACCTTCAACTTGAAGCTGAAACACAACACTACCCAATAAAATTTTATTAGAATTTTTCTCAGCTTCAAGGCCCTCCATTTCATCCAACAAAATCACACCTTCATACACTCTGTTTTCCAAATTTTCATTCTCATCCACTCATTTCATTGACATCCCAAAGTTTCCATCATTCCAGTGACCAACACCATGGAAAGTGACAAGAAGAGCTTCAAAGGAGGGTGCCATCTCATACTTGATCCATTCACCATGCACGAGATCAATTCTTCGCCATTGGCCAGAAGATTCTTTGAAAGAAATCAATGCTTAACATTTTGTGAAAGGATAATGGAAGGAGGGTATCATCTTCAGTTGTCCAGTCTTTTTGCAACTAGCTACAATATGGGAAAGGTAACTCTTGCAGGTATGGATATCAGTTTATCACTTGACATAATTGCTTTAGCTACAGGTATTTCTTCTCAGGGAGAGCAGTGGTTCAAGGGTATGGATCTTAACTTTGAAAACTACAAGAATTTTCTAAAGCCTCATGCTAGAGATGATCCAAAATTTCTTTTTTCTTTTAGAAACCTCAGAAACAAGCATGCTCCGTTGATAGTATTTATAATCAAGTACTTTACATGCAAAGGAAGATTCTCTAGGCTAAATAGGTATCAGATCAGGATTTTGATGCATTTTACCAGAGTCAAAACACTTGATTTCCCTCATTATTTATACAGGAGCTTGATTAAGATGGCTGAGAATGTAATATCCCAAAATGGGAAATATAGGAATATAGAACATATGCATAATTCCAACTACGGTAAAATAAGAATTAAACATGTATAACTGGAAATTTTTTTGAATACATCAAAACATCATACATATGAGCAGAAAAAACTGAGCCATATCATTATATATCAATAAAAATGTAAGTACACAATGCTCCAAAATGAATGCACTCAAGCCACAAGGTGGCTGAAATACACTATTGAAACCTAGCACTGGAAAGTATAAACTATTGCTTCTGGGAATAAGATCTATGTGTGATACACTGCTGGAGTTATCATAAAGATCCAAGATTTTAACCACGAATTTTACTCGAAAAACCCAGAAAAACCCATAAATGGTTTAGCCAGATTTTGAGTTTGCAATTTCGACCCTTTTTGGGTTGCACACTACACCCCTGCTGGCTGAGTTACACACTCCCTGGAGACAAATGTGGATAGGGGGATGAAATAATGATCTCCCAGCTGAAATAGCACCCAATTATCTCACTAAATAAAGGTATGGTCCCTTCTCCCGATTCCCAAGCTCAAAACTTTAGATCTAGCTCCTCCACGGAATATGCAGCTGTTGCATGCACAACTGCTAGGAAATACGACACTTTCTAGGAGGGATGATGATGTAGCCTACTGATAGATAATACAATGTTTATCCCAGGCTGTTGAAGTGATCCCCGAAGTGAAGGATTAATCCCTCACAGGATTCCAAGCTGAGTTTCTTGGAACTTCCTCTTCTCCTCAAACCCTCACTGCAGAATTACGAAATTCCTGCAGGAAATGTTGCTGCATAAGAGAATTAGATAGATAGCCTGATGCCAGATGTGATAATGAAACTCCCAAAATACTGCAATGGATCCACAGTGTGAAAGGCTGATCCCTCCACAGGTTTCTTAGCTGAAGTATTGAGAAGAACCTTCCAACTCTCAAACCCAAGTTATGGAATGTGTAATTCCCATAGCTGAAAGTGTAGATGAGAGTGGCTGAAAGTGGAAATTATTTCTGGATGATGAATGATGCCCAAGAAAACCTTCCCAGTGTAGGCACTTGAAGTCCCCCATGGGTAAGGGTGGGATTCCCGCTCGGGAACACATGGTGCGAAACAACACAACAGACTTAGCTAAATAACTGAAGCGTGCAAAGAAATGTCTTACGACACTGAACAATAAAAATCTAGACTCCCCTTCCTTTGTTTCTCTCATCTTCCTTTTATGCTTGTGAGCCTTCCCTAGCCTTAGCCCACCTCATAGCTACGCCGCACATGTGGCCAATAGCCTCCATAAAGCATGCGTTGTCCTCCATGATCTTCATCACTGCTGCAATTACTCTCCACTTCCTCCATCATGTGTGCATTTAATGCACCACTTCCTCCATCATCTCTGCAATTGCTTCTCCACTATCTCCATCATATTTCATTTATTCCTCCACTATCTCCATCATATTCCTCATTAATGCTCTATGACCTCCACTCTTTATTCATTATTATGTTGCTCCACTACTCCATAATGGTATTTCACTACTCAATTAACCCACATTCACACTATAGAAGTGGATTTTATTCATATATTTGGTTTATGGATCCCTCCACTCTTTTATTTACTTAACTAAATGAGAAAAGTAAGAAATCTAATATTGCAATTATCTGATGGAAAATTTGGAATATTACAGTCCTCCCCGCCAAAATGTTGCTTGTCCTCAAGCAACTACAAAAATGGATGCTGTAAAAATCCATCTCGCTCCCAAGTGGCATCCTCCTATGGAAGGTTTCCCGATTTGATCCAATGTGTTATGAATGCCCAACTCCATAGCTGCCTCTCTAGCATGTCTAGAATGGCCTCCAGTTGTGTATCTAGATGCCTCTCCTCATCAATGAGTCCCCAAGTGGCAAAAATATGCTATCTAAGAGCCTCTTCTCTGCATGAGATACGTGAAGTGTAGTGGTTCCTTACCCAAGTGGAAAGTACCAACTCATAAAATATCTCTCCAACCCATGATACATGGAGTAGGTTGTGTTTCTCCATGCTCCAATCCTTGGCCCTTTTGGCCTTTATTGATCTAAGAATAATCTCAACACCATGCAAAGTAGGAAATAGAGACATATGGATTGAAATATGAAGTGTCGAACCATACTCTCCGAATAGGATCCACCGTGACAATGCCTCTTGCTGCCACACCACCTCATCATCATACCAAGTATGGTGGCCATACTCTCCTAACAGAAGCCGATGCAGCAAGGCTTCCTGTTGTCACTCACATCATCATTATGCAAGGTATGGGAGAATGCCAATCCATATTCTCCCAAGAGTAACCAACGCAACAATTTCTCTTGCTGCCACCCCACAAAATCATAATGCAAATAATGAAGCAATAATATACTGATTGACATGTAGAATGTCACACCAGACCAACATAGCTAGGCTTTCTGCTGCCACATTGTTGGGAAATATACTAAGAGGGGGGGGGGGGTGAATCAGTATCTTGATCTGTCAATCAACTTTACACTTTTCTTTTCTCAAATACCCATACGCTACTTTATAGAACTAAACTAGCGTATATACGCGGATATCCTTAAGGAAACTCGCGTATTCTCAGATTTCTTATTATGCAGATAGTTCTTATCTTAGATTGTTGCATCATACATTCATTAGATGTTTAGGAAGTAGTAGACATGTGCAGTAAGAACATAATAAATCAACACACATAAGCATCACACATGAACACCAGGATTTTAGGTGGAAACCAAATTCAGGAGAAAACCACCACTGCCGTCGTCTGAGTCTTCAATATTTATTATAAAGAAAACATCTTACAACAATGTACTGGCGCAGACTCATACCAGTATGCAGGCACCCACCTATAGAAGGCTACAACCTTATCTCGTTTACCAGCCTCTCCTGGAAGGGAGCTACAACCCCCTGCTCTCGTTTACCAGTTATCATTGGAAGGGAGCTACTACCCCCTTACTGAAGGCTTCGACCCTCAGCACCACTGCAGACCACGTTTCATCAATTTTCAAACTGGATCAAACAGCTTCAACACAACCCTTCACATATCAACAAACATACTTTGCTTATTGCTTCCAACAGAACAGTGAAACCACTGTAACCAGAATATCAAAGATAACCCAGACTTCAGGATAAATATGTAGAAACAATTTCAACCTTGAGAAACCACCAGTTCAGATATCATATGCGCTTTTAGTTAATCAGACCCGCGTATACACGCGCTTTTCATGAAATGAACCCGCGTATACATCTGTGCATTTTACAAAAAAAAAAAAACCCTAACTGCCCATACGCGCTTTTATCTAAACAGATCTGCGTATACACGTGCTTTTCACGATATGAACCTGCGTATGGATCTATAAAAGATAAAGTTTGTAGAACAGACCAAATCTATGAACTTACCCAGATTTCTTCAATTTCTTCAACAAATTTGCGCCAGATCTTCATCACTTCTTTTCAGATCATCCTAGAGATTCACCATTTTCAGATCTAGAGATTTTGAACCTTCATCATATTCATAGTTGCATCATAGATTCAGATCTATCAATTAAGAACATAGTTCAACCATGCAGATATACTTCAGAGTGAAGTATTTATTAAAGCCCAGATCCTTGCACCCCCTTTGCACAATGATCTTCTTCTCCTTATATAGGTTTAGCCTTTATCAATACCATGAGCCAAAACCACACTTCTTCTGATGGTATTCCTGGACGGGATCAAATAGATAATCAAGCGCTCAATACAACGGTTCAATACCATGGTAACACCCCTTGGTATTCTAAATTTGGAGCGAAAAAGTGCATACGCGACTTGGCACGTACATTTCTGCGTGCATACGCTACTTCGCCTTGAAAAACCCACGTATGCTTTGTGACATACCTTGTTTATCATTTTTCTGTCACTTCCTTTCTTCTGTTCCTTCTGAGCTGATCTGTAGATACATCATCCTTCCTTTTAACACACATATTGCTTATCATAGGCAACTTATCAAGAAAAACTTCATCAAATAGATTTCCATCAAGGACAACACATTGCATCATATCGCCGACAGTCTTATTTCATCAAGTAGGTTGCCATCAAGGACAACATATGCCAACAATCTCCCCCTTTGGACTTGATGGCAACCATGATGGTGTTTAATCACCACAACAACAGATAGATACATTTATTATAACCATTATGCAAACACCATGATATTATCCCCCTTTGACATCAAGGGCAAAGGGTGGATCAAAGAAGAGCTCTGTAGATCTGATGTGCATTGAAGTTACCATGCTCCCCCTGAGTTCATGCTAAATCTTCACCATAAAATTCAATGAAATACATGACTCCATGGCCTTTCCTATCACCAAGGACTCATACTTACATCAAGGATCCAACCAAGTGGATTTACATATATGACTCAAGTACCCAACCAAGTGGGTTTACACATTTTGACTCAACTACCCAACCAAGTGGGTTTACAACTATGAACAAGCCCTTTACATGACTGAATATTACAATTTACATCATAGGTCTCAAACATAACCTTTTCATCAAATTACAAATATGACCTTTTATAAAAAATACCAAAAAGGACCTCAAGAAAGAGATCATATTTCAGAATCATCATAATTTCAACAATGCATTACATTCAGCAATGCTAATGCTCCCCCTGAAACTGTGCATCCAATGCACTCTTTCCATATAACCAAAACTCCTCCTTAGCTTTTGCAAACTGAACACTTTTAATAGCCAATCATCAAGGCATATTTACCCAATATCAGAGAATGAAACATCATCAGAGATACCATACAACATCAGAGATACCAAACAACACTGTAGTTGTGCTGAAAAATGTTGACCCAGAAGAAATTTGTCAGCAAATACCCATACACGATTTTCTGTGTCTGAACTCGCGTATATACGCGACTGTCCTTCAGGAAACCCATGTATCCAATTTAATCTTCTGAATTTAAGCAGTTCTGATTTTCTGCAAGGTAGAGACTACTCCCAACTTCTGTCTGAGATATTCGAATGCTTCTCTGGGCAGAGGTTTGGTAAATATATCAGCAACTTGTTCTTTGGAGGGAACATACTCCAACTTCACCTTTTGTTCAAGCACTTGTTCACGTAAGAAGTGATACTTGATGGGAATGTGCTTGGTATTGGAATGCATAATAGGATTCTTTGAAATACCGATGGCACTTGTATTATCACACATAATGGAGACAGGAGGTGTGCACTTGATTTGAAAGTCTTGTAAGGTTTGCATCATCCAAAGAAGTTGTGTGCAACATGATGCGGCAGCCACATATTCTGCTTCTGCTGTAGGTAAGGCAATAGAGTTTTTCTTCTTACTGAACCAAGATACTAACCGGGGCCCCATATAGAATGCTCCACCACTAGTGCTTTTCCGATCATCAACATTTCCAGCCCAATCTGCATCAGTGTAAGCATGAAGAGTAAGATCAGAATTCTTTGGATACCATAGTTTAAAGTCTTGAGTTCCTTGTAGATATTTGAATATTCTTTTGACAGCCTGAAGATGAGACTCTTTTAGATTAGCTTGGAATCATCCAACAATCCCAACAGCATGCATAATGTCCGGTCTAATCCCAGTGAGATAAAGTAGACTTCCTATCATAGATCTGTATTCTGGTTGATTCATCGTGGGAGAATCATCATGAGAACTGAGATTACATCTGGTTATCATTGGTGTACTTACAGGTTTGCACTCTTCCATGCCATACTTCTTCAGAATTTGCTTAAGATATTTTTCTTGTGATAAGAATATGCCATCTGTTGCTTGTTGCACTTGCAAGCCAAGAAATAATGTTAGTTCCCCAAGTAAAGACATTTCAAATTCTTGCTGCATATCAGAAGCAAATTTCTGACTCATAGACTCTTCATTACTTCCAAAAATGATATCATCAACACATACAACCACAATCAATAGTTTATCATTTTCAGTTTTTGTGTATAAGTTGCTATCAGCAGACCCCTTTGAAAATCCTTGTTGATGAAGATATTTGTCAAGACGATAATACCATGCCCTTGGAGCTTGTTTGAGACCATATAGAGCCTTTTAAGTCTACAAACAAGATTTTCATCATTTCCCAAAATGAATCCTTCTGGTTGTTCTATATAAACTTCTTCTTCTAGATCACCATTGAGAAATGCAAATTTAACATCCATTTGATAAACTTTGATTTGTTGAAAACTTGAAAAAGCAAGAAACATTCTTATGGCTTCAAGTCTAGCTACAGGAGCAAAATTTTCTTCAAAGTCTATACCTTCTTGTTGAGTATAACCCTTGCAAACAAGTCTAGCTTTGTTTCTTACAACATCCCCATTCTCATTTAACTTGTTTTTGAATATCCATTTAGTTCCAATGACATTTTTGTTATGAGGTCTTGGTACTAATTCCCAAGTGTGATTCTTTTAAATTTGATCAAGCTCTTCATTCATGGCTTGAACCCAACATTCATCTTTGCTAGCTTGATTGACATTGTGTGGTTCAATAGTGGATAGAAATGCCAGATAGCTAGAAGATCCCACAAGAGTCCTTCTGGTCTGTACTCCTGCTCCCTTATCTCCCAAAATTTGAGATTCTGGATGATTCTTTCGAACATATCTGGATGGAGCTTTTTCAAATAAATCATCTTCAGGTTCGTCATTGGGTTCACTATTTATATCATTGCTATTTGATGTGGAAGGGCATAAGTTGCCATCGTCTTCATTTGTTATCTGTTTTTATTCTTTTGGGGCTGCAGGAGACTCATCAATAACAACATCAATACATTCAACAATTTTCCGAAGTCTTTTATTGTAACATTTATAAGCTCTACTCGTGGAGGAGTAACCAAGAAGTATTCCTTCATCTGCTCTAGGTTCAAACTTGCCAAGTTTTTCATCATTATTTTTGATAAAGCATTTACTTCCAAAAATTCTAAAATGCTTCACAGAGGGAGAATTACCATACCAGAGTTCATATGGAGTTTTGTCACTATTTACACGAACATGTGATTTGTTGAGAATGTTTACCGCTGTATGTGCTGCTTCTCCCCAAAATGTGTCGGGTGTTCCAGAATCATCAAGCATAGCTCTAGCCATTTGTTGAACTGTTCTATTCATTCTTTCTGCTACGCCATTTTGTTGTGGAGTTCCAGCTATAGAGAACTGTCTTTTTATGCCATGTTGTTCACAAAATTCAAGGAATTCGTCTGAAGTATATTCTCCTCCTCGATCAGATCTAAGACATTTGAGTTTTAGATCTAATTCATTTTCAACCAGAGCCTTGAAGATCTGAAATTTCTCAAATGCTTCATCTTTTTGTTTAAGCAACCCAATCCAACACATTCTAGAGAAATCATCAATAAATAAGATATAGTATTGTTCACCATGAGGTGAATTTTTCCTCATAGGTCCACATATGTCAGTATGAATGAGTTCAAGAGGCCTACTTGATGATCCTTCCTTGGCATTAAATTGCACTATGGTCTGCTTGCCGAATTGGCAAGATTTGCATATGATACTTTCAGGTAGAGTAATATTGGGAAGACCACGAACAACATTAAGTCTGCTTGATTTGTTGATTTGAGAGAAGCTTAGATGCCCCAACCTTCTATGCCATAGCCAATTTTCTGAAGATTGACTCAAGTAACATTGTTCTTTGCAGTTCTTCAATACATACAGGTTGCTTGGAGTTCTTTTCCCTTTTATAATTGTTTTGCCTATATCAAGATCATGAACCACACATTATTTTGAACTAAAGACAACTTCAGTTCCTTGATCACACATTTGACTTACACTTAGCAGGTTATGCCTTAAGCCATCCACATACATGAAATCATTAGCCTTCACCTTTTCCTTTAGAAACACAGACCCTTTTCCTTTAATTACAACAGGATTATCATTTCCAAATGTAACTTTCTTTTCCTTTTATAGAGCACTATACGCAAGAAGTTTGTGTTTGTCACCTGTCATGTGTCTTGAGCATCCACTATCAATGTACCATTGATTTTCTTCACCTTCTGCGAATAATGCTATGCCACAATTTTCAACCTGTAATTCCTTCTTTTTCCATACTTTGGATCTTGAAGGAAAATGCTCTTTTGGTTGAACTTTGCTCCTGCATTCAGATTCTTCATGCCCAAAGTTATTGCAATAAGCACATTCAACTTCATTTATAAGAGGAGAAAAGTTGTTATAGGTATTCTTCTCAAATTCAATCCTTTTCTTTCTTGCTTCTCTAGTCATGATAGTTTTATATGCAACACATTGAACAACTTTATGACCAAAATTGTGACATGAGAAACATTGTCCATTGAAGAAGAAATTTTTGCGATCATGAAATCTTCTACTTGGATTTACCTGTTGATTGGTGTTTCTTTGAGAGATATTCCTATTAGTATTCTTTGAATTGAGATGATCATGCTTTACCTGCAATGATTCTTTATTCCCTTGCTGAGTGGCAGAATTTTGTAAACCAGCTGTAACTACTTTTAGATAATTTGGTGCTGAAGCTTGAGAGGATTCTCCGGTATATCCAAGACCTGTTTTTATAAGAGGAGAACGTTGTACCTTGATAATCTCATCTAAGGTCTCAGATCCTTTAGCAAATCTAAGATTCAGAGTTTTTACTTTCTCAGAATCTTTTCTTAGACTTACCACTTCACATTCTAATTTCTCAATGTGTTTCCTTGCTTCTTCAACCTTCTTTTCCAGAGTCTCTATGGTTATTTTCCTTTCTTCTAAGAGTATTTTACTTTCTTTTAAGCGTATTTTGAGTTGATTGTTTTCTTCAAGAAAGTCATTGTCCTCTAGAGCATCCAAAAAAATATCCTTTTCTTCTCTAGATTCAAATTCCATGAGAAGTCTAAGATCTTGTTCACATTCTTCTTCACTATCAAATAGCCCATCACTGTCTTCATGAATATAATAACTTTTTCTAGTGTTAAACCGATTCTTATTCCTTCTTGCTACTTCCTTCCCTTTTGCAGATGTTTGTTTATGAGGACACTTAGCAGCATAATGACCAATTCTTCCACACTCAAAACATTTGAAAGGAGGCTTACCTCTGAATCGTCCTGTGCCAAGTTAGAGTTTCTTTACAAAATTTGCCTCATCTTCTTCTGAGATATATCCTGATACTTTTGGTTCTTGTACTTCTTTCCCTTTTGTAGAAGCTCTGAAGACAGCCTCTTTGACTTCAGATGGTCCTCCTATTCTCATTTCATATGCGGTTAGTATGCCATGAAGTTGTACCATAGTAAGATTTTGAGGATCCTGTTTTTCTTCAAGAGCAGAAACTTTTGACTCAAATTTTGCTGTTAGTGATCTTAAAATTTTCTCAACCAAAGTAGATTCAGTTATTGTTTCTCCCAGATTTTTCATACGATTTACAACATCATCAACACGTAAAAAGAAACTGGCAATACTCTCATCACTATGCATCTTCAAATTTTCATATTCAATTCTGAGAGTTTGGAGTTTTTCACTTTTTACCTTTGCATCACCATCATAACTTAGAATGATTTTGTCCCACATTTCCTTTGTTGTATTTAGCTACATGACTTTGACAAATTCAGATTCAGTCAAACTTTTTGTAATAGCATTGACCACCTTTGCATTTGATTCATAATTCTTCTTTTCATTCGGATCTGTTGGTATTGTAGCTAGATATTGATATCCTTGTACAAAAATGGCCCATACATCTGTTCCTATAGACTGAAGATAGGACCTCATCCTTGTTTTCCAGAAGATTAAATTGCTTCCATTAAAGACCAAAGGCTTGATAGATGTTGTTCCATCTTGATTGCATATCTCGCTCGATCTTCCTTCTAGCGGCTAAGCTTTTTCAGAAGGACCTGCTCTGATACCAATTGTTGGGAAAGATACTGAGAGGGGGGTGAATCAGTATCATGATCTTTCAATCAACTTTACACTTTTCTTTTCTCAAACACCCATACGCTACTTTACAAAACTAAACTAGCGTATATACGTGGATATCCTTAAGGAAACTCGTGTATTCTCATATTTCTTATTATGCAGATAGTTCTTATTTTAGATTATTGCATCATACATTCATTAGATGTTTAGGAAGCAGTAGACATGTGCAGTAAGAACAGAATAAATCAACACACATAAGAATCACACATGAACACCAGGATTTTAGGTGGAAACCCAATTCGGGAGAAAACCACCGCTGTTTACATCTCAGTGTTCAATATTTATTATAAAGAAAACATCTTACAACAATGTACTGGCGTAGACTCATACCAGTATGCAGGCACCCACCTACAGAAGGCTACAACCTTCTCTCGTTTACCAGCCTCTCCTGGAAGGGAGCTACAACCCCCTGCTCTCGTTTACCATCCTTTCCTGGAAGGGAGCTACTACCCCCTACTCTCGTTTACCAGTTATCACTGAAAGGGAGCTACTACCCCCTTACTGAAGGCTTCGACCCTCAGCACCACTGCAGACCACGTTTCATCAATTTTCAAACTGGATCAAACAGCTTCAACACAACCCTTCACATATCAACAAACATACTTTGCTTATTGCTTCCAACAGAACAGTGAAACCACTGTAACCAGAATATCAAAGATAACCCAGACTTCAGGATAAATATGTAGAAACACTTTCAACCTTGAGCAACCACCAGTTCAGATATCATACACGCTTTTAGTTAATTAGACCCGCGTATACACGCGCTTTTCATGAAATGAACCTGCGTACACATCTGTGCATTTTACAAAAAAAAAACCCTAACTGCCCATACGCGCTTTTATCTAAACAGATCCACGTATACACGCGCTTTTCACGATACGAACCTGCGTATGGATCTATAAAAGATAAAGTTTGTAGAAAAAACCAGATCTATGAACTTACCCAGATTTCTTCAATTTCTTCAACAGATTTGCGCCAGATCTTCATCACTTCTTTTCAGATCATCCTAGAGATTCACCATTTTCAGATCTAGAGATTTTGAACCTTCATCATATTCATAGTTGCATCATAGATTCAGATCTATCAATTAAGAACATAGTTCAACCATGCAGATATACTTCAGAGTGAAGTATTTATTAAAGCCCAGATCCTTGCACCCCCTTTGCACAATGATCTTCTTCTCCTTATATAGGTTTAGCCTTTATCAATACCATGAGCCAAAACCACACTTCTTCCGATGGTATTCCTGGACGGGATCAAATAGATAATCATGCGCTCAATACAACGGGTCAATACCATGGTAACACCCCTTGGTATTCTAAATTTGGAGCGCAAAAGTGCATACACGACTTGGCACGTACATTTCTGCGTGCATACGCTACTTCGCCTTGAAAAACCCGTGTATGCTTTGTGACATACCTTGCTTATCATTTTTCTATCACTTCCTTTCTTCTGTTCCTTCTGCGCTGATCTGTAGATACATCATCCTTCCTTTTAACACACAGATTGCTTATCATAGGCAACTTATCAAGAACAACTTCATCAAATAGATTTCCATCAAGGACAACACATTGCATCATATCGCTGACAGTCTTATTTCATCAAGTAGGTTACCATCAAGAACAACATATGCCAACACACATCATATGAGCATCATGCAAATTCCCAAAAAACAACATCCCCATTGACATGTGATATGTCATGTGATGGCCAAACTCTCTCAAAATTCACCAGCGCAACCATGCCGCCAGCTGCTACATCTCATCATGACTGTACAAGGTAGGAAATTGTGATATGCCAATGGACATATAAAATGCAATATCTTGGCCATACTCTCCCAAGAGTAGCCAGCGCAACCATGCCTCCTGTTGCTGCATCACCTCAGTATTGTGCAAGGCATGGAACATACCAATATGAAATGTCGGGAGCTAACCATACTCACCCAAGAGCAGCCAACGCAACCATGCTTCCTGCTACCTTGTGTCATAGATCTGCAAGTATCCTTTCAGCCACTTGCTCATCATCTCCATCCATCCATCCAACTGTGGGTGATGACTCATATAATTCACCAGCTCAGTATCCACCCAAATGGAGAAGCTCCCGCTAAAAACAACTCATACAATAACTATCCCCATCACTATTTATGGCCTTGGGAAGACCATGAAGAATGAAGACATCTCGGAAATATAATCCGGTCACGGGTGAAGAGATGTACTTTGTGAAAATGTCGAAGCAATGTGCATAATTCGAAAACGAATCAATGTCAACAGTACCATCCTCCACAATTTGATGACAATATTTGCACTCTATGATATGTCGAAGTGCATCCTCCTTGAGGTCTGTCCATGAGAACCTATCTCCAATGGCCCGACAGAACCTATGAGGTTTCGAATATGCTACATGTAGAAACTTCTCTTTGAACTGTGAGGTGCTCATCAAGAAGGCTCTGTCTTGATAATGGAATATGTTTTCCATTAAATGATATCTACCATCTACCATCTGCCCATCCAATGCTTCATGAGTGAAGCGGTCATCGGAATTCTCAAATAATAATTGAGCCCTCAAATCATCATTGCTCCTCAGTGACAACGCTGTTGATCTCCATGATAGTGCATCTGTTATCTCATTTCCCTCTCCATACACAATGCTGAACTCATAGTCCTGCATTGTATTGATCCACCATTGCTGCCTCTTTTGAAGCTGTTGCTCCTCCTCAAAAATATGCCGGAGACTATGGTGGTTGGTATTTACTCGAAATATACTGCCAATAAAAAAACTATTGAAATTTGACCAATGCATGCATAATGGCCAATATATCTTTGTCGTAAACAGAATACGACAACACATGCGACAGTAACTTTCAATTCTCAAAAGCTATTGTATAGATTCCGTGCATTAGGACTATGCTAATCCAGTCCTCAGAAACTCCACACTCCAACACAAAATGTTGTGCGCAGCTCAACAATGTCAAACTAGGATAGCTATACATCTTCTCCTTGAACCAGTCAAGGGTCCTATGCGCAGTGACAGTCTGCTCCTCCAAATAAACAATGTGATCTAACCCTTGGTCATGCAATTGCCCTGATGGCATGACCCCACAAATCTCAAGATGAAGTTTTGAAAAAATCTGGGGTGGAAATGTTTGCATACCTTGGATCGGTTGATGCTTGGGAACATCTTGCAAAGCTACAAGAGTTCCTTTAACCGATGCAATTTCTTCTCCAACTGCTGCTGATGGTGATATTTGATCCTCTATTGCTGCACCAACGTTGGTATCTGCTTCCTCTTCCTCATGCACTTCCTGAATCATGCCTTGGACTCAAGTTCTTGACCATTAGGGATTGCGCAGTGGAGGCAGGCTGTCAGGAGGTAGTAAATTGGTGCATGAATATGCCAATTTTTATATGACAATGTGAGACGATTGTATATTGTACTGAGATATCTTGGATTAGAGTTTTGTATGAGATTGTTTCATGATCCATGATATATACATAATATATATAGTGTGGTTTTTAGATTTATGCTTTCCCAGTAAAAACATCCGCGTTATGTGTGATTGATCTTTCTTCATGTGTTTGCAATTGTCGATTAAATTTATCATTATTCCTCCTCTCATATGCCTCAAATTTATCGATTTAGTCCTCCTTTTCCCCCTCTCTTTTTCCTCTTCCCTCTCTTCTCACGTAGCCATTGACCAAATCCCTCAAAGTAATTTTTTTTAGTAGTTTTTGACTCAAAATTATTTCTCCTAAATTGGGACTGGTCACTGCTCCCCTACTCCTTAGCCTCCTCCTTGAGATATTGGCTTTGGTAGTCACACCATGTATCTTATAGCAATAGGATCAATTCCAGCTCTTTAATTTTACTTTAATCTCACCTACCACTTCTAATCATCACTAACCATGCCCTAGTATTATTACCTATCTTCTCTCTTTTTTCTCTATTTTTCTTTCTTTCTCGCCTTCTCCCCTAACACTACTACAATTGGGTACAACTCCAAATGTGATACTAAAATTTCATTTGTAGTAATCACATTGAAATAGATAATATTTAAAATTTGAATCTATTTCATTGTAAACACACTCAAAATCTTCCTTATAAATACTTCATTAGAATTTCAACAACAAGAAGTTGCCATGTGCCAGTTTGAAAACTAATTTTTGAAAAATGTTATCAGTACTTTGATATTATTTCAACTTATCTATGATGATAAATGTCTCTACGTGTTACTTTATCGATAATTAATGTCATTGATCTTTCAACAATACATCAATTTATGCCCAACTATAAATGTATCAACATGTTGGTTTGTTAGTAAATATTTTTTTAAAATGATATTAATATTTTAAGAAGCCACTAGAATACCTTTAACAACATGGTTATTCCATGTGTTGGAAGCATTTTAAGTTTTGACAAATGGTCATTAGTCATTTGTTTACTGTAACATCACCCTTACATCAATCTAACATATCATAACATATAATAATGGCACAAGAATGTTCCATATAATTAAAATAATATTAGAATAAAATTTCCTTACACATAATATAATGTGGTAAGATCGTTGGAACAAGGTAACCCTCCATAAGCCATGATGTCACCAATGTTGTTATACGAAATTCTAATCTATGAATAAACTAGATTCCCTAAGTGTGGCGTTCCTTCACTGTGAACAACAGAATAAAGACAACTATTATTTTATCTAAGACAAATAGATATTCAGAAAGGTAAAAGAGCCTACTCATGATCCTTTTTGTTATTCTTCTCCTTCTGTCATTGTTTCCATCACTCTCAATCCAACTCAAGCCGCTAGATCGATTCTTGCAATCAAAGATAGAGAAAAAAAACAACATACAAATATATAAGTATCTACTTATCTTAATCAGATTAGATATGAGAATACATACATCATTAAGAATACATTTCACAAGATATAAAAATATATATTGAGAAAAGGAACATACATCTTTATTAATAAAGTAAGAGGAGAATATTACAACCAATAGATCGATTTGTCGTCAACCTGCTCCAACTTCATTCCAACCTCATCTCAGCAGCATATCAGTACTTCCAATATCTTATCAATTGAGAATCCAAAAACATAACTTTGCACAAAATTATTCCTCTCTAGCACTTATATGAGTGCTCAATTTATAGGGAAACAGAAGGTAGTTTCTCATTGAATGGATTTCTAATAATATGTAAGACATGTTTCCAAGTTCAGAGGTGGTGGATGGACACTTGTATTCGAAGTATGACACCCATTGACTCTTCTAGAAGGCACTGACCATGTGGATATTCACAGAAAAATGATGATTCCGCTCCCAGGTGACCAACACACCCTTGAGTGTCAGGAAGTTCACTCTAGTGCACCCTTGCATGGAGGTATTGTCACTGCAACGTAGTTAGTCCCTTGCAGAGGAGAATGGGTGAGTCAAAGGGTCACATAATATATACTTAAAACCTTGGAAATCTCACAATTGAAGCCATAAAAGGAATGTCTTCACCTAGGGCATATAGCAACTGAAATATAAGGGGATGATAGACCCTATTCATTGGTCCTGGGGGATGATGCCCAATTTGACCAGGTCTTAGGGGATGACGCCCAAATTGACCTATAACAAATGTGTGGGATCAAAATTGAACAAATGTATCCAATAACATTAGTATTTTCATTTTTAAGGTAGTAAAGATGTTGTTGTGTCATCAAAATTTTGATGATGGCTATATATGTGCACCCTAGATATATTGACTATGTTCCAAGGTGTATGATCTAAAGTCCTGGTATTAATGTAAGGTACACTTGCATCATGAATGAAAATTACTATTTTAGTTAAGAAAATGGTTTGAAGGTTTATTCATAATGAAAAAGTTGTGCTCTCTTTAAGGAATTATTCCCTCACAGGGATTAGGTATCATATGGGTTAATGGATTGTCAATAAGGAAATATGATATTCGAGTCAAAAATATTTGCAAAATGTGAAGTCCTAAAATGTTGGTGTCATGTTTTGTAGTTATTTCAACATACAATTTAGTGTCTCTATGTTATATAACCATATCACAAAAGAGATAGATAAACGACTTCAAAATTAGCCTCTTCGTGGGGGAAACCTCCTTTACATCACAGAAATGAACAATTCTTGAATGATACAAATGACATGACCTCCTTTATATATATAGGAGTCTAACGGGCCACAATATAATCAGAGCTTACATAATAATGATAATGTGAGGGCACAAGAATAACAATAGTGGCTTCTATGGGGCGCAACAATAACAATATGGGGGCTACATTAACAATAACAATAAGGGGACGACACTATTATTATAGGGACCTAACATGCCCCTATCCTTCAATTTTTTTTTTATCCTCAATGCTTGAGTAATTCTGGATGCCTTTTTATAAAATTATCATCATCCCATATGGAATATTCAAAGGGTAAGTTCTTCCACTTAATGAGATACTCTAAAAATGATTGATTCCATAATTGTTAGGTTCTTGTTTCTGTGATCACTTCAGGATCCAATATGATTTTTCCTTCTTCATAAAGTTTTGGTAATATTTTTTGAATTGGGATCTTGTCACTGATAACCTTCTTTAAGCATGGAACACAGAAAACTGGGTGTACTCGAGAAGATGCAGGAAGCTCCAATTTGTATGCCATAGTACCAGTCTTTTGCAACAACTTGTAAGGACCATAGTACTTGGGTAATAATTTATTATCCTTCTTAGCTTGATTGAGGGACATTTTCTTGTAAGGTTGTAGCTGTAAAAATACCCAATCGACTATGTCAAAACTTATTTCACTATGATGATAATATGTTTGTTGTTTCTTTAGATTCTGCGCCAGAGTGAGGTTATCCTTTAAGAGTTGGAGAATTCATTGTTGATGCTTGATGTGATCTTCCACTGCTTGAACCTTAGAATTTTCTCTTAAAGATGATGCGATGTACGGTGGGTGACATCCAGAAACTTCCATAAATGCGGTCATTTTTGCTGCAGTATAGAAGGGAGTGTTATACTACCATTCAGACATGGGTGACCACTTGACTCGTTGTGTTTGTTTATCATATACAAAGCAACGAAGATATCCTCCCAATTTTTTTTTCACTATCTCAGCTTGGCCATAAGATTGAGGATTATAAGATGAGATATGAGCTAATTGAGTACCAAGACAAGAAAATAATTTTGTCGATAAATAATGGGATCTCTATCAATTACAATAATATTTGGGTTTTTATGTAGCTTTTGAATTGTTTCCATAAACACAATAGTAATTGTATTGGATTTAAAAGGATGAGATAATTCACGAAAGTATACATACTTGGTAAGTCTATCAACTACCACCATGATGACACTCTTTCCTTTAGACTTGGGTAAACCTATGATAAAATACATTGAGACCTCCTCCCAACGCTGACTTGAAATGGATGAAGTTTGTAATAAACCCGAGGTCTTAATTGTATCAACTTTATTTTGTTGGCAAACCAAACATTCTACTACAAACTTATGAATATAAGATTTAAGGCCCTCCCCAAAAAATTCCTTCTTGATCCTGTTATAAGTTTTTAAAAACCTGGAGTACCCTCCTAAGGGGGAGGTGTGCAATTTAAAAATAATATTTTGTTTGAGTTAGGAATTCTTACAAAGATATAAGTGATATTTGTACCATAATGAATCATTTTTCCAGCTAAATGTATCATATGTATTGGGGTTTTGCTACGAATTTTGAATGAGTGTACACACCTCTTCGTTATTGTTCCATTCATCCCTTGCTTCGGTTATCCAATCAAGTTGGATAATATAAATTTCACAAAGCAATGCTTCCACATCCTCATCCCTTATTGAGAGTGCATTTGCAACAACATTTTGCTTCCCTTTTTTGTAGATGATTTCAAAGTCATAACCCAACATATTTGTGACCCATTTTTGTTGCTCTTCTGAAGATATTCTTTGTTCCAAAAAGTATTTAAGACTATCATGATATGTTTTTACCTTGAAGTGTCTTCCCATTAGGTAAGTTCACCATTTCTTTAGTGCATGTACTATTCCCAACATTTCCTTCTCATAAATAGGTTTGTGTAAATACTTTTCTTTTATTGGACGACTTACAAAAGCAATGGGTCTTTCTTATTGCATTAAAATAACACCATTTCTATTTCATGAGGCATCCCATTCCACAATAAGGTTTTTGTGAAGTTTGGCATAGCTAAGACCGGTGCTTGGAACATTGCCTCTTTAAGATGTTCAAAGGCCTTGGTTGCTTTTGGAGTCCAAGAAAATGCATCTTTCTTCAGAAATTTTATTAGAGGTGCTACTATTCTCCCATAATTCGTAACAAACTTGCGATAATATCCTATTAACCCGAGAAATAATCCAAGATTATTTATTGTTGTGGGTAGTTTCCATTTCTTAATGGCTTTAATTTTGTTAGGGTATACCTTAACACCCTCATGAGATACAATATGACCCAAATATTCCACCTCTTGTACTCCAAAGAAACATTTGGAGGTTTTTGCATATAATTGTTTCTCCTCCAATAGTTTTGAGTGCCCTGTCAACATGTTGAACATGATCCTTCCAAGACATGTTGTAGATTAGTATATCATCAAAAAATACTACATAGTTTTTCTAAGGAAGGGCTTGAAAATTGAATTCATCAAACCTTGAAATGTGGAAGGTGCATTACTAAGGCAAATAGGCATGACCAAAAATTCATAATGACCCTCATGATATTTGAATATTTTTTTCAGAATGTCTTCAGTCTTCATTCTAATTTGATGATATCATGACTGAAGATCAAACTCGGTGAAGTAAATTGCTCCAAGTAATTCATCTTTAATAGTGAGCTTGTTGAGTTCCCTATAATCCAGACACATATTCCATGATCCATCCTTTTTGTGCACCAATACTACTAGAGCAAAGAAAGAACTTCGACTACGTTGAATTATACCATCCTCTAGAAATTCTACAACCATACATTCAATTTCATTCTTTTGGGCATAGGGATATCTATAAGGTCTGATATTTGGAGGAACAATTCATGGAATCAAATGAATAGAATTATCATGATCACAAATACATGCGAGGCCTTTCAGAGTCTCAAATACCTTGAAATGATTTCCCAAGTCTTTTTGGAGATCTGAAGAAATAGATGGTTTCAATGTTTGAATATCTAGTGATCATAATTGTGCAATTACACCACATTTTTTATTTCTTTAGAATAATTTTCATGCCATTAAAGCTGATTATATTTCCTGGTTTCCCTGTGATACCCCTTAATTCAACTTCCTTTCCTTCCCAAAAAATTTCAAGAAAATTTCTTGAAAATTAAAAGCTATCGTCCCCAAAGATTGTAACCGTTGGACTCCTAGTACACCATCAACACCACCCATTGGAATAGAAAACATTGGACTATTCAGTACATATGCCCCCATGTTTAGCTTGAGATTATGGCACTTTCTAGAGAAATTTATAGTTCCTCCATTTTCAACCATCACTTGGCACTTTGGTGTTAGATATAGGAAGCAATTAAATTCCTTGACTATCTTACAAAGAATAAAATTGTGGGTACTACCCGAATCAATCAACATTATTGCCTTTTTCTTATTGATATATCCTTCTATCTTGATAGTTTGAGGAGTGGAAATTCTTGCTAATGCATTACAATATATTGGTCAGTTTCATGTATTTTTTATTTGGGGTTTATTCCTGGTGCATATCCTCCTCTTTTTATGTTTCTTGTTCCTTTTCTTCCTCCTCTTCACAACCTATGTAAAATAATTTCTTCTCAAAACACTTATGACCTATATTGTATTTTCTATCACAACTGTAACAAATCCCTTTTTCTCCTTTTCTTCCAATTTTTGTGGTATCAACCTTGTAGGTTTTGGAAAACTAGGAGCAACATCACTTCCATCTTTATAGTTGTGAGTGGTAGAATTCCTTGTTGCCATAAATTTACTTTCAATCTTTCTTGCCACCCTGAATGCCTTCTCCAATGAATCAGGTTCCCAAAGGAGAACCTCATGTTGGATGTTATCCTTTAAAGTTCCTATGAATAGATCAATCCTATGCTCCTCTGGAATATAAGTTACCTTGATATTCAATTTTTGGAAGTCCTCAATGTGCTCTTCTATTGATCCCTTTTGTTTGAGATTTATCAATCAGATAAAAAAGGTGTTCCTCTTTGTATCCTCATAATGTGCTATAATTTCCTTCATAAAAATTAACCAAGTGATAAATTTTTTATGATAACAAGCCATCGAAATGTTACAAACTGATTGGGTTCTAAATATAAAGATGCAATGCATACCTTTTGTGTGTGTTTCACATCGTGGAGATCAAAATATTTCTCCATCCGTAGGATCCATGTTACTGAATCCTTGCCTTCAAACTTCCTCATATCGATATTTGGAACGAGGTGTGTATTAAACCCAACATTGGAGTCTCTAAAATCATAATTCATATTCCTTTTCTCCTCATCATGATTTTGATAGATTACCTTGTCACCACTGGGAATATTTTCTTGTAGCAACTTTGTCAAAGCTTCCTTCAAAGCTTCCATGTCTACTTTTAAACCTTTCATATCCAGTTTTAAACCATCCATGCATCCTTTTATTTTTTTCTCTAAACCGTCCATATTAACATTCATCACTCCTAATTCATTTTTGGTTGCTCTTGATTTTTTTTTCACTTGGTCTTGTAACTTTGATATATCATGTTGCATTTATTCCTCTTCTTCATGTGTCATATTATAGATTTCTGGTTTCTTACTGGGTGTGTCTATTTTTTTTCTTTTTTTCAAGGCATATTAGAATGAAATAATGATTTTTATTCTTATCTATTCCCTTTGAATAACTTCAAATTGATTCTTCAAGAAAAAGTTAGGCAAATAAAAAACTATATATACACACCTTTTTTCCTTGTTTTTTGGAACTAGATTTTGGAACCATTTGATCTATGTGATTTTAGCTCTCCAAGATCTGAAATTAGGTCTTGTGGTATCCCTATGAGTCTTATTTTTAATGCCATAAGTCAGACCAAATTTAGATTCATCAAGATAAAGTTATGCCCAATCTGCCACTATTGCCTGATTATGGACTACTTCAGTAGAGAGAACTTGTACAAAGTGCCATGTGTCATTGTTTCAACCTCAGGCCCTAAAAAATATACAAGAAATACTAAATTCCATTCAATTTCGGTCACTTTTTATGAAATTCAAATCTGATGCTCATAGAGGAAGTTATTATTCTTTCCCAAGGTCACCTATTTTTGGCTGAATTCTGGAGCAAGCAAAAACCCTAACTTCTTTATACCATATCTCAGAAAATATAGCAAACCAAGATCTGAAATTTTTACATGAAGTGCATCATGATTTTGGCTCCACGTAGCCAAAATTTCAGCTTTCGATCTTTCATAGAAAAAATTTATAGCGAAAATTCCAAGATGACCTGTTTGCAACAACGAAACCTTAGAATCCAAAGTTCTGATACCAAATTTATGTAACCAGATCACACAAGAGATAGATCAACAACTTCAAAATTAGTCTATTCGAGGAGGAAACCTCCTTTACATCACATAAATGAACAATTATTCAATGCCACAAATGACAATACCTCGTTTCTATATATAGGATTCTAAGGGGTCACAATATAATCAGAGCCTACATAACAATAATAATGTAAGGGCACAACAATAACAATAATGGCTTATATGGGGCACACCAATAACAATATGGGGGCTACCTTAAAAATAGCAATAAGGGGACTACACTATTATTTTAGGTACCTAACACTCTATATGAAACCTGCCCCATTCATGGTGCTAATAATGTCAAAAATTAAGTGGACTACACCGATGTAGAAACACCCATTGCTTCCACAACAATGTTATTTGAAGCAAAAGCTATTAAAATCAATGAAAAATCTATATATAAGCCTCATTTAAAAGCTAAAATACCATATCCGACAACAAATGCATGTTGGGTGACATGTGCAAACAACTTATGCTCATTTAATAATGCAAAACTTAGAGATGAATTTTTCTGTTTTTTTTATCTCATTTTAAATATAATATTCATTACTTAATCAATAAAATAACAATTTGCATTCCATGATTAATCACTAAAAAACATCATGTTTTACAAAAGCATTATTAGAAAATTGTAAAATAGTATATCATGACACCATTGGCAATTAGTAGGCTATTATTTTCACTAATTTTTGGCCATCACATGTGGGTTATTCAAAAATCAAAAGCAACCAATCTCTAGCTATGCCTTGTAAGGATAATATAAATTAATAATTATTGCTGTGTTTTCTTGTCACCCATCAACTATAATGATTTCCATTCATATATTATCAAGTGGAGATCAAATTTTGAAATATGGTTAGTGTGATATGACTCTCATTTATTGACCATGAAGACACAACAAATATTTAAGAATTCATAGCCCCGAGGGTTATCTCATTTGGTCGAGATATTGTCGCTAAAGCACCTTGATAATGGGAGGTCATGGGGTCAATTCTCCTCGACATTCTCAGGGTTAGGTTCTGCTATTGATCTGGCGGAATGTGATCCCTTCAGGTGGATTTTCCATATATTACCATGGATGTTGCGGCCACCAATATCAGGTGTCCATGAACCGCATTGAAAAATAACTAAATAAAAAAATAAAATAAAGAATTCATTTAAGATGTTGTGGTTTGTATTTATCAAGGACAACATTAATAATTTTTATTTTCAACAATAAAAATAATACCAAAAGAAAGGAAATTTGCTGTGATCATACTCTCATTGGATAACCTTATGTCTTAGATTCATCCAACATTTTATGAAATAAAAAACAAAGATCATGTGCCCAAGATATCATCCATTTTCTCAAAGCATTTTTAGATTTTTTACCAAGTGTTATTTTGAAGCAGAATGATTATACCCCAAACATTACTTACCTTACCTTCACTTTCCTTTTCTAGAATTACTCTTTATCCTCCTCCTTCCCTACTTAGTTGTTTGCGAAACAATGTCTATTGCGAAATGTTCCTCAACTTTGCATTACTCAATTCACATCCCACATTTATAAATTACTCAATTTGCACCTCCATTATTTTTAATGGCTTTTTATCATTTTATCATTTTCAATACTTAGAATTTTTCATGCATGTGAGATGTTGGGCATCTCCACATTTCTTTACCCCCGCATTATCTCAACACCTAAAAATATTTTCAACACAAATGCAAAGGATTCATTTCCATTTCTTCTTTTCTATTTCTCCATATTCCTTTTTACTTCTCACGCTTAAATTTTTCTCATATCCCTTATTTCTCTGCATATCTTATCTATTGATGGAGGAGAAGTTTTTATACTTCTCTTAACCAACCCCTCAAATCTCACAGGGCGAGTGAGATAATGTGACAAGTTGCCCATTGTTTTATGCCCTAAGTGTTGGTGATTACTAAAGATATAATTTATAGGTATTTGTAACACAAATATATTTATTTACAACCAATATATTAAAACAAATACGTACATAAACATATTAAAACTTCATAAAATATACAAATGAACAATGTATACAACAATATCAACAAATAGAATTAAAAATCAGACTTTAATCAACAACAAACTAATCAACATTTTGAATCCTCATGATCCCTAAAATTGTAGAGCCTTAGCTGCAATTTAATTTTATAAATATCAAGAGAATAAAATGTTGATCAACATGTAAAATTCTGCGAGAAATATGAAAAACATAAGGTGGAAAATGATTGATTTTTTCAAAAATAAGTTTGCGAGTACAACAAATCACAATGGCATGTTTTTGCGAAAAACCCTTGGCCAAACTTAATTATGGATTATCTGCAATGTAAAAGAAATCATATAAAAATGTTATTCAAATGAATGAATGATAATACAAATTTCAAATATGCTTAAGGAATCTGATATAAATTTGGACAACTTGTTTTCTCTGTAAGATTGATGCCTATACGCATTGGTTAAAGACAAATTGGACCTTGTATCAATAAATAAGTTTTAAGAAATTCAAGTTATCTATAAAAAGTACTCAAAGATTTAGTGGAGTTTCCTTCATACTATGTCTCCCCTTCAAATGAAGTCTTCTAACACCTTTGGATCAACTTTTTAAAACTCTTAAAAACATGAAATCAGAAGGAAACAATGACAACATGAAATTATTTAATGCATACCTCTTTTCACATTGTTCTCTCTCTCTCTCCTTCATAGGCACCATCAGATTTTAAAGGCATTCAAAGTAGTTTGGGAAGTTGAACTACTTAAGAGATTCATTTGGATTAATTTATAATCAAGTTTTGATTAGAATGTGGGAAGGAGCTTTCTAAAAGAATAAGTTTAAATAAATTTAACTTTTCATTATTATATTTTATATTTATGTTTTAGTAGTTGCGGCCCTCCTATTCCTCAAATATTCTATTGTTATTTAACTTATAGACAATACTTATTCATCATGTTATCACTCATTAGTTTAAACAATTCCATTGATAGGGTTCATGCTATCTCATAAGTCATTTTCATGAAAATTTTGATTTTTTTTTGCATTTGGTGATATCCATAATAAGTCTAAAACCCATCCCAAACCATGTCATATCATGTCAAATCAACCTAATCTCATCTAGTTGTCATTCCCATGCCTTCTTACCACAAAACATTCCACCTGTCAGTTTTTCATAGTTTCGTAGTGAATTACAAGGCAAATCAACAGATTTCGCTACAAAACTGCCTAATAGCTCCATAGCGAATCTATCAGTAGTTAAATGGTTTTCACTACAAAATTGGGTTTTTCCGCAGAAAGTGTCAGAGCGGTGTGAGGTGTCAACTTTTGATAAGACAAGTAAAGGGTGAGGTCATTTGAGTCCATTATGATGATTTTCAAACATGCATAACCATATTTTTTGTCATTATTGTCTTTTATGGCCACAAGTGTCATCATCAAACTCCAAGTTGTCAAATTACCTTTTAAAACCTTACCCCAAGCTGCTCCTTGTTATTCAGTGTTCAATCCTTGCATGTGAAGTATCCCACTGTCGATATTTGAGAGCTGCTTCACCACACAAAGCAGGTTGCTGTTCGAATTTGGTTTTGCAGATGTCATCAACAAGCGAGGAAACAAAGAGTATAAAGAATTATGACATCGAAGAAGAAAAAAAAATAAGGGTGGTCATTGTGTAAGGTATGAGCCCGTGGATTTGAAGCTGCTGAATGAAGATCCCACTACTATGGAGGCTTTTAGGAAGATGTGCTACCTACAGTTCTGGCAGAAATTGCAGGGTTTCCATGCACAAATTTCCAAAGACTTTGCCACCAATTTTACAATGGAAACATCTAAAGTTGGGATTTTTAATTTCACAGTGTCACCATACATCATCTCCTAAGCTACATAAATTCCTAGAAGTGGTGAATAATGGTTCAATGGCACAAAGTTTTGAATACAGGGATGTGAAGAGTTTCTCAAGCAGGATCACAGAGGAGCTGATATGACCAATGGAATCCCCAGGAGTTATATGAAAGACAATTATGCAAAGCTGCTGCTGGTGATCCAAAAATACTTCACTTGCGAGGGGAGATTCCACATGGTTTACTCTTACCATATTAGACTCCTTCTGCATTTTGTTGGTAAGTCTTGACCTACCCTTATTTTTATACAAGAGATTGGGAAAGATGTCAGATAGAGTTCAGGTCAAGTCATAAGGTAATGAGACATCAGTATTTCACCATGGTTTGATAAAATTTTTAGTGCTGGAAGAGTTGAAAAGGTTAAACAGAGATTAAACCTCTTTTCTGTTTATGAGTGGGTATGAAGTAGATGTAGTAACTCCAAAGAAAGTTTCAAAACCTAAAACTACTACATCTCCAGTTGCAATAGAAGAGCTTGAGGAAGAAAGAAGACAATCTCTTGTGAACTAATGGACATTGAAGAAGAACCTTTGCAAGAAACTGATATCCCTCAGCCAACACCTGCAAAACATAAGATTAGTAAACAAAGCAGTAAGAGAATAACAAGGATTCAGAAATTGGCCAAAGGAAATCTGGAAGAAATTCTACATGTAATAGATATTAAGGATTCCCCAATAGTGCAAGCAGAAGACATTCAAGGTGATGGAAGAAAATTGAAGAAAGGTAAGTCTGTCAAGAAATTGGATTTTGCAGGAGAGGATGCTGGTTTCATATTTCAGCCAAGGAAGCCATTGACTAGGTTTCCAAACAAGGCCATGGAGAGAAAAAGGGCAGAGAAATTCAGTGAAGATATGCAGCTAGAAAACATCATAGATTTTTCCCCAGCAACAGAAGAAGGTGTCACTATGCAGAGAAAGGGAAAGGAGAAGATGGTTGGAAAATTAGAAACATAACTCATCATAGAACAAATAAGACAAGTAAGGGAAGAAATACTTGAGTCGAAGTTGGAAACAGAGAAGCACAGGTCTGAAAAGGATGAGTTTGACCAGATGATGAAAAAATGGGATAGTCAACTCTCAAATGTTTCCGAATCTATGAGTAATTCCAAAAGACTACTGAAAAAGACCCAACCTCTAAGACTTATAGGCAACATACTAGGAGGATGAAATTGCACCTGCAAGATGAAAATAGATCATTACAAAATCAAGTGGAAGATCTTCTGGAGCAAATGGACATGATTCAAGATGATTTGGAGAAGAAAGGACTGAAAATGAAAGTGATTGAAGAACCTGAAGGTCAACCTATTGTTAATGAAGATGAAACTCCCAAAGACTGAAGAGTTGAGCTGAGATATTTTTTTTAAGGTTTATAGCTTGCAAGGGACATAAATTTTGGGTCAGAAGATCAAATTTTGAAGAAAATCACAAAATATGCAAATTCTGCCTTATTAGGTAGTTTCGTAGCAAGATCTAGGCTTAAAGGCCGAAAAATGCTATGAAATTTCTAAAGATTTCTTTTAGCCTTTAAAAATAGTTTTTTGAAGAATTAAGGAGGGAGTTTGACTGAATTTAGATATTTTGACCTAATAAATGTTTTTGACCAACAAAGGTGGCAGAAGGATGGGTGAAAAGATAGAATCCAGTTCGCTACAAAACTACCTAAAATGATCTATTTTGCAGCGAGGGGTTTTTGAAGTATTTTTGAAGGTTCAAAGGGCATATGGAAGATCAGACTACCATGTGGATGCATCCAAACAAACGAGGAGACATCTCAGCAAATGTTCATCACTTGACATGTGTATCTTTTATACAAAACAACATGAAGACAAAATTGTAGTTGTTATTGATTCTTTCCTAGAAAATAGGACAACTGCTACTAAATCCTTGGAAAGTGTATTTATGTCTTATGTCATGGAGAATGTCATTCAAGCACCTGATCCTTATCTATGTAATTATCCCACTATTAGAGAAGTGGAGGAAATAAAAGTAGAGTCCCATTAGGAGAGAAACTCTTACAGTGAATAGGTGTCTTTTTATGTTCCAGAAATAGAGTTGTTAATTATGCTTAGCTGTTAGAGTTAAGGTTCGATGACCCAACATCCTATGCAATGTAAAAAGAGTCTATTTATAGACAGAAGATCAAATATCAAAGGGTTGGAAAATATTATACTAAATTGTTACTTTGTAAAATTTTTCAGTTTGAGTAATATACAATGATATTTTGCTTCTTTACCTGAGATTTGAATGAGGTGTTCAATGTGTTGTATGCTCTATATCTTTCATTTTTAAATATCTGCAACCAATTTTATGTCTAATTACTCATAACTCATGGTAGCATGCTTTGATTTCCTTTATAGGTTCAACTGCTGTTTTCTTCCTGTGTTGTGTGTGTGTACCATCTTTTCATTGAAACCTCCATTTGCCTCAGTTTCCATAAGAAGAATTATTTTCATTGAGTTTACTGATGTTGACCCCATAGCCCAATGGTAGAAATTCCTTTAATTTTCAACCTGCAATCAATCACAATCAAGTTACAATCATAGAGTTATCCATCTAATAGAATTTCCATTGAAAATCATAAGTTACCTTGAGAGTGCCTTCTCAAACTAAAGAGGCTAATCTTCAGTCAAAAGTGGTTTGAAAGAGTTACATTAAGTTGATTGATGAGCAACCTATCAGAATCAATTTGGTGATAACACATCAAAATAATTATTCTAAAATAATCATAGTCCATGTGTGAATATTTCCAAAACCATATCGAATTATGTCCACTTAAACTAATAGATATCCATGAAATAGAAACTAAAACATGTTTACAACATGCATATAATTGTAACCATAAAGTGGAAAATAGCAATCACTGCCAACTTATGCCCCCCATCATGTAAATCCCCTTGTATCTTCTAGTATCATGTATAATTCATCTATGAAATATTAGCACAAAGAATGCACCCATATTTTCAAAATATATGTACCACCTATCATTAAAAATGCTATAATGTAGTGTTGTCCAAACACATATATATTTGTCCATAAAACTATGCATGTGACACCATCATATCATATGAATAAACTGAGACAAAGTGTTGAAATAAGCATGTTGTAACTAAAATATATACTGAAATGTAATGTTGCTGTAGAAAAAACTAAAAACTGAAGTCTATTCACAAATATATCACATCTAAAAATAACATGTGACTGAATCTAAAAACCATGCTTACTCCAAGGGGAAACCTTTCCCTTTACCATACTCTCAGCTTGTTTCTCCTACTCGTCACAGTGGGCATGAGAGGTGACATAGTGTGAGGAGCCATATGCTAAGTAATATTTAGTGACTTGGGCTTGCTATTTTCTGTGACTAATTGTTGGCTGAGGAGATTGGATGGAAGGCTGAGATGACTTGGTTGTTGGTTGAGTGGTAGTGGTGGCTCATGAATGACAATTTGTAGATTTTGTGATGCTTAAATAAAAGGAAATGGTGGTGGAGGGGGGAAAAAGTTTTAGGCCACTCGTGAACATGTTGTAAAGTCTGGGGTTGCATGATGTTTTTCCAACCATCATTGGCAGGGATGATCATTTGTGCTGATACATGTGGGGGTACAGAAATGCTAATGCAAGGTTGATTATGAATGGAAGGATTAGGGGGATGTAAGATAGGTTAGCCAATTAGGTTAAGAAATCTAGTTTGTAAGAATTGTCTCAACTCTTTAGACTCCCCATCAAAATGGACAGAAATTCTTGGCCTCCTACTTCTCCTTATCCTAAGGCCCCTTCCTCCATTTGGCCTGCCTCTACTGTGGTTGTGCTAGCTGAAGAAACTGATGTTGTGTAAATACATTTGATTTATTAACTTGGAAATTAAGAAATAAATAATCCACACCAACTTCTACTAGCGCATAAGTGAAAAGAGAATGCACAAGAAAATATTATTTGGAAGGGAGGGGATGAATTCATGCATGCATGCGACTTATGTAAATATAATATGGTTAAAAAAATTGAAGGCAAAATTATTATATGATACTGGGCACTGTGTAATAATTATTGTAAATGTATGTCATCTATGATATGATAGTAATCAATGAAAGGGAATTGCAATTGGTTTGATTACCACATACTTGAATTCGAAAATGAGGTGTCAACCATAATAACATGACCATGATCTAGCCTCATGAAACCCCGTTATATGGAATACACGAGTTTATGTGATATTGAAATGAAGTATACAAACCCATCACATTGTTTAGTGGCCTTCAAACCATATATACACAACAAAAATAACAAGGGAAATACATTGTGCACCCCTCATGTCAGAAGTGACCGATAACATCATTTTTTGCGGACAAGGATCAAGCAAAAAAATGACTTTCACAAACAACATGAAGATATGCCTATTTCATATATTTCATTGATTGTAAAGACAAACAAGGATGGAATAATAAAGACAAAAATGACGCATCTCAAATCTCAATAGCCATACATTAGATATACATAATATGATATTGAGGTTTAGTTATTTAGTGATATGTGAAACATGATTCAAACATATGCTTAACAATCAACATAAACTGGAGTTGTTGGCTAATGCACAGGTAGAAACACCATGAGAGTTGTTTATTGTGGAGCTATGAACATCAGCCGAGGATGGAGGCCTTTCGAAAGAGGATTGCAAAGAATAATTCAAGTGCAACAACAACGATATAAAAAGAGAATAAACCACTGTATAATGAAAATATACAAGTGGTCATATATTTTAATGAATGAGAATTCATGAAAACTTTGTATATTTCAACCTTGTTCAGGCTTGAGACTAAAAGGTCTCAAGGGCTTGAGCGATACAAATTTATTTGGGCATGTGAACACTCAAATAGGAAAACAAAGCTGATGCCAAGTTGATTTTCATAAGGAACTATCCACATAATACAAATGTACCCTCGTTAACATAAACTTGCTGTCATTATATTAAAAAAATTTAATCATGTCTTGGTATGCAGAAGCTAGTATATTAGACCTTTTTCAAAGTCTAGTATTAATCTTCGCTTTTCTTTTATTTTTCTTAAATGATGAAAATAAAACCTTGACCTCAGCCAAAAAAATATCACCATAATAATGAACTGAGGAGCTAAGTGAAAAGAATGTCAGTGCTATAGTCCAAAAGTAAACTCAATAAATCACAAAACATAACTAGGTATGAAGAAAACTAAAATCGCATTGCGGAAATATCCAAAGGCCGTTATTAGGTTGAGATGGAAACAAAATGAATGAAATAGGGTGATGAGATGATTTTAGAGGCATATGTCTTTTAAAGGAAGTATGGACGTTGAATTCATTTGCAAATAAAGCACAAGGATTTTCAGGGAAGTAAGGGATCATAACATACATGTTCAAAGAAACGAGACAATCAACCTCAAGCTTACAAGAAAAACAAGGGAAAAGAGTTCCTATTTTGTTGATTTCTTGGTGCTCCTCGACTTTCAGTTTCCTTCGAATTTTCACACAATAATCAGAAATCAACTACCACAGGAAATATATAGAATGACATTGAATGAAATGGATTACAGTTTGATAGAGGTAGTGGTGATGAAATAAACATATAATACACATTAAATGTGAGATAGGACAAATAGTTCCTATATCGCTTATACTGCCTGTAAAATTTTACTTTAACGCTTATACTGCCTGGAAAATAGTTCCTATGTCGTTGATTTCTTGGTGCTCCTCAACTTTCAGTTTCCTTCGAATTTTCACACAATAATCAGAAATCAACTACCACAGGAAATATATAGAATGCCGTTGAATGAAATGGATTACAGTTTGATCGAGGTAGTGGTGATGAAATAAACATATAATACACATTAAATGTGAGATAGGACAAAAGGGTGATGCGATCTATTCCATTAATAACATGAATGTTGAAATGATTCAAGTAGATGCTAGGTATATTTCCAACTGTATAAATATCTAGCCAGGTGGGCTTTACCCACACATATTCTCGTGATTGTTGTTCTGAAACCAAAATCAATCATGCTATATCAAATCGTCACTAAACAATGCCATCAAAAAATATTTTGTTACAAGGTTTAGTTACCAAACATTTAATTACTTTATTTAACATGACCGTTGAATATGCCAAGCTCAAACCTAATATTTGGAGTGGGTAGGTATACTTTGATATCCGAAACACAAATAAATTGACATGCACAGTATTACATTACCACTAGAAATTATTTCACCATGACATTCCACGTATATCAGGCACTGTCGAAATAAAAACCAAAAGGTTATCCCTCATAACTTTTGCATAATGTTAAACTTCACCCAAACATAGCATTTCCATATGGTCCCTTTGACATGTACTAATTTGAAAAAGCAAGATATGTATAGTTGTCATTTTGACATGAATGGGGATTGCAACGCTTTTGACGAAGGCCCCAAGGATAAATTTGATAATGGTCAACTTGATAGGTAGTTACTCAATAGACAAACCATAATATGTATAGTTTGTCTTGATTGTATGTTCAAACAAAATGTTCCAAAAGTTAAATTTTCCTTCTTTTAAAACTTGATAACTCTTTTATTTTAGGGTTGAAAAGGAATTGTTATGAAATGGATTTTCAAGGCATCCTCACTCTCATAATTTTATGCATGAAGAGAACCACGTCAAATGACATCATTTTATTACCTTGATTTTTTTTTGTCACACTTTCCCTTTAGGTGTATACAATGATAAATAGGTAGTTATAGAAAATATGTAATTGAACTCGTCAGTGAATTAGGTAGAGCCCCACCTACTATTTTCGTTTTTGTTTTCTTGTTTTTGTTCATAATTTAATTTTGATTGTTAGGGAGAGAAATTTAATTAGGGGGACATCACAATGATTTGTGAAATTTTTAAATGGCACATGTCAACATTTTTGACTCCATAGGGTGGCTTGTAGAGAGAAAATCAAAACTCATAATTTCTAGTGATAAGAAAAATAGCTTTAACTATCAGTGAACAAGATGCAAGTTGTCAATCGGGGATAAGAAGCATGGGATGCAAGAGGTGAGACGAAGAAGAAAAAACCTAAGGATATTTGGTGTAGGAAATGATAAGGTTCGACAAAGCATCTTTGAAACTCATCTCTGCATGTAAATAAAGAGGTTTATTGCTTCCTGCATTAAGGATCTTGTTGAGCACATGTTAAGAATATTAGCACAAAAATATTTTCAGAGAAATATTACTTGAAACAAATTATATCGTAGAGGGGGTTTTTTCTTTCTTGTTAGATATATTTCAAGTTGCACTCAAGGCATGTATATCGACTCTACCATATTGTAGTGAATTGGAGAATAATGTTTAGAAAACAAATTAAAGGCAAAAATACAAGTAAAGAAATAAAACTATCCTACAAACGATTAAAACAACAAAAATATAAAGCAAGTGGAAAAAGGCAATAGAATAACCATAAAAAATGGAATTAAGGACTGTAACAAAAAAGCGATAAAAGAAAAGACTACAAGTAAAAAAAATCAAAATAGAAACATATTTACAAAAATGATGGATCATTCTTGACAATTTATCATTGGTCCACTTATACGTATGGCTTGAGTTGAGATCCATTTGTAGTATAGGATAATATATGACCATTTTCATCTTTTAACAAATAAGAATTAGGTCCAACAACAATTGCATTAACTAAAGGGCACAATCCTCAATTTATTGAATTTATGGTGCTTCCCTTTTTCTGCATGTGTAGTATCCCAAAGGAGTACCTTTTGATTAATAGAAAAATTAAAGTTTTTAGATTTTTTTATCAAAGCACTTCTTAATTGTTTTCATTCTTCGCTTGAGGTTATCAAAAGAATTATTTTGTTCTCCCTCGAGTGCTAACAATTCTAAGAACCTTTGTGGGATGTTAGTTGAATTAAGTTCTTCAACTTGCATGGTAAGGCGTAAAGAAGAAATTATAGTTCAACAGGCATAATTGCCTCTTGGCCATAAAATAGCTTAAAAGGAGAAGCACCAATGTTGGATTTGAAAATTGTATGATCAACCCAAAGGTAATGTTTTAAAAGTTTATGCCACCCGCGTGGTTTATCATTTATGATTTGATCCAGTTCATATTTTTTTTTGTAGATTCTGCCTACCCATTACCCGGTAATAGGAAGAAGAAGTAGAATTCTTGATTCTATATTTGTCACATAATTCAATGAATTTTTGCAGAAATAAAAGCTAGAGACTTGTTTGTAATCAAATATAAGGGCAAAACAAAATGAGAAAATATATTATTTTCTAAAAATTCAATGACCTATTCATCTTGGGCATTCTTTAGTGGAAAAATCTATACCCACTTCATAAAGTATTAAGTGGCAGTAAGGATAAATTTATTTCCTACAAATGAAGGCAGATTAATTGGACTAATGAATTCAAGTTCCGACTTAGAGAATGGAAAGTCGAGAATGACAGGCCGTAAAGGCAAAGTGAAAACTTTCCTTACCATCTGCCTGTTGGCATTCCTTATAGGTTTACCCATACCTGTAAGAATAAAAAAAAATTGTTGGCCAGTAGAATCGAGACCTTAAGATTTTATGCGCAGTGGACTTGGCAGCAAAATTTCCACCAATATGCATTCCACCATAAGTAGAATCATGAGATATTGCTAAAATTTTGGAAGAAAATTCATCGTCAACATAGCATAGTAATAATCCATCAAACGATCTTTGAAAAAAAATTGTATTAAGGATAAAATGTTTTGAAGATTCTAAATTTAACCTCCTACATTGGATTACATCAAAATACTCAAGACACCTTTGATTTTGCAAAATATTAAATCAGGTCCTTGTACGAAGGATGATCAACAACATCAATTTGTTGTTCATTAATTAAAAATAAAGCAGATAAGGATTCAACATCATTATTAGGTTCACTTGGTTTAGGATACTAAGCCAAGTGAAGAGTTAATTCATGTCCCTTTATCATATTTGTGTTAATGATTGAAAAATCATGCTCATGAATCTAGGCAAGCCAGTGAGATAATTTTCCAAAAAGTAATGTCTGTGAGAGTAGAAATTTGACAATAGGTAATGAGACTATTACCTTTGTGTGCTTTCCTAGTATGTAGTGCCTGAATTTCTCAATTTCTCCAACAAGAGAAAAAACATGTTTTTCAATCAAATAATACTTAAATTCATCATCTAAAAGACTTTGGCTCATGAAAGCAATTGGATGTTTAATTATGTGATCATCGTTTTGCATGAGGATGCCATAAATTTATTCCTTAGTAACATTAGTGAAAATTATAATTTCTTTAGCTAAGTTTAGCTTTGAAAGAAATGGTGTAGAAGAGATAACTTCCTTTATAGCAAGGAAATCTCGCTATGTGGTCTCATCCCATTTAAAATTTCAATCTTGCTTCAACAAATTATGAACTTGCTTAACAATTTTAGCAAAATCATTAATAAAGATATGAAGAAAATTTGCTTTCCCCACAAAATATTGAATTTACTTTTTTGAAATAGGAGGTGGGAGATTTTTAATTACTTCGATTCTATTCAGGTAAATGCTAATACCTGCTTTAGATATAATATTTCCTAAAAATTTACCAACAACAACTTTGAATATAAATTTCTATGGATTGGGTGAGATACCAAATCTTCTACACCTAATAAACTTACCTCATATGTTCAAATTGATCACTGTGGTACTTTGAATTAACTATCATATCATCGAGGTATATTTGAATGATATACTCGATGAGGTCATTGAAGGCTAACTACATAGCCCCATGAAAAGTGGCACCTACATTGATTAAAGAAAATGGCATTCATTCATAGGCGAAGGTGCCCTAGCTTGTGGTAAATGTGGTTTTATACTTGTCCACTTTCTTCATGATAATTTGGTTGTAGCTACAAAATCCATCCAAAAGGGACATCATTTGAGATCTTGCGACTTGTTGTATAATCTGGTCCATATTAGGTAAAGGAAAATTGTCCTTTGCGCTTGCTTTATTCAATGAACGATAATCTACACACAAGCATATGTCCCCAATTTTCTTCCTTACTGGGACTAGGTTAGTCACCCACTCAAATTATTTGTCTGGAAAAATAATTTGAGCCTGGCACTATTTATCTAGTTAAATAATTTGAGCATGAAACAGTTTATCCAGTTCTTTTTTTATAGTAGCTTCAATAGACGGGTTGACCGATCACTGTATTTTCCTAACCTACTTGGCATCTTCTTTAATATTAACGATGCCAAGGTAAAAATCATGAAGGTCCTTATAAGACTAGGCAAAGACATCTAATCTTTTTTTTAAATGTCCAATTAGCCTTTCTTTTTCTTCTTCAGTACATTGGGCCCCAACTTGTAGTATCTTGGGATCTTTAGGGCTCCCAATGTTCACTGAAACAAGTTCTTCGATTTTATGTTTGGAATCCTCTCTATGTCTTCCCTTTGAATTAGGGACATAATTTGGTGAAAATTAATTTTCAAGGGAGGAGAGTCTAGTATGACATTTTTTTTCCCTTTAGTGATATTATCTTATACTCCTTGAAAGGTTGATTCTAAATGAAAGCAGTAATACTTTCTTCATCAGAAAAAACCTACCATTTCTCCTCACTGTTAAGGATATGAGGCCTATGAAGAGATTTTAGGATACAATCAAGCCTCTTTGGTAATATTTTACGGGATGGACTAGCAGCGTATACAACTAACTGATCTATAAAAGAGTTAAGCTCTCTTCGAACATGAGAAATGCTAAAATCCATAAGTTTAGAGATATTTTTCAAAACAATTTAAGTGTATCTTTTGATCAAGTTATTAATAGGATAATATATTTTCTTGATTAAGTTGATAACAAGTTCAAAGTCTCCAAATATAGTTAGATATTTACATCCCGAGGGTAAGGCTTGTTCTATCCCTAAGAGGATTGCCTCAAATTTTGCAATGTTGTTAGTGCATTTAAACTTAAGCCTAAATGAATACTGATGCATTTTACCATGAGGGAATATAAACCAATATTGGTAGCATTACGCTCATTGGAGGAGGCCCCATGAAAATGAAAATTCCAAATTTGGTCTTCTTGATGGGTTTCAATGGGGGGAGTCAGGTCATCTTTTGTAAAAGAGAGTATACACCAATATCGTCTTCCACATAATTGTGATGCGATTGAGGAAAACCTTAAATATATGATTCCATATGACCTTCTCTATAAATAATGAATTTTTTACCATTTTTGGGTAAGGTTATATCTTTACTATTGAATGAGATATATCCTTCAATTCATACTTTCCAATATATGGCTAATATGATTGAATAATTAGACACTGGCATGGACATAACCTCTATGTTTCAAGTACTCCTAATCTCAAGGTGAGCACATAAAAAAAGCATAATATCCTTGATTTGGCCTATCATCTCTTATAACGAGTTGTTGAATGCAAGGACCTTTCTTGGAGTACCTTCTGAACATTGTAGACACAATTATTACATTATCACTTTGGGCATTATATTGGGCCCTAAGCCTCCATCAACCAAGGAATAGTGTGTTATTTTATCATCTAACTTCATGGAGATGTAGAAAGGGTCGGTTTTGAGAGAATCTAAAGGATGATGTATAGCAAGGACTTTCTCTTAGTAGGCTTGCTCTTCTGATTGAATATATAAGGAATTAACTGGTGTAGGTATTTGACCCTTAAAAAAACTTTTGAGAAAAGATGCATCAACTTAAATGCTGACCATTTTCTTAAGAATGTCGAATTTAGGTAACATGGAAGAGGAAGAGGAAGTAGAAGAATGTATATTTTGAGAGGAGGAAGTAGTATTTATAGATGAAAATTATATTGAGGGATTTGAGGCTCTTTGAATTTCAAGATACTTGAAATATTGATTTTTTTGCATTGCGAGCACTAAAGGCATTCCTCGTTTCAATTGCTAACACTTTTTCATTATCAACCCAGTTGAGACTTGTGACAATTGGATCAGGCTTCATGCCAAAAATCCTTTCTCTCACACTTATCTTTATTTGGAAAGTTTTTTTTCCATGGTACTCTTCACAAAAATTGGACCATGGGTGAGAAATGAGACAATTAGGTTGACAGGTCTGTTGGGCATCACGTACATGTGATGAGGAAGAGGGTTTAGGTTGATATTGCATATTAAGATTTATTTTGTAAGGTATACATCTATTGGTCATGTCTTGCAAGAGTAAAGGATAGATTCCATATCATATTGATATGCTTGACTTTCCAAAGGAAAACCTATTCTATGGATCTATTCTTCATATTCTGAGAAGATTTGGAGCGCAAATTCATGACTAGTGGCATTCTTCTCTTCTAATCACTAACAATAAGGAGGGGGGAAAACACTATAATATTGCATCATTACTGCTTGATTTTGGGGACGTATAATTTCATGATTTAGTTATATAATTTAACGAAATGAAGATTAAGACTTTGGGAGGTGGTTCGAAAAAATCAGGAACAAACTTTCCTTGGAGAGAATTCAAAAATAATAGCATGAAAATTTCATTGTAATTTTCCCCAATGTTTTGGCAAGTATTATAAAATGTGATTAAATGTTCACTTGTGGTAATAGTTCCGTCAATAGAGAATTTGGATAAATGATATTTAAATTCAGGAAGAGGCACATTAACAGGCACCAAATTTAAAGGAGATTGAACATGCCAAGGGGTGGCGTTAAGATCCTCAAATTGAAGTATACCATATTTGTGAATGACCTTTGTAGGATTAGTAGGTGATTGATGATGATTAAAAGATGAATAGATTGACAAAATACAAATTTTAGGGGTAAAAATTGAGCTAGAGCTTGTTGAGGAAGACTTAAAGGACCCCTAGGTTCTAGATGATGATCATGACTGAGTTCCAGACATGATTCACTTAGTGAGATATGTGGTTAGGAAAGATCTAATTAAGCTTTGAAATAATAATCTTCGAGCTTCAAATGTTAAGATAACCCTATGTCTTTGAACTTCACTGATATAGGCATATTCATGGCTTTCACCTTTAATGCACCTAGAAGATCGAGGTTCAATACTCATACACTAATCATTGATGAGGAGTGTGCACACATTGGTGTTCACATTCAAGACCTTGGTTATTTAGGATTTCTTTCTCCTTAGAAATTCAATATCTCGAGTGATTACATCCTATTCTTGACTCAATTTATCAAGAGTAGGAGCGTTAGTTAAGAGGTAATCAAGTAAAGAATTCACAATATTCCTTTGATTGTTTAATTGAGGAATGAGATTGGGATGTTGAATCAACTAAATGGTCATTAATTAATAGATATTCAAGGAGCTGTGGAGAATCAAAGGATGCTTATGGACCATTACTCTATGATCAACATGTTCACACTCACAATCATGGAGTTGTATTTCAAAGGCCTCTCTTTGTTCTTGCAATTCAATACACTGAGAAATCACAACCCATTTTTGTGCACACTTCTTGTTAGAGATGGCATTTCGAAGGATAAAATTAAGTAAGGAATGGGAAATATTTCTTTGATCATGAAGTCAATGTTCGAGATTGTATTAATCAACAGATTGGATGGTCATAGATTTAACACAGATTCAAAGCACCAAGGAAACTAATCACTCCCTAATATGGCCGCCATAACAATTTTGATGGAAGAGAAGTTTATATACTTCTCTCAACCAACCCCTCTAATCTCACCCGGTGACTGAGATAGTGGGACAATTTGCCCGTTGTTTTACGCCCTAAGGATTGGTGACTATTAAAAATATAATTTATAGGTATTTGTAAAGAAAAGATATTTATTTATAGCCAATATAAGACAACAATTAAAATTAAAATAGACACACACAAAAATATATTAAAACCTTGTAAAATTGTACAACTGAACATGGTATACAATAATATCAGCAAATATAATTACATGGATAAGAGTCTTGATAACCATACATTGGATAAGAATTATATGGTATAAAGGTTTAGCTATTTAGTGATGTGTGAAACATGATTCAAATATATGGTTAACAATCAACATAAACTAGAGTTACTAGCTAGGGCATAGGCAAAAAAAACATGAGGGTTGTTTGTTGTGGAGATATGAACATTAGTCGAGGATTTAGGCCTTTCAAAAGAGGATTACAAAGAAGCTTTAGAGTGCAAAAATGATGATATCCAAATAGAATAAAACACTATATAATGAAAACAAAAAAGTGATAATATATTTTAATAAATAAGAATTCATGAAAACTTTGTATCTTTCAACCTCATTTGGGCCCGAGACTGAAAGGTCTTAAGAGCCCAAGAAAAACAAAGATATTTGGGAATGTGAACACTAAAATAGGAGGACAAATCTGATGCCAATTTGATTTTTATAAGGAATCGTTCACATAATGAAACTATAACCTTGTTAACATAAACTTACAATCATTATATTAGAAAACTTCAATCATATCTCAATATGCAAAGACATGTACGTTAGACCTTTTGCAGAGGCTAGTTTTAAGATTCTCTCTCTAAATGAGGAAAATAAAAAATTCTATGACCTTAACCAAAAACATGATATCACCATACTAATGAATTGAGGAGCTAAGTGAAAAGAAGGTCAATTCCGCAAGCCAAAAGTATACTCAATACATCATAAAACATGATCAGATATGAAGATAACTAAACACACCTTGTATAAATATCTAAAGTACATTATCAGGGTCGTGATATGGAAAAAAAACATGTATGAAACAAGGTGACAAGATGGTTTCAGAGGAAGATGTCTTTTAAAGGAAGTATGCATTTTGAATTCATTTGCAGACAAAGCATGGGGAGTTTTAGGGAAATAGGGATCACAACACACATGTTCGAATCAACGAGACAACCTACCTCAATATTATAAGAAAAAAAAGGAAAAACATACCTTTACTTCAATGCTTATACTGCCTGGTGAACAATTTCTATGCCATTGATTTCCTCAAAGTTCAGTTTCCTTCAAAGTTTCACACAATAATTAGAACTCAACTACCAGGGGAAAGATCTAGAATAGAGGTGAATGAAAGGAATTGCAGTTTGTTCAAGGTAGTGGCGGTGATCTCATTCTCAACATATAATATGCATTAACTATGAGATAGGACAAAAGGGTGACACGATCTATTCCATTCTCAACATATATATGCTAGGTATAATTATGACTATAGAAAGATTTATTGAGGTGGGAGTTAACCTTGTTAATGTTTGATGCTAACTCACACATCTCACGTGATTGTTACACTATTACCAAAGTCAATCATGATATATCAACTCGTTGTGAAACAATGCCGTCAAAAAATATTTTGGTACAAGGTTTGGTGACCAAACATTTAATTACTTGGTTTAACATGATAATTGATAGATTGTATGAAAATTCCAAGTTCAAACCTAAGATATAAAGTGGTTAGGTATACTTTTATAATCAAAACATAAATAAATTGACATGCTCAGTATTACATTACCACTAAAAATTATTTCACCATGACATTCCACATATATCTATTGCCATCGAAATAAAAAATAAGAGGATATCCCTCGTAACTTTTGCACAATGTTAAAATACCCAAACATAACATTTCCATATGGTCATTTTGACATGTTCTAATTCAAAAAATCATGAAATGTATAGTTGTAACTTTTACATGAATGTGAATTACAATGCTCCCAATTGTAATATCCCCTGAATTGGAGTTTATATTGTAAATTTGTATATGATTAGTGTGGTTATTGTGGTTATTGTCTGATTTTAAAGACACATTTGAAAACTGGTATATCAATGTTCTATCACTGATAATTATTTAATATATATCTATGTTATTAGGTTGTCAATAAAGATAAATGAATTTGGAAATTAATGTTAAAGCTACAATTGGTTGAAAGATATAAGGCTGCAAGTTATGATGGAAAATGATTAACCCTATTGATTAAGACTTAGGCATCTAATCTAAATGATTACATTATTGATGATGATGGAAAACATTGATCGATAAATTCCCTTAAAGGAAGGATGTTGTCTTTGAGAGTGGGGAATGGGGCTCATTAATGAGCTAGTAACTACTTGCCACATGGTGGATGAGATGGAGCTAGTTACTAACTACTGATTGTTTTGTTAGAGGGTTCTTCTTTGTCTTTTTTCTGGTTAGGAATTCACACAGTGCAGAGTTGAGTGAAAGGAAAAATGAAGAAGAAAAGAAAAATAAAAAAAATAAAGGACTTGCAAACTTCAAATCTCAGGGGGACTCATTTTTGAAAGAAGTTATGGTGTGATGGCGCTTGGTAACTCCGATCTTAATTTCTAGTTCATTATTTTCAAGTCGGTATTTTGAATATCTTAACCTATGAGCATTTTACGAATTGAATTTGTAAGATGTTTATATCTAAACTTTGTTCAATGAAAAATAAAGTTTGAGTAAATAGGTTGGAAAAAAGGAAAAAAAGATATTAAGCTCGTTTCTTAGATTAAGTGCATTGAGTTTAGATATTTTAAATGTTCAACATAGTGAAATTATAAAGTAGTTGTTAGAACAACAACTGAATTTTTGTGTAACTTCTTAAGATACTTATTATTTGTTATTTATACAATGAATGAATACTTTCTAGAACTCAATGTGTAAATATGTTAAAAAAGAGTTCAAAGAGATGTTGATATTCAACAATGACTAGCTTATATGACAATTCTTTCTTTTATATGTATGATGGTTATATAATCATATAACCTTAGCAAACATGAATAGAGAAAAATTTAATTAATAGTAGGGTATTTAGGTAACAAATTAGTGTGAATGACACTTTGAATACTAAAGTATTAAACTCAAAAAAAATATTTGTGAGATAATTTAATGAAAAATTGGTTATGTTTATGGGGAAATTTATTGTACAAGTAATATATAGGAGGTTGAAAGGACCTGGAAAATTAGTAGTAAAAAAGGAACAAGGGTAATTAACCCTTAAGAGTATAACCCATAGGGTAAAAAATCCTTACAATAGGTATATAAACCATCCTACTATTAATGTTCTCGAAAATATAGATGGAATTTATATACATTAAGCATTTCACAATCATGGGTAGAAGAGTTTATAAACATCAAATATAAGGACAAAAGTATAGGAATTGTTGGGGAAAACTGTTAGGTCCCTATATTACTAGTATAGTATGTTATTGTTGTTAGTGTAACCCCCTTATTGTTGTTATTGTACCCTTGTAACCCCCATATTGTTATTATTATGCCCTTAAATTATTATTGTTAGGTGCATTCAAAGTTGTTATATTTATGGACTCTTTCTATATAGAAGAGATTTTGTATTGAAGTTTGAATATACAGAATTTTCCTGTTCTTATAAATATGGGTTTTCCCCCTCGAAGTGGCTTATTTCTAAGGCATTGATATCTCTTTTCTTCTCTTTTTGGAGCTGGTTTCACAACATTTGGTATCAGAGCTTTGAGATTCTAGCGTTTTTCTGCTCCAAACATGTCATCGTGGCATTTTTGCTATAAAATTTTTTCTACGAAGGTTAAAAATCTGAAATTTTTATTGATGTGAAGAAAAAATCCTGAGGAAAAGCTTCGCAAAATTTCAGAGCTTGGTTCGCAATATTTTTGGAGATATGATTTGTGCAAGTTAGGTCATTTTGCAGGCTCCTGAATTTAACCTAAACAGGTCATCGTGGTATTTTCGTAATAAATTTTTTTCTACGAAGTTTCAAAAGTGGAAAGTTTTAGAGTGCAAAGCCGAAATCCTAAGGAACATCATCACAAAATTTTAGATATTGGTTCACAACATTTTCGGAGATATGATCTGTGGAAGTTAGGGCTTTTTGAGGCTTCTGAATTTCATCTCAAAGAGGTGATCGTGGGAAAATCTTCATAGCTCTCTCTTTGAGCATCGGATTGGAATTACGTAAAAAGTGGCTGCAAGTGCACAGACTGTAGTTTTTTTTCTATCAATTTCTGAGCCAAAGGAGGAAACAGTGACACGTGGAAAGTCGTACAAGTTTGTTCTACTGAACCAGTCCAAAATTGGGTCATTGTGGGAGATTGGACATAACTTGGCCTTGAAGAATCAAAATCAGATCATACTTGTGGAATTTGAAAGAAGCTTCAAAGGGCTACTACAGAGCTGAATTTTAGATATTGAGGATCCGAAATTATAGAGATAATTAAATTTCAATATTGAGCTCCTCAAAAGCAAGTAAAAGGTGTGCATTTTTTTTTTTTCCGAATTGCATAAGTCTTGTTTGAAGAATCAAGTTGAATTGATTCCAAGGGCATATTGTAGAATAGATATCAGTATTGGATTCTAAAATGGCCCCTAAAAATAATTCAACACCCATTAAGCCTTTAGAAATCTCTACTATGACTCATGACGACGAAGAATGGCAACATGACATATCAAAATTACAAGGGCAAGTGCAAAAAATTTCGCTCTCGCAAAGAGCAAAAAAAATGACATGGAAGTTTTGAAGAAAGGCATGGAAACTAAGATGGATGGTTTGAAGACAGGCGTGGAATCTAAGATGGATGGTTTGAAGAATGACATGGAATCTAAGATAGATGGCATGGAATCTAAGATGGATGACATGGAAGCTAAGATCGATGAGAAAATGGAAAACATGAAGAATGATCTAAAAGCAGACATGGAAGGTTTGACAAAGTTGATAAAAGAAATGTTTCCTAATGGTGAAAAGATAGTAGAGGAAACTCATGATGAGAACAAAATAAATGTTAATCGTGACTTCATAAGCTCTAATGTTGGCGGGAAGAACCACCATATTCCAAAAATGGATATGAGGAAGTTTGATGGAAAGGATCCTGTAACATGGATACTACAGTTGGAGCAATATTTTGATCTCCATAACGTGCAAAACACACAAAAGGTACGCATTGCAACTTTACATTTAGAACAAAATACATTTGTATGGTATCGATGGCTTTGCTCCCATAAAAAAATTGTCACTTGGTCAGTTTTTACGGAGGAAATGATAGCACATTATGAGGATACAAAGAGCAACACCTTCTTTAGCCAATTGATAAATCTCAAACAAAAGGGTTTAATGGGGGAGCACATTGAGGACTTCAAAAATTGAATATAAGGGTAACTGATATTCCAGAGGAACACATGATTGATCTCTTCATAGGTACTTTAAAGGATAACATCCAACATGAAGTTCGCGTTTTGGAACCTGATTCATTGGAGAAGGCATTTAGGTTGGCAATAAAAATTGAATGTAAAATTATGGCGACAAGGAAGCCTACCACTCACTTCTATAAAGAGGGAAGTGTTGCTACTCCTAGATTTCCACAACCTACAAGGTTGACACCACAACAATTGGAAGAAAAAAGAGCAAAAGGGCTTTGCTACGGTTGTGATAGAAAATACACTAAAGGTCATAAGTGTGTTGAGAAGAAATTATTTTACATAGATTGTGAAGAGGAAGAAGAAAATGAACAAGAAGAGGATATACACCAGGAACCAACCCTAGAAGAGGAAGAAATGAATCTGACCATGTCGTGTAATGCATTGGTAGGAATTACCACTCCTCAAACTCTCAAGATAGAAGGACATATCAAGAAGAAAAAGGTAATAGTGTTGATTGATTCAGGTAGCACCCATAATTTTATTCATTGTATGGTAGCCAAGGAATTAAATTGTTTCCTATACCCAGCACCAGAATGTCAAGTGATGGTTGCAAATGGAGGAACTATAAATTGCTCTGGAAAATGCCATAATTTCAAGCTAACCATGGGGGAATATGTATTGACTAGTCCAATGCTTTCCATTCCTATGGGAGGTGCTGATGTTGTACTAGGAGTACAATGGTTGCAATCTTTGGGGACGGTAGCTTTTAATTTTCAAGAACTTTTCTTGAAATTTTTTTCAGAAGGAAAGGAAGTCGAATTACGGGGTATTGCGGGGAAGCCAGGAAGGATAATAAGCTCTAATGTCATGAAAAATATTCTAAAGAAAGAACAGTGAGGCATAATTGCACAATTATGCTCACTAGAAGTTCCAACATCAAAATCATCTATTTCTGCAGATCTCCAACAAGTCTTGGACAATCATTCCAAGGTGTTTGAAACTCTCAAAGGACTCCCACCTATTCCTGATCATGATCATGCTATTCATTTGATTCCAGGAAGTGTTCCTCCAAACATCAGGCCTTATAGATATCCTTACTTCCAAAAGAGCGAAATTGAACGTATGATTGCAGAAATGTTAGAGGCGGTATAATTCAACCTAGTCAAAGTTCTTTCTCTGCTCCTGTAGTATTGGTACACAAGAAGGATGGATCATGGCACGTGTGTCTGGATTATAGAGAGGTCAATAAGCTCACCATTAAATATAATTTCCCATTCCTGTGATTGATGAATTATTGGATGAATTACATGGAGCAATTTATTTACCAAATTGGATCTTCGTTCAAGGTATCATCAAATTAGAATGAAGACTGAAGATATTCCGAAAACAACATTTCGAACTCATGAGGGTCATTATGAATTTTTGGTCATGCCTTTTAGCCTTACCAATGCACCTTCTACATTTCAAGGGTTGATGAATTCCATTTTCAAACCCTTCCTTAGAAAATTTGTGCTAGTATTTTTTGATGATATGCTAATCTACAGCAGGTCTTGGAAGGATCATGTTGAACATGTTGACAGGGTGCTCAAACTATTGCAGGAGAAACAATTATATGCAAAACATCCAAATGTTTCTTTGGAGTACAAGAGGTGGAATATCTGGGTCATATTGTATCTCACGAGGGTGTTAAAGTAGACCCTAACAAAATTAAAGCCATTAAGGAATGGAAAGTCCCCACAACCATAAAGCAGTTGCGAGGATTTCTCGAGTTAATAGGGTATTATCGTAAGTTTGTTAAGAATTATGGGAGAATAGCAGCACCTCTAACAACATTATTGAAGAAAGATGCATTTTCATGGACTCCTGAAGCAACTAAGGCCTTTGAACATCTTAAAGAGGCAATGTGCCTAGCACCAGTCTTAGCTACGCCCGACTTCACAAAAACCTTTATTGTGGAATGTGATGCCTCAGGAAATGGAATTGGTGTTGTTTTAATGCAAGAAGGAAGACCCATTGCTTTTGAAAGTAATCCAATCAAAGGAAAGTATTTACAAAAACCTATTTATGAGAAGGAAATGTTAGCAATACTGCATGCACTAAAGAAATGGCGAACTTACCTAATGGGAAGACACTTCAAGGTAAAAACTGATCATGATAGTCTTAAACACTTTTTTGGAACAAAGACTATCTTCAGAAGAGCAGCAAAAATGGGTCACAAAGATGTTGGGTTATGACTTTGAAATAATCTACAAAAAAGGAAAGCTTAATGTTGTTGCAGATGCACTCTAAAGAAAGAATGAAGAGGTGGAAGCATTGCTTTGTGCCATTTCCATTATCCAACCAGATTGGATAACCGAAGCAAGAGATGAATGGAAGAAGGACAAAGATGTATGGACACTCATTCAAAAGTTGCAGCAAGATCCTAGTACATCTGATACATTTAGTTGGAAAAATGATTCCTTATGGTACAAAGATCGCTTATATCTTTGTAAAAATTCCCAACTAAAACAAAATATTCTTCTGGAATTGCACACTTCTCCTTTAGGAGGACACTCAGGATTTTTAAAAACTTACCACAGGGTGAAGAAAGAATTTTTTTGGGATAGCCTTAAATCTGATATTCAAAAGTTTGTGGCGGAATGTTTGGTTTGCCAGCAGAATAAAGTGGAGACAATTAAGACCCCGGGACTTCTACAACCTTTATCCATTCCAAGTCAGCGTGGGGAGGAGATTTCAATGGATTTTATCACAGGTTTACCTAAGTCTGAAGGAAAGAATGTCATCATGGTGGTAGTTGATAGACTTACCAAGTATGCACACTTTTGTGCATTATCTCATCCATTTAAAGCAAGTACGATTGCTACTACATTTATGGACAGAATTCAAAAGCTACATGGAAGCCCAAGGGTTATTGTGAGCGACAAAGATCCCATTTTTACTGGAAATTTTTGGACGAAGTTATTTTCTTGTTTGGGTACTCAATTAGTTCATAGCTCATCTTATCATCCTCAATCTGATGGTCAAACTGAGATAGTAAATAAATGTTTGGAAGGATATCTTCGTTGTTTTGTATCTGATAAACAAACACAATGGGTCAAGTGGTTACCTCTTGCTGAATGGTGGTGTAACACTTCCTTCCATACTGCAGCAAAAATGACCCCATTTATGGCACTTTATGGATATCATCCACCATCCATCACATCATATTTAAGAGAAAATTCAAAGGTTCAAGTAGTGGAAGATCACATCGAGCATCAACAAGAAGTTCTCCAACTCTTAAAGGACAACCTGAATTTGGCACAAAATCGAATGAAACAACAGGCATATCAACATCGCAGCGAGAGAAGTTTTGATGTAGGAGACTGGGTATTTTTATGGCTAAAACCATACAAACAAATGTCCCTCAAGCAAGCTAAGAAGGATAATAAATTATTGCCAAAGTACTATGGTCCTTACAAGGTGTTGCAAAAGATTGGTACTATGGCATACAAATTGGAGCTTCCTGCTTCTTCGCGAGTACATCCAGTTTTCCATGTTTCATGCATAAAGAAGGTTATAGGTGAAAATCTTCCAGTTCAAACAATATTTCTAGAACTTGGTGAGGAAGGGAAAATCATATTGGAACTTTAAGCGGTCACGGAAACAAGAACTTAACAGCTACAAAATTGATCAATTTCAGAGTATATCATCAAGTGGAAGAACTTACCCACTGAAGATTCTACATGGGAGGATGAGAATTTTATACAGAAGCACCCAGAGCTACTTAAGCGTTCAGGACAACAATTTTTTGAAGGAGAGGGGCATGTTAGGTCCCTATATTACTAGTATAGTCCCTTATTGTTGTTAGTGTAACCCCCTTATTGTTATTATTGTACCCTTGTAACCCCCATATTGTTATTATTGTGCCCTTAAATTATTATTGTTAGGTCGACTATGATTACATTGTGGCCCCATGGACTCCTATATATAGAAAGGAGGTTTTGTAATTTGAATCATCCAAGAATTGTTCATTCATGTGATGTATTGGAGGTTTCCCCCTCTAAGTGGCTTATTTCTAAGGCGTTGATATCTCTTTTCTTCTTTTTTTGGAGCTGGTTTCACAACAAAAACATATACAATCATTAAATAAAAATATCAACACATAAGGTGTTCATTAACAATGAATATACTGCTAAGATTTCAATATTGGTAAGAATTGACCATAATAAAAATAAGCAAATCATAATTGTTCAATGTTTTGTGTCAAGTCTACCATTAATAGAATTACATGGCAGACATAAATCCTGTAAAACATAAACTTGCTAATATATTAAATGGAAGGAACCTTGGAATATTGTCTTCGATGAAAGAGTCACAAATAAGCAAAGTAACACCTTGGAGTTTAAGAACATCCAACTTGGAAAAAATAAGTCATGACTCTCTTATGTGCTAGAAAATCTCCAAATAATCTTGTCAAAAGAAAATGTCTCAAAAATTCCTTAAGGGTTTTGTTTTACCTGTAAGTGTTATTTAAAAATACTTTGTTAGAGCTTGGTAGAAAAACCATAAATAAAAATTGGATAATTGCTGATTTTTTAGTAGCTTGGGAGGTACTCCAAGCCCTAGGGTTCGAGGATTGGAGGAAAAAGTGCCAAAAGAGTCACTTGTGGGATTGGAACCCAAGGTAGGGGTTTTGCACCCATGAATATTTGGGCCAAAACCATCTGCACATTTCTACATGTGATGGATGAGGATGATATCCCTCGACAAGGAAAATTCAACACAATGAGAATCATTCGATTCTGAGTTGTAGAAATGGAGATATGATTTTTTAATGATACTGTGGGTTAATATGGCACCAAATGGAGGCCAAATTGAAAATTTGGAAGGCCACAATTCGTGTTTTGACACAAAAATAACTCGTATAAATGTATGTGACGTTAGAGGTCACATCACACCCATCTAAGTTGTTGTGGAGGTAAATCCCCTCTGCGGATAGAGGCGATCCCTACTAGCCCAGATCGAGTCTAGCAACAATCGTCACACGCTATAGTGCAGGTTCATAATTGAAAATAAACCAACTAGTGATGAAGGCTTACCTAGAATACAACGCTATCACTTGTAGAGAAAGTAGTTCTCCCGTTCCTTAGCTCCGGCAGATCACAATCCTCACGATCTCCGTGATCGGACACCTGCACACGCCAGAAACAAAACAAACGCAAGCGTAAAATCCAATATATGCAACTATATGTCAGTCATAGAAGACATAACTCAACATCATAATAAAAAAAAAAGAGTGGAACCATAACCAATAGTCGCTTATCATTAATCAATCAAAGAAGAATACAACCATAGCTCTGACGCTGAATTCTCCTTCAAAGGGTCGCCAACGGAACACATCTCGAAAAAAGCCTGTCGAGGATGGGACAAACCTCTCTCTTCGGATGTCTCGACAATGATCTCCTTGCTTGGATTTGGCCTTAAGGGAATGAATCAAGGCTCTTGCAGCATAAGGCTCTGATGGCTCTTGGGAACTTGGAGACTCTACCATTCAGCCATTCAGCCATTCAACCATTCAGCCCCTTCATCAATGGAATATGGCTATATTTATAGAGGAGAGGAGGAGGTTGGGATCCCTACAATAGTGGAAGGGAGGCCTTATCCTTTGGGAGTTTCCCCATATGGTGGAAACAAGAGGCCAAAGGAGGAAGGCTGTGGTTATTCAGTCGAAACCACTCCTGATGACTCATCCACGAAGTTGTTGTAATCGAAACTTCACCTCTTTTTTTAAAAGACTTTCCAAAAGAAGATTGGCGCGGGTGCTTAACTGGGACAGAGCACCAATTGGCACGGGCTCAGTGTTAATTTTCCCCCATTGGCGCGAGGACATAATGGGCTACCAGCGCCAAGGCAAAAACATGTGTTTTTAGGGGTCTGCTCAGGAAATGATCAATAGAAGAAATGTTGTCCTCATGGAAAGGGATGCAATGATGGTATTTGCAAGGCATGACACTGCTTATTGGTCACAAAAAAGACCCTCCAATGGGTGAGATGGGGATTGCAGGGACGGTGACAAATTACTGTGTAACAGATGCCCCCTAAAGGATGAGGCCCGAAAGAGAGAGAGGGGTGAAATGCTTTACGAGAACGTGTCCAACTGAAAACACTGCCGTCAAAAAATCTGCATAGAGAAATACAACTGATATCTCAGATACATGATATATACGTGGTATGGGTGCAACCATCCATAACAGAGTATACAATAATCCAAATCCAAGGTATGGGCGCAGCCATCCAGTGAGGATCGATAAATATACTCAGTTATGGTTGCAGCCATCCAATCATTGAGTCATGTAACTAATCATAAGAATCCACAAAATCACATCCTAGATTATAACAGACAGGAATCCAGGGTCTTGCGCTCCATCTCGGCCCGAATAAAGTACAAGTTCAAGCATGCGAATACGTGAGCTGAAGTCGAACATGCAAGAACATCGTCTGATTACCAGCCAATGATTAAAGCTGTTAACAGACACGAGAGGTACCACCATTAATGCCAATGGTCCCCAAGGTACTACAGGTACAATCTACGACATGTGAATAATGAGCTGACGTCAAACACCCGCAGAATCACTCGATCGGAGGCCAATGATGAAAACCTCACGTCGAACGCGAAGAACCTGCCATTGAGGCATGTAGGCTCCAAGGTACCAGAAGGGAGTCTCTAGACCAACTTCCTGGATAATGAGCTGAAGTCGACAGGAAGTGATCTTGATTGAAGGTGGGCCATAGTGTTTCCCACATCATCGACACGAGACAGAGGAACATAAAATCTTTGTGAATCAAGATCAGATGAGAATCAGAGGAAGGTTGATACTTGCAGAGGTCAACTTCTCTTGAACATATGGCGGCACGACAGTGAGTTTGGCAGTATTTGACATCAATGGATCAGAGGTCATGGCGACGAGGCAAAGACCAGATGAGAGGTCAAAAGGGATCACCCAAACCCACGGAGGCAAACAGATAATGAGGTGAGATGTCCCCAACCCGACACGAATGCAAACAAGTGCCATGTTCAAGAGCGACATACTGCCGACATGACAATGATACTGGTTCCATTTTCCCCCACCATTTCTGGCGAGTACCTCTTTATTTTTACACAAGCTTGAAGAGGATAGCATATGCTTGTCATATAAGTTCGTCCTAGTACATTTTACGAACCCTAGGAAGGAGGAACTCATATATCGTCATTACGACTGAATCCAATGTCATCAACGTTTAATGAGTCTGACAGAGGAAGAACTCGGCGTCTTTTCATATTTAGATAGTTTTAAAAGACAACGGAAAAGTAAAATCCAATAGCCCCTTTTCGTAAATAGTTCCTTAGATCCGAAAAGGTAGAAAACTATGTCTGAGAAAACCTCCTAGTCGCGATAGGCTAGGGTATTCCTTTTTCGTAAATAATCTATCCCAGCCCAAAAAAGGGGTAAACGTATACTGGGTAGATGTCGTTTCGTGGCCACTTTAATGAGATCGAAACGACAAGGGCCTCGACAATCTTTTCATATTTAGAGAGTCAAAGAAGAGCTGAAATATGACTCCTCCTGAAGAAATGAGTGGTATTAAGGGTAGCTACTGGTTCCGGTAATGGTGGAACTACTCAGAACAAGTAAAGGTTAAGAGGCTGGCTAACAAGACCACTCATCGCAGCGGTTCCTCAGGAACAGGTAAAACAACCAAGTGAAGGCATATGATCGGCCAATCAGATAGTGACGACGGAATGATAAAACCAAGACTCATCTGGCAAAAACAGGCTGACAAAATGACAATCACAAGAGGTAAAATGGGAATGGTTTCATTTTTACACAAGCTTGAAATCAGAAAACTCTGCTTGAAGTTGGTTTCATTTTTACACAATCTTGAAACAAAGATAAACTATGCTTGAAACTGGTTTCATTTTTACACAAGCTTGAAATGGAAATAAACTATGCTTGAAAAAGTAAGCATGCCCCCAGCATGGTGACTCAATTCGAGGTACATGCCCCCCAAGCTTCAGTCCATGCACCTGAGTAAACAGATGGAGGGAGTGAAGGTTTAAGTTACGAGATCTAAGAAAGACTCGACTGGGATTTTACGAGATCTGATCAAAGACTCGAATTGAACAAGAACGTGTTTCATTATTTTAACGAGGTTGACACATTAAAAGAACTATCCTCGGGACACCTTGGTTCATGGTTTAAGGAGCTTGACACAAGACAAGGAACTCTGCTCTGACAACCTTGTTTCATTTTTTAAGGAGCTTGACACAAGAAAAAAAACTCTGCTCTGACAACCTTGTTTTATTTTTTAACGAGCTTGACACAAGACAAGGAACTCTACTCGAACCAGCTTGTTTCATTTTTGAAGGAGCTTGACACAAGAAGATGAACTATGCTCCAACAACCTTGTTTCATTTTTTAAGGAGCTTGACACAAGAAAACGAACTGTGCTTCGACCAGACCCGGTTTCATTTTTTAAGGAGCTTGACACAGGAAAAGAACCATGCTCCAACAACCTTATCATAATGAAAAAGAAGTCATCACTTCCAAGAGTTCCACTCCTGATGGAATGAAAACATCCTAGAAGTTAGGACCCAATGCCCCCAGCACTTGATGCACGACGACACTATCACTGAGTACAGGCACAGGGTAGGTGGCCACATAGTTGACTTGCGGTGGGGCAGATACAACAGGTGGATAAAAACTAGGAAGAGATGATGGCTGGCCAGCTGCCATATCAGGACCAAAGAACGAAAGTTGATCAATGGTCACAATCTGTCCTTCATGTGGAAAACATACCACATGAAAAAGGGAGGAGATAAGCGCTCCCATGGCATAGGTGTAATCACACCCCAAGAGCAAATTGAAATCCAAGGCGCCTGGAACAACCATCATGTCCATATGGATGGTTTTACCTCCCAAAGTAACAGGTAACCTTGGAAGGATCCCTAAGGGTTGACTCGTTCTTTTGTTAAATTCCAACAGATTTTGCGTAACAGGCGCAAGCGGCGGCGAACTGAAAGCTTGCCAAGTAGTTAAGGATATAACACTAATAGATGCGCCTTCTTCTATAATGGTTCTGGGTACAACCAGACTAAAGGCCTATACTGTTATCTCGAAAGGCACATAAGACGGAAGGTGGTATCCCGCGAATTGATTCCAATTAAAGGAAGTGACCAAACTACTCGGAGGGGCTACCATTGAACCGAGATGGGCTTCCCCTGGTGTTACGGAAGAAGAAGAAGCATCCTCCACGACCTCCATCTCGAAGGCGAGAGGAGTATCCTCTGAGACCTCCATCATGGGAGGTGGAGGAGTAGCTTCTTGAGGTATATGGATAGGAGAATCTTTCTCCACATTCGAGGAATCTGAAGAAACAAGAAGAACCTGAGGGATGTGAGGTCCAATCTTTACGGAAAAGACCTAGTGCACCGCAGACGGGGCCAGTTCAACCTATCCCACGACCAATGGTTGGTCGGGAACGGATTCATGAATTTGAATTTCCAGGGGAGCGGTATCGACCAAGGATGACTCTTGACCAATCGCGACATCAGCTGGTGGAGGACTCAAAGAAAGCCGTTTATAACCAGTTGGGAGGCATGGTGTAGAAACGGTTGAGTTGTCCAAAAATCTCTTGGCTTCGTCCATATATGGACAAAGGTGAATGGCATGGTGCCCTTCACACAACTTACAGGGATTGCTAATCTTACCCTGCTTCTTAGGAGCCTTACCAGCAACAACCGAAGATGTGCCGCCAACCTGACTCCCAGAAGCCAAAGGCAACGGTGGACGACCATTGGACCATACTTCGAGCACCTTGGGAATGCCAAGGCAATCTCTAAGGAGATGGTATCCCATGCACAACATGCAAGGGAACTTGACTTTACGTGGAGGGTTGGAAGGTTTATCAAGAGGAGATGTTTCAGAAGCAGTAGCTGCACTTTTAGCCTCTCGCTTATTAGACTTCTTCTTCTTCTTCTTAGCCACCTGGTTACTTGAATCTAGACTTTCACCAGGCGAAGTAGAAGAGGAGGACGCAAAAACAGGTGAAGAAGGGGAGAGGTCCACCTCGGAATCAACATGACGTTGTTCAGGCAGAGGAACTGATTGACCAATAGTCGAGACATTCGGGACCACAAAGGTTGAGAAAAACCAAACAAGCAACCCAATAGTTAACCCAGGAAGGGACAGCGTTGCCATATAAGGAGCGCCAACATTTCCAAAAGGAGAAAAAGGACCCGGATTCCCATCGGAGGAGATTCCTTGGTTGGTGAACTCCGGAAAAGTTGCCATTAGAAACGACCCAAAACAACACCCTAAGGAAACTAACTTTAACCAGGAATATTTCATAAGCAGTTAATTTTTAAAACATTGAAACAAAAATCTGTTGTTTCATCTTTTAAGAGTCGAGAAATAGGCAAAAGGTGACTCTATCACTTTCAGATTGGAAACAAGCGTGAAAGGACAAGCGCTTGATAATATTTTCAAATTTAGGGAGTCAGATAAGATCAAAATGACTACTCAGGAATACCAAGCAAAGAGTGTACCAAATAACCGTGAACTGCAATATACACCTTGGTTTCAAAATGAAAGAGAAATAAACCAAGGACTTAACGTAAGTGCAGACAATCTCCCCGAATGTTGTGTCCGGTGTATCACGAGTATAAGGCGGAAGACTCGGCTTCCTATGGATAAAGGATAGAAACCTAGTGGGGTCTCCCTTTATATATGCGATGGTACGGGGAGCACAAGTCCGTACTAGCGCTGTCTAAAGCCAAGAGGCGAACGACAGCTACTAGGTTTAAAGACGTCGGAACACGTCTCTAGCCTAGACCACTAAATGTTGCGTTAATGTTTCAATGTTGCCTTAGTGTAAATTGAATAAATTTTAATGCTTATCTTCAATTATGTTTCGTTTTCAAGGCCCTACCGTATGTCATATGACAATCTCTTGTATGCAGCTATATGAGAAAAGAAAACTTTTCAATTCGATGAATGCTATCTAGTTAAGGGAAGAGCTTCAAACAATGATGCGACATAAAACAACACTACAAACGAAATCTTTTCCAAACTAGATGAATTTCACTATCCAAAAGTAATTTCAAACATTCAACGATGCAAACAATGCAATGTGATCTATGCAAAATCCTCTTTTTCGAAAACTATGCAATTGTAATCTATGCACAATTTCCTTTTCCCTTTTCAAATAATAAGAATGCACTCAATGCACTTTTCTATGAAATGAGAATCTACTTAATGCATTCTTTCAATGAAAGAGAATGCACTCAAAGCGATTTTTAGCTTTCAATCATTAAACAATGTGATCTAAGTTCAATGATAAATCTCAAAATACTTTTCAATGCAATGTGATCTAATGCATTTTAACAAAAATAACACTTTGAGACGAAAACTAAATAAATGCAAATCTTCTTAATGAAGGATGAATGCAAAAGAGATGTAAACAAACACTAAGAATGCAATCGTTGTTTCAAACACTTTGTCACGAAATCCCTCAAAAATGCGACAAGACATATGAGGTCAAACACAAAGAGGACTTCCAAAGAAAGAGATCAAAACAAGGCATTCATTCCCTTTTACATCAAGCAATCATGGAGAGGAGACATTTCAAACAATGAACAATGTAATCTATGCTCATATAGAGAAAAGACCGGAAGGGAAAGACACACTAGTGAAGGATTCAAGGATAAAGTCTCAATTTTCACACACCCTAAAATTGGCCCGACTTTGTCATTGAAAAATAGCGCCAATTGGCGCGACATGCTCAATGACAACTAGCGCCAATGCCCAATTGGCGCGGGTTGCTAACTGACAACAAGCGCCAACGCCTGAAAATGAAAAAACAAAGAATTTCTCCCAACCAAGACCAGACTCACCACTTCAAGCAGAATCTAAAACAAACCCAAAAGCAAAGTACTGACCAAAAGAAACTTTCGAACAAGGGTAAACCCTAGCACCTACAGGATATGGCGAGACTGTTTGGCTGTAATTCGCGCCAGACAGGGGATGGCGCGAGTGATGAACTGGCAACCAGCGCCAATTGGCGCAACTGTCAGGGTGGAACCGCACCAATTAAGCCAACCATGAAAGGATGAAAACTCGGAAAAACAGAGGTCAGATCTGACCCTCTGGGGCTGAACCAAAAGCCAAACACTCAGAAAAGAGCCAGCCAAAAGAGCCAATAAAGCAAGCAGAATCGAGAAACAACTGAAAAGACAAGACAATACTCCAAGTGTTCAGTTCATAAACTAAACCAGAGATTGACTAAAGCAGCTTTGATCTACTTCGCTAATGCAAAGCAATAGCGTTTCGAAGGCTATCTGGCTAAATTCAGGCTCTGTCTGTGGCTTATAAAACAAAACAACAATAAGCTAGACGATTCCCCAGTGGAGTCGCCAATTTGTTGTGGAGGTAAATCCCCTCTGCGGACAGAGGCGATCCCTACTAGCCCAGTCCATGTCTAGCAACAATCGTCACACGCTATAGTGCAGGTTCCTAATTGCAAATAAACCAATTAGCGATGAAGGCTTACCTAGAATCCAACGCTGTCGCTTGTAGAGAAAGTAGCGCTCCCGTTCCTTAGCTCTGGCAGATCACAATCCTCATGATCTTCGTGATCAGACACCTGCACACGCCAGAAACAAAACAAACGCAAGCGTAAAATCCAGTATATGCAACTATATGTCAGTCAGAGAAGACATAACTCAACATCATAATAAAAAGCAAGAGTGGAACCATAACCAATATTCGCTTATCATTAATCAATCAAAGAAGAATACAACCATAGCTCTGACGTTGAATTCTCCTTCAAAGGGTCGCCAGCAGAACACATCTCGGAAAAAGCCTGTCGGGGATGGGACAAACCTCTCTCTTCGGATGTCTCGACAATGATCTCCTTGCTTGGATTTGGCCTTAAGGGAATGAATCAAGGCTCTTACAGCATAAGGCTCTGATGGCTCTTGGGAACTTGGATACTCTACCATTCATCCATTCAACCATTCAACCATTCAACCCCTTCATCAATGGAAGATATCTATATTTATAGAGGAGAGGAGGAGGTTGGGATCCCTACAGTAGTGGAAGGGAGGCCTTATCCTTTGGGAGGTTCCGCATATGGTGGAAACAAGAGGCCAAAGGAGGAAGGCCGTGGTTATTCAGTCGAAACCACTCCTGATGACTCATCCACGAAGTTGTTGTATTCGAAACTTCGCCTCTTTTTTTAAAAAACTTTCCAAAAGTAGATTGGCGCAGGTGCTTAACTAGGAAAGAGTGCCAATTGGCGCTGGCTCAATGTTAATTTTCCCCCATTGGCGCGAGGACATAATGGGCTACCAACACCAAGGCAAAAACAAGGGTTTTTAGGGGTCTGCTCAGGAAATGATCAACAGAAGAAATGTTGTCCTCATGGAAAGGGATGCAATGATGGTATTTGCAAGGCATGACACTACTTATTGGTCACAAAAACGACCCTCCAATGGGTGAGATGGGGATTGTAGGGACGGTGACAAATTACTGTGTAACAGATGCCCCCTAAAGCATGAGGCCCGAAAGAGAGAGAGGGGTGAAATGCTTTACGAGAACGTGTCCAACTAAAAACACTGCCGTCGGAAAATCTGCGTAGAGAAATACAAATTATATCTCAGATACATGATATATACGTGGTATGGGTGCAACCATCCATAACAGAGTATACAATAATCTAGATCCAAGGTATGGGCGCAGCCATCCAGTGAGGATCGATAAATAGACTCAGGTATGGTCGCAGCCATCCAATCAGTGAGTCATGTAACTAATCATAAGAATCCACAAAATCGCAGCCTAGATTATAACAGACAGGAATCCAGGGTCTTGTGCTCCATCTCGGCCCGAACAAAGTACAAGTTCAAGCATGTGAATATGTGAGCTGAAGTCGAACATGCAAGAACATCATCTGATTACCAGCCAATGATGAACGCTGTTAACAGACGCGAGAGGTACCACCATTAATGCCAATGGTCCCCAAGGTACTACAGGTACAATCTACGGCATGTGAACAATGAGATGATGTCAAACACCCGCAGAATCACTCGATCGGAGGCCAATGATGAAAACCTCACGTTGAACGCGAAGAGCCTGCCATTGAGCCATGCAGGCTCCAAGGTACCAGAAGGGAGTCTCTAGACCAGCTTCCTAGATAATGAGCTGAAGTCGACAGGAAGTGACCTTGATCGAAGGTGGGCCATAGTGTTTCCCACATCATCGACATGAAACATAGGAACATAACGTCTTTGTGAATCAAGATCAGATGAGAATCAGAGGAAGGTTGATACTTGTAGAGGTCAACTTCTCTTGAACATATGGCGACACGAAAGTGAGTTTGGTAGTATTTGACATCAATGGATCAGAGGTCATGGCAACGAGGCAAAGACCAGATGAGAGGTCAAAAGGGATCACCCAAACCCACGGAGGAAAAAAGATAATGAGGTGAGATGTTCCCAACCTGACACGAATGCAGACAAGTGCCATGTTCAAGAGCGACATACTGCCGACACGACAATGATACTGGTTCCATTTTTCCCCCACCATTTCTGGAGAGTACCTCTTTATTTTTACACAAGCTTGAAGAGGATAGCATATGCTTGTCATATAATTCCGTCCTAGTACATTTTACGAGCCCTAGGAAGGAGGAACTCGGATATTGTCATTACGACTGAATCCAATGTCATCAGGGTTTAACGAGTCTGACAGAGGAAGAACTCGACGTCTTTTCATATTTAGAGAGTTTGAAAAGATAGCGGAAAAGTAAACTCCAACGGTCCCTTTTCATAAATAGTTCCTCAAATTTGAAAAAGTAGAAAACTATGTCGGAGAAAACCTCCTAGTCATGATAGGCTAGGGTATTCCTTTTTCGTAAATAGTCTATCCCAGCCCGAAAAAGGGGTAAACGTATACTGGGTAGATGTCGTTTCGTGGCCACTTTAACGAGATCGAAACGACAAGGGCCTCGGCAATATTTTCATATTTAGAGAGTCAGAAAAGAGCTGAAAGATGACTCCTCCTGAAGGAATGAGTGGTATTAAGGGTAGCTACTGGTTCCGGTAATGGTGGAACTGCTCAGAACAAGTAAAGGTTAAGAGGATGGCTAACAAGACCACTCATCGCAACGGTTCCTTAGGAACAGGTAAAAAAACCAAGTGGAGGCATATGATCAGCCAAGCAGATAGTGACGACGGAATGAGAAAACCAAGACTCATCTGGAAAAAACAGGCTGATAAAATGAAAATCACAAGAGGTAAAATGGGAATGGTTTCATTTTTACACAAGCTTGAAATCAGAAAACTCTGCTTGAAGTTGGTTTCATTTTTACACAAGCTTGAAACAAAGATAAACTATGCTTGAAACCGGTTTCATTTTTACACAAGCTTGAAACGGAAACAAACTATGCTTGAAAAAAAGTAAGCATGCCCCCAGCATGGTGACTCAATTCAAACGATTTTTTGTGAAAATAAATCCCCTGCGGACATAGGTGAGTCCCTACTGGCGGACCAAGTCTAGAAACAATCGTCACACGTTATAGTGGTTCATGCTATAGTGCAGGTTAATAATTGCAAATAAACTAAATAGCGATGAAGGCTTACCCGGAATCCAACGTTGTCACTTGTAGAGAAAGTAGCGCTCCCGTTCCTTAGCTCCGGCAGATCACAATCCTCACGATCTCCGTGATCGGACACCTGCACACGCCAGAAACAAAACAAACGCAAGCGTAAAATCCAGTATATGCAACTATATGTCAGTCAGAGAAGACATAACTCAACATCATAATCAACAACAAGAGTGGAACCATAACCAATAGTCGCTTATCATTAATCAATCAAATAAGAATACAACCATAGCCCTGACGCTGAATTCTCCTTCGGAGGGTCGCCAGCGGAACACGTCTCAAAAAAGCCTGTCGGGGATGGGACAAACCTCTCTCTTTGGATGTCTCGACAATAATCTCCTTGCTTGGATTTGGCCTTAAGGGAATGAATCAAGGCTCTTGCAACATAAGGCTCTGATGGCTCTTGGGAACTTGGAGACTAGTTATTCAGCCATTCAGCCCCTTCATCAATGGATGAAGGCTATATTTATAGAGGAGAGGAGGAGGTTGGGATCCCTACAATAGTGGAAGGGAGGCCTTATCCCTTGGGAGGTTCCCCATAAGGTGGAAACAAGAGGCCAAAGGAGGAAGGCCGTGGTTATTCGGTCGAAACCACTCCTGATGACTCATCCACGAAGTTGTTGTAATCGAAACTTTGCCTCTTTTTTTAAAAAACTTTCCAAAAGCATATTGGCGCGGGTGCTTACCTGGGACAGAGCACCAATTGGCGCGGGCTCAGTGTTAATTTTCCCCCATTGGCGCGAGGACATAACAAGCTACCAGCGCCAAGGCAAAAACATGTGTTTTTAGGGGTCTGCTCAGGAAATGATCAATAGAAGAAATGTTTTCCTCATGGAAAGGGATGCAATGATGGTATTTGCAAGGCATGACACTGCTTATTAGTCACAAAAATGACCCTCCAATGGGCGAGATGGGGATTGCAGGGACGGTGAAAAATTACTGTGTAACACAAGTGCATCAAATTACCTCCATACTTCTCTGAGGCATCTACAAACATACAAGGAAAGCGTGGAAAATTTATGTGATTTTGGAAGTTTTTTTGAGGGATATTAACAAAAATCACATAATTTACCAGAGACAGAGAAGTGGTGGAAAATTCCTCAACCTCGATGTATTCCTCTCATAATGTAATTTAATGTACAAAATAATGAAAATGATACAAATATAAATACATGAGAAATTTTGTCTCAAGATAGTGCGTCTATCTTGGACAATTTGATTGAGAATTTATCTCAACCACACACTAAACTAGGATCCTAACTAGTTGGAGAGAATATATCAACCAAATATACCTAAAATGACCCCTAACTATGAGGAAAAAACCCAATATATAAAGGTAGGATTAAATCCTAACTATGAGGAACAAACCCAATCTAGAAAGGTAGGATTAAATCCTAACTTTCATGATAATAATTACTTTAATTATTTTGGACTTAGAATTGTTTTCATCGCATGAGAGTGAGGATAAAATCCCCCCCCTCAATCATAAGTCCAAAATAAGTACCAGGAACCATCTTCCAAGTTCTCATGCTGAAACTATTGATCCTCAATAAAAAAAACTGCCTAAAAAACCGCCAAAGCTAGATGTCGAAAAAACTCCAATCTGAAGAGAACATGAGTCAGCTACAATTCTGCATCATATTTGAAATTTTCCTAAAAATTCCATCAAGTTCCAAGCTGCAAAAGGATCCATATGTATTTTTCTTTAAATCAACATCATTTTCCCACTGGGTGCTTTGATGTTGATCGCTGATGATGATGATCGCCCGCTGGCTACTTTGATGTTGAACACCCACTAGCTACTTTGATGTTGAACGCCCAGTAGCTGCTTTGATGTTGAACGCCCACTAGCTGCTTTGATGTTGAATTCCCACTAGTTGCTGATGATGGTTGCCCATTGGATGCTTTGATGTTGAATGCCCACTGGATGCTAATGTTGATAATGTCAAAAACTGCTCACTGTTATTTTTGATGATGTTGTTGAAAAATGGTCACTACTTCTTGTTGATGTTGCCGAAACTTTTAGTCTAACAACCTTCAATTCCATTATTATCATTTCCCCACCTTTGTCAGCTGAAAGGAGAGACAATCGACATTTGATTCAGAACTCCCCCCCTTCAGGTGTAGGAGATTTCACCATCTTCATTATACTATAAAATTTGTCTTCATGTGAGACTGAATCCTTCGGTAACACATAGAAAATTTGTTGACTGTAGATGACCACTTCCAAGGATAAATCCATGCATAATTTATCTTAAATCTGGGTGATTGATTTCCTTACAACATCTTGCTGATGAATGCTTTTTCTTGTCACAGTGGTGACAAGGATGGAGATCAAATCATTTACTCTCCATATGGCTATTTCGCTTACAATGGTTACACTTATTCTGAGCACTGTCTAAAAGACTTACACTTACAAAATGCATTGGTTTTGAGTAATATGGAACATACAAATTGTTATCTTTGTTGTAACCTAGGCCATGTTGATCTTTGTTGAAAGAGATTTCTTCCCAAGGTCTGATCACTTTCTTGGAAAGATCATCTTTTTCTTCACACTTGCTGCTGTTGCCGATATGCTGAGTTGGATTCATTAAATCATCTATATTAAACTAAGCATCAACCAATTATATTAACGATTCATTTGTTTCACATGTTGTATCAATATTTTCACTTATATTTTCAATAATATTAGCTACATTATGTAATATTACAACCGACTGGATGAGATCAATTGTGTCGCAACTTACATCAATATGGTTTATTAGATATCTTGCGTCACAACCTTCATCAATATGATGAATAAGGTCACTTGTATCACAAATTTCATTTGTTGTTTGGATGAGGTCTTTGGTGTCACAACTTTCATCTACCTTGCCTGTGCATTGTGCATCAAGTAGATATTATTTTTCACTTAATTTTATTTGGAGTGTGCTAATGAGTTTTTCTTTCATTTCAAGCTCAATTTGAAAGTATTTCGCTGCTTCTAATGTGCTGGTCGTTTGATCGATTAAGTTTTAATTATGCTTCAACTTCCATTCCAATATTTCTATTGTGTTCTGTAACTCATGATTGCACACTTTCAACTCTTTAATTTCCAACTCTACACTTTGAAGATGTTTTCCTCCTTTTCCAATGTTGATCTTTGACATGCTTGCTTGTACTGGCTCGCTTGATTGAGATTTGAAATTTCTTGATTTGCGAACTCACTCTCTTTAGAGTTGACTTCGCTCACTTGATGTTTTCTTGATTGCTGCTTGAATGTCACGCTCACTTGAACTTGAATTGATCATGCTCACTTGATTATTGCTTCAATAATTTTCACACTTGCTTGAAATTTCTATTAAAAATTGATTACTTGAATTATTGCTCGCTTGAATGCTAGAACTCACGCTTTCTTGTTGTATATTTGAACTTGATCACTTGCATGTTTCATTTGATTGAAATTGCTTAAAATAAGGGTGTCAAATACTATCGAAAATGCACCCAACATAAATGATTTACAATGATTTTAATGATAGGTTCAAATTAATTTGATGACTCAAGTGAAAAAAATGGACTCACTTAATTGAATACCTATAAATTCAAAGCTCGGGTGTCGGTTTCAACCGAGAAAGCACCCTTAAAATTAACCTCAATTTGAATTTTATTACAAGTTGACTTACAAAAAATAAATTTATTTGCAAGTTACACAATTCCCAATTATCGTTGAATGTTGATGTAGATTTTGTCTTGGAATGCTTGAGTTTGCATATTCATTAACTTGATTTTCTTGAGAGAATTTTCTTGTTGATGTAGAATCATTTCTGAATGCGGATGTTAACAACTTGATATTTTTGGTTATATGTTGCAACTTCTTGATTGCTTGTAGTTTGCTTGATTACATGAGGTTGAAGAGAATTTATTGTGTGCATGCAGTTCCTTAAATTTTTGTGTATTCCATGTGTACCATTTTACAGAGAGAGTGGCAAAACTAGACACAAAGCATAAGCAACATCAAGAACCATGCACCAACACAAACATACTCACGGTGTACCTAATATCCCCTTATTCAATTTTAGGCAGATCTAGGGCACAATCACCACCAAAAGGATATGGTTTTATTAAGTATTGAGTACATAATCTATCAACTTCATCTTCAAGTAATGAAAATGTCAAGCTCACAACCCTTGGAAGCAACTCGTCTTCAAAATATGGATGTTCACTGATTCAATCTCTCTCAAAGTAAAACATTACTTTGGATTATAAAAATTATGCTCTCTTTTAAAAATAATTAACTTCAAAAATGAACTTTCTTTTCACTTATCTCTCCAAATTTATACCCTATCATTCCATTGCAAAAGCTCCATTATCACACATATGTGATTTCTAATGTAAAAATCCCCGATTCACATTACACCACTCTTTTGTCTCTCACTTTCTTATGAAAGACCTACATAAATCAGTTACCTATAGGGTGACCATATGTATCTCCTAGGGGCGAGTACCATATTTTACAAATTAGTGTCAACTCCACTGAATGATGCATTTCCTGCAATTTTATACTTTTGCATTTAGTTCAATCACATTCCAATAGGGTTATCAGAGATATTATGGGAGAAAAGATCAAATTAGATCTTGTTGTAAGATATTCCAACGCTAACTCCATCCCTAGTTGAAGACTCTGTACACCTCAGGAAGGCCTTTGAAGGCTGGGGTATAAATGAGAAGTTGATTATAGAATTTTGGGACATAGAACTGCAACACAACGCAAAGAAATTAGGAAAACATACACTCAGTTGTATGAGGAAGATGTAGAATACAAAGGATTTAATTCCCAACTCACATTAAAATATGTGTTCTCTCTAATGGAAAATAAGTGCACCCAAATCCATTGTGAAGATGTCTTCTGATAACATTGAAAATGATTCAAATCCATGTGGTGAAGAAACTGAGTTGATTGAAATAGTGGCTAAATATTTGAGCAAGTGTTAGCTTTCCAAAAAATTGTCTTCATTTATTTTAGAGACCCAATGAGAGGAATCCTGAGATGAATAACTAAGGGATCTCCTAGCAATGGAGTGATACTATTCTCAACTGGACACAAAGGAGACGGGGCAAAATAGAGTGTACCGGGCTCGATCCATGCAGTCAAATGATTCTTAAATTTACGAGTTGTGTTTAAGAAAGTGGTGCCATATCCATACAAAGTAGTATATTTTACTAACATGATAAAAAAATTGTCCAATATTAAAAATTTCACAGAAATCCGATATCATATTTCACTGAGGGATATTAAAAAACTTACAGAAATCCGATTAGATATGTGAGCCACTCGAAACGAAGGCCGCTTCTCCAAAATCATCATGAGTTCACAGGTGCGTGCAGGGAACCACGGTAACCACACTACCTCAAATCGATGCTACTTACAGCTTATTTTCTCCAAACGTCTCTGTGTGCAATGATCCATGCACACTCCACAACACAGAGAAGCACCACTTTGTCACAACACTCTCCTTTTTTAAAATATTTGTCACTGAATCAATAAAAAGTATGCTTCCATGTTTTGAGTGAATTGCAAGGCCCCCTTTGGAACCATGAACACAATACCAGCTTTCAACATTTAAAATAAGAGTTTGTTCACTCTTGGTTCCACGAAGCTAACCATATTTTTCCTTTCAACAGGTAAGATCATATTTCACTTCCTCTAGATGGACATGTGGACCTATTATGCCTCCCACGCCTATGTCTATGCGAGACAAATTTATTCCGAGATCAACTTTCGGGTAATAGCTTTGGGGCAGCAAGGATAGCTACTCTTTCAATATTTCAATGTATGCTTCCGAAGTGCATAACAACCAATTCAATTGTGACACCAACGACTCTGTGTTGGTAAAGACAACGACTTCAATGTAACAATGTTGAAAGTAATGCTTCCCACTTTTTTCTAACACAGTGTCATGATACGCTAGAAGTTTGCAACTATAAAACACACAATGAACTGCCCAAATTCTCAACGCCATAGCTTGATATTCCCATCACAAAAGGATTTGATCCAAAAAATTTCAACACAGATACATATCGATTTCAATCTTAAAAAAATTGATTCTAGCCATAAAAAAGCGTTCATATTTTATGACCATAGTGGCATGTAATTTCTATAATAACTACGCATTCTTCGCTATTAAATATGCAGATTTACCTCTCACATACTGCAAAATTTCCTTTTAGAGAGCGATGGCTCCGCGATGGATCCTCCCGAGCATTTTTTCATGAGTCTAAGCCATTAGCTTTGATACCACATGAAGGATATTAAAAAAATTCACATAATTTACCATAGACAGAGAAGTGGCAGAAAAGGCCTTAGCCTCAATGTATTCCTCTCATAATGTAATGTAAAAAATAATGAAACTGATATAAATATAAATACATGAGGAATTTTGTATCAGGATAGTGCGTCTATATTGGACAATTTGGTAGAGAAAATATCTCAACCACACACTAATCTAGGAGCCTAACTAGTTGAAGAGAATATCTCAACCAACTAGACCTAAAATCACTCCTAACTATGAGTAACAAACCCCATCTAGAAAAGTATGATTAAATCCTAACTTTCATGATAATAATTATTTAATTATTTTGGACTTAGAATTTTTTTCATCACATGAGAGTGAGGCTAACAATTTTTGGCTTGTTACATGTCTAGGTTTGTTGCAAGGAGGAGGTCACATAACAAAGAGGATTTTAGGGATGTTTTTGGATGGTAATAGTGGTAAATTTCCACTTTTGTTAGGCTGCAATCTCTTGAAGCATACATAGACCTGTTCGATCTCTTTTTGAGGTTGTTTGGGAGGGACATAAGGAATGTAGCTTGTGACCAAGACAACACAGGTCTGTATAGGCCATTTGAGAGGGTAAAAAAGTTGAGATAAGGGCTAAGTTGGAAACATATGGGAACATGAGTTGAGGGAAAGGAAGCCACAAATTTTGGGTGATTGTTGGAGTGGTTTAGGGGTGTGAAAAATGTAGTGGATGCCCTAACCAGTGTTAGAATACAACAGTGATCAGAAAAAATAATAAGGTATGTATGGATGGTTGATGGTTGATTTGACCCTAGGGATGGTGTCCATGTATGGAAAGAAGTTATTGCAGCCTATAAGTTCCATGTGTTGAGGTAAACTTGGAAAGTTAGAGACCTTAATGTTGAGGTATAAAAGGTATCTTTTTAACACCTATTTATCTCACATTAATTATCAATCTGGGAGTGAATTTTTATTTCAAGAGTGTACTCAGTTTGAGGTAGCAATTTATCCAAGAGTAATGCTATGAAAGATGTAGTATAATGTTCTAAATACAAGATTAAATAGATGCTTGAAAAATAAATCTAATTACAATAACATGAACTCAAATGCTCTTAAAATCTATCTATTCACTAAACAACCATCAATCGAGGATACATTAGCAATAACTCATTCCTCTAGAAATTGATGCAATTGAAATCAAACTAAAACAATACAATCAATCTGGGAACGTGGAAGCAATAACCAATATTCTCTACAGTTGACAGTCCTGCGTTAAAGAAATTAAGGAGAAATAGAAATTGAACAAAAGCTGCCATTGAAAGTAAACTAAGAAAGCTCTTCGAAAGAAAACTCTTTGCAATCTATTAACTAATGAATTGGAAATGAATAGCACACTGAAATCGAACAACAATGTAAATGAATAACCAACTGAAACTAGAAGAATCGAACAAAAAATATTAACTAATGAATCTGAAAAACAGATCTTTAACTTAATGAAATCAAACAACAATTATATTAAACACCAAAACCCTATCGACAAAAAACGTTGTTAAATAATAATCAACATGAACATCAATCCAATGGAACAACAATTAATTGGAACACGACATCTAATGCTGAACAACAATGCTCTGTAAGGTTTAACAAGATGATTAATACAAGAATTAAAGTCCTTACTGAAACGGAACAACAATGTGACTCATTAACATAATTAAATCAATCAATAATTCAACGGAAAACTAATTAACTTTCAAATATAATGAGAACAACCACAAACTATCACACGAAAATAATTGAAAGGTAATGATACAGCCAATAGATCGATCCACCAGGGCCGGGCCCTCAACCACCGGTGAAACGTCGTTGGGCTTTACTCCAGTGTTAAAAACGGAAACGAAATCTTGTATTAATCAGACATGAATAATGTTTACAAACAGTTCGTACTCGCTTAACAAGAGACGATGCACAATTTTGAAAATTACAACAAGGAAAGTCTCTCCAATGGAAATACATGCTTCTCATTTTATAATCAGAAAGAGAAGAAATTAAAGAGTAAATATGATCTCTCATAACAAAATTGGATTGTCCCTAACCAATTGATCAATAAGAAATTATATTTCCATCAATCTTTCAAAAAGAGCAAGTCGAATTTGGATTTGCAGCTGAGATAATTTGGAGGACAGCCACAATAGTAAATCTAAGAAAATCATGCTCAAAGAACCTTGCGTTTCTCTCAATACAAGCTGAATTTGGGCAAACCGTTCCTTCGAAAAATTAATTTGGTTCGTTCAAGACAAAACCCATGTTCCAGATTTTCCAGATTCTTCTCCATTTTCCCAGAATCTCAACCGAAAAACTGTCACTTCTTATTCCAGCGAATTTCTGAGTTGGAATATTTGATGATGATCTGGAGATCAAATCTACAATCTGGAAAATATCTTGGAAGCTAAAATGGTGAGTGATTGTTACACAGCAATTTGTCACCGTCCCTGCAATCCCCCGTCCCGCACATTGGAGGGCTTATTCCGTGACCTGTGAGCAATGACATGACCTGAAACCACTTTCATGGCATCCCCCTGGACAAGGAAAATCATTCCCCTGAAGACAATTCCTTGTGAAAAACCCTAAAAATAGCCTTTTTGTCCTTGGCGCAACTAGCCAGTCCAGCCCTCACATCAATGGGGGAAATCCTCCAAAGAGGGCGTGCTAGCTGGCGCACTGTCACAGTGTTATACCCGTGCCAGGGTTATTAAGGAGTGTTTTTTAAAAATAAATGGTTGAAGATTGACTCCAAGCAATTCCTGAACTGGTCTCTAAATTGAGTTGGGAAGTTTGGCTCCGGATCTCCATGTAGAGGAAGTGGTTTTCCACCTCTCATGGAAGCTTCCTTGAGGATAGGGCCAATCCCATGATTGTAGGGATCCCAACTCCCCTTCCACCATCTATATAAGCTTTCCATTTTGCTTTTGCAAGCTAGCCTTCAAGAGCCTTCAATAGCCTAGAGAATGCTGCAAGAGCCTTGATAGCCTTCAAGAGCCTTCATAGCTTAGAGGATGCTGCAAGAGCCTTGATAGTACTCATAGAGCCAAATCAATAGCAAGAAGATTATTGTCAAGACAACCAAAGAGAGAGGCTTGTCTCATTCCCAATGAGCTTTACTGAGACGTATTCCGCTGTCGACCCGTCGAAGGAAGATCCAACATCAGAGCGCAAGTTGTATCTTTCTTTGTATTGATTAATGATAAGAGAATTTGGTTATGGTTCCACTCGTATTGTTCATACATTGTGATCATGAGTTGTGTCTTCTCTGACTGATACATAATTGCATATATTGGGTTTTACGCTTGTGTGTTCGTCGTGTTTCTTGTATGTGCAGGTGTTTGATTGCGACAAGCGGGAGAATTGTGATCTGTCGGAGCAAGGAAATGGGAGTGCTATCTTCTCTGCGAACAACAGCATTGGACTTAAGGTAGGCCTTCTTCGCAATTTGGTCTATTGCAATTAGGAACTTGCACCTTAGCATGATATGATTGTTGCTAGACCCAATCTGGGCTAGTAGGGATTGCCTCTGTCCCCAGAGGGGATTTACCTCTACAACAAATTGGCGACTCTGCTTGGGAGACATTGATTGGAGTTTGTCTTGTATTTTCAGTTGGTTTTGGTCTTTGTCTGCTTAATCAACTCTTTTGGTTCACTTTTTTCTAGTGTAAAACCTCTGTTCAGCCCCAGAGGATCAGATTTGACCTCTGCTTTTCTGAAATTTTCATCTTTTCATGGTTGGCTTGATTGGTGCGGTTTCCATCCTAATAGTTGCGCCCATTAGCGCAGGTTTCCAGTTCATCACTCGCGCCATCCCCTGTCTGGCGCGGATTACAGCCAGACAGTTGCACCATCTCCTGAAGGTGCTAGGGTTTTCCCTTGTTTGGAAGTTTCTTTTGGTCAGTACTTTGCTTCTGGGTTTGTTTTATATTTTTCTTGAAGTGGTGAGTCTGGTCTTGGTTGGGATAAATTCTTTGTTTTTTCCTTTTCAGGCATTGGCGCTTGTTGTTAGTTAGCAACCCGCACCAATTGGCCATTAGTGCTAGTTGTCAGTGAGCAAGTCGCACCAGTTGGTGCTAGTTTCACCTACAAAAGTCGTGTCAATTTCAGGGCGTGTGAAAATTGAGACTTTTTCCCTAAATCATTCACCAGTGTGTCTTTCCCTTCTGGTCTTTTCTCTGTATGAGCATAGATTACATTGCTCATTGTTCAGCTGAAATGTCTTCTATCCATGATTGCTTGATGTAAAAGGGAATGAATGCCTTGTTTTGATCTCATGCTTTGGAAGTCCTCTTTGTGTTTGACCTCATATGTCTTGTCACATTTTGAGGAATTTCGTTACGAAGTGTTTTGAAACAACAATTGCATTCTTAGTTTTTGTTTGCATCCCTTTTGCCTTCATCCTTCATTAAGGAGATTCACGTTCATTTAGTTTTCATCTCAAAGTTTTCTTTTGTTAAAATGCATTAGATCACATTGCATTGGAAATTATTTTTGAGATTTATCATTGAACTTAGATCACATTTTTTAATGATTGAAAGCTAAAAATCGCATTGAGTGCATTCTCTTTCATTAAAAGCATGCATTAAGTAGATTCTCATTTCCTCGAAAAATGCATTGAGTGCATTTTTATCATTTGAAAAGAAAAAAAGAAATTGTGCATAGATTACAATTGCATAGTTTTCAGAAAAGAGGATTTTGCATAGATTACATTTCATTATTCACATCGTTGAATGTTTGAGATTAATTTTGGATAGTGAAAGTCATCTAGTTTGGAAAATTTTTGTTTTCAATATTTTTTTCTTTTGCATCATTGTTTGAAGCTCTTCCCTTAAATAGATAGCATTCATCGAATTGAAAAGTTTTCTTTTCTCATATAGCTCTATTTAGGATATTTTGAGACATAACACTCGCTAGGGCCTGAAAATTGAAACATAATTGAATATTAACATTAAAATTTATTCAATTTACACTAAGGAAACATTGAAACATTAACGAAACATTTAGAGGTCTATGTTAGAGATGTGTTTCGGCGTCGTTAAACCTAGTAGCTGTCATTCGCCTCTTGGCTTTAGACAACGCTAGTACGGACTTGTGCTCCCTGTACCGTCGCGTATATAAAAGGAGATCCCACTAGGTTGTTATCCTTTATCCGTAGGAAGCCGAGTCTACCGCCTTATACCCGTGATACACTAGACATAACATTCGGGGAGATTACCTACACGTACGTCAAGTCCTTGGTTGATTTCTCTTTCATTTTTGAAACCAAGGTGTATATTTCAGTTCACGGATATATGGTACACCCATTTTCCTAGATTACCAGAGTAGTCATTTCGATCTTTTCTGACTCATTAAATTTGAAAATATCATCAAGCGCTTGTCCTTTCATGCTTGTTTCCAAATTGAAAGTGAAAGAGTCACCTTTTGCTTGTTTCTCGACTCTTAAAATATGAAACAGCAGAGTTTTGTTTCAATGTTTTAAAAAATTAACTACCCACGAAATATTCCTGGTTAAAGTTAATTTCCTTAGGGTGTTGTTCTAAAGTTGTTTCCGATGGCAACTTTTCCAGAGTTCACCAACCAAGGAATCCCCTCCGATGGGAATCCGGGTCCTTTTCCTCCTTTTGGAAATGTTGGTGCTCCTTATATGGCAACGTTGTCCCTTCCTGGGTTAACTGTTGGGTTGCCTGTTTGGTTTTTTTCAACCTCTGTGGTCCCGAATGTCCTGGATACTGTTCAATCAGTTCCTCCACCTGAACAACGCCATGTTGATTCCAAGGTGGACCTCTCCCCTTCTTCACCTGTTTCTGCATCCTCCTCTTCTACATTGTCTGGTGAAATTCTGGATTCGAGTAACCAGGTGGCTAAGAAGACAAAGAAGAAGAAGTCAAATAAAGGAGAGGCTAGTTCTGCGGCTATTGCGCCTAAGAAACCTCCTCTTGATAAAACTTCCAACCCTCCACATAAATTAAAATTCCCTTGCATGTTGTGCAAGGGAAACCATCTTCTTCGAGATTTCACTGGCATTCCAAAGGTGCTCGAAGTATGTTCCAACGGTCACCCGCCATTGCCTTTGGCTTCTAGGAGTCAGGTTGGGGGCACGTCTTCAACTGGTGCTGGTAAGGCTCCTAAGAAGCAGGGTAATCTCACCAATCCCTGTAAGTTGTGTGAAGGGCACCATGCCATTCACCTTTGTCCATATATGGATGAAGCCAAGTAAGTTTTGGACAAATCAGCTGTTTCTGCGCTGTGCCTTCCGACTGGTTACAAACAGCTTTCTTTGAGTCCTTCACCAGTTGATCCTACGATTGGTCAAGAGTCATCCTTGGTCGATCCCTCTCCCTCGGAAATTAAAATTCAGGAATCCATTCCCGACCAATCATTGGTCGTGGGATCAATTGAGCTGGCCCCGTCAGCGGTGCACCAGGTCTTTTCCGTTGAGAGTGGACCTCAAATCCCTCAGGTTCTTCTTGTTTCTTCAGATTCCTCGGACTTGGAGAAATATTCTCCTGCCCCTATACCTTAAGAAGCTACTCCTCTGCCTCCCATGATGGAGGTCCTTTAGGATACTCCTCCCACCTTTGAGATGGAGGTCGTGGAGGATGCTCCTTCTTCTTTCGTAACACCAGGACAAGACCATCTCAGCTCGATGGTAGCCCCTCCAAGTAGTTTGGTCGCTTCCTTTGATTGGAATCGATTTGCGGGATACTGCCTTCTGTCTTAAGTGCCTTTCGAGATAACGGTACAGGCCTTTGGTATGGTCATACCCAACACCATTATAGACGAAAGCACGTCTGTCAGTAATTTATCCTCAACTACTTGGCAAGCTTTCGGTTCGCCGCCGCTTGTGCTTGTTACGCAGAATTTGTTGGCATTTAACAAAAGAACTAGTCAACCGTTAGGGATCCTTCCAAGGTTACCTGTTACTTTGGGAGGTAAAACTGTCCACCTGGACATGATGGTTGTTCCAAGCCCCTTGGATTTCAATCTGCTTTTGGGGCGTGACTACACCTATGCCATGGGAGCGTTTGTCTCCTCCCTTTTTCGTGTGGTCTATTTTCCACATGAAGGACGGATCGTGACCATTGATCAACTTTCGTTCTTTGGTCCTAATGTGGCAACTGGCCCGCCATCATCCCTTCCTGGTTTTTATCCACCCGTTGTATCTGCCCCATCGTAGGTCAACTATGTGGCTACCTACCCTATGCTTGTACTTAGTGATCCTGTTTTTCGCGATGTTGTTCTCCCATCCGGTGTAGAACTCTTGGAAGCCATGACTTCTTATTCATCATGATGAGTTGTCGTCAGAGCAAAGTTCGTTGTTTGTGTCAAGCTCCTTAAAAAATGAAACAAGGTCGTCGGAGCAGAGTTCGTTGTCTTGTGTCAAGCTCCTTAAAAAATGAAACAAGGTCATCAGAGCAGAGTTCATTGTCTTGTGTCAAGCTCCTTAAAAAATGAAACAAGGTGTCCGGAGTAGAGTTTGTTTTCTTGTATCAAGCTCGTTAAAAAATGAAACAAGGTGTCACGAGGATAGCTCTTTTAATGTGTCAACCTCGTTAAAATAATGAAACATGTTCCCGTTCAATTAGAGTCTTTGTTGAGATCTCGTAAAATCCCAGTCGAGTCTTTCTCTTGATCTCGTAACTTGAACCTTCACTCCATTTTCCTTTCATATGGATTGAAGCTTGGAGGGCATGTACCTCGAATTGAGTCACCATGCTGGGGGCATGCTTACTTTTTCAAGCATAGTTTGTTTCCGTTTCAAGCTTGTCTAAAAATGAAACCGGTTTCAAGCATAGTTTATCTTTGTTTCAAGCTTGTGTAAAAATGAAACCATTCCCATTTTACCTCTTGTGATTGCCATTTTATCAGCCTGTTTTTGCTAGATGAGCCTTGGTTTTCTCTTTCCATCGTCCCCATCTGCTTGGCCGATCATATGCCTTCACTTGGTTGTTTTACCCGTTCCTGAGGAACCGCTACGATGAGTGGTCTTGTTATCCAGCCTCTTGACTTTTATCATGTTTTGAGCAGTTCTACCATCACCGAAACCAGTTGCTGCCCTTTATACCACTCGTTCCTCCAGGTGGAATCAACTTTCAGCTCTTTTCTGACTCTCTAAACATGAAAATATTGTCGAGTCGCTTGTCGTTTTGAACTCGTTAAGTGGTTACGAAATGACATCTACCTAGTATACGTTTACCCCTTTTTCAGGTTGGGATACATTATTTACGAAAAAGGAATACGCTAGCCTATCGTGACTAGGAGGTTTTCTCAGACATAGTTTTATACCTTTTCGGATCTAAGGAACTATCTACGAAAAGGGACTGTTGGAGTTTACTTTTATGCTATCTTTTCAAACTCTATAAACATGAAAAGACGCCGATTTCTCCCTTTGTCAGACTCGTTAAACCCTGATGACATTGGATTCAGTCGTAATGACGATATTCGAGTTCCTCCTTCCTAGGACTTGTTAAATGTACTAGGATGGATTCGTCCGAAGGACGGACTTATATTACAAGCATATGATATCCCCTTCAAGCTTGTTTTCAAAAATAATTTGGGTACTCGCCAGAAATGGTGGGAAAAAATGGAACCAGTATCATCGTCGTGTCGGCAGTATGTCGCTCTTGAACATGGCACTTGTTTGCATTCGTGTCAGGTTGAGGACATCTCATCTCATTATCTGTTTTCCTCTGTGGGTTTGGATAATCCATTTTGACCTCTCATCTGCTCTTTGCCTTGTCATCATGACCTCTGATCTTTTGATGTCAGATACTGCCAAATTCACTGTCATGCCGCTGATATGTTCAAGAGAAGTTTACCTCTACAGTTTCAACCTTCCTCTATTTCTCATCTGATCCTAATTCACAAACATTATGTTCCTCTGCCTCGCGTCGATGATGTGGGAAACACTATGGCCCACCTTCGATCAAGGTCACTTCCTGTCGACTTCAGCTCATTATCCAAGAAGCTAATCTAGAGACTCCCTTCCAGTACCTTGGAGCCTGCATGCCTCAATGGCAGTTTCTTCACATTCGACGCAAGGCTTTCATCATTGGCCTTCGATCGGATGATTTTGCGGGTGTTCGACGCCAGCTCACTGTTCACACTCCGTGGATTGTACCTATAGTACCTTGAGGGCCATTGTCATTATTGGTGGTTCCTCTCGTGTCTGTTAATAGCTTTCATCATTGGCTGGTAATTAGACGATGTTATTGCATGTTCGAATTCAGCTCACTTATTCACATGCTTAAACTTGTACTTTTTTCGGGTCGAGATGGAGTACAAGACCCTGGATTTTGTCTGTTAGAGTCTAGGCTACGATTTTGTGGATTATTATGATTGGTTACATGACTCATTCATTGGATGGTTGCAACCATACCTGAGTCTATTTATCGATCCTCACTGGATGGCTGCGTCCATGCCTTGGATCTATATTATTGTATACTCTGTTATGGATGGCTTCGCCCATATCACATATATCATGTATTTGAGATATCAATTTTACTTTTATATGCAGGTTTTCCAACGATAGTGTTTTCAGTTGGACACGTTCTCGTAAAGAATTTCACCCCTCTCTCTCTCTCGGGCCTCATGCTTTAGGGGGCATCTGTTACACAACAATTTTTCACCGTCCCTGCAATCCCCCATCCTGCACATTGGAGGGCTTATTCCATGACGTGTGAGCAGTGACATGACCTGAAACCACTTTCATGGCATCCCCCTAGACAAGGACAATCATTCCCCTGAAGACAATTCCTTGTGAAAAACCCTAAAAATAACCTTTTTGTCCTTGGCGCGACTAGCCAGTCTAGCCCTCACGCCAATGGGGGAAATCCTCCAAAGAGGGCACGCCAGCTGATGCACTGTCACAGTGTTATACCCGCACCAGGCTTATTAAGGAGTGTTTTTTAAAAATAAATGGCGGAAGATTGACTCCAACCAATTCCTGAACTGGTCTCTAATTGAGTTGGGACATTTGGCTCCAGATCTCCATGTAGAGGAAGTAGTTTTCCACCTCTCATGGAAGCTTCCTTGAGGATAGGGCCAATCCCATGATTGTAGGGATCCCAACTCCCCTTCCACCATCTATATAAGCTTTCCATTTTCCTTTTGCAAGCTAGCCTTCAAGAGCCTTCAATAGCCTAGAGAATGCTGCAAGAGCCTTGATAGCCTTCAAGAGCCTTCATAGCCTAGAGGATGCTGCAAGAGCCTTGATATTCCTCATAGAGCCAAATCAGTAGCAAGGAGATTATTGTCAAGACAACCGAAGAGAGAGGCTTGTCTCATTCTCGATGAGCTTTACCGAGACGTATTCCGCTGTCGACCCGCCAAAGGAAGATCCAGTGTCAGAGCCTAGGTTGTATCTTTTTTTGTATTGATTAATGATAAGTGACTTTGGTTATGGTTCCACTCATATTATTCATACATTGTGATGATGAGTTGTGTTTTCTTTGACTGATACATAATTGCATATATTGGGTTTTACGCTTGTGTGTTCGTTGTGTTTCTTGTATGTGCAGGTGTTTGATCATGACAAGCGGGAGAATTGTGATCTGCTGGAGCAAGGAAACGGGAGTGTTATCTTCTCTGGAAACAACAGTGTTGGACTTAAGGTAGACCTTCTTCGCAATTTGGTCTATTGAAATTAGGAACTTGCGCCTTAGCGTGATACAGTTGTTGCTAGACCCGATCTGGGCTAGTGGGGATCACCTCTATCCGCAGAGGGGATTTACCTCTACAACAGTGATGTTACAAAATATATTAATAAACCATCATTGATAAAATTATGCATAATAATCATCAATTTATTAAAAATAAAGGATAAGAAATAATATTTATCCATAAGAGCATAAATAATTATAAAATGGATTTATATGATAAATTATGATAAATTAAATGATAAAGAAGAGTATAAATGAATGAAATAAGTGTTAAAAAGTGGTTGTATTCACGGCCCAATATACCCCCAAACTAAATATATTGCATGTCCTTATGCAACCTAGAACTGAATATATTGCATGTCCTCATGCAACCCAAAAACAAAACCCATGTGTTAACCAAGCAAAGAAAATTTGTTCATCCCAACTCATGAAATGGATGGAACAAATGAATTTTTCCTCAAATAATGAATATTCAATTTTAGCACTCTTGATGAAGGCGTAACAATTTTTACAGTTGACGTTCAACTATATGTATATGAAGTTGCAGAAAAATTTGACATAAGTAACAACAACCTTCATTAATCATTTTCTCAAAAATCAGATCGTTTTGATGCATGGATCATGATATATAAACAAATTGGTTGTAGGTGATAGTGCATATTTTTCGAAATTTTATGAACTAATTTAGCATGAAATTATCTGGGTTTGTGTATTTTAATGATACCTCTTTGTTATCCAGAAAGCATAAGAATTCAGTTCATAGTTTTGAAGATATATGCAAATCAATTTCTGCACTGTATAAAAATGAAATTGTATGTCTTAAACGAGAAAGAGAGTAGAAAAAATCCATCATGTGTAGCAATTCCTCCCCCAAACTGAAGAATTAACATGTCCTCATGCGATGCTATAAAACAAAGAGAGGTGGTTGCTACAATCTGTTGAAATATATGCTTGGTGTAAAACAACATGGAAAAAGGGAGGTGTTGAGAATGAATAAGAATATCAATGGATGATAAAGAAGATTACTGAAATGGTCATAATAAAGAAATGAAGAAAAACAACACTCCCCCAAACTGAAAGATGAGATGTCTCTGAAAAATGGGAAGTGGTAAAGATGTGGAATGAATGATGATAAATAATGCTCAATGGATTTTCATGAAATTCTCCTAAATTCATAATAAATCAGAAAATTACGCTATTTTACCTTAAGTGTTACCTCCGAAAAAAATGTGGAATGACATGTAGGGATTGGCCTTTGTTGAAGCTGATGTGGGCTGAGCGGATACTGAAAGTGACGCAAAAGGTGGAAGCCATGCAAGCACATCATGTCTGAAGAATTGTGCATGTTTGCAAGTTGCGTGAGCCTTTACAGTTAGTTGCAATAGTGTGGTCATGCTGCGAATAGAATTGTCCCCCATACTTGTTGTTCTCCTGTAAAAAAATCATGATTCTGTATGCAATTTTCTTGAATCGACAGTTTTAGTTTTGAATGACAATAGATGCATGAAAATTTTTTAAGTAGAAAAACTTCTGTAGAAATGAAGTACGAATATTGTGGAAAATAGAATAGTAGCGTACTGCACAACAATTGTACAGCATGGAAATGCATACATACTTATGATATGATCAACAAATTATCGCATTACTGAAATCAATGCATATTTTGAAATCGTGAGTAGATATAGAAATGTTTATGTAATGATTCAAAAATAAGGGAAAATGACAGCTGATGTGAAAAAAATACTTCTGTGGTCATTATCCACATAAACCATTATGATTGATTTATAAATAAATTTCATGCATAAGAGGTTCCGAACAAAGGGTTTAGGGGCATACTCTCATTTGATATTAGATAAATATATAAGAAAAGGGTTTATCATTACTATTGATTTGTGAAAAATATGACTTCAATACCATCAACACAGCTCTGTTGCCCACAGGTCTCTATAACCTTGACAAAGTTGCTTTCTCACCCTTGGAACCATTATCTTTTATTTATGTCTAGGGAAGTGCTGTGTGATGTCATGATGGAGGCCACTGTGCTGGCTTGGGAACCAGATGAATCACAATGCCATTCACCAGGAAGGAGTGAAAGGTGGGCAGGTCGGCTCGTAATGAGACCTCCTGTTCCAAGGACTTTTTATTTTTCTGAGTTGTCCATTGGATCATATCCCTGGTGTGGTGGCCATAATGGGAATGCCACTTCACTGCTCCCTTATGATCATGGTAGGCTGGCTCTTGATGAGACCCCCTATCCTCCACCTACCATATCATAGAATTGTTAGTAATTATATAGGGATTTTTCTTTTCTTTTCTTTTACATATAGCACTTCCCTATTTATATATAAAGGGTGGCTCAACACTCCTTAAGAGTAGGGATGGTGGAAGAAGTTTAAACATCTCAATAGAGAAAATATGCCCTTATTCTTATTCAATGAAAATAAAAAAGAGTTATGAGAATGTAGGGAAGAACCAACATGATAAAGATAATCGATCATATTAGTTTTAGTGAAAATAAAGACAGCAAAGTGATATAGATGGTTGTGTCCTTTCCTTTTTCTTATCACTACAAAACAATTTCTTAAAAATGACAATTTCTCTTGATTTGTTGATTCCAGTAACCTCTAATTTGTGTATCCTTGCATAAATTGTGTGTTTGCCTTTAAAAGAGTCATGAAGAATTCACAAAAATCCTCAAAAATTTATTCACAAACAAGAAAAATGCACTCAAAAAGTGTTGTTCCTTTGAAAAGGAACAACAAAAACAGTCTGCGAAAATGTTGTTCCTTTCGAAAGGAATAGAAAAAACACGCAGCAAAACTATTGTTCTTTTTGAAAGGAACAACAAAACTAATCAACAGAAATGCTGTTCCTTTTGGAAGAAACAACAAAAATAAACACACAAACAAACTGATTCTTAAGAGGAACGACTGCTTTTCTTTAAGAGGAACAACATGAAAAATAAAGGCACACAAAAAAAGTAGGGAACAACAAAGAAAATGCACGCAGAAATTGTTGTAGGAAACAGCAAAGGGAAAAAAAATAGAGGAAAGAACAAAGCTAATGTGCAATCCATTTTCAAGAAAATCCAATCAAATATAAAGGAAAAATTATGTACAGGTTTCAAGAAAAAGTAATTTTTTACAGAGTTGGTGCTGTCAAAGAATTTCATTCTACAACTGAAACTTGCATGGTAGGGTCCTTATTGTGCAATTGCAAATGGAACGGAAACTACAATTTGGAGGGATCAACACCTAAAACAAAAAAACATAAAAGAAATCAGAAAAGAAACAACACTTTATTAAGTTACAACAGCTATGATGTTATTTCCTAAGGGAATATCAATTTGTTAATGGAAAGAAAAAAAATGATCATTTTGAAAAATGTTTGGCAGCAGTGACATGAATCTTCAAATGGAAACCAATTCTTCATTTATTCTTGTTATGAATTTTTTAGGTAATGAATTGGATGGAATGCCCTTGTTTCACTAAAATTTATTTCAAGAATTGCTCGTCCATAAATTGACCTTCTTTGTTCTTTTAAGACCTGAAAAAAAACGAGTGTTTATCTGCAATAAAATATTAAATCATGGAGAAATAAAGATTTACGGGCTCCCTTAATCCAATAAATATGCAAAAAACTAGCAATTAGTTACTCTGTAGAACAAATCCATGGACAAAGTAAAATTAATTTATTACCTGCGGGAGAACAGTGGCCAATCATGCTAACCTGCAGTGTTTCAATCATAACTTATTTGTTTTTAGTCTGATTTGAGTGATTCCAAATAAAAATGAGAGCTAATTCAAAGTTTTATCTCCAGTAGAAATATTTTTTAAAAAATCAATACTATTATATGTCAAATTTGCTTAGAACAACCTGCATAATAGAGTCATTTTCTATTTTCCAGCTTAGACCAACAGTTGATATTTCAAGCATAAATTTTTCGTTTAATGGAGGATTAAACCGATTCAAATTGGAGATTAAATTAGATTCATTCATTGATATCCAATAGAAACAAGTTTTGAATACAAGAAGAATTGATGGGTCAAATACGCTAGTTAACAGCCGAGAAAACAAAGTTTCAAGAGTGCTGATTTATGATAGGAAGTCAGTATTTTGGTCATAAATTCCTCATACGATATCGAAATTGAGTGATTAAAATTGCATTGTAAAATATATTCATAGAGGAATATACCATAGAAACATGTTTTAAAAATATAGTCATTTAGGCCTCCAAAAACTGACTGTCCCAACTATGTTCCTGAGCTGCCTACTAGACACCCTTTCAATGTTTTGGTTCTAACGTTTTCGTTTCAAATCCAAATGGAGTGATTAAAATTGGGTTGGAAAGTAGAAATAAATGTATACTTAGCATAGAAATAGGTTTTAAAAATTATTCACTTTTGGTTCCTCAAAACATGACTGTCCCAACTTTGTTTTCAGAAATTTCATCAAGCCCGCAAGCCAAAAAAATGATATTCAAGCAATTTTTCCATATTGGTGATAAAAATGAATATGAGTGTTTGTAGAATTGTTATTTTAAATATAATTCATTTAAATACACAAATAAATTAGAATATTTATCATCAATGTTGATTTTCACAACGTGTTGCAACAAAAACAACTATTTTTACAAAAATAAAAAAATGTGTTTGTTTTATTTCCTTATTTATTTTATTTTCTCCACTATCCTACTCTTCTTTGTGAATCGAATATGTTTATGTATAAGAGTATTTCCAGTGGAACCATTTTAGAAATAAGGCCTCTAGTATGTACATACCCAAATTTAAAAAATGCATGTTGATAAAAGTTAGGGTATGAGAAGCCAACTCCCCTTGAAAATATGGTGCAAAAAATTGTTGAAGCATGGAGTGATGTTGCAAACAAATGATGGAGTGAAACCAATCTTCAATGTATCCCTTACTTTCTTGATTTCCCATAGCCATCGTATCATGAAGTTCTTGAGCTTTTAAAATGGTTTGTTGGTGCAAAATAGAAGAAACCTCATTTTCTTTCATAACTTCTACAATTTTTGGATTTGATACATTTTGAGTCTCAGTGTAAGTTTTCTCCAATAGTGCATGTGAGATAGAATGGGTGGGAAGGGTGGGTAAATTTTGCAGTTCAACACTGTAAGCATGTTGTACTGGTTTATTATGGTGAGGGTATGGAATGAGTTGAGCAGGAAATTGTGTAGGGAATGGAGCCTCTTGATGTTGTAGTTGATTGGGTTGAGTGGATGATTTTTATAGGCAAGTAAGATGTTGTGGAAGAGATGGAATATGTGTTTGTGCTACAAGATGAGGAAGAGTAGTCATGCAATCATAAGGTGAACCATGCCAAGCTTGTAGACAATATTGGTGGTGGTTATATTGAGATTGGCATGGCTGCCCTAACATATGAGTATTCCATAATGGATTATACAAGTAAGAGAATGGAGAGGAAGTGTTTTGAACCATACTTGTTGACCTTGTTGCAGCTTCTCCATCTCTTTGATATGCCACTTCCAAATTAGATAAGGAATAGCAACTATCTATGGGAAGCTCCTTTCGGTAATGAGGGAAAAACACTTCATCAAATTCTTGATTTTTCTGAACCTACAAAACATTCAATTGTGAAGTTAGAGAGCTAATAAAATCATATTTAAAATTTCCAAATAAAACATTGATTTCAGCTCTTATGTCTCTTGTTCTTGTAGTAAATTTGGAAAAGAAATAAAAAACTTCTCTAGAATTCTTACCAGCCTTGGAAATTCCTCTTGAATACCTTATGCACAACTCACAAAATTCATCATATGATAACTGAAAAACATCACCTTTTCCTATTAGATTTAAGAGTTCTAAAAATTCATCTTGGATTCCTTTAAGAAGGATTGCTTTCAAGATCTCTTTTTTCAAATGTTTATGCGTTGATTTTTCAAGGTTATATCAAAATCGCTCTACATAGTCCTACAAGCTTTTATCTTCCCCTTGTATCATACCGAAAATATCTTCATTGGATTTGCAGTAGTCTTGGTAGTTCTTCATGTTCTCCCATGTTTGGATGCAGTTCCCTCCTAGGCTCATGAACCATCGGAGAGCTGCTCCTTTTAGAGTAAGAGGAAACACTTTCACCTTTGATCATTAGTACAATAATCATATCCTCTAAAAATTATTTCAAACTCAAATAAGAATGTATCTGGATCTTCATTTTTCAAACCATGAAAATTTGGTAGAGACAATGGGGGAATTATGTGCATTTGTGTCACTCCTCCTAGATCTTTGATAGGGAATTCAACAGTTCCAATGTGAGCCATTTCTTACCATAATAGAAGATGTTATTCATGTGTTTCTTTGAGGATCCTCATTAAAATGTTCCTGTCAATTGGTTAGTGAAATGGGTGGTGCTTAAATCACCACTCGAGTGGAATTACAAGATTTTTTTTCAAAAATTCTACCTAAAAAAAATGCAGGAATTCATTTCTACCTTAAGCTTTCACTCAATTCTGTTGTGAAGCGGGCCAGTGAACAAGTGTGTTCCTTGATCGGTGCGTAGGTTCTTACCTTCCGTCTTTAATACCCAATTCTTCCCAAGCAGAAAAAATTAAATATGCATCACTCTTTCTAAATGGAATACACTCTCCCCAGCAACGGCGCCAAAATGTTGAGGTATAAAAGGTATATTTTTAACACCTATTTGTCTCACATTAATTATCAATCTGGGAGCGAATTTTTATTTCAAGAGTGTACTCAGTCTGAGGAAGCAATTTATCCAAGAGTAATGTTATGAAAGATGAGTACAGTGTTCTAAATACAAGATTAAACGGATGCTTGAAAAATAAATCTAATTACAATAACATGAACTCAAATGCTCTTAAAATCTATCTATTCACTCAACAACCATCAATCGAGGATACAGTAGCAATAACTCATTCCTTTAGAAATTTATGCAATTGAAACCAAACTGAAACAAGATAATCAATCTGGGAACGTGGAAGCAATAACCAATATTCTCTACAGTTGACAGTCCTGCGTTAAAGCAATTAAGGAGAAATAGCAATTGAACTAAAGCTGCCATTGTAAGTAAACTAAGAAAGCTCTTCGAAAGAATACTCTTTGCAATCTGTTAACTAATGAATTGGAAATGAACAACACACTGAAATCGAACAGCAATGTAAATGAATAACCAAATGAAACTAGAAGAATCGAATAACAAATATTAACTAATGAATTTGAACAGCAGATCTTTAACTTAATGAAATCAAACAACAATTCTATTAAACACCAAAACCCTGTTGACAGCAAACATTATTAAATAATAATCGACATAAACATCAATCCAACGGAACAACAATTAATTGGAACAGGACATCTAATGCTGAACAACAATGCTCTGTAAGGTTTAACAAGATGATTAATACATGAATTAAAGTCTTTACTAAAACGGAACAACAATGCGATTAATTAACATAACGAAATCAATCAACAATTTAGCGGAAAACTAATTAAATTGCAAATGTAATGAGAAAAACCAAAAACTATCACACGACAATAATTGAAAGGTAATGATACAACCAGCAGATCGATCCACTAGGGTCGGGCCCTCAACCATCGGTGAAACGTCGTTGGGCTTTACTCCAGTGTTAAAAACATCAACGAACTCTTGTATTAATCAGGCATGAATAATGTTTACAAGAATTTCGTACTCTCCTAACAAGAGTCCATGCACAATTTTGAAAATTACAACAAGGAAAGTCTCTCCAATGGCAATACATGCTTCTCGTTTTATAATCAGAAAGAGGAGAAATTAAATAGTGAATATGATCTCTCATAAAAAAATTGGATTGTCCCTAACCAATTGATCAACAAGAAAATATATTTCCATCAATATTTCAACAAGAGCAAGTCGAATTTGGATTTGCAGCTGAGATAATTTGGAGGACGACCGCAACAATAAATCTGAGAAAATCGTGCTCAAATAACTTTGCGTTTCTCTCAATACAGGCCTAATTTGGGCAAAAAGTTCTTAATAAAGTTAATTTGGTTTGTTCTAGACAAAACCCATGTTTTGGATTTTCCAGATTCTTCTCCATTTGCCCAGAATCTTAACCGCAAAACTGTCACTTCTTATTCCAACGAATTTCTGAGTTGGAATATTTGATGATGATCTGGAGATCAAATCTACAATCTGGAAAATATCTTGGAAGCTAAAATGGTGAGTGATGTTACAAAATATATTAATAAACCATCATTGATAAAATTATGCATAATAATCATCAATTTATTAAAAATAAAGGAGAATAAATAATATTTATCCATAAGAGCATAAATAATTATAAAATGGATTTATATGATAAATTATGATAAATTACATGATAAAGAAGAGTATAAATGGATGAAATAAGTGTTAAATAGTGGTCGTATTCACGACCCAGCACTCAACTGGGAGAAAATATTGTAGTGAAGAATTGGGTGCCGTTGATCTGGTGGAGGGCAGTGTGTTGGCTTCCCAAAGTAACCCTAGAAAAGCTATATTGAAGTGACAAAGAGGATATGAAGGTTGGGTGAAGTTTGGTTCCTTATGAGTAGCTCTTTGATGGAAAAAAGTGTCTACTAGAAGGTAGATTAAAGCTCAGGCATTGGCCATCCTAGAGAGCATATTGGATCAGCCCATGTACATGCAACAAAAGTGACTTGCAGAAGTGTTAGGTGGCCACCCACCTGGAGTCTCTATGTGTTGTCGTTTGAAGGAATAAGGGGCTACTAGAGAGTAGTACGAAAGTGAAAGACCGACATGATGGCATATGACATAGAAGTTGCAACGAAGATTGTCATTGTATATTATTTTCTGTAGACTGTTGTATTATTTAGTTTGGTTTAATATAACAAATATTGGGTTGTACATTATTGTACAATTTTGTTAAAAATTGTGTATACTTGTGCATATGTGATTTACTGATTTATATTTTCTATTGTGCAAAGTAGCTCTTGTTGAGATTCTTAGTTTGTTAGCGTCAATGATTATAAGATTCTAACCTAGACCCAAAATCATGGAAATTCAACATGGTATCAGAGATGTCTGAGCTACTTTAGAAGTCAGTAAATCAAAGTTGTGCACAACGAAGTACAACTTAAGAGGGAGTTGGTCACATTGTAGGTGACAATGTTGAAGTTACAGGCAAGTCTCCGGTATGAGGACAAGTTGGAGGGGTTGTCCAACTATAGTCCATGGAAGGAAAGGATTAAGTTGGTCTTGCAGGTCAAGAGGATTTGGGAATTCATCGAGAAAGCCATCAAGAAACCAACTGACCCAAAGGAGTTGGAAGCGTATGAAGATTTGGATACAAGGGTGAGACTGATCATCCTACATGGTGTGAAGGATCCCATAATACCTCATTTGTTCGGGAAGAACAATGCGATGGACCTTCAGAATATATTCTAGAATAAGAATGAGAACTGGGTATTGGTATTGTAGGATAATTTGAAGTCCACCAAGATGGAAAAGGGTGAAGGAGTGACTTCATATCTAACGATATTGTCTCAGGTCATAGATGAGATTGCTGCTATCGGTGCGGCTATTTCAGATAGTGATATGGTGAGGATTTCCTTGAAAGGGTTCATTGAGGAGTGGAAGCCCTTCATTAAAGAGATCCTTGCCATACTGGAATAGGCTATGGGATGAATTCATTCAGGAAGAGTTGTGAGACAAGGATATTCATCCAACGAAGAGGGAAAATGAGGACGTGGAAGTTGCAACACAAATGAAGGGTAAGCATAAGAAAAAATTGAATAAAGTCAAGTGTTTCAATTGTGGTGAGATGGGTCATTTTTCGTCAAAATTTACGATGAAGAATAGGGGAGATGATGAGAAGAGGAAAGGGAAGCATGCCTTCGATGTTGCCACTTCAGCTGAAATAGATGATATCACTAAGATATTTGAGGAGGAGGATTTTGTTATGATCTCTCATTTCTCATAGGGTAATGTCAATGATGATGGATGGTATGTGGAAAATGGTGCACCAAAACATATGACAGGGTCATAGGAGATTTTTGAGACTCTAGTTAAATGGAATTCGAGGTTTCACATGGTGTTGGGTGACAAGAGTCAGCTGGAGATCCGAGGATCAGGTGTTGCACCGTTCAATATGGAGATAGGATGGGTGATGTCGGTCTAGGATGTAATGTTTGTACTAGGACTCATATATAACATGATTTATGTCTTGATGATTGAGAAGAACGGGTTTCAGGTCTTGTTACGGGATGGGAAGGCAAGAGTCAGAACAAGAGGTTCTAATTCCTATAGGATTATACTTGGAGTTAGAGAGAATGGTCTCTACAAGTTGATGAGAAAGCCTATGGATAATTGGAAGAAGAAGTAGGTGGAGCAGGGATAGGTTCCATAGAAAAAAGTGTAGGTTCAAGATTTAGAGGGGCAAGTATAGGTTCGAGCGAAGAAGGTACATTTTCGAGAGGCTCATAGGGAGTCGAGTTCTAGCAGGAGCTTGTAGGTTTAGAGGGAGTATTTGTAGTCCAAGAAGAGCGCGTGGTCAATGGGGAGAAAGGGTGCTCCTACAAATGCCAAGAAGGAATCATGGAGAGATTGAAAAGAGATACAAGAGAATAAGAAGAAGCAAGATGCTTCCAGTGATAGTGACACTTCTGAGAGAGGCATAGTTCATGCTTCACAAATTGCTGCAGTGGTGAGCACTAAGAGTTGGATGAGTGTTGTGAGGAGTGATGATGATGATGAGTTACTTCCTAGTATTGGAATTACCTCCCTCGGTAAGGGGGAGTGTTGATTTTTGAGTATCTTGGGAGTTAGTCTAAGCCCTAGGGTTCAGGGATTGGAGGACAAAGCACCACAACAGTCACTTGTGGGCTTGGAACCTAAGGTATAGTTTTTTCACCCATCACGATTTGGGCCAAAACCATTTGCATAGTTTGATATGTGATGGATGAGGATGATAGCCCTTGGCGAGACGAATTCAACGCAATGAAAAGCATCTGATTCTGAGTTGTAGAAATTGAGATATGAAAATTTTAATGATATTTTGGGTTAATGTGGCACCAAATGGAGGTCATATTGATAATTTAGAAGGCCACAAGTTGTGTTTTGACACCATAATAACTTGCATAAATATAAGTGACGTTGGAGGTCACATTTCACCCATCCAAGTGCATCAAATTACCTCCATACTTCTATGAGGCAGCCACATATATACAAGGACAACGTGAAAATTTTCTATGATTTGGGAAGTGTTTTTGGATTGGCATAGGTTTGCATTTTTTGTAGGGAGGAGGTATCATATTAGAGAGGAGATTAGGGCTGTTTGTGGATGGTAATAGTGGTAACTTTCCACTTTTGTTAGGCAGCAGTCTCTTGAAGCCTAAACAAACCTGTCCAAGCTCTTTTTAAGGTTGTTTGGTAGGATCGTAAGGCCTGTAGCTTAAGACCAATACAACGCAGGTCTGTATAGGTCATTTGAGAGGGTAAACAGGCTGAGATAAATTTTGAGTTAGCAGTGTATGGGAATAGGAGCTGAGCGAAAGGAAGCCACAATTTTTGGGTGACTGTTGGAGTGGTTAGGGCTATAACATATGCAGTGGATGCCCTAACCAATGTTGGACTACAATAGTGAACATACCAACAAAATAAGGTATGTATGGATGATTGATAGTTAATTTTATGCTAGGGATGGTGTCCATATATGGAAATAAGTTATTGCAGCCTATAAGTGCCATGTGTTGAGGTCATCTTGGGGAGTTGGAGACCTCAAATAGGAGTAGAGCTTGTAGTGAATAATTGGGTGCCATTGATTTAGTGGGGGGAAATGTGTTGGGCTACCCAAAGTAGCCCTAGACAAACTATATTGCAGTGAAAAATAGGAGTTGAAGGTTGGGTGAATTTTGGTGCATTATGAGTAGCTCTTTGATGGACGAAAGAGGCTACTGGAAGGTAGATTGAAGCTCATGTATTGGCTAAGCTAGAGAGTAGATAGGATTAGACTATGTACATGCATCGGAAGTGACTTGCAACAATGTTAGGTGACATCCCTCCTGGAGTCTCTATGTGTTTTCCTTTGAGGACTAAGGGGTCACTAGAGAGTAGTATGAAAGTGAAGGGCCGACAGGACAAGATACGCCATAGAAGATGCAGCGAATATTGTCATTGTATCTTGTATTCCATAGACTCTTGTATTCTTCAGTTTTGTTTAATATAACAGAGATTGGGTTGTACATTATTGTACATTTTTGTTGAAATTGTGTATACTTGTGCATATGTGATTTACTACTTTATATTTTCCGCTGTTCAAAGTAGTTCTTGTTGAGATTCTTGGTTTGGTTGCGTCAATGATTCTAAGATTATAACCTAGACCCAAGATCATGGAAATTCAACAATAATGACAAATACGGAGAAGACCGAGTATCCAAAATTACCTGTAGGATTAAATGTTCCAGGTCAGCAGGTCTTAACGCTGCAATTAAACCATAATTTTATGGTCAAAAAAATTGTAGAGGAAGGAATTTATAGTTATCATAAAAATACAACCCTTAATAGGAGATAAATGACCAAGGTGAAAAGAATAATGTGAACATTTGTGTAGGGCTAAAATCCTAAGAAAAAATATAATAGGATTTATATAAGACACACTTTAAACAAAATATTTTACAACCATTCTAAGGTAAATACATTAACGTCCAAGACAACAATTTAGTGTCAGAACAATTATATCTAAATGAAAACCCAAGGGGGGTTAACGTTATTATTTTATAGACCCCATTTATTACATTATGAGAATAATAGAGAACAAAACCTAAAAGGAAGTATTTCAAAGTTTAAATAAATTACCTGTGCAGAAAAAGAACAAATTTTCAAGAGAAATAAAGCTTGATGAATAAATTCCTTTGTAGACAAAAGTTAGATTTAGTATGAAAATGGATAGGAAGATCAATGATACCCTACATTGAATTATAAGGACTAATTATTTGGCTATTTAAATATGTGAAAGAAAAAAACAATAAATAACCCAATAAGTAGAATTTGAAGTAATACTCGTAAGAGTATGAATATTGCATTTCTAATGGAAATAAAATTAGTAAGAGTATGAATGTTGCATTTGTAATGGAAATAAAATTAATATACCCTCGACAAAGTAATTATGACCAAAAATCCGAAACCAAAAATAAAAGGAGCTCAGAACTAGGGAAAAAATCCTATCATTAAACCTGGAAAACATGTATAATTAAAAGGATAAGTTAGCATGCAAAAGTTTAGAAATGATGGTATACTAAGAAATATTAAATATGACTAAATTTATTTGAAAGAAAATAAATATATCTTTGTCGGGTTTCCAAAATTAATGGACGTGTTCAATGTACTGATTCTTCCAAAATTAATGGACGTGTTCAATGTACTGATTCTTCTTGCTTTAGAGATTGACAGAAGGAGATCAGTGAAAACCAAAATTCTCCATTATCAAATGTGCAGCAAGGGTAGAAGGATTAAGTTAAATTAATTTGCAAATGCCAACAACTAAAACTGAATAGTCATTTCAATGAAACAAAACCGTAAAAAATATCAAACAAGACTTCATCGTAGTCATTGAGATTAGGGTTACATACACATCAACATTATTCCACGTGAAGGTAGGTGGTATTCACCATTGTGGCCTATCGTTAAAGCAAGAAGCTCCATGTATTCAAGCAAGAACACAAGCATTTGAAATGCTTGTCATCATATTAATCATAACTTTTAATAGAAAACATAAACCTCAACTTAATTCAAAGCAACCAAAGTTTTATAAAAATAAACCTCAACTTAATTCATCGTAACCAAAGTTTTATTCTAAGAAATAAACATATTAGCCAACATATCGTATCTATATGAAATATATGCATAGACTGTTCTATGGGTAGGTATTAATTCTATAATTTGATAACATGCACAATTAGAAAGTGTACCGCGGGGACTAGAAAACTGTTGGAGGTCAAAATTCATAAAAAAACCAAGAGAAATAACTACAATGTACATTAAAACTATAAGGTTGGATCTTTTGAGACTTAATATATATATACATAGCTTTGTAATAATCTTAATCTTAATGAAGGATTTAAGAATAATTAAGCCTATTTAATTAAAAAAGTGGTAAAATTGAGGGAGATAAGAGATTTTGTTATGAGTATATTGATATATGTAACCTCAACTTCTCAACAATTGAAAACATTAGTAATGATTAGAGAAGAGTAAACTTAAGTAAAATAAAAGGAAGGGGACTCTCTGTATAACATTTGAGGTTTGTTTATAATGGTGTATTATGGCCAAAAACTATTAATAATGAAGAGGAAAATAAGGGTGAAGTATTATAGTATAGATGTAAACAATTGTTGTAATAGGATTTCATTTACAAGAAATTTCGGGTGTTTTATGAGGTTCATTACAAGTGGTATCAGAACTATAGCTTACAACATTATGCCTTTTATGTTTCTTAACTAAAATATTATGTTTTGTGTAACATACATGCAACCAAACTACGAAAACAAGAAAGACTGAAGAATGTACGAAGATAAGAATAGGTAGAATTTTGTAGTATCACCTGGAGAAGGTGAGGAGAATAATACTGAGATGGGAATAATGGGAGGAGAAACTGGAAATGGAGATAATTAGGAATCTAATATTTTACAATTAGTTCATAGTTTAAAGGTAGATTTATTCAGTATTAAAGCTAATCAAGAAAAAATGTCTAGAGCAAGGGATGAACAATAAGATATAGATGGATGCATTCTCAAAAGATGGAAGAAAATAGAGGCCGTAGGAAAGATGAAAAAACTCATAGGAACACTCAGAAGTAAGTCACCAAACATAAATGAATATATATCTTCCAGTGAGATTCAAACACTTAAGTTTGATGACGACATGGAAGAACACAAGTTTGGGAGTAATGTTTCTATATCTAAGAAGAAAAAGGTTGTGTCTAAGTTACAATGTGAATTTAATAAGATCAGATCTCCAAACTTTGATGGAGAATCTGAAGAGGGATTAGATGCTTGGCTTCTCAATATTTAAAAATATTTTAGGGTCTACAATTACCTTAGTAATATGAAGGCCAAATTGACTTCATATCAACTAACTGGCAAAACAGGCTTTTGGTGGGAGGATAACAAAGCAATAAATAATATTAGATGAATTTTTTTGACATGGAAACTATTTAAAAATGAATTTAAGAAGAAGAATTTAACATAAATATACTTCGACAAGAAAGCCAACGAGTTCCATGAGTTAAGGCTAGGAAAATAAACCATGGTTGAATTTGTGAACAAATTTATGAGTATGTTGAGGTATGTACCATAACTTAAATATGAAAAGGAAAAATTAAAAAGGTTTATTAGCCGCCTAACTTTTTCCTATAGGGACAAGATTGAATTTGAAAATCTGAAAATAATAGATGAAACAATAAGGAAGAAAAAAATGTGTTATAGCCAGAACAAGCAGAAAAGTGACAATTATAAATCTATATGGCCAAGAAAAGTGAGAATTTCAATACTAAGAAAAAGGGATTTAAGAAACCTGCTTTTTCCCATACTTTTAAAAGCATTCAAGGGGGAAACTACAACAAAAATGTAAATCAATAGAAAAAACATGAGTAAAAAAAGTGGGTAGGTAGTAGGAATAGGAAACATGAATTTTGGTGAATCAACTAGGCCACCAATAAAGTGTTGGGATTGTAATTAAAACCATTTGTGGAGGGACTGTCCACAAAATCCTTTGAATAGAAAATAAAAAATATACAATATACAAGAAGCATCTACAATTAATTATGTTGCTTGCAATATTCCAAGGATTAATGCAACACTATATGGTAGAAAAGTTGATCATCAATCCACTATGGTGGAGATCTAAGGAAAAATATTTCGAAATAATATGACTATGTTGATTGATTGTGACTCTAATTTAAGTTATATTTACCCTATTACAATTGAAAAATGTGGACTTAAAAAGGAAAACCAGAATAAACCTTGGTTAGTGCAATTGGACACATGAACTAAAATAAGAGTTACTGAAATAAGTAAATATTTTTCAATAGATCTGAATGGAATGCATACTAAATTAAATTTGAAAATTCTACCTTTAGTATTTTATTGTAACACCTCCTCCTACATTTAGCTACTTTCACCACCCTACTAGGGTAAACATGAGTTGAGGGATACTATGAAATGAGTTAACCTACTAAGTACATTTAAGGATGTGGAATTGACAATCTAAAAGTTTACTGACCTTCCTCAGGAGCTACAAGACCCCTCAGAGCTAGGCAACCACTCCAGGTACCCAAAACTTGAGTTGGAATGCTTTTTCAGTGACTCGAACCCATAACCGCATGCATGAAAAGGCCTCCATGTAGCTATAGTCCTCTAGTTGCACACATGAGCCTGTAAGGGTGCGACTATGGCCCAAACTACTAGTTCTGGGCATGCAGTCCTAGATTTTTAGCCACCTTTTCAGGGCTTGTCTCCAAACCACTGCCCAAAACTTAATGAAACTTTCTAGAGTGATAAATGACATGATGAAAAATCCAATCATACAAAAATTGATCAAAGTCTTGACCTAACCATACCTGATGCAGGAGCATTCGGATTTAGCCAACGATGTGATTGTGTGTTCACATGTTATGGCTAACAAGAGGTGGAAAAATTTGATTATTAATATTTTATTAAGCTTTAATTGTGAGAAGTTAGTTTGTTTTGATTTCCTATATTAAATAGGAATAAAAATAGAAAATTGGTTCTCCCTACGAGGAGATCAAGCCAATTAGATTATATCATTAAGATAGGATAGAATTAGGTTGTTAGAGTGGTTCAGCGGAGAGGTAATAAAAGACAAGAGAACCACTTCTGGGTATATATAAGTGAGAATATGTGAGAGTGAGGTGTGGAATAGGTGTGAGAGAGGTGTGACAAAGGAGTGGAAAGAGAGGAGAAGTAATGTAAAAATCTAGCCATCAAGGGCTAGACTCTGTGTATTTTTCACTACGGTTAATTCCAAGTGTGTTTGTATTTTAATTCTTCTGTCTGTATTAAACTATCATTTTTTTTTAATTTCTCTGTTAAAGGATGGATATCATATTGCACATAGTGGGGTTTCCATGTTATAGGTTTCTGTGAAATTATATATTAATCAGAACTTTTAGACTCGAGCCAAGCTTTGAAGTTCGTGCATCGACCATCACACATGGCATCTGGAAAAGAGCGACTAGACGCGCGAGCAGAGAAGATACATCGTAGACCATTAGACCTATCATATATCAACGGTGGAGATAAAATCACAACCCTAGTAGAATATTTCACATCGACGATTTTTATCTTTACATGTTAAGACATCGCAAGGTAAGTGGTTTATGTTGCGATGTGCTAAGGATGGGAGGTGGTGATGCAATGCGATAAATATCACACATAGAATGGATAAGGTATATCGGGGATCGCAGGAATTGAAAATTATTAAAGTTGCGAAGCTGCAAGGAGGTAATTTTGTAAAGTTGCGAAGTTGCGATCCACTGCGATTGGTCACCAGTGTGTGTGGGCCGTAAACCACAGGTCCGCGCGCGTATTGTGAAAATTTGCAGCCTTGCTGCATCAATACCTAACCATGACAGTAATTTCGTCAAACATATTGAGAACATGCAATATACAAGTAATGAATGCATATCTGAACATATGGATCTGTAACTTATGTGAGAATCATTAAGAAGTTCTAATGCCCTCTCACAATAGTTGCAATAAATTTATTAGCTCATGCATTCAATAACCATTCATCAACTAATAAAAACATGTCAAGAGCCATAACTAGAAATTGTTATGAAACCATGCTTATAACCAACATATAACCAAAATAATAACCATGATAAAACATCCATCAAAGCCACATAATAACAAGTACAAGTACTCATGAAATACAAGAGGAAATGAGCTCTTATTAACATATTAAAAATGCAACCAAGTTAGGGACTTCCACGTACCAGCCGACCATAGATTGAGTTGAACCAAATATTTCTTTAAGCCAATCACCCCTGTGCCTACTGAAATAAGGAATTACTGAGAGTGGGGTGAATAAAAAATAGTGAAGTTCTTAAATTTTTTATGAATATGTCTTAAGTTATTTCCTCTACTATCTGTTACTTATGCGAGCCTTCATACATAATACAAATGAACAATGAGTTAAGGCATTAACATGTACATACAATCCATTGTAGGTTTTAACCCTGAACAGAAATTAGCTACACACAAATCTTATAACAGACAATAAACAATAGCGAGAGCATAAAACATAAAACAGATAAACACAGAGATTTTCCCCTGGATCCCAAATCGGGACGACCAGCTTGATTTTTCATTATATTCATTTTAGTGTTACAACACATATATTTACATGCCGTAGCATACATAAACCCCAATCCATTAACCCTGGATTAGAACATAACCGTAGTTCCCTTGACTAGATCTACAAAATACTAGGGGCTGAAAACCATCGTACCCCAAAACCATGTGCAAAATCATGCACAAAACATGGGTGGGTCTGCCTATGAGTGGTTCTGCACAACAAAACAAATTTTCGCCAGGGCGTTGCCCCAGACCCCAATAGTGGGGGCTGCCTCCCCCCTTGTTACCCCCCTACTGTGCCCGACGCAACGTACAACGCGTGGGGCTAGTCATGGAAAGAATATAACACATACCCAACATTCTCCCACCTGCTGTTTTCTTTCCACAGGGGGCCATAGGAGAGCTTATTCATTGGGCCAATTCTTCAACACCCATTGTTTTTCTACACCAAGAGAACTTCTGAGTGCTCACAGACTTCGTCAATGCATCTACAACATTCTTCAAAGTGTCCACCTTTACCAGCAACACCCTTTTAGCCTCAACCATATCTCTAACAAAGTGATATTGAACATCAATGTGCTTTGTCTTTGAATGGTAAGCAGGGTTCTTAGCCAAGAAAATTGTACTTTGGCTATCACAGTATATCCTTATAGCTTGCTGTACCAACCCCATACTTGAACACAATCTCTGCAACCAAATTGATTCCTTGCTTGAATGAGTGGCTGCTATGTATTCTGCCTCTGTAGTTGAAAGAGCCACTATAGATTGTATTTTACTCATCCAACTGACTGTGCCTCCAAATAGGCTAAACACATACCCACTTGTAGATCTTCTTTGGTCCAGATCTCTAGCCCAGTCTGCATCAACAAAACCATGAATGTCCAACATTCTTTCCAATCCTGGTCTTCCCTGGTAGCACAAGCCATAATCATTAGTGCCACGTAATTATCTGAAAACCCGCTTCAATGTTGTCCAATGCTCCTTCCCTGGGTTTGGCATAAACTTTCTCAATACTCCCACTGCATGTGCAATGTCTGGTCTAGTACAGACCATTGCATACATCAGGCTACCTACTGCACTTGCATATGGAGCATGGGACATATCCTCCTCTTATTCTTGTGTCTTGGGACACTTTTCAGCAGACAGCTTTACACCTACATAAATAGGAGCATTCACCGATTTACTATCCTAAATATTGAACCTCTGCAATATAGTCTCGAAATACTTCCTCTGGTTTAACTAGAGCTTCCTCTTTGCCTGATCTCTCTTAATTTCCATGCCCAAAATATAGTTTGCAGCACCAAGATCCTTCATGTCGAATTTGGAGAACAAGCTAGGATCTTTAGAAATCAAACATAATTTCTTTGTCATTTCAGTCCAACAGCTTACTCCTCATCCACATACAAGACCAAATAAATAATACGGTCACCAATTAATTTAAAATAAACACAATGATCCTCCTTATGCAGTAAAGTCAAGTCACAGTATATAGGTATCAAATTTAAATTCTACATCCTTAGTGGTATTCTGCTATCTAGAACTTCTTCAACACACACACCGAGTTCTTTCTTACCCTTCACCACAAAGCCTTTAGGTTGCTTCATGTGGATCTCTTCTTCCATATCCTTGTGAAGAAATGTTGTCTTCACATCCATCTGTTCTATCTCAAAATCAAATGCAGCAGCAACAGATAAAAGTAATCTAATAGAAGTAACTTTGGCAACAGGAGAAAAAATAGCACCAAAATCAATTCCCGGCACCTGGGAATAACCTTTTGCTACCAACCGAGCTTTGTATTTCTCCACCTTGCCTTCTACATTCATCTTCTTCTTAAACACCCATTTTCTCCCGATGGGCTTCCTTCCAGCCGACAACTCCGCCAAATCCCATGCCTCATTTTTATGCAAGGATGCCATTTCATCAACCATGGCCTCCTTCCAGATTTTTCCATCCTTTGAATCCACTGCCTCCCTGATAGTTCTGGGATCACCATCAGTTATAGTTAAGGGAAAACCTGAACAAAAAGTAGATGGACTATACCTTTTTGGTTGCCTTCTTTCCTGAGTTAATCCTCTCATAGCTGGAGTTTGTGGCTCTTCCTCTTTTGAGTCTTCTTCTGTTGTAGAGTCTGATTCATCCTCCTTTAGCTCAAACTCTATCTTCTCAGGTTCCTTTGGTAGGACTTCATGTGTAACAAAATCTTTCACCTCTCTAAACACCACTTCTCGACTGTACACAACCTTCCTTGTTTCTGGGTTCCAAAGCTTGTAACTCTTTAAACCATCATTATACCCAATAAAGATGCACCTTTCAGATTTATTATCCAACTTGGTCCTTTTCTCCTTTGGAACATGTACATATGCATCACATCCAAATACCCTTAGATTTGAAAGAGAGGGTTTCTTACCAGTCCATACCTCATGTGGAGTCTTATCCTCCAACGTCGATGAAGGTGATATGTTAACTAAGTAACATGCAGTCTCCACTGCCTCTGCCCAGAATTCTTGTCCTAACCTGGTACCACTGAGCATGCTTCTTGCCTTTTCCATCAACGTTCTGTTCATTCTTTCCGCAACTCCATTTTGTTGAGGTGTGTATGGAGTAGTCTTTTGTCGTGCTATGCCACACTTCTTACAGAACTCTTCAAATTCCTTCTTGCAGAACTCCCCACCATTATCTATCCTCAATGCCTTTATCTTCTTCTCTGTCTGGTTTTCCACCAGAGCCTTAAATTCTTTAAATTTTTCAAAGACTTCAGATTTCTTCCTCAAGAAATATATCCATGTATTCCTTGAGAATTCATCTATGAATGAAACATAGTACAAAGACTTTCCCAATGATGGAACTGACACAGGTCCAAACACATCACTGTGCACAAGTTCTAATATCTTGTTCGCCCTCTTAGCACCAAAAGGAAAACTCACCCAATTCTGCTTCCCATATACACAATGTTCACAGAAATCAAAATCTAGAGAGAAATTAGACATACCTTCTACCATACCATTTCTATGAAGTATCTGAAGGCCCTTCTCTCCAATATGTCCAAGCCTTTGATGCCATAGCATGGTCTTTTCTCCAGAGACAGCTAGGCTTTCTGCTCCACTTTCAGGAACCACATAACTGTTACACCCATCAATAAAAATGCTACCTTGTAGCTTGTACAGAGTTCCAGTCTGAACTCCCCGCAGTAATACCAGTGCTCCCCGAACCATCTTGCAGGCATCTTTCTCGAACACTGTTTTTACACCTGCATCATCCATCTTACTTACAGAAATCAGATTTCTGGCTAATGCAGGAATATGCAGAACACCAGGAAGTGTTATAATCCTTCCACCTTGCAGCTTCAGCTTAACCTTTCCACGTCCAACAATTCTGGCCTTCCTATCATCCCCTAGGAATACATCACCACCATCATATTTCTCATACTCGCAGAACCACTCCCTATGGGGAGTGAAGTGAAAGGATGCACTTGAGTCAATCAACCATGACTCATGATCTACATGTGTATTTGAAGAAGAATCCAAATACACATCCCCACCTTCATCCGAGGTGGTTTTTTCCTCTGCAGAAGGAGCATTATCAGATCCCTTTCTTTTCTCAGGAGCTTTAGATCTGCAGTCTTTTTTGTAGTGCCCTTCCTTTCCGCATTTCCAGCATACCTTTACAAACTTTCCAAGAGATTTAGATCTCCCTCTAGATTTTTATCTCCCACTCGAAACCTTATTCTTGTTTCTGTTTTGGGACCTTCCTCATACAGATAAAGCATCTCCATTTTGGCCCTCCATATTTCTCCGTCTCATTTCCTCTGACAACAAGGCTGAGACAATGCAATCAAAATTCAAGGTAGTTGTATTACTACCTATTGCAATAACCAAACTGTCCCACGAATTTGGTAGAGAACACAAAAAACTGATGCACTTATCTTCATCTGATATTTTAATATCAACATATGATAGCTGACTTACCACAGTATTGAAGGCGTTCAGATGCTCTGTCACCGAGTCTCCATCCTTCATCCTTAGGTTATACAACTTTTTCCATAGGAAAAACTTATTCACCAGAGACTTAGATTGGTACAAAGTCCCAAGTTTTTCCCACAAATTCTTCGCCGTAGCTTCCCCAGATACATTCAACAATACTGAATCTGAGACACACAACCGTATTGTGCTCTTAGCCTTCTGATCCAGTTTCTTCCAGTCTTCATCTAACATTGTCGTTGGTTTAGTACATGGATCTACCGCGATCCACTGATCTTTATCCACCAGCAGATCCTCCATCTTGAGCTTCCATAACTCAAAACTCTAACCATTAAATTTCTCGATCTCTATCTTCCCGTCGCTCGCCATCTTCTTTCACTGCAACAATCGATCCCGCAGATCTCCCACTGAACAAGGTCTCCCTCAGGCCCGAGCGAAAAACCCTCAGCAGCAAAGGCGTCCCCTTGAAGCCGAAATAGCTCTGATTCCAAATGTAAGTTTTAACCCTGAACAAAAATTATCTACACACGAATCTTATAACAGAAAATAAACAATAGCGAGAGCATAAAACATAAAATAGATAAAAACAGAGATTTTCCCCTAGATCCCAAATCGGGATGACCAGCTTGATTTTTCATTATATTCCTTTTAGTGTTACAACACATATATATACATGCCGAAGCATACATAAACCCCAATCCATTAACCCTGGATTAGAACATAACCGTAGTTCCCTTGACCAGATCTACAAAATACCAGGGGCCAAAAACCATCGTACCCCAAAACCATGTGCAAAATCATGCACAAAACATGGGTGGGTCCGCCTATGAGTGGGTTTGCACACCAAACAAATTTTCGTCGGGGCGCTGCCCGGGACCCCAACAGTGGGGGCTGCCTCCCCCCTTGTGACCCCCTTGTTATGCCCAGCGCAACGTACAACATGTGGGGCTAGTCGTGGAAAGAATATAACACATACCAAACATCCATCACATGAGAAAAATATATATATTGACACCGATATTTTTACATGGAAGGCCAAAGAGAGAAAACCACCAATCTGTTTGTTGTTATGATGTAAATTAAGAACCTACTTAATTACATCGAATTTTTTGTGAGAACCCACTAACATGAGGCACCGACCTTTTTAGGATATAATAACCTACTTGCCAAGAGGCACCAACCTCTTAAGAATGCATGCCACCACCTGCTCTAGCTGTTATTCTACTTTTCATGCAATTTTCAAACTAAAAACAGAGGCAAATAAAAATACATAAAAAAACCAATCTGGTTTACTATGGAATCAACTTATGCTCTTGGTCCACTACTTTTCCATAGGCTCTCTTGGCCTCCCACAACAATACCCTATTCTTATGCTCTCTGCCTTCTATTCCACAGGTTCTCTGCAACACTCTGGGCCAGTTTAACACTTGGGTTAGTTTCTAAACCTTTTCACTCTCTGCTCAACTCCCTTCAACACATTCAACAATACTCACTTCCCCACTTTTCTCAATGGAAATCACTCATTTTGTTCCTCTGATGCAATATGCTTAATGCTGGCTCTACTGCCATTTTCCAAGCTACCCGAGTGTACCACTATATGGCTGCTCCATGTTGCTATTTCATATAATGCTTGAATTTTGTCTCTGCATTAAATATGAGAATGGGCTACTAATAGCTTCACCAACTTTCTGTGTGATTCTCTAAGCTCATAATTTAATCCGATTCCATTTGTGCACTCTAATAAGACTCCCCATGCTTATTAGTTTGATCAAAAAGCTCAAAATGTACTCCATCATGGATATGTTCTTCCTATGATCCAATATCCTATCCCATAGTCTATTTTCTCCCTTTAATTCATTGAAGAGTGCAAGCAAGATCAGAGATGTCTTGCTTCTTCTCGAGAAAAAATAAATTATCTACTCCTCCATGTCATGGTCCTTGGTTCCTTGAGCCAACGATCTTTGATAGTCACCATTACTCCTACGACACCAAATTTATCCCTCTCATTTATTCTTTAGTTTCCGACCCATCTGTTTTCACTCCCCCCAACTTCCCAACGCTGAGAGTGGGATTGAAGGAAGGTAACTGCATGCCAACTGTTAAGTCAGATAGATAGCCCTAACAAGACTATATAGGACTCTCTTAATGTCATTTTTAAGTAAATTAAATTACTTTTGATGATCTTAGGCTAGGTATATAAGTTCAGTAAATAGATTTTTATTTTTTGTTTGGTGTTTCTGTGCTAGATAGGAATGACAGTAAGGAGACTAGGTCTAGGATTTAGGTCAAATTTCAAGGTCAAGTTGCAGAGAATATGGATGGGGCCAGGTAGGTAGCTTGAAAGCATGCTTAGTTTGTCATTGTGTATAGGATGGAATGATAGAAAATATAAATGATCACTGAGGTGAATTCATTCATTTAGAGGAATATAAACATATAATGTAAATATTGTTAAGAGAGAGCATGAAAAGGTATGATTTCTACTTAAAAACTGAAAAGATAAACACATATAAGCATGTATATGAAAGAGGAAAACATATCATTCAACATGATAAGATAAAAATTCAGAGAAAGAAAAAATTATCCAAGGCATACCATAGGATTCTCAACACAAATTCTGCAACATTGTCTTTGATTTCATTCCAAAAGGCTTGTACAATGGCTCCACTGCAAAAAACAACTATCCAACCCAAGAAAATACTAAAATGGGTCTACTTATAGAACATATGAACCATGAAACCTCATAGGGTCTAAATCCCATCCAAAATGCATCATAAATACATGAGATGAGTCACTTCCTAAAATTTATGGAGGTTAGAAACCATTCCCTCAAATTCAGTTAATGACTAGGAGTGTGTGTCCCCCACATTAAATTACATGTTTCCTCATGATAAGAGGTAAAAACCAACTCATTTACTCCAATTCCAGCTTAAAGGACAACAAAACCTCGAAATTCTGAATTTTTATGGGCTCGACAAGTGTCCCGAGGAATCCTTTGCAGATGTGTAACACTTTTTGACATATGTGTAACACATTTTTGCAACTGATTTTGAGGAACTTTTAGGACTCCAAATCCAAATATGAAAGATAGGTAAACTAGTAGTGTGTGTCTAGTTTCAATAACATCTTTAATTTTGAAAAATGACCCATGTTAACGCTTCCAATTCTCCCAAGGTTACTCCAGATGCATAATGACCTGTCAAAAATATTGGTAGAAGCATAAAAAAAACTGGGTTTTTTTGGTTTTTTCTTCCAAACTAGAGCTTGTCATGCAATAAGGGTTCTTGATCTATGATGTACTCATAAAAATTCATCCAACCATGTAATCCATTAATCATTTAGATGCCCTAGTAAAAACGTAACAACTTGGCACTACGCATCTGTGAAGGCTGAATTTCTAGTTTAGTGCAAAAATCACTAAAAATACAAAAATATCTCAAAAATTCTCCAAATTTGTTTTTTGGCACTTGTGGATGATGTGATAAACAACCAATGAAGCTTTAGAAATAAAATCTAAACTATACTTATCCTTTAGCTTCAATTGAGCCTCTTTGAACTTCTTTTTCACTTGTTTAAGCCCGATTTGTGAAATTTTGTTCTTGGTAAAATAATGATTGGCCACATGCCTCTGAAGATTGTCATCTCTTTTGGCTCTTTTAAAAAACTTCTTCAAATATTCATTCACCCTTCCTAACCAGATTTAATTGTCTTGATTGATCTCCATAGCTATTAGCTCATTAAAGGTCAATTGTTCAGGTGGATGAGTTGACTATCTTTCTAGCTCCAACGCCCTCTTAAGGCCTCTTGTCTTTGGCCTTCTTGGTTGTGTTTCAATCTCCATATTATGTATTTGATCAACATCTATTACTTGCTTCCCTTTACATTTATCTGTCTCTAGGTCTGACTTAGGTTTACTTTGTATCAACTACTTCACCTTCAATTTCCAATTTTCTTGTTGTAGGAAAGTAATTTGAGAATTTTCAATGGAGAAAATTGTGTAGTCAATTTAGTGTCCTAAATTGTTAACATAAATTATCAACCAGGGCTAGTAAACTGATGAAGTGTGGTGCACTATATGTGCTTAAGTGACTTCTTCCTTACTTCGTTGTATGTATTTTATTGATGTTTTTGGGGTTTTGTTTTTTTAGTACTTATGTTCAAAAGATGAAATCAAATTTATGTCAAAAAGAAAATAAAAGGAAACCTTAGACTCAAAACAGAGTGTAATTGTAAATTCTATCCCTAATTAGGAAAATGGTGAAAAACAGAACATTCTAATCCATGGATATCCTAGCTTGCAAATGAACATGAAATATAACTCAACATAATACAACCAAATCTCTTTCATCTAATATTGATATGTTGGAAGAGATTTTAAGAAAAATAATGGTTGTAAGATAATGAGGATCTTTTAATATAATTGCAAAACAGAACAGTAACTTAAAACATTATAGTGATATCTCATTCATTTGTTAAAGGTTTGTTGGAAGAGCTTGAGAAAAATATTACTATAATGTAGTAAGGATCTCCTATGAAATTCTGAAACAACTTATGACATTACAACTAAATCTTATTCATGAGTTAAAAGTTTATTGGAAGAGCTTTTTGAAAGAGATTAATCATAATGTGATAAGGATCTTCTATGAAGCAAAACAATCAATAACTCACAATACTACAACTTAGTCTCATTCGTGAATTAAAGGTTTATTGGAAGAGCTTGTGAAAGAGACTAATTACAGTATAATGAGGAATCTGATCTAAAATTGTGTGAACAAAATATTTCTTATACAGAGATTGACAGTAGGGGCTTTTATTGGTTATTTCACCTTTACTAGAAAGGATGAAACCAGAAGCTTCTGGCCCTCTTACTGACTCTGCCTAAAGAAATATAATGTAAACACTAAAAACTAAATAACAGAAAATGAAATGCTAATAACTCAAAATATCACAATTGAATCCCATTCATTTAATAAAGATGTTTTGGAAGAGCTTGAGAAAGAGACTAACTGCAATATCATGAGGATCTGTTAGTTAAACAAATAATGCAAGACATGAATTAAAAGCTAACAACACATAATTAAAAACTACTTATCTAGAAAGCATGTAGAAGCCTCCTTGGATAGTAGGGGCCCTCTGCTACCAATTTGGTGTAATCCTTAGCTCCTTGAAGTTGTAATCATAATAGCATCAAAGAACTTCTTTATTAAAAAAAACTCACAAATCTACATCCCATTCCATCTTAAGCTTTGTTACAAAAGACTCTCTATTCCTTTCTCTCCTTCTCATATTTTTCACTAATTTTTCATTACCCCTGATAGGAGAAAGCTTCTCCTATTTACACAAAATATGAGGAGTTATTTCATTAATGGGAGTCCATGAATCTCTCCCTCCATCTCTAGAGTTACAATCAAAATAGGAAATGATAAGACACATGTCTTTCTAGAGTTTCAACACAACTAAGAAATGAGACATATATCCTCTTAGAGTTTCAATACAACAAGGAAGTGAGACACATGTTCTCATGATCACATGATCTTCTCTAACCAAATTCGAATTTGGCCTTAGAGTGCCACATAAGGGTCTTCTAGAAGTCTCCTTTTGACCTAAACATGTCACAAAACTCATAACACATATATAGATATATGAAACTATGTTAATTTTTTAGTTTCTAATCATAAATTCACTTTAAATACATAAAATAAATAACTTTGGAAAACAAGGATCCTAACCCATATATTTATGAAAATAGTTACTTAATGTAGGGTTTTAGGTCAGATGACTATGAAATAAGAACTAAATGGTTATGACATAATGGAAATATGTATGAATATGGAAAACACTTTTGAGACTCAACATACCCCCCAACTGAAGTTGTTACATGTCCTCATGCAACTATTGCAATGATTCATTTGTCCATGAGTTGATCTTTTATGAGTTTTGACTCATATAGATTCGTTCCAAACTTTGCTTCTTGATATTTTCTTTTTGGCAAAGTATAATACATTTGATCGCAACATTTTTTTTTTAATGTTTGGTTCTTGTGTGACAACCATTTTTTTTTTTTTTTTTTGAGCAATGGTTCTTGTGTAACAATGCTTTATTTTCTTTGTTGTATCAACATTCATGGAAACATTTAGAATCAATTACTTCATCAATGAATTGATCATTTGCAAGGCATATAATCTTTTGGATCATGTTGCAACAATAGTTGGTTGGGAAGTATATGTGGGTAGAAATGAAATGAAAATGTGTGATGGTGTATGACATGTGGATATGAAATGATGTCCCTTCCCCCCCAACTAAAGAGACGACAATGTGAAAAAGGGAGTGAGGAATTTTTCCAAAGTTACAATTTTAGCATTCTAATGAATTACATGACTAAAAATTAGAAAACAACATACCTTCACTTACCTTAAATGTGGATGAGTTGTGTATGTGTGGTGGCTGCAAAATTCTGATCATATTCTTCAAGTGGCTGAACAAGAGGAGTCATGGATAAAGAGATAAGATGACTTTTAATTGCTTCTACTAAAACTTGCTGAATCTGCTCCAAAATGCTGAAAATAATAGTCTTCATGTCTTCAAAACTCATTGGCATAATTCCTACTATGTGAAAATATGTTCTGATGTCGAACATAGTAGGAAATCGTTGACTTAGTGGCCATTAATGGATGCCACTAGTCAACACGAGAACTCTCACCATTGATGACAATGAGAGTCAAGATGCCCAAACACATCTTGCTAGGTACAAATGATTTTGCTGATGTTGAGTCACCTAGAAGATCTGACGAACAAGGGACATTAATGTATTCCCATTGTTTGTCAGCATGAGAACTTGCCATTAAGGCATGCAAGCCTCAAGGTGTTTTTACAAAGAACTTAGACTCAAAGGACTATGGACTCAATAATTTGCATTGAAGCAGGGTTTATTTGCGGAATGAAAATGACAAGAAATGGAAGATTAAAATGGAAGATGGCAATGGAGAGTAGAAATGGCAATGGGCAATAAGCATGTGAATGAGCCTCTTGCTTTTATTTGTGGGTTATGAATGGACAAAAAGAAATGGAAAGTGGATGTGAATGTAAATGGAAAATATGAAGTGAAATGAGGTGAATGGTTTATTATGAGGTATGGACGTGATGGAGACAATAGTATCTGAAAGTTTTTCAAGTGTTTGGATCTGATTTTGCATCAACATATTTCCTCTTTGTTGCTGATCATCCTCTTATGAAACAAATTGGTCTCTTAGAGAGACACCATTATCTTGTAGTCATTTGTCCTTCCTCCTGGAACCTGCAAAAAAACTAATACTTCTTCTGCAATAGAAAGTAAGATTATCAAAGGAGAGAGGTGATCAATCTCTCTAGTTATGATATTTACACACAAAACTAAGAATTTGTATTAATGAAACAAGTTCTCAAAGGAAAAATCAAAAGAATTTATACCTGTTTTGGAATTAGTGTCTCAAGTTGAATGTTGCTTCTTTTCAGCAATTTATTTCATTATTTACCATTTCAAACTCTAATTATAGATTTCTCACTGTGTAGATTTTGTTGAGACCTTTCCAACGATACTTGAATCATCAAAATCTGATTTTGTATGAGAAAGTTAGGCTGATTTGAACAATAAGGTTTTTCAGCTGCGGAATTGGAGAACAACGGCGGAATTGGACTTTAGCTGCAGAATGTCGACGGTTTCTGTAGCTAAAAATTTCTGAATAAAAGTTAGCCATTCATCTTTCATCATCAGTCCAAAATTAATCAATACCTTCAGAAAAGTGAGCAAATAACTTATTCATTTCATTGATTCAAATTTATTTATTTAATTTAATTTAAATTTTTTTTTTTTTTTAGAGGTCAAGAATCATTCTCCACATTATGTATGAAATTTTTTTCAAGCTGCAATCATGAAGACAATAGATTTTGAAGCCATACATAATTTGTTTTTGTTTTTTTACTGCTAAATATATAAAAACAAAAACTACATGATCAACAAAACTTTCGGAATTTATTTCCCACCTCTCAAAACCACCTTAACTTTCATTTTCCGCAACCATGGGCCTCAAGATGAAATATTGAGCCAAATACAAATCATTAATGATCAGAACCACATTTTACAGGAAGGGAAAATGAGTGATGACAATGCAGGACATCTAAAGTTCATCATGCAAACCTGCTAATGATCAATTCTTGAATGTTTGTAACCGAAAAATGTATCAAAAATTTAAATAATGATGCTCCAAATGTCATTATCCATCACTTTGAATGAAACAGTCGACTGACACCATCATAGCTTGGGACCTGGATAACATCTCCCCACGAAGCCATGGTTAATGGTGTCAAAATTATTTTCTGTGCAATATTTGTAATATCATTCAAAGTCACTTCGTTGAGAACCTTCAAGAAATGCTCAACTGGTTTCTTATGCCCATATGTTAAGATTTGTCTCCCTATATCCTCTGTCACAACCATCCTTGATTCCAAGTTCATCAAAACAGCGGACTTCGTAGAATTTTTGGCACGATTCAGCTCCACCTCAATGACTTGTCCAGGAGTTGCAACAGCTAAAAGCTCTCTTGTGGCCAACTCCACAGCCTGTGATATAAAGTCTGATCCCGTTGTTTTTTTTTTTTTTTGGTTTAATGGAATTAATGAAAACTGTTTTTTTTTTCACGCAGACAGTGACATAGGGTTCTGAAGAACTGGAAAATTCTCCCAAACCGCCACGAATTTCTTAAAACGATTTCTGGGTTATCTAATTGTCCCCGTTCCCGGAAAAACCCATGTCATGGATTTTTCAAATTCATCTTAAGTCAACCAGAAAACGTGTTTCAAAATAACGTGTCAAAAACAGTTGCGTTTTCTGTGAAATTTATTTGTTGCGGCAATGATTTGTTTGATTATCAAATTTGTATGTGTCATTATGATAAATGCCACCAAGACAACTAATCCAAATCAGATTTGTTTACCTCCCTTGAAAAATGGAATTGCTCGCCGTTTTATTCTGCTGAATATCTTTGCAACATTTGATCGCGCAGCAAACTTGAAGACTCGGATTTAGAAACTCTTGCAGCTCAGATCCTGAATAGTTCTTGGACTGTGGACAGATATCTGAGATCAAACTGCTGTGAATTATGGTGGAGATGCCATGGTTGAGTGGCTGGGCTGCTCTTATTGTTGCAGATGACTTCGCAACAGTTGCAAGCGGGAAGAAGTAGTCGTTGTCCTGCTTGTTCTTGCTTCCAACTGAGTCATTTGAGATGGATTTTATTGACCTTCCTTTACAGAGTACAATGTTGTTTGGGCGGGTTGGCTTTGGTGTAAAAACTCCGGCAATTATGTGAATGCAATTGGTCAAGGATCGAGATGGTAGAGGGCAGTGGTTACAAGTGTTTACATGTGTATGAAAGTTCCCTAAGTGCATTTTACAGGGAGTTTAGTAAAGGAGTGCATTATACACCTTAGTGATAACAATAGAAATATATATATATTTTTTTATTTGTTTTTGTTAATAAAATGACATATGTTATATTTTCAATAATTAAAAATATACATATGTATTTTACTAAACAAAACAATTTATTGAATTTTTTTTTTCTTTTTTTAAAATGATTTGTTATTAAAATTATATATATATTTTCAAAAATTTAAAAATATACATATATATCTTAGTAACAAAACAATTTAATTTTTTTATTTTTATTTTTTCATCATTTTTTTATTTTTATAATTGATTTGTTTAATAAAATTATGTATGTTATATTTTCAAAAATTTAAAAATACACATATATATTCATTAAACAAAACAATTTATTGAAATCAACGTTTTTCATGAAAACAATTTTTTTATTTTTTTTATTTTTTTTATTGAATCAATTGAAATGATGAAGTTTATTTTGTCTCCTCTTTTTTTTTTTTAACATAACAATTCTTTTTCTGATACTCCAGATCATACGAAATTCAGGAGAAGAGCATACTCAAGAATTATTACATTTTTTTTTTTTACATAACAATTCTTTTTCTGATCCTCCAGATCACACAAAGTGCAGGAGGAGAGCATACTCAAGAATTATTAATTTTTTTTTAGATGTAAGAAATAAGGTCTCCTAATTACACTTCCCCGGAAACGGCGCCAAAATATGTAGTCAATTTAGTGTCCTAAATTGCTAACATAAATTATCAACCAGGGCTAGTAAACTGATGAAGTGTGGTGCACTATATGTGCTTAAGTGACCTCTTCCTTACTTCGTTGTATGTATTTTATTGATGTTTTTGGGGTTTTGTCTTTTTAGTACTTATATTCAAAAGATGAAATCAAATCTATGTCAAAAAGAAAAGAAAAGAAAACTTAGACTCAAAACAGAGTGTAATTGTAAATTCTATCCCTAATTAGGAAAATGGTGAAAAACAGAACATTCTAATCCATGGATATCCTAGCTTGCAAATGAACATGAAACGTAACTCAACATAATACAACCAAATCTCTTTCATCTAATATTGATATGTTGGAAGAGCTTTCAAGAAAAAGAATGGTTGTAAGATAATGAGGATCTTTTAATCTAATTGCAAAACAGAACAGTAACTTAAAACATTATAGTGAAATCTCATTCATTTGTTAAAGGTTTGTTGGAAGAGCTTGAGAAAAAGATTACTATAATGTAGTAAGGATCTCCTATAAAATGCTGAAACAACTTATGACATTGCAACTAAATCTCATTCATGAGTTAAATGTTTATTGGAAGAGCTTTTTGAAAGAGATTAATCATAATGTGATAAGGATCTTCTATGAAGCAAAACAATCAATAACTCACAATACTACAACTTAGTCCCATTCGTGAATTAAAGGTTTATTGGAAAAGCTTGTGAAAGAGACTAATTTAATGAGGAATCTGATCTAAAATTGTGTGAACAAAATATTTCTTATACAGAGATTGACAGTAGGGGCTTTTACTGGTTATTTCACCTTTACTAGAAAGGATGAAACCAGAAGCTTCTGGCCCTCTTACTAACTCTGCCTAAAGAATTATAATGTAAACACTAAAAGCTAAATAACAGAAAATGAAATGCTAATAACTCAAAATATCACAATTGAATCCCATTCATTTAATAAAGATGTTTTGGAAGAGCTTGAGAAAGAGACTAACTGCAATATCATGAGGATTCTTTATCTAAGCAAATGACAAGAAAAATAATGCTAAAAGCTATGATTTCAGAAAGCAATCTAAGTAAAGAAATATGACAAAATAGAATTGAAAACAACTTATCTAGAAAACATGCAAAAGCCTCCTTGGATAGCAGAGGCCCTCTGCTACCAATTTGGTGTAATCCTTGGCTCCTTGAAGATGTAATCAAAACAGCATCAAAGAACTTCTTTATTGAAAAACTCACAAATCTACATCCCATTCCATCTTAAGCTTTATTACAAAAGACTCTCTATTCCTTTCTCTCCTTCTCATATTTTTTACTATTTTTTCACTACCTTTTCATTACCCATGATAGGAGAAAGCTTCTCCTATTTATACAAAAAATGAGGAGTTATCTCATTAATGGGAGTCCATGAATCTCTCCCTCCATCTCTAGAGTTACAATCAAAATAAGAAATGATAAGACACATGTCTTTCTAGAGTTTCAACACAACTAAGAAATGAGACACATATCCTCTTAGAGTTTCAATACAACAAGGAAATGAGACACATTTTCTCATGATCCCATGATCTTCTCCAACCAAATTCGAATTTGGCCTTAGAGTGCCACATAAGGGTCTTCTAGAAGTCTCATTTTGACCTACACATGTCACAAAACTCACAACACATATATAGATATATGAAACTATGTTAATTTTCTAGTTTCTAATCATAAATTCACTTTAAATACATAAAATAAATAACTTTGGAAAACAATGATCCTAACCCATATATTTATGAAAATGGTTACTTGATGTAGGGTTTTAGGTCAGATGGCTATGAAATAAGAACTAAATGGTTATGACATAATGGAAATATGTATGAATATGAAAAACACTTTTGAGACTCAACAAAAATCCCCCTCAACTCTTCTATTTCCTCATCTTTCTGCCTAATGATCTCCTCAACTTATTTTAATTCAACCTTCTCTGCCACCTCAACTTCCATTAGGGGAATTTTGAGGTCTAAAATGGGCCGCCTAAGAAAAATGTACAACCAAAATAAACTTTATAAGAACTAATAGGATTCAAGATGATGATGTCAACCATGGGGGACGATTCACCATTTTTGGAGTAGAAAAGTTAAAAGAATAAAAAATAATAAAACAAAATTTTCAACTTATCTCCCTAATTTTTTACTCAAATTCCTAGCGGGAGTACTCGTTGGATGCAAAATTTAATTTCTCATCCAAGGAGTACCCATGTTGCATACTTTCGACGCACCCTCTTACATGAAAAAGGAGAAATACATGAAAAAACGTGATTGCAATCACATTTTTAATGTATTTCTCATTTTTCGTGTAGTAGGCTCCATCGAAAGTATGCAACATGGTTACTCCTCGGATGAGAAATTAAATTTTGCATCCAACGAGTGTTTCCACTCAAAATTTGAGTGAAAACTTATGGAGATAAGTTGAAAATACGAGTTGAAAAAATAGTTTTATTATTTTTTCCCTCTAAAATTTGATGATGTAATCTAATATTATTTTATTATTTCCACTATTATTTTATAGTTTTTTTAGGAGGCCCATTTTAGACCTAAAAATTCCCCTAATTAAGGGCGCTTGTTCATTTGTTGGTGCAATGGTGATTAAATCTAATGCATGAGTAGCTGCTCTACTCTTTCTCTTTTCTCAACTATAGTGTCAAGCGTAGCTACACTTTTGATAAATTTTGGAGCAAAGACCTGTCTCTTTCCCTTCTCATAGGTGTGAGTGAAATAAAAAACCCTAGGAGCCTTTGAAAACTGAGTTTGCATGCTGGAAGAGCCAACCTCCATTTCTTGCGCTGATATTCATGGTGGTGGTGTGCTATGCATGACAGGAGGACTAGTGATGGGCGTTGTTTCTACTTTTTACATGAAGGTTTCCCAAGTCATGTTGATGGTTGAGAGATGATGCAAAATAATGAGTTTGACTAGACCTTGGTGGAAAAGGCTTGGGTGATGATCTTTGTTTCTGCTCTGAACCTTCTCAGTCATTCTAAGCAAAATTATATACAAGTAATGTGGCAAGTAAAGTGGTTTAGTAGAGGTGAAGTGCATCAATAATCTGATATGGTACCTGTACAAACTAGAGAATCTCCCTTCACATGTGAAATATTTCATAATTAGCCTCATCAAAGGAGCATATCTATTAAGGAGGTACTTGAAAGGGAAGATGTACTCAGGGTTCTCTATAGCATGATGTTTGAGGAACAATTTATGATCTTCAAGGTCTATGTCCATGCCTTTAAACCAATTTTGTCCATGAATAGGTATAATTTTTGTTGAAGAAATCACATCTGCTGATAAGTTGAACTCTACACCTACAATGATGGCCTTTCCCATACTGAAACTTGTGGAAAATAAGCTAGTCAATTGGAGATGACAACCTTCTTCCATGATTTTCTCACAGAATTTCAAGAATCCAGTCCTCTCAAAGCATCCTTTGGCAAAAAATGATGCATTAAATTCTTGCAAGGTGGAGGGCTCAAATCTGATGTGGTGCCCTCCTTTGTGGATTTTCTTTTCACTTTCCATAGTGTCTATCAAAAGGATGAAACCCTAGCTATTTAGATGTAGTGGGTATGTGGACTGTGAATTTGGAAAAAACAGAGGACAGGGATAAGGTAGGTTTGGAGGATGAAATGAAGGCTAGTGAATTTAAGAAAAATTCCCAAATTTTTTTAGGAGGTAGGTTTGTATGTTGGCTTTAAAATATAGGTGAAATTTGGTGAAATGAATGTAAATAAGGTGATCAAATTAGGAAAACACAGGGATTTCATAATTCTGTAACATAAAAATAATATGAAATTAGGCTTTGATGGGAATGAAGCGTAGGGAGTCTCTGAATGGTAGGGAATGATAGAATATGGCCTGGGGAAGGTGTGCGAGGGTATTCGATGGTAAGGTTATATGTTTAGTTCACTTGAACCATCCAATGATAAAAAAAGTGAAAATGTAGTGGAAAAAGAGGTAAGTAAGAAAACCAACATTGTGCTTGATAATTTGACTTGAGGAGGATATGAGTTGCTTATTTACTGTTGAGGAATCTTTAAGAACTGATGGAAATGATCCTGGAGGTTGGGTGAATTTTTTGGGAACAAAATACCAAAAATGTAGCACACTAAAAGATGCGTAACACACATTTGCCAGATGTGTAACAAGGCTTCAGAGTATAAGTGGAATTGGGTGAAATGGGTATAATGGAGGTGACAATATTTATGTTAGGGGAGTGGGTCTGTTGGAAGTTTGAATGGTTACCCCAGGAAATCATTTAATTTACTAAGGTTTTGGCCATGTGCCAGGATGAGAGTAGAGGGGAGCATGTGAGAAAGAGAGTGGTAAAATGGGTTGGTTTGGCAGATTTGGTGGGGGGGCGGGGGGTGGTGCAGAACGAGGAGGGGCCTACACGTTGGTGTGGGACCAATGGGAGGAAACCACCTTTTCAGACCTCTCCCCCCCCACCCCCCCCTTGCCGGTAAAGGTAGGATGAATAGGGGGTGCGAAAAAGGCTATGGGTTATTGAATTGGTGGAGTGATTTATTGGGTGGTTGGTTGGTGCATGAGAATTAACCACCAATGACAAACTTATTTTGTCGTTTTTGACCCTTATGACATGAGCAGAAAAAATTGGTTGTAATACATAATTCCTCCAAAATTTGGATAGAAACAAAACAAACTCAAACATTAGGCTATTAGCGCATGTTTTATAATGTTTCTCAAACTTTGGATAAAATGCACTAATAAGCCTATACTTCAAGATAAAGCCTTTGATATAAAATTGACCTCCTTTTATCCTTTCAACCCTTTTTGGAAAAAAATTGACAATGAAACAAGTTTTAAAATAAGGCAAAGTGTGTTAATTTATTCTCCTAACTATGCTTACTCCCTTTAAAAGATTGATTTGATGAAAATGAAGTCATGTTCGCCCTCTTTGGTGACATTTTTGGACTTTTCAGTGGCAAAAAAAGGAGACCTAGATACAGACTTAGATGGAGATGGAATGCTTGACCAAAGAATCTAAATGACAATGAGTGACATGACCTTTGAGATGATGATGGCCATGGATAGAATGAGGGGAGCAACATTTCTGACCTAGACCATATGTAGTGACCAGAATTTATTTGAAAACTTATTTGAAAATAATTTTTTTTTGACCTAGGACTACTAGCAAATAAACTGAAAGAGCATGTTTGATGACTGGACATATTGACACTGGCATTGGCTCCAACTGGGGATGGTAGCTCCTTCAGGAGGTGTCAATAACACTGTAGATTAGGTAGCTTTATCCATTGGTAAATGGAGTAAAAAATTGGAAAAAAAACTTTGAAAAACTTAGGATGATGAAATAAAACTGGAAATGAATTTGAATCAAAAAATTGACTTGACTCTGACTTACCGACTGATTAAAACTTTTGAACCTTTTTTTTTTGAAAGAAAAAACATGAGCTGAATGTAGAAGTCTCATTTCCTTCTCCTCGAGCTTCAAACTTCTACAACAACTTCCTTATTCTTGGAAAACAAAAAAAAATGATATGTACAATGAAAGTGAACCTCTTCATTAATGATCATGTAAGTTAATGTTTGAGGAACCTACCATTGATTGGTCCTCCCAAAACTTCCCACCCTTCAAGATCTTCTAATAAAAATGCCTTATTACCTCTTAATGCAGTAATCTTATAAGGAACTTTCCATAGATTATCAAATTTTTCGTGCTTACCTTTGTCTTTATTTCTGGCATCCCAATAAAGAAAAACATGTCCTAGCTTAAAATCATCAGCTTTGGTCTTCTTATCATAAATCTTCTTGATTTTCTCTTGGAGATTTGAAATGTGACTAAAAGCTTCATCTCTTGATTGCTGTAGATGAATCATTTGGACGATTCTTTGCTGGATATCATTTGTTTCACTGTCGATCTCTTGTGGAATTTTCATCACTATAACAACTAAAGAAGTAGGGAACACTATGTCAACACCATACACGAGCTAGAAAGGTAACATGCTGATTTATCTCTTCGTTCTAACTTTATCCGCCCATAGAGAATTGGTAAGATTTTTGTGCCAATTTCTCGTGTTCTTTTGCAACATTTTATTGATTATGTACACTAAAGATTTATTTGATGATTTAGCCACCTCGTTTCCTTGAGGATAATATGTTGTAGAATGACCAAGCCTAATGTGATACTTATCACAAAAGTCAATCATCTTCTTAGACTTAAAGGAAGATGCATTCTCAGTAATGATTTTATATGGACAACCAAAACTAGACATAATATTTTTCCCTAAAAAATGAAAAATGACAGTATCAGTAGCTTGCCTCGTGGGGATGGATTTAATCCATTTATTCAAGTAATTAGTGGTAGTGAGTATCCACTTATGCTGGGGTGATGATGGAGGATGGATTTTCCCAATGAAATCAAGTCCCCATTGCTGAAATGGCACTTGCACTTCAATTGGTTTCAAGGGAAAAGGAAAAAGTTTTCTCTTTCCCTGAAAGATTTGACATTCATGACAACTCATGACTATTTTATAGACATCAAAGAATAGACTTGGCCAATATAAATCCACCCTCAAGATATTATTTGATGTAGTCTTCCAATAAATTGTTTGCCACAGTCGCCTTTATGAAAGTCACTCATCACTTTTTCAACTTCTCCTTCAACCAAACAATTCAACAATACTCCACCCAAATCTTTCCAATACAAGACATTTTTAAGGATGCAATACTTGGGAGATTTAAACTTCAAAGATCTAGCTTTATTACTAAGCAAGTCAGGAGGAGGATTCAAGTGTTGCAAAACATGAACAATATCAACATACCATGGTGATGAAGAAAAAATTTCAGATACCTCAGGTAATAATTCAACCTCTTTCTCCTTAGATAATGCAACTATCAAATTAATGTCCAAATCATGTATATTTGAGTTTGCCATAAGATTTTCGAGGCCTTGTTGCTTGATTAGCTTTGTAGGATTGATTTCCAATCCATACTCCAACTTAAAGGCGATCCATTTTCCACGCTGCCCTTTAGGATCATTTTGCGTGAGCACATATTTTACATCAACATTTGGGACATATGCAATGACATGAGAGTAGAGAATATAGATCCAGAAGTCCTTCAATGCTTTTACTAACGCCAAATCCTGTTTCTCAATGATATTGTACTTCAAGGCTGCGTCTCTTATGGTTCTACTAAAGAATGTGATGGGTTGCTCTGTGTTATAAAATCAAGTGTGTATTCTGGACTAATAATAATAGGAGCGCAAGATAATGATTATTTAACTTGATTGAATGACTTTTTTGCCTCTTCAGACCATTTACTTCACTATATTTCTTCAGCATGTCAGTAATTTTCCTCAAATGTTCAACAAGATTGGGAACAAACCTTCTTAAAAAATTTATTTTTCCATTGAATGAATGGATTTATTTCTTGCTCCTAGGATATTCCAATGGCTAAATTGCTTCAATCCTTGAAGTATCTATCTGAATACCATATTTTGATATGACATGGCCCAAAAATTTACCTTCCTCGATAGAAAAAGTGCCCTTCTTTGGGTTCAACAATATGCCAAACTTTCGGCATCTTCGAAAAATTGTTTTCAAGTGTTGTAGGTGTCTTGAAAAAAATGGTGATGTTATCAAGATAAATGACCCAAAAAACATCCTTTTCATTGGTGAAATAAATATCCATTTCCCGCTGAAAATTTGCACCTGCATTCTTCAATTTGAAGGGCATTTTGGCGTACATGAAGGTAACCCATGGTGTTGTAAAGGTTGTATTTTCCTGATCATATGGGTGGACTAAAATCTAATTATACCCTGAGTATCCATCCAACAATGAAAGTATGGAAGATTCAACTACCCTTTGTAGAATATGGTCCATCTTTGGTAATAGGTAATTGTCTTTCAACGACACTTTATTCATATTTCTAAAATCTATACACAAACGGATCTCTCCTATCTTCTTCCTTACTGGTACCAAATTAGACATCCAATTTGAAAATAAAAGTGGAACTATAATACCAATAGTAGATAATATATTTACCTCTTTTTGAATGGAGGGCAACAACTTGGGATTCATTCTCCTTCACTTCTGGCAGAAAGGCTTATGATCCGACTTTAAGGAATTGTATGCTGGATTATAATTTTATCTTACACTTTTAGATCAGTATATTCAAAAGAAAATACATCAAAAAACTAATATATGAGGGCTGTGTATTTTATTTTCATCTCTGAGCTCAAGGATTTTGAAATCTTTACTATCTTTGGAATTTCAGGAGTGCCAAGATTGAGGTCTTCCACTCCCACTTCTGTTGGTAGCATGGTTGGTTTACTTGCAACATCGTCTTGATCAAAAATCTCTTCCAAAGGCACTAAACCTCTTGGAATGGAGTTGTATTTCAGCTGAAGTACTTGCATTTATGCTGCATGGAATTCTTGATCATCTTCATAGCACTCGTTATCCATTTTTGAATTCACAAATTCCTCTTATGTTTGTAAGAAGTTGCTGATATGTTTATCATCTTGAAAGACTTACCAATACTGAGCATTATCTGGAACAACAGGGTGGTGTTTGAGATTTATCTCATATTTATTATTTGGATACAATGGAATTTTAAACATGTTGGCCGAAGTAGCAAGAGAATCAACAATAACATTAATGTCCCTTCGAATCAATGAAAAAGTATACTCGGTGAAGGTCTTGAGGATATCTAACACTGCATTTCGGTAAGCTCACATCCTAGGATGCTTGACCTGGTATTATCCTTTGAATTTTTTTATTACCAGCTCAGTGTCGCCATTCACATAAATTTTATTGGCACCTAACTTCTTGAGAATTTTCAAGACAACTATCAAAGCCTCATACTTCGCTTCATTTTTTGAAAAATCGAATGCCAACTTGTAAGAGGAAATTCAAACATTAGGAGGAATGTTAAGTGACTGATTTATAGGTCTATGAATCCACACTCCAATTCCAACCCCTTCCTTTCCTAAGGATCCATCTAAGTCCATGGTCCACAAACCACTTTATTCATCGGAAAGTTGCAAATCAGATGACTGAACTTTACTTGCTGCTTGAGAGAGTTATGTTGTACCAAAAAGTTTTGTACCTTTCACTATTTCATATATTTTCTGAGCTAATTCGAATGGTTCCAAACCACTTCTTGATTTTCTGCATTTGTAATTTCTAAAACAAAATTTGAAAACTCAAAAATTTATGTCTTCTCTTAATCAAAATTTTTGAAAATGTTGAACATTCATCATTGATTAAGATAAAGGACTCTAAATCCATGTGAACAACATGTATGGGATGATTATTAGGCTTTTCTCTGCTACTGATCATGTACTTAATTTTACTTTCCCTATATAGTTTTCTGATTTTCCCAAAGAAGAGAATTGTAGCATATGAAAATTCAAGCTGCAAGGTACCTCTAAGCTTTTTTCCCCATGATCGAGAGAGAAAAATTTCATATCCGTGAAGGATATCAGCCATAAGAACATCCATAAGGAAATTCTTGGCTTGGATTTGCTTTAAAGACACCACTAGGTCCTTAATGAGGCCAAGACATTTCACCCTCCATGAATCAAACGAATAAAGATCATGGTAATGTCTTGTGATATCAAGCCTAATATGTCCATAATGGCCTTGGGCATGAGGTTATGAGAGGATCCAGAATCAAGCATGGCATTATGGAGGATAAAATCATGGATTTTGAGGCTAAGATAAAATGGAGGGACCTCACTATCTTCTAAATCACCATCAACATCAGCACCAAATAGAAGTTCCAGGTGATCATCACTCACATTAACCATGTCGGACATCTGATCCACCCTAAAAAACTTAGCTACTTGAAACTTATATTTTTCATTCTTGAATATTTCAATTAGAGGAATGGAAAATTTCAACTATGCAATTTCATTTTCAAGACTAAAAAGAGAAATATGTTTTTCTACCTCTTTCATTGGTGCCTCTTTCTTCTTGTGTTGATATTTATGTGAAGTATCATTTTTATATCCTCCATATTGTACTTCTTTATCCTTCTTCTGGCTGCTGATGGAAGTTTTATTTCCTTTAGCATGATTAGGAACAACGGGTACTTTGTATTTGCTTTGATTTGGAGTGACGCTTTTTTTATGATGAGCATATATTTGAGCATTTTTTTTTGATTGGAGGTTATAGGAACATTTCTACTCCTTAAGCCATACTGGCTCTACACTTGAGTAAGATAATTCTGATATCCCCTCTGATAATCTTCCATCCATACTGATATCATGTCATCATTTGACAAGACATATTGTTGGTCGTCCAATGCATAAATTTCTTCAGAAAACTGATCTTCTTCAGTGAGGAAAATTGGCTACTGATTTTCCTCAAATAAATGATTCTCGATAGAAATTTATTCTTCATCTTATTCATTAGGAATTTCAGTGTAGTTCTGCTGAAATGGAGTGCGAATTTTCTATTGACTTTGTGGATCTTGACCCCTCTGTTCCCTTTGCTTGATCCTGTACCGAGGTTGCTGATTTTGACCCTTGAAATTGGGATTTATAATGGAGGGTTCAACTTTTCTATCAACGATGGAAATTTTATCCATCATCTTCTCCATGGTTTTGATCAAGGCATCTAATTTTCCCTTTAATAAATTAGATGTTTCTTCTTTGATATTGACCCTTTTCTCTGTTTTTATTTTATAATTCTTGATGATCAAATTAGCTTCCTCAGTCACTGCATTTCTCTACATTTATTCAAGATTTTATGGATTTATTTCCCTCAGCTGGTAAGCCATGCCAGGATTAAAACCATTAGGATAGTGAAGTAAAGTAAGGCCTGGAGGAGGCTTGATATTTTCAGGAATTTAATCATAGATTTTATTGAATCTAGTTGTAAAGTATTGGACAAAATCGTTGGGATTCCTTTTCAAAGCATTATATTCAGCTAAAATTTTCAATTGATTCTTCTTATCCTTCCATTTGTCATGAACAAGTCAATCGGTTGCTATGAAGTAGCTACTGAACTAGTTGTGAGAGAACGAAACCATTTCTTAACCTCTCCTGAGAAACTCTCTGTAGTGATGCACATCTTGGCATCATCATTGTCAATCTCTCCAAGATCTTTGAAATCAACTACTTTGACAATGTGTTGGTAAGAAGTGACCTATGGTGTTCCATAAAAAAGGGGCAATATTTGACCATAATTATGAGGTAGTGTAGTGAGTTGTTGGGGTAGAATTAGTGGAGTGAATCTAGCCATGATTAATCGAGGGGGTGGTAAAGGTGTTTATGGAGTGAAAACTTGTATAGGTAATGATGGAATGAAAGGAAGAGACGATGAGGTAGCTGTATGTGAAGGTGTAATGACAGGCGGTGAAGAAAAATCTTGCTGCTGATATTGGAAATAAGATTTTTTTAGAAGTTTCTTGAAATTTATCCACCAAGCCTTTAAGTTTGTAGAAATTAGACCATAATTCACTATCAACCTCAAAATAAGAAGACTCAGAAAAAGATACAAAGGTCTCAAAATATATAGGATCGAAGTTAGCTTCTGAAAGAAAGGTTTCAAACTTAGACCTGAACAAAGATGTTTCACATTATGAATTATAGGACACAACTTCTGAAGCAAATCTTGTAGGAAATGAATTTGATTTGACAAGTAGAGGAATAACTCTTCCAACCTTCCAAGACTTGGCTTTTTGCTTTCTTAAAAGACTCTCAGGGTCATTTACAATTGGTGAGGGATTAGGGTCTAGATTTTACCTGGTATGTCTTTTAGGAGCCAACTTAGATAGGAATTTGGACTTTGGCTCGAATTTAAGAAAAAAAACCTATTTCGAATGCTATAACTTGTCTTTCACAAGTCTAACCTTTAATGGACTAGAGAAATTGTAGGTTTGAACCCTGTACAGAAATTATCTACAAACGAATCTTTAAAACAGAAAATAAACAATAGCAAGAGCATAAAACATAAAACAGATAAACAATGAGATTTTTCCCTGGATCCCAAACCGGGACAAACAACTTGATTTTTCATTATATCCCTTTTAGTGTTACAACACATATATATACATGCTGAATCATACAGAAACCCCATTCCATTAACCTTGGATTAGAACATAGCCATAGTTCTCTTGATCGGATCTACAAAATACCAGGGGCCGAAAACCATCATGCCCCAAAACCATGTGCAAACCCATGCACAAAACCATGGGAGGGTCCGCCCACCGAAAAATAAGGACCAATTTTTTTTTCCCCAGGTGCTGCTCCGGACCCCGAACAGGGGGGAATACCACCCCCCCTATGGCCCTCCTACTACGCCTGGCACAACGTACAGGGGGGGATATCTCCCCCCCTGTGATCCCCATGCACGTGACTAGTCATGGAAATAATATAACACATACCCAACAAAAAATATTCCTAGGGAAGGTTTTTCAATCGCTCCCTGACAACAATGCCAAAAATGTTAGCACTCCCCCAAATTCCCAAGGTTGAGAGTGGGATTGAAGGAAGGTAACCACCGAACAAATTTTATTTCAGGTAGCTTTCCCTACCAAGACCAGAGAGGGCTAAATCACACTTTGCAGTCAATTAAAATGAATTAATATTTAATGATCTTGGGTTAGGTATATAAGCTTAGTAAATAGGGTTTTATTTTTTTGTTTTGGTGTTTCTGTGCTACATGTGAATGACAGTAAGGAGACTAGGTCTAGGATTTAGGTCAAATTTCAAGGTCAAATGAGCACTAAGGTGAATTCATTCATTTAGAGGAATATAAACATATAATGTAAATCTTGTTAAGATAGAGCATGAAAAGGTATGATTTCTAACTATAAAATGACAAGATAAACACATAGAAGCATGTATATGAAATATGGAAACATACCATTCAACATGATAAGATAGAAATACAGAGAAAGAAAAAATTCTCCAAGGCATACCATAGGATTCTCAGCACAAATTATGCAACACTGCCTTTGATTTCATTCCAAAAGGCTTGTACAATAGCTCCACTACAAAAAAAAAAACTATCCAACCCAAAAAAATACTAAAATGGGTCTACTTATAGAAAATATGTACCATGAAACCTCATAGGGTCGAAATACCATCCAAATTGCATCATAAATACATGAGATGAGTTCGCAACCATACACCCTGATCTCTGTGTAGTTTTTATACAGATAACAATCAACTATCTTTTCTTGTTCACTGAGGTGCAAAATTATTTTAATATCTTCTCCAATTCTAGGCTCTGATTGACTAGTAAGGAGATGCCTTACTAGATGAATTAATGAATCTAATAATTGTGAGAAAGAAGTGGTTGCTGATAAAACTCTGACCAAGTCTGTCTAGTGAATCACTGATTGATTCACTCCTTGCTAATCTTGCTTGTTGAAGTGGATAGGTAACAAATCTTCCCGCTGAAACAAAATCATATGAATAATCACAGAAGAATAATTAAATACTCCTTGTGTGGTGACGTTCATGAATTGTTCATGTATAATATCAACCAATAAATGGCTGTAATTGAACATAAACAATGGTGATTTGTCAGGACTGAAGATAGATAAGAAACCCAGGATGGGTTCATCAACGATTTCATCGTTTGAGTATCTTAACAGATAAGAAAGAAGGAAGATGCAGTGTTTGGAAGCTATAGGAAAAATGAAGGATGCATATGGGGAATTTATCTTTGGTAATTCTGCATCCTTAGGTAAGAAAATGTCAAATATCAGAGCTCTCTAGGGAAAATATAATTTATGATAAAGGTCCATGAGGGTAATAGGAGAGAAATAGGACAAGGATTCAGACGAAGGGATGAGAAGCATATGGTTAATGGTTTCAGGGGATATGGTAATAAAAATGTTTCCATTCTGAGCCATCACTGACTTGGCTATAGGGTCATACTGCTTCTGACACTAGGCAATTAGATACGGAAATAGGTGATTTTGAGGGAATGCAAACAAAGGCAACATATATTCCCAGAACCTGATAGGGTCGTGGTTATCCACGTGCTTCTATTTTAGCCACAAATGTAGCTTGTAGAAATATAATTCAAAGTGTTAGTCTATGATTTTGAAATAGGCCTCAACTAGGGGTATGAGGTCGAGATGAATTTGCAGAGTTGCAGGTATGTCTTCTGCAATGGGTTTGGCAGCTTCAGGAATGACTTCAGCAGCTGAATGAGCGACCTCAAAGATGACCTCTACAACAGTGTCGACATTTTGGATTTATTCTACCATTTTTTTCTTACCTTTACCCTTAGGAGTCATTTTTTTCTTGGTTTTGGCCTTAGGTTCCATGCTTGACTGGTATTGACTAGTGTAGGACTTTGAAGTTTGAGTTACAGAAACGATGCCAGGGTTTCAAGAGTATGAAGGGTGATTACAGAAATGAAAATTAGATGTGAAATGAAATGAAGGATGAAAGGAATTTTAATGAGGAGGTAAAGTAAAGAACGAGAGGTTGTTGTTAATTTTATAATCTGCACTTCAGGTTTAACGGTCGTGGCTAACAGTCTAATGAGGTTTAATTGCATAATGGTGTGATTAACAGTCCAGGAGTTGATTTATTGGCCAACGAGATGATTAATGGGTATAATTGGATCGTGGGGGAGAAACAGACAAGTGACGTGGAGGGATATGATTTATTGGTGGAAAAATGGCTGTGGCGTGAGAAAAACAGTCGTCAACGATGAAAAACAAAGGTGGATTGCGGGGGGGGGGGGGGGGGGGGGTACCTCCCGGTTTCCTGTTTTAGGTGGAGGGGGTGTGAAGTGATATGGTGCTACCACGTCGTGGAAAAGGGAAGCCATTAATACCATACTTTAGACCCCCCCCCCCCTCGCGTTAACACGAAACTGTCGGGGGGCGGGGGCGGGGGGAGGGGGGGGGTTTGCGAAGTTGATCTCTGCGGTAGATCTGAGGGGAGCTCGAGATCTACCATTGAAAAATGAAAGATCTTTATCTCAAGTGATTTGACTGCTTTGTCGTTAGTGATCTTATAATAAAATTCATATGCACTTATATATCAATTTAACAAATGAACATTAAACCCTTATTCAAAGGTTTTAACATACATAAATTAAAAACTTCACATTTTTGAGAATCTAGTGCATTTAAATAGGCGACCATTTATTATTTTAAAAACTAAAGCATTAATTTTATTTATTTATTTATTTCATGCTTCCCTAACATTTTTTTCTTTTGCCTTCTTTATTTAGAAAAAACAACTCTATCATTTTTTCTAACATGGATGTAATAAACTATAATTTTACTAACATTTAAAAAAAAAAAAAATTTCATCCATGTTCTAACTTAGCATTTTTTTTCTTTTCAAACTAGCATGCTAACTTATCAAAAAAAATTAATGTTACAACATCGGCTCCAGTTGGGGACTGCTTCCCCCTGTGGGATGTAGATAACAAGTAGTTCCATGTGCCTTATCCTCGGGCTATGGAGTCTTTGTTGTAGAAAACAAACATACTTCAAATGATAAAAGAAAATGATTATGTACAGTGATGATGTAATATCTCCTGCAGTACTAGATATATTGTTTCAAAAATCTGCCATTGACAGGAAGTATTGAAAACTGTCCTTCCAAATTCTATAGAACAAAAGTGTTGTTTCCTTTTACTTCTGCAATGTCAAGTGGCCCAAACCATAAATTATCAAACTTTCCATGTTTGCCTTTATCTTCTCTCCTAGCATCCCATATTAAAACTAGATCTCCTTCTCTAAAATCTATTTCCCTTGCCTTTCTGTCAAAGAGACTCTTCATTTTATTTTGATATTTATTTAGTTTGTATTGAATCTCATCTTTGTTTTCATCAACTCAATAATATGATTAATCCTTCTAGAGAAATCATCAGTAGATTCTTGTAGAAACTTGAGTACAGGGAAAGCTAAATTTGTAGGAAAAATAACATCTTTGCCATAAACGAATTGGAATGGAGATTTACCTGTTGATCTTTTGGGAGAAATCCTGCATTCCCAGTTTCTCTTGTGGTCTTCTAAAGTCTTCTTGATTACTTTCAATAAACTCTTGTTAGATGATTTAGCAAGACCATATCCTTGTGGATAATAGGGAGTTGAGTGATGCTGTAGAATCTGATATTTCTAGCAGAATTCAATCATTTTTATGCTACTGAATGTTGTGGCATTATCAGTGAATATTTGCTATGGGCAACCAAATATGGATAAAATATTCTTCTCAATGAATTTGATTACAACTGAATTTGTAACATTTCTTACAGGAATGGATTCTACCCACTTGGTGAAATAGTTAGTAGCAGTCAAGATCCATCTGTGCTAATTACTGGAGGCTGGGTGGATTTCACCTATAAAATCTAATCACCATTGTAGAAAAGGTTTTGAGACAACTAATGGAAATAGTGGAAGGGTATCTAGTTTCTGATTACTAGCAAACATCTGACATGGAACACAGGCTCTAAATTTTGATCCTACTTGTGAAAACAAAGTAGGCCAATAGAATCCTGCCCTAAGTATCTTGTATGTTGTTTCTCTCTAAGCATAGTGGCCTCCACATATTCCTGCATGATACTGATTGATGATTCCTTCAGTTTCAGATTCTATTAATAAAAGTATGATAATATTAAGAGGATCCTTCCAGTGTAAGTTGGCATTGATGTTACAGTATTTGATGGATTTCAACTTGAGTGTTTTGCACTGGTTTTTTGAAAAATGAGCTGGACATTCAAAATGAATCAGAAAATGAACAATATTTTCATACCAATTCGATAAAACAAACTTCTCATCAATATGAACATGGACTGTCTCAGTTGAAGTAGAAGGTTCTTGTGTATTCTTTCCTTGCACTCCATGGGAAGGTCCTTGTGGATTCTCCCCTTCTGCATTTAATGAAGGTTCTTGTGGATTCTCCCTTTCCAAGTTTAAAGAAGGTTCTTGCGGATGCTTCTTTGAAACTTCAAAAATAGAGTTTATGCCCAAAAATTTATAATTGGATTCAGCTAAAAATTTAGCTAAACCCTGCCCCTTTACTAACTTGGTAGTTTTAATGGTAAGGTCAAACTCAAGGATTTGAGTTATCCATCTTCCTCTTCTCCCGTCAGTGTCTGGTTGTGTGAGAAAATTTTTTACAACATTATTAGGCACATAGGCAATGATAGTATAATGGAGGATATACATTCTAAAAGAATTCATGGCTTGAAATAAGGCATAGGCTTGTTTTTCAATAATATCATATCTGATTTCTGCATCTCTTATGGCCTTAATAAAGAATACTATAGGCTGATCATGATAATCTTCATTCTTTTGCAAAAGGACATCAACAAGGGTGGTTTCAAAAGAAAAAGAGAACATGTTGAAAGGTTTAGAGTAGTTTGGACTGGCTAAGGTTGGGGCTTCAGAGATGGCCTTCTTTATTTGGTCAAATGAAAATCTTGTGGGAATGGTTCGTTTGACTTCATGGTTCTTTTTGAGCATATCTATTATGTCCTTCACTATTTCTGCATAGTTAGGTATAAACCTTCTCAAAAAGTTAATTTTCCCTAAGAAAGCTTGAATCTCTTTCTTATTTCTAGGTAATGATAATGATTGAATAGAAAAGACCCTTTTGGGATCAATAACTACTCCATATTTTGAAATAATATGACCTAGTAATTTACCTCTTTAATGGCGAATAATGACTTTTTGGGATTCAAAGATATTCCAAACTTCTTGCACCTGTCAAAAAATTTCATCAAGGGATTGAGATGTTTCTGATCTGATTTAGAGAAAACAATTAAATCATCAAGATAAATAACAACAAATTTGTTTACCTTTCTGACAAAGGCCAAGTCCACGGCTCTTTGAAATGTTGCTCATGTGTTTGATATACCAAAAGGAATACATGCATACATTAATGTACCCCAAGGTGTGGTAAAAGATGTCTTCTCCCTGTCTTTTGAATTCACCAATATTTGATTATAACCAGAGAATCCATCCAACATAGAGAGTCTGTTAGCACCTGAAACTTTTTGAAGTAATTGATCCATATTTGGGAGTGGATAATTATCTTTCAAGAATTCTTTATTAAGGTTTCTAAAATCCACACAGAGTCTTATTTCACCATTCTTTTTTCTCATAGGGACTAAATTGGCAACCCAACTAGAGTATCTTAATGGGACAATAAATTGGGAATCTAATTTTTTTTTTTTCATTTCTTTTTCTATTGTGGGAAGTAGAATTGGGTTCATCCTTCTTAACTTCTATTGGTAAGGTTTTACATTTGGTTTTAGTGGAATTTTATGATCAATTAAATATGTTTCATAAGTTTTTAATTCAGCATAAGACCAGGCAAAAACATTTTTGTAATTATTAAGAAGTTTTATATATTCAGATTTAATTTTAGGAGTTAATGATGAACAAATTTTAATGTTTTTAATCTCCTCATAAATACTAATATTAGTTTCTTCTATGTCATATTATAGTGAAGCAGAGAACGGATTTTTGGGAACATCGTTTTGATCAAACAATTTTTCTAAAAGGAACTAGTCCTTTAGGGATAAAATTATTTGATAGTTGAATTATATCATGATCAACTACCTTTGATTTGAGATTTGAATTTTCCTTGTCTTTGGTAGCTTCATTACTGTCTGAATTATCCTCTTCCATTTGCAACACAGAAAATTTGTCAATGACATGAAGAAAGGATTTTAATTGTTCATCGTCTTCAAATATTTTCCAATATTTAAGATTGTCTGGGAATGATGGCCTATATTTGATTTGTATTTTATATTGAATTTGAAAGTGATCTGGAATTTTAAAAGAACTAGCTGAAACAACTAATGAATCTGCATGCATGTTTTCATCTCTAGGAATATAAGTGATATTGAAAGCATCAAAGGAGTTTTCAATGATGTCCCAAATCTCATTTTTGTAAGATCTGAGCCTAGGGTGCTTTGTTTGACAAAGACTCCTAACCTGTCTTACTATAAGTTTTGAATCAATGAAGACACTCAAATTTTGGACCTTTAAACTTTTAACAAGTTGTAATCCTAGGATAAAAGCTTCATATTCAACCACGTTATTTGTGACCTCAAAATCTAACTTGCATGATTGAGTGATATTTTCTTTATCATGGGAAATCAAATCAAAACCTGCTCTAGCTCCATCTTTGGTGCAATATCCATCAAATAATAATTTCCAAATTTCAGTTTGAACTGATTTAGGGGTGTCAACTATATCCTCAATTTTGAGTTGAGAATTCTGTGAAGTATCTGATGATAGTTGAAAAAAACTAAAATCCTGATCAACTGCATAAATGGGATGATTTGTAGCCTGATCAGCTTTTCAAACAGTGTTTAGGAATCTAAATTCTCTATATAACCCAAGGCTCTCTCCACCATATACAGGAATAGTGGAAAAATACATGTCCATTTGAAGGCTTCCTCCCAATTTTTCACAACATGATCTTGCTAAAAGCATTCCAAATTTGGGAGGACTAAGAGTGACAACTATGTCTAATACTACAGTTTTCACTGGTATTTGATGTAAAGTGACCACTAAATCTTTAATAATTCCTAAACATTGAACCCTTTTAGAGTCAAAGGTATATAAGTCGTGATAGGTTTGAGTGATATCCAAATTAAGTTGTTCCATGATAAATTTAGGCATTAAGTTGTGTGAAGCACCAGAATCAAGCATACATCTGTATAGAAGGGAGTCATGCACTTTTAAAGTCACATAAAAAGGTGGTATGGATTCATCAATCATATCAGAACTAGGACCAAAAGCTATGGTGGGTCTTTCATTTTGCAGATTAATAATATCCCCTTCAACATCCATACTGTAATATCCCGAACGGGATATTTAATTAAAAATGCAGAAAAATAACTGAACTCCACAATATGCCGTAAAATCAATATTTACTTAACAAAATATTGCCATGTAAAATAAAAACACATAAAACACTGTAATCTAATACCACATATAATAGGAAAAATCTCAGCTTTTATTATAAATAATAACAGGGGTTACATATAGATCTGACGCAAAAAGAGCTAAGATGGAGAGTTGGCCATCAAGATAATCTACTGCACTGCTACACTGCGATGGCCTCCAAAACTGAACTGCTACACTCTCCCTCCGAAAAAATCTACCACTGAATCCACTTAAGCACCTGTTGAAAATCTGAATGATCCTCACTCCAATATCTTTGAAGCTTTGCGAAACTTCTGAATGAAGTCTCCTCAAAGAGATTTGGGTTTTCATCCAACACTCACAACTCACCCAAGGGTTTCCGTCCTGGGGCTATGGCTGAAGTTGAGAACCACGTTCTCAAACCTCTCATAAACAGAAAATGATATGATCCAAATATATCCCTCAATGGCCTCCTCCATTTCTTTTATAGATCTCTTGGAGCCTTCTAGAGCATTATTTTATTATTATTTTATTCATGAAGAACTTTTCCCTCTTATTAAAATATTCCTTTTTAATGCAGAAAAGAGTAAATTGGCTACCACGTCTCCTCCAGTCACTGAAACTCATGTCCAAATGTCCCATCATGGAGGTATCCTCATCACAGTTCCAATGAGCTATTACACTAAGGTGTTTTGTCATGTATTCCTCCCGGAATGCCACCGTGAGCGTAATTAGCTGAGTTAAGCCCACAAGTAACTCAAATTTCCGAAAGTTGTCGGAATGCACCGAAACGAAAGCCAAATTTCTCGGATGATGGAATATATCAAGTGAATGCCAATCGACCACAAAGAAATTCCTCAAAAATCCTCCAAAAATCCCCTGGGCCCGCTGATGACACCAACCTGTACCTGTGACTGGTTTGCTCCTAACTCTGGAAGTCCATCCTAGCCCTGTCATAAGTGACACCAAAAAAGGGAATATTACAAACCTTCTGCCCCAAGATATCTTGCCCTCAAGCAATCAAAATATGTGGGCCACTTTGTTGGCCCGCCGCAACTGAGACCCAATGCCCGGATCCCATACAAACCTTTGGGTGCTGCTATGCACCTGTGTCAAACCACTCGGAATAGACCCCTCAATGCCAGGATCCCAAACTGATCTCTCACTGTACCAGTCAACAAACAATCCTCCTGGATCTCCACGCCATGATGGCCAATCATCGCCTAAGTCCCACAACTTAGACTACGCACTGCCTCTGGCTATAACTGATGCTCTAAGAGGTGAAGACCATGTCTCCTGCTGTGCTGTATCTATGGCAGTGTAAGCTGCCCCACCAACTATGTACCAAAATAACCTCTCTCCAATCCAATCCTTGACTAAATCCAATGTTGATCCTGAAGCCGGGATGGGATGGTGAAGAAATGTCGATCTGTGCCCCACTTCCAACTGGAATCTGTATCATATGTGATGTCTAAGGGCCCCTGCTCTGTTGTGCTACCTACGAAGGAAATCAGACCATCAAGAGGGTACCAGCTCATGATCTCCCGCCAATCTATCCTAGAAGAAAAATCCAATGTAGTGTCAACTGCATATGGAATATGCCTAGAGAACTGTCGCCAGCTCATAATCAACTCACGCTACTCTGTCCCATCTGCCAACGAAATTTTCTTGTAGACGAAAGCCCCTCTCTCTATAATGGGCCAAAGTGGGGAAGATATGCTGCAAGCCCCATCTATGTACTCCTGGAGAGTGCTACTCCTTGAGGGTACCACAACTCTGCTGACTACATATGCACCTATCTGCACCTCATCAATGTGTTGGCCCACAGATGGATGCTCCACCATCTCCAACAGATCCTCCCACTCCTGATCAAGAATGTCATGCTATTGCTGTCTACTAGCCCCCTACAGAACCATCCCATCAACCTCCAACACCTCCAAAGGATATGGATCTGCAACTGTTGTCACCGTACTCGATGTATGTGCATCTGACTGCTCCACCTCAATGGCTGACCCCAATGTTAGCCGCATAACAATCATAGACTCAATGTGGGCGCCCATCTGGCTCTCCCCCAAAGGAATATCATGCCTGATGTGCATAGTATCCTCCTTTGGTGAATCAGGCTCCATAAAATGATGCTCTGGTTGAATCGTCACAAGTGACTCATCACCCGGAGTATCTCCCGTAGAGTCCTGTGAATGCTCACCCTGCACACTGGAACACAGCTCTGGTCTACTGTCATTAACTCTGCATGATTGCTCCCGCTCCCCAGAAGCATCCTCAACTGATCCCATGGACTCATTTGAAGAAGAGTCCTCACCCTGGCATACAAAAGGAATTCCTTGCTGTCCTACCTCCTCCACATCATCTGCATCACTCAAGAATGAGTGATAAGGTCCCCAAGGTTCTTTGCAGATGAAGCAAAGTCCCTTCCTCCTCAGCTCATTTCTGCTGCTAGATCCACCAAACTAGAGAAACTCCTCCCTGGTCAACTGTCTCCTGAAAAGCTCAATGTTATGCTCAACCAGCCCTTGGGCTATTTCACAAGTAGTAGGTGAGACCAACTTCTCTCTCCTCCAAATGCTCAGAACCCTGGTTTGCAACTCCCATCAAATGGCCTCACAGATTCCCATACATGACGACAGGATGAACTATATGTGTGCTATGAATGTGTTAGAATGATGTCTCCTAATGCTGAAGAAGCATTGGAACATCTGTAGAATCAAGTCTTCACACTCAAAGTCAAACATGATCTCATGAGTTTGGGTCATGGCCATGACTTCTAAAACCTTAAGCTTCCTCCCAAATGCAGAGCCTGCACAGTTGTCCAAGTCTCGAAAGGTTCCTACTATCAATCTGAAAATTCTTTTCATAATGTCATCATTGTAGGGAGGGAAGGGTGTTTTTATCCTCAAAATATCACTGAGACAAGAGGCAACTATAAGCTTGACTCTCTCACTTGGATGTTCCAAGAATATAGCTTGTACCAATGCAAGAATAGATGGCTCCAAAGCCCAATTTAAACTCCAATCAGATTGCTCTACCTTTGAAAGGCAAGATTCCAGTTTCTCTAACATGGGAAAGTCATTTTCTAATCTTCCACTCTTTAAATCCATCCCAAGTGCATAAAGCCAATTTCCCACTTCTTCCTCCTTTTGTAAATTCCTCGGATGCCTTTGTTGGAGCAAATTATGTACCTTCTTGGAGAAGGGTCAGTTGTTTTGTTTCGAGGAACTAAATTCTACATTGTTTAATATTTTTTGTCTTTGGTTTAGATCGCAACCCACTGAGGCACTACTATGTTGATTTAGGAGTTGTTTTAAAAACTTCATTGTTTCAACGCCATATATGGAAGTAACAATGGTTTAGCTAGACTTGCACAAGGCAAACTACAAGCACCAGGTGATGAGTGCAAGAAAATCCAACCACTCTAATAGCAAGCTCCTCTAGAAACTGCACTACTGCTCCAAGACTATACTGCTGCCTGAATTTGGCCTCTGATTTACCCACTGAAAACTGCTCAGAAAATTCTAGGAATTTGGGAAGGTGATCCTTGCCCAAAACCCAGAAAAACCCAGAAATGTTTTCTTCTAATTCCAACCTTCAAAATATGATCCTTTGTAGTTTGGCCCTCTTCCAATTTCGTTTTCTGGCACTGCAGCTGCTACTGTGAATCATTGATCTAAAAAATCCCAACCAACCTCCTCATATGGCTCTCCTATCAATTCCCTAACACTCCAGCTCTAAAATCCCACCAATGCAGCTCCCACAAATGAGCCACCTCTAATTACTACGTAGGCCCTTCTAACCAAAATAGCTGAAACTAAAAACTGGAAACCTGCAGGCTGATCCAAGATTGAAGCTTTGATAGCATTGTAATATCCCGAAAGGGATATTTTAACTAAAAATGCAAAAAAATAACTGAACTCCACAATATGCCATAAAATCAATATTTACTTAACAGAAGATTGCCATGTAAAATAAAAACACACAAAACAATGTAATCTAATGCCACTTAGAATAGGAAGAATATCAGCTTTTATTATAAATAATAATAGGGGTTACATATAGATCTGATGCAAAAAGAGTTGAGATGGAGAACTGGCCATCAAGATAATATACTACACTACTACACTACGATTGCCTCCAAAACTAAACTGCTACACTCTCCCTCCGGCAACAACTACCACTGAATCCACTGAAGCACTTGTTTAAGATATGAATGATCCTCACTCCAATATATCTAAAGCTCTGCGAAAATTCTGAATGAAGTCTCCTCAAAGAGAGTTGGGTTTTCATCCAACACTCACAACTCACCTGAGGGTTTCCGTCCTAGGGCTATGGTTGAAGTAGAGAACCACGTTCTCAAACCTCTCATAAACAAGAAAATGATATGATCCAAAGATATCCCTCAATGGCCTCCACTCTTTATTTTATAGATCTCTTGGAGCCTTCTAGAGAATTATTTTTTTATTATTTTATTCACGGAGCACTTTTCCCTCTTATTAAAAATATTCCTTTTTAATGCAGAAAAGAGTAAATTGGCTACCACGTCTCCTACAGTCACTGAAACTCATGTCCAACTGTCCCATCATGGAGGTATCCTCATCTCGGTTCCAATGAGCTATTACACTAAGGTGTTATGTAATGTATTCCTCCAGGAATGCCACCGTGAGCGTAATTAGCTCAGTTAAGTCCATAAATAACTCAAATTTCCGAAAGTTGTCGAAATGCACTGGAACGAAAGCCTAACTGCTCGGATGATGGAATATATCAAGCGAATGCCACTTGACCACATAGAAACTCCTCAAAGCTCCTCCAAAAAGCCCTTGGGCCCGCTGATGAAACCAACCTGTACCTATGACCGGTCTGCTCCTAACTCTGGAAATCCATCCTAGCCCTGTCATAAGTGACACCAAAAAGGGAATATTACAGATACTAGAATTTTGGATCCATTTTGCAACTTGACTTTTATACCCTGGGTTTTTAGAAAGTTCTAAAAGTGGAATTGGAATTTTAACTCTTTCTAATTATTTCTCAACATTAAAAGTTGTCAATATAGTTTTGTCAATCTGAGTAGAATCTCTTGACTGATTTAACGGTTGAACATAAGTAGTTTGAGTTTTGACAGTTTTTACTTGAGGCTCAATTATTACAGGGTTTTTTGGAGATCTACCAGGACTAGCTCTAGGTCTTAAGTCATATCTTTTATTGAGTTCTGCAATCAGAAACTCAGAAAAATATTGATACTTAGAAACCTGTGAAGTATCTTGTTCTTCTTGAGGGGTTTTAGTTTGGGAATTAGGGACAATGGTAGTCTGAAGGGATGTATGATCTACATTATTACTGTCTTCAGTAATAGAAAAAGTATTGTCATCAGGTTGTTTATCATAAATGAACAATGGTGTGGGTACTTGTTGGTCATTATGAGGCAGGCCTCTGAAGAATTTGCAATGGAGCAACCTTTTTATACTGACCTTGGACCCGTGCTAGTGGTCTAGTAACAATTTGTTGAACTATTCTTGGTTGAGTTTAAATCTTTGAAATTATATTGGATAAATTTCCAAGAAGTGTTATGATTTCATCAATTTTTGCATCTTCACTTTTAGATTTAGAGGAAGAAGATGCTTCCTGATTTTTTAATTTCTTTTGGGATTTTTCAGCTTTAGCTTTTAACTTAGCAGATGCAGACCTATTTTCTTTGACTTCTATATCATTAGTTTGCATGTCCTCTAAGGTTCGAGATGTCCTTTCTCTCAACATGAAAACAAATTCATCATCAAAGGCCTTTAAGAATCTAACCTTAGTTGCTTCTATAGGGGGTTTACAATCAGAAGGCATTTTGTGGTAAAGCTTATTGAATCTTTTGATGAAATCATCAACTGGTTCTCCAAAATTTCTTTTTAGTTCTTCAAATTCAGTTAAGAAATATATAGGATCCATTTTTACTCCCCATTGATTTTTAAATATGGTGGTTAGTTATCCCCAAGATCTAATAGAATTTTCTTGTAGTTGTCTAAACCAAATCCTAACATTCCCTTCTAGAGATTGGACAAAAATTCTCATGTAAAAATTTTCATATTCAATGTTCATGTTTTCTACAAAATCCAAAAATGCTGACAAATGGTCTTCAGTTGATAAGCCAATTTCTCCATTGAATCTGGGAAGGTGTTTTAGATATCCAGGTGGAAAATCATTGAGGATATTAGGAAGTAAAAGAGGAGCATATCTTGCTTGTACAATTGGTCTGAAACCATCCATACTTGAAGTTGTTGAAGTAGATGATGAGGAAGAAGTAGAAGTTGTGGATGAAGATGGAGAAGTTGGGGGTGAGGAATGAGGTGGAGAATGAAGAGGAGAATAAAATGGGAAACCAGGAACCCTTCGGGACCTTAAAGGAGTTCTAATAACAAGTTTTTTAACCTCTTCTTCTTCTACTTCTCTCGGTTTGAATAAAGGATTGGAATAAACATAATAGAGATCCTCTGGTTGATGTGAAGTTGAGGGTCCAGAGTATGTAACAGGGGAAATGAAATCAATAGGTTTGAATCTAGGACAATTTAGATCCAAATCCCGCTCTGATATAGGATATTCAGAAGGTTCTTGAGTTATTTTATAGGATTATAAAGAGTGAACTAACAAGGATGATTGAAAATCTACTCCTTTAGATACTAGATCACACACTCTATTAGGTACTTCTTCTGATTCTAATGGGATGGGTATAGATCTGAAGGGATCAGGAATTATATTGATATCCTCTTGAGGAATAGAAGAATAAGGGGTTTGATTCCTTCTCCTAGAAGAAGCTCTTCTCACCAATCACTCTGGATCTGATAAGGGTTCAGTAATCTCAGAGTCAGATCGAGACCTGGTGTGATTTGAAGGAGCTAGTTTGGTCATAGTGGAATCACTAGGTGAGAAAATTTTGACCTTACTAAACCTTTAGTCATATTAAAAGAATAGGGTTTTATCATTGTTCCAGGGAAAACAAATCAAATTTGTTCCCCAAAAATGGTGCCAAATTGATGTTGTCCTTTGAGATGATTGTGGTCAATAATCATGCCAAAGCATCTATAATGTTTTGTTATATTGCAGGACCAATGCATAAGATAAATCTTAGCAAACAATTATTTATTTAAATATTATGGATAATATCAGTAATTATAAGTAATGACTGCTTGTTCATATCACACAATGATTAAGATTTTATAATTCGATTAAGTGGACTTATATAAGAGAATATGATTATTAAATATTAAGATTTAATTATTCAATAAACCATAAGCTGGAAAACCTTTAAACAATGTCTAAAATTTCAAAAAAATATATCTAACATTATCAAGATGCTGACAATTTATAAATAAAAGGGACATACATCAACAGATTGTTAAGTAAATCATTCTTTATAATAATAATAACTTTAGGAGGAATTATAATATTGTTGCGACACTGTCAACCTCACCTAGTTATCTTGATAACAATTAAATATATGAAGAAACAAAATGGATGAAAACTGGAAAAACTCACAGAGAAGACAGATTTGTATGAGATAAGTTCAGAATCCTTCTTGTATTATGTATGATAAAAAAGACTTGTACAATTCCTGCTTACAGAAATTTTCTCATCCAAGGGTGCGACCCTTAATAAATCGAACTGAGAGTTATTTATACTGATTAACAAAACTTAAAAAATATCTTAACTGATTTACAATAATAGGATAAGAAGAATAAAAGGAGGAGACAAATAGATTGAGTGTCTCTATTTTTCTGGAGGTTGTTGATGATTTAGCCCCTTTTGGTGAAAGTTGTTGCTGACTTGGCCTCTTTTGTTGGAAGTTGTTGCTAACTTGGCTCTTCAAAAATCCGATGTGCTGGCATGCTGAAAAATTAATCTTTTACTCGATGGTTTCACAAAACTTATCCCATTGATCTTCACTCAGGATTTCTACATTCATCATTTTCCTTAAGATTTCATCTACTTCAATAAGTTTGTCAAAAGTTGGTCTTTGAATTAATAACTATTTGACTTGATCTTGAATGATCAAATCAAACTGTAGAGCTTCATGAAAAGCTCTCCCTGTAATGTGAACTTTGATACCTGCAAACTTTGATTTGTCTATTGCAATTGTATATATATTTGTGTAATAATCTTCTAACTTGACCAACTTATCATCTAATCCTACCAAACCTGGAAGCCCTTTATGATTTAAAACATTAAATTTAGTATGAAACCTTTGAACAATAACATTTAAAGCTTCACACTTGGTCTGCAACCGGTTAATCAAGTTTCTTTTCTGCAAAACCTTCTTTATCTCCAAAATGGTTGCAGTCCTATCTGAGATATTGATTGCTTCAAAATCCTCTCCGTTCTTTGAATTAAGAACCTTGATCATATCAGAAGCCTCGCTTGGATTATTTTTGAGTTGATCCTTCTACTATTGAATTGTTGTTTTGCATTTTTTGATGAGTTCCTGCGGCTCGAAGATGATCTCTATAGATGGCCATATTTAAGTAATGGACTTGCTGATGTCTTCCCATATGCTCTTCTTGGCTTCTCCTAGAGTTTTTTCCATTAGAGATTGAATTTCCAGTTCCTTAATTTTAAGTTCCAGCTGAGGAGTCTTCTGCATTTCCTCTAGATATAAAGTATCATTTTTTATCTTTTGTGACTCAAGAAGTTGAAACTTTTGATGTAACTTCTCATGTGCTTGTCTCTGAATGGCTAGATATTGAGCCAGTTGTGCTAAATAAGTTATATTCAAGCCATACACCCTAATCTCTGTGTAGTTTTTATACAGATACCAATCACCTGTCTTTGCTTGTTCACTGAGGTGCAGATTTATTTTAATGTCTTCTCCAATTCTAGGCTCTGATTGAATGGTAATGAGCTGACTTAATAGATGAATGAATGAATATATGAATTGTAAGAAAGAAGTGGTTGTTGATGAAACTCTAACCAATTTTTTCTAGTGAATCACTGATTGATTCAATCCCTACTCATCTTGCTTGTTGAAGTGGATAGGTAACAAATCTTCTTGCTGAAACAAAATCATATGAATAATCACAAAAGAATAATTAAATACTCCTTTTGTGGGGAATTTCATGAATTGTTCATGTATAATATCAGCTAAGAAATGGCTGTAATTGTACATAAACAATGGCGATTTGTCAGGATTGAAGATAGATAAGAAACCCAGAATGGGTTCATTAACAGTTTCATCGTTTGGGTATCCTAACAGATAAGAAAGAAGGGAGATGCAGTGTTTGGAAGCTATAGGAAAAATGGAGGATGAATATGGGGGATTTCTCTTTGGTAAGTCTGCATCCTCACATAAGAAAATGTAAAATATATGAGTTCTCTAAGGGAAATATAATTTATGATAAAGTTCCATGAGGGCAGCAGGAGACAAATAGGACAAGGAATCAGATGAAGGGATAAGAAGCATCTAGTTAATGGTTTCAGGGGATATGGTGATCAAAATGTTTCCATTCTGAGCCACTACTGACGTGGCTATAGGGTCATACTGCTTTTGACACCAGACAATTAGATCTGGAAACAGGTGAGTTTGAGGGAATGCAAACAAAGGCAACATAGATTTCCAGAACCTGATAGGGTCTTGGTTATCCATGTGCTTCTGTTTTAGCCACAAATGTAGCTTGTGGAAATCGAATTCACAGTGGAAGTATGTGATTTTTAAATATGCGTCGGCTAGGGGTATGAGGTCAAGATTAATTTTCGGAGTTGTAGATACGTCTTATGCAACAGGTTTGGCAGCTTCAGGAATGACTTCAAAAGTTGAATGAGCGACCTCGGAGACGACCTCTACAACACTGTCAACATTTTGGATTTCTTCTGTCATTATTTTCTTACCTTCACCCTTAGGAGTATTTTGTTTCTTGGTTTTGGCCTTGGGTGCCATGCTTAACTGATATATACTAGTACAGGACTTTGAAGCTTGGGTTACAGAAATGATGACAGGGTTTCAGGAATATGAAGGGTGATTGCAGAAATGACAATTCGTTGTGAAATTAAATGAAGGATGAAAGGAATTTGAACAAGGAGGTAAATTAAATAACATGAGGTTGTTGGTAATTTTATAAGCTGCACTTCAGGTTTAACGGTCGTGGCTAACAGTCTAATGAGGTTTAATTGCACACCGGTGTGATTAATGGTCCTGGAGCGGATTTATATGCCAACAAGATGATTAACGGGTATAATTGGATCGTGGGGGAGTAACAGATAAGTGACATGTAGGGATATTATTTATTTGAGGAACAACGGCTATGGCATGGGAAAGCCGGTCGTCAGCGTTGAAAAACAGAGGTGGATTTCGGGGGGGGGGGGGGGGTACCTCCTGGTTCTTGTTTTAGGCAGAGGGGGTGCGAAGTGATACAGTGCTGCCTCGTCAAGGAAAATGGTGGCCATTAATACCAGGATTCAGACCTCCCCACCTGTGTTAAAAAGAAACTGTTGGGGGGGGGGGGGTTGCGAAGTTGATCTCCACCCTAGGTCTGAGGGGAGTTCGAGATCTGCCATTGAAAAATGCAAGCGCTTTATCTGAAGTGATTTCACTTATTTTTCGTTAGTGATATTATTATAAAATTCATATGCGCTTATATACCAATTTAATAAATGAACATTAAACCCTTATTCAAAGGTTTTAACATACATAAATTAAAAGCTTTACATTTTTGAGAATGTGGCGCATTTAAACAAGCATCGATTTATTATTTTAAAAACTAAATCATTAGCAATTTTTTATTTCATGCTTCCCTAACATTTTTTCTTTTTCCTCCTTTACTTAGAGAAAACTACTCTATCATTTTTTCTAACATGGATGTAATAAAATATAATCTCCTAACATTTAATTTTTTTTTTTTTCATCCATGTTATAACTTAGCATTTTATTTTTTATTTTTCAAACTACCATGCTAACTTATCAAAAAAAAAAAATGTTACAATAGGATGTAAATAAGGTGATCAAATTAGGAAAACACAAGGATTTCTTAATTTTGTAATAGAAAAACAATATGAAATTAGGGTTTGATGGGAATGAAGCGTAGGGAGGCTGTGAATGGTAGGGTATGATAGAATATGGTCTGGGGAAGGTGTATGAGGGTATTATATGGTAAGGTTATATGTTTAGTTCACTAAAATCATCCAATGATAAACAAAAAGCTAAAATGTAGTGGAAAAAGAGGTAAGCAAGAAAACCAACACTATTCTTGATAATTTTACTTGAGGAGGATATGAGGTGCTGATTTACTGTTGAGGAAGCCTTAAGAACTAATGGCAATGACCCTGGAGCTTGGATTAATGTTTTGGGAGAAAAATACCAAAAACACAACACACTGACAGATGTGTAACACACCTCTTCCAGATGCATAACAAGGCTTCAGAGTATAAGTGGAATTGGGTGAAATGGGTATGATGGAGGTGGCGATGTTTTTTTTAGGGCCGCAGGTCCATTAGAAGTTTGAATGGCTACCTCTGAAAATCATTTAATGAACTAAGGTTTTGGCCACATGTAGGGATGAGAATGGAGGGGAGTGCGAGGGAAGGAGAGTGGTAAAATGGGCTAGTTTAAAGGATTTTGGGGGTGGGGGTTGCGAAATGAGGAGGGGATGACACGTCGGTGTGGGACCAGGGAGAGGAAACCACCTTCTCGGACCCCCCCTCACTGGTAAAGGTTGAATGAATAGGGGGTGAAAAAAAGGATATGGGTCATTGATTTGGTGGAGTGATTGATCGGGAAATTGGGTGGTGCACGAGACTTAACCACCAGTAACAAACTTCTTTTGTCCTTTTCTACCCTTTTGAAATATGCAGAAAAATTTGGTTATAATACATAATTCCTCCGAACTTTAGATAGAGAAAAAATGAACTCAAACATTAGGCTATTAGCGCATGGTTTATAATGTTTCTCAAACTTTGGATAAAATTCACTAATAAGCCTATACTTTAAAACAAAGGCTTTGATATAAGATTGGCCTCCTTTTATCCTTTCAACCCTTTTTGGAAAAAAATTGACAATGAATCAAGTTTTAAAAGAAGACAAAGTGTCTTACTTTATTCTCCTAACTATGATTACTCCCTTTAAAAGACTTATTTGATGAAAATGAATCCTTATTCACCCTCTTTGGTGACATTTTTGGAGTTTTCAGTGGAAAAACAAGGATACCTAGATACAAACTTAGATGGAGATGGAGCGATTGACCCAAGACTCTAAATGAAAATGAGTGACATGACCTCTGAGATGATGATGGCCATGGATGGAATGAGGGGAGAAACATTTTTGACCTAGACCATATGCAGTGACAAAAAATTATTTGAAAAGACAAATTTTTTGGCCTAGGAATATTACAAAATAAACTGAAAGAGCATGTTTGATCACTGGACATATTGACACTAACACCATCCATCCTTTAACTCTTTGTACTACTGTATCAAAGCTTCACTCATTATAACTTTTATTAAAACAAAGTTAGGATATTACCGTATTCCAACTTATCTTCAACTCATTTTTCTTAGCCCCTTTTCTCATTGTACACACCATAGGGCCAAGAGCTGTGAACAGGGGCATAAAACTTAGGTGCTAAGGCCTTTAGCCCCTTCTAGGGGCATATCTTTCTTTTTTGATGACTCTCCACCCTTTTTTCCTATAGTCTCTTCAACCAAGCGCCACCACATCGAAGCTCCCTATATTAGGACTTCCTTCATAACTCAATTTTTGAGGAGTTAAATCCTTGACCTCTGATATTACTTATAGTTATTTGGTGTTATCCCTACTCAGCGCCCTTAGTTATTTGATATTTACGACCAAGTGCCACTCCACATTGGAGCCCCTTTCATCGGATCAAAAATTTTCCACTAAAATTTGGACAACCTTCGATATGACATCATGTTGTCATCATCACTTCCACGAGGCGACTCCTTAGTAGTGACATGTGTCACCTGAATTTTCACCATTAGGCCACCTAATATTGCTGAATCTGGCTACCATGTGTCCTCCGAACTGCCATGTCATGCTGACATCATCTTCCTCGTTAACTCTTGAGGGTCCATTTAGTTACTGCCATGTGTCCTACTGAGGAGAGAGAAAGGGTCCTCTTCGTCCTTGTTTTTTCAACAAATTTCTTTGTAATTCCTCTCCTTCACAAACCTTGACACTTTCATGGAAGTACAATATATAAGGACTTATGAGGTTCCGAGGTTTTGATGATCTTGATCTTTCAATATGCTGAAACTTCTTGAAGCTTGAAAGTTGCAATGTTCCTACTTTTTTATCCTTGATATTCTATATGTTGATTGACTGAGGCTTCAACGCCCAATATTTGGTTCTGAAATATCTAGGCTCCTGAGGTTTCAAATCTTAGAAAATATGACATTCGATACTGCATGTTCCGATATTTCTCCTTTTGTCCTGCTTGCTCTGTCGGATTGGGACTTTTATTCAGAAGAATTATAATGGAGCTACGAATTACGATATTCTGACTCACAAAATATCTGAGGTTTTGATGGCCCCAACCTTTTGAAAATTAGCTCCTGATATTTGACCTTATGAAATTTCAGCCTGATTTAGAACCTAAAGATCCTAACTTCGGAAGTCCATAACTTTCGATCCAGGAGGCCATTTATAGACTTCCACACATTGTTGGAAATATCTTTCAGAGCACTTTTCAGTGAAGAGAGTTCGATGTAGGATTTGAGCCCATATGCTACCTGAGAAATGGCTACAAAATTTCTATTGTTCTTTGCACCTTGGCCCTTCTCTTGTTCTGGGTGACATCAATGCCAACACACTTGCAACCACTAGCCCTCTATTCAATGCCATCTATCCAACAATACCCCCCTTTATGATTGATGGAAACAAAATAAGCTCCCCCTGAAACTAGGCATGGTATTCTTTACTACTGTTATTCTTAGGTTCTCTAGTAATCTTCTCCCCCATTGGCATCAATGGAAAATGATGCCCTTGAATACTCCCCCTAAACCAGTACAAACTATTCTTCCATTGATCCCACATGTTGAGTAGCTACCAACACACACTGTAATTGAGTCATTTAGTAGGAAGAGTCATAACTCCTATCTACTTCCTGAGATATTCAAATGTCTGTAATTTTGTCTTTAATGGAAAAATATTCAAGTCAAACAACATTGGATGCAACCTGTTCTCTTAAGAAATGGAACTTGATAGGGGTGTGCTTGGTCTTTGAATGCATGACAAGATTCCTAGAGATACTGATCGCACTAGTATTATCACACGTGATTGGAATAGGATCAGTCAACTCTACCTTAATTCCCTTCAAGGTCTACTTCATCCATAGAATTTGTGAGCAACAAGTGGCAACTACAATATACTTTGCTTCAGATGTTGATAAAGAGATGGAGGCTTGTTTCTTGCTGACCCAGGACACTAAACAGTCTAAAAAAAAGAGTGTTGCATCTGAGGTGCTCTTCCTATCATCAATATTTCCTGCCAAATCACCATCAATATATGCCTTCAACTTAAACTATATACTTTTAGAATACTACAGTCCATAATCAACTCTTCCTTTAATATATTTGAAAATCATTTTAACAACGATGACATGACCTTCATCAGGGGAGGATTGAAATCGGGCCACAAGACCCATTGCTTGCATGATGTCTGGTCTTGAAGTTGTGAGATAAAAAAATATTCCTATCATTGATTGGTACTCAGTATGATTTACCAGTGGTGTCTCATCTTCTTTGCACAATTTGCAGCCAGTAACCATAGGTGTGATGACTGGATTGCAATATTCAAGCCCAAACTTCTTAAGAGTCTCTCATGGGTACTTGGATTGAGAGATAAACACTAAATTTTGTGACTTATAAATTTGTAATCCCAAGAAGAAATACAATTCTCCTATCATGGACATCTCGAACTCTATCTGTATGCAACGTCAAATTGATGTCCCAATTGTTCTATTTTGCTGCCAAATATTATGTCGTCCACATACACTACTAATATTAGTAGATGATCATATTCAAACTTTATGTATATATTTCTATTTACAATACCTTTCTTAAAGCCTTGTTGCTAAATATATCAATCTAGTCTTGCATACCAGGCTCTAGGAGTCTGTTTGAGTCCATATAGATCCTTTTTCATTCTACACACAAATCCTTCATCTTCGGTGAGCGTGAATCCTTCTAGTTGCTCAATATAAACCTCTTCTTCCAGATCTTTCACATCCATCATATATACTTTGATGTGTTTATGACTCGAAAAGGAAATAAATATTCCCATAGCTTCCAGTCTCACTGCAGGTGAAAAGGTTTCCTCGAAGTCTACTCCCTATATCTAGGCATACACTTTGCAGACCAAACGAATCTTGTTCCTAATTACTTGACCTTGATCATTTAGCTTGTTTTTTAAAACCCATTTTGTTCTAATGAAATTTTTCTGTTTGGGTCTTGAAACAAGATCCAAAGTATAATTATTCTCAATTTGATCAAGTTGTTCATTCATAGTTCTCACCGAGAACTTTTACTCACTCGCCTGGCTAGTATATTTAGGCTCAATCTGAGACAACAGAGCAATAGTTTCATAATTTGAACTACCAACAAGTTTCTTCTTGGTTTGAACACCATGTCTTTGATATCCAAGAATATGGTTCTCAGGATTTTCCTTTTGTACATACCTGGAAGGTGTTTTGGGCCTTGGATTTGTGCTCATTTTCTTCTCTTCATTATCTGAATCTATTTCTTCTTGATCTAAGGGCCTAATTTCTGAATTTAATACTCCATTTGAGTTCATATTTTCTTTGGAAGACTAAATTTGTGAAGCTATTTCATCTACTACTACATCAATGCAATCCTCAACCCTCTTTATTAGTTTGTTGTAATGCTTATATCCTTTAATTCGAGGAGAGTAACCAAGTAATATACCCTCATTAGCGTGCGAGTCAAACTTTCCTGTATTTTTATCATTCCTTTTGATAAAGCATTTTCTCCCAAAAATTTTGAATTGTTTAACTGATGCAAGTCTTCCTTTCCACAACTCATAGGGACTTTTATCACTATTACCTGACTTGAGTTATGTTTGATAGGTACACTGCTTCTTATGCTGCTTCTCCCCAGAAGATGTGGGATACATCTGTTTCATCCAACATAACTCTGGTCATTTCCTGGATTGTTCTAGTCTTTCTTTCAACTACTCCATTTTATTGTGGAGTTCTCACCACATAATATTTCCTCCTAATGCCATTCTCTTGACAGAATTATTAAAACTCTCTTGAAGTGTATGTCCTCCTCTGTATGATACTAAGAATTTGATATTTAGATCTTTACCATTCAACTTGAGATTTAATTTTTTCAAAATTATTAAATGCTTCTTATTTTTATTTTAATAGAATGATCCAACTGGCCCTGGTAAAATCATCAATGAAAAACATAAAATATATTTCTTCTCTTGGTATTTTTTCTCTAGTTGGGCCACATATATCTGTGTGAATTAGCTCCAGAGGTCTAGATGAAGAGAACTATTTTGTCTTGAAATGAGTCCTAGTTTACTTACCAAATTGACATGATTTATAGATTGAATTATCATGCCTTGAAAGTCTTGAAAAATACCTCACAACTCCCAACTTGTTGACTCTTATCAAGCTATCAAATTCATATGACCAAGTCTCTTGTGCCACAATCACGATTCATTCATTTTTCTTAAGTAACAACTAACTCTAGATTCATAAAACACATATAAATAGTTGTGAGTTCTAATTTCTTTTCCTACAAGATTTCCATCTTTCTCATTTTGGATCTCACAGTCCTTGGATCGAAATATCACATTGTGGTAGTGTATTCGGTGCATGAACAGACGAAACATACTTTTCTTAGTAGGGATGGTGCTTACCTACATAAAGGTCACACTTTTCTTAGACAAAACATAGCATGCTACATAAAAAATGAAACAAAAAAAAAATAACATGCACAAGATACATGCTCAATATATCAAACACACAAATAACTCAATAATGGAGAGCTTCTCCCATTAGGTGCTAGCAGTAGTAGAATATAGAATGATAAATCTCTTGTAGTGGATCCTTTAAGCTACAAAGCTCCAATATCCAAGACAAGGGGGTCTCTTCCCCTCAAGTTTTCAGCAAGACTCTCTTCCCTCTCAAAGGATGGTAGATTGAGGAACATGTGGTGAACTCCTCTCTCTTGGATTGAGGTGTTGGGTGGCCAACAAATGAATCCTTCCAATCCTCCTGCTATTGCACAACACAAGCTAGTTTTCTATGGATCAATTTGGCCAACATAACAATGTGTTTCCTATTTCTCTTCCCAAGGCTCGCTTTTATAGACCATTTTAAAAATTTCACTCCTTCTCTTGGTCCAAGATGGATGGTGGTGATACAAGAATGCGAGTATGATTCCTTTTTGTGCTGCACTAAAGCCTAAAGGTGTCTCAAAGGTGACTATACTTGGTTAGGTTGAATGATAATATTTTTCACCAAGTGTGCCAAGTGGTCTGAGATTGTGACATTCTGTCATCCCTAGGACCGTGTGGATATCAAAGGGATAATAGCAAAGTGCATGACTATCGATGAAAAATCCACACTGCACATTGAGAGATAGTGTTTCCTCTGTGTGGTCCATAAATTTTGTCCTCTGAACTTAGGAAAAATTAAATTTTTAGCTCCTCCTAATGTATTTCTTCCCTAGAAACCTTTATCTGTACCTTCTGTTTGAAATTTTTAATGTCTTTTTCCCATACGATTTTCAAGTGTTAACAATTTCCCCCTAATATATGAGGTGTAGGAAGAACTATGTAACCGAAATACATTATAGTTTCTTTTCTGTGTGGTCCTTTTGAGAGAGTAACTTGCTTTGGAACTGATTTGAGAGACCCCTTTCCTTGAGTAAAAAAGACATTGTGCTCTGTTGGAAACTTGTAAGAGATAAAATGAATAAAATATTTCTACAATGTGGGCATGTCCCATGCTTATGATGTTTTGAATAGTTAATCTAATCTGAAAACTAATGGATTTGTTTTTGCCACTTTTGGTAGTGACTGCTGCTGGTTGACGACGACGGTTGCTAACACCCTCGGGGGTTTTCTTCTTTGAAATAAGGTTGAATGTGGTGTGCACATGCATAATATTGGTATGGCACATTTGTTTAGAATGAATGCTCATTGTATGCATGGGTGTTTGACTATTGGGGACCTTCCCATGTAAGAATTGCTGAAAGAGATGCTTATCAAGTCACGGGTCTTCGACGAATTTTGATAGAGTGCAACGATTATGAAGTACAATACCATCTTGACATGAAGGCTTATCTTGAATTCAAATTTCAAGAGAATAAATGACATTAATGGGCAATGATGATTCTCATAGTGCTATCTGGGGATGCCCCTACTGAGGTGAGGAGTCATCCAAGGTACTACCTCATTCTTGGAAAATGTTTATTGTAGTCGAAAAGAAGGAAGCATCAACCGATCGAGATGAGTATTGATGCAAGGGACCAAGGTTTTTGATGTGGTAGGATGTGGTGTGATGGGTTAACTCGGCATGATGATGAGAAATGTATATAACTGATGATGGTAGTTAAGTGACCCGAGGCCGAAGATGTAAATGTGAATGGAAACAATCATAACAGTTTCTGGTGAGGAAATCCCTTGAGTAGGTAGGACATCTAGGGTGGGTGTATAGTTGCTATGAGTGTCATGGTTGGGTGTGGTAAATATGCATATCTCTGACCAAGGGTGATTAGGGACTGCTACTAGGTGTGAAATGTAAATGGATGGGTGGGAGTGCTCTCCTAAAAATATATTTGTACACTTTCCAAAATAATATAGAATGGGTTTGGATGTATAAGCACGAAGATGGGTGCCCCTATAAATATGAAATAATTTGTCACTATGATGTGAGGAGTGTGTTTTGCTGAGGGTGGGAGCCCCATTTTTTGGTATCGGTGCAGGGGTGATGAAGCGGATGAAAAATGTCGCAAATGTGTTATACTGATGGGGGTGTGATAGGCCAAGTGTGATATTTTGTGGTGCATTTTTTGATTTGCTTGTGAGAATGGTAGCACGGGAAAGGGGTTTTAACCAATGACATGGGTAAAACTTGACTTGATGTATGATGGATGAGCGAACATGAAGTACTTCCTGGGCTTGGATTTTTATGACCATGGCTCCAGACCTTTGGTGTATGGTCTACATGAGTGATGGATTCCATGGAGAGTAAGGCTCTACTGACCTACAATGGTGTTTATCATGTGCAAGGTAGGGTGATGATAAACATGGTCGGGTGAATGAAACCTATGGTTGATTTCTTTGGATAAATGATGTTAGGATATGCAAAAATTCTTTAGGGAGCCTATAATGCTAGGGGTAGAATGATACCTACTCTTATACCTTTGTTGGCTAGAACATATGGTGATTTAGTATGTTTATAATACCTGCAACCAATACCCCAAGTAAAAGTAATTTTTTTCATACAAACATATTTGAAATAATTTGAATGTAAAGTGATAAGAGAGGGCATACCTGTTGTGACCGAAAAATTACTTTTTCTGAGGCATGCATTTATGGGGCCTTGTTTGAACATGATGAAGCACTGATCACTGTGCCTTTTAGAGACTAAGGTCATCATGGAGCCCCTACTCCCAAGATTTTCTTGTCATTGTGGTTAGCCTAAGTACCAGATATTTGTGTTGTAAGTGTCAGGTAGGGCCCTAAACATCCAAATTTTTATTTTTGTCAATTTCTTACACTTTTTCCTCGACCACATGGGAGATCAAGGCTAACCCGCATGGTCCTCACACAGAAGAAATTTTTGCGCGAGGCCTTCACACCTGGGAAAAATATTGTGCGATGGACCGCGTGTCTGTATCTAGAATTTTTTGCGCGAGGCATTCGCACCTGGGAAAAATCTTGCACGATGGACCGTGTGTCTCTATCTGATACAGGTGCATGGCCCATCACATAAGAATTTTACAGATGTGTGGTTCATCGTGCAAGATTTTTCCCAGGTGTGAAGGCCTCGAGAAAAAAATTCTTTCTACACAGGCATGATGAAGTCAAATTTTTGAATTTTATTTTAATATTTTGGGTTTTAGAAACTGGTTTTTGGTTTTTTCTCTAGTGGCAGGATCTTGTGGCATGAGAGAGACTGGCCCGATCTCCGAGTAGCTGTGTGCTCGGGGAGTTTTGGCGTAGTATGGGTTGTTGAAATTTTTAGAGAACAACCTACTGAGATTGCAGGATGGCTTACTGCGATACCTGGTCTGTTGCTAGAATATGAGATGTGTTATAGTGTTGTGCTACAAAGACGTCATCATCTAGCCAGAGATCGATGTTTACTTTGTGACTAGTCTACTACCTCAGGGGGAGGCTCTTACGTACCCAAGCTGGGGGAGTGAACATCTGCCGCTGGGCTCATGATCACTGTGGTCTAGATGCAATCACTAAAGGATGTGTGCATGTGAGCTCTATGAAAAAATTGTCTGAGAGGGCTACCCTGGCGATGATAGTTCGCCTATAAGGGTCTTCAGTGCCTCATCGAGTGTCGAGCCCGCATATTGCAGTTTTGTGCCAACTTTTGACCAGTCACTTCTATGACTAGGCTCACTATGTCTACTAGGGCATGGTTACTAGCTAGGAAAGGCCCATAGGGGGACCAATAAGGTCTTTGCCTATGCGATTATCCTCTGCAAAATCATGTATGAGAGGGTAGTGATGCTTAGGCCTTTTGTGGAAGTTCCCCTGGGTCCTCCAAGGGATCCTAGGATGTGGTGATGGGAACCTGTGATGTCTCAAGGTGGAGGAGGAGAAGCGGGTCGCTATTGGGATGCGACGATTGAAGCGTGGTTCGAGTCGAACCTGCATAAGTTTCTAGACAACCCGTACTTGGCAATGGAATTCTGGGGGGAACTGGATATGGGTCTTCCTACAGGTTATGCATGGGGCCCAACAAGTATGAATTTTAATGTTTTTTTTCATTTTTGAGGATTTTTATTATATGTAGATCTATATGTATTAGATGGTGACAATGATACTACTTTTGGTTTCTCTTGTAGATGTGGGTTTAGTAGGGCGTCCTACTTCTCGCTTGGTGGGTCACCAGCCCTTGAGGAGAGCCCCAAGTTGGGGGGAAGGGAGGTGCAGGAGGCCCTGCAGGGGAGGGAAATAGTGTTGCAACTGCTGGTGGGGATGCTGCTCTCCTTTCCCATGCTGAGGTGGATGAGGCTTGGGAAACGACGGTTGAGGCACGGGTCATGGCAGTTGAGGAGTAGTTGGCTGCTGCTGACCTTAGAGCGCTGGTGGAAGAGGCTCGGGCTGAGGCTGTTGATGCTCGTGCAAAAGGTATAGCTGACTCATTGAGTTGGTTAGAGTGGTTGACTCGAGGTATGCCAACCCAAGGGTTTTTTGATGATATGGAAGATGTATGGCTTGATACAGTGATGACTCGAGAGAGGGTGCATCACCTGACTTTACGCCGGGTGACACTTGTAGTTTTGGATGCTACACCTCCATTGGAACCAGGTGTAGCCATGGGTCCAGAGGACCCACCAGGCGGGGCTCAACCCTAGAGAATTTTTATGTTTAGGGAAAGCACCCATTATAAGGATGATTCCCTATTTTTATGACATGTATATTTTGGTTGACATGATGGTCAGGGAACTGCTTTGTATATTGGGACTCATATATTTTTTTATGTATATATGTGGGATGTATATTTTTGTGGCTCTTATGATGTGTATATGGTTATTATTTGTGTTTATGATGGATATTATGTACCGATTATGGATATTTATGTTTTTATGCCTTGATTTTTTATGGATGATGATTTATACAAGATGCATTCCAGTCTAGGATATGGTTAGCTATGTGATTGGATGTATGGTTTTTATTTCTTGGTATATGTGTAAATGTAATGTGATCAAAATTACGACTAAACCTTCGTGCATGAAATTATTTCCTAAACATGTGTGAATCTCGTACTTCAAAAACTTGGTTCAATTGCGATACCAATAGATAGGAATCAAGATATACATGTAGATGGTGAATGCCCTGGTTGGATGCATCACTTAACAGCCTGATGACTACATCATATTCTGCTTAATTATTGGTAGATGATCCGATACATACTCCGTTAGTGAGGAATGGTGACTGGTCAGGAGAGTATATGGCCCAGGCGACTGTTAGATTTTGCAACCATCATGAGGCTCCATCAACAAATCCAAAATAGTGGATGGGGGGATGATCCATCTATGACACAAGAGATTTTTTTAGAACAAGTCCTTAATTATTGTGATCATCTCAAAAAATTATGTTACATGCATCTTATCTCTAAGGCTGATACTTCCTAGCCTTATGGGTGAATTTTTTTGAGATACAACCCATTGATGGGATTATCTAGGCATGTACCATCGGAATCTGATAGGATGTATGCTCCTTTGAGGAAGAAATGTTTTATGATGTAAATACCCTTCCATAATGTTTCAAAATTCCTGGGTCCTAAGGCTTATTTTGAAACATCATAGCAGAGGACTAACTCCCCCTCTGAAAATGAGCGAGGGGTGATGTTGCAGTCGAATGATGCTTTCACCCTTTTCTTATGTGCTTCATTATGTTGGAGAGGCTCTCATCAATTTTTGTCGAAAAGTTCTAACTGTACCAACCATTGCTCTAAAGGCTGGGTATCATCAAGGAGTTTGATAGCTGCATGTAAGTTGGGGATTTCACGTTCAATGTGAATCACAGCCTCCACTTCGCATACCAATTGGAAAGGTGTGAATCCCATTGAATATTTTACCGTTGTGCAATATGCCAAAGGGCTGAAAATACCACATGATGCCAGTTATTTTTATGGTTGTTGACCATACACTGTAACATTGTTTTGAATACTTTATTAATAGATTTTACCTTACCTTTGGACTGGGGGTAGTATGGTGATGCAAACTCATGTGTGAATCCTAGATGATGGGAAAAATCTTGGAATATTTCATTTTCAAAATGCTTTCCGTGGTCAGAGATAAATTCCATAGGCACACCGAATCATACGATGACATGGTTGAAGAGAAACAGTGCTGTGGTTTCTACCGTGTTGTCAAATGTAGGCATGGCTTCTGCCCACTTGGTGAAATAGTCGATGAATACAATAATGTATTTGTGTTTTCCATATGATACAGGTATTGAGGCCTTCAAATTCATTGCAAAAACATGGGGGATGATCACCCAGTCCGGACCTTAAAGTAGTACCTTTTCCGTTTGGAATGGTGGCTCTGACTGGTTTAACTATGTCCAGTTACCTTCTCTCAATATCCATTGGCTTAAAATATGACTTTCATCTATCAATGGGAAAGAGACATCAGATCATTTCTCTTACCGATCAGACAATAAAAGTGATCCTTAAGCTAATTTGGGCTTAGACAAGCCACAACTAAAGTTTTGCCTCTCCGTGAAGTGGACCTTTTAAGAATGTAGAATTTAATCTATATGCAATATTATTCTAAGATGCAAGAAAAAGAAACTATTTTAATCCTATCTCAATTAGGCAGATATAGATCTGTCCCAAATGAGAGCCAGATGTTTTAAATATTTGAGATTTAAATATGTTTGTTTTAAATCAATATCAAGATAACGAAGTAGTTCAATTAACTGACATTATGAATACCAAACACATTCTATCTAGAGACCTCTTAACTGAAATAATAAATCAACAACACTTGGAAAGTAGTTCTCAAAATAATATTGATCATTTAATCAGTAACTTGAATAATTAAACAATAAAATGCGGAATTAGTTCACAACATATCACTATTCAATAAATCAATTTTATAAGACAAATTTCTGAGTAAATAGTTACTCAGAAATAAGAATTCAACCCATAAGAGTAGAGGAAAAAAATAAAATAAATTGAGGCAAAATACTCATACCGATAGAAGTGCACAAGTATGCAAATAAATTGAAACATTCATGTTATCATAAAATGAAACCAGCATTTAAAATAATAGTATTATAAATACCAATTTATTAAGTCCATTTCTCCAGCTCCACTCTCTAACAGTATTTTGCAATGCCTGAACTTTTGCTTTCAAAATCAGAGCTACAGTAGTGCAAGACTTTGTTCATTATACATAACTCAGAATGTAAAAGAAAAACCTCAATAATCTCCAGATCTGAGATTCCTCTTCTCTCACACTACACCTCTAAATCCTCTAGACAATAGTGCCATCAAGAATTCTAGAATTGCAGAGGAGAGAAGCCCCTAATACATTTTGCAATCTGCTATTTATAATATTTACAAAAGGATTTCTTAATAAGAAAGTTTGTTTGAAGAGTGGTTTTGCTCAATCAATCTTCATTGGTTCAAAGATATTATTCAATTGTTGGAGCCTTCTCATTGAATGAGATCTTCTTCTCATCTCTTCATTTGTTTTCCTGCAAAAACAAATCAAAAACAAAATTAAAATGCAAAAATAAAATCAAAATATCAAATTTGGAAAATAAATCCAATTAAAACTTAATTAAATAAATAATTGAAAATGAAATCTAAAATTTTTATTGATGTCTGTGATGATATAATTGGCCCAAGGATATCATTGATGAATGGATCTGCATTTAGAAGAAGTTGTGGGCAAATTAAAATGCAGAAAATAAAACCCAGAAAATTTATTTTGTTAAAAATTCGGAGCATGATCTTCTGCTGAATTTTAGACCCAATAAATGATCAAATCTGGAAATGAAACAATTTCAGAAATGTTCTCCATCATTTTATCTATCTAATGAGTCATCCTGGGCCTCATTTTCCAAGTAAAATTTCATTTATGAGATTCCAAAGTTTTTATATTAAAATTGATAGAATTCTGGAATTTTTGTTGCTTGAGCTAAAAATAAGAAAGTTTTAGTTAAATTCTAATCCTAAATTAGATTACAATATTTAATTAATTAAAAATAATTAATTTCAATTATATTATTAATCTAATTTAGTTATAATCTAGTTCTAAATTAAGTTATAATTATTTATTTAATTAATTATAATTACATTATTAATTTTAATTAATAAAGACTAATTGAAAATAAAATTAAACTAATTAAAAAAATGATTTATTGATTAACTAAAATATTAAAATATTATACTAATATTATAATTTGAATTATATTAAAATTATAATAAAAATATTATAATTAAAATATAATATTAATTATAATATTATATAATGTTTTAATTCAAAATTTATGATATAATGTATACCACGTGAGGGAGAGGTGGAGAGGAGAGGAGAGTATGGAGTGACAAGGGAGAGAAGAGTTAGGTGAGGGAGTAATGATGTGAAGGAGTGAGGTGGAGGGTGAGTAAGGTGAGCATGAGGTGAGTGGGAGTTATAAGATGAACAAAAACTTTGAATAAAACTTAAAAATCCATCGTATAAACCAAAATCACAATTCGCAATCGCAAGTTTTCAAAGATTTTTTTTTGTTTGATTTTAAACATTACGATATGTGATGTGCAATGTATCGCATCACAAGGTTTTTTAAAATATATGTATTGTGGAGTGGGGCCCATAAGGGATTAACCATCCTACAAATTAGACTTAAGCCATTTTGCAAATTTGGGGTTTTGGGTTTGGAAATTTATTTTAAAATAACAAGTTGGAGTAAATTACCAAGATCCTAAAATGTGTTTTAGCCCACTTGTACAATTTGGTCGATTTTTTTGTAGGACCGCTAATAAAAATGAAAAATTAGTAAAAATGAACAAAAAATTAATATTTACAATGAATGACTATTTTAACTACGAGAATTAAAATATTGGTACACTTTATACATTTTTTAACCCAAGCGAGAAAATGATAAAAAATTCGAAGGAGTTCCATTTAAAGATTGGTTGACCAAATGGAGCGAAACAAGTATCATTGGAAAGCTTCTGAAAAACCAGATTCAATAAAACAATCAAAATAGAAATCCGATAAAAATAAAAAATTACAAAATTACAAAATAATTAACTTAATCAAAATCCTTAAAGGTGTTTAGCCAAGAATTTTGTAGAAAGGGTCCCCATTATTTGAAGTACATAAGTAAAAAATGGGGGGGTTGTGTTTTACCACAAAAACAGGGTTGCAAGTCATGAAGTCGATTCCCCATTAACAAAAGGGACTTGCTACAATGACCAAGTGCAGAGGAGCGGGAGGTTCTCTTGCCTTGTGCTTGAAGCGTTGGCATCACTCGCACCATTTGATTACTTGAATGCAATCGTGGAATAGGGTGGGCCAAAAAAAACCAGCTCACAAGAACTTTTAGGCAGTATCCATCCCTGAGAGGTGGTCACCACAAGCCCCACTATGACAGTTGTTTAGGGCTTGCTCATCTTGGTCATGTGTGAGACATTAGCGTAAAACAATGTCAATGCCTCTTCGATAAAGGATGCCCCCTATGAGGAGGTACTGAGGGGCCTTGTTATGTATGTGCCTTCGATTGTCACGGGTGAGCTGTGACTTGAACTTTTGGGTTCGTGAGAATAGGAGGATGTCGTCGTACCAAGGGTCCTCAGTCGTCACTAAGAATAGATGTTCATTTGGTAGTGAGTAGTTAATTAGGGACACTTGAGTCAGACTTGGAAGGTCAATGATGAACTCAGCTAAGATTAATGCTTTTTTGCTCTTAGGGAAGCTAATCTGCAGGTCTAATTCTTGCAGTATGACTACCCATCAAGTGTACTTGTGGTTCATCAGATAGTGGGTTAGAAAATAGCTCATGGGGTTGATAGCTGCTATGACTATTGTAGTCCTTAGGATGATGTAATGCAAAAGATTTTGTACTACGTGTACTAGGGATAGGGTAGTTTTTTCTTCTGGTTCGTATTTTAAAGTAGGGTCGTATAGGTGATGATGATAGGTATAAGGTGTAGTTTTTTTCATAATTAGGTGGATTGATCAAAGGGGCTGAAGACAATGTGTCTTTGAGTGCCTCAAATGAATTTTGAGCCTGATCAAAACTACCATCAGTGATCAAAAACTGCTCTTTTGCATTTGCATATTAGGTGTCTCATACCAAATAAATTTCACCATTCTGCTAGGTCATGGATTCATTGATGGTAGTAATTTTTCATCAATTTTCCCTCATGAGGTACTTGATGATTTTGCTCTCTATGGTCTTTAGTCATTAATCACTTTCATTCTCAAAATCATATCAGTAGGTCATAAGCTGGGTCTCATTAGTTTCTAGGGTCTCACCATGGTCAAATTAATGGGTCAAATGTCAATAAATATCAGCAAATCCATGAGGAAGTCAATAAACTCAAAGTCACAGCACCCGGAAGATCAAAGATTTATTTTATTCATTTTGATGTCATTTTCACCCCAAAACCATGTTTTGAGGTGAAAACATGATATTTGTCTTTATTATAATTCATTATGTAATTCTATATCATCATGTGTAATAAGTCACAACTCAGAAGTTGCCATCTCCACAAAGTGCCAAATTATCTTCCAAGTAGATCCATCAGAAAAAGACCAGAAAGAACTTTCCAACAATATACTGCACTCTTAAAATTGACTTCCGGATTGAAATTTATGCTTAAGTGAAGTAAAATTCCCTATGTCCTCATATAATCCCTATTTCCCATTTTTCCCCTTAATTTTGTGTTTAAAGTTTAATATTCCCCCTAAAAATCCCTTTTTCCCCCTTCCAATGGAAAATTGCATTAATACATTAATCCGTTCCCAAACCACTTCCCCTCCATGCTTTTGAAACATTGTAATATAAATCGAACTTATATTTAAAACCCGCCGCCTTAAGTTATTTCCCCGATCACATCGCAATATCAACACAAGCGCCCCGATTGACCTGTCGTTCAAAAACTTCGATGTGATTGTGACTTCCCCGATGGCCAAAACTTCGATTAACATCACAACCGTCGATATTACCATTTGATCCGATGGCTTACACCCGATCGGAGCATTCCCATCGGCACTTCCTAAAGCCCTTCCCCGATGGCCTACTCTCGATGGAAAAACCTCCAATTAGTGTTCCCACCGTCGATCTTGCCATTTAATCCAATGGCTCACAGCCGATCAGGGCATTCTCGTCGGCACTTCCCAAAGCCCTTCCCCGATTGCAAAATCCCGACCATTCCATAGTCTTCGATCTCCCAAATCCCATTCGACGGTCCACAATTCATCACCTCTTCCCAATCGCATCGGCCCAATTCTGTTATGCGATGCGCCCCTCTTGATCTCCCGATTGCGATGACACAGCCGATTATTATATTACAACTGTTATTTTATATTCCTTCACCCCATCCATTCCGATTGTGATTTTAAATATGGTTCCCACCTCCTTTCTCTTCCCTTCTCTCATTCCAAAATCGGTTTCCCTTCACAAAACACATAATTTCATTTCAGTTTTATTTTGAACAACATTTTATTTAAAAAGTCAGTTTTCTCCAGAAAAATAAAGGAAAGCAAAGCGATAGTCAAAGGTCGAAGAGCTAAAATAAGAAAAGATTGTTACAACAGCAACAAAGTAGGAAATATGCTTTCGGATTGCCTATTTTTCCTTCATATACCATAACAGTGAAATCTCCAAGTGGTCAAATGTAATGCTGTCCCTTATTTTCAGGGGCAAATTGTTGTATTTATTTTCTATGATTGTACTTCAGTTTTTGAGCTGTCAGAACAGCTCCCTTTTTCTGTGGATCCATGTTCCCACATTTCAGCTTATTTATTGTAATTGTAAATCATTAGTCCAGCTCTGAAGTCGGTAATTCAGCAGTAGGGGAATAGTGTGGAAGAACATTTTTCACTCCATTGTATAGTTTGACAAGGATTAATAAGAGATGCAACTCTGATTTGTGGGATCCATGTGGTATGATATTTAGCATTTGTCTCTCTCCTTTGTTTCATATGTAAATTTTTATGTTTCACCTCTCATTCATAAACATCTCTTTTTGAATTGTTTCAAGATAGAAAGGTAGGATCCATTTTCATGCCCTGCCTTGGGAAATCATTCATCCTCTGTGTTGTTCTTCTATTTGAAAAGGATCCATTTATTGTGCCCTTTTCATCTCCTCACCATTTTTTCCATCCCATCCTTATTTAATATTAATTGCTAATTCTCCTGCCTATCTTGCCCCATGGAATACCCCGTGTCTTGATTTAATTCCCGGTTTCAACTGTCCTTTCAAATCCCACACATCCTTGAAATTCATTCATTTTGTCAAAATTATTTCCTATCATTTTACCTAGCCTAATATCAGTCCACTCTTGTGTTTTATTGAATATGTATCTTTATAGAGAGAGCCCTCTCCTATCCTTGTAGGGCTAGCTACAAGGCTGAGCGTGGTTTAGTTGTTACCCTGTGTTGCCCTTTTCAGCCTGGGGTCCAATTCAGGAGCTAACATCTCTGGCGACCATAATGGGGAAATTTTTTTAGTATAGAAGATTCGTCACCCCAGTAAAATTTTTCCTTGTAAATTCCTGCACTCTGGATGATGATGTTCAAAGTTTGCTAGGCTGGAAATAGAATTTTGTAAAATAGAAATTTGACCACACTGGCTTCAAGAATATATACCAGGGCTAATCCAGTTCCAAATCCTCCCCCTGTGTTTAAAAATCCAAATCTTATCCCAAGAATTGTTAGAAGACAAGAAGGATCATTAATTCGCAGACCTATCTTTAGATCCTATACTTGGCCCAGTGAGTGGTTTTTTGTAGAAGATCTTTCCTTTAACGAGAATTTTGAGCTTTCTTTGTTTAGGAATAAGTCTGAAAACGAAATTGACAATACAATTTTAGATCCTGGGTTCCTTGTAGATATTGAAGTCCAGAGGGAAAATTCCTCCATTGATGATTACATTTTGAATTCTCCTTAGTTCATCACTATAACTAATATTCCTGAGCCCTCACAATCATCAGAAACAACTTTTCCCCCTCCTAATTTATCAGTATTTCCATTATTCAATTCCCAATTGTCATCTCCTCCATCAACACCTCCCTTAAATCCTACAAATCTTGTTGTAAATCCTCCCAGAGCCATGGCTGCCTGATATGAACCCCTGGTTTTACCCCAGGTCCTCAATGATATGCCTTCTAACTGTCAAAGCAAAATCCCCTCTATTTTGAACTTAGAGGGAAGGTGGTCTCCCTGTCCTTGCGTAGAAGCAATGAAAAAAGAGACTTCAGTGGTTCTTCCAACCTTAGATATGGCTCTTCCGAAAACAATAACCAGCTACTCTAGTCGTGTTTCACCTCCGACGTGATTCAATTGAGAGTAGTTACGGTCATGCTGCATTCCTTTATGTAGAATTGATAACTGCGCACTTACTTTAATTAGAGGACGAATTCTTTTTGGTCGACGGTGAGCCTCTTTACTAGTGCACGTGCTCGGGCCAGTGGTTCAGATATTCCAACCAGTCTGGTAATTGAGAAGTTCAGGTACAATATCAGCAATTCGGGAGCGTGGGCATATTCTTCAGTAGCAACGGCTGAACGAACTGGAGAATAGAAGAATTTTCAAAAGCTTATCTAACAGGTGCCGCGGAAACAACAACCTAGCTCCGGGGTGGGATACCTATTTAAGGGGTTACATGGGCAGCTTCTTTCTCATCATCCGCCTCAAATCCGTTACTATCGAATTTGCTTATTCGCTTGGGCCAGCTTCTCCCTCAGTCGTATTTTCGGGTTGAACCACTTGAGAGGCAAGGTTTCCAAACAGTATCGTTAGGGCAGTCATTTCATTCATTACTCAGATCCTCCCTTCCATGCACGGGTGGGAGAAGGCACTTATCTCTTGCGGGTAAGGCAACATTCTTATTGCAGTTACTAGCTATTGGAGGGTGGGGGTATAGAAAACAGTGAACAACTCTTCACCGATCTAACGTCTTTCAATGTCACCCAAAAAAGAATAGAAGTGAACAAAGCCCTCACTGCATAAACCACATAAATGCAATAAGAAGAGAGGGATGGCGGGGGGTCGAGTATTTCAAATTCCAGCATTGACTATTAAAGCACAGGAATTCATGTATCGCATGGCTTTCATTGGCATGTATCGAATGCAATTATCGAAGGCACTATTCAAAGGAAGGAGGATCGATTTGGATGGATGGGTAAAATTGATTGGGGAATGGAGGGATGATGGAAAGAAGGAGGAGGCATGAAGGAAAGAAAGATGGATGGACTCGGGAGGGCTAATACTATAAGGTCTAGCTTCCAGGGGGAAGAGAACTGATCTGAAGAGAAGGATTAATGGGAAGATAAGAGTGAAGAGATAGTCTCCTTGAAGTCCGTATCCTACTTGCTAATAGCCAGAAAAGAGATGGGGCGTAAAAGAGATCAATATTTCCACGAAAATAGATTTATATCTAATTCACTATTATAGATGTTAAAACAAATGAACAATTACAAACCCCAACTACCTTTCCTTTAAGGCTGCCCTTCATTTCACCTAATTTTCCATGTATCCACTCCAGTGGCCCCACCTCCCCGAAAGAGACCGAAACCTTCCTGCAAGTAGAATATGCCGAAAGAATGCCTTGTATGCTTACCAATGCTAATATAACAGATACGGAGGGAGAAGGAATAGAACTGCCTACTGCCCGCCCTCCTAACTGCATTCTCTTTATTGCCTCTAGGCCCGTAGATGATCCAGCGGCAGAGGTCGCAACAGAAGAAGCACCAAGATCATCCATCTTTGACGCCACTCAGATCACTATAGCTCAGCAGCATGTTGATAAAATGAATGAATTTTTTGATTTACATGAGGTACAAGCAGAGAATGTAACAACCAGGTTGTTTGTTCAAAGCTTCGAAGGTGAAGTCAGAAAGTGGTTTAGAGCCTTACCACCAGGCTCAATTTTCACTTTGCAGGAGTTGCATACACAGTTTTTATATTGGTGGGAGGTAAAAAAGAACCCACTCCAAATTCTGTCTGAATACGAAATATTAAAATAAATGTGGGTAAAACTGTCCAAGACTATTGTTTAAGATTCAATGCTATATATAATTCTATCCCAGCTAACTTGAAGCCTCCTGTGGGATTAGCATTGCTGAAATTTCCCGATGGTTTTGATGCTAACATGGCATATCAACTGCGTGAAAGAGACCCATCTTCACTTGAATACATGCAGAAGATAACAGTAAGTGTTGAAGCTAATCTGCTGGCTAAAAGAGCACGAAACAGAGCTGAGAAAAGAGTCACTATAAAAGAGGAAGCCTCTCCTTTAGACAACAAAATGGAAAATTTGATCAGAACAGTAAAAAAAATGGTTGATAGGTTAACCATTGCAGATAGACCTGAGCCTCAAATAAAAAATCCAAATTTTAGAGGGCAGTAGCCCCAATTTAGAATTAAACAGAGAAATCAAAGAACACAAGACCAAGCAACGCCACCACAGCTGCAGATTAAAAATCCATTGCAACAGAACTACGTGCAAGGAATAGATTCAGATGACAATGATCCCATTATTGAGGCTAATCACTTTTTCACAACTGATGGTGCACCAATTTTCCTCACAGAAGACGAAGAATACATAGTGGCGACTCCAGACATTCAAAAATACCAAAATTTCATTTTGGTCAATGACACATCATTGGAAGAAGAGTCTGATGACTACCAGAGAGGGTATATGAATGCTGTCTCAGCTCAGCAAAGACAGTACTCTTTAAGGAACAGAGAAGTTACAATCAGTCCCATTCAAAAGAAAAAAGAACTCCAAATGAAGAACGATGCACAGAAGAAAGGAAAAGAGGCAGCCAACCCTTCTTCTAGCAAAGCACCTGCAGCTACTAATGCAGCAAATGAAAAGAACCAGAAGAGCACAGTAAAGGAGCCAACAAATAAGAAAGACCCGCCCATTAAAGAGGTAGAAAAATCTCCCTCCTTTAATTTAGAAAATTAAATTTCTAAGTTAAAAGTGTCTATGCCCCTCACAGAGTTGGTGAAGAATAGTGTATATAAAACTCAAGTGTCCAAAGTATTGCAAATAGACTCTATATTTGATATGTTTAATATAGAAGATGACCAACCTGAACTTATTTTCGGTCGAACCACAGAAGAATCTGAAGAAAATGAAGTCCCTCCTTTTTACCTAAGTCTTAGAGTACATGAGTTTATCCTTCATAACGCTATGTTAGACTTTGGGGCCTCACATAATTTGATGCCCAAAGCTGTCATGGAGAAGCTAGGCCTTGATATCACTCGAAAATATCATGATTTGTATTCCTTTGACTCAAGTAGGGTCCACTGTATTGGTCTAATCAAATATTTGGTAGTGTATTTGGATCAAATTCCAGCAAAGAATGTCTTGATGGATGTAGTTGTTGCTGATGTCCCACCAAGGTTTGAAATGCTTCTATCTAGAGCTTGGGGTGCAAAACTTAAGGGAACCATGCAACTTGAATTCTCTTATGCCACTATCCCTGTATTTTTCCAGTTGATAAAGTTATATAGAGAAAAGAAAATGAAATATATGATTACCAGCAAAGACAAGCCTGTAAATCATCCCATTAATGCTGTCCATACAGATTTAGATTCTTTTGTCTTGTATTCAGACGATGGTTTAAATGATGAGAATGTTCAGTTGGTACAAGTGGATGAAATACCTGAGATTTCAAATAATTTTAGAGAACTGCTTAAACAGGAAAAGGATAAAGCAGCAAACACTTTTTAGCCTCCTGCCTGCCAGCAGCAAAAGGACAGTGAACAGCTAGAAATCAGCCAAGGTAAAGAAGAGAAAGAAACAAATTTCCAGCATCTTCAAGAAGAAGAAGAACGCCTGTGGAGTATGGATTTTTATGGCGCTGTTGGTAAGGATGGAGTTGGCATTGGAATATGGATTAGGAGCCCCGTTTTCCATCCTAAGAAGGTTCCTAGTAATGTTAGAGTTTGTGCTTATAAGTTAGCTTTTGATTGCTCTAACAATGAAGCAAAATATGAGGCTTTGATTGCAGGTCTTAAAATTTTGAAGAAGTTGAACGCAAAAAGGATCTTTGTATATGATGACTCTGAATTGATAATAAAATAGGTTAAGGGAGAATACCAAGAAAAACATCCAAGATTGAGGGCATACAGAAATGCATTCTTGGAAATTTTGAAAACGTTCCCAGAGTATACTTTGACAACAGTGCCCAGGATGCAGAACCTCATTGCTGATTCACTTGCCACTACTGCAAGCAACTTAAAGATTTTGATGAAATCCAGCAATAAGTTTGAGATCTATGTCAAACATAGACCTGCTGTTCCAGAAAATTTAAGGTATTGACAATTATTTTGGATGATAATGAGATTAATGCATTTTTGCAGGGCGATGAAAAATTTAAAGATACTCCAATAGAGGGTGAGTATGAGGTTGATGACCAGGAGTTAGAAGCAAATCAAATGGACATATTGCAGCTAAAGGATAATGTGATTCCTAGAGGTCTCATACCTCTAGAGGAGCTTTTTGACCAGGACGATGTTGCAAATAAGCCAAGCTTGGTGCCCACGGAGAAAGGAGTTGAATATGTGAATCTTGGAACGCTTGGCCAGCCCAAGTTTGTGAAGTTTTCAAAGGCATTATCCCCTGAGGTAAAGGAGAAGTATGTTAAGTTGCTTTCTAAATTTTCTGATGTATTTTCATGGGATTATTCAGATTTGAAAGTGTATGACAAGAACATAATCCAGCACACTATCCGAATCAAGCTAGATCACAAGCCTTTCAGACAAAGTTGAGAAGAATAAATCCAAAGCTGCTGCCATCCATCGAAAAGGAGGTAAATAGGCTGTACAAAGCAGGTATCATAGTTCCTATTAGATTTTTTGATTGGATTTCAAATTTGGTCCCTTTGTGTAATAAGAATGGAGAAATAAGATTATGTATAGATTTTTGGAACTTGAATAAGGCATCCTTAAAGGATAATTATCCACTTCCGAAAATGGACCATATTCTGCAGAGAGTGGTCGGAGCATCCAGGATGTCACTACTTGATGGCTACTTAGGCTACAACCAAATCTTGGTGCATGAGAAGGACCAAGATAAAATTTCCTTCACAACACCCTGGGGAACCTTCCAGTATGCTAAGATGCCCTTCGGGCTGAAGAACGCTGGATCCACCTTCCAATGTGCAATGGACATCACTTTCGCAAATGAAAAATATGTTTTTCTGGTTGTTTATTTGATGATTTGACAGTATTTTCAGGTTTAGATGAGGATCATTTACACCATTTGAGAGTTGTTTTTCAGCGTTGCAGAAAGTTTGGGATTTCTCTCAATCCCAAGAAAAGTCTTTTTGCCATGGATGAAAGAAAATTTCTTGGGCATATCATCTCTAAAGATGGAATCTGCATTGATCTAGCCAGAGTGGAGGCAATTCAGCTCATAGATCTGCCACAGAATAAGAAAGAGATTCAAGCCTTCAATGGTAAGATGAATTTTTTACGCAGATTTATACACAACTTGGCTGAGCATTTGAGAGAAATGACCAATATGTTGAAGAAGGACAACACTGTTAAATGGAGTGAAGAGGCTATCAAGTCATTCAATTTGGTAAAGTTTGCTTTATCTAATGCCCCAGTTTTGATCAGCCCCAACTATACTCAGGATTTTATCATTTTTTCGTTTGCATCTGAGCATACTATGGCTGTTGTTTTAATGCAAAAGAGAGATGAAGTAGAAAATCCAATTGCCTTTTTCAGTAGGACTATTAGAGATGTTGCTTTAAGATATAATATTATTGAAAAATAGGCATTGGCCCTTATGAAGGCATTGAAGGATTTTAGGGTCTATATTCTAAATTCACATACTATAGTATATTTCCCTAACGCAACAGTCAAGGATGTGCTGATACAAATTGATCCAGAAGGTCGAAGAGGCAAGTGGATAGAAGTTGTGTTGGAGTACGACTTGGAGATCAAGCCCACGAAGTTTATCAAAGGCCAAGGTTTGGCGAAATTGATGGCCCAATCAAATCTGCGTGCTTTAGATATAAACCTCATTACAGCGATGCCAGAAGAGGAATATGAAGGTTTCCTGGTTCCTATTTCAGATATTTTTCTGCAGTCCCCTTGGTATTAAAATATTGTGTATGTTCTTCAACATCTCTCACCTCCTCCAGGCATGTCTAAGAGTAAAGGTAGATCTATGAAGCTTAAATCTGCAAAATATTGTATTTTAAACAATGCTCTATATTAGAAGGATCTAGGAGGCGTTGTGCTCAACTGTTTGGTTGAAGAAGAAGCTTAGAAGGTAATGCACGATTTCCATAAAGTTGACTATGGTGGTCACTTGTTTTGGAAAAATACAGCCAACAAGGTATTGAGGGCCGGGTATTATTGGCCCACATTATTTTCTGATTTATATAAATTAGTGATGAATTGTCATGAATGTCAAATTTTCCAAGGGAAGAAGAAATTGCTTCCACTTCCTTCGAAACCAGTTTCAGTGAACGCGCCCTTTCAGCAGTGGGGGCTCGAATTTATAGGAGAAATTCACCCTGCATCCTCAACACAACATTGATGGATATTGATTAAGAATGATTACTTTACGAAATGGATCGAGGCCATCCCTACCAGGCAAGCGACTGACACGGTAATTATTCAATTCCTTGAATCAAATATTTTATCTCGTTTTGGCTGCCCATGTAAAATTGTGACAGATAATGCAGTAGTGTTCAGATCAAAGAAAATGGTCAATTTATGTGACAAATACAACATCGTGCTGTGCCATTCAACAACGTATTATCCACAAGGCAATGGCTTGGAAGATTCATCGAAGAAATCGCTGGTGAATATAATTACGAAAATGCTGGAGGCAAACAAAAGAAATTGGCACCGAAAGCTCATCAACGCACTGTGGGTAGACAGAGTGTTACATAGTAATTTGTCACCGTCCATGAAATCCCCATCTCGCCCATTGGAGGGTCATTTATGTGACCAATAAGTAGTGTCATGCCTTGCAAATACCATCATTGCATCCCTTTCTATGAGGACAACATTCATTTTGTTGATCATTTCCTGAGCAGACCCCTAAAAACACCTGTTTTTGCCTTGGTGCTGGTAGCTCGTTATGTCCTCGCGCCAATGAGGAAAATTAACACTGAGCCCGTGCCAATTTACGCTCTGTCCCAGTTAAGCACCCACGCCAATCTGCTTATGGAAAGTTTTTTAAAAAAAGAGGCGAAGTTTCGATTACAACAACTTCGTGGATGAGTCATGAGAAGTGGTTTTGATTGAATAACCACGGCCTTCCTCCTTTGGCCTCTTGTTTTCACCTTATGGGGAACCTCCCAAGGGATAAGGCCTCCCGTCCACTATTGTAGGGATCCCAACCTCCTCATCTTCTCTATAAATATAGCCTTCATCCATTGATGAAGGGGCTGAATGGCTGAATGGCTGAATGGTTGAATCTCCAAGAGCCTTCATAACCTAAAGAATGCTGCAAGAGCCTTGATAGTCCTCATAGAGCCAAATCAGTAGCAAGGAGATTGAAGACTGAAGAGAGAGGCTTGTCCCCATTCCCGATGAGCTTTACCGAGACGTATTCTGCTGACGACCTACCGAAGGAAGATTCAACGTCAGAGCCAGGTTGTATTTTCCTTCGTATGAATTAATGATAAGCGACTTTGGTTATGGTTGCACTCGTATTGTTCATTATGATCATGAGTTGTGTCTTCTCTGACTGATACATAATTGTATATATTTCATTTTATGCTTGTGTGTTCATCGTGTTTCTTGTATGTGCAGGTGTTTGATCGCGACAAGCAGGAGAATTGTGATCTGCCGGAGCAAGGAAACGAGAGCACTATCTTCTCTACGAACAACAACGTTGGACTTAATGTATGCCTTCTTTGCAATTCGGTCTAGTGAAATTAGGAACTTGCACCTTAGTGTGATACGATTGTTGCTAGACCCGATCTGGGATAGTAGGGATCGCCTCTGTCCGTAGAGGGGATTTACCTCTACAACAAATTGGCGACTCCGCTAGGGAGACATTGATTGGAGTTTGTCTTATCTTTTCGGTTGATTTTGGTCTTTGTCTGCTTGATTAGCTCTTTTGGTTCACTTTTTTCTAGTGTAAAACTCTGTTCAGCCCCCAGAGGATCAGATCTGACCTCTGATTTTCCGAATTTTCATCTTTTCATGGTTGGCTTCATTGGCACGGTTTCCACCCTGAAAGTCGCGCCCATTGGCGCAGGTTTCTAGTTCATCACTCGCGCCATTCCCTGTCTGGCGCGGATTATAGCCAGATAGTTGTGCCAGTTCCTGTAGATGCTAGGGTTTTCCCTTGTTCGAAAGTTTCTTTTGGTTAGTACTTTGCTTCTGGGTTTGTTTTAGATTCTGCTTGAAGTGGTGAGTCAGGTCTTGGTTGGGAGAAATTCTTTGTTTTTTCATTTTTAGGCGTCGGCGCTTGTTGTCAGTTAGCAAGTCACGCCAGTTGGCGCTAGTTGTCAGTGACAAAGTTGTGCCAATTTCAGGGTGTGTGAAAATTGAGACTTTTTCCCTAAATCCTTCACCGGTGTGTCTTTCCCTTCTGGTCTTTTCACTGTATGAGCATAGATTACATTGCTCATTCTTTGAAATGTCTTCTCTCCATGATTGCTTGATGTAAAAGGGAATGAATGCCTTGTTTTGATCTCATGCTTTGGAAGTCCTCTTTGTGTTTTGTCATATTTTGTGAATTTTGTTACAAAATGTTTAAAACAATGATTGCATTCTTAGTGTTTGTTTACATCTCTTTTGCATTCATCTAGAAGATTTGCGTTCATTTAGTTTTCATCTCAAAGTTTTCTTTTCGTTTAAATGCATTCGATCACATTACATAGAAAAGCATTTTTTGATATTTATCATTGGACTTAGATCACATTGTTTAATGATTGAAAGCTAAAAATCGCATTGACTGCATTCTCTTTCATTAAAAGCATGAATTAAGTAGATTATCATTTCATCGAAAAGTGCATTGAGTGCATTCTTACCATTTCAAAATAAAAAGGAAATTGTGCATAGATTACAACTGCATAGTTTTCAAAGGATTTTGCATAGATTACATTTCATTATTCGCATCGTTGAATGTTTGAAATTATTTTTGTATAGTAAAAGTCATCTAGTTTGGAAAATATTTCATTTGCAGTATTGCTGTTTGTTGCATCATTGTTTGGAACTCTTCCCTTAACTAGATAGCATTCATCGAATTGAAAGATTTCTTTTCTCGTATAGCTGCATATAGGAGATTTTCAGATGACATGCGGTAGGGCCTTGAAACCGAGACATAATTGAAGATCAACCTTAAAATTTATTCAATTAACCTAAGGAAGCATTGAAACTTAATGAAATATTTAGAGGTCTAGGCTAGTGACGTGTTCTGGCGTCGTTAAACCTAGTAGCTGTCGTTCGCTTTTTGGCTTTAGACAGTGCTAGTATGGACTTGTGCTCCCCGTACCATCGCATATATAAAGGGAGACCCCATGTTGCTATCCTTTATCCGTAGGAAGCCGAGTCTGCTGCCTTATACCTGTGATACATCGGACACAGTATTCGAGGAGATTTCTTGCACGTACGTTAAGTCCTTGGTTGATTTCTCTTTCATTTTGAAACAAAGGTGTATATTGTAGTTCACGGTTATTTGGTACACCCTTTTGCATAGATTCCTTAGTAGTCATTTTGATCTTTTTTGACTCATTATATTTGAAAAGATCATCAAGCTCTTGTCCTTTCACGCTTGTTTCCAATATGAAAGTGATAGGGTCACCTTTTGTCTGTTTCTCGACTCTTAAAAGATGAAACAACAGAGTTTTGTTTCGATGTTTTAAAATTAAATGCCCACGAAATATTCCTGGTTAAAGTTAGTTTCCTTAGGGTGTTGTTCTAAAGATCGTTTCTGATGGCAACTTTTCCGGAGTTCACCAACCAAGGAATCCCCTCCGATGGGAATCCTGGTCCTTTTCGTCCTTTTGGAAATGTTGGTGCTCCTTATATGGCAACGTTGTCCCTTCCTGGGTTAACTGTTGGGTTGCTTGTTTGGTTGTTTTCAACCTATGTGGTCCCGAATGTCCCAGATACTATTCAACCGTCTCCTCCGCTTGAACAACATCATGTTCATTCCAAGGTGGACCTCTCCCCTTCTTCGCCTGTTTCTGCGTCCTCCTCTTCTACTTCGCTTGGTGAAAGTCTGGATTCGAGTAACCAAGTGGCTAAGAAGAAGAAGAAGAAGACAAAGAAGAAGAATTCTGATAAGAGAGAGGCTAAGGTTGCATCTACTGCCTCCAAAACATCTCCTCTTGATAGACCTTCCAACCCTCCACGGCAAGTTAAGTTCCCTTGCATGTTGTGTAAAGGTGACCATCTTCTTCGAGATTTCCTTGGCATTCCCAAGGTGATCGAAGCATGGTTCAACAGTCGTCCACTGTTTTCTTTAACTTCTGGGAGTCAAGTTGGGGGCACGTCTTCAATTGGTGCTAGTAAGGCTCCTAAGAAGTAGGGTAAGATTACCAATCCTTGTAAGTTGTGTGAAGGGCACCATGCCATTTACCTTTGTCCGTATATGGATGAAGCCAAGCAAGTTTTGGACAACTCAACTATTTCTACACCATGCCTCCTGGCTGGTTACAAACAACTTTCTTCGAGTCCTCCACCAGCTGATCCTACGATTGGTCAAGAGTCATCCTTGGTCAATCTCGCTCCCCCGGAAATTCAAATTCAGGAATCTGTTCCCGACCAACCATTGGTCGTGGGATCGGTTGATCTGGCCTTGTCTATGATGCACCAGGTCTTTTCCATTGAGAGTGGACCTCATCCCCCTCAGGTTCTTCTTGTTTCTTCATATTCCTCGGACTTGGGGAAAGATTCTCCCGTCCTTATATCTCAAGAAGCTGCTTCTCTGCCTCCCGTGATGGAGGTCCCAGAGGATACTCTTCCCGCATTCGAGATGGAGGTCATGGAGCATGCTCCTTCCTCTTCCGTAACACCAGGGGAAGACCATCTTAGTTCGATGGTAGCCCCTCCGAGTAGTTTGGTCGCATCCTTTGATTGGAGTCGATTTTCAGGATACCGCCTTCCATCTTATGTGCCTTTTGAGATAATGGTACAAGCCTATGGTTTGGTCATACCTAGCACTGTTATAGATGAAGGTGCATCTGTTAGTATTTTATCCTCAACTACTTGGCACGCTTTCGGTTCACCGGCGCTTGCGCCCGTTACACAAAATCTGTTGGCATTTAACAGAAGAACTAGTCAACCATTAGGGATCCTTCCAAGGTTACCTATTACTTTGGGAGGTAAAACCGTCCATATGGACATGATGGTTGTTCCAGGCCCCTTGGATTTCAATCTTCTCTTGGGGCGCAATTACACCTATGTCATGCGAGTGCTTGTCTCCTCCCTTTTTCGTGTGGTCTGTTTTCCGCATGAAGAACGGATCGTGACCATTGATCAGCTTTCATTCTTTGGTCCTGATATAACAGTTGGCCCGCCATCATCCCTTCCTGGTTTTTATCCACCCGTTGTATCTGCCCCACCGGAGGTAAACTATGTGGCTACCTACCCTATGCCTATACTCAGTGATAGTGCCGTTGTGCATCAGGTGCTGGAGGCATTGGGTCCTGACTTCCAGGATGTGTTCCTTCCATCAGGAGTGGAACTCTTGGAAGTGATGACTTCTTGTTCATTATGATGAGTTCGGTTGGAGCATAGTTCCTTGTCTTGTGTCAAGCTCCTTAAAAAATGAAACAAGGTTGTCGGAGCACAGTTCTTTTTCTTGTGTCAAGCTCCTTAAAAAATGAAACAAGTTGGTCGGAGCATAGTTCGTTTTCTTGTGTCAAGCTCCTTAAACCATGAAACAAGGTGTCCTGAGGATAGTTCTTTTAATGTGTCAACCTCGTTAAAATAATGAAACACTTTCCTGTTCAATTCCAGTCTTTGATAAGATCTCGTAAAATACCAGTCGAGTCTTTCCCTTACTCTCGTAATTTGAACCTTCACTCCATCTGCCTTTCATATGGACTGAAGCTTGGGGGGCATGTACCTCAAATTGAGTCACCATGCTGGGGGCATGCTCAATTTTTCAAGAATATTTTGTTTCCGTTTCAAGATTGTGTAAAAATGAAACCAACTTCAAGCAGAGTTTCTCAATTTCAAGCTTGTGTAAAAATGAAACCTTTCCCATTTTACCTCTTGTGATTTCCATTTTGTTAGCCTATTTTGTCAGATGAGCCTTGGTTTTCTCACTCCATCGTCACTATCTGCTTGGCTGATCATATGCCTTTACTTGGCTGTTTTACCCATTCCCGAGGAACCGTTGCGATGAGTGGTCTTGTTAGCCAGCCTCTTAACCTTTATTTGTTCTGAGCAGTTCCATCATTACCGGAACCAGTTGCTTCCCTTTATACCACTCGTTCCTCCAGGAGGAGTCATCTTTCAACTCTTTTATGACTCTCTAAAAATGAAAAGATTGCCGAGTTGCTTGTCGTTTTGAACTCGTTAAATTGGCTGTGAAGCGATATCTACCCAGTATACATTTACCCCTTTTTCGGGCTGGGATAGATTATTTACGAAAAAGGAATACCCTAGCCTATCACGACTAGGAGGTTTTCTCAGACATATTTTTCTACCTTTTTGGATCTAAGGAACTATCTACGAAAAGGGACTGTTGGAGTTTACTTTTCCGCTGTCTTTTCAAACTCTCTAAATATGAAAAGACGCCGAGTTCTTCCTTTGTCAAACTCGTTAAAATCCTGATGACATTGGATTCAGTCGTAATGACGATATTCGAGTTTCTCCTTCCTAGGGCTTGTTAAATGTACTAGGATGGATTCGTCCAAAGGAAGAACTTATATGACAAGCATATGGTATCCTCTTCAAGCTTGTGTAAAAATATAGAGGTACTCACCAGAAATGGTGGGGGAAAATGAAACCAGTATCATCATCGTTTCAGCAATATGTCGCTCTTGAACATGGCACTTGTCTGCATTCGTGTCGGGTTGGGGACATCTCAACTAGTTTTATACTTGCCTCCGTGGGTTTGGGTGATCCCTTTTGACCTCTCATCTTCTCTTTGCCTCGTCATCATGACCTCTAATATTTTGATGTCAAATGCTGCCAAATCCAATGTCGTGTCGCCGATATGTTCAAGAGAAGTTGACCTCTACAAAGTTTCAACCTTCCTCTGATTCTCATCTGATCTTGATTCACGAAGACATTATGTTCCTTTGTCTCACATCGATGATGTGGGAAACACTATGGCCCACCTTTGATCAAGGTCACTTCCTGTCGACTTCATCTCATTATCTGGGAAGCTGATCTAGAGACTCCCTTCTAGTACCTTGGAGCCTGCATGCCTCAATGGCAGGTTCCTTGTGTTCGACGTGAGGTTTTCACCATTGGCCTCCGATCGAGTGATTCTACGGGTGTTCAACGCCAGCTCACCGTTCAAATTTCGTGGATTGTACTTATAGTACCTTGAGGGCCATTGTCATCATTGGTGGTACCTCTCACTTCTGTTAACAACTTTCATCATCGGCTGGTAATCAGACCATGTTCTTGCATGTTCGACTTCAGCACACTTATTTGCATGCTTGAACTTGTACTTTGTTCGGGTCGAGATGGAGCGCAAGACCCTGGATTTTGTCTATTAGAATCCAGGCTGCAATTTTGTGGATTATTATGATTGGTGACATGACTCACTATTTGGATGGCTGCGACCATACCTGAGTCTATTTATTGATCCTTACTGGATGACTGCGTCCATACCTTGGATCTGGATTATTGTATACTCTATTATGGATGGCTGCGCCCATACCACATGTATCATGTATTTGAGATATCAGTTTTATTTCTCTACGTAGGTTTTTTGATGGCATCGTTTTCAGTTGGACACGTTCTCGTAAAGCATTTCACCCCTCTCTCTCTTTTGGGCGTCATGCTTTAGGGGGCATCTGTTACACAGTAATTTTTCATCGTCCCTGCAATCCCCATCTCGCCCATTGGAGGGTCACTTTTGTGACCAATAAGCAGTGTCATGCCTTGCAAATACCATCATTGCATCCCTTTCCATGAGGACAACATTCATTATGTTGATCATTTCCTAAGTAGACCCCTAAAAACACCTGTTTTTTCCTTGGCGCTGGTAGCCTGTTATGTCCTTGAGCCAATGAGGAAAATTAACACTGAGCCCATGCCAATTAGCGCTCTGTCCCAGTTAAGCACCTGCGCCAATCTGCTTATGGAATTTTTTTTAAAAAAAGAGGCGAAGTTTCAATTACAACAACTTCGTGGATGAGTCATGAGAAGTGGTTTTGACTGAATAACCATGACCTTCCTCCTTTGGCCTCTTGTTTCCACCTTATGGGGAACCTCCCAAGGGATAAGGCCTCCCTTCCACTATTGTAGGGATCCCAACCTCCTCCTCTCCTCTATAAATATAGCCTTCAACCATTGATGAAGGGGTTGAATGGATGAATGGTTGAATCTCCAAGAGCCTTCATAGCCTAAAGAATACTGCAAGAGCCTTGATAGTCCTCATAAAGCCAAATCAGTAGCAAGGAGATTTATGATTGAAGAGAGAGGCTTGTCCCCATTCCTGATGAGCTTTACCGAGACGTATTCCACTGACGACCCACCGAAGGAAGATTCAGTGTCAGAGCCAGGTTGTATTTTCCCTTGTATGAATTAATGATAAGCGACTTTGGTTATGGTTCCACTCGTATTGTTCATTATGATCATGATTTGTGTCTTCTCTGACTGATACATAATTGTATATATTGGGTTTTACGCTTGTGTGTTCATCATGTTTCTTGTATGTGCAGGTTTTTGATCGCAACAAGCGGGAGAATTGTGATCTGTCGGAGCAAGGAAATGGGAGCACTATCTTCTCTACGAACAACAACGTTGGACTTAAGGTAGGCCTTCTTCACAATTCAGTCTATTGCAATTAGGAACTTTCACCTTAGCGTGATACGATTGTTGCTAGACCCGATCTGGGCTAGTAGGGATCACCTCTGTCCGCAGAGGGGATTTACCTCTACAACACAGAGTTAGCAGTAAAAAATCAATAGGTATGTCACCTTTTGAGCTAGTTTATGGTACTGATGTTGTCTTTCCTACTTCTCTTACACTTCTAGTTATGAGATTGTTGTAAGAAGTTGGAAGCGAAGATGATTACAACCAGCGAAGGATCAACCAGATGATCCACCTTCAACAAACAAGAGAAGGAGTGTCACAGAAAGAAATTCAGTTGTAGGACAAGATTAAAAAGATCTATGACAGGAAGACAAAAGATCTATGACATGAAGACAAAAGCAGAAAAGTTTCAGCTTGATGATGTAGTGTTGAAATGGGATGCACGAAATGAAGACAAAGGGAAGCACGGTAAGTTTGACAACCTTTGGAAGGGACCATACAGAATTACAGCATACAGGGGATAGAATGCCTTCTTGCTTTCAGAAATGGATGGCCAGGATTGTCCGGATGGAGCAATAAATGGTAGGCTATTGAAGCACTACCATTGTTGAAGATAGGGATCATAATATTTCTCATCATCATTGTATATACCATGTTATTTTTTATCAGAGTTCAAATGCACAGTCATTCAAGTTTGGTGCCTGAGGTGAAGGCTATAAAACTTGGATGGCATGTGTATGGTTTGATTTTATTTTAGTCTTAGTCTTGAGTCAGAGTTAGTTTCCATTTGTGTCAGCTTTCGGTATTTTGACTCTATGCCCAACGGATAAGGCTACTTGGTCTACGGTGTTCTTGGCACCTCCAAGGAGCTACCATCCCCATTGGAGCCAATGTTAGTGTCAGTCTAGTCATACTTCCATCAGTGATCAAAACTTCTCTTTTGCATTTTCATATTAGGTGTCTCACACCAAATAAATTTCACCATTCCGCTAGGTCATGGATTCATTGATGGTAGTAATTTTTCATCATTTTTTCCTCATGAGGTACTTGCTAATTTTCCTCTCTATGGTCTTCAGTCATTAGTCACTTTCATTATCAAAATCATATCAGTAGGTCATAGGATGGGTCTCATTAGTTTCTAGGGTCTCACCATGGTCAAATTAATGGGTCAAATGTCGATAAATATCAACAAAGCCATGAGGAAGTCAATAAACACAAAGTCACAGCACCCGGAAGATCAAAGATTTATTTTATTCATTTTGATGTCATTTTCATCCCAAAACCATGTTTTGAGGTGAAAACATGATATTTTTTATTATTATCATTCATTATGTAATTATATATCATCATGTGTAATAAGTCACAACTCAGAAGCTGCCATCTCCACAAAGTCGTCATCCTGTCTTCAGAGGAGTTTTTAACAGCAAGTTCAACGCCAAATTATCTTCCAAGTAGATCCATCAGAAAAAGCTCAGAAAGAAATTTCCAACGGTATACTGCACTCTTAAAACTGACTTCCGGATTGAAATTTATGCTTAAGTGAAGTAAAATTCCCTATGTCCTCATATAATCCCTATTTCCCATTTTTCCCCTTAATTTTGTGTTTAAAGTTTAATATTCCCCCTAAAAATCCCTTTTGCCCCCTTCCAATGGAAAATTGCATTAATACATTAATCCGTTCCCAAACCACTTCCCCTCCATGCTTTTGAAACATTGTAATATAAATCAAACTTATATTTAAAACCCGCCGCCTTAAGTTATTTCCCCGATCACATCGCAATATCAACACAAGTGCCTCGATTGACCCGTCGTTCAAAAACTCTGATGTGATTGTGAATTCCCCGATGGCCAAATCTCCGATTAAAATCACAACCATAGATCTTACCATTTGATTCGATGACTTACACCCGATCGGAGCATTTCCATCGGCACTTCCTAAAGCCCTTCCTCGATGGCCTACTCTCGATGGCAAAACCTCCAATTAGGGTTCCCACTGTCGATCTTGCCATTTAATCTAATGGCTCACAGCCGATCAGGGCATTCTCGTCGGCACTTCCCAAAGCCCTTCCCCGATTGCAAACTCCCGACCATTCCACAGTCGTCGATCTCACAAATCCCATCCGATGGCCCACAATTCATCGCCTCTTCCCAATCGCATCGGCCCAATTCTGTTATGCGATTTTCCCCTCTTGATCTCTTGATTGCGATGGCACCGCCAATTATTATATTACAAATGTTATATTATATCCCTCCGCCCCGTTCATTCCGATTGCGATTTTAAATATGGTTCCCACCTCCTTTCCCTTCCCTTCTCTCATTCCAAAATCGGTTTCCCTTCACAAAAGGCATAATTTCATTTCAATTTTATTTTGAATAGCATTTTATTTAAAAAGTTAGTTTTCTCCAAACAAATAAAGGAAAGCAAAGCGACAGTTAAAGGCTGAAGAGCTAAAATAAGAAAATATTTTTACAACAGTAGCAAAGTAGGAAATTCACTTTCGGATTGCCTATTTTTCCTTCATATACCATAACAGTGAAATCCCCAAGTGGTCAAATGTAATGATGTCCCTTATTTTTAGGGGTAGATTGTTGTATTTCTTTCTATGATTGTACTTTAGTTTTTGAGTTATCAGAACAACTCCCTTTTTCTGTGGATCCATGTTCCCACATTTCAGCTTATTTATTGTAATTGTAAATCATTAGTCCATCTCTGAAGTCGGTAATTCAGCAGTAGGGGAATAGTTTGGAAGAACATTTTTCACTCCATTGTACAGTTTGACAGGGATTAATAAGAGATGCAGTTCTGATTTCTGGGATCCATGTGGTATGAGATTTATAATTTGTCTCTCTCCTTTGTTTCATATGTAAATTGTTATGTTTCACCTCTCATTCATAAACATCTCTTTTTGAATGCTTTCAAGATAGAAAGGTAGGATCCATTTTAATGCCCTGCCTTGGGAAATCATTCATCCTCTATGTTCTTCTTCTGTTTGAAAGGGATTCATTTATTTTTCCCTTTTCATCTCCTCACCAGTTTTTCCATCCCATCCTTATTTAATTTTAATTGCTAATTCTCCTGCCTATCTTGCCCCATGAAATACCCTGTGTCCTGATTTAATTCCTGATTTCAACTGTCCTTTTAAATCCCACACATCCTTGAAATTCATTCATTTTGTCAAAATTCTTTCCTATCATTTTACCTAGCCTAATATCAGTCCACTCTTGTGTTTTATTGAATATCTATCTTTATGGAGAGAGCCCTCTCGTGTCCTTATAGGGTTAGCTACAAGGCTGAGCGTGGTCTAGTTGTTACCCTGTGTTGCCCTTTTCAGCCCGGGGTCCAATTCAGGAGCTAACAGGCTGCATTGTGCTAGGCGGCCTTAGTTCGAAACCAGTTAAATTCGGGTATTTGGTGACCAATGAGAGTATGGCGTCTAACATAGGTCGAAATTGGGGGATGTAAGTACAATGTTGAGTGTGATGGTTGTCGTGACATATCAGACAAGACTGTTTCTCTTTGGTTCTCCACTCCCTTTGAACTACTGGAGTAATTGGTACCGTTTGCGAAGTGATTGTAAATCTAGGAATTCAGAGATCAAATGATTGCGTGCATTGCACAATGCGTAGGATGGGATTATTCGTGGAGGGTGGTTTGGGGTGATAATATGCCCCATTGTTGGCCATTTTCTCTACTGATATGAAGAGGATGGACCTAGTTGTCTCATTATTTTGGGCTTTCTAACTTTCCACTGAGTCCGTATTCGATCTATCTATGGCCTGGCATAAACAATTTAACGCCGAATGAAAGTGGGGGATGTAGGGGCAACGACGAATAGGGTGGTTATTTGAACACACTCAATAAAAATATTGGACTACTTGTAGGTCCTCGTAGTACACTAGGTTGACCGGGTACCATATTTGAAACCACTCTAGAGATGGATAGTCAGTGATGAAGTGATCCTGTTAATCACAGGGTGCGTAGAACTAGGCTGGAGGTTGAGGACGATAATAGGGAGGAGACAGTCGTTAGGGTGGCCGTCTCTCGTCTGATACATAAAATTTGGTCCTTGTTGCTTCCATCCTTTGAGTTGTAGTGCTGGTTGTGGATTCCATGTCTGAGCCGGCTAAGTCAGGGTTTTCAACGATGAAGTGACACATGAAATCCAACATAGACCGAAATCGATGGACATGGGGACAATGACGCACATGGTGTTTTCTTCAACAAATATGACACGTATGTCATCGATGCTGAACTAAGTTGCTCTGGGAAACTCACGGGGTTTGATACAAATGGTTAAACACCCTTAACTCAGGGCACTGTGTGACTAAGTGATTAGTCTCGTCATATAGTGCGTAATCTGGGACCTTCAGTGTGGCCTCTGTTTTCCATATTTGGTCTATTGGGTTGATTGTATACAAGCAAGATGTAGGCTCCTCTCACATGTACAGTATGGTTTTGGGTTCTCCTTTGTCCATTTGCATGGGTGGACCTGAGGGGTCCTCTTGGTAAGATTGATCTAGGGCTTGCAAGGCATCACTATATTGGGGCATCTCTGGGAAATGATGGGTATAATGCCCATAGTGGTCACATATGGTGCACACATGATTGGTGCATAATGATTTACCTTGGTTGTTCATGGCCTATTTATTTTTATGGGAATTTGAGGTCGCAACATTTCTTTCAGTGTGTAGAAGGGGTTTCAATTCATCTAACTCTGGGAAATTATTAGTAGGATGACCTATGATATCACACATTGCAAAAGGTTGTAATGCCATAGGTAGCTTGAGGGTTTCGGATTTCTTCCCTTTTTTGTTATTTTTCTTGGTCGCATTAGCTGGCACTGCTATAGGTGTTTTATTAACTGCTGTGACCTCTTGAGGGGTGATAGGGGTTATTCCTGTAGAGGTGATGCATGGGCTTCCTAGCATGGCTGGTGGGACCAAATGCCACATAGGTATTGCGAAAGCCATATTCGGCAATGTCATAGTTGCCATGAATTGTTTTGACACAAAAACAGGTGGGGGGGGGGGTATAAAAATGGTGTTTGTGAAGTGGCATAGGGTAGGAATTTTGTTCCAGTGGCTTCGACTTCCGTACGCTGGTTTTTATGTATGAGCTAGTTTTCGTGTTTAATGAAAGCATCATGCACATCGGTGCCCCCATGCTTTCCAGGACTCCCTCTGGTATAATAGGGGCATCCCCTAGGAATGAACCTAGGATGGATGATGGTTTGAACTAGCCGAGGCCAAATTTAGTATACCGTATAAGTGGTTCTATAGTTGTGTCTATGTACGGTAACACGACATCGAGGACATCATGGATTTCTTGTCGTAGTATGTGAGTTGGTCGTTGGTGAAGATCTGATTGTCATGGGGAAACATCATTACCGTAAAGAAATAGGACACGACTGCAGTCATGGCATACATATAAATTTTCCCGAGGAGTATATTGTAGTCTAATCGTGCGTCTAAGACCTCAATGTCTATAAGAACTGTCTTTCTGGCCAGGTTTACAGGGACGTTTTGATATAAACCGATGGGGGCTGAACGGAGACCGTCGTATACTCAAAGCATGATGTCAGATGGTTTTAATTTAGGTGATCCTAAATGTTTCCAAACCGATTTGGACATGAAACATGTTTTTGATCCTTCATCGATGATGCATCGGTGTAGGGTGATGTTATGAATTGAAACCGGTATTTTGAAAGCATCCAGAGAAGGAAGCCTCGGGCTTGATTTGTCTAGGTCGAAAACCATTAGGTGTGAATCCGAAGGATAGATTTCACTTAATGTAGAATGTAAGGCTTTCCGTTGTCTTGGGTGTGATTACAGAACTTCTAAGGGTAACATAGCAACTGGTGATTGTGCTAAATCATCTACTATTCTATAGATATGAGAAACTTTAGAGTGATGTCCTATGTGCCTAGTTGGTCCCTTAACCGTTTTTAGAAGGGTTTTTATAGGTACTTTGGATATGGTTAGCAGTGTAGTAGGTGCACTCGTACTCATACCTGATGGGCTGGTTTCCGGAGGTGTATCGTAGTTCCTATTCCTTGTTTGGAAGAACAACTCTTTTCCATCCATGTAGATCTCATGATTGCCTCCTTCGGTATCATTTTTGGGTGGTTTTTGTTATTGGGTGTTAACCACTCCTTGGTGGGGGAAAGGATCCTACATTATAGTAGGTTGTTGGGTAGGTCCCCCTTGTCCACAGTTACCCTGAAGTTTTTTCAATTCAGGGAGTTCGAGACTGTGGTGAGTGTAATGGCCATATTCACCACATATGGCACATGAATTATTTATCATTAGACTGGGTCTCTTTTTTTTCCCTTGGGAGTTACTATTTGGCTCTTGGTTTTGATTTTGATTGGGGTTTCCCCCAGACAAAGATCGTCAGGGGCATTGTTGATTACTGCCCCCCTATCCAGAGTCTCCCTTTTTCTTATTCCTAGGCTTCTTTTTTGCAGCGTTGGGAGGGTTATTGTTGTTCTCCTGGTTGTAAGAGTGTCACTGTTGAGCCCGAGATGGTTGCACTAGGTTCACTGGCCCACTGTTTTGCGTTGGTGGTGGATTTTGTGTAGGGAGAGGGGGTTATAGGTTCCCCTATCCTTAATTGGTGTAAGATTTTTGGGGGGGGCTTTCTTGTATCAACATTCCTAGCTAAGTACTGGTTCCATTGTGACGGAGGGTATGAGCTTCCCTGCTGTTGATGGTATGGTATTATCCTATTCATCATGTTTTGCAAAGGTGTAGACTAACTTTTATGGTAGCTAGGTTGTGACACATTCTGAATAGAATCGTACGAGTATCTTGGGTATTGGATACTTCTGCCTAGGTGACCTTGAGTCAAGGACCCGATCAAACCATCTGTAGTATTTGACATACTTGGTGTTGAAATTTGCAACAAGAAACAATGAAATTGGAACCAAGAAACAACATGATAGAACCTACACTAGTATGGGACCACAGGTCATGTAATGATGGGTCCTAGTGATACATTAGTGTGAAATTCAATTTATTTAATAAATTGGAAATGCATCTAATTTAATTATCCCTTAATTAAATTGGACAATAAATTGTAATCTTATCTCATAAACACTTGTAATAGTTAACTGAGTGTGATAGACTCAGTTAGGTCATGAATTGAGTTGAGGGTGCTTGGTGAGGCATGCAGAGTGATTCTATTAGTTATGGAGTTTGAGTTGCAGTTACTGCATTAGTTTAACGCATGAGAAATCAACTAAATCCATTAAATGAGTTAAAGTCAGTTTAACTAGTTGTAATTATTTGTTGCACTAGTGAGAGATCAAGTGAATTAAATCAGATTTAATTCACATGCAGTGATTTTCCATGCAACTGATGATTTACTTTTAATAGTTGCATGCATGTTAGTTCAAGTGGAGACCTAGTTGAGACAAAGGTTAAAGGGAAGTTGACTATTAGTTGTGTTATTAGCAAACTGCCCAGATGCAGTTAAAACACCATAGGATTGCCCTTGATACTAGCGCAGTTGAGAAAGGCTGAAATTCCTAAGGAATAGGGATTGCATTCCTCATGAATTGCGTGAGAAAAGCAGCCTGAGTAGAGGCTGAGAATTGGCTAAGTACTAGCCTGATTTTGTCTAGATCAGTGTTGTTAAGTCCCTATATTACTAGTGTAGTCCCTTATTATGTTAGTCTAGCCCCCATTATTTTTATTGTTGTACCCCTATAACCCCCATATTGTTATTATTGTGCCCTTACATTATTATTGTTAGGTCGGATAAGATTATATTGTGACCCCATGTACTCCTATATATAGAAAGGAGGTTTTGTCATTTGTATCATCCAAGAATTGTTCATTTATGTAATGTAAAGGAGGTTTCCCCCCTCCAAGCGACTTATTTCTAAGGTGTTGATCTCTATTTTCTTCTATTTTTGGAGCTGGTTTCATAACATTTGGTATCAAAGCTTTGGATTCTAGGGTTTCACTGCTCTAAACAGGTCATCATGGGATTTTCACTATAACTTCTTTTCTACGAAGTCACAAAATCTAAAATCAGGGATAATTTTAAGGATGGAAAATTATCTTGAAGTTTAAAAAATTGGCGAATCTCAATAGTCCCTAATATGCAAACAATAAAATGTTTATTGATGTATTTGTAGAATTATTCAAATTTATAATGATATTATATATATTTTCTATACAATTTTGGGGATTTTTAACGTAAAATAATTTTATATTGTAAAATTTCGGCGAATCATTTTTATAAAAAAATTGAAATTGGCAAATCTTTATTTTGGAAAAACCATGGAAAATTAGCCCACCTGCGAATATTAGCCCCTAAAATTTTCCATGTCTAAAATTTTTATCACACAAAGAAGAAATATTGAGGAAATTCCTGTAAAAATTTAATATCTTGGTTCAATTTTTTTTTGGAGATATGACATGTGGAAGTTAGGGTTTTTCTAGGATCCTGAATTTCATCTCAAAGAGGTGACTATGGGAAAATCGTCATAACTATCTCTCTGAGCATTGGATTGGAATTTTGTAAAAAGTGGCTGTAATTATATAGACTATAGTTTCCTTTGTATCAATTTTATAGTCGAAGGAGGAATCTGTGATACGTGGCATGCCGTACAAGTTTGCATTACTGAACCAATCCATAATTAGGTCATTATGGGAGATTGGGCATAATTTTTTTTTTAAGAATCTAAATCACGTCAGACTTGTGGCAATCGAAAGAAGATTTAGAGGGCTACTATAGGGCCATATTTCAGTTATTGATGATTTAAAATCACAGAGATAGTTCAGTTTCAATATCGAGCTCCTCAAAAGCAAGAAAAAGGTGTGTATTTTTTTTTTTTTTCGAATTGCATAAGTCTTGTGTGAAAAATCAGTTTGAATTGATTCTAAGGGAATATTGTAGAATAGATATCAGTATTGAGTTCTAAAATTCCCATTAAAAATAATTCAATACCCATTAAGTTTTCGAAAATCTATACTATGACACATGAAGAGGAAGAATTGCAGTATGAGATATCAAAATTACAGTACCAAGTGCAACAAATTTCAATCTTATGAAGAGCAACCGAAGATGACATAGATGGTTTAAAAGGAGAAATGGAGGCTAAGTTGGATGGTTTGAAGGATAAAATAAAAGATAATATGGATGATAAGGTAGTGGAAGATAACATCAAGCATCAACAACAAGTTCTCCAAGTCTCAAAGGATAAACTAACTTTGGTGCAGAATCAAGTGAAACAATAGGAAGATCAACATCACATCGAAAGAAGTTTTGAAGTAGTCACAAAAACAAGAACTCGATAAGTACGATCAATTTCAGAGTATCTCAACAAGTAGAAGAAATTTCCTATAGAAGATTCCACATTGGAGGATGAGAATTTTGTACAAAAGCATCAAGAAATAATCAAGCGTTGAGGACAACACTTGTTTGAAGGAGAGGGGCATGTTAAGTCCCTATATTGCTAGTGTAGTCTCGTATTATGTTAGTGTAGCCTCCCTTGTCGTTATTTTTGTACCCCTGTAACCCCCATATTGTTATTATTGTGCCCTTACATTATTATTGTTAGGTCGGCTAGGATTATATTGTGACCCGAAGGACTTCTATATATAGAAAGGAGGTTTTTTCATTTGTATCATTAAAAAATTGTTCATTTATGTAATGTAAAGGAGGTTTCCTCCTTGAAGTGGATTATTTATAAGGCATTGATCTCTATTTTCTTCTATTTTTGGAGCTGGTTTCATAAAAAGTGTGAGACAGTTAGCAGAGTGCAACATACTCTTGTGAGAAGAGTGCATTGTAATTGTTTCATGATTACTTGGTTAATTATACAATAGGGATAGAAGGGTTTTGAGCAGCAAGCTTTCCCCGGTAAAATATCTGTGTTGTGGTTTGATTTGCTTCTTTATTTACTTTTTTTAATTGGAGATCATGTTTATTTTCTGTAATTGATTTGTAGAAGGATTCAGTATCTAGCTTTAGTACATTTCTAATCGGATTGAATCCATTGGAATACATATTGTTTGTATAATTTCTACATGGTATCAAAGCACATGAAATCAATATAGTGGAGAAGAAATTGAGCTTGTGCCTGAATATAATTCAAATTTGCAAAAGTATTCTTTGGTGCGACAACAGATCAAGATGGCTTTCAATGGCTTGATATTGGAGTATGCACTCAAGGGAAACTCTAATTATATTGCATGGAAAGAAATAATGGAGGCAGTGATGGAGGAAAATGGGTTGAAAGAATTCATTGAGAATGATATTCCCAAGCCTGCAGCAGCAGACGTCACTCTTCTTGATGCTTGGAAAAAGAAGGTAGCAAGGGCAAGGAGGATCTTATTGGAGGGAGTAAGAGACCACATTGTCTCAAGTCTCCATGGAAAAGCAAATCCATATGCAATGTTGAAGGCTTTGATAGATCTGTTTTATAGTAGTAGTGAACACAGAAAATTGGTACTAAAGTAAAATCTCAGGAAAATCAAAATGGAGAAAGGAGACACTATTCCGAAATATTTAACCAAGTTTGTCCAATGTTCAGATGAGCTTGGGTGCATTGGAATTACTATCGCGAATGATGAATTGTTGAGCCTAGCTCTTCTAGGCCTTTCCAAGAGTTGGAATAGTTATCAGGACTCTGTCAATGGGAGGGAGAAGCTACCAGATTGGGAACGACTTTGGTCGGTTTTGGTGCAAGAAGAATTCAGGTGGAATACCAAGGATGGATCTTGATCTAAGACAAATGATGAAGAATATTGCACCTTGGTCAGTAAGGTGAACAAGGGCAAGGGGAAGAAATCCTATTCCAAATTTGAGACCAGGGAAGAAGGCAAGGAGCATGACATGTCCATAGTGAAGTGTTTTCACTGTCACGAGCATGGACATTATGCCACTAATTGTCCACAAAATAAGAAGAACAAGAAGGCTTCAGGATTTGTAGCTGGTGAGGCTTTGGCCTTGCAATTTGAGTTGGAATTATCACTCATCACATGCATGGTTTTAAGTGCGATGGGATTAGTGTGGTACTTGGATAGTGGTGCATATTTCCACATGTTGGGAGACAATGAACTTTTCAGTAGCTTGGAGGAGAATGAACTCTAGATGCATATCAAAATGGGTGATGATGGGTGGTACAGTGCTACCGGGATTGGTACAGTTACCTTCTAGAGATAATCAGGTAAAACCTTATTATTAAAATATGTAATGCATATACCAGGCTTGAAAAATAATTTAGTTTCAGTCGCAATGTTGGAGGATATAGGTTATGATGTAGTTTTATGTGAAGGGAAAGCTTTCCTTCAACACAAAGCCACAGGACAAGCTAAGAATATTGGATTCATGTGAAGAATCTCTATAAAATTGATGTGGATGGCTACGAAACATTGATGGGTGAGGCAAACAAAGTAGTGAGCCAAGATGAGGGTGAGTTATGGCACAAGAGATTGGGCCATCTACACCATGGAGCTTTTAAGGTCATGAAACATATTTCTACGAGGCTTCCAAAGGGTACTCTTGCGTAGATAGAAACATGAAAGGGATGTACCACAGGAAGTGTGGGAAATCCATGTGATTTTCCCTTGAGAGGGAGCTTGATTTTCATGCATATGAGGAACTCTTGGTTCCTAAGGATGAACCTTAAGATGTGGAGCATCCAAAAGATGAGGATCATGGAGTAGCAAAAACCACTCATGAAGAGACCTCCAGGAGGGGGAAATTTCAAGCCAGATGGGCATAGGAACTACATGAAGCTATACCTATAGCTGTGAGGTTGGTTGATGTGAAAAATTAATCCCAAGAAGAAATTTGGGCAGGGTCCTAGAGATGGTGTGTCTCATGGATCGAACCTGGCTACAAGGATCCCATAGTATAATAGTAGTAGGAAGGATCGGTTAGATTGATGCAGTCAGATTTGAAAAAGACAAAAATTAGAGTGACAGGTGTCTGATACTGGAGCGCAAATCAGAGTTGGAAGTAGTGAAAAGTGCATGGATGCAAATGTCATCATCACAAAGACTCCAATAGACATGTGCAGTAGCTAGCAACAATCATAAGACTCTAATGACAAATGTATTATACTGATTTAGTTGTTTGGAGGCTATTCAGTTTCAGAAGTGTTGCATGTGTGAGAAACACTAGAGAAGTGTTGCATGCGAGAGTTGCATGTCACATGCAACAGGTGCATGTGCGCATGCAAGGACATTCCAAGGTACCGGATCAGGAAAAAATGATTCCTTTCTTGTTGAGAGGGAGTGTTAAAATTTGCAACAAGAAACAGTGAAATTGGCATCCAGAAACAACATGACAACACCTACACTAGTGTGGGACCACAGGTATGTACTGATGGGTCCTAGCGATACATTAGTGTGCAATTCAATTTATTTAATAAATTGGGAATGTGTCTAGTTTAATTATCCCTTAATTAAATTGGACAATAAATTGTAATATTATCTCATAAACACTTATAATAGTTAAATGAGTGTGATAGACTCAGTTAGATCATGAATTTTGAGTTGAGGGTGGTTGGTGAGGCATGCAGAGTGATTCTATTATTTATGGAGTTCAAGTTGCAGTTAGTGCATTAGTTTAATGCATGAGAAATCAATTAACTCAGTTAAGTGAGTTAAAGTTGGTTTAATTAGTAACTGTTTGTTACACTAGTGAGAGATCAAGTGAATTAAATCAGATTTAATTCACATGCAGTGATCTGCCATGCAACTAATGATTTAGTATTAATAGCTACATGCATGTCAGTTCCAGTGGAGACCCAGTTCAGGCAAAGGTTAAAGGGCAATTGAATATCAGTTGTGTTATTAGAAAACTACCCAGATGCAGTTAAAACACCACAAGATTTCCCATTACACTAGCGCAATTGAGAAAGGATAAAATTCCTAAGGAATAGTGATTGCATTCCTCATGAATTGCATGAGAAAGGTAGGCTGAGAAGAGGATGAGAATTGGCTAAGTACTAGCCCGATTTTTTCCAGATCAGTGTGAGACAGTTAGCAGAGTGCAAAAAAATCTTGTGAGAAGAGTGCATTGTAATTTTTTCATGATTCCTTGGTTCATTATACAATAGAGATAGAGGGTTTTTGAGCAGCAAGCTTTCCCCGGGAAAAAATCTGTGTAGTGGTTTTATTTGCGTCTTTCTTTACTTGTTGTGATTGGTGATCATGTTTATTTTCTGTAATTGATTTGTTGAAGGATTCAATATCTAGCTTTAGTACATTTCTTGATCAAATTGAATCCATTGGAATACATATTTTTTGTATAATTACTACACTTGGTAACTCTCTATAAGTTTGCAGGTACAGGGCATTTGACAGGACATTGTAAATATATCCTGACTAGGTGTACATGAGTTCAAGCTTCTGGGCCTTGCTAATGACGTATTCCTCGAAGGTAGGTTTCTATGTCACCCCATCCTTTTATATCTCAACTGTGAGAGTTTTTAAAAATAAGTCCAACAACACTCTATCGTTGAGTTTGGATTTACACAAAATGCAACATCACCGACATTCATGGACATGGTCCGATATATGGACTACTAGCATTTGCCTAAAATGATTCGATAGTTCCATTCCTGAATCATGATGAATGGGTAGCTGAAAATAGGTGAGGAATGTGGTAACGAGGGTGCTATAGGTTCCATGATAAGTAGAAGGCTTCTCGACATACCATTTTGTTGTAGGCCCTATTAGGGTGTGTTGAAAAAGTATTAGTCTAATAATATCATCAATGATACTATTAGATGAACAACATAGGTGGAAAGTCATAATATGATTTCTTGGGTCTTTTTCTTGCTTCCCTTCAAATTTTGGTATATTTGAAGGGAGCTTCGTGGGCATGTGAGGCCAATTAAGGCCATGAGAAATGGGGTCATTATTTAAATTCTTTAGATCTGGAAGATTAAGTGATGCTAAGAAGGGTAACTGAGTATTGACTACCATTGTACAATGTGGAAAAACAAGTGTCTGAATGTGATGGTTTATTGGGGGTGCCTGGGGAATAATACCATGTGGCGTGCTTTGATGAATATTCTGCTGATTCCCCAAAGGGGTAGCACTCCTCTTTCCTATAGGGGTTGTGGGAGGAGTTGAGTGTGGTGACCCTGTTGGGGTTTTCACTGGTGTGGTGTTGGGTGACCCTTGGGGGTTTCTAATCATAGATGCTCCGATAAAGGATGAACAGATAATGGTGGTAGTGTGTCATCTTTCATGCCTAAATGGTGGGAGACTTGGTACTCCTCCCTCTAATGGGGGGAGGTCCAGGAAATGCCTAGATCAACGGGGTATTGTTTGGTCCATTATGGTGTCAAATAGCTTAATATTGGTGATATTTTTGGTTTTCTAGAGGAAGGAAGATTTTTATCAAAGAAAATACGATCACTTGCATAAAACAAAGTGAATAAATAAGAGGTAAGTTTTACTTTAAATTAACGTTATGTGATCAATCAAGAAAAAAATGTGGTTTTGTTTGTTTTGCATATGATACTCAAAATCCTATATAGACCTATTTTTCCTTTAATTCTCAATGTAATTGGGCCTTGCGAAGATGTCTTCTAATGGGTACTGGGGCTAATGTCCTGCAAGAACCGGCGATGCCTTCCAGGAGCCGAAGAATCAACCAAGGTAATGGTAAGAGGATCAAGTGTTGCCTGCACCGTCACCTATAGGAAAGGATGCCATAGTTTTGGCCACTAAAGTACTGCCGTCCCATGTGAGCATTCAAGTCTTGAGATTCTTGGTAATAAACTACCAATACTGAGCATTAGATGGGTCAGGTAGCCCCAAAAATTACCGCACAAACTGGGCCAAGCTTAATTCCCTCTAAAATGGGTCTCTGGTAACACTCGAGTATTTGTTCTGTGGGCAGACATATGGATTTAAAGCTCCCTAAAAGGTCAACATCTATGTTTAAAAATGTATTATGATCACAATGACTTACTGAATGCCTACCTTCGATGGTCCTAACTTGAACAATAATTTATTTTGTGGATCCTATGGGGAGAATTTAGTGAGTCTGGTTAGTCATTATTTATAGAGATTCTCAATTTTCATAGGGTGTGCCTTGGTGAAGTAACTGTAAGAAGAGGATAGAGGTCCCAACACACTGGGTTCCTTTTGGTCCAATACTTATCAATGCTTCGTGTGTTCTTTTAAGTTTAAAATCACAAGTGTTATGAGATGTGGATATGCGCTTATCCTTTACAATCCTTTTTTAATTACCCTATGTGTGATTGTTCCTTGCGAAAATGAACGATGTGCGGATTATGAGTTGCTTACACCTTGCCTAGTTAGACTATGTTTGCAGTATAGGGAGATGGAAATTTTTCTTAGGAAAGAATTCATGGGCATACCTAGGCTCACTGTGAGGTGAAAGGGTGGTATAGATTACTTGCTTTATTTTTGACAGTTTGGTCCTGGTCTCGATTCCTAATTCAAAATTGAACTAGTCTAATGCTAAATATATGTGGATATATGGGTCACTTACTTTTATGCTAATTACGCTATGTGTTCTATATCTTTTATCAAAAAATCGTTTGTTTGGACAACATATGTGGATTTGAGGCCACCTACTTTTTCCTACTTAAACTATGTATGATTTGCAGAAATGAAAAGCTAAAATTAAAAATAGTTAGTTGCTAAGCTAAATTATAGAAAATAATAGTCCTAATCAATGATGAAATACCAGAACATAGTGATGGAAATTTTTTATGGGTTTCCAAACACTTTACAACTACAAAAAATGTGAAAAATCAAGCAAAAATGAACTTGCTTCCTATTGCGTGGCTTATCCTCCCACAGGCGCGAAGCACACGTCTATTAGAGAAAAATGCCTTCAGTTGGGAAGAATGCAAAAAATTCCACTTCTTATGGGCATAAATTTTCACTGAGTGTGACTGAAGGTGCTAAGAGGATGCAGGGGTGATTTGTAGCAAGTTGAGTAGGAAGCGGGACATGCATCAACAACCATTAAATCAAAAGAGATAATCTAGTGGAGTTTCCATTCATGTGGTAGTGTATTCGACGCATGAGTGGATGAAACACACTTTGATTAGTAGAGAGGTTGCTTACATGCATAAGAGTCACAGGTCAAAATGGTTTGTCAAACGTTAGTGAAACAAGTTCAACATGTAATAAGATAAGCTAGAAAGGAAACATATAATGCTACATAAACAATGAAACAAAAAAAAAACAACATGCACAAGATAAATGATCAATAATGAAAACACACTAATAACTAAAAAATGGAGAGCTTCTCCATTTATTAGGTGTTGATAGTAGTAGAAGATAGAATTCTAAATCTCTTTTAGTGGATCCTTTGAGCTACAGAGCTCCAATATCCAAGACATGGGGGTCTCTTCCCCTCAAGTTTTCAGCAAGCCTCTCTTCCCTCTCAAAGGATGGTAGATCGACGAACATGTGGTGAACTCCTCTCTCTTGGATTGAGGTGTTGGGTGGCTAACAACTGAATCCTTCCAATCCTCCTACTGATACAAAAGCTGGTTTTCTATGGAGAAATTTGGCCAACATAAGAATGTGTCTCCTATTTCTCTTCCCAAGGCTGGCTTTTATAGACCATTTTCAAATTTTCCCTCTTTCTCTTGGTCCAAGATGGATGGTGACACAAGAGTGGGGGTATGATTCCTTTGTGTGCTACAAAAAAGCCTCAAGGTGGCTCATAGGTGACTATACTTGGTTAGTTTGAGTGAGAATATTTTTCACCAAGTGTGCCAAGTGGTCACAAATGGTGACATTCTGTCATACCCAAGACCGTGCGACTATCGAAGGGATAGTTGTGCAGTGTGCGACTATCGAAGAAAAATCCGCACTACGCGCTGAGAGCCAATGTTCCTTGTGTGTGGTCCATAAATTTTGTCCTCTGACCTTAGGAAAAATTAAATTTTTAGCTCCTCCTAATGTATTTCTTCCAAGGAAACCTTTATCTGTACCTTCTGCTAATATTTTTAATGTATTTTTCCCGTATGATTTTCCAGTCTTAACACACATCATAGCCATTATCAAACATATGGATTACACTAATCAAGTTGTGCTTAAGACCTTCCACATACAACACATTTTGAGCTTTCATATTTTGATCCAGACTGACTATGCCTTTCCCCTTAATTCATGTTGGGGCATTGTTTCCGAAAGTCACATTGTTCCCTCTATATTTTTATTTTAGTAAATTTTTTTTTCTCTTATCCCCAGTAATATGCTTGGAACATCCACTATCCACATACCATCTATTCTCTTGATTATGTGTTGATAGAGAAAGTTGGAGTTACATGATCTTTTCAGTTTTTTGTTTCCAATTCTCCTTATCCTTTTGAGAAGTTGGTTGCCGAATATTCTGAGAATTAGATAGGTACTCAAACATACCCATGCAATCACTTTCCTTGTGCCTAAAATGATTACATTTGAAACATTCAACATCACTTAACAACGGAGAGAAGGCATTTTGATATCTTAGAGGAGAGTTTTGAGATCTAAAATTTTGATACTTATTATATCTAAAATTTTCATCTGTTTCAACTTTGATCCTTCTATAGTCAACAACCTGTGTCCAAAGATGTGACACTTGTAACAATAACCATAAAATTAATAAGTGTACCTATTGTTGGAAAGTTTATGAGTTTTTGCATGAAGGTACCTCTGTTGTCTGGCTGATTGATTCATTCTCTGTTGGTGTGGCTCCTTGGGGTGGATGGAGTTGTTGTTCTAGTTATGGTATCCAAATTTCCTTGCTGCCCTCTTATCTTCATTGATTCTTTATTGAAGATTGTTTTCATAGCTCTGCGGTTCCTAAAATATTGCAGACCTGAAGTATCTATTTCCCATAGAATATTCTTGTTTTATTGAGTGTCCCAGACTAGTTTTGTTTCTTGAAGACCTTTGAATGTTTAGACTGTGATCTAGCTTTCTTGTGCATTCTGCAATTTTTTCATTTAAACCTTTCTCAATCGCCACTCTCTCAAGATCCGTTCTCAGGGAGATGATCTTTGCTTCAAGGCTCTGACGATTTTATTCCCATTCATGGATCAAATCATGAAGAAATTATTCTTTTTGCTTAGATTCTTCTAATTTGACTTTCAAGGAAAAAATTTCATTCTTACATGTTTTTGTGATTGTTTTCTTCTGTACCTTATACAACTCTTGCTTTAAATGCCTGTTCTCTTCTTCTAGTTTCTCACATGTTTCTTGTTTTTATTCTAGTAGAAGGGATAAACTATATTTTCTCTTAATGGATTCTTCAAGTTTTTATTTTTGATAAACAAACTCTTAATTGTCTGAGTTGAACATATCTTTTTTAGCATGCTGCAATTGTTATTTTAGCTGCCTATTCTTTTTCCTAGCCTTCTTTAACTCATCAAGACCACTGATGAATTCTCGTTTAAAGTCCAATACTCCTACTTTTTCTTCTTCCTCTTCAGAGTCAGTAATATTTTATTTCTTGGAGTTTGCATCAAATTCCATAAGTAAATACTCATTTGAATTTAATTTTAATTTTAATTTTTTAAATTTTAAAATTAATTTTTTTTTTTTCCTGAATAGTCCTAACTATCTGATTCTGGTGTTGAGCTATCCTCTTTGGATTAGAACCCATTTTTCTTGAATAACTTCTTCTTGTGATGTTTTTGAGAATTGTTCTTGAATTTTTTATCATCTTCTATTTTTTTCCTTTCCTTGTAAGGTAATTTGGACGAAAAATGCCCAACTCTTTCACAGTCAAAGCATTTAAAGGGAAAATTTCCTATATATTTTCCTGAGAAACACTTTAGTTTCCTGGAATATTGAGTCAAATATTGATTATATTCACAACTGGAGAAATATTGATGGTATTTGTGCTCCTTATCCTTCTTGGACTATTTGAATGCTGCCTCCTACGGTCCATACTTCTCTTTTCCTACTCTCATCTCATAGGTCGTGAGAGTACCAAGTAACAGATCCATCTTGAGTTCTTTAAGTCAACCATCTCTTCAAATGGAGAGACATAGGCATTAAATCTCATGGGTAGAGATATTAAGACCTTCTGAACAATTATATCTTCTTTGACCTCTTAACCAAGTCCTCTAATGACATTGGTAACTTCATCAACTTTGAGGAAGTATTCTTCTATACTTCTTATTCATTCATTCTTAAGCTTTAAAACCTCATTCTAAAGGTTTGAATGTTTTCCTGCATGACTTTCTCATCTCCTTCATGACTCTGATTGAGCTTCACCCGTACATCCTTGGACCACTTGCAATGCATACAATTTACAAGTTAGGATTGACTCAGGCCAAAGATGATCCGAATTTATGCATAGATACAAATATGTTGTGGAAATAACACTTAATTTCATTAATATAAAAGAACTGATTTTTTTTTACAAACATAATGGAAATAAACTAGCTAGGGCGCTGGTAGCTTATCTTTGAGAAGTGATGTGGTGGCTACAAGCCTCTAAACTATGTGTTACAATGAGGCTCCAAGGCCTATATATTATTGAGAAACAATGTAAAACCCTAAACATCCAAAATCCTAACCCTAGAAGATGAAACACCAGGCTATGGGCCCCGTTGGGTAAATTGGTACATCAATTTCCCGGGGTCATAACTTTGGTATACTATATTCGATTGACGCACATGATACATCGTTAGAAAGATCTATACGAGGAATAAAATTGCAAACATAAAATATTTTGTCTATAAGATTCACATTTTTTAGAGGTTTCATGCCCAAAAAACATCATTTAGGGCCTCAAAATGGCTCTGGAAGTTCAGGACTCGAAAAACAACCAAAAATAGTAAATTGTGATACAATTAACGAAACTAAAAAACTGAAAGAAGCAATGGTGGGGGTCGAAGTGGAATAGAAGGGTGGACACCAATATCCACCTGGATCATTCCTCCCCCCTTAGGAAGAAATGGTCCCCATTGCATTGAGTCCCTCCATGAGATGAGGAAACCTCTGTTGAACTTGGTCCCTGGAGAGCTACTTGCCTTGGTGAAGGAGTTGGCCTGCTTTGATAACTTGATATAGTTGGATCCTCTATTGGCAGGTGTTCTTGATCTATGTGTCCATAATCCAATCAGTTGTGGCTTGTTCCATGTAGTCTTTGTTTAACTATGTTGGTGTGAGTTTTTCTGCCATGTCAGATGTGTCTAGTAGAAGTGGAAAGTAGGGCTGAAAGCGGTCCACATTTAACACTGGGTGCAGACCAAGGAATGGTGGAATAATGAGCTTGAAGGCATTGTCCCTTATAACATTGGTGATGGTGTATGGCTCATATCAGAGCAGGAAAATCTTGCAGTGGGGTCCAGCGAGGTGCTTCTTCTACAAATGTAGCCACACTTTGTTGCCCACCTGGAAATTGTGTGGCACCTGATGTTGATCATGTCGCTACTTGTACTTAGCATTGGCTCTATCCAATATGTCATGAAATTTTTGGTGGATGTGTTGAATGCACTCAATGAAGTTTTCCTTGGTAGCTTCAGACTGGACATGAGTCGAATCGGCCTGAGTAGCGGAAAATGGAATGGCTACGCTAATGGGACATAGTGGTTGGAATACCAAGCCCACCTGAAAGAGGCTATGGTTGATTAAGCTGTGGAGGGACCAGTTATAGACATGTTATACATAGGGGAGGCTCTCATCCCATGTGTGTGGATGATTTGAGTTGTACATGCGCATAATATGTAGGATCATCCTGTTGATGACCTCTGTTTGGCCATTAGTTTGGGGAGGGAAAAGCTATTGACTTGGTGAGCTTGGTGTCTAACACTGACTAGAGTATGGACCAAAATGTACTAAGGAATCTCTTGTCCTGATCTGAGATGATAGACTGTGGGATCCCAAAGTGTACCCACACTCATTCAAAGAAGATTTTAGCAGTGGCTTCTCCTGTGATATTCTTCTTGTAGGCCACCATAATGGCCATCTTCGAGAACCTATCGACGACCATGAAAAAATAGTCATTTCCATGCTTAGGAGAAGGAGGGTATGATATGTAATCCGTGGAGATGGATTCCCAAGATCGACTAGGGGTAGGCATTGGAGTATAGAGGCATTTATTCTCGATGGTCGGTTTGGCATGATGCAAGCAGTACAGGATCTAATGTACTTCCTGACATCCGGTTGAAGGGTTGGCCAATAGAAATACTTCTACAACGTTGCCACTGTTTTCTTGACCCAGAAATGCCCAGTGACCCGATTCTAGTGGGCTTCCCAAATTATCTTGGCATGCTCGCTTGAAGGAAAAAAAGGTGTCCCAGGTGACATATTAGTGCATCCTGGAGGTGAAAATTTGGAACTCGGTTACCCTAAAAGAGCATCTTGTATTTGTGGCCAAATTCTAGATCGCTCTTCTAGAGAAGCGGCGAATCAGAAGTCTCGTGCCCACAAGAGTTGAGCACGGTGGTTATCGCCACGATCAATGATTGGTTGAGGCAGTCTACAACATTATTGGTGCTTCCCTTCTTGTAATTGATGTTAAAATGAAACTGTTGCAGATATGTGGACCACTTCTGATGGTGATCGTTCTGAAATTTCCCTTGTCTCTGTATGAAATGCAGGGGTCGATGGTCTGTGTGGATGATAGTTTCCTTCCCCAAAATGTAATGCTTCCATTTTCGGTAAGCCTGCATAATGGAATACATATCTTTTTCATAATTGGGATTCTTCCGGACTGTGTCAAACAATGTCTCACTATGATATTCCATTAGATGCCCCTGTTGATTAATAACTACCCCAATAGCATAGTCAGAGGCATATGTCTCGATCTCAAATGGTTGTTGCAAGTATGGTAATGTGAGCACTGGGGCAAAGCAGAGGTGATGTTTCAGTTCTATGAATTCCTTCTGTTGATATTCTGACCAAAATAATTTTTCTTTCACTCCTCCCTTGGTGACTTGACTCAAGGGCCAAGTGATATGAAATAATCCCAACATGAAATTGTGGTAGAAATTATCAAGACCCAGAAAACCGCGAAGCTCTATTAGAGTGTTGGGGTTGGACAATCTTGAATGACTTGGATCTTGGTTGGATGCACATGCACCCCCTGCTCATCAATAAGGTATCCCAAATATTGAACCTTGGTCATGCCAAAAGTGAACTTCTCAAAATTGGCACATAACTTGTGTTGCTGCAGTGTTTAGAGGACATATCGGATGTGGTGGAGGTAATCTTCCCAATTTTGGATGAAGATTAGAATGTCATCCAATTACACTACTAGAAATGAGTTGGTGAATGGCCACAAGATGTCATCCATCAGTCTCATGAAGGTTACGGGAGCATTCGTCAACCCAAAAGGCATGACCAGCCATTCGAAAAGGCCCTCCTTGGCTTTGAAGGCAATCTTCTACACATTAGATGGTTCGATTGGTACCTGGTGATAACTGGACTGCAAGTCGATCTTGCTGAAATATTTCTCCCCTTCGAGTTGGTCTAGAAGGTCATCAATCCGTGGGATCAAGTACCTATTCCAGATAGTGATCTTGTTCAGCGCTCGCTAGTCAATACAGAGTCTCCAAGTCCCATTCTTCTTCTGCACCAACATGATCGGGTTCCCACAGGGTGGTGAGCTTGGCCGGATGTGACTTGTCTGAAACATCTCCTAAATCTAACTCTTGATTTCATTGTTCTCTTGAATAGAGTGCCAATATATTGGCCATTTGGAAATGAAACACCTGGGGTCAAATCAATGAGGTGCTTGACCTGCCAGTGTAGAGGCACCCCTGTGGGTGAGGTGAAGATGTCCCCATACTCCTCCATGACCTTGTCCATTTTTTTTTGTCATGCAAAGGAGCCATGTCTGGAGGTCGTGGCCACAATCTTCTTTTGTTTTAATTTCTACTCAATCTTGGAAGCATACCAGTATGCCGTACCAAGTGAGGAGATGTCGAGGAAATCCATTTCCTCCTGAATGTATCTATGAATACAATGACGGTACTTTAGCACCAAATGTTTCTCTAAATCTTTGATACCCAACTTTGTGCACAAGATATGGAACATATTCGTCAGCTCATGCACATCTTGATCCCTTTGCTGCCGTAACATAGTTCATTGTATGTAATTGTCCTCATAGCTCCCTGTGGGATAATATTATTCCTTGATGGCATATCAGAAAGAATTCGAAGTGGGTACGACTGAGAATAACGAGGGTTACCCCTCGCCATTTTTATCATAGTAGGCTTCCAACCAGTCCTTGACATGGGGGCGACTTTGAGGAGTGCAAAAATAATCTTCTCCTGGTCAGAAAAGTCATGAACCGAGAAATATTATTCTAATAGATTTGACCATATATATATGGCATCTACATCTATTTGGCCATCAAATATAGGAATTTAAAATTTTACTTGTACCTTAAAAGGGGTTATGACACTAAAGTGGCTGCTAGATGTAGATGCACTGACAATGGGTAGTCATTGAAGGATTTGGGAAAAATTATCCATAAATGCGTTCCTTTTTTTTCGAGGGCCTCCTCGAGAAATATTTTGATAGGATATCCTACTCCCTCATCTTTATTTTCATCTCCCATGGGCGGCTATCGGGGTTTGTGAGGCTGATCTTGCAAAGGTTCAACCAAATCGAGCCCTGACTCCTTAAACCTCGACCTCGTTGGGGACATGTAAAGAAGGATTGAGAATGAGAAAACCACTCTGATACCACTAATATAAAATTATGCAAGAATGCAACAGAATAAACATATAACCATAAATAAAAAGATGCAATGGAAATAACACTTCATTTCATTAATATGAAAGAATTGATATTTGTTTATAGACAAAATGGAAATAAACTAGATAGGGCACTGGTAGTGTTAGGCGGATAAATATTGATTGCAGACAAGAAGGATCTCCCTAGTATCACAAGGATAGCTAAAAGCAAACAGGACAAATGTAAACTACTTTCTCTAGATTATGTATGATTTTGAATTTTCTATGATGAAGAAAGGACCTACCTATGATCCAATGCTAGTTGTATTCTTCCTTCCCGTCGCTCCAAAGAAGTCACCTATTAAGACCTGCAATCAAAGACATGGAAGAGAATCAAAAGAACTTGCACAATATACTAATTCATAAATCATAAATCTATCTTAATGATCAAGGAATTTAAGAAATAAGTCATTCAATTAAGCACATAAACAACTTATTGAGAAAATAGGATCCATTTGTATTATCTTTAAATAAAAGAAGGAGTCTTACAACCGCATTCGCCTTGATGTCGTACAGGTCCTTTCGAGGTTCGGAACAAGCGTTTTCCTTTGGTCTGACAAGCCCTTCCACTATTTGAGCCAGCCTAAATATGAGTGTGTAATTGTTCTCGCATGGATAATGGCTAGCAAAAAGAGCATGTTTCCTCTGCAATTCTCTTCTCTAATGTATATGAAGTACAAAGCAAGTAATTTTTTACATATCAATAGCTACCCTTGAGACTGAACCATGGCTTCAATTTATAGCAGAAGGGAAGTGGTTTTAGTTCCAAAAAGGAATGGATAATTCCTCTCATAAAGGGATTAAGCTCCAAATACCAAGGGATAGGCTCCTTTAATGAAGGGATAAAGGTTCATGAATGGAGGGAGTGAAGCTTCAACCAGAAAATGCCTTCTAGAAGCTTCCAGTTGGGAGAATATTTGACCAGATGGGCTTCTAGAGCTTAATTTTTCTTCCATTTTACCTTTTATGGGGGTCTATAGTTTTAATACACAAAACGTGCTGCAGGTACCACATTTTTCTTTACAAAAGGTGTGGTACCGTAGGTAATGGCTAGGAAAAGTGCGGAACTAGGGTTTTTATGATTTTTATGAGCTTTTCTCCAAATCCAAGACTTGGTTTAGGAATTTTAGGGTTTTATACCTCTAAAGGAGCATTATATAGGTATTGATGAACCCATATAGATAGTAAAATGTCATGGTGACAAAATAATATGTAACAGGTAGCTTATCTTTGAGAAGATATGTGGCGGCTACAAGCCTCTGAAATCTGTATTACATTGAGGCTCGAAGGCCTATATATTATTGGGAAACAATGGAAAACTATAAACGTCCAAAAACCTAACCCTAGGAGATGAAACACTAGACTATGGACCCCATCAAGGTAAATTGTTACATCAATTTCCCAGGGTCGTAACTTTGGCATACTATCTCCATTTGACGTACGTGATACATCGTTATAAACATCTATTTGAGGACTAAAAATTATAATAGTGAATATCGAGTCTAGAAAAATCATATTCGCTGAGTTTTCATGCCCAAAAAATGTTGTTTAGGGCCTCAATATGACTCCGAAAGTTCAAGGCCCGAAAAATTGCCAAAAATAACAAATTGTGCTACAATTAAGGAAATTAAAAAACTGAAAGAAACAATGGTGGGGGTCCAAGTGGAATAGGTGGGTGGCCACCAATATACACCTGGATCAAAAGAGAGTGGAATTATTAGATTTATCATTATTTCCATATAGTTTTTTTCGATTTGGATCAGTGGGAGGAACATGAAGGACATTATAATCTACTAGTATGGTGGTCCAAATATCTACTCCGAGGGACATAAGATATGCTTCGATCCTTAATTTTCAAGAGGCATAGTTTGTCCCATTAAAGACTGGTATTCTTATTGAGTAAACCTCTTGAATATATTTCTTAGACACAATTCCTTATGGATCTACCTTTTAGTTGTTAGATTCTTCCTGAAGGAACTTGGATCTGATACTAATTGTTGAAATCAGGAATTACTAAGAGGGGGTGTGAATCAATAATAGTGAGGCTCTTAATTTTTTTATGAATATGTATTTAGTTCTTTCCTCTACCATATTTTACTTAAGATAACCTTCATACATAATACAAATGACCAACAAGATAAGTCATTCACATGTACATACAATCCATCACATGAGAAACATACACATATTGACACCGATATTTTTGCGTGGAAACCCAAAGGGAGAAAACCACCAATTTGTTTGTTGTTATGATATAAATTAAGCACCTACTTAATTACGTCAAGTTTTTTGTGAGCACCCACTCACAGGAGGCACTGAACCCCTTAGGATAACAAGCACCTACTTTCCAAGAGGCACCAACCTCTTAAGAATGAAGACCACCACCTGCTTTAGCCACTGTTTTACTTTTCATACAATTTTCAAACTAAAAATAAAGGTAAATAGAAATACAAAAAAATACCAATCTTGTTTACTACATAATAAACTTATGCTCTTTGTCCACTACTGTTCCACAGGCTCTCTCGGCCTCACACAAAAACACCCTACGCTATGCTCTCTACCTTCTATTCCATAGGCTCTTTGCAACACTCTGCACCAGTTCAACATTTGTGATAGTTGCTTCACCTTTTCACTCTCTGCTCAACTCCCTTTAGCACATGCAATAATACTCACTTTGCCACTTTGCTGAATGACAACCACTCATTTTATTCCTCTGCTACACTTTTCTCAATGCCGTCTCTACTGCCATTTTCCACACTTCCCGAGTGTACCAATATATGGTTGCTCCATGTTGATGTTGCATCCAATGCTTGAATTATATCTCTGCTTAAATATGAGAATGGGCTCCTAAGTGCTGCACCAAAATCTTGTGTGATTCTCCATGCTGATGATTTAATCTCAGTCCATCTGCGCACTCCAATGAGTCTACCCATGCTTATTAGTTTGATCATAGAGCTCAGAATGTACTCCAACATGACTCTATTCTTCCTGTGATCCAATGTCGTGTGCTAGAGGCTATGTTCTCCCTTTAATTCATTCAGGAATGCAAGCAAGATCCAATATGTCTTTATTTTTCTTGAGACATAATCAATTATCTACTCCTACATGTCATGGTCCTCACTGCCTTGACCCAACGATCTTTGGCAATCGCCATTACTCTTGCGACAACAAAATTATACTCTCATTTATTCTTTAAATTCTGACCCATCCACCCTTTAACTTTCTCTACTGTTGTATCAAAGCGTCACTCATCGTAACTTTTATTAAAACTAACAACTCCTTTTTCTTAGCCCATTTTCCTGTTTTACAAGAAATGAATAATTTCTACTCTCACTTATTCTTTAACTTCCGACCCATCCACCATTCTACTCTCATTTATTCTTTAACTGCTGACCCATCCACCCTTTAACTCTCTCTATTGTTGTATCAAAGCTTTACTCATTGTAAATTTTATTAAAACAAAGTTATGATATTACAATATTCTGAAGTTCCCTCAACCCTCACTTTGCTCACTCGACTCACTTGACATTGTGACTGCTCAATTACAACTTTAGTTTGACTTGACTTTGAAATGGACTTGACTGACCTCGACTCTTTACAAAAAATTATTCAAAGGATAATCTACCCTCTTTGAATTACAATATGTTTGACTTTGGATGACATCAACTGCCAAAAATATTTTTCAAATCCCACACCTTATCACTCCAAACCTTCACAAATATTACAAAAATTTAATGCAACTTATCACTCCAAAATCACTTATCGCTCCAAAATTTCAAAAACAATAATTTCACTTGATTACAAAATTAATTACACATTTTACCCTTATAACTCCCAAAAATATTTTATCCACTCCTTATCTTTCCCAAAAATCACATAAAATTTTGCATTAAAAAAAAACACTTATCTCTCCAAAATTACAAAACTTTCTTATCACTCCAATAACTTTATCACTACAAATATTACAAAGCTTTTAAAAAATACTTTCATAACTCACCTTATGCCTCCAAAATACTTTCATAACTCAACTTATGCATCCAAAAGCTCCATAAAAACTTTATGATCACTCTTTAAAAGTCCTTTACATACTTTTCATTAAAATATTATGAAATCAATTAAAGTTACTTTATAAAAAGTGATTAAAGGTTTCATTTTAAACTTAAAAGGTATATGTACCATATTGTTTCTTTGGAATATCGATTCTTGAATTTTGCCTTTACGTAAATATTTTCCAACATACACCTTGAATGGTCAGCGCTATTCACATTCAAGTATTTTGTCGTACACCTTGAATTTTTTTATTATCAGACTTTCTAGTCAAGTTACTGATATTTTTGTAAACAAAAAACAATCAAGGAAAGTACGCATTTCGGCAACTATGATTTTTAGTTGACCAACTGCCCTGTTCAACACTGTTGATATACGTGGAAATAATACATATGACGGACTCCAGGCAGGTAATTTTTTGACACTCAACTCCACCATACACAATTATGTTCATAATCCATCATTGTGTTGCTTAATTATAAACTCACCTCTCGTCCACTGGTCTTCGACGCAACTCCTCCAACATTTTTCTCGGATATAACCTCTTGAATAGGCTTATCATGGTCCAGTGAGTTTATAAACTCCTTTACACCAAAGAGTTTTCCATTTTCAAATCTATCACTATTTAAATTGATTCCAATTATTTTAAAAGCACCAGTAATTCTTGCCTCTTCAAACTATAACTCGGCATGAGGATTTTAAGAGCTACGATTATTTAGCAAAGGCTCGTGATTTGGCTTATAAATTTGCTTATGAATTATGGGCCTAATGTCTGAATTTTTTACTCCATCTTAGTTAATATTTCCTTTGGAGGACTCAAGTTATGAAGTTATTTCATATACTACTACATCACTGTAATCCTAAACCCTCTTTGTCCATTTGTTGTAACACTTATATCATTTACTTCGATTAGATTACCTGAGTAATATACCCTCATCAACGCATGAGTCAAAATTTCCTGGATTTTTATCATTCCGTTTGATAAAGCATTTGATCTTGTTATCCTTCACAATGTCCCAAGGCTGAGAATGGAAATCGACGAAGGTAACCTCAAACCAACATTTTATTTTGGAAGCCATACCTACCAAACCAAAGAGGGATATCTCTAATTACAACCGATGTTTGAATGAAGGAAGAAAGGATTTTAGGCTAGGTATGTTCAGCTCTTGGGTTTTGAAAATTTAGGGTTTTTGCTGGACCAGTAGGAGAGGCAAAGAAACTAGGTCATATTTGAAGGATTATAGTTGCAGGGATAAAAAGGGGCATGGTAGATATGTTCTATGGCACCTTAGGATTTTTCAATTGTATTTTAGGGTGGAAATTAAAAGTATCAAAATGAGCATGTTTAACATGAATTCATTTATCAGAAGATTACTTACACAAACATGAATTTCCTACCAAAACTAAGCATGAGCATAAATATTTTTGTTTAACATCTTATAGGAAAGCCATTGAAAATAATAGATATGGAAAGAAGATGAATCAAGCATTAATAAAAGTAAATAACAATAGAAAAACTATGCCACAAACTCATACCACATGAATCCCTTTATATATGCTACAACTGAACTTGTATTTATGAAAATGTCAACTATACACAGGAGTCCAAGCCTCCTAATCTCTGATGTACAATCTTGATTCTGAAATAAAACTGGACATAAATAGATAAAAACCATCTTCCCCTCTCTCAAGGGTCGAATCCCTCAATATAGGACCAGTTTACATGAATTTCTCCAACAAAACCTAAGACTAGGGAGGTACATCCTTTTAGCCTTTGACTGACATAACCATAATAAATGAAGCTCAAAATTACATAAAGATGAAATTAACACACATATTTACATTCATCTACCTCAGATACACTCAAAACAAGGTGAATTACATCATCAAAATCCAAATTTGACTGAAACAACTCGAAAATTTGAGAAAAATGAAAGAGCGTAGGGCCAATAGGCATAAGCATAGCGCCATATTGTAGAGGAGTTTTGACTGCCTTCTTGAGTTCCAAATCTAGATCTGAGGGTGACACTGGAAATATTGGGATGTCTAGATGTCATTAGACACCTCAAGAAAGAAAAATGGCCTCTCCAAGACTGAGAAAATGCATTTTCCCAAGGTCCCTCCAAAAGCACAACGCCTGGGTCAAAAAGGTGGCAGAAAGTGACTTTTTGGCCTCCTTTTTGAAATTTTCTCCCAATATGTTTGCTGAAATGGCATGAAAAGTACATAGATGTGATGTGCAGGTCAAGATATATCCAATGATGTATAGTTTTCCCTATTTAGACCTATGTGGAAAAAGCATAGCGCCAAGGTGCTACGCTTTTGGCTGAACTGAGTTTTTTGTGTTAAGCCAAAAAACACAAAAATTCAAAATTTTACAAAATTTCATCAAATTTGGCCCAAAATTGTCCCATGAACCTAGGAGATGATATATCAAGCAATTAGGGAGGTCTCAACCAACAAGTCAATCTTTTCCTTCTCCTCTTTCCTCATTAGGGTTTGCTTTATTTTCTTCTTCAATTACTTGATTTTGATTTGGGAAATATTTTTCCTTGTGAAATAGTGCATGGCCATGTGCCTCTACATATTGTTGTTCCTCATATCCCTCTTAAGCAACTTCTCCAAGAGGAAATTGACCTTGTCAAGCCAAAACTCCTTGTTTTGCTCAATTTTTGCTGCAATTAGGTCATCAAAGTTCTCTAGACCTAATGGTGGAGATGGCTCACTTTGCTACTGTAGTGACCTCTTGAGACCTATGGTTCTTGGTCTCCTTTCTTTAACCTACCCTTTTGGATCCTTTAACTCATCAACATCAACAATTTCCTTACCTTTTGCATCATCCTTCCCCAAATATGATTTTCGCTTGTTAAGAAAAATTTGCTTAGCTTGGAGATGCTTGTTTTCTTGTTGAAGGGTGAAAATGTGAAGTTGGGTTACACTTTTAGCCCTTTTTTGAGAAAAAACTTTCATTTTTTTCGGTTCTTCAACTTTCTGCAAACTATAACAATTTTTCTGTTTAGAATTTCATTTTGCGATAAAAATAAAAGTTGTCAGAAATTTTGTTAGCTTTCTATTACTTATTTTTTGGAAGTTTTTAATGCATATTTGATATGTCAACTTAGCGTTTCTTTGAGTGTGTGTTTTTTAACAATCAAAGGATTCATAAGAAGTCATGTTAATACACAATGTTGTATTCTTTGAAAATTTGTGTTTTTGAGAAAACAAAATGCGTTACAACAATCTAGACAGAGTCTACTTCGGTTTCATCATATTTACAAAGCCAATGGATGCATATCATAATTACTATAATTTTTTGAACAGGTCCAATAAGAAAAAACTGCATATTTTGAGTATGTTTTGCGACACAAGAAATTTCTTGCCATATAAGTTATAAACTAAAAATAAAAAAAGCTACCCATTAGAGATGACGGACCAATGTAATGCCCCATAATTTTTTCAATTTTTTTTACAATTTACTTTGGGAGATACAAAATTTTGATTTCACTGAATCACAATGACCCTCAGAAATTGTTTGCACCCGTTTTATTACAAAATTAATTAAAATTAGTAAATATTTATGAAATTCCATAAAAGTTATATTTCCTGAAAGTAGATTCAATTTTGAAAATGCTTGTCTTGGTCTCGACAATTAATTCAGAATGTTTCATGAAGTTTAATCAGTCCAAAGTTGCAGAGACATATTCAGAGCTTGGATTTGTGTAACTGGTGATGCGTTAGTTTGGCCAAACTTTGAAAAAAAGTTCGGTCGAACTATTTTTTGCGCAAACGGGCCGTTAAGTCTCACACCTTAATAGTTCAACCAAACTATGTTTCAAAGTTCGGCTGAACTTCTGCCTTATTTTCTGTCAGCCGGAAAATTTCGCGGAGCCCCTCCAAAAATACATTTCGCGGTAATATAAATTGCCGCAAAATCATTCATAATTTTCGCACATTTCGTTTGATTTTACAAATGTCTTGGTTTGGGTTTAAAGAATTTTCTTGGAAATTTGGGTTTAAGGACATTTCTTGGAGGCGGTCTAATTTTGCAAAGAATTGTTTTGGGTTTAAGGACTTTTCTTGGAAGACATTTCTTGGAGGCGGTCTGATTTTGCAAAGAATTGTTTTGGGTTTAAGGAATTTTCTTGGACGTACATTCAAAGGACATTTCTTGGAGGTATGTGATACATTTTTTTGGATGTTTTCTGTTCTTCATTTTTTTTTAAAGTATAAATTTGGGCTTAATTTCAAATTCTTGGAGGCGGTCTGATTTTGCAAAGAATTGTTTTGGGTTTAAAGACTTTTCTTGGAGGACATTTCTTGGAGGCAGTTTGATTTTGCAAAGAATTTTTTTGGGTTTAACGAATTTTCTTGGACGTACATTCAAAGGACATTTCTTGGAAGTATGTACTGCATTTTTTTGGATATTTTTTGTGCTTCGTTTTTTTTGAAAGTATGGATTTGGGCTTAATTTCGAAAAGACATTTTCTGGAAGTTTTAAAGTGACGTTTTTTTTAAAGTTGGAGGCATTTTTTGAAGTGACATTTTTTAGAGTACGTGTTTTGAGTTGAAGTAAATCTTTTGAGCTTCGTTTCATTTTCATAAGACATTTTTTTCTCGGATTTTTTAAAGTAAGTGTTTTGGATTGGAGTATGTATTTTTTGCAAAATTTTTAAAATGAGTTTTTTTTTTTAAAATTAAATCTTTTGTGATGCTTTTTCTAATTGAGTTATTATCTAAATTTTTGAAGGAATTTTTTTGAACTTCATACTCTATTATCATGGCAAAATCGAAGGAATTGTGCGAGAAAATATGATCGAAAAAGAGACCCTGAGGAACGTAGAGAAGAGACGAGAAAATCTCTCAAAAGAAAGATAGAAGCACTCTCAAATATTGAAGGGGAAAGTCGACCTCAACAAGAAATTGAAGCAGGTATGTAAATGTAAATATTATGATCTATTGATATATTTAAAATTTTCCTAGTGTAAAATGTGAAGCTTAATTTTTATTTGATGAACTAATTTGAAAAATATTTTTCAATATAAACAGAGAGAGATATTCCTCAAAACATTTATGATGAGATAAAAAATTTTGAAAGAGAAAATGAAAGAGATATTGAACCAATGATTGCAGATGGTGAAAATATTGAAAGAAATTCAAGTGAAGAAATTGAATCACAAGGTATGTACATATATATGTATATATATATTGAACACATGCATGCATTATTGAAATTATACATATCTTTATTAATTTAGTTATTTATTGAATATGTAAACTTATTGTGTACTATTTATTCGAATATGTACAGATAAAATCAGTGTCGATGATGAGATGTTAGAAAATGTTGACACTCACACATATGGAGATAAAAAACCTGACCATTATATACGATATCGTGTTAACCGCATTTTTGAAACGTATTTCATAAAGGAGAAGGTGACAGTTCAAGCTCAAATGTTGAAAGGTATCCTATCATTAAGGAAATTAAAATAAGCTTCGAAACTACTGGGTATTTGAAAATCAACCAAAGATAAAAAAATGAAGGAAAATGTGATACAAAATATAAGTAGTGCTATAAATTCAATTAGGAGATCTAGACAGAAAAATGTTTCAATTGTACATAGAGGAATACATATGGGAGTGCTTTCATCAAGTACTAAAGAGAATCGTCTATGGCACGAGAATTAGAAACGTCGCGAAAAACTTTGCACAAACATCAAAAATTTCGGCTGCAAATAGATGTAAATGATGAACTCGCTTGTTGGAGAGCTATTTGTAGGCAACCATACAAAGATAGACTTGGAGAAAATTTTAAAAAAATAATATATGAATATTGGAAGAACAATTCGCGTGCTTTGCCAACTGCAAAGCATGTGATGCGAAGAAGAATAACATGGAATCAGTATGAAGAACATGAAAAATATTTCTTGAAAACCACTCAGATAGAGTTATTCAACAAGTTCAAAGAAGAGAATCATGAAATTCATGTTTCAATCAGTGCTTTTGTTAAAAAAAAACCATGGTATGTAAAACCTATCACCGTACGTGACACTTGTTGTTGCCGTTATCATGTGGAATTTGAGTTATATTATGACACATTCCTTGATTTTGGTATAAAATTATGGAAGGATTCACCTCCTCCTTCCACTATCCATGATTTCATGTCTCAAATTCTATGTGAAAGAGAAAGCGATGAACTATTTTACAAAAAAAAATGTGTTGGTGGTAAAAAATGTGATGATTATGGAAATTTGACTAAATTTCAAAACAAATATCATACTGATATAAATGATCAATCATTGTACAACATGAAAGTTAAATGGAAGAGATATGAATATATCCATACATCGATTCAAGGTGCAAATAGTGTTAAAAGAATTGAATTACGAGAAGACGAAATTTTTGTGATAGACTTTTTGAGAAAGTTTGAGGCAGAAATTTACAAATACACCAAGCACCCATAGAGCTCGATGGCAAGAATTACAATTCAAAAAATATTGTGAAGTTTTTCCACCAAGGACCATTTTTTCAATGATTGATTTTGCAGAAAAATACACATTTGTTCCATAAAAAGAAATTCAGAGTGAATACTATCATTCTGACCAAGTCTCCATGCTCGTCCATATTCTATATAGACATACTGAACAAAACGTCGATCATATAGAAAGCACGAGTGAAAATCAACATATCATTAAAGAATATCACTTTTATGTCAGTGACGATCGTACATATGATACATATTTTGTACAACATTGTTTTGGAAAAATGTATGATTCCTTGAAAAATCGTGGAATAAAATTCAATGAACATTGGATATGGTTAGACGGATGCGCAGGGCAATTCAAATTTGCACAATAATTCTTTTGGTTGTGTTGTCTTCATAAGAAAACATGCATTAAACATTGTTGGAATTTCTTTGAGATTGGCCATGGAAAAGGAGAACATGACGGTGCAGGGGCATGCATAAAACGAGCACTTTGAAGATATCAAATGAACCCCTCTGCAAGCCAACTTGTGGATGTGAAAGAAGTTGTTCAATGGTGCATCACTCCTCTAAGCCATGAGACTAACCCATCAAGGGAAGTGTGAAGGTACATTCAATTTAATTTTTATTGGAAATCTAATTTTATCGTGCAATGATTATATTTGATTGTATTTTGATATCATATTTACATTCTTCTTTGAATTTTACATATAAAGGTGTTTCTGGCATATTAGGATCGAAGACATAGATAGATCAATTGGAAATGACGTTGAAACAATAAAAGGGACTTGAAAATTGCATTCAATTAAAACAAAGTCGTCCAGAAATGTGTTTACATTGGATAAAAGAAAATATTCTTGTTTTTTTCATGTTTGAAGAAATGCGATAAGAGGAAACTACAATATCATTCGATGGTGATCGAGTTTATGATCTTGTTAGAGAAGGTAACATTTGAATTGCTTTCTAATGATTTAAAGATCTAGAAATGAATTTAAATATGTATAATTTTTGTAAGTTTGTTTTATTGTGCAGGAGATGTTTTTGTTGTAATTGCACCTATTGACAACGATGAAAATTTGAAGTATTGTCTGATGCATTGCACTAAACAAAAAATGAAATTATTAGAAAACTATAATGATCACGGATTTCAATATGAAAGAGGATCTATTACACTGAAAGGTTATTTTTTCAGACAAACTAATAAAAGTGGGGATTTTATTTACTTTGAAGACTATGAACCTGATTTCATAAGTTGTCAAAATAGTCACTTGGTGTGTGCAGCACGCATAAAGTTGATAGAGCTTCAATCAAAGAAAAAAACAAAAATTAAGAAATGGAAAATGTCAAAATCCGATCATGAACGAATTATTGAAGATGGCATTCCATTGGAATTTTTTTTATTAAACTGCCCAAAAATTTATTCTCTTTGGATTAAATATGTTTTAGAACTTCCAGTACTCAACTAAAAATTGAGCTTCTTATGTTATTTGTGCAAGTGTTTGCACATGTACAAATTGTTTTGGTACATGCACGTGCTCTAGTATCAACTGAAAGTAGTTTTTCTATACATGTGCATTGATGAAAAATGTTACATGTATTGGATATATATATATGTTCTAGAATGCAATTAATTGTTCAAGTAGTTTTACTATGTGCATTGATGAAAAATGATTCACGTACTCAATATATATGTTCTAGAATGAAATTAACTGGAACTAGTTTTTCTATGTGCATTGATGAAAAATGTTGCACGTACTGGATACATACATGAACTGAATACATATCCAGTTTTTAGATCAAAACATTTAACATGATTATATCAAAAAATTTAACATTTAACATTAAATCAAAATTAAAGGGATTTACATATAACTACTTCTTTACTCTTTTTGATTAAATCAAAACAATACTTCACATGGGAGTCTTCCATAGGCCAAATGTAGATTGAAACCATCCAAAACTTAGAAAAGGGGACCTTAAAAGGGGGTCTGAATAAAAAAAATAGAAAAGGGGTTGCCCATAACCAGGAAACCAGCCCAGAAGATGCTGCCCAATATCGGGAAACCAGCAGACATAGAGTGTTTAGAAGCACAGTGATTGCAAAACATGACAAAAGTTCAAAAAAGCTAAAGAGGACCTAACATCAGGCTAGCTATCAATGTGTGTAGGAGGATTATCCTCCACAATTGGACAAATGTAGTCCTCCGGATCATCATCTACTCCCTTGGAGTGTTGGGAGGAGCTCTCCAAAGCAGAAGAGGAGCTAGAGTCGTCTTTGAGCTTTTTCTCCACAAAGGCCGAGCTGGCGCTGCTGGAGCTCGTCGAGCCGGATTTGACTGGAAGAGTTGCCGACATCCTGGTGTCTTGGGGCTGATGGGTTGGGATGGTGGACTTTCTCCGCCACTTCCTGGAACCAGAGGCACCTTCATCTTGTGGCTCCTCCTGAAAAAAGACAGAAATGGTCGCCGTAATTCGAGGTCTGACCATAGCGCTGGTGAAGTGAAATTGTGCGACACTGCTTGCCGGAGGAGGGTGGCTACCTATGTCATGGATTGAAAGAGGCGGGCGAGAGCCAGCACTCCTACCCCCTCCACCCCTTCCCTTCTGCAACGCATCCGATGTCTACGCATAGGAGTCTTCCATAGGCCAAATATAGATTGAAACCATCCAAAACTTAGATCAAAACATTTAACATTATATCAAAACATTTAAAACATTAACATTAAATCAAAATTAAAGGGATTTACATTTAAAACATTTAACATTAAATCAAAATTAAAGGGATTTACATTAAATGTAGATTAAAATGGTATCCAAAACTTAGTTTTAAAAACTTTTTGATTATATCACAACATTACTTCACATGATTAATGTACTTCAACCATCCAAAACTTGGGTTTTAAATTTTTTTTGATTATATCACAACATTACTTGACATGCCATCCAATTGTAGTTCAACTATCCAATAAAAACATTTAATATTATATCACATGTTCCAAATGTAGATTGAAACCATCTAAAACTTAAGTTTTAAACATGCCATGCCAATTGTAGTTCTTGACTATCCAATAAAAACATTAAAAAATTAACATTAAATATTACATGCCAAATGTAGATTGAAACCATCCAAAACTTAAGTTTTAAAAACTTTTTGATTATATCATTCATACATAACATTACTTCACATGCCATGCCAATTATAGTTCAACTACCCAATAAAATCATTTAACATTATATCACATGCCAAATGTAGATTGAAACCATCCAAAACTTAACTTTTAATTTAACAAAAAATTATAGATCACAACATTACTTCACATGCCAAATGTACTTCGAGTATCAAAAACTTAAATTTTAAAAACAAATTATAACACATCATTACATAACATGCCAAATGTAGTTCAGAATAAAAACAAAACTTAAATTTTAAAAATAAAACAAATTATAACACATCATTAAATAACATGCCAAATGCAGTTCAGAAGCAAAACATTAATTTATAGATGCCAACATTACTAGTAGTTCAATTATCCAAAACTTAAAAGTTTTAAAAACCAAACAAATTATATAACAACATTACTTCACATTCACATGCCAAAAGTACTAAAACCATCCAAAACTTAAATTTTTGGAACAAAACAAATTATATTAACACTGTAATAAAATATGTCCAAAAATTGTAGATCTCACAAGTATCAAACTGTATCAAGTTATATATATATATATATATGACAGTGCATCTAGATAATATATAAAAAAGAAAATTTAAGACTATCTAAATCTTGAAATCAAATCTACAAATCATGTCCATCAAATAGAGATGGATCTTGCGTCTTTCTTATCAAGGTATCAATCCACACACTATCATGTGAAGCATGGGAAACCTGTACACTATGTACATGTACTTGAACATTAAAATTTGATGTTTTAAAAATGAGTGTGAATATATATAGAATTTCATGTAAAAAACAAAATATAAAAAAAAATCATGCAATACCTCATGAGGTTCCCTCTCCATTTGTTCACCTGCTACAAGTCCCCCCCCATGGGAACATCTGCAACGATAAACTGTACAATATATATATATATATATATATATATATATATATATATATATATATATATATATATATTAAAAAATTTCAAATGAAAATGCATGTGTACATATATAAACTTATTTTCAATAATATTAAAAAAAAGTTAGACAACTTGTTCAAATGGTTGAAATGGTGTGGATGTTCCTATCTCCGTTGCTAGAGTCCGTGGATTAAAGAAATCTTCTATAGAAACCTAAAATTCAAAATTTTAAAAGTATAAAATAACTCAATATCAAGATCTCAATTTATAATAAAACTTAAATAAACTTCAATTTATAAAATTATAACTAACCAAATAACTCAAGATATAGATATATATATCTCAATTTTTAATGGAAATTTTTGAGGTGGAATATATATATATATATATATATATATATATATATATAACTTAAACATAAATTTTAAAAGTGAAAAATTGTCCATACTTGTTGTGGATGTGGCACATCTCCTAAGGAAGTAGAAGGTACATCTCCCAAGGAAGAAGAAGGTACCGCCATCCCAAAAACATCGGACGGAATCGGAATCTGTTAAAACATTTTATCATTATATATACATACATGTACATGTGTGCACAATTATTTATTTTAAAATATCACTTAAAAAACACTAACATTTGCCAACATATCTTGATGGTGAGACCCATCTGCATTGTTTGAACCAGAGGTCTCGAACGTGATATTAAAATTTTCGTCATTCATCATGCGTGACAACTACAAATGGTGTTTTAACATATAATGATACATTTTTGTTAGATTAATGTACATACAAATAAATGTATACATGTACATACACATGTATTTATTACAAATTGTACACATGTATACATGTTAAAGTAATTGAACCCTAAGGTCATTAACACATACCGTTCTCGTGCCCTCTTCCTCATGAAGAATTAGGTCTTGAAAACCATTGCGAAAATTCTTTGCATATATTCGGAGATCTTCAACATTCATGTTGCCAATCTCTTCATCTGTACAATACACAAAATTGGCACATGCATTTTCACGTGCTCTTTGTCGATTTAGACAAACATCGACTCCACCCAATCTGCTATAAAAATTGTCTATCATGACATCCGTTGCTTCTCGACTTATTTGAGAAGTTGCATCCATCTCTGACCGCAAAATTTCGACCCGAAAATGTTAACTCACCAATGGCGGCTCAGGGTGAGGCAACTGCACATCTTGCTTAGCACCCTACGGTCATACAATAGACCTTTCCCCAGACCAAAAAATTCTGATGGAAGGTCATTGAAGTTGGGTTTCATATTAAAAAAAAAATCTGCATAAAACAATTGTGAAAAATAAACAGGAACCTCGTCATTCCATGGGAGCCTTCCATAGGCCGCAAGGTGCCTATCATACAAATAGTGAGATATATTTGGGTGCTTGAAATATTGCACCTTCAACATTTTTCTTTTTGGCCCTTCCTTGAAATGAAACATCGACTTCGCCATATCTTTTGTAACTCTTTGTTTTACATCCTCTCATTTATCGGGACCCATTACTGTTTCATTTCTCTTTCTCATCACTTCTACAAATGTATCAGTCGTTGGCCCAAGATTTTTGTACACATTCACAATTTCTCCCAATGAATGTGTAACTATTTCGAGGCTTTGTCGACTCTCAGCAGGTAGAGTCCAAGCCACGAGATCTCTTCGCAATTTTTCATGAATTTTTTGACACCTTTGTAAGGTGCATTGCGCCATGTTTGTTTCCCATGGTATATCAGAAATTTTAGCCGGATAAGTTGTGGTGGGTAGACAACCTTCTTCTTGAATGTAGTGTTCTACCCTGCGTCTATTTTGACCAATATTTGGAACATTTTCAACCTCTGCATCAATATGTATATAATTTTTTATATTAGAAAAAACACATGTAAGAAAATTTGTACAAATTCAACGAAAAAAATATTGAAATTGATGGCAACCTCGACGTGGTTGGTTAGCATATTCTCCACCTTGAAACTGTTGAGACCCAGAATGACCCTACTGAGAACCAGACCCAAAATGACCCTACTGAGAACCAGCACCACGAGCCGTTGATTGGCCTCTGGGGGAATAAATATCACCACCTTCACACAACTTGCTACCACTCATTGATGCCCCTCTAAGGGGATTTGAACCACCACCAACCTCTCGAGATGAGAGAGAAGCTTCATAAACAAATAAAAATTTACAATCAATTGAAAAATACATTCATGTGTACATATAAATACATGTAAATATTCATTGATTAAACTGCATGAACCATACCATGACTAGGGTGAACCATGGGCATGCTCCATGGATGGGGTAGAGACCCTTCTCCTCTTAGCTCCTAAAAAATAAAAAATGAAAATTATTAACAACTAATTTAACTCACAAAGTTAATAAAAAATCAATTTCATATGTACACACATGTATGGAGATTTAAGATTATATTTAAATACTATGAACATCCCCCGATCCCTGATCCCCATATGGGATTCTGTTGATCTTCGTCGTTCATCCTCCATGATATATATATCTATTGGTGGACATTTACAAAAAATAAATTTCAGAAAATTAATGTAATTTACTATACAAAAATTATGTAGAACACAACTTTCAAAGCACTAATTGATGTGTGAAAATCAATTTAAGCAATTTTTTTTTTATAAAAATGATAAGTTCACCAAATTGCGCTTTACATGGTGTGAGCACACTTGGTATAAAATTGAAAAAAACACATGGTTATTAAAAAAGAAGTGAAACTGCATTTAAACAAAAATTTGTTGAAGTCCCTGCATTTTAATTTTATAAAAATGTGAAGTTCACCACTTGTTGCAAATGTGAAGTTCACCAAGTTGTGCTTTACATAGTGTGGTGGGAGCACACTTGGAATATAATTGAAAAAAGCACATGGACATTAAAAAAGACGCATATATAAGTACACAACACACACATATCCAAGATATGTTACAATGTCCATCAATAAATATTAAAGGAGAGCGTCTCAACACTAATTCATCTATGAGAGATGAATCTTGAATTTTTGAAGAAGAGCATCTCAAAACCAATTCATATTTGAGAGATGATTCTTGCATTGTATTTGCTCTGTATAATTCTAATTCATCTTTGATAGATGAATCCTAAATTGGCATTGCCCCACGCAATAGATCAACATACATCTTATTCACATTTGTACAGTGCCTTATACTAAAAAATTGAAATTGGCTAACAATATTGTTTGCTATTCCATGCAGTTCTTTTAGCCTCTCCTTCTTAACTTGGCATACGCCATTCATCCGGTTGCACGCAAGTTTAGAATTGGTGAAAACTACAATTCCATTTGATCCATACTCCGTTATTGTTCCCAAGCCTTCTATCAATCCAATATAATATGCCTCATTGTTTGTTGTTCTTTCTGGCATATTCATTTTCCTTTGGACAACTTTGCTAGTCGCAATATTGGAAAGCACATATGTAATCATTGCTTTCCCTAGATTGGGATAGCAAGAAACTTCTATGCATAATTTCCATTTTTAAACCATATTTAATGGTTTTCTTATCCCTAAAAAAAAAATTCAATAAAAAATATATATGACATGGGAGAAATGACACAAGATCATGAGGTAAATGACATGTGCATGGTTTATCTTAAATTTTGACTTAAAAATTTTATGGTCTAGAATTCACATCTAAAAGTAACGAGAGGAAGCCTTTAGTTTGTGGGAGAAATGACACATGTACATAATTTACCTTAAAGTGGTTGTGTTTTATGGATATTAAAATGAAGAACTTCTATTTAGGTCTAGTCCAGAGATTGATTGTAGGAGAATTTATTAGATATGTCACCTTTCATAAAAGATGAGATCCAGAGGCTACTTGGCCCTTTACAGACTCTACGTATAGAACTTGTAGAAGTTAAGAAATTTACATTGACAAATTTACTAGTAGAAATTTACATTGACAACATATAGAGATTCAACTAGGCTTGTGAAAAGTACAAGTGGACAATGTATAATTCCACTTAGAAGAGTCTTTGGTTTAATGGTTAAGCAAGAAAGAGTTGTTACTTTCTCTATCTAGAGTAGAAGTGTAATACATAGTCGTTACTTCTTTTTGAGTGTTTTGGATGAAATGGGTTCTACAAGATATTAAGGTAAATTTCTTTTTGAGTGAGTAGAAGTGGAATACATAGTAGTTACTTCTTTTTGAGTGTTTTGGATGAAATGGGCTCTACAAGATATTAAGGTAAGGTAAATTTATTTTTGAGTGTTTTGGATGAAATGGGCTCTATAAGATATTAAGGTAAATCTATATATCTATTAAGTGTTTCAATAGAAGTGTAATAATAATTTCAAAAATAAAATATTCTACTTCCTTCAATCACTATTTACATATCATCATAAAGTACCACTTCCTCACACAACAAGTCTTTGAGAAAATAGTGAAGATGGAATACATACCCACAAAGCCTCTTGTTAGGGAAGCATTTGAATATGTGAGAAACAAATTAGGAATAGTTCTTGTAAATTATCTTGTTAGAGAACCATTTGAACATGTGAGAAACAAATTAGGGATAGTTCTTGTTAATTATTGTCACTTATTTGACTTGAAAAGAAGAGCCTATGAAATTGAGTGCAATATCTATGTGGGAGATTACACAATATCTAAGGGGGAGAATACAATATATTTGAATTCAAAAGAAGAGACTATGAAATTGAGTGCAACATCTATGTGGGAGAGTACACAATATCTAAGGGGGAGAATAGATATAAGGAAGGAATAAAAAGAGTAACAAAAAGCATATGATTGTGTCAATAATTTGAATTAGTCAAGAAATATAACAAAGGACCATCAAAATTGAGTGCAATATCTATATGATCAAGTATAAATAATTTGAAGTAGTCAAGAAAGATAACAACGGACCATAAAAATTGAGTGCAATATCTATGTGATATCTATATGATCAAATGTCAATAATTTTAAGTAAAGAAAGATAACAAAGGACCATCAAACTTGGGTGCAATATCTATGTGGGAGAGTACACAATATCTAAGGGGGAGAATACAATATAAGGAAGGAATAAAAAGAGTAACAAGAAGCATATGATTGTGTCAATAATTTGAAGTAGTCAAGAAAGATAACAAAGGACCATCATCAAATTCAAATTGAAAGATCAAATAGTCTTCTTCATGAAGAAGAAGCACTAACTAGGTTCATCATTTAAAGGGTTCATTTTTTAATGAAAAAATTTTGTGAGAAAAAAGAAGTACATACATGTACATATATAATTTTTATAAACATGTAAATAAATATTCTCAAATGTACATGGTAGTATTATAAATTTTCATATCTAATTAATAGATGTTGAAGATGAGTCTAGCTCATTCTTTATTGGCATTATCATAACATTCTCAAAAGTTCCTCCTGAATCTAAAAATAAATATGGAATGAATCATAAAAATTAATATGGAATGAATCATTGTACATTATTATAAATTTGTATTTAAATGACATTTGATCTATGAATAATATGGAATAAATGAATATGGAATGAGTCATTGTACATTATTATAAATCTTGTATTTAAATGACATTTGATATATGAATAATATGGAATGAATCATTGTACATTATGATAAATCTTATATTTAAATGACTCCTCCTGAATCTAAAAATGAATATGGAATGAATCATTGTACATTATTATAAATATTGTGTTTAAATGACATTTGATCTATGAATAATATGGAATGAATCATTGTACATTATGATAAATCTTGTATTTAAATGACATTTGATCTATGAATAACATGGAATGAATCATTGTACATTATGATAAGTCTTGTATTTAAATGACATTTGATCTATGAATAAAAAATAAAATGGGATCATCTCTTCATATATATATATATGTGTGTAAGAGAGAAATGAAAAGCAAAGGTAATTCCACCAAGCCTAAAGGAGCATGTCCTAATACATTAAATTATGTCCTAGTACATTAAATTATGTTTGGTTTCTAGAAGCATTAATCATGAAGATTCATGAGATCCACATTTCGACCATACTATTTGCAAGTTAAAGGAGCATGTCCTAATACATTATTATGTTTGGTTTCCATCATACTATTTTCAAGTTCTATATGAAGATATGCAAGTTCTATATGAAGATATGTAGTCTAATAACTAATTAGTAAGTTGTGATGTCCTAATACATTATTATGTTTGGTTTCCATCATACTATTTGCAAGTTCTATATGAAGATATGTAGTCTAATAACTATACAGTATAGCCCATATAACATATAACGACCTTCGACGGTATGAGCAAAGAGTCAAAAAACAGAGAGGCCCCCCAGCAGAGTTCCACCTGTTCATCAAGGTAAGCAACATAATATCGGAAGTGAAACAGTGACACCACTGAAAATATGTGAATTTTGAATGATTTCAACTCTTTTTTCAAAGGAGGAAAAACCCTGTTTCATATATTGATAACAGTTCATATATTGATAACAGTTCATATACAAAATCCTCTTGATATACCCATAACATGTTATCAAGTATAAAAGATCAAATTCTGCCTCATACAGAAATACATCCAAAAAAGACAATATGTAGCCACATTACAGCAGTAGATCATTCTAGTTCAATCATTCTTCTTGTAAAAAAAAGTTCCCTTCACCCTCGTATGCCTAATTATGGATGTTTAGCTACAGTCTATCCACACCATGAGAGATTACAAAAAATAGTAAAGGTTGCACATTCCAACGTTGAGGAATCGAGAGAAGGCTCAGTAACGACATAAGCTTAACAATGGTGGTAAAATTCCATGCACAGGTGGAGAATCAGCTAGAGCGGATGAAATTGATGGATCCACAGGAACAATAACAACTGCAGCAACCGAATGCATATCATACTACTAGAAATTCAACATACACCTTACAACAAAAGGTAATGAAATTTAAAGCATAATTATGGTCGTTTAGCTACAGTATATCCACACCATGAGTGATTACAAAAAATACTAAAGGTTGCACATTCTAGCGTTGAGGAATCAAGAGAAGGCTCAATAACGGCATAAGCTTAATAGGGGTGGTAAAATTCCATGCACAGGTGGAGAATCTTAATTGTTCAGATAATAAAATTGGTTCTATTAGAGACAGGTCGTATTGATGACCAATAAAACTTTGGGGAAGAGGCAAGCTTCACCTTCGTTGTTGCTCCCATTAAGCCTAGCCTCGGTAGAAGTGGGTAGCGACACTTAGTGGATGGTCTATCCACCTCTAAGTGGTATTACCAGTCATTCTGGAGGAGCTGCTGATCCAACGATTTCTAGTCCTAATAGATTATTGGCTGACCGGGGCTAGCAATGAACTTATGGTGGGCACTTAATGAGAATCCATATTGGCTATGTATGGCAAGGGGGAACCCTCTAACAATGTAACTGGGATATATCGGCTATTGACCGGCTAGCGACATTCTGGGTGCAATAATAACCAAGGAGCTCAACCGGGAGAGGAAATTTAGTTGCTCTCCAACTGTCTTAGTGTGTGCCATAATAAACTAAAAATCAACTAGAGCAGATGAAATTGATGGATCCACAGGAACAACAAGAATTTTTTCACACTGTTTATCAACTAATCGACATTTCTGGGGATGGTTTTTTTAGCCTGTTGACTGAATTTGGGCAGACCAAGGATGATCTCAAGCTACCTACTGATAACCAGCTGGTGGCACAGATCAAGGGAAAGACCATTGTCATTATTGAAATACCATTATTATCCATCAAAAAACACAAAAACAACTATACACTGAGACAACGTTCCATAGCTAAAAACGTTTAATTTTACTTAGTTTGCAATCATAAGACAGAGATGAGCCAAATAAACCCAGAATTAAATTTCAACTTGATCTAAACTTCCATGCAAAGGTGGAGAATCAGAAACATAAATAATTCCTACCTGGTGGTTCGCTTGACGTCGCCGCAGATAATCACCAACAAAGCGGAAGCAACCCCAGACCAGTAGCAACACTGCAAAAATTCAACGAATAGAGTAGAAAGACCAAAATGCGCGAAGAAACAGAGCAAAGAAACACAGAAAACACGTGAAGAAACAGAGCAAAGAAACACAGACGCGGGAAAACAATGAAATTTGCGAGCGATATATTTATAAGAAATAGTTCGGCCAAACTATTTTAAGAGTAAAAGTTTGGCCGAACTCAAAGTTTGGCCGAAATTCGCTTTCCGGTTTTCCCATATTTGACAAAAACTCTGTTTTCCCACATCGTTAGTGTGTCGTCAATATAAACGGAAAAATGAGTTTAGCCAAACTTTATCAAAAGTTCGGCTGAACTATTGCCAAAAAAAAAATTCCACCCCGCTTCTCACAAAAGTGTAACCCAGTTTCACATTTCTGCCCTGAAGGAAATTAATCATGAAGTCAACCTCTTTTTCCTGGATGATCTAATCAAATGTTTTTACCTTCTCATGTACCTCAAAATCTGCCATATGAGTGTCGAATTGTTCTTGTGTTTCTTCATGCAATGATGCCTCATGTGCTGGTGTATCTTCAATTGTTGTAGGAGGCTAAGCCCTTTCCACATTGGTAGGAGAAAAAATCAACCTCTTCCCTCCGGTGTAAGTCTTTGTTACCTCAGCCCTAGGTATCCCTGTGATAGGTTTTCTTGTGGAAGCCACTTCCTGCTATATAGGTGAGGTCAATGGTGTGGAGTGACTGCTTGACTGAGTTGGAGTAGGTAAGAGTGAAGTTGAATACATGAAACCATCCCATGAAAAGTTTACCTGTGCAAGCTGATGAAAAATAAGGACCTTAACCAAGCCATGATTGAACAAGCTAGCATGATGATCCTCTCCTTTGCTATGAACCTTCTCTTCCATTTTGACCATGCTTTTGTAGAGATAATGAGGTAAGTTGAGAGCCTTTACATGGGTGAAATGCATCAAAAGTATCACATGATACTGATATAACCTAGAGAAGCTACCCTGACATGTGGAGTATTTAATTATCATTTTCATGAGAGGGGCATAATCGTTAATTAGGTGTCTAAATGGAAATATTTTCTTTGGAGAAGCTTTGTATGGAGGTTTCAAGAACATTTTATATTTTTCAATGTCAAGGTCTCTTTTCTTGAACCATAATTCACCATTGTTAGGAATCCCTGTAGCTATGACAATAGTCTCTGCTAAAAGAGTGAACATAATCCCTGCAATGGTCACCTTATCTATGCTTATAACAGTGTAAAAAGTGCTTGTGATCTTATCATTGAAACCAAGTTCTTCAACCCTTTGGCAAAAGGCAAGGTAACCTGCATCTTGGAAGGATTTATTGATAAATGGCACAGTCATGAAATCCTACGTTGTAGTGGGCTCATACCAAATAATTTAACCTCCCTTATGTCTCCTCTGCTCTATAGTCTCTGAATCCATATAAAAACCTAGCTCACTAGGAGGAGAAATTAGGGTTTAGTGTAGGGAAAATCAAGGGATTTTTGGCAGTTTTAGAAATGGAGGGGAATGAAGGGGTTGTAGGGAGTCTAAATTCTTAGGAAACTTTAGGGAGGTAGGAATAGATGTAAGGGAGTGAGAATAAGTGGAATTTAAAGAAATGAATGAGGGGAGAAATTGAAAAGTGAAAAACACAACCCTAACCTCGAAAAGTGATAATATAATCTAGGGTTTGAATGAAAATGATGAAATTGAGGGATAGGAGTGAGGGAAAATGTTTAGGAAGGTATATGAAAGGTATGGGAAGGTGAGTGAGCTTGAATGTGAAGGTTTTTCTCAACAAATTGATCAAAGAGACTACGAAACCAAGGAAATGTAGCAAAACCATATGAGAGGGAATTTTGAGCTTTCCAAGCATGCAATGAAGTCAAACAAGGTGGATGAGGGACCCACTTACTTGTACTGGTGTGCTATAACTTGCAACTAATGATGAAACCTCTGCAAAGAAGATATTTCCCTTCTTGAGGAAAAGCACAATGCTGACAATAAAAAGCACACTTCTGTAGTGTAATCCTCTTTTCTAAGGCAAGAAATTGGTCTCCAAGGGGTGGCAAGCTCTTGTTGGATGGAATGATGTATTGTGAGATAGATAAATGTGAAAAATTGAGCTTTTTGGTCTTCTAATGGGCTAGAAATCAATTTTCTTTCTTGATGGTGATGTGGCCCCACCATGTCTTTTCACAATTTGATGATATGGTTGGTGTAATGCAGCTTAGGAATTTTTTTACATATATTACATCATGAATAAGATAAAAATACACCTTAGTAACCTTTATTGATCAATTTCCGCTATTAATACTCCTTCAAATGATGATTTTGATGGTGAAATGACCCATATTCATGACTTCGACCTTATGAACTAATGATGACACTAGATAGAAGAATGAGTTGAATGATGACCAAGATGACCAAGACATATTTGCAAAAGTAATGACCTGACCATACTGATGTTTATTTGACCATGGGACTGAAAGGAGTAGTAATGACCTAGCTATCCTAACCAATGATCAAATTTTTATTTGAAGACCCACTGAAACTATACAAATTTTCCCTATGACCCTATCAACCATATGAAAAATAATAATTTGATCAATGGAGAGTGACAGGACAAACAAACACTAACATCGGCTCCAGCTGGGGATGGTAGTTCCTTAGGAGGTGGCAAGAACATCGTAGACCAAGTAGCGTTGTCCATTGGGTATGGAGTCAAAAAAAGAAAAGCAAGACTCAAAATTGAAATGACTTGACAAACTGAAATGAACTCACAAATTTCTTATGGAGATGATCAAAGAAACCTTATGGCCTTCACCTGAGGCTTCAAGCTTCCATGAAAAATCCTTCACACTTTGCAACAAAATAAACTGGTATGTACAATGAAGATGAGAAACTTCTGAAAAATCAAGAATAGTAGTGCTTGATAATCCTACCATTAATTGGTCCTCCTAAACAATCTTTTCCATCAAGTTATTGCAACAAAAAAACATTCCTTACTTTGAAAGCTGAAATTATGTACAGTCCCTTCCATAAGTTTTCAAACTTGCCATTTTTTCCCTTCTCTTCATTCTAGGCATCCCATTGGTTAACTATATCTCCCTCACTGAAGTCATCCACCTTGGTTTTCATGTCATATATATTTTTGATATTCTCTAGGAGCTTAGTTGTGTTTTGGAAAACTTACTCTCGAGATTGATGAAAATGGATCATTTGGTTGATTCTTCTTTTTATTTCATTAGGTTCGTTGTTTACTTCCTGCAAATTTTTCATAACCAGGACAAAAAGAGAAGTAGGAAAGACGATGTCCACTCCATATACTAACTGAAAGCCATACATAGCTATGGAATTTTTTGTGCTTAGTTTGTCTGCCCACAGAGCATTTATCAGCTTCTTGTGCCAATTCTTGTTATTGTCTTCCAATTTTTTTTTAATAATGTTCACCAATGAATTATTGGAAGGTTCAACCAGCCCATTACCTTGCAGATAATAAGTTGTGGAACGCCCAAGCTTGATATGATACTTGTCGCAGAAACATATCATTCTTTTTTATTTAAAAGTAGCTACATTGTCTGTGAGTATCTTATATGAACAACCAAACCATGAAAAAAGATTGCACTCAAGGAATTTAATTATTATCGCATTAATGGCCTGTCTGGTGGGAATTTCCTCAATCTATTTTGTGAAATAGTCGGTTGTTGCCAAGATCCACTTATGCTGAGCTGAAGATGATGGGTGAATCTTGCTAATAAAATCAAGGCCCCACTGTTGAAATGGTGCTTGAATTGAAATGGGTTGCAAGGGAAACGGTAGCAACTTCCTTTTCCCCTGAAAAATATGACATTCATGGAAATTCATGACTATTTTATAAACATCTCAAAATAAAGTAGACCAATAAAATCCCGCTCTTAGTATCTTGTTTTCTATGGTCTTCCAAAATATATGACCACCACAGTCTCCTTTATGAAAGTCATTCGTTACCTCCTTAGCCTCAATTTCAACCAAACAATTCAACAAGACTCCTCCCAGATCTTTCTAATACAATGCATCATTAAGAATACAATTTCAGAGCTTTCAACTTTAATTACCTACTCTTAATTTTTGACACTTTCGACAAAGGATTCAAATTTGAGCCAAAGTGCAGTTTCTCAAGAAAACTAGCTCCCAAAAGACACATTAGGTCAAATCTAGACCCGAATCCCTCACCAATTGTTAATGACCCTGAGAGTATTTTAATAAAGCAGAAAAAATTCTCAGCAAGTTAGAAAGGGCTTACCTCCACTTGTGAAATCAAAATCGTTGCCTACAAGGTTAATTGATTCAGAAGATTTTTCCTTCAATTTTAAATTTGAGACATATTTGTTCAGGTCTAAGTCTGAATTCTTCCTTTTAGAAACTATCTTTGACCCTATAGATTTTGAGACATAATTTCCATTTTATGAGTCTTCTTATTTTGAGCTTGAGAGTGAAGTCAGGTCTAATTTTCATAAACTTGAGGGTTTGGTCAATAAGTTTCAATTAACTTCTAAAAAATATTATTTCCAATACCAACAAAAAGCTTTTGCTTCACCATCTACTATCACACCTTCTCACACAACTACACCATCATCCCTCACTTTCAATCCATAATTACCTATGCAGTTGTACACTCGATCAACACATCCATAACCTCCTCCATCATTCATGGCCATATTTGCTCCGTTGATTCTACCACCCCAACTTACTGCACTACCTCAGAATTTTGGTCAAATATGAACTTTGTTTGATGGAACATTAGAGGTTACTACTCGCCAACACATTGTCAAAGTAGTTGATTTCATCTATCTTGAAGAGATTGATAACAATGACGCCAAGATGCACATTTTAGCACAAAGTTTCTCAAGAGACAAAGAAAACTTGGCTGATCAAAATTGGTGCACGAGACAAAGAAAAATTGGCTGAATTGAATGAATTCTTAGCATTTTCAGACCATTTTACCTCACTGTCCTTATTTAGCATATTATTTATCTCCCATAAATGATAAATGAGGTTAGGAATGAGAAGTTACAGAAAATTAATCTTACCATCAAAGTACTGGATTTCCTTCTTGTTCCTCGGAAGATCCAACTATTGGATGGCTTCAATTCTTGTAGGGTCTATGCAGATACCATCTTTTGATATGATACAAGCCAAGAAATTACCTTCCTCCATAGAAAAAAAGCTCTTCTTAGGATTCAATGAAATACCGAATTTCCTACACCTCTGAAAAACAATTCTCAAGTGATGTAAGTGATCTTCATTAATTTGAGAGAAAACCATCAAATCATCGATATAAATTACTAGAAATACATCTTTTTCATTAGCGAAGGTGATATCCATCGCTTGCTTTAAAGTGGATTTCGCATTCTTTAGCCCAGATGGCATCTTAGAGTACATAAATGTACCCTATGGTGTAGTAAAAACATTCTTCTCATGATCATCTGGATGCATCAAAATCTGATTTTAACCTGAGTATCCTAGAGGCACCGACTACCCTTTGTAAGATGTGGTCCATCTTTGAGAGAGGATAATTTTCCTTTAAGGACACTTTGTTCAGATTTCTGAAATCTATGCATTAATCAATTTCACCCATCTCCTTCCTAACTGGAACCAAATTTGACATCCATTCAGAAAATCAAAGAGGAATAATAATACTAGCCTTATACAACCTATTTACCTATTTCTCTATTGAAGGCAGCAACCTTGTATTGATTCTTCTCAAATTTTGGTGGAAAGGTTTTTGATCAGGCTTAAAATGAATTACATGCTGAATTATACTTGTATAATAAGCCTTCAAATCAGAATAATCCCATGCAAACACATCTGAAAAATCAACCAAAATTTTTATGTACTTACCTTTCATCCCAGGGGTTAAATATTTAGACAACTTCATCATCCTTTGCTTCTCATCTGTACCAATGTTGACATCTTAAACTCATTTTTTGGTAGGGAACATTGTTGGTTTCTTCGTGACATCATCTTGATCAAAAAGTTCTTCCAAAGGCACAAGACCTCTGGGAATGGAATTATCTTTCAGCTGTAGGACTTCCAATTCTGTTGCATTAATTCCCTGATCATCAAATACATCATCAATATGAAAAGCAACAAACTCCTCTTCCAATTTCAAAAAAATGTTAATATTCTTATCATCTTGAAACACCTACCAGTGTTGAAGGTTATATGGAACAACGAGATGATTCTTAACATTGATATCATACTTTCTGCTAGGATGTATCAGAATTATAAACATTCTAGTTGCATTAGCAAGGGATTCAACAATACAATTTTGATTTCTAGGAATCATGGATAAAGTATATTCAGAAAATGTTTTGAGAATGTCTAAGACAATATTGTGATATGCTCGTGTCCTTGAAGTCTTGGCTTGAAATTACCCTTTTACCTCTTTGAAAAGTCAACTAAGAGTCGCCATAAACTAAAATATTCTGAGCCCCTAACTTCTTAATCATATTTAGCCCAACAATCAAGGATTTGTACTCAACTTCATTATTTTAACAATTGAAAGAAATATTATAAGAACAACAACTCACATTGGGAGGAATCTTACCCAACTAATTCATTGGGCCATGAATCCAAATTCCTATTCCATTTCCTTATTTTCCCATTGCTCCTTCAAAATCCATAGTCCAAAGACTCTTTTCCTCATCCAGAAGCTCAAATTCAGATGGTTGATCTTTGTTTTATGTTGGTTGATTGACTGCATCAATAGAATCTACTTCTTTCACTCATTCAATTTTCTGCTCAAATAATGAACTTGTTTGCAAATCAATTGATGAAATTGGCTAGAAATCAGGTTCTTTATATTATGACTTTTCTGCACTGAAAACTTCTCCAAAGCTACATGATATTTCTAAACTTTCCTCATCTTCTACTAGCTGAATATCTACATCAATAAGACTATTATCATTAAACAAAATTGAAAGACTCTAAATCAGTATGTACATCGTATATAGGGTGATTATTAGGTTTCTCTTTGCTACTAATCAGGTACTTCATCTTTGTTTCTTGGTACAACTTTCTGATCTGACTGAACACCGAAATTGTAGCATAAGAGAAATTGAGCTGCAAAGTACCTTTTAGCTTTTCTCCCCATGATCGCGAGAGAAACATCCCATACCTTGGATGAATATTAGCCACTACCACATCCATCAAGACATTATTTTGGGGAATCTGAACAAGAGACACTGCCAAGTCTTTAATAAGATTGAGACACCTCACTCTACTATAATCAAAAGAATAAAGGTCATGATATGGGCGATTAATATCTAATCCTAGTTTTTCCATTACAAATTTCGACATGAGATTGTGAGATGATCCGAAATATAACATGACATTATGAAGGATGAAATCATGAATTCTAAGACTAAGGTAGAATGGTGGGACTTCACTATCAGGTAATTTTCTATCTACGACTGGGCCAAAAAACAACTCAGAGTGATCTTCATTGACATTAACCATATCAAAGTTTGGTCTACTTTTATCATCTTAGCTAAGTGAAACTTATATTGATCATTCTTGACAAGTTCAGTTAAAGGAATTGAAACTTTCAGCTTTGAAATTTCATTCTCTAAGCTAAACTATTTGGGATATTTATCTACCTCTTTGGAAGTGGCATCCTTTTTCTCGGACTGATATTTAGTTGGAATCTCCTTTCTTTGAATTTAATTTTGTGTCTCTTTATCCTTCTTTGGATTTCTATTTGATGCTTCATTGTTATTATTCTAGTTGTAGCAATAGAGTCCTTATATTTTTGCTGATTTGTAAAGTTTTTTTTTTTGGGGCTGAGTATCCTTTGGAGGGGTTGGCTTCTTTAGATTTGAATTGATAGCCACATTTCTGTTTCTCAAAATGTATTGCCTTTGCATAGAGCTAAGGGCATTCTGAAAACCTTGCTAATAATCTTCTGTCTCTGCTGCTATCATATCATCATTTGAAGGGGAAAATTTATGATCATCAGATTGATCAAATTCAAGTTCTTGAGTGTACTCTTCATATTTATTTAAGAAGGTAGGCTTCCCATCATTATCTAAAAGATGATTCTCTTCAAAAATATCAGCTTATTCCTCATCTACCTGAGCATAGTTTTACTGAAGTGTTGTTGTAATTTGTTGTTGAGCTTGCTGATCCTGACCTCTTTTCTCTCTTTGCTTGATCTAGATCTGAGGTAGCTGCTGTTGTTGTCCTAAAAAAATGGAATTCTAGATCTGATTTTATGCTTGGCTCTCCAACATTGTCATCAAGTCCATAATCTTCTCCATTTTTCTAATCAAAGAGTCCAACTTACCATTTGAAGAAGTAGATGGCTCTTCCTTAATTTTTATCCTTCTTTATATCTTCATTTTTGACTTCTTGATCATCAAATTCGCCTCCACACCCACTGAATTTCTCTGCATCTCCTCGAGAGTTGTAGGAATTATTTCCCTTATATGATAAGTCATATCAGGTGTTATCACTCCCCCTGCTTCCGAAGGATGAGACTGGAATTGAAGGAAGGTGACCACAAACCAATATTTAGGTTAGGTAGCTAGCCCTACCAAGACCAAAGAGGGATCTCTCAATGTCACTTAGTAGCAAAAAGGATGATTGTATATAATGTTTTAGGCTAGTTATCATGCTCATTATATTAGATTTTTTTGTTTTTTTGGAGTTTTGTTGGATAGGAATGACAATTAGGAAACTAGGTCTAGTGTTTAGGTCAGATTTCAAAGGTTAGATTGAAGAGGCAAGGATGAGGCCAGGTAGGAAATCTTAGAAGCATCCTTAATTTTCATTATGTATAGAGTGAACTGAGAGGGAGTCAGAATGAGAATTAAACTGAATTCATTCATCAAAAGAGAAGAGACATGTTCATGTAAATTTGACAAACAACAGAGCATGGAAAGCATGATTTTTGTCTATAAAATGATATGAATTAACACAGAGAAGAATATATGTGAAATATGGATAACCCAACATTCAACATGATAATTTTATAGAGAAAAACAAATACTCAAAGGCATACCTTTAGAGTCTCAACACTATGTCTGCAACACTGCCTTTGATTTCATTAACAAAATATTGTACAATAGCTACGTTGCAAATAACAACTATCCAACCTCTAAAACAACTTGAGGTGGACTACTTATATCAAATAGAGTTCATGACACCTCATAGGGTCGAAATCCTATCCAAAAAGCACCATAATTACATCATATGAGTCACTCCTATAATCTAGGGAATTTAGAAACTAATCCCTGAAATTTAGATAAAGACTAGGAGTGTGTGTCTCCTCCATTAAATTACATGTTTCCTCAACATAGAGGCAAAAAAACTCAAATAAATCAAATGACACCTCATGGGACACCTAACATCGAATTCTGGAGTTTTCCGAGCATGGAAACTGTCTGAAAGGAATCCAATGCAGAAACGTAGCTCTGTCGCAGAAGCATAGCGCCAACACCCAGAAACATCACAATGCCCTAGAAACGTCGCATTTCTTCCTTAGAAATGTCTCCCTTCCTCCAGAAGTGTAGTAGAATGGATTTTCTTGCATTGTTTCCCAATTTTCTTCCACCTTTGGTAATGGTAGAGTGTTCTAAAAGTGAGTAGTCTAGGAGAAGTGTTTTTAATGATTTCAAGTTTCAGTGATATATAGGACATCCTACGCTACCTATACTAGCCTTCAAAAAAGTTCAAATTTCCCTCAAGGTCATCAAAATCATCCTGCAAATTTCACTGTGCTTCTGCTAAATTTCGCTGCGTTTATGAGAGATTTCGCTATGTTTATAGGTTTGAGGACTTTTCTAGACACGTGGAGGTCAAAGGTGGAAGTTAGTCTATGTAATAGCTGTCTCATGAGTTGTTTCATGGTTAATGAGCCTATTTATGTTCATATTTGTTAAAGTATCTTGTGTTTAATGACTTGAGACAAATAATCAAATTGTTAGCTAAAAAGGGGGAAGTTGTTTCTAACTCCTTTAGAAATTAGGTTATGAGTCATTAGGTGCATTAATTAGTTGTTTTGGATCAAATTTCGACCCATAGAGGTGGAATCTTGTTTATTTTTCTATATGTACTCAAACTTCAGTCATTGTGAGGGTTAGATACTTGATAATCATAGTGTGGAGCTTGTGTACACCATTTTACAGTGATATCAAAGACTATTGCAACAATAATCTTTAGATTCTTATGGTATGCTTATTAACAATGTTTATTCTTAGTTTTATCATCAATTTGAATGTTTATTTCTCCTTAAAACAATATTTATTCTTTCATGTTATCATCTCATTATTTTTAAGCAGAATTCATAAGTTTTATGCTCTGTTTTGATGAGATCTTCATGTTTGTGTTCCATTTCTTCTAATGAATGAATTCATAGTCATATTGTCATTTTGATCCTTCATTTTTGAACCCTATGCCACAATGAAAATAAAAATATGTCACTAAACATACCTACTTTTCCTCATTTCCATCCCTTTAATTGATCATTTGAAACCTTGACCTAGTTCCTAGATCTATGCTCTTGATCCAACAAACTTAAATAAAAAACCCTAATCAAATTTTTCTGAGCTTATAACTAGCCTAAAATAATTATTTTGCAGTCATTTCTATTGGGTGTGAGACTGATTTTGAGAGAGCCCTCTCTGACTTGGAAGGGCTAGATATCGAGTCTAAAGCTGGTTTGTGGTTACCCCTTTAGATCCATTTCTCAACCTTGGGAAACTGAAGGGTGATAACGAGGTCTACATGAGTGTTGAATGATGCTATAACACTTGCTACTGAAGTGTTCATTTGGGGAGGCCTATGGTTATTTTATACAAAATATTGAGGGTCCCATGATGCAAATGGTCAAGTATTTTGTGCCAACTTGCACTGACATCCCAACTCTGCACCTTCTCCACCTTCATGATTAATGCACCACAGTCTTCCATTTCTAACTTATACAATTTATTCACCCGAACCTTGATTTTATTCACTTGTACTATGGCTATGTGTCTCAAGAATGCCTTTCCTTTGTTGAAGATCATATCATAACCATGGTATTCCAAAAATGCAATAGAAATGATATTTATTTTTAGTCTCAGAACGAACATGACATCCTTGAGACTCAGAGGGGAGCCTGACTCCCTCTGAAATGTGGCTATACTAATCTAGGTCATGTTGTACCTTCCATCGTCTCCCAGATCAATTTGCATATGCAAATATTTCTCTTCCAAGTCACTGAAAAAATTCTACACCCTGTCATGTGGAACGATGTTCCTGATTCCAAGTACCACACACTCCCCATCACTGTGCTGGTCATGTTTGTGATAAGGGTAATGTCAAGATTGAATTGTGAGGCCAATGGTTCACCTACTGATGCTCCTGAGGTATTCTTGATCAAATTTTTCTGTGGATACTTCAGCGCATAATGCCAAAGTTCATGACTATGGAAGCATTTAATTTTGGTAAAATCATTCTTCTTTTCCCCTTGGCTGGACTCTGGTTTGGATTGAGATTTCTTCCTTTTTCCCTTCTTTCCCTTTCCAACCAATAAACATTTTTCTTCATCCTCGCCCTTGGATGAAGTCCCATCTCTGGTATTCTTCCTTATTTCCTCCTATACCAAATAATACCGTAAGAGTTCATAATTTGGTAGTTTATCCCTCCCGTTCACCAAATATTGGTAGCTATTCCAACTCTTGGGAAGGCCTAGAAGGGATAGAATTACCAAATTATCTTCTACAACATTTACACTAACCCCACCAAGTTCATCACAACATTAAGTGAACTTGCTCAGATAACCATGAATAATGTCATTATTATGCATCTTGATATTTGAAATGTTATCCTTGAGCACCAACTACCTTTGGTCACTAATGTTAGTGTCTAAATGTTAAGTGATCAAATATTCTCTTTTAGGTTTATTTGGTAGTGGTCCTTGGTCAAATTTTCATGTTTTCAAAAAAAAAAATATCAAATAATTTTTTTTCACTGAAATGTTGTCTAGGTCTAAATGATACTCCCTTCACCCATTCATATTCAACATAAATTTCAAGGTCATGACATTCATCATCAATCTAGGGTAATAGATCAATCAACATATCTCCTTCTAGGTCATAGTCTAGGTTTCTTTTGTTTCACCATCATAGTCAAAATAATGTCATGAAGAAGGAAAATAAATGGTCATTGTCTTTAGTTAAGTCACCTTCATTGGGAGTTAACAAAGATAGGAAAATAAGGCAAAGACAATTTTTATTTTCTCAAGAAGTATGCTACATGATCAAAGTTTTCAAAAATATTTTTTTTCCAAAGTGCTTTTAATTTCACTAAAGACAAAAAGAAATTTGTATGGGTTATAAATGGAAATGAAGATTTTGAGTTCATTTCATCCATTGGTTTTCAAAATATCTCCTCTCTCATCCTCACAACTCTCCACAACTATCTAAAGATCGAAGACAACCAACAAAATTGTTTCCAAATTTCTCTGTGCTACGCTTCTGGCAGCTGTGCTATGCTTTTGATAGTTGTGCTACGCTTCTGGCAGTGTGCTACACTTTTGATTTTCAAGATCCAAAAATCTATCTAAGGGTCAATTTAGCTTTTTTAAAGGTTCAGAGACCTCCAAACCAGTAAGTGAATGTTCCTCACATATTATTCAAGTCAATTTCTTCAGCAAAGGGTGGATTCCATCCTCTAGGTTTTAATCACTGCATTTTTGGTTTATTTTATGTTTGGCTTGTTTCAGTAGGAAAATCCATATTTTTATCACATATAAACCTTCAAACATCCCTCATATACCTTACCAAATCACTACATATCATTCATGTCCCTCCTTCCTACCATTTTCACTCAAACCCTAGTTTTCACTACGCTTTTGTAGAGAAACTTGGAAAAATATGTGTTTTAACCCTTTTGGCACCTTTCCCATACCCATTTCAAAATATTTCACTTGAATTTTGTAGCTAACTCACCACCGCATCTCCCCAAAATTTTATGGATTTTTCCCTAACTCCTTTCCATCTCATTTATGTACCTAAAATCACTGTATCATCATCCCTTGTTTTCCTAATTTTCACTTTTCCTTTCCTCCACATCAAGATAGGGTTTTCCTTGCTGAAAATCATCATTGAGGGTGAGATGTGAAAGGCCCATAAGGGAGGTCATTATTCCAGGTTTGAGCCATCCAATTTGCATGAGATCAATGCTTCTCATTATGTCAAGAAATCTTTTGAAGACAGTGGATGTTTAAGATTTTGTGAAAGAGTTCAAAAGGTAGGCTGTCATGCTCAATTGACAAGAATTTTTTCCACCAGATTTAGGAGAGATAAGGCTAACATAGCAGGGATTGAGTTCACTTTATCAAAATATTCTATAGCTTGAGCAACAGGTATCCCGAACCATGGATAAATCTGGTTCAAATTGATGGACTTGGACATTGAGAACTATAAAATTTTCTTAAAATCACATTGCAACGATGCTTCTAAACACATGTTTCCTTTCAGGAATTTAATGGACATGTATGCCCAATTGATGAAGATGATCATGAAGTATTTTACATGTGAAGGAAGATTCTCAATATTGTACCAATACCACATAAGTCTATTTATGCATTTCACTACTACCAAGCCACTCAATTTGGCTCATTATCTATTTAGGAGTCTCGTCAAAATAGCTGAAAAAGTACAAGGTAAAGGAAAGGATCACCATACTAATTTTCTCCACCATGGTTTGGTCAAGCTTATAGTTTTTCCTAAGCTCTCAGAAATCAATATGTCGTGGGAAATTTTCATGAAGTCAGTTACTTCTATGCCCACTACTAGTCCAACTATCAATCAGAGAATACCATCAACATCAAACAATCCAAAAGAGGTTGTCTCTTCAAGCATACAAGAAGAGGTTCCAAAGATTCCAAGGGATGAAATCAGTCAAACCTATGAGAAGGTTAAAAGGATGGTTTTCGCTCCTATGATCATTAAAGGTGTCCTTTCACCTGAAACTACAATTGATCAAAGAGAAACCATGGAGCAGCCACCTATGCATGTGAGTGAGTCACCCTTGCAACAACATGAGGAGCAAGTGCCTATGGAGGTTGACATGGTAGATAACGTGGAAGAAAAATCAGCTGAGGAGATAATAATGGAAAAGGATACAAAGATAATAAATCTCAAGGAAAACCTCTCAAGGGAAAATTTCACGATAACCTTCTTACAACAAGAAAACATGCAATTGAAGGTGAAGCAGTTGCTCCAAAGAAAAGCAAAGGTAGATATTGAGGAAAAAAAAGGTAAAAGAAAAGAAGTGGTAGATGTTAATCAATTGGAAGACATGGAGGCTGAAATAAAGCCAAGGAGGCAAATAACAAGAGGATTAACAAGGAAAAAAGAACAACACAAAGAATCATCTCTTCCATTAGGTCAACTAAACTTTGATGAGTTGATCATTGTTGAGATTGAGCAAGACAAAGAGATTTGGATTGACAAGGGGAATGATCATATTGAGAAGATTTTGAAGAGGGAATAAAGGAACAATAAACTCTAGAGGCACATGGCGAGACACTATTTCACTAGGAACCAAATCGCCAAAGTCAAGGTTAAGAATTTGAAGAAAAATATTAAAGAAATCCTAATTAAGCTAAAGGAGAAAGATAACTTGGATTTGCTAGCTGAGACATCCCTAGATGTCTAGTTCATCATTCAAGGATGCCATGGACTAAAATTCATTAAGTTTTGGGCATTTTTGGTATTTTTTGAGATTTTTGGCAAATTCTGTAAATTTCACCTTTAAAGAAGCATTACGCAGCTGCACGATGATTTTCCTCAGAGGCTCCAAATGAGGTTTTATCTACATGGTTGGATTGATTTTGGAGTTTAAATTCTAGATATGGTCTTGGTTTTTCATGACATCACCCAGTTTGGAGAAAAACCCAAAAAAAAACCTTATTTTTCATGCTTCTACCATTGTTTTTCCCTGTGCGCGGCACTACTGGAGCAAGCTTGGAAAAATGGAGTTTTGACGGTCTTGTAGGTGATTTTTTTTTTTTAAAGGTTGGGTTGGATAGAGGACATCTAGGGATACCTTTTCCAATCTTCAGATCAACAAGAGGACCTAAAATTTAGCTAAAAATTCCCTCCAAGTGGCGTGATGCTTCTGTTGAAAAGCATGTCGCTTCTCTGTACTACACAACACTTCTATCTTAGATGCTTTCTGTACAGGTGTCAACGCAAAATGATCCAAATATCGAGGTTACAACTATCCCAAGAAATTTTTTATGGATAAGAAAGTCTATTTTTTCCCTTCATTGTTGAGGAATCTTGTAATTACTCATGGAGACAAAGATTCCTAGTTATTAGCTAAATTTGGGGGGATTGTTTCTATCTTCCCTAAATTTTAGGTAATGACTCATTAGGTGCATTTATGATGTATTTTGGATCAGGTTTCGACCCAATGAGATTGATTCATCTCTATTTTCTATATGTAGTCCAAATAAAGTCATTTGAGGGGTTGGATAGTTGATATTGCAGTTGTGGAGCTTATGTATAATCTTTTTTAGTGAAATCAAAGACATTTTGCAGCTATAATTTTGGGGCTCTAGTGGTATGCTTATTAGAATTGTTTTTTCTCAGTAACACCATCAAGTCGAATTTTTTTTCTTCCATGAAATCACATGTATGCTTCTATATGATAAATATTATGAGTCTATGAACAAAATTCTTGCTTTTTGTGCAATGTTTTATAAGATTTTCATAAATTTGTTTTACCTCTTTTAATGAATGAATTCATGTAATATGCTCATTCTGAATCTATATCTCTTTTCAAGCCCTATACCACAATGAAAATTTAAGTGCATTTCTAGGTATACATACGTGGCCTCATCTTCATCTCTGCAACTGTTCATTTGAAATCAGACCTAAAACCTAGACCTAGTTCCTGGACTGACATTCCTATCCAACAAAAATTCAAAACAAAACCATAATTCACTAAGCTTATATCTAGCCTAATATCATGACATCTCTAGTCACCTCATTGACTCTAAAGTAACATTGAGAGAGACCTCTTTGGTTTGGTAGGGCTAGCTACCAAATCTAAATATTGGTTTGAGGTTACCTCCTTCAGTCTCCATTCTTAGCCTTGGGAAATAGAGGGAGTGATAAAAATTTTGGCATCGTTTCCGGGGAGCGATTGTAAAACATTCCCTGGGGATACCTATTTTAGTTCATTGAAGTTTAGACTCATGGGTGACAAGTTCTGACATTCGAAGAAGGTTGAGTTAGTAAATTTGAGCCAAAGTGCAGTTTCTCAAGAAAACTAGCTCCCAAAAGACACATTAGGTCAAATCCAGACCGAAATCCCTCACCAATTGCTAATGAGCCTGAGAGTATTTTAATAAAGCAGAAAAAATTCTCGACAAGTTAGAAAGGGCTTACCTCCACTTATGAAATCAAAATCATTGCTTACAAGGTTAATTGATTAAAAAGATTTTTCCTTCAATTTTAAATTTGAGACATATTTGTTCAGGTCTAAGTCTGAATTCTTCCTTTTAGAAACTATCTTTGACCCCATATATTTTGAGACCTAATTTCCATTTTATGAGTCTTCTTATTTTGAGCTTGATAGTGAAGTCAGGTCTAATTTTCATAAACTTGAGGGTTTGGTCAATAAGTTTCAAGTAACTTCTGAAAAATATTATTTCCAATACCAACAACAAGATTTTGCTTCACCATCTACTATCACACCTTCTCACACAACTACACCATCATCCCTCACTTTCAATCCATAATTACCTATGTAGTTGTACACTCGATCAACACATCCATAACCTCCTCCATCATTCATGGCCATATTTGCTCCGTTGATTCTACCACCCCAACTTACTGCACTACCTCAGAATTTTGGTCAAATATGAACTTTGTTTGATGTAACATTAGAGGTTACTACTCGCCAACACATTGTCAAAGTAGTTGATTTCATCAATCTTGAAGAGATTGATAACGATGACACCATGATGCACATTTTAGCACAAAGTTTCTCAAGAGACAAAGAAAACTTGGCTGATCAAAATTGGTGCACGAGACAAAGAAAACTTGGCTGAATTGAATGACTTCTTAGCATTTTCAGACCATTTTACCTCACTATCCTTATTTAGCATATTATTTATCTCCCATAAATGATCAATGAGGTTAGGAATGAGAAGTTGCAGAAAATTAATCTTACCATCAAAGTACTGGATTTCCTTCTTGTTCCTCGGAAGATCCAACTATTGGATGGCTTCAATTCTTGTAGGGTCTATGGAGATACCATATTTTGATATGATACAAGCCAAGAACTTACCTTCCTCCATAGAAAAAAATCTCTTCTTAGGATTTAATGAAATACCGAATTTCTTACACCTCTAAAAAAAATTCTCAAGTGATGTAAGTGATCTTCATTAATTTGAGAGAAAACCATCAAATCTTCAATATAAATGACTATAAATACATCTTTTTCATTAGCGAAGGTGATATCCATCGCTTGCTGTAAAGTGGATTTTGCATTCTTTAGCCTAGATGGCATCTTAGCGTACATAAATGTACCCTATGGTGTATTAAAATCATTCTTCTCACGATCATCTGGATACATCAAAATCTGATTTTAACCCGAGTATCCTAGAGGCACCGACTACCCTTTGTAAGATGTGGTCCATCTTCGAGAGAGGATAATTTTCCTTAAGGACACTTTGTTCAGATTTCTGAAATCTATGCATTAATCAATTTCACCCATATTCTTCCTAACTGGAACCAAATTTGACATCCATTCAGAAAATCAAAGAGGAATAATAATACTAGCCTTATACAACCTATTTACCTATTTCTCTATTGATGGCAGCAACCTTGTATTGATTCTTCTCAAATTTTGGCAGAAAGGTTTTTGATCAGGCTTAAAATGAATTACATGCTGAATTATACTTGTATAATAAGCCTTCAAATCAGAATAATCCCATGCAAACACATCTGAAAAATCAACCAAAATTTTTGTGTACTTACCTTTCATCCCAGGGGTTAAATATTTAGACAACTTCATCATCCTTTGCTTCTCATCTGTACCAATGTTGACATCTTCAACTCATTTTTTGGTAGGGAACATTGTTGGTTACTTCTTGACATCATCCTGATCAAAACGTTCTTCCAAAGGCATAAGACCTTTGGGAATGGAATTATCTTTCAGTTGTAGGACTTCCAATTCTATTGCATTAATTCCCTGATCATTAAATACATCATCAATATGACAAGCAACAAACTCCTCTTCCAATTTCAAAAAAATGTTAATCTGCTTATCATCTTGAAACACCTACCAGTGTTGAAGGTTATATGGAACAATGAGATGATTCTTAACATTTATATCATACTTTCTGCTAGGATGTATCAGAATTATAAACATGCTAGTTGCATTAGCAAGGGATTCAACAATACAATTTTGATTTCTAGGAATCATGGATAAAGTATATTCAGAAAATGTTTTGAGAATGTATAAGAAAGAATTGCGATATGCTCGTGTCCTTGAAGTCTTGGCCTGAAATTCCCCTTTTAGCTCTTTGAAAAGTCAACTACGAGTCACCATAAACTAAAATCTTCTGAGCCCCTAACTTGTTAATCATATTTAGCCCAACAATCAAGGATTTGTACTCAACTTCATTATTTGAACAATTGAAAGAAATCTTATAAGAACAATAGCTCACATTGGGAGGAATATTACCCAAATAATTCATTGGGCCGTGAATCCAAATTCTTATTCCATTTCCTTCTTTTCCCATTTCTCCTTCAAAATCCATAGTCCAAAGACTCTTTTCCTCATCCAGAAGCTCAAATTCAGATGGTTGATCTTTGTTTTATGTTGGTTGATTGATTGCATCAACAGAATCTACTTCTTTCACTCATTCAATTTTCTGCTCAAATAATGAACTTGTTTACAAATCAACTGATGAACTTGGCTACAAATTAGGTTATTTCTATTATGACTTTTCTGCACTGAAAACTTCTCCAACGCTACATGATATTTCTAAACTTTCCTCATCTTCTACTAGCTGAATATCTACATCAATCAGACTATTATCATTAAAAAAAATTGAAAGACTCTAAATCAGTATGTACATTGTATATAGGGTGATTATTAGGTTTCTCTTTTCTAGTAATCAGGTACTTCATCTTTGTTTCTTGGTACAACTTTCTGATCTGACTGAACACCGAAATTGTAGCATAAGAGAAATTGAGCTGCAAAGTACCTTTAAGCTTTGCTCCCCATGTTCGCAAGAGAAAAATCCTGTACCTTGGATGAATATTAGCCACTACCACATCCATCAAGACATTATTTTGGGGAATCTGATCAAGAGACACTGCCAAGTCTTTAATAAGACTGAGACATCTCACTCTACTATAATCAAAAGAATAAAGGTCATGATATGGGCGATTAATATCTAATCCTAGTTTTTCCATTACAAATTTCGACATGAGATTGTGAGATGATCCGAAATATAACATGACATTATGAAGGATGAAATCATGAATTCTAAGACTAAGATAGAATGGTGGGACTTCACTATCAGGTAAGTTTCTATCTACGACTGGGCCAAAAAACAACTCAGGGTGATCTTCATTGAAATTAACCATATCAAAGTTTGGTCTACTTTGATCATCTTCGCTAACTGAAACTTATATTGATCATTCTTGACAAGTTCAGTTAAAGGAATGGAAACTTTCAGCTTGGAAATTTCATTCTCTAAGCTAAACTATTTCAGATATTTATCTACCTCTTTGGAGGTGGCATCCTTTTTCTCGGACTAATATTTAGTTGGAATCTCCTTTCTTTGACTTGAATTTTGTGTCTCTTTATCCTTCTTTGGATTTCTATTTGATGCTTCATTGTTATTATTCTAGTTGTAGCAATAGAGTCCTTATATTTTTGCTGATTTGTAGAGGTTTTTTTTTTGGGGTTGAGTATCCTTTGGAGAGGTTGGCTTCTTTAGATTTGAATTGATAGCCACATTTCTGTTTCTCAAGGTGTACTGCCTTTGCATAGAGATAAGGGCATTCTGAAAACCTTGCTAATAATATTCTGTCTCTGCTGCTATCATATCATCATTTGAGGGGGAAAATTTATGATCATCAGATTGATCAAATTCAAGTTCTTGAGTGTACTCTTCATATTCAGTTAAGAAGGTAGGCTTCCCATCATTATCGAAAAGACGATTCTCTTCAAAAATATCAGCTTATTCCTCATCTACCTGAGCATAGTTTTACTGAAGTGTTGTTGTAATTTTTTGTTGAGCTTGCTGATCCTGACCTCTTTTCTCTCTTTGCTTGATCTAGATCTGAGGTAGCTGTTGTTGTTGTCCTAAAAAAATGGAATTATGGATTTGATTTTCTGCTTGGCTCTCCAACATTCTCATCCAGTCCATAATCTTCTCCATTTTTCTAATCAAAGAGTCCAACTTACCATTTGAAGAAGTAGATGGCTCTTCCTTAATTTTTATCCTTCTTTCTATCTTCATTTTTGACTTCTTGATCATCAAATTCGCCTCCACACTCACTGAATTTCTCTGCATCTCCTCGAGAGTTGTAGGAATTATTTCCCTTAGCTGATAAGTCATGTCAAGTGTTATCACTCCCCCTGCTTCCGAAGGATGAGACTGGAATTGAAGGAAGGTAACCATAAACCAATATTTAGGTCAGGTAGCTAGCCCTACCAAGACCAAAGAGGGCTCTCTCAATGTCACTTAGTGGCAAAAAGGATAATTGTATATAATTTTTTAGGCTAGTTATGATGCTCATTATATTAGAGTTTTTTGTTTGTTTGGAGTTTTGTTGGATAGGAATGATAATTAGGAAACTAGGTCTAGTGTTTAGGTCAGATTTCAAAGGTTAGATTGAAGAGGCAAGGATGAGGCCAGGTAGGCAATCTTAGAAGCATCCTTAATTTTTCATTATGTATAGAGTGAACTGAGAGGGAGTCAGAATGATAATTAAACTGAATTCATTCATCAAAAGAGAAGAGACATGTTCATGTAAATTTGACAAACAACAGAGCATGGAAAGCATGATTTTTGTCTATAAAATGATATGAATTAACACAGAGAAGAATATATGTGAAATATGGATAACCCAAAATTCAACATGATAAGTTTATAGAGAAAAATAAATACTCAAAGGCATACCTTTAGAGTCTCAACACTATGTCTACAACACTGCCTTCGATTTCATTAACAAAATATTGTACAATAGCTACGTTGCAAATAACAACTATCCAATCTCTAAAAAAACTTGAGGCAGACTACTTATATAAAATAGAGTTCATGACACCTCATAGGGTCGAAATCCTATCCAAAAAGCACCATAATTACATCATATGAGTCACTCCTATAATCTAGGGAATTTAGAAACTAATCCTTGAAATTTAGATAAAGACTAGAAGTGTGTGTCTCCTCCATTAAATTACATGTTTCCTCAACATAGAGGCAAAAAAACTCTAATAAATCAAATGACACCTCATGGGACAACTAGCATCGAATGCTGGAGTTTTCCTAGCATGGAAACTGTCTGAAAGGAATCTAATGCAGAAACGTAGCTCTGTCGCAGAAGCGTAGCGCCAACACCCAGAAACATCACAATGCCCTAGAAATGTCACATTTCTTCCTCAGAAACGTTTCCCTTCCTCCAGAAGTGTAGTAGAATGGATTTTCTTGCATTTTTTCCCGATTTTCTTCCACCTTTGGTAATGGTAGAGTGTTCTAAAAGTGAGTAGTCTAGGAGAAGTGTTTTTAATGATTTCAAGTTTCAATGATATATAGGACATCCTAAGCTACTTGTACTAGCCTTCAAAAAAGTTAAAATTTCCCTCAAAGTCATCAAAATCATCCTGCAAATTGCACTGTGCTTCTGCTAAATTTCACTGCGTTTATGAGAGATTTCACTATGTTTATGGGTTTGAGGACTTTCTAGACACGTGGAGGTCAAAGGTGGAAGTTAGTCTATGTAATAGCTGTCTCATGAGCTGTTTCATGGTTAATGAGCCTATTTATGTTCATATTTGTTAAAGGATCTTGTGTTTAATGACTTGAGACAAATAATCAAATTGTTAGCTAAAAAGGGGGAAGTTGTTTCTAACTCCTTTAGAAATTAGGTTATGAGTCATTAGGTGCATTAATTAGTTGTTTTGGATCAAATTTCGACCCATAGAGGTGGAATATTGTTTATTTTTCTATATGTACTCAAACTTGAGTCATTGTGAGGGTTAGATACTTGATAATCATAGTGTGGAGCTTGTGTACACCATTTTACAATGATATCAAAGACTATTGCAACAATAATTTTCAGATTCTTATGGTATGCTTATTAACAATGTTTATTCTTAGTTTTATCATCAATTTGAATGTTTATTTCTCCTTAAAACCATATTTATTCTTTCATGTTATCATCTCATTATTTTTAAGCAGAATTCATAAGTTTTATGCTCTGTTTTGATGAGATCTTCATGTTTGTGTTCCATTTCTTCTAATGAATGAATTCATAGTCATATTGTCATTTTGATCCTTCATTTTTGAAACCTATACCAAAATGAAAATAGAAATATGTCACTAACATACCTACTTTTCCTCATTTCCATCCCTTTAATTGATCATTTGAAACCTTGACCTAGTTCCTAGATCTATGATCTTGATCCAACAAACTTAAATAAAAAACCCTAATCAAATTTTGTTGAGCTTATAAATAGCCTAAAATAATTATTCTGCAGTCATTTCTATTGGGTGTGAGACTGATTTTGAGAGATCCCTCTCTGACTTGGAAGGGCTAGATATCGAATCTAAAGCTGGTTTGTGGTCACCCCTTTAGTTCCCTTTCTCAACCTTGGGAAACTGAAGGGTGATAACAAGGTCTACATGAGTGTTGAATGATGCTATAAAACTTGCTACTGAAGTGTTCATTTGGGGAGGCCTATGGTTATTTTATACAAAATATTGAGGGTCCCATGATGCAAATGGCCAAGTATTTTGTGCCAACTTGCACTGACATCGCAACTCTGCACCTTCTCCACCTTCATGTTTAATGCACCACAATCTTCCATTTCTAACTTATACAATTTATTCACCTGGTATTCCAAAAATTCAATATAAATGAGATTTATTTTTAGTCTCAGAATGAACATGACATCCTTGAGCCTCAGAGGGGAGCCTGACTCCCTCTGAAATGTGGCTATACTAATCCAGGTCACGTTGTACCTTCCATCGTCTCCCAGATCAATTTGCATATGCAAATATTTCTCTTCCAAGTCACTGAAAAAATTCTACACCCTGTCATGTGGAACGATGTTCCTGATTCCAAGTACCACACACTCCCCATCATTGTGCTGGTCATGCGTGCGATAAGGGTAATGTCAAGATTGAACTATGAAGCCAATGGTTCACCTACTGATGCTCCTAAGGTATTCTTGATCGAATTTTTCTGTGGATACGTCATCGCATAATGCCAAAGTTCATGACTATGGAAGCATTTAATTTTGGTAAAATCATTCTTCTTTTCCCCTTGGCTAGACTCTGGTTTGGATTGAGATTTCTTCCTTTTTCCCTTCTTTCCCTTTCCAACCAATAAAATTTTTTCTTCATCCTCGCCCTTGGATGAAGTCCCATCTCTGGTATTCTTCCTTATTTCCTCCTATACCAAATAATACCGTAAGCGTTCATAATTTGGTAGTTTATCCCTCCCGTTCACCAAATATTGGTAGCTATTCCAGCTCTTGGGAAGGCCTAGAAGGGATAGAATTACCAAATTATCTTCTACAACATTTACACTAACCCCACCAAGTTCATCACAACATTGAGTGAACTTGCTCAGATAACCAGGAATAGTGTCATTATTCTGCATCTTGATATTTAAAATGTTATCCTTGAGCACCAACTACCTCTGGTCACTAATGTTAGTGTCTAAATGTTAAGTGATCAAATATTCTCTTTTAGGTTTATTTGGTAGTGGTCCTTGGTCAAATTTTCATGTTTTCAAAAAAAAAAATATCAAATAAATTTTTTTCACTGAAATGTTGTCTAGGTCTAAATGATACTCCCTTCAGCCATTCATATTCATCATAAATTTCAAGGTCATGACATTCATCATCAATCTAGGGTCATAGATTAGTCAACATACCTCCTTCTAGGTCATAGTCTAGGTTTCTTTTGTTTCGCCATCATAGTCAAAATAATGTCATGAAGAAGGAAAATAAATGGTCATTGTATTTAGTTAAGTCACCTTCATTGGGAGTTAACAAAGATAGGAAAATAAGGCAAAGACAATTTTTATTTTCTCAAGAAGTATGCTACATGATCAAAGTTTTCAAAAATATTTTTTTTCCAAAGTGCTTTTAATTTCACTAAAGACAAAAAGAATTTTGTATGGGTTATAAATGGAAATGAAAATTTTGAGTTCATTTCATCCATTGGTTTTCAAAATATCTCCTCTCTTTTCCTCACAACACTCCACAACTATCTAAATATCGAAGACAACTAGCAAAATTGTTTCCAAATTTCTTTGTGCTATGCTTCTGGCAGTTGTGCTACACTTTTGATAGTTGCGCTACGCTTCTGGCAGTGTGCTACACTTTTGATTTTCAAGCTCCAAAAATCTATCTAAGGGTCAATTTAGCTTTTTTAAAGGTTCAGAGACCTCCAAACCAATAAGTGAATGTTCCTCACATATTATTCAAGTCAATTTCTTCAGCAAAGGGTGGATTCCGTCCTCTAGGTTTTATTCACTGCATTTTTGGTTTCTTTTATGTTTGGCTTGTTTTAGTAGGAAAAGCCATATTTTTAATACATACAAACCTTAAAACATCCCTCATATACCTTACCAAATCACTACATATTATTCATCTCCCTCCTTCCTACCATTTTCACTCAAACCCTAGTTTTCACTACGCTTTTGTAGAGAAACTTGGAAAAATATGTGTTTTAACCCTTTTGGCACCTTTCCCATACCCATTTCAAAATATTTCACTTGAATTTTGTAGCTAACTCACCACCCCATCTCCCCAAAATTTTATGGATTTTTCCCTAACTCCTTTCCATGTCATTTATGTACCTAAAATCACTGTATCATCATCCCTTGTTTTCCTAATTTTCACTTTTCCTTTCCTCCACATCAAGATAGGGTTTTCCTTGCTGACAATCATCATTGAGGGTGAGAAGTGAAAGGCCCATAAAGGAGGTCATCATTCCAGGTTTGAGCCATCCAATTTGCATGAGATCAATGCTTCTCATTATGTCAAGAAATATTTTGAAGACAGTGGATGTTTAAGATTTTGCGAAAGAGTTCAAAAGGTAGGATGTCATGCTCAATTGACAAGCATTTTTTCCACCAGATTTAGGAGAGATAAGGCTAACATAGCAGGGATTGAGTTCAATTTATCAAAATATTCTATAGCCTGAGCAACAGGTATCCCGAACCATGGATAAATCTGGTTCAAATTGATGGACTTGGACATTGAGAACTATAAAATTTTCTTAAAATCACATTGCAACGATGCTCCTAAACACATGTTTCATTTCAGGAATTTACTTGACAGGTATTCCCAATTGATGAAGCTGATCATGAAGTATTTTACATGTGAAGGAAGATTCTCAATATTGTACCAGTACCACATAAGTATATTTATGCATTTCACTGCTACCAAGCCATTCAATTTGTCTCATTATCTATTTAGGAGTCTCGTCAAAATAGCTGAAAAAGTACAAGGTAAAGGAAAGGATCACCATACTAATTTTCTCCACCATGGTTTGGTCAAGCTTATAGTTTTTCATAAGCTCTCAGAAATCAATATGTCGTGGGAAATTTTCATGAAGTCAGTTGCTTCTATGCCCACTACTAGTCCACCTATCAATCAGAGAATACCATCAACATCAAAAAATCCAAAAGAGGTTGTCTCTTCAAGCATACAAGAAGAGGTTCCAAAGATGCCACGGGATGAAATCACTCAAACCTATGAGAAGGGTAAAAGGATGGTTTTCGCTCCTATGATCATTAAAGGTGTGCTTTCACCTGAAACTACAATTGAGCAAAGAGAAACCATGGAGCAGCCACCTATGCATGTGAGTGAGTCACCCTTGTAACAACATGAGGAGCAAGCGCCTATGGAGGTTGACATGGTAGATATCGTGGAAGACAAATCAGCTGAGGAGATAATAATGGAAAAGGATACAAAGATAATAAATCTCAAGGAAAACCTCTCAAGGGAAAATTTCATGATAACCTTCTTACAACAAGAAAACATGCAATTGAAGGTGAAGCAGTTGCTCCAAAGCAAACCAAAGGTAGATCTTGAGGAAAACAAAGGTAAAGGAAAAGAAGTGGTAGATTTTAATCAATTGGAAGACATGGAGGCTGAAATAAAGCCAAGGAGGCAAATAACAAGAGGATTAACAAGGCAAAAAGAACAACACAAAGAATCATCTCTTCCATTAGGTCAACTAAACTTTGATGAGTTGATCGTTGCTGAGATTGAGCAAGACAAAGAGCTTTGGATTGAAAAGGGGAATGATCACATTGAGAAGATTTTGAAGAGGGAAGAAAGGAACAATAAACTCTAGAGGCACATGGCAAGACACTATTTCACTAGGAACCCAATCACCAAAGTCAAGGTTAAGAATTTGAAGAAAAAGATTAAAGAAACCCTAATTAAGATAAAGGAGAAAGATAACTTGGATTTGTTAGCTGAGACATCCCTAGATGTCTAGTTCATCATTCAAGGATGCCATGGACTAAAATTCATTAAGTTTTGGGCATTTTTGGTATTTTTTGAGATTTTTGGCAAATTCTGTAAATTTCACCTTTAAAGAAGCATTATGCAGCTGCACGATGATTTTCCTCAGAGGCTCCAAATGAGGTTTTATCTACATGGTTGGATTGATTTTGGAGTTTAAATTCTAGATATGGTCTTGTTTTTTCATGACATCACCCAGTTTTCGAGAAAAACCCAAAAAAAACCTTATTTTTCATGCTTCTACCATTGTTTTTCCCTGTGCGCGGCACTACTGGAGCAAGCTTGGAAAAATGGAGTTTTGACGGTCTTGCAAGTAATTTTTTTTTTTTTAAAGGTTGGGTTGGATAGAGGACATCTAGGGATACCTTTTCCAATCTTCAGATCAACAGGAGGACCTAAAATTTAGCTAAAAATTCCCTCCAAGTGGCGTGATGCTTCTGTTGAAAAGCATGTCGCTTCTATGTACTACACGACGCTTCTATCTTAGATGCTTTCTGGACAGTTGTCAACGCAAAATGATCCAAATATCGAGGTTACAACTATCCCAAGAGATTTTTATGGATAAGAAAGTCTGTTTTTTCCCCTCATTGTTGAGGAATCTTGTAATTACTCATGGAGACAAAGATTTCTAGTTATTAGCTAAATTTGGGGAGATTGTTTCTATCTTCCCTAAATTCTAGGTAATGACTCATTAGGTGCATTTATGATGTATTTTGGATCAGGTTTTGACCCAATGAGATGGATTCATCTCTATTTTCTATATGTAGTCCAAATAAAGTCATTTGAGGGGTTGGATAGTTGATATTGTAGTTGTGGAGCTTATGTATAATCTTTTTCAGTGAAATCAAAGACATTTTGCAGCTATAATTTTGGGGCTCTAGTGGTATGCTTATTAGCATTATTTTTTCTCAGTAACACCATCAAGTAGAATGTTTTTGCTTCCATGAAATCACATGTATGCTTCTATATGATAAATATTATGAGTCTATGAACAAAATTGTTGCTTTTTGTGCAATGTTTTATAAGATTTTAATAAAAAAAATTTACCTCTTTTTATGAATGAATTCATGTAATATGCTCATTTTGAATCTATATCTCTTTTCAAGCCCTATACCACAATGAAAATTTAAGTGCATTTCTAAGTATACATACGTTGCCTCATCTTCATCTCTGCAACTGTTCATTTGAAATCAGAGCTAAAACCTAGACCTAGTTCCTGGACTGACATTCCTATCCAACAAAAATTCAAAACAAAACCATAATTCACTGAGCTTATATCTAGCCTAATATCATGACATCTCTAGTCACCTCATTGACTCTAAAGTAACATTGAGAGAGACCTCTTTGGTTTGGTAGGGCTAGCTACCAAATCTAAAGATTGGTTTGAGGTTACCTCCTTCAGTCTCCATTCTTAGCCTTGGGAAATAGAGGGAGTGATAAAAAAATTGGCATCGTTGCCGGGGAGCGATTGTAAAACATTCCCTGGGGATACTTATTTTAGTTCATTGAAGTTTAGATTCGTGGGTGACAGGTTCTAACATTCGAAGAAGGTTGAGTTAGTAAATTTGAGCCAAAGTGCAGTTTCTCAAGAAAACTAGCTCCCAAAAGACACATTAGGTCAAATCCAGACCCAAATCCCTCACCAATTGTTAATGACCCTGAGATTCTTTTAATAAAGCAGAAAAATTATCGGCAAGTTAGAAAGGGCTTACCTCCACTTGTGAAATCAAAATCGTTGCCTACAAGGTTAATTGATTCAGAAGATTTTTCCTTCAATTTTAAATTTGAGACATATTTGTTCAGGTCTAAGTCTGAATTCTTCCTTTTAGAAACTATCTTTGACCCCATATATTTTGAGACCTAATTTCCATTTTATGAGTCTTCTTATTTTGATCTTGATAGTGAAGTCAGGTCTAATTTTCATAAACTTGAGGGTTTGGTCAATAAGTTTCAAGTAACTTCTGAAAAATATTATTTCCAATACCAACAACAAGATTTTGCTTCACCATCTAATATCACACCTTCTCACACAACTACACCATCATCCCTCACTTTCAATCCATAATTACCTATGCAGTTGTACACTCGATCAACACATCCATAAACTCCTCCATCATTCAAGGCCATATTTGCTCCGTTGATTCTACCACCCCAACTTACTGCACTACCTCAGAATTTTGGTCAAATATGAACTTTTTTTGATGGAACATTATAGGTTACTACTCGCCAACTCATTGTAAAAGTAGTTGATTTCATTGATCTTGAAGAGATTGATAACGATGACGCCAAGATGCACATTTTAGCACAAAGTTTCTCAAGAGAGGTTAAGAAATGGTTCTTGTTGGCTTCAGGGGTCCTGACCTAGGTTCAGAGTTAAGGTCTGCCAACAAACCCCTATACTAATAGCCCTTATGGCAATGACATAATTTCGTAGGCCAAGGTCTCACCTGAAGTAGTATGGGAGGGTTCTGGAACCAAGTTTCCGCACCCTGAGAGGAGTAGGTAATTGAGGCAGATCTCGTTGAGTTCTATCAGGTCCACATAGAAATAAGACTATTATCGAGAATTTAATATTATAATCAAAATATAACCATAAATAGAGCTACTATCATTAACAGATCTGATCAACACATTCGCATCCACGTGAACATCAACAATTATCACCATAGAAAATTATAATCGCAACTAAATCATTTATCATAGATACAGTCACATCTAATTAAAATAACACATATGCACTTCAGTAGTAAACACAACCAATTAATATGGCATAAAGATACTTCAATAGATTCGCATTCATGAATATCCAAAAACCCAATTACAAACCCAAGTCACAGCTCGCACACACAACTAGCGGGGTCTGCACACAGTAGGACTGAGGATATCTGCGCACACAGCCAGCAAAAGGCCTTACCCAAAACAACCCAAAAAAGATCAATAGTTCGTCTGTAGCATCAATCTTACTTACTTACTTACCCTAAGACTTAAATTATCCATCTATTTATATCATCATGGCCAGCGTTATCCTGTGGTTCGCAAACCATGGTTTGTGGACTCTAGGTCTACCCTTTGAACCATTAAAATACATTGGGGGCTTTTACCCATCCCAAATACCCTATGCAAGACCCATTTAATACAAAAAACATATCAAAATGCAGCTAAGGGAACTCGTTCCAACAAGCCCCCAACACAATCTTGTGACTCATCCCGAGTCACATCACGGTTGAGACCTTAATCCTTTCTTTGAGTTGTTCCATGGTGGAATTAAGAGGAGACAACACTTGGAGGATCTGCACAATGGCCGTCTACATGATCTCCACCAATTTCTGAGATATTGGTCCTTCTGAGGTAGTGGTGATACTATCAAGAGCCTGGTTCAACTATCGGACGACCCCGTATATGTCCTATGAGAGCTTAAGGGCATCCTACAACCAGGGTGTCAAATGGTCGCTGAGGATACGATTTTTTCATTGGAGTGAAATGATGTCACTATGAAGCGTATGGATGGTTTGAAGTCATGCAAAGCACTGATCTGGAACAAGGGTGAAAATCATAGCTTCTAGCTGCTCAAAGTCTTACTCCTTCTAAGTCAATTCCTTATCAATCTCATGGAGGAGAGGATCATGCTGCTCCTGGGACCAAATTTCCATAGCATTTTCAAGTAGGGTGACTCCCTGACTCATTTGCGCAGTGATAGTAGCAGTGGCCTCTGTAATTAGTGCAGCTCGATGGGCACGTTCCTTCGAGGGGGTTCTGGGCTGGAGCTTGGCCTGCAGTGGAGCAATCTGAAGTTCAAACTCAGCCCTGACAGTTGATACCTCAGTCCAGGATGCCTTCAAAGCAACTATCAGACCTTCAATCTTGGCCTAGGGCTCAGTAGAAGTAGGAATCACCCTTGACATATCTTCGCATAGTCGATCGATCAACTGTTCCAAGGCAACTTACTGTGCGATACTGGCGGCATGCGTAGCTTGAATTTGGGCAACTTCAGAAATATGGGTCACAATAGTCCTCTCGACCGCACTGAGGTGTTATTGCGCGCAGAGTTCCCGGTGCTGTAGTTCATAGGTGACATCGTTAAATAGCTCACACATCTGCTCGTTGGCTAATTGACTGACATCAAGGGTGACTGGGCATTCCTGGACTTGGTTGCAGAGGTCAGCGAGTTTCATTGTAAGGGAAGCGCTTGGGAGCTAGTAGGGTTGGCTGTCCTCAGTGGTTGGTACAACCATAACGGGGCCCTGCTTGATCCTTGCTCTCTTGTGTCTACCTCGCTTGATTGATTCTCGCTTGAAGGGTGTTCGCTTTCAGCCGACGGGCTCGTAGTTCTATATGCAAAACTTCCATCGCAACCTTGTTCTACTCTTCCCAAGTAATCCATTGATCAACAACTGCGGTGGTGACAACATCAACAATCTTGTCCAGATCGTCCTCTATTAGCATACCCTCCACATTGGTGTTGGTCTTAGTGGCTTTACACTTCTTGTGAGGTCCTTGGGATGATTCGCAGGGCCGTTTGAGGTTTTGTAGGACCGGTGTACCTGCGTCGGCTTCATTGGTGAGATTATGGTCCGGCGGGGAGTTCGGTTCAGGCGGCATGGTAGGAATCTCTGGTGTCATCATGGAGCAGAGTGGAATGGTGGGCTGGGATAAAACATGGTGGCTAGACGTGCTTGTTGAGGTGAGGGCGGTGGCTGGGGTGGCGACCTTCCACTCCACTTCCAAGCTTCGATGACCTGCTCAATTTCAGCCTCGGTAGTCATATATGGTAGATTATGCCAAGTACGTTCCTTCTGAGCCTGAATTTTCACATTGTGCATTGTTACTTGAAATGCAACGATGTTCTTGTACTTGTCGTAGACATTGGGGATTGGCACGGCTGGGAATCGATGGCTGCAAAGAGAGCACCCTCATAGAGGAGCCAGAAGGTCTTATTTTCCTCAATCCGTTGGGGGTCCTTGGAATCCCAGAGGCTGGAAAATCATGCTCCTTCACACATTCCAAGCTTTAGGGGGGGAAATATTGCATCTTCCAGAAGCTCCAAAAACTAATACAATCAGCAGGATCAGCCCGGAATAGTAGAATGCTTTGCCGTGCTCCTGAGCCTCAAGCACATTGTCAAGGAATTATTCTACCAGATACTGGGACTAGTTAAAGAAGACACCTTGTTCACACTGGCTTGCGACTTCAATTACATGAGCAGGGGTGGTTACTGCCTAACATTTCTGCATCACTTTGAAGGCCATGATCTGAGTACCCAGACGTGTACCAGGGTCATTGATTATATCAATCAGGAAGCCCCGCTTGTTATGCTTGACCCTGTACTTGTCTCGGATAGTTTTAGCGAGATGGTGCTAAAGCCTCTTGCTTATGCCATCCCATGGATTAGGCCCATGCATAGGTAGGCCAGTAATGTTGTGAATGAGAGTAGCATCAATCGGTATGCAGCCTTGGAGCCATAAGCAACCATTGTGAACAAGTGGCATCAATTGGCAAACGATGAGGCTGGTGATGTTGTAGTGACCGAAGTGAGGGATGCACAATAACTTCAAAATTCCGGCGCCAGCGAGTCCCTTGACCCAAACCATTGGCTCTACTTTGGGTACACTGTCTTCAATCACTTGTTCTAAGTATAGGTATGGGGCTAGCAAAGGAAAATCATTCAGGTTACCCAAATCATAATCATCAAACATGATGTGGGGGAGGTGGCCAACCATATCTCCCATCTACAACACATATTTAGGGACCAACGACGTCTGAAGACAAGAACGAACAACATCCATGTTGGGCATACAGGACGTTGTTCTGCGTGGATGAATATAAGGCGGTCACCAGGTCAGCGGGGTTTCTTGTAGACGTTCTGCCATGAGCGCCATGGGGTTCAGAGGGGCAGCATGCAATCTCTTCTTATGAAATTTCTTAGGGGACTGCCGAATCTAGCAAGAAGCACGCGGCTTTCCACCCACCCACCGTGCCTGTTTAACCTTTTTTGTGCCTTTCCGTGTGGCTGGGGTGGAAAAAACTTCTTTCGCTACGGAGGTTATTTCCTGGACTTCATCAAATCCTTCTTCTTCAGAGCTCATCTTAGGCGAGGGGCCAATGGGGTAGGTAGCAGGCATCCTATCTTGGAAGATAAATTTAGCAGTGCTACCATTGGATGGTTCAGTTTCAGAAGTCATGCAAGTAGCTATAAGACGATAGATATCATAGTATTCGAAGGCTAATAAGCTAGAACAAGGTGTGAACCTCGTAGTCTGAACAGTCCCCATTTTATAGTCATCCCAAGGGGAAACCAGCTCATAGCTCCTTAATTTCCTTTCGTCATGATGGAAACGGTAAAAAATCCTCGAGAGTCACCATATTAATTACTTGTAACCCGCTCCCCCAAACGGGAAGCTTTGTTTCCCAAGTGCTCGCCCCGTGCCAACAGCTAGTTTTTCCCACTACGTATCCTACAAGCACAGATAACACACCCCCTATGCATCATCCCTTCTTTTCCATTCTTGTGCACCAACCCTGAGTGTATCATTCGTGACAAAGCTACTTCGACCATATAGTCATTTGATCTAGTATGGTTTGAGACAATTTCCATTAACATATCCCAGTATAATATCACCGTGTAACGTAGTTAACCGGACAACTCCTCCGTTAGTGACTTCCTTTACCATATAGGGGCCTAGCCAGTGCTGACGGAACTTCCTCGGGTGTTTTTCAAATTGGCTATCGTATTGCAGGACCAAATCTTCTTCCGAGAAGACCTTTTTCCGAATATGTATATCATGCCATGATTTTTCCCAGGCCTTCTGAACTTGTTGATGAAATTTGGTAATGAATTGATCTTCCCCCAAGGCAACTAGCTACGCTAAGTGTTTCTCCATGATATCAGACTCTGCTATGTTCGTAAAGGCTACAATGCACAAGCTAGGAATGATATACTCCATGGGCGTAATGGCTTCCTTTCCATAAACCAACCAAAATGGTGTTTTCCCAGTCAACTTTTCGCACGTGGTCTGATAGGCCCACAGAACTGACGGGATGAGTACGTCCCAATCACTATGATTGAAATTGTAGATCTTGGTCAGCACATGTTCCATAATTTTATTAAAAGCTTCCATGATTCCATTTTCCTGCGGGTGATATGGGGTAATTTTTGCATGGTGGATCCAAAATTCTTCAATAAAAGCTTGTATTGTCTCATTAACGAAATGCATACCTCTATCGCTCATCAATATCTTTGGACAACCAAACCTAGTTAGAATATGTCAAAAATAAAGTGCGCAACGGTGTCTGCAGTACAATCCTTCACAGCTTGCACTTCAGCCCATCTGGTTACGTAATCAGTTGCAGTGATGATGTAGCGGGTACTTGTCTTGTTCCCTGGTGGCTTGATGGGCCCCACGAATTCTATGGTCCATTTGTCAAATGCTTGCAGGGCCATATGTGGTTGCAAGGGAATTTCATCCCTATGCAATAGTCTCCCTGTTCTTTGGCATGTGTCACAGGCTTTGCAATAGTCATAAGAGTCATTATACAGTGTGGGCCACCATAGCCCAGCTCTCAAGATCTTCTGCGCCATTTCTTTCCTTGTGTAGTGACCTCCTGCTACACATCCATGGGCCTCTGCTAAGATGGCTTGTCTTTCATGCTCCAGAACGTATCTTCGCAGTGCCTCATCAGCTCCTAGCTTATACAAGTGGCCCGCTATGATGGTAAATTCCGTTGCGCGGGTTACCATATCTTTTTTCTGTTGTACCGAATATTCTGCAGGTGCCATCCATCTAGTTAAGAAGTGAATGATATCGATGACATGTGCATCAACCACCTTAATAGAAAATAGCTGCGCATCAAGCAATCCTTCTTTTAGGCTGGTTAGTTCTTCACCACTCTCGATTCAGGACAAGTGGTCTGGCCCAACATTTAGCTTCCCTGGCTTCACGATGATCTCAAAATCATATTCTTGAAATAGCAGTAGCCATGGGAAAATCTTCCCCCCAATCACAGGCTTATTCACTAGGTACTTCAAAGCTGAGTGATCCATGAAAATCTTGAAGTGCCCTCCCAACAGATAATGTTGGTATTTTTGTAGGGCATATACCATGGCCAGCCCCTCGCGCTCAGTAGTGGAATAGTTATGCTCCGCACTAGAGAGTTTTCTACTAGCAAATGCAACCGGGTGGTTGATGTCCCCTTCCCCGGGCTGTGTAAGGAAAACTCCCAGGGTGATCCATGAAGCATCTACATGGACATGGAAAACCTTTGCCCAGTTAGGAAATATGAGAATAGGTGTAGAGACCATCTTCTCGTTGAGTAACTCAAAGCCCTTATGACACTCCGCATCCCAAAAAAATGAAACATCCTTCTTTAGCAATTTCTCCATGGGTGTCGTGATCAGTGCGTACCCTTGAATGAACTTCTTGTAGTAGTCCATGTGCCAAAGGATGGAGCAAAACTTTTTCTCAGTTGTACGGACTACCAGCTTGATGATAACTGCTACCTTGGTAGGGTCAACCATCAGTCCCTGTCGATAGACTGTGTGGCCTAACAAGATCTCGAAAGGTATGCAAAATATGCACTTCTTGATATTTAGGAAAATTTGGTGGTTTCTATAGGAATCCAACATCATGCGTGGGTTTGAGACGTGCTTCTTGACCAACCCAAATACTATCAAATCATCGAAGTATACCTACAAGAACTTGTGGATGCATTCCTTGAATACTGCGACCACTACCCGCGAAAATATTCTTGGGGCATTCTTAAGCCCAAATGACATGACAATGTACTTGAAGGATCCCCACTAACTGGCGAACGTAGTTTTGCTGCGATCTTCAGGTGCGATCCCGATATGATGGTAGCCTGAAAACTTGTCAGTGAACGATTATGCTTCCTTCCCTCCCACACTATCGAGAATTTTTTTAGAGAATGGTGTAGGGAAGGGATCATGCATGTAGGCATCATTCAGTTTGTGTAGGTCAACACAGATTCTTAATTCTCTTGGACCACCATAGGGCTTACCCGATCAGACTGTTCTACCAGTTCAATGATACCTACGGCTATCATTTTTTCAATTTCTTCCCTGACTTTCTGCTTATACTTGGGGTTCAACTAGTAAGGTCGCTACTTAACAAGGTGTGCATTTGCTTTTAAAGTGATGCGCATGACCCCCAGGTCCCTTGTAATACCCTCGAGTTATGAAAATTTCGTAGGAAACAGGTCCTGGTACTCCGTGAGAAGCTCTGCGACTTTCCCAATGGTATCATCTTCCCAGTAGTCCCCAATCTGAGCTATCTTAGGTTGTTCTTTTGTTCCAATGTTGACTTCCCTTAGCTAAGAGGCTTGGTCAAATTGACGGTCTGAAGTGGGGGTCCCGTAACTATGCGTTTGGCTTCCAATTTCGGGATAGTGATATTTCACACGTCTTCGTCACCGTCCTCCATTGATAGATTGCGGTAGTTAACAATTCCTGCATCTGCGTATCCCAAGATGGTGCTCCGTACTCCACACGAGGGCGTGACTCATCACATACTAGGCAATCTATATCTTACAAGGCGTCGTCTAATGCCTCAGTTCTACCTATCAACTCGAGCGTCCCCAAAAAATCATCCTTCATGGTCTCCTAGTGGAAGGTACGCTAATGTAGGTCTGCATCTAGATACCATGCAGTGGGGATTGGTCCCAAGGCATGAATGAACAAGGGGACCCATTCGTCCATGGTCCTTTCGCACCACACCTCCATCCATGCGGCCATGTGCTTGCACAGGTCTCCTTGGCTAATGAAAGTCTCCACATGTAGGTGAACTGGAGGTTCAAATCGTAGGATCATAATCTCGCGACATTCCTTCCAATTTTGGAACGTCCCCTTATGAGTTTCTCACCACCGCGCAAGTGTTGCATGCATGGCTAGGTTAAGTGCCCACATTCTTCGCTCCCTTGGGACTTCTGCTTCAAATGTTCTCAAAAAATCCCTAATACTACCAGAACCATCAAAATAAGGCAACTCTCTTACCTCTGAGGAGATTCACCGGAAGCTCTTCGTGATCCTAAGACATCGTATCGCAAAGACATCATGTAACCAATTATGCCAAATTTCAATTTCCCTGTCGAAATTAGAGAGGAATTCACTATATTTCTCCCAGAAAATAACACCATCAACTGTAGGATTAATCCAATCCTCATCCTGAGCAGTTAGTTTATATATATGATCCATGTCATCTTCTTCGCGCACAAGTTCTGTATACCGCTCTCCTTCCACTGGGCCTAGAGGGACTATCACTCTCGTATCCTCATTTTCAAAAACCATGCTCCTTTTCTTAAAGTTGATAATGCCTCCTGTGTCTATAGCCCAATCCAGTCCCAGGAGTGCAGGATAAGGGTCCCCGTCTTCCACAATTTTAATTACCTCAAAATCCGCGCATACCTTAACTCCTGCGATATCTACCATGATCTTTGACAGTCTCCCCAATGGTATGATATTCGGTTGGTTAGCCATGCACAACTATATAGTAGACCATTCTAGCTTAGGTTCTCCTATCCTATGCCACGTCTGTTTGGGCAAGACATTTGCATCGGATCCAAAATATAAGATGACCTGGTCCATTTCATAATCATCGATCTGCGTTATTAGCCACATTTCCCGACCAATGCGTTTTTTATGATTGTACAGTTTGTGAACATCCTTAACTTTTGTGGGAGGGTTAGTTCGGTCTGCGCAGCTGTCTATCAGTGCCTAAAGATTTTCTACTACCTTCTGGTTGCATATAAGCTTCATACATGCATGTAGGATTGGTTTAACTTCATCGTCTGCTCTCGGGTTTTTTGGAGGCTTGGAAGTAGATGCCTCATCCTTGGTAAGGTCTATGCGAGCTTTGATGAATGTTTATTTCTCCTTTTGTAGGTCCAAGCTTTCCTGTTTAATGGAATTTTTTTGGATAAGGGGTTCAGTCGCAGCTTTCTCCTCAGCTCCCCTATTAGCCATGCCACTATGCATTATGACTTTAATACTTGGCCCCTCATCACATGGTTCTTCCTTAACCCTATGCACATTATGAATTGGTGTCTGTTGTTTTTCTTGAATTTTTTCTATCAGTACTATACAATATTCGATTACATGATCCAATTGTCTAAAATATTGGGAAGATTGTCGTGCAGGGTTCAGACAGTCCCTTGCGAAGTGCCCTATTTCTCCACAATTATAACAAATCAATTGCCTTCTTCCTCGACCTGCGCTTCCACCTCTTCCCCTTCCTCTTCAAATCTAGAACCAAATATGATCCTAATGGAAAATGGCATCCACCCATTGTATTCATCCACCCATAGAATTTACCCATGGTATTGTAAATGGAACTGACCCATTGTATTCATCCACACATGGAATTTACCCATGGTATTGTAAGTGGTATCCACCCATGGTATCGACCTATGGTATCTACCCATCATATTGTAACTCAAAAAAAGGCTATAAATAACAAGCCTCAATTTTTAAAGGGAGATATTTTCCACCACAATGTAGCTTCTACAGTTATTCTCTGTTTTAATAAAACAAGTTTCTTTGTGGTTTTATTTGCAGTGTGTTCTCTCTTTTTTTGGCATTCTAAATTTGCAGATCTTGTCAGATCCATTTCAATTTTTTAGATCTTGGGGGCCTTCCCCCGGGATCTATATCAGTGGTATCAGATTCAGGTTACGAATCCATGGGAATGAGATTTTTGAAGCATATTTCAGTTTCAATTTTTGGAAGCAATCTTCAGCAAACTCAATGAATTTTTTGGGCGGCGAGTTTGAAGATCAAATCTGAAAATTTTGGTAAAAAATTTACAAAATAAAAGACCAGATCTAGATTCCTTGCAAAAAGATACAAAAATTCAAAAAAAAAATCGACCGAATTGGAGTTCGGATGAGGGAGATATCGCTGATTCTAAATCAGCAATGTTGCAGAAAATGTTCTGATGACAATTCGTGGACGAAAGCTCTCCTATCATTTTTCGCAGTTTTCAGTGAAAAATTTCAGAGAAATTACTATAGCTCCGATCTCCTCTTTAAAAATCACCTAATTTCAAAAAAACAATCGATTGAATCAGAGTCCAAATGTGGGAGTTATCATTGATTTAAAATCAGCTATTTTTTTTCAGAAATTTTGTGACGGCGAGATAGTTCCAGCGCGAATTTGAGAGTCTAGAGTCTCTAGATAGCTATTTCAAACACATTAGAAGATGCAGAATGATCATTCTGTTTCCAAAAACAAGTTTTGATAAATATTCAGAGTTATATTGACTGAGTTATGCTCATTTTAAAGCTGGAGCAACATTTGGAGCGGGTTCCCTTTGGAGACGTGCCCTCCCACCCCGCTTTAGTAGGCACCTACTTCACATTCATCAGTTTCAACATAAAAACATTCAGATTGGGTTATTTGGAGACATTCACTCCCACCCCTAGCTATGTAGGCACCTACTACTTCATCAACAATGAGCATCACAGTTATAGGTCAATCGCACAAAATCCTTTTCATCGAAGTCCATTTGCTAGGCCGCACACTGTTAGTAACACAGTTGGTCACAAGCATTATAGGGTATCTCTATCTTCAGATCTTCATTTTTCATGGTTTTGGTTCATCCACAAACCCACACTTCATCGAAGTCTATTTTCTAGGACATACACTGTCAATATCATAGTTGGTCACAAGCATTACAGGGTATCTTTATCCTCGGATCTTCATTCATCACGGTTAGGGGTTAACTACACAAAACCCTTCTCTTCAGTGGCTTTTCATATTCAACAAAGGATTCTTAGGAGGGAACTTCACGTAATGGAGACCATTGCTTCTTAAGGAGGGAGGAATGATCTGAATGGAAAATGACATCCACCCATGGTATTCATCCACCCATGTTATCCATCCACCCATGGAATTCACCCATATTATTGTAAATGGAACCGACCCATTGTATTCATCCACACATGGAATTTACCCATGGTATTGTAAGTGGTATCCACCCATGGTATTGACCTACGATATCAACCCATGGTATCTACTCATGGTATTGTAATTCAAAAAAGGCTATAAATAACAAGCCTCAGTTTTTAAAAGGAGATATTGTCCACCACAATGTAGCTTCTACAGTTATTCTTTATTTTAATAAAACAAGTTTCTTTGTGGTTTTATTTGCAGTGTGTTCTCTATTTTTTTTGGAATTCTAATTTTGCAGATCTTGTCAGATCCATTTCAAATTTTTAGATCTTGGGGGCCTCACCAATTTTTAATGACCCTGATATTCTTTTAAGAAAGCAGGAAAAAAAAGTCTCGAAAAGTTAGAAAGGGCTTACCTCCACTTGTGAAATCAAAATCCTTGCCAACGAGTTTAATTGCTCCAGAATATTTTTCCTTCAATTTTAAATTTGAGACATCTTTGTGTTAGGTCTAAGTCTGAATTCTTCCTTTCAGAAAGTATCTTTGACCCCATTGATTTTGAGACCTAATTTCCATTTTCTGAGTCTTCTTATTTCGAGCTTGATAGTGAAGTCAGGTCTAATTTTCATAAACTTGAGGGTTTGGTTGATAAGTTTCAAGTAACTTCTGAAAAATATTATTTCCAATACCAACAAAAATCTTTTGCTTCACCATATACTATCAGACCTTCTCACACAACTACACCATCATCCCTCACTTTCACTCCATCATTACCTATGCATTTGTACACTCGATCAACACCTCCATAACCTCCTCCATTAGTCATGGCCATATTTGATCCATTGATTCTACCACCACAACTTACTGCAGTACCTTAGAATTATGGTCAAATATTATTTTTATTTTATGGAACATTAGAGGTTACTACTTGCTAACACATTGTCAAAGTAATTGATTTCATCGATCTTGAAGAGATTGATAATGATGATGCCAATATGCACATTTAAGCACAAAGTTTCTCAGTAGAGGTTAAGAAATGGTTCCTGTTGGCTTCAGGGAACCTAACTCAAGTTTGGAGTTAAGGTCTGACAACAAACCCCTATACTACTAGCCCTTTCAGCAATTACCTACTTTTGCAGGCCAAGGTCTCACCTGAAGTAGTATGGGAGGGTGCTGGAACTAGGTTTCTTCACCCTGAGAGGAATAGGTAATTGAGGCAGATCTCATTGAGTTCTATCAGGTCTGCACAAAAATAAGAATATTATCGATCCTTTAACAATATAATCAATATATAACCATAAAAAGAGCTACTATCATTAACAGATCTGATCAACACATTCACATCCATGTGTGCATCAGCAATTATCACCACAGAACATTATAAGAACAACTAAATCATTTATCACAGACACAATCGAATATCATTCAAATAACACAGAGGAAATTCAGTAGTAAACACAGCCAGTTTAGATGGCACAAATATACTTCAATAGATTCGAATTCATGAATATCCAAAAACCCAATTACAAACCCAAGTCACCGCCTGTGCACGGAGCTAGCGGGGTCTGCACACAGAAGGACTAAGGATCTCCGTGCACACAACCAGCAGGAGTCCTCACCCAAAACAACCCAAAACATATCAACAGTTCATCCGTAGCATCAATATTACTTACTTACTCTAATACTTAAACTATTCATCTATTTATATCATCATTGCTAGCGCTATCCTGTGGTCCGCAAACTGTGGTTTGCAGACTCTAGATCTACCCTTTGACCCATTAAAAAACAATGGGAGCTTTGACCCGTCCCAAATCCCCTACGCAAGACCCATTTAATACAAAAAACATATCAAAACATAGCTAAGGGACCTCGTCCCAACAAGCCCCCAACACAATCTTGTGATTCTTCCTGAGTCACAGCACAAGTGAGACCTTCATCCTTTCTTTGAGCTATTCCATGGCGGCAGTAAGTGGAGACAACACTTGAAGGCTTTGCATGGTAGTCATCTATGCGATCTCCACCAGTTTCTAAGATGTTGGTCCTTCCGAGGTAGTGGTGACACTGTCAAGAGCCTGGTTCAACTATTGGACTGCCCCGTCTATGTCCTGTGAGAGCTTAAGGGAATCCTCCGACCAGGGTGTCAAATGGCTGTTGAGGATATGATTTTTTCGTTGGAGTGAAACGATGTCACTAAGAAGCGCATGGTTGGTATGAAGTCATGAAAAGCACTGAGATGGAACAAGGGTGGACATTGTAGCTTCAAGCTGCTCAAAGTCCTGCTCCTTCTGAGTCAATTCCTGATCAATCTAGCGGAGGAGAGGATCATGCTGCACTTGGGACCAAATTTCTATAGAATTTTCAATCAGGGTGACTCCCTGACTAATTTTCATAGTGATAGTAGTAATGGCCTCTGTAATTAGTGCAACTCACTGGGCACGTTCCCCCGAGGGGGGGGGGGGTTCTGGGCTGGAGCTTGGCCTGCAACGAAGCAATCTGAAGTTTAAACTTAGCCCTGATAGTTGATACCTCAATCCAGGATGCCTTCAAAGAAGCTATCATACGTTCAATCTTGGCTCGGGGCTCAGCAGAAGCAGGAATCACCCCTGGCATATCTTCGCATAGTCGATTGATCAGCTATTCTAAGGCAGCTTGCTGTGCGATACTCACGGCATGAGTAACCTGGATTTGGGAAGCTACAACAACATGGGTCACAATAGTCTTCTCGGCCGCATTAAGGTTGCTACGTGTGAAGCTCCTAGTGCTACAGTTCACAGGTGACAGCACCTGCTTGTTGGCTAATTGACTAACATCAAGGGTGACTGGGCATTCCTAGACTTGGTTGCAGAGGTCAACGAGTTCCATTTTAAGGGCAGTGCCTGGGAGCTGGCAGGGTCAACTGTTCTCAGTGGTTGGTAGGGCCATAATGGGACCGTACTTTATCCTTACTCGCTTGAGTTTACCTGGATTGATTGACACTTTCTTGAAGGGTGTCCTCTTTGAGCCGAAGGGCTCGTAGTTCTGTTTTCAAAACTTCCATCGCAACCTTGTTCTTCTCTTCCCAAGTAATCCATTGATCAACAGCGGTGGTGGTGACAACATCAACAATATTTTCTAGATCATCCTCCATTAGGGTACCCTCTACATAGGTGTTGGTATTAGTGTCTTTCCGCTTCTTGCAAGGTCCTTAGAATGATTCGCAGGATCGTTTGATGTTTTATAGGACCGGTTTACCTGTGTCGGCTTCATTGGTGATATTTTGGTCAAGCGAGGAGTCCGATTTAGGTGGCATGGTAGCACTCTCTGGTGCCATCGTGGAGTTGATTGGAATGGTGGGCTAGGATACTACAGGGTGGCTACACGTACCTACTGAGGTGAGGGTGATGGGTGGGGTGACGACCTTCCACTCAGTCACCAAGCTTCGATGACCTGCTCAATTTAAGCTCCAGTAGTCATATATGGCAGATTATGCCAAGTACGTTCCTTATGAGCTCGAATTTCCACATTGTGCATTTTTAATTGAAATACAGTGATGTTCTTGTACTTGACGTAGACAGTTGGCGATAGGCACGACTGGGAATCAATGGATGCAAATAGATAACCCTCGTAGAGGAGCCAGAAGGTCTTATTTTCATCAATCCGCTGGGGGTCCTTGGAATCCTAGTGGTTGGAAAATCATGCTCCTTCACACATGCCAGGCTTTAGGGTGGAAAAGATTGCGTCTTTCGAGAGCTCCCAAAACTAATATAATCAGCAGGATCAGTCGGGAATAGTAGAATGCTTTAACATGCTCCTGAGCCTCAAGCACATTGTCGAGGAATTATTTTACTAGATACTAGGATGAGTTCAAGAAAACACCCTTTTCACATCGGCCCACGACTTCAATTACATGATCAGGGGTGGTTACTACCTGAAATTTCTACATCACCTTGTAGGTCATGATCTGAGTACCTAGAATTTTACTGGGGTCATTGATTGTATCAATTAGGAAGCCCCGCTTGTTATGCTTGACCATGTACTTGTCTCAGATAGTTTTAGCGAGATGGTGCTCGAATCTCTTGCCTGTTCGATCCTGCAGATTAGGCCCGTGCATAGGTAGGCTAGTAATGCGATGAATGAGAGTAGCATCGATCGATATATGTCCTTGGAGCCATAAGCAACCATCGTGAAAAAGTGCCATCAATTGGAGAAAAACGAGGCTAGTGATGTTGTAGCAACCGAAGTGAGGGAGGTGCAATAAGTTCAAAATTCCAGCACCAGTGAGTCCCTTGACCCAAACCCTTGGCTCTAATTTGGGTACATTGTCTTCGATGACTTGTTCCAAGTACAGGTATGGGGCTAGTGAAGGAAAATCATCCAGGTTACCCAAATCATGATCATCAAACATGATGTGGGGGAGGTCGCCAACCATATCTCCCAGCTGTAGCACATCTTTAGAGACCAACTATGTCTGAAGACAGGATTGAACAACATCCACATTCGGCATACGGGACGTTGTTCTGCATGGCCGAATATAAGGTAGTAACTAGGTCAGCAGGGTCACTTGTAGACCTTCTACCATGAGCGCCAAGGGGCTCAGAGGGGTAGCAGGATATATCTTCTTAGGAAAATTCTTAGGGAATTGCCTAATCCTGGGGGAAGTATACAACTTTCCACCCGCCCACCATGCTTGTTTAACCTTCTCTTTGCCTTTCTGCATGGCTGGGGTGGAAAAAACTTCTTCCGCTATGGGGGTTATTTCTCAGACTTCATCAGATCCTTCTTCTTCATAGGTCATCTCAGGCGAGGGGCCAATGGGGTAGGTAGTAGGCATCATATATTGGAAGATAAATTCAGAAGTGCTACCATCAGATGGTGTATTTTCAGTTGTCATGCAGGCAGCCAGAAGACGATAGATATCAGAGTATTCGAAGGCTAATAAGCTAGCCCAAGGTGTGAACCCCCGTAGTCTGAAAGGTCATCATTTTATAGTCATCCCAAGGGGAAACCAGCTCATAGCTCCTTAATTTCCCTTCATCATTATAGAAACGGTAAACAGTCCTCGTGAGTCACCATATTAATTGCCTGTAACCCGCTCCCCCAACCGGGAAGCGTGGTTTTCCAAGTGCCCGCCCCGTGTCAACGACTAGTTTTTCTAAATATGAAACCCACCAGCATAGCTAATGCACCCCCTGTTCATCATCCCTGCTCATCCATTCCCATGCACCAACCCTGCGAGTACCATTCTTGACACAACTACTCCGACCATATATTCATTTGACCCGGTATGGTTTGAGATGGCTTCCATTGACATATCCCAGTATAATATCACCGTGCAACGTAGCTAACCAGAAAAATCCTCCATCAGTGATTTCCTTTACCATATAGGGGCCTAGATAGTGTTAACGAAACTTCCCTGGGTGTTTTGCAAACTAGCTATCGTATAGAAGGACCAATTCTTCTTCTGAGAAGACCTTCTGCCGAATATGTCTATCATGCCATGCTTTTTCCTGGGCCTTCTGAACTTGCTGATGAAATTTGGAAATGAATCGATCTTCCTCCAAGGAAACTAGCTATGCTAAGCACTTCTCCATGATATCAGACTCTACCATGTTCGTAAAGGCTGCAATGTGCAAGCTAGGAACGATATACTCCATGGGCGTAATGGCTTCCTTTCCATAAACCAACCAAAATGGTGTTTTCCCTGTCAACTTTTTGCACGTGGTCCGATAGGCCCACAACACTGACGGGATGCGTACGTCCCAATCACTGCGATCCAAATTGTAGATCTTGGTCAGCACATGTTCCAGAATTTTATTAAAAGCTTCCACAGTTCCATTTTCCTGCGGGTGAGATAGGGTACTTTTTGCATGGTGGATTCGAAATTCTTCAGTCAAAGCCTGTATTGTATCATTAACAAAATGCGTACCTCTATCGATCATCAAGATCTTTGGACAACCAAAACTGGTTAGAATATGTTCGAAAATAAAGCACAACAGTGTCTACAGTACAATCCTTCATAGCTTGCACTTTGGGCCATTTGGTTACGTAATCAGTTGTAGTGATGATGTAGCAGGCACCTGTCTTCTTCCCTGGTGGGTTGATGGGCCCCACGAAGTCTATGGCCCATTTTTCAAATGCTTGTAGGGCCATATGGTTGCAAGGGCATTTCATCCCTACATGACGGTATCCTTGTCCTTTGGCATGTGTCGCAGGATTTGCAATAGTCATAAAATTCATTATGCAGTGTGGGCCACCATAGCCCAGCTCTCAAGATCTTCTGCACTGTTTCTTTCCCTGTGTAGTGACCTCCTGCTACGCTTTTGTGGGCCTCTGCTAGGATGGCTTTCCTTTCATGCTCCAGAATGTATCTTTGCAGTACCTCATAAGCTCCCAGCTTATACAAGTGCCCCACTATGATGGTAAAGTCCGATGCGCAGGTTACCAACTCTTTTTACTGTTGTACCGAATATTCTGCAGGTGCCATCCCCGTAGTTAAGAAGTGAATGATATCGACGAAGTGTGCATCAACCACCTTAATAGAAAATAGCTGAACATCGGGAAATCCTTCTTGTAGGCTGGTCGGTTCTTCACCACTCTCGATTTGGGACAAGTGGTCCGGTCCAAAATTTAGTTTCCCTGACTTCACGATGATCTCAAAATCATATTCTTGAAATAGCAGTATCCATCAGCAAATCTTCCCTCCAAACACATGCTTATTCACTAGGTACTTCAAAGTTGAGTGATCCGTGAACTTCTTGAAGTGCCCTCCCAACAGATAATGTCAATATTTTTGCAAGGCATATACCATGGCCAGCCCCTCGCGCTTAGTAGTGGAGTAGTTATGCTCCGCACTAGAGAGTTTTCTACTGGCAAATGCAACTGGGTGGTCGATGTCCCCTTCCTCGGGCTTTGTAAGGAAAACTCCCAGGCAATCCTTGAAGCATCTACATGGACATGTAAAAACTTCACCCAACCAGGAAATATGAGGATAGATGAAGAGACCATCTTCTCCTTGAGTAACTCAAAGCTCTTCTCACACTCCACATCCCAAAAAAACAAAACGTCCTTCTTTAGAAATTTCTCCATGGGTGTCGTGATCAGTGTGTACCCTTGAATTAACTTCTTGTAGTAGCTCGTGTACCCGAGGATGGAGCGCAACTGTTTCTCAGTTGTAGGGACTTCCAGGTTGATGATAAATACTACCTTGGCGGGGTCAACCATCAGTCCCTGTGGACATACTATGTGGCCTAACAAGATCCCGAAAGGTATGCAGAATATGCAATTCTTGATATTTAGGGAAATCTGGTGCTTTCTATAGGCCTCCAACATCATTCACAGGTTCAAGACGTGCTTCTTGACCAACCCAAATATTGTCCAATCGTCAAAGTATACCTCCAAGAACTTATGGATGAACTCCTTGAATATTGTGACCACTACCCGTGAAAAGATGGCCGGGGCATTCTTGAGCCCAAACAGAATGACAGTGTATTGGAAGGATCCCCATTAAGTGGTGAACATAGTTTTGCTGCGATCTTCGGGTGCGATCCTGATTTGATGGTAGCTCGAAAAATCATCAGTGAATGAGTATGATTCCTGCCCTCCCACACTATCGAGAATTTCGTCAGAGAATGGTGTAGGGAAGGGATCATGCACGTAGGCATAATTCATTTTGCATAGGTCAACAAAGATTCTTATTTTTCCTTTAGTATTTTTCTCTTGGACCACCATAGGGCTTACCCAATCGGACTGTTCTACCAGTTCAATGATACCTGCGGCTATAATTTTGTCAATTTCTTCCCTGACTTTCTACTTATACTTGGGGTTCAACTGTTAAGGTCGCTGCTTAACAGGGCGCACATCTGGTTTTAAAGTGATGCTCATGACCCCCAGGTCCCTTGTAATACCTTTGAGTTCTGATAATTTCATAGGAAACAGGTCCTGGTACTCCATGAGAAGCTTCGTGACTTTCCCAACGGTATCATTGTCCCAGTAGTCCCCAATTTGAGCTAGCTTAGGTTGTTCTTCTGTTCCAATTTTGACTTCCCTTAGCTCAAGAGGCTTGGTCACATCGACGGTATGAAGTGGGGGTCCCACAACTGGGCGTTCATCCTCTGATTTTGGGATAGTGATATTTCACGGGTCTTCGTCACCTTCCTCCAATAATAGATTGCGGCAGTTAACAATATCCTGCATCTGCGTATCCCAAGCTGGTGTTCTGTACTCCACACGAGGGTGTGACTCATCACATAATAGGGAATATATATCCTACAGGGCTTCTTCTAATGCATCAGTTCCACCTATCAACCCGAACGTCCCCACAAAATCATCCTTCATGGTATCCCAGTGGCAGGTACATTGATGTAGGTCTGCATCCAGATACCATGCAGTGGGGATTGATACCAAGGCATGAATGAAAAAGGGGACCCATTCATCCATGGTCCTTTTGCACCACACCTCCAGCCATGCAGCCACGTGCTTGCGTGGTTCTCCTTATCAAAGGAAAGTCTCCATGCGTAGGTGATCTGGAGGTTCAAATCGTAGGACCATCATCTCACGACATTCCTCCCAATCTTGGAACATCCCCTTATGAGTTTCCCACCACTGCGCAGGTGTTGCATGCATGGCTGGGTTAAGTGTCCACATTCTTCGCTTCCTTGGGACTTCTACTTCAAATGTTCTTAGAAAATCCCTAATACTACCAAAACCATCAAAATAAGGCAACTCTCTTACCTAACTCTCTTACCTCTAAGGAGATACACCAGAATCTCTTTGTGATCCTAAGACATCGTAGCGCAGAGATATCATGTAACCAATTCTGCCAATTTTTTATCTCCCCATCAGAATCAGAGAGGCATTCACTATCTTTCTCCCAGCAAAGCACACCATCAACTGTAGGATTAATCCAATCCTCGTCCCGGGCGATTATTTTATAGATATGATCCATGTCATATTCTTCACACACAGGTTCTGTATACTGCTCTCCTACTGCTAGGTCTAGAGGCAATATCACTCTCGTACCCTCATTCTCAAAAACCATGATCCTTTTCTTCAAGTTGATAATGCATCCCATGTCTATAGCCCAATCTAGTCTGAGGAGTGCAAGATAAGGGTCTACATCTTCCACAATCTGAATTACCTCAAAATCTGTGCGTACCTTAACTCCAACGATATCTAATATGATCTTTGACAGTCTCCCCAATGGTATGATCTTCTGTTGGTTAGCCATGCAAAGTTGTATAGTAGATCATTCTAGCTTAGGTTCTCCTATCCTCTACCACATCTATTTGGGTAGGATATTTTCATCAGATCCCAAATCTAAGATGACATGATCCATTTCATAATCACCAATCTGCGTTGTTAGCTGCATTTCCCGACCAGTGCATTTTTTATGCTTGTACAGTTTGTGAACATCCTTAACTTCTATGGGAGGGTTAGTTTAGTCTGTGCATCTGTCTATCAGTGCCTGAAGATTTTCTACTACATTCTAGTTGCGTAGCAGCTTCATACATGCCTGTAGGAATGGTTTAACTTCATCGTCCGCTCTCGAGTTTGTTGGAGCCTTGGAAGTAGACGCCTCATCCTTGGTAAGGTTGTGCGAGCTTTGATGAAGGTTTCTTTCTCCTTTTGTAGGTCCAAGCTTTCATGTTTAATGGATGCTTTTCAGATAAGGGGTTCAGCCGCAACTTTCCCCTCAGATCCCCCAGTAGCCATGCTGTTGCATGTTATGACATTAATACTTGGCCCCTCATCACGCGGTTCCGTCTTAACCCTCTGCACAGTATGTGTTGGTGTATGCTATTTTTCCTACATTTTTGCTATCAGTACTGGACAATATTAGATTACATGATCCAATTGTCTACAATATTGGCAAGATTTTCATGCAGGGTTCAAACAGTCCCTTGCGAAGTGCCTTATTTCTCCACAGTTATAATAGATCAATTTCCCTCTTCCCCGACCTGCGCTTCTACCTCTTCTCCCTCCCCTGCCTTTGGCTAGGGAACATCCTTTGCCTGAGGAAGATAGTGGTGAAGAAGGATTAACCTGTACCCTGTACATGTTTCCTTGGTCTATCATTAAGTTATAGGTCCGAAAATTATGCTCGTCATGTCCTACAGATGAGCATAATTGACACCATTGTTGCTTCAACTCTGGAACATAAGAACCAAGATGGGGGCAGTGGTTGGTATCATGAAGTCTAGCTATGTGACAGTCAACGCACCATAATGTTGGACTGCTTGGTCCCATAGCTTCTTTAGGACGCAATGGGCTGGGCCCTGCAGCCTGCATGTAGTTCACTAGCAGAGGGCACTGATCCTTTGTATCGTTGGAAACCCTACATCTTATGCACCATACATCTGGGCTAGCTTATTTTCCTCGCTCTTTTTACAAATTCTGGATTTCGAGGTGCATTGCCTTCACATATCCTTGGATCTGTTGTACCCCAAAATGAGCATCGTCTCTTGACGCAACTCCTAGCTTCATAGGAGTCTCCAAGGCTTTCTCTTGCGTCTCAATTGATTGCTGACCCATAGTTCCATGCAGGTGAGGTAATAGCATGAAAATGAACCATTCCTTGTGCTGTCTATCATCATACTGAAATTCCCCATCCCTGATAACCTTCTTCAACCGCTGATCAACCTCACATAACAACTTAGTGGGTCCCTGTCTAAAATCTTTCATGTCAACCACCAGCTGAGCATAGGACTTGGGCTTCCGGAACTATTTTTTTAAAGCATTATTAATCTCTTGAATAGATGAATCCACATGTTGGCCTACGTACCCCATGTACCAATCCAGGGCCCTTCCTTCTTAGGTGAGGGATAACTGCACCCTCTTTACATCATCACTAGCCACATTTTGCACAGTCTATATTGATTCCGCTATGAACCAAAATCGGTCCATACCTTCGTCTCCTACACCTTTGAAGGTAGGAAGCTTCATGTGTGCAACCATATCTTCTTTCGGTGGTGGCGGAGGTGTGGGGGAGTTCTTTCCCTTATGCTGAATCGAAGGTGGTGTAGCCAGAGGACTAGTTCCTGCCAGTGGAACCGATTCTCTTACTGGGATGTAGATGGATCTATCCTCTTCTTGGTTGGTTCGTAAGTACTTACCACTTCGCGTTGTACTCTCACTCTAATCAGAGGTAATTCATTCAGTGTGGCTGCACAAAATTCCCTTTTCGCGCAACAATATTTTAATTAGCAACGGTAATGTCCACAAGAACTTACCTCGGAATCCTTTGAAGAACCTTCGCTCCGCCTCAGAGTAGGATACAAACTGATCGACTGTGAATTCCATTAAAAAAACTCCTAGCTCACTAGCTACCCAATTATCTACCATGCGAGTGATTGTGTTGTCAGCATTCTCTAACTGTTGAATCAATTCCAGAGTCCACTGCGTAGCCTGATCGTCTTTCCAACTGGAATTCTACTAGCCTTGCTAACCACTCCTGGAGCTCATGTGTAGAAGTTAAAAAGAAAAATTCATATACTTCGGTGAAAATATATTTTCTCTTCCACTTCTCAGTTGTTAGCTTCGTGCTGCGATTCTCCTTTAAAGAAAATTCCCAAATCAGTCTTTCGAACTAGTCTTTGAGTTCCAATTTCTTAGGTCTCCAAAAAACTCGTGGCATTATCCGATCTCTCTCTCAAAAATGCTCCTTGTCCCGGAAATGGAACCATTTGTTGGCTTCAGGGGTCCTGACCTAGGTTTGGAGTTAAGGTCTTCCAACAAACCCCTATACTACTGGTCCTTTCGGCAATGACCTACTTTCACAGGCCAAGGTCTCACCCAAAGTAGTATGGGAGGGTGCTAGAACTAGGTTTCCACACCCTAAGAGGAGTAGGTAATTTTGGCAGATCTCGTTGAGTTCTATCAGGTCCACACAAAAACAAGGCTATTATCGAGCCTTTAACAATATAATCAATATATAACCATAAACAGAGCTGCTATCATTAACATATCTGATCAACACATTCGCATCCAAGTGCGCATCAACAATTAACACCACCTAACATTATAATCATAACTAAATAATTTATCATAGACACAATCACATATCATTCAAATAACACAGAGGTACTTCAGTAGTAAACACAACCATTTTAGATGGCACAAAGATACTTCAATAGATTCGCATTCATGAATATCCAAAAACCCAATTACAAACCTAAGTCACAACCATCACACATAGCCTGCGGGGTCTGCACACAGCAGGACTGAGGATCTCCGCACACACAACCAGCAGGAGTCCTTACCCAACACAACCAAAAACAGATCAAAATTTCATCCATAGCATCAATCTTACTTACTTAATTACTTACCCTAAGACTTAAACTATCCATCGACTATTTATATCATCATGGCCAGTGCTATCCTGTGGTCTGCAAACTGCTACCCTTTGACCCATTACAATACATTGGGGGCTTTGACCTATCCTAAAGCCCCTACACAAGACCCATTTAGTAGAAAAAACATATCAAAACACAACTAAGGGACCTCGTTCCAATAGTTATGCTCCCTAGCAACTAGTTCTTTAGCTAATTCACAACAACTGATTGAGGGAAAATTGGGAGGAGAAGATGAACCCTTTACAGATTCTAGCTTAATACAACACCTTGAAAAGAAATCCTAAAGAGTTTATGCAAGACTTTACATCTAGGTTCAATATAATTTATGATTCCATTCCTGAAAAAATTAAGCCTACTCCAAGCCCCGCACTACTTCATTACCCAGATGGTGTCGATCCTAATATGGCTTACTAGCTGAGGGAAAGAAATCCATCTACCCTTGAAGAAATGTAGATAAATGTAGCAAGTGTTGAAGCGAATCTAATTATAAAGAATTAAAATATGAAAATAGAAAAGAGTGTAACCATCAAGGAAGAAACATCTACTTCATCAGAGGGAAAAATGGATACCTTGATCAAAACAATGGAGAAGATTATGTACAAAATTACCATCGTGGATAGACAAACTGAGCCCTCAATAAAAAATCTAAATTTTAGGGGTCAAAATTAGAAGCCTCAATACAGGATAAAGGAAAGAGAGAAGAGGGGTCAGGATCAACAAGGTCAACAACAAATTCACACTCCATTTCAACAAAACTATACCGAAGGCCCTGATGAAGAAGAAGAAGAGATTTCGGGCGAAAGTCATTTATTTGAGGAAAATTAGCAGCCTATTTTCCGGAATGAAGAAGATCCATTTTCTGCAGAAATTTATGTACTAGATGATCAAAAATATGTTTTTCTAATAATAGTATGTTATGAGTACAGACATAATATTTCCAAATAGGATATCACAATTCTCTTGCCCAGGTGCAAAGAGAGTATGGTTTGAGAAATAGGAACGTTCCTATAACCTCAAGTCAGAAAAAAAGAGAATTCTCAAACAGATGCTCATGATAAATAGATGTATACTTCAAATCAGAGCAAAGATAAAGGAACTATTGTTCCTAATCATAGGAAAGGCAATGAAGCTTCCACCAGCAATCAAAAGAAAGATAAAGAAGTTCATGACGAAGGACAGAGAAAGGAGATTCCACACAGAGATAAGCCCGAAAAGAAGGTGCAACATCTAAAGAGGTAGAAGAACATTCTGCTTTTTTTAGTCTTGAAAATGAAATCTAAAAACTAAATGCCTCCATTCCTTTAACTAAAATAATCAAGAATGACCAGTATAAGTTTCAAGTAGCCAAGTTGCCTAGGGTAGATCAAATGTCTGATATGGTTAATGTGAGTGCTGATCACCCTAAAATTCTATTTGGCCCTGCTATAGATGGTGACTTAGAAGATAGTGAGGTCCCTCCTTTTTATCTTAGCCTCAAAATACATGGTTTTATCCTCCATAATGCCATGTTAAACTCTATAGCATCTCATAATATTATTCCTAAAGCCATCATGGATAAACAAGGATTGGATATTACAAGACCCTACCATGACCTTTACTCTTTTGATTCAAGAAGGGTTAAATGTCTTGGTCTCATTAAAGATCTAGTGGTGTCTTTAGAGAAAATTCCATCCCATATATGGAATGCTTCTCTCTCGGTCACAGGGAGAAAAACTTAGAGGCACCTTGCAGCTTGACTTTTCCTATGCTACTATACCGGTCTTTGGGCAACTCAGAAAACTATACCAGGAAAATAAGATGAAGTATATGATTAGTAGCAAATAAAAGCTTAATAATCACCCAATGCATGTTGTTCCCACATATTTAGAGTCTTTTATATTATTCAATGATGATTGTTAAGCATTGTCAGAAGTTTTGATGGAAGAAAAAGAATAAAATTTATAATTTTCAAATTATGTTTTAAAAATTTTAAGTGCAGAAAAACAAGAAAAGATGCCAAGTGGCTTGGAGCCAAGTGCATCATCCAAAAATAGAAATAAAATAGTGAAATAAATATAACGTATTGGTACAATAGACCTTTCTCAAGTAGATAGTTAAGATCATTCATCCAAATTGCAACTTCCTGATGAAGAAAGTGGATTGTGGACCATGGATTTAGATGGAGACTTAGGTAAGGAAGGGGCTAGAATTGGATTGTGGATTCACAACCCTATGAATCAATCATACAACCTTCCTCCTAATGTTCAAATATCTTCTTACAAATTGGCATTTTATTGTTCAAACAATGAAGAAGAATATGAGGATTTGATAGCCAGTGTGAAAATTCTTAAGAAATTAGGTGCAAAGAAAATTTTTGTGTATGGAAACTCCGAATTGGTAATAAAGAAAGTCAAAGGGGAATAACAGATCAAGCATCCTAGAATGCGATCTTACCACATTGCAGTGTTTTACATCCTCAATATTTTCAATGAATATACTTTGTCATTGATTCCAAGGAATAACAATGTTATTTCTAATTCTCTTTTCACTTTAGCTAACATGTTCAAAATTCTAGTGTATCCCAACAAGAAATATGAAATTAACGTCAAACATTGCCCTCCTGTTCCAGATAATGTTCAGTATTGACAATTTTTTCAATATGAGAAGAAAATAAACAACTTATTTCATACAGAAGAGAATTTTGTGAGTTCACAAAAGGATGACCAGTTTTATGAAGATGATCAAGAAATGCATGTAACATAAATGAAGGTACTGCAGTTGAAAGAAAAATATATTCCAAGAGGTCTTGTACCTTTGGAGGAGCGTTTTGACAAAGATGATGTTGCACGGAAACCAACAATGCTGCCAACAGAAGTAAGAGTGGAAGACCTCAATCTTGGGACTTCTAAAAAGCCAAAAATGATCAAGATTTCAGAATCCTTGAGCTCAGAAATGAAAGGTAAATATGCAACACTCATGTCTCATTTTGCTGATGTTTTTGCAGGGGAGTATTCTGATATGAAAATGTATGATAAGAGTATAATTCAGCAGACAATTAAAAACTAAGGAGAATGAATCCCAAGTTGCTTCCCTCCATTCAAAAAGAAGTGACCAGGTTATATAATACTGGTATAATAGTTCCTCTTCATTTTTCAAATTGCATGTCAAACTTAGTGCCAGTAAGAAAGAAGACTAGTGAGATTCGATTGTGTATATATTTCCATAATCTGAATAAAGTATCAATGAAAGATAGATACCCACTTCCAAAGATGGATCATATTCTACAAAGGGTGGTTGGTTCTTCCAGACTTTCATCATTGGATGGATATTCCAGGTATAATCATATTTTAGTTCATCTGGATGATCAAGGGAAGATAATCGTTACAACACCTTGGGGTATTTTTATGCATGCTAAAATTCCCTTTGGATTGAAGAATGCAGGAGAAAATTTTCAGCGAGTGACGGATATCACCTTTGCCAATGAAAAGGATGTATTTTTGGTCATTTATCTTGATGACATCAAAAAAATTTCTAAGATGGATGAAGTGCACTCGCAGCATTTGAAGACAACTTTCCATAAGTGAAGAAAATTTGGCATATCGTTGAATCCAAAGAAGAGTTTGTTTGCTATGGAAGAAGGGAAATTTCTTGGTCATATCATATCTAAAGACAACTCCCGGATAGATCCTTCAAGGATTGAGGAAATTTAGAATTTGGACTATCTGAGAAGCAAGAAGGAAATCCAATCCTTCAATGGAAAAATCAATTCCTTGAGAAGGTTTATTCCTAACCTTGCTGAACATTTAAGATAAATTATTGATATGTTGAAGAAATAAAGTGAGGTGAAATGGTTTGATCAGGCAAAGAAATGATTCAATCAAGTTAATTTTGCGTTGTCTCATGCTCCTATTCTTATCAGCCCAGATTATACACTTGATTTCATCATTTTATCCTTTGCTTCTGAACGTACTCTAGCTATTGTCCTTATGCAAAGGAAATATCAGAAAACATAACAACCCATTGCCTTCTTCAGTATAACCATAAGATACGTAGCCTTGAAGTACAACATCACTGAAAAACATGCCTTAGGGCTAGTGTTGGAGCAGGGTCCCTTAGGACCACATTTTTGGAATAATTAATAGTATTTTTTGTAGTCTTGCGCACTAAGAAATGCATAGTCAAGGGGCTTTGGGGCGATTCAAGGTCCCTTGATGAGTTGTAATGGGATAAAGGGTAAATATAAGAGTCTCAAACCATTATTTTCATACCTTAGGATGAGCGCAGGCTAAGGTATAAATAGAAGTCTAGATCGAGTCGAATAAGACAAATTTTGATGGAAGTTTGTGTATGTTTTGAGCTTTGAAGCAGATCTGTGTAAGTGCCTATGTCTGAAAGGCTACTGCTGGTTGTGTGCATGGAGACCTTAGTCTCACTATGTTCGATCCCGCTGGCTGTGTGCACGGGTGGATATGATGGATTGTAAGGGTTTTTACAACTATTAATGAATAACGAACTATTTTGATAACTCTTTGGAACAAATGCATCTGTGATTTGATTTATGATATGTTTCTGCATATGATTTCCATTTACCGCATTAAGTTATATTATCTATGATTGAATTGGTTGCATACCTATTTTACTACTGATATGAATGTTAATTACATAGATCTAGTTCTGTAAGGGTCGAATATCACATTATTAGGGATGTTAAAGGAATTGTGAATCTTTTGTCTGGGTGCGCACACTGGATTAATATGTGTTAATCAGCCTAGGGTTTCTGGTGTGAAAGTCAGTATGTGTGTTAAATTAGATATGAAGGTGCCTACTTCATTTAATTCTCTCTCAGGGTGTGGAAACCTGGTTCCAACGCCCCCCCATACTCCTTCGGGTGAGACTTTGGCCTGCGCAAGCACATCATTGTCGAAAGGGCCAATAGTAAGAGCATTTTTTTGGTTACACGTTAACTCTGAACTTGGATCAGGACCAAAAACTGGTTCTGTTTCTGGGATAGAGATCATTTTGAGAAATATTAGGTGATGTGTTAACCATCAAAAATTGAATTAGAAGACTGGTTTGAACAAAATATACGTGAATTCTCGATCAAGGAGAACAAAAGTAAGAAGTTGTCTGTTGAAGAGTGGGAAAATAAGTATATTTTCACCGAGTTTCACGAAATCTTCTTTGTGACCTTTTCACATGAACTACAGGAGTGGTTATTAAGGTTAGTTGAGTTTTAGACTTGCTGGAAGGATGATAAGATCACTCAGCAGACACCTGAACTGATACAATAGTTAGAGCAGACTAATAACTCCATCACCCGCACTGTAGATCATTAGGTTGACAATATTTTGGGTGGGTTTGTAAGAGAGTTTGCAGTAGACAAGTTTGTGTCATATTATGAAGCTAAAAGGAGGTTATTCAAAGGATTTAGAGGTAAGTTCATATGCTCTCTGCCTTTTCTGATTAAGATGATATTGTGTGAAAAGGGTGTTTTGTGCAGTCACACCAAGTGAATGAATCCAAACGAAATTGAAATCACTACATGCAGTGGAACGTACTTTTGGGTTAACTAGAAAGAGGAAAAATTTGTATACATCCCTCTAAGAAACCCACCTAATAGTGATACAGAGAGTGGTGAGGCTACGCGCATCAGAGGTTAGCCCTCTGTTACACAGTAATTTGTCACCGTCCTTACCATTCCCCATCCCGCACAATGGAGGACCCATTCTGTGACCTGTGGACATTGTCATGCCTTGAAAACATCATCAATGCATCCCTCTGAACATGAGCTTCATTTTCCCTTGAGACATCTCCTTGCAAAAGTCATAAAAAAAGCCCTTTGCAACGTTAGCGCGGGCAAAAGCGATTCCCGATGCAACCAATGGGGAAATTAATGCAAAGAGGTCGCGCCACCTGGCGCTCTGTCATAGAGCCGTAGTCGCGCCACCCAATTTGGGAGTTGTTTTTTAAATATGGATGGCGGGGGTTGAGTTCTAACAAATTCACAAACCATCACCTATCTTGAGTTGGGAGGTTGGCTGCGGGAGTTCTATGGAGGGAAGTGGTTTTGCCACCTCCCATGGAACCTTCCTTGTTGATAGGGCCAATCCCATAATAATAGGGATCCCAACTCCTCCTTCCCCATCTATAAAAGCTTGCTCGGATCAATGGCAAGCTAGTCTTGAAGTGCCTAAGCTCTGAATCTCCATATTCCCAAGAGCCTTTGTGTTGTAAAGCACCCTCTCTTTCCCTTAAGGCTGACTCAAGTAAGGAGACCATTGTCACGAGACTCTGGAGAGGTTTTTCCCTTTCCTTGGCAAGCTTTACGAGACGTGGACGACTGGAAACCCGTCCGAAGGAGACCGCGACGTCAGAACTTGGTTGTAATCTCTCTTCGCTGGTTATTTAATAGATGATTATGATTATGGTTCCACTCCGTTTTCCATCATGTTAATGCGAGTAATGTCCTTTCTGACTTATGTTTAGTTACGTATGCTGGTTTCTATGCTTGTATCTGTTCGTTTCTTCTGTGTGCAGGTGTTCATCCGTGGAGATCGTGGAGGGATTGTGATCTGCCGAGGCTGAGGAACGGGGACGCTTCTTCTTCAGATCCTAGCGTTGGAATCCAGGTAGGCTTCTATCTCCAACCTTTTCATTCGTAATTAGGAACCTGCGTCATGACATTGTTTGTTTGTTGCTAGACCCCTGCTGGGCTAGTAGGGATCGCCTCTGTCCGCAGAGGGGATTTACCTCCTCAACAAATTGGCGACTCCGCTGGGGATCCAGCTTGTTGTTGATTGTTGTTTGATTTTTAAACTATAGACGGAGTCTGAAGTACAGCCAGATAGCCTTTGAAACGCTTCTGCCTAGCATTAGCGGAGTAGATCAACGCTACTTCAGTCGATCTCCGGTTTGGTTTGCAGACTGAACGACTTGGAGTCTTTGTCTCGCCTTGCCGTTTGTATCTTGTTTTTCCTTGCTTGATGAACCTTCTGGGTTGGATTTTTTGTGTGTTTTTGCTTCTTGGATTGCTTAGCTTGCATTGGTCTGTTTCTGGAGTGGCTTATTTTTAATTTTTGTTGAGAAACTCGACTGGCGCGGTTTTTAACCCGACAGTCGCGCCACTTGGCGCTTGTTGCCTTTGTACAACCCGCGCCACTCGCCTTCTGGCGCCAGTTTCACTCTTACAGTCGCGCCACCCCTGTAAGTTTTTGAGATTTCTCATTCCTGAGCTCTCTGAAGTTGACCAATGTTTTTCTTCTTGATTTTCCGACTGCCTGAGTGTGTTGGAGTCTTGTTTGGCTGGGAATTCACCTCTGTCCTTGGGTTGTTTGCTTTTATCTACCGATTTCACTTTTCAAGCCCTAGGTCATCTAGTGGCTTAGTGCATCGAGCCCTCCTTGGGAGTTTTGGTGTTTGGATTGTCCTGTCAACCATCTGATTGATTCTCCACATTCTCTAAGTAGTTGTTCATTGTTTCATTACGATTTTTGGGTGATTGTTCATTTCTTCATTCGAAACTCGTTTGGTCTTGCTTTGGGCCTAGATCACACGGTCCATTGGAAGCCTTTGAGTCTTTCCTTTGCTTTGAGAGACTTCGGTCGATTTGGGAATCTGATTGCTTGTGTTGGTGAGTGAAGTTTGTTTGTTTCGCTCTCTTGGATATCATTTCTCAAGTTGCTCCATTCATTTTCAAGTTTGATTAGTGCATATTAGCCATTAAACATTGAAAATCAAAAAAAAAAATCTCTTTTGCTTTTGTTAATTAGTGCAAATTGTGATCTTTTCCATATCGCTAGTGATTAGTGTTTTGAACGAAAAGTTGTCAATTGCATTAGTTGCATTATAGAGCTCTTTGTTTGGTTTCCGTTCATTTCGTTTGTATAAAAGCTCACAACTCTTCTCTAATTAGTTTTCATCGAACGAAATGTTGCATTGTGGCATATAGCTTTGCATTTAGGAGACACTACATACGATAGGGCCTGGAAATTGAAACTTAATTGAAGATCAATTGTAAAATTTATTCAATTAACCTAAGGCAGCATTGGAACTTAACGAAACATATTTAGAAGGTCTAGGCTAGAGACGTGTTCCGGCGTCGTTAAACCTAGCAGCTGTCGTTCGCCTGTTGGCTTTAGACAGCGCTAGTATGGACTTGCGCCCCCCGTACCGTCGCGTATATAAAGGGAGACCCCTCTAGGTTTGCAATCCTTTATCCACAGGAAGCCGAGTCTGCCGCCTTTTACCCGTGATACACCGAACACAGCATTCGGGGAGACTACCTGCACGTACGGAAAGTCCTTGGTCGAATTCTGTTTCATTTTGAAACCAAGGTGTATATTGCAGTTCACGGCTATCTGGTACACCCTTTGTGCCTAGTTTTTCCTGAGCAGTCATTTGGTCTTTTCTGACTCCCTAAACTTGAAAAGACCGTCAAGCGCTTGTCCTTTCACGCTTGTGTCAACTCTGAAAGAGATAGAGTCATCTTTTTATCGTTTCTTGACTCTTGAAACATGAAACGGTAGAATTTCTTACTTTCCAATGTGGTAAAATTAATCGCCCACGATTTCACACCCATTTAGACGTTGCTTGTTGACCGTTTGAGCGTGTGTCTTAACTTGTTTTCAGCCCGTGTGTGTGTGTGCCCTTTTCTTTTAGTCTTTTGCCACAGTGGCGGAACCATCGGTTTCGTCTACTGGTAGTCCTTACACGGACGATTCTTCAGAAGCTTCTGAGCCTTCTGTTGAACCACAGCAGCCTGTTGTTTCCGAGTTTCCCGACGGGGGACCGGTTCTCGCCGAGCAACCCTTTGGAGGACCAGTTGAGTTCAATTGGCCCTTTTCGGACCCTGTGTCTGAATTGAGATTAGGAGCTGATTTCCTTTCTCTTACATCGGGTTCACCGTTTGTTGCTGTTGTTTTTCCTCCTCGTCCTCGCCGTCTTCTGCGTGATTTAACGGCAGGATCAACCATGAGTGATTCTGGTGAGGAAATTCCGGGGTCTGATGACTATCAGCGCATCCCTCGTAGATTGTTTGAGGGAGACGGTTCCGAGCTGGCTACCACATCGTTAGCCAGTCCTTCTTTGCCACAGGGATACAGATCTCTGGGTCAGATCATTTCAGCTGCTGCCTCTATGGGGATATCATCTCTCGCATCGAGACCAGCTGCCACTACACCCGGGGTGTCCCCTTCGACGCCCGTCACTTCTGTTCCCGTTCGGTCCACTGTTTGTGTGGCTGCTTCTTCTGCTGTTGTCTTAGCATCTGCTACCAGGGCTGGGCCAACTCCGGAGGACATTTACCTAGCTACTGCTATACCGGAGAATATCTCTCCGGAGGAGTATCGGTTGTTTTTACAGCAGCCGAACGCCGGAGCTGGACAAATTCCCCAAGATCCTTATCGATCCTTCTTTTCGCACTATGCACAGGATGGCACTCCCGTGTATATGTTCCCAGGTCAGTTTGACGAGCATGGGGAGGTTTTGCGCCTTCCTGCTCCTGAGGCTTATTTATATGCTCAAGGTTTACCATACAACCAGGCTTACAACCCGCAGGGACAACCCTTTCAGGGCCAACCTGCGGGCCAACCTGGCTATTTGTATGACCCACAGGGACAGCCCATCCAAGGCTACCCTGCGGGCCAGCAAGGGCCATTGTACAATCCGCAAGGACCATATTATAGCCCTACTGGTCAACCTGCTCAGCCTCAGCCGGGGTATCAACCGGGACCGGCCTATGGTCCTGGGGGGCAAATCCAGCCTTCTTTACCGATGCAACCACAATATCCTATTGTTTCTAACGTTGCATATCAGCCAGGACCACCCTATGGTTCTGCTTCAAGTCAAACTGGTTTCCAGCAAGCACCTGGTCCTGTTCCACCACCAGGCCAACCGGCTCATCCGGTACAACCTGGTGTCCCGCCTCCAGGCCAGCCAGCCCATCCGGTACAACCTGGGGCCCACTTACAACCAGGTCAACCTGCGCAACCAGCGCCGCCTGCTTATCCGGGCCAACCTGGTCATTCAGGCCAGCCCCCTCACTCGGGTCAACCTGTTCATTCAGGGCAGCCCTCTCATTCCGTTCACTCTGCTCAACAGCCTGTTCATTCAATGCCGCAGCCAAATCAAAAGCTGCGCCCTACGTACCAGGCTCCGCAGGGTTCCACTTATCAGCAGCCTACTCATCCTCAGAGTGGTTATTATCCTCATGGTCAGTCTCAACCACACTATAACCACCCCGGAGGCTCTCAGTATTATCCTCCTCCACCCGGTTCTACCTACGCTCAGCAGCCAAATCCAAACGCTGCTTATACAGGGCAGACACCTAATCAGGGCCCGAACCCTGGTTATCAAGCCCCGCACTATGGTTACCAGCAGCCAAATCAGTCTGGTTATACGAACTATGCCCCTTACGGTCAGAATCCTCAGGGACAGAACCCATGGGGGCAGGGATATTCACAACCATCGTGGAGCACAGGTACCGAACCTTATCCTGGGATTGGCATGGTAGTTAACCCTCCATTGCCGTTCCTGGCTACCTTGGAACTACCGGACGTCTCGAAGTTGACCAATGATCCGATTGCACATAATCCATATTGGCCTCCGGTTCCCACCAAGATACCAGGTGACTGTCCCAAGTTTGAGGGCACAGCTGGAGAAGATCCCCAGGCGCATGTGATGACTTATCACCTCTGGTGTTCGTCTAACTCTTGGACCGACGATTTGATTCGTCTGCGTCTTTTCCAGCGTACTTTAACAGGAGCTGCTGCTAAGTGGTACATAGAGCTATCACGTGGTATTTTTCAAGATTTCAACTCGTTAGCTATGGCTTTCCTCACGCATTTCCAGTTACCGGTCCGGTATGAGGCCGGGACGCACCTCCTGTCTTCCTTGAAGCAGGACTCGGCCACTCACATCTCGGATCACATCCATGAGTGGCGGCGCCGTCGTCGACTGATCAAGTTTCACATACCTGATCAGATTTTGACTCACTGGTTCACCACCTCCTTTGTCAATAAAATCGCTCAGGATATCGCGATGGGAGGATGTGTGACAGAGGAACAAGCTATCGCATGTGCCCAGTACCTGGATCTTGTTTATTCACAGTCTGGCACGCTTTATGACATCTTGCCTGATGCTCCACGACCCGGAGCCACAAAGGCCCCGCCTACCCCTACGGTGGATGGTGTCATTGGTTCCGTTTCTCAAAATTCGAAGAAGTCTTCGAATGGGAAGCAGAAGGCTAATTCTTCCAACAATACCTCTGCTAATCCCGCCTCATCCGATTCTGGTAAAACCGCGGAGGTGAATGCCGTCCAGGCTAATCTTGCGGACAAATCCTCCAAGGGGAAGAAGAAGGGCAAAGGAAAATCAAAATCTGATGCCCCAAAACCATAATCTAAAACTCGAACTGAGGATGGCTCCCAACGTAAGCCGAAATTCCCTTGCCTCATCTGTGAAGGTGACCATTACACTAAGGATTGTCCACGACGGTCCGAAATTAGTCAACTTCTTAAAGGCTCAAAAGGGACTCCGGCTGTTTTAAAAGAGCCATTTCCATCTCAGCAGACCCAGATGGTCGAACAAGGTTCATCATCTGCACCGTTTGGGTCTCAAGTTTTCATGATGAAGACTAATGCACCTATCACTATCGCTACGAGATCGAAGGATTACAATAGTCAGCAACAGGCACCCGGGAAGGCAGTTGCGGAAGGGCCGCCTCCCCCACCTGTTTCTGGTCCGTTGGAAATCGAGAAGCCGACTCTCGAACCCGTTGTGAAGCCACCTCCCAAGGGTGTTCTTCGGAGATCCTCTTATAATCCAAATGCTTGTGCCGCTCAACATTACAGTATCGTTGAGGATCTGGCACAAGCGCCATGTGCCATGTCTGTACTTGAGGTTCTTCAAAGTTGTCCTTCACAACGGAAGGCTTTACTGTCTGCCATCGGTGGTATCGATCCCGCCGACTCGAGCCTTCTCACCTTTGATCTAGAGAATTTTACTCCCCGACTTCCACATCAAATTTCTTTGGTCATTCAAGTCAGGATTAACGGTCTGAACGTTCATAGAGCCGTCGTAGATGAGGGTGCATCTACTTGCGTTATGTCCTCCACTTGCTGGAAGGCCATTGGCTCTCCAGCCTTGTCATCGTCTCCCAATGCCCTTGAGGCATTTGATGGTCGGGAGTCTAAACCCCTGGGAGTTCTCGAGAGTCTTGCGATCACATTACAGGGAAAAACTGTCAACGTAGAAGTGGAAGTGGTTGACGCTAAAATCAACTACAATATACTTCTTGGCCGCAGCTGGACCCATGCCATGCTCTGCGTGCCGTCTACTGTCTTTCGATTCATTAAGTTCCCCCATGAGGGCAAGATTGTTACGGTAGATCAGTTGTCATTTTTCACCTCTAGCTCTGAGAACAACGTGCCATACGTGGATCAAATTCCGAATCCCCCAGACAGCATAGGACCTGGTCTGTTCAAAGACCCTATTCTCATGGGTATATTCCCCGCACCACCACCGAATACCGCTCAAGTCAACATGTTGTCCAGGACTGATGACCCCTGGCTTATTCCTACACCTGAGCAGGTATATGAGTTTGGAGAATCCATGCCTTTAACGCCAGTAGAGATCAGCTACTGTAAGATTGTTGCCGCATCGGACCCTCCACCTCCTCAGCATGCTCCGATGAGCATGGCTCTTGACATCTACTCACAATCCCCCTGGCTTGGTCAGGCTGATTCACCTGATCCTCTTAGAGAGACTTTTCCTTCAGATGAGGCTATCATTGAAACTATGTCTCTTGAGGAGCTACCCTGGGGCGATGGACATCATCGCTCCTCGTTTATGCCTAGCTTGGGGGCAATGACTGATTGTCTGGAGCGTTATGCTACTCAGGTTCCTTCCCCTCCTCTTCAAACACCGATCTTGACGCATGAGGTCTTTTCGGAGGGTAATCTGAGTAACATTACTCAAACTGTTCCAATCAACATCTCCGTTAAACCGAGGATTGTTGAGAATATTCATGTGGGTGTGACTTGTTCTCCCGAGGAGATTCAAGTCTATACTGAGCTTTTCAAAGAATTCAGAGATGTTTTCGCATGGTCTTACGAGGAAATGCCAGGAATTGATCCGAGTATTTTCGTGCACGAGATTCCAACCTACCCAGGTGCGAAACCCGTACGCCAACGCTTACGTCCCATGCATCCTCGGAAAGCCGCCGCCATCAAGGCAGAAGTTGAAAAACTTCTGAACGCGGGTTTTATTTATCCTATCCCCCTTACAGAATGGGTGTCCAATATCGTCCCTGTTGATAAAAATCAGGGTACAATTCGAGTCTGTGTGGATTATCGCGATATCAATCGCGCCTGTCCTAAAGATAATTATCCCACTCCGTTCATCGACCAGATCATCGACGAATGTGCCGGGAGTGAGATCTATTCCTTAATGGACGGTTTCTCAGGCTATAACCAAATCCATATTGCACCTGAGGATCAACATAAGACCACATTCATCTGTCCGTGGGGCACTTTCGCGTACAAAAAACTCCCGATCGGCTTAAAAAATGCTGGCGCCACGTTCCAGCGCGCGATGTCCTATGCTTTTCATGATATTCGCCATATCGTCCAGCCTTATCTGGACGACTTGCCAGCCCATTCGGGTAAGCGAGAGGACCATCCTGAGCATCTCCGCCAGATATTCCTTCTTTGCAGACGCTACAATATCAGGCTCAACCCTCATAAGTGCGTCTTCTGCGTCGATTCTGGCCGTCTTTTAGGCTTTATAGTCTCGAAAGACGGAATTCGCCTTGACCCTCTAAAGGTTGAGGCCATCATAAATCTCCCATCACCCTCCTCCCTGTATCAGTTACAGAGTCTACAAGGGAAAGCAAATTTTCTTAGACGCTTTATCCCGAATTATGCCGAGGTGGCCAAAGGATTCACTCGTTTGTTAAAGCAGAATGTTCCCTTTCACTGGGACGAAATTGCTCAGGAATCCTTTGAGAAGCTGAAGACATTGCTAGTCAATGCTCCGTTGCTTCGTCCTCAGGACTACCACCGCGACTTTACTTTGTATCTAGCCGCCGCATTAAGCACCATCGCCATGGTCTTGGTGCAGGATGACGAGAACGGTGACGAACATGTCGTTTATTACCTATCTCGGAACCTTCTCGACCCGGAAACGCGTTATGCACATGTCGAGAAGTTGGCCTTAGCAGCAGTACATGCCGTACAACGCTTTCGCCATTAAATCCTTTTGCGTACGATAACAGTGGTTTCAGACTGCAACCCTATGACATATATTCTTTCTAGACAATTACTAGGGGGCAAGTACTCCAAATGGATCGTCATCCTGCAGGAGTTTGACTTGGAGTTCACCACTGCCAAGTCAACTAAATCACTGGTCTTCGCGGATTTGATATGTTCTCTCCCTACGGACTCTGTTCCTTCACACTCAGAAGATCATATACCGGACGAAACGCTGTTTCTTATTGATACTCGTGATCCTTGGTATGGTGACATTATAGTGTATCTTCAGACCGCGACATTTCGGTCTGAGTTGGATAAAACTGCTCGCCGTCGGATTCGGCACCAGTCCCAACCCTACCGTATCGTAGGAGATACCTTATATCGTATTGGAGTAGATTCGGTGCTCCGACGATGCCTTACCTTGGAAGAGGCTGAGAAAGTCTTGAATGACTGCCACAGTGGTGCCTGTGGCGGACACATGTCCGGGTATGCTACTGCCCAGAAGATTCTGCGAGCAGGTTATTTATGGCCTTCCATATTCAAGGATTGTATCACTGCAGTCCGTAAATGCCATCCATGCCAGATTTTCTAGCGCAAGATGTGCGCGCCGCCATTGCCTTTGCATCCCGTTATTACCGTCGGCCCTTTTGCGAAATGGGGCGTGGATTTTATGACGTGTAACCCTCACTCGGCCGGGGGGCATGCGTATATCATTGTCGCCGTCGACTACTTCACTAAGTGGGCCGAGGCGATGCCTACACTAGCTGCTGACGGGAAAACGGTTGCTTCATTTATATTCAACCACGTTATTGCACGATTCGGGGTTCCTCAAGCCATCGTCACTGATCATGGTACTCATTTCCGTGATTACATGATGACGGAGCTGACTTCAGCGTTGGGCTTGCGTCACGATAGCTCAACACCATACTACCCTCAAGCGAATGGTCAGATTGAAGCGGTGAACAAGGTTTTGGTCACCATGCTTCAGCGAATGGTTGGGATTCATAAATCCAGTTGGCATCTCCAACTGTTCTCAGCTCTCTGGGCATACCGAACATCTGCTAAGAGTGCAACCGGGTTCACACCATTCCAATTGGTGTACGGTCTGGAAGCCACTCTGCTGGTTGAATGTGAAATTCCTTCGCTTAAATTAGCTGTGGAGCTCTTACCGGATACTTCCCCTGAGGAAGAACGTCTTCTGTATCTCGAACGTTTGGATGAAACCCGTCGTCTAGCTGCTTTGATCATCGAAGCACAAAAGAAGAGGGTCAAATCTCATTTTGATCAATCTGTTTCTCCCCATTCTTTCATTGAAGGAGACCTAGTCCTCTTGTACGATCAGGCACATGATAAGCTTGGTGCCGGTAAACTCCAGCCCATGTGGCACGGTCCCTATATAGTAAAACATGTTTTGAAAAATGGGGCCTACGAGCTTATAGACTACGAAGGAGTTCCATTGGCGCAGCCCAGAAATGGGCTGTACCTTAAGAAGTACTACGCCTGAAATGATTTCTTGGTGTGGTGTGTGTACATAGGTGTGTGATTGTCATTTGTGTGCATAGTGTGGTGTGCTTTGTAAACATCTTTCTGCTGATCGGGTCTTCCTGCTTGTGCAGATGTCTATTCATCCATTTGTTGGTTTCGCGGATGGTGCCTCCCGCAGTACCAGGAATCTGTCTTCCGCAGCCTGGGTAATTTACGATCCTGCTGGTGAGTTGATTGACCTGCAAGGTGTGTGTTTAGGACGTACCACGAATAACATCGCGGAATATAGCGCCGTGTTGGAATTATTAACCGAGGCAGTAAACCTTGGTATCCGTGAATTGCTCGTGTACCTAGATTCACAACTTGTAGTGTTACAGCTGAACGGACACTATTCGGTAAGGAACCCGTCCATCTTACGTCTGTATTTGCGTATTCGATTCCTGGAAAGGAATTTTGACTACATTACATATCATCATATACCCAGGCATTTGAATACATTAACAGATGCAGTAGCAAATTTGGTATTAGACAGACATTTGCGCAATTTATAATCATCATCACATGTAAAGAAAGACTCATCCAGAAATAGATATATATATATATATATATAGATATCGAAATTTTTACATAGAGTGTGTCACATAAAACTCAAAAAAATATACATAATTGTCTTAATACATCCTGAGACACTGTGTCTCTCAAAAAATAGGTGTGGCTAAATCCTAGAGACTAATCCGCATGGTGCTCATGATAGCACGTCACTGCATGCACTAGGCGCCTCAGGATTCGGTGGATCCGGTTCGGAACTCCCACCGTATGGCGCTGGTATCCCATCGGTACATCTGATAGTCGGGCATAGTCTGGAATCCCATGGGCAATCCCCTCGAGGTTCTGGATCAGGTCCTCTCCTCCGGTGCCTTCCCCCTGGATCTCAGGGGCGAGTTGTGTCCTCCGGGAGATGGGAGACATCCCGGCTGGTCTCTCAGGTCCTACATCTGCATGCATATATAATTGTGTCAAGACGAATGTGTATTAAAAAAAAAAATATAAACATAAAATCAAAAATATGAGGTCTTACCCAGCTCCTCGTCCCAGTCGTCTCCTTCTGGTAGTGGGAGATCTGGGTCCCCGGTAAAGTCAGTTCCCGAATAGGGCCAATCTTCCACGACGATCAGTTGGCGCCGTAGCCACCTAAAAAACTCTGGCCTCCAGGACATCTGTTGGCCACCTCCAGATCTGGGCATCAGTGCTGCCCAGCGAGCCATTCGCGGCTCTCGTGGTATCGGACTCGCCACTGCGGCCCCTTGGCCCTGGAAGATTGGTATGCATTCCAGAATGAACGATACCAAGATGGAACCATACCCGAACTGCTTCAGTTTCCCCTGTTTGCACTTTGTGAGCTGCCTTTTCATGTTGATGGTTACTGCTTCTTCCCAGTTGAACAGTAGGGGACCCATGCATTCTGAGGCTAACAGGAGTTGAGTCTTCGTGGCCTCGTGCGGAGCCTGCGACCCAGCAGCCCGCGTAATGGTGTGGAGAACCACTCTCAGTGCTAGATCAGGGATGGTGGAGATGTATACCTTCTTGCTTCCTGATCCTGTTTGTGCCCCTCAGCACACCCGTGCCATTACCTGTTCCATCTTTTCCCCGGATGGTCTGCTCCCAGTCAGTACAGGGATTGGACCTCTGCGGGACAATCCAGTAATGAAATAAATGTCGGTGACCTCCAATTCTAACACCTGGTCTCGTAGCCTGAACACTTGTTCATTTTCATCCCAGATGTTGATTAGATATTGGAGGAGCTCGGGCTGAGCTCGTAAACATGGCGTGAGGAAGAACTTTTTCAATCCACAGTCTCTTAGAGCGTTCATGCAAGCTTGGCTTTGCATGGCCTCTTCATCCTCATCTCCGTGCTCTCGTTCCTTCCATTCGATTGCCATTTTGAGTGGTTATCTGCATTCATATGGTCAAAAACCCCTGATTAAATCTTTGGTGAGCTTCAAATTTCAAGAAATTTGGTGTAAATACCAGAATTTTAGGCGGAAAATTAGGTTCGGCCGCTGGCGCGGCTGTTTTGCTAACAGTCACGCCATATGGCGCGAGCCCTTTAGTAAAAAGAGCTCAGTGGCGCGGGTCCGTGCCCGATACTCGCGCCACTGGGCCCGGCCCTAAAATTTTAAAAGTGGCCACACAAAGTTGATTTCTAAAGGAAAACCATTAAAAAATGTATGGAAATGAAGAGCTAAGGAGCGCCTATTACCTGTGACAGACGAGAAGCTGAATGGTTGCCTAGATTGGTCGCAATCACCGTCAGAAGATTCTGTCCCAAAAGGACCACTGTTGCTTTCCACAAGGTAAATAGTAAAAAGTAATTTCATTTTTTACCAATTAGACATATTTATAACTTTTTCGACGTTAAGTGAGCTTTAAAAGTCAAATATTTGCATATGTTATGTCGAAAATGGATTTTACGCTTGCTTGGTATGTGCAGCAGCAGGTTTTTGCGACTTAAAAAGATGGACACGAGTTGTATTTTATACTTTTTCGGACTCGGTAAATACACGAAAAAGTCACTCTGGAGTCATCTTTCAGCTCTTTTCTGACTCTCTAAATATGAAAAGATTGCCGAGGCCCTTGTCGTTTTGATCTCGTTAAAATGGACATGAATCGACATTCACCCGGTATAAGTTTAACCCTTTTTCGGGCCGGGATGGATTGATTACGAAAAAGGAATACCCTAGCCTATCGCGACTAGGAGGTTTTCCCGGATATTGTTTTCTACCTTTTCGGATCTGGGGAACTATTTACGAAAAGGGACCTATGGAGTTTTCTTTTCAGCTGTCTTTTCAAACTCTCTAAACATGAAAAGACGCCGAGTTCTTCCTTTGTCAGACTCGTTAAAACCTGATGACATCGGATTTAGTCGAAATGACGTTCTCCGAGTTTCTCCTTCCTAGAACTTGTTAAATGCACTAGGATGGATTCGCCCGAAGGGCGGACTTATATCACAAGCATATGCTATCCCCTTCAAGCTTGTTATCAAAAATAATTGGGGTACTCGCCAGAAATGGTGGGGGAAAAATGGAACCATCGTCGTTGTCGTCGGCAGTATGTCGCTCTTGAACATGGCACTTGTCTGCATTCGTGTCGGGTTAGGGACATCTCATCTCGTTGTTTCACTTTGCTTCCATGGGTTTGGGTAATCTCTTTTGACCTCTCATCTGTTCACTGCCTCGTCGCCATGACCTTTGATCCGTTGATGTCAAATACTGCCAAGTCCATTGTCGTGCCGTTTATGTGTTCAAGAGAAGTTGGCCTCTGCAAATATCAACCTTCCTCTGTTTCTCATATGGTTCTGATTCACAACAAAACATTATGTTCCTCTGTCTCGTGTCGATGATGTGGGAATCATTATGGCCCACCTTCGATCAAGGTCACTTCCTGTCGACATCAACTCATTATCCGGGAAGTTGGTCTAGAGACTCCTTATGGTACCTTGGAGCCTGCATGCCTCAATGGCAGGTTCGTCGCATTCGACGTGAGGTTTACATCATTGACCTCCGATCGAGTGATTCTGCGGGTGTTCGACGTCAACTCATTTATTCGCACGCCGTAGATTGTACCTTAGTACCTTGGGGACCATTGTCATTATTGGTGGTTTCTCTCGCGTCTGTTAACAACTTTCATCATTGGCTGGTAATCAGACGATGTTCTTGCATGTTCGACATCAGCTCACATATTCACATGCTCGAACTTGTACTTGTTTGGGTCGAGATGGAGCGCAAGACCCTGGATTGTGTCTGTTGTAATCCGGGCTGCGATTGTGGATTATTATCATTATGTACATGACTCACTGATTGGATGGCTGCGACCATACCTGAGTCTATTTATTTGATCTTAGTTGGATGGCTGCGCCCATACCCTGGATCCGGATCATAGCATACTCTGTTTCGGATGGCTGCGTCCATACCACTTATACATCATGTACTTGAGATATCAGTTGTATCTTTCTGCGCAGGTTTTCCGACGGCGGGCCTTCAGTTAGACATGTTCTCGTAAAGCATTTCACCCCTCTCCCTCTCGGGCCTCATACTTTAGGGGGCATCTGTTACACAGTAATTTGTCACCGTCCTTACCATTCCCCATCCCGCACAATGGAGGACCCATTCTGTGACCTGTGGACATTGTCATGCCTTGCAAACATCATCAATGCATCCCTCTGAACATGAGCTTCATTTGCCCTTGAGACATCTCCTTGCAAAAGTCATAAAAAACAGCCCTTTTAGCATTGGCGCAGGCAAGCAGTTCAGTACTCGTGCCAATGAGGAAATTAATGTAAAGAGGTCGCGCCACCTGGCGCTCTGTCATAGAGCCGTAGTCGCGCCACCCAATTTGGGAGTTGTTTTTTAAATATGAATGGCGGAAGTTGAATTCTAACAAATTCACAAACCATCACCTATTTTGAGTTGGGAGGTTGGCTGCGGGAGTTCTATGGAGGGAAGTGGTTTTGCCACCTCCCATGGAACCTTCCTTGTTGATAGGGCCAATCCCATAATAATAGGGATCCCAACTCCTCCTTCCCCATCTATAAAAGCTTGCTCAAATCAATGGCGAGCTAGTCTTGAAGTGCCTAAGCTCTGAATCTCCATATTCCCAAGAGCCTTTGTGTTGTAAAGCACCCTCTCTTTCCCTTAAGGCTGACTCAAGTAAGGAGACCATTGTCACGAGACTCTGGAGAGGTTTTCCCTTTCCTTGGCAAGCTTTGCGAGACGTGGACTATTGGAGACCCGTCCGAAGGAGACCGCGACGTCAGAACTTGGTTGTAATCTTTCTTCGCTGGTTATTTAATAGATGTTTATGATTATGGTTCCACTCCGTTTTCCATCATGTTAATGCGAGTAATGTCCTTTCTGACTGATGTTTAGTTACGCATGCTGGTTTCTATGCTTGTATCTGTTCGTTTCTTCTGTGTGCAAGTGTTCATCCGCGGAGATCGTGGAGGGATTGTGATCTGCCGAGGCTGAGGAACGGGGACGCTTCTTCTTCAGATCCTAGCGTTGGAATCCAGGTAGGCTTCTATTCCAGCCTTTTCATTCGTAATTAGGAACCTGCGTCATGACATTGTTTGTTTGTTGCTAGACCCCTGCTGGGCTAGTAGGGATCGCCTCTGTCCGCAGAGGGGATTTACCTCCTCAACACCCTCCATCTACTTCATAGTCGAACTCGCGCATGGGTTAGTCATATCCTACCCCACCTCCCCCACCACTAGGATGCGATATGGCTACACATATGAAGCTACCCACCTTCAAGGGTGTGGGTGATGAAGACATGGACAGGTTTTGGTTTGTTGCATATGCACTATGGACCACAAAAAATGTCAACACTGATGCTGTCAAAAGGGTGCAACTAGATATGGCATTTGAGGGTCGCACAGTGATCTGGTTTATGGGATACTTGGCTCAGAATGCTGATCCTCTTGTAAATGAAATCAAGAAGGCCTTAAATCAGTAGTTCAGAAAACCAAAGTCCTACTCTCAATGTGTAACAGAGCTGAAATTGTTATCACTCAGATTTTCTTTGAAGTTGTGGAAAAGGAAAGTAAATCCGAGGTAACCACAAACCAACCTTCAGATACAGAATCTAGCCAATCTGTATCCAGAGAGGGCTCTCTCTTTAAAATTTAGCTTTGTTCTTAGAAAATATTAGGCTAGTTATAAGTTCAAGAGTTTGTTTGAATTTAAATGGTGGAATCCACCAACTAAGGGCACGATTGAGTATTTCAGGCCATTGGGCTATGTAGTCGAAAGGATGACTTTACTGGATTAAGTTTTTACACCAAAGATGGCTTTGCAGGGCAAGATAGCCAAACAGAAAACAATTTTAGATATTAAAGTGAATGGAATGGATTTTGAAGGGATGAAAGGAAATTAAGAATCTTTAAACATGTTCAAAGAAAGAAAGTGAATGATTAAAAATAAAGAGCAGTTAAGAATTCTTTACTATAGTAATCAAAATGTTTAAACCAGCGAAACAAGAGCTATTAAGAATTCATTGTTTATAACCAGTTTAGAAGAAAACATTTAGAATAATCACAATTGAAATCAGAGTACACTTAAGAAATTTCTTATTTATTCTTTTTTGTCAATTATTCAGAAATGGAACGCAATGATATTATAAACAGATATAAAACTTTTAAAACATGAGATAGAGAAGACTTATTGATCTGTAGTTAGACACATGAATCCTGCAAAAAGTCTTGAGCTTCAATTCATCATCCAGCAAGCCATAAAGAAATTTCTCCAAAGCACTTTATTCAAAAAAATCAATGTTACAGCAAAGTAGAAGAATCCACCCAAAATACTTCCAAGAGTGAAGTATTTATACAAATTCTAAACTAAAATATCTTGAAAAAATATCAAGATTAGTTCACAAATCTCTCCAACTATTTTACATAAATAGAACTTAAGTAAAGGACACTCAAACTAATGCATCTATTTGGCACTATTTCTTATGGATAGGTGATGAGAAAGAGGAGAATTCAAATTTTATCCAACTCTTAGTTGATGATGAGGCATCCAAGTCACTAATTGCTTCCTTTCTTTGTGCATTCTGCTCCAACAATTCTGCAAACTTGGGGTCCAATGATATCTTTTTATTTCTCAATCCGTAATAGATATGTACAAATTGAAAGAGGTTATTGTGGATTAATATGTTGGTGATATAAACCTCTTTCAGTTTCCTAAAATTCCTCTCCAGATGTGCACACTAGGCTCTGTACAAATATGTGTAAAACAGAGTTTTACAGAGTCTGAAACATATCCTATAAAGATGTGCATGTATCTCTCATTCTGAAATCACTGTGCAAAAAGTGAGATATTTTTTTGTAGATGGTTCTCTTAAGAACAAAAACCTCCTTCAGTTTTGTATGATGTATTTTTTATTTACCACAATCGTCTCTGCAAAATGATGACTTAACTGGTATTTTCTGCAAAAAGTGCTTTCCATCATTGTTTAATATTTCCAAAACCATAATAGCTGTTAGAAAAGTGAGAGAGGTTTTTGTAGATGGTCCTCTTAAGAACATAAAAATCCTTCAGTTTTTCAAAATTCATCTTGGATTGATCACAATAGTTTCTGCAAAACAATGACTAAAACATTAAATTTCTGCAAAAATGTTCCTTCTTGTTGTGTTTTTCATCTTTTCACTTTTTTGTTCTTTTGACTGTTTCACTTTCACTTTAGAAAAACTTCAAGTTGGCTGGTGAAAGTGTTTTTATATTTGTTTAACCCTTAATATCTTCATGTTTACTTTCACTGTTTACTGTTTACTTTTTACTTTTTACCGCTCTATTTTTTATCTGTCTTCACTTTGTCATGAACTTGTATGTTCTGTTTTGTAACTATCTTCCCTGCTGTTTATCTTCATGCTAGATGACTTACTTGACTTGGTCTTCAATCTGATACTCTTTAATCCTGATACTCTTTAACCCTGATACTCTTTAACTGTTATGCTTTTACTATCCCTGTAAATTCTCATTTCACTTTTACCATTCACTGTGCACATTTCATCATTCTAATCTCTCTCTGACTTTGTATACAAAATATTTGTTTAATGAAGATATTGAATTAAAATATGAGAATTTGGAGCAAACAATTTTGTCAACTAGTATTGAAATTGTTGGTCCAAATCCATATTCTGATAGTAACCTGCTAAAATCAAACAATTTGTTAATGAAATCTAGGTCTGCAGGGAGGTGATTGTAGGCTTTTTGAAAGACCTGTGGAATGAGATCAGTCTGTGAAGGTTTAACTCTTCATGAGATAAATTGGCAGATTTATCAAGCATATCTCCTATGGACAGGGGATTCAAGGCTTGAACAGGTTCAAAATTGAGCATATCATTGATAGACTGAGCAGTAATAGGGAAAAGGACATTCTAGTTTGGGGATAAAACTGCTCTCTGAATTGGATCATAATTAGCATGGCAATAATGGATCATTTCAGGAAAGATATGGACTGAGGGTAAAAGGTATCTCGGGAAATTATATTCCCATAACCCAATAACGTCCAAGCCATTCAAATAATTATCTCTGTAGCGACAATGAATTCGAAGGGGGCTTTCACTGAAAACTAAGTCTTTGATCTGAAAATATTTATCCACTAATGGCAAATATTCCAATTCTCTATGAGGGGCATTCAATGGAGCAACATTTGAGGCTACAGGAACTTCCATTCTTGGTTCTTGTGTATTCAAAGATGGAAATTTGGGGGTTTTTATGAAAATTTAGCAGAATTACAGGTTTCGACAGGGAAATAGGTATAATTGCAAGTTCAGGAATATAATTTACAATCTTTAGGATCAAGGAACGAACTAGCAATCGAATTTAACTTTGTTTCAATGAAAAAACAAGGAAAGCTGAGTTTCTTTCAGAGTTCAGGGCGAAATGGAGTCAATACCTGTTTTTAGAGAAAAAACTGTGATTAACAGGTGCAAACTGATTGTGGATGGTCGTTGGGAAACTGGACTGGCAGAGGTCTTCAGCAAAATTCGGTTAAATAGCAGTTGACAGTAGATTTTTTGAATTTCTTAGTATGGAGGGCGCAGTCACTTTCAGTACATAGAATAATGAAAAATGCGCGAGTTTTCGTTATATTTACAAAGTCAAATGGGTGGGGAATATTTTATTATTTTATGGGATGACGTCAGCGTACGGGAGGCGAGTCACAGCCTCCCGTACAGCATATGGGATGACGTCAGCCTTTGGAGGAGGGTGGTTTTATGTGAATCGACTGCGATTCCACAAATGGAATGACACGTGGTCAGGACACTATTTGAAAACCGCTTTGATTTCGCGAGTTATCTATCAGACGATGGATGTGCAGCGAAATGAACAAGGGCCATGGATCTCCGAGTGGGAAATCGAACGGTGATTCGGGACGGGGAGATGGCATAGGAATTAATGAGCGGGCCTGACGCGTTTAATATCCATTAATCATTCCGGGAGTATTTCGATTGGCTGGAAATATTATTAATTAATCCTGATGATTAATTAACCTCTTTGCGTATAATGATGGTGGGGGGTAATGAATGGGTTAATTTTCGAAGTTTGTTTTGAATTTAGACTTCGGGTTTTATTTTTCCGTTTTAAACATATAAAACATATGCTTAAACCTTTTTTTGTATGTTTTTATTATATGGTAATAAATCGATATGATTCACTTACCATAAGGGGCAGGGATAGTTATATAGATATATTTTTAGCCAAAGGGCATTGTAATGTGGGATTTTTATTTAATCACATGGGTTAAATACTTTGGCTAAAAACTTATAGTAAGAGGGTTTTGGGGATATTATTACAAAAGGGAGTTCTAGATAATAGGATAAGGTATTTCCACTAAGGAGTTAATATATAAAGTTAGAAATTAACATGAAAAATGAGAGAAAGCGCTAAGTATAAAACACCATAAAAATGTATTTAACTTATGCTTTGCGTGAAATGGATTTTTATGGATCATTGCATGTTTTTCCTAAGTAAAATGGGATTTTGCTTAGGAAAATATTTTTATGAATGAATGAGTATGATGATGAATATTTTTAAATACTAAGGTTTTCTCCAATCATTGGGCCGAGGGTCCGGTCCCTCCAAAAGTCAAGGAAATGCCTTGAGCCCCTTTAATCTTCAAATTCCTTAGCACTTAGGGGAAATTAGTAAATTGTTAGGGAAAAATTGAGATGGGAAGTTAATGATTTTGACCTTGCTATGTTCTGAAATTCTGCCAATGTGGTGTTCTGCCTTTGCACTTGGTGATGAAAGTAAAAGATTACAAACATTTTAAGGCCATCATTCATCACATCAAAATCTTCAATGCCATCTACCTACCCTATCTACTTTCTCTACCATTTTTTCTTCTTTATTAGGGTGCACTTAGACTGGCAAACCCTTATCAATCTTCGTTTCCTTTTACATGGAAAATCTATCTATTTCTACACTTATTACATCCAAGGGCTCAGATTAAACTATTGAGCACCTTTTATTAACTCTACCTATCTACTTATCTGCCAAGATTAAACTGTTTGGTCAGAGATTTATTCTCTATTTTGCAACATGAAATTGAAACATGAATGAGTAAGGTTTAAACAGTTTGACTCTTCATAAATTGTGGCAAAAGTTTGACAAACTGCACACAATTTTGTTTATTACAAAAAATTAAATAGTAGTGGCATTTGGACTTGCACACTTTCCTGGTCTATTTTTTGTTTGGGGTTCATTTCTTTCAATTTTTTGACCATTTTATTCTTTTTACCCTTTAATTTTTCTTTTAGGGTATACCCTGTTTACATTTTTTAAATTTTTTGATTTTTTAAGAATATGGAACACCTTTGCACAAGAAAAAGGTTTGAACATATTACATATTTCAATAAGACAATCATGAAAAATGACACCTATTGGTATAGGAGTCTAAGACTGGCTCCACTTGGGGATGGATTTTCCTGGTGAAAAGTCAAGAACAACATGTCAGATGCCTTAAAATGCCTTTAACTGAACCATGAAATCTTCTTTTTCTGGTAGCTTTATTGTATATATGATAGTGAAACTTCTGAAGCTTAGGGCCTTCACTTCGGGCTTCAACTCCAACAAGTCACCATCCAATAAAAACTGATGCATTAGAAAGGATATATTATGTACAAGTTAGAAAAAATCAGAACATCCTAGTAAATAGGATCAAAATAGTGCTTTAGCATTCGACCATTGACTGGTCCTTCCTCAGCTTCTGAATTGTCCAAATTTTTCAAAAAGTATGTGTTGTTTCCTTGTAAAGCATGTATGATGTAAGGTCCCTTCCATAAGAAATCAAATTTCCCATGTTTCCCTTTATCTTCCCTTCTGGAATCCCATCTTAGGACTTTGTCTCCTAGTTGAAAATATTCTGCTTTAGTTCTTTTGTCAAACATTTTCTTTAACTTTTCCTGCAAGACTTGGGATCGTTGATACACTTCTTCTCTGGTTTGCTGCAAGTGAATTGTTTGATTAATTCTTCTCTGAATATCATTTGGTTCTACTTGAGCCTCCTGAAGTAACTTCATAACAGGAATTCCTAGAGATGATGGGAATCTTGCTTCAATACCATAAACTAATTCATATGGACTGGTCCCAATTGATTTCTTAGTTGTAAGTATGTCTGCCCACAATGCATTGGTAAGTTTCTTATGCCAATTCTTTTTATTTTCTTCCAATAATTTTTTAATGATATTAATAAGTCTTTTATTGGAAGATTTTTCCAGTCCATTACCCTGAGGATAATAGGTTGTTGAATGGCCTAAAGTGATGTGATATTTATTGCAGAAACTAATCATTTTATTAGACTTAAAAGTAGCAGCATTGTCAGTTATAATTTTCTCTGGACAGCCAAATCTTGAAAGTATATTGGTTTCTAAAAACGCTATAATTACAGAATCATTGGCATGTCTAGATGGGATAGCTTCAATCCATTTAGTAAAGTAATCTGTGGTAGTAAGAATCCATCTGTGTTGCCCAGAAGAAGGAGGATGAATTTCTCCAATAAAATCAAGTACCCATTGTTGAAAGGGTCTCTCGGTGGAAATTGGATTTAATGGTAAAGGTAACAATTTTCTTTTGCCCTCAAAGATCTGACACTTATGACAAGAAGTTACAAATTTCTTAACATCTGAAAACAAGGTTGGCCAGTAAAAACCAGCCCTTAAGATTTTATCTGTAGTTGACTTCCAGTAGAGGTGTCCACCACAATCTCCTGCATGAAATTCATTAAGAACCTTGTCAGTTTCATCTTTCAATGAACAATTTAATAGAATTCCATCATGATTCTTCCAAAAAAGAGCACTATCTAAAATACAATACTTTAAAGATGTCATTTTTAAGAACCTTTGTTTCGTTCTGGATAACCCTGAAGGAGCTTGCAGGTTTAACAAAGCATAAATGATATCAGTGTACCAGGGTGAGTCTAAGAAGGTCTGACTGATTTGTGGAGTTGCCATCTCCTATTCGTCATCCAGTTCGTTAATGTCCAGGGTTTGGCAATTAGTTTCAGTCATGAGTTGAGCCAAACCTTGTCCTTTTATGAGTTTTGTAGGTCTTATTTCAATATCATATTACAATATGGTAGCTATCCACTTACCTCTTTTGCCTTCAATACCATCTTGAGTTAAGATGTCTTTAACGACAGCATTAGGTACATAAGCTATCACATGAGAATACAATATATAAACTCTGAAATCTTTAATTTCTTTCACAAGTGCAAACTCTTGTTTCTCCATGATATTATATTTCAATGATGCATCTCTAAGTGCTTTACTAAAAAAGGCTATTGGTTTTTCACATCCTTTATCATTCTTTTGTAGTAAAACAGCTGCAATTGTATGTTCAGAAGCAAATGAAAAAATTATGAAATCTCTATCAAACTTTGGACTAGTAAGAACTGGTGTTCTGGTTAAAGCCATTTTGATTTCTTCAAATGATTGCTTGGCTTCTACGGTCCAGTCAATACTTGAATCCTTTTTTAACATGTTAGTAAGCAGTCTAAGTAATTCAGCTAAACTAGAAATGAATCTTCTCAAAAAATTGATCTTTCCTATGAAAGCTTGAAGTTCTTTAATGTTCCTGGGATGAGGTATCTGCAATATGGCTTGTATTCTTTCAGGATCGATTCTAATGCCATCTTTAGAAATAATGTGACCTAGGAGTTTTCCTTCTTCAAGACCAAACAATGATTTTTTTGGATTTAAAGAAATACCATACTTTCTGCATTTTAAAAATACTTGTCTTAGATGATTTAAATGTTGCTGATCTGTCTTTGAAAAAACAGTTAAATCATCTAGATAAATAACCAAAAAATCATGAATTTCTTTGGCAAAGGCAATGTCCATTGCTCTTTGGAAGGTTTCTCCTGTGTTTTTGAGACCAAAAGGCATCTTAACATATTTAAAAGTACCCCATGGTGTTGTAAATGCTGTTTTGTCTTGATCATCAGGATGAACCAGAATATGGTTATACCCTGAAAATCCATCCAGAAGAGAAATCCTTGAAGATCCTACTACCCTTTGTAGGATATGGTCCATTTTAGGCAAAGGATAGTTATCTTTTAAAGAAACTTTGTTCAAATTTCTCAAATCGACACACAGTCTAATCTCTCCAGTCTTTTTCCTTGTTGGTACTAGATTAGAAACCCATTCAGAGAACCTAATAGGAGCTATAATTCCTGCTTCATACATTCTTTTAATTTCTTTCTCAATTGAAGGTAGTAAAACAGGGTTGATCCTTCTAAGTTTTTGTTTGAATGGTTTCTGATCTGGTTTCAAAGGTATTGTATGTTTAATGATTGATGTATCATATGACTTCAGATCTTCGTAACTCCAGGAAAAAACATCCTAGAATTCTTTTAAAAGTTCAACATATTTAACCTTTTGATCTTCTGGCAGAGATTTAGATAGTTTAACCATCTTGGGATTTCCTTCAGTTCCCAAATTGACTTCTTCAATATCAGCTTTTAAAGGTTCCATTTTGGTTTTTAGTGGAATGTCATTTGAGTCAAAAAGATCTTCTAAAGGAGTTAATCCTTTGGGTAAATGATTATCTTTTAGATTAATAATTTCATATTCATCTTCAATAATCTCATCGAATTCCATTTGTTTCAAATCCTGCATATCTTTTTTAGTGAATTTGGTTGGGTGAAGCATGTGAATTGCAGTCTCTTCTGAAATATTCGTTTCTTGCTCATCTAGTTGATCAGATTCATTGATTATTGTGTCTTCATCTATACCACTGTTAGAGAACTCATTTTCTAAGGTCAAAAAATTATTAATCTGATTATTATTTACAAACACTTGCCAATTCATAAGATTATTCGGTATAGCAGGCCTATGTATAATCTCATCTGTGAACTGATGATTAGGTCCAAAAGGTAATTTACATGTGCTAGCGAACATTGCAAGACTGTGAGCATGCAAATTTTGTTTTCTAGGAATTTTGGCAAGTTGAGCTTGTAGAAAAGTGTTGAGAATTTCCACAACTGTTTCTCTGTATTGTTTCAATCTGGGATCTTTTGTTGAACATTCACCATTGATCTATTGGATAATTAACTCAGAGTCTCCTATGATTGATACTCTAATTGCTCCTAACTTTTTGACATGTTTAAGCCCTAGCAAAAGAGCTTCATACTCTGCCATATTATTAGTGCATCTAAAGTTCAACCTATAAGCATGGCCTTAGGCGTGATCATTTTCAACATTATGTATCCAAATTCCAGCTCTTGCTCCTAACTTATTTACTGAACCATCAAATTCTAAATGCCACAGAATTTCATGTTCATAATCTTCATCAACTGTTTTAACATGTTTCTTAACAGGAGGCTTTGGTCTTTCAATTTTTTCTGGTATTTCTTGATTGTCTGGTGTTTCTTTGTTTTCAGAAATTTCTTCGATTTGAACAGTAGATTTATTTTCAGTTTCTGTTTCTGGTGCTTCTAGTTCAGTAGGAAGGTCCAATTCAGCATTATAAAGGATGAAAGAGTCCATATCAGAATGTACTGAATAGACAGGGAAGTTTTCAGGCTTCTCATGGCTACTGACTAAATATTTCATCAAGGTCTCTCTGTACAATCTTTTAGGCTGACCAAATACTGAAATAGTTGCAAATGACATATCTAATTGTAGAGATCCTCCGAGTTTGGCACCCCAGGATCTGGACAACAACATACCATATTTAGGGGGAATATCAGCAACTACTATATCCATCAGAATAGATTTCGCAGGGTATTGTACCAATGTAACACATAAATCTTTAATCAAACCTAAACATCTTACCTGACTAGAATAAAAAGAAAAAAGATCTTTATATGGTCTGGTAATGTCTAGGTTTAATCTTTCCATCACTGCTTTTGGCATTAAATTGTGGGATGCTCCAGAATCAAGCATGGCGTTATGCAGTATTTTTTCATGAACATTCAAGCTCACATAAAATGGAGGAGTTCCTCCACTTTCAGGTTTGCCATTAACTTTAGGACCAAAAAGTAGTCTGGGTTGATCATAAAAAACGTTCACTGAATCATCCATTCCAGTAATGTTAAGGGATCCGCTGATTTGGCTTTTATACACATCATGTTTAGCTAATTCAGCTAATGGAACAACTATCTTTAGTTTTCCTATTTCAGCTTCTAGATTGAAAGATTTTTCTGTTTGAGCTCTAGTATTTTGAACAGTTGGATTTTCTCTATTTTTTAGATCTTCAGCGTTTTTCTATTTTTCATGAGTGGGATTATGAGTTGAAGGTGTTTCTGAATTAATTTCTACTGGCTCTTCTACATTTCCTGCAAGAGGAGAAGTATTAGAAATTTTTTTATTGTTCAGTTGATTGTCAGACACATCTTCAATTATTGGATTTGGGGGGTTAGAATTTTCTCTGGAAAGAATTTGTACAGGAGGAGTGTTAGTTTTACCTTTGACGTTTTGTTTTACAGCTTTCTGTTTGCGATTCTCTGGCACATCAATCCGTCTTCTTCTCAAATTGTATTGTTTATGAATTTCATAAATTGTTGTGTCATAACCTTCTTTAAAATCAAAATTTTCTCCTGAATGTGTTTGAAATGTCTCAAGAATATGATTTTCTTGATCATCTTGAGATAGGAAAACTGCTGGTTCATTTTTATTTTCAGTCACATTATTTATTTCAACATCCTCTATTGGCTCTTCAGAAGAGGAACCTTCAACAAAATTTTCTTGGAATGGTGGCCTGATGTTTTGGTCAGGGACATTTTTCCCCATATTTTGGTTTTGATTTCTTCTGAAGTTTGGGTTTCTAACAATATTTTAACCATCGCCAGAAGAATTTCTTTCTATCGTCTCTACTCTGTCTCCTAATCTTTCCATACCTTTAATAATTGCATCCAGTTTTCTTTCAAAAGCCGAAGGCTCTTCATTTATATGCATCCTTCTTTCAGCTTTAGCCCTAGCTCTTTTTTCTATGAGGTTAGCTTCAAAACTAACCACTATGCTTTGCATCTCTTCTAGGGTTTGAGGGGCTCTTTCCCTAAGTGAATATGCTATGTTAGAGTCAAATCCATCAGGGAATTTAACCAGTACTGAATCAGGAGGGGGTCTAAGGTTCTGGGGAACAACGTTATATGCTTCGTTGAATCTAATAATGTAATCTTGCACTGTTTCATTAGGTCTTCTTCTCAATTTTTCAAATTCTGATAGGATTTGAAGAGGGTCTTTCTTCTTCTCCCATCTATTCAAAAATGCCCTATACAAAGCTGGTAAATCAGCAATACTGTTTGAAGCAAGGGCCCTAAACCATGTACTTCCCCAGTAAGACTCTGAACAAAAATTCTCATTCGGACATCATCAGTGTCAATTTCATAAAATTCAAAGTAATCAGTCATCCTTTTGGTATGTTGTTGAGCAGTATAAGTACCGGATCCATCAAAATGGGCGATCTTACCTGATAATCTTGGGGCAAAGCAACATGGTTGGCTAGCAACTGTAACGGAGCATATCTATTGGCCATTGGAAGGTGTAATGGAATAATAGGTGGTGGTGGTCTGGAAGGAGTGAGCGAAGTAGAAGAAGGAGTTACTTGTGTTTGAGAAGTTTGGGGAAAAGAAGTTGAACTTGGGGAAACTGTCGTAATTACAGAAGTGTTTGAAGTTTATTCAAAGGTCTGTTCAGATTGAATGGAATTTTGTAAATGTCTGTCAAGATGAAATGAAACATATCTCAATTGTAAATCTTCAAAAAAAAATGGGTCTGGAACTAGTCTAGATAATTCAGTTTCAGAAAAATTCACAAATAAGGATGTTTCAAATCGCTCATCAAAAGGTATTTCATCAAAATAAATCCACTTTACAGGACAGGATGCTGATCTAGAAAGAGGTTGAGAACTTCCAGAACTTTCTTGAATTCCTCTTTCAGAGCTTTCTTGACTTCCTTGTCTTCTAAGAATCCTAGGAATCAAATTTGGATTTTCAAATATCGGTTGTGGATTAGGGTCAGGATTTGACCTGGTATGACGAATCCTTTTTGAAGCCAGTTTTCTTAGTAATGTTTCTTTTTAATTTTTGTTTTAAATGAAATGAAAGTACAACTTCGACAAATTCTTCGAGAAATTAAAGATTTATAATTAAAATTTTCTCAAAGATTTATTGAACTAGAGAATCCGATTGAATGTTTCGAACCCAAAGTTCAGTTTATAAGCTAAACTAGAGATAGACTGAAGCAACATTTGTTTACTATGTAGTTGCAGAGCAAAATCATTTCAAAGGCTACCTGGCTGATCTTTAGACTCTGTCTATAGCTTATAAATCAAACAATAGTACCAATAATATGATTCAGATCCCCAGTATGGTCGCCACTATGTTATTCCTCAGGCCTTCCTTGAAGTTGTAAGAAAAGGAAAGAAACTCGAGGTAACTACTAACCAACCTTCAGATACAGAATCTATCCAATCTGTATCCAGAGAGGGCTCTCTCCTTAAAATTTAGCTTTGTTCTTAGAAATTTTTAGGCTAGTTATAAGTCCAAGAAATTTGGTTTGAATTTGAATGGTGGAATCCGCCAACTGAGGGCAAGATTGAGTATTTCAAGCCATTGGGCTATGGAGTTGAAAGGATGGCTTTACTGGATTACTCTTCTACACACAAGATGGCTTTGCAGGGAAAGATAGCCAAACAGAGAACAATTTTAGATCTTCAAATGAATGGAATGGATTTTGAAGGGATGAAAGGAAATTAAGAATCTTTCAACATGTTCAAAAGAAATAAAGTGAATGATTACAAATAAAGAGCAGTTAGGAATTATTTACTATAGTAATCAAAATGTTTAAACCAACGAAACAAGAGCAATTAAGAATTCATTGTTTATAACCAGTTTAGAAGAAAACATTTAGAATAATCACAATTGAAATCAGAGTACACTTAAGCAATTTCTGATTTATTATTTTTTGTCAATTATTCAGAAATGGAATGCAATGATATTATAAACAGATATAAAACTTTTAAAACTTGAGATAGAGAAGACTTATTGATCTGTAGTTAGAAACATGAATCCTGCAAAAAGTCTTGAGCTTCAATTCGTCATCCAGCAAGCCATAAAGAAATTTATCCAAAACACTTTATTCCAAAAAATCAATGTTACAGCAAAGTATAAGAATCCACCCAAAATACTTCCAAGAGTGAAGTATTTATACAAATTCTAAACTAAAATATCTTGAAAAAATATCAAGATTGGTTCACAAATCTCTCCAACTATTATACATAAATAGAACTTAAGTAAAGGACACTCAAAATAATGCATCTATTTGGAACTATTTTGTATGGATAGGTGATTACAAAGAGGAGAATTCGAATTTGATCCAACTCTTAGTTGAGGATGAGGCATCCAAGTCACTAACTGCTTCCTTTCTTTGTGCATTCTGCTCCAACAATTCTGCAAAGTTGGGGTCCAATGATATCTTTTTATTTCTCAATCCGTAATAGATATGTAAAAAGTGAAAGAGGTTATTGTGGATTAATATTTTGGTGAGATAAACCTCTTTCAGGTTCCTAAAATTCCTCTCCATATGTGCACAATAGGCTCTGTAAAAAGATGTGTAAAATAGAGTTTTACAGAGTCTGAAAAGTAGCATGTAATGATGTGCATGTATCTCTCATTCTGAAATCACTGTGAAAAAAGTGAAATAAATTTTTGTAGATATGTATCTTAGGAACAAAAACCTCTTTCATTTTTGTATGATGTATTATGGATTGGCCACAATATTCTCTGCAAAATGATGACTTAACTGGAATTTTCTGCAAAAAATGCTTTCCAAAATTGTTTAATATTTCCAAAACCATAATAGCTGTTAGAAACGTGAGAGAGGTTTTTGTAGATGGTCCTCTTAAGAACATAAAAATCCTTCATTTTTTCAAAATTCATCTTATATTGATCACAATAGTTTCTGAAATATAATGACTAAAGCATGAAATTTCTGCAAAAAATGTTCCTTCTTGTTGTGTTTCTCAACTTTTCATTTTTTTGTTCTTTTGACTGTTTCACTTTCACTTTAGACAAAATTCAATGTTGGTGAAAGTATTTTCATTTATTTTTACCATTTTACTGCCTCTGTAACTTCATTTTTACTGTTTACCTTTTACTTTTTACCGCTCTATTTTTTATCTGTCTTCACTTTGTCATGAACTTGTATGTTCTATTTTGTAATTGTCTTCCCTGCTGTTTATCTTCATGCTAGCTGACTTAATTGACTTGGTCTTCAATATGATACTCTTTAACCCTGATACTCTTTAACCCTGATACTCTTTAACTGTTATGCTTTTACTATCCCTGTAAATTCTCATTTCACTTTTACCATTAACTGGGCACATTTCATTATTCTAATCTCTCTCTGACTTTGTATACAAACTGTTTGTTGAATGAAGATATTGAATTAAAATCTGAGAATTTGGAGCAAACAATTTTGGCAACTAGTATTGAAATTGTTGGTCCAAATCCATATTCTGATAGTAACCTACTAAAATCAAACAATTTGTTAATGAAATCTAGGTCTGCAGGGAGGTGATTGTAGGCTTTTTGAAAGACCTGTGGAATGAGATGAGTCTGTGAAGGTTTAACTCTTCATGAGATAAATTGGCAGATTTCTCAAGCATATCTCCTATGGACAGGGGAGTCAAGGCTTGACCAGGTTGAAATTGAAGCATTTCATTAATAGACTGAGCAGTTATGGGAAATAGGACAGTTTGGCTTGGGGATAAAACTGCTCGTTGATTGGGATCATAGTTTTCATGGCAGAAATGGATGATTTCAGGAAAAATACGGACTGCTGGGAGAAAGTACATGGGAAGATTGGATTCCCAAAGTCAAAAGATGTCAGAACCATTCAAATAATTGTCTTTGCAGCGACAAAAAATTGGAAGAGGATTCTCACTGAGCACCAGGTCTTTGATCTGAAAGTCCATATCGGCCAAAGGTAAATAGTCCAATTCCTTATGAGGGGCATTCAACGGTGTTACGTTCAAAGCCGCAGGAACTTCCATCTTTGGTTCTTGTGTATTCAAAAATGGAAACTCGGGTTTTGACGGGAAAAATAGGTGCAATTGCAAGTTGGGAATATACTTACACTTCTCAGGATTTAGAACTGAACTAGCAATTAAATTTTAACTTTGTTTTATTGAAAGAGTACGAAAATCAGGTTTATTACAGAGTTCAGTGAGATTTTCTAGGGTAAATACCTGTTTTTCTGAGGACGACACTGATTTCAAACAAGTACTGGATAGGGCAACTGATTTCTTGAATATTTGACTGCAATTTTCTTCGATGAGGCCAAGGTTGGCGGACTTCAACTTTTGAATTTTGAATTTTTTGCGGGGAGAGTGTATTTCGTCATCTGCGTACGAAAATAATGAAAAAGACAGGAATTTTTTGTTTTATCGGCAAAGTCAAACGGGGGGGAATTTTTTATTATTTTATTAGCTGACGTCAACAAGGTATAGCGGTCATGTCATGAACAGGAAGGGCGGTAAATGGTTTTTATCGCACCGCTTATGAGCAAAGGCCGTTTTAAGCAGAGGGGCAGCGATGCGATACATTGGATGACATGTAGCACAACACTATTCAAAAACCGCTTGGCCATCATGCGTTATCTTTCGTACACGGATGGCCAGCGAAATGAATGAGGATCGTTGATCTCAGGGCGGATAATCAGACGGTCGACGAGACGAGAAGACGACGGGGAGTTAACGGCACGGGCCCAACGTATTTAATGTTAATTAATCATTTCGGGAGGCGTTTTATTGGCAGGATCAGATTATTAATTAATCTGGATGATTAATTAATCTCTTTGCGTATGATGACGGGTCGGGGTAATGAATGGGTTTATTTTTCGAAGTTTGTTTTGAATAAAACTTCGGCTTTTTATTTTTTCGTTTAAAACATAAAAAACATATGCTTAAACCTTTTTCGTATGTTTTTATTATATGGTAATAAATCGATATGATTCACTTACCATAAGGGGCGGGGATAATTATATAGATATATTTTTAGCCAAAGGGCATTGTAATGTGGGATTTTTATTTAATCACCTAGGTTAAATACTTTGGCTAAAAACTTATAGTAAGATGGTTTTTTGGGTTATTTATAAAAGAGAATTATATATAATAGGATAAGGTATTTCCACTAAGAGTTAGATATTAAAGTTAAGAATTAACATGAAAAATGAAAGCGCTAAATATAAAACACATAATAATGTATTTAACTTATGCTTTGCGTAGAAATGGATTTTTATGGATCATTGCATGTTTTTCCTAAGTAAAATGGGATTTTGCTTAGGAAAAGATTTTTATGAATGAATGAGTATGATGATGAATACTTTTTAAATACTAATGTTTTCTCCAATCATTGGGCCGAGGGCCCGGTCCCTCCAAAGGTCAAGGAAATTCCTTGAGCCCCTTTAATCTTCAAATTCCTTAGCACTTAGGGGAAATTAGTAAATTTTTAGGGAAAAAGTGAGATGGGAAGTTAATGATTTTGATTTTGACCTCACTGTGTTCTGAAATTCTACCAATGTGGTGTTCTACCTTTGCACTTGGTGATGAAAGTAAAAGATTACAAACATTTTAAAGCCATCATTCATCACATGAGAATTTGCAATGCCATCTACCTACCCTATCTACTTTCTCTACCATTTTCTTTTCTTTATTAGGGTGCACTTAGACTGGCAACCCCTTATCAATCTTCTTTTCCTTTTACATGGAAAATCTATCTATTTCTACACTTATTACATCCAAGGGCTCAGATTAAACTGTTGAGCACCTTTTATTAACTCTACCTATCTACTTATCTGCCAAGATTAAAATTTTTGGTCAGATATTTATTCTCTATTCTACAACATGAAATTGAAACATGAATGAGTCAAGTTTAAATAGTTTGACTCTTCATAAATTGTGGCAAAAGTTTGACAAACTGCACACAATTTTGTTTATTACAAAAAATGAAATAGTAGTGGCATTTGGACTAGCACACTTTCCTGGTCTATTTTTTGTTTGGGGTTCATTTCTTTCACTTTTTTGACCATTTTATTCTTTTTACCCTTTGATTTCTCTTTTAGGGTATACCCTCTTTACATTTTTTAAATTTTTTGATTTTTTAAGAATATGGAACACCTTTGCACAAGAAAAAAGTTTGAACATATTGCATATTTCAATAAGACAATCATGAAAAATGACACCTATTGGTATAGGAGTCTAACACTGGCTCCACTTGGGGATGGCTTTTTCTGGTGAAAAGTCAAGAACAACAGGTCAGATGCCTTAAAATGCCTTTAACTGAACCATGAAATCTTCTTTTTCTGGTAGCTTTATTGTATATATGATAGTGAAACTTCTGAAGCTTAGGGCCTTCACTTCGGGCTTTAACTCCAACAAGTCACCATCCAATAAAAACTGATGCATTAGAAAGGATATATTATGTACAAGTTAGAAAAAAAATCAGAACATCCTGGTAAATAGGATCAAAATAGTGCTTTAACATTCGACCATTGACTGGTCCTTCCTCAGCTTCTGAACCATCCAAATTCTTCAAAAAGTATGTGTTATTTCCCTGTAAAGCATGAATGATGTAAGGTCCTTTCCATAAGAAATCAAATTTCCCATGTTTTCCTTTGTCTTCCCTTCTGGAATCCCATCTCAGAACTTTGTCTCCTAGTTGAAAATCTTCTGCTTTAGTCCTTTTGTCAAACATTTTCTTTAACTTTTCCTGCAAGACTTGGGATCGTTGATACACTTCTTCTCTGGTTTGCTGCAAGTGAATTGTTTGGTTTATTCTTCTCTGAATATCATTTGGTTCCACTTGAGCCTCCTGAAGTAACTTCATAACAGGAATTCCTAAGGATGATGGAAATCTTGCCTCAATACCATAAACTAATTCATATGGACTGGTCCCAATTGACTTCTTAGTTGTAAGTCTGTCTGCCCATAATGCATTGGTAAGTTTCTTATGCCAGTTCTTTTTATTTTCTTCCAATAATTTTTTAATGATATTAATAAGGCTTTTACTGGAAGACTCTTCGAGTCCATTACCCTCGGGGTAATAGGTTGTTGAATGGCCTAAATTAATGTGATATTTATTGCAGAAACTAATCATTTTCTTAGACTTAAACGCAGCAGCATTATCTGTTATAATTTTCTCTGGACAGCCAAATCTTGAAAGTATATTGGTTTCTAAAAACCCTATAATTACAGAATCATTGGCTAGTCTGCATGGGATAGCTTCAATCCATTTAGTAAAGTAATCTGTGGCAGTAAGAATCCATCTGTGTTGCCCAGAAGAAGGGGGATGGATTTCTTCAATAAAATCCAGTCCCCATTGTTGAAAGGGTCGCTCTGTGGAAATTGGTTTTAATGGTAAAGGTAACAACTTTCTTTTTCCCTCAAAGATCTGACACTTATGAAAAGAAGTTACAAATTTCTGAACATCTGAAAACAAGGTTGGCCAGTAAAAACCAGCCCTTAAGATTTTATCTGCAGCTGACTTCCAGTAGAGGTGTCCACCACAATCTCCTGCATGAAATTCATTAAGAACCTTGTCAGTTTCATCTTTCAATAAACAATTTAATAGGATTCCATCATGATTCTTCCAAAAAAGAGCACTATCTAAAATACAATACTTTAAAGATGTCATTTTTAAGAACCTTTGTTTCGTTCTGGATAACCCTGGAGGAGCTTGCAGGTTTAACAAAACATAAATGATATCAGTGTACCAGGGTGAGTCTAAGAAGGTCTGACTGATCTGTGGAGTCGCCATCTCCTGTTCGTCATCCAGTTCGTTAATGTCCAGGGCATGGCAATTAGTTTCAGTCATGAGTTGAGCCAAACCTAGTCCTTTTATGAGTTTTGTAGGTCTTATTTCAATATCATATTCTAATATGGTAGCTATCCACTTACCTCTTTTGCTTTCAATACCATCTTGAGTTAAGATGTCTTTAACGACAGCATTAGGTACATAAGCTATCAAATGAGAATACAATATATAAACTCTGAAATCTTTAATTTCTTTCACAAGTGCAAAATCTTGTTTCTCCATGATATTATATTTCAATGATGCATCTCTAAGTTCTTTACTAAAAAAGGCTATTGGTTTTTCACATCCTTGATCATCCTTTTGTAGTAAAACAGCTGCAATTGTATGTTCAGAAGCAAATGAAAAAATTATGAAATCTCTATCAAACTTTGGACTGGTAAGAACTGGTGTTCTAGTTAAAGCCATTTTGATTTCTTCAAATGATTTCTTGGCTTCTACGGTCCAGTCAATACTTGAATCCTTTTTTAACATGTTAGTAAGCAGTCTAAGTAATTCAACTAAACTAGAAATGAATCTTCTCAAAAAATTGATATTTCCTATGAAAGCTTGAAGTTCTTTAATGTTCCTGGGATGAGGTATCTGCAATATGGCTTGTATTCTTTCAGGATCGATTCTAATGCCATCTTTAGAAATAATGTGACCTATGAGTTTTACTTCTTCAAGACCAAACAATGATTTTTCGGATTTAAAGAAATACCATACTTTCTGCATTTTAAAAATACCTTTCTTAGATGATGTAAATGTTGCTGATCTGTCTTTGAAAAAACAGTTAAATCATCTAGATAAATAACCAAAAAATCATGAATTTCTTTGGCAAAGGCAATGTCCATTTCTCTTTGGAAGGTTGCTCTTACATTTTTGAGACCAAAAGGCATCTTAACATATTTAAAAGTACCCCATGGTGTTGTAAATGTTGTTTTGTCTTGATCATCAGGATGAACTAGAATCTGGTTATACCTTGAAAATCCATCCAGAAGAGAAATCCTTGAAGATCCTACTACCCTTTGTTTGATATGGTCCATTTTAGGCAAAGGATAGTTATCTTTTAAATAAACTTTGTTCAAATTTATCAAATTGACACACAGTCTAATCTCTCCAGTCTTTTTCCTTGTTGGTACTAGATTAGAAACCCATTTAGAGAACCTAATAGGAGCTATAATTCCTGCTTCATACATTCTTTTAATTTCTTTCTCAATTGAAGGTAGTAAAACAGGGTTGATCCTTCTAAGTTTCTGTTTGAATGGTTTCTGATCTGGTTTCAAAGGTATTGTATGTTGAATTATTGATGTATCATATGACTTCAAATCTTCGTAACTCCAGGAAAAAACATCCTGGAATTCTTTTAAAAGTTCAACATATTTAACCTTTTGATCTTCTGGCAGAGATTTAGATAGTTTAACCATCTTGGGATTTCCTTCAGTTCCCAAATTGACTTCTTCAATATCAGCTTTTAAAGGTTCCATTTTTGGTTTTAGTGGAATGTCATTTGAGTCAAAAAGATCTTCCAAAGGAGTTAATCTTTTGGGTAAATGATTATCTTTTAGATTAATAATTTCAGATTCATCTTCAATAATCTCATCGAATTCCATTTGTTTCAAATCCTGCATATCTTTTTTAGTGAATTTGGTTGGGTGAAGCATGTGAATTGCAGTCTCTTCTGAAATATTCGTTTCTTGTTCATCTAGTTGATCAGATTCATTGATTGTTGTGTCTTCATCTATACTACTGTTAGAGAACTCATTTTCTAATGTCAAAAAATTATTGATCTGATTATTATTTACAAACACTTGCCAATTCATGAGATTGTCCGGTATAGCAGGTCTATGTCTAATCTCAGCTGTGAACTGATGATTAGGTCCAAAAGGTAATTTACATGTGCTAGCGAACATTGCAAGACTGTGAGCATGCAAATTTTGTTTTCTAGGAATTTTGGCAAGTTGAGCTTGTAGAAAAGTGTTGAGAATTTCCACAACTGTTCCTCTGTATTCTCTTAATATGGGGTCTTTAGTTGAACATTCACCATTGATCTGTTGGATAATTAACTCAGAGTCTCCTATGATTGATACTCTAATTGCTCCTAACTTTTTGACATGTTTAAGCCCTAGCAAAAGAGCTTCATACTCTGCCATATTATTAGTGCATCTAAAGTTCAACCTATAAGCATGGCCTTCGGCATGGTCATTTTCAACGTTATGTATCCAAATTCCAGCTCCTGCTCCTAACTTATTTACTGAACCATCAAATTCTAAATGCCACATAATTTCATGTTCATAATCTTCATCAACTGTTTTAACATGTTTCTTAACAGGAAGAGCTGATTTTTCAGTTTTTTCTGGTGTCTCTTGAATGTCTGATGTTTCTTTGTTTTTAGAAATTTCTTCTATTTGAACAGTAGATTTATTTGCAGTCTCCATTTTTGGTGCTTCTAGTTCAGTAGAAGGTCCAATTCAGCATTATAAAGGATGAAAGAGTCCATATCACAATGTACTGAATAGACAGGGAAGTTTTTAGGCTTCTCATGGCTACTGACTAAATATTTCATCAAGGTCTCTCTGTATAGTCTTTTAGGTTGACCAAATACTGAAATAGTAGCATATGACATATCTAATTGAATAGATCCTCCGAGTTTGGCACCCCAGGATCTGGACAACAACATACCATATTTGGGAGGAATATCGGCTACTACTATATCCATCAGAACAGATTTCGCAGGGTATTGCACCAAAGTAACACACAGATCTTTAATCAAACCTAAACATCTTACCTGACTTGAATCAAAGGAAAAAAGATCTTTATATGGTCTGGTAATTTCAAGGTTTAATCTTTCCATCACAGCTTTGGGCATTAAATTATGGGATGCTCCAGAATCAAGCATGGCGTTATGAAGTATTTTGTCATGAACATTCAGACTCACATAAAAAGGAGGAGTTCCTCCACTTTCTGGTTTGCCATTTACCTCAGGGCCAAAAAGGAGTTTGGGTTGATCATCAAAAACATTTACTGAATCATCCATTCCAGTAATGTTAAGGGATCTGCTGATTTGGCTTCTATAGACATCATGTTTAGCCAATTCTGCCAATGGAACAACTATCTTTAGTTTGCCTATTTCAGCCTCTAGATTGAAAGGTTTTTTTGTTTGAGCTCTAGTGTTTTGAACAGTTGGATTTTCTCTGTTTTTTGGGTCTTCAATGTTTTTCTCTTTTTCATGAGTGGGATTATGAGTTGAAGGTGTTTCTGAATTAACTTCTGCTGGTTCTTCTACGTTTCCTGCAGGAGGAAAAGTATTAGAAAGTTGTTTATTATTTGGTTGGCTATCAGACACATCTTCAATTATTGGATTCGCGGGGTTAGGACTTGTTCTAGATAGAATTTGTACAGGAGGAATGTTAGTTTTACCTTTGATGTTTTGTTTCACAGCTTTCTGTTTTCTATTCTCTGGCACATCAATCCGTCTGCTTCTCAAATTGTATTGTTTATGAACTTCATAAATTGTTGTGTCATATCCTTCTTTGAAATCAAAATTTTCTCCTGAATGAGTTTGAAATGTTTCAAGAATATAATTTTCTTGATCTTCTCGAGATAGGAAAACTTCTGGTTCATTTTTGTTCTCAGTCACGTTATTTATTTCAACATCCTCTGTTGGTTCTTCAGAAGATGAACCTTCAACAAAATTTTCCTGGAATGGTGGCCTGATGTTTTGGTCAGGAACATTTTTCCAAGTATTTTGGTTTTGGTTTCTTCTAAAGTTTGGGTTTCTAACAACATTTTCACCATTGCCAGAAGACTTTCTTTCGATTGTCTCTACTCTGTCTCCCATTCTTTCCATACCTTTAATAATTGCATCCAGCTTTCTTTCAAAAGCCGAAGGCTCTTCGTTGATAGGCATCCTTCTTTCGGCCCTAGCCCTAGCTCGTTTTTCTATGAGGTTAGTTTCAAAACTAACCACTATGCTTTGCATCTCTTCTAGGGTTTGGGGAGCTCTTTCCCTAAGTGAATATGCTATGTCAGAGTCAAAACCATCAGGGAATTTAACCAGTATTGAATCCGGAGGGGGTCTAAGGTTTTGAGGGACATCGTTATAGGCTTCGTTAAATCTGATGATATAATCTTGCACTGCTTCATTAGGTCCTCTTTTCAATTTTCCAAAGTCAGATAGGATCTGAAGAGGTCTTTATTTTTCTCCCATCTATTTAAAAATGACCTATACAGGGCTGGTAAGTCAGCAATATTGTTTGGAGCAAGAGCCCTAAACCATGTCCTGACTTCCCCAGTAAGACTCTGGACAAAAATTCTCATTCGCACATCATCAACATCTATTTCATAAAATTCAAAGTAATCTATCATCCTTTTGGTATGTTGTTGAGAAGTGTAAGTACCAGAACCATCAAAAGGGGTGATTTTACTCTGACAATCTTGAGGCAAAGCAGCAGGGTTGCTTGGAAACCTTAACGGAGCATACCTATTGGCCATTAGAAGGTGTAATGGAATAATAGGTGATGATGGTCTGGAAGCAGTGGGTGGAGGAGTAGAAGGAGTGGCTTGTATTTGAGAAGTTTGGGGAAAAGTAGATGAACTCGGGGAAGCTGTAGTAATTACAGAAGTTTTTGAAGTTTCTTCAAAGGTTTATTCAGATTGAATGGAATTTTGTAAATTTCTGTCAAGATGAAATCAAACAAATTTCAATTGCAAATCTTCAGGAAATAATGGGTCCAGAACCAGTCTGGACAATTCAGTTTCAAAAAAATTCACAAATAAAGATGTCTCGAATTGCTCATCAAAAGGTTCTTCATCAAAATAAATCCACTTTACAGGACAAGATGTTGATCTATAAAGAGGTTGAGAACTTCTAGAGCTTTATTGAATTTATTTTTCAGAGCTTTCTTGACTTCTAAGAATCCTAGGAATCAGATTTGAATTTTCGAATATCGGTGGTGGGTTAGGGTCAGAATTTGACCTGGTATAACGAATCCTTTCTGAAGCCAGTTTTCTTAGTAATGTTTCTTTTTAAGTTTTTTGTTTTAAATGAAATGAAAATACAACTTCGACAAATTCTCCAAGAAATTAAATATTTTTAATTAAAATTTTCTCAAAGATTTATTGAACTAGAGAAACTGATTGAATGTTTGAAACCAAATTTGAGTCTATAAAGTAGACCGAAGATTGACTGAAGTAGCATTTATTTACCATGCAATTGCAGAGCAAAAAGAATTTCAAAGGCTACCTGGCTAATCTTTAGACTCCGTCTGTAGTTTATAAATCAAACAGTAGTACCAATAAAATGATTCAGATCCCCAGCGGAGTCGCCACTATGTTATCACTCAGATTTTCCTTGAAGTTGTTGGAAGAGGAAAGGGGTCCGAGGTAACCACAAACCAACCTTCAGATACAGAATCTAGCCAATCTGTATCCAGAGAGGGCTCTCTCTTTAAAATTTAGCTTTTTTCTTAGAAAATATTAGGCTAGTTATAAGTCCAAGAGTTTGTTTGAATTTAAATGGTGGAATTCGCCAACTAAGGGCACGATTGAGTATTTCAGGCCATTGGGCTATGGAGTCAAAAGGATGACTTTACTGGATTAAGTTTTTACACCAAAGATGGCTTTGCAGGGCAAGATAGCCAAACAGACAACAATTTTAGATATTAGAGTGAATGGAATGGATTTTGAAGGGATGAAAGGAAATTAAGAATCTTTCAACATGTTCAAAGAAAGAAAGTGAACGATTACAAATAAAGAGTAGTTAAGAATTCTTTACTATAGTAATCAAAATGTATAAACCAGTGAAACAAGAGCAATTAAGAATTCATTGTTTATAACCAGTTTAGAAGAAAACATTTAGAATAATCACAATTGAAATCAGAGTACACTTAAGCAATTTCTGATTTTTTTTGTTGTTGTCAATTATTCAGAAATGGAATGCAATGATGTTATAAACAGATATAAAACTTTTAAAACATGAGATAGAGAAGACTTATTGATCTTTAGTTAGACACATGAATCCTGCAAAAAGTCTTGAGCTTCAATTCGTCATCCAGCAAGCCATAAAGAAATTTCTCCAAAGCAATTTATTCCAAAAAATCAATGTTACAGCAAAGTAGAAGAATCCACCCAAAATACTTCCAAGAGTGAAGTATTTATACAAATTCTAAACTAAAATATCTTGAAAAAATTTCAATATTGGTTCACAAATCTCTCCAACTATTTTACATAAATAGAACTTAAGTAAAGGACACTCAAACTAATGCATCTATTTGGCACTATTTTTTATGGATAGGTGATTACAAAGAGGAGAATTTGAATTTGATCCAACTCTTAGTTGATGATGAGGCATCCAAGTCACTAACTGCTTCCTTTCTTTGTGCATTCTGCTCCAACAATTCTGCAAACTTGGGGTCCAATGATATCTTTGTATTTCTCAATCCGTAATAGATATGTAAAAAGTGAAAGAGGTTATTTTGGATCAATATGTTGGTGAGATAAACCTCTTTTAGTTTCCTAACATTCCTTTCCAGCTACGCACAATAGGCTCTGTAAAAATATGTGTAAAACATAGTTTTACAAAGTCTGAAAAATAGCCTGTAACGATGTAAATGTATCTCTCATTCTGAAATCAATGTACAAAAAGTGAGATAGGGTTTTGTAGATATGTCTCTTAGGAACAAAAACCTCTTTCAGTTTTGTATGATGTATTACGGATTGGTCACAATATTCTCTGCAAAATGATGACTTAATTGGTATTTTCTGCAAAAAGTGCTTTCCATCATTGTTTAATATTTCCAAAACCATAATAGATGTTAGAAAAGTGAGAGAGGTTTTTGTAGATGGTCCTATTAAGAAAAAAAAACCTCCTTCAGTTTTGTAAAATTCATCTTGGATTGATCACAATATTTTCTGCAAAACAATGACTAAAACATTAAATTTCTGCAAAAATGTTCCTTCTTGTTGTGTTTTTCATCTTTTCACCTTTTTGTTTTTTTAACTGTTTTACTTTCACTTTAGACAAAATTCAATGTTGGTGAAAGTATTTTAATTTCTTTTTACCATTTTACTGCCTTTGTAACTTCATTTTTACTGTTTACCTTTTACTTTTTACTGCTCTATTTTTTATCTGTCTTCACTTTGTCATGAACTTGTATGTTCTGTTTTGTAACTGTCTTCCCTGCTGTTTATCTTTATGCTAGCTGACTTACTTGACTTGGTCTTCAATCTGATACTCTTTAACCCTGATACTCTTTAACTGTTATGCTTTTACTATCCCTGTAAATTCTCATTTCACTTTTACCATTCACTATGCACATTCCATCATTCTAATCTCTCTCTGACTTTGTATACAAACTGTTTGTTGAATGAAGATATTGAATTAAAATCTGAGAATTTGGAGCAAACAATTTTGTCAACTAGTATTGAAATTGTTGGTCCAAATCCATATTCTGATAGTAACTTGCTAAAATCAAACAAGTTGTTAATGAAATCTAGGTCTGCAGGGAGGTGATTGTAGGCTTTTTAAAATACCTGTGGAATGAGATGAGTCTGTGAAGGTTTAACTCTTCATGAGATAAATTGGCAGATTTCTCAAGCATATCTCCTATGGACAGGGGAGTCAAGGCTTGACCAGGTTGAAATTGAATCATTTCATTAATAGACTGAGCAGTTATGGGAAATAGGACAGTTTGGCTTGGGGATAAAACTGCTCGTTGATTGGGATCATAGTTTGCATGGCAGAAATGGATGATTTCAGGAAAAATACGGACTGCTGGGAGAAAGTACATGGGAAGATTGGATTCCCAAAGTCCAAAGATGTCAAAACCATTCAAATAATTGTCTCTGCAGCGACAAAAAATTGGAAGAGGATTCTCACTGAGCACCAGGTCTTTGATCTGAAAGTCCATATCGGCCAAAGGTAAATAATCCAATTCCTTATGAGGGGCATTCAACGGTGTTACGTTCAAAGCCACAGGAACTTCCATCTTTGGTTATTGTGTATTCAAAAATGGAAACTCGGGTTTTGACTGGAAAAACAGGTGCAATTGCAAGTTGGGAATATAATTACACTTCTCAGGATTTAGAACTGAACTAGCAATTAAATTTTAACTCTGTTTTAGTGAAAGAGTACGAAAATCAGGTTTATTACAGAGTTCAGTGAGATTTTCTAGGGTAAATACCTGTTTTTCTGAGGACGACACTGATTTCAAACAAGTACTGGATAGGGCGACTGATTTCTTGAATATTTGACTGCAATTTTCTTCGACGAGGCCAAGGTTGGCGGACTTCAACTTTTGAATTTCGAATTTTTTGCGGGGAGAGTGTATTTCGTCGTCTGCGTATGAAAATAATGAAAAATACAGGAATTTTTTGTTTTATCGGCAAAGTCAAACGGGGGGGAATTTTTTATTATTTTATTGGCTGACGTCAGCAAGGTACATCGGTCACGTCATGAACAAGAAGGGCGGTAAATGGTTTTTATTGCACCGCTTATGAGAAAAGGCCGTTTTAAGCAGAGGGGTAGCAATGAGATACATTGGATGACACGTAGCACAGCACTATTCAAAAACCGCTTGGCCATCGCGCGTTATCTTTCGTACGGGGATGGCCAGCGAAATGAATGAGGATCGTTGATCTCAGGGCAGATAATCGGACGGTCGACGAGACGGGAATACGGCGGGGAGTTAACAGCGCGGGCCTAACGTATTTAACGTTAATTAATCATTTCGGGAGGCGTTTGATTGGCGGGATTAGTTTATTAATTAATCCGGATGATTAATTAATCTCTTTGCGTATGATGACGGGTTAGGGTAATGAATGGGTTTATTTTTCGAAGTTTGTTTTGAATAAAACTTCGGCTTTTTATTTTTTCGTTTAAAACATAAAAAACATATGCTTAAACCTTTTTCGTATGTTTTTATTATATGGTAATAAATCGATATGATTCACTTACCATAAGGGGCGGGGATAATTATATAGATATATTTTTAGCCAAAGGGCATTGTAATGTGGGATTTTTATTTAATCACCTGGGTTAAATACTTTGGCTAAAAACTTATAGTAAGATGGTTTTTTGGGTTGTTTATAAAAGGGAATTATATATAATAGGATAAGGTATTTCCACTAAGGAGTTAATATATAAAGTTATAAATTAACATGAAAAATGAGAGAAAGCGCTAAATATAAAACCCATAATAATGTATTTAACTTATGCTTTGCGTGAAATGGATTTTTATGGATCATTGCATGTTTTTCCTTAAGTAAAATGAGATTTTACTTAGGAAAAGATTTTTATGAATGAATGAGTATGATGATGAATATTTTTAAATACTAAGGTTTTCTCCAATCATTGGGCCGAGGGTCTGGTCCCTCCAAAAGTCAAGGAAATGCCTTGAGCCCCTTTAATCTTCAAATTCTTTAGGACTTTGGGGAAATTAGTAAATTGTTAGGAAAAATTGAGATGGGAAGTTAATGATTTTGACCTTGCTGTGTTCTGAAATTCTGCCAATGTGGTGTTCTGCCTTTGCACTTGGCGATGAAAGTAAAAGATTACAAACATTTTAAAGCCATCATTCATCACATGATAATTTGCAATTCCATCTACCTGCCCTACTTATCTTACCCTACCATTTTCTCTTCTTTATTAGGGTGCATTGAACTAGCAAACCCTTATCAGTCTTCTTTTCTTTTACATGGAAAATCTATCTATTTCTACACTTATTACATCCAAGGGCTCAGATTAAACTGTTGAGCAACTTTTATTAACTCTACCTATCTACTTATCTGCCAAGATTAAACTGTTTGGTCAGATATTTATTCTCTATTCTACAACATGAAATTGAAAAATGAATGAGTCAAGTTTAAACAGTTTGAATCTTCATAAATTGTGGCAAAAGTTTGACAAGCTGCACACAATTTTGTTTATTACAAAAAATGAAATAGTAGTGGCATTTGGACTTGCACACTTTCCTGGTCTATTTTTGTGTGGGGTTCATTTCTTTTTTCCTTTTTTGTGTTTTATTCTTTTTACCTTTGATTTTTCTTTTAGGGTATACCCTCTTTACATTTTTTAAATTTTTTGATTTTTTAAGAATATGGAACACCTTTGCACAAGAAAAAGGTTTGAAAATATTGCATATTTCAATAAGACAATCATGAAAAATGACACCTATTGGTATAGGAGTCTAACAGAAATATATCCGACAAGAGCCAAATTTTTTTTGTCTAGGAAGCTGATCAACAATTGAATTGCACCATCAATGATGGAGGATTTATCTATGGTGGTAAACAACATAAATAATGGTTTATTTCCATGCTCCTGTCACACTTGTGCGACCTTATGAAACAATAGAAAATTGATTCTTAAGCACATGCTCTTGAAGTTTCTATGAATCTAGAAGTCGTGCCCATAACTGATGACCAATTTGGGACTCTACAAATCCAAAATCATTTGGAAGAGATGCACTTGGAGGTTCAGAACCTGAGAAGAGACAGAGGGAAAGAATTCAGTGCAGATGTATGGTGTATACGTTGTAAGGGTTCTGGTCACACAAAATATTAGTGTACCTTGCTTCAATATTACATGCAAGTGAGAGGACCAACTCCATTACGACCCAGGGATGCTGCAGGACTGGGTGGTACTCCTACGCTGTGGTGTGTTGAATATCAAGTGGCTGGAAGGCATGACACAAACCATTTCCCATGATTAGGAAGTTATGTGCCATAACTAAAGCAACAATGGTGTAGGTTTTTCTCTTCGTTTGGCCATGATGAGCATCACTGTCGTACCTTTGATTTGATGATAGAAAATGCCAACCTCTATAGAGTGTAGGTTGAACCATATTCACCAGCATCCCCCTCTAGGTGTGGTGGATTCCCAACCAGAGGAAGGGTAGGAGGGAGAGGTGGAGGTGCAGGTCATGGAAGAGGAAAATTGATCTGCTATAACTATGGAGATGCTGGACACTATGGGCGCGACTATCTGAACCCTACGCGACAGCCTTGCATGTATTGTAGACAGTTTGATCATGTTATTAAAGACTGACCTGTTTTTATTAATAGAATGTAGGTGAAGCAACAAAAAACACCTATGCAGAATATACAAATGGTTAGAGCCGATCCATGAGATGATGATCTGATTGTAAACATAATTACACGCAGTGGTTCTTCCACTAGAGAAGAGGAAGGAAAGAAGGCTAATGCAGAGCCATTGATCAGGAAGGCCTATAAAAATAAGGAGGGACTCAACCTGCAGAAATAAAAGGAGACTTTTCTAGAAGCTAGAAAGAATTTATCTGTTGCAGGTACATCCACATCCAAGTCAATCACAAAATAAAATATTTATGATGAAGGAAAACCTTTCCTGCAAGCATGCATTAAGTTATTGCGTAACCATAAAGCAGTAAACAACCTTTAGGCTTTGATAGATAGCTGCACTGATAAGGAGTTGCCTCGAACTGACAGTAAGGCTGTAAACAATATATAAAAGAATAAGAAGAGAACTAGTTAGGAGATGCACATGACCATGAAAATAGGGGAGTATGATATGGATCAGGTCATTTTAGACTTAGGATTTGATGAAAAAGTTCTACCTAAGAAGACCTGGCAGAAGATGGGTGAACCAAAGCTGGAATGGTCCACCATTCAACTACACATGGCTAATCGGCAGAAGATCATTCCACTAGGAAGACTCCCACAGGTTTTGGTATAAATTGTTGGAATAAAGGTATGTGCAGATTTTGAAGTAATATAAATTGTGGATTATGCAAACCCCTACCCTGCACTGATAGGTCTAGATTGGGCCATCGATATGGGAGGCATCGTCAACTTGAAGCGTAGGAGCATGATCTTTGAAAACAATGGCACTTGGGTTATAGTACCTTTGGATCTGGCGAAATGGGAGAGATATACAGAACCAGTGCATGAAGGAGATGATGTTGACCATATCTACAAGCTGAATATGTGAGATGAGGACTGGATCAACCCTACTGCTGATGGGATGCTGAATTGGGAAAAGGATAGCTCATGTTTCTCAGATTCATATGGAGAAATGGAGAAATGGCAGAATCATTTACATGATGTTTCTGCGTTGCGCTACCTCAGAGTCACTAAACATTTGCACAACATCTCTTCAGAGGAAAATTAATTACCCTATTTTATGGTTCTATTAGTGTTCTATTATTTTTGGAATAATTGGAAAAGGATATCCTGAAAGAGAAAAGGTTCTATGCACTCGATGTTGCTATGCGCGCAACCTCATCACGTTGGTGGGATACACATAAAGGGAACCTTGAAGATTGGGAAGAATGAAACAGAATGATGCGGTTGTGCTTTGAGCAACCCACTACCTTACCGATTGAGATTTTTGGTGGCTGAGGTGATCTACACAAGCACCTGACTACATGGATGGAGGTTTGGGTTAAGAAGCCCAGTGCCAAATGGGTTCACATGTTTGTCCATACGTTGGGAACAATCCCTACTACATGGTTTTTGGAGACAGAGTTGCACTGAGGGAACCTTGATTGGGTTACAATGAGTGAAAATTTATTTTAACCTTCGGCATGGCTAGTGCATCAGAGGGATTGGGTGAAGCCCTGTAGGATATATAAGAATTGTCTTTGATGACTCCCGACCTTGGATGGAATTTGCTGCATCAACGTGGGAAGATTATATGCATGATATTTTCAACTGTAGAAATCTGTTAGTGGAAGATATTGTTGGGAAAAATACTGAGAGGGGGGGGTGAATCAGTATTTACTGCATATTCAAAACTTTTACTTTTTCTTGCTTCTAAAACCCATACGCTACTTTCCTTAGACATGCTCAACGTATGCCTTGAGACATACTCTTTTCATCATAGATCTAGCATATATTGAATTCCTTTCTTCATTCTCTTCTGTACTCACTGAAGATACATCAGATTTACTTCATCAAGAACATATTCTATCAAGCATAACTTCATCAAGTAAGTTGCCATCATCTTTCCATTCAAGGACAACACTCAGCATCATATTGCTAACAAACATCACTTCATATCAGATTTACATCATTTACCAAGTCCATCAAGTCAAGAATAACTTCATCAGGTGGATTGCCATCAAGGACAACACAAGTCAACTATCTCTTGTCTTTATCTTCATTCAGTGGGTTGCCATCAAGGACAACACTCTGCATCATTTTGCCAACAATCTCCCCCTTTGGACTTGATGGCAACCACGATGGTGTTTGATCACCACAACAGATAGGTACATTAAGAATATAATGACACCATGTCACTCTCCCCATTCTTTGACACCATTCTTTCTCTTCATTCAAACACCATGTCATTCTCCCCCTTTGACATCAAGGGCAAAGGGCGGATCAAAACCAACACACTCTCCCCCTTTGCTCCACATGTGGAAGAAGCGTTCTGCAGATCTGATATATACTGAAGTGACCAAGCTCCCCCTGAGCTCATGTTGAATCTTCAAACATATTTTTCAATGAAGTACATGACTCTATGAATTTCCTATCACTAATGACTCATACTTACATCAAATATCCAACCAAGTGGATTTACATATGAGACTCAAATACCCAACCAAGTGGGTTTACACATTTCAATTCAACTACCCAACCAAGTGGGTTTACAAATTTGACTCAGCTACCCACACAAGTGGGTTTACAAAGTTTGACTCAGCTACCCAACCAAGTGGGTTTACAAATTTGACAAGTCCTTACATGACTGAATATTACAATTTTACATCATGGGTCTCAACAAGACCTTTTCATCAAATTACAAATATGACCATTTGAGACCAACACCAGAAAAGTCCTCAATAAAGAGAACATATTTCAGAACCATCATAATGCCATCAATGCATTATACTCAGCAAAGCTAATGCTCCCCCTGAATCTGTGCATCCAAATATCCTTTCCATATGACTAAGGCTCCCCCTTAGTTTGTGCATCCTGAACACTTTCACCAACAAATCATCAAGGCATCTTTATCAAAACATTAGAAATAGAAATATGAGAACTGGAAAACCACCAGAGATACCAAACTGTATCAGAGATACCAAACAGCACTGCAGCTGTGTTGAAGAGAGCTGACTCCAAACAGAAAATTTTCAGCAATCAGACATACGCGGTTTTCTGTGCATGAACTTGCATATATATGCGACTGTGTTTCAGGAAACCTGCGTATCTAATCCCATATTCTATATTTTAACCAGATCTGATCTTCTTGTGAGAGAAAGACAGTGTTCAGCTTCATTCTGGGATATTTGAATGCTTCCCTGGACTACAGATAGATAGAACAGTGTAGTTGTGTCTTCAAGCGTCATCCAACGGTTGTAGCATAAGCACATTAATAACCAAGCCTTCAGATTCTTTGCAGCATCAATACAATCTTTTCAAGAGAGATTATCATACCAGAACAACATCTTCAAATATGTGTCAAGCAATCATCCATGTGGTCCAATATCATCAAGATCTTCAAGATTTAACATGAAGTAACATATGTAGGCAAAATATCTCAACCATAGTAACAAACTCTGCATGATCTATTCTTATTTCTGAATCAAATGACTTCCAACTCATCCATGTGTGAGCACAAAAGATACTTTTCAGCAAACAGGGCTCAAAATCTCATCATAATAAACCATATACCAAGTCATCATCATTTGAGCATGAGTATCACAATAACCAATAATAATTAGTCATAGTGCCAACAATGCAATCATTAGTATTCAACCTGCTGCACCCCCTGAACCAGTGCTCTTCCTTAACTTGTGCAACAGTCAGACTGATGTTCCCCCCGAACCTCTGCTCCTAATCTTCAGCTGTCATCCCAATTCTCTTATCATAAATGCATATGCGACTGTGTCTACTGTAACTCGCGTGTATACGCGTCTTTTGTTCATTGAACCCGCGTATGGAAAGTGAAGCATAGAAATTTTTCACAATCCTTCATCTCCCCCTGAACTTGTACCTCCTGTACCTGTCTTTTCCACATCAGATGCGCTGTCAGAAATAAACATAACCAGAGTAATCAAATCAACCATGAGAGTCATCATACATTGCTCCCCCTGTGACAATACATTACTAAATCTCATAATGTATCCCACATCATTCCTGCAGTCAATAAGAGAAGTAAGCTTCAGAAGCGGATGACTGCAGTAGGGTCAGTATTTCCTACGTTTCTGATTGGTCCTCCTTCTTTTTCCAAATTTGCTTGAACTTCCTAACTGTGTGCTGAAAATTGTCCACTTTCTCAGATCTGTTCAACCTGCATTCCTTTTCTACATGTCCATACTTGTTACAAAAATAACATCTCATGTGTCCAGAGAAATAAGCATAAGAATCATAATGAGTATTTCTAATCTTCCTCCTTTTACAATTAGCTGCTTTATGTCCATACTTGTTACATGAAAAACAATATCCCTTGAAGAAACCAGAGTACCTTTCTATGTAGGAACTGTTTGTTTGAGGCTGAAATGATCTGCTCCTGCAATTTGCTGCAACATGTCCATAAGTATGACATTTAAAACATTCAACGTTCTTGAATGAATTCCTTTGAGAATTCATGATTGTTGATTGAGATTTTGTCTCTTTCAACACTTCAGGTTTTGCATTGACATCCTCTGAATTTTTGGCACTTCCTTGTGAGCTAGATTCTCCTTTAACAGTTTCATGGAAACCAAGACCATGTTTGATAGCAGGAGACCTTTGATTACTCAAAATATTGTCCAAAATATTAGTACTATCTTGAAACCTCAAAAGTTTTACCTTTTCTTCTAATTTACCTTTGAGAATGTTTACCTCAACCTCCAAGGCTTGACATTGCTTTGTCATGTTTTCTTCTTTCCTTCTTCCATCTTCTACTTGATCCTTCAGATTTAGAATTTCTCCTTTCAACCAATTTTCGTTTTCTTCACATGTTTGTTCCAGCTCTTCATTCTTCTTATTTTATTTTTCCAGATCTCTTTTGAGAGAGATGATTTCTGCTTCAAGGCCTTCCTTTTCAACTGGTTGTAGAGGTTCGTCATTCTTCTTACTTGATGCTTCTAGATCTTCTTGCAGAGAGATGACTGCAGCTTCAAGTCCTTCATTCTTCTTGCTTGAATTTTTGAGATCTGCATTTAGATTGTTGATTTCTGTTTCTAATTCTTTAATTTGATTGGATGCATAAGTATGAAACCTTTGATACTTGTCCACTTGTCCATTCAGCATTTCTATTTGTTTTTCCATTTGACAGATCATCTCTTTGTAGATAGTTTCTTTCTTATTAGATGAACTTTGTAGTTCTTCAACTTTAGTCTTGAGAGCTTCTTGTAGATTCACAATTTTACTTTCACTATCTTCACTATTGTTTGCACAAAGAAGAGTATTACAAGTGGCCTTCTCCTTTTTCTTCTTTGCCATGAGTGCTTGAAGAGCTTCGTCAGAAGCTTCTAGATCCATACTGTCACTTCTACTATCATAATCTTTGCATATACAGTTAACTAAGAGACAAGAACAATGATTAATACCTGTTTCATCTTCTTCAATTTTTGCTATACATGATTTCTGAGAGATCTCCTTGTTTCGAGTAGGCTTCTTCTTTTGCTTCTTTGCCATGAGCACTTTCAGATCATGGTCAGAATCTTCTTCATCTTCACTGGACACTTCATCATCATCTTCTTTTGCATAATAACTCTTTCTCTTTTCAAATTGTTTCCCTTTACCATGTTTTTCTATATAAGGACATTTAGCAGCATAGTGACCAACTTTTCCACACTCAAAACATTTGAAGGGAAGCTTACCTTTGAATCTTTCAGTACCTAGTTGGAGTTTTCTTACGAAATTCGCTTCTTCTTCTTCATCGGATATATAGTTGGATTCTTTGTCAACTTCCTTTTCTTTTCCTCTTGCAGATACCTTAAAAGCAGCTTCTCTAATTTGAGAAGGACCTCCTTGTCTCATTTCAAAAGCAGTCAGAGTACCATGTAATTGAACAATAGTAATAGTTTGCAGATCTTGCCTTTCTTCAATAGCTGAAACTTTAGAGTCAAATTTTGAAGTCAACGATCTTAAGAATTATTCCACCAGAGTAGTATCAGTTATGGTTTCACCCAAATTTCTCATTCGATTTACAATATCATCTAGACGAAGAAAGAAACTGGCAACACTTTCATCACTGTGCATTTTCAAATTTTCATATTCAATTCTAAGAGTTTGGAGTTTTTCACTTTTTACCTTTGTGTCTCCTTCATAGCTTAGAATGATTTTGTCCCATATTTCTTTTGCCGAATGTAGCTGCATCACTTTAGCAAATTCTGATTCAGACATGCTTCCCAATAAGACATTCACTTCTTTGGCATTGATTTCATACTTCTTTCTTTCAGCTGCATCAGTAGGAATACTTGCCGGGTATTGATAACCTTCTTCCACGATTGCCCATACATCTGCACCAAGACTTTGTAGATATGATTTTGTTCGTACCTTCCAGAATATCAGATTGCTTCCATTGAATAGAGGTGGCTTTATAGACATTACTCCTTCTTGACTTCCCATTGCGACGGATCACCTTCAAGCGATCAAGCTTCTGCAGAAGGACCTCCTCTGATACCAATTGTTGGGAAAAATACTGAGAGGGGGGGGGTGAATCAGTATTTATTGCATATTCAAAAATTTTACTTTTTCTTGCTTTTAAAACCCATACGCTACTTTCCTAAAACAGACTCGCGTATATACGCGGATACCCTTTATGAAACTCGCGTATACACAGATATCTAATTATGTCATTAGTTCTTCACTTAAATCATTCCATCATTCATTCATCAGATGTTTAATAAACAGTAAACATGTGCAGTAAGAACAGAGTAAACCATTACACAAAGCATCACACATGAACACCAGGATTTTTAGGTGGAAACCCAAGTCGGGAGAAAACCACCGCTGCAGTTGCTCAGCCTTCAATATTTTATTATAGAGAAAACATCTTACAACATATGTGATGGTGCAGACTCTACCAGCACGCAGGCACCCACCTGCGCTCGTTTACCAGCCTCTCCTGGAAGGGAGCTACGACCCCCTGACTCGTTTACCAGCCTCTCCTGGAAGGGAGCTACGACCCCCGATCTCGTTTACCAGCCTCACCTGGAAGGGAGCTACAACCCCCTGACTGAAGGCTACAACCCTCAGCACCTCTATGGACCACGTTTCATCAATTTTCACACTGGATCCAAAGCTTCCACTAGGACACCACTTGCAGGCCACGTTTCATCATATTTTCAGACTGGACCCAGTCCATACTTTTAAGCTCAAGCATACATCACCAACAGATACTTACCAATTCAGACAACACAGATCAGATAGCAGTAATACAGTAGAACAGATCAGATGTTTCATACCCCATGCTTCAACAAACCCTAGTTTGCATACGCGCTTTCACTTCATTAATGTCGCGTATATACGCGCTTCCGTTCACACAAACCAGCATATACCTCTGTACATATTTCGTTGCGCATCCGCGCTTTCTCTTCAGCGAAGCCGCGTATATACGCGCTTCCTTTGCGGCGAACTAGCGTATATATCTTCAACCATTATAGAGCAGCATGCTTCTTCAGATCAGATATTCAGTTCAGATTTACCCTTGTACTTCAGACAGATGTTCGCCTCATCTCAGATCTAAGCCTTCCATAAACAGATCTAGCAGATACAAACACATTCCAGATCTAGATCTTCCGCTTCATCATTTCTTCATAGGTGCAACATAGATTCAGATCTAGTATCAAACCTTTACCCTTTCCATTCAGATATACTTCATAGAGAAGTATTCATTCAAGCTCAGACATCTTGCTCCCACGCTCATTCTTTGCACAAATGAATTTCTTCTCTTTATATAGGTTTTCCCTTTTTTCAATACCATGAGCCCCTTTTTCAATACCATGAGCCAAAACAATACCATGAGCCCATTTTTCAATACCATGAGTCAAAACAATACCATGAGCCCAAAACTACAATACTTCCGATGGTATTCCTGGACGGGGTCATTTAGACGAATCATTACCCAATACAATGGGTCAATACCATGGTGGTTACCCCTGGTTTTGCACTTTATGAGCGCTTTTTCCCATACGCGACTTGGAACGTTGTTTCCCGCGTGCATACGCGACTTCCCTTAGACATATCCGCGTATGCCTTGAGACATACTCTTTTCATCATAGATCTAGCATATATTGAATTCCTTTCTTCATTCTCTTCTGTACTCACTGAAGATACATCAGATTTAATTCATCAAGAACATATTCTATCAAGCATAACTTCATCAAGTAAGTTGCCATCATCTTGCCATTCAAGGACAACACTCAGCATCATATTGCTAGCAAACATCACTTCATATCAGATTTACATCATTTACCAAGTCCATCAAGTCAAGAATAACTTCATCAGGTGGATTGCCATCAAGGACAACACAAGTCAACTATCTCTTGTCTTTATCTTCATTCAGTGGGTTGCCATCAAGGACAACACTCTGCATCATTTTGCCAACAGATATTGAGGAAGATCCAAGAAATATTAATATTACAAAATCAGAGGGGGAGCACGCAGTTGTAGGGCCCTTGTTAGGAATGGTGGATGTAACTAAGCCTCCAAAAATAAAGGAAGTCAACATTGAGATGAAGGAACAACCCAAGTTGGCCAAAATAGCAGACTATTGGGATGATGATACAATGGGTAAGGTTGCAGAGCTGTTGACAAAAATATCAGGACCTTTTTCCCACAAATTTTTCTGCGCTGAAAGGAATTGTAGGAGATTTGGGAGTTATGAAGATCAGTTTGAAACCAGATGCACGCCCCGTCAAGCAGCGACCATAATGGATAAATCCAAAGTATAAGCAAAAAGTGAAGGAATAATTGGAGAAAATGGCGACTACAGTAATCATTGAGCCTGTGGCGCAGTATGATTGGGTGAGTCCAATGGTTTTTCAAGAAAAGAATTCTAAGGGAGAAATAAGGATTTGTGTGGACCTACGCAAATTGAATGATGCATGTGTACATGATCCCTTCCCTAGTCCATTTTCAGATGATATATTGGACAATGTGGGAGGACATGAGGCTTACTCTTTCACCGATGGATTTTTCAGGTGTCATCAGATCAAGATTGCACCATAAGACTGAAGTGTTGGAGAGGTAAATCCCCTCTGCGGACAAAGGTGATCCCTACTAGCCCAGATTGGGTCTAGCAACAACCGAGTCACGCGAAGACGCAAGTTCCTAATTTCAAAAGACCAAGATGTGACAAGAGGCCTACCTTAAGTCCTACGCTGCCATCGTTTATGGAGAAGATGGTGCTTCTGCCCCTTTCTTTGGTAGATCACAATTCTCCCGCTCGATGCGATCGAACACCTGCACGTACAAGAAGAAACAACAAAAACAAAAGTGTAAAACCTAATACATGCAATTATGTATCAGTCAAAGAAGATACAACTCATAACATAAAACATAAACATCTGAGTGGAACCATAATCGAAGTCGCTTATTATTAATCATAACAAAGAAAGATACAGCCTAAGCTCTAACGCTAGATCTTCCTTCGGCGGGTCGATAGAGGAGTATGTCTTGGTAAAGCTCGTCGAGAAAAGGAAAATTCTCTCTCTCTTCAGCTATCTGACGATAATCTCCTTACAATTGATTCAACTCTATTCAGGCTAGCTTGCAAAGGGAAAATGACAAGCTTATATAGATGGTGGAAGGGGAGTTTGGATCCCTACAATGGTGGGATTGGCCCTATCCTTAAGGAAGCTTCCATGATAGGTGGAAAACCACTTCCCCTACATGGAGATCCGGAGCCAAACCTCCCAACTCATTTTAGAGTCTCGTTTAGGAGTTGGTTGGAATCAAACTTCCGCCATTTATTTTTAAAAAACACTCCTTATTAAGCCTGGCACGGGTGATACACTAGGACAGAGCGCCAGTTGGCGCGTCCTTTTTGATGGATTTCCCCCATTGGCACGAGGGCTGAACTGGCTACCAAGGCTAAAAAGGTTGTTTTTAGGGCTTTTCACAGGAAATTATCTTCAGGGGAATGATTGTCCTTGTCAAGGGGGATGCCATGTGTTTTGGGAAATAACTCCCTAGAGGTTTTTTGGGTCAAAACCTCCACAGATCAGGGCATGCTATTCAAGAAGGACTCACACAACCACACTTGTATGCTAAAAACTAGATAACATCGATAGTAGAACTCACCCGTACTCCTACGTTTGATGTAGATCCCGCAGGGTCCAAACCCCCAGCAACCCTTCTTCCTCTTCAACCTGAAAACCAAGAAGAAACGTGCACGGAAATCTAGTTGTACAGCATATATATATCCTAAATGTCAGTGAAATCCATGTGAAACATCATATAAACAATAATAAATGCTTAAATAATAATCTTTTCGCATATGCAAGTAGATATTAACACGTGAATTCAGGAACAAGATGGTTCTTCTTCATTACGAACAGCATGTACAGTAATAAAAAGTGGAGAGATCACCTGAATCCTTCCACGATCTTCGAACAGACCGTCGTCCGGATCCGTCCCACCCTTGCCTCGCTAGGATACTTTCAAGACTTGTGCACACGAGATGACATATAAACTGATGAACATCTCTAGGAAATAAGGGTTTCCTATAAAAATATGGGAAAGTGCAGGAGGCACGGGAAATCAGACTTGAATTGGGGCTCCAACAGAGTATAATGTCTATAAATTTCTCTCTCCCTTAGGCCATGCACATGAGGGGCTTTTATACTCCCTCAAAGTAGTTTTAATCAGTTGGAAATAGTTGGCCACATGCTGGGGTGGTTGAACTACTGGAGTAACCATCAACCCAGCCCGAAAATAGGGAATTTTATATATTTTTTACTAATTTTAATGGCATACGCGGAAAAGTGTGTATGGACTTGCGTATACACGCGGAAAGGTCTGGGCATACCTGTGTATGGGATTTTTAACACTGTTTTTTATGAATTTTGTTCAAGTCTATGGGAATGGGTGCCTAAGGCCAAAGAGACAATCATGAATCACATGAGGGTGAAAAATGATGCTATAACACCATGAAAGTTGTTTCAGGTCATGTCACTGCTCACAGGTCACGGAATAATCCCTCCAATGTGCGGGACGGAGGATTGCAGGGATGGTGACAAATTACTGTGTAACACGAAGTAAGACCACTTTTGCAACAGAATGGGGATCCTTCCAATACACAGTCATGCCTTTTGGATTGAATAATGCACCTACTATATTATCACGTGTAGTAGTAGCTGTATTCAAGGAATTCATGCACAAGTTTCTAGAGGTGTACTTTGATGAGTGGATTGTGTTGGGACTGGTAAAAAAACATGTTTCCAACCCACGCATGATGCTCGACACTTGCAGGAAGCATCAAATATCTCCCAACTTGAAGAAGTATATGTTCTGTGTTCCTTTTGGAATCTTGTTGGGACATATTGTTGTCAGCAAGGATTGGTGGTATATCCAACCAAGATTGTAGTTATTATAAACTTGGAGGTCCCTAATAATGAGAAACAATTGCACTCTATTCTAGGACACACCGTTTATTATAGAAAATTCATTCAGGGCTATGCTCTGATCACTACACCTATGGAGAAATTGCTGAAGAAAGATGTGTCCTTTTTCTGGGATGAGGAATTTCAAAAGAGCTTTGAGCTGCTGAAGAAAAAGATGGTTACTGCACCTATTCTAATATTCCCAGACTAGTCCAAGGTCTTCCATGTGCATGTTGATGCATCCGACATTGCACTTGGAGCTGCCTTAGCGCAGCCAGGAGACGAAGATATTGATCACCCCGTTTCCTTTTCCAGTAAGAAGCTTTCTAGTATAGAGCACAAATACTAAAACAAAGAGAGGGAAGGATTGGCTATGGTCTACGCTCTGCAGAAGTATAGGCACTATCTTCTAGGAGGAAACTTAAAGATGTTCACTGACCACTCTACTTTGAAGTACATGGTCAATAATCTTGTGTTGGCGGGAATATTTGTAGATGGTTGTTTCTATTTCAGGAATATGAATTTGAAATCTTTGTTAAGCCTGGTAGATTGAAATCTAGACCTGATCACTTATCACGCATTAAGAATGGGGAGGAACCAACCAATTTGGAGGAAGGAATACTTGATGCACAAATATTTTCTATTAAAGTGGTTGATGAACACTTTGTAGATATAATTCACTTTTTGACTATTAGTAGTGCACCTACTAAATACTCAGTGCAACAAAAGAAGGAGGTTGTTTCGCGTGCAATTGAATTCACATTGATTGTTGGTCAATTGTACAAGTTGGGAGCGGATGAAGTACTAAGAAGTTATGTGTTAGAGCATGAAAGACAGGGCATCTTGGCTGAAGCTCATGGGGGAGTGGTGGGAGGCCACTATGTAGGGAAAGCTACTACGTAGAAGGTGCTCCGTGCAGAAATATGGTGGCCCAAACTGCACAATGATGCACATGCATGTTACGGAGCTTGTGATGCATGGAAAAGAACATGGAAGCCATCGTGCAGAGATGAAATTCCATTGCAACCACAGATGGCCCTACGAGATTTTGATAAATGGGCCATAGAATTTGTTGGACCTATCAATCCTCCTAGGAAGAATATTGGCGCGTGCTACATCATCACTGCCACAGATTATGTAACCAAATGTTCTGAAGCTAGGCAAGCAAAATATTGTACTGCAGACATTGCTGGGTAGTTTATTTTTGAAAATATCTTGACTAGTTTTGGGTGCCTAAAGATATTTATGAGTGTTATGGGTACACACTTTGTTAGTGAAACCATTGACACTATGATAGAGGAATTTAAGATACATCACCAGAAGAGTACTTCCTATCACCCTAAAAAAAATGGTGCAGTGGAAGCTTTTAACAAAATCTTGGAGAATGCACTCACAAAGATCTACAATGCAAACCAAAATGATTGGGATGTGCACATACCTTTTGTCTTATGGGCTTATATGACCACATGCAAGAAGTTGACTGGTAAAACACCATTCAGAATGGTTTACGGCCAAGAAGCAATCATGCCGATGGAATATATTTTACCAAGCTCGCACATCACATTATTCACTAATATGGTTGAACTAGACATCATGGAGGTACGTCTATCAAAATTGGTTCCCTTAGAGGAGGATCGATTTATCTCTAAATTTCACCAGCAAGTATAGAAGGCATGCGAAAAGGCCTGGCATGATAGGCACATTCAACAGAAGACATTCAAAGAAGAATATTTTGTTTTGTTTATGACATCTAGTTTGTGTGACATGCAGAGAAGTTCAAAAAGCATTTTTTAGGGTCGTATATTGTGAAAGATATCACTAATGGAGGTGCGGTGCACTTGGCCACGTTGCGCGGCGAGAGTCTTCCCAGGTACATCAATGGAAGCCGACTTAAGCCTTATAGGGATAAACCTATGCCTAAAAAATGATATATGGTTAGAGAAATGGAATCCACTTGTCTGTGCACTGCATAGAGGACATACACAGGCAAGTGCGACAAGAGTGAAGAGGTTGTGCGTGGTAGGGAAAACTAGCTGTTGGAACAGTGACTCTAGGTAAAAATTTTATTTTACCGTTGGATGGAGTAGATTTTCTGTAATTAATGAGGAGATATTACATGATTTTTGATTGTTTTTACAGGGATAAGGTGCCATTAATGAAGTTTCGACTGTTTTTACCATGGATTGCCTATACAAGTGAGGGTGCGAGTCATATTTTATTCCTTTGTTGTCTGAGTGAATTGCACATTGTAATTATCTCTGATAACTGTATGTCTGGTTGTGAGACCCCCGCATCTGACATGAGTAATTATAAGTTCATTTTCAAGCCCAAAATGAAGACCACTAAATCTGAGAACGTGCCGCCTGAGGAGCACTCTGTGCCACTCAAAACATCTACTTAGCCTGGCTTAGATGACGTCCATGAAGTTGTTCTCAAATTGCATGAAGTGGTGTCCACACTGGCTAAAGGAAAGGGAAATATGACTAAGGGATCATCCTCAAAGTCACAAACATTTCCTAGGCAGATCAAATCCCCACGCCAGGCGACGAAGGATAGGTCTCCTATAGGTGACCCGACCAAGAGACCCATGAGTGCAACTGAGGAGACCTTTCTCTTTGTTGAGCCCATCGCATGGCTTCCAAAATATGTCAGGCCGCACAGACCCTCTATGAAGGCACCAAAGGATTTGGAGAAGGTGCGCGATTATTTTCAAATGCCCTTAATAGAGGCATACACTTTGGAGGGGGATATGTTCAGGAAGATCCCTACCATCAAGTTTGGCGATTATGACCTGGAAAGCAAAAAAAAAATTCTGAGAATTGAGACAATAATACTACTTGGAGCGAGTAGTGTATGCCAGATTTGTAAAGGTAGAACCCATGACTTGGGCACGCAGGCTTAGTAATGCTGGGATTCTCAATATGTTGAGAATTCCTCACTTCGACAGGTATCCCATCACAGACATATGTATGTGCCAGGTGCTGGCATCAATACATGATGGGTTATTTTGGATCAATAATCGTATTCCTATAGATGTCACGTTGATCCATCAGGTCACCGACCTGCCAAAGAAGGGGCCCAATCCTATGGCCAGTTATGAAAAAAGCTAGTAATTGAAGGTAGCTGTCGAGGTCAAAAGGGATTAAAAGGTGGGATGGGATTCTAGGGGCTTCCTGGTGCAATAGATTGATGACCCAGCGGTGCGCTTTGGAACTTTGGTGCTAGGTTGCAAAATGATGCACAAATGCAGACCTAAGGTGGTCCCTGCGCACGTCATCGCATTGGAAGGACAATGTGAGAAGGGTGTCAACTAAAACTGGTCAAAATTCGTCTATACTGAGTTACTGGAAAATGTGCGCGAGGTGCAAGAGGAAGGAAATAAGTTCTGATATTCATGGCTGCTCTTACTAATTGCTTTGGTTGCATGGGAGACGTCGGGGAGTGCAGTCCTTCTAGAGATAGAACCTGGTGTTTTTGAAGGAGCGCACTATGCTAATCTATGGGAATCTATAGACCCGAAGTGCGTTATGGAGAATAATATCCTCTGGGTCTTATTTGAGGGAGAATTGGCTACAACAATCCACTCACGCCCATGATTTTCCCCTGCCACCTATGAAAAATACAAGGCCATTGCGGACTTCAAGGTATCAATGCACAATGTGCAGATTCGGTCACACGAGGATCCAGTATAGTGAAACCTGCTGTATATGGTGACAAAGGTTGAAATCGACAAGGTCACTGCGACTTGGCTTGAAGCATGGAAGACCGGGTTTGGCTCTACCATGCCTATCAAAACCTCCATGTCCGGCAAAGAGACAACAATAGAGACTACCAAGGACAAAGAAGCAGAAAATGAAGTTGAGAAAGAAGCAGAAAAAGAGGTAGAAAGGAACCTGAGGAGGAGCATGAGGTGGATCTTGGAGGCACATATGGCTTAGATGGTACAGAAGCCAAATCCCCTAGAGGTACCAAGCGCGACACGAAAACCCCCAAGGGCCCACGCAAGAAGAAAAAAGGTTTGAAGGCAAGAGGCACGAAGGAAGTCACCCTCACAGAAGATGACTTGGATAAGATAGTAGATGTGATTGCATATGCTTCCGAGGATAGGTGGACTGTGCTCGAGGAACAGTACAAGGTTGTAGTAGAGTCACTGCAAACTGGAATGCAGGTGTTACAGCTTAATATTGATAGCATTCAAGTGAGCATGGCTCAGGCAAGGTTGGTTCAAGAGAGTGAGAGCACAAGTATGATCATCAGAAAGATAGATAGCAGGATCTGCTCCTTCCCTGGAGTAGCAGTTACAATGGAAAAACTTGCATTGCACGCACAGGTTCAGACCTGCTCAAAGGTAGACATTGACTTATCAATTATCCTAGTGGAAAGGTGCACGTGATCCAGAAAATAATTATAGATGAGTTGTAGTGCAGAGAGGTGCGCGTGCACCAAAAAATCACCAAGGAAAAGCAGAAGGTTGCAAAAAAAAAAAACAGGAGTATTTTTAGGCTCAAACAATGCAACAAACAATGATGGCACAACGCGCGGAGTTAGAGAATTTGATTTATCATTTGTGTGGTGATCTGATTGAGGTTGCTATCCCTGCCTTTGTTGCACCCCAGGATAATATTCAAAGTTTAGTGGCTTCCTTGAAGGCCTCCATTCCAAAGTAGAGGAATTCAAAGAATATTTCGAGCAGCAGATCACAGAGTTGTAAACAAATCTTTAGCCAGAAACTCTGCCTAAAGTTTGAGCATAGAACACTCATAAAAGAAGTGTCAGCCAGTATTGAAAAAAATATTGACAAGGGTAAAAATATTCTGGATACAATTATGGGCCTATGGACATCTGTGAAAAAGGGTCCCCTTTTCAATAGGATCTCATAGGAACTGCACACCAAAGAGAAGGCGTTCAGTGGGCTTTAGGAGGCACTGCCAACATTTGTGCCTCCTCAGAGAATAAAACGATTACAGACGATCCACGTATTGCGTGATGAGGTTGAAGACCTACAGAGGGAGAAGCACATCGTGACCACTCACATGAAGCCATGGGCAGGCGAAGCAATGAAGCTGTCACAGGATTTAGATGTTGCTGCCAAGAATCTGAGTCAGACTTATCAGAGTATCACTCTCCCAGCAAAGGGTCTGACCTCTCATAAGTTTGTAGATACAACACACAGTGAAGCCCATCAAAGCGAAATCATCCTTGCGCCCTTCATGACCGCCATTGAGGAGCTACATACAAAGATGAAGACCCAAGTACCTCTGTGACTCGGGACGAGTGAGAAGATTGTGTTGCGGGATTGTTTGAGCAAGGTCTCTTAGGACTGCATTTTTGGAATAATTAATAGTATTTTTGGTAGTCGTGTGCGCTAAGAAATGCACAGTCAAGAGGATTTTGGGCAGGTCAAAGTCCCTTCATGAGTTTTAATGGGCTAAAGGGTAAATATAGGAGTATCAAACCACATTTTTGGACCTTAGGATGACCGCAGTTTAAGGTATAAATAGAAGTATAGATCGAGTCGTATAAGACATATTTTGATGTAATTTTATGTATGTTTTGAATTTTGAAGTGGATCTATGTAAGTGTCTGTGTCTGAAAGGCTCCTACTAGCTGTGTGCGCAGAGACCTTAGTCCAGCTGTGTGTAGACTCTGCTAGCTGTGTGCATGGGTGGATCTGAAGGATTGTAAGGGTTGTTATGATTGTTGACGAATAAAGACCCATTTTGATAACCCCGTGGAACAAATGCATCTGTGATTTTCTTTATGATTTTTTTCTGCATAAGATTTCAATTTACCGCATTAAGTTATATTATCTATGACTGGATCGGTTGCGTACCTGTTTTACTGCTGATATGAATATTAATTACATAGATCTAGTTTTGTAAGGGCTTTATTAGGATTGTTAAAGGAATTGCAGATCTCCTGTCTGGGTGCACACACTGGATTAATCTATGTTAATCAACCTAGGGTTTCTGGTGCAAAAGTTATTTTGTGTGTTAAAGCAGATCTGAAGGTGCCCACTTCATTTAATTCTCTCTCAAGGTGTGGAAACCTAGTTCCAACACCCCCCCATACTGCTTCGGGTGAGACTTTGGCCTGCGCAAGTAGGTCATTGCCAAAAGGACCAATAGTAAGAGGGTTTTGTTGGTTATGCATTAACTCTGAACCTGGGTCAGGACCCCTCAATCCAACAACTAGTTAAAGCATTAAAGGAATTCCAAGTCTATATTATTGACTCTCATGTTCTTATATATGTACCAAACGCTACTTTAAAATATGTACTAACACATAATGATCCTGAAGGTCGACGTGGCAAGTGGATAGCTATAATGCTGGAGTATGACTTAGAAATGAAACCTACAAAACTGATCAAGGGACAAGGTTTGGCTAAGTTCATGGCAGACTCAAATTTACATGCCTTGGACATCAATTTCATTGCTGCATTATCTAAGGAGCAAGAGGTTGATTCATTATCTTAGGTATCTAAATTTTTTACTTCATCGCCATGGTATGCTGATATTTTTCATGTGCTGCAACATTGATATCCTCCTCTTAGTTTTCCTAGCAGTAAAGGTACATCTATGAAGTTGAAGGCCCTTAAGTATTGCATTATTAACAATGCTTTGTATTGGAAAGATCCAGGTGGAGTTTTATTGCACTGTTTGGTAGAAGGTGAAGTTGAAAAAGAGATGAATGATTTTCATAAAGGTGATTGTGGTGGTCATATTTACTGGAAGACTACAACAAACAAGATATTGAGGGATGGATTTTATTGGCCAATTTTGTTTTCTAATGTTTATAACACTATCATTATTTGTCATGATTATCAAATTTTCCAAGGAAAGAGAAAGCTCTTACCACTACCCCTGAAAAAAAATGTAGTTTAGGCACCCTTTCAGCAATGGGGGCTTGATTTCATTGGTGAGATTCACCCTCCATCATCAGCTCAGGATAAGTGGATACTCACTGCCATTGATTACTTCAAAAAGTGGATTGAGGCCATCCCCATGAGGCAAGCTACAAACACTACCATTATTCATTTTTTGGAGAGAAATATTCTGTCTCATTTTGGCTGCCCATAAAAAATTACCACTGACAATGAAACTACCTTTCAGTCCAAAAATATGATATATTTTTGTGATAAATATCATGTAAGACTTGGGAATTATACACCATACTATCCTCAATGCAACGAGCTAGCTGAATCATCAAACAAATAATTGGTGAACATAATCAAGAAATTGTTGCAAGAGAACAAAGTAAATTGGCACAAAAATTTCATAAATTCTCTATGGGTGGACAGAGTTAGCACAAAGATATCAATCAGCATGTCACCCTTTCAGCTAGTTTACGGTGTAGACACAGTGTTTCCTACTTCCATATCAGTGCCAGTGATGAAAATTCTACAAGAAATCGACAATGAGCCAAATGACATCCAATGAAGAATTAGTCAAATGATCCATTTACAACAGTCAAGAGAAGAAGTTTTCAATCACACTTCAAAACTCAAGGAGAAAATCAAGAAGATCTATGAAAAGAAAACCAAAGCCGATGATTTCAAATTAGGAGATGTTGTTCTTCGATGGGATGCTTGAAATGAAGACAAAGGAAATCATAATAAGTTTGATAACATATGAAAAGGTCCTCACAAGATTACATCATTCAGGGGAAATAAGGTGTTTTTGTTAGAAGATATTGATGGGAAGAAAATTCTGGGAGGATTGGTGAATGGTAGGTTGCTCAAACATTATCTCACCCGATCTTGAAGAAAAAGGTTCAACTTCATTGTAAATATCATTTTATTTAATGTTAAAGAATAAGGAAGTTGTTTCAGAAGTTTGAAGCTCGAGGAGAAGGCCATGAGGCTTCTATGATTAGCTGATGTTTTTATTTTAAAAAGTTCAAAAATTCAAGTTAGTTTTCGATTCAAAGTCATTTTCTATTTTAGTTAGTCATTTCAGTTTGTAGAAGTTATTTTAGTTTCCAGTTTTTACTTCATTTCCCAATGGATGAGGCTACCTGATCTACAATGTTCTTGACACCTCCTGAAGGAGATGCCATCCCTAGCTAGAGCCAATGTTAGTGTCTAAATGTTCAGTGATCAAATATTCTCTTTCATGTTTATTTGGTAGTGGTCCTTAGTTAAAATTTCATGTTTTCGAAAAAAAATCTCAAATAAATTTTTTTCACTGAAATGTTGTCTAGGTCTGAATGATACTCCCTTCACCCATTCATATTCATCATAAATTTCAAGGTCATGACATTCATCATCAATATAAGGTCATAGATCAGTCAACATACCTCCATCTAGGTCATGGTCTAGGTTTCTTTTGTTTTTCCATAATAATTTCCAAATCATGTCACGAAGAAGGCGAATAAATGGTCATTGTCATTAGTTAAGTCACCTTAATTGGGAGTTAGCAAAGATAGGAAAATAAAGAAAAGGAATTTTGTATTTTCTCAAGAAGTATGGTACATGATCAAAGTTTTCAAATTTTGTTTTTCCCAAAGTGCTTTTAATTTCACTAAAGACAATTTTTTTTTTTTTTGTGAGTTATAAAGGGAAATGAAGCTTTTGAGTTCATTTCGTTCTTTGGTTTTCAAAAGAGCTCCTCTCTCATCCTCAAAACACTCAAAAACTATCTAAATATCAAAGAAAACCAACAATTTTTTTTCCAAATTGATTTGTGCTATGATTCTGGAAGATGCGCTACACTTTTGGTAACTGCGCTACGCTTGTAGCAGTGCGCTACACTTTTTCTTTTAAAGCTCCAAAAAACTAAGGGTAAATTCAACTTTTCTCAAGGTTCAAAGACCTCCAAACTAGTAAGCGAATGTTCCTCACATCTCATTCAAGTCAATTTTTTTCAGCAAAGGGTGGATTCTCTCCTCGAGGTTTTCTTCACTAATTTTTTGGTTCTTTCATGCTTGGCTTGTTTCAGTTGGAAAAAACCTATTTTTATCACTTAAAAACCTTCACACATCACTCATATACCCTAAAAAATCACTACATATCATTCATATACCTCCTTGCTACCACTTTCACTCAAGCCCTGGTTTTCACTACGCTTTTGCAGAGAAATTAGGAAAAATATGTGTTTTAAACTTTTTGGCACCTTTCCCATACCCATTTCCAAAATTTTCATTTGCAGTCTGTAGCTAACTCAAGACCTTATCTCTCCAAATTTTTAGGGATTTTTCCCTAACTCCTTTCCATCTCATTTTTGTCCCTAAAATCACTGTATCATCATGCCCTATTTTCCTAATTTTCACTTTCCCTTTCCTCCACATCAAGCTATGGTTTTCCTTGCCGAAAAAAATCATGGAAGGTGTGAAGAGAAAGGCCCATAAGGGATTTCATCATTCCAGTTTTGAGCCATCCAATTTTGCAGGAGACCAATGCTTCTCCTTATGTTGAGTCATTGTAATATTCCCAAATTTTCACCTGATATTTGGAATATTAGAGTTCTTAAATTTCTTAATGAATTAAGTAAATAAAAGGGTGGAGGGACCCACAATCCTCAAGATGAATAAATATCGAATTTTTGTGTGTGAATGTGGATTAATTAATCCTAGATCTACATAATGAGGTAGTTGAGCAACTACTAATGTGAATGGAATTGGAGATTGTGTCTCATTAATTGAGATAGATCATGGAGGTTGATACAATCAAATAAGAACTTGAATATTTCAAACAGAATATCATGGAACATTCATGATAAAGTGATGGAGGATGTTGTGCAATTAAAGCACACATGATGGAGAGGGTGTACATTGCACCTAGACATGATGGTTGATTTGGTCAAATAGTGTAGTCAAACTTGGAGGATCTTGTCCACATGCACAACACAGTCTAGATGAGGGCCAAGGAATGGGAAGGCTCAAACATTATATAAAGAATATGAAGGCAAGGATGGAGGTATGCTGGTTATTCTTGATGTAAGGATCTTTTCAGATCTAGAATTGTCATGTGACGTTCCATTGCCTTCTTGGGCTGTTTAGCAGAGATTGCAAGTGCTATTTAGTTCAGGGTGTTCCTGGTTGGGAATCCCACCTCTTTTTTAGAGTAGCTCTAGAAAGATTATTGTACTTCATTCTACATCAGGCATTGGTGCCACATCTCTTTTCCTACTTTCTGCAGAACATTCATATTTAGAAATTGCATATTTCTGAAGATCAGTTTGGAAGGTGGAAGTTGTCTTTAGTACTTCAGGTGGAGAACTGGTGAGGGTTTATTTCTATCACCTTGGGCTTATAGATCAGCATTCACAAAGCTTCCTTTCAGATCTGGCATTAGGACAAAAGTTATTGACCTCCTAGCAGCAATATTTCCTTCAAGAATTACGCTGTCCAATTTGCAGATCAAAAGGGAGGAAGGAAGTTACTAGTATTTCAGCTAGTAATCCTATGAGGGATCATCCCCTCACATTGCCATCAATATTTCCATCAGCCTAGAGTTTATTGCAGAATTTTTCAGTAGGTTGCAGCATCTATAATCATCATTGGAGGATTGAGAAGCTAGATCTAGAGATTCTAGCTTGTAGATCTGAAGAAGGGATCAACCCTTTAAGCTTAGATCTGATCTTGCAACATATTTCAGCCATATATTTGACATATCTATCTTTAGATCTGTATTTCCCAGTAGATCAAGGATCAAATCTTAGGAGGGAGATTTTCCAAAGTTGTAGATCTGGAAAATCCTTTCTGGGTTATCTTAGGAATCCATCACATTGGCCAGATCTTGAATCTTGGCATCAACTGAGCTCCAGATTTGAGTAGATCTTCATTTTCATTTTCATCCTGTAGTCATATGTTCATATTTTGTGGAAGGGACAACGCATTATTTGCTTCAGTGTCTCTCCAGTTACGCAGTGCCTATTGTGGCATGTTTTCTGGGTGATTCTAGGCCATCTCTTTGGCTAGATCTCCTCATATTTTGTACATTGTGTAATTGATTCTTCTCCAATATAATAAAATGGCTCAACTTCTCTGTAAATTTTGATGTTGTCTTAAGATTTATTGTTTACCTTACTGCAGTTCTTATATTTTGTTTTAGTTTTACTGCATTCTTCTTTTTGGGATATTACAGTGGTTCCAGAGCATGATCTTTGGCTCAGCTTGTGGACACTTCATCTTTTACATCAAAATAAGAAGTATATAGATGATATATATTATGGAGAGTGAAAATTTTGCCACTCCTTTCTTTAGATCCATGCAAGATATCTCCAAGGAGGTTAATCCAATGAAGAAGGAAGGGTAGAAAGAAGATCCAAGAAGAAGATGTGATAAGGAAGGTCCAAGCACTTCCTATCAGCAAAGAAGAAAACCAGAGAATCATAGATCTCCTCATAGATCCATTATGCCCACTTTCTTTGGAGAAGGTGAGAGGTGTAGAAATGAAGAAAGAAGAACACCTGAGACTCATGAGATTCTCAGTCTATATATTGAAGAGTACAAAGCACAGTCTAGAGCATTCAAGGAGAAGCTAACTCTCCAACAATTATTCAAAATCAAAGAAGAAATAGGATCCTACAGCAGCAATAGAAGAAAGAGGCATAACAGATTCTATTTGCCTACATTTGATGGATCTCCCTCAAGCACTGTTAGAGCTTGGAGGAGAGAGTTAGATGCATTTTTCAGGCTACATCCTGTAGCTAAAGGAGAGGCTATTCAAATTGTAGCATTCATCTTTTAGATGAAGCCAATGATTGGTGGTTTGGTCACATGGAGCATGCAAAGGAGACTAAATATTCAAATTTCTTTCACAAGTTGAGGAAGGAGTTTTATGAAAATAAGATAGAGATGTGCCACAAAGAGACATTTCCTAAGGAAACAAAGGAGGATGTCATTTTTGTTACTCTGGACAAGAAGTCACTACATTCACCACCAGTTGTAGAAGTACTTGCATCCGGAGAAGAGACACTTGCAACTTTGCAAGATAGTCTTGAGATATTTACATATAGAGTCTCATGCATGATTCAGGAGATGCATGAGGGAGAGGAGGAAGATTCTAGCCATGGTACACTTGGAGGAGAGCAACCACCACTCTTACCAGCAATTGGAGACATTATTGTCCTGGTTGGAGGAGCTCTTATGTTCTGGAAAGAGGTTCCCACACATCAGTTGATCCGAGGTATGCATGAACTTTCATCACATATTTTTTCAGTAGATCTTATTGAAACCTATGAGGACATGCTATCGGGGCCAATGCATAACCAAGGGTTAGAAAAAAATGTTGATTTGAAGCAGTAACATATCACAGTGCAGAGGACCCTTGATCTAATCAAGGAGGATATTAAGAACTATCCCAATTCATCATTGTTGAGCTACATTCAACCCTTTGACTTGAAATGTAGAGTTTCAGAATATGGGATGGATATGATCCTATGTAAAATTACTAGTTGTGAGATCAATATTGTATCTTGTTTTGAGGCAGCACATGTATTACCATGCAGATATACAATGCTGTCACTTAATAGCTGTGAAAAGGAAGGGGCCCCATCATTCTTAAAGCATTTTGAAGGTAGCTTCATTCATGAAGCAATGGAGGTAAAGATGAAAAATGGTAGACATCTTGAGATGAGAAACCTTTTCTCCTTTCTAGATGACCCTTTCTCAATGAGCATCTCATAGCTCAAAGAGAAACTTCTACCTACAGCAGACCCAAAAATTCATTGGTTTTGGAGGACCTTTGGTGAAAGGAGAATCTAAATAAGAGATCTCATTGGAGGTGCACTTCAACATTTCATGAAGTTCAAAGTTCTTCAACAGTTTGGGGAGGATGGTATTCTACAAAGGGAGGATACCATGATGATGCAACACATCATTCATCATCCACATTGGGATGATTGGGTGAGGATGATAAGCAAGGGGTTGAATGACCACTTGTAGATTTATGAAATGGGCCAGCAAGCTTGGTTACGTTGGTTGCCCTTGGGAGATTTCTATCACTACCCAAAGGTTCCTATTTCTTGGATCCATGCCTTGAAAAACACTTATGAAATGAAGAAGGAGGCATGGTTGCTCTTGGGTGAGTATGGTTACCACCCAATAGCTCATATTTTTCTAATTCATGTCTTGTATATCAATGATAAAATGTAGCAAAAGGAGGCATGTTCATTTTTATTTCCCTTGAGAGAGTTTGGCCACCACATGACATCTCCTATGTCTATGTGTTTTGTATTGGTTAAAGTTTGGCATGATGCTCTCATGATGTGTATTGATGGTGCTTGTTTGTATTGGGCTGATGTGACATTCCACATGTCAATCAGTATGTTTTTGCTCCATGATGCACATGAGGAGAGGAAGTAGCAAGATCTCTTGTTTCTTTGGTTGGTTTTGGGGGAGTTTGGCTTGTACATCTTACATGGAGGAGATGGAGGATGGCAGCAAAGGGCCTTACTCCGGTGGTTATTATTAGGAGAATATGGTTTGACATATTTGTCTCCCCATATAACTCCTTTCCTTCTTCTTTTTCATAACTTTGGAATGATGCTTGGGTCCAACAAGGCCAACAGGGCTAAGGAAGAAAGCATATCAATGCTCAATCAAATTCATGAAACATGGGATGGAGAGATGTATTGTGTGATGGAGCTTTTCCTTTGTGAAAAGAGCCACTTTATTTTATGTACCTCATGTATTGATGATGATGTTGGACATCATATGGTTGTCACTTGGTACTTCATGATGGATGGAGGACATCTAACCATACCGTTAGAGGTCACTCTATATGTTTTTGAAGGACAACTTTGGAACCAAACATACATAACACATTGCAGCAAATGGAGGAAGCCTTCCTTATGTGAATGCCATTTGGAGGGAAATAGATGGATTTGTATCTACTTCTTGAGTTTCTTGAGGAAAAGAACATTTTCCGGGGAGGACTGTAATATTCCCAAATTTTCACTTGATATTTGGAATATTAGAGTTCTTAAATTTCTTAATGAATTAAGTAGATAAAGGGGTGGAGGGACCCACAATCCTCAAGATGAATAAATATCCACTTTTTGTGTGTGAATGTGGATTAATTAAGCCTAGATCTACATAATGAGGTAGTTGAGCAACTACTAATGTGATTGGAATTGGAGATTGTGTCTCATTAATTGAGATAGATCATGGAGGTTGATACAGTCAACTAAGATCTTGAAGATGTCAAACAGAAGATCATGGAACATTCATGATAAAGTGATGGAGGATGTTGTGCAATTAAAGCACACATGATGGAGAGGGTGTACATTGCACCTAGACATGATGGTTGATTTGGTCAAATAGTGCAGTCAAAATTGGAGGATATTGTCCACATGCACAATGCAGTCTAGATGAGGGCCAAGGCATGGGAAGGCTCAAACATTATATAAAGAATATGAAGGAAAGGATGGAGGTATGCTGGTTATTCTTGATGTAAGGATATTTTCAGATCTAGAATTGTCATGTGACATTCCATTGCCTTCCTGGGCTGTTTAGCAGAGATTGCAAGTGTTGTTTAGTTCAGAGTGTTCCTGGTCGGGATCCCAACTCTTTCTTAGAATAGCTCTAGAAAGATTATTTTACTTCATTCTACATCAGGAATCGGTGCCACATCTCTTTTCCTACTTTTTGCAGAACATTCATATTTAGAAATTGCATATTTCTGAAGATCAGTTTGGAAGGTGGAAGTTGTCTTCAGTACTTCAGCTGGAGAACTGGTGAGGGTTTATTTCTATCACCTTGGGCTTATAGATCAGCATTCCCAGAGCTTCCTTTCAGATCTAGCATCAGGCCAAAATTTATCTACCTCCTAGCAACAGTATTTCCTTCAGGAATTACGTTGTCCAATTTGCAGATCAAAAGGGAGGAAGGAAGTTAATAGTATTTCAGCTAGTAATCCTATGAGGGATCATCCCCTCACATTGCCATCAATATTTCCATTAGCCTGGAGTTTATTGCAGCATTTTCTAGTAGGCATAAGGCCTCTTGTTGGGTCTCAGTCTAGTCTCCTAAACTGAGCTCATTTAATTGTCAACCAGGATTTGTAAACTGCTGAAGTGAAGTGTACCATATGTACCTAGGTGTTTGTTTCCTAGTGCGTTGTGTGTAGTGTGTTGTGATGTTTTTGGTCTTTTGATGTTTTATGCTCACAATGAAAATGTCTAGAAAACTACTGGAAAGAAGTTGGTGGTCAAAAACAGAGTTAAGCCTAATGTATGGAATGGAAAATGCAATTGAAAACACTGAAGCAGAATCTAAACTATGACTAAATAAAAGCAAAAGCTTGATAATGACTTTTTAAACAAATGACACAAACTAATCTTGATCACTAAATATGCAAATCCTATAACTAAACAGTTAAACACTAATGATGCAATACTCTGTCCTAAGCTCTTTTATTCTATGATTAATTCCTAGTTCTATTCTGCAATTTAATTGAATGTCACAGAACCTATACTCAAAGAGTTATTGGTTTCTTGTTCAAAGTAGTTCTTTTTGAGGAAGAGCTCTGTTTATAAAATGATGAGGAGATTGCAGAGAGATTTCAGACCTTATAGTGATGTTATCTTCTGTTCCTATGGTTATGGATCATTTGTAGTTTTTAGAACAAGAAGATGTTTGTGAATAATGAAGGCTGTCTTGTTAATCCTAACAACTAGAGTAATCTATTGTGCAATGGATGACAATTTGAATATGAGATGCAAGTGCAATGAGTTAATCTAAGAATGAACCTAAGATGCTTCTAAACTAGAACAATGCTTGAACTATAAGTCATCATCAAACTTGAAATGAAGTAACTGATCATGAATTAAATGCAATGAAACTCCGGAGTTGTTCTAACTGTACTAACATGCATTAATCTACGAAGTTACACAATCTGTTTGTTCATCATTAGTGATATTTTGGAAGAGTTCCTTCTTTTGGAAGAGGTAGAACAATCCTGACTGTGTACTTGTATGCAATTGAAAGCAAATGAACTGAAAGCAAATGAAAAACTAAGTTATCACACCCATACCCTACTCGTCATTATGATATCTTGGGCAAGCATTTAAGAGTGAGATCAGAGTTGATACTTAGTAAAAACACACAACTAAATCATCCATTATCACGGTCATGTCTTGAACTTCTTAAGGATGTCTTGGAAGAATTTCTTCTTGTGGAAGAGTGATTAGAACAAGTGTAACTGTGATAGTGAATAGCAAAAACTATAACTAATTCCTACAGTACTATAGCTATTCATCATTCATCATTATAATCTATTGGAAGAATGTCTTCTTGTGGAAGAGCTAGAACGAATATGACTACAGTAGCTAGTTAAAACAACTACAATTTCAACTCCTATCCTACAATACCATAGTCATTCAACATTCATCATTTTAATCTATTGGAAGAGTGTCTTCTTGTGGAAGAGCTAGAACGAATATGACTACAGTAGCTAAAACAAAACAACTACCAATTCAAATGCAAGACATAAAGGCAGCTAGGAAAAACTTATCTAATTTACGCAAAAGAAATCCGTGCAAGAGGCAGGGGCCCTCTACCACTTGACGGAATTCAACTCCAAATTAAATCACGCCTTCAAAATAACTTTGTCTGCTCCATTAACGATGCAATAGTCTGAACATAACACTCTGTGTCTTCAAGGACGTAACACAGAGTTTAAACAAAATCTAACAGCAAATCTAACATAAAATCTCTAACATAGCTCTCGGTCTCCCAAGAGTTTATAAAGAAAATGCACGTAACAATAATTACAACAATTTAGGAACAATGTATTTCCTTATCCGAATCACGTTAGAACTCTTTGAAGTGGCTGCGTGAAGAAGAAAAGACATCTGGACTGAGACAGTCCTAATAGGAGTCTTCCTTCATAAATGTGTTCCCACGTGCATAACCGTACCCAGAATCCATTTCTTCCTCCATGATGAGCAACGAACCATGTAGACAGGACGTGGATCATGCCCATATGCGGATTTCCTCAAGAGGCCACCTAGAACATACTCAAACATGAAGGTAGCTGCAGAATCGCCGGTTAGCTACGGAATGTCTGCATTCTGCAGCTAGTTCCGGTCAAAATGCTTAACAATGGCAAAAATCACAAAATTCAACAAGTCAGTCATGTAAATCATTCTAGAAGTAATTTTAACTATATTTATTGATCATTTGGGTTTAAGATAGAAATGGACAAGGGAAAATGAGGTAAAATGAGGTGAAGGAAAGCACAATTTTGAGGCTCAACATACCCCCACTGCTGTCTCTTTGCATGTCCTCATGCAAATTATCCTATGAATTCAGAGGCTTCTGCAAGGACATCTAATCCCCTTCTTCTTCTTTGTCTGGAAGCTAGAGGTCTTCTGGGTTTCCTGATAACAATTTTGAACCTGAGGTTGGTGAGAGCCCTGATTAGCTTTTTGTTTCTTGTCTTCAACTTCTCATTGGTCCTCTCCACTTTGTCTATATGCAGGGATAAGGTTGAGTTCATATCAGTTTTGAGCTTGATTTGATCTTTGAGAATTTCATTCTCATTTTTGATATGTCTATTCAACACTTCCAACTCATATCTATCCCTCCTTAATATATCTATTTCAGACAGTGGAGGACTGGGGGTTCTTTCTCTGCTTTCTGAAGCTGTCCTCTCTAAGGTTTCCACATAGTCATAAATTTCCTGTTGAGTAGGATCAATTTCAGGGGTTCCTTCATAAAAATCCTCTTCATCATCCTCTTCAATGGGTGTTTCTTCATCTTCTATATTGATTACCCCTGTTTGTTTGATTGGTGTTTTCTTCAGTTTTCCCTTTAATCTGTGGCTTCTCCTCGGCTGAGAGGATCCCTCTCCTTTCTCTGTGACAGATTCCTTGATTATCTTTTCTTCCTTAAGTTTCCTCTTGATTCGAGTCAACTTCTCCAAAATGATTTCTTCACTGCTCTCTTGGACTGGTTTGTCGATTTCAACTTTTGAAGTCCTCCATTTCCTACTTCTCTTTGTGGGCTGTGGTTCAGGTGATGGTTCTTTTGCTTCTTCAAAATGATTTCTTATTAAGAAATCATCCCATGTATCATTTGTTTTAGCTAGATGATGCTCAATCAAAATTTTGACCAAACCATGATGATACAGGGTTGTATCTAAAAATTTAACTCTTCTCTGAACACAGGAAGCCATCTTCTTCAGACTTTGAAGCAGGAAATATGGTAGGTTTAAGTCTTCTCCCAGGAAATGCATCATTAGTCTGATGTGGTAGACATAAAATGTCCCATATCTACCCTCACATGTAACAAATTTTTGTAAAAGAAGTAAGATGTTTCTCCATTTGCTTTTCAATGCAGTACTGGGAATTCCTTTCTTGAATACACTAACATCCATATTTGGTGATTTTAAAATTTGTTTCCAGGAGTCATTGTGGAATTCTCTATTTTTAAACCATCTCTCCCCAGTTCTGGACAATCCTGTAGCCTCTGCAATAAAAACTTCAGTGACAGTAAACTTGACATCTCCTATTTCAACTTCGGTCCCTTGAAATGCTCTTGCGAATGTTTTTGTGACTTCCTTATGGAAGCCATTAAATTTTTCCAAAAATTGAAGCCATCCTATTTGTTGTAACATTTCCTTGCATTGTGGGTAACCTTCTAAATATTTTGACCCCACAGGTTCAGTCCTTACGATGAAACCCATGATTTTTTTCAATATCAAATTAACACTCTTCTCTACCCACAAAACAATGACTTTCACTTTCGGATTAAAATGGCTTCAAGCTCTAAATGAAAATGGCTTCAATTTTGGAATGACATACCTCTGTTTTATAGTGGCAACAGCTTCAAAACCTCTGGCTGATATGCCTCTGTTTGATCATGAAAGCAGTTTCAATTTCCGAACTGATATGTCTTTGATAGACAATGGGAGATGGCTTCAAATTTCTTTTTGTGCAATACCTCTGGCTCTCAGTAGCAAAAGACTTCAAATTCAACGCTGCAACATATCTGTCTCTGGTAACAACAGTCTTAAAACTGCAACACCTCTGTCTCTGGTAGCAAAAGTCTTCACATTCAATCACTACAACACCTCTGTCTCTGGTAACAACAGTCTTCAAACTCAATCACTACAACACCTCTGTCTCTGGTAGAAAAAGTCTTCACATTCAATCACTACAACACCTCTGTCTCTGGTAACAACAGTCTTCAAACTACAACACCTCTGTCTTTGGTAGCAAAAGACTTCAATTTTAACACCTCTGTCTTTTGGTAACAAAAGACTTCAAACTCACACTGCTACAATTCTGTGTTGATAGTGAAAATGCTTCAAACTCCGTCCACAGTGGTATTTTATCTGCCCACGGGATCAAGTGGCTTCAAGTCCTCACACTGTTACACTTTCAAATTTACCTCTTCTGCTCTGTTCTGCATTTACAATGCTCAATACTGTTCAAACTAATATCCTTTAGCTCTGCTCCTGGTGATAATAATATCTCTGTCTTTGGAATGGAATACCGGCTACGGAATGAAGTTATGGAAAATGGTCACGGAATAGAGTAGTGGAGTGAGGCGGAGGGATTGTATTAATGATTGAGGATACGGCGGAGGATTTTACGACGGCAGAGGGAATCATCATCATTAAATGCTTTGGTTAAGAGACGTGGAAAATTCAAATGCTTTGGCCATTTCACCGCTTAAATGCTATCGGATATGAAATTTGAAATGGAAGATTTTAATACAAAGTCTGTAGAAGGTTTGTTGGTGTTTGATCAATAAAAACAATTAAAACAACCTTTCGAATAATCCACAACTAAACTATGCTAAATTTTTATGAAATGCCATTGTAATTTTAAATTTGTTACCTCTGCCCTTTATTTGATTTTTGTAGCCTTTGTCTTCTCTGCTCATCTCTGGAGGAGTCTTCATAATTTTCTTGATGCTTTTGATTCATGAATACACTGAGTCACTTTGTTGTAATTCTGATGTCTGCTAGTTGATGCCTTCAGGATTTGTAGTTGTGGAAAGACTATCGGGCTGCAGAAAGGCTGATCAGCTGCAAAATGTCCACTGAGCTGCAGAATGTTCCTGTAAAACACTTTAATCATGAAAATGGGATGTTTTTGGAGTATGGGTGAAATGTTATGTGGTATGAATGAAAATGGATGATGGATTATGATATGTATGAAGTGGATAATGGAATGGAATGGATTCAGTTCATGAAATGGAATGAAGGAACATAAGGGTTGTACTGCAATTCATGACATGTTTTTTTCACTTACAGCAAGATATCAAATTTTTGTGTTTTGATATGAAAATGAGATGAATGGAGGATGGAATGAGATGGGTGAAGTGTGGAATGGAGTGAAATATGAATGATGGAATGAAATGGAGTATGGATGAATAAGTAAATGGAGTGAGATGAAATGAATCATAAGCACTATGGGACTGAACTTATGATTTTTATAACAGCTGCTTAGAAACAAAAAAATGGGAAAAGTTAGAGTGTCAGAGAGACTCTGATTTTCACCCTATCTTTTCTGTATAAACATGCCAATCAATGATTGGTTTTCATATTTTTATTTTATTTTTTTATTTTTATTTTTTTATTTTTTATTTTTCAAAAGAGAAATGCTTCAGAAAATTTAATCAAGTTGATGAAGAAGAGAGACTCTTCTTCATTAACTTCACATCATTGTCTTCTTGGAACTTCTTGACAAACTCTTCTCTTGAGAGTGGCTTGTGGTATAGCTTCAGTCTATGACCATTCACAAGAAAAGTGACCTCCTCTTCATCTATAGTGCTGATTTTTACTGCCCCATTATCAAAAATTCGAATTATTTCATATGGCCCAAGCCAATGTGTCTGAAATTTCCCTTGAAAATCCTTGAATTTTGAATCAAACAAGAGAGCCCAGTCTCCCTCTTTAAATTTCTTCTCTTTGATGTACTTTTCATGCCATCTAGCCCTTTGCTGTTGGACTAGACTTGTTTTCTGAACTGCATCTTGTCTGATCTCATCCAATTCATTAATTTGCTCCAGTCTATGCCTTTGTGCCTCCGTCAGATCAAGTCCTAGCTGAACTGCCATCTTGAATGTTCGAATTTGGAACTCTATAGGAAACAAAACTTTCTTCCCATAAACAAGATCATAAGGAGTATGGCCTGTTGTGTTTCTCCATGTAGTTCTATAGGCCCACAAGGCTTCAGGAAGCCTATCTACCCAATCTCTTCTATGTAGATGAACAGTCTTTGTTAGGATTCCTTCAATGAATTTATTAGTGGATTCCACTTGACCATTTGCTTGTGGATGATAAGGAGTAGATGTTCTATGTATGATTTTGTAATTCTCCATCATTTTCTCCACTAGCCTTGATGTAAATTGAGCTCCTTGATCTGTAACAATTTCCCTTGGGACACCAAAACGAGTAAAAATATCCTCAAAAAGAAAAGTAATTACAGATGATTCATTAGCAACAAGTAATGGTTTAGCTTCTACCCACTTAGTAACATAATCAGTGCAAAATAATATATATTTCTTTTGTCTTGATGGAGGACTAATAGGTCCTACAAAATCCAAAGCCCATTTTTCAAAAGGTTCAATGTGTACCTGAGGTTGTAATGGCATCTCACCTGAAAGAGAAGGTTTCCCTACCCTTTGGCAACTGTCACACCTTTTGACATACTCCCTTGCATCTTTAAACAAAGATGGCCAATAATATCCTAAGTTAAGGATCTTATAGGCTGTCCTCTTATCTGCAAAGTGTCTGCCACAAGGTTCATCATGACATGCCTTGAGAATTCCAGGCATCTCATCTTCACGAACACACCTTCTAATAATCAAATCTGGACCTGTCTTGTACAACTCATTAGCGACCCATGAATATCTTGCACTATCATTAATGATTTTTCTTTTATCCCTTGCATTCATAATTGAAGGAAATTTTTCTGAAACTAAATAATTAGCAATATCAGCAAACCATGGAGTTTGAGTAGAAACTACAAAAAGATATTCATCAAGAAATTGATCTTCAACCGGAGTGTCATCTTTGATATTTTGAATTCTAGACAGGAAGTCAGCCACAGTGTTTTGTTTTCCAGGCCTATCTAGAATAGTAATGTTGAATTCTTGCAATAATAACAACCATCTTATAACTCTTCCATTAGTGATTGATTTATTCATTAAATATCTAATTGCAGAATGATCAGTGTGAACAAAAGTTTCATAGCCTGTTATATAGTGTCTAAACTTGTTAATGGCATGAACAACAGCTAAAAACTCTTTTTCAGTTACAGTATATTTTAACTCTGCAGGAGTCAAATTTTTACTGATATAATAGATGGCATAGGGAATTAAATATTTCTGTCCCAATACTGCTCCCAGAGCTGTATCGGAAGCATCTGTCGAGATATGAAAAGGTAACTTCCAGTTAGGTCCCCTTAATATAGGTGCTTCAGAAATTTTGGTTTTTAGGGTTTCAAAAGCTAACTGGCAATCATAAGTCCACTTAAATTCACAATCTTTGGTGAGTAATTTGAAGAGAGGAGATGCTATTTTGGTGAAGTTTTATATAAATCTCCAATAATACCCTGTAAATCCTAGAAAACTTCTAACATCTCTTTGACAACTTGGAATGGATAGGTTAGAAATAACTTCAACTTTCGCCTCATCAACTCTAATCCCATCCCCTGAAATGTGGTGCCCTAAAACAATACCTTCAGTGAAAATCATAAAACATTTTTCATGACAAAGAGAAAGGTTTGCTTCTTGACATCTTTTTAAGACTTTCTCCAAGTTTTCTAAAGCCCCTTCAAATGTATCCCCATAAACTGTAAAATCATCCATATACACCTCTACACAGTCATGTATTAGATCAGAAAAAATTCCTAATACTGCCCTTTGGAATGTTGCAGGTGCATTGCATAACCCAAATGGCAATACTCGGTAGGCATAGGTACCCCAAGGACAAGTAAATGTGGTTTTATATTGGTCTTCAAGTGCTACTTGGATTTGATTGTAACCACTAAACCCATCTAGGAATGAAAAGTACTTTTTGCCAGCTAATGTATCTAATACTTGATCTATGAAAGGTAAGGGAAAATGGTCTTTAAGAGTAGCTTTATTCAGCTCTCGGTAGTCAACACACACCCTCCATTTTCCATTTTTCTTAGGTACAATTACCAAAGGAGAAACCCACTGACTATCTGAAATAGGATAGATGAAATTAACATTTAACAATTTTTGTAATTCTTCCTTGACAATTTCCCTAAGATTTGGATTCATCCGTCTTTGAGGCTGTCTAATTGGTTTGCAATTTGCCTCTATATAGATGTGATGAGTACAAGTCTTGGGACTTATCCCTTTCATGTCAGTGTATTCCCATGCATATGCAGAAGAATGTCTCTGTAATACTTTGACTAACTCTTCTTGTTGAGATTTTTCTAGGTTTTGTTTATGTTCAAGGTTTTGCCTGGAAAATTTTCACTTGTAGAGCTGCCAAATTTGTCCATAGAATGAAGAGACATCTGCCTAGATGACAAGAACTCAATATTGGATCCCTCTTGAAATGATTCATGTTTATGCTCTGGAGAAGATTCAAAGTTTTCTAGAGTATTCAGAATTTGATTATCTTCACTTATTTCTGAAATTGTGAAGAGTGGTTGTAAATATTCTTCATCCTCTATCCATTGAGTGTCATCTAGTTCTGTAATTGTCCTAGCTGGAGGATATAAAGTGAATTTCTTTGTTGAACTACCATCAGAAATATACATATCATCGGACCTACAACTAATAAAGGCATCAGCTGTAGCCAACCAAGGTCTTCCTAGTATAACAGGATGGCCTCCTAGATTATTCTTGGGTGTTAGGATCATGAAATCCACAGGGTACTCCCAAGAGTCTAGGGACATTGGAATGTCTTCTATTACCCCATCTGGTCTGATCACAGATCTATCTGCTAGTTGTAATAGTGTGGGTGTAAAGAGAAGATTAGGAAGTTTCAGTTTGTCCATGATTTGTCTACTCATGATATTTATTGCTGCTCCTAAGTCAATGAGTGTGTTTTGAATTTCCATTCCGTTGATGTGAATTTTGACAACTGGATTTCCTGGGTCAAGTTACTTTGGAATAGCTATCTTGCCCATCATAATGTCTGCTATTTGTCCTACCAGTTGAATTTTCTTGGTTCCTCTTATTCTTTTTCTTGTTGTCTTCATACTCAACTCCTTTATTGTTTTGGCTAAAATTGGGATTTCCTTGATGGCTTGCAATAATGGAATTTTAATGCAAACATTTCTCAACTCATCTAAGAAATCATAATTAGGCACTATTATTTGTTTTTCTACACCTTTATCAATTTGTAGTCTTTCCGGAAAGGGAGGTATAGAAGTAGATGTGGATGGTTGCTCTAATATTGGAGTTGGATTTATTGGATCTTTTTGTTTCAGTTTTTCAATGTTTTGGTCTTGAAAGGATGTATCTTCCTCAAGACTTTTATTAACCCGTAGGGAGTCTTCCTCAGAATTATCTTGTTCTTGTATGATCACAAAAGGTTTCCTCTTCTCAAGTATCCTTCCAGACCTAAGTTGAACATCACTAAGGTCTAGAGGAGTAATTAAATAAGTTGGAAATTGTTGTCCTTCTATCATGTATGTATTCGGGGGGTTCTTATTATTGGGGTTTGGTATGGGCTGAGCTGGTAATTGATTGGATTTTTGAGGGAATGGTAATGGAAGTGGTTGATTTTGATGAGGTTGGTTCGGATGATGTTGTTGAGGATTTTGTTGAAAATTTTGTTGAAGATTTTGAGGAAAATTTTGTTGGGAATTTTGAGGATAAAAATGTGGATATGGTGGATAGGATGGTGGATACTGATAATATGGAGAGTATCTTCCATAGGGTCCTTGTGATCCTTGTGCCCAAGCTTGAGATTGATTTTGAAATTGGGGCCAAGGTTGCTGCCAAGAATTCCAAGGTGGAGGTTGATTATACATTTGATCATGAAATCCCTGTGTCCGAGATCCCTGCCAAGGTCTTCTAGATACAAAGTTAAGAGATTCTGTGGAATCTGTAGGAGTTTCTTCTTGAAAAACAGCCTTGAGACCAGGAAGAGAAGGACAATTCTTGGTCTCATGTTTCTTAGAACAAATAACACAGGTTTCTACAACTTTTACATCTAAAGGACACTCTCTCAAGGCATGTTTCTTTCTACATTTGGGACAAAAGATTGCCAAGGCATCAGATTCAGCCTTTTGCTTGTTTTGTATCTTGAGGGTGTCTATTTGTTCACTAAGACTCCCTAAGATGTCAGATTTAAAATCATCAAGCATGTGACCTATTTCTGATCTACTTACTGTCCTAGAAGCAGACTTACTTGCCCTTGCAAGAGCAGGATCTCTTGGACCTTTGACAGTTTTAGATTTCCCTCTTGAAAGGTTGATACATAACTCAGATATTTCAAGTAATGTGAGTTGTGATATATCCCCTTTTCCCATCATGTTAAGGATATCCAACCATTCATCCCTAATTGTTTTCAACAAAAGAGCTTTTAAAGTGTCTTGATCTAGGTTTTCCATTTGTGCCCTTTTTATGTTGTATTTAAATCTTTCCAACAGATCTTCTAAGTTTTCATCTTCTTTTTGTAACATCTTGAACACTTCTTCCTTATGATTAACCAGCATACAATAATCCAAGTATCTCTCTAGAAATGCTTGTTTCATGTCTTCCCATGTTCTAATAGAACTATTGTTTAAACTCATAAACCACTTCAATGCTGCTCCTTTCAGAGTTGAAGGAAATAATTTCAATTTTTGAGCATCTTGAAGGTAGTCATAAGTCCTACACAGTACTTCAAATTCGAATAAGAAAGTTTCAGGATCCTCAGTTTTAAGTCCATAGAAGTTCGGAAGGACAGAAGGTGAAATGTTTTTCATGGTTGTATTGGTTTCTTCATCAAGTATAGAGAACCCAAAAGAGCTTCCTATTCTACCTCTTCCTCCATCTGCACCTCTACCTCCTCTTCCTCCTTCTCCTCTACCTCTACCTCTACCTCCTCCAAATAATGTGTGTTCTCCATTAACAACTCCTCCTCCTCCTTCTTCTGCCATGGTTGACTCTCCTGTGGAAGTAGAAAGTTTTGTATCCTCAACAAGAGTTTTTGGATCTTCTTCTATGGCAGGTTCAGTGGATGAAGTGGAAGGTTTCTCTAATGAAATAGGTGACCTTAGATCTTCTAGAAGTTCAGGATCAGTAAAGGATGGAATATGGGTTTGAGTTGAAGGTGTACTAGCTCTGGATCTAGATGAAACAAGTGGTGTTCTAGATATCAAACTTCTGCCTCTACTGCTTATAAATCTTCCCCTTGAATCTCTCTCCCTACGCATAAAACTATTTTTGGATGCTAAGAAACAAAGGTTACCTAGTTTTCACTTCCCCGGCAACGACGCCAAAATGTTGGGTCTCAGTCTAGTCTCCTAAACTGAGCTCATTTAATTGTCAACCATGATTTGTAAACTGCTGAAGTGAAGTGTACCATATGTACCTAGGTGTTTGTTTCCTAGTGCGTTGTGTGTAGTGTGTTGTGATGTTTTTGGTCTTTTATGTTGATTTATGATGTTTTTGGTATTTTGATGTTTTATGCTCACAATGAAAATGTCTAGAAAACTATTGGAAAGAAGTTGGTGGTCAAAAACAGAGTTAAGCCTAATGTATGGAATGGCAAATGCAATTGAAAACACTGAAGCAGAATCTAAACTATGACTAAATAAAAGAAAAAGCTTGATAATGACTTTTTAAACAAATGACACAAACTAATCTTGAGAAATGATCACTAAATATGCAAATCCTCTAACTAAACAGTTAAACACTAATGATGCAATACTCTGTCCTAGGCTCTTTTATTCTATGATTAATTCCTAGTTCTATTCTGCAATTTAATTGAATGTCACAGAACTTATACTCAAAAAGTTATTGGTTTCTTGTTCAAAATAGTTCTTTTGAGGAAGAGCTCTGTTTATAAAATGATGAGGAGATTGCAGAGATATTTCAGACCTTATAGTGATGTTGTCTTCTGTTCCTATGGCTATGGATCAGTTGTAGTTTTTAGAACAAGAAGATGTTTGTGAATAATGAAGGTTGTCTTGTTAATCCTAACAACTAGAGTAATCTATTGTGCAATGGATGAAAATTTGAATATGAGATGCAAGTGCAATGAGTTAATCTAAGAATGAACCTAAGATGCTACTAAACTAGAACAATGCTTGAACTATAAGTCATCATCAAACTTGAAATGAAGTAACTGATCATGATTTAAATGCAATGAAACTCCGGAGTCGTTCTAACTGTACTAACATGCATTAATCTACGAAGTTACACAATTTGTTTGTTCATCATTAGTGATATTTTGGAAGAGTTCCTTCTTTTGGAAGAGGTAGAACAATCCTGACTGTGTACTTGTATGCAATTGAAAGCAAATGAACTGAAAGCAAATGAAAAACTAAGTTATCACACCCATACCCTACTCGTCATTATGATATCTTGGGCAAGCGTTTAAGAGTGAGATCAGAGTTGATACTTAGTAAAAACACACAACTAAATTATCCATTATCACGGTCATGTCTTGAACTTCTTAAGGATGTCTTGGAAGAATTTCTTCTTGTGGAAGAGTGATTAGAACAAGTGTAACTGTGATAGTGAATAGCAAAAACTATAACTAATTCCTACAGTACTATAGCTATTCATCATTCATCATTATAATCTATTGGAAGAATGTCTTCTTGTGGAAGAGCTAGAACGAATATGACTACAGTAGCTAGTTAAAACAACTACAATTTCAACTCCTATCCTACAATACCATAGTCATTCAACATTCATCATTTTAATCTATTGGAAGAGTGTCTTCTTGTGGAAGAGCTAGAACGAATATGACTACAGTAGCTAGTTAAAACAACTACCAATTCAAATACAAAACGTAAAGGCAGCTAGGAAAACTTATCTAATTTACGCAAAAGAAATCCGTGCAAGAGGCAGGGGCCCTCTACCACTTGACGGCATTCAACTCCAAATTAAATCACGCCTTCAAAATAACTTTGTCTGCTCCATTAACAATGCAATAGTTTGAACATAACACTCTGTGTCTTCAAGGACGTAACACAGAGTTTAAACAAAATCTAGCAGCAAATCTAACATAAAATCTCTAACATAGCTCTCGGTCTCCGAAGAGTTTATAAAGCAAATGCACGTAACAATAATTACAACAATTTAGGAACAATGTCTTTCCTTATCCAAATCACGTTAGAACTCTTTGAAGTGGCTGCGTGAAGAAGAAAAGACATCTGGACTGAGACAGTCCTAGTAGGAGTCTTCCTTCACAAATGTGTTCCCACGTGCATAACCGTACCTAGAATCCATTTCCTCCTCCATGATGAGCAACGAACCATGTAGACACGACGTGGATCATGCCCATATGCGGTTTTCCTCAAGAGGCCACCTGGAACATACTCAAACATGAAGGTAGCTGCAGAATCGCCGGTTAGCTACGGAATGTCTGCATTCTGCAGCTAGTTCCGGTCAAAATGCTTAACAATGGAAAAAATCACAAAATTCAACAAGTCAGTCATGTAAATCATTCTAGAAGCAATTTTAACTATATTTATTGATCAATTGGGTTTAAGATAGAAATGGACAAGGGAAAATGAGGTAAAATGAGGTGAAGGAAAGCACAAATTTGAGGCTCAACACCTCTCTTTCCCTCACAGCACATTTTCTATTGGTAGTTGTGTTGCAGCAGCTGTAATCATCATTGGAGGATTGAGAAGCTAGATCTAGAGCTTCTAGCTTGTAGATTTGAAGAAGGGACCAACCCTTCAAGCTTAGATCTGATCTTGCAACATATTTCAGCCATCTATTTGATAGATCAAGCTTCAGATGTATATTTCCCAATAGATCAAGGATCAAATCCTAGGAGGGAGATTTTCCAAAGTTGTAGATCTGGAAAATCCTTTCTGGGTTATCTTGGGAATCCATCACATTGGCCAGATCTTGAATCTTGGGATCATCTGAGCTCCAGATTTGAGTAGATATGAATTTTCCTTTTTAGGTTGCATTCATATGTTCATATTCTGTTGATTGGATAGAGCAGTATTTGCTTCAGTGGCTCTCCAGTTATGCAGTGCCTATTGTGGCATGTTTTCTGGGTGATTCTAGGCCATCTTTTTGGCTAGATCTCCTCATATTTTGTACATTGTGTAACTGATTCTTCTCCAATATAATAAAATGGATCAACTTATCTGTAAATTCTGATGTTGTCTTAAGCTTTATTGTTTACCTTGCTGTAGTTCTTATATTGTGTTTTAGTATTATTGCATTCTCCCTTTTGGGATATTACAGTCATGCTTAATTGACAAGCCTTTTTTCCACTAGATTTAGGAGGGATAAGGCTAACATAGCAGGGTTTGAGTTCACTTTATCAACAGATGTTATAGCCTCAGCAAGAGGTATCCCAAACCATGGAGAAATATGGTTCAAAGGGATGGAATTGGACATTTAGAACTATAAAATGTTCTTAAAACCACATTGCAAAGATGTTATTGAACACATATTTCATTTTAGAAATTTACTTGACAGATATGCCCCATTGATGAAGATGATCATGAAGTATTTTACATGTGAATGGAGATTCTCAAGATTGTATCAGTACCACATAAGGTTATTGATGCATTTCACTTCCACCAAGCCACTCAATTTGTTAGGTCCCTATAATGCTAGTGTATCCCATTATTGTTATTGTTAGTATAACCCCCTTATTGTTATTTTTGTACCCATTTAGTCCCCATATTGTTATTATTGTGCCCCATAATAGTCCATTATTGTTATTGTTGTGCCCTTACATTATTATTGTTAGGTCGACTAGGATTATATTGTGACCCCATGGAATCCTATATATAGAAAGGAGGCTTTGTCATTTGTATCATCCAATAATTATTCATTTATGTAATGTAAATAAGGTTTCCCCCTCTAAGTGGCTTATTTCTAAGGCATTTATCTCTCTTTTCTTCCATTTTGGGAGCTAGTTTCATAACATTTGGTATCAAAGCTTTGGATTCTAGGGTTTACTTCAAACAGGTTATTGTGGAATTGTCGCTATAATTTTTTTTCTACGAAGGCTTAAAAGCTAAAAATAAACCCATTTGTAAAGAAACCCCGAGGAACTTTGTGTGAAACTAATTTAGGGTTTTTGCAGTCTCCCAAATTTCATCTCAAAGAGGTGACCTTGGGAAAATTGTCATAACTATCACTTTGAGCATCAGATTGGAATTATGTAAAAAGTGGCCAAAACAAAATGGACTTCAGTTTCTTGTGTATCAATTTCAGAGCCGAAGGAGGAAACATTGGCACATGGCACGCTATACAAGTTCATTCTACTAAACTAGTCCATAATTAGGGAATTGTGGGAGAATGGACATAAATTTGTATTGAAGAATCCAAATCAGTTCAGATCTATGGCATTGGAAAGAGAACTCAAAGGGCTACTACAAAACTGAATTTCAGATCTCATGGATCCAAATTATAGAGATACATTAGTTTCAATTTCAAGCTCCTCAAAATCAAGAAAAATGTGTGTATTGTTTTTAAAAAATGCATAAGTCTTGTTTGAAAAATCAGTTTGAAGTGATTCCAAGGGAATATTGAAGCATAGATATTAGTATTGGGTTCTAAAATTCCCCCTAAAATGAATTAAACACCCATCAATCCCTTGGAAGGCTCTAATATTACTCATGAAGAGGAACAAGTGCAAAATGATATATCAAAATTACAAGACCAAGTGCATCAAATTTCGATCTTACAAAGAGAAATCAAAGATGACATAGATGGTTTAAAAGAAGACATGGAGGCTAATTTGGATGGTTTTAAGGATAAAATGAAATCTAATATGGATGATAAAGTAATGGAAGACATCAAACATCAACAACAAGTTCTCCAACTCTCAAAGGATAACCTAAATTTGGTGTATAATTGAATAAAACAATAGGAAGATCAACATTGCAGCGAAAGAAGTTCTGAAGCAGTCACATAAACAATAACTCAAAAACTATGAAATCTATCTATTTTAGAGTATCTCGGAAAGTGGAAGAACTTACCCACTTAAGATTCCACATGGGAGGATGAGAATTTTATATAGAAGCATCCAAAAATAATCAAGCATTGAGGACAACACTTGTTTGAAGGAGAGGGGCATGTTAGGTCCCTATAATACTAGTGTATCCCCTTATTGTTATTTTTAGTATAGCCCCCTTATTGTTATTTTTTTACCCATGTAGTCCCAAAATTATTATTATTTTTCCCCATAATATCCCACTATTGTTATTGTTTTTCCATTACATTATTATTGTTAGGTCGGCTAGGATTATATTGTGACCCATGGACTCCTATATATAGAAATGAGGTTTTTTCATTTGTATCATCCAGGAATTGTTCATTTATATAATGTAAAGGAGATTCCCCTCTCAAAGTGGCTTATTTCTAAGGTGTCGATCTCTCTTTTCTTCTATTTTGGGAGTTGGTTTCATAACAAAATTTGCCTCATTATCTATTTATGAGTCTGGTTAAAATGACTGAAAAATTACAAATTAAAGGCAAGGATCACCATACTAATTTGTTCCACCATGGTTTGGTAAAACTTATAGTTTTTCATTAGCTCTCAGAAATCAATATGTCTTGGGAAAATTTCATGAAGTAAGTTGCTTCTATGCCCATTACTAGTCCACCTATCATTCATAGCATACCATCAACATCAATAAAGCCTAAAGAGTTTGGATCTTCAAGTAGCCAAGCAGAGGTTCCAAAGATTGTAAGGGTTGAAATCACTCAAACCTATGATAAGGGTAAAAGAAATGTTTTTTCTCCTATGACCACTAAAGGTGTGCTTTCATCTGAAACTACAATTGAGCAAAGAGAAACCATGGAGAAACCACCCATGCATGAGAGTGAGTCACCCTTGCAACAACATGAGGAACAAGCGTCTATGGAGGTTGACATGGCAGAGAAGATAGAAGGAAAATCATTTGAGGAGATAATTAGGGAAAATAATGCAGATATAGTAGCATTGAAGGACAACCTCTCAAGGGAAAATTTCATGATAACCTTCTTACAACAAGAAAACATGCAATTGAAGGTGAAACAACTACCCTAAAGAAAACTAAAGGTAGATCTTAAGGCAGACAAAGGTAAAGGCAAAGCAGTGGTAGATGTTAATCAGTTGGAAGACATGGAGGATGAAATAAATCCAAGGAGGCCAAGAAAAAGAGGATTAACCAGGCAAAAAGAATAAGAAAAAGAATCATCTCCTCCATTAGGTAAGTTAAGCTTTGATGAGTTGATCACTGCGGAGATTGAGCAAGATAAAGAGATTTGAATTGACAAGGTGAATAAGAATCTTGAGAATATTTTGAAGAAGGCATAAAGGAACAATAACCTCCAGAGGCACATGGCGAGACACTATTTCACCAAGAACCAAATCGCTAAAGTCAGGATTAAGAATTTGAAGAAAAAGCTTAAAGGAACCATAATTAAGCTAAAGGAGAAAGATAGCTTGGATTTTCTAGCTAAGGCATCCCTATATTTCTAGTTCATCATTCAACGATGCCATGGACCAAAATTCAACAATTTTTGGGCATTTTTGGTATTTTTTGAGATTTTTGGCAAAGTCTATAAATTTCACCTTCGTGCAGCTGCGCGACACTTTTCCTCAGAGGCTCCAAATGAGGTTTTCTCTACATGGTTGTATTTATTTTAGAGTCTACATTCAAGATATGGTCTTCGTTTTTCATGACACCTCCCATTTTTGGAGAAAAACCCAAAAAACACCCTATTTTTCATGCTTTTTCCATTGTTTTTCCTCGTGCATGACGATTTTGGAGTAAGCTTGGAAAAAATAATTTTTGAAGGTCTTACATGTGGTTTTTTTTTTTCGGTTTCAAGGTTGGGATGGATAGAGGAATTATAGGGCTAGCTTGCCCAATCTTCATATCAGCAGGAGGATGCTTGGAAGTTAGATAAAAATTCAATCCAAGTGGCGTGACAATTCTGCTAAAAAGCGTGACGCTTCTATGTGCTACGTGAAGCTTCTATGTGTTGTGCGATGCTTTTGTCTTGGATGCTTTCTTGACAAGTGTCAATGTAAAATGATCCAAATATCGAGGTTACAACTATCCCAAGAGATGTTTTATGGATAAGAAACTCTATTTTTCCCCTCATTTTTGAGGAATATTGTCATTACTCATGGAGACAAAGACTCCTAGGTATTAGATAAATTTGGGGGAATTTTTTCTAGCTTCCCTAAATTCTAGGTAATCACTCATTAGGTGAATTTATGATGTAATTTGGATCAGGTTTCGACCCATTGAGGTGGAATATTCTCTATTTTCTACATTTAGTCCAACTCAAATCATTTGAGGAGTTGGATAGTTGATATTGTAATTGTGGAGCTTATCTACAATATTTTTCCTTGAAATCAAAGACATGTTGCAGCTATAATTTTGGGACTCCAGTTGTATGATTATTAGCATTCTGTTTTTCTCAGTAACACCATTAAGTTGAATTTTTATTCTTCCATGAAATCATGTGCATGATTCTATATGATAAACCTTATGGGTCTATGAACACAATTCTTGATTTTTGTTCTTTGTTTTATAAGAGTTTCATAAATTTATTTTACCTCTTCTGATGAATGAATTCATGTAATATTCTCATTGTGACTCTCTCTTCATTTTCAAACCCTATACCACAATGACAATTTTAAGTGTGTTTTTAAGTATACCTACCTGGCCTCATCTTCATCTCTACAGCTGTTCATTTGCAATCAGACCTAAAACCTAGACCTAGTTCCTGGACTGACATTCCCGTCCAACAAAAATTCAAAAAAAAACCCTATTTCATTGAGCTTATGTCTAGCCTAAGATCATTACATCTCCAATCATCTCATTTATTGTAAAAGTGACATTGAGAGAGCCCTCTCTCATTTGGTAGAGCTAGCTACCAAATCTAAATATTGGTTTGAGGTTACCTCCTTCAGTCTCCATTCTCAGCCTTGGAAAATAGAGGGAGTGATAACAACTACTATTCTCGAACAATTCTATGAGTGCTTTCCACATTGCAAAAAAAATCAATTTCCCATGGATATTTGAGACAATGTGATCCTGTACTCCCTCTAATATTATTCTCCTCACCTTGACTACATCTTTCTTCCACCAAGAAAGGTTCTAGGCATCATATTCCATTGGTTTCGCAACATTTGTCTTGATGTATTATAGCAATCCATTGTCATCCAATATAGCCTCCATGCGATCCTTCCATGCAATGAAATTAGATATTCCTTCCAAGGCATACTCTAGCCTCAACCCATTGAAGGTCATATTCTCATCTTTGAAGAGATCCTACTAAATTGAACTGCAAATTCGATTCTCTTGAGAACAACTTCGAAATTCCTACTCTAATGTTAATCCTTATTTGATACTATGTAGAAATTATGGTGTCATTTGAAAATTAGCACAAAATGTTAATCAAAATCACAAGACATAAACCTACTCTAATGCTATGTAGAATTCAATTCACAATTTAGAAAATAATCTTAGACATGCAATAAGAAATAACACACATGCACACAATATTTTTCTAGGGGAAATAAATCTGCTAAAAAAACTTTGCTTACTTGCATTAATTTGATGAATATAGATGTGTTAAAATAGGTTTGTGTTAGTGTCAGTATTTGCATCCTTCCACCAGTGATCAAATTAACTCTTTCATGTCATGTTGGGGGTCCCATTCTGAAATTTTGTCATTCCATTAGGTCTTCATGCAAAAATTTGGTCGCTCGAGGTAGCCCTAGGTCAGACCGTACTATTTTCACAAATTTCATCACTTTCTGGCTCATTTAACCACTTTTTTGAGTGTACCATCACCAAGATTTGTCATTATTATTTCAGTCATTATCATCATGGTTTCTTTCAGTGAGAGTCTCCATTAGGTATTAGGGTTTTCAAGGTAATTAAAAAAAAATTGCACCAGCCTGCACCAACAATTAGAGGAACTGTGGGTCCCAAGAAAATTCATGAAATTTCATCAATTATGAGGCCATTTCAGCTCATAAACATCATGTATCCATCATCTTTCAAGAATTCATTCCAAGGGTCAAATCATTTGCCACGCATAGGGCCATTTTTTCTTCAAAGTATGTTTCTGACCAAATGGAGATGAATTTCACAAAACTGAAAGAGTTTTTTGTTAATCATAGAACAAGGAAGAAACAAATAATTTTGTTTGTACACAAGTGTAATGGTCTGGGAAGAATTTTAAAATATAGTTGCTACAGGAGAGTTGCTGCACTTTTGGAGTAGTCTTGGGAAAATCAAATTTTCTCCGTGATGGAATATCCAAATGATTTTATTGATGAGTCAAATGATAACTAGACATCTATAGATTTCCAATGAGCTATCTTTATCTCAATTAGAAGATCTGAAAGACCTTAAAAAGTGGCCTGCAATATCACGTTGTGCTTTTTGCACCCCCATTCTGCACTTTTTGACCAGTCTTGGGACACATAATTTTTGAGGAGCTATGCTTGATCATTTTCAGTGCTTTATAGGTCCATTTTGTAGTAGACAGAAGTATATTTCCAAAGAGTTATCATGAAACCAATTTTGACTTTGGAAAGTTATCCAAAATTAGGTTTGAAGGTGGCACTATGCTCTTGACACTAGTGCTACGCTCCTGATCATTCTCTATTTTTTCCTGATTTTTTCCAGTCTCACCATGGAAAATCATGTTTTTACCAATGTAATTGATGGATGTAAATCTTATTGTGATGTTTCTGAGTTACCTAGGGGTAAATACATTATGTAAAACTCTTTGGAGGATTGATGAATATGTTTCACCAAAAATAGGGGAGAGTTTGTTTGATCTCCCTAGTCTTTGGGTTTTTAGTTCAACCTTTTGTGGATCAGCTCCTCAACTCAGCGATTTGATCCATGAGGTTGGAAGAAGTTGTTTCTTTCCTATATATTTCACCTCTAGACTCATTTGAGAGGTTGGATGTTGTTGTATTGAACAGAGGCACTAGTATATTCAACTTTTGGCAGAAATATATTGGATGAGTTGCAACTATTTTGGTGGGATTCATGTGGTACTGTACTTTGGCATAGATTCTTCTTTTGTTTCATATGTATGAATGTTTTTTACTTTCCATGTTCATTCCAGTTTTATGATATTTTTTATTCTCAATTTTGATAAGCATAATACATCTTTTATGCTCTGTTTTGGGAGAATCACCATAATTTTTTTCAGTTTCTTCAGTTTAAAAATAATTCATGTAATTTCATGCTCTTTTTAGCACCTCACTAGTCTAATCTATCTCACCTAAGAACCCTAAAGCGTTATAGTTCTTACCTACCTTTCCCCATCATTTTCCTACAATTCTGATCTTATTTTCCTTGACCTAGTTACCTCTTTGACATAATTCACTCATCCAACACCCAAATCAACCAACCAAAACCCCTGTGCTACTATACCTAGCCTAAAACCTAATTGATCCAACCCTCTTGGCTATGATTCCTTAGAGATAGCCCTCTCCTACCTAATAGGGCTAGATACTTGGCGAGAGCTTGGTCTATAGTTACCTTTGGTCTCTTCTCATCCTCAAAGATCTAATGGAGTGCTAACACTTTGTTAAAATAAGCACAACCTATTTCTTTGATTACTATGAAGCTCTAACCCAAAATTAGCCAATTTCTTTGACTACTTGAGCCCCTATTTCCTTGCACTGTTCATTGAGAAATTAGGCCCTTATTATTTACGAATTTCTCCAAAATGGATTGCACATTTCCAAAGGTTGATCATCTAATTGCATGCAACACCTGTATACTCAAGACTCATCTACAACTGATGTAACACTGCCTTGGAATCTCCACCACAATCGGGGAACTTGAATTATTTTCATGCACTAGATATTTTGGGATGATTGATCATTTAAATGGATGATCACTGAGTTTGACTACAATCCCACTCCACAACTGACCTTCCACTAGTTCCTTCAACAATTAGAACTAGTTTGACTAAAAAAACCTGAGATAACTGAATTTTATTGCTATGTATTATCAATCACACATGATTAACTGAAATATAACTCCTCCAAATAAAATTGACTGAGATCACTAAGTGACAAGAGCCATATCACCTCAATTAACTACATCCAAGTTGTTTTATAATGTGGAAATTTTATTTTTCTCAATTTAATCAAGGAAAAATCATATTGATAATTTCTTGCTACATTTTTCAACAGACAAAACCTCATCCAAAATCCTATCCTCTTGGTTGGGTGTGTAAAAATTCAAAGCTCAATGTCACCAAGCAATGCAAGGTTAGGTTTTCCATTTCTTTAAAGCTGATATATGAGGTTGATATATATTTTGTCCCACTTTAAATTTGTGGCATAGTCTTGGGAAGCCCATACTTGTATGATAGGAAGGAAACCTTTGTTTGGCATGAGAACAAGTACCCTCTCACCAAATATGGGGTGGAATATATTGTCAGTGCTCATTGCATGAATATCAATTCACCCTTATCAGTGTAGGAAAAATGAAGAGACTCCTAAAATCTAAAAATAATTATATGCTCATGGTTGTGAGGGAAAAAGATGCTAAAGCATATGATGCTTTCAAAGGTTATAATCCTTCTCATAGGAAAGAAATGTTTGATATTGTATCTAAATATGATGACATTTTTCAAGAACCAGTTGATGTAATTGTTAAATGGATTAAGAATACTAATTTAAAATAAGTGAGAAGTTTCTTGGGAGAAGTTCAATACTAGAGAATATTCATAGATAACTTATCCATCATTGCATATACTTTGCATACCCTGACTAGTGTGAAGAAAATATTTTAGTGGGGAGGAAAATGGCATAAGGATTTATACACCTTAAAGGAAAATATCAACATAAAACCAGTACTAGCGTTTCAATAAATGCCAGTGGTTATGGCATGGGCACAATACTAATGCAACATCAACAAAATATTTGTTACCATTCAAATACTTTATCTAAAGATGTTGTAAAATATCCCACATATGACAAGGAATTGTATGCCTTGGTTCAAAGTGTCAAGAAATGGAAACATTACTTGATTGGGAAGGAGACAATCATACATATAGGCTATTATCCTTTACATTATCTCCAGTCACTGACCAAGTTGCAACATTATATTCACTTCATGTGGATGGGATTCCTTCAACAGTTCCATTTGGTAATCAAATACAAGAAGGGTATAAGTAATAAAGTGTTATATATGCTTTCTAGAACTCCCATTTCTAGATCTATTGTTTTAAATAATGCTTCTTTATCTCATGATAGCTATGTTGAACAATATGCTACTGATGAAGATTTTAAAGAATGATATGAGTAGCTAACCCATGGATCATAATTGGAAAACTACAATTTCTAGGTTAAGTTACTCTACCATCTTGACAATATATATATTCCTACAAGTGAAAGAATCGACAAAATTCAAGAACCTCACACTTCTCTTGTATCTGGTCACTTTGAGCTAGGAAAAATTATGTCTCATTTGAATAGGTTTTGTTATTTTCCTCAGATGAAAGAAATTATAACCAAACATGTAAAGGGTGTGTGATGTGCTTTTTTTTTAAGGCCATTGTTATAAAATTGGGGCTATACACACCACTCCTTGTTCCTTCTCATCCTTGGGAGAGCATCTCCATGGATTTTGTAGGGGTTTTCCTATGTAGATAAAGGGTCATGAATACTTGTATGTAATGGTGGATAGGTTTAACAAGAGGTGTGTCTTGATTATTTTTGGCATGATGGGGCCTAGACCCAGGTTCGAAGTGACTGTGTAGTCCAAAAAAACCCACTATTACCGGCCCTTTCAGAAACGACCTTCTTGTGTAGATCGAAGTCTCACCCAAGACAATATAGGGGGATGATAGAACTAGGTATCTGCATCCAGAGGTGATACAGATTTATGCAAGAATGCAAAATAATAAACATATAACCATAAATATAAAGATGCATTGGAAATAAGACTTCATTTCATTAATATCAAAGAACTGAAATTTGCTTACAGACAGAATGGAAATAAACTAGCTATGGCGCTGGTAGCTTATCTATGAGAAGAGATGTGGAAACTATAGGCCTTTGAACTCCATTAAAATGAGGCTCGAGGGCCTATTTATGATTTATAAATAATGAAAAATCCTAAACATCCAAAAACCTAACCCTAGGAGATGAAGCACCAAAACTATGGGCCCCGTTTGGGTAAATTGATGTTTCAACTTCTCGGGGACGTAACTTTCACATACTATCTCCATTTGATGCACATGATACATCATTAGAAATATATATCTGAGGACTAAAATTGTTGCCAAAAATACCAATTTTATAATGAAATCATATTTTCCGGACAAGCGATGCCCAAAAAACATCGTTTAGGGCCTCAAAATGGATTCGGAAGTTGTGGACCCAAAAAATGCTAAAAATAGTAAGTTGTGACGAAACTACAAAACTGAAAGAGAAAATGGTGGGGCCCTAAGTGGAATAGGTGGGTGGCCACCAATATCCACCTGTATCATTCCTCCCTCCTTAGGAAGTAATGGTCCCCATTGCGTTGAGTTCCTCCATGAGACAAGGAAACTTCTACTGAACTTGGTCCCTAGTGAACCACTTGCTGTGGTGCAGGAGTTGGCCAACTTTGACAACCCGATACAGTTGGATCTTCTATTGGCTAGTGTTATTGATTTTCATGTCCATAATACAATCTATGGTGGCTTGTTCCATGCAGTTTGGGTTTAAATCTTTTGGTGTGAGTTCTTCTGCAATGTCAAAGGTGTCCAGTAGAGGTGGGAAGTAGGGACGAAGGCGGTCTACATTGAATAATGGGTGCAGACCAAGGAATGGTGGAATACTGAGATCGAATTCATTGTTCCCTACAACCTTGGTGATGGTGTATGACCCATATCGGAGTGGACGAAGCTTGCGGTGGGGTCCAGTGAGGCGCTCCTTCTGCAAATGTAGCCACACTTTTTCGCGCACCTGGAAGTTGTGTGGCACTCGATGTTGATCTTGTCATTACTTGTAATTAGCATTGGCTCTGTCCAATATGTCATGAACCTGTTGGTGGATGTGTTGAATGCGCTTGATGAAGTTGTTTTCTTTTTCAGCTTCAGACTGGACATGATCCAAATCGGCCTGAGTAGCCGCAAATGGCATGGCTACGTTAATGGGATATAGTGGCTGGAATCACAAGCCCACCTGAAAGGGGCTATTTCTAGTTGAGCTGTGGAGAGCTCGGTTATAACTCTATTCTAAATAGGGGAGGTTCTCATCCCATATGCATGGACGCTTTGAATTGTACATGCGCAAAATGTGTATAATAATCCTGTTGACGACCTCTGTCTGGCCATCAGTTTTGGGATGGAAAGCTATAGACTTGGTGAGCTTGGTGTCCAACATTGACCAGAGGCTAGACCAAAATGTGTTGAGGAACCTGCTGTCGTGATATGATATGATAGACTGTGGGATCCAAAAGTGCACCCACACTCATTCAAAGAAGAGTTTAGCAGTGGATTTTGTTGTGATATTCTTCTTGCAGGCCGCCATAATGACCATCTTCGAGAATCTGTCAACGACCACAAAAAAAAATTCGTTTCCATGCTTAGTAGAAGGAAGGCCTGACATGTAATCCATGGAGATGGATTCCCAAGGTCGACTAGGGATGGGTAGCGGTGTATAGAGCCCTTGCTTCTTGATGGTTGGTTTGGCCATGATGCAAGTAGTGCAGGATCTGATGTACTTCCCAGCATCTTGTTGAAGGTTCAGCCAATAGAAATACTTCTGTAGTACTTCCACTGTTTTCTCGACCTAAAAATTCCCAACGACTCAACTGTAGTGCGCTTCCCATATCATCTTGGCACGCTCGCTTGAAGGAACACAAAGTTGTCCCAGTTGACATAACAATACATCTTGGAGGTGAAAATTTTGAACTTGCATACCCCCCAAGAGTGCCTTGTATGTGTGGCTGAATTCTGGATCGCTCTTGTAGAGAAGAAGCTAATCAAAAGTCTCATGCCCACAAGAGTTGAGAACGGTGGTTATGGCCATGATCGGTGGTCGGCTGAGGTAGTCTGCAACATTATTGGTGCTACCCTTCTTGTACTTGATGTTCAAATGAAATTTTTGCAGATATGTGGACCAATTTTGATGTCGATCTTTCTACAACTTCCCTTGTGTCTGTATGAATTGCAAGGGTCGATGGTCTGCGTGGATGATTTTCTCCTTCCCCAAAATGTAATGATTCCATTATTGACAAGCCTGCACAATGGAATACATTTCTTTGTCATAAGTGGGATACTTTTGAATTGTGTTAGACAATGTCTCACTGTGATATGCCACTGAATGCCCTTGTTGAGTAAGAACTGCCCCAATAGCATAGTCAGAGGCATCTGTCTCGATCTAAAATGGTTGTTGCAAGTCTATTAATGTGAGCACTGGGGCATAAAAGAGGCGACGTTTCAATTCTATGAACGCCTCTTGTTGAGATTACGACCAAAATAATTTTTATTTCTCTCCTCCCTTGGTGACTTGACTCAAGGGCCAAGTGATATGAGAGAATCCCAACACAAACCTGCGGTAAAAATAAGCAAGACCCAGAAAGCTGTGAAGCTCTGTTAGAGTGGTTGGGGCTGGCCAATCACTAATGAATTGGATCTTGGCTGGATCCACATGCACCCCCCTTTCATCAATAATGTATCCAAGATATTGAACCTGGGTCATGCCAAAAGTGCACTTCTCCAAATTGGCACACAACTTGTGTTGTCATAGTGTTTGGAGGACTTCTCAGATGTGGTGGAGGTGCTCTTCCCAAGTCTGGTTGAAGATCAGAATGTCCTCCAAGTACACCACTACAAATGAGTTGGTGAATGGATGCAATATGTCATCCATCAACCTCATGAAGGTTAAGGGAGCATTCATCAACCCGAAGGCATGATGAAACATTCAAAAAGTCCCTCCTTGGCTTTGAAGGTAGTCTTCCACACATCAGAGGGTTCAATTGGTACCTGGTGATACCCAGACTTCAAGTCAATCTTGCTGAAATATTTTTCCCCTTTGAGTTGGTCCAAAAGGTCATCAATCCGTGGGATCGGGTACCTATTCCAGACAGTGATATTTTTCAGCACCCGATAGTCAATACCGAGTCTCCAAGTCGTTTCCTTCTTTTGTACCAACACGATCGGGCTCCCATAGGACGATGAACTCGGCTGGATGTTACCTTTATGTAGAAATTCTTGAATCTGGCTCTTGATTTCATCATTATCCAGAACAGAGCACCTATAGATCGGTCCATTGGGTAGCGACGCACCTAGGGTTAGGTCAATGGGGTGCTTAACCTGACAGTGTAGAGGCACCCCTGTGGGTGAGGTGAAGATTTCCCCATACTCCTCCATAACCTTGTCCATTTGTTGTTGTCGTGCAGAGGAGCCATGTATGGAGGTCATGGCCACAGTATTCCTCTTGCCCTGGGGGCGGATCATCAGGAAAACAAATTTCTTGGTTTTGGAAATGAGCTTATTGCATTGTTTTTCAATAACCAAAGAGATAGTGGGAGGCGGTGGTACCTCTGGTATCCTGTACAAATTATTTCCCAAAGTAACAATAACAATGTGAGGCTAGGACTCATACACAACATGTCACTTCCACAAGTATGGTTGGCCTAGTAATACATCAGAAACATCAATAGGAGAAATGTCACACAATACCTCATCTGTGAAGGGCTTGATGCTATAGGAAGGTGACATTGCTGGTTGACACAGAGATCCCGTCCTTGGTGAAGCCACCCGATGGTGTATGGTTGTCGATGCGCTGTGGTCATCAAGCTCAACCTCTTCACGACATCTGCTAAAATGAGGTTCTTTTAGCTCCCATTGTCGACAATGAGCTATAGTGGGGAACCCTTTACCCACATCTAGGAGTTGAAGAGATTCTCTGCCTCCTCTGGATCTTCTAGTTCCTCATTCTGAATCTTCATAGTGGCAACAGTAACGTTGGGCTCCACATAAATAATATTGTTCCCTTTTTCATTCCCCTTGTTAGGTTTTGATTCAGAGTCGAAGAATGCATCTGATTCAGAAGCCCTCATCTCGGCCACCAACGACTGCTTGGCCCAACACTCACTTGTGTTTTGAGTGGAGTTCTTATGGAACTCACACCACTTTCCCGTGTCCTTATTTGGCTTCACGATGTTTTTCTTTGCTTGTGGCTTTGGCAAGTTGTCTTGGGCTGCCATGCCTTGGATTTTTCTTTTGTTCTACGGTTTTGGGGCACCTTTCCCTTGCTTTTGATTCGCAAATCCAAAGTCTTGCTTCTTCTGTTTGAATTTCTGCTCAATCTTGGCAGCATACCTGTATGTCGTACTAAGAAAGGAGATGTCGAGGAACCCCATTTCCTCCTAAATTTATATGTGTAGACAACTACAATACTTTAGCACCAAAATTTTCTCTAAATCTTTCATACCCAACTTTGTGCTCAGGGTATGGAACATATTCGTGAGCTCATGCACATCTTGATCCCTTTGTTGCTGCAACATGGTCCATTGTATGTACTTGTCCTCATAGCTCCCCACGGGATATTATTGTTCCTTAATGGAACCTCGAAAAGAATTCCAAGTGGGTACGACTGAGAACAGAGAGGATTTTGTCTCATCCTTTTTCTCACAGTAGGTTTCCCACCAGTCCTTGATATGGGGGGTAGCTTTGAGGAGAAAAAATAATCTTCTCCCAGTCGGAAAAGTCATGAACCAAGAAATATCCTTCTAATAGATTCAACCATCTATCTACGACATCTACATCTTTTTGACGCTCAAATATGGGAATGTCAAAGTTTACTTGTACCTTAAAGGGTGTCATGCCTCCAGAGTGGCTACTGGATGCAGCGGTGGTCAGTCGTTGAAGGATCTGGGCAAAGTTATCCATCATTGCATTCCTTTGTTTTTCGAGGGCCTACTCAAGAAATATTTTGATAGGATCTCTTGCTCCCTCATCTTTCTTTTCGTCCCCCATGGGCGTTCGTTGGGGCTTGCAAGGTTGATCTTGCAAAGGTTCCACCAGATTGAGCCCTAACTCCTTATACCCCGACCTCGTTGGGGACATGCAAAGAGGGATCGAGAAAAAGCAGACCGCTCTGATACTGCTGATCCGGATTTACGTAGGAATGCAACAGAATACAGATATAACCATAAATACAAATATTCAGCAGAAATAACACTTCATTTCATTAATATCAAAGAACTGAAATTTGCTTACAGACAGAATGGAAATAAACTAGCTAGGGTGCTGGTAGCTTATCTCTGAGAAGAGATGTGGCAGCTACAGGCCTCTGAAATCCATTACAAGGAGGCTCTAGGGCCTATTTATTATTTAGAAACAATGGAAAACCCTAAACGTATAAAAACCTAACCATAGGAGATGAAGTGCCAAAACTATGGGCCCCGTTTGGGTAAATTGGTGTTTCAACTTCCCGAGGATGTAACTTTCGCATATTATCTCCTTTTGACGCAGATGATACATCGTTAGAAATATCTATCCGAGGAATACAACTATTTCCACAAATATAAATTCTAGAACGGAATCATATTCGCGAGACAAACGATGCCCAAAAAACTTCGTTTAGGGCCTCATAACTTCTCCGAAAGTTCAGGACCGAAAAACTACTAAAAATAGTAAGTTGTGTTGAAACTAAAAAACTGAAAGAGACAATGGTGGGGGCCCAAGTTGAATAGGCGGGTGGTCAACAATATCCACCTAGACCAATAGGGACACTAGAAAGTTTATTTAGGGATTTCCCTTCTTAACAGAGCTTCGTAGGCCAGATCTACCAGTAATACCAGTGATGTTCATCACATCTTTTGAAATTACTCACATGCTACCTTATATTACTTATTATTACATTAATCAACGTAAATAATCATAAACAGGACTACGATACTTAGTTACAGATCAAAACCCTTTTTCAGCATAAATATTTAGAAACAATAAGTAAAAGAAAAACACATCAATATAACTTAGATATTTCTCAATAGTTCTTTCATTAACAACAAGATCATTCTCAGACATCAATTTCCACTCTACGCACACAACTGCAGGTCACTTTCACACATAACTATAGAATTCCTAAGGTCTCCGCACACACAGTTGTAGGAGCCTTTTCTCTAACCCAAAGCACAGATTCTGACTCAAAACAATCTTACATTCAGATTCATTTCATCAACTTATACTTGAATACATATGACTTCTATCTTGACTCCCATTGAGGCCTCAGAATTCCATTGCCAAAACATTGTGGAAAACCACCCGGTCTGGACCTTAAAGCAACTCCTTTTCCGTTTCGTGTAGCGGCTCCAACTAGGGATAATGGGACCACTTTCCCAATAAGGATAATTTTGAGGGCGTGTTTTTTATTATACAACATGCAAATAGAGAATGATTTTAATCTATCATATGCATCTATCTAAACTATTTATTCTACTATATACCCGGGGTGTTTCTTCCTTTATGCGATCTAAAGAGATATCCTTCAACTATTAGTAATATAGATCATTTAACAGTTGAAAGAGATGAAAATTATGTAAGATGATTCTTCTAACAAAGTATTTTGACTAGAAGAATTGTGAAAAATATATTGCATTCATATGTGTGATTATATATTCAATAAGGAATCACAGACAAATATTAGAATAGAAGTGCATGTAACATTCATCTATAATAACGTTTCAAATATATAATGCAATAAAAATATGACTGTCAATCTATAAAGCAAGACTTCATACAAGTGAATAAAAGTACCATATATATGAAGTTCTACTCATGTAAATTGACAGTAATTGATTTGCTCCTCTTCACTTCAAGAAATTTAAAGAGTACAATAGTGCAACATCAGTTAAACAAATTTAATTGTACAATAGTGCAACCCAGTTAGCCCATTTCTCTCCTAATTATCTTTGCATCAATAGTTGTCTCACTACAGAGAATGGAACTATGATTTTCGCGTGAGTTTTTAGGAGAAATGGCCTGAAATGCTTTATAGCCTTAAAGACAACAAATGCTTTATTTTCGACAGATGTGTAATTTAGTTCTGCACCTTGCAAATTGGAACTAAAAAATGCTATTGGTGCTTAAATTTGTTGGTTATTAAGTTGTGTTAAAACAATAACGTATGATGTATCTGATGAAAAAGTGTATAAAGTAAAAGGATTAAGAAAATTGGGGGTACCCAGGAATGGAGCATTGACAATGGATTTTTTAATCAAATCAAATTCTTCTCTTTCATTATGTCCCCATTTAAAGACATACTTTTTCTTAATCATGTTCTATAATGGTAAAACTGTTTGTGAAAATTCAGGGACAAACCTTTTAACAAAATTAATTTGCCCAAGAAATGACTACATAGCTTTCTTGTTATGAGGGAAAGGAATTCATTTAATTTCATCAAATATTTCAGGATCAATATAGATTCCTCTTTTTGAAACAATGAATCCTAAAAAATTTCCTTCATCTAATGCAAAACATGATTTCTTTGGGTTTAAGGAGATGCCATACCTTTTGCATCACTCAAAGACTTGTTTTAGTTCATTCACATGATTGGTTACTTGTTTAGAAAAGACTGTAATGTCATCTAAATAAATAACTATAGTATTATTTATGAGCTCCCTAAAAGCTGTGTCCATAGTTCTCTGAAAAGTGGTGCCTGCATTAATTAATCCAAATGGAATATTTTTATAGGCGTAAGTTCCCCACTTAGTCCTGAACGTAGTTTTCAACCTGTCATCTGGATGTATGAGAATTTGATTATATCCAAAGAATCCATCTATAAAGGACATAATTTCAAAACCAGCTACAGTCTGCAGTACATGTTCCATAGTTGGTAATGGAAAGTTGTCCTTCTGACAAGATTTGTTTAAACTACTAAAATCAACGCAAATTCTAATATCGCCATTCTTCTTCCTAAAAAGTACTAATTTTATATCCATTTAGAATTCCTGACTGGAAAAATTATTTTTTCCTTGAGGAGTTTGTTTAGTTCTGTTTTGATTTGATTTTCCAAATTTGGATGAATCTTCCTCAATTTCTGCTGTATAGGTTTTTCTTCTGAGATCATAGGAATTATGTGTTGAATCACAGAAGTGTCATATGTATTAAGATCAGTGTAATCCCAGGAAAATACAATTTTGTACATTCTAAACAATTTGATAAATGATAATCTTTCTTTGGAAGATAGACCAAGACCTAGATTGACATTTTGAGGTTTTTCGTCAGTTCCTAGATTTACTAACTCAAATATTAAGGTATAACTTTGTGTTTTTGAGTTAGTAACTCTTTTAAACCTATCTTTCAAATCATATAAGTTTTATAACTTGACAACAGATTTAGGAATAAGATTTTCATATTGTTCTTTCTTAATATGAATGTCATGTTCATTTTCATCCAAAATTTTACTATCATAAGATCCTTTAGATGTTAAGAAATCTATGATATCTGAATTATTATTGAATACTCTCCAATTGGTAACATTATCATGAATATATGGTATAAAAATTAATTCAATAGAAAATCTATCAGGACTAAATGCTTGGGATGGGATTAATTTTGATGCTACATTAGCCAATAGATCTGCACTAGCATTCTGCATTCTAGGTATAGAAGAGATGTTGAAGGCTAAGAAATGAATGGTTAATTCTTGGACTAATGATTGGTAATGCTTTAAATGTCCAGAATTAAAATGAATGGTATCTCTTACATGTCTAACAATGATTTATGAATCTCCTAGGACTTTCAGATACTTGATATTAATATCAATGGCTTTGTACAAACCTTGAATTAATGCTTCGTATTCAGCTATATTGTTTATACAATTGAATTCTAATCTACAGGCTAACACGGTGTTTTATCCTTCTGGGTTTATTAAAATACAGCCTGCACTTGCACCATATTCAGATTTAGAACCGATAAAATAAAGAGTACAAAATAAAGAATTAAATACTTTTCTATCTACCAAATTTATACATTTGGAACTATCTAGATGGGAAAAATTCTCAATCTGAGAAACAACTGAATTATCAAAGAAAGGTGATGGTTGAGCATTGAAATTTCCCAAAAATGACCCTGCTGAGTAGTTTCCAATAATGTTATTATTGAATGCTACTGGCTCATTTAATCCTTCAAGATCAATGACTGTATGCTTCATGAAATTTTCACGGTCTACCTGAATTTTATTTGGCTTTCCATTATATGGTAAACACATATGCGACTAGTCTGTTGCAAAATAACCATGAAGTTTTTCAGACCAGTCTCGGCTTAAAACTAAGCCATAAAATTCAGGAATATTAGCCACCAATATATCAATTATTTGAGTAACCTTGGGATTCAATGACAATCTGATGGAAACAAAATTTATTTCTCCTACCACCTCTACTCTCGTTCTATCAAGTTGTAGTATATGAACAGGGGAAATCTGAGGAGTTATGTTCAACTTAGCACATACTGATTTTGGCATTATATATATATATATTTTTTTTTTTTTCTAAATAAGACTACTTTCTATTAGTGTAACATAAAAATACATGGAGGCACGGGCCTCTGTAGTTCTAGCCTAATTTGAAGACATAATTCTCAAAAATGGAAAAAATGGGACTACCCACGAAGGGGAAACCAGTCCAATAAGTGGTTATTTCATTTCCTTTAGAGAGGAAACCAGCGTTATACATGGAAAACTGATAATTATTTGCAAACTTTAGCTAGACCTTGAAACCATAAGCTAAATAAACCTTGGAACCAAAAACCATGAAACAGAAAGAACTTGAGAGCTTAGGTGTCATTTGGAGTGGGAGGTGTCTCTTCCAAAATTAGACACTTGTACTCATCGGTGTCGTTAGCTTGCGTAACTTCGGTGGCTTCTTCTGCATGCTGGGGCGCCTTGGTATTGCAAGCTTTGCCCTGATCCTATTTTCATCTCTTCCAATCGTCCCTACTGCTACCAGAACCTTTGTTTTTGCTACTGTTGGAACTCTTGTTGTGGCTGTCGGAACCAGGGTCGCTCTTCTCGGATGTAGAAGTAGCTTCTTGGTTAGAGAGTTTCTTAAATTTAGTTGAGCGGAGGCCAGCCACACTGGTGGGTTCCTCTTTGAAGGACAGTGTAATGGTAGTTGTGACTCGTGGGCGGTACAGGTTGTAGAGGAAGTGAAATTGAGCCGAGTGGGTGGAAGGCGAAGAGGCTATAATTTCCAAACGCAGCAGTGGCGGAGAAGTAGTCGTAGTAGAGGTATGTTAAGCATAAGGACGAGACTGGCTTGTAGTTTGTTCGCGCCCACTACGAGTGGCTGGATAACAGCCATGAGAATGTTACAGGGAGGAAGGAGAAGTGTTTGAATGGGACGAGGGAGAGGAGCGAGTGGCCCACCCTCTGCTGCTGCTACGTCTGCATTGCATGCGGTGCTGAAGACGAGGCATGGTGGAGCAGTGAGGATGGTGGGTGCTTTGAGCCGAAGAAGCAGCAGGGTGGTGGCGCCAAGGGGCCGAAGGCACAGAGGCTAGGATGAAGCTATTAGTTGGGGAGAAATTCAATCGATAGAGGAGGTTCTGTGAGAAATGGAGGCTAGGGAGGACCTCAATACAACAGAGAAGACTGCAATGTCTCCCTGTAGGCATGCGAAAGCTCAGCTTCGTGACTCCAGGGGGACAGTTGCATCCCAGAGGTTGAGACGAGAGAGGCAAGCTACCAAATGGGCAAGGAGAACAACCAAACAGAGGAAGAAGATGATTCTGAGCATTCATTTTGAAGGGATGGTAGTGGCCTCAGATTCTGAATTGAAATAAATGGTGAGTGTGAGAGCGGTTGGAGAAATTTAATGCTCTCCATTGGGGCTTGTGGGTGGCCATGTGGCTGTGCCACTTGCCAGCCCAAAAGCTCGCCTCCTGATCAACTATATTGAACACCCACATCCGGGAATTTTTTGGCATTATATTAGAGCAAGCCCCTAAGTCTATTAAAAAATTATGGACATTTTTATTATAGATCTCATGGGTTAAGAGAAATGGAAGAGTATGAGAGATGGGTCGATCACCTATCATAATAAAGTCTGTAGCATATATTTTAGTTGAATAATAAGGTGACTTACCCATTTCATTAGCAGTTTGTACTATTACTGGAGCAGGAAAGTTTGAAGCAGGAACCACATTTAAGTCTCTAAGTAAGATTTTTTGTTGCTGCTTTAATTAGTAAGCTCGTGAATTGAGATGTTGGCCCTGGTTTTCTTTATATATTCAACTACATTATACTCAACGGTGTCTGAGACTACCATTGTCTTAGATGTGTTGGGAAAAATACTGAGAGGGGGGGGTGAATCAGTATTTAGAGCTTATAAAATAAATTCAATTTTTCCTTTGATCAGATTTCCATACGTGGTTTTTATGAACAGAAGTAGCGTATGCACATGGAAATGAAGAAGGAAACTAGCGTATACTGATTTAACTTTCCAGATTTAGAGAAATTCTCAGAAGCATTCTTATAAACAGATTTATCAGTTATGTATCAGGTTAGAAGTTATGAGCAGTAATCAACAGAATAAAGCATCACACACATGAACACCAATATTTAAGGTGGAAACCCAATTCGAGAGAAAACCACTGCTGCTGTCGTCTCTGTCTTCAATCTTTATTATATAGAAAACATTTTACAACATAGTACTGATGTAGACTCATACTAGTACACAGGCTTCTACCTGAAGAAGGCTGCAACCTTCTCTAATTTTCCAGCTGCAACTGGAAGGGAGCTCCAACCCCCTGATCTCGTTTACCAGCCTCTCCGGGAAGGGAGCTTCGACCCCCTGAAATCAATCACCCACTTCTATTGACAAAAAGCTTCTTCTTTCATACTGAAGGCTTCAAACCTCAGACCTACTGCTGACCATGTTTCATCAGTTTTCATACTATATCAAAACAGATTCAATACAACCCCTTAACATCATCAAACAAACTTTACCCAAACTCCAATCAGAATAGCAATACCACTGTAACCTGAATATCAGAAATAACCCAGACTTCAAAGTAGATAATCAGATACACATTCAACCTTGAAAAACCATTAATTCAGATACCATACGCTATTTTCCTTTATGTAACCCGTGTATATACGCGTCTTTCTTCACACCAACCTGCGTATGCTTGAGTGCATGCTAGTTTTATATTCTTGAAATAATACGCGACTTTTCTTCACAGTTTCCACGTATGCATGCTCTTTCCTTTTCACCAACTAGCGTATTCTTCTGTGTATGCTTTCTTTCAGAATTTGAAATCATATTTTTTTTCAGACAATCTATCAAACGTGCAGAACTGTTTAGACAGTCATTCTTCCCTCATCAATTCATTCATTGAATCATCAACCAATCAATCAACAACTTGATCTTTAATCAACATAATCAGCAGCATAATCAACATTCAAACATCCCAGATTTGTATGAATACATCCTTGACAGATAGCAGTAAAACAAAAAAACAGATCAGACATTTCATTCCACACACTTCAGCAAAACCCTAGATTCCATACGCGTTTTTACTTCACTGAACGTACGTATATACGCACTTTTCTGCACACCAACCTGCGTATACTTCTGTGTATATTATTCTTTAGAAAACCCTATCATTCATACGTGCTTTTCATGAAGCGAAACCGCGTATATACGCGCTTTTACCGAGAAAAACTAGCATATAGATCTATAAAAGATAAAATTTGCAGAACAAACCAGATCTATAAAATTACCCAGATTTCTTCAATTTCTTCATCAGACTTGCGCCAGATCTTCATCATTTATTTTGTAGATCATCCTAGAGATTCATCATTTCTAGATCTAGAGATCTTGAACCTTCATCATATCCATAGGTGCATCATAGATTCAGATCTGACAATTAAGACCAGATTTCATCCATGCAGATATTCCTTAGAGAGATTTATTCATTAGCAACCCTTACACATGCACACATAGCACTATGATCTTCTTCTCCTTATATAGTTTTATCCTTTACCAATACCATGAGCCAAAACCACACTACTTCCGATGGTATTCTTAGACGGAATCAAATAGACAATACAACGCTCAATATTGTGGGCTAATACCATGGTAATGCCTCTTGGTATTATAATTTTAGAGTGCAAAAGGAATACACGACTTGGAGCATTCGTATCCACGTCTATACGTGATTTATCTTCAAACTAGATGCGTATATACTAGTCCTGAATGTATGCACGGGTTTACTTCACAAAATTAGTGTATACATTGAATCCATACGCGGGCTTCCTTCATAAAAGTAGCGTATACATTGTGACATATTATATTTATCATTTCTCTGGCACTTACTGAAATTCCTTTTTCTGCTACTTCTAAACTGATATGTAGATACATCATCCTTACATATTTAACACATAGGTTGCTTTTCATAGGCAACTCATCAAGTAGGTTTCCATCAAGGACAACTTCATCAAGTAGGTTTCCTTCAAGGACAACTTCATCAAGTAGGTTGCCATCAAAGACAACACATTGCATCATATTGCCAACAATATCCCCCTTTGGACTTGATGGCAACCATGATGGCGTTTGATCACCACAATAGATAGATACATTGATTATAACCATTATTAAAACAACATGATACTCTCCCCCTTTGACGTCAAGGGCAAAGGGCGGATCAAAACCAAACAATTTTTTTCTTCTCTTGTAGAAATAAGAGCTCTGTAGATCTGATGTGCACTGAAGTTACCATGCTTGCTCCCCCTGAGTTCATGCTAAATATTCAAACATATTTTTCAATGAAGTACATGACTCTATGACCTTTCCTATCACCAAGGACTCATACTTACATCAATGATCCAACCAAGTGGATTTACATATGTGACTCAAGTACCCAACCAAGTGGTTTTACACATTTGAAGAAGTCCTTACATGACTGAATATAACAATTTACATCATAGGTATAACCTTTTCATCAAAAAATAGAAATAAATTATACAATCAAGACCAAATAATCTCAAGCATGAGATCAGACCACAACAAATAATTAGAATGCCAACAATGCATCCTTTCCATATGACCAAATATCCCCCTTAGCTTGTGCATCCTGAACACTTTCAACAGAAAATCATCAAGGCATCTTCATCAGAAGCATTAGAGAATGAACCAAAAATATCAGAGCTGGAACATCACCAGAGATACCCAAAAACATGGCAGCTGTGCTGAAGAATGCTGACCCAGAAAATTTTTGTCAACAAATACCCATACGCGGTTTTCTGTGTATAAACTTGCGTATATATGCGACTGTCCTCCAGGAAATCCGCGTATCCAATTTAATCTTCTGTATTTAAGTAGATCTGATCTTTTGCATGGCAGAGACTAATCCTAGCTTCTATCTAAGATATTCAAATGCTTCCCTGGGTAAAGGTTTTGTATATATATCAGCAACTTTTTCTTTGGAGGGAACATACTCGAAATTCACCTTTTGTTCAAGCACTTGTTCATGTAAGAAGTGGTACTTGATGGGAATGTGCTTGGTCTTGGAATGCATAACATGATTCTTTGAGATACTGATGGCACTTGTATTATCACACATAATGGAGATAGGAGGTGAACATTTTATTTGAATGTATTGTAAGGTTTGCATCATCCAAAGAAGTTGAGTGCAACATGATGCGGTAGCCACATATTTTGCTTCTGCTGTAGATAAGGAAATGGAACTTTGCTTCTTGCTGAACCAAGATACCAACCGGGGCCCCATATAGAATGCACCACCACTAGTGCATTTCCGATCATCAACATTTCCATCCCAATCTGCATCAGTGTAAGCATGGAGAGTGAGATCAACATTCTTTGGATACCATAGTCCAAAGTATTGAGTTCCTTGGAGATATTTGAATATTCTTTTGACAGCCTGAAGGTGAGACTCTTTTGGATTAGCTTGGAATTTTCCAACAATCCCAACTGCATGCATAATGTCTGGTCTAGTCCCAGTGAGATAAAGTAGACTTCCTATCATAGATCTGTATTCTGGTTGATTCACCGTGGGGGAATCATCATTCGAACTGAGATTGCATCCGGTTATCATTGGTGTACTTACAGGTTTGCAATATTCCATGCCATACTTCTTCAGGATTTGCTTAAGATATTTTTCTTGTGATAAGAATATAACATATGTTTCTTGTTGCATTTGTAAGCCAAGAAAGAATGTTAGTTCCCCAAGTAAAGACATTTCAAATTCTTGCTGCATAGCAGAAGCAAATTTTTGACTCATAGATTCTTCATTACTTCCAAAAATGATGTCATCAACATATACAACGACAATCAATAGTTTATCATTTTCAGTTTTTGTGTATAAGTTGCTATCAGCAGACCCCTTTGAAAATCCTTGTTGATGAAGATATTTGTCAAGACGATAATACCATGCCCTTGGAGCTTGTTTGAGACCATATAGAGCCTTTTTAAGTCTAAAAACAAGTTTTTCATCATTTCCCAAAATGAATCCTTCTAGTTGTTCTATATAAACTTCTTCTTCTAGATCACCATTGAGAAAAGCAGATTTAACATCCATTTGATAAAATTTGATTTGTTGGAAGCTTGAAAAAGCAAGAAACATTCTTATGGCTTAAATTATGGCTACAGGAGCAAAAGTTTCTTCAAAGTCTATACCCTTGCAAACAAGTCTAGCTTTATTTCTTATAACATCCCCATTCTCATTTAACTTGTTTTTTAATATCCATTTAGTTCTAATGACATTTTTGTCATGAGGTCTTGGTACTAATTCCCAAGTGTGATTCTTTTCAATTTGATCAAGATCTTCATTCATGTCTTGAATCCAACATTCATCTTTGCTAGCTTGATTGACATTATGTGGTTCAATAGTGGATAGAAATGCCAGATAGCTAGAAGATCCCACAAGAGTCCTTCTTGTTTGTACACCTGATCCCTTTTCTCCCAAAATTTGAGATTCTGGATGATTCTTTTGAGCATATCTGGATGGATCTTTTTCAGATAAATCATCTTCAGGTTATTCATTGGGTTCACTGTCTATATCGTTTCTATTTGATGTAGAAGGATATATGTCACAATCGTCTTCATCTATTGTTTGTTTTTCTTCTTTTGGAGCTGCAGGAGACTCATCAATAACAACATCAATACATTCAACAATATTCCGAAGTCTTTTATTGTAACATTTATATGCTCTACTCCTAGAGGAGTAACCAAGAAGTATTCCTTCATCTGCTCTGGGTTCAAACTTGCCAATTTTTTCATCATTATTTTTGATAAAGCATTTGCTTCCAAAAACTCTAAAATGCGTCACAGTGGGAGGATGACCATACCAGAGTTCATATGGAGTTTTATCACTATTTACACGAACATGTGCCTTGTTAAGAATATTTACCGTTGTATGTGCTGCTTCTCCCGAAAATGTGTCAGGTGTTCCGGAATCATCAAGCATAGCTCTAGCCATTTGTTGAACTATTCTATTCACTCTTTCTGCTACGCCATTTTGTTGTGGAGTGCCAGCTACATTAAACTGTATTTTTATGCCATGTTGTTCACAAAATTCAAGGAATTCATATTATGTATATTCTCCTCCTCGATCAGATCTAAGACACTTGATTTTTAGATCTAATTCATTTTCAACTAGTGCTTTGAAGATCTGAAATTTCTCAAATGCTTCATCTTTGTGTTTAATCAACCCAATCCAACACATTCTAGAGAAGTCATCAATAAATAAGATATAGTATTGTTCACCACGTGGTGACTTTTTCTTCATAGGTCCAAATATGTCAGTATGAATGAGTTCAAGAGGCTTACTTGATGATCCTTCCTTGGCATTAAATTTCACTCTGGTTTGCTTACCGAATTGGCAAGATTTGCATATGATACTTTCAGGTAGAGTAATATTGGAAAGATCATGAACAGCTTTAAGTCTACTTGATTTTTTGATTTGAGAGAAGCTTAGATGCCCCAACCTTCTATGCCATAACCAACTTTCTGAAGATTTTCTCAAGTAACATTGTTCTTTGCAGTTCTTCAATATATACAGGTTGCTTGGAGTTCTTTTTCCTTTTATAATTGTTTTACCTGTATCAAGATCACGTACCACACATTCTTTTCAAATAAAGACAACTTCAGTTCCTTGATCACACATTTGACTTACACTTAACAGGTTATGCTTTAATCCATCCACATACATGACATTATTAGCTTTCACCTTTTCTTTTAGAAAAACAGACCCTTTTCCTTAATGACAGCAGGAGTATCATTTCCAAATGTAACATTTTTTTCTTTTTCTAGAGCACTATATGCAAGAAGTTTGTTTTTGTCACCTGTCATGTGTTTTGAGCATCCACTATCAATGTACCATTGATTTTCTTCACCTTATGAAAATAAAGCTATGCCACAATTTAACCTGTAATTCCTTCTTTTTCCACATTTTGGAGCTTGAAGGAAAATGCTCTTTTGGCTGGACTTTGCTCCTGCATTTAGATTCTTCATGGCAAAAGTTATTGCAATAAGCACATTCAACTTCATTTTGAAGAGGAGAAAAGTTGTTATAGGTATTATTATTTGTTCCAACATCAATCCTTTTCTTTCTTGCTTCTCTTGTCATGATGGTTTTATATGCAACACATTGAAAAACTTTATGAACAAAATTGTGAAATGAGAAACATTGTCCATTGAAGAAGAAATTTCTACGATCATGAAATCTTCTACTTGAATTTACCTATTGGTTGGTGTTTCTTTGAAAGGTATTCTTGTTAGTGTTCTTTGAATTGAGATGGTCATGCTTTAATTGTGAAGATTGTTTATTCCCTTGCTGAGTGGAAGAATGTTGTATACTGGCTGTAGCTGCTTTTAGATAATTTGGTGCTGAAGTCTGAGAAGATTCTCTGATATATCCAAGACCTGTATTTATAAAAGGAGAACGTTGTACCTTGATAATCTCATCTAAGGTTTCAGATCCTTTAGCAAATCTAAGATTCAAAGTCTTTACTTTCTCAATTTCTTTTCTTAGACTTACTATTTCACATTCTAATTTCTCATTGTGTTTCTCCTTTTCTTCAAGCTGATTTTTCAGAGTTTCTATGGTTATTTTACTTTCTTCTAAGCATATTTTGAGTTGATTGTTTTCATCAAGAAAATCATTGTCCTCTAAAGCATCCATAAAAGTATCTTTTTCTTCTCTAGATTCTTTTTCAAATTCCATGAGAAGTCTAAGATCTTGTTCACATTCTTCCTCACTATCAGATAACCCATCACTGTCTTCATGAGTATAGTAACTTTTTCTAGTGCTAAACTGATTCTTATTTCTTCTTGCTACTTCCTTCCCTTTTTCATGTGTTTCTTTATGATGACACTTAGCAGCATAATGACCAACTATTCCACAAGAAAAACATTTGAAAGGAAGCTTACCTCTAAACCGTCCTGTGCCAAGTTGAAGTTTCTTTACAAAATTTACCTCATCTTCTTCTGAGATATACCCTGATCCTTCTGTCTCTTGTACTTCTTTCCCTTTTATAGAAGCTCTAAAGATGGCTTCTTTGATTTCAGATGGTCCTCCTCTTCTCATTTCACATGCAGTTAGTATGCCATGAAGTTGCACCACAGTAAGATTTTGAAGATCCTGCTTTTCTTCAAGGGTAGAAACTTTTGAATCAAATTTTGCCGTTAGAGATCTTAAAACTTTCTCAACCAAAGTAGATTCGGTTATTTTTTATCCCAAATTTCTCATACGATTTACAATATCATCAAGACGTAAAAAGAAATTGGCAATGCTTTCCTCATTATGCATTTTTAGATTCTCATATTGAATTTTGAGAGTTTGGAGTTTAGCACTTTTTACCTTTGCATCACCTTCATAACTTAGAATGATTTTGTCCCATATTGCCTTTGCTATATCTAGCTGCATGACTTTGACAAACTATGATTCATTTAGACTTCCCAATAGAGCATTGACCGCCTTTGCATTTGTTTCATAATTCTTTCTTTCCATTGGATCTGTTGGTACTGCGGCTGGATATTGATATCCTCCTTCAACAATAGCCCATACATCTGCTCCCAGAGACTGAAGATAGGATTTCATCCTTGTTTTCCAGAAGATTAAATTGTTTCCGTTGAAGAGTGGAGGCCTGATAGATGCTGTTCCATCTTGAATGCTCATCTTGTTTGATCTTCCTTCTAGCGGCTAAGCTTTTTCAGAAGGACCTGCTCTGATTCCAATTGTTGGGAAAAATACTGAGAGGGGTGGGGGTGAATCAATATTTAGAGCTTATAAAATAAATTCAATTTTTCCTTTGATCAGATTTCCATACGCGGTTTTTATGAACGGAAGTAGCATATGCACGCGAAAATGAAGAAGGAAACTAGCGTATACTAATTTAACTTTATAGATTTAGAGAAATTATCAGAAGCAGTCTTATAAAAAGATTTATCAGTTATGTATCAGGTTAGAATTTATGAGTAGTAATCAGCAGAATAAAGCATCACACACATGAACACCAATATTTAAGGTGGAAACCCAATTCGGGAGAAAACCACCGCTGCTTTCATCTTTGTCTTCAATCTTTATTATATAGAAAAAAATTTACAACATAGTACTGATGCAGACTCATACTAGTACACAGGCTTCTACCTGTAGAAGGCTGCAACCTTCTCTCGTTTTCCAGCTTCAACTGGAAGGGAGCTCCAACCCCCTGATCTCGTTTACCAGCATCTCCTGGAAGGGAGCTTCGACCCCCTGAAATCAATCACCCGCTTCTATTGACAGAAAGCTTCTTCTTTCATACTGAAGGCTTCAAACCTCAGACCTACTGCTGACCATGTTTCATCAATTTTCGTACTGGATCAAAACAACTTCAATACAACCCCTTAACATCATCAACCAAAATTTACCCAAACTCCAATCAGAACATCAATACCACTGTAACCAGAATATCAGAAATAACCCAGACTTCAAAGTAGATAATCAGATACACATTCAACCTTGAACAACCATTAATTCAGATACCATACATTTTTTTCCTTTATGTAACCCGCGTATATATGCGTCTTTCTTCACACCAACCTGCTTATGCTTTAGTGCATGCTAGTTTTATATTCTTGAAATAATACGCGACTTTTCTTCACAGTTTCCGCGTATGCACGCGCTTTCCTTTTCACCAACTAGCTTATTCTTCTGTGTATGCTTTCTTTCAGAATTTGAAATCAGATTTCTGTTCAGAAAATATATAAAACATGCAGAACTATTTAGACAGTCATTCTTCCCTCATCAATTCATTCATTGAATCATACCCAATCAATAAACAACTTGATATTTAATCAACATAATCAGCAGAATAATCAACATTCAAACAACCCATATATGTATGAATACATCCTTAACACATAGCAGTAAAACAACAAAACAGATCAGACATTTCATTCCACACACTTCGGCAAAACCCTAGATTCCATACCCATTTTTACTTCACTGAACCTGCGTATATACGCACTTTTCTGCACACCAACCTACGTATACTTCTGTGTATATTATTCTTCAGAAAACCATAACTTTCATACACGATTTTCATGAAGCAAACCAGCGTATATACATGCTTTTACCAAGACAAACTAATGTATAGATCTGTAAAAGATAAACTTTGCATAACAGACCAGATCTATAAACTTACCCAGATTTCTTCAATTTCTTCATCAAACTTGCACCAGATCTTCATCATTTATTTTGCAGATCATCCTAGAGATTCATCATTTCTATATCTAGAGATCTTGAAACTTCATCATATCCATAGGTGCATCATAGATTCAGATCTTACAATTAAGACTAGATTTCATCCATGCAGATATTCCTTAGAGAGATTTATTCATTAGCAACCCTTACACATGCACACATAGCACTATGATCTTCTTCTCCTTATATAGTTTTATCCTTTACCAATACCATGAGCCAAAACCACACTACTTCTGATGGTATTCTTACACGGAATCAAATAGAAAATACAACGCTCAATATTGTGGGCTAATACCATGGTAATGCCTCTTGGTATTATAATTTTAGAGGGCAAAAGGCATACGCAACTTGGAGCGTTCGTATCCGCGTGTATACGCGATTTCTCTTCAAAATAGATGCGTATATACTAGTCCTAAATGTATACGCAGGTTTCCTTCACAAAATTAGTGTATACATTGAATCCATAAGTGGGTTGCCTTCATAAAAGTAGTGCATACATTGTGACATATTATATTTATCATTTCTCTAGCACTTACTGAAATTCCGTTTTCTGCTACTTCTGAACTGATCTGTAGATACATCATCCTTACATATTTAACACATAGGTTGCTTTTCATAGGAAACTCATCAAGTAGGTTTCCATCAAGGAAAACTTCATCAAGTAGGTTTCCATCAAGGACAACTTCATCAAGTAGGTTGCCATCAAGGACAACACATTGCATCATATTGCCAACAATATCCCCCGTTGGACTTGATGGCAACCATGATGGTGTTTGATCACCACAACAGATAGATTCATTGATTATAACCATTATTAAAACACCATGATACTCTCCCGCTTTGACATCAAGGGAAAAGGGCGGATCAAACCGAACAAGGTTTTTCTTCTCTTGTAGAAAGAAGAGCTCTGTAGATCTGATGTGCACTGAAGTTACCATGCTTGCTCCCCCTGAGTTCATGTTGAATCTTCAAACATATTTTTCAATGAAGTACATGACACTATGACCTTTCCTATCACCAAGGACTCATACTTACATCAATGATCCAACCAAGTGGATTTACATATGTGACTCAAGTACCCAACCAAGTGGGTTTACACATTTGAAGAAGTCCTTACATGACTGAATATAACAATTTACATCATAGGTATAACCTTTTCATCAAAAAATAGAAATAAATTATACAATCAAGACCAAATAATCTCAAGCATGATATCAGACCACAACAAATAATTAGAATGCCAACAATGCATCCTTTCCATATGACCAAAGCTCCCCATTAGCTTGTGCATCCTAAACACTTTCAACAGCAAATCATCAAGGCATCTTCATCAAAAGCATTAGAGAATGAACCAGAAATATGAGAGCTGGAACATCACCAGAGATACCCAACAGCATGGCAGCTGTGCTGAAGAATGCTGACCTAGAAATTTTTTTGTCAACAAATACCCATACGCGGTTTTCTGTGTATAAACTCGTGTATATACGCGACTGTCCTCTAGGAAATCCGCGTATCCAATTTAATCTTCTGTATTTAAGTAGATATGATCTTCTGCATGGCAGAGACTACTCCTAGCTTCTGTCTGAGATATTCGAATGCTTCCCTGGGTAAAGGTTTGGTAAATATATCAGCAACTTGTTCTTTGGAGGGAACATACTCCACCTCAATTTTGTTCAAGCACTTGTTCACGTAAGAAGTGATATTTGATGGGAATGTGCTTGGTCTTGGAATGCATAACAGGATTCTTTGAGATACTGATGGCACTTGTATTATCACACATAATGGAGATAGGAGGTGAACATTTGATTTGACAATCTTGAAGCGTTTGCATCATCCAAAGAAGTTGAGTGCAACATGATGCTGTAGCCACATATTCTGCTTCTGCTGTAGATAAGGAAATGGAGCTTTGCTTCTTGCTAAACCAAGATGCTAACTGTGGCCCCATATAGAATGCACCACCACTAGTGCTTTTTCGATCATCAACATCAGCCTAACCGTACTGGGATATCACAGAGTGAGATCAACATTCTTCGGATACCATAGTCCAAAGTCTTGAGTTCTTTGTAGATAGCTTTGAATATTATTTTGAGAGTTCGACAAGGGACTTTGGATGAAGCTTGAATCGTTCAACTTCCTCAACTCGCATGCATAATGTCCTGCTCAGGTCCCGTTGAGATAAATTAGACTTCTCCTATCATAGATCCGTATTCGTTGATTCACCGTGGGGAATCATCATTCTAACCGATGGCATCCGTTATCATTGGAAAATTTTCATGCACAAATCTTCCATGCCAAACTTCTTCTCGTGGATTTTCTTAAGATATTTTGCTTGTGATATGAATATGCTATCTGCTGCTTATTAATGGTAAGCCAAGAAATAAACTAAGTCTTCAAGTAAATATATTTCAAATTTTTGCCGTACAGTGTACAAATGTCCGACTATGACTTCTTCATAACCAAAACATCATCAACATATACAACCACAATCAATAGTTTATCATTTTCAGTTTTTGTGTATAATTTTCTATCAGCAAACCCCTTTGAAAATACTTGTTGATGAAGATATTTGTCAAGACGATAATACCATGCCCTTGGAGCTTGTTTGAGACCATATAGATCCTTTTTAATTCTACAAAAAAGTTTTTCATCATTTCCCAAAATGAATCCTTCTGGTTGTTCTATATAAACTTATTCTTCTAGATCGCCATTGAGAAAAGCATATTTAACATCCATTTGATAAACTTTGATTTGTTGGAAGCTTGAAAAATCAAGAAACATTCTTATGGCTTAAATTCTGGCTACAGGAGCAAAAGTTTCTTCAAAGTATATACCTTCTTGTTGAGCAGACCCCTTTCAAACAAGTCTAGCTTTATTTCTTATAACATCCCCATTCTCATTTAACTTGTTTTTGAATATCCATTTAGTTCCAATGAAATTTTTGTCATGAGGTCTTGGTACTAATTCCCAAGTGTGATTCTTTTCAATTTGATCAAGCTCTTCATTCATGGCTTGAATCCAAAATTCATCTTTTCTAGCTTGATTGACATTGTGTGGTTCAATAGTGGATAGAAATGCCAGATAGCTAGAAGATCCCACAAGAGTCCTTCTTGTTTGTACACCTGATCCCTTTTCTCCCAAAATTTGAGATTCTGGATGATTGTTTTGAACTTATATGGATGGATATTTTTTAGATAAATCATCTTCAGGATCTTCATTGGGTTCACTGTCTATATCATTTCTATTTGATGTAGAAGGATATATGTCACCATCATCTTCATCTATTGTTTGTTTTTCTTCTTTTGGAGCTGTAGGAGACTCATCAATACATTCAACAATCTTCCAAAGTCTTTTATTTTAACATTTAAATGCTCTACTCCTAGAGGAGTAACCAAGAAGTATTCCTTCATCTGCTCTGGGTTCAAACTTGCCAAGTTTTTCATCATTATTTTTGATAAAGCATTTTCTTCCAAAAACTCTAAAATCCTTCATAGTGGGAGGATTACCATACCATAGTTCATATGGAGTTTTATCACTATTTACATGAACATGTGCCTTGTTAAGAATATTTACCGTTGTATGTGCTGCTTCTCCCCAAAATGTGTCAGGTGTTCCGGAATCATCAAGCATAGCTCTAGCCATTTGTTGAACTATTCTATTCATTCTTTCTACTAAGCCATTTTGTTGTGGAGTGCCAGCTACAGTAAACTGTCTTTTTATGCCATGTTGTTCACAAAATTCAAGGAATTTATCTGATGTATATTCTCCTCCTCGATCAGATCTAAGACACTTGATTTTTAAGTCAGTCATTTCCTTGTGCTTTGAAGATCAGAAATTTCTCAAATGCTTCATCTTTGTCTTAATCCACCCCAATCCAGCACATTCTAGAGAAATCATCAATGAATAAGATATAGTCTTGTTCCCCACGTGGTGAATTTTTCACCTCCACGGTCCACATATGTGGTATGAATGAGTTCAAGAGGCTTACTTGATGATCCTTCCTTGGTAAGTGCACTGTGGTTTCTGCAAGTGTAAAGTTGCATATGACCATTTGGTGAGTAACTGTGGAAGACCACGAACAGCATTAAGTCTGCTTGATTTGTTGATTTGAGAGAAGCTTAGATGCCCCAACCTTCTATGCCATAGCCAGTTTTCTGAAGATTTACTCAAGTAACATTGTTCTTTGCAGTTCTTCAATATATACAGGTTGCTTGGAGTTCTTTTTCCTTTTATAATTGTTTTACCTGTATCAAGATCACGTACCACACATTTTTTTGAACTAAAGACAACTTCAGTTCCTTGATCAAACATTTGACTTACACTTAAAAGGTTATGCTTTAATCCATCCACATACATGACATTATTAGCTTTCACCTTTTCTTTTAGAAAAATAGACCCTTTTCCCTTAATGACAGCAAGAGTATCATTTCAAAATGTAACATTCTTTTCCTTTTCTAGAGCACTATACGCAAGAAGTTTTTTTTGTCACCTGTCATGTGTTTTGAGCATCCACTATCAATGTACCATTGATTTTCTTCACCTTCTGCAAATAAAGCTATGCCACAATTTTCAACCTGTAATTCCTTCTTTTTCCACACTCTGGAGCTTGAAGGAAAATGCTCTTTTGGCTGAACTTTGCTCCTGCCTTCAGATTCTTTATGGCCAAATTTATTGCAATAAGTGCATTCTACTTCATTTTGAAGAGGAGAAAAGTTGTTATAGGTATTCCTCTTTGTTCCAATATCAATCCTTTTCTTTATTGCTTCTCTTGTCATGATGTTTTTATATGAAACACATTGAATAGCTTTATGACCAAAATTGTGACATGAGAAACATTGTCCATTGAAGAAGAAATTTCTGCGATCATGAAATTTTCTACTTGAATTTACCTGTTGGTTGGTGTTTCTTTGAAAGGTATTCTTGTTAGTGTTCTTTGAATTGAGATGGTCATGCTTTACCTGTGAATATTCTATATTCCCTTGCTGAGTGGCAGAATGTTGTATACTGGCTGTAGTTGCTTTTAGATAATTTGGTGCTGAAGTCTGAGAAGATTCTCCGATATATCCAAGACCTGTCTTTATAAAAGGAGAACGTTGCACCTTGATAATCTCATCTAAGGTTTCAGATCCTTTAGAAAATCTAAGATTCAAAGTCTTTACTTTCTCAATTTCTTTTCTTAGACTTGCTATTTCACATTCTAATTTCTCATTGTGTTTCTCCTTTTCTTCAAGCTGATTTTTCAGAGTATCTATGGTTATTTTACTTTCTTCTAAGCATATTTTGAGTTGATTGTTTTCATCAAGAAAATCATTGTCCTCTAAATCATCCATAAAAGTATCTTTTTCTTCTATAGATTCTTTTTCAAATGCCATGAGAAGTCTAATATCTTGTTCACATTCTTCCTCACTATCAGATAACCCATCACTGTCTTCATGAGTATAGTAACTTTTTCTAGTGCTAAACCGATTCTTATTTCTTCTTGCTACTTCCTTTCCTTTTTCATGTGTTTCTTTATGAGGACACTTAGCAGCATAATGATCAACTCTTCCACAAGCAAAAAATTTGAAAGGAAGCTTACCTTTGAACCGTCCTGTGCCAAGTTGAAGTTTCTTTACAAAATTTACCTCATATTCTTCTAAGATATACCCTTATCCTTCTGTCTCTTATACTTCTTTCCCTTTTGTAGAAGCTATAAAGACAGCTTCTTTGACTTCAGATGGTCCTCCTCTTCTCATTTCACATGCAATTAGTATGCCATGAAGTTGCACCACAGTAAGATTTTGAAGATCCTGCTTTTCTTCAAGGGCAGAAACTTTTGACTCAAATTTTGCCGTTAGAGATATTAAAACTTTATCAACCAAAGTAGATTGAGTTATTGTTTCTCCCAGATTTCTCATACGATCTACAATATCATCAAGACATAAAAATAAATTGGCAATGCTCTCCTCATTATGCATTTTTAGATTCTCATATTGAATTTTGAGAGTTTGGAGTTTAGCACTTTTTACCTTTGCATAACCTTCATAACTTAGAATGATTTTGTCCCATATTGCCTTTGTTGTATCCAGCTGCATGACTTTGACAAATTTTGATTCTGATTCAGTTAGACTTCCCAATAGAGCATTGACCTCCTTTGCATTTGTTTCATAATTCTTTCTTTCCGTTGGATCTGTTGGTACTGCGGTTGGATATTGATATCCTCCTTCAACAATAGCCCATACATCTGCTCCTAGAGACTGAATATAGGATTTCATCCTTGTTTTCCAGAAGATTAAATTGTTTCCGTTGAAGAGTGGAGGCCTGATAGATGCTCTTCCATCTTGATTTCTCATCTTGTTTGATCTTCCTTCTAGCGGCTAAGATTTTTCAGAAAGACCTGCTCTGATTCCAATTGTTGGGAAAAATACTGAGAGGGTGGGTGAATCAGTATTTAGAGCTTATAAAATAAATTCAATTTTTCCTTTGATCATATTTCCATACGCGGTTTTTATGAACGGAAGTAGCGTATGCATGCGGAAATGAAGAAGGAAACTAGCATATACTGATTTAACTTTCCAGATTTAGAGAAATTCTCAGAAGCAGTCTTATAAAAATATTTATCAGTTATGTATCAGGTTAGAAGTTATGAGCAGTAATCAACAAAATAAAGCATCACACACATGAACACCAATATTTAAGGTGGAAACCCAATTCGGGAGAAAACCACCGCTGCTGTCGTCTTTGTCTTCAATATTTATTATATAGAAAAAAATTTACAACATAGTATTGATGTAGACTCATACCAGTACGCAAGCTTCTACCTGCAGAAGGCTGCAACCTTCTCTCATTTTCCAGCTGCAACTGGAAGGGAGCTCCAACCCCCTGATCTTGTTTACCATCCTATCCTGCAAGGGAGCTTCGACCCCCTGAAATCAATCACCCACTTCTATTGATAGAAAGCTTCTTATTTCATACTTAAGGCTTCAACCCTCAGACCTACTGCTGACCACGTTTCATCAATTTTCATACTGGATCAAAAAAGCTTCAATACAACCCCTTAACATCATCAATCAAACTTTACCCAAACTCCAATCAGAACAACAATACCACTGTAACCAGAATATCAAAAATAACCCAGACTTCAAAGTAGATAATCAGATACACATTCAACCTTGAACAACCATTAATTCAAATACCATACGCTGTTTTCCTTTATGTAACCCGTGTATATATGCATCTTTCTTCACACCAACCTACTTATGCTTCAGTGCATGCTAGTTTTATATTCTTGAAATAATACGCGACTTTTCTTCACAGTTTCCGCGTATGCACGCGCTTTCCTTTTCACCAACTAGCGTATTCTTCTGTGTATGCTTTCTTTCAGAATTTGAAATCAGATTTCTGTTCAGAAAATCTATCAAACATGCATAACTGTTTAGACAGTCATTCTTCCCTCATCAATTCATTCATTGAATCATCAACCAATCAATCAAAAACTTGATCTTTAATCAACATAATCAGCAGCATAATCAACATTCAAACAACCCAGATCTGTATGAATACATCCTTGACAGATAACAGTAAAACAACAAAACAGATCAGACATTTCATTCCACACACTTTGGCAAAACCCTAGATTCCATACACGCTTTTACTTCACTGAACCTGCATATATATGCACTTTTCTGCACACCAACCTGCGTATACTTCTGTGTATATTATTCTTCAGAAAACCCTAACTTTCATACACACTTTTCATGAAGCGAACCCGTGTATATACGCGCTTTTACCGAGACAAACTAGCGTATAGATCTGTAAAAGATAAACTTTGCAGAACAGACCAGATCTATAAACTTACCCAGATTTCTTCAATTTCTTCATCAGACTTGCGCCAGATCTTCATCATTTATTTTGCAGATCATCCTAGAGATTCATCATTTCTAGATCTAGAGATCTTGAACCTTCATCATATCCATAGGTGCATCATAGATTCAGATCTGACAATTAAGACCAGAGTTCATCCATGCAGATATTCCTTAGAGAGATTTATTCATTAGCAACCCTTACACATGCACACATAGCACTATGATCTTCTTATCCTTATATAGTTTTATCCTTTACCAATACCTGAGCCAAAACCACACTACTTCTGATGGTATTCTTAGATGGAATCAAAGAGACAATACAACGCTCAATATTGTGGGCTAATACCATGGTAATGCCTCTTGGTATTATAATTTTGGAGCGCAAAAGTCATACACGACTTGGAGCGTTCGTATCCGCGTGTATACGCGATTTCTCTTCAAAATAGATGCGTATATACTAGTCCTGAATGTATACGCGGGTTTCCTTCACAAAAGTAGTGTATACATTGAATTAATACGCGGGTTTCCTTCATAAAAGTAGCGTATACACTGTGACATATTATATTTATCATTTCTCTGGCACTTACTGAAATTCCTTTTTCTGCAACTTTTGAACTGATTTGTAGATACATCATCCTTACATATTTAACACATAGGTTGATTTTCATAGGTGTTGGGCAATGAAAGAGGTATGGAATTATTATGCATTTATTCATTCTTTACCATAGATATACTCCTGTTTTCCTTGGAAAGGTAATTTATCATATGAATTACAATAGAATTGGAAAGGTTTATGATTACTACGAAAATATGACTAAAAGTGACTTTGTGATTGACAAACATGAATTCGGAGAGGGGAGCAGTTGTACCAAAGGCGGGGTTGAGAATAATCTAACTGTTGTTCCAACAACGTTGAATCATATCCAGCCAAAGGCAAGGAGATCTAAACGAAGAGCCCAGAAAGGACAGGGAACAACTCGGCCTCAGTCAGTGCAAACAGAAAGATGACTAAATGCAGAGGAGTGAATCCCTCAAGATCTTTCGATCCTGAGGGATCGCTGTTCATACTTATCTTGCTCCTTGGTTGGTCCATCGAGATTTGATATATAAAGCCACATCCTTTAGTGACAAGGGGATGGATTGTTGTTGAAGTTGGGAATTGGTTGCAAGACTTTACATTTTCTCTGTTCTATTAACTCTCTGTTTTGAGAGAAACCTTTCTATAAAACTCTATGTTGGTTTAATACAAGGCACACGTTTTTATTTACCTTCTGAAGTTTTGAATTAGCCCAGCAGTATTTCACTGGCACTAAGGGCCCGGCTCTGGTGGAATAAATTTTCTGTTTGTATTTTAATATTTTCTCATTGTCATGTGGAGTGCGCTTAATATTTGTGTTGAATACATAATTGGTTTATTGTTGATTGGATCAAATACATAGTCATTTCTATTTCATTTCTTTATAAGAGGCATAATTCACAGTTTGATTATCTTGCCGTTACTATAAAGCTTCACTGACTTGTATCTGATTTGAATTACTATTCCTTTAGTTTATAATCTGTTATAATTGATCGTTGCGTGGTGAGAAGCTGTCGACAGGATTGAAGTATAGAAATCTAGTGTTTTGAATATGTTTGAATTATAATTGTTTTTCATTTCACATTGCTGTTCCATTTCTGTTCATTACTTATTCATAGCCTTTGATTAGCAAATAGATGAGTTGTAGTCACATACTGTTGTTCCTTTTCAACTTGCGTTTCTTTTAAGTTGCTTTCATTGAATCTATTTTTGTTTCAATTTCTTTAAGATCTCCAACTGCAGAGGATAGAGGCTTTTGCTTCGAAGTCCCCAAATTGGTCATCTTGCATCAATTTCTAAGGGAAAGAGTTACTGCTACTACATCCCTGATCGATGTTCTGCAAGATTGAAGTAGTTTAATCTTTCCATTCATGTCACGGTAATTAGGTTTCTTTTCAATAATTGGTTACTTTTGTTCTTGTTATTTTGTACTACATCTTCACCACATTTCTCTTAGACAATTTCAACCTCAGACAGAGTACACTCTTGAAATAAAAAGATACTCACGGATTGATGATTAATGTAGACTAATTAGGTGTTCAAAAGATACCTTTTTATGACCCAACATTTTGGCGCCGTTTCCGGGGAGAGTGTATGCCATTTTAAAGGAGTAATGCACAACTGATTTTCTTCTATTTGCGGAGAATTGGGTATTAAAGACGGAAGGTAAGAACCTGCGCACTGGGCAAGAAACACACTTGCTCGCAGCCCGCTTCATAGCAGAAGTAGGTAAGCTTCTTTTTTTAGGTAGGAATGAAGGTTTGTTTATTTCAATGAATAAATCAATTAAGCGAAACAAAATTCCTCCTAAAACTAAAAAACCTAAGGGACCGGTGACCCTTGGGCGCACAACCTTTATTGACGAAATCCTTAAAAGAACTGAATCTCAGCCATCAATAGGATTTAAAAGAACTACTTCTAGACAGCCTACTAGTTCCCTTCAGGCTACAAAGTCACCATCTGAAGCCTTTGCTGAGATACACAATCAAATAGAGGGAATTGATTAGGATTCCCAAGAAATTGAGAATCCTTGCATAAGTTTCCTTCAAGAAGGGAACGCTAGCAATCTCCGAGAAGGAGAAGGGGAAACGGGAGATATCACAAACTTGAAATCTCCTATTGAAACTGCCCAAGCAATAAGCAACCTAGATAAGGGAAGTGCTGTTCAACTTATTCAAAACCAAGGTCTTGAATCACCTCAAACAGTAGGTCGATAGGAAATACTTATTATCCCAGACAGAGGGAGTGCTTTCAAAGCCATTCCTGCCCCTGCTCGTCAACCTAGAAATTCCTTGGAAATCCCAGAGGGATATTGGCATATCTTTGATCAAATGGCCCAGAACCAAAATTAGAATCAGCAGCAGACCTCTACGCTGCAATATCCTATAGTGGATACTGTAGTCAATGCACCCATGAAAGCGATATGTCTTCAACATATTCCCACATTTCACGGCTTAACATCAGAGGACCCAGATGAATTTTTATTTGAGTTCGATGTGCTGTGCAGAGGATACGATTACACCACCGATGCCCAAAAACTAAAACTATTCCCTTCTACATTAAAAGGGGCAGCCCTACAATGGTTTATGGGATTAGGTGGGGCTCTTATAACTAATTGGGATCATGTGAAGGCTGCATTTTTAAAGAAATATCAAGATTACTGTAGGTCTCGGGAATTAAAAGATGAGATATTCCAAATGATAGAAAAACCAAATGAGACCCTGGAAGAGTATGTGGAACGGTTTCAATATAATCTTCAGAGATCCCCTTATGCATCTTTACCCTTACCTGATAATGTTTTTAAAACCACATTAATTAGTAGAATGAAAGATCAATGGGTTGAAACATTGAATATTATGGGAAAAGGTGATATATATCAGGAAAGTTATCCTAACATCATTGATTTGTGTATCAGGAGTTCGAGGGGAAATACAAAGTTGAAATCAGCAGAACGTGATATAATCACAAGAGAAAATAATACCTCTAATGAAGGTGTGACTCGTGCAGAAATTGGAAATCTGATAGAAGAATTTAAGACAGACATACTTGGGACTTTAACAACACAGCTCGATATTATGCAAGCCAAACAGAAATAGGCAGAAGCAGAACAGAACTTGGCAATATTCTGTCCCAGGTGTAGAAAGAAGCACAACCACAAAGAATGTCCGTTGGATGTGATTAAAGTCTGCGCCATTTGCACGAAAAATCACCCTACAGAAGGATTTCCTTCGCTTCCTAGCCTAAAAGCAGTTTATAAGGAGGCAGAAGAGGAATCAAAAGTGGTATGTCTACTTAATCAGTGCCGACAATGGCAGCCACGACCATTAGGTATGCCAAATGATCCATTTTCTTTTCAAACTCCTCAATATAATGCTCAACAATATAGTGGGATGTAGCAGAATCAACCATCTTTCCCTAATTGGTCACAACAGCCATTTCCTCCCACATCTTGGCCAAATCAAACAAATCAGAATAACTGGCCTAGCTTTCCTTTCTACCCACCTTTCTGGCCTACACAATGGTCCCCCTCTACTTCCCAGAATCAGGCCTGGCAGTCAAACTGGGAAAAACCAACAAATTAGCCAGCTGGATCAATTCCTCTCTCTCAACCTACACTACCAGCTCCTTACACAAACCCCCAGACCAGTTTAAGACTACAACTCCCAGCCCAACCCAACACAAACCCAAACAATAGGCCAATTCAGTCTATCCAAATAATGGAACCCCTAGAAGTAGAAACTGAACTTAGGGATTGTAATGATCTTCAATTAAGGTCTGGGCGCATAGTTGAAATAGAGAAAAAAAATGATGTCCACACTGAAGATCCGTTACTTGTAGAACAAATAGTACAAAGTCAGAAGGAAGTCCAGCAACAAAATCAACAACAAGTAAAAACTTCCTCTCCACCATTCCCAAAATGATTAATTATACCTCATCCATTAGAACAACCTAATTTTGATCTTCTGGGAGAATTAAAAAAAAATTGTATAAAAATCCCTCTCCTCCAAGCTATTCAAGATATTCCTATATATGAAAAAACTATTAAGGAATTATGCATAAAGAAGCCAAAGAGGAGAGAAACAACCAATCCTACTGTCCAAATAGTCGGTAGCTTATCTGATTTATTATCAGGAATGGAAACACCCATCAAATATGAGGACCCAGGAAATCCTATAGTGACAGTGTAGATCAATGGCCAATCATTTCCAAATACCTTAGTTGACTTGGGGGCAACAATTAACATTTTAACGACCACCACCTGTCAAAAAATTGGAATTACATCACTCGAACCAACAGCAACCTTGTTGGAATTGGCTGACCGATCAGTAGTCAAACCAGAAGGTATACTACAAGATGTAATGGTATCGGTAGATTCCCGGGAATACCCTGCTGACTTCTTGGTTATCAATCCAAAGAATTGACTATATGGACATCCGTTAATTCTAGGTATACCTTGGTTGGCAACTGCCGATGCTTATATTGGATGCCGACAAGGCAACATGACAATTACAAGGGGAAATTATGTCAAGAATCTAGCCCTATATCCCCCAGCCCAGCCAAGTCTATCAATAATCAAAACAAGAAAACCACCTGCATCATATCTTATGGAGAATATGAGATCACCTCTAACCATAGAAAATGCTCTTGATTTTAAAGATCAAATAGAGGATGATATCATTAATAATTTTGTTAATAAGACACAAACCAGATCTCATTTGCAATGTCACATGATCAAAGCAGCATTCGATAATAAAGAAAAAGAAGATCCTTTCAAAGATATTCCTGATCAAACAATACCTACTACTTCTGTGAGCAATAGCAAGGTTGTAGAAATTGAGCCGAGAAAAACTTTAAATATTAACAACAATCTCACTATTGAACAAGAAGAGAAATTGGTCCAATTACTACGAAAATACAAAGCAGCCTTTGCATGGGATTACCTCGATATGAAAGGAATTGATCCTCAATTGTGTACTCACCACATTTACATTGAAAAAGATGCAAGACCCATTCGCCAACCTCAAAGGAGACTAAAACCTCACCTTAAAGATATTGTGAAAGCTGAGTTACAAAAACTATTGGATGTTAATTTCATCTACTCAATATCTGATAGCAAGTGGGTCTCCCCATTAGTGGTAGTACCAAAAAAGAACGGAAATTGGAGGATATGTGTAGATTACCGTGAACTTAATAAAGCAACACAGAAATACCACTTTCCCCTTCCTTTCATTGACCAGATACTAGACACATTGGCAGGGAAGAAATTCTTCTCTTTCCTTGATGGCTTCAGTGGGTATAACCAAATCCAGATTGCCCCTGAAGATCAAGACAAAACTACTTTTACCTGTCCATGGGGGAAATTTGCCTACCGAGTCCTACCTTTTGGCCTATGCAATGCTCCTGCTACATTCCAAATGGCAATTCTCAGCATTTTTGCAGACTTAATAAATGAAGGCCTCGAAGTATATATGGATGATTTCACACCCTATGGGGATGACTTTGAGCCTGCATTAGAAAATTAGAAAAATTATTGCAAAGATGTATTGACACTAGGCTTTGCTTAAGCAATTAAAAGTGTCTTATGATGATGACTGAAGGAGTTATCTTAGGGCATTATATTTCAGCAGCTGGAATTCAAGTATACCTGGCTAAAATTCAAATACTCTTGTTAATTCCTACACCTACTACACAAACAGAGGTACATAGCTTTCTTGGATTTTCTGGTTAATATAGAAGATTTATAGAACATTATTCTCAATTAGCTTCACCTTTATATGCACTGACTGGAAATGTTGATTTCACTTGGATAGATAAATGTGACAATGCCTTTAATGATCTGAAGAAGCTTGTTTCAACAGCCCCAGTGCTGAGGGGCCAAAATTGGAATTTTCCATTCCAAATTTCATCTCATGCCTCAGACACAGCAATTGGAGCAGTACTTGGACAGGAGGAAGACAAGAAGCCATATGCAATCTACTATATTAGCAAAAATCTATCCCCTACTGAATTAAATTATACTGTGACTGAGAAAGAATTTTTAGCTGTAGTTCATGCTATAAACAAATTTATGCATTACATAACTGGGTATCCTGTAGTACTATATACTGATCACTCTGCCATTAAATTTTTAGCAAATAAACCCGTTACAAATGGAAGAGTGACAAGATGGTTGATCTTACTGCAGGAATTTGACATCACAATCAAAGATTGACCTGGGAAAGAGAACCCTGTAGCTAAATTTCTGTCAAGAATGCCAAAGCCAACATATATAGAAGCAATTGAAGACCACTTTCCAGACAAAAATATCTTCACTGTTACTATCAGAGCACCATGGTATGCTGATATAGCAAACTATTTGGCAATAGGTAAATTACCTAAACATTTGTCCCTTAATGAGCGTAAGAAAATAATACACCTTAGTACCCGCTTCTCCTGGATTGGAGGTCACCTATTTCATACAGGTGCAGATATGAAAATAAGGAGATACGTTAGGGAGGATGAGGTATTTGACATCTTGAAAGCATGCCATGATGGACAGTGTGGCGGACATTTTGCAGATCGTAGAACTGCCCATAAAGTTTTACGAACAGGCTATTATTGGCCTACTATCTTTAAAGATGCTAAAAAATTCGTGCAGGCCTGTGATAGCTGCCAAAGGGCAGGTTGCCCTGGGCATTCTGATGAAATGCCTCTGAACCCTCAACTAGTGATCGAACCGTTTGAACGTTGGGCTCTTGACTTTGTTGGTCCTATTAGCCCCCCATCAAACCAAAAAACATATATCCTAGTTGCCACTGAGTATGGCACTAAATGGGTTGAGGCAGAAGCTCTTTTAAAAGCTACAGAGGACTTTGTAATACAATTTATTTTCCAAATATTTGTGCGCTATGGCCTCCCAAGATACATAATCACAGATGGAGGACCATAGTTTGTAGGTAACAAATTAGCTGAAACATTGCAAAACTACCACGTTCAGCACAAGATTATGACTCCATACCACCCACAGGCCAATGGCCAAGTAGAGAGCACGAACAAAGTAATCGAATCTATATTAACAAAAACAGTTGCTTCTCATAGACGAGATTGGGCCTACAAATTGCCAGAAGCATTGTGGGCATATCGAACAACGTGGAGACCTACCACAGGATATTCACCATACCAATTGGTATTTGGAAAGGAACCCATCTTTCTTATAGAATTTGAAATTCAAACATTACGAACAACTCAAAAGATGGGTTTAAATTTAAATGAAGCCCAGGCTAAAATACTGCAGCAAATTAATGAGTTAGATGAAATTAGGCTTTCTGCTCTTCAGCACACAGCATTAATTCAGCAACAGAGAGCCAAATGGCATGATGCCCATATCAAAAGAAAAATCTTCCACGAAGGAGACTGGGCACTCCTATATGATTCCAGGTCCCAGGAAAACTCCAGACACGATGGCTTGGACCCTATGAAAGACAAAAAGTGCATGATAATGGCACTGTTACATTAGTTACCATTGACGGATCTAGACATTCCTTTAAGGTAAATGGTCATCGAGTACGATTGTATCATAAACCGCTTACCCGGGAATCATTTTACCAACACTTACGGGAAGATTCTACCATGGAAATTCTCGCTGAAGGGGAGAACTCCTCCTCGGCATCAGTTTGATAAATCATCTTCTTTTTAATTTTGTACATAAAGCATTTTTTTCCGTCTTTTTTTATTTTTGTTTCATGGAATTTGTTTTTTTACATTTTGTTAATATTACCGCTTTATTTCTTCATCGTTGTTTCAAGAAATTCGGTTTCTTCTTCTTCTTCAAAAAAAAAAAAAAAATTGTTTATTTTAGTTGTTTTGTTGTTCCTTTCTAAAGGAACAGCAGTTTTGCAGACCGCTGTTGTTCCTTTCGAAAGGAACAACAGTTTTGCAGAACGTTTTTGTTGTTCCTTCCCAAAGGAACAGCACTCCCGCATAGTATTTTTTTGTTGTTCCTTTTGAAAGGAACAACAGTTTCACAGAGCGCTTTTGTTGGTCCTTTCCAAAGGAACAACACTTCCGCAGAGTATTTTTTTGTTGTTCCTTTTGAAAGGAACAACAGTTCCGCAGATTGTTTTTTGCTGTTCCTTTTGAAAGGAACAACACCTTTTTGAGGATTGTTTTTCTTGTTTTAAGACAAAATTTTGAATTTTTGATTACTTTTCTAAAGGAAAATATATCATTTATATACAATCATACAAATTAAAGCTTACTGTAATCAACAAATCACAAGAAATCGTCATCTTTTTCAGAAAATTGTCTAGTAATGATAAGAAAAAAAGGAAAAAGGGCATGATCAATAACATAACTTTGTTATTTTTACCATTGAAAAATGTTGATCGATTATTTTTATCATGATTGGTTCCTTCCCATATGCTATAAATTTCTTTGATGTTTATCTAAGGAATAGGACTAAGGGCATAATTTTTTTCTATTGAGATGTTCAGACTTCTTACACCATCCCTACTCTTAAGGAGTGTTGAGGCATCCCTTATGAATAACTGAGGAAAAGTGTTGTGTGAAAAAGAAAAGAAGAAAAAATATTTACGTATTCTTAATAATGATTTTGCAGATGGAGGATAGGGGGTCTCACCAAGAGCCAACCTACCGTGATCATAGGGAAGGCAATGAAGTGGCATTCCCATTATGGCCACCCAACTAGGGAAATGGTCCAATAGACAATTGAAAAAATCAAGAAGTCGTTGGAACAGGGGGTCTCATCACGAGTCAACCTGCCCACCTTTCACTTCTTCCCGGTGAACAACATTGTTGTTTATCTGGTCACCAAGCCAGCACAATGGCCTCCATCATGATATTCAATAAAAAAAAGGGGGCACTTCCTCAGTAAACATAAAGGACAATGGTTCCATGGGTAAGCAAGCAACTCTGTCAAGGTTATGGACACCTGTGGGCAGCAGAGCTCTGCTGATGGTATTGGAGTCGCATTTATACACATCAATAGTTATATTTAACCCTTTTCCTATATCTTTATTTAAATGTCAAATGAAATATGAATCACTTACCTTTCCCTCCGCACCTATTATACATGAAAATCATTACAAATCGATCATATTAGTTCAAATGGTAAATAACACAATTGTATTTATGTTTATTTTATGTCATCCCTTATCCTCGTATTTAAATCATTACAAAACAATTTTCTATTTATTAATGATTCATCACATGCATTGATTTCAGTAATTGCTGTAATTTTATTGAATGTATCATAATTATGACTGATTTTTACTGTTGTACTGTTGCTCAAGCCACACATGCTCCTCTCAATTGACAGTCGAGGGCGACCTTTCATTCATCCGGGGGGCGCGGATGTCTGCATACAAAACAAACTCCAAGATTCCTGTATATGGATTAAAACCCCTGCATTTTAGGGAATAAAAAATTTTCAATGAACTGTGTTTTGTTGTTCCATTGTTATTACTGTGTGTTGAGAAATTAACAGAACACAAAAATGGGAGGACGGCCAATTCGCAGCGAACCGCAAATATTGATCATCTCTGATGTTTCACGAGCAATTTTAGAAAGACTGGGGTGGATTACATATTTCTTGAGAATGCAGCAACCCCATGAAGCTGTGGCCATAGAATTTTTATTGAAATTGCAAGAAGGATCTTCCATGGTCAGAGGGAGGCAGATAGCTGTATCCGACGAGATAATTGCAGAAGTGTTTGGCATTCCTGCTCAAGGGACTATTTGGACTCAGAAGAATATTAGGATTCGTGAAGCCATAAATTTTTTTCAAGATGATGCACAGACATTAGTTATCAAAGGTAAAGGAGTCCAGCGAGTGTCATTAGGAGAACCATGGACGGAGTTGGCCAAGATTTTGCAGGCTTACATAACGTGCGACGGAAGAAAGGATGTGGTAAGACCTCGCCACCTTAAGCTACTAGCTGTATTAAAACATAAATTCACCATTAATTTTCCTGCATTTTTAAATTCTTTGTTGCATGATACTGCTCGTGGTATAAGAAAAGCCCAGCATGCAGATACGGTGGTCAGCCACCATTGTCTAATTCGTTTAATAGTGAGTCGTAGCCTTGCCCAGCAATAGTCCAGCTGGGAAGAATTAATATTTTCCATTGACGAAGGGTTAGCTCTACCCGCTCCAAAATAGAAGAGGATGGCCGGCTCAATTGCTGAGCCTTCTACTCATAGACAATCCCTCCGGTTGAAACGAAATAGAAGGATGGTGGAAGAATTCCGGGCAGTAGCAGCCAACCCCTGGAAATGCACAGTTCAGAGGAGGAACAACCTCCAAAATTGGAGGGAGTAAGCCCTCGCACTGACGAGGAAGAGCAATTAGAGGGAGTAAGCCTTCGTACTAATGAGGAAAAATAATTGGAAGGAGAAATTCGCTACTTGAAAGAAGAAGAAATAAGTCGCCAAACCGATAGTGAAAAAAAACCCAGTGCAGAGGAAGGAGATAATAAGGAAGAAGGAATTGAAGGAAATTCTGAAGAAGAAGAATTTGAGGGAGAAATCCGGTATTCAGATGAAGAGGAAGGAAGTTATCACACATGTGAGGAGGCTGAGGACAATCATAGTAGTAATCAGGATGAAACAAATCTGGTCGAAAATGTTATCGTAAGTCCCTTACAGGAAGACCAATTGGCCCATATTTTGGCCAATATGAGTGATTATGCATGGCCTCATAGCCCCTTGGATATCAATATTGAAAATAATCAACTACCAGAATACTTTGCTATTGATAAAGAAACAGCTGGAGAAAAATTGAATGAAACAACAAACCCTAGCGAAGCTAGGGTTGCTTCTCGTGAGGGATGTGAGCAGGAGAAAGACAACACTGAAGCTGGAAGCCCCAAGGAAACTACAGAGTTAACTGAGAATATGATTCCAGGAGAATTGAGCCAAGGGCATATGAATATAGAAGATGAGCCCCAAGGAGAAGAACAAGAAGAGAATTTTACTGAAGGCACCGCTGATATGGGCCAAAAATCTGTTGAGAAAATAGGGTCGGATAAAGGAACGGTTGTTCCATTAAGAAAGAAGAAGAAAACAACTGAGATTGAGAAGCTTCACAGAGAACGAATAAAGCTTCATAAACTAGTAGAACAGCTCAGGCAAACCATTAGGGTTCTAAGAATGAAACACATGCCCCAGCGAGCCCCTAAGAGAAGAAGCATTGCTATTAAAAGAAGCTTGAAAAGGAGAAGAGTGGTCGCTAATAGGAACCCCCAAGTTACAGAAGAAACCATACCTGGCCTAATTATGAGGATGCGGAGCAACAAACAGTTGTTCCAACACAAGCTGTTCCAGAGGAACCAGTGTTGAGTGAAAATATGCAATCTAACAGTCAGCACACTTTCAGTGAGCTGACACTGATCAGACTTCAAGAAGAATTGACACAGGCCTGAATAGAAAGGCATAAACTGGAGGAAGATACTGTCCCAAGAAAAAAGATATCAGGAATTGCAGCAACAAATGAGAACTATTCATGAAGCAGAAGCTGAAGCTCATGAAAAATTACGGAAAGCATAGGTAAAGGCTGATAAGGTAATGAACCAACTAAAACTAGCCTACACTTAAATGGACACTCTCTGCTCCTTGTATACTAATGTCTTAGCCTGTAGATGCCCTGCCAAAAAATATGCTTTGTTTTTACTAGAAATATATTTACAATTAAAGATCAAAGCAGTTAGGGCAGGGAAATCCATAGAGATAAAAACAATAGATGACTTGATATCATGCTGCAAAATTTATGGGATCAAAGTACAACGCGTGTTATGTGAATTTTACTTGCATAACCTAATACTTGAAAATGACTGTGAATCAAACCCTAGCCCTTTTATTGGAGATGTTCAGTTTCAGGCATTCATTTCCTTTGCTGTAAATCAATTCAAATGGCTTAAAGCTTATAATGCCTTTCAAAGGCAGGAAAATGGATTAGATCTATGGGTCAAAAGTGAACCTCAAAACCCACTTCAATTTTGGGCTAGACATAAAAGTTTGATGACAAAGGAATTCGTTACCCAGACTCTGGGGCCTCTCCACAAATAAATAATTTCGAATGGAACAGATTATTTTTCATCCATTAGGAACTAAGCATATATAGTAGCCAAGGTCCGATGGAGAACCTCGAATCAGAATGTGCAAAATAGGGAACCATTTAATTATAGAAACTTTGGGCTAGCTGCAGACTGTTTCATTTCCTATAGCCATCTTGTTTTAAAAGAAGGACCATATTGGTTAGGATGTAGGTTCCGCAACCCTATTGCATGGTACCCTACTTCGGACTACAAAGCTATTTATGAACTTCCTGAAGGGCAGACAAAACATATTTTTGAGGAATTAGCTGCACTACATGGTTTTAGGCCTGTGGATGACAAACCTTATTCAGCTCATTCTTTGACTACTCTCCATGTGAACTATAGTTTTCATGAGGGCATGAAAAAGATTAAGCAGGGGGGTGTGTTGGGCAATGAAAGAGGTATGAAATTATTATGCATTTATTCATTCTTTACCATAAATATACTCCTGTTTTCCTTGGAAAGGTAATTTATCATAGGAATTACAATAGAATTGGAAAGGTTTATGATTACTACGAAAAGATGACTAAAAGCTACTTTGTGATTGACAAACAGGAATTCAGAGAGGCGAGCAGTTGTACCAAAGGCGGGGTTGAGAATAATCTAACTGTTGTTCCAACAACGTTGAATCATATCCAGCCAAAGGCACGGAGATATGAATGAATAGCCCAGAAAGGACGGGGAACAACTCAGCCTCAGTCAGCGCAAACAGAAAGATGACTAAACACAGAGGAGCAAATCCCTCAGGATCTTTTGATCTTGAGGGATCGCTATTCAAACTTATCTTGCTCCTTGATTGGTTCGTCGAGATTTGATATATAAAGCCACGTCCTTTAGTGACAAGGGGATGGATTTTTGTTGAAGTTGGGAATTGGTCGCAAGAATTTACATTTTCTTTGTTCTATTAACTCTCTATTTTTAGAGAAACCTTTCCGTAAAACTCTATGTTGGTTTAATACAAGGCACATGTTTTTATTTACCTTCTGCAGTTCTGAATTAGCCCAGCAGTATTTCACTGGCGATAAGGGCCCGGCTCTGGTGGAATAAATTTGTTGTTTGTATTTTAATCTTTGCTCATTGTCGTGTGGAGTGCGCTTAATATTTGTGTTGATTACAGAATTGGTTTATTATTGATCGGATCAAATACAGAGTCATTTCTGTTTCATTTCTTTATAAGAGGCATAATTCACAGTTCGATTATCTTTCCGTTACTATAAATCTTCGTTGACTTGTATCTTATTTGAATTACTGTTCCTTTAGTTTATAATCTGTTATAATTGATCATTGCTTGGTGAGAAGTTGTCGACAGGATTGAAGTATAGAAATCTAGTGTTTTGAATATGTTTGAATTATAATTGCCGTTCATTTCACATTGTTGTTTCATTTCTGTTCATTACTTATTCATAGCCTTTGATTAGCAAATAGATGTGTTGTAGTCACATACTGTTGTTCCTTTTCAACTTGCGTTTCTTTTAAGTTGCTTTCATTGAATCTGTTTTCGTTTCAATTGCTTTAAGATCTCCAACTGTAGAGGATAGAGGCTTTTGCTTCCAAGTCCCCAGATTGGTCATCTTGCATCGATTTCTAAGGGAAAGAGTTACTGCTACTACATCCCTGATCGATGTTCTCCAAGATTTAAGTAGTTTAATATTTCCATTCATGTCACGATAATTAGGTTTCTTTTCAAGCATTGGTTACTTTTGTTCTTGTTATTTTGTACTACATCTTCACCGCGTTGCTCTTAGACAATTGTAGCCTCAGACAGAGTACACTCTTGAAATAAAAAGACGCTCTCAGATTGATGATTAATGTAGGCTAATTAGGTGTTCAAAAGATACCTTTTTATGACCCAACAATAGGCAACTCATCAAGTAGGTTTCCATCAAGGAAAACTTCATCAAGTAGGTTTCCATCAAGGACAACTTCATCAAGTAGGTTGCCATCAAGGACAACACATTGCATCATATTGCCAACAAGATGTAGGTGGAGCATATGAAGTAATGGGACTTGTTTGTGTAGCCTTTCAAGTAGACTTTTTTCTTATTGATTTATCCTTAGTAGGAGTTGCAATATTTTTCTATTGATTTGGTTGCATTTCTTCAGTAGTATTTTTTCTCCTTGTACTCACAGGTAAAGCTTCATGTTGTTCTTCATTTGGTAGGATGAAATCTCACATTCCATTTAGTTCAACTTATTCTTCTTCGTCATCTTATTCTTCCTCTATATCTTGATCAAATTCAAAATTATATATGATATTTGGAGGTTGAGTATTATAGGATTGACCTTTCTTGAAGTTTCTGAAAGTCTTTTTTGAGCTTGAATTTTCAGCAACTTGTTTCGTGTTATCTGCCATCTCGTTTGTCATAGTCTTCAAAACTTTTTGAATAACTTCTACGTTAAAAGGATATTTTCACATTTTCTTTTTAGAATCATCTTTGAAAGATACCTTCTTTAATTTTTGGTCTTCTTGAGAATTCTTTTTCTCAAAGAGTTTTTATGTGTTTTTCTACAAATAGAGATTCTTTCATGTTTTCTGCAAGTGTTGGCAGTTTTTTTCTATCAACAAAAATAGATGTATTGGATGGAAGAGATGAAATATACTGCTCAATTTGAACTTCTACACTAGAAACTGCTGTAGCAGGAATTTTATTGAGTAATTTAGTAAATATTGAATTGAAATATTTTATCTTCTCACCTGTTTTAGCTTTTATATTTGACAAATCATTGATGAGCGTAGCAGTGGTCCTGTCATTTCCAAACTTAGCTATAAATTGTTCTTCGAACATATTCTAGGTAGTTATAGAGCGGGCAGGCAGTGAAAAACACTAGGACCCTGTAGATCCTATTAAAGTATATGGAAATAATGTTACAATGCAATCTTCTTCAACTACTCCATTTAGATTGACGACTAACATAAAATTGTGAATGTGTTCTTCTTACAGAAGACTATCATCATGATTAAATTTAGGTAACCATATTTAAGGTGATTTTGGTAGAGCATGAAGAGGAGTGGGCATATTTACACCCCCTGGATTTCTCCATGGACGTAAATTTGGTGGAGATACTTGGCATGCCATTGGATTTTGAATAGGTTGGATGAGTGGAGTTTGAGTTGAAGAAGAGACAGGCTGAGTGCTAGGAATAGTTTAAGGGATAGTAGTTTAAGTATTGGAACTAGTCAAAGTAACACTGATTGTTGGAATGAAACTTGTGGAAGTGAGTGGAGGTAATGGAGGTGAATGGGATAAGATATTGCTGGCGATTGGCACTGATTGAGTCCTCTTTAGTTTCTTTCGAGTACTATTGATGGGAAAGTTAAAAGGAATAATTCCTCTATTTTGACTTTTTGATTGATTTAATATTCTTCGAGGTTGTAAAGAAGATGAAATACTGATATTTGATATTTGAGAAGATTCTGGCTTTTCAGCAGAAATTGATACTCTCTCTAAATTTTCTATAAAATACTGAACTTATGGGGAAGTTTGATGGGAATCAAGAGATATTATGGGTTGAGTATCACTAGGAGACTTAGGAGAAGGATGATCAACTTCATATTTTAAAGATGAGGATCTAGATAATTTTCTAGAAGTTGATGGGGATCTAGAGGGAGAGAGACTCTTAGATTGACCTTTAGATTGATAAGATATTTTTGTCATTCATAGGGCCTTCCTTCTAGCACCAGAATGTTGAGACCTCAGAATTCTGCTACCAAACATGGGGGAAAACCACCTGGTCCAAACCTTAAAGTAGCTCCTTTTCTGTTTGGTATAGTGGCTTTGACTGGAAATAATGGGACCAGTTTCCCAATAAGGATGATTTTGAGGGTGTGTTTTTTATTATACAACATGCAAATGGAGAATGATTTTAATATATCATATGAATCTATCTAAATTATTTATTCTACTATATACCCTGGGTGTTTCTTCCTTTATGCAATCTAAAGAGATATCCTTCAAATATTAGTAATATTGATCATTTAACATTTGAAAGAGATGGAAATTATGTAAGATGATTCTTTTAACAAAGTAGTTTGACTAGAAGAATTGTAAAAAAATTATCGTATTCATATGTGTGATTATATATTCAATAAGAAATCATAGAAAAATATTAGAACAGAAGTGCATGTAACATTCATCTATAATAACGTTTCAAATATATAATGCAATAAAAATATGACTGTCAATCTATAAAGCAAGACTTAATACAAGTGAATAAAAGTACCATATGTATGACGTTCTACTCATGTAAATCGACAGTAATTGATCTGCTCCTCTTCTCTTTCAAGCAATTTAAAGAGTACAATAATGCAACATCAGTTAAACAACTTTAATTTTCAAAAGGTAACAAATGTGTTCCATTAATTCATCAAACCATTCACAAACTTACAATAGTGCATTTTTTGCAAATGTTTTTGAAAAATTTCTGGAACCTTCTCTGAATGCAGGAAAGGGGTTTAAATACTAAACTAACTATGTTCTAAAATAGATTATTACCAAAATATATAGGAGGTTTCAAGCAACCATCCTTGTAAGACTAACTTAAACTACAATCTAGGAAAATAAAGTAACAATATGATTTATGGATTCCGCCCTTTCTTTTGAATTTGGTCATGAAGTTGAAAAATATCTATCATGGGCTTGAGCTGAGCTGGCTGCGAAATCTTCAATTTGACCTGTCCCTTGAATACTACGTTTGAAAGTACTGGCTGCAATCTTTTTGTTGAATCTGTTAAAGACTATAGGATCTGGTATTGATGATAAGGTTTGATCAGAAAATTCCAATAATTTTCTTAATCAATCTTATTTACCTTTTTAATTATTTCATCCTGTGTGTTTTCCTTTTCCTTCCACTGTGTTTCTAGTTTTTTTACTTCTTAGAACACTTTAGACGTGTACTCTTTGATAAGTTCCGCTTTCCCCAGCTATTCACATACGAATTCAATAATTTCCTTTGATACTATTGATGTTTTTTCTGCTGCTTTCTCTACCTCCTTTATTTATGCTTCCTAATATTTGAATAGGATTTTCTTATGAAATTTATCTACCTGGGGTAGATTAGATTCCTTTCCCGAGTCTGATGCTTTCCATTTAATGTGTTCGTTGATTTTCTTCTTGAGCTTCTCACATTCAATTTTTTGGATAGCTACTTACTAGATCAATATTCATTTTAGTCACAATAAGAGTCAATAATAGAAGCTTGTTGGAAAAATAATTTCTGTTGTTGCTTTAAATTAGCATTTACATCCAATGCTTATTTTATGAATTTCTCGAGTTGCGGTTGACTTTGTAACTTGGTCATTGTTTCTTCTAATTGAGCTCGTTTGTCAGTGATTTCTACTTGATGCTGCAATTTAATATTTTCAAAATCCTTTTGAAATTGGGCCATATTTGATTTCATTGGCTCACTGGAATTAGATTTTTCTTGATCTAATAGTCTCCCTAGTTCTTGTTTTCTATCTTCCTTTTGCTTTAGCAACATTTTAAACTCAATATCTTTATCAACAGTGGCAGTAGCATATGCACCTGCATACTGTGATAATTTAGTTAAATGTTCAGTAGGATCAGCTAAGGAATCCTTCCACAAAATGTCAACAAATTCATCTGAGGTTTGAGACTGATTCATCAGTTATTCTCCTTCTATTTCTCTTGAAAAAAGCCTTATAACTAGGACTGTAGAAGATATCCAGCGAAGGAATTTCCTCAACTTGTAAAACTATTTGTTTTGTAGGGTAGGCCAATATGATTTCTTGATCACGGGTTTCTGGAACTTTTTGTAGTGGATTAACAATTTCCACTATCTTTTGGGAATGTTCAAGTGTCTGAAAACTAGTAACTTGATCAGCATTGGGATTGGTTTTAGGAGTTTTTATTTCTTCAGAAAACTCATCGCATTCACTAGTCAAATTATTTGTTTAGGACTTTTCTGACTGATCAAGTGTTTCATGACTGTGTTGAAATTCTTGAGAAGTTGACTCTATTCCATTACCTTCTCTTTTTTCCTGCATATCTATATCTTGGGTCACTTGATCGATTATCTTCTCTGGGCTATCCTTTCTGGATTTGAATTCATTTTCAAAATGATCTGAATTGTGAGACTGATGCTCTGATTGACTCGATGCATCCTCAGACATTTATTTTTCTTGATTATCTAAGCTGATACTTGGAGTAGGTCTATTGACATCTTTAGCAATTAATAAGTTGAAAGGAACTCTCTCCAGTCCCTTATTTTTATATATTTGGAAGGCTTCTAAATCATCTTGGTTAAGTTCGCTGGCTGCAAACTTAATTATATTTGAAAAAGTTTCCATGCCTTGGAAGAGATCATCAAATCCATCTATTTCCTTTACAAAAGGCTTCATTTTTAGCTATGTGATGTAGTTTTTAATCATATCATTTGGATCATACAACCTCTTTGACATTAATTCCAAATTCAATAGATTAACCTTTGAAACTTCCTTTTAGGTATGGCCAATATCAAAAAGTGAAAAAGTACCACACTGTAAAGGGAAATTAGGCCAAACAACCTTCTTAGCATCTTTCAGTTGTTTAGTAATACCATTAACAAGCTCGTAGTCTATCTCTCGTGCAAGTAACTTATCAGGAACATAATATGGTAGGACGTGGGGAGAAGCATATCTCCCAAATACTATGACATATGTAAAATTCTCCTCTGCAAAACATCTAGCCAAAGAAAGAATATTTGCACTAGCCTCTTCAGAAACCCTAGGGGCCTTCTTATTGAATGTCATATGGTGCATAGGAAACATGAATCCATGAATTTTTTTATAAAAATGTAAATGGAAGTCTGAGTCTGTTGTGGAGCTAAATCCCCTCTGCAGACAGAGGCAATCCCTACTAGCCTAGTTCGGGTCTAGCAACAATCGTATCACGCTAAGGCGCAGGCTCCTAATTACAATAAACCAACTTGCGAAGAAGGCCTACCTCAAGTCCAACACTGTTGTTCCTAGAGAAGATGACGCTCTCGTTTCCTTGCTCCAGCAGGTCACAATCCTCTCGCTCACTGCGATTGAACACCTGCACACACAAGAAACACGAAAAACACAAGCGTAAAACCTGATATATGAAATTATGTATCAGTCAGAGAGGACACAACTCATGATCATAATGAACAATACGAGTGGAACCATAACCAATAGTTGCTTATCATTAATTAATACAAAGGAAAATACAACCTGGCTCTGACGCTAAATCTTCCTTCGGCGGTTCGTCAGTGGAACACGTCTCAGTAAAGCTTGATAGGAATGGGGATAAGCCTATCTCTTCGATCGTCAATCTCCTCGCTATGGATTTGGCACTACGAAGATTATCAAAGCTCTTGCAGCATTCTGAAGGCTCTTGGAGATTCTTGGAGACTCTCTTGGAGACTTGGAGATTAGCTCTCAAAGGGAAATGGCAAGCTTATATAGATGGTGGAAGAGGAGTTGGGATCCCTATAATCATGGGATTGGCCCTATCCTCAAGGAAGCTTCCATGAGAGGTGGCAAACTACTTCCTCTACATGGAAATCCGGAGCCAAACGTCCCAACTCAATTTAGAGACCAGTTTAGGAATTGGTTGGGGTCAATATTCCACCATTTATTTTTTAAAAACACCCTTTATTAAGCCTGGCGCAGGTGCAGCTCCGAGACAGAGCTCCAATTGGCGCGCCCTCTTTGGAGGATTTCCCCCCTTGGCGCGAGGGCTGAACTGTGTACCCGCGCCAATACAAAAAGGCTATTTTTAGGGTTTTTCACAAGGAGTTGTCTTCAGGGCAATGGAAGTACATATCTAGGGGAATGCCATGAAAGTGTTTTCAAGTTATGTCACTGCTCACAGGTCATGGAATGAGCCCTCCAATGTGCGGGATGGGGAATTGCAGGGACGGTGACAAATTGCTATGTAACAGATTCCCCCTAAAGCATGAGGCCCGAAAGAGAGAGAGGGGTGAAATTCTTTATGAGAACGTTTCTAACCGAAAACACCGCCATCGGAAAACCTGTGTAGAGAAGTACAACTGATATCTCAAATACATGATATATGTGGCATGGGCGCAGCCATCCATAACAGAGTATACAATAATCCAGATCCAAGGTATGGACGCAGCCATCCAGTGAGGATCGATAAATAGACTCAAGTATGGTCGCAACCATCCAATGAATGAGTCATGTAACTAATCATAATAATCCACAAAATCGCAGCCTAGATTATGAATAGACGAAATCCAGGGTCTTGTGCTCCATCGTGACCCGAAAAAAGTACAAGTTCAAGCATGCGAATGAGTGAGCTGAATTCGAACATGCAAGAACATCGTCTGATTACCAGCCAATGATGGAAGCTATTAATAGACGCGAGAGGTACCACCAATAATGACAATGGCCCTCAAGGTACTATAGGTACAATCTACGGCATGTGAATCAATGATCTGACGTCGAACACCCGTAGAATCACTCGATCGAAGGCCAATGATGAAATCCTCACGTCGAACGCGAAGAACCTACCATTGAGGCATGTAGGCTCCAAGGTACCAGAAGGGAGTCTCTAGATCAAATTCCTAGATAATGAGCTGAAGTCTACAGGAAGTGAGCTTGATCGAAGGTGGGCCATAGTGTTTCCCACATCATCGACGTGAGACAGAGGAACATAATGTCTTTGTGAATCAGGATCAGATGAGAATCAGAGGAAGGTTGAAATTATGCAGAGGTCAACTTCTCTTAAACATATGGCGGCATGACAGTGAGTTTGGCAGTATTTGACATCAAAAGATCAGAGGTCATGATGACGAGGCAAAGAGCAGATGAGAGGTCAAAATGGATTACCCAAACCCACGGAGGAAATCAGATAATGAGGTGAGATGTCTCCAACCCGACACGAATGCAGACAAGTGCCATGTTTAAGAGCGACATACTGCCAACACGACAATGATGTTGGTTCCATTTTTCCCCACCGTTTCTAGTGAGTACCTCTTTATTTTTACACAATCTTGAAGAGGATACCATATGCTTTTCATATAAGTTCGTCCTTCGGACGAACCCATCCTAGTACATTTAACAAGCCCTAGGAAGGAGAAACTCGAATAGCGTCATGATTGACAATTTTCGATGTCATTTAGGTTTAACGAGTCTAAAAAAGGGAGAAATCATCATCTTTTCATGTTTAGAGAGTTTAAAAAGACAACAGAAAAGTAAACTCCAACAGTCCCTTTTCGTAAATAGTTCCTAAGATTTAAAAAGGTAGAAAACTATGTCTGAGAAAACCTCCTAGTCACGATAGGCTAGGGTATTCCTTTTTCGTAAGTAATCTATCCCAGCCCGAAAAAGGGGTAAACGTATACTGGGTAGATGTCGTTTCGTGGCCACTTTAACGAGATCGAAATGACAAGGGACTCGACAATCTTTTCATGTTTAGAGAGTCAGAAAAGAGCTGAAAGTTGACTCCTCCTGGAGGAACGAGTGGTATAAAGGGTAGCAACTGGTTCCGGTAATGGTGGAACTGCTCAAAACAAATAAAGGTCAAGAGGCTGGCTAACAAGACCACTCATCACAGCGGTTCCTCAGGAACGGGTAAAACAACCAATTGAAGGCATATGATCGGCCAAGCAGATAATGACGATGGAGTGAGGAAACCAAGGCTCATCTAGCAAAACAGGCTGATAAAATGGCAATCAAAAGAGGTAAAAAGGGAAAGTTTCATTTTTACACAAGCTTGAAATCAGGAAACTCTACTTGAAGTTGGTTTCATTTTTACACAAGCTTGAAACAAAAATAAACTATGCTTGACACCGGTTTCATTTTTACACAAGCTTGAAACGGAAACAAACTATGCTTGAAAAAGTAAGCATGCCCCCAGCATGGTGACTCAATTCGAGGTACATGCCCCCCAAGCTTCAATCCATATGAAAGGCATATGGAGTGAAGGTTCAAGTTACGAGATCAAGAGAAAGACTCGACTGGGATTTTACGAGATCTTATCAAAGAGTCGAATTGAACAGCAACGTGTTTCATTGTTTTAACGAGGTTGACACATTAAAAGAACTATCCTCAGACACCCTTGTTTCAATTTTTAAGGAGCTTGACACAAGACAAGGACCTTTGATCCGACAAACCTTGTTTCATTTTTTAAGGATCTTGACACAGGAAAAGAACCATGCTCCGACAAACCTTGTTTCATTTTTTAAGGATCTTGACACAGGAAAAGAACCATGCTCCGATGACCTTGTTTCATTTTTTAAGGAGCTTGACACAAGAAAACGAACTATGCTCCGACGACCTTGTTTCAATTTTTAAGGAGCTTGACATAAGACAAGGAACTCTACTCCGACGACCTTGTTTCATTTTTTAAGGAGCTTGACATAAGACAAGGAACTCTGCTCCGACAACCTTGTTTCATTTTTTAAAGAGCTTGACACAGAAAGGGAACCATGCTCTGACAACCTTGTTTCATTTTTTAAGGAGCTTGACACAAGACAAGGAACTATGCTTCGACCGACCTCATCATAATGAATTAGAAATCATCGCTTCCAAGAGTTCCACTCCCGATGGAAGGAAAAAATCCTGGAAGTCAGGACCCAATGCCCCCAGCACACGATGCACGACGGCACTATCACTGGTACAGGCATGGGGTAGGTAGCCACATAGTTGACCTGCAGTGGGGAAGATACAATGGGTGGATAAAAACCAGGAAGGGATGATGGCGGGCCAGCTACCACATCAGGACCAAAGAATGAAAGATGATCAATGGTCATGATCCATCCTTCATGCGGAAAACATACCACATGAAAAAGGGAGGAGACAAGTGCTCCAATGGCATAGGTGTAATCACGCCCCAAGAGCAGATTGAAATCCAAGGGGCCTGGAACAACCATCACGTCCATATGGATGGCTTTACCTCCCAAAGTAACAGGTAACCTTGGAAGGATCCCTAACGGTTGACTCGTTCTTCTGTTAAATGCCAACAGATTCTGCGTAACAGTCACAAGCGGCGACGAGCCAAAAGCTTGCCAAGTAGTTGAGGATAGAACAATAACAGACACACCTTCGTCTATAATGGTGCTGGGTACGACCAGACCAAAGGCCTGTACTGTTATCTCGAAAGGCACATAAGACAGAAGGCGGTATCCCGCAAATCGATTCCAATAAAAGGAAGCGACCAAACTACTCAGAGGGGCTACCATCGAATTGAGATGGTCTTCCCCTGGTGTTACGGAAGAAGAAGGAGCATCCTCCATGACCTCCATATCGAAGGCGGGAGGAATATCCTCTGGGACCTCCATCATGGGAGGCGGAGGAGCAGCTTCTTGAGGTATGGGGACAGGAGAATCTTTCTCCAAGTCCGAGGAATCTGAAGAAACAAGAAGAACCTGAGGGATGTGAGATCCACTCTCAACGAAAAAGACCTGGTGCACCACAGATGGGGCGAGTTCAACCAATCCCACGACCAATGGTTGGTCGGGAACAGATTGCTGAATTTGAATTTCCGGGGGAGCGGGATCGACCAAGGATGACTCTTGACCAATCATAGGATCAGCTAGTGGAGGACTCAAAGAAAGCTGTTTGTAACCAGCCGGAAGGCACGACGCAGAAACAACCGAGTTGTCCAAAACTCATTTCGCTTTATCCATATATGGACAAAGGTGAATGGCATGGTGCCCTTCACACAACTTACAGGGATTGGTAATCTTACCCTGCTTCTTAGGAGCCTTGCCAGCACCAGCTGAAGACGTGCCCCCAACCTGACTCTCGGAAGCCAAAGGCAACGGTGGACGACCATTGGACCATACTTTGAGCACCTTGGGAATGCCAGGGAAATCTCGAAGAAGATGATCTCCTATGCACAACATGCATGGTAACTTGACTTTCCACGAAGGGTTAGAAGGTTTATCAAGAGGAAACGTTTCAGAAGCAATAGTTGTAGCCTTAGCCTTTCTCTTATCAGACTTCTTCTTCTTTTTCTTCTTCTTCTTCTTCTTAGCCACCTGGTTACTTGAATCCAAACTTTCACCAGGCGAATTAGAAGAGGAAGACGCAGAAACAGGCGAAGAAGGGGAGAGATCCACCTTGGAATCAACATGATGTTGTTCAGGCGGAGGAGACGGTTGAATAGTATCCGGGACATTCGGAACCACAGAAGTTGAAAACAACCAAACAGGAAACCCAACAGTTAACCCAGGAAGGGACAACGTTTCCATATAAGGAGCACCAACATTCCCAAAATGAGGAAAAAGACCCGGATTCCCATCGGAGGGGATTCCTTGGTTGGTGTACTCCGAAAAAGTTTCCATTAGAAACGATATTTAGAACAACACCCTAAGGAAACTAACTTTAACCAGGAATATTTCGTGGGCAGTTAATTTTTTAAAACATTGAAACAAAATTCTGTCGTTTCATCTTTTAAGAGTCGAGAAATAGGAAAAAGGTGACTCTATCTCTTTTAGTTTTGAAACAAGCATGAAAGGACAAGCGCTTGATGATATTTTCAAATTTAAGGAGTCAGATAAGATCAAAATGAATGCTCAGGAATACTAGGAAAAGGGTGTACCAAATAACCATGAACTGCAATATACACCTTGGTTTCAAAATGAAAGAGAAATCAACCAAGGACTTAACGTACGTGCAGGCAATCTCCCCGAATGTTGTGTCCAATGTATCATGGATATAGGGCGACAGAATCATCTTGTTATGGATAAAGGATATAAACTTAGTGGGGTCTCCCTTTATATACGTGATGGTACGGGAAGCACAAGTCCGTACTAGTGCTGTCTAAAGCCAAGAGGCGAATGACAGCTACTAGGTTTAAAGACGCCGGAACACGTCTCTAGCCTAGACCTCTAAATATTTCGTTAATGTTTCAATGTTGCCTTAGTTTAAATTGAATATATTTTAAGGTTTATCTTCAATTATGTTTCAGTTTTTAGGCCCTAGCGAGTGTCATATGACAATCTCCTATATGTAGCTATATGTGAAAAGAAATCTTTTCAATTCGATGAATGTTATCTAGTTAAGGGAAGAGCTTCAAACAATGATGCAGCAAACAACAACACTGTAAACTAAATTCTTCCAAACTAGATGACTTTCACTATCCAAAAGTAATTTCAAACATTCAACGATGCAAATAATGCAATGTAATCTATGCAAAATCCTCTTTTTCGAAAACTATGCAATTGTAATCTATGCACAATTTCCTTTTTCTTTTAAAATGATAAGAATGCACTCAATGGATTTTTCGATGAAATGAGAATCTACTTAATGCATGCTTTTAATAAAAGAGAATTCAATCAAAGGGATTTCTAGTTTTCAATCATTAAACAATGTAATCTAAGTTCAATGATGGATCTCAAAAAATACTTTTCAATGCAATGTGATCTAATGCATTTTAACTAAAAGAACACAAATCTCCTTAATGAAGGATGAATGCAAAAGAGATGTAAACAAACACTAAGAATGCAATCGTTGTTTCAAACACTTTGTCACGAAATCCCTCAAAATGTGACAAGACATATGAGGTCAAACACAAAGAGGACTTCCAAAGCAAGAGATCAAAACAAGGCATTCATACCCTTTTACATCAAGCAATCATAGCAAGAAGACATTCCAAAAAATGATCAATGTAATCTATGCTCATACAGTGAAAAGACCTGAAGGGAAAGACACACTGGTGAAGGATTTAGGGAAAAAATCTCAATTTTCATACACCCTGAAATTGGCACGACTTTATCATTGATAACTAGCGCCAACTGGCGCGACTTGCTCACTGACAATTGGCGCCAATGGAAAATTGGCACGGGTTGCTAACTGACAACAAGTGCCAATGCCTGAAAATGAAAAAAAAAAGAATTTATCCCAACCAAGACCAGACTCACCACTTCAAGAATAATCTCCAAGACTCAAATAAACCATGTAATCTAGGCTCAAAAGCGAGACAAAGCGGAATTCGAATGAAGAAGAAGCCAATCACTCAAATAACGTGATAAAATGATAGAAAACCACCAAACGAATGCAGAGAAGCAATCACAAAGTTGACTGAACAGATAAAAACCACAAACTCCCAAGGTAGGCTTAATGCACAATAGCACCTAGATGGCCTAGGGATAGACTGTAAAATCGACAGAAGAGAGAAAACAACCAAAGGATGAAGGTCGCAGTGAGTCAAACAATGCTCCAGAACACTCAAGCAGTCATAAAAATGAAACCAAACACACAGATCAAGCTCAGAAAGCTCAAAACAGAGCAAACCCTAGCACCTTACAGAATTGGCGCGACTGTCAGGCGGAAACTAGCACCATAACAGGATTAGTGCGGGTAGTAAACTGGCAACTGGCACCAATTGGCACGACTGTTAGGCTAATAAGCGTGCCAGTAAAGTTTACTATGTAAAAATAAAAGGAGCAATCCAAGGAACAGACCAGTGATGTTGAATCTCAAACCAGAAGCCAAACTCACGAAAAGAGCCAGCTAAAAGAGCTGATCAAGCAAGAAAATTCAAGAGTCGATCGAAAGACAAGACAATACTCCAAGTGTTCAGTTCATAAACTAGACCAGAGATTGACTGAAGCAACATTGATTTACTTCGCTAATGCAGAGCAAGAGCGTTTCGAAGGCTATCTGGCTAACTTCAGGCTCCATCTGTAGTTTATAAAGCAAACAACAAGCTAACTCCCCAGCGGAGTCGCCAATTTGTTGTGGAGGTAAATCCCCTCTGCGGACAGAGGCGATCCCTACTAGCCTAGATCGGGTCTAGCAACAATTGTATCACACTAAGACGCAGGTTCCTAATTACAATAAACCAACTTGCAAAGAAGGCCTACCTCAAGTCCAACGTTGTTGTTCGTAGAGAAGATGACGCTCTCGTTTCCTTGCTCCAGCAGATCACAATCCTCTCGCTCACTGTGATCAAACACCTGCACACATAAGAAACACGACAAACACAAGCGTAAAACACTATATATGCAATTATGTATCAGTCAGAGAGCACACAACTCATGATCATAATGAACAATACGAGTGGAACCATAACCAATAGTCGCTTATCATTAATTAATACAAAGGAAAATACACTCTAGCTCTGACGCTGAATCTTCCTTCGGCGGGTCGTCAGTGGAACACGTCTCAGTAAAGCTTGTCAGGAGTGGGGACAAGCCTCTCTCTTCGATCGTCAATCTCTTCGCTATGGATTTGGCACTACGAATATTATCAAAGCTCTTGCAGCATTCTGAAGGCTCTTGGAGATTCTTGGAGACTCTCTTGGAGACTTGGAGATTAGCTTGCAAAGGGAAATGGCAAGCTTATATAGATGGTGGAAGAGGAGTTGGGATCCCTATAATCATGGGATTGGCCCTATCCTCAAGGAAGCTTCCATGAGAGGTGGCAAACTACTTCCTCTACATGGAAATCCGGAGCCAAACGTCCCAACTCAATTTAGAGACCAGTTTAGGAATTGGTTGGGGTCAATCTTCCGCCCTTGGCATGCCCTCTTTGGAGGATTTTCCCCCTTGGCACGAGGGCTGAACTGTGTACCTGCGCCAATGAAAAAAGGCTATTTTTAGGGTTTTTCACAAGGATTTGTCTTCAGGGCAATGAAAGTACATATCTAGGGGAATGCCATGAAAGTGTTTTCAAGTTATGTCACTGCTCACAGGTCACAGAATGAGCCCTCCAATGCGCGGGATGGGGAATTGCAGGGACAGTGACAAATTGTTGTGTAACAGAATCCCAAAGGGCGCTGTGGTAAATTTGGATTGGGGTAGGGTCTTGGGTAGTCCATTTCCATCCCATGGTAGGAAAACTAGAAGAAAAAAAATTGCATCCATGACATAGGAAAACATATAAAAGGGAGGTATTTCTCTAGATGAAACACTCCTTTTATTCCTATATTCTATGATGTGTTTGGCTAAACTGTTAGATATGATATTTTCCCAATTCAAAATTAAGGAATTAACGATTGTGTCAATCAATGGAACCCAATCTACTAAAAACCTAGTGGTGTGAGGTTTTGAAAACAATCTACACAACATACTGGCATTATAGCAATAAAGGGAAGGAATTTGGGCGATTGGGTATGTACCTAGTTTATCTCGCTTCATCTTTCCCTAGTCTTCCTTCCATTCCTTTATGACTTTCATGAGGTTTGGATGTTCTTCTCTAAAGATTTGCAGAAAATCTTTGTCATATTTCTACTGCGGGAAGGGCAGATGGTACATTACTTGTAAATATTCTACCCTAAACCCTATGTTTTCTCCCTTCAAATATTTTAATGTTTTGTCTTCTATGCTTAAGTGGTAAATTACCCACTTAACCATGTATGTGTAAGGGAGATTTTTTGGCCTTGGGGCTACCTTGTGGATGAATGAACATGCAATATCAAAGTAAGTTGCATCTGAAGTTGATGTCATGCTTGTTGTAGCGACTTTGGTTATTACCCTTGGATTTTCATCTTCGAAAAGCTTATACATTTCCTCCCATGATGAAATATCACAATCCTTGTTGCAGGTGGCGTTTGAAAATAAGGGGGACATGTCTGAGTCTTTAGTAGACAACGTTTGAGAAATATCTTTGCCTTTCTTGTTCATTTCAATCTTCTTAACTCTGTTAAGTGGTTTCTTGATTTCAAGTAAAAAGAGTGAACATTACAAATATAGAGAATAGAGATACAAATCCTTCCTTTATATCAAACATGCACGAATAGATATGAATCTATTAAATATGATATTAATCATCGATAATCATTTCAAAATCAAATCTCTTACACCTTCGCACGAAATAACTATTAATCAACTTAAGACATTAGATCTCAGATTTCGGTTTGATATGACATAAGTCATTTTTCATGCTTGAGTAATTAAATGACATTAGTTCGCATATCGCAACTTATAACTTTTACCATTTATGATGTTTACCCATAAATTCTGCGAAATGCGATCTGCGCAAATCGCACATCGCAGGTTAAGTTGTGCGAAATGCGAATTGCGCATTCAAGAAGTCAAGCGTCCGCGCTTTATGGGACTTTAGAGCTTTATATTTATTGCTTTATTGGCTCGTCGGATCAGCGTAACTGCAACTTATGCAAAATTTCTTTATAAGTTTGATTGTTTAAATGAGGCACAATGTGATATCAAATTATAATGGCGATTGAAGTGTAACATAACTTCGGAAAAAGGCTTAGTGCATTTCGCAACCCGCATGACATAATGGGTTTTAAGTCTTTTTGGTTGTAAGCTATGCAATTTGCGATGTGCACTAAGGAATAAAGTAGAAAAAACTCAAAGAAAACCTTTATTTCCTAAGTTTTTTGTTTCTAAAGATAAAAATAAATTTCCTATTTATTTCTAAAGGGTCTCCATTTATTAAAATAAATGGGGGGTGTTGTATAGCACAACAATTGGCGATTCACTTGGGAGAACCAACTATATCTGACTAAATTTTTGAAATTTGTAAATTTTTTTTGAAATAAAAATAGTTGCAGGAATGAATTTCAAACAAATAATATCTTACTAAGTAATGAAATCTCTCTTGATTATAATTCATAGGAATCCCTCTTTTAAAAATACAAGTATGAGAATATATATTAGTCTTTACTCAGTTCAAAAAGATAAAGCAGGTGGCTCTTACAGATCAACTTTTGTAAATATTTACTATTTTATCACAGATAGAGCCTCTGTTCCAATAATAAATTTAAGCTTTTGGAAGGGTTACCTTTTACCTAGCAATGATTCATTGTCCCATCCAATGTTTCTTACAATTTCCAAAAATAAATTCTAATTTTTGAAATTTTTCTTTTTTTGTATCATATTTTATTTACTTAAAAGCCATTGTCCTGGCTTGGTAACCAAATGATGAAAATTCCATTCACTAGTTGTAATTAAACTGATCAATATGGCTCTTGATGAGACCCCTTGTCCTCTTTATATAATCTCAAGTCATTACCATGTTTTGGTAGGCAGTATTGGTAATGTCAGTTAAACTATTTCCCTATGAACATGGTAAAAAATCTCGTGATGAGACTTATTATCTTTTAAGTTTTTCTAATTATAATCTTTTTGAATTTCTTTCAAAATTTAATAAGTTTTCCCGAATGGGGTGAATCATTGGTCCTCTTAAGGATTCTGGATGATAATTTTGAGTTTTATATTGATTTTCTGTAAAAGAGTCTCTACTATGTTAAGGCTTCTTTTCTTGACTAATAAAAAAATAATCATGCTATATAAGGATGAGAGCTCATCAAAGAATAAATAATTTCAGTGAAATTGCACCTTTATTGAAAATAAAATCTATTTGTCTTTCAAATATTTCGATTGTTTCCTTAACACTTCTAATTTCTATAAGTGATAAATCAAAAAGGATGATCTAAGATTTTATTTTTGAAAAGCCAAAAATTTATACTAAGAAACTTTTTATTTTTCTAAGGAAAAGAAAAAAGACACTAGCATACAGGGGATAGAAGGGGTTACCTCCTATGAAAAATATTTTTTTAAAATATGCCCATTAACAGGAAAATAATATCTTTTGCCCGATAGATCTTGCAATAAGAATGCCGATGGGACTGTTTCTTCAATTATTTGAAATGGATGTAGCTTGAGTTTTTTAAACTTCATGTTTTTACCTTTTTCCTCATGTGCTTTGTCCCATTTCAATACTAGATCAACAATTTGAATTTTTTTCGAAGTAACAAAAGTTGAATCAAATGAGGCTTTTACTATTTGTTGATGATGTGCATGAGTGTGTTTAGCTTTTTCTCTTTCTTCCTCTAACTTAAGAATTTGACATTGTCTAAGTTGTAAAGAAAAAGCAGGAGATTCATCAATAAATTCTACCAAGGACAACTTCTTTTCCATAAACAAGATTTAATGGAGAAGTGCCACTAGAAGCTTTTTAAGTTATTAGATCTGCCCAAAGAGAAAATATTAATGACTTATTCCAAATTTGTTGGTTTTGATCAAAATTTATTATTATTATTCTAATCAAGTTCTTATTTGTAGACTCTGATAAGCCATTTCCTTGTGGGTAATAATTTGCAGAAAACTTAAGTTTAAAACCTCTTTTGATTGCAAATTCCATCATATCAGTTCATGAGAAGTAAGATGCATTATCAAACATTAAAGAAATAGGTAAGCCAAACCTAGTTATGATATTTTGGTCGATGAAATCAATGATATTATCAGAGTTGGCTACCTTTAATGTAATTTCTTCCACCCATTTAGTAAATTAATCTGTAGTTGTGAGAATATATCTTTGCTATTTGGAAGAGTTAGGAACAATCTCACTAATTATATCTAATCCCCATAGTTCAAATGGTTGTTCGATATTAACTGGTTGTAATGCGAATGTTGGCTTCCTTTGCCTTCTAGATGCTATTTAACACACTTTTCATTTTCTTGCATATTCATGAGCATCCTTGAAAAGTGTAGTCCAATATTAACCTGGATGCAATATTTTGTGTGCTATTGTATTTCCTCCAAAATGTCCCCCAGCTGGTCCATAATGGATTTCCTACAAGAATTTCTCTGCTTCAGGTTTTTCTAAGCATCTTAAAAGTGCAGAATCAAAATTTCTCTTAAAAAATACATCATTGATTAATTCATATTACTTGGCCTTTAATCTCAAATCCCATTTTTTTTTTTGTAACTGAGTTGATTCAGAGCATATTCATTCTTCAAATAAAATATGAGATCAATGTATTGAGACTGTGCATCATTGAGGCTTACCTCTGATATTTTCACATCGTTACCTGAATCTTCTTCTGATGATAGATGGGATGCTCCTGTAAAAATTCTGAAAAACCTTGACCTATAACAATTTTAAAAGGTCTAATTTCTGCATCATATTCTTGTAAAGCGGTGACCCAATTAGCCCTTTTCTCTCCTAATTCTCTTTGCATCAATAATTGTCTCACTGTAGAGAATGGAAATATGATTTTGGTGTGAGTTTTTAAGAGAAATGGCCTGAAATTCTTTATAGCATTAAAGACAACAAATGCTTCATTTTCAACAGATGTGTAATTTAGTTCTGCACCTTGCAAATTGGAACTGAAAAATGATATTCGTGCTTCATTTTTTTGGTCATTAAGCTGTGTTAAAACAACAGTGTATGATGTATCTGATGAAAAACTGCATAAAGTAAAAGGATTGAGAAAATTGGGTGTAGTCAAGAATGGAGCATTGACAATGTATTATTTAATCAAATAAAATGCTTCTCTTTCATTATGTCCCCATTTAAAGACATAATTTTTCTTAATCATGTTTTGTAATTGCAAAAATATTTGTGAAAAGTCAGGGACAAACCTTTTAACAAAATTAATTTTCCCAAAAAGCGACTGCATAACTTTCTTGTTATGAGGGAAAGGAATTCCTTTAATTTCATCAATTATTTCAGGATCAATATAGATTCCTCTTTTTGACACAATGAATCCTAAAATTTTTCCTTCATCTAATGAAAAAAATGATTTATTTGTATTTAAGGAGATACTATACCTTTTGCATCACTCAAATACTTGTTTTAGGTCATTCACATGATTGGTTACTTGTTTAGAAAAGACTGTAATGTCATATAAATAAATAACCACTATTTTATTTATGAGCCCACTAAAAGTTGTGTCCATAGCTCTCTGAAAAGTGGCGCCTACATTAATTAATCCAAATGGCATCTTTTGATAGGCATAAGTTCCCCACTTAGTCCTGAACTTAGTTTTCAATTGTCATATGGATGTACGAGAATTTGGTTATATCCCGAGAATCCATCTAGAAAGGACATAAGTTTAGAACCAGCTACTGTCTACAGTACTTGTTCCATGGTTGGTAATGGAAAGTTGTCCTTCTGGCAAGCTTTGTTTAAATTCCTAAAATCAATGAAAATTCTAATATCGCCATTCTTCTTCCTGACAGGTACCAAATTTGATACCCATTTAGAATTCCTGGTTGGAAATATGATTTTTTCCTTAAGGATTTTTTTTCAGTTATGTTTGGATTTGATTTTCTAGATTTGGATGAATCTTCCTCAATTTCTGTTGTATAGGTTTTTCTTCTGAGATCATAGGAATTGTGTGTTGAATCACATAAGTGCCATATGTTTTAAGATCAGTGTAATCCCAAGCAAAGATACTTTTTTACATTCTAAAAAATATGATAAATGATAATCTTTCTTCAGAAGATAGACCAAGACCTAGATTGACATTTTGAGTTTTTTCGTTAGTTCCTAGATTTAATAACTCAAATCTTAAGGTAGAACTTTGTGTTTTTGAGTTAGTAACTCTTTTAAACCTATATTTAATATCATATAAGTTTTCTAACTTGACAACAGATTTAGGAATAAGATTTTCATTTTGTTATTTCTTAATATGAATGTCATGTTCATTTTCATCCAAAATTAGACTATCATAAGATCCTTAAAATGTTAAGAAATATATGATATCTGAATCATTATTTAATACTCTCCAATTGGTAACATTATTAGGAATAGATGGTCTAAAATTAATTCAATAAAAAATATATCGAGACTAAACTCTTGGGATGGGATTAAATTTGATGCTACATTAGTTAGTATATCTGCACTAGCATTCTACATTCTAGGTACATAAGAGATGTTGAAGGCTAAGAAATGAATAGTTAATTCTTGGACTAATGATTGATAATGCTTTAAATGTCTGGAATTACAATGAATGGTATCTCTTACCTGTCTAACAATGATTTTGAATCTCCTAGGACTTTTAGATACTTGATATTAAGATCAATGACTTTGTACAAACCTTGAATTAATGCTTCGTATTCAACTATATTGTTTGTACAATTGAATTCTAATCTATAGGCTAACATGGTTTTTTTTCCTTCTAGGTTTATTAAAATATAGCCTGCGCCTGCACCATATTCAGATTTAAAACTGTCAAAATAAAGAGTCCAAAATAAAGAATTAACTACTATTCTATCGACCAAATTTATACATTTGGAACTATGTGGTTGGGAAAAATTCTCAATCTGAGAAACAACTGCATTATCAAAGAAAGGTGATGGTTGAGCATTGAAATTTCCCAAAAACAACCCTGTTGTGTAGTTTCCAATAATGTTATTATTGAATGCTACTGGCTCATTTAATCATTTAAGATCGGTGACTATATTCTTCATGAAATTTTCATGGTATACCCGAATTTGATTTGGCTTTCCATTATATGGTAACCACATATGCGACCAGTCTGTTGCAAAATAACCATGAAGTTTTTCAGACCAGTCACGGCTTAAAAATAAGCCATAAAATTTAGGAATATCAGCCACCAATATATCAGTTATTTGAGTAACCTTAGGATTTGATGAAAATATGATGGAAACAGAATTTATTTCTCCTACCATCTCTACTCTGGTTCTATCAAGTTTTACTATATGAACAAGGGAACTTTCAGGAGTTATGTTCAACTTAGCACATACTGATTTTGACATTATATTAGAGGAAGCCCCTAAGTCTATTAAACAATTATGGACGTTTTTATTATAGATCTCATAGGTTAAGAGAAATGGAGGAGTATGAGAGATGGATTGATCACCTATCATAATCAAGTCTGTAGCATCTATTTTAGTTGAAGGAGAAGGTGGCTTACCCATTTCATTAGCAGCTTGTACTATTACTGGAGTAGGTAAGTTTGAAGCAGGAACCACATTTAAGTCTCTAAGTAAGATTTTTTGTTGTTTCTTTAATTTAGTAAGCTCATGAATTGAAATTTTGGCCTTGTTTCTCTTCATATCTTCAACTACATTATACTCAATGGTATCTGAGACTACCATTGTCTTAGATGTAGGTGGAGTATCTGAAGTAACAAGACTTGTTTGTGTAGCCTTAGAAGTATAATTTTTGCTTACTGATTTATCCTTAGCAGGAGTTGAAATCTTTTGTTGTTGATTTGGCGCGTTGCTTCAATAGTATTTTTTCTCTGTGTACTCACAGGTAAAGTTTCATGTTGTTCTTCATTTGGTAGGATGAAATCCCACATTCCATTTAGTTCAAATTCTTCTTCTTCGTCATCTTCTTCTTCCTCTATTTTCTCTTCCTTTATATCTTAATCAGATTCAACATTAGATATGATATTTGGAGGTTGAGTATTAGAGGACTGACCTTCCTTGAAGTTTCTAAAAGTCTTTTTTGAGCTTGAATTTTCAGCAACTTGTTTTTTGATATCTGCCATCTCGTTTGTCATAGTATTCAAAAAAAATTGAATACCTTCTACGTCAAAAGTATCTTTTGGAATTTTCTTTTCAGAATCATATTTGAAAGATAACTTCTTTGATTTTCGATCTTCTTGAGAATTATTTTTCTCAAGAGCTGTTATGTGTTTTTCTACAAATAGATATTCTTTCATGTTTTCTGCAAGTGTTGGTAGTTTTGCTCTATCAACAAAAATAGCTATATTGGATGGAAGAGATGAAATATACCACTCAATTTGAACTTATGCACTAGGAACTGTTGTAGCTGGAATTTTATTGAGTAATTTATTAAATATTGAATTGAAATATTTTATCTTCTCACCTATTTTATCTTTTATATTTGACACATCATTGATGAGCGTAGCAGTGGTCTTGTCATCTCCAAAATTAGCTAGAAATTTTTCTCGAACATATTCTAGGTATTTATAGAGCAGGAAGGCAGTGAAAAATACCAGGATCCTATGGATCCTATTAAAGTATATGGAAATAATCTTACATTGCAATGTTCTTCAACTAATCCATTTAGATTGGAGCTAAAAAAAAATTGTGAATGTGTTCTTTTGCCAGAAGACGATCATCAGGATTAAATTTAGGTAACCATATTTTAGGTGATTTTGGTAGAGCATGAAGAGGAGTGGGAATATTTACAGCCCCTGGATTTCTCCATCGATGTACATTTGGTGGAGGTACTTGGCCTGCCATTGGATTTTGAATAGTTTGAATGAGTGGAGTTTGAGTTGAAGAAGAGGCAGGCTGAGTTCTAGGACTAGTTGAAGGGATAGTAGTTTGAGTACTGGAACTAGTAAAAGTAACAATGATTGTTGGAATGAAAGTTGTGGAAGTGAGCGGAGGTAATGGAGGTGAATGGGATAAGACCTCGCTAGCGATTGACTCTGATTGAGTCCTCTTTAGTTTCTTTCTAGTACTATCGATGGGAAATTCAAAAGGAAGAATTCCTGTCTTTTGAATTTCTGATCAAGTTAATATTCTTCAAGTTTGTAAAGAAGAAAAAATACAAATATCCAATATTTGAGAAGATTCAGGATTTTCAGCAGAAATGGATACTCTCTCTAAATTTTCTATCAAAGACTAAACTTCTAGGGAATCTTGATGGGAATCAGGAAGTAGTATGAGTTGAGTATCACTAGGAGACTTAGGAGAAGGATGATCAACTTCAGATTTTAAAGATGAGGATCTAGATCATTTTTTGGAAGTTGATGGGGATTTAGAGGGAGAGAGACTCTTATATTGACCTTTAGATTGATCTGATATGTTTCCCATTCAGAGGGTCCTTCTTCTAGCGCTAGAATGTTGAGGCCTCAAAATTCTACTGCCAAAACATGGGGGAAAACCACCCAGTCTGGACCTTAAAGAAACTCCTTTTCTGCTTGGTGTAGTGGCTCCGACTGGGGATAATGGGACAAGTTTCCCAATAAGGATGATTTTGAGGGTGTGTTTTTTATTATAGAACATGCAAATGGAGAATGATTTTAATCTATCATATGAATCTATCTAAACTATTTATTCTACTATATACCCGAGGTGTTTCTTCCTTTATGCGATCTAAAGAGATATCCTTCAACTATTAGTAATATAGATGATTTAACAGTTGAAAGATATGAAAATTATGTAAGATGATTCTTCTAACAAAGTAGTTTGACTAGAATAATTTTGAAAAATATATCATATTCATATGTGTGATTATATATTCGATAAGAAATCACAGACAAATATTAGAATATAATTTCATGTAACATTCATCTATAATAACGTTTCAAATATATAATGCAATAAAAAGATGACTGTCAATCTATAAAGCAAGACTTAATAAAAGTGAATAAAAATACCATATGTATGAAGTTCTACTCATGTAAAATGACAGTAATTGGTCTGCTCCTCTTCACTTTCAAGCAATTTAATGAGCACAGTAGTGCAACATCAGTTAAATAGCTTTAATTGTCAAAATATAACAGATGTGTTCCATTAATTCATCAAAGCATTCAAAAACTTACAATAGTGCATTTTTTGAAAATGTTTTTGACAAATTTCTGGACCCTTCTCTAAATGCATGAGAGGGGTTTAAATACTAAACTAACTATGTTCTAAAATAGATTATTATAAAAATATAGAGGAGGTTTCAAAAAACCATCCACGTAAGACTATCTTAAACTACAATATAGGAAAATAAAGTAACAATATGATTTATTAAGTATTCCCTTTCTTTTGGATTTGGTCATGAAGTTGACAAATATCTATCATGTGCTTGAGCTAAGCTGGTTGCGAAATCCTTGATCTGACCTGTCCCTTGAATACTACGTTTGAAAGTACTAGCTGTGATATTTTTGTTGAATTTGTTAAAGACTGTAGGATCTAGTATTGATGATAAGATTTGATAAAAAAATTCCAATAAGTTTCTTGATAAAAATTATTTACCTTTTTAGTTGTTTCATCCTGTGTGTCTGCCTTTTCCTTTCGATGTGTTTCTAGTTGTTTTACTTTTGAGAACACTTCAGGTGTGTACTCTTTGATAAGTTCTAATTTCACCAGTTGTTCATATACAAATTCAATAATTTCCTTTGATAATATTGATGTTTTCACTGTTGCTTTCTCTGCCTTATTTATTTTTGCTTCCTAATATTTGAATATGATCTCCTTGTGAAACTTATCTACCTCAGGTAGATTGGCTTCCTTTCCTGACTTTGATGCTTGCCATTGAATGTGTTCAATGATTTTCTTATCTAGATATCACATTCAAGTTTATGGATAGCTACTTGTTCGATCGGTATTTCATTTGAGTCACAATAAGAGTCAATAATAGAAGCTCACTGGAAAAATATTTTTTGTTGTTGCTTTAACTTAGCATTTACATCCAATGCTTCTTTGATGATTTGCTCTAATTGCAGTTGAATTTGTAACCTGGTTATTGCTACTTCCAATTGTGTCTGTTTCTCAGTGATTTCTTCTTGATTTTGCAATTTAAGATTTTCAAAATTCTTTTGGAATTGGTTTGATTTCATTTTTTCGCTGGAATTGGATTTTTCTTGATCTAACAGTCTCTCTAGTTCTTGTATTCTGTCTTCCCTTTCTTTTGCAACATTTTAACCTCAGTAGCTTTGTCAACTGTGGTAGTAGCATATGCCCCTGCATACTATGATAATTTAGTTAAATGTTCAGTAGGATTAGCTAAGGAATCCTTCCAAAAAATGTCAATAGATTCATCTGTGAGGCTTGAGACTGCTTCATCAGTTCTTCTCCTTTTATTTATCTTGACTACAACCTTATAACTAGGACTATAGAGGATATCGAGCGAAGGAATTTCCTCAACTTGTAAAACTATTTGTTCTGTAGGGTAGGCCAATATGATCCCTCGATCATGGGTTTCTGGAACTTGTTGTAGTGGATTAACAATTTTCACTATCTTCTGGGAATGTTCAGGTGTCTGAAAAATAGTAACTTGATCAACATTGGGATTGGTTTTAGGAGTTTTTATTTCTTCATAAAAATCATCCCATTCACTACTCAAATTCTTTTTTTGGTACTTTTCTAACTGATCAAGTGTGTCATGACTGTACTGAACTTCTTGAGAAGTTGACTCTATTCCATTACCTTCTCTTTTTTCATGCATCTCTATCTCTTGGATCAATTGATCGATTATCTTCTATGGGTTATTCTTTCTGGATTCAGATTCATTTTTAGAATGAGCCAAATTGTGAGATTGATGCTCTGATTGAACCAATTCATCTTCAAAAATGTCTTTTGCTTCGTTATCTATGTTGATACTTGGAGTAGGTCTATTGACATCTTTAATAGTTAAAAAATTGAGAAGAACGCTCTCTAGTCTCTTATTTTTGTATATTTGGAAGGCTTCCAAAACATCTTGGTTAAGTCAGTTGGCTGCAAACTTAATTATATCTGAAAACTTTTCCATGCCTTGGAAGAGATCATCAAATCCATCTATTTCCTTTACAAAAGGCTTCATTTTTAGCTTTGTGATGTAGGTTTTAATCACATCATTTGGATCATACAACCTCTTTGGAATTACTTCCAAATTTAATAGATTAATCTTCAAAACTTCCTTTTAGGTATGGCCAATATCAAAAGTTAAAAAGTACTACATTGTAAAGGGAAATCAGGCCAAAAGGCCTTCTTAGCATATTTTAGATGTTTAGTAATACCATTAATAAGCTAGTAGGCTATATATCATGCAAGTAACTTATCAAGAACATAATATGCTAGGATGTGGGGAGAAACATAACTCCCAAATACTCTGACATATGTAAAATTCTCCTCTGCAAACCATCTAGCCACAGAAATAATTTCACTAGCCTATTCGGAAACCCTAGGGGATTTCTTATTGAATCATATGGTGCATAGGAAACATGAATCCATGACAAATTTTATAAAAATGCAGATGGAATTCTGAATCCCAAATGGCACTGTGGTAAATGTGGATTGGGGTAGGGTCTTGGGTAGTCCATTTCTATCCCATGGTAGGAAAACTAGAAGAAAAATAGATTGTGTCCATGACAGAGGAAGACATATAAAAGGGAGGTATTTCTCTAGATGAAACAATCCTTTTATTCCTATATTATGTGATTTGTTTGGCTAAACTGTCAAATATGATATTTTCCCAATTCAAAATTAAGGAATTAATGATTGCGTCAATCAATAGAGCCCAATATATTGAAAACCTAGTGGTATCAGGTTTTGAAAAAATTTACACAAAATACTGGCAGTATAGCAATTAGGGGAAGGAATTTGGACAATTTGGGATCGAGTTTATCTCGCTTCAGCTTTCCCTGATCTTCCTTCCATTCCTAAATGACTTTCATGAGGTTTGGATGTTCTGCTCTAAAGCTTTGTAGAAAAGCTTTGTCATATTTCTGCTACAGGGAGGGTATATGGTACATTTCTTGTAAATCTTCTACCCTAAAAGACCCTATGTTTTCTCCCTTAAATTCTTTGAATGTTTGTCTTCTATGCTTAAGTGGTCTATTACCCACTTAACAATTTCTGTGTAAGGGAGAATTTTTGGCTTTGTGTCTACCTTCTGGATGAATGTGTTAGCCACCTATAAAATTTTGGCATAGCAAAAGGTGGCTAAATATGTTTTTAAGTCTTCAAGAGAAACATTTCCCTTGAAAATATATCATTCTTGAAGCCTTCATGTGTCTTTTGTCCTTTGAAGAAATCTTCACTGTTGTTTCCATTAAAAAGCCCTGCTATTTTGTGAAAGAGATTGCTTTAAAAAGGCCTCCATTTGCCCATTTCATTCCCACAAAATCCCTATTTGTCACCATTTTTCCCTTCACATAATTCCTCCAAAACCCCTTCATTTCACTTCCATCTCATCCTAAAACCCCTTTAAACCTTATAATTTCCCTTTATTTGGTTTAAAAATCCCTTCTTTTACCTATCAGAACCCCTCATTTGGCTTAAAAATCCCTGTTTTTTGGCCTAAAACACCCCTTTTACATTAAGGCCTTAAGCCCCTCTCGGCTTAGCCCTTAGCCCCTTTCTTCGCATATGAACCGGCACCTAGGACCAGGTGTTAAGCTCCATCGCGAAATCGCAATCCGGGTTTCTTGTCTCTTTGTTGAGCTTTCCTCTAAACTTCCGATGCGATGAGCTTTTCGCTAAATGTTCCTATGCGAAAAGTATTTCTTTTTAAACCCCGGTCTCCTTACCTTTTGCATGGGACCACACCCGAGCACTCATCCCAAGCCCTCCTTCCACCATATTTCTTTACAAAGTCCCCTTTTTCCTTTGTTTTCCATTTCCCCGACGTTTTAAGTTGAATGAATGTAGACCGTCGATCTGCACGAGATCAACGACCATCAGGTAATCGCACTCCGCTCATGAGCCCATCACTTGCACCCGCTGATTTTATCTAGACCCTTGAATCCACAAGAACCAATGGCCAAGATTCGATCACGCTCTGCTCATAAGCCCTCCATCATCACCCCACCGATTAAATCTCCACCGTCGATCATCCTTCAGATCAGACGGTCCTCACATAATTGCACATCGCAAAATCAAAGACCCCGGTGCTTTGGCCTCTTTCAGTTTCTCCGATGCGATTTAATCTCAACTGTTCATTCCCTCTGGTCCAACGGCCAGTGCTTAATCACATAGTGCCAACACAGTCTTCCCTTCTTCGTTTCCTCCAATGGCCCGATTCCCCGATTTGATCTGGACAGTTGAATCCACAAGAACCAACGACCAGGATCTCATCGCGCCCCGCATTTTCCTTTTTCCTTTCCAATGTTCTGTTGATCACCGATTATATCTCCTCCGTCCATTCCTATAGATCCGATGACTCTCATCTCTCTGCTTGCTCACTTACCCCGACTTCCTCTCCGCCTTCTCTTTTGATCTCAATCGTCCGATCCACAGATCTAACAGTCCTAACTAAATCCCACCACACCTTCTGACTGTTCATCTAACCTTATATCACGTTCATTCCACACTGTTAAATCCTCCACCCACCATCCAACGGCCGAGGGTGCGTTTCACATAATTTTTGCACCTGAACATTAACATTCAAAAAAAATGCGAAATAGGCGGTTTTGGATTTCAATGTGGCGATCGCTGAGTGGAATCGCGTTTTTTTTTTTGGAAAACCGTTTACCCCCCTCTGAGATCGCGTGAAAACCATTCCAATTTTCTACCTTACCACCTCCACAATGTCATTTCAATGGTTAATCATAGCTATCTATTATTCTAATCAGACGGCCCACATCTGATCTTGACCCCGTTCGCTTTCCTTTCATCTGTCCACCCAATAAATCCATCAAGCGATCATAGCCGTCGATTTTTTCTGATCTCACAACCCTGATATAACCTTGACCCACCCTTTCTCCATTCATCTAAATGACCTTACCGATGAATCTCTACCATATATCACCGTGGATTGATCTAATCCAATGGTCCATAACTCACCTCACCCCAAGCTCTCATCAGACCAGTTTTTCGCCTTCAAACATGGTTTTTCACCCATTTTCTTGTTGTGGTGACATTTTATGTTACTGCTCCTCCATTCTCGAGAGCCTCAGAAATAGTCCTCCTTACTCCCACATGGTTTTTATAATGATTTTATTATGTTTTGTAGGTGTCAAAAAGCCATGAATTTACACTGTCTCCACAATCATGGTTATGGTAATATAGAGCGCAGAATGTCAGTTCCAGAGCCAAAAGGATTGCAAATGAAGACACCAGAGAGGGTTTAAAACATATTTTTAGCGAAGATAAGCTTTATTAAATTAGATTCAAACCCTCCAGCACTCCTAAAACCTGTACATTCACATAAACGGGTCAGAAGAAAGCTTAAAGTGTATCAGTAAAAGATTAAAAGGATTAAAGCCTATTATTGAAGAGTGAACACTTATAATTCAATGTTCAAAAGGATAAAGACACCGATGAAGACCATAAAAATTATTAAGGAGGCTTAATGAAGCCTAGAGCACATAAACAAGCCTTATCCATGTTTTAATGTCAGCAGAACGTTCCTCTCCAAATAAGGACTAGTTATATGACTTCCTCCATCTCCCATTGGAAACCAAAGTAGTTATTACACTGACAGAGGCTCTTAAAAATGTCAGGAAAATAGTTCTGGAAGCATGGAAGACCTGCAGACCTTCTATCACCTTACTTATCTCAGAAGGAAAAACAGAGTACTACAGCCAGAAGAGTACTTCAAAGAACATATCTGAAGTTATGGTCAATCTGAAAAAGACTTCCAGACCAGCCTAAAGGGTACCAAACAAGTTAATGCAAAGCCATTATGTAGAGTGGGCATTCAAATTCTTCCTCCCCTCTGTCTTAATGGATCATTAAAGTTCATATCTACTACTCTACCTCCTCATTCACCTATAAGTATTCACTGAAAAATTTTTTTTGGTTGGTTGGGATTTTATTGATTGTTAGAACTGTTATTGAGGGGAAGTGGTTGAGTATTTTTTAATATAGTAGGCTGGGAAGAGAAGTTTGGACTGTAAAGAGCTACTGGACTCAAATTATGTTCCTGGTTTGGCACATCAATTGAACAAGCAGATTGACAACAACCTGGTCTATATTATTGGTGATGTTTCCTTACTATAATTGTCTCCTTTCATGTTTTATCATATTTTTCATTATTCTTTGATAAATAATAGCAAGCATAGATTAGGACATACTATTGGAAGTAACCTAAATCTCACTTTCAAATATTTATCTTTACTTTTTCCCCTGATTGTGTATCTAAGAACAAATTCAACACAACCAGTATAGAAGTTGGTTTGTCCATGCTTACTGATGTATGAATTTAGAGTTTGTCTCTTAGATGTTCTTGTTTGGTTTCAGTTGAAAGAATTGGGAAATTTGGGATTTAGAGTTAGCCCTGTACACTAAGTTCCTTTTCCAACAGTTAGCCTTTTTGAAATCCCTTTGAGTTGGTGTCAAAGCAGTGAAGGTTAAAATTCTTTCTCTGATCTTAGGTCTCACTCTGTGTTTAATATTAAATTTTTTCTACTGTCTAAAATTAGTTATGAGGACTGCTGGATTTTTTTCCTTAAGAGTATGCTGAAAGCAGGCTAAGTTAAAAGTATTTACCTAATCTTAAGCTACCCTTTGTGTATTTATTGAGAGTTTCATTTGAAGTATGTCAAAAGCAGGATAGGTTCAAATTCCTTACCTAATCTTAGGCTACACTTTGGTCTCTTTCTTTCACCCATTCTTATTGTTCCATTCCACCATCTATCTAAAATATCATTTGGTATAGATGACTTGCCCTATGGAAACCCTTGGATAGTTTTTATGCAAGTAAACCCTTTATGACTCCATAGCCCAATGGATTGGCACTTCTCTTGACCTATCTTCCCATGCTGAAACATCCTTATATTTAGTTCCTTCTTCACTTCCATAACCTTCTCAATTAATGATCTCCAACCAAACAAACAAATCAAAAAACTTTGTGCTTCATAACTAGCCTAATACCTCAATTTGAGCCTTAAAGATACATCATTCTTTACATTTATGGAGAGATCCCTCTCTGGATCCAGGAGGGCTAGATCCTAGGATCCCAAAGTGGTTATGATGTTGTCTTGTCTTTTGGTCTTGCCAATCTGGCCAAAGCATAGGAACCACAACATAATGGCGACCAGGGAAAATTTTAAGAACCCCCCTAAATTTATATATATAATAAATAGGAAAATCCCCATGATACATAGGAAAAATGGAAGGTGATTTTATTAATAATATAATATGTATATATAATTTTTTGGCGAATCTCTCACGATTTTATATTATCTTGTAAAATCATGGCGAATCACCATTACAAATAGCGAATCACTACTACAAAATGGTGAATCGTTGTCTAGTGGAGTTAGGGGTGTTGGTTCCAATGAAGATATGGTAGTTGAACCAGGAGTTGAAGGAAGCGAACCACCGAGACCAAGCATGGCACATGGTGACTCGTGAGGGAAGTAGTTCTCGTGCAGTTTGGAAAACATGTTCTTCTAGTTCTGTTAAGTGTAGTGTTGTTGCTCATGCTACTACTAGCACTGATATTGAGGTTGGAGAGGAGTTTGAGGAGTCCTCGGACTATGAGCCACATGATGTTTATGTAGCTCCTAGTGATGATCCCATGTGTAGTAGTGGTGATGAGTTTGATTAGTGATCATGAAGGTAGTAGAATATTCAAATTTAAACAGACCCATAACAAAAAATCCATGAAGAGAAAACTCTAGAAAAAACATTTTCATGCAAATATAGATTCTATAAAATTATTAGAACTCCCTACTGCTTTGCAAATAGATCCATGAGATGAAGAATATGGTAAAAAAATGGGTCCGATATGTTTTATGGGAAGGAAAACTATTCCTGTTCAAATTCTTTCAGATGCAAAAACTTGGTAGTTTTCAGTAAAGGAAATCTTTCTGAGCTTAGGGATTTCTTAGAACCTTTTTTAGAGAGAGAACCATAATGTATGAATTTATATTATAATTACGCCGTAAGGCATCACTATTTGAAAACAACATACATGTTGCCTCGTTGTCCTTCATGTGCATCGTTCGATCTTTTGTTAGACGATTAAATTCTTCTCGGTCGTTGATTTGAAGTCATTATTTATTGACATAGGTGGTTGGTTTAGAGGCAGCATGGATAAGAAGCAAGGGTTTCAGGCACAATGCAAATTTTGAAATTCACATGCGAGCCCATGGAGACGAGACGAAACAGGTACTCTCTGACAGTCCATTGGTGCCTCAATGGTACAAATTTGAAGATGCTCAAGGGCGAGTAAAGGTGAATGGAGCCATCATGCTCAGTTTCTGTCCTGGGACACAGGCAGACGAAGCATTTCAAGAAGCATGGAAATCTTACTCGGGTGGGTTGCTTCGTTCCAAGGTATACCTTTCTCCCAAGCTCTGATATCTGAGGGTCAATGTCATCGAAGCCTAGGAGCTTAGGGTTTCAGAAAAGGGGTGTTACCCCGAATTTTTTGTGAAGTCACAACTAGGATTTCATATTAGGACGAGAAGAATTTAGATGAGCCGGAATTTTTGGAACCCTTTTTTGAATCAAGATTTGGTCCTCATTTTAGTGCCCTGTTTTCGCATATTAGATTTACATCTGTTTTTGCATATTAGATTTACATGTGTTCAAGTTAATACATAAAGACCATGTGTATATTAGATCTACATGATACATATCATATTTACAATGCTCTGTTCCAGTACTAACAGAGAAAGAGGGATTAACTGTATTGAACTTGATCATGTTTTAGGTACGAATCCAACGATAGTTTGAGAGTTTATATTACGGATGCTAAGCAGCAGCGATGGGAATTTCCAAGCGATATTCTGCCTAGATATGGTGAGGTCAATATTAGTGATGATTCTCAGAACCATCCTCATGAATTGGTGTTTAACTACTCCAATAATCCATTCGGCTTTGCAACCACTTGGCGTTTAAGTGGAGAGACTCTCTTTAATTCCACTGCAAATGACACTGGTAATTTATTTGGGAATATTGTATTTAAAGACCAATACTTGGAGGTCTCTACTACCCTGCCATCAACTGCTTCTCTGTATGGATTGGGAGAGAGCACTAGGCAGGCATTTCTCCTCAACGCGAATCAAAACTATACGCTCTGGAATTCAGACATTAGCAGTTTGAATACGAATTTGTATCTTTATGGGTCTCATCCATTTTATTTTGATGTGAGACCAGGCGGTGTTGCTCATGGGGTTTTGCTGCTGAATAGTAATGGACTGGATGTTCGTATGGGGGATCTTTCTTGACATATAGAACAAATGGGGGAATCTTGGACTTGTATTTCTTCTCAGGCCCTTCTCCGCTTGCTGTTATTTAACAGTACACAACCCTCATTGGTCGTCCTGCTCCAATGCCGTAATGGGCTTTCGGTATTTCTTCATATCTATCTTGTGAATTTCATTCATTTTCTACAAGTAACCCTACTCATTCTGAGCATTTGCATTGTTGGGTTCATGTATGTTGTAGCCTGTAGGAAATGGTCAGTGGTTCACAAACCTGCATGTTATGTTTATAAATCTCCATTATCATGACTATTCTTACTGCCTGTGCTTAAAATTGTTAAAACATGTATGCTTGGGCTAATGAAAACTTGAGTACAGATTAAACCCACTCATTCTGAGCATTTGCATTGCTGGGTTCATGTTTTTTGTAGCCTGTAGGAAATGGTCAGTGGTTCACAAACCTGCATTTTCTGTTTATAAATCTCCATTCTCATGACTATTCTTACTGCCTGTGCATAAAATTGTTAAAACATATATGCTTGGGCTAATGAAAAATTGAGTACAGATTAAAACCAGTAGAAATTCAATGGATAGATGTGAAAGAAGTCCTTTTTGAAACTCCACCTTTTTAGAAAGTTGTGTATTCTTTGCTAGTTATATATTTTCAGTCATGCAAAACATTATTGGGGGAGAGAACCTATTCGTTGGAATATCATATGCTATGTACAACACAATTTAAATTACATGAGCTACATTGATGCAAGGGAAATACAAATTATTGGTCAAGTCCAAACTAAATTGATGTCTTGGAAGGAAGGTATATACTATAAAGGTGGACTATTCGTGTAATGAGAAACACTTTCCCAAAATGTGTCAATGTTCAGTATTTAAAAAAATCACTATGTAACCTCTTCTTGGTCACGGTGGCAATGACTCTTTTCAAGCAACCAATAGCTCTAATAGTCAATATGATTGGTGTATTTTCATGCGATTCCTCTTCTATACATTTTTGGAAGATTCTTAACCCTCTTTTCTCCTTAAATTTGTCCAAGGATTCCAAGAATATTTGTTCACTTGTAATGCATTTTGGCTGACTATTTGCACATTGGTAATGTAGCTTGAGATTTTTAGTAAAAGAGCTTTTAATTTATTTTTCAAAGTCAAATTTTTTGTTTCTTCAATTTGTTTGGAAGCTGCTTATGGACAATGTATGTTTCCTCTATATTATTGAATTGGGTTTGGGCACAAATTAGAAAATAATATACATATTTGTCATTGTAATTAAATTCATGATGGTATACTGATTGTATCTGAATATTTATGTGTCAGGATACTGAATCATGTCTTTTATGTCCAAGGTGCTTCTCATTTGCTAATTTGAACTTGTGGAGGCAAAGTGCTCCCTGACATCGATAAAGAAGCAAGATAGTAATAGAAATTTGTACTGATAAATTGCACACAATATGGATGCACCCAGTTCCATTCCACTTTTCTAGAGTGAAATTTCTAGCGGATCATTGGGCATCTGCACCATATTGCACATATTTGCAAAATTAATTAACAGTACTGTAATATTTTTCCATACTGTTAAAAGTCATTATAGATGAGAATGCCAGTGTTCTATTTTTTTGTTTTTTTTTGTGTCAAATACACATCCATTCTGATATGAACTACAAGATTTTCCAATCATCTATATATTTGAATGGAGTCTTTCCTAGCATTCCATGTTTTCTTTTTTATAGATCAGACGAGATGTTAAAAAGCCATATTTCAACCGACAAGTTTCTGGGGTAGTAAATGCAAATAAGAGAACACGCAAGACTAGTCCAGGGCAATAAATGAAAGAAATTAGAAAGCTTCTTGACTGTTTTGTAGGGGCTTGTGAAATTTATTATTATTGTTTGGTTCATCACCTAAAACCCTAAGGATTTAGGTTAATAAAGAACATAGGAATCTTGAATCGACAGGCATCAGGAATTACAATAAATTCATTTGTGTATTCTTTGTTAGTTATATCTTTTCAGTCATGCAAAACATTACTAGGGGAGAGAACCTATTCGTTGGAATATCATATGCTATGTACAACACAATTTAAATTACATGAGCTACATTGATGCAAGGGAAAGACAAATTATTGGTCAAGTCCAAACTAAATTGATGTCTTGGAAGGAAGGTATATACTATAAAGGTGGACTATTTGTGTAATGAGAAACACTTTCCCAAAATGTGTCAATGTTCAGTATTTAAAGACATCACTATGTAACCTCTTCTTGGTCATGGTGGCAATGACTCTTTTCAAGCAAAAAATAGCTCTAATAGTCAATATGATTGGTGTATTTTCATGATTCCTCTTCTAGGAATTTTTGGAAGATTCTTAACCCTCTTTTCTCCTTAAATTTGTCCAAGGATTCCAAGAATCTTTGTTCACTTGTAATGCATTTTGGCTGACTATTTGCACATTGGTAATGTAGCTTGAGATTTTTAGTAGAAGAGCTTTTAATTTATTTTTCAAGGTCAAATTTGTTATTGCTTCAATTTGTTTGTAAGCTGGTTATAGACAATATATGTTTTCTCTATATTATTGAATTGGGTTTGGGCACAAATTAGAAAATACTATGCATATTTTTCATTGTAATTAAATTCCTGATGGTATACTGATTGTATCTGAATAATTATGTGTCAGGCTACTGAATCATGTCTTTTATGTTCAAGGTCTTTTATTGCTTCAATTTGTTTGTAAGCTGGTTATAGACAATATATGTTTTCTCTATATTATTGAATTGGGTTTGGGCACAAATTAGAAAATAATATGCATATTTTTCATTGTAATTAAATTCCTGATGGTATACTGATTGTATCTGAATAATTATGTGTCAGGCTACTGAATCATGTCTTTTATGTTTCAAGCTACTGAATCATGTCTTTTATGTGCTTCTCATTTGCTAATTTGAACTTGTGGAGGCAAAGTGCTCCCTGACATCGGTAAAGCAGCAAGACAGTAATAGAAATTTGTACTGATAAATTGCACACAATATAGATGCAGCCAGTTCCATTCCACTTTTCCAGAGTGAAATGTCTAGCGGATCATTAGGCATTTGCACCATATTGCACATATTTGAAAAATTAATTAACATTACTGTAATATTTTTCCATACTATTAAAAGTCATTATAGATGAGAATGCCAGTGTTCTATTTTTTTGTTTGTTTGTGTCAAACACAGATCCATTCTGATATGAACTACAAGATTTTCTAATCATCTATATATGTGAATGGAGTCTTTCCTAGCATTCCCTATTTTCTTTTGTATAGATTAGATGAGATGTTAAAAAGCCATATTTCAACCGAACAAGTTTTTCTAGGGTAGTAAATGCAAATGAGAGAACTCGCAAGACTAGTCCAGGGAAATAAATGAAAGAAATTAGAAAGCTTCTTCATTGTTTTGTAGGGGCCTGTGAACTTTATTATTATTGTTTGGTTCATCACCTGAAACCAAAAGGATTTAGGTTAATAAAGAACATAGGAATCTTGAATCGACAGGCATCAGGAATTACAATAAATTCATCGTAGTTCATATTGCAAGATATATGATTAAAAGCATCGAGCCTGATAACTAATTCCCATTGTAAAGTGATTGTATGCAACTAGCTTAAAGAGAGACTTGGATTATGTCACCAAAGGACTTCAGTGCACCACCATTCTTCAACCTTCTGGATGAACCCCAAAGGCTATAAAAATAATAACCTCAACCAAAGGCATATTGATCTAAACCCAGGTAGAAATGCAGAAGAAATTTTTTTAAGATTTAACAAGCATAGAGAGTCATGGCATGGTCTGATGCCAGTCAGATCCATTCAGATGACATGAGTGTACAAATATAGTGCTTTTGATCGAAGTAGAAATAAACCACCTAGATCAAAACTCTAGTACTCATTATTTCTTTGGATGTTATTGTCACTAACAAATATATTAGCCAAGAACTAGACAAGTTTAAAATGTATAACTATTTCTCCCATCAAAATTGAAGAGAATTACAACAAAAAAAATTATAGTAGTTTTTCTTTTGCACAGAGTAAAGTTTATCCAAATTGCAAAATTTCCTGGTGTGTTTTTAACTGAAATCTGGCAGCCCTTTAACATTCCACCCTGGAAATGCTAACTGTAACTTGCCTCTTGAGGAACTACAGACATAACTTATTAGATTAGATGGGGAAGGAAGCTCGTCCAATCTAAGGGGTCTAGCTGTATAGACTCAATCCAACAGGGCAGTTTTTACGGACGCATAACTTAGCTGTCCAACAGAAGTGTTTCTGTAGTCAAAGGTAAATACGAATGTTATAAGTCCTGACCGACTCCATTTCTGAAATCTCTAAAGTTAAGGCAGTAGTTCCAAAGGCAGTTCTAACAATCCAACCCAAACACATTGGACAAATGAAATCTCTCAGTTTCATGATATAGTCGCATTCGATGGCCTTTGGCTTGATATGAATGAATTTTCCAACTTCTGTAGTGGGATCACATGTTCCTTACCAAATGACGGGAGTTTCCAACAAAAAAATCACGGACAAATTGCTGCTTGGTTTGTAGTGATTCCAACACCACCAGATGGGATGACACCCCTTATCAAATCAATTCTGCTGGAGGACACAGAGCATTGGGTATCAAAACCATTGCTACTAGTGCAACTCACTATAATGGTGTCTTGGAGTACAATGCTCATAATCTCTATGGGCTATCAGAGGCTATTGTGACAAATAAGGAATTGAAATCAGCACTACAGAAGAGACCATTCATACTTACTCGTTCTACCTTTGTTGGGTTAGGTTCCCATGCCACACATTAGACAGGAGACAATGCTGCAACCTGGAATGATCTCCCCAACTACATTGGGATTGCAATTAGTTATTTTAAATGGATGTCTATATTTAGAAATTTGATATATTTTACATAGTTGACTTCATTTAGGTTTATCACATTCCAATCAATGCCTTTAATTTTTCCCTGTCTATAGGTGAAAAGAAGTGGAGAACTAAAATTGACATCCTGAAATCTCCTATAAAGATATCAAAACAATGGTTGGGAAACTATTTGACTTGTGATGTTTCCTTTGCAACATTTAGTGATGGTGCAATTGCTAGTTTTATAGATTATATGTATTGTATATTTGGATGTTATAAGTGGAATAAAACACTTCAAATATTAGAAAAAATATATCACTACAAATTTTTGCACTGTACAAAGGTTTTATCTAACATGCAGGCAACAAAGGCTTCCTTATATGACTTCAACAATAGTATCACTTGAAACAATAGTGTCACTGGATGTCTACCTTATAACCTTATAACCTTATTCCCCTCAAGGATGGAATTCTTATGGGTGATGTACGTTTACTTTTAGGTTTTAACAAATTCCTCAATTTTGGTGGCGTTTATAAATGCCTGGGAAAAAGTAGTGGTAGACATCCAAAGGTTCAGACATCCACCAGTGCATGGCAAAGCTACATTTCAAAATATGGATCACAAAATGTTAAATACATATCTATTAAGATGATAAAAAAGTAATGGTCCTAGAGCTGTCCATACTACAAGCAGAGAAGAAGACCTTACCTGAGAAGAGACCTTTACTCAACCGAAAACTGATGACCGTCAATACAAGTTCCTCACTATTAGATTTGTATTAGACTAGGCTTTTGGTAGTTTAAGATGACCCACAAAACTATATATGTTAGTTTTGCAAAAACCTCTTAATACACTAAAAGTGAAATTGTGTTTAAAGAAATGTGAAAAGCAGATATACCAAAAGAGTATTTAAGATCCCTTGCTATGATAACAGGCAATTTAGCTTCTTCAGTATCTTGATTACAATACTAGTCCATTCCCAACAAGAAAGGAAATATAATCTATAATTGCAACTGAGCAATATATATTGCAAGGATTAGAAGAAATTATTTCTACAATACAAGCACATTAGGACGAGGCAAAGCTATTCTTGGACAATAGCATATTCACTATTTTTACCTAAATATAGAGTTCTTCAATTCATTAGAGTCCAGACTTACACATGACAAGGCTATTGGTTGTTGAATATGCCACTCTATTGTTTAACAATGAAACTATATACTATCTCATGGGCATCTGCAGAAACTTCTTAATAGAACTATATATTGAGTATTTTACAATGAAACTATACACTGTTCCATGAGTGTTTAACAGTCAAACTACATACAGTGTCATGAGTGTACACTGAAATAGGATTCATGATCATAAACTTTAAAGGCTTGGTCACAGAGCTAGTTATATAGGAGATTTTCTAAGCGGGATATAACACGTCTGATCCCCATATCTATCTTAAAGGACACTATGCAGTAGAGATATTACAGTATTTGAAAGGCAAGTGCATGTCCAAGCTAAGAATAGAACATCCGGAAGATTGAGCATCCTTATTTCAGGAGTGCACTAAAGTTGCATAAAAGTCAAGAACGATAGATGAAAGTACAATATAATCTAATAGAAACTGCAAGATTTAGCGTCCTTATTTCATGAATGCACCAAAGCTAAATAAAAAGTTAGGAAAATAATCTTACATTACCTATGGCGGACTTGTGCTAGATCCTGGAGGCACCGTAAAGAAACTTGTTAAAAGCACCAGCTGCTCCTTTTTACTCTTGGTCCTCTTTAAGGTAAGAGGAGCTACCTCAACAATGGTGGCACTTCATAAACGGCAGGGAAAACATTGTGGTGGATATCAACAAATTATTACAATGATTACATAAAATTAATGGATCTAAATCTGACATTAAAACCACTCGAGGAGGAAGCATATTCACTCTTTTCTACCTGAGAAGATTGCCCTTACTCTATTCAACTGAAAAGTCCTTTATTGGCATACTTAAACCTGACCAGGTATTTTGTTGCTTAAGATGGCTATCAGTTGACAACAAAACTATAGACGTCCAATCCCACTAAGCAAGGGAGAACATAAGCGTAAGCATATTATATTCAACTGCAACTGAACTATATTAAGTGCATTGTAAAAGATCTATTTATATACCAAATACAATCACTCTAGGACAAATCATATTTACCTGATAAGATTGCCCCTTTATATCATTATATAGAGATAATAATCACTCTACTTATCTGAATACTTGTCGACTTTTATAATGCAAATTCTTCAACATCAGGCTTGTAGTTGTGCATGACCAGGATTTTGGTTGTTTAATAGGCCCATATATTTACGAATGAAACTATACACTATGTCAAGGTCATAAAGTTATATAGGAGATATGCCAAACCATATAACGCGTCTGTACCCCTCCATGCTACAGATATTATACTACAGAAGTGCATGCCTGGAAATACAAAAATCAATATTGCAACTGAACTACATGAATCAAGAAGGAAAGATCTATTTTATCTTTATTTCTATCTTATTTAGTATCATCATAGCATGAATGAAGAAAAATTCAATAAATTAATATTATATCACCAATATGACTGCTTAGCGGATGTGCGTGAGATATTTATTGAAAGGACCAGCCACCTCTTTACTCTTGGTCCTCTTTAAGACATCAGGAGCTCTGAAGTCTTGCCAAAACCTAAGAGTCTCATCTCCTGCAGCTGATGCAACCGTGTACCCATCTGGACTCTAAAAATACAAAGCAAAAGAAATAATGTCAACACAAAAAACAAATGCTGTCAATACAAAAATGATTTAGCCATAGATCAATAAAATGAATACCTCTGCCAGATGCAGTTCTCTAGAAGTGTGACCAGTAAGCTCTGTAATCTTAACCATCGATGGATATTTCCATAAGGTCAACTGGTTCTGGCTGAATCCATGTGAACTCAGTAGCTCACATTCATGCTTATTCCATAATAATGCTCAAACTTGAGAATAGGTATCAACGGTATTTAGGCAAGCTCCTGTATAAGTGTTCCAAAAATTAATACAACGATCTGCACTGCCACCACCGGAAGCCAGAAGATTTCTCTGGAAAGGAAACCATGCCAAAGCCTTTACTGCAGCGGGATGTTCATCTAGCCTGTGAAGATACTGAGTTGCAGCATTAGAGGATGACATTCTCTTGTCCCACACATGAAGTAAATTGTCATTTCCGCCACTTGCAAGTTTCTGGCCATACATAGACCATTTCAAACCACACACTTCCTACTCATGTCCTCTATATGTTTGAACAATGGAATCACGAATGCGGAAATCATGATTTAATATTAAACCATCAAGGCTACCAGTCATAAGAATACGTCCATTCCAAGCAAGCGCACCCACACGGGCATGGTGACCTTTCAAGGCTCTTAACTGTGTTCATCGAAAAACATTACCAAGTGAATATAATTGCATCCAGAGAGATATAAAGAAAATAAACTGAAACAAAAAAACAGTAATTTCCTCTACCTGTTTATTAGATGTAGAGTCCCATAGCTGTACAACAGAATTATTCAGGCCAACACCGATATGTCTTCCATCAGGTGCCCATTTAACACTTGTTATTAGACCAACATCATCGGCAACAGTCAAGAGCTCAGAATTTGCGCTCCTGGAGGCATCCCATATGTATACTATATTGCTGAGAGTTATTGATAAAATATTGCTGACACCCCAGTCCAGCAGATTCAAGTAATAATCATCCAAAAGCTCAGGATCATCCAAAGTTCTCTTTGCAAACTGCAAACAATGACAGGAGAGTTAAAAATATCATACAAATGTTAAAAATCAAGGACTAGGTGAATGCCACTGGAATATTGGCCCGATCCTTGAAAACAATGAATATTAAAACTTTTGGAAGGGGAACAACCCTTCCCGTTGATCAAGACCTTCCCGAGTTGGCATAAAGGTAAACCCAAATTTAAACAAAAGAGTTTTCTCAAAATCCAAAGTCCATGTACATCCAATAGAAGCATTAATAGCATTAATATTCAAATACACGGTGATTTATCCAATCTCTGAAAACAGACCTAAACAAAACCCTGCAGTCTACGCACACAATCTACAAACCAAAACCAAACCGATTACAATGGTTTGCAGACAACCTAAGACAGAGTATTAGTTAGGGATCTACAAAACCCTTACCTGGGGAATATAACGCCGTGATTTAATTTTCGGTACAGTGTCAGCAGCAACATTTTTGGAATAGAGAGATTGTATATCCTCAGGAGGAGCGGGAGCTTTGATGGTAAAGCTTATAATCCTTTATTTTTAGAGGCAATAGCTCCATCTTGCAATAATCTTGCTGCGAGCTCCCTCTTATAAGATTCCTTAGAGGGTGTTAAATTAACAGCACTTTCATTTTCCTTCTCAGTAAGAAAATATCGAGCCACGTCAAAATCCATGGATCCCCTATGTGAAATAAACCTATCGCTCTGAAATAACAAAACAATAAAATTTCAAGGTCCATATTTATCCTAATACACAAATGTATCTGTAACCCTAAACTCAGTACAGAATACAAATACATTCATAAAGTGTAAGCCAAATGTAGAGTACATCCATGAAAGTCATACAAAGTAGGAGAAAAATACACATACTGTGCCTTATCTCTATCCTAAACACAATCATATCCATTAGCCCTAAATGCAATACAGAGTACATCCACAAGGTTCATACAAAATTATAGAAGAATACATAAACACAAATATCCATTAGCTCTAAACCCTTACAGATTACATCCATGAGGGTCATACAAAATTGGAGAAGGATACATAAAATTCACCCTATATATCCATCATAAAACACAAATGTATCCATAAAACCTAAATCTAATAAAGGGAGCATCCATGAGGGCCATATAGAACTAGAGAAGTACACATACATTGTGTCTTGTAAGTGCTGAATGGTCCTGCAGAGGAAGCCTTTGCTCTGCTCTTTTGCTAGGTTTCTTAGCGCTCATAGACAGTAGGGATTTGATGACGGTATTCATGCTTTTTTTATCCAACAAAAACTGTAACAGGAATGCAAAAGCACAACCCACACAAACAAAACAAAACAAAACAAACTCGAAGGGCCAACACCACTGCCCAAACTCCTCCTCGCGGTGCGGGTTTAGCTCCATGGCACAGGGGAAATGGGCTATCTTGGACCTTGGAACTCTAAATCCAGCTATCGTGGTCCATATCCCGGAACTAGTTGCCCTCGTCAATGTGTGCAGCTGTAGCCTGTCATATGTCAATGCATCCAGATCTTGTAAGTCTCCACCTCCATCCATCGATCTGACCTCCATCGGTTTGGTTTGCACATCCAACATTCAACTTCCACGCCCCTTCCAAGCCCCAACCACATCTCCGACCTAGTAAATTCCGGCCAACCAGTGAAAAAATGGGGCGAATCACTCCAACCTCTCCCTCTGACCCAATAAATCCAGGAAAATGCCATTGAAATCTGCTCCAAACCAAGAAAATCGGGAGCAAATTTCATTTTTTCAGTTTTATGCACATTTATTTTGGTGGGCTAATATTTAATAATTAATTATTTTTAAAATAATTATTGGGCTAACTTTATAAAACTATAGAAAATGGGTTTTATATAAAAAATTCGCCCTATTAAAATTTAAAATCCCTTAAAATTCGCCTTTGAGCTAAAATTCACCCCTAAAATTTTCCCTGATGGCGACTCCGCTGGGGAAGTTCTGAGTGAGTTTCATCTTAGATATCATTAGGGCCTCAAAAGACCCAAAATCTCTGGTTAGATTGGTATTTAATTGCTGATGGTGGACAACAGCTTGCTTCAAACATTCAAATTCATCCACCTGGTGAATCCACTCTCTACAACTCCCAAAAGGCCAAATGAATCCACTGGTAGAAGGCCCTGAACTGGTTGAATAGAAACAATGACCTCTTGTTTTATTTACAAAATGATTCCACGGATACAATGAAGATATGCCCCAATGAGTAGGGATCATATCCTTGGTTTCCCACACAAAATGCCCGAAATAAATTTGTTGAAAGACCTACCTATCTTTCAGGGTGAAAATGTTGATGACCCCTTGTTACACCTAATCAAGTTTCATATACATTTGTGGAGGTTAAAAGTTGAATGGCATGAAGACTGTCTTATGAAAATTTTCATGGCAACATTAGAAGGAAAAGCTAGGAATTGGTATGAATGGCTGGAACCTAAAAGTTTGTTTTCTTTAAGAGACATGCATCAAGTGTTCTACGAGAATTATAAAGGAAACTCTCCATCCTTATAATGGGATTGTTGTGATCAATCTCAGAACATCATACAATACCTGTTAGATATTGATGAGGATTTGGTTAATATGCATCTTGAATATCTGTTAACAACCATTCAAGAATTTCATATGCATCCTAGCTATCACAAGAAACCAGATGAATCAATTGAGGAAGAAATTAGTCAAGAAATAAAGGACATTCCTCAAAATATACTTGCAAGCTCAAATACTAATTCATCATCCCTTATAGTTGAGGCTCAAGATGACATCCTGCCTCAAATTCAGTCTTCACAGGTAACGGAGAGTTGATGTACTTCTTCTCAAAGAAGCACAAGAAAATTTTCCCCTTTGACAAAAGAAGAAATAGATCATATCATTAATAGACAGCCAGCCTCTGAAATTTTTTTCAAAACAAACACTCTTGCCCATTCATCTACTGAGCTTTGTTTTACAGATTCAGAAAGCTCCTCTGTAAATCAGAATGAAGAAAGATCTGCTGATAACCTAGTGTGCTTGACTGACAGCATTACTTACATTCATGATTTTCCTACTTTTGATCTATCTGATGATGATATTCTCCAAACAGAAGATGATTTTACAGGGCCATCATTAGTATATTTGTGGGAGGAAGATCAGTTCCCTCAAATCCAAGAAAGTAATGAGCCCATGCAGGCTATTTATGATACTAATGAGGAAAGTTATGAAAGTCTAGTAGCAAATGAATATTCATTGAATATTCACTCTGCTTTATCTCAAAGCATCAGTAATAGTTTTCATGTGATTGGGGATCAACAGCCTTTCATCTCAAAGGATGAGGAGGAAGACAATGACGAAGTTTTTGAGCAGGTTGAAATCAAGGAGCCTTCTCTTGAAAAAGAGAAAGCAATGGAACACACCCCTACTCAAGAATTCATTGATCTATTCACAGAGCTCAGCCCACCAGATCAGAATATCAGAGAGCTACAAGAGGAAAACACTGCAGTATATGATGAGTCCTCCAGTTCAGAAAATAATGAAGATGAGGAATATTTTCTTTCTCAAAAGGATCTTCTTTTTGATCCAGTGGAAGAGGAAGCAATCCTGGTTTAAGCCTACTTGTAAAATACTCACAACTAGGTATTATTTCAAGATCCTTATGCTCATTTCCTGCAGACATTTAGAGAAGGATCAAAGGTCATCAAGAGTAGCTTGTTGCAAACAACAAGAAACATTTTAGAAGCTGATACTAAGAAACAAAGAGAATGGGAGTGGCCCTGCCTATCTAGCATGCTCAAAGAGATGAGAAAATACCAGTCATGGGATCATTTGATTGACTAGATATATTGGAAAAGAGAGTTTGTCAGCTAGACATGTAAATATCTCAAGTTAGATTAGGGTAGGTAGGAAATCTCAATAAAGCTCAGTATGTGAGAATTTGGTTAGTTGTTTTTAATTTCTAAAAAATTTCAGTCCATGAGTAGTTTTTCTTTATGCCATGGATCCACATCAAATTAGACAGTCTAATCCTGGTTTGACTGTGTTTCAATTTTTGTTTTAGAATGTAGAGAATGAAAATATGTTAGAGTGTAATCCTGATAGATAGTAGTTAGGTAGAGAAGCTATGAGTCCAATTTTTTAATATGGTCTCATGGATAAATAAGGGTAGTAGTAGATAGATTCATTTTCCTGTCAATAAAAATTGATGACGTGAAAGGTCTGCAAGTCTAAATGCACCTTGAGGAAAAAATGTTAGGACAGTAGGATGGGTAGGTAGTTGTTTGGGAAAATGTTTTTCTGCTGATATAATATCCATCATGTTTGCAGCAGCTTATCAAATAAGAGAAATATGGTCAAGTTCCAGGCATCTGGCCTACTTCCCAAGATTATTTCTAAGATTCTTGACACCTTTATGAATATGCCATCCCCACATGGAGCCACTGTTAGCCACCTATAAAATTTTGGCATAGCAAAAGGTGGCTAAATATGTTTTTAAGTATTCAAGAGAAACATTTCCCTTGAAAATATATCATTCTTGAAGCCTTCATGTGTCTTCTATCATTTGAAGAAATCTTCACTGTTGTTTCCATTGAAACGCCCTGTTGTTTTGTGAAAGAGATTGCTTTAAAAAGGCCTCCATTTGCTCCATTTCATTCCCACAAAATCCCTATTTTTCACTCTTTTTCCCCTTCACAAAATTCCTCCAAAACCCCTTCTTTTCACTTCCATCTCATCCTAAAACCCCTTTAAACCTTATAATTTCCCTTTATTTGGTTTAAAAATCCCTTCTTTTTCCTATCAAAACCGCTCATTTGGCTTAAAAATCCCTGTTTTTTGGCCTAAAACACCCCTTTTACATTAAGGCCTTAAGCCCCTCTCGGCTTAGCCCTTAGCCCCTTTCTTCGCATATGACCTGGTGCCCAGGACTAGGTGCTAAGCCCCTTCATGCAATCACAATTGGGTTTTCCTGTCTCTTTGTTGAGCTTTCCTCTAAACTTCCGATGCGATGAGCTTTTCTCTAAATGTTCCGATGTGATAAGCTCTTTCTTTTTAAACCCCGGTCTCCTTAAATTTTGCATGGGACCACACCTGAGCACTCATCCCAAGCCCTCCTTCCATCATATTTCTTTACAAAGTCCCATTTTTCCTTTGTTTTCCATTTCCCTGACGTTTTGAGTTGAATGAATGTAGATCGTCGATCTGCACGAGATCAACGGCCATCAGGAAATCGCACTCCGCTCATGAACCCATCACCCACGCCCACCGATTTGATCCTGAATATTGAATCCACAACAACCAATGGCCAGGATTCGATCGCACTCCTCTCATAGGCCCTCCGTCATCACGCCACAGATCAAATCTCCACCGTCAATCATCCTTCAGATCGGACGGCCCTCACGTAATCGCACATCGCAAAATCAAACACCCCGGTGCTTTGGCCTCTCTCCATTTCTTCGATGTGATTTAATCTCAGCCATTCATTCCCTATGATCCAAAAACCAGCGCTTAATCATATAATGCCAACACATTCTTCCCTTCTTCATTTCCTCCGATGGCCCAATTCCCTGATTTGATCTGGACCGTTGAATCCACAAGAACCAACGGCCAGGATCTCATCGCGCCCCACATTTTCCTTTTTCCTTTCCACTGTTTCGCTGATCACCAATTAGATCTCCATCTTCCATTCCTACAGATCCGATGACTCTCATCTCTCCACTCGCTCACTTGCCCCGACTTCTTCTCCGCCTTCTCTTTTAATCTCAACCGTCTGATCCATAGATCTAATGGTCCTAACTAAATCCCACCAAACCTTTCGCCCATGCATATAACCTTATATCTTGTTCATTCTACACCGTCAGATCCTCCGCCCACCATCCAACAGGTGAGGGTGAGTTTCGCATAATTTTTGCACCTGAACGTTAACGTTCCAAAAAAATGCGAAATAGGTGGTTTTGGATTTCCACATGGCGATCGCTGAGTGGAATTGCGTTTTTTTTTTGGAAAATCATTTACCCCCCTCTGATATTGCGCGAAAACCATTCCAGTTTTCCGCCTTACAGCCTCTGCAACATCATTTCAATGGTTAATCATAGTCGTCGATTATTCTAATCGGACGGCCCACATCCGATCTCGACCCCGTTTTCTTTCCTTTCATCTGTCCACCCAATAACTCCATCAAGCGATCATATCCATCGATTTTTTCTGATCTAACGGCCCTGATATAACCTTGCCCCACCCTTTCTCCATTCATCCAAATGACCTTACCGATGAATCTCTGCCATAGATCACCGTGGATTGATCTAATCCAACGGTCCATAACTCACCTCACCCCAAGCTCTCATTAGACTATTTTTTCGCCTTCTGACATGGTTTTTCACTCGTTTTCCTGCTGTGCTCACATTTTCCGTTACTGCTCCTCCATTCCTGAGAGCCTCAAAAACAATCCTTCTCACTCCCACATGGTTTTTATAACGAGTTTATTCTTTTTGCAGGTGTCAAAGAGCCATGAATTTACACTGTCTCCACAGTCATGGTTATGGTAATATAGAGCGCAGAATGTCAGTTCTAGAGCCAAAAGGATCATAGAGGAAGACACCAGAGAGGGTTTAAAACATGTTTTATCTAATATCAACTTTATTAACTCTGATTCAAACCCTCCAGCACTCCTAAAACCTGTACATTCACAGAAACGGGTCAGAAGAAAGCTTAAAGTGTATCAGTGAGAGATTAAAAGGATTAAAGCCTATTATTGAAGACTGAACGCTTATAATTCAATGTTCAAAAGGATAAAGACACCAATGAAGACCAAAAAAATTATTAGGGAGGCTTAATGAAGCCTAGAGCACATAAACAAGCCTTATCCATGTTTTAATGTCAGCAGAACGTTCCTCTCCAAAGGAGTAGTTACATGACTTCCTCCATCTTCCATTGGACACCAAAGTAGTTATTACACTAACAGAGGCTCTTAAAACTATCAGGACAGCAGTTATGGAAGCATGGAAGACCTGCAGACCTTCTATCACCTTACTTATCTCAAAAGGAAAAACATAGTGCTACAGCCAGAAGAGTACCTCAAATAACATATCTGAAGTTATGGTCAATCTGACAAATACTTCCAGACCAGCCTAAAGGGTACCAAACAAGTTAATGCAAAGCCATTATGCACAATGGGAATTCAAATTCTTCCTCCCCTCTGTCTTAATGGATCATTCAAGTTCATATCTACTACTCTACCTCCTCATTTACCTATAAGAATTCATCGAAAATTTGTTGTTGGTTGGTTGGGATTTTATTGATTGTTAGAACTGTTATTGAGGGGAAGTAGCTGACTAGTTTGTAATATAGTAGGCTGGGAAGAGAATTTTGGACTATAAAGAGCCACTGGACTTAAAGTATGTGATTGGTTTTGCACATCAATTGAACAAATAGATTCACAGCATCCTGGTCTATATTATTAGTGATGTTTCCTTACTATAATTTTCTCCTTTCATGTTTTATCATACTGTCCATATTCTCTAATAAATAACAACAAGCATAGATTAGGACATACTGTTGGAAGTATCCTAAATCTCACTGTCAAATATTTATCTTTACTTTTTCCCCTGATTGTGTATCTAAGAACAAATTCAACACAATTTAACCAGTATAGAAGTTTGTTTGTCAATGCTTACTGATGTATGAATTTAGATTTTGTCTCTTAGATGTTCTTGTTTGGTTTCAGCTGAAAGAATTTGGAAACTGGGGATTTAGAGTTAGCCCTATCCACTAGGTTCCTTTTCCAATAGTTAGCCTTTCTAATATCCTTTGAGTTGGTGTCAAAGAAGTGAAGGTTAAAAGTATTTCTCTGATCTTAGGCCTCACTATGTGTTTAATCTTAAATGTTTTCTACTGTCTAAAAGTAGTTATGAGGACTGCTGGATTGTTTTCCTTAAGAGTATGCTGAAAGCGGGCTAAGTTAAAAGTCTTTACCTGATCTTAAGCTACCCTTTGTGTCTTTATTGAGAGTTTCCTTTGAAGTATGTCAAAATCAAGATAGGTTCAAATTCCTTACCTGATCTTAGGTTGCACTTTGGTCTCTTTCTTTCACCCATTATTAATGTTCCATTCCACCATCTATCTAAAAGATCCTTTGGTATATATGACTTGCCCTATGGAAACCCTTAGACAGTTGTTATGCAAGTAAACCCTTTTATGACTCCATATCCCAATGGATTGGCACTTCTCTTGACCTATCTTCCCATGCTGAAACATCCTTATATTTAGTTCCTTCTTCACTTCCATAACCTTCTTAGTTAATGATCTCCAACCAAACAAACAAATCAAAAACCTTTGTGCTTCATAACTAGCCTAATACCTCAATTTGAGCCTTAAAGATACATCATTCTTTACATTTATAGAGAGATCCCTCTCTGGATCCAGGAGGGCTAGATCCTAGGATCCCAAAGTGGTTATGATGTTGTCTTATCTTTTGGTCTTTCCAATCTGGCCAAAACATAGGAACCACAAGAGAATGAACATGCATCATCGAAGTATGTTGCGTCTTAAGTAGATGTCGTGGTTGTTGTAGCGAATTTGGTTATTACCCTTGGATTTTTGTCTTCAAAAAGCTTATACATTGCCTCCCATGATAAATTTTGGCAATCCTTGTTGTAGGTGGTGTCTAAAAATAAAAGGGACATGTCTGAGTCTTCAATAGAGAGCATTTGAGCAATCTCTTTGCCTTTCTTGTTCATTTCAATATTCTTCACTCTGTTAAGTGGTTTCCTAATTTCAAGTAAACGGAGTGAAAATTACAAATATAGATAACAAAGAGACAAATCCATAGTTTGTATCAAACATGCACGAATAGATATGAATATATTAAATATGATATTAATCATCGATAATAATTTCAAAATCAAATATCTTACACCTTCGCACGAAATAGCAATCAATCAACTTAAGACATTAGATCTCAGATTTCGGTTTGATACGACATAAGTCATTTCGCATGCTTGAGTAATTAAATGGCATTAGTTCGCATATCAAAACTTTTAACTTTTACCATTTATGATGTTTACCCATAAATTTTGGGAAATGCGATTTGCGTAAATCGCACATCGCAATTCTTATGCAGTAAACGAATTTACTTTTGGTTAAATTGTGTGAAATGCGAATTGCGCATTCAAGAAGTCAAGCGGTCACGCTTTGTGGGACTTTAGAGATTTATATTTTTTTCTTTGTTGGCTCGTCGGGTCTGCGTAATCGCAACTTATGCCAAATTTCTTTATAAATTTTATTTTTTAAATGAGGTGCGATGTGATAACAAATTATAACGGTGATTGAAGTGTTTGCAAGTTTTAAACATAACTTGCGAAAAAGGCTTAGCGTGTTTCGCAGCCCACGTGACTTAACGGGTTTTAAGTCTTTTTGGTTGAAATATATGCATTTTTCGATGTGCACTAAAGAATAAAGTAGAAAAATTCAAAGAAAAACTTTATTTCCTAATTTTTTTGTTTTTAAAGATAAAAATAAATTTCCTATTTATTTCTAAAGGGTCCCCATTTATTAAAATAAATGGGGGGTGTTGCATAGCACAACAAATCCTTATATAGATTTTTTATTTACAATACCATGGTCCAAAACCATGGGCAAAGTCTAACTTTTGCAAATTATCCCATCCATTACATAATAAGGGGCTTTGACCCACCCCAAAGCCCCTATGACTTAAAATAGACTGCGATTCGCACTCTGCTCCTCAATCTACAAATTCTTTCCTTGCTTGCTTACTTCATGGGGATCTCAGTTATAACAGGCCCCCAACACAAAAATGTGACTCGTTCCAAGTCACAATGGTGGTGCACCATCAATGTTTTCTTGGATGTTGCTCAAGGCATCCTTCAATGGTTCAATTGCTTTGATGCACCATTTCTCAAACTCAGTGTCTCTCAGTAGCATATTTTTGACCTTCTTAGCTGCCCTATGCTCTAGTCCTTTCTATGCTTCACGCCAAGTTTTCAATTTCATCTCTACAGTTTGGGAGAGATGGCTAGCCTCAGCTTCCCATGTCTTCATCTTGTTTGCAAGTAGTTTCTCCTTTCTGTGCAACGTAGCTACCTGATCTTGCAAATATTTACCTTCTTTGAGACAGTTAATCCGATGGAGTGGCGCTAAAGTATTTGGAGTGAACTTGATTTGATCCAGCTATTCCAGTTTTTTGCTCACTTCGACCTCAATCTTCTGCACCTAAGCGTCCTCCTACAGTGAGGACCATACATCGAGAGCCTCCCCAAAGATAGCCACACACTCTTGTATGCAAGACTTGATCTATTCTACAGTCGATTTTAGCTTCGTTATGCACTGCTTTCTAATATCTGGTGGAGTGGCAGGCTGCAATTGCAACTACAACTCAACGATTTTCATTTCCATCTCGATCGAGACTTCATCAACTTTGGCCTTTGAATCCTTGACAATGGTGGCAAAATTAACCACTTTTTCCTTAGGTGCTGTTGCAACCTGAATTTTGAGAACTAGTATCTCACTGCACGCCTTGGAGATAGCGTCCTATAGCTTTTTTTGTTGTGCTACTTCAGCCTCGCGCTCTTAGAAAATGGTATGTTTCTCCACAACCATGATTTTTCGTTCCTACTGGGCATCCTGAAAAACCAGAAGAGCAAGCTATTTTCAGATTTTTAGCTCCTCGTCTGTGTTAGTGTGTTTGGTGCATGTATGTACGAAATCACACCAACTTAAGGGGTGTGGTATTCCCTCATAATTTATTGGTCATAGGTAGAAAATACATGGATTCAAGCAAGTTAGTGGAACATGCTGGAACATAGACATAGTAGATAGAGAAATAGCATGTATATTCAAACATAAAAATTAAACTAAAACTAAAAAAAATAACACAAAAGCTCTAAATAGAGTAAAACAACTTCAATAATCCAAACGGTGGCTCTTACATCCCCTCTTATTGAGTGCTAATAGGAAATGAGGATGAAAATTTAACCCACTTTCCAAGGGGCCCTTAGAACTAGGGGTTGTAAGTCCTGATGCAAGGATGTCTTTACTTCTTAGTTGCCTTGGCGCAAAGTCTCCCTCTTTCTACTATGATGGACTGGAGTTTTTGGATGGCCAACAACTGATTCCCCTCTATCTCTACTCTGAATCACACACTGCTGGTGTTGCTTGGGGTAATTTTGGCTAGCATAACAATGTGCTCTCAATTTTTCCATCTCTTGGTGGCCTCTTATAGTAGAATTCAAATCCTCCTTCCCTCTCTTGGTACATTGTGGATAGTGACCCAAGAGAGGAGGGTGATTCCATTGTGTGCTCCCTTGATGTCCTAAGGAGGCTTGGGTGGCTATCCTTAGGCGGCTTCAAGTGTGGAATCAATGTTCTGGAGTGTGCCTTATGGTCCCGGAAAGTGACTTCTGCCACTCCCAATATTGTACACTTTTTGGGTCAAAACGCATGCAAGGGCACGCTTATCGAAGGATTTTGCATGAAAAATCACATTTGACTAGTCCTTCGTGTATGAAATTTTATTTTTCCTCAGACCTTGGAGATTTTTTAAATACTTTCAAATTCTCTAATTTCTCTCATCCTTGTAAATCCTTCTTCCTGACATTAAATAATGTCACCTTTTCTTGTACGATTTTCCAGTGATAATAGTTGCCCCCTAATGTGTGAGGTCTAGGAAGAACTATATAGCTGAAATAAATTATAGTTTATTTTCTATATACTATGCATAGAGAGAGGGAGACCTGCGTGTAGCTCGAAATTGGAGACACCCTGCACCAGGTCGAAGAACGACCATGTCCTATGGGACCCCTGTAAACAATGGTATAATGAAATATACACAAATTTTCTACAAGGCGAGCATGTCCCATGCTCGTAATGCTTTGGCTAGTTAAACAAATCTATTTGACCGATACAGATTCTATGTGTCACTACTATGGTAGTGAGTTGTTGGTTGATGACAATGACTGTTGACGCCCTCGAGGGAATTTCTTCTTTTACAGTAGGTGGAAAGTGGTACCCATATGCGTAGACTTGGTATGGCGTGTAAATTCTCATTGCACGCATAGGCACTAGCTGGGACCTCCTATGTAAGCATTGCTGACATAGACACTTATAAAGGCACGGGTCTTCGATGAATTTGATCAAAGTGCAATGGTTGTAAGGTATGATACCATATTTGAAATGAAAGCTTGTGCTGTAGTCGAATTTTAGGAGGATCGATGACATCTGTGGGAAATTGATGTCTCCCACAGTGCCACCCGAGGATGCCCTTTTTATGGAGAGGGGCGATCCAAGGTACCACTTCCTTTTTGGAAAAAAGGTGTTGAAATTGACAAAAGGGAAGCCTCAACTGAACAAGGGGGTTGTTGATACGGAGGGTCAGGATCCTAGATTTGATGGGTTTAACATAGGCATGATGGCAAGGAGTGACTGAAAACTGATGATGGGGATTCATTTGCCCAAGGTTGGAGTATAAAAAGTAGCTTGGCGGCAGTCAAAAATATTTATGATGGGGAAAGCCCTAGAGTTGGTAGGACTTCCAGAGTGGATATAAACTGGTTATGAATGTCATAGTGGATTTTGTGTGAGGGTGGTATACTCCAACCAAGGGTGGTTAGGGGCTGCTGCCATGGGAGAAAAAATGAATGAGTGGGTGGGGGACATAGTGCACCATTGCAGTCTTTGTACACTTACCAAAAGAATAAAATAATGGGGTTTGGTTTGTACAAAACACAGAGATAGGTGCCCCAAAACATGAAAGTGTTCACTCACCGATGGTGTGAGGAAGGTGTTTTGCAAGGAAAATTTTAGGGGCTAATATTCGCAGGTGGGCTAATTTTCCATGCTTTTTCAAAAAATAAATTCTCTAATTTCCATTTTTTTCTAAAATGATTCGGCCAAATTTTATAGTAAACCATTATTTTACCTTAAAAATCACCAAAATATTATATTGAATAATATAAAATCATTGGAAATATAAATATTTCTACAAAAATATCGCCAATTTTTTTACAATTTGCATATTAGGGACTAGTAATATTCGCCAAGGTTTCTAAACTTTAAGATAAAATTCCATCCTTAAAATTTTCCCTGGTGTTTTGTTGAGGGTGGGGCCCATTGGTTGGTCTCATGTGTGAGGTTGATGAAGCAGATGAAAAAGTATCACTGATGAGATTATGTTGATGGAGGTATGGTGGGTCACATGTGAGGAGCGGTAGTGCGCTTTTGATCTGCTTGTACAATATGGTCATTCGGGAAAGGGGTTTTATTTCGTATGGTAAAAATTGACCTTATTCATGATGAATGAATGGGCATGAGGTGCTTCCTAGAATAAAGTGGTATGGGCATGGGGTCACTTTTTCTATGATATATGGTCTACTGTGGTTGACGAATGCCATGGGGGGGGGGGAGGAGGCTCTACCGACAAAATAGGATTTTTATCATGTACAAGGTGAGGTGATGATAAATATTGTCGGGTGTGTGGAACCTATGGATGATTTCTGATGGAGAGATGATGTCAGGGTATGCAGATTTTTTTTTGAGACTCTATCATGCTGGGAGGAGAATGATACCTACTCTGGAACTTTCATTGGATGGAGTTGTGGATGGTTTGCATTCTACCTACAAAAAAAACTATCCCAAGTGAAAGCATATTCTTTATCAAATATTATCGAAATACATGTGATTTTAAAAAGAATATGAGAGAGGGCATACCTGTCGGCGCTGAAAATTTATTTTTTTGGGGGTGTGAATGTGTGGCACTGACCTTGAGCATTATGGAGTGTTGATCACAGTGCTACTTTCGGTCTAGTGATCGGTATTTTTGATCTCTTGTTATGGTCCTCCAAATTTTTTGAAAATGGTGATATATAGGTGAATATGACCCTAATTCAATTCATTTGTGTCTATTGAGCATTAAGAGGTCAGATGCTCTTGCAGAGCAGTTCTTGCCGTTGCGATCAACCTAAGTACCAGGGATTAGTAATATTATGCCAAGGTAAACTCCATGACGTCCTGCTTTTAATTTTTTAGTATGAGGGTGCCAGGGTCTATACAGTATTGGTTTGTACATATATTGAGCCTGTTTTACCCTGGATTTCACGGGAAATCAGGGTAAAAGTGTGCCTTCTGCACGCAAAATCAGGGTAAGAGCGCACCTTAAGCATGCTTTTCTCAGCCTTGGACATGCCTTCTGCATGCCTATGAGAAATACAGGTGCAACTTCCATGCGCTTGTCTGAGGGACAGGTGCACAAAAGGCCGAGGTAGTTTTTTGTCCAAATTTTTGAACATTTTGCCTATTTTTTGATGTTTTTGTTCTGCTGATGTGCTCCTATTTGGATGATAGGATGTTGTGGAGGGAGCGGGATTGGCCCGAGATCCATACTAATTTAGCCACCGACCATCAGGCACACCAAAAATTGGCATAGTGGGGTCTCCTAAAGTTTGTGGAGAACGACCTTCTTCGGTCATAGGACGGACTCTTGTGTTACCTGATTGTGCATTGGAATAGGCAGCGCAAGGTGTTTGTGCTGCGTGGGTGTGAACTTGCTATCCATCCTGAGATGCATATATACTTTGTGACCAGGCTTCTGCCTCAGGGTGAGGTGCTGTGGTTTCCCCTCCCTTTTAGGAGGGTGTATTTTGAGCAGTTCCGGATGAGGCACTGTGGCAGGGTGCCCCTTATGGAGGGGTGCATAACCATTGAATCGGTGACAGATTTGGCTGAGTGATGTGCTCTGGAAACTATCATGTGACTCGTAGAGTCTTCGGCTCCACATCAGGCATCGGGGCCACAGGTTGGAGTCTTGCGCTAGGTATTTTTTTGACTTTTCCCGTTTCTGCTATGACGGGATGCTGGCGCAACTTTACAAGATCCAATATGGATAGAATCTATTTTCGTATGCCAATATTTTATGCAACATCATGTATGAGCGGGTGGTTTTGTTGAGATCGGTGGTGGCGGTCCTTGCTAGGGGACCACAGGAGCCTCATATGAGGAGGAGGGCTTTCGGGATGCTGCGAGTAGGTGGGGGTATGATGCGGCGTTACTGGAACACCACGATGGAGGGCTAGTTTGAGGCCAACCCCTAGATGTTTCTGCCATTCCCATATGTAGGGACAGATTTTCGAGGGGATCAAGAGATGGGTCTCCCTCCTAGCTACGCTTGGGGGCTAGCAGGTTTGCTTTTTGTTTTCTGCATTTATTTGAGTATTTATGTTTACATGTGTTTTTATGGTGACACTAACATAGTTGTGGTTACTCCTACAGATGTTGGCGAGGTTGGTCACCTCGTGGCTCGATTTGTTGGCCACGGTCCTCTTAGGAGACCTCAGGGTGCTTTTGGGGGGCTGGGAGGAGATCCTGCACAGCCTCAGGGTGGGGGACTTGGTGGTGAGGCTGGCCCTTGAGACTGCGACTAAGCGAGCTCATGCCAATGTAGCAGAGTCTTGTGCAGATGCATCGGAGGCTCATGATTCTGAGCTGACCACGCGGGTGTAAGTTCTAGAGGATGCCTGGGATCAAGTGGACCACTTAACCAAGGGGATTCCCTCTTGAGGCTTTTTGGATGACCTCGAGGAGGTATGGCTGGAGACCTTGATGGCCCGAGAGAGGGACTATCGGCCAGATTTACATCGAGTGGCGATCTCAGTGTTGATGACGGCTCTAGTAGTGGTACCGAGAGCGGCAGTGGGTCCAGTTGTCCCACCTGGGGGAGCACCACCCTAGAGTCTTTTTTGTACATGAGGAAAGCACCCATTATGAGGATGCTTCCCCTATTTTTGACGACTTATTTGTGTGTCTTTTTTGGGCTGAACGATGGATCAGAGACACCATTTTTGTACTCAGATACATACATTTGATATATATACGAGAGATATTTTTTGCAGCTCTACATGGTGTGCCCCTTGTTTCTGTTTATGGATTATGTTATGCCAATGGATATCTATGTTTTCTATGTTTTTTGTTTTTTATGTATGATGGTTTATTCGAGATGCATTCCAGTTTAGAATATTGTTAGCTATGAGATCAACTGTTTGGTTTTGACTCCTTGGTACATGTGTGAATGTAATGTAGTCAAATTGTCTGCTTAATCTTTTTGCACACAAATATCTTCTAAATAGATGTGAATATCGAATCTCAAATGTTTGGTTTAACTGCGACACTACTAACTCGGAATCGAGGTAGACATGCATATGGCTTATTCCCTAAGCGAGCATGTCGCACATAAGTCCTATGATGATGTCATATTCTGCCTGGTTGTTTGTTGTTGAAACGATACACACAACGTTTGTGTAGAGTGGTGATCGGTCAGGGTGATAGATAACCCAGGCTACTGTTGCTAAACTTTGAGACCATCTTGATGCTCCATTAGCAAATTTGAATTAAGGTTCGGGTTGGTAATCCATTGTGGCACTCGAGAAAATTTTGTAACAAGTGTTTTGGTCAAAATTTTAAAGTGGTTGGGTTTGTGTACATTGACTCTAGGGTAGGGCCTGCTTAGCCCTTATGGGTAGAAATTCTTGAGGTAAAGGCTATTAATGGGGTTGCTGAGGCATGTCCCATCTAGTTCCATCAAGATGTATGCCCCCTGGCGGAGGAAATTTTTTATTATGTAGGGTCCTTTCCACAAGGTTTTGAACTTTCCTAGACCTAGGGCTTCTTTTGTGACATCATAGCAGAGGACTAGTTCTACCTCGGTGAATAAGCGAGGGTTGATGTGGCGGTCGAAGGATTATTTTACCCGTTTCTTATGGGCCTTGTTATGTTTTAGCGACTATCATTGGATTTCGTCGACGAGCTCTAGTTGTACTAGGCGTTGTTCTAGAGGTTGGGTATCATCAAGGAGTTCAATGGCGGCATGCAAATTCAGGATCTCGCGTTCTATGGGAATCACAGATTCGACTCCGTATACCAAGTAGAAGGCAATGAAACCAGTGGACGTCTTGAAATCCATGTAGTATTCCCATAGGGCGGAGAAGAGAATATGGTTTCGGTTGGTTTTATGGTTATTGACAATGCGTTGTAACATCGTTTTTAGGACTTTGTTTACAGATTATACCTATCTGTTGGATTGGGGATAGTATGGTGAAGCAAATTCGTGGGTGATTCCGAGGTGGTGAGATAGCTCCTTGAAAACTTCATTCTCGAAGTGTTTCCCATGGTCGGATACTTACTCTTTGGGAACACCAAACTGGGAAATTATGTGGTTAAACAGAAATCGACCGGCAGTTTCTGCAGTGTTGTCATATGTGGGCATGGCCTCTACCCACTTGGTGAAATAATCGAAAACCACTATGATGTATTTATGATTGCCAAACTTTGCGGGGTTGCAAGTCATGAAGTTTTACAAAAGGGGCTGACGATGATGACAGGGTGCAGAGGAGCGGGAGGGGCTCTTGCCTTATGAGCGAAGCGCTGGAATCTCTTGAATGCTATAATGCAATCGAGAAAGGGGGGTGGGGGAAAAATATCCTTCCTGTAGGAATTTTTGGGCGGTGGCCATTCCAGATAGGTGGCCACCGCAAGCACCTTTTTGGCAGTCATTAAGGGCTTGTTCTACTTGGTCGTGAGTGAGGCATCGACGTAAAATGGTGTCGATGCCCCCATCGGTACAAAACAACGCTCATGAAGAGATATCAGGGGGCCTGATGGCATATGCACTAATGTTAGTCTCAAGTGAGATGGGCTCTGAACTTTTGAGTTCATAGGAAGAGGATAATGTCTTCGTACTAAGGGTCATCAGTTGCTACAAAGAAGATATGCTTGCCTCGTAGCGAATCGTTTACTGGTGATCCCTTGGTATCCCTTGGGAGGTCCGTAATGAATTCTGCTAAGGTAAGCGCCTTTTTTGTTTTAGGTGAGCGAAACTGTAAGTCATATTCTTGGAGAATGACTATCCAGTGGGTGTACTTATGGTTCATTAGGCGGCGTGTGAGCAGGTATTTGATGGGATTAATATCTGCGATAACCGTAGTGGTTTTTAAGATGATGTAGTGGCGAAGCTTCTGGACTACATGTATTAATGCTATGGAAGTATTTTCTTCAGGCTCATATCTTAATGCTAGGCCCAATAAGGTTTTTCTAATGTAATAAATTATGTGCTCCTTCCCATATGGTCCTTCCTCAATCAAAAAAATTTCCAAAGTGGACTCGGAAGCTGATAGATACAGGATGTAATCTCTGTCATAGTTTGGGGGACTGATGAGTGGTGCTGAAGATAAATTTTCTTTCAGCACATCGAATGCTTGTTAGGTGCGATCATCCCATTTGAATGGGATTTCCTGGCAAAGGAGGCATAGGAACCCTTGAGCACAAGTGGAATAATCTGGGACGAAGCGTCTCAGAAAATTGGCCTTCCCCTGTAGGCTTTGTAGTTACCTGAGGGTTTGAGGTGGAGGTACTTCTTTGATAGCTTGGACCTTGAGGGGGTCCACACAAATCCCTTGTTGGGACATGATAAAACATAAGAGTCTACCTGTGCTGACATAGGAGACACACTTGAGGGGGTTCAAGAGTAGTTTGTATTTACGACATCGTTCGAATACCAATTGCAGATCCTCAAGATGGTTTGAGCGCTTCTTGGATCGAACGGTCAAGTCATCCAATTAGGCAAGGATAAGGTGTGCCAAGTCATGAAATATATAGCTCATGGACCTTTGGAAGGTGGCTCCAGTGTTTTTTAGGCCAAATGGCTTTACCTTGTATGTGAATGTGCCCTAGGGGGTGGTAAACGCGGTTTTGTACTGGTCTATATGGTAGATTTGAATTTGGCTGTACCTAGAGAATCCATCCATAAAGGAGAGGGCCTCGTGACCCGCACAAGCATCGATGACATGGTCAATGAATGGGGTGGAGTAATTCTCCTTAGGACAAGCTTTCTTCAAATCTCGAAAATTGGTGCAAACGCATATGGTGCCCTTTTTTTTCATGACGGGAACAGGGTTGGAAACCAAAGATGTATAAGCAATGGGGTAGATAAAACCGGTTTTGTGAAGCTTATCGATTTCTCATTTTATTTCTTCTTCCATTGATGGGTGAAATTGATGTTGTTTCTAGTGCACTGAGCTATGTTAGGCCAAGTGTCAATATGGTGCTCTACGATAGTGGGACTCGGCCCAGACATTTCTGAGTAGGCCCACGCAAAGATATCTCGATACTCTTGTAGAAATTGGGTATAAGAGGCTATTTCTTCTGGAGAGAATTTTTCCCCTAGTGAGATTTCTTTGACCTTTGCAGGATTTTGGGATATGTTCACCTTGACCCTAGGGGAGATGTTTGACATATTTCCTTCCTCGAACGCATCAGGCGCCAGGATGGGATTTTTGAACCAATCGAATTTTCCTGATGGGAGGAAATATTTTGATTCGATCACATAGATATCTTGTTCTTTTTTCTTGTCAGGACCAAATGTGTGCTTAGGGAGAAAAATAAAATGGTGATGTATTTCATCCCATGGATAATATGGCTCTGTCATTACCTCTAGGATGTCCTCATCCAAATGAAATAGGTATCCTAAGGGGGATTGATCCTGCACAAGATTATACTGAATAGGTTCAATCCTTATGGAGCTAGTTGCGAGACATGAGAAGGATTCCATCGTCGATGTGGTGAAACCAGACGCGGTTGACAGAGTGTCGACAAATTGTGTTTGCACTGTCATAGGTACAACTACTCTCATAGTTGCAGTTGACTCTACACCTATGGCAGATGAGCAGACGACTCGAGTCATAGCTACAATACATGATGATATGAATCATATATGGTGTATCTTGTCATCGGCGTTTGGTGGGGGAAGAATCTCCATGATGGGATTTTGCATAAGCACAAGGTTGTGTTCCCCGATAGGATGGTCAATTTCTTATTGGTGGAAATTGTGCCTGGTGCAGAGGTGCCTGAATGTTTCCATTAGCGGGCATGCCTCTAGTTCGTGATTCTGGCTAGTGCAGATGGTGAATGGTACCATTGTTCCAACTGAGTAAATTTCAGTGTGGGAACCAACATTAGTCTTCGTCCCAAATGTGGATGCTTGGAAAGGATCTGTAGTAGAAGATGACGTATTTTGCTTCCATCTTCGTGTCGTTGGCTTGGGTGTGTCTAAATATTTTGGGGAGTGTAGAATTAATGCTACTCTTGTGATCTGAAATGTGAGAACTTCTTATTTCTAATACAGAGATTGACTGTAGGGGCTTTTACTGGATATGTCACCTTTAAAGAAAGGATGACATCCAGAAGCTACTTGGCCCTTTACAGACTTTGCCTAAAGAAATAATAGAAGTAATCACTAATGATCTGGAAATGAAACTACTTTTTGTTGTTCAAGCTATTCATTATCCATAAACTTATGTGTGAAAATTGTTTTATATGTTTTGCAATTGGAACAAAATGCTTTTGGTGAATTTATGAGTCTTTTTGTGTGTAGGAGGCTTATTTCTTTTTACTGTTTAAAATATTTAACTCTAGAAAAACACAGCAAATAAATCACATAATATAACACAGCATATGATAAGGCAGTTCAACCCTCCTAGGCTACATCTACTGGGTCCAAGGTCCCCAAATGGGCATTTCCTTGCTCTTATTATGCTCAAAATTGATTATGCAGTGATCAGAAAGCCTAAACAGGAAAAAAAAGTTGTGAAAATGAGTTCAGAACACAGAAAACAATAAATATATGCTTTTTTTTCACCTCCAAAGGTTAACCATAGCCCAATACAGCTCCAACACTCCCTAGGCCCTGACGGCTCTCCAAGCTTCTCTGTTGAAAAAGTACTTGAAGATGAGCTCTGTTGCCTCTGCAACCCGCACCATTGACTCTAGAATGCTCAAATTACCCACAATAAAAAAAAAAATCGCTCCAAATGGTCTTCCCTAGAAAAATTTATGTCCAATTTAAGTTTTTCCCAATTTTCCCTAAAAAATCTCCACCAAATCTGGGCTAACCGGAGTTAAGCCTGCTAACTATGGCAATCACGCCTAAAAAGGTGGACTCCGCCAACTTTACCGCGTGGTATTTATTAGCAATAAATGTTTGGTTTATTGTGGTCACATGTGGACCGTGCCCATTGCATTATCTGTTGGAGGTAACGGTTATGAAAACCGTGGCATTGAAGTTTAACGTAACTCCTGCTGCGTAATTCATGTGAACACCACAAACAAATCGTAACCATTTAACGTAACCGTGCAGGAGCATAAACCATGGTTATGAGCAATGGGTCTCGTGGTAGAGGGGGATGGCCCCCTTTCAGCCCCGCCCATTTGTAGTTTTAAATTAAAATACAAGTTGGGATCATGATATGTTAAGACTCACCGTGTAGAGCGTCCGGTCAGGCCGCTCAACTGGCAGCACCCAGACCCAAGTTCGAAACTCGTAATTTCCCAATAATTTTGCCATAACAAATTCTTTGAAATCTTGGGGCCACGTGGCGCCCCCCTGATTGGTCCTTGCACAATCTTCTATGGAATATTTTGTAGAATATTCTTGGAATATTTTATGGAATATTCCTTTTTTAATATTTTTTTTATTCAAAGTCAAACATGGTCAAACTAGACTTCTCCTGAAATTGAGAAATTTCAAACTTGAATATCTTTCTCATACAGTATCAGTTTCGAGTGTCGTTCATGGCTATAGGATTGGTTTAACAAGACCTTTCCTCTCATTTTGGTTTCAACCAATTCTGAGAAAATAAAATTTTGAGCATTTTCTCCAATTAGGACATGATCACCTTATCACACCTCCCAAATGGGAAGCTTTTGGACCCACAATAGCCTTCAATTACCTGTTAAGAAGATGAGGGTACATCTTCCTCACCTTTTCCACCTCCATCCACTTTTCTTTACTCGGTTTTTTGCCTTTAAAACCAACCCGAACATAATCAACATTTCCCCTCCTTGAAGTGCATGTCCTTTTTTCAAGGATAGCATCCTCTTTCAGCTCATCCAAAAATTTTGGCGAGAAATCCTCTATGGATGGTAGCTAAATGTCACTTTCATAATCAGTAGTTAAAGGAGGTTCATACAAACGTAAATTTTCCACATTAACAACGGAATACATTTGCATATATGAAGGCAAATCTAGTTGAAAAGCATTATTTCCAACTTGTTTAAGGATCTTGAATGGACCATAATGAATAGGCTTCAGATTTTTACCTTCTCTTTGAATTATTTCCTTACTAATATGAAACCATACCTCATCTCCTTCTTGAAACTTATGATCAACTCTATGTTTATCATGTCTCTCCTTGTACTTGCCTTGAATTTTTTCAAGTTGTTCTTGAACTTGCTGATGTATAAAATGAATTCTTTCAATGAACATGTGAGCTTTGTCAATGTCACTATGCCCATCAATGGAAACATCCTTCTCAAGAATGGAATCTAATGGTGACTTAGGAAAATACCCAAAACAAGCTTCAAAAGGTGAAGTATTTGTAGAAGAGTGCTTGGCCCGGTTGTAAGCATGTTGAATGTAATGAAAATTCTCATCCCAAAGCTTGGGATGCTTTCTGCAATAACCTCTCAAAAGATGTACAATGGTTTTTTTCACTACCTTTGTTTGGCCATCTTTTTGCTGATGAAAAGAAATACTCTTCTTCAACTTGGTGTCCATCATCTTCCATGGATTGGACCAAAAATTCCGAACAAATATGGAATCTCTGTCAATAAAAATAGAAGTAGGCAAGCCATAATGAACCCATACATGTTGAAAATATAAATCAGTAGTTTTTTCAACAATTATATATTTCTTACATGGCATGAGAATACACATCTTGCTGAAACAATCAACTACTACATAAAGATAATCATGCTGCTTTCTAGATAATGGTAACCCTCCAACAAAATCCATAGAAACACTTTCCCATGGTCTAGAAGGTACTAGCAATGGTGTATATAAACCAAGCTTCCTATTGCTAGGCTTGCTTGTAGCAAATAATGAACAACCTATGATGAAACGTGAAACACTATCTACCATGCGAGGCCAATAACAATACCTCTCTAAATGTGCCATTGTTTTGCTTACCCCAAAATTTCCAGCTATGAGAGAAGAATGAGCCTCTCTCATCATACTTAATCTCCTCCCCCCCCCGTGGTATACATAACTTGCCCATATGAAACAACAAATTATTATGCAAATGATAATCATTCTCCTCAGCATTATTCCATTCACTCAAGTTAGCATACACCTCCTTAAAATCAACATCTGATGCATACTGTTCTATGTAGCTCTCATGTACAATAGAATCATTCTTAAGTAAAGTAGTAGCACTAATAATAGGCCTTGAAATCATATCAGAAAATTTATTGAAAATACCTTTCTTGTAACTTATTACCAAGTGAAATTTTTGTAAGAAGCCCATCCATCTAAAATGTCGTGACTATTGAAATTTAATTTGCAACTGCAAGTACTGTAAAGGCTGATGGTCGGTATGAACAACTGTTTCTTTGCCCATCAAATAGTGTTTCCACTTTTTGACGCTTTGTACCAATGCATACAACTCCTTATCATATGTAGGATAATTCACAACAACACCATTAAATGTCTCAAAATGAAAGGAGATAGGCTTACCATGTTGTAAGAGAACTGCACCCATGCCATAATCACTAGCATCTGTCTGAATCTCGAATGGTTATCTCAAGTCTGATAATGCAAGGACTGGAACTAAACTTATCTTTTCTTTAAAATATTTGAAATATTTTTGTTGCTTGCCTCCCCATTGGAAAGCATGCTTCACACTTTTCACTGCATGCATAGGAGCTGCTATGGTAGAGAAGTTAGAAATAAACTTCCTCCAATACTGAGCTGCACCCAAAAAACTTCTTACCTCTGTAATGGATTTGGGAGTAGGCCAATTCACAATGGATTCTACTTTGGAAGGATCAATTCTCAAAGCGCCTCCTCCTACTATGTGTCCCAAATAAACCAAAGAAGTCTTTCCAAATTCACACTTTGACGTTTTAAGAAATAACTGATTTTTCTTCAAAACATCAAGTACTTTCTTAACATGCATGACACTCTCTTCATCCTCTCTTTTTTCTGACCTGCTTGGCCTGGCTGATCAGATCCTATCCTTATGGTATACACCTTTACTCCACCATTCATTTTGTTACACATGAACTCTTCCATCTTGGAGAGATGGCTGAGCGGACCAAAGCGGCGGATTGCTAATCCGTAGTACGGATCATCTGTACCGAGGGTTCGAATCCCTCTCTCTCCGTTCGTACACTATTGATCTTGAAAATGAATAACCCCTAATATTTCTATGAAACGGAAAAGACCCATTAACCTGGAGACTTTTTTCACTATTCTTTACGTCTGGGATTACGTCCTGGATCGTTCGATAGAAATCCAAAGATAAAAAGAGAAATGAAAAATACCACTACTGCATAAACGAACAGCTTAAGAGTAAGCATTACGTAATATCTGGAATCCTTATTATAAGTAAAACATAATAGATCATCAATATTTGTACCATATATGGATATTTTAATACCAAACAATAGTATGATTGTTACAAATCACGAAATTATTTCTTCGAATCACGCGTGAAAATAAATTTGAAAGAAGAAGAGAAATTTTCTCTTTGTTTTCCAAATGGTCTTTTTTTCCCTCTTATTTTTTGGATCAACCAGATATTTATCGAATATTTATGAAAATATGTCATTGGTATCGATCGTATCAATACGTGACCCAATAGCTCGATCCGAAGTGAGCGGTGGGATCGGAAGGAATTGATGAAGGTTAGTGGAAAAGTTTTTATCCGGGAGTATATAAGGTATCTGAATCTGGTATCGTCGGGTGGAACAAGGATAGAAATTCTGTCACAAAAAAATGGAAAGAGTTATACAAAAATTAGATCAATGACAGTGATCCAAAAACTTGAAAAAGAAAAAAAAAGATACTTTTTATTGAAAACTTACAGCAGCTTGCCAAACAAAGGCTAAGAGAAAAGAGAGAACAGGAATAATTGGCATTACATCGACAATTGGATCAAAATTTGCATTAGCCTCAGGTAATTTTCCAAAAAAGGGATTATTTGAATGAATAAAGGCATCATCTAGACAAATATTGAACATAACTGGCATTTTTCTTCTCCAATAAAAATTAGGGGGGGGTAAAGCCAGAAAAGTCTTTGATTGATCGAATCGATCGGAGCTCTTCGGCAAGTTTGACCGGACTTGGGGTTGGAAGGGATGATTCTTTCATACATACAATATTTTACCCAATCTAATAGAAAATGATCAATGAATGAATATTCTTGTCCCTTTTTCTGTTTTTCCTATTATGTCCAATTCCATCAATAACCTATTTTGTTGAAATATCCACAATTTTTTTTTGCCCAATTGGGATCTGATCTAATTAATCTTGGATCCTAATGGGTTGACAAAAAATTTGATATAAGTATTCATTAGCATATGAATAGGGAAATAGGATGGGAATGGGGCGTGGCCAAGCGGTAAGGCAGCAGGTTTTGATCCCGTTATTCGGAGGTTCGAATCCTTCCGTCCCAGACTTATTTCATTGGTTCCTGTTTTCCCTTCCCTCGCTCTTCCCTTTCTTCTTTCGTAAAGGGTAAATCCAATGGAATTTTTGTTTTTTATTTTTCTCATAATTTCACCATACTTAACTTATCAGAAGGGAATGTTATTACAATAGGGAAGAGATAAAGGGATATCTCTATGGTGCAAGATGGGAATACGGATCAATTTGAGATAAGGTTCAATTTATGAAATTAGCCCATTGGATGTATGTTTTTCCTACTCATATTGGAACTCTACGAGTAGCTAGTTCATTCAAAAATGTCCATGCCATTATGCATGCTCCTCTAGGAGATGATTATTTTAATGTAATGTGTTCTATGTTAGAACGGGAAAGAAATTTTACTCCTGCAACTGCTAGTATAGTAGATCGTCACGTACTAGCACGTGGATCTCGAAAAAGAGTTGTGGATAATATTCTTCGAAAAGATAAGGAGGAAAGTCCCGATCTTATCATATTGAATACAAAGCAGCACCAACCGTCCATCAAGTTGGACTATGCTCATCAAAATGTAAATCAACGTATATAACCGCGACGTGTTATCAACATCTTAGCTGAATTCTTTGTCCCATGGTTATTGGTGGATACTTGGCAAAAGGGTTATGGCTATTGTTTTCTGTTTACAGGCTGACTCTCTTAAAATCAATTGGACTCTAACTCTGTTCCTCAAATGCTTTCTCACTGTATGTAACGCACATCGTTATTCCTTCCATCCACTTGAGGTAATAACATTGATCAATATTCTGTAACGATAGAGGTGTCGAAGAATAGGTAGAGGGGGATGCTCTAAGGCAATGACAACTGGAGTATTGGTGTCAATGACCTTTTGGTGTTCTTCTAGGTTCCTCCACTCTCCCACCAGTAGGTTAAAACCACCCTACCGACCGAATAACAAATACGAATAATTACCTCTGAAAAGGTGTGCATATTCCTAACTGGGGTATTAATAATAGCTTTCCAGGTGTACACGGGTTCAAAGTCGCAGGCATAGTATTTAGGGAATAAAACAGGGCACATTACATAAGTCATGGCAAGGCCCTTACACGTTAAGGCATTGCAAGGCCCATGACTTCGGGTAAACCCGTCGATATTTGACATGTGATCTACCGGCCAATAGACCTGCTTCCACTGGCGTAGCTCCATCATAGAGTAGAGGTAGAATGGAATGCAAGTGGTAACCTCGTTTCCTCCAGTGGTATTTTGGTTCAGAAAATACTAATGAAACCAATCATAACCCATTTTATGCACCCCATTGCATCATCATGTGACCTCATTTTCACCTTAGAACGACTGCAAATGCGCTGCTTTTAAAGCATTTCAAGCCATCTAGTCAAGTTCCTACTTAGCGGGTGAGGCCCCATCTGTTGTTGTTTTGCCAGTGCTAGTTGAAAAAGCAGTAGTCCCATACTATGCTGCTGGGAAAGACATGCTGTTAGAGTGATTGATACATGGGCTAGGCTTTTCTTTTATAGTCGTTATCTCGTACAAGGCCAGCTAGGACCTACCTCTACGCCCCGTGAGTGAGGGGGAACTAATATGCGCGGTCTGTTCTGGTGGTACGTGGGCTATAACCAAACTAGCAGTTTGATAAGTTCAAAATGTTTGGTGGCTCTCACATAGGGTGGCTTCGTGGGCTCTATATCCAGCTCTATCTCTAGCGGTTCGGTTCTTTCGCGAGTTATAAAGTCTTTATCCTCTTAGGTTATTGTAATAAAAGCAATTGTTGCTCGACATCTAGTGTATATCCAGGTGATCATAATAAAAGCAAGTAGTTCAAATTATCCCCCCTATATAATATGGGTTGTAATGCAAGTTCCAATAATCCCATTAATACCAGCTCTTACGGTTCAGCAAGTTGTTCCAGCCAGCCGTCTAAGTCCCCCTCAATCCCAAGTAAGTCTAACGAAGCAAGCTCTTCTCTTGGAGTTTTCCCTCCCATCCAGCAACGAATCGCATGCAGCTTATCAAAGAGCGAGCATATTCTAAAAAATGAGTCTTTCTCGCTTCCAGTAATAGAAAGCAACTCTGGTATAACTGGATAAATACTCTTGCTTGCTAAGCTAACTTGGCTACCATTGGTAAGAGTCAAGATCAATAGTTCAGTTCTAAGTGCCGCACCTACAAAGCATTCATTCAGCAAGAGGTTGGGGCATTCCTAAGTTGGGTAAGTGAGAGATAGTAAGGTTGGTGAAGACGACGGGTTGTTAGTTGGTCGCTGTCGCAAATAAAGTAATGCAAGTAGGCAGAGGTAATACTAATAGTCTAAGTGCTTATTGACCCCCGACTCATCTCATCAGTTCTGGAAGTAGTTAATTCATAGGGCAGTTCCGATTCGACAATTCCACAACTGTTGGTAACTGTAACCCCTTTGTGCCACCATACCCCCTTAGGTTATTCATGATTCTTCTTTACGAACCTTACTTTCCAATCTTATTAATTCCATGCCCCGGGGCTATATAAGGTTCAAATTTTTGTTTCCATGGGGCTAAATGGCCATGAATCAGTTTATACCTAACTTGCTAAGCACCCTTCCCTTTAAGAGCCCTGCCTCGCCTTGTTGCAAAGTAGGGAATTCACTACTTCAAGGTGGCGTGGCCTATAAGGAAAAGCACCTCACAGAGGCATAATGAAAATTTCCAGTTAGAGCTCGGATGGAACATTGGCTGGGCTTGGGGACACTCAGATACTCCACGGGGATGGGATACTCACGATGGGATATTACACTGCGCTACCCAACTTCGCTCGGTTACCCGTTATATAAAAAAGACTCATTCGCCATTTCTGCCTAATAGAATCTCCTTTTTAAGGGTCCAAGAGGCACATATGCTCTTCGTGCATGGAGGGAGGACCTTGTTCACCCTATTTGCTTGAGCCATTTATTTTGGACAGATTACACCAGTCGTGGGATCGTGGGAACTGCCCTCTTTGATTTGATACAACCAGAATTTAAGAAGAGATTGAATGGGGGTCGGCACTTCTTTCACTTTGACTTATCCTGTGATTATTCCCCATTGATAGTCCCCTTCTTCACTGTGGCAACAACTTCCTGAACACGGTGGATCGATAAAAAACAGGTAATTCAGAGCACCATCCTGGTCACGGGCTATCGGGAAATCCCCTCTGGCACTCACTCTAACCTCCTTCCCTCCCTGCCTGCCTTCCTTCCGTCGGGGTTCTATCTGCTCCTCTGGCCCCCTCTTTCCGTCCGTCCGAAGGACCCTCCCTCTCAACTGGCCATCGATCAAATCACTCACTCATTGGTGCACTCAAATCCTCGCAGTGTTGGTGTTTCCTGCATGTGTCCCGTAGATGGCTCTCTCGGTGGACTCACTCATTATTCTTAGGACTCATCTCCTCCCTCCTGCGTGCCCTCCATCCGTCGGGGTTCTATCAGTTGTCCCCCCCCCTCCGTCCGTGGGACCGGGCGCTCCCAACTGGCTCTCGCCCCTCGCCCTTCTTTGGTCGGGCGAGTGGAGAAATCCCCTCGCAGAAGACAGGCTGTATCAATTAATCGGTGGGCTTGGCTGACGGCAAAAGTAAAAAGGCTTATTCTTCCTTTCCTTCCTAATTGATTCCCGGTTGAATACTCCCGGCAGAGGACTCATAATCCAGCTCCTCAAAAGAAATAATCAATTGGACTCTCTCTGCTCCTCAACAGGTGCATTGTATGTAACGCATCGTCATGACATGCATTCAACAAGGTAGTAACTCCTGTTCCGTATCGGTAAGTGAGGTGGAGGTAGAGGTCTAGGGTCTAGGTCTAGTAATAGGTTGAGGGCTATGGCTGCTATCTATGGGAATGGCGGCTGGCGCTTAATTCTGTTAATGATCGATTGACCATGATCAGCTATCGACAATGACCTTTAGGCGGCTATGATTGGAAATGACTTGGAGCTTATGGGTTCTGAATGAGTCTGATCTTCAAATGTTGAATCATCATATGTAACGCATCAGCATCATCCATCCGTTCGAGGTAGGAGCTAAGGTTCCTTAGGGGTAAGCCCCGTCCATCCCGGGGAATATGGGGAACTATTTCTCTCCATTGATGGGGACTTACTTATATTCTCTGCCATTGATAGGTAACATCTATCCTGTCCCGTGGGAGCTTGGAATGAGGAATTCTGGGGATATGCTCGTATAACAACAACATGGCTCCAATTTCTTCTGATGGTAACGATGGGGAACATAATGAATATCATTCGGTGGATCGATGGGGGAAATATTTCCTTATCCTCCGCTTGCTGTCCGAGGATCAATCCGTTAACCCTGGCTGCCCTACTCCTGGGGTTTCAAGTATAAAAAAGCAAGCCATCCTGATGTGAGTTCCAAACAGAATCCAGTGCCTTGCCAACACCCCGATGTTGAATTAATCCTTCTTCCAGCCACCTGATTGTGTGTGAATTTATGCGTACAGTGAGTGTAGTGTCTGGCCGAGCGCATAAATGGACCTGCTCAAGCAGAAGTAATAGCCTACCTAGCTGCCCCAGATCTAATGTATTGACTGAACTGCTCTTTCCAATGATATTGAAAATATATATAGGTAAACTCGCTGTATCTATTTTGCTCTTGATTTATCTCTTCCCTCCGCAAGAAGTCAAAATGAATCGAAGCTGGATTGAGCTTAAGCTAGTCTTCTTGTTCTATCAAGACAACCTTAGAGATATAAAGCCAGCCTGAAAAGGTTCCCCCGCAAGCCGACAATCCGGCCTGCAATAAAGCAATAAAGCCTGCCGTCAATCCAACCTGCCTTCCTGCCGAGAATAGCTTTCCTCCCCACCCCATATTCCAATATGGAGAGTAGGGGCCTCTAGCCGCCCCAGCCATCCATATACTGGTAGGCCCGGCAAAGGAGAAACGATCTCCCGCCAGATATTACTAACTTCAAAATCCTCTAGAGTCGGGTTCCCACCTCCACCTCTAAATCTCTATATAGACGGCCATGCCTTCACATTTTTCCCTATCTTCCCCCTATCTAAGTTATAAGAAGGACTAAGTCAGCTACATCTTATTCCGATAAGTTAGTGAAAAGAAAATATGGCTCTGCGCCTGCATAAAACCTTCCTATGTTTCTATTATCTAGGGGGTATTTCAAAAAATAGAGATAGGGTCTAGGTCCACCAACAAGACTGTCTGTGCCCTATGGCGGGTAGTAAAACAAAAGTAATGAGGTATCTCAATTTCCCTGCTAACCAGAAAACAAGCAACACTGGGGTAGGAGCTGTAGCTAATGATAGTAACCCATAAAGGTCTAACTTATATGCGTATAATAACTAGGCTGTTCCGACATCCGACATATATAAAGAGTATAATATCTACCACCCATAAGGAAAGTATTGGGGAGTGCATTCGTTGATACCAAACTAACTAATATATAAAATAAAATTGCGTTCTGGTGCTGCCAGCTCTCAAAGACAAGCTCTGTAAGACCTGCTCTCTACTCTCTAATCTGGCTAGAGGACAAAGTTGAATCTGTTCGACCATAAAATATCTTGGACCATAAAATATGACCTGCTGTAATCTCTTCAACCATGTCTAATCTGGATTTTCGACCAGCTCTGTCATCTAAATAATAGATTGTGCTGCCTACTGGATTCTCTATCTATAGCCAAGCACTAAAGCTGAGATTGATCGTGAACTGCCTGGATTTTCTCTTTTTACTGCCATAACCTTCAGAGAAATGAAGTTGGACAAAACTACCCGATTAGATCTCTATAGCCAAGCACTAAAGCAGAGGTCGTTAAATGCCTGCCTTCCCTACTGCACCATACTATCTCTTCCCGCCCTAGCTACTCCACCATACTCTCAGTGCCCGCCTTAGCTAGGTAAATGCACTACTTAAAGGTGGTGTCCTATCGGTTATACATTCTACTTATTGGGATCTGGTCATTTAACTAATGAAAGGTGTCCTATAGATCTATCCCTCGCTCAAGCAATGTCCACTACCTCGTCTTTCCCCATGCTGTGTGATCAACATAAATCGGTCTTACCCACCGGCACTTCCACTTTCAAATGATATATTTTCCCTACGCACAGCACACCATTGAAAGCACACACCTAGCTTCCTTCCCCCAAGCAATCTCACCCGCCAAGCTATCTGTCCCTCGTCTACCCCATGGTGTTTTATCAATCGGTATAACCCGCATACCGAGACTTATTAACCGTGACTGAATAACCCTAACCCCACGAACCATGTTGTGTTAACTATACCTCGTATCACACCTAAAGTAATCAAACAATAGGGAAAGCAACCTTACCTACCTCTACTAACTGATTAGCTGAACCATACATCCAAGCCATCTCACTGTCCACTACGTATCGTACCAACATCAATAGTTCTATCGCTAGCTATCCCACCCTCACCTACTTCTAGCGCTTGCTATCTCACCATTATAGCCTTCAACCAAGCTATCTCACCGTCTACTGCTTCTCTCGTACACCAATAGCTCTGAGAACAAACAATAGGGCAAGGGCAAGCAACCTTACCTGCCTACCTACCTATATAGACTGATTCTACTGAATGAACCCAAGCAATTGGGTTGTCTAAACTAGGTGTTATCACGCTATATATGAACAATTCAGTCGCGGGCACCACCATATCTAAAATGATATATCGCGTGGATCTAACCCCTGCTATTTGGATGGATACAAAGGAAGCACCTCACCTGCCATGATGATCCTGTCTATATATAGAGATCACCAACTGAGCTTATTCACCACAACCTGCAGAGAGAGATAAATTGAGGAAAAGGAACGGACTATCCTAGTTAGCGGAAATCCCTATTCTTGAGGAGAAGAGACGGAATATTCCCACCAACTTAGAAAGGGTAGATCCTAATTGGGTAGTTAATAACGGGGTGGATAATAACGGGAATTTGCGTAGGGTTAGTTCGATTGGAACAAATGCTGTTAAAGAACGAGGGAAAAGCGTGTTCTCTGTATTAATTAGTAAACCCAAATGGAGAAGGACAATTCAGGCATAGTGACTTAAATCGGTTAACTAAGCCCTAGCATAGTGTGGGCTCCTCACTAACATAGGATGTTTTCTGTCTCGGAATGCGATATATCATACTAGAAACAATCGGGAAGGTAGGTTGCCTCACCGTTCACTATCCACTTATATATATACCAATTTGAGCTAGCGGCAGGAGAATATTAGCTGCTTTGCGGTAGTAGCTCCTGCAGGAAGGTAAACTGACCCTACACACCTCATTACTTACATCTTTGGGAAATAAATCTATTTCCCTTAATAAGATCTATCTAGTTCTGATTGGATTCGATCATTCACAGATGGGGTGGTTACCTGGCATAGGAAATCTTTGAGAGAAAAACGCGTCCAACTTTAGGGTTTCAGTAGGGGCCTGCCATGAGAACCTATTTTGTGGTTATCTTGGACAGAATCATTCTTAGACATATCCCTTCATCTCCTAATGTTTCAGTTTATTTAAATTGTCTCTTTCGACTCCATTCGAATTCCGATCTAATAATTCCATTCCCCTAACCGCAAATAGTGATAGAACATTGGAATGATTGGGCCATCTTGAATCAATTCCCCAAAAGGATACATTTGAACCTATGAACCCATAATCACCCCACGGTTTTCATGCATTATGAAATTCCAGGCCAATGGTAAAGTCGTCAATTCAATGCTTCTTTCATTTCCATGCACCTACCAATGAATTGGTCGCCTTCTTCATTCGGAGTAGTTATTGGTTATACCATACGAATTTTTAGTACTACGTAGGGTAAGTGACCTGGAAAAAGGGGAGGTTAGTGCTGACACACACTTAGAAAGAGTATTGCCCGAAATAGATAGTAGTCGCCTGCTCTGCTGCTAATGTCCCTACTATTTACGTCAAAACCCCTACATGCTCATCTACTGATTCTACTATCTATCTATCTGGCGGGTGCTTTGTGATGTGAAAGGCAGAACAAGGTAGCAAGTCAAGTGTTAATGGATCCACTCTTTGCTTTAGCAATTGCTTCTGATGAAAAAGGAAGAGGTAATGGGGGGGGGGAATTTTGGAGATGGGATTGCGGGCCTGCCAAACAACTATTTTATTTACTTGTGTCACATCTTTGTCCTGATCCTACATACATTGGAACTTCATCCAGCACATATAAAACCGGTTGCCAGAATAAGAAGACAAGCAACCACTTCATCTTTTTATCGCGAGGGATAGAGATAAAAATAAGGATCCCCCCCCCCCCCCTACAAGTTCTTCCTTCTCATGGTCATTCAGCACATTGCAGCAGAAGATTGGGAAGAACTCCTGCTAAGCTACTCATCCATATTATTTTTATCACAATTGGAACAACAAGTTCATGAATCAAAAGTAGGGGTAATATACTGAATTAACCTATAGGAAGCACTGCACTATCTATCTGATCTGGCCCAAGGAAGTGCTTCATGCAGAATAGCGGCACTATGCCAAACCAAATGGTACGGAGGTGCTACAGTGATTGCTTACTCAAAGGGCGCGTGCTTACAAAAAAACCTTCAAATCACTTCGACGAACTGGCTGGTCCCGGTCCACCACACTAACTAATTGGTATACATACTAGTGAATAGGCATACAAGCGGTGCTATCTATGCCTGGATTTTATTTACTCGCAGAGGGGCCTATTCCTCTTGCTGGGTATATTTCATCTTGTGTTCAATCTTATGTATGCTTCCTAGTTCCGGATCGAATCGAATTTCATATGTAGAGTCAGTATGGAAGAAATCTTATCCAATTGGGAAAAGTCTTGCACCAGCCAGGTAGGAGGGCTGCGCAGGGGCCTTTCTTATCTATTTTCACCAGCCAGGAAGGGACCGCCGGGGAAAGGGATCATTCTTTGTTTCATTCATTCAATGATAGGCTACTGGGTCCCTGGTTCGGGCAGGCAACAACTCCTAGACATTGACCGAATAAAAAATGCAAGCGGAATCTTGAGCATAGGAAAAGAAGAAAGCATTGGTAACCCCTATGAAATCTTAACTCTACGGGGAGTTTAATACCTCGAATATCGCTTAGAGATTCATACCAACTCAAAGCTTCAGTTCTATAATTGTTAAAGGGAGTTCCTATCTCTAAGTGATTTTTGGAATCGATTTGGCTCAATTGTTTGTCGATTATTTGATCTAAATAATCATCCGCTTTATCAATAATATTGAGTAGGACCCATAAAGATTGATTCTTCAATTTTTCTCTGTGGTTGAAGATCCAATCCGATCTCAACAATCCATTCTTGTTGAGTTCATATAATGGATTCATGTAATAATAAATATTACAAGATATTTGATCATGAACCTGACTAGGCTTAGTTATTGATAGAGTGAATTGATCTGTCATTTCCAGAACAATTTTTTTTGTTTTCGATCGAAAATTGTTGTGCAATATGTTAAGAATATTCCATCCGGGATCTGATGGAATAACACAATTTGAGGAAGGATTTTCAATTTCAAAATATGTTTTGATCTTCAACTATTAAAGAAAAATAACTTAGATATAAATGACTTGTTGGATCTAATGGGTACTCTAATCGTTCATCGAATTGAAGGACTAAGTAGTTCGGGAGGAAAGGGCATGATAGTTACTTTTGTTTGTACAACGGGATTATTAATTACTCGTTGGCTTTATTCAGGACATTTACCATTGAGTAATTTGTATGAATCATCCATGTTCCTTTCCTGGAGTTCATCTGTGTTCCATATAGTTCTAGAAGTACGGAGTCGAGATGATCGGTGGTTAGGTGCAATCACCGTGCCAAGTGCTATGTTAACTCATGGTTTTGCTACTTTAGGTCTTCCGAAGGAAATGCAACGATTCGGAATGTTAGTACCTGCGCTAAAATATCATTGGTCAATGATGCATGTAAGTATGATAGTGTTCAGCTATGCAACCCTTTTATGTGGATCCCTAGCATCAATAGCTCTTCTAGTGATGATGGTTCAGATCCAACCATTTCAAATAAGGTTTTACCCTTTACTCTGGAAACTCGGATATCCTCAATAATAGGTAATACCTCTATTACGGGCATTGGACAGGCTTTTACATATTTATTGATAAGATCTCTTCTAGATGTACGATATCCCACCAAGCCTACTAATCAGAGTGGATGTGTACGAGCTTTTTCCCTTATAGAGGCAGTAATATGATTAGCTGCAAATAATGCATCGAATCCATTATCTATAATTATTACACAATAATATGCATAGTTCAATGGAGCTGCAAAACCTCCACAGACCACATCACCTAATACATCGAATAATATAATATCATATTCGTAAAATGCATTTAATTCTTTTAACAACTTTACAGTTTCTCCCACCACATATCCTCCACATCCGGCTCTTGTGGGTGGACCCCCTGCTTCCACACAATCCACCCCTCCATAACCCTTGTGAATTACATATTCGGGCCAAATATCCTCATAATGATAATCCTTGGATTGTAAAGTATCTATAATTTTAGGTATTAGAAATCTTGTAAGAGTAAAAGTACTATCGTGTTTGGGATCACACCCAATCTATAACACTTTTTGACCACGTCTCACTAGAGCGACTGAGATATTACAACTAGTTGTTGATTTACCGATTCTGCCTTTCCCGTAAACTGCTATTTTCATCCGCCAATCCTCCTTTATCTAAATCTAAAAGTTATCTCTTTATTTCAAGTTTCTATATAATCGAATTATTCCTTTTTAAAGTAATAAAAAAATTGAATGGTATTAATATTGAATGGTAGCAATAATAATAGATCCTATTGTATTTAGAGTTCAATAACTCTAGGGTGGGGTGTCCAAGAGTTGAGAAAAAACCTTATTGAGTTTCTCAATAGTTTATACATTGATGATCATGGGTTGGTCCAAAGAACAAGAATCTTGAATGTATATGAGAACCCTCCGTTGTTCCTCAGTAGCTCAGTGGTAGAGCGGTCGGCTATTAACTGATTGGTCGTAGGTTCGAATCCTACTTGGGGAGATTCATTTTATTCAAAATAGAGCTCGATTTTACCATTAGGAGTAGGTAAAACGTTACCTGTCCTTGTTCATAACATAATATATGCATGCACAATCACCACAGGATCAAGATAGGATCCCAGTAGTCCGGGAAAGGAAAAATGGAAACAACGGTCTCTTCGAAATACTTAAAAGTTCGGAGAAACAATTCCACTGTTCTCCTGATGTGATGACATTTCTAGAGCTGAAGGTGAAGAGGCCTCTATTAGCTCGACCCGTTACTAGTCACTCGACCCATTACCAGCTGTTAGAACTATCAGTTCGTTCCCTGGAAGTCAGAATTGGATCCTTGCATGCTGTCAATATAATTTCCCTCGGATTTGGGAGAATATCTCGTTCTATAACCCTAATCTAAATCTAATAATGAGGAATATTTATAGGAGGTCATACACATATATGTTGGTTACTCTCGGACGTACCGGGTATCATTTTTTCCAAATGACCCTTTGTGAAGACTAAGTTCCATAGCTTTGCGTCCGCTATCCCAATCATAATCTCCCTACCCCAGGCCTCCCTTTTGTCCCCTTTCGGGGTGGGCGAGGAGGGATTCAAACCCCCGACACTATGGTTCATAGACACGTTCTCTAATCCTCTGAGCTACAGGCCCCGTCTCCACTAGATTCGCCCCCAGGAGTCCCTTCCAAAATAGGGATTCCTCTCTTCACGGGGTAAGAGGATGCAGAAGCAAATTTATCGCTATGAGCGAACGCAGGTATTACGTTTCAAGGTAAAGTGTGGAGTGGGAAAGAAAAGATGTCAGAAATGGATTTTCTGAGAAGACGACCTTCTAATGAGAAGAAGAGGCATTAAGATTTTTATCATCCTGGCACCGAGCTATTTTCCCGCAGGGCTTCCCCTACAGTATTGTCACCGCAGTAGAGTTTAACCACCAAGTTCGGGATGGGTTGGTGTGGTTCCTCTATGCCTGGGACACCAGAATTTCAAACCATGAATGAGGAAGGGCATAAATACTAGAAAATAATATTGGCTAATGATTGTGTGGCCCCAATTATTAAAAGGACACCGAAGGGGTGTCCCTTCTAGGTAAAGAACCCTCCTCTGCCCTTCTATTCGAAGGAGAGGGAGGGCAGAGCTTTTGGTTTCATAGTTTCATGTTGTCAAACAATTGAACAAAGAAAAGAATAGATGGCTAGTACCCGATCATATCAATCAGGTCATGTAGGAACAAGTTTGACGATAATAAAAAGTATGATAATTACCCGTTTCACATTCAAAAGTTATAGTTTCATCAATTTTGGTCGACATAATAGGGAGGGGAATAATAAATGGCTGAGGATAAATAAGGAAAAGAAATAATGAATAAAAATAATAATAAAAAGAAAGAATCCGATTGACAACAAATTGTGGATAAATTGTTGATTCTAAATTCTCGTAAATCCAAGGAAATTTTCCTGAATCTTTTTTTTCTGTCCCCCACCACCAATGGGATTTAGATAAAGATCAGAGTAAACTGAATAATTCCTAATCTGTAATCTCTTTTGGGACAATACCTTCTGGTTGGGACAATATTTGATCTGCTATGCCTAGATAATAATTACACACATAGTTAAGGGATGGTTCAGATCCAACCATTTCAAATAAGGTTTTACCCTTTACTCTGGAAACTCGGATATCCTCAATAATACGTAATACCTCTATTACGGGCATTGGACAGGCTTCTACATATTTATTGATAAGATCTCTTCTAGATGTACGATTTCCCACCAAGCCTGCTAATCGGAGTGGATGTATACGAGCTTTTTCCCTTATAGAGGCAGTAATACGATTAGCTGCAAATAATGCATCGAATCCATTATCTGTAATTATTACACAATAATCTGCATAGTTCAATGGAGCTGCAAAACCTCCACAGATCACATCACCTAATACATCGAATAATATAATATCATATTCGTAAAATGCATTTAATTCTTTTAACAACTTTACAGTTTCTCCCACCACATATCCTCCACATCTGGCTCTTGCGGGTGGACCCCCTGCTTCCAAACAATCCACCCCTCCATAACTCATCTAGCATTTTGGTTCTGAAAAAAAGAGGGTTCATCCGAACCCTCAGAAAATAACCTGGAGAAGAAGAACAATTCTTGGATAATTGGTGAGAACAGACCCTATACGGTTCGGACCAAAGATGGAAATAACATTGCCGAAAAAGTAGAAGATAATATCTACATTTTTTCACTAAGAGATGAGTACCTTTTATAGCTATAATATATCTTTCACCATATCTAGCATAGTGAATTTTAGGATCCTTCAACAACCAGATACTTTTCAGTGAATTTCGACGAGAAAATATGATAATATGTTTTATCTTTCGATGAAAATGAGTTCGCTGAGGGAAAGGTCTATGAGACAACGATCGTGAATGAGAGGATCGTTTAAGAAGGGAAAAGAAAATGGATTCGCATTCATAGACATAATAATTCCACATGAACAGGAAGAATCTCGTATTTACTCTTGGGACGACAATAATTGATCTTTGTGAATTCTCTGGACTATTTCAATATTCATAGAGAACAGAGCGTAATGGGTGCAAGGAGGGAGAATCTCGGATCAAGTGACGAAAGGTTCAAACCAAAATTTCCGGATGAATAGAATAGGGTATTCGTGGATCTGATATATAATTTGAATGCGGGAATTTATCCTCCAAGAAGGGAAATATTGAATGGATCGACCGGAAACTCTTCCATTCATTCATCCCTTCCACAAAATATTTTGACCGTATAGAGAACGGAACTTCCAGGACCAATGTAAGTCCTTCTAGTACCGATTCAGAATAGGAACTCTTATTGCAATCAGTTAATGGATTTGGAGCCCAATTCACGAATAAAACAATTGAATGATTTTGTTGACATATTTGACCAATCAAATGTTTTACAGTTAGGAAACTGAATTGATCATTGGAACTTAAATGTTCCATCGGTTCAGAAGAACTTGATCCATCCAAATAATGATCATGAGAAATTGCGTAAAGATCTTCCTGAAAAAAGAGTGGATATAAAAAGCATTGTTGCCGAGAGTTATCTTCCTTTCCGTATCTATGGAATTCATCCATTTCCAAACCTCAGCTATGGCCCTCGTTCATGAGAATAACCTCTTCATTTCTGAGAAAATACATGGTTTTATCTAGTTGGAACAAGACAGGAAAAAAGAGATATATCCAAATATAAAGATTCTATCTTCTATAGATTTACTACCCAAGGATCTCATTCGTCATGAGGAAGAACAAATTTTTTTTATCCTGGCAACCAATCGCTCTCCTGACTCATGGAATAAATAACAAAAGATGACCCAGTAGAGTTAAGTCATGAGTATCTACACTAAGATGTTGGTCTCTTCCCATGAGTTCTTCGTCATTTTGTATGGATTTTCCATTGAAAAATCCTACATGATCGTTCTCCAGATCAAATCGATTCAATATTCGAAATTCTCTACGACGTTTTGGAAGCAGAATATCTTCTAAATTGAAGGAACTCAAAATATTTTTTTCATCCCCCAGACCGGCTCTTTTTATTTTTTCCGACTTCAACCACATACTAACAATTTTATATATAAGGAGATTATCATTAACTATGCTTGATAAACGATATGGCTCGGAGGACACTACTGTTTTAGGGATTTCATCTTCTTTCTTTTTTGGAACATCTGCATTGCTATCCTTTGCATTGATATCATTTGCATTGCTATCCTTTGCATTGATATCCTTTGCATTGCTATCCTTTGCATTGATATCATTTGCATTGATATCCTTTGCATTGATATCCTTTGCATTGATATCATTTGCATTGATATCATTTGCATTGATATCATTTGCATTGCTATCCCTTGCATTGATATATTTTTCATAGCCTTTTAGATCCTCATAAATAATAAGGAACATTAGATTCAGGTTAATATTTTCCTCATAGGTCCGCATAAATTTTGCCGGATCCTCGATTTCGAGAAGAATTCTGCACATCCTCGCGAGATCGGATATCTTTTCTTCCCCTATAGATTTTAGTATTTTGTGTTGAACAAGAACTTGATTAGTTTTTCTATTTCGATTAGTTTTTTTCTTTCCATCAGTTTTTTGATCTTCTACTTTCAAACCAAATTGTTTCTATTTTACCTTACCAGTTTGTTTCTCTTCTACTTCACCAGTACTAGCTTGTTTCTCTTCTACTTTTTTGTTCTGAACATCTGATCTAATAATACCTATTATTTCCTCTATAACTTTGATTCTTTCCTCCCGTTCTTTTTCCTCTATCTTTTTCCGCTCTTGCGCTTCGCTTAAAATCGAATATCCTGGTATGAACTTCGAGTTATCATATATGTTCTCTTTTCCCGAAAGTTCCGGGAATAACCAGAATTTTAAATCTAATCTGGATCTTCTCTTTTCGATTTTTAGAGTATCCAAATCTTTTGTCAAATTGAGAATATCCAAATATTTTGTCAAATTGAGAATATCCAATTCTTTTGTCAAATTGAGAATATCCGAATTTTTTGTCAAATTGAGAATATCCGAATCTTTTGTCAAATTGAGAATATCCGAATCTTTTGTCAAATTGAGAATATCCAATTCTTTTGTAGAATTGAGATAACTATATGATAAGAGATCGTATCTGTAACGTTTGTTCATTTTTCGAAGTAGTCCCAAAGAAGGTTCTATCACAGTCACAAATATATAATTTTTTTTTTGTTCATAGGGAATGAATCGTTCTTCATAGCACATACATTGCTTATTGACTCTATTTCTCCATTTCTATGGGTTTATCCTAGACCATATCTGTGGGGATAATTTGTACCGGTCAAAACATCTCAACCATTGTTTCCAGTCATTCTCTTTCAGATCTTGTGGTTTTTCGTGTTCCAATATTCTTTGTATATCTAATAATTCTTTGATCTTCTTCTTGATCAAGGGATATGATGTTTGGGCTCGATATTTCAAAAAATACTTTGAATAGGACCTGTCGATTGCCCCTATCTGCCATATCTCGTGAAATACATATGCTTGGGACATTGATAACATGTTTCGATCAGGACGAATTTCAAAATCTTTTCTTTTTTCGTTGACCGAATAGTAGTTGGTAATTGGTGGGGGGGGAAATACGATCTACACTAAACTCAAGTGCAGACTGAACAAGAGATCTTATCACCAGCAACTCAAGTGAAGAGACTGCACAATAGGATCTTAGGCGAATCTAAAAAACCGTATCAATGGCCATTTTAAGTTCCTTCTATCGACGTTTCCACTCGACCTTGGACTCATTACCTTATCCTCGACTTATCATTATAGAAAAAGTATCCATCTGTAGGATTTACCTTCCTTACCTGAGGCTACCCAAGATCTTGTGCCTTCACCTTTATTTCACCAGAGTCAACCATCTTACCTGAGCTTACCTTACCGAGCAAGGAGAATCTGTAGCAACCAGTTTATTGGACTATATTCTGTGAAAAGAGAAGTGCTCTGTCTCTGTTTATGAATCTGCAATTGAATGTTATTTCTTTTCATGGAAATATATGTATTTTCCATGTTGGTTGTGATTATGTTTCAATCTAGTCATGGGAATTTTATTTCCATTAATTCATGTTATTCCATGCTCCGCTACGTTTTATGATTTTTTGCACCACTCATGCATTCAATTAATTCTAGGCCTCCCTGCAAGGATTCTAGGAGCTTGTGACCTTGGCAGTTGCATTTGCTGCTACTCGAATGACCCAATGTAATTGGTGGCATTGTCTTGCTGAAAATTAAGATTTCATCTAAGTAGACAATAATGAAATCATCAAGAAAAGGACGTAAAACATCATCCATTACCTGCATGAAAGTTTCAGGTGCATTGCATAAACCAAACGGCATAACAAGCCACTCAAAGAGTCCTTGTTTGGTTTTAAATTTTGTTTTCCAAATGTCACTTTCTTCAATTATAATTTGATGATAACCATTACGTAAGTCTAACTTAGTGAAATATTTAGCATCTTTCAGTTGATCTAACAAATCATCTATCCTTGGAAGTGGGTAACGATTCTTTACCGTTATATTTTTCAGTGCCCTGAAGTCCACATACATGTGCCAAGTTCCATCTTTCTTTGGAATCAACACTATCAGTGACCCACATGGCAAAGTGCTTGGTCTTATGAAACCCTTGTCCAACAACTCTTTAATTTTCTTCTTTATTTCAGCATTCTCCATGATAGACATGACATACATGACTATGTTAGGAAGTGGACAATCTGGATGTAAATTGATTTCATGTTAAATCTCCCTTTTAGGAGGAAAACCTGCTGGTTCTTGAAACATCTCATGATGTGCATCAACTACATCATATAAATCTGATTTAATCTTGATATCACAATTTTCAAATGACTCATGATTCACATCAACCTTTGGCTTGATCATAAGAAGTACAAAACTCTTGCTTCAATTAACTAGCCTTTTTATTTGTCCTGCATTACCATTGCTATATTTGTCTTCTTGTGATGTGCTCTGACAATATACTCCTTGCCATATTTAAAAATATGATATTTATTTTCATGGCGATGGAAGATTGATTTCCTGTCAAATAATTAAGGACTTCCCAAAACAATTCCTGATATATCAAGCGGCACCACATCAAGTTCAACTGTGTCAATAAAGTGTGCATTTATTGCAAAGCGCAATATACACTTTATTGAGACTTGTAAGTTTGCATCCTTGCATATCCAACCAAGTGGATAAGGCTTTGGATGTGGAACGGTCTCAAGTTTTAGCTGTTTTACCAAGTCTTCAGATATGAGATTTGCTTGTGACCCACTGTCAAAGAGTGTGTCAATTTTAGTATGTTTTGAGACTACCCTCACATGGAACAATTCAATTCTTTCTTCCTCATTAGGAGCTTGTACATGAAAGTTTGAAGTACTAGTACTTGCATTAGTTTTAGTTTCCTTTCCCTTCATACTTTTCAAACCCATGGCTGCAATTTTGGTTTCATCACCTGAATCATCACCTAAATCTTGTGGTGTAGTTGTAGTAGCTGCAGTTTTCTTCTTTCCTTTGTTTTTGTTAAACTGGTTTCTTTTTTCAGGATGTAATTTCCAACAGTTTTTCTCTTCATGGCCCTCTTTTGAAGAATGTTTACAAATGACCTTGTCACCCTCTTGTTTGATAGATGCATTCTTTTTACCTTTTCCCTTAAAGGTTTTCTCTTTTTTCTTCCCTTTGAAAGGCTTGTTTCTACCCTCATCAAAAGTATTCTTTCCTCTAGCCTCTAAATGTGTAGCTTGTACACAGACTTAATCTAAGATAGTAGGATTAAACACCAGGATAGTGTGTTTAAGGTAATTGTGCAAACCACCTATTTACTTTAACAAAGTGTCTTGGCTTTGTAAATCTACCCCAAGTAAGAGTGCTCTCCTCCTAAATTCCTGGGTATAGTCTTGCACATTCTGTCCCTTAAGCTGTCTAAAGTTTTTCTAGTTCATTATAGCCTTTTGAAGATGAGAAAGAGGATAAAATTTTTTCTTGATTGCAGTAATAAACTCAGTCCATGATAAATAAATCTTACCATGTTTCTTGATTTCATCCCTGGTTTTAGCTTCCCACCAAACCAATGCTGCTCCATCCATCCTTAGTGAGGCTAATTGTATTTTGGTGTCATCATCATGCAGATTTTGAATCCTTAAATAGACCCCCCGTTGTCTGATCCAATTATCTAATTTCTCTACATTAACATCACCATTAAACATTGGCAATTCAAATTTGACATCAAGCTTTAGAAAAGGATTTTTACTAGTGGTTTTCGACTTATGTGACTGATTTACCGAAGTCGAAGAGGATGAAGTTGAGGAAGAGGATGATGATGGAGATGAAGGATCACCATTTCCTCCATTCCCTTTCTTTGAATTATCCTTGTCCTTCTTTCCTCCTGAGAAATCCTCTCCTTCTTTTTGGTTTTTAGATCCCTCTCCAGCAATCCTATCATTTCTTTCTTGATAGAGGATCCTTACCATTTCAGTCATATCCAAGAAAGCTTTCCAAAATATTCTTTCTTCTTCCTTGGGATCCATTTCTTCATGAGATTCTTCTTCTCTTGAAGACATGCTCGTAGCTGCTTCTAATTCTATTGAGGGTGAGATATAAGGTGGAATTAATGGCACCCTGGCCCTCCTTGGTTGAGGATTATCTTGTTCTCTAACCAATTTTCCTTCCCCTCTTTTAAGCTTAAGCCTAGTAAGCATCAAATTTGCAAAACAGTAAAATATTTCTTTGCACAAAATTCAAAACGTGAGATCAAAACCTATGCTGTAATACCAATCTGATCTAAAATGTGAGAACTTCTTATTTCTGATATAGAGATTGAATATAGGGGCATTTTCTGGATATGTCATCTTTAAAGAAAGGATGAGATCCAGAAGCTACCTGGTCCTTTACAGACTCTACCTAAAGAAATAATAGAAGTAATCACTAATGATCTGGAAATGAAACTACTTTTTTGCTATTCAAGGTATTCATTATCCATAAAATTATGTGTGTAAACTATTTTATATGTTTTTCAATTGGAACACAATGCTTTTGGTGAATTTATAAGTCTTTTCGTGTGTAGGAGGCTTATTTATTTTTACTATTTAACATCTTTAACTCTGGAAAAACATAGCAAATAAATCATAGAATATAACATATCATATGATAAGGCAGTTCACCCCTCCTGGGCTACATCTGTCGGGTCCAAGGCCCCCAAATGGGCATGTCCTTGCTCTTATTATGCTCAAAATTTATTATACAGTGATCATAAAGACTAAACATGCAAAAAAAGCTGTGGAAATGAGTTCAAAACACAGAAAACAGTAAAGATAGGCTTTTGCTTCACCTCCATAGGTTAACCATAACCCAAAATAGCTCCAACACTCCCTAGGCCTTGATGGCTCTCCAAGCTTCTTTGCTAAAAAAGTACCTGAAGATGAGCTCTATTGCCTCTGCAACCTACACCATTGGCTCTGGAATGCTCAAATTACCCAAAAAAAAAAAAAAAAAAATCGCTCCAAATGGTCTTCCCTAGCAAAAGTTATGTCCAATTGAAGTTTTGCTCAGTTTTCCCTAAACAAGCTCCACCAAATCTGGGCTAACTGGAGTTAAGCCCACTAACTATGGAAATCACGCCTAAAAAGGTGGACTCCACAAAATTTACCACGCGATCTTTATTAGCAATAAATGTTTGGTTTATTGTGGTAACATGTGGACCACGCCCATCGCATTATCCGTTGGAGCCGACGGTTATGAAAAACGTGGCATTGAAGTTTAACGTAACTCCCGCTGCATAATTTGTGAACACCGCAAACAAACCATAACTGTTTAATGTAACCGCCGGGGGCATAAACCATGGCTCTGAGCGATGGGTCTCATGGTAGAGGGGGCTGGCCCCCTTTCGGCCCCACCCATTTGCAGTTTTAAATTAAAATACAAGTTGGGACCATGATATGTTAAGACTCACCATTTAGAGCGCCCTATCGGGCTGCCCGGCTGGCAATGCCCAGACCTAGGTTCGAAACTCATAATTTCCCGATAATTTTTCCATAAGAAATTCTTTGAAATCTTGGGGCCACGTGGTGGCCTCCGAGCAGGCCACATGGCGCCCCCTGATTGTTCCTTGTAGAGTATTCTATGGAATATTTTGTGGAATATTCATAGAATATTCCTGAAATATTCTGTGGAATATTCCTTTTTTAATATTTTTTTATTCAAAGTCAAACATGGTCAAACTAGACTTTTCCTAAAATTGAGAAATTTCAAACTTGAATATATTTCTCATACAGTATCAGTTTCAAGTGCCATTCATGGCTACAGGATCGGTTTGACGAGACCTTTTTTGTCATTCTAGTTTCAACCAATTATGAGAAAATAAAATTTTGAGCATTTTCTCCAATTAGGACATGATCACCTGATCATCTTGCCACTCTAAGCTTGGGGAGATGCTCAGATTTAATTTTATGATGAAAGTGTGAAAAAATATGGTAATAAGTATGTGTGATTTTCTCTTGGTTAGAGAGAATTTTATGTGGCAGAGAAGAGACTGTGCGGAAAATGTTTGCAAGGGGCTTCAGTTCTTTGCACTGATTGAGCCGGTGGTCAATCAGGTCGTATAGTCCGCATGTTATCCTAGGTTGGGCCTGGGTCATGCTCGGTTGGTTCGATATCCAATTTTTCCCATCACGCCGATGTGGGTGTGGGGTTGCCGACCTGGGGGTGATGTATTTTCTATATCGTTTGAGAAGATCGTCCCGTTTCTTCTCTATTGTATGAATCATATCAATGAGAGGAAGAACTTGTGGGATATAGGTACAACGTTGTCCATAGTGATTTCCTTGACCTATTGGGAAAAATAGCCTAGATATGGGGGTTTCGTCGTGCTCAGTTTGTGGTCTGGGGGGTACCAGTGTCGTAACGCTTCTAAATCAGGGCAAGTGGCGACCACATGATTGGACGTTTTACATAACACACATGTTGGTCTTCTCTATAGAGAGCAGTTGGGGGAAACTAAGGGTTCCCTGATTGGTCGCTTTTCAGCTGACAGGAAGAGGATGGATCTTCTCGTCATATCTTCTTGGGTTGTCGAGTTTTTCATGGATTCTGAGTCTGTGTCATCTTCTTAGGAGAGGTGTGTTAGGGTCCTATAAATATAGGATTCATAATTTTTAATTGACTTTGTTAAAATATTGAAATATTTTACATACCTTTGCTTTATGCAAATGTATTCCCAAATTAATAAATGAAAAGAAGGTATGTCCTAAAAGAAAAATCAAAGGACAAAAAGAAACAAAGACCAAAATAATATTAAATATGAACCCCATAAAAAATAGATCATGAAAGTGTGCAAGTTTAAATGCCACTACTTTAGTTTACTTTTGCAAATAAGATTGTGTTCAGCTTGTCCTAAATGCCACAATCCATGAGGGTCAAACAGTTTAAACTTGACATCTCATGCTTTAAATTTCATGTTGTTATATAGAGAATAAATATATGTCAAACAATTTAAACTTGACGAATTAGTATATAAGATAGAGAATAAATGAGGAGCTCAAAATTTTAATCTGAGCCCTCGGGTGAAATAAGGTTAGACTTAGATAGTTTTTATGCTTTGAAAGAAAATGGATTTAGGGTTGCAAGCTTAAATGCACCCATGAAAATAAAGTAAAAAATGTTAGAAATAAAGATGGGTAGGTAGAAATAAATTGTGCAAGCATGTAATAAAGCGTCATCGGGAAAAAATCACTAATTTCCCCTCCCCTACAATTATTCAGTATTCTAAACTATCAGTTAAAAAGGCTCAAAGCATTTCTCTAACTTCTGTTGGGACCGGACCCAAGGCTCGATGACTGATTGGTTAAAAATATTGAATTCCTACATAAAGTCCACATTCATTAGCATTTATCCTTCATTCATAATCATAATCCCTTTTCCTAAGTAAAAACCCATTTTTACTTAGTAAAAGTGAAACCCTAAATAGCTAATTTCATTCCCTTTCAAAAAACATTCATAAACCCTCAAAATGCATTTATCTTAAGTTAAAGTGTGAAGTAATACATCAAAGACAAGATATGCTTATTTTCACTTAGAGTTAAACATGTGTTTTTATTCATTATAGACATTATCCCTTTCATATTAACTTCTAACTTGTTTTTATTAAAAACCCTAATTACACATTCCCATTTAGTATTAAATCCATTCTATTTTAAATAACCCACAAAACCCTCTATTTTATGTTTTAACCAATGTTTAAATACCCCATGTGCTAAATATAAACCTCGCCCTTGTTGGGTATGTGTTATATTCTTTCCACGACTAGCCCCACGCGCTGTACATTGCGTCGGGCGCAGCAGCCCTCCCTGTCGGGGTCTGGGGCAGCGCCCCGGCGAATTTTTTTTTTGTATGCGGTCCCACTCATATGCAGACCCACCCATGTTTTGTGCATGAGTTTGCACATGGTTTTGGGGTACGATGGTTTTCGGCCCCTGGTATTTTGTAGATCCGGTCAAGGGAACTACGGTTATGTTATAATCTAGGGTTAATGGATTGGGGTTTATGTATGCTTCGGCATGTATATATATGTGTTGTAACACTAAAAGGATTATAATGAAAAATCAAGCTGGTCTTCCCGATTTGGGATCCAGGGGAAAATCTCTGTGTTTATCTGTTTTATGTTTTATGCTCTCGCTATTGTTTATTTTCTGTTATAAGATTCGTGTGTAGATAATTTATGTTCAAGGTTAAAACCTACAGCCCCTATCCCATTGGTTTAAACCTATCTATAAGAGCTAATTCCCTCTCCCTATATTTTTTTTAAAAATGTCAAAAAACATTTGAAAAACTATATATTAGACCCGTGCCCATGTATTATTTGAAACATTGGTAAATGTTTTAATTTAACACTTAAACCTTATACCTGCCGCATCATATAAAAAATAAGGTTTTAAAACTTCAATTAAACACTTATTTCTAAGGTTTAAAACCAATTCCCACATATAATATACCCCGGACCCCACCTCTGAATGTCATGCTACTCCTCAAACAAATCTCAACCGTTCACATAGACCCTTCCCAATCCAACAATTGAAATCCCATATCGCAAATAAAGTTGCGCGATGATAACATTTTCATTTCCATGCGAAATAGGTGGTTTTAGAATCCTATCCCTCCTCCATGTGGCTCATTACTATTGGATCACCTTCGATCCATTCCAAACCTCTTACCACCTCAAATGCATGCGATAACCACTCGTAGTTCCTATTCTTCGAAGCCCCAAAACCACCCATCCTATGATTTGACCACCATTCAATGCTTAACCCACTTTAAACCAAAAACAATATAAAATTTCATAATGCACACAGTTAAGCCGTTTCTACATTTTTTGTCCATTTTTAAACCATCTCCAACTGAAAATCAAGCGTTGTACTCCATTTTTTCACCTAAAGAACGAAAAATCCATTTCAACTGTTGCTGAGACCACTTCAAGCTCCTAGTTTACTTCAAGAGATTTTAACAACCATCAAAAAGCCTCCCTGATGCCTCAGAAACATTTTCAAGACCAAATACCTGCAAAAAGAGGTATTCTTCGAAGAAAATAACCTTCCCTTCATTTGAAAGAACCAAAATTCTGCTAATTCAAACCTTGTGAAGCCTATTTTTCCCACAGAAAGACATGTATTTACCCCCAGAAGAATCGATTTGATGCAAAACCATGATAAATTCAAAGTTTTCTGAAGATTGTAACTTTTTTTAAGAAATATTGAAGCAATTTAAGTATTGTAGACCTTTATAAACCCTTTGAATGAAGAAAAACCTTTTATAAATGCTCAAAACCCCTTTTTGTGCATAAATTAGAAGGAACAAAAATGAAAACCCGTTGCAGTCCAAACCATTTTTCAGTCTTTCCCCATCATCAAAGCCATCATCCCTCCATGCAGTCCTCTGTTTTATTAACAATTATTTTGTTTTGCAGGTCATTAGCAAAAGGAGAATTTGGATAAAACAATCTAAATACTAGTTAAAGATTTGTTTTACTCCAAAAGTTCACAAAGAAAAGAATTTTAAATGATATTCCTTAACAAAAGATTCTAGGCAGAAAAACATAAAGAAGTCATTTATGCAGAGAGAGATAAATTTTCACAGTGAATGGTAAAACTGAAATAAGAATTCACAATGACAGTGAAAACATAAACAATCAAAGAGCATTAGAGTTAAAGTGTATCAGCAAAAGTTAGAGTGAAAGACAAATCAGTAAAAACAAAGCAGTCAAGGTAAAACTGTAAAAGTAAATACAGAGACAGTAATGGTTAAAAAAATATGAAAATACTTTCACCAACAACAATGAATTTTATCCAAAGTGAAAGTAAAACAGTTAAAAGAGTAGTAAGGTTAAAAGATGAAAACAGAGCAAGAAGGGATATTTTTGCAGAAATTTCCTGTTTAAGTCATTGTTTTACAGAAACTATTGTGACCAATCCATGATGAATTTGGAAAAACTGAAGGTGGTTTATGTTCTAATATGACCAACTATAAAACCTCTCTCACTTTTCTAACAACCATTATGGGTTTGGAAATTTTAAACTATATTTGAAAACACTTTTTACAGAAAATTCCTATTTAGTCATCATGTTGCAGATAAAATTATGGCCAATAAGAAATACATATTACAAAACATAAGGATGTTTTTTTTCCTAAGAGACCCATCTACAAAAACCTATCCCACTTTTTGCACAGGTATTACAGAATGATAGATATATGCACATATTTACAACCTATTTTTCAAACTATGCAAAGCTCTGTTTTACACATATTTTTACAGAGCCTAGTGTGACCCGCTGGAACTGCATTTTTGGAAACTGAGAGAGGTTTATCTTAGTAACATATTTATCTACAAAAAACTCTTTCACTTTTTAAATATATAGTTTGGATTGAGATATGCAAAGGTATCATTGGACCCCAATTTTGCAAAATTTCTGGAGCAGAATGCACGAAGGAAGGAGACAGTTAGTGACTTGGATGCCTCATCATCAACTAAGAGTTGAGATAAAATTCAAATTATATTCTTTGTCACCATCAATCCATAAGTATAGTGCCAAATAGATTCATTAGTTTTGAGTTTCATTTTATTAAGTTCTATTTATGTAATACAATTTGAGATATTTGTAAACCAATCTTCATATTTTTTCAAGATATTCTAGTTTAGAATTTGTATAAATACTTCATCTTTAGAAGTACTCTAGTGGAATAAATTGATGAAGATTTCTATAGTCATTTTTTTTGGAATTGAAGGCTTTTTTGTTTCAAATTTCGAGTAGCAGACTGGATCAGATCAACTAGCATCATATTTTAGGATTCATGTGATGAGCTATTTGGAGTGAAGTATTTTCTACTTGTCATTGTTTTTCTTTCTTTGTTACATGCAATCCATTGTGTTAAAAATTTAAATGAATGAATAGGAGGATTAATTCAGGATTTTTTAAAAGCACCTTATCTTAACTATTTTTCATTTCTATGTTTTCTTCTGATTTCTAGAGTAGGGAACCCTTAATTTCTCCCTCTTTCGTTTGACCTCTGCCTACTACTTCCTTTTCCGGATCAAAAAACCCTTCATTGCTCTTTATCCTGATCTTATCACCTCACAAAAAAATTTTCCAATATCTCCAAGGGTTATCTATCTTTCCCTGAAAGCATTTGAATTTTTGGCCTTGATCCTAGTTCTGTCTCCTTGACTTTTGACTCCTCAGCCCAATGGACAAACAAATTTCCCACTATCCATCTCATTAAGTGATTTCTCCCACCAAACCAATAAAAAAAAAAACAATTTCACAATCATAACTGGCCTAATATTTTATAAAAACAAACAAAATAAAATCTTATAGAGAGAGCCCTCTCTGAACCCTAGGAAGGTTAGAACCTAGAGTTTAAAATTTGGTTTGTGGTTACCTTGGTGAGTTCTCTCTTGAACCTGGAGAAATTACTGAGTGACAACATATTGGCAACTCCATTGGGGAAGACTAAAATTTTCTTCAGAAATATTTTACAGGTTCAGATCTGATCTATGATGGTGGACCACGTGATCAGACACACAAAGGTTAAAATCATCTACCTAGCGACTCCAAATCAATTTCATAATCAAGACTCCACTGGAGGAATGAATTCAGATTGAGATATACAAAATATCATTGGACCCCAAGTTTGTAGAATTTATGGAGCAGAATGCACAAAGAAAGGAGATTGTTAGTGACTTGGATGCCTCATCATCAACTAAGAGTTGAGACCAAATTTGAATTCTCTTCTTTGTCACCATCAATCCATAAGTATAGTGCCAACTAGATTCATTAGTTTTGAGTGGCCTTTTATTAATTTCTATTTATGTAATACAGTTTGAGATATTTGTAAACCAATATTGATAATTTTTCAAGATATTCTAGTTTAGAATTTGTATAAATACTTCATCTTTAGAAGTATTCTGGTGGAATAAATTGCTGAAGATTTCTATAGTCATTTTTGTTGGACTTAAAGGCTTTTGTGTTTCAAATTTCGAGTAGCAGACTGGATCATATCAACTAGTATCATATTTCAGGATTCATGCGATGAGCTATTTGGAGTGAATTATTTTCTACTTGTCATTTTTTTCTTTCTTTGTTACATGCAATCCATTATGTGCTCTAAATTTGAATGAATGAATAGGAGGATTACTTCAGGTTTTGTTAAAATCACCCCGTCTTAAATATTTGTCATTTCTATGTTTTCCTCTCATTTCTAGAGTAGGGAACCCTTAATTGCTCCCTCTTTCGTTTTTCCTTTGCCTACTGCTTATTTTTTCTGGATCAAAGAACCCTTTGTTGCTCTTTATCATGATCTTATCACCTCACAAAATAACTTTCCAAGATCTCCAAGGGTTATCTATCTTTCCCTGAAAACATTTGACTTTTTGGCCTTGATCCTAGTTCTGTCTCCTTGAATTTTGACTCCTCAGCCCAATGGACAAACAAATTTCCCACTATCCATCTCATTAAGTGATTTCTCCCACCAAACCAATCAAAAAAAAACCAATTTCACAATCATAACTAGCCTAATATTTTATAAAAACAAACAAAGTTAAATCTTATAGAGAGAGCCCTCTCTGAACCCTAGGAAGGCTATATCCTAGAGTTTAAAAGTTGGTCTGTGTTTACCTCAGTGAGTTCTCTCTTGAACCTCGAGAAATTACTGAGTGATAGCTATTATAGGTTAATTTGAGCACCATTCCCAATGCCCTGGTTAATTGGGTATCATCTCCAGGACCAATGATCAAGGGTCTATCATTCCCTATCATTTCAGTTGCTACATGCCCTACGACAAGAAACAAGACAAATCAAGAAAGAATTTCATCAAGAAAATGTTTCCATGGTTTGAAGATTATTATATAGCATATGAGAGCTCACCAACGCAGGCTCTAAGGGGCCTAAGTGCGTTGCATATGCAGGTAGCCCCATGCAAGGCTGCTTTTCAAAGCACTTCCCGAGATTCATAGGTGCGTTGGTCACATTGGGAGTGAAATTATCATTGTTCCAGAATCTCCACTTGGTCAGTGCCTTCTAGAAGAGTTCACATATGTCAAGCTTTGGATCCAAGTGTCCATTTGACATCTACATGACTGGAAACATGTCTTGCCTATTTTTTGAAAGTTATTGATTGCAAAACAACCTACAATTCATCTATAAATTGAACACAGATCTAAGTGCTTGAGAAGGAAGAATTTGAGTAGAGAAATGTTGGAGAATTTTCAATTGAGAGCTAGATTTGTGAAGCTGCTACCGGAGATATTTATACTATGATGAGGCTTGAGAACATTGCTGGAAGGTCACTTCAAATTAGTCACTAGGTTGTAACCTCTCCTTATATCATCAATAAAGAGTACTGCTTATTTTTCCCTATATGCATCTGTATTGGCTTTGATTTTCCATATTGCAAGATCTTGGTTGATGTATATGGTTTATGATTTACTGATTTAGCTAACTAGCTTGAATAGATATCTATATTATTGCATCTTCTACCGTTTCAATGTTATTTCTTGCAGGAAGCATTCAACTCACAAACCGCTTGAATTTGAAGCTACAACGAAAGCGACAGAAGGATCCATTTGGAAGCGACTAAACAAGTAAGCCTCCAATCCTCTCTGTGTATCTATTCTGAGTTAGGAGAAATAGTCGTATAGCCTTTCACCTATTTTTCTAGACTAGCACCTATCTAGGGAAGTGTGATTTATCTGTAATTCACAATTCTGGTCCAACAAATTGGCGACTCCGCTGGGGAAGAATTTCTCTTAGTTCTAGGTGTTTTAGCCTCTAATTTGCTTTATTTATCCACCTAGTAGTTGTTACACATAAATATTAATCTTTTTCAGAGCTTAATTTGCAAAGACAGTGAGTTAAACAGTAGTATTTTTCTTTGTATACTGCGCCCAATGCACCCTTATATTGGACACAGTGCTTTGCAGAGCACTGTCTCCCTTCCTAGCCCATGTTGTAGAGAATTGTCTCCCCTTGGAGACTGTGTTGACTCCTGAAAGTACCCAAATTCCCTTGAATTTGACTTTGCAACTTGCTTCAGTTTTTTTTGTTGCTGTGTTCTGAAAAGTTTGATGCTCAATTGACCAGTGAATCTATATAATTCTTCCTCCTTTGGCTGAAAATTTGTTCAATGTTTGTTTAAAAAAAAGAGTTTTTCTTTATCATTGACAAGTTGATTTCAAAGTACTTTTTATGGTTGCATTAAGAATCATTTGCTTTCTAAATAGGAAATTGTCGTAAAATCTTCATTTCCTTGATAGGAGAAATTGTTGTTGAAATCCTCATTTTTCCTTCAAAAGAGAAATTGTTGTTTGTATTCTTCATTTCTCGAAAGTAAAAAGAATTTGAATTATTGATCTAGTGCACCTAGTTTCTTTTCTGCATTCATAACATTAATGAAACTGAAAATAAAACTTGCATTTGCATGTAGGATTGTGTGTGTTTTGAAAAAGGAACATTAGGAAATCTACATTTAGTTTGTGATTCATTGATTTTTTTTTTTGTTCATTGATTTGTTTGCTCATGAACTATTTTCTCTCTTCCCTTAGTAGCTAGGTTCTTCATTGAAAAAGCTAAAAGTGAAAGTTTTTTTATCATTCTTAGCTTGCATTTTAGGAATTTCATATACATCATCGCGATGAACCTTTGAAAGGCAAATTGTTAAGCAAGATCAACATAAAATAAATCTCAATTTACTTAACAACGCATTGGAACCATAATGATAACATTTATAGGGTCAAGGCTAAAGACGTGTTCCGACGTTGTAAAACATAGCAGTTGTCGTTAACTTGTCTGTGATACATTTTGAGTGTGATACCTCACTCCACGTACATAAGTATATCGTAGCTCGTCCATGTACTTTCGGGTATATCGGGCGGTGTTACAGTAAGATAAGTATAAAGGGGTGCTCTCATTGTGTGGTTTCGCATCAGACAGCGCTAATACAGACTTGGGCCTCCACGTGCCTTCGGGTATATTTGGGAGGACAAATTTTAGGTGTTATCCATCCATAGTGAAACGAGTCGGTTTCCTTGAAGTTGTGATACACCAAACACATCATTCGGGGAGATTACCTGCCCATACTTCTTGGTTTTCCAGGAGGTATTCTGCAGTTCACAGTTTCTTGGTAAACCCTTTGTCCTAACATTACCCTCTTTTTTTTTTTTTTGGTTAAAATAAATCAGTAATTGTGGAAGAACAAAACACTATCCCCCGTCGTTCGCGTAGATTATCTTTAAAACCACCTTTACCACTGGAAGTTATTTCTGGTAGGCAAAGGCGATCACAATCTGCAGAATCAAGTACAATTCGTACCTCTAGTGAAACATCATCTTTTAAACCAGAGTTAGCTCAAATTGTTTCCACACATCCTGGTTCGTTTACTGTTGTTGAAACGGAGTCTTCATAGCTACTTGTGGTCATGATCCATTCAATCGCTGAGACCATACCTCCTGGACCCGACATTGTTCAATCACAAATTGATCCAGATCCTGTCTCTTCTTTTCCAGAAAATATGAATCCTGAAGTCGAACAACTGGAATTTGTTCCTACCTTAGTCACCCCACAAATTTTTGTAGCCACTGAAACTCCTATATCACACAGTCAACCGTCTAAAATATATTTTGGGCCTAACATGAAGTTATTCCTCCTGGTTTAACTACGATTGAAGAAATCCCACAAGACGATACACCTTTAACTCCAACCCATTTTTTGGGGGACATTTACCTGTACCAGTCTTTTCCTCAATCGTTTCCATCTGCTTTTGTTGATCATATTGCCATTCAATCTCCCATCAATTTTCGAGAGTATACATTTGGTCACACAACCATGTCTGAACCAACATCTTCGGTTGGGTCTATTGTTTCAATTACGTCATCTCCTACCCTCGCTACTTCGTCGATGTTCACAACCTCACCAAAGTCGTATTTTCACGGTGGCCCTTTGGTCCCAACAGGCTACAAATCATTGTTTGGCACTTTCTCTGGTGCATCTTCACGTTCATGGTCTTTTCCAATGTCATCATATGGTATTTTAACTGGTAGTCCTATCGTTAGTACTGAATGACTTGATTCACTACATACATCATCAAGGTAATATCAAGTCAGCCCTTTTGGGTCAATTCCTTTAAGTACCATATCAACTGGACTCCCAACATTTGGAGAAAATTATTTTCTGTCTTATTATCCTCCTTATGCTGGGGGGAAACCTTTGGTCACCCAATATGACATTACTCAGTCACTTTTTGGTCAAACTAATGTTGACATGAATGTTTGTTAGTGGCAGCCCACTCTGCCTATCCAACCACAAATGGTTGTACACTCATATCAACCGGTTCAATCTGTTACACCCACTTCATTAACACTTGTTAATGCATCTATAACCCTATTAAAGAATCAAAATATTGTACATCAAACTTATCAGGCAGGTTCTTTGACTCAATATCATCAAATGTTGGGTCCACAGACTCAAAATCCTTTGGTTAATTTACAACAACCTGTATCAGGGATCATTTATTCACAAGCTGGTGTACCATTTTATGGGATGTCACAAACGCAACCTAGGTATACATATCAACCGAATCCAACTTATACTAATCTGGGTTATAACATTGGTGGACAGACCCCTTGGCAGCCACAAGCGCAAATACCTCAAACTTCATTTCAACAAGTATCATATCTAGGTTTTGGTCAACAGAATTCTAAAGCATTTGCTATGCAAAATAACCCCTATCTGGGTTACCAACAACAAATTCCATATGTTGGTGCTCAAAGACCTATTTCCCAAGAAATTCCATCTTACCCTGGCTATGCTCAACCTAGCCTTAATAGACAATTGCCTTTTTTTGCAACTTTAGAATTACTATATTTAAACTGGTTAACCAATGATCCTATAAATTATGCTCCTTGGTGGCCGGTGATACCTCATAAATTACCCTCTGATATTCCTAAATTCAATGGAAATCTTGGAGAAGATCCATCGACTCATGTCATGACTTATCATTTATGGTGTTCATCAAACTCCCTGAATGATGATTCTATTCGACTACGTCTTTTATAGTGTACACTTACAGGTCCGGCTGCTAAATAGTACATTGAGTTACCTAGAGCTTCTTTCGACAATTTCACTGCTTTAGCTACTATCTTTTTGACCCATTTCCAGTTACCGATCAGATACGGAATTAGAACGGAAATCTTAACGAACTTCAAATAGACTAATTCTACTCACATTTCCGATCATATTCATGAGTGGCATCACCATTGATGAATGGTTAAGACATTTGTACTTGATCAGCTCCTTGCTGAATGGTTCATTAAGTCCCTATTAACATCTATAACTGAGGATGTGGAAAAAGGTGACGTCATCATATAAGAGCAAGTTATCGCTTGTGCCCAATATTTAGACTTGATTTACACTCAGTATGGCACGCTCTATGAAAAAATTCCTAATGCGCCGCAATCTAATTTCAATGTTCCTCCTCAAATAAAGGACTCTCATGCTGGAGACAGCTTGATAGGCACCGCAAACACACACCACACTACTGCATCTGATCCTACTCCCACTTCTGAAATTAATGTTGTGTCATTTGACAATGGAAAAAGTGACAAGAAACCAGGAGGTAAGAAAAAGGGGAAATCAAAGAAAAAGAAAACTTCTAACCCGAAAGAAAGATCATCTGATCAACCTTCTGGACCACGAAAACCTAATTATCCATGCATAATCTGTAACGAGGAAAAATTTGTTAGGGATTGTCCTCAGAGTTTTGAAGTCTCAAAAATCATCAAAACTTCTCATGCATCAGCTGTATTGACAGACCCATTTCCAAATCTAGACACTAATTTGGTTGCTACGGATCTAGCTCCTAGTTTCCAAGTGTTAATGTTATCCACCACAAAACCTTCACAAGATATTTTGGTGTTGACGCGGAATAAATACTATGGTAGTCCGGCCACTGAACAACCTACTACCTCGACAACAAATCCATCTAATGAATCAGTACCACCTAATGTTATTCCTGAATTGACAATTAAGCCACCAAAGGGAGTAATTCATAAATCAACATATAATCCTCGAGCAAGAGCTGCACAAAATTACAATGTAATTGAAGATTTGGCTAAATATCCTTCAAATATGTTTGCTCTTGAGGTATTACAAAATTGTCCCTCCCAGAAGCAAGCTTTATTGTAGGCCATTGGTGGAATCATTCCGACTGATTCTAAGCTTGTTGTCTTTAATCATACGGGCTATGTGTCGCAATTACTAGTAGAATTGGCATTTTCCATACAAGTATATGTTCTCAATCACCTTGTTCATCAAACTATTATTGATGAGGGAGAATCTACGTGCATTATGTCTCTCAACTATTGGAAATCACTTGGCTCACCGTGATTATCACAATCATCAATGATGTTGAAGGCTTTTGATGGAAGAACATATAAACCTTGTGGTATTATCAATAACCTGCATGTTGAATTAGGGGCAAAAACAGTAAGTATTGATGTCGAGGTTGTTGACGGACCCCTTGACTATAATATTTTACTCGAAATACCATGGGTATATGCAATGACTGCCATTGTTTCTACATACTTTAGAATGATTGCCTTTCCACATAAAGGTACAATCCTAGTCATTAATCAATTATCCTTTTTTGCCTCTGCTTCACAGGTAATTGGAAGCGTTTTGTTTGTTCACTTACCCCAACTAGAAATTCAGAACATTGGTGTAGGACTCTTAATGGATTCCACTCTTATGGGAACCTTTACATTACCTCCACCTGTGACGTTGGCTGAAATTGCAAGCATAGAGACCTGCTACATGATCTCTTCCACTCTATCTAGCTTAAGGGAGAGTACGGGTGATTCTGATGTTTCTACGTTGGATGATGTTTTACCACCCAACCCTATAGAGCTAGCATAACAATCAATCTATTTGTCTTTGGTGGAAAATCCAAATTCAGCGTCGCCGAGTGTTAGGGTTGATCCTTCATTAGATTTTGGTACTCCATCTGATCCATTTTCCTCAAAATTTTTGACAGATGAAAATATTTTGGAAGCTATGATGTCAGAAGGAGAACCATGGGAAGATTATCATCATCGTTCCCATCTTCCTGATTATGAATAAAATAATCTCAGTGAACTATATCACCCATCCATCAAAGCTTTCTTTTTGAATTCTTTACCGATTAATTCAATTTACTTTGAACGAAATTTATCTAATATTGAAGAAATGATTTCTATCAATATTTCGACCAAACTTGGTGTTGTAGAAAATATTCATGTCGGTATATCTTGTTCTCCATTAGAAATTGATTCATATAGCTCTCTTTTTCGTGAATTTCGTGACGTATTCGCTTGATCTTACGAGTAAATGCTAGAAATAGATACTAGTATAGTTGAACACACTATTAATATGTATCCTGATGTCAAACTGGTGCGTCAATAGCTTCGTCTTGTTCATTCAAAGAAAGTCGTTTCCATCAAAGCAGAAGTTGAAAAACTTTTGCATGTTGGTTTCATTTACCCTGTTCCGCTAACTGAGTGGGTTTCAAATATCATTCCTGTTATGAAAAAACAAGGGACCATTAGAGTGTGCATCGATTATCGGGATGTCAATTAGGCTTGTCCACAAGACAACTATCCTACTCCCTTTATCGACCAGATTATTGATGATTGTGCTGGATGCGAAATATTTTCATTCATGGATGGATTTTCCGGCTACAACCAAATCAATATCCGCCCAGATGACCAACATAAGATAGCATTCATCTGTCCCTGGGGCACATTCGCATATAGGAAACTACCATTTTCTTTAAAGAACGTTGTGTTGAAAATGGAAACAAGAAATAGTGAAGGAGGCCTCCTGAAACATCTTTCCTGATCCTAGTTGGAGATTGATCACCTAAACTAGGTGGGGACCACACATGTGATTTTTGTCGAAAAGTCTATTTTTAGACATATGGAGCATGGTCTAGGAGTTGCGGGATGCTATTCTTGGATGATTGGTCAAGTTGGTAAAAATATATGGACATCTATTTTTAGACATACAGGTCGAAGTCTATTTTTAGACTGCCTGTCTAAAAATAGAACAGTCAAATATTATTAGCCCTTAATAATATTTAGACTATAAACATTATCTTATCCTCTTGGAGCACTTCAGTTTGATGCTTGGATGTGGCACATGCAGCTGACAGAAGGAATTACGCTATTCCTAGGGGTTAGTTGAGCTATTGCATGGTTGACTACAGTTAGAACTCATGCGGCAGAGTTTGGTGGAGTTGATGAGGCAGTTGGTGGAGTTGTGTTCTGTTTAACTTAGTTGAACTAGTTGTATTTAGTCTAACTGAAAAATACACTAGTGATGAGTGGTGTGAATTAATTATTAATTAATTCACTAATTATTAACTCATAAATCAACTAAAGAACACATCAATTAACTCAGTGCATGTACAGTTCAGTGAAGACCAGTGGAAGAGGTAGGAGAAAGGGTGGAGTCTACTATCAGTTGTGACTATAGTGTGCATGAGATTTGCACAATCATTGGAGGAGATTTCCAATGAGGATTGTGCAGTTAAAGCCAAGGGAATTCGAATTCATTCCATCCATTCATTCTCATCTTGGATTGTGCAGTAGAGGCAGGCAAACAGTGGAGGAGATTTGAACCTGTGACTTGTTCAGATCTGAGCTAGTTTGTGTGTAACTATTGGAGATAGTACTGAGTACTTGTGAGGAGTATTGTACTATGATTGTTACATGATTCTCTATCATTATAATATACAGATAGTTGGGGGTTTTCAGCTGTAAGCTTTCCCCATTACATACTGTGTTCATGTGTGTTTGACTATTGTGTTTATGTGCGCATGCGACTGTTTCTATTTCTGCATATTGATGATCAATTGTAGAAGAGGTTATGTATTATGCATGAAGCTCAAATAGTGTGTAATCGGGATAATCTCGGTGAATAATTCAGCTATTATTCAAATTTCTACATGGTATCAGAGCGAGAATTGATCATCGGATCTATTACAGTGATTACAATTTATTTCGGTAGACAGAGTCTGTAAGCGGGCCAGGTAGCCTCTGGATCCATCCTTTCTTTGAAAGGTGATATATCCAGTAAACTCCCCTACAGTCGATCTCTGTGCTAGAAATAATTTGTTCTCACAGATCCAGAAGCAGTTGAGTTTTGAGCTTGGAATTCGAATTTTGCAGCAGTGTTTTCTTGTTGTTGAAGTCAAAATGTCTTATCAAGGATTGCGATTAGAATATGCTCTTGAAGGCAGCTCGAATTATATTGCATGGAGAGATAGGATGGAGGCAGTGTTAGATGATAACGGGCTGAAGGATTTCATAGATGCTGAAGTCCCAAAGCCTACTGATGCTGCTCAAGTTGAGGCTTGGCAAAAGAAGATGGCAAGGTGTCGAAGGATTCTGTTGGAGGGCGTGAAGGATCACATAGTATCCAGCCTACATGGAAAAGATTCTCCATACTTGATGTGGAAAGCGTTGAAAGAATTGTTCCAAAGCAAGAGCGACCAGAGGAAGTTGGCGCTCAAGGATAAACTCAGGAAAATAAAGATGGAGAAGAATGACACTATTCCGGTATACTTGACAAATTTTTTCCACTGCAGGGATGAGCTTGGGAGTTGGCATTCCTATGAGGATTCTGTCAATGGTTGGGAGAAATTGCCAGGATGGGAGCGACTTTGGTCGGATCTTGTGCAAGAGGAGATAAGGCGGAATACCAGGGATGGATCTTCATCAAAGGTATCTGATGAAGAAGATTGCGCTTTGGCTGCCAAAGAAAGGAAGGGGAAGGACAAGGAGAAGGCTTCTCAATCTGGTGTGGATGGTAAAAAGCGTGACATGTCCAAAGTGAAGTGTTTTCATTGTCACGATCATGGACATTACGCCATGAATTTTCCACAAAAGAAGAAGAACAAGCAGGCTGCTGGAGCTGCAGTTGGTGAGGCTCTTGCCTCGCAATTTGAGCTGGACTTCTCATTGATCGCATGCATGGTGTCTAGTGCATTGGGATCGGGGTGGTATTTTGATAGTGGTGCTTCCTTTCACATGACGGGAGATGCAAATCTTTTCAGTGACTTGGTGGAGAAAGGTCTCCAGATGCATGTTGAGTTGGGCGACGGTGGACGATACAATGCGACCGGAATTGGTACCATAACCTTTCAGAGGGATTCAGGTAAACTCATTCTTTTACAATATGTATTGCATGTACCAGGTTTAACAAAGAATTTGATCTCAGTCGCAATGTTAGAGGATAAAGGGTATGAAGTTGTCTTCAGTGAAGGAAAGTTTTCCTTCGGCACTAGGCAATGGGACAAGTCAAGAAGGTTGGGATTCAGGCAAAGAATCTCTACAGACTTGAAGTAGATGGGATTTCTACGGAGCTTCCTACTGTTGGGAAGCGGGAGAAAGACATGCAACTGATGCTTGAGAGGGAGCAAGTTTTGCATGTAGCTGAAAGTGAACCTCGGGGTGTGGAGCAGCCACAAGAGGATCATGGAGTGGGAGAGACCACTCATGCAGAGAAACTTCGTGCCAGATGGGCAGAAGGAGTGCATGCAGCCATACCACCAGGTGAGAGGTGGGGCGACATGCATGAGTAATCCCAGGTGGATATTTCTGGGCAGGATTCATGGAGATGGTGTGGATCTCATGAATTGAACCTAGCTACGAGGTGCCCACAGTGCAGCAGTAGAAGATTAGTTGGATTGATGCAGGCAGATCAAAGTGACAATGTCGGATACTGGAGCGCGAATCAGAGTTGACAGCAAATGCAAGAGTGCATGGGTGCAGGAGTTCAACAGCGCAGTAGTTCCTGATGACATGTGCAGTAGAGGTCAAAGACTTTGATGATAGATGCATCAGACTGATTGAGTTGTTTGGAGCCTATTCAGTTTCGGAGATGTTGCATGCAAAGGGTGCATGGCGCATGCATGGAGTTGCATGGTGCATGCATGAGTTTTCATGGCGCATGCAAAGGGTGCATGGCGAATGCATGGAGTTGCATGTCGCATGCATGGAGTTGCATGGCACTTGTGAAGGTTGCAGGGCGAATGCATGGAGTTGCATGTCACATGCAAAGACATTCCTTTCTTGTTGAGAGGGAGTGTTGAAAATGGCAACAAGAAACAGTGAAGGAGGCCTCCTGAAACATCTTTCCTGATCCTAGTTGGAGATTGATCACCTAAACTAGGTGGGGACCACACATGTGATTTTTGTCGAAAAGTCTATTTTTAGACTATGTCTATTTTTAGACATATGGAGCATGTTCTAGGAGTTGCGGGATGCTATTCTTAGATGATTGGTCAAGTTGGTAAAAATAGATGGACATCTATTTTTAGACATACAGGTCGAAGTCTATTTTTAGACTGCCTGTCTAAAAATAGAACAGTCAAATATTATTAGCCCTTAATAATATTTAGACTATAAAAATTATCTTATCCTCTTGGAGCACTTCTGTTCAAGCTACAGATGTGGCACATGCAGCTGGCAGAAGGAAATTCAAATTTCCTAAGGGTTATTTGAGCTATTGCATGGTTGAATTCAGTTAGAACTCAAGTGGCAGAGTTTGGAGGAGTTGATGAGACAGTTGATGGAGTTGTGTTCGGTTTAACTTAGTTGAACTAGTTGTATTTAGTTAAACTAACTAATACACTAGAGATGAGTGGTGTGAATTAAATATTATTTAATTGAATAATTATTAACTCATAAATCAACTAAAGAACACATCAGTTAACTCAGTGCATGTACAGTTCAGTGAAGACCAGTGGAAGAGGTAGGAGAAAGGGTGGAGTCTACTATCAGTTGTGACTATACCGTACATGAGATTTGCACAAGCTTTGATTGAGATTGCCAATGAGAATTGCGCAGTTAAAGCCAGGGGGATTTGATCCTTGATCTAATTCATTCTCATCTTGGATTGGCAGGCAAATAGTGGAGGAGTTTTGAACCCGTGACTTGTTCAAAACTGAGCTAGTTTGTGTGTAACTTTTGGAGATAGTACTGAGTACTTGTGAGGAGTATTGTACTATGATTGTTACATGATTCTCTATCATTATAATATATAGATAATTGGGGGTTTTCAGCTGTAATATTTCCCCATTACATACTGTGTTCATGTGTGTTTGACTATTGTGTTTATGTGCGCATGCGACTGTTTCTATTTCCGCATATTGATGATCAATTGTAGAAGAGGTTATGTATTATGCATGAAGCTCAAATAGTGTGTAATCAGGATAATCTCGGTGAATAATTCAGCAAATTATTCAAATTTCTACACGTTGGGGCAACTTTTCATAGAGCAATGGATTATGCTTTCAACTACATCAAGCACATTGTTCAACCATATCTAGATGATTTACCAGCGCATTCATGAAATCAGATTGATCACCTGATGCATTTGAGAGCCATTTTCTTACGCTGCCAACATTACAAGATATGCCTCAATCCACACAAATGTGTGTTTTGTGTTGGTTCTGGTCGATTTATCGGATTCGTAGTCTCAAAATAAGGAATTCGAATAGACCCACTGAAGGTACAGGCCATTCTTGATTTTCCTGCAGCATCAAACTTACTTCAGATACAGAAACTTCAAGGAAAGGCTAACTTCCTGAGAAGGTTCATTCCAAACTATGCCGAAATGGATAAAGGATTTACTTGATTATTGAAAAAGGGGGTTTCCTTCCATTGGGACCAAGTTGCACAAGATTCTTTTGATGTTTTCAAGGACCATCTTGTCCGAGCGTCATTAATGTATCCTCCTAATTATCAAAATGATTGTTTCATATATATCGTCGGGACTGAAACGACCATCGCTATGGTTTTGGTCCAAGTAGAATATGGAATTGAACATCTGATCTATTATTTGAGTCGTAATCTCAATGATACAGAATTTAAGTACTCGTACGTGGAAAAGCTTGCCTTGGCAGCTGTACAACCTGTCCAAAGATTTTGCCATTATATCTTGCTCTGAAAAACAACAATAGTTTTGGATTACAACCCCATGACTTACATATTATCATGTCAATTGCTGGGGGGAAAATATTCAAAATGGATTGTCATTTTGTAGGAATTTGATTTGGAATTCATTAAATCCAAGTCAAAGAAGTCTTTAGTTTTGGCTGAGCTTCTTTGTGACCTTCCCTCTGATAGTACTACTTCTACATTGAAACCATCTATTCTAGACGAGTCTCTATTTCTGATCGGATCATTTGATCCTTGGTATGAGGATTTCATCATTTATCTCCAAACCCAAACTTTTCGACCTAATACCTCTCACTTTGACCAGTGATGTATTTGATACCAAGCCAAATATTATCTGATCGTCAGCGATACACTTTATCGTCATGGTGTCGATACCATTTTAAGGAGGTGCCTCACTCATGAGGAGGCCGAAAAAGTGTTAAATGATTGTCATGCTGGAGCTTGTGGTGGAAATTTATCTGGATATGCTATCATGCAGAAGATACTTCACGCCGGTTACTTTTGGCCTACTATTTTTCGAGATTTCATCTTCGTAGTCAGCAGTTGTCATGCATGCCAGATTTTTTATCGTAAAATCTGCAAACTGCCAGTGCCAATGCATCATGTTGTCTCTGTTATACCATTTACGAAATGGGGTATTGACTTCATGACTTGTAACCCTCCTTCATCCAAGGGGCATGGTTATATTATTGTCGCAGTTGAATATTTTACCAAATGGGCCGAAGTGATGCCTACATTTAATAACACAGGACAAACAAATGCATTGTTTTTCTTCAATCAAGTTATTGCATGGTTTGGGGTCCCACAGGTTATAGTTACGGATCATGGGAAGCATTTTCGCAACCATATGATGTCTGAATTAACTACCAAGTTAGGATTGTCACATGATAATTCTACTCCTTATTATCCAGAATAAAATGGACAAGTTGAGGCTATTAAAAAAATTCTTAAATGAATGCTTCAATGAATGATCGGAGTCCATAAAAGGAACTGGCACTTGATCCTATACTCCGCCTTGTGGGTGCATCTAACCTTGGTGAGAAACGCAACCATATTTACTCCTTTTAAATTTGTGTATGGTCTGGAAGTTATCTTACCAATCCAATGTGAAATATCATCGTTAAAAATCGCCATAGACTTGTTATCTAACACCTAAGAAGAAGAAGCGTGTCTCCTTAACCTCATCCATCTAGATGAAATGCGTCGTGAAGCCCAATTGGCCAACGAAGCACATAAGAGACATATAAAGGCGCAATATGACAAAAATGTCCAGCCTCGCATCTACTCAGAGGGCGACTTGGTCCTTCTTTACGATCAAGAAGCTAATGTAATAGGTACGGGGAAATTCGAACCATTATGGCATGGCCCCTATATTGTCAAAAGAGTTCTTGCTAAGGGTGCCTACGAGTTAGTTGATTACGATGGAATTCCATTGGCACAGCCTAGAAATGGGTATTATTTGAAACGTTACTATGCTTAATCATGAGCGTAGTAATTTTTTGTATTATATTGTTTATATGTTTTTGATTTGCATTCACTATCTTAATTTGTTTTTAGAGTTTTCTTGACATTAGTAATCCGCTTTACATTTCATCGCAGATGACTGAATCTTCGAAAACATTTGTTGGATATGCTGATGGTGCTAGTCGTATTACGCAGAATCTATCCTCTGTAGCGTGGGATATTTTTGATCTGAACCGCGAGTTAGTGAGTTTTCAACGGATTTGTATTGGTAGATCGACAAACAATATCGCTGAGTATAGCACTGATCAGGAGCTCAAATCTGAGCTTGGGAAAAAGCTCAAAAATCAAAGTGCTCAAATTGACTTGGAACCTGAGTGACCGGATAGGTCTTGGCGATACGATCCCAATGCCGTGACCGGCACTAAAATCCGTTAGCATATGCAAAAGTTATTGCATTTTGAAATCGCCCAATAACTTTCAATTTTGAAAGGAAATTTTTTAATATTATGTGTTGGCAATTTTTTATTTTTATTAAGGTTTAAATTATTAAATTATATATATTTTTTATATTTTATATGATTTAAATTAATCATATATTATATTAATTAATATATATTTTAATTAATTTTAAATTATTTTTAAACCTTATTAAAAATTATTTAAAACCACACATATATATTAAATAAAATTAAAAAAAAAACTATGTTAAACCCAATATGGCAAATGTTTTAGATGTCAAAGGTTTAAAGGCATAAGGCAACGTGTGATAAAGTGGGCTTTGGTTTACTTGTTAAAATTCACGTGGCTACATTGGAGGTTTAAAACAACTAGCGGTTAAAATTGCAGCCGTGTTCACATGCAATGCGGGGGAGTTAAGTTATTTTAAATTTTATGGTTTTTAAACCGCCGCTCCAACATATATGCCGACACATGTGGCCACAACCACATTCGAAATTAATGTTATCTCAAACTGTCTACCAATTTTAGCGCCATCCCACTATTTTAGGTGGAACTCCAAGTTTATCCGCAGTTAACTATAGTTGGCCCACAATTAGTGGGATTTTTGCCTAACATTGGGTAAAAACTTCAGTTGAGCATATATTTCACATGGGAGATCCTTTTGGAGTGAATTTGTTTTTGATTTTGGGTCTCTTCGACCTTTTGGACGCAATGGAGCATGTCTGAAATCTAAAAGAGGTCATATTCAGAGGTTTAAGCATCGAAGAAGATGAAGGAGCCATTAGGGCCTAGAAGGAGAAGGCTGTGTATCGGACTATGTTTCTCTGTTTAAGGTAAATGAATAGAAATTATTAGCTATTTCATACCTTTTGAATCTTTTTATATGGTTTTCAGAGCCTCTTAATAACTTTTGAAAGCCGAAAAGCTTCATTTAAGTTCTAGACGCCATTTTCCAAACAGAGTGTGTAGGCGAACCGGAGCAGCCAGAGGCCGTTTTTGATGAAAAAAAAAATTATATTGACTATTTCAGTCATTATGGAACCAATGGAAGTGGTTTTAGATCATTTTGAGTACTTATACAGCTCAAAAAGTTGATATGAAGTCGTGGGAAACCCTGGGCAAACCGTGGAGGAGAGCCATTTTTGGGGATGTTGTTCTTAATGTAAGCAATTTATCAGTTGGTATTTGATGTCTGATAATTATTGGATGTATCAGTAGTGTTTTCAGGAGCAGAAATAGAAATTTGAGGGAGTTTGTGCCATTTAGAAGCTCAGAGAAGCTTAGTGCACCAACAGAAGGATGTGTGTCCGTGGAAGCCTAAAGCTGTTTGCGGGAATTGGACAGCCATTAAAGGGATTTAAAATGGTATTATCGGCCCTTTGAATCATTTTCGTATTCATTGTGGCTAAGTGTGGAGCTTTTAAAATAATTTAAGTACCTTAATCCCAAAGAGTCTAGTCATGTTGACGAAGCTCAAAGGAGATGTAGCCCAAGAGTTGGGGTGAAATCATATATTATATTGCTGTTGTGTTTTGTTATTCTATGGCTGAATTATGTTGCTGACATACATGTTAAGTTTCAAAAAAAAACAAATAAACTTAAAACACATAAACAGAAGAAAAGACATACACCTCTTCCAAGCAAAAATTCCGCATAATGTCAAGTTTGAGTAAGGTCATTTTAATTAAGTCTGAGTGTTTACTTCTATTATTTCTTTAGGCAGAGTCTGTAAGAGGGCCAGGTAGCTTCTGGATTCATCCTTTCTTTGACAGGTGACATATCCGGTAAATTCCCCTACAGTCTATCTCTGTATTAGAAATAAGAAGTTCTCACATTTTCATATTTAAAATTTTGAGTATTTGCACTCATTTACATAAATGAAAATGGATACCTTGCACCCTTTTCAAGTACATTCCATTTTCAGATCAAGCATGTTGATCGAACTTATCTCTAATGCCATTTCATTTGGTATTAACCACATAATCATAAGGTTAGATTCACAACTTGTGGTATTACAACTTACTAGTATTTATACTATTATAAATCCAGCGCTTCTTAGATTGTTCCTAGGAGTTGGACTCTTGGAAAGACATTTTGATTTCATTCAATATCAACACATTTCCAGAAATTTGAACACTTTGACTGATTCATTAACTAATCAAGTTTTAGACAGACATTTGCAACGTAGGTAAAGAAAACATTCACATCATTGAATAGGATTGCACATTAAACATAGGAAAAACTCTGAAATCATATAGATATATAGTTATAGGTTTTTACAAAATTTGTGTCCAAGACACATTGGTCATTTGACCTCAAAATTCATGCAAAATGTCACAAGTAAACTAGTGGTGCTCATGGTAACATGCTAGAGATCTAGCAATCCTACGAAGCAACCACATCCAATGGTTAGGAACCCTAATAGTGTGTCGCTGCAGTGGCATGGGAAGCTCTTCGATCCGACAATCGACAATACTGAAGGTCAACCCCTCTATGTGTTGCTGAAGCTTAGCCAAAGTCTCAGCCATATCAAGGTCCTGAAGGACTGCTCTCCTGATAGCCCTCTCTGCTAGCGCATCTGCTTCGCGCTCTGGTTCCTCTACTGGTTGAACACGACCAATATCTGCATTACATCAAACATTCAGTTTAGTCTTGGAAAGACATCAAAACAAAAAAACATTTATAAACCTTATAAAAATAAAAAAACATGGTCAAATAATTCTTACCTATTGCACCCCACTAAGCGCCTTCTGGTAATACTAGATCTGGATCTCCTTAGAAGTCAATGCCTACATATGCATACTTATCGATGGTGACAATATTTCTCCGGAACCAGGCGAAGAATGTAGTATAGAAAACAATGGTTGATTGGCCTGCATGTTGACCCATGAGTTCTACCCATCTTTGCGTTCGAGGATCTCTAGGACTAGATATATCCAATGTTACATGTTGTGGCTGCGTCAGTGGAATCCATTCCAAATCGAAGGAGATAAGGATTGAACCATAACTGAAATTTTTCTTCCTTCCTCCCTTTTCTTTATTCAGTTGTTCCTTTATCTGAGAGAGAACAACTTCAAACTAGTTGAAGATTGTTGGATCTAAGCACTCTAGTGCATACTACATATACAATATGTTCACTACATGTAGTGTAATGGTGCCAACAAGTTTAGCGATCGTGAAAAGGATGGTTCTCAAAGGCAAATCCCTGACATCCTAGATGTTTATTTTTCCATATTTGCTAGGTTCTTCACCTGGATAGCAATACTGCATAACATAATCCCTCACTATCTCTCCTTCAATGGTAGACCCTGTGAGAGAAATGGGAAAACCTATCCTCGACAAACCTGTGATAAAATACACGTCCTCAATTGTTATGGGAACCACTTTGTTCTTAATGTGAAATGACTCTATCATTGGATCCCATGCTCGAACTAAGAACTCCAAGGGTTCTATTTTTTTCCTCATTCTCGACAATTTAAAGTACTTAAGTATTCCACAATCTCTTAAAGTTCTTATAGTACCTAGATCATTCAAGGCAATCATATCTTGTTCTTCATGTTCTCTTTCCCTCCATGTAATCTTCATTATAATCTGATGGAAACCTAAAATAAAACCATAAGATCCATTAGATTCCAATCATTGCAAAAAGCTAGGAAAATTTTAGGCACAACAAGAAAATCAAAAACTTGGATTGTGCCTAACACACTCCCTGAGCTGAGACAGTGTGTTGCACATGCAGGTACCCTTCACTGTACCTGCTATGCAACACAGGTTTCAACATTTAGGGGTGCGTTGCCCTCATTTTGGGCAGAATTTACCCTAGGGGCCTCAAAACCCTAAAAATTTGCAAATAATGGAAATGAAATGAATACTAAAGGAAGAGGAGGTTCATGGCAGTAACCTGGATCAAACGGCAATGAAATCCATCCACAGAAACGACCGCAATCAATGATTGAAGTTCGGGGGCAAAATCAGGTTCAGAGCTCCAAAATGAAAATGGTAACTATGGAATGGTAAAAATGAATAGTGAAACTACTTTTTATAGTCATTTAATGTTATGTAACCAGCTCCAAAAATAGAAGAAAAGAGATATCAATGCCTTAGAAATAAGCCATTTCGAGGGGGCAACCTCCAATACATTACATAAATGAATAATTCTTGGATGATATAATTTACAAAACCTCCTTTCTATATATAGGAGTCCATGGGGCCATAAGGTAATCCTAGTGGGGCCACGATGTAATCCTAACCGACCTAACAATAATAATTTAAGGGCACAATAATAACAATATGGGGGTTACAAGGGTACAATAATAACAATAAGGGGGTTACACTAACAACAATAAGGGACTATACTAGTAATATAGGGACCTAACATGCCCCTTTCCTTTAAAAAAGTGTTTTCCTCAATGCTTGAGTAGCTGTGGGTGCTTCTGTATAAAATTCTCATCCTCCCATGTATAATCTTTAGTGGGTAAGTTCTTCCACTTGATGAGATACTCTGAAATTGATCGATTCCGTAGCTGTCGAGTTCTTATTTCCATGACTCTATTCACACCTTACAAAATGTACTACAGTACCTTGAGGGCCATTTACATTAATGGTGGTTCTCTCGCGTTTGTTAACAACTCACATCATTGGTTGGCAATAAAATGATGTCTTTCCATGTTCGACTACAAATCATATATTCGCATGGCTAGACTTGTACCTGAATGATCGAGTGAACGAGATAAGAAGACCCCGGATCTAGTTTCAGCCATCTGGGCTGCGATTTCAAGATTGTTGTACACATCATCTGTACGGTGACCTTACATATAGATTGTCATCCAAACATGGGCCTATATCTGTAGGCATGTCTGCATCTGGACAACATTCCAATGAAGACGACTTTCTTAATTATGTACATGTTATTAGATTGTTTTATGTGCTGAACATGGGAATGCCTACCCTCAAAAATTATGATCAAAAGAGGATATATCATGATGTAATGTATTGTAATATTGATGCAGGTGACTACTCCGCTTCGTTTCCAGACTCATCACAGTGTAAAGCATCTCAAACAAATGTTCTTATTATTTGGATCTCATGCTTCAGGGGGCAATTGTTATAGGTCAATTTGGGCACCATTCCCAATGACCTGGTTAACTGGGCACCATCTCTAGGACTAATGATCAAGGGTCTATCATTCCCTATCATTTTAGTTGCTACGTGCCATAAGATAAGAAACAAAACAAATCAAGAAATACTTTCATCAAGCAAAGGTTTCCATGGTTTGAAGCTTATTATATAGCATATGAGAGCTCACCAACACAAGCTCTAAGGGGCCTAAGTGCATTGCATATGCAGGTAGCCCCATGCAAGGCTACTCTACAAAGCACTTCTCGACATTCACAAGTGCGTTGGTCACATTGGGAGCGAAATTATCACTGTTCTGGAATCTCCACTTGGCCAGTTCCTTCTAGAAGAGTTCACATGTGTTAAGCTTAAGATCCAAGTGTCCATTTGACATCTACATGACTGGAAACATGTCTTGCCTATTTTTGGAAAGTTATTGATTCCAAAACAACCTACAATTCATCTACAAATTGAGCACAAGTGCTTGAGAAGGAAGAATTTGAGTAGAGAAATGTTGGAGAATTTTCAATTGAGAGCTAGATTTGTGAAGCTGCTACTAGAGAGATTTATACTGTGATGAGGCTTGGGAACGTTGCTGGAAGGTCACTTCAAATCAGTCACTAGTTTGTAACCTCTCCTTATATCATCAATAAAGAGTACTGCTCATTTTTCCCTATATGCATTTGTATTGGCTTTGATTTTCCATATTGCAAGATCTTGGTTGATGTATATGGTTTATGCTTTACTGGTTTAGCTAACTAGCTTGAAAATATATCTATATTATTTCATATTATGCTATTTTAGTGCTCTTTCTTGCAGGAAGCATTCAGCTCACAAACCGCTTGAATTTGAAACTGTAACAGAAACGACAGAAGGAGCCATTTGGAAGCGACTGAACAAGTAAGCCTCCAATCCTCTCTATGTATCTGTTCTGAGTTAGGAGAAATAGTTGTATAGTATTTCACCTGTTGTTCTAGACTAGGACCTGTCTAGGGAAGTGTGATTTATCTGTAATTCAAAATTCTGGTCCAACAATAACATATTGGCGACTCCACTAGGGAAGACTAACATTTTCTTCATAAATATTTTACAGGTTCATATTTGATCTATGATGGTGGACAGTGATCAGACACACAAAGGTTAAAATCATCCACTTGGCAACTCCAAATCAATTTCACAATCAAGACTCCACTGGAGGAATGAATTTGGATTGAGATATACAAAGGTATCATTGGACTCCAAGTTTGCAAAATTTTTGGAGCAGAATGCACAAAGAAAGGAGACTGTTAGTGACTTGGATGCCTCATCATCAACTAAGAGTTGAGATCAAATTCGAATTCTCTTCTTTGTCACCATCAATCCATAAGTATAGTTCCAAATAGATTCATTAGTTTTGAGTGTCCTTTTATTAAGTTATATTTATGTAATATAGTTTGATTGAGATATACAAAGGTATCATTGGACCCCAAGTTTGCAGAATTTCTAGAGAAAAATGCACAAAGAAAGGAGACAATTAGTGACTTGGATGCCTCATCATCAACTAAGACTTGAGATCAAATTCAAATTCTCTTGTTTGTCACCATCAATCCATAAGTATAGTGCCAAATAGATTCATTAGTTTTGAGTGTCCTTTTATTAAGTTCTATTTATGTAATATAGTTTGAGATATTTGTAAACCAATCTTGATATTTTTTCAAGATATTATAGTTTAGAATTTGTATAAATACTTCATCTTGAGAAGTATTCTGGTGGAATAAATTGTTGAAGATTTCTATAGTCATTTTTGTTGGACTTGAAGGCTTTTCTGTTTTAAATTTCGAATAGCAGACTGGATCAGATCAACTAGCATCATATTTCAGGATTCATGTGATGAGCTATTTGGAGTGAAGTATTTTATACTTGTCATTGTTTTTCTTTCTTTGTTACATGAAATCCATTATGTGTTCTAAATTTGAATGAATGAATAGGAGGATTACTTCAGGATTTGTTAAAATCACCTTGTCTTAACTATTTTTCATTTCTATGTTTTCTTCTGATTTCCAGAGTATGGAACCCTTAATTGATCCCTCTTTCGTTTGAATTCTGCCTACTACTTCCTTTTTCTGGTTCAAAGAACCCTTAATTTCTCTTTATCCCGATGTTATCAACTCGCAAAAAAAAATTCCAAGATCTCCAAGGGTTATCTATCTTGCCCTAAAAACATTTGACTTTTTGGCCTTGATCCTAGTTCTGTCTCCTTGACTTTTGACTCCTCAGCCCAATGGACAAACATATTTCCCACTATCCATCTCATTAAGTTATTTCTCCCACCAAACCAATCAGAACAAAACCAATTTCACAATCATAACTGGACTAATATTTTATAAAAACAAACAAAGTTAAATCTTTTAGAGAAAGCCCTCTCTGAACCCTAGGAAGGCTAGATTCTAGAGTTTAAAATTTGGTATGTGGTTACCTCGGTGAGTTCTCTTGAACCTAGAGAAATTACTGAGTGATAACATATTGGCGACTCCACTGGGGAAGGCTAACATTTTCTTTAGAAATATTTTACAAGTTCAGATCTAATCTATGATGGTGGACAGTGATCAGATACACAAAGGTTAAAATCATCCACCTGGTTACTCCAAATCAATTTCGCAATCAAGACTCCAGTGTAGGCATTTTAGGTCCATTTTTAAACCATATCCAACTGAAAATCAAGTGTTGTACTCCATATTTTCACCCAAAGAACCAGAAATCCATTTCAACTGTTACTGAGACCACTTCAAGCTCCCAGTTTACTTCAAGAGACTTCAAAAACCATCAGAAAGCCTCTCCGATGCCTCAGAAACCTTTTCAAGACTAAATACCTACAAAAATAGGTATTATTTGAAGAAAATAACCTTCCCTTCATTTTAAAGAACCAAATTTCTGCCAATTCGAACCTTTTGAAGCCTATTTTTCCCACAGAAAGACCTGTATTTACCCCCAAAAGAATAGATTTGATGTGAAACCGTGATAAATTCAAAGTTTTCTGAAGATTGTAACTTGTTTTAAGAAAAATTGAAGAAATTTAAGTATTGTAGACCTTTATAAACCCTTTGAATGAAGAAAACCCTTTTATAAATTCTTAAAACCCCTTTTTGTGCATAAATTGGAAGGAACAAAAATGAAAACCTGCTGCAGTTCAAACCATTTTTCATAGTCTATTCCCATCATCAAAGCCATCATCCCTCCATGCAAACCTTTGTTTTATTAACAATTATTTTGTTTTTTAGGTCATTATAAAATGGAGAATTTGGATAAAACAATCTAAATACTAGTTAAAGATCAATTTTACTCCAAAAGTTCACAAAGAAAAGAATTTTAAATGATATTCCTTAACAAAATATTCCAGGAAGCAGAACAGAAAGAAGTCATTTATGAAGAGAGAGATAAATTTTCATAGTTAATGGTAAAAGTGAAATAAAAATTCACAATTACAATGAAAACATAAACAATCAAAGAGCATCAGAGTTAAAGTGTATCAGTAAAAGTCAGAGTGAAAGTCAAATCAGTAAAACAAAGCAGTCAAGGTAAAACAGTAAAATTAAATACAGAGATAGTAATGGTTAAAAAAAGATGAAAATAATTTCACCAACAACAATGAAGTTTATCCAAAGTGAAAGTAAAAACAGTTAAAAGAACAGTAAGGTTAAAAGATGAAAACAGAGCAAGAAGGGACATTTTTGCAGAAATTTCTTGTTTAAGTCATTGTTTTGCAGAAACTATTGTGACCAATCCAAGATGGATTTTGCAAAACTGAAGGTGGTTTATGTTCCTAGGATGACCAAATACAAAAATATCTCTCACTTTTCTAACAACCATTATGGGTTTGGAAATATTAAACAATATTTGAAAGCACTTTTTACAGAAAATTCTTGTTTAGTCATAATGTTGCAGAGAAAATTGTGGCCAATCAGAAATACATATTACAAAACTGAATGAGGTTTTTGTTCCTATAAGACCCATCGAAAACAACCTATCTCATGTTTTCCACAGGTATTACATAATGAGAGATACATGTACATATTTACAACCTATTTGCCAAACTGTGCAAAGATCTGTTTTACACATCGTTTTGCAGAGCCTATTGTGACCAGCTGGAACTAAATTTTGGGAAACAGAGAGATGTTTATCTTAGTAACATATTTATCTACCAAAACCTATTTCACTTTTTACATATATAGTTCGGATTGAGATATAAAAAGGTATAATTGGACCCCAAGTTTGTAGAATTTATGGAGCAGAATGCACAAAGAAAGGAGACAGTTAGTGACTTGGATGCCCCATCATCAACTAAGAGTTGAGTTCAAGTTAAATTCTCTTGTTTGTCACCATAAATCCATAATTATAGTGCCAAATATATTCATTAGTTTTTAGTGTCCTTTTATTAAGTTCTATTTATGTAATACAGTTTGAGATATTTGTAAACCAATCTTGATATTTTTTCAAGATATTCTAGTTTATAATTTGTATAGATACTTCATCTTTAGAAGTATTCTAGTGGAATAAATTTCTGAAGATTTATATAGTCATTTTTTTTGGACTTGAAGGATTTTGTGTTTCAAATTTCGAGTAGCAGACTGGAAGAGATCAACTAGCATCATATTTCAGGATTCATGTGATGAGCTATTTGGAGTGAAGTATTTTCTACTTTTCATTTTTTTTCTTTCTTTGTTACATGCAATACATTATGTGTTCTAAATTTGAATGAATGAATAGGAGGATTACTTCAGGATTTGTTAAAATCACCCTGCCTTAACTATTTGTCATTTCTATGTTTTCTTCTGATTTCCAGAGTAGGGAACCCTTAATTTCTCCCTCTTTCGTTTGACCTCTGCCTACTACTTCCTTTTTCTGCATCAAAGAACCCTTCATTGCTCTTTATCCCGATCTTATCACCTCAGAAAAAAACTTTCCAAGATCTCCAAGGGTTATCTATCTTGCCCTGAAAACATTTGAATTTTTGGCCTTGATCCTAATTCTGTCTCCTTGACTTTTGACTCCTCAGCCAAATGGAAAAAAAAAATTCCCACTATCCATCTGATTAAGTGATTTCTCCCACCAAACCAATAAAAAAAAAACCAATTTCACAATCTTAACTAGCCTAATATTTTATAAAAACAAACAAATTTAAATCTTAGAGAGAGATCCCTCTCTGAACCCTAGGAAGGCTAGATCCTAGAGTTTAAAAGTTTGTCTGTGGTTACCTTGGTGAGTTCTCCCTTGAACTTGGAGAAATTACTGAGTGATAACAAGGAGGACTATAGCTGAGCGAAAATTAGATAGTGCTGCGCGAAATATAGGTATGTAGTGACAATGATGCACTGGGTGGTTGTCTCCACATATCTGACACGTATACTGGATGTGCATGTTATTGCGATATACTATATGAACTGGATACCATCGCTGGAACATTTCCAGAGCTGGGAAATCAATAATGAAATGATCGATTTCATCGCAGAGTATACAGCTCTCGATGCGAGGAGGGGGCATGACTAGGAGTCTTTCTGGTGCCCGTCGTTCCTCCTGCAGGTACAAGATGGTATGACGTTCATCTCCCGATGACTAGGTGGAGGGATCCTCTTGATAGGGTCACTCGATGGCATGTAAGACATCCCTATATCACGATATTTCTAGGCAATGATGGTTAAAGTTCCCATAATTGTTGTAGATATCACATGCGTGATTGGTACGCAATGCTTTGCCTTTACTTTTGATGGGAGGTTCCTTTTTATGGGAACGTGGAGTTACGATATCTGCCATGGAGCTAAGGAGTGGTTTTATTTCATCCAGCTCTGGGCAGATGTGGGTAGGGTGTCCTACTATGTCACATATGGTGCAACCTGGTGATTCCCGTTGCGTGGTAGGAGTCTCCACTCCCTTTCCTCTCTCAGTTTTCTTAGCCAAAATTGTTGGTTTTGCAATGGGAGTTTCCTTTGCAGGGATGTTTTCGATAGTTTCCTGAATAGGTGGGGCCTCCTTGGGACCGAGGGGATTTAACCCTGTGGCAGTGATGTGTGTGGCTCCTGTCCTAGTAGGGGGAATGAGGTACCAAATTGGTATTGCGAAAGATATGTTTGGTAACACCAATGTTGCCAAAACCTGCTGGGATACAAAACTAGCTGGGGGGTATAGGAAAGGGGTTTGGGAAGCATCATAGACTAGAGATGCTGCCATGGCTGAGGAATCATTTTCATTACTGCTTGAGTCCATGTCTTGACTAGCTTTAGTGCTTGATGTGGACATCATGCACACCGGAGCCCCTATGACATTAGGTGATGACTCAGGTATAATAGGGGGATCTCCTAGGAATGATCCTAGGATGGCTGACGCTGTGAAGTGGCCGGGGCCATATTCTTGTTACCATGAAAGCACGTCTGTAGATTTATCTATGTAGGGTAGAATGACATCGATGTTTGTTAGGGGCTGCTTTTCGCTATGGGTCAATTGGTCGACAGTAACGATGCGGTCCTCATGGGGGAACATCATAGTTTGGAGACGGAGGAGGCTACAGCTGACATGGCGTACATATAACTCCAACCAGGGATTATATTATAGTCAAAGTGGGCGTCCAAGACTTCAATGTCTATAAGGATCATCTTTCCCGCTAAGCAGACCAAGACATTTTGGTAGGGACCGACGGGAGTTGAAGGGTGAGCATCGTACGCTCTAAGCATGATGTCTAATGGATTTAGCTCGGGAGACCCTAAATTCTTCCAAACATTATTTGACATGATGCATGCGGATACACCCTCATCAATGGCACATCAGTGAATGGTAATGTTTTGGATCGATAATAGTATCTGAAAGGTGACCATTGAAGGAAACCTAGGGGTGGCTTTGTCTAAATCAAAAGCCATTAGGCGTGTATCGACAGGGTCGATAGCACCTAATGCTAAAATCAAGGCTTTCCATTGCTTTGGGTATGACTGTAATACTTCCAAAGCTGAGATAGCAACGGGAGATTGAGCTAGATCATCCATAATGCTATAGTTATGGGCTACTTTGGAATAGTTTCCTACTCGCCTAGTTGGTCCCTTAGCCATCTTTGGAAAAGGTTTAATAGGAATCTTTGATATGGTCAAAGGTGCTATTGGCACACTGGTACTAGCCCCTGACGTGTTGGTGTCTAATGGGGTGTCGTAATTTCAATTATGTGTTTGAGAAAACATTTCCTCGCTAGTCATGTAGATTTCATGGTTGTTCTTTCTGGAGTTGTTGGGATTTTTTTGCTGCGTGCTAACTGTCCCTTGATGGGGGAAAGGTTCCTGAATGAATGCTGGCTACTGGGCAGATCCCCCTTCTCCACAGTTGCTCTGCAACTTCTTCAGCTCAGGGAGGCCGGGATAGTAGTGAGTGTAATGGTCGTACTCACCACAAATTGAACAAGAGTGGTTTGTTTAGAAAGGTGGCATTTTTTTCTATCGTTGGGAATTTCTTAGATCTTGGTTTCGATTTTAGTTGGAGTTTCCTCCAGCCTGAGATCATGTAGGGAATTTCTGGTTGTCGCCCCCCTGTCCAGGATTTACTTTAGGCTTGTTTTTTATCTTTTTCTTAACCATGTTAGGAGGATATTTATCCTGGTTATATGGTTTGCGCGGTTGGTTTTGGGAAGGTTGCACAAAGTTCACCTGTGCATTATTTTGCATGGGCAGGACTTGTGCTGGGGACTGAGCATGATGCGTTCCCTGGTTTTTAAATGGATGTTGGGGGGGAGCTCTTTTATTAGTGTGTCTATCTATGTATTGGGTCCCCTGAGCCAGAAGATAGGGTCCTTTGTGCTAATGTTGATACGACGATGCCCTACTGGTAAAATTTTGCGGAGGCATGTGATGACTTTGGTAGTGTGGTTGTGGTACATTCTGGGTAGAATCATACATGTAACCGAGGTTTTGAATGCTTCTTCATAGATTACTTTGGGTCAATGACCCAATTAAATCTTCTGCAGAGTTCGACGTGCCTGGAAATTATTTGTAAGTTTGTAGGTGTGGGGCATTCGACAGGATATTGTAAATATACCTTGACTGCATCTAGATCAGCTCAAGCTGTTGGGCCTTACGGATGGCGTCCTCTTTGGACATGGGATTTTTTTGTGCCACATCCTTCGAAATCTCTGCGATGATAGTTTTCAGGAACATGTCTAATAGAATTATATCGTTGAGTTTGGCTTTACAAAAACTATGACGTCGCTGCCATTCATGGAGATGGTCCGAGATATGGACGACATGGGTTTGCCTAAAGTGGGCAGTACTTCCATTCCATAATCATGATGGATGGGTAACTAAAAACAGGTCAAGAATGTAGTGGAGAGGGTGAAAAAGGTTCCATGTGTAGCTAAGAGTTTCTCCACATACCATTTCGTTGCTACTCCAGTCAGAGTTAATTGAAACAGTCTCAGTCGAATAGTATCGTCAATGATGTTGTTCAACGAACACCACAGGTGGAAATTCATAACATGATTTTTGGGGTCTTTCGATTGCTTCCCTTTGAACTTTGGAATGTCTGATGGGAGCTTCTTGGGCATGGGAGGCCATATGGGGTTATGCACAATGGGGTCATTCGTCAACTTGGTTACATATGGTAGATTCAACGAAGCTAGAAAAGGTGACTACGAGGTTGTATCCATTTCCACTTATGAAAACAAAATGTTCTTTTTAGGAATGGGGTTTGTCTGCGACGCACCTTGATGTGCGTTCAACTGGCTTCTCGAATGGGTAGCACTCCTCTGCCCTCTGGGGGTTGTGGAAGGAGTGGTGTGTGGCATTGGGAGACCGACTAGGGTTCCCAACTAAATATGCCCCAATAAAATATGAACCAATAATGGTGGCTATGTTCTGTCTTTGATTCCTAAATGGAGAAAGACCTGGAACCCCTCTTTGTAATGAGGGGAGGTCCAAAAGATGTCTAGATCGATGAGGTCCCATTGGGTCCATTCTGGCGTTGAATAGGTATGTATTTGGAAATATTTGAGAGGATAGAGATTATAATCAAAGAAAAATTATGACCACATACATAAAATAAAACGAAAATAAAATAATTTTTCCCTTTAGATTAATCCTATGTGATCAGTCAATCAAAAAATATGGTTTTTGGTTTGTTTGCATATGATACTCAAATCATAGAAGACCTAATCATCCTCTCACACTCAAATGTAAATTAGCCTTGAGAATATATCTTGTGAGTGCTTTTACAGAGTCTCGTAAGAGATGGCGACGCCCCCAATCAGCCGAAGAAAATCCACCATGGTAAGGGTAGAGGATCTAGTGCTTGCCTGCATCATCACCTATAGGGAAAGGATGCCCTAATTTTGGCCACTAAGTACCACTTTCCCATGTGAGTGTTCGAGTCTTGGGTTTCTTGGTAATTTAGCTAACAGTACTGAGTATCAGCTAGGTCAGGTAGCCCCAACTGATACCTGCCCGCATTGCACCTAAGCCTACCTCCTCTGAATTGGGTCTCTTCCGCGCTCGGATTTTATTTTCCATGGGCTGATTGGTGGATTTGAAAGTTCCCTAATTAGTCAACTTCTATGTTTCTAGATGAAGAATTATTAAGGCAACTTATGGGATGCCTACCCCCTTGATCCTAACTTAGACTATAAATTCTTTTGTGGCCCCTGTGGGGAGAATTTAGTGAATTTTGTTAAGTTAGTCTTAGGTGTCTTTGTTTTGCTTAGTGTGTGGATGTGTGTGAGAAAAAAGTGAGCAAGCACATAGTTTGAATGAATGGATATGCGATGATCCTTTTCAAAATCCCGTATTAAACTATGTTCTATTGTTCCTTGCTCAAAAGAAAAACATGTGCGGATATGGGCCACTTTCTATTTTTCATAGTTAATCTATGTGATCAACTATAGGGAGATGGTAAGATGTGAATAGAGAGTGTTCATATACTTGCGTAGTATCACTGTAGGGTGCAAAGGTAGTAGAGATTACTTGCTCTTCTATCGATAATTCGGTCCTGGTCCTAAAATCGTAGTGCAAAAAATTGAACTAAACTGTAATATTCCCAAATGGGAAAAGCAGGAATATAGAACAAAATGGTGGAATACAGTGTAAAACATCATATAAAAACATGAGGCCAATATGGAGCCTTCCCATTCATCATAACAACAGCAAAACATTACAATATAATGGGCCACAAGTATACAACAAGATATAAAAGGCCTCCAATAGACAAAACCCTCAAAAGAGGTAATGCTACTATATATCAAAATGCCGGAAGACTGCTACAATGCAGTCATAGATGCAATACTAAAGCAAATGAATACAAAAAATATCACGAGCTGATATATGCCTCAAAATATACAACAAATACAGATCTAGGCACTATACAACCTCCAATGAATAACCCCAAAAGGGTTTTCAGCAATACACCAATGTACAAGATCTGAATCAAAGTCGTAGGGCTAAAAATTCACTGCAACATCTAAAATGGAAAGATGGGGATGATATGATATAATAAATAATGCAACCTCTTCCAATAGATCCTCTAGATGAAAGTTTGATCCCTTCACTAGAAAACATCCTCCCCAAATGGTGTATTGAAACCACCTTGCAAATCCTCCCTCAAAATAACGCAGTCCAAGATAGAAACTATGTTGTAGGGTCAAATAAATAAGTGGCCTGATGCCATATGCTGCAAATAAGTTGAAGGGCCTTCCTTACTATCCTACCAATGGAAAGGAACCTTTCTCCACTAAAAATAAGCACTGAAGTGACCCAAATATGTTCTCCACTGCTGCAACCTGCAACAGAACACAACCCTCAACAGGATTTGCGTTGTAGATGAAAGATGAAGCTTGGCCTAAAGCCTGAATGTGGAAGTATAGTCATGCAAAATCTTCCTAGAGGCCTCTCAAGGAAAGAGGTGGGATTCCGATCAAGAACATCCTGTGCTAAACATCACTGCAATATTAGCTAAACAACTAAAGAAAGCTATATGTCTAAACAGACCATATATTCAGAAATATAAAATACCAAATCATAATCCAATATGGCTGCTATCCTCTTCCTTATATTAGTGATGAGATTTATAACCCTAAGCCCCATTCATTAATGGTAGTACTTCCATGCAAAGATTCACCATCTAAAATTGCATTGTCCCTCATTGAATGCCACTACTCCATGACATTGCTGTTGATTTGGTCAAAGTTGACCCAGTCAAGGTGTTCCAGCCCCTTTTCACACACAAGAGTGCCCAATTAAGCTGCCAAGATGTCTTCCTTTAATATTGGCATTGGATTTATTCATATTAAGGAGATTTATAGATCGCCATATCCTCTTATTCATTAAACAAGAAAGAAAAAACAAAAATGAATATTCCAACTAGCTCATGGCTAATTGGGAATATTAAAGTCCTCCCCTCCCAAATGTTGCTTGTCCTCAAGTAGCTGTAAAGTTGAGTGCTGCAACTCTTCTCCTCCACCATTGGTGACACCTCCATGTGAAAAGCTTCCCTCATAAGCCAAGTGTCTCCCAATCCATCCCTCTATGAAATGCTCCTCCCAAGTTCTCATGAGATGCAAATGACTCATCCCACAAGGAAGCAATAGATCCAATGAAAAAATCATCGTTTTCCCAATGTCCTCCCTGAAACATGTAGCATAATGAACATGTAGAATCTCTCTCCCAAATGGCACATTCAATCCTCCCATCCTCCCTCCAATCATTCCCATGAAAATAATGAGAACACCTTCTATGTATGGGATCAAAACCAAGTACATATGAACGGAAATATTTAAAAATGGAGGTGGGTCATAGTCCCACATATGGAACCAGCACAGTATATCTCCTTACTGCATTAGATAATGGTATGGTAAGTGGTTTCCTCACCACTTACTTGCTGCCAAAATCTTCTCACAAGTTTGAAAAAGGTGAGAAATGTTTGGTGCCTTTGGAGTGCACCAAGAGTGGTAAATCATCTCCCTATATCCTCCTAGGGAGTGGCCATGTTCAACAATGTTTATGGCCCAAAGTTGGCCATGAAGTTTATATGGAAGGACGCTCTTATTTGGAGCAATGGCCTACATATACATGGTAAAGGAGTTAAAATAATCATCAAGTAAAACATCATGCACATAAACATGTTTCTTACCATAATTTCTGCTCATACAAATGGAGTGGTCCATAGATAGATCCCCTCTCATTCCAAAAGAGGAAATAGGTGGTTGTGATAACTCCTCCATAGATTTATGTATCTATCCCATATCCACATGGTCCATGAATCTTTCTTAATGCTAATATATCTCCTCTTCAAAGCCTTCCCAAGTGTAACCCTCCATGATGGTGTGGTATGCTCTCATAGAATAAGTATGACTGAAGATAAAATATTCATGTGCTCTTTGTAGTAACTTCTCCTTGATCTTGGAAGCTCTAGATAAGAAGATCCTACTATGATAATAGATGACCTCATATTTGACTGAATAACCCTCCTCATTTAGCTGGTCACCAAGTACCATACATGTGAAAAGATCCTTGGAATAATCCACCAACAGTTGGGATTTCCAATATGGATCTATCCTCCATAGTCACAACGTTGATGATTGAGCCGAGAGGTTCATTCTACAATCCAGCATGAGGCACATGTGTAAGTATGTCAAGTCCTCAAAAAATAGTATAAATAATTTTCACTAATTTCGGCCAAAAAAAAATTTAAATAACCATATAAATAAAAAAATAAAAAAATTGGAGTAATACAATAATTAACTAAGTTCATTGATATTTCATTTCAACTATTCCAGTGATAAATAAAATATTTAGATGTCTATGTTAAATAAAATAATTTTATATAACTTTAATTGGATAGAATCAATATACAACAAGTCTGACAATGTGTAAGTATGCTCATCCTCTTAAAATAAAAATAAAATATTATGTAAATGGAAAAGTAATGTTGGATATATATATATATATATATATATATATATATATATATATATATATATATAATTTCATGTAAAATAATTAGAAGTAAAATATTAACTTTATAAATATCTATATATAAAAAAAAAAATTAAAAAAAAATAGTTTAATGTCTTATAGAATAGATATCCCATGTGAGTTATGAGTAAAATATTTTAATATTAATTAGTATTGACATATATTTAAGAGTATATTAATAATAAAAATCCGTAATAATAAAAAATCCAATTTAATGTGGATTGATGAGATAAAATGACTCAATACACATGTTATGTAATCTCTATAAGATTCAAAAATACAATTTAAACAATAAAAAAATTACATATTATTTTTTGCACTCTAAAATAAGTTTGCACCTAAAGAAATTTGATCCCTATCGGCTCATGTTAGATCCGTGGTTAAGATGGATCTATGCTGGTGATCTATCACAAATAACATATGTCATATGGCTGCCCTTCTCTTTGACATCTCCCATGCCAAAGTCATATGTTGGAAGGCTGCTATGCTTCCCATGCTGCTCCTTCCTCAGCGCAGAATTTGAAATGAGAGTGGGTAATTATGATGTTGGGAGAATGTCCCCCTCCTCCTTGAGTCTACCCAAGACTCTCAGCACTGGATCATGACCTCAAAATGCCCCCATTCCTCCTGGATCTATGAATGGTGCAGCATGGTGTGAGACACGCCTCACCAAATTTGGATCAGATGGCCTCCCAGGTGGTTTTCCACAAAACAATAATGTCTCATGGGAAAAAGTCATGTGCATAATAGATGGGACTGTTAGGTCCTTACCTCCACTGCGCAAATCCATATTTGTTTTCTATGTGTAAGTGTTATGTGATGGATACGTGTGCATGCCTTTAATCATTTGATTTTTGCCACTCTTTCTATCCATGCATTCCATCTACAAATTATCCCAATCTGTGGTGACCTTCCCCAAAGTAATCTACCACTGCACACCCAATATCACATTGGTGTCAGGTATGTAAACCACAAATAAGTGATCAGTCAATGTATATGTCCCCATGGTGACAGATAAATATGGAACATAATGCATGCACTCCATAGTTCTATCTCCTGGAACCAAAACAAAAAATCCCTCAAAATCATTAGTGGGTATTGTCCTCCTCTGCACTAGTTGGGCATCAATAAAATTGTGGGTGGCCCCACTGTCAATCAAAAAATAAACCCTCTGATCTAATATGGAACCTCAAACCCTGAATGTAAATTACTTGGGTACTCCTCTCAATGATGCAAGAGCCCCTCCAATTGGAGCAGATGCTCCATTCCCATCTCTTGATGGTGATGGATCATCTCCTGCTGTGCCAGCCCTGTGACCCCTTTCTGGTTCCTCTTATTCTTCCTCCTCATCAAACACTGTTACCGATGAAATAGGTAACCTGACCTCAAAACGGGAACTCTAGCCCAAAAAGACTCAAAAAACATGGAAAAGCACCCCAAAAACAAAAAAAGTGTATTCCAGAACACACTTGGTTTTTTTTTAAGGTCAAATTTCAACATTTTATAAAATTATGCTAAAAACAAAATTGTTTCTTGAAAAAAGGATTGAAAAAACACCCTCAAAACAAAACCAGATGCTGGAATAACAAAAAAAAAAAAAAAAAATTGTCATATTTTTGACATTTAAAAAAACAGAAATAACATTTTTTAATTTTTAAAATTCAAACATTAAAAAAAACCTAAAATTTAAGAAAAAAATAAATTAAAAAAATAAAAACATTTTAAAGCTTAAAATTTAAAAATATATAGGAATAAAAAAGTAAAAATAAAAACAAAATAAAATTTTTAATTCAAACATTAAAAAAAAGCCTAAAATTTAAGAAAAAAAAATAAAAAAAATTAAAGATTAAAATTTCAAAATATATAGAAATAAAAAAAAAAAAAATATTAAATTAAAAAAAAAAAAAACAAGTTAAAAAAAGAAAGAAATTAAAAAAAATAAAATACAGAAATTAAATTTAAAAAAGAAAAAGAAAATGTTTATTAAATTAAAAAACAATAAAAAATTAATTTTAAAATAAAAAATTAAATTTCAAGAAATATATTAAATTTTAATAAATTTAAAACTTAAAAAAAAAAAAAAAAAAAAACATTATTTAAATTAAAAGTAAAAAAATAAAATTAATTAAAAATAAAAAAAATGAAAAATAAAATACAATAAAAATATTAAATTTAAAAAAATATATATAAAAAAAACAAATAAATTTTAAAAAATAAAATAAATTTAAATTATAAAAAATAATATATATATATATATATATATATATATATATATATATATATAAAAGATTTTATTAAATTTTTAAAAAAAATGTTAAAATTAAAATAACAAATTAAATTTAAAAAAGAAAAATATTAAATTTTAATAAATAAATGAATAAAAAAATAAATTTTGAAATAAAAAATAAATTTTAAATATAAAGGGAAAAAAAAAAACATTGTTAAAATAAAAAGTTAAAAAACTTTAAAAATCAATTAAAAATGAAAAAAAATAAAAATTAAATAAAATATATTAAATAAAAAATAAAATTAAAAATAAATTAATTTGAAAATATTAAGTTTAATTAAAAAATAATAATAATAATTTTAAATACACAATTTTAATTGAAATAAAAAAAATATAACATTTTTATGTAATTAAAAAAATAATAATAATAAAATAATAATTAAAAAACATATTAAATTCAAATAAATTAAAAAAAAATACAAAATTTATTAAAATTTAAAAAATTAAATGAAAAAACTAAACATAAAATTTAATAATAAAAAAAAGGGAAAAAAAAAAAAAAAATCAATTAAATAAAAAAAAAAAAATACAAAATTTAATAAAAATTGTTAACAAAATTTAGAAAAAAAAAAATTAAAAACAAAAAAAACTAAAACAAATTAAATTTCAAATATAAAATTTAAATTAAAAAAAAAAGAATAAATAAAAATCAAATTAAAAAAAAAAAAAATATAGATATATATATATATATATATATATATATATATATATATATATATATATATATATATATATATATATATATATATATATTAAAAATTAAAAAAAAAATTATCATGGTGGCGCTGCCAATCGGCCTTCCGCCCAAGTGGCGGCGGAGGTCGGCCGCTGGGCGGGCGGGGAGGCTGCATGCAAACCCCCGCCCGGGAATCGGCCTCCCGCCTAGGTGGCGGCGGAGGCCGGCGGCCCGGGGCAAGCGGGGGCTGTCCGGCCTGCGCTCGCCAAGCGGTGACCTTCCGCCACCTGGGCGGGAGGCCGATTAGCGGCGCCACCACGATAAAAAAATTCCTTTTATTTTTGTAAATTCAATATATTTTTTTAATTTGACTTTTTTTAATTTTTTTTTTTAATTCAAAAAATTAAAATTATTATTTTTTTAATTCAAATTTTTTATTTTAAATTTAATTTGTTTTAATTTGTTTTGTTTTTTTTTTATAAATTTTGTTTTTAAATTTAATATTTTAGATTAATTATTTTTTTAAATTTAAGATTTATTCATTAAATTTATTAAATTTTAATTTAATTTAATTTTTTTTTTTTAATCTTTTAGTTTATTTGGATTTTCATTTTTAAAATTTATAAATTGTTTCATTTAAAAAAAAACAGTAAATTTATGGATATTTGTTTTTTAATTATTTGCACGTGGTTTTTTTCATTTTTTTGTTTTTTAATGATAGTTTTTTTTATTTTAATTCTTTTATTTTAATTTTCTTTTTGAATTTTAAATTTTGTTTTTTTTTTGTTAATTTTAAAATTTGTATTTTTTTTTCTTATTATTATTATTTTTTTAATTTAAATTTTTAAATTTAATTTTTTCTTTTTTGTATTTTATTTTTTTTATCTAAATTTTAATTTTTTAATTTAAATTATTTTTAAATTTTCTATTTACTTTTTTTTTTAATTATATGGTTTTTTTTAATAATTTAGAAAAAAATGTTTTTGATGTTTTTTTTTTAAATTTTTTTGGTTAATTTTTGTTTTTTTTCTTTAAATTATGTGTTTTTTTTTCAATTTTTTTCATTTCTTTTGATATAATTTTCTAATATTTTTGTTTTTTATTTATTTAGTTTTGTTTAAATTTTTTATTTTTACGAGTTAATTTTGTTTTTTTTTACATTTTTATTGGTTTTTTTATTGTTTTTTTATATATATTTTTTATCTAAGTTTTGTGTTTTATTACCAACATGAAAATCACCACTCTAAAAAAAAAAAGTTGATGTTGCATCAATACGTTTCAAAATTAACATGAAAATCACCGCTCTAAAAAAAAAAGTTGATGATGCATCAATACGTTTCAAAATTAGCATGAAAATCACTAACATTTCAAAACAAATATTGATACTTCATAAATAAAAATATTAGAGTGTCAAAAATGTGCACAAAAAAAAAAAGAGGTGATTCTGCATCACCACTTTTCAAAATCGGGTGCTTTTTATGCTACCAAAAAAAAGTAGGTAACAGTGCAGTTACCTATTTCATCGGTAACAGTGTTATCATCTGAGAAGGCCTCTATGTCGTGTGCCTTTCCTACTGCACATCTATGTTTGGGTGCCTAAGATTGTTGGCATGTGAAGCAAAACTTCCTTCTCTTCAAGTCTCTTTTGACATCATCACTAAGAGGTGTTTTACTTTGGATCTCTTTTGAGAAAGGAGCCTTGTCTTCTTTTCCCTTTGATGGAAAAGAGGGCTTTTGCTGAAATGTTGCCTTTGCTTTTTTCAAGGCATCTTGTAGATCTCTAGCCCTTCAATGACATCTTGAAGGGTAGTGGGCTTGGTAGACTTAACCAACCCATGAAGAGGTTTTGCTAACCCATTAATGAACATATAGACCCTTTTTGTTGTTGATAAATTAGGAACCATAACAGAAAGTTTTAAGAACTCAGAAATATAGGTTTCTGGATTACCTGATTGTTTGAGCTTTGCTAGCCTCATGAATTGTGCCTCGGGATCTCTTCTTTCAAACCTCTCCACCAACCTCCTTGTGAACTCTGAATGTTCAGTCACATTGGCATGATCCAATGTAGACAAGCCATGGAACCACCAATCATGTGCTTCACCCTCAAGGTCCAACGCTCCTATCTTAATGGCCTCCATCTCTGGTACTTTTTTTCAGCTGGAAGTAGATGTCAAGCTTCTCTACCCATGATTTGGCAGTGCATTTAGATGACCCATCAAAGTTGGGTAAGAAAAATATGCCCATAGTGCGGTGTAGATCATGATTCCGAATTAATCCTCCACCTTTATTATGATGCCTGGGTCTTCTATTGTCCTTAATCTAAAAAAAATATTGAAAACCCAAGTGATATTTGAATCTCTAAGATTGAGACTCATACTCCATGAAATAGTCTTCAAGAGTTTCTTGTTCTTGAAACACTTCATTTCCCTCTGCAAAGAATGTAGGCATTGTAGGGCGTTGGGAAACTTGTTGCTGCTTCACTGGTTGATCACTCCACTGATGAGAAATGATGGAGCCTTCACCATGCATAAATCCTTTAGGGTATTCCTTGTATCTATCCATCCTCATCTCCTTTATTTCTCTAGAATTGTCTTGCATAGTTCGAAGAAGGAGCTTGGGATACTCCTTCTCTTCATCTTCTCCTGATAAAGGGGTTTTACCCTTGTCTTCTTTATCATTTGTATAGTCAAAATTCTGGTTCATTCTTCTAATATGCCTCTTCTCTCTATCTGTGAGAGGATCTCCTTCTTCTGATGACATATTGGCTTTTCAAGATGCACGGGCTGAGCCAAGATTACGCTCAGATACCACTGTAATATTCCCAAATGGGAAAAGAAGGAATATAGAACAAAATGTAGGAATAGCAATGTAAAACATCATATATAAATATGAGGCCAATATGGAGCCTTCCCATTCATCATAACAACAAAGAAATAGTGCAATATAATGGGTCAAAAGCATACAAAAAGATATAACAAGCCTCCAATAGACAAAACCCTCAAAAGAGGTATTGCTACTATATATCAAAATTATGGAAGACTTCTACAGCACAGTCATGGATGCATTGCTACTGCAAATTAATACACAAAAGATCATGGGCTAATATGTGCCTCAAAAGATACAACAAATACAGATCTAGGCACTATGCAAACTGCAATGAAGAACCCCAAAAGGGCTTTCAGAAATACACAATGTACAAGATATAAATCAAAGCCCTAGGGCTGAAAGTTCATTGAAACATATAAACTGTAAAGATGGGACTGATCTCATACAAAAAATAATGCAGCCTCTTCCAATAGATCCTCTAGATGAAAGGCTGATCCCTTCACTAGAAAACCTCCCCCCCAAATGGTGTACTGAAACCACCATGCAACTCCTCACTCAAAATAACGTAGTCCAAGACAAAAACTGCACTGTAGGGGCAAATAAACAAGTGGCATGATGCTAGATGCTGCAAATAAGCTCAAGGGCCTTCCTTACTATCCTCCTAATGGAAAGGAACCCTTCTCCACTGAAAATAAGAACTGAAGTGACCCAAATATGTTATCCATTGTTGCAACATGCAACACAACACAACCCTCAATAGGATCTGCACTGTATATGAAATATGAAGCTTGGCCTAAAGCCTGAATGTGGAAATATAGTGAAAAATCTTCCTAGAGGCCTCTCAAGGAAAGAGTTGGGATTCCCGATCAGGAACACCCTGTGCTAAACATCACTGCAATCTTAGCTAAAAACTAAAGAAAGCTATATGTCTAAACATACCATATATTCAAAAATATCAAATACCAAATCATAATTCAATATGGATACCATCCTCTTCCTTATATGAGTGATGAGATTTCTAACCCTAAGCCCCATTCATTAATGACACTACTTCCATGCAAAGAGCCTCCATCTAAAACTGTGTTGTCCCTCATTGAATGCCACTATTCCATGAAAACGCTGTTGATTTGGTCAAAATTGACCCAATCAAGGTGTTCCAACCCCTTTTCACACACAAGGGTGCTCAATTAAGCTGCCAAGATGTCTTCCTTTCATATTGGAATTGGTCTTATTCATATTAAGGATATTTATGGATCTCCATTATCCTCTTATTCATTAAAAAAGAAACCAAAAACAAAAATTAATATTCCAACTAGCTCATGGCTAATTGGGAATATTACATAAACTAATGACTTTTACACTAGAAAAAGGAACTAGATAAGCATGCATGGAATGGGCCACTTACTTTGGCTAAATGGCCCACTTACTTTGGCTAAATATCTAGGTGTTTTGGTACCTAAATTTGCAAAACATAATTTTTTTCGGAATGTAAATTAATTTCCCCCCTACTTAAACTATGTGTTAACTTTGAAAAAATCAACTTGAAATAAAACTAACACCAAGCCTACCAAAAGCGGGTAAGAGTGAGCTTTAGCAAGCTTTGGGGCACCTCAACCAGTGTAGGAAGATGTATTATGGGTTGCCACGCACTTTTACAAGAAGGAAAAAATGGAAATATTGGAGAAAAATTTCATTATGTTTTTTGCGTGTGAAAGGCTGAAACAAACACGATGTCAGTGCGCAGGTCAACTCTAAATGTGCACCTTGGGGTGTGCCTGTCTGTGATAAATGCACGAAAATTCCTGCAATGTAAATTTTTGGAGATTTTTTGCTTCAGTCTATCACTTGGGATGAACTAGGGAATGAAGGAGAGAAAGGGGGCAGCTCCAGCCCAACTCCACAGCAAAGATGGAGATCTCTGCAAAAATACACTACCACATAAACTTGGAAATAAACATTAGTGGAGTTGCTAATCATGTGTGAGTGTGTTTGGTGCATGTATGTATGAAATCACACCAACTTAAGTGGTGTGGTATTCCCTCTTAAGTTATTGGTCATAGGTAGAAAATAAATGGAGTCAAGCAAGTTAGTGGAACATGCTGGAACATAAACATACTAGATAGAGAAATGGCATGCATATTCAAACATAAAAATTAAAATTAAATTAAAACAAATAACACAAAAGCTCTAAATAGAGTCAAACAACTTCAATAATCCAAACAGTGGCTCTTATGTCCCCTCTTATTGAGTGATGGTAGGAAATGAGGATGACACTTTAACCCACTTGCCAAGGGGCCCTTAGAACTACGGGTTCTAAGTCCTGATGCAAGGATGTCTTTACTTCTGAGTTGCCTTGGCACAAAGTCTCCCTCTCTCTACTATGGTGGACTTGAGTTTTTGGATGGCAAACAACTGAGTCCCCTCTATCTTTGCTCCAAATCACACACTGCTAGTATTGCTTGGGGAAATTCTGGCCAGCATAACAATGTGTTCTCAAGTTGTTCATATCTTGGTGGCCTCTTATAGGAGAATTCAAATCCTCCTTCCCTCTCTTGGTACATTGTGGATAGTGACCCAAGAGAGGAGGGTGATTCCATTGTGTTCTCCCTTGATGTCCTAAGGAGGCTTGGGTGGTTGTCCTTAGGTGGCTTCAAGTGTGGAATCAATGTCCTGTAGCGTGCCTTGTGGTCTCGGAAAGTGACTTCCGCCACTCCCAGGATTGCACACTTTTTGGGTCAAAAGGCGTGCAAGGGCACATTTATCAAAGTATTTTGCGCAAAAAATCACATTTGACTAGTCCTTCTTGTACACAATTTGTTTTTTCCTCAGACCTTAGAGATTTTTTAAATACTTTCAGATTCTCTAATGTCTCTCAGCCCTGTAAATCCTTCTGCCTGACATTAAATAATGTCACCTTTTCTTGTATGATTTTCCAGTGATAACATCAACAATGCCTTGGTGGAATTTGTGTAAGGCTTGTAATGGCATCATGACAAGGTTCAACGTCATGTTTTTCCAGAGAAACACTGATTTCCTTTGCTCTACCTTATAAAAACACAAAGTTCCTACAGGGATAGTTACTGTGTGGGTGTTGGAAGTTAGCGCTAATGCGTGTGCTTCAACGCTTGCACCTACTTGTGCCCCGCCTGGTGGAACCAAGATCGATTGCAACCCACTCGCCTAACTCACACTTGCCTGGACTGTGCTCGCCTACATCTACAATTCCTACAACCCCTTTTGGACATCTTTCAAAACTTTTTTATACTGTTCTTATATGTTTCCTCAAAAATCATCATTGACTTGACGAAAAACGTCTCCTATCTTGTCAATGTCCCCCTCAGTGAGGACCATGTCGGTCGAGCTAGCAGACCTGTCAAAATTGACCTTATTTCTTGTGCCACCCTTGTATGGTTGCCTTCTCTTAGTGATAAATGGGGAGGAGGGGCCAGATGGGTTTCTTCCAAGATCACTGCCAATAATATGATCTCCCCTAGTCTCTAGAGTCTTCGCTTCAAAGTACTTCTTCCCTGTTGGCGTAGTGGGCTTCACCCCACTAATTTTTGCTTGCTCTGCACCTTCAGAAAGTGGATTTAGCCAAGCACTCAACCATCATATGATGATGGCTTTGAAATATTTATCTTTGACCATGTATGGGAGCTTATACCATACCCCTGCGAGGTCCTTCTCCACCTGAATGTGGATATGATGGAAGTCTGCTTTGAACTTCGCAACCTGTCGATACTGATCCACTATGCTTGGTGACAACTAGGGCTTCTGGTTGATTAGTTTCTGTAATCTCATCTCAAATTCAACCCAGAAGAGTTTATTGGACATAACCCTTGATGGCTTTGTCGAATTCCATACCGAAGCATATCTGGCTACTTCACATATATCAGGGTCCGCAACTTTGAACTTTGACCCATTAGGTTCCCTCCATTCCATTAAGGCAATAAGAAGCACGAGCCATGAATAGTGCAATTGCTTTCCTTATTCCTACGTTGCTTTGAAATACGCGAAGAAATTTATTCATAAGTAGCGGACCCAATTGTATACAATTCCCTTGGTGCATTCTGTAGCTAAATCTATGATAGGTGTAGAGGTCTCCTCTCTGCGGCTCTTCCTCATAATCTTTCCCACAAGGATGTGTGCCTCAAAGTGCACAATTCTGTCAGAAATGGAGTTAATGAGATAATCCATGGTCCCCTTGGTCAGATCATACTCATTCTTCAACTTGTCTGCCAACTTCTTGTCCTGGATCTTACCCACAAAATCCTCCACGGGGTCTGCCCCAAGAAAAGGAAGGGTCGTAACTCATCTGATGAGCCCCTTGGTAATGGGGATATTATTCCCCATCCATATACAATCGCTATGCACCAAGGCCAGAAATTGGTGCACACAAATAGTATTGAAAGTACTTCACCCGAAATGTGGCACATAGAGGATGTTGAGTATCCCTGATTGTTGGATACCCTTCACCCATTTCATTGGCTCTAATATTGTAACTCTGTCTAGGTAGGATTGTAGGCGAAGATACCTACTGGGCTTAGATTGCAGTTATTTTCTTTTGTCATTGAAATCCAAATCTTCCATCCTGAGCTGAGGCTCCTTTACCAACAACTCTCCTTCCACCGACACCTCATCTAGAATAAATGGTGTAAACACCTTGTAGTTTACTGTGTCAGGGTGTTTCACTGGCTTCTTAGCCTCCAACCTCCAGGGTGGAATATAAGGAGGAAACTTGGAGATAGGCACAACCTCCTTAGCATCAATTTCCTCTCGTGCTTCTTCTTCTTCTTCTTCTTCATCTAATTTGACCTCCACCAATTTTTTCTTCTGTAGCTCCTGAGCCCCCTTACTCCATTGTTTCTTCATGAGTTTCTTCTAGGGAGAGGATCTCAGAATTGGTTTCTTAGGTTTCGCAAAAGGCACTACGCCTGTAGTCTTCTTTCCTTTGGGTGACCTTAGCTTTTTGGTCGTCATGATGTATCCTAAACCTCTCTAGAGAAATTCTCATTTGATTTCTTTGAAGCTCTTCCCTGACATGAAAAAAATTTCTCGACACTCTAGCAGACACCAATTTTCTCTTCTACCACTTAGCACGCAAATTGTTCAAATTAGGGGCGAGATCTTTGATTTATAAAAAAATTTAAATTCAAACCTCATCATTTCCCTTATACACTCCTCATAAATTTTGATTTTATAGTAGATTTGGAAATATATGCCCATTAAATGCGCTATTACCAGTCCTTCTAACTCCCATGTCATTTTCCAATCCACTTTTACTGTTCCAATGGTCACTTTCTGGGAGAACTCCATGAGGCTCGGCCCTTTGGCACAGTCCTCCCTCCCGTGGTGTAGTAACCTCCAACTGCGCCTGCAATCAATCTTATACGTAATAATTCTACTACGTTAAATCCATAATTCACCATAATCTGTCTGCATTTGTTCACCTCAGCATCCACATATCTCCTCTACCAACACAAGATTGTTGGCTAGGTATTTCCAAGCGGATTGTTGTCAACGTACTTGGATCTGCTTTAGCTACCTAACCCCTTTAGGCTATAACAGAGTCCTTGGATCCTGATTAATACGAAATACTCCTGATTTAAATTATTGAAGGGCCTAGTTAATACATTACCATCCATCAATGAAGCTATAAGTCAACAAGAATCCTTCTACAATCTCATCCCAATCTATATTTCTATGGTGTAATTCTGTTTCAAGATACCCTTGCTGAGGTATCATCTCCAAGGAATGAAAGAACATGTGCACCCATTATGACTGAGATTTTATAACCCAAGCTTCAATCCAGTGAGAAAATTTCTTTTGAGGATCCTTCAGACCATCATACTTCTCCGCGATCTTCGCATCAAACTGACCAAATCTCAACCTGATCAATTTACAAAATTTTGTCCATCCTCCTAAAATTTCTATTTGCGCGCCCCACCATCAAGATGGAATAGACCTTAATGCGAAGTCCAAATATTCATAACTATATTATTTAGGTACCTTTTTCTCAAATTATTCCAGAAATAAGACAACATTCTTGGTGCCATCATAAAAAGGTAAGTCACGTACTTTTGATCTGACACAACACACATATTTGGTCACCCTGATACAGTGCTTAGTAGTAACTTCATGCAAACAGTTCTGCTAGTTCTTCAAATCCTCATCTAAATAAAAAACATATGAATTATCATTCCCCCAACATATCCTACTGTCTATAGTGGGATTAATCTAGTATTCATCTTGTGCGTCGATCTTATAAATCTGATCAATTGCAACATCTTCATACTCATGCTAGACAGGCTCTGTGTAGTGTGCACCTTCCAGAGGATCCAATGGCACAACAACTCAGGTTCCAGCTTTTTCAAACACCATCATCATCATCATCATCATCATCATCATCATCATGTACAATACATATCACACCGATCAAACAGAGAATTGAACTGGTGACTTCACATTAAGGAGTGCCTTAACAAAGCACCCAATCATCGTCTGGGACCATTTGTTGGCTTGACAGGGCCTAGATCTAGGTTCGAAGTGACGACATAGTCCAAAAAAACCCACTATTACTGGCCCTTTTGGAAACAACCTGCTTGCATAGATCAAAGTCTCACCCGAGGCAATATAGGGGGATGCTAAAACTAGGTTTCTGCATCCAGAGGGACACTGGACTATGGATTTAGGGATTTCCCTTCTTAAGAAAGCTTAGTAGGCCAGATCTATAAGTAATACCAAAATTGTTCACCAAATCTATTGAAATTACTCAAAGGCTGCATGATATTACTTATTCTTTCATTAAACAAAGTAAATAATCATAAAAAAGACTACGCTACTCAGTTACAGATCAAAACCATTTTTTAGAATAAATATTCAGAGCAACAAGTAAAAGAAAAACACATCAATATAACTCAAATATTTCTCAATATTTATTTCATTAACAACAAGATTCTTCTCATACATCCACTTTCCACCCTTCCCACATAGTTGCAGGGGTCTGCACACACAGCTGCAAAATTCCTAAGGTCTCTACACACACATTTGTAGGAGCCTTTTCTCTAACCCAAAACACAAACTTTGACTCAAAATAATCTTACATCCAAATGCATTTCATCAACTTCTACTTGAATGCCTATGAGTTCTACCTAGACTCCTTATATAGATTTGGTATTTACAATACCATGGTCCAAAACCATGGGCACAGTCCAACGTTCACAAATTATCCCATCCATTACATAATAAGGGGCTTTGACCCACCCCAAATCCCTTATGACTCAAAATAGACTTAGTGATGCGTGCTCCACTCCTCGATTCGCAAATAATTTCCTTTCTTTCTTACTTCACGAGGATCCCAGCTCCAACAATTCCATGTAAGAAGTAGATTACTGCTGAGCATACTGCTCAAATTTTCTTTTAGTGTGTATGGGTCCATTTTGGACCACCCACATCCATTATTTCAGATCGAGTATCTTTATTCCTTGGATATTTTTGGACAAGCTTGTGGAAGATTATGGAAACCAATCTAAAGAGAAATGTGACATTCCATCCATAGACTGATAGAAAAACATAGGTCATCAACAGAACGATGGCTAATTTGATCCAAGGGTATTTAAAAAGGAATCCTAAGTTATGGGATGAATAGATACATTATGTTTAACATGCATACAATAGGGTTTGCACTCTTCTACTCAAATTTCACCATTTGAGACATGCTTTGGGTACCTTCCAAAATATCCCTTAGATTTTGTATTTAGGAAAGATGAGGATTCAAGTGAAAATAGTGATGAAGACAAGGCTCACAATTTCATTCAATGAATCCGATTGCTTCATCAAGCAGTGCAGGAACATTTAGAAGAGTCATGCTGGTATAAATCTTGACATGAAAATAAAAAATTTGATCATAAATTCTAAGTTGGAGATGGGGTATGGATTCACATCGACAAGGGAAAATTGAATGGAGAAGGCAAGAATTTGAAACCAATCAAATATGGTACTTTCACAATCTTATAAATATTAGAAAAAATGCTTTTAACCTTGATATTCAAACATATATGCAAATGTATCATGTAGTTAACATTGAGAAGTTGAAACTTTACAAACCACCCATGATCATGGATCCTACATAGAGTGGTTAAGTTCCATTAGTGGATTATTTTTCTCTAGAATACTTGTACAAGTTTCCTGAAGATATCACCCTAGATGGGAGAACTAGGACTTCATGATAGGGAGATGTGGAGTACCTGCAAGTAGGTTTCAAGGGAATGCATCTTAGCAAGGCATGATGAATTGAAAAAGAGAAAGTGATAGAGAAATTCCCTCACCTTCATGTTGATTGATAATGATTTTGGAGGCCCAAAAGGTCTTAGTAGGCAGGAATGATCTAGAAGGATCCCAAAAGGCATAAAAGTCTAAGTCCTCAATTCTCAGTGAAACCAACGTCTAGTTGAAGATCTCGTCACAAGGAACACAACAATATAAAAAATTCCTCAATATGAGTTTGTATGCAAAAGTTATAACTAGTCAAATTTCTAGTCAATCTTGGCATTGGATAAATTTAGTTACAATTCAAAAAAATTGGACCGTAGCCAAATTTGGCGGTCCGATGTAAATTTGGAAACATTAATATGTACTAACCAACATTGACCATCTAGCTCAACCACCCGACACCACGTAGCACCCCGCAATTGGCATCTTGGGTATAACCAATTAGAAAAAGGGGTGTTGTGCAATATCCAGGGGTCAAACCCCTGACCTCTTCGGCTCTATTTGAAACCAAATGCTAGTAGGGATGACCATTGAAATAACTGTGGGTTTGTTTTATAGCCATTGAATATATCTAATTGATGAATGGCAGGAACAAAGAGCGGCAGGAACCAAGAGGATCCAGTGGAACTAGGTGAGGGTGCATTTTTTAAGGGAATATTCCCAAGGTATATTCCCTAGAATATTCTCAAACATATTCCTAGAATATTCTACTGTTGTGGAATCTTGGAGATTATGAGGGGGTCCAAAATTGGCAATGTAGAACCTAGTTGAGTTTATACTAATTTTACTTAGAATTCACAAGGATTTAATTGGTGTAGTCAGATTTGGGATTTGAGTAGCCCATTATCAAGTCACTCCTAGAAGTGAGGTATAATGATGTATTTTTCCATGTGCTTACCTTTCAATTCACTGAGATAATTTAGAGGCTTCTTGACTTTGAAGCTAGGCCTAGAGACATAGCTCACACATTGTGAGTGAACTCTATTATCAAATATTGGTGCATCATATTTATGGTGTCTTTTATGTGTTTCTTCTTCTTAAAGTGTCATGTTTTACATGCTCTTTTATGTGGTTATGCTAACATCATCGAAGAAAAATATTATATCAAGACTAGAGTGTGGTGCAGGTGTATAATTTGTAGGAATGGAGTCTAAAACATATTAGAATTCATATTAGAGTTGAAGTGGAATGCAAAGTGGAGTTATATCAAAATTTGAGAGTTTCAGAGAGAACAAATCAAAAGTGAAATTTGCAGACCATAAACATATTGAATTTACTTAAAGAAATAATTGAATGGATAAACAAAGATTCAATTTCAATTATAAAACAATGATGGAATTGGTGTCTCTAGTGTCGCCTTTAGGTTGGTGCTTGTAAATCAGGGGATGGGTGTCTCCTTCTGGTTGTTGCCAGTAAATTGATGTAGAAATATGCTAGTGTCTACATTCATATATAAATAATAAAGTTTTCTATGGTTTTCTCCCATATGGATTTCCAAGTAAAACTTTGAATCTCCTGATATATGTGTGTGCATTTAGATTTATGGTGCTTCTATATGGCTTATTAGAAATAAATTAAATAAATTAAATATTGTTAGAAATTGTATAATATTGATCCTCCTCCCTAGCATTCTTTAATCTTTAATAGGGTAGTATCCCTTTAGGCTCCTGGAACCCACCCTTGTATGCATGTATAAACTCTTACAATTTTTGTATTTGTTCCTTGGTGCACCCCTCCAGGGGTGCCTTTTCTCTTCCTGACTATTTTACAAAAAAATTATCTCTTAAAAAAATAAAACACACTCCTTGTTGGAACTGATTAGTTTCTTGGTGTGATTGGAACTTACCAATGCAATTTTGTACTTTTCCCTTATGTGAATTGATGGTGAAGGGAATTTTGTCCTTAATGAGGCAGTATTGATTCTTTCTCTACATGAAGATTGCATCTCACATATATTACCGATGAAATTTTATACTTTTCCCTTATGGGCATTGATGGTGAAGGGAATTTTGTCCTTAATGAGGTAGTATTGATTGGCTCTCTACATGAATATTGCATCACACACACACACACACACACACACAAATATATGAACTTGTAAACACAACTCCACATACATCAAGTGGAGCTACATCAAATTCTACTTCATCAATAAAATCAACACTAATAGAAAAAAAAATTCTACACGATTTTGTTACATTGATTTCTGCATCCTTCTTTACCCATCCCAATGGATATGGGAGAGGATTATCTCAAACCTCTAATCCCAATTCATTGACAAACTCTATTGCAATGAGACTCATTTTTTATCCCGTGTCAAATAGAGCAACATGTTTTTTGTTCTTGACCTATATCTTTATATGTAAAATTTTGGTCATCTCCCTCTCTTCTTGTTGACGCAGGCTTCTAAGCTTCACCCCCTCCAATGCTGATGTATAGATGATATTATCATCCATTTCCAAGCTAATTTCCACTTGATTTCTTGAATATGGGGCTATGATTTTTTTATTCTTCTGATATTTTATTGTTGAGTTATGTATGAAATTTTAAACACTTATCTTTGCGTTGATTAATGTTATAGGGATTGTTAGGATTTTTTCACTTTTGTTATGATTTTTTTAATTTTCTCCTCCCCACCTTTCGATTTCTTCTTCTTTTCTTTAGAATATTCTTGGTGTTTCTTCTACTTTGAACCACTTTATTTCCTTTTCTTCTAGCCTATGCTTTCAAGGTACTATGCATGTACACAAGCCTCATCCACCATTCTAGATTTTAAAAAAATCTTGCTTTTTCATATGGTTGCATAGCTCCATAGATAATTGACGATTATGTATGGGTAATTGAGATAGATACCTAAAATTATTTCCATCTTCCTAAATTTTGTGGTGTGGTCCTATAGATTCTACCCCTGTCTCTTCCCAAATAAATTCCACCAGATCCATTGGACCTATACATACCCGATAGGTAGAAATTATAATTTATGATAGTTTTGAAATCCTTCCACTTAGTTATTTGGGGACCCCTCTCCATCCTCAAGTATTTTGTGTGGATTTACCACTATGTTAGGACACAACCTTCTAGTTTTAAATAGGTGAAATAAATTTTATGTTCTTCCTATATGTGATGAATGCTTACATAAACCTACAAATACTACAACCGATGATTTAATTTCAAAGTGCCAATATCACCTTGATATGGGATGGTGCCAACATTTGCTTCCATTTTGAATAGGGATTGTGAATGGTTCATGGAACTTGAACTAGGTTGTTCTTTTTTAGGTTCTCTCTTATAATCCTCCTTTCGTTCTTATGGGTCCCCCAATTTTCCCTCTTGAATGCCCTCTAAGTTGGTACCTCCGTATTCTTCGATTCCAATCTTATTTTCTAGAGCCTCCATGAGGAGGTTCACACTATGGATGATATATATGTATTTCTCTTCCATCTTTGTGAATATATCCTCTATTAGATCTCAAGTATTATTAATAGATTCATCGGCCATGGATGGGGTTTCATTATTTTCTTCTTAAACCAATATGGATCCCTTACAACTCCCCACAATATACCCAAATAAACTTTCTATGATACCGATATGATCTGCAAATTACCATGGATATTCTACTAGACAATCTGATACAATTTATCTAGTAAATATTTAATGAAATATGAAAATATATACTATGAGGGTTAATTTTCCTTACAATTTCTTGAATTATTAAATTGTAGTTTTTTCTTATGCATGCAATACAAAAAAAATGTAAAATAGATAACAAATAGAATACTCACTCACAAGACCATGATAACACAATAAATGACCTAGGAAACCCTTTCAGAAGAAAACCCAACTAGAAGGCGAGGATACACTACTCTCTCTTTCTCTGAATGGAAATGGTGAAAATGAAAAGGAGTGTGACATGTGGCTCATGGGTTGCTACAAAACACAAACCTTCCCCATTTTACTCTCTTTCTATCCAATCTTAGCTATTTTTTCTACTATGGAACAAAATGCACTAGAATAGAATTGAACCCCTTTTCCTACTAGTGTTTGGATCATAACACAACTCAATAGAAAGCCAAGGGTTAAACTTGACCAATTAAATACTCAATATGAGTTAAAAATCAAGTTTTCTAGAGTTTTCTTCATCATGGTTATGTGGCTAACCCCTCTTTCATGAGTAATAGGGTTGATGTGGCTTCTTCTTTAACCATGATGGAAAAAACATGAAGGTCAACTTCTAGGTGGCATAAATTTTACATACAAAATATTCTTGAGGTATTTTCATGGAAAGATATATGGGTGTAGAACAATGCAGGGGGGCTTACACAAGTGAGAGTTTTTGGACCCAAAAACAGTTCATTAAATTCCTTAATTTTACTTTCGAATGCTTTAAATCCCAATTTTCCAAGCTTGTTCTCAATGATAAAAATGGTCCCATAACCTGATTCCTTCCATTTTTTCAATATGAAAGCATAAATATGGATGAAAAATAAAAGAATGATCCAATATCAATTAATGGAGATAACATATGCATGTTATGAATAATTTTTGGTATAAAAGTCCCTACAACCTAATTGGAAGAATTAACAATAGTACACTTTTGAACATTTGTGTGGGAGATTATCCAACGTGCAATGTCATAGTAAGGAAGATATAATGGTTAGGCGAGAAATTTCTTTTGTGTGGTTTAGACTTTCTAATATCAATGAAATCAATTATATCTTCATCATATTCTTATTTCAAGTTTCCTTACTCAAAATAGTTTTGAATTTAATCCCATTCCCAAGAAAAATTGACTCCAATGTTGTCAGAGGTATCTGACAAGAAAATAGAGTTATAGTTCTCCTCATCCTTTTCCTTTGAAAATGCTTGTACTAGTTTTCCATTCCTTTCTTTGAAATTTTGTTATTCAAAACCTTATGAATCAAACACTTGATTGAGAAAATAGTAACAAAAAATCAAGAGTTAAAACAATACTCTCTAATAAAACAAAAATTATTAGTAGAATGCATGCTTACCAAATAAAAATTTGCAGGAGTTGATCTTAAGCATAGAGAATAGTTATCAACAATTTTATTAGAGTATAATACCAAAGAAAAATGATAAGGGAGTAAAAAATGATATGAAATATTAATTCAAACTGTTGTTTTATGAGGATTAATGAATTACATGGGTGTTGGTAGCTATAAAAATTCCTCGACCATCAAAGGGATAATCACTCAATGGTAAGTCCCAAGTAGAATTTCTCTCATTTAGTGCAATGCTTTCCACAAATATGTTGTAACATACCCAGTAAAAATATTTATGTAATAAAAGTTAATAAAGGAAAAAATAAGACCACGATTAAGGGAAAATCATTCCAAGATGAATGCTGGGAAAATATATCCTAGTGGGCATCACTGGATATGTGTTTATGGCTAAGGAAAATTGTAAAAGGAAGTGGTTAAGGAATTAAAGAGGTAAAAATTATTTTGGGCACATTTATTTATGAAAATAAAGGAGAATAGGAGATAAGGAAGGTGAAAGGTCATAGGTTGCATGTGAGGAGGAAATTGAAGGAAAGTAATGTAAAATTAAGAAAATAGAGGCCTTGTCAATAAAAATTCTTATGAGGATCAGTTGGTACCTTTTTTCAGTTTAGTTTTGGAGCTCTCTCATTATTCTCTCTCTCCCACACTCTTGGATACTTAGATTTTTCTTGGAGAAAATTAACATTGAGCCAATAAAGAGGAAATAAATCAAAGGAAGGACAAAGAAAGGAAAAAAAGAAAATAAAATATCAAGAAAGGAAGAGAAGGATATAACAGCTTCAACATGAATACTTGTAGGTAACATATTGCATGTGTAATTTCCTAGCTGGTTGGGGCATGCATGGCTTATGCATGTTGGTATCTTGTTCTATCGTTGTCGGTGGCATGGTTTTTTCGAGTTTTGAGAATGATTTTTCAGCCTTGTCTTTCCTTTTTCTGGATGCCATGGTGTGTCAGGATTTTGATCTTGGTTTTGAGCTTTGGAGTTGTCGGATGGATTTCATAATCCAGGGTGGAGGTGGTCTCAAGGAAAATTCCCAAAGGCCAAGGAATCGCTTGATCGATTTTTTCGGGATACATGGTAAATACTGAGGGTGGTGTCTCAGTTTAGGGCCTAGTGATCCGAGATTGGATTAACGTAAATACTAAGAGACTAGGAGATGGAAAATTCCTCAAGGATAATGATGAATTTTGAATTAAATTCCAAGTTCGGTTCATTTTTGTGATCAGAGAACAGATTTTTGTGTCATCGCAGTATGGTGAGGGTGGAGGTGGTTTAATATTTGGATTCCATTGTTTGGTTTTGGATTGGCATATCCATGAGATACCACATTCATGCTTGGAATATGGCATAGGGGTGACTAGCTAAAGAGATATTTGGCTCAGCCATGTCTATGGTCGGGTGGTACGTGTAAGTCCCAAACATGGACGGTTATTTCCTATGTAAAATGGAAGCTAATTTCTTTTTATTTTGTACATATTAATGTGTGGATTTAATGGTTGTTATGTCAATGTAATTTCCATGGTTTTATGCTCATTATAAGCATGTTTAAATGATCGGTTCATGTCATGGTTATTTCATGTATTTACTTGTAATTGTTAAAATAATGGATGAAAGATCTAATTGATGTCATATATATTCAAGGAAGATGGTGTTGATCCTTCCTGTAATGTTTCTTAACAATTTTCTATCATTCATTCTTTTTCTTTTATCCTATACCTGTAGATTCCATTCATGCCAAGTGTTTGAAAAAATGCCAGTCTCGGTTGGGAATGGTCGAGCCTAGTCTCGGAGTCATTTTTTGGTTATTTTGAATTTTCATCATGTGTTTATCGATTTCTGAAAGCTACAATAATTTTTTTTAAGTGTCTTGGATTCTAGGCTTAAAAAGTGCCTTCAATCCGGCAGACATAGGCACAAGTATGGAAAATTGAGTTCCTAGAAACATGCTTTCCCATGCTATGGGAGCATCTAAAGCCTTCTAGACACACCCTTAATCATATCAAGGGAGATACTGGTATAGCCTCTGGGGGTATCGTAGCAGGTGTAGGGAGTTTGTGTTATGGTTTTCTGCATTGATTCCACTTCCTTAAAGTCACCAAGGAGGTTGAGGCTTCTCTTAACTTTCCTCAGCTCATGTTTACCCCACCTGGCCAGTTACTTGGGTATATGTGATGGGAGGTGTACGTTAGAGGTGGTGTCAGAGTGTGGCTGCACTCTCCTTGGAAAAAGTCTGATGTTGTCAAGCTTGTCGTTTTCATGTATTCACTTTGGTCGTGTATGTATTTCTCATGTTATGGTCCATGTACTTATTGCATCCACATGGTGTTGGTCATGGTGGTAGTGATGTCACCATGGAAGGGCTGATGGTTTTACTGTAATGTGTTGTCATGATCATATGACTAGTTATACATGTCAGGTGTTTACATGTTGTCAAGTTTGTAGTGGTACAGTTTTTGTTGTCATGCATAAGGTCATGATGTGTAGTTGATATGATCATGCATTGATGACTGGAATCTAGCTAGAATGATGTTTATGTGCTGATATTCCCATGCATTATAAGTCTATATGCTATTATTATTATGTCTATACATGTATTATGATGATTGGTTGATCATGCAGATGATATATCCTCCCCGAATTATCCTAAGGTACGTTGGTTTATTGTGATTTGGTTTAAGCTAACATGATATGCCTTGGAGGAAGAAACCAAAGATGGCTAGCAAGATGGTAGAATAAAAATATTCTCCTTATGAATCTAATGAGAAACATGGCGTTGGGAACCCATATTATTTGGAAGATACAATGATAATTTGAAGGAAGAGATAAGGAGTTGTAAGGTAGACAATGAAAAAATCATACAGGCACAGGAAAAACAAGTAGAAGTAAATGTGAAAATCCTTTAGAATTTGTCAGATTTGTAGCCACAGGGACCACTTTGGATTATTTATGGACAGGAGGATGGGAATAATGGTGCATATGGCAGTAGGTCTCCTGGTGGTTACATGTCGGATAAAGATGACACGATTAGAGATGGAAGATTCTTGGACACTTCGGATAAGAGAGGTGACAGGAACATGTACTACTCTAGTTATGGTTCTAGAAGGCATCATGATCATCATATTTATCATCCCTGTAGGAGGAGCAACAAGGGGTATTTTTAGGATGATTTTAAGAAAGAAAAGCCATCTACCTTTGATGGAGAGATGATGAAATCGCAAGATGAAGAGGCATGGTTGATTGGTATGAGGAAGTTCTTCAAATTGCATGACTATTCAGAAAACATGAAAGCCAAAATAGCCACATCCAGTCTCAAAGGTAAAGTAGATATTGTTGGGAATATGTGAAGAACACCAGGGGTATTTATGAGGAGGAACTGACTTGGAGTGAGCTCTAGAGGATATTCAAGAATAAGTACTTATCAGAGAGGTACTATGATGCTAGAGCTAAGGAGTTTTATTTGTTGCATATGGGTTCCTTGAAAAATTATGAGTATACTAGCAGGTTCTTGGAGTTGTTGAGATATGTGCCTTTCCTCAAGGAGGAAAAGGATAAGATCCAGAGATTCATAAGTGGATTTCCAACAACATATAGAGATTAGATTGAGTTTGATGAGCCTAGATCATTGGAGGAGGAAATTTGAATGCTGAAGCATTGTTATGAGCAGTAAAAACACATAGTTAAGCTTGAGCGTGATTTGAAAGGAAATGAGAAATCTAAAGGAAGATGGATGCCAAAGAGAGAAACTGCAAGATGCAGGTGAGAAAGAAAATGTGGTTGAATAAATTCAATACAACTGCAAAATGACCTAGAGAGAACCATACTTGAGGTGATGGTAGAGCACTGTTGTAGTGTTGGATATGTTGCGCATGTTACCACAAGGAGTCAATCCTTGACTGCAAAGGAGTAAGCCTTACACATCATAGTTCATTTCAAAGTAAAAAGGTTTTGAGTGGGGGGGTGGATTCTTAAAGAGTTTGAAATGGTTTTTGTTCTTTTATACTTTCATGCATTTGGTAAGCTTTGGAAAGTATAAATTGTATGGGTAAATTGGTAGTATAGGGGATAAAATTGTAATAAATGAAAGATGACAGAGAGTTGGTACTCAATCTAAAAAATATGCATTTCCTAAATCAGTTACACAACTACAATAGTGATCTTTTACACAAAATTTGTTTTATATAAATAAAACAACATTTAGAAAGCAGAGTACATGCATAAATAATTTCATAAATCTTTTGTGAAGCCTTCACTAACATGCTCTACACAAAATATATATGTTTTGCAGAAGACTAAACAATAGATAATTAACTATTAGATCCTCTAAAATTTCTCTTACTCATAGTTTACTGATTGCTGCAACTCATAAATCAGAAAAATAAAACAATGAGAGAAACAAACCATACATTAGATAGTCCTTGAATCACAAAATCCTCCAGCATGAAGTGAAAAAATGAGTTTTCTTTATTATGACCAGTCTTCGGGTCAACCAAAATCCAACCCTGAAATGACATTTACAAATGATATTTATATAGAGAGAGGCACCATCTCCATCTCTCCTAAAAAGAACGATCCACTCTTCCTCATATTACATAGGAGTTATAGGACATTAAAACTATATCCTATTGAAATATAACTAACAAGAGAAATGTAGATAAGAGGAAAGAAGACAGTTTGGACTGTGTTGCTAAGTGTGCTGACATGCTGCCCATTTTTCTGCTGATTTGTCTCTCCATGACCTTGATAATTTAACAACCATGTGTCTTCATTAAATGTGATATTTAAAAACCTCATAACCACTTATCAACCATCACTGGACATATCTATATCTTTATGAGTCCTTTTCATCCTTGGACTTGCTCAGAAACTCTACTGACAGCTGTCAAAAATCATTTAAAACAGGTGTTATCGGAAATTCTAGTAAACACCCGTAACTACGCAAAAACTGTAATGCTACCAAAATTTTTGGTAGCACTCTATTTCTTTTTAAAAAATGCACTTCAAATACTTGAAAAATCTTGTGCAGACTTATACATTCTGAAAATTGAGATGCTATTCAAAACTGTAACTAGTAGGCAAAAATTTATTTCACTAGGATATCCTTTTACCTCTCCCCCATATGGACTCCAACTTCTGGAAACTTGTCCAAGTCTATTTGTTTGTCAACAACTGAATTTGACCTTGTGGTCTTGATGGTTGTCTCTTTGGCAATGGTATTTTTCTCTTCTGAACCCTTCTGAATTTTTCTTCTTTTTAAGGATTTTGTTTGTTGGTTTGAAAGGCTTTTGCCCTTATCTTTCTTTTTGGATGCACTCAACTCTGCAATTGAAGGGGTTACAGTCTGTAACCCTTCATATTTACTTTCTACATCTATGACTAATGTCATCAAACTTCGATTATGCAGGGCTTTAGATTTCAGCCTAAATTTGTTGTTGTCTCTTGTGTGTATTTTCCTATTACTTTGCATCTTTTTTTATTCTCTTGCTGCTAATATCATACCCTGCATCTTTTTGGATCTCCTCATATGACTTAGTTGGCTGATATTCCTTCTGAGTCTTTTGCTAAATTTCTTCTTCCAAAACTTCCAGTAGCACTTGTTCTTTGCATTTTTCTATAGTTGCAAACTTTCCTTTTCATTCTCTGGTATAAACCTTGAGAAAAGGATAAATAGTAGGCATTATCTTCATTGATTTGGGCTTGCTAGTTGATGAACCTTCTCCTTTCTCCAACTTATTTTCAACCTTGGTTGAAGGAGCCTTTTCCTTTCTTCTTTTAGCATTTTTGTGGATATTATTCCTTTTAGATTTTCTCTTAGTCCTCTTACCAACTTATGAAGTAGTTGGCTTCTGAATTTTCCCTTTCTGCTTGGCAGGCTAAGGATGTTGTTGTGAAGTTGGAGATAGCCGAGAAGGAATATCTAGTGTAGGTGCAGGTTGGCCTTCCCTGTAAAACAAAAAATGTTCCCATGACTGGTTTCTTTTCCCAGGTTCTTCATCAACCAATAATTTAATAAGATCCTGATGATATAAGCTATAGTCTAATGCAGCTACATGAGTTTTTATCCTAGCCGACATCTTAGTCAATATCTTCAGCATAAATAATGGCAGTTTTAGGGTATTCATACCTGCAATATGAAACAAAAATCCCATATGATAAAGAAAAAAAATAGTATACCTCCTCTCATAGGTAAGGTAAATTTTGATGATCTTGAGAGTCTCAACCCATTCATTTTTGAGGTAACTGCTAGGAATTCCCTCAACCCAGTTAGGCTCTCTGTGATAATATTTGATGCAACTGTTGAGGTCTCCTCCAATGACGACTTGGCCTTTGAACCATTTTTCTCCTTCCTGTGGAAGGTTGAAAACTTCAACAATTGACTTTGTTGATACCTGGAATCTGAGGCCATATACATTTTATTCTTTCCCATTATAAGAGAGTGAAAATTCCTTAGCTACTCCTAAATGAGAGCTTCATAGTCTTGAAAATAATGGATACCACCTTACCTAAATAGAGAACCTCCTCACATTCAGATTAGCATCAACTATATCAACTCCTTGGGGTTTAATGCATTTTATTTTTCCTCCTTTCTCAGTCATCTTTAGCAATAAAGAACGTTGTTTGCTATAATTTGATAGGTGCCAAGATTTGGGGAGCTCACCTAACAGGTGTTTCTATATCTTGAATGAAAACTGTATGAAATTTGGGTCTCCTTCCTCAAGCTGCTCACTGGAGCTACTTATTCAGCACTAGTTAAACTCAAAACTAATGGTTTTCCATTTCTTTCGGTGGTTTAAAGAGATATGTTGGTTCAACTTTCCATGCACGAGATTTTTCAAAATGGAAAAGATTTTGGACCGTAGAATACACCTTGTGGTAGTCATGATTAAAATTAGTTGGCTATGGTGTTTCATATTATATGCTACAGGTGGCTGGAGCTTAACGAATTTGGATATGGCACTCACCTCCATCGCATCCTTATGACAAGTCTAAAATTTCGGCAGTGTTCATGCGTGATCAAACCAAATGGTCATCACATTAAAATTGTAGATCCGCAATATACCTTGACACTTAATACATACCTTGACATATGGATATAACGACTCAGCTAACAAAAAGGACAAACAATGGTTGGCTTTTATTAACTGCGGATTGACACCTATCTTGCTCCATGTATAACCATGAATCAACTCAACACCAATCAACATAAACCTTTCCTATCATGTGACCTAACTCGTGATAAAAAATTTAAAACGTAGTTTGATAATGGGAACACGAGGTTAACAAAAAAGCGGATGCGCTTTACTTATTAAAAAAAGAAGAAGGGGGAGGTTACTAGAATTTCTGGTAGCATCAGGTAAAGGTAAAACTGACATAAAACAAAATTAAAATAGACTATCCGAAAGGGCTAGAATAGATGCTACTAGAACTTTATGTAGTGTTTTAATTTATTTTTTTGAAATTTACAAATTTTTATCCTTAAAAAATAAAATAAAAATAAAACACACTCATGACTTAGCATAGAACTATGATAACATTGGTTCCAAAGGGGATAAATCTCTCCTTGTGAATCTCTAAGAGTGTTTTGTAGTTTCAATTCCTTGTCATTGGGCTATGGAGTCTTATTTTGAAACATATCGGCATTTATAGTGAATTTAGGCTACCAATATCCTTAGTAAAATACTTTTTTGAGGAAGTGCCCATTAAATGGGCCTCCAAACGATTTTGTCCCATCAAGATGTTTTAACTCAAAATTATTTTTCTACAAAATATTGGAGATTCTGAAAGGACCAAGCCATAAAGCATCAAATTTTGAATGCTTACATGGGTGTTGATGTTGTGCATCCCATTTCAACATCAGATATCCAATCCGAAAATCTTCCTTTTTAGCCCCTTTATCTAAAACTTTCTGATATTTTCTTACAAAATCATATTGTTGTTCTCAATTTTGCTGCACTTCTATGATCCGATAAATTCTCCTGGCTATGTAATTTGGCTCAGCTTCATGATATTGTAGAAATTTAGCTACAGGAATGGCTAATTGGACTAGAAAAACAACATCAATTACATAAACCATTTGAAAAGGTGATGTATTAATATAATTTTTGATTGTCACCCTATTAGCCCATAAGGAAAATTTCAGTTTATAGTCCCAGGATTTCTTATTTTTCTCCAATAGCTTGGTTACGATTCGTACCCAAAAAAATTTATATGATTTAGATAAAACATTCCCTTGTGGATAGTAAGCTATAAGGTGAGTAAGTTGAATACCATAATATTCACAGAAATTTACCAATGGTGTAACTTTAAAAGCAACTGCATTGTATGCTACTAACCTTGGTGGACATCCAAATCTGGTTATGATTCCCTCCATAAATTTAATGATGACTTTATGAGTAGCATTCCTAGTAGGTATTGCTTCAATCCATTTGGTGAAGTAATCAGTTGCAACAAGAATCCAACAATGTTTTCCACTTGAAGGTGGATGAATTTACCCAATGAAATCTAATCCCCATTGCTAAAAAGGTGTAAAAAAAATTATGGGCTTGAGAGGAAAAGATTTCAAATGTTTATTACCAGTGAATTTCTGACTTTTTTCACATGCTCTCACTTCAGCGCATACATCAGAAAATAAACTAGGCCCAAAATAGGTAGCTCTTAGTATTTTGTATGCAATAGTTATCCAATAGTTATGAACTCCACACACACCACTATGCATATCAAACATAACTTTCTTGGACTCATCTGGGTGAATGCACCTCAACAAAAATCTTGTAGGATCTTTCCAATATAAACAATTATCTTTGATGCAAAATTTAACAGTTCTCAGTTTCAAATATCTCACTATGATTTTATCAAAATTTGGAGGAGGTTTAAAATGTTGCAGAAAATAAATGATATCATTATACCATCTTCACTCAGAAAAAATTTCATCCATTGCCATGTTGTCTATAGGTTCTGAAATTTTCCCTTCTAGCTTGTCATCCATGAAATTCAAGCCCAAAACTCTACAATTTTCTTCAGCTAGTAGTTTGGCCAAGATTTGACCTTTGATTAGTTTGGTAGGATTTATCTCTAGATCAAATTCAAGAAATTTAGTCACCCACTTACTTATTTTTCCATCAATATCAATTTGAACTAATATTTCTCTAACATCAGATGAAGGTACATAGGCAATAATTTGAGCATGTAGAATATAAACTCTAAAAGCCTTCAGATCTTTAACTAATGCATAGGCATGCTTTTCCAACATTTCATACTTCAATTCTACATATCTAAGAGCTCTGTTGAAAAATGCTATGGGGGCTTCCTTATTTTCTGCATATTTTTGTAATAAAACGATAGAAATAGTATCTTGAGAGGCAAATGAGAAGATCAAGAAAGGTTTTGAGTATTCGGGGCTTACTAGCTGAGGTGCTTTAATGATAGATTTTTTGATAAGCTCAAAAGAATTTCTGGCTTCAAATGCCTGCTTGACTTCCTTTTCCTTCCTTAGCATACAAGTAATATGTTTCACCACTTCAACAAAATTGGGAATGAACCTTCTTAAAAAACTAATCTTACCAAGGAAATATTGAATCTCTTTCTTAGATCTCGGAAGTGCTAAGTCCTGAATTGCAATCACCCTTTTGGGATCAATTTTCACTCCATATTTAGAAACTATGTGACCCAAAAACTTACCTTATTTAAGAGAAAAATGAAACTTATTTTGATTTAATGATATAATATATTTCCCGCATTTAACAAATACTTGTCTCAAGTGTTGAATTTGCTCTTGATCGGAAGCTAAAAAAATAGTAGTATCATCCAAATAGATGACCAAGAATTTTCGTTTTTCTCCAATGAATGCAAAGGCCATAGCATGCTGTAAGGTAGCCCCAACATTCATAGTCCCAAATAGAATATTTTCATACATGAATGTTCCCCAAGGAGTAGTGAATGTTTTCTTCTCTCGATCTTCTGGCCAAAAATATACTTGATTATACTCGGAGAAACCATCTAACATGGAAATTATGTCTGAACCAATTACCTTCTGAAGAATATGATCCATATTTGGAAATGGATAATTATCTTTCTTGGAGAATTTGTTAAGATTCCTAAAATACACACATAATATGAATTCACCACTCTTTTTTTTTACTGGAGCTAGATTAGCAACCAAATCTGAATATCTCAATGGAATGATGATTTTAAAATCCAAAAGTTTCTTCACTTCCTTCTCCATTACTGTTAACAATAGTGTATTGATTTGTCTTAGTTTCTGTCAAAAAGACTTAATACCATATTTCAATGGTATCCTATGCTCAATGATAGTTGTATCATATGTCTTAAGATTCTCATATTTCCAGGAAAAAAACATCAACAAATTCACAAAGCAACTTGTGGTATTCAACCTTTCTTTATTCTGATAAAGCTTTGGACAACTTAACATACCTTGGCTCTAGTTCTATACCCAAATTGAAATCTTCCAATTGTGCATCTGCTTCAGCTAAATATGGTTTAACCCCATCATTGTGATAAAAAAGCATCTCAAGTGGGATTAACCCCTTGGGAATATCCTTGGTAGGTAGCTTTATAATAGGTTGATCAAAAATCTGTTTTTTCAGATTTTTGGTATCTTGATGATCAAAATTATCCTTCATGAGATCTTCATCCTTATCAATGTTTAGGACAAAAAATCCTTCAATAGTTTCAATGATTCTTCTAATCTCCTAATAGTTCTAAAAAACTTTCCAATGTTTGATATTATCAGGAATGCTAGGTCTAAACCTAACTTCCACTTCATATTTCAGCTTTATAGGTATTGGAATTTTGAGTGAGCTTGCTGAAATAGAAAGTGAATCAGCCAAAATATTACTTTCTCTTAGAACAAAAGAAATGTTAAAGGCCAAGAATGAGTCTTATATAATTATCCATACTGCATTTCGGAAATCTTTGAGTCTGGGATGCTTAGTTTGATAAGAATGTCTGATTTGCTGAATAATAAGTTCAACATCTCCAAAAACATAAATTTTAGAAGTATTTATCTCTTTTTCTATTTTTAAACCAATTAAAAAATATTCACTTTTAGCCACATTTTTAGTTGCTTCAAATTAAAGTTTGAAAGAAAAAGTGGAGCTCTCTTTCAAAGGGGAAATGAGAAATATTCCTACACTACCTCCTTCTCTAGAACATGAGCCATCAAAATACATTTTCCACATCTGAGAACCCTCACGACTGATCTTTTTTTTCAGCAGGCTTCAAAATTTGAAAACTTTTTGTATGCATGGCAGATTTATCCACATGTAAAATGATTGAACCCACATCATTTTTTCTAGCATAAATTGGATTATTAGTGGGGTATTTTTTGTCACTAATGATATATGCCAGCTGAGCTTTCTATAAATTATTATTTTCTCTCCTCCAAAACCAGGGACAGTAGTGTAAGTGAAATCTGTTTCCAAAGTTCCTCCCAACCTTCTAATCCATGACCTAGAAAGTAACATTCCGAATCTAGGAGGAATGTCAACTACCACAATATCCATCACCATCCCTCTCATGGGTAACTAAAAGAGGTTTACTGCAAGGTCTTTGATGACACCAAGGCATTGGACTTTCCGAGAATAAAAAGAGTAGAGATCTTGGTATTCTCTAGCTAATTCAAGACCTAGTTCATCCATTACTACCTTGGACATTAAATTATGTGAGGCTCTAGAGTCCATTAGGAAATTATGCAAAATCTTATCATGAATATTCAGAGATAGATAGAAGGGATGGGTAGATTCATCTTTGTCTTCTACCAATGGACCTAAAATAACAGTAGACTTGTCATCTTGAAGGTTAACAAAATCAGAGGCTATTTTGGTAGGTGGGGGTTGAAGAGCTTTCATAAATGTCTTTTTGAAATCATCATTTTTCATGATTTCTACAAGATTAACATCAATCTTAAACTTTTGTATCTCATTTTCAAAATTGAAAAAAGGGGGCAGTTTCTGAGTAATTTTTACCTCAAGTGAAGGAGGGTTAGCTGCTACTAGAATTTTTGGTGTGCTTGGTTAAACCACTTGCTTTTCTGTTGGAATTTTAACTACATCCTTATTTTTCTTTGGCTGTGCAGCAAGCTTGAAGTTATCATCGATATTATTTGATCTGAGATTGTATCTACTTTGGTGATCAACTGCAATCATGGAATGATTAGAACTCACTTCATTATTTTGAGTATATGACATGAAGTCTTCATACTCTTCTTGTGTAAGATGAATCAACCCTTATTTTTCTCTTAGGCAATTGATATCATAACCTTTATCCAACCCTTCAACTTCCTCTTCATCTTCAAACATAGAATTCTGCAAAGGGGGTTTCACTTTTTGATCATCAACATCTCTTCTTTCTTTTTGCAAAATTTGAGGAGCATTAGGTCTTCTAAACTCCTGCCTATTAGGTTTATCAAATGAAACATTTCTAGTAGTAGCTAGTCTTGCTTCCATCTTGAGCTTTGACATCTGAGTGGTCAATGACTTGACCATCTTGGTCATCTCATCTAGCTTAGGATCTATGTAAGCAGTTCCTGAAGATGAAACTTTAGATTTTTCCTTCTTTTTTTCTCTGTCAATCCCTCCTCTGAGCCAATTAACTGCTAACACATTAGATTCTACCTCCAATGCATTGTCTTGAATTTGTGTTCGTGTTGTAGATCTTCTTTATCTCAATAATAAACAAAAATCAGGATCAAATGCACCAACATAAGTGATTTTGGATGAAGCTTCAATAGGCTTGATTTAAGTAGGTATTTTACTATAAATCTTATTGAATCTCTTACAAAAATTAGAAACTGATTCTCCTTATTTTCTCTTGATTGCACCAAATTCAATGATATAATACATAAAATATTTCTTATCACCCCATTTCCTTAAAAATGTATCATCTAGGGTTTCAATTCCAGTGACGCTACCAAATTTCAAATATCAGAACCATTTCCTAACATCACCCTCATGACTTTGAACAAAAAATCTCATTCAGACATCTTCATACCCAATATTCATATTGTCAGCATAGGCATAAAAATCGACAAGGTGTTCATCAGCTGTTACCTCTCCCTCACCACTAAATTTAGGCATGTACTTGAGATAATATCCTGTACGTAATGCATTCATAGGTTGAGGTAAAACTAAAGGGGCATAACCGGTAGCAACAATTGCACCCATTCGGTTAGGGGGTGGGTTTTGACTTGCCATGGTATGATTGTTGGGATTTTTGGAACAAAAATTGGTAGATTTTGAGCAATAGGTTATGAAGCACACACATTTTATGTAGAGACTATTTGTTGGCTGGAAAACAAGGGAGGTACATAATTTTCTGCAAAATTAGGGGATAGATTTTGCAACACTTCTTTATGGATAACCTTTGAGAAAATAGTAGCAGAGGCAACAAAATTTAGTTTACTCTTTTTCTTGATTAGCTTATTAGAGTCAAGGACTATGATTCTCAAAGGGGAATCAGGGTTAGCCCTCGTTCTAGCCCTTCTAGGACCCATAACTTCAAAAATGGAGTCGCCAGGTGTAAAGTAGTCTAAAAATACAACTGGAATTGTACACCTCAGAACCAGACTTATAAGTTTGTCATTCACCCAGGGATTAAATTCAATTCACCTCCCCAACAACGATGCCAAATATGTTAGCACAAAGAGTCACTCCTTGAATGAAAATGAGTAAGCCTTACACATCATAGTTCATTTCAAAGTAAAAGGTTTTGAGTGGTGGGATGGATTTTAAAGAGTTTGAAATGATTTTTATTCTTTTAAACTCTCATGCATTTGGAAGCTGTGACAAGTATAAATTGTATAGGTAAATTGGTAGTATAGGGTAGAAGATTGTAACAAATGAAATTTGACATATAACTGGTTCTCAATCTAAAAAATATGTGTATCCTAAATTAGTCACACAACTACAATAATGGTCTTTTACACAAACTATGTTTTAATTAAAGGAAACAACATTTATAAAGCAGAGTGCATGCATAAAGAATTTCATAAATCTTTCATGAAACCTTCACTAACATGCTGTACACAAAATATATATGTTTTACATAAGACTAAACATCAGATAATTAACTATTAGATCCTCTAATAGTTCTCTTTCTTACAATTTACTAGCTGTTGCAACTCGTAAATCAGAAGAATAAAAAAATGAGATAAACACACCATACATTAGATAATCCTTGAATTATTTATTATGATAAGTCTTCAGGTCGACCAAAATCCAACCCTAAAATGACATTTACAAATGATATTTATAGAGAGAGAGGCACCAATTCCATCTCTCCTAAAAATAAGGATCCACTCTTCCTCACATTACATAGGAGTTATAGGACATTAAAACTATATCCTATCGAAATATAGCTAACAGGACAGATGTAAATAAGAGGAAAGAAGACAGTTTGGATTGTGTTGCTGAGTGTGTTGACATGCTGCCCATTTTTGTGCTGATTTTTATCTCCATGAACTTGGTTCTTTAACAACAATGTGTCTTCATTAAATGTGACCTTTAACAACCTCATAACCACTTATCAACCATCACTTTACATATCTATATAATTATGAGTCCTTATCATCCTTGGACTTGCTTGGAGACTCTACTGACATCTGTCAAAAATCATTTAAAATAGGCACTACCAGAACTTCCGGTAAAAACCTGTAACTGCACAAAAAATGTAATGCTAAAAAATTTCTGGTAGCGCTTTGTTTATTTTTCAAATATGCACAACAAATACTTGAAAAATCCTGTGCAGACTTGTACATTCTGAAAATTGAGTTGTTGTTCAAAAATGTAGCTAGTAGGAAAAAAGGTATTTCACTAGGATATCCTTTTACCTCTCCTCCATATGGGCTTCAAATTCTGCAAGCTTTTCCATGTATTTTTTTTTATAAACATATGATTTTGGCCTCATGGTCCTAATGGTTGTCTCTTTGGAAATGGTCTTTTTCTCTTCTGAACCATTATGAATTTTTCTTCTTTTTGAGGATTATGTTTTCTGGTTTGAAGGGGATTTGCCCTTATCTTTCTTTTTGGATCCACTAGACTCTGCAATTGAAGGGGTTACAGTCTGTAACCCTTCAGATTTCCTTTCTACATCTATGAATTATATCAACAAACTTGGATTATGCAGGGATTTAGATTTCATCCTAAATTTGTTGTTGTCTCTTGTGTGTCTTTTCTTGTCACCAACAACTGGTTTTGCATCTTTTTGCATTCTCTTGCTGCTAATATCATACCCTGCATCTTTTAGGATCTCCTCGTCTGACTTAGTGGGATGATATTCCTTCTGATTCTTTTGCTTTATGTCTGCTTCTAAAACTTCCGATAGCACGTGTTCTTTGGATTTTTCTGCAGTTACAGAATTTCCTCTCTGTTCTCTGGCATAAACATTTGGAAAAGGAGAAATAGGAGGCACTATCTTCATTGATTTTGGATTGCTGGTTGATGAACCTTCTCCTTTATCCAACTTCTTTTAAACCTTAGTTGAAGGAGCCTTTTCCTTTCTGCCTTTAGCATTTTTTTGGATGTTCTCCTTTTTAGTTTTTCTCTTAGTCCTCTTACCAACTGATGAAGTAGTTGGATTATGACTTTTCCATTTCTACTTGGTAGGCTGAGGATGTTGCTGTGAAGCTAGATATAACTGAGAAGGAATATCTCATGTAGGTGTAGTTTATACTACCTTGTAAAATATAAAATGTTCCAATGACTGGTTTATTTTCCCGAGTTCTTCATCAACCAATACTTTAATAAGAGCCTAATGATATAATCTATAATCTGATGCAACTGCATGAGTTTGCATCCTATCTAAAATCTTAGTCAAGCTCTTCAGTAGAAAGAATGGTAGGTTGAGGGTCTTGATACTTGCAATATGAAACAAAAATTGCATATCATAAAGAAAAAAAATATATACCTCCTCTCATAGGTAAGGTAAATTTTGATGAGATTGACAGTCTCAACCCATTCATTTTTGAGGTAACTTTTGGGAATCCCCTTAGCCTAGTTAAGGTCTATGTGATCATATTTGATGAAATTGTTGAGGTCTCCTCCAGTTATGACTTGGGTTTTGAACAATTTTTCTCCTTCCTGTGGAATGTTGAAAGCTTAAGAAATTGAATCTGCTAATACCTGCAATCTGAGGCCATAGACATTTGCTTCTTACCCATTAAAATATAGTGAAAATTCCTTAGCTACTCTTAAATGAGAATTTCCTATTCTTGAAAATAATGGATACCACCCTGCCTGAACAAGGAACCTCCTCACATTCGGATTAGCATCAACTAGATCAAATCCTTGGGATTCAATGCATTTTAGTTTTCCTCATTTCTTAGTCATCTTCAACAATAAATAATTTGATAGGTGTTAAGATTAAGGGAGCTCGCATAACAGGTTTTTCTATATATTAAAAGAAAAATATCTAAAATATGGTTGTCTTTCCTCAAGCTGCTCACTAGAGCTGCTCATTCACCAACAATTAAACTCAAAAATAATGGTTTTCCCTTTCTTTCGGTGGTTTAAAAAAATATGTTGGTTTTACTTTCCATGCATGATATTTTTTATGATGGGAAATATCTTGGATCATAGAATACACCTTGTGGTATTCATAATTAACTTCAGTTGGTTTTTGTGTTTCAGATTATATGCTATAGGTGGTGTTATCACTCTGCCAGATTGCTAAGTCTGAAGAAGGAATCCCAATAGAGGTAACCATAGACCAAGCTTTTGACTTGATAGCTAGCCCTATCAAGTCAGAGAGGGATCTCTTAAAGGGTCACAACAAAGAGGGTTGGATAAATTAGTGTTTTTAGGCTAGACATTTAGTGCAGGGAGTTGTTTGAATTTTATTTTTGTTGGAGAATCACTAGATGAGGGAATTAGGTCGAGGAAAATCTAGGTCAGGGATAATGAGTTAGGGTTGTAGGGATTAATGGGGAAAGGTAGGTAAAATTTTTATCACTTGAAGAGGATTGTTATGGAATGGTGTTGAAGCTGAAATAAATCTAAGAAAAGCATAGGAGATGTATTTTTCTTAGACATATGAAAATGGACAAAATATGATCAATTACCCAAAACAAAGCATGTGAAAACATGTATTTGGATTATCTAACTTGTAAGAGATCATAACAGAGAAATGAAGTGAAAATGAATACAATAAATTCTAACATATGATACTGAAGAAGAGACAATGATAGACATTCAATACCAAAAGTATCCCATAAAATAACTGCAACTCCTCTTTATTAGCTAGCCAAAATGAGTACAAAAGTTTCCTTGATCAACTAGCAAACATACAAACTGATTCCAACCCTTCACTAGAGTGAAAAAAGGGGATAAATAGACATGAAAACAAGCTTCAATCATCCTCAGGGGTCGAATCCATTAGTTGAGGAATTTATCCACTAATTGTTGAACTGAAAACTGAAGTGTAGGATGGTCCAAGTGATTCACTCCTCATTACATTCAATTGATTCATCATGACTCATTAATGAATTTTACTCGTGAATCTACCCTAGGTAAGTAATATCAAACATAATTAAATTTTACCATCATTAATTACATTATTAGAAACATAATTTCTTGAGGCAAAGTGAAAAATTCAGAGAAAATGTGAAAAAATCAGCAAATTGGACATTTGCGCCCTCCACTGGTCATTTTTTCCCTCGGTGTTCAGGGCCACTTTTGGAGGCCTTCCTAATGTCAAAATCAGGCCCAAGATTCCTTGTTGTTAAGCCCTATCTATATTATTTTCAAATTTTCCTCAAGTTCTGAAAATGGAGGTCATTTAACCTCTCAAAAAGTCATTCTCCCAAGGCTGGTATTTGCGCAACGCCTAGGTCAAAAAAGGGGCAGAAAGGTGACTTTTTTTATTGTTTTTTGAGCTTTTCACCCTTCAAAAATGCGAACCAAGGTTGAAAACATGGTTTTATAAGATGCATGGGTCATTAGGAATCCAATGGTGCCTTCCTTCTCCTCAAAAAGTGTGCCAATTATTTGTGTAATGCTTAGGACACTGCACAAATGCCCAATTTTCTGCCAAATAATTGTCTCAAAAAACACAGATATTTCTAGATTTTGACAAAAAGTTAGAAAATTCCTCAAAATTGTTGGAATGGCTGATGATGATGTGTCTAAGCTTGGATGGAAGACTCAATAAGGATGTCCAAAATTTTCTTCTCCTCCTTGGTCAACTCTTCAATTTTGGCATTGTCTCTTTTGAGCTTGGCCAATGAAAATTTCTCTTTTTGGGCATGGAGTTTGACCTTATTCCTTAACAAGTAATTATTTTTATTTTCCCTCTCAAAAATCTTCTCCAATTGTTGATTGGCTCTATCAATATATGGTTCCCTGTTCTCATTGATGTCCATGGTAAGCTGCTCCTTTAGGGTTAGCTGGTCAGCAAGATTAGATTCCCTTTGTCTCTCTAGAGCTAGAGCTCTTTGCAACCCTCTAGTTCTAGGTCTTTGTCTTGGTACCTATTCTTATTCATCATCAAGTAATCCATACTTCTCCATTGTTTCATATAACATATATTTGGCCTTTTGAGCCTCCCTTTTAGCAGTGAAGTACTTCACCACATCAATGACATGTTTGGTCTTAAACTGCTCATTTTCTTGCTCAAGAAAGTGTATAACATATCTAGCCATGTAAAGATTAGTCTGAAGCTCACTAATATTAGAATTCTTACCTTTGATAACAACATTTGTGATTTGATCATTGTCATCCTCATCTAGGTCAATCAACTAAAATTCTTGCTCAATTTCATGATTGTGCTCCTCATCATGAATGACTGGCTCAATGAAATTCTCTTTACCTTTATCCACCTGTTGTGTTGATGTAGAAGGCATGGCCCCTTTCACTCCAAGTGAAGCAAACAAATACCTATAGCCTCTCTAGTGGGTTTTCGGCAATGTCTCAACCTCAAACATATTAGCCCACTTAGGCTCAATGTCACCTATCTTGCTAGGTGACCCAAAATCATGATGAGATGGAGATGAAGGATCATGATGAGATGGTGATGAAGGATCATGGTGAGAAGGAGATGAAGGAGGTGAAGGGAAATGATCTGATGATGATGAGTGAGTCAGGGGTTGAGATGATGAAGGGACACTTTGTGCATGTTGAATGGATGGATCAATGAAAATATCATTGGCTATGAAGGTGCTCCATGCAATGTTAAGTTGATTGAGATGGTGGAGGACTATGAATTTTATGAGGGAATGATGGAATAGGCTTCTCATTTTCTGTCCATAATCCTTCTTCTGGGCAATTCATGCCATCTTCTCTATACTCTGGAAAATATAATAGGGCATGTTAAGCATCCTTAGCCTAGTGAAATGCCTCAAGAGATGAATGTGATAGGAATAGAGCCTTGAAAATTTGCCCTCACATGAAAAATATTTCATTATAATCTTCATCATAGGTGCATATATTTCCAAGAGGTGTGAAAAAGGGAAGATGAAAGACTCACTTTAAGTATTCACTTCTTATCATGGTTTTTAAAAAAATAAAATTTACTGGAGTTAATTTCCTTTTTAATGTAACCACTAATGTCTAGTTCATCATTAAAGAAGTCAAGGATTGAGTTTTTCTATCATCTGGATCCTACATACATGTGTTTCTCACATCTATTGTAAATCAACATTGCTCTGTTGCCCATGAGCATCCATAGCTCTGATGAGTTTACTTATACTCTTCACATTTTTAATAGTGCTTTATTAACTTCCATAATTTATTCCACCCTTTATTGATATGTATAAAAGCATTGCTTGTGCAATAGGTGTATTGGAAGTGAGGTGACACAAGGCTTGTTTTGATTAGTAGGACTCTGGTGTATAAAAACCTAGCCAATTAATTATCTCTCATTCCCAAAATATTACTAATGTTGATTTAATTTAATGTGTGATGGGTGGATAATAATAATTTAAAAAAAAATCAACACAATAATTAAAGAGATTAAAGGATAAATTTTTTACTATCCAAATATAATAATTATAAAAAATCTAAATAAATAAAAATAAAAATTTAAAATGAGAGAAACAAAAATTGCAACAAAAAATTCATAAAGGATAAACAATAAAAATAATAAAAATGGTTGGAAACAATATTGAAAATTAAAATCATTAATCATTCAAGAAAAAAATTCTTCAAAATTTGGCCATTGATAGTGACAATTTTAGTCTCCCATTCCAATGATTGAAAAATCTAGGTTGTGGGGTCAAATTAAAATGGGATGATCTAGAGTTGTTGAGATTTTAAATGTTTTCCATTTTCCTCATGAATTCTATCCCATTTCAACATGATATTACCAATGGAAAAATATTTTAGGCTAACTGACTTCTTATCAAAACAACATTTGATTATCAATTGGTGTTCATGAAACTTAGATTTAGTCTTTTGTCTTTCCTCTTAAAGCTTTAGTAAAGTGCCAATTCATGCTTGCATGACAGGAGATGACTTTTTTCTAATTGATCAGGATAAGTGTAAGGATGGAAGAAAGACATTGGGAGGAAAAAAATTCGTTACCATGAACCCAAGAGTAAGGAGAAGTTCCTAATGCCTTCTTTGGTGTGACCCTATATGCCCATAAATAATTTTGAAGCTCATTGTGCTAGTTCCTTTTCCATTCATGAACTATTTTCTTAAGAATACAAATTAAATTCTTAGTGGATTTTGCCAAACCATTTCCCCAGGGGTAATAATTTTAAAATTGGGCAAATTCAGTCAAGATTTCATAGGAAAATCATAAAGAACAATTTATATTTTTTTGTTTTACAACTCAACCTGAAAGGAGTTCATGTCAACCCATATGTGTGAAAATACATGTCCCAAAATTAATATAAATAACCTGTTTTGGAGGAAATTTTGGCATTCATCTATCACATCAAATCACCTAAAATTCACAAATCAAGTTCACACGCACGAAGAAGGGAGGAGTGAATTTTATTTTTTGATAGAAGTTGAATTTCTATACTTTTTCTTCCCGCATTTAATCTCTTTGATTGGGCTATCTTTGACCGAATTATAAAATGTTTTGGAAGGACTAAGTTTAGGAGACTTTGACCAAATTTTTGGGCACACTTCTTGAGGTTGACCATAGGCTCTGACTAGGGTTTGACAGCAATTCAAATTTTTTATTTTCTCTCTCCTTTTACTGACACATTTTGATGTTGATTTGACTGATATTTTTACTGTGGAAGGAAGCCAAATATTCTATGTGGTAACCAAATCTTTGACTGAATCTTTTGGCACCATTTTTTGGGCCTTAACCACAGGGTTAACTGAGATTTGACCATAGTTTGACTATGAAAATTGACCAAAAATCGTAGGGTCTATTGAATGAAGTTTGATTGTCTTCACTTGCATATGTGTTGACCATATTTGATTCTCTCTCTCATTTGATTGGAGTTTTCTTGGTTTAGTTGGGAAGTGAAAGTTTGACTTTGATTGGTTTACATATGTACTAATGGATTGTTGTATCTCATGCTAAACATTGATTGACTATTAGAAGAATAAAAATGATTCTTGATTTTCCCCTTTGTGGGGTTTTCCCCTAGTCTTTGACCAAAATATTCATGTCTCTTTATGTTTGGCTATTGATGAGCCTCATTATTGAAACAAGAATGCTTCAACTCTGTTGTGAAACCAGCTCCAAAAAGAGAAGAAAAGAGATATCAACACCTTAGAAATAAGCCACTTCGAGGGGAAAACCTCCAATACATTACATGAATGACCAATTCTTCGATGATACAAATTACAAAACCTCCTTTCTATATATAGGAGTACATGGGGCCACAATGTAATCCTAGTGGGGCCCAATGTAATCCTAGCCGACCTAACAATAATAATTTAAGGGCACAATAATAACAATATGGGGGTTATAGGGGTAAAATAATAACAATAAGTGGGTTAAAATAACAACAATAAGGGACTATACTAGTAATATAGGGACCTAACATGCCCCTCTCCTTCAAAAAAGTGTTGTTGTCAACGCTTGAGTAGCTCTGGGTGCTTCTATATAAAATGCTCATCCTCCCATGTAGAATCTTCAGTGGGTAAGTTCTTCCACTTGATGAGATACTCTGAAACTGATCAATTCCGTAGCTATCGAGTTCTTGTTTCTGTGACTGCTTCAGGTTCCAATATGAATTTTCCTTCCTCATTAAGTTCTGGCAATATTGTTTAAACTAGAAAATTTTCACCTATAACATTCTTTAAGCATGAAACATAGAAAACTGGATGCACTCGTGAAGAAGCAGGAAGCTCCAATTGATATGCCATAGTACCAATCCTTTGCAACACCTTGTAAGTACCATAGTACTTTGGCAATAATTTATTATCCTTCTTAGCTTTCTTGAGGGACATTTGTTTGTATGATTGTAGCTGTAAAAATACCCAGTCTCCTAGATCAAAACTTTTCTTGCTGCGATGTTGATCTACCTGTTGTTTCATTCGATTTTGTGCCAAATTCAGGCTGTCCTTTAAGAGTTAGAGAACTTATTGTTGATGCTCGATGTGATCTTCCACTGCTTGAACCTTCGAATTTTCTCTTAAAGATGATGTGATGGATGGTGGATGATATCCATAAAGTGCCATAAATGGGGTCATTTTTGTTGCAGTATGGAAGGAAGTGTTATACCACCATTCAGCGAGAGGTAACCACTTGACCCATTGTGTTTTTTTATCATATACAAAACAATGAAGACATCCTTCCAAACATTTATTTACTATCTCATTTTGACTATCGGATTGAGGATGATAAGATGAGCTATGAGCTAATTGAGTACCCAAACAAGAAAATAACTCCGTCCAAAAATTTCCAGTAAAATTGGGATCTTTGTCGCTCACAATAACTCTGGAGTTCCCATGTAGCTTTTGAATTGTGTCCATAAATGTAGTAGCAACTGTACTTGCATTAAATGGATGAGATAATGCAAAAATGTGTGCATACTTGGTAAGTTTATCAACTACCACCATGATGACACTCTTTCCTTTAGACTTAGGTAAACCTGTGATAAAAACCATTGAAATCTCCTCCCAACATTGAGTTGGAATGGATAAAGGTTGTAGAATACCCAGGGTCTTAATTGTCTCAACTTTATTCTACTAGCAAACCAAACATTTCGCCACAAACTTTTGAATATCAGATTTAAGGCCATTCCAAAAAAATTCTTTCTTCACCCTGTGGTAAGTTTTTAAAAATCTTGAGTTTCCTCCTAAAGGAGAAGTGTGCAATTCCAAAATAATCTTTTGTTTTAGTTGGGAATTCTTACAAATATATAAGCGATCTTTGTTCCATAGGGAATCATTTTTCCAACTAAATGTATCAGATTTACTAGGATCTTGCTGCGACTTTTGAATGAGTGTCCACACTTCTTCATCCTTCTTCCATTCATCTCTTACTTCTATTATCCAATCTGGTTGGATAATAGAAATGGCACAAAGCAATGCTTCCACCTCTTCATTATTTCTTGAGAGTGCATCTGCAACAACATTTAGCTTCCCTTTTTTGTATATTATTTCAAAGTCATAACCCAACATCTTTGTGACCCATTTTTGCTACTCTTATAAAGATAGTCTTTGTTCCAAAAAAAATTTAAGACTATCATGATCAATTTTTACCTTGAAGTGTCTTCCCATTAAGTAAGTTTATTCTTTCTTTAGTGCATGCAGTATTGCTAACATTTCCTTCTCATAAATAGGTTTTTGTAAATAATTTCCTTTGATTGCACGAATTTCAAAAGAAATGGGTATTCCTTCTTGCATTAAAACAACACCAATTCCATTTCCTGAGGCATCACATTCCACAATAAAGGTTTTTGTGAAGTCTAGCGTAGCTAAGACCGGTGCTAGGCACATTGCCTCTTTAAGATGTTCAAAGGCCTTAGTTGCTTCAAGAGTCCATGAAAAAGCATCTTTCTTCAATATTGTTCTTAGAGGTGCTGCTATTCTCCCATAATTCTTAACAAACTTGTGATAATACCCTGTTAACCCAAGAAATATTCGCAACTTCTTTATGGTTGTGGGGACTTTGCATTCCTTAATGGATTTAATTTTTTTAGGGTCTGCCTTAACACCCTTGTGAGATACAATATGACCCAGATATTCCACCTCTTATACTCCAAAGAAACATTTGTATGTTTTTTCATATAATTGTTTCTCCTACAATAGTTTGAGCACCTTGTCAACATGTTGAACATGATCCTTCCAAGACCTGTTGTATATTAGTATATCATCAAAAAATACTAGCACAATTTTTCTAAGGAACGGTTTGAAAATGGAATTCATCAACCCTTGAAATGTAGGAGGTGCATTGGTAAGGCCAAAAGGCATGACCAAAAATTCATAATGACCCTCATGAGTTCGAAACACTGTTTTCGGAATATCTTCAGTCTTCATTCTAATTTGATGATATCCTAAACGAAGATCCAACTTGGTAAAATAAATTGCTCCATGTAATTCATCCAATAATTCATTAATAACAGGAATGGGAAATTTATCTTTAATGGTGAGCTTATTGAGCTCCCTATAATCCGGACACATGCACCATGATCCATCCTTCTTGTGTACCAATACTATAGGAGCCGAGAAAGAACTTTGACTAGGTTGAGTTATACCCGCCTCTAACATTTCTGAAATCATACATTCAATTTCAGTCTTTTGGACATAAGGATATCTATAAGGCCTGATGTTTGGAGGAACACTTCCTGGAATCAAATGAATAGCATGATCATGATCACGAATAGGTGGGAACCCTTTGGGAGTTTCAAACACCTTGGAATGATTGTCCAATACTTTTTGGAGATCTACAAAAATAAATGATTTTGATGTTGGAACTTCTAGTGAGCATAATTGTGCAATTACACCTCGTTGTTCTTTCTTTATAAGATTTGTCATGACATTAGAGCTTATTATCTTTCCCAGCTTCCCTGCAATACCCCGTAATTTGACTTCCTTTCCTTCTGAAAAAAATTTCAAGAAAAGTTCTTGAAAATTAAAAGCTACCGTCCCCAAAGAATGTAACCATTGTACTCCTAGTACAACATCAGCACCTCCCATAGGAATGGAAAGAATTGGACTATTCAATACATATTCCCCCATGGTTAGCTTGATATTATGGAATTTTCTAGAGCAATTCATATTTCCTCCATTTGCAACCATCACTTGACATTCTGGTGCTGGGTATAGGAAACAATTCAAATCCTTGGCTACCTTACATTGAAAAAAATTATGGGTGCTACCTGAATCAATCAACACTATTACCTTTTTCTTCTTGATATGTCCTTCTATCTTGAGATTTTGAGGAGTGGTAATTCATGCCAATGCATTACACGATATGGTTGGACTCATTTCTTCCTCTTCTAGGGTTGGTTCCTGGTGTATATCCTCTTCATGTTCATTTTCTTCTTCCTCTTCACAATCTATGTAAAATAATTTCTTCTCAGCACACTTATGACCTTTAATGTATTTGCTATCACAACTGTAGCAAAGACCTTTTGCTCTTTTTTCTTCCAATTTTTGTGTTGTCAACCTTGTGGGTTGTGGAAATCTAGGAGTAGCAACACTTCCATCTTTATAGAAGTGAGTGGTAAGCTTCCTTGTCGCCATAATTTTACATTCAATTTTTCTTCCCAACCTGAATGCCTTCTGCAATGAATCAGGTTCCAAAACGCGAATTTCATGTTGGTTGTTATCCTTTAAAATACCTATGAAGAGATCAATCTTGTGTTCCTCTGAAATATTAGTTGCCCTTATATTCAGTTTTTGGAAGTCCTCAATGTGCTCCCCCACTGAACACTTTTGTTTGAGATTTATCAATTGGCTAAAGAAAGTGTTGCTCTTTGTATCCTCATAATGTGCTATCATTTACTCTGTAAAAATTGACCAAGTGACAATTTTTTTACGGGAGCAAAGCCATCGATACCATACAAATGTATTTTGTTCTAAATGTAAAGTTGCAATGTGTACCTTTTGTGTGTTTTGCACATTATTGAGATCAAAATATTTCTCCATCTGTAGTATCCATGTTATATGATCCTTTCCATCAAACTTCCTCGTATCCATTTTTGGAATATGGTCATTCTTCCCTCCAACATTAGAGTTTATGAAATCACGATTAACATTTATTTTGTTCTCATCATGAGTTTCCTCTACTATCTTTTCACCATTAGGAAACATTTCTTGTATCAAATTTGTCAAATCTTCCATGTCTGCTTTTAGATCATTCTTCATGTTTTCCATATTATATTCCATGTCATCCATCTTAGATTCCATGCCATCCATCTTATCTTCCATGCCATTATTCAAACCATCCATCTTAGATTCCACGCCTTTATTCAAACCATCCATCTTAGTTTCCACACCTTTATTCAAACCATCCATCTTAGTTTCCATGCCTTTATTCAAAACTTCCATGTCATTTTTTGTTGCTCTTTGTGAGAGCGAAATTTGTTGCACTTGCTCTTGTAATTTTGATATGTCATGTTTCCATTCTTCATCTTCATGAGTCATAGTAGAGCCTTATAAAGGCTTAATGGGTGTTGAATTCTTTTTAGGGGCCATTTGAGAATCCAATATTGATATCTATTCTATAATATGCCCTTGGAATCAATTCAACTTGATTATTCAAATAATACTTATGCAATTCGGAAAAAAAAATAACACACATTTTACTTGCTTTTGAGAAGATCGATATTGAAATTGACTTATATTTATACTTGCAGATCATAAATATCTGAAATTCGGCCCTATAGTAGTCCTATGAAGCTTATTTCAAATTCCACAAGTCTGACTTGATTTGGATTCTTCAAGACAAAGTTATGTCCCATCTCCCACAATGACCTAATTATGGACTAGTTCAGTAGAGCGAACTTGTACGACTTACCACATGTCCCTGTTTTCTCCTTTGGATCTAAAATTTATAGACAGGAAACTACACTCTGTATAATTCCAGTCACTTTTTACATAATTCCAATCTGATGCTCAGAGAGAGAGTTATGAATATTTTCCCACAATCACCTCTTTGATATGAAATTCGGGAGCCTGAAAAAGAACTAACTTCCACAGATCATATCTCCAAAAATATTTCAAACCAAGCTCCGAAATTTTGTGAATATGTTCCTCCAGATTTTAGCTTTTTTTTATAAAAATTTCAACTTCTGAACCTTTTTATAACAAATGATATAGTGAAAATTCCGCGATGACCTGTTTAAGTGAAATTCAGGAGCCTGAAAAAAAACCTAACTTCCATAGATCATATATCTGAAAATATTGCGAACCAAGCTCTGAAATTTTGCAACAATGTTCCTCAAGATATTGGCTTCACACTCTTAAAATTTCAGCTTCTGAACCTTAATAGAAAAAAAGTTATAGCGAAAATTCCATGACGACCTGTTTAGAGCAGCGAAACCCTAGAATCCAAAGCTCTGATACCAAATGTTGTGAAACCAACTCCAAAAAGACAAGAAAAGATATATCAACGCCTTATAAATAAGCCAATTCGAGGGGGAAACCTCCAATACATTACATGAATGAGAAATTCTTCGATGATACAAATTACAAAACCTCCTTTCTATATATAGGAGTCCATGGGGCCACAATGTAATCCTAGTCGGGCCCAATGTAATCCTAGCTAACCTAACAATAATAATTTAAGGGCACAATAATAAAAATATGGGGGTTACAAGGGTACAATAATAACAATAAGTGGGTTACAATAACAACAATAAGGGACTATACTATTAATATAGGGACCTAACAAACTCCCAAGGCTACCAAATTTAATTATCAACTCGAGGTTCATACAAAATTAAGAGGTATCGACACTGTATGTGCAACATATAATGTGTTATTATTTTTTTGATATGATGTAATGAAGCAAATTTCATGAAATCAAATCCTAAACTGATTGTAGAAATGGAAGTGTTGCTTTGAAAAAAATTTAATTGAAATCCTAAGAGCATGAATTCAAATAAATAAGCCTAATATACTTTGTGAAAATGCATGTCCTAAGTGGTGTTTATTCTTCTTCAATCATGGATTTAGATCCTATAGGTTATTATTTAAGCCTAAGAGACAAAAACCAAGCTTTGGGAGAAAATCTAGTCAAATTTACTGGTGAGCCCTCATATTGCACCAAGAATGCTGCAACTCCCAGAGGCTACTCTACTTTACTTTATCAATCTGGGGTTCATAAAAAATTGGAGGTGATAGTTGTATATACACAACATATGCATTCTACTCATGTCATCCTCTTCTGAGTCCTACGAAAGGGTACTACTTCTAGGGTCTCTGAATGAAGTCTGTCACACTTTTGAATTTAGACCTGGGGTTACAAGTGATTCAAATCCATTACTCTATCAGAAATCAAATAACTATTCTACAACAAGAGAGTACATCTAGCTACTCTGCAATGAAATAAATCTACAAATTAAGTTATGGCAAGAAATAGAAGCAAACTAGGCATCTTTCATGAAGTAAATTTCTAAATTGAAATTGCATAAAGAAGACTAACCTAATCACACATTGCTGGGCCAAATGGCTAAAAAAACTCTGTCTACTTCATGTTCTAAATATCATTCTTTTACTCATGCACATAATCATGACCTAATTATGCTTGTAAATGCATTGTTTTGCAACTAGGAGGTGAAAGCGATAAGGTGGTTTAATAAGGGCTTGAAATCATGGGTGTAAGGCTAAAGGTGTCTGGGTGGTTTTGGAAGGTATGGATGAGGTCAATGATGGTTTCTAGGCTTAATGAGAGGCCCAATGGTGCTGCTATAGGTTTCCTGTAGTGCTACAGGAAAGCCCTGAATTTCTACAAGAAACATTCTAAGGGAAATCCGAGGACAAAAATGGTGGAGAAAATAATATGGAAGGTGGAGTGAAGGTGTGTTTAGATTTATGGAGGGTGGCCAACCCCTTGGACAAGCTTAGAACCTCTTGAAAATCCCTTCTTTCACTTCTAGGTTTTTCTCATGGTGTGAAGGTGAAAAATATGAAAACAAAGTTGATAGTGATTTGATGGCAAGAAGGCTAATGATGGGTGAGAAATGAAACTAAGGGTGCTGGTGAATTCCTCCTTTGTTGTGCTACTTGAACCTGCAAGAAAACTACATGTTCATGCAACAAATTTTGACAAATTCAAGATGAAGGAAATGGAAAATATGAGATGAATTTGGAAAGAAAAAATACTTCATCATTCAAACAGAAATCTAACTCAGTATTCTAGACATGTTCATGACACTACAACAACCTAACTATTATTTCCAAGAAATCACAAAATAAAGAGAAAATTTGGTCTGTGGATAAGGTCTACCCTCATCAAGCTCTAATGAAAGAGATGTGAGAGAGAGAGGCTTGGAACACAACTTTCTGAGTTTATTAGTGATTCTACTGACATTTAAGCAAGCTTAACTACAACAAAAGACAAATGGAAGCAAACTAAAAACAATGAATTAAAATGTAAGAAAACTAGCTACAATGACATTAAAATAAGCATGAGAGACTAAGGCCAATGGATTGGGCCCTAACCCACAAGCCTATCCCTATAAAACTAAATTAGTGAAGGACAATCTGAATACTCATCTTATTGCATAAAATATTCTCATTACATCATCATAAAAGTCTCAAAAACCTATTACAAGAGCTTAGAGTCTATTAGCTTCCTTCAAAATTTGAATCCTAATGAGCTCTTGTTCAGCCCTATTTAACCTAGAGGGTAGCTAACAAAAACTCTCTAAAAATTAGGTGATGTGTCCACTTTGACTGCAAGAGAAGTGGAACTTTGGTGCACTTTATCTCCCACTTTCTTAGATGCCTTTGATTTCGAGTTGTTGGAGGGAATCACAAGGATACCTTGGCTGCACTTAGGAGTTAAGGAGGTGGGAAATACACCTAGAATCTCTCCTTGTTGTCTACTCTAAGCTTTAATTGTAAAATTTTCATCAAAGTGAAATATCTTCGTGATTATCTTGCATTTAACTCATGTTAGGCATTCGAAGTATGACAAGCCTTAATCACTATCTACACTAGCAACATAATACCATAATATAATTAAATGTGAGAAAAAGAGACTTAATAAGGCTAAAAGGTGATAATTAACCCCTCCAATTATACCTAATGATGGAGCTCATCATCACCCCCCTACCAAATGGTTTCTCATCCTCTGATCACCTTAGTCTTCCTTCTGCATTTATTTCAAAGCTTTAATGGACCCTATGACTTCCAAAGGAAGAAGTGTGGGAGTTCCTTTAGGAGGGTAAAAGCCATAATTATCTTCTTCTTCCTCCCATTCTCTGTTCTGATCATATTGTTCGTGTCCTAAACTTCTTGGGCCTCCTCCCCATTCATGGTTGTTTTTTCTCCCTCAACTAAGGCTTCTTTCTCTGTTTATGGATCTGCTAGAGTTTCCTATAGAAAATAAAAATTTTCCTATAGAAAACTCTATTTTTCCTTCTAAAGACCCACTCTTCCTTGGTTTTCTCCTTTTTTTGTCTTTTGAGGGTATTTGGGGGTTGTTGGATGTGTAATGGATGCCAACCTTCTTGAGTGTCTTCTTATGCAGGTAACAGGGCTCCTCACAGGTGAGGTGACCTCTTTCACATTTCCTTCTTCTATCCTAATTTCATCATATTTCCTGGGTGACTCCTCAATGTAAATAGGGCTTTTGGTCAGAGTCTATGGTTTCCCTTGCCTTACCCTTTGACTCTTCCTAGTCCTGAAATACATGGGTGTTTGCCTCTTCCTCTTTGTTTTCACAGGTGTTCTCAAAGTGGCCAGGGTAGCAGCCACTTCCTGATCTGTTATGTCTGGTGACATTCTAGTGTCCTGAGGGGAGGTATCACTGCCTAACATAGGGTCCAATCCTTTCTTCTCCTCTGTCCCTTCTTCCTTCTTCCTCTCAGTCTCTTCCTTCTCTGTTTCTAATGCCTCTGTGTTTTCTGCTACAACCTCCATTTCTTTTTTTTCTTCCTCATATTTGGCCTCCTCCTCTTCTTCTTCTTCTTCTTTTACCTCCCTCTCTCTAAGACTAGAGGCAGATTTTTGTCCTATTTGGGTGGCTATGAAGGCTTCCCTATCCATGTCTATGAATGAGGACCAAGATATAGGGAGGTTTAATATTCTCAGAAAATCATTCATTATCCGTTTTATTAGGCCATGATGAGCCAAATTTTTTTATTTTATTTCCCTTACTTTTTTTCTCATGTCTATTATTGATTTCAAGAGGAAATGAGGGATTCTCAATCTCTGTTCTAGAGGGAGTTTTCCTTGAAACCTAAGCTCATTCAATAACCTGAAATGGTATCCATAGACTACACTAAGTCTGTCTTCACAGTAAATGAATTTCATGATATGGAAGGCTACTTCATCCCAGGGGTATGGAAGGCTTTTTTTCCTCATTCCATTCTTGTCCTCAATGTATTATTCTCCTAGCAAAAATAATATTTTCTTGGTCGCAGTGCTTGGAATCCTTTCTTTAACCCACTTAAATCCTAAGGTAAAAGTGGTGAATCAGCTGATTAGTTTAGGTGAAAGTGTGATGGCTAGGCCCTTGACCACAGTGATGGATCTCTCCTCTAAGTGTGATTTCAAATCCACTACAAACTCTTGATATATCTCCTCATGAAAAGCTTTCAAAAGTTAGAAGAAACCTAGCCATTGGTGGCTTCTGAAAATTTCCATTACTTGAGGATGTTGCCTTCTTCTTTTAATATCAGTGGGATCCCTTATTTTAAATCCTCCTCCCATTATTATGGTTATGATAGGAAGGTGGTAAGATGTTTAAGATTTATGTGAAGAGGTCTTGTAGATTATGGTCTCAAACAAATGCAAAAAAAAATTACCCTTTAATTTCCAAATTATAACTGAATGTGTGTAAATTTCATGGAGAAATTTCAATTCTGGAGGGTGGAAACCACTTACCTTTGTCCTTCGGTTTCTTTTATCGGGATATGGTGGCCTTAGGAAGAAATTTAACCCACAGGTGACTCTGTTTTTCCCTATGTATCCTTTTTGATATTCCTGTGTAGTTGCATGTAGCAATTCTCTATTTCTTGTATCATGATGGTAAATGCAAGCTCATACTTTGATGCTTCTCTCCCTGATGGCTCCCATTTCTATTTTTATCTCACTGATCTCGAAATGCTCAGTGAAGTCAAGATAATGAGGCAAAACTCACCTTTTTGGTATTTTTAACTAAGTTTGGAGCGGGGTGCTGATTTGGACTTAACACAAGTTTTCCTCTTTGAGACCATTGGTCCCACTCTAGTTAATGATTAAAAAACCTCATAATCACCTCTTCCTACTCATTCAATCCCTCTTGATTTGATTTTACTTGCCCAGGTGGCATGTACCTTTTAATTTTCATTCATTTGAACTTTACGAAGGTGACCAAGTTAACTGGCCACCTTTTTTTTCTTTTAAGTCTCTAAATCTCAACATTAAGCTATTTTGGTCATTATGAATGCATAGTGATAGGTGAAGGGCCATAATTGATCCTACCTAGTGCTAGTGTGTTGCAAGAAGATATGGTGCAAGGAGCTGGAGCTGGTGGTTGCATATATGATCTTCCTCTTGTTGTTTTTTATTTTTTTGTTTATTTTATGAGTGAGATGCTTAAAAAAATAAATTTTCTTTTCTTCTTGCAGGTGTTGCATGGAGGTCCTTAGATGCATTGGCTAGTGTGTTCGCTCTCCTGAAGTCTTTTGGTGGCTCTCTGAAGATTTATTCTTCAACTAATCTTCAGCGTTTGTCCTTACTGTACCATATACATAATTGCTATAGGAAAATTTCAAATTCCCTGTAGTAGTTTTATTTTTGCTTCTTCTTGCTTAATATTGCTTATAAATGAAGGGAAATGATTTATGGAGGTTACAAATGGAGTCGTGTATAGGTAAGGGGAGAGATCGCATGCCAGGTTACAGATGATCTAGTTGCTAATGACACAAAATAGGGTTTAGAGAGCGAATCCTTGTGCATGGAGTGAAATGAGGGGTTAGGATTGGTAGGTACAAGAAAAAAATAAATTATCATGCTCTCCTTGAAGTTTAGAAATCCTTGAGAGAGATCCTTCCTTGATGAACAATTTTCCTGTAGCATTTACGGGAGTTTCATGTAGTGCTACAAGAATCCTGTAGCTGCTAGACTTGCCTATAGCAATTATAGTCAGGAGACAAAATGGAGTTTTCTACCTATTTGAGGGGTGAAATGAAGGAATGGGTGCATGTTGGAGTGGTTCATGGAGCGTGTGAACAGAGGAGAGGGATAAGTGAAGATAGATTTCTCCTCTCGATCCAAAACTATATTTGATCAATAACTTGAAAAAGAGAAAAATAAATGAGTGCATATGTATTTTATTTCTCTTTTTTTTTTTTTGAAGGCAAGTGGGCTACCTCCATAGAGGGTTTCAACCCACAGGCTTGCCTTGGGCGCCTCAGAGAGTTTTTCACCCAAAGATATTTTATTTTTTTGTTTTTTGTTTTTTTGTTTTCTTTTGTTTAATTGTTTTGTTTGTTTGTTTTTTTTTCCAATATTGCCTCATGGAGGTTTTCAACCCTAGAGTTGGCCTTGGGTGACTCAGAGAGGTTCTCACCCATGCCTCCTTATTTTTATTTATTTTTTATTTTTTCTAGGAGGGGGAGGTGTTGGAAAATATGGAGTCTCCAATGACATACACCTCCCTATTTGTGGAATTTATAAATTCTTCCCTAGACAGGGGCTTTTTGTAAACTTTAAGCCTGTAACAATTGATAAGTAGGGGAATCCCCCTCATCTATGGTTTTGATCTGGATTGCGCCATTATCATAACATTTTTCCACTTTGTAGGGTCCCAACCATCTTGTCATTAGTTTTCCTTAGAAATCCTTGAGCCTTGAGTCATACAGCAGCACCCAATCTCCTTCTTGAAAGGTCTTTTCCCTAATGTGCTTGTCATGCTAGACCTTCCTTTGCTACTGAATCACTTATGTGTGAAGGATTTCTTGCATCCTGAGCTCATCCAATCCATTTAATTGCAACAAAATCTCTTCTTGGGACTTTTATTAATCCAGGTCTAACTCAGTTTCCATCCTTAAGGCGTTGAAATCAAATTCAATTCAAAGCAGAGCTTTCCTCCCAGAGACCAAGTCATAAGGAGTGAACCCTGTTGTTGTTTTCCAAGTAGTGTTGTAGGGCCAAGTAGCTTCCACCAATCTGTCTTTCCAATATTTTATGCTGCTTCTCACAACCTTGGTGAGGGTATTCTCTAATACTCTATTGGTCACTTCCACTTGGCCATTTTCTTGAGGGTGGTAGGAAGCGGAAGTCTTATGCTTTATCTTGTGCCTCCTCAGAATATTCTCAATGAGATGATATGTGAATTATGCCCCTTAATCAGTTACTACCTCTCTGGGGTATCCAAATTTGTAGAACATATTCTCTCTTAGAAATTTTGATACCGTCTCCTCGTTGCAACCTTTACATCTTTTGTTTTAGCCCACTTTGTGAGGTAGTCAGTGTAGAATATGATATACATTTTTCTAGCCAGATGGTGGATCAATGGGTCCAATGAAGTCTGTGCCCCACTTTTCAAATGGCTCAAGAGCCACATTAGGGTGCAAAGGCATCTAATCCATTTTTGTAGGTTTCCCCATCCTTGTGCATTGGTCACACCTTCTAGTGTATCTTCTAGCATCCTGGTGAGGGGTAGGCCAATAGTAACCTTCCTGCAAAGCTTTAAAGGTTTCCCATTTTTCAACAAAGTTTCCTCCACAAGGGATATCATGACATGCAGAGAGGATGTAAAAAAGTTCTTCCTCCCTCATACATCTTCTAAAAATTTGGTCAGGGCCCTGCTTGAAGAGATTCCCCTAATCTAGGTGAAAGGGGCACTTTTTATGATGATCTTGCTCTTCTCCTTGGATGAGAGGTTAGGAGGGAAATTTTCAGCAACCAAGTAGTTAGCTATGTCAGCAAACCATGGAGAGTGCTGAGATAGCAAAGAGGTGTTCATATGGGAGTTGGTCATCCACCATTCCTTCTTCTTCTGAAGATAGAGCTAACATGGATAAAAAATATGCAACAAAATTCTCCTTTCTAGGTTTATCAACAATGGTTAGGTCAAACTACTGTAATAGTAACAACTATCTAATTATTCTAGCATTAACATCTGTTTTTTTCATTAAATATTTTATGGTTGCATGATTATTTTGTACAAAGGTCTGATAACCAGTGATATAATGTCTAAATTTATGTAAAGAATGGAAAATGGCTAACATTTCCTTCTCTGTGATAGTATAATTAAGTTCGGACTTGGACAAGTTCTTACTAATGAAATAGATTGCATAAGGTAATTTTTCTTCCAAATTTCCCAAGGCTGCCCCCACATCTTTTTCTGATGCATCTGTGTGGATGTGGAAATGCATCGTCCAACTTGGACCTTGGAGAATGGGGGTAGTAGTTAAATTTCCCTTAATGAGCTCAAAAGCTTTTTGACAGCGACTAGACCAAGTAAACTTAGAGTCTTTTGCCAACAATCCAAATAGTGGCAAAGCCAACTTGCTGAAATCTTTGATAAAACTTCTATAGTAGCCAGATAAACCTAATAAACCACCGACATCTCTCTGCTTTTGAGGATCAGGTACCCTTTTGATGATGCTGATTTTTTTCGGGTCCACTTGTATCCCTGCTTGGGAGATTGAGTGTACCAATACTACTCATGCTCTTTTCAAGAATTCACACTTTCCTGGGCTCAGGGAGAGATGCATCTCAATGCATATTCTTATAAATTTTCCCAAATTGGAAAGAGCTTCCTATAAGTCATCCCCATAGGATGTGAAATCATCCATGTAAATTTCAACCGAGTCATGGACTAGCTCATAGAAAATGCTCAAGACAACTCTTTGGAAGGTAGGTCCATTCCACAACCCAAAGAGTAGGACTCTTTAAGATAATGTACCCCAAGGACATGTGAAAGTAATTGTGTCCTAGTCTTCAGGGATAATTTGGATCTGGTTATACTCACTGAACCCATATAATAAATAAAAGAACTTCTTTCCTGCAAGGCCATCTAGGACTTGATCTATAAAGGGAAAAGGGAAATGGTCCTTCTTGGTGGCTTTGTTGAGTTCTCGATAATCAACAAAGGTTCACCATTTTCCATTCTTCTTTGAGACTAGGACAAGAGGATATACCCACTCACTATCTGATATAGGATAAATGAAACCTCCATTCAACAATTTCTGTTGTTCTTCCTTGACTATGTATTTTAGAGTCGGGTTCATCCTCCTTTGGGGTTGGCGCAGATGCTTGCATCCTTATTTAATGTAAATATGATGTCTACACACTGAGGGGTGAACCCCTTTCATGTCCTTGTAGTCCCAAGAAAATGCATCTAGGTTTTATCTCAAAAGTTGGCATAGCTACTCTTCTTCTCTATCTGAGAGGTTTGAGTAAATTATTAGAGATTTGGATCAACCAAATTCCACAACCTTGGTGTTTTAATAGGTTGAATCGATTGAGTGCAGTTCCATATATTGTCACTCCACTGGATCTCTGAAGGCTGAGAAGGAGACCAGCAAAGGTAACCACAGATGACTTTGAACTAGTAGCTAGCCCTACTAGGCAAGAGAGGGCTCTCTATGTGATATCACAACCAAATTGACTGGATAATGAATATTTTAGGCTAGGTATAGTAGGCTCTATGGTTTGATTAATTGATTTTGGGTGATGGATGGTGAATTAGGTCTAGGAAAAACTAGGCCAGGGCACTAAAAATCAGACTTGCAGAGATGTGATGGGGAAATGTAGGCACATAATTTAGCACTTTAAGGTATCTTGGTGAGTGTGAGAGACTGCTAGGGTTTCAAAAATAGCATGGAAATCATGAACTCGTTTATATCAGAAGAGAGTGAAACATAAATGTGATAATTTCTCCAAAACAGAGCATCAAAATAATGAATTCTTCTTATCAACTTAGAAATCAATCACATTAAAAGATGTTAATGAAATATGGAAGGAAAAATACTTTAAAAAATATGAAAAAATAAGAGGTAAAACTGCTAAAACACATACCACATGAATCCCACCAAAATACCTTCAAACTCTTTCTATTAGTTTCTGCCAAAAATGATTGAAAACACTAGTGTTCAAAGATCAATTACACATCATCCAACCCTTTCAATGAAAAATGAAATGAAATATATAGACCAAAACACTCTCAGGGATCAAATCCATGACTTGTGGAGCTATTCCCCAAAGTCCTCAACTAGAATCCTAATGACTAGGGAGGTCAAAAAACTCATCCCTATCTTTGATGAAACTGATTCACTTGACACAAAATTACAATTTTACTTGATGTATCTACCTCATAAAAGACAAAATTACATTTAATTTTTACATTTGCATCAGTAAAAATCCATGGAATCAATAAATCAACTTACAAAAATTGAAATTTCTCAAGAAAACAAGAAATTAGAAAAAGCATAGCATGTGTGCAAAAAGTGCAATGTGCCCTTGGGAAAAGCAAGGCGTGAGATTCCAGTTGACTTTTGACTACCTTGTTGAAGTCCAAATTGAGCCCAATATAGCTCATTAGAAATATCTTCATGTCCAGTTGTCAAAAATGTCCTCAAGCACTCCAAATGATGTATTTAAGCTCCTCAAAAGTAAAATCTCCCAATACTAGTAAAAAAGTGTAGCGCGAGGCTGAAAATACTAGCAGAAATGTGTTTTTTAGGTGGTTTTTGGGATTTTCCACCTATCAAAAGCTCAGATATTGGAGTGATAGTAGTCAAAATTTGATGTAGAGGCCATTCTCTATCGAACCCCATAGATTTTTGATCATTTAGAGGCTCCTAGAAAAAGTGCAGTGTGGCCCACACTGTGCTTTATGCAGGTTGACTGTGCAAAAAGCTTGTAAAATTTGACCAAAATTCCCAAAATGCAAAAAAAATTCCCAAAAAATCTCAAAATTGTTGAATGAGGTCCTGGTGAAGTGTTTCATGCTACCAAGGAGGCATCAACAAGAAATTCAAGTTTACCCTTCTCCTTTTGGCTGATTAGGGTTTCCTTGAGCTTATCCTACAATTGTTTAACCTTGACATTGTAAATCTTGTTTTTTGGTATGGTATTGGTCAAACATGTGCCTCAACATCTTATTGTCCTCACTGGCCTTATGAAGGAGCTTCTCCAGGTGTATGTTTAGTCTTTCAAGCCAAAATTCCCTTTTTTCATTAATTTCCATTGCAATCCTCCCCTCAAAGGTGAGTTCTTTTACAAGAAGTGCCTCCTGTTGTTTTTCCTGTTCCAATGCCCTTTTTAGGCCCCTTTTTCTTGGTATTTTATGAGTGGTTTGGGCCTCATCCTCATTATACTAATCATGTCCAGTCACTATTTTTCCTTTGGCATCTTTCCTCTTAGCTTTCAACAAGTCCATTTCCAAGAGCACTTGCTTTTCCATAAACTGCTTGTTTTCTTGCTCAAGGAAGGAGATAACAAATTGGGACCTTGCTAAATTATCTTATAGATCTTTTATTTTTTCATCTTTCTCTTTGATGACCATGTTTAGGGTTTCCTATTCATATTGTTCCTCCAAGTCCAACATCTCAATTTCATGGTGAATGAATTCCTTCTCTTGGACAACTGTCTCCTCCTGCTAATGATATCCCTGCTTCGCTGATGTAGAAGAAAATGCCCCTTCCAAAATTTATGGATCAAACACTTTCATATGTCCTCTCTGATAATTTTTGAACTCTTTTTCCTTTTAATTCTTCTTTACTGTAGCCCTAATAGATGAACTAGTTTGTTTTTGAGTAATTGATGCTGATGGTGGAATAAGTCTAGCACACTGATTAGGTGGTGATGTGAAGACCTCTCCCTCAATGAAAGTCTCCCATGCAATGTTAAACCGTTTGAGATGATGAAGGAAAATTATTTTAATGAGTGAATGATGGAAAAAATTGTTCATTTGAAGCTCATACTCTCTATTCTGTACCTTGTATGCCATCTTGTCAATGCTCTTGTACAAATAATAAGGAATGTTGAGAAATTTCACCCTGGTAAAATGCATGAGTAACCTGATGTGGTAGTTGTACAACCTGGAGAATCTACCCTCACAAGTGAAATATTTCATGATAATTTTCTTGATTTTTCCTTTGTAGGGTGCTTTAAGGTAGGGTTCATACAATTGGGCATTCAAATCTTGAGTTTTGAACCACTTTTCACTTACATTAGGTATCCATGTCGTTGATGCAATAATGTCTGTAGAAATGGTGAATGTTACCCCTGCAATGGTGACTTTTTATTTTTGTAGGTTTCTGATGAATAACCTGGTCAAATTAGGATGGCTTTGCACTCTTTGGACCATTTCACAAAACTCAAACTTAACCTACATGTTGGAAGCATTTGACTGCTAGGGGTGATGACATCAATTTCCTAGTGTTTGATGGTTCAAGCCTTAAGATTATCCCTCTTTTTTTGTAGGTATTTTTCTCTTCTTCCATGGTTTTTCTCTCTTCCTCCATAATTTTTTTCTCTTCCTCCATGATGTTTTTCTCTTCCTCCATAATGTTTTTCTCTTCCTCCATAATGTTCAGTTTGTTTAGAAACCTTAGGGGAGAAGGGGAAAGAAAGGGGAGTGGGATGATGGGGTTAGAGGGTCGAGATAGGTGTGGGAAAATTTAGGGAAGGGTGTAAGGGAGTTAGGAACCTTAGGGAAGTGATGGGGAGTTAAAATGACAAGGGGGGTAGACTAAGGAATTCAATTACAGGGATGTAGTCTAGCTGCCTAGAAAAGCGCAACGTAGGGGTAGGGTTTTAAGGAATATGATTTAGGAGTGGGGAATTAAGGGAAGTGAGGGTTGTGGGGGATGATTTAGAGTGTGAGGGAGGTAAAAGGGTATAAGGGAAAAAAAATTTAGCTTACAAACTTGAAGCTAGGGTTTAACCACTAGAACATAGCATGGATGTCAATGGGAGGTTCTCACCACAAAATTATGAAAATGAGTTGCAAGGAGGGGTTTGCAATATGCAAATTACTTGAAGATAGATGAAGAAACCCTTAGTTTCCCCTAAAAACCTTTGAAAACAAGTTTTATGGCTGTAGCTACTTCACTGAGAAAAGCACAATGTCCTTGAGAAAAGTGCAACGAACTCTGCAAAAAGTGCAACGTTCTCACTTGAAAAACACAACGATGGGCCATAAACTCAATTTATAGAAGAAAAAATTGGTTTTTTGACTTGGGAAAGTTGAGATATTGATGCTGGAGAGTGAGAATGAATGAATTTTTGTCTTTTAGGGCCTTTTAAACTTGAATAAAAATCATTAAATGATCATGGACCCACATTTCCCTTTTTCAAAATCAACCTTTCATTTGCTTTTTTACTTTTAACCTTGAACTTGATCTTTGAACTTTGAAATTTTGGTGGCTTTTGAACACTGAATTTCTTCTTGGTACCTTGAACATTTGCTGCTATAACTTGAGAATTTATAGCTACTTGGAACTCTGAAGTAATTATTACAAATTAAGAACATAACATTACATTTTTCTTTGAAATCAAATTTATTGATGAAATTAATTTATTGCCACTCCTTCACTTGTTGGACTTTATGCATGAAGTGATGATTTGATGACCTTAGAACCCTAAAGACCTAATGGAGACTCTAAGCTGAATGAAACATGATGAAAATGAATGTAATGATGGTGACAACATATGAATGATGGTACACTCATTTGAGAGGTGAAATGAGTCAGAAACTAGTAAATTTTTGGAAGGAGTAAAATCATACCTAGATCTACATCCAGTGACTAAAATGTTGCATAATGACGTAATGGAATGAAAAAAATTTGACAATGGGACCCTAACAAGACTTGATAAGGTTCCATTTTATCAGTGGTGGCAGGATACAAAAACTAACACTAACATTGGCTCTAGTTGTGGATGACAGCTCCTTCGAGGTGTCAAGAACACCATAGACCAAGTAGCCTAACCATTGGGCATGGAATCAAAAGATAAAAACAAAATTGAATGCTGAAAACTTGATACAATAAACTGACTCAAAAACATACTCAAAACTGGACTAACTTTACTTCGAATAAACTTTGAAAACAATAGAAAACGAGTGAAACTTTATGGCCTTCACCTTAGGCTCCAAGCTTCGATGATTCTCTGCTTCACACTTTGCAGAAAAATTATACTGATATATACAATGGAATTTGGAATTTTTTTTAGAAATATGCATCAGAAAAAATAATGCTTAAGGAGCCTACCATTGACTAGTCCTCCTAAGAAATCTTCTCCATTCATCTCTTTCAATAGGAAAGCATGTTGTCCACGATAGGATGAAATCTTGTATGGTCCTTTCCGCATGTTCTAAAATTTTCCATGCTTCCATTTTTACTCGTTTATAGCATCGCAACGGAGGACCACATATCCAATATTGAAATCATCTGCCTTTTTCTTGCTGTCATATACCTTATTTATCTTTTCATGAAGCTTTGAGGTGTTCTGAAAGACCTCATCTCTTGTTTGCTGAAGATGTATCATCTGATTGATCTGACGCTTTACATCATTTTATTCACTTCCTGTTTTTTGTAACAACTTCATGACTGACACTGCAAGTGACGTAGGAAAAATAATGTCTACACCATATACCAACTGAAAAGGGGACATTCCTGTTGATTTCTTACTACTCACCCAATCCGCCCACAAAGCATTAACAAGATTTTTATGCCAGTTATTCTTGTCTCCCGCCAACATCTTCTTTATGATATTAATCAAATATTTATTAGAAGATTATGCTAATCCATTACATTGTGGATAATATGCAGTTGAGTGCCCCAATTTGATGTTGTACTTTTCATAGAAATCAACCTTTTGCTTTGACTTGAATGCAGCCACATTTTCAGTAATGATCTTATGAGGACAGACAAAACGAGACAAAATGTTAGTATCCAAAAACTGAATAATTACTAAACATGTTGCTTGCCTTGTTGGGATCACTTAGATCCATTTGGTTAAGTATTCGGTGGATGTTAAGATCCATTTATGTTGTGCAGATGATGTAGGGTGAATCTCTCCGATAAAGTCAAGGCCCCACTACTGAAAAGGTTCTTGAACATAAATAGGCTGCAAAGGTAATGGAAATTTTTTTCTTTTACATTGAAATATATGACACTCATGGCAACTCATCACTGTTTTATACAGATATGCAAAAAGATTTTACCAATAATATCCATCCCTGAACACTTTGTTAGTCGTGGTTTTCCAAAATAGGTGACCTCCACAATATCCCCTATGGAAATGATTCATTACTTCCTTGGCTTCATTTTCAACTAAACAGTTTAGCAAGATACCTCTCGAATATTTCCAATAAAGAGTGATATCCAAAATGTTTTATTTGGAAGCCTTCAACTTCAATGACCTACCCTTACTCTTAAACATTCCTAGAGGAGGATTTAAATGTTGAAGAACATATATGATATTGGAATACCAAGGAGATGAAAGAAAAATATCAGATACATGTATGAGAATGCCATCCTCTTCTTCATCAGAAAAAACTGAAATGAGGTTGATATCTAGATCATGTAAATTTGATTCAACCATGAGCTTGGATAATCCTTGACCTTTGAATAGATTTGTGGGCTTGATCTCAAGGTCATATTCTAACATTTCTACTATCCACTTCCCTCTTTTTCCTTTTGGATAAGTTTGCATAGAACATCCTTTACTGCTCCATTGGGGACATAAGCTAGAATATGTGAATGTAAGATGTATACACAAAAGTCCTTAAATGCCTTTACCAGAGCAAAGTCTTGCTTCTCAATGATATTGTATCTATGGGTTGCATCCATGATGGTTCAACTAAGGAATGCAATGGGCTGCTTGGTCGTATCCTTCTTTTTCATCAAAACCGCAGCCAATTTATGCTCAAAGGAAAATGAGAATATGATAAAATCAATGGAGTAATCAGGGCTAATTAAAACAGGGGTTGTAGTTAAGGAAAACTTCACTGAGTTAAAATAATTTTTGGCATCCTCATTCCACTTTACCTCATTGTAATTATTTAGCATGTTGGTCATTTCTTGAAGGTGCTCAGCGAGATTTCGAATAAATATCCTTAAGAAGTTCATATTACCATTGAAAACTTGGATTTCTTCCTTACTGTGTGGAAAATCAAATGTTGAATAGCCTCAACTCGAGAAGGGTTAATCTGGATAACATCCTTGGAGATTATGTGACTGAGAAGCTTTCCCTCCTCCATGGAAAAAAGGCTCTTTTTTGGATTAAGAGAAATTTCAAATTTCCTGCATTTCGAAATGCAATTATTAAGTGATACAAGTGTTCATCATCGGAATGAGAGAAAACTATAAAATCACCAAGATATACAACTAAGAAAACATCTTTCTCATCTGCAAAATATATTTCCATTGCCCCCTGAAAGGTGGCCCCTTCTTTCTTGAGTTTGAATGGCATCTTACCATACTTAAATGTGCCCCAAGGTGTCATGAAGGAAATTTTGTCTTGGTCCTTCTCATGCACTAAAATCTGATTGTATCCCGAATATCCGTCAAGAAGTGACATTCGGGAAGCCCTAACCACTCTCTATAGGATATGGTCCATTTTGGGAACGGGATAATTATACTTGAGAGACACCTTTTTTAAGTTTCTAAAATCAATGCAAAGCCTAATTTCTCCAGTTTTCTTCCTTGTCGGAACTAAATTTGATATCCAGTCAGAAAATATGATGGGAAAAATGATGCCGAACTTATAAATACTATTCACCTCCTTCTCTATTGATGGAAATAACCTTGGGTTGATTATTCTTAGCTTTTTTCTGAAGGTCTTTTAGTTGGGCTTGATTGGAATGGTATGCTGAATGATATTCTTATCATAAAATTTCAAGTCTGCATAATCCCCAACAAATACATCATAAAATTCAGAAAATAAAGCAATGTATTTGTATTTTACCTCAGGAGATAAATACTTGAACAATTTGACCGTCTTAGGCTTGTCCACTATTCCAATGTTCACATCCTCAACACCTTTCTCCATAGGAACCAAGGCTGGCTTCCTAGAAACATCATCTTGATCAAACAATTCTTCCAAAGACATGAGACCTCTTGGAATATTGTTATCCTTCAACTGTAATACATCAACTTGAGTGGCTTTGATGACTTGATCATCCTTGTCATAAACTTCATCAATAAAATAATTCTCAAATTCACCTTCATTTTACAGAAAATTGTTTACCTGTTTGTCATCCAAAAACACTTGCCAATACTGAAAGTTGTCAGGAAAAATCAACCAATGTTTAACATGAATTTCAAACTTGTTATTTGGAAATATGAGAATCTTGAAATTACTTGCTACTTTAGCAAGAAAATCTTCTATAAGATTCTGACTTCTCAACACTACTGAAAATGTATATTCAGGAAACATATTTAGGATATCTAGTACAGAATTTCTATTTTCTATCATCCTTGGATGCTTGGCCTGGTATTCCCCTTTTACCTATTTAATCACAAGCTCAGAGTCACCATAAGCTAAATTCTTTTTGTGCCCAACTTTTTCAAGATTTTGAGGCCGGTGATCAATGCCTCATATTCAGCCTCATTGTTAGAACAATCAAAAGCCAACTTATATGAGCATAATCTTACATTTTTTGGAACTTTTCTTGGCTGTTGAAGAGGACTATGGATCCAAATTTCGATGCATGCCCCGTGTTATCACTGGAAAATGGGATAAAAAAATATGACATTATTAAATGTCGAGCAGAAGGATTTACGGGGCTGAGGCACATTAGAGAATCTGAAATTTTTTAAAAAATCTCTAAGGTCTAGAGAAAAAATTAAATTGAGCACTCAAGACACTAGCAGAATGCGCCTTTGCATGCATTTTTTCTTTGACAGACGTGCCTTTGCGCAGATTTCCCTCAAAAATCCACACGGAACTGAGAGTGGTGGAAGTTACTTTCCGGGACCACAAGGCACACTCCAGGAAAATGATCTCACACTTGAGGCCACCCAAGGACAACCTCCTAAGCCTTCTTGGGACCTGAAGGGAGCACATAATGGAATCAACCCCCTCTCTTGGGTCACCATCCATCAATGTACCAAGAGAGGGAAGGAGAGTTTGAATTCATCTATAAAAGGCCACCAAGACATGAACAAAAGGAGAGTTTGAATTCATCTATAAAAGGCCACCAAGAGATGAACAAATGGAGAGAACATTGTTATGCTAGCGAAAATTTCTTTGAGGAAATCCAACAGTGTGTAATCTGGAGCAGAAGTAGAGAGGGGATTCAGTTGTTGGCCATCCAAAAACTCCAATCCTTTTGGGTAGACAGAGAGACCTTGCGCCAAGTAGCTAGAAGGTAAAAATGTCCTTGCATCGAGTCTTAGAAATCCATAGTTCTAAGGGCCCCTTTGCAAGTGTGTAAATGTACTATATTTCTCCTTAATAGCAAACAATAAGAGGGGAAATTGATGCCACCGTTAGTATTATTTTTTTTACTAACTCTATATGATCTTTCGTGTTTTTGTTTAGTTTAGTCTTGTTTTCTCTCTACATATGCATACTATATCATTATTTAGTGTGTTTTGTTTTATAGCATATTCACTAACCTACTAACTCTTTTGTTTATCTACCTATGACCATAAGCTTAAGAGGAAATGACACTCCTCTTAAGCAAGTGTGGATTGGTACACTTGTGCACCAAATCCACCAACATAGGATTAGCAACTCCACTGATTTTAGTTTTTCTAGTTAATGTGATTGCACCTATTGTAGGGACCTTTTTCTCTGATCTGGAGTTTGGCTTGGATAGCCCCTCTTCTCTTCTTCTCTACCCATTCACCCTCAGTGAGAGGCCGAAGTTCAGAAGCTCCAAAAATATTTTTGCAGGAAATTTGCATGCATTTTACATAGACAGACGTGCCCAACCGTGCACGTTTAGCACTAACCCGCGAGATAGATTTCACGCATGTGTGAGACATTTGCAAGCAGAAACCAGAGGCAGAAAATTTCTATTATTTTCCTTCACTTCATGTTTGTAAAGTGACTGGAAATCCATAAGAAAACTGCCAGCACTGTGTGAGGTGTCCCATGACTGTTTAAAACTCACTGTTGGCTGCATTTGAGTAGTGCTAGGTGTTAGTTTTAAAATTTCAAAGTTTATTTTCAAAAAAACACCACATAGTTTAAGTAGGGGGAAATTTATTTTCAATCTAAAATAACTTATTTTTTGTGAACATAGACACCAAAAACACATAGGTAATTAGCTGAAGTAAGTGGCCCTAATCCACACATGCTTAGCTAAATTTTTCATTTTTCCTAGTTTAAAGTCATTAATTTTAGTTTAATTTTTTTTGGCACTAGGAGTTGAGACCAGGATCTAATTATCCTTAGAGAGTAAGTAATATTTATTGTCTTTGCACCTTTTGGTGACCTTAGGCAAGCATATGAAAGCTCCCTTATGTTAATTTTCCATCTCCCTTTAGGTGATCACTTAGATTAACTAGGCAACATTGTAAGTGGCCCATATCTACACACGATTTTCTTATAGAAAGGAACAACCAAACATAGATTAATAGGGGATGTGTAAAAGATCACCACATGTCCACATGTTAAAACTATGTGATTGTTCACTTCTTTCTCACACACTTTCAAACCAAAAAGTGAATTAAATCCACCTTAAAATTAACCTAACTAAACTCATTTACTCTCCCCATAGTGGCCACAATAGAAATTATAGTTTACGTTAGCACCAAGGGGGTAGGCATCCAATAAGCCACCTTGGTCAGTTTACATCTTGAAACATAGAAGCTGACTTTTTAGGGAGCTTTAAAATTCATCTATCCACCCATGGAAAAGAAAACCTGAGCACTACAGAGACATGATTTAGAGGGGGTTAAGCTTAGGCCTAGTGCGTGCGGTATTATTTGGGGCTACCTGACCCATCTAATAGTCGATACTGGTAGCTGATTTACCAAGAAGCTCAAGACTCGAATGCTCACATGGGACGACAATACTTAGTGACCAATTCTAGGGAATCCTTCCCTATAGGTGATGTTGCAGGAAACAATAGATCCTCTACCCATTATCTTGGTCGATTCTTTGGCTACTAAAAGGCGTTGCCAGTTCTTTCGGGACATTAGCCCCAGTACCCATCAGAAGATATATTTTCATGTCCCAGACGTATAGGTCTCTAGGATTTTGAGTATCATGGTCAAATAAAACCAAAGCCATTTTTTGATTATTTGATCACATAGAGATAATTTAAAGGAAATTCAACTTTTATTTTCGCTTTGTCTTATGTAGGTGGTCACCATTTTTTCTTTGATACTTTAGCTCTCATAGAACTGAATATTTTTTCCAAAAACATACATAGTTTACACCATAATGGACCCAACGGGACCTCATCGATCTAGATGTCTTTTGGACCTCCCCCCATTACCTAGAGGAGTTCTAGGTTTTTCACCATTTAGGCGTCAAAGACAGAACACTGCCACCCTTATCGGATCATCCTTTATTAGGGAATATTTAGTTGGGAACCCTCAATGGTCACCCAACACCACACCAGTGGACACCCCCATAGGGTCACCACATTCCACTCCTCCCACAACCCCTAGGGGGCAGAGGAGCACTACCCATTCAGGAAGCCAGGTGAACTCATAGCTAGGTACGTCATAGAAAAACTCTATACCTCACTAGATAACTGTGTCTTCATAGTGTGTAATGGCTCTCAACTTGCAGTCACCATTCTTAGCATCGTTAAACTTTCCTGATCTAACCAAGTTAACGAATGACCCCATTGCACACAACCCAACATGGCCACCCATGCCCATGAAGGTCCCTTTAGACATTCCAAAGTTAGAAGGGAAGCAAGCGGAAGACCCAGGAAATCACATTATGACTTTCCACCTGTGGTGTTTGTCGAACAACATCATTGGTGATAATATTTGACTGAGACTATTTCAGTGCATCCTAACCAGTCTAGCTGCGAAATGGTATGTGGAGCAACCATCTTCTACACACAAAACTTTTATCACCCTCGCTATTACATTCCTTACCTATTTTTAGTTACCCATCCACCATAATTTTGGGATGGAACTACTGACCCATTTTAATTGAACACCCGCCATCCATATCTCAGACCATCTCCACAAATTGTTGCAACGTCGTAGTTTGAGCAAAGCCAAACTCGGCGATCAAGTTCTGTTGGACATGTTCTTGAAAACTCTCACTACAAAGATTTCAAAAGACATAGCAACACAAAAACCTATGTCTGAAGAGGATGCCATCAGTAAGGCCCAACAACTTGAGTTGATTTATACACAGTCAGGATATATTTACAATATCCTACCTAACACCCCGTGCCTGCAAACTTATAAAGAATTTCCAAGCGCGTAGAAATCCGCAGATGGTTTTATTGGGTCATTGACCCAAAATCACCGAAGAAACAACGTTAAGTACCTTGTTTATGCATATGATTCTAACCAGAACATCCCGCAATCCGGCTACCAGATTCATCATGCACCTTCGCAAAACATGACCAATAGGGCGCCTTCATACCACCATTAGCAGGAAGGTCCTTATGCTCCAGCTCAGGGGACCCAACACGTAGCTAGAAATTTCAATGGAAGAGCTCTCCCCCAACAACCATTCACAAACTAGGGACAAGGACCACAATATGCCTAATCCCTAACACAAACCACCCATGCAGAATAATGCATAGGTGAAATTTATGAAACCTTCCCAAGCACAACCGCGCCAATCATACAATCATGAGAATCCTAGCTATCTTCTTAACACGACAAGGAAAAAAGGAAAAAAAAAAAACCAAAGGGAAATCATGGACAGGGGGGCAACAATCAACAATGCCCTCCAAAATCTTAGGCTAGAGGCAACTCCAACCAAAATCAAAACCAGGAGCCAAACAACTACCAAGGAAATAACAAGAGGGAAAATCTTTGGACCAACCACTCTTGTTCAATCTATGGTGAATGCGGCCATTACACTCACCACTGTCTCGATCTCCCTGAGCTGAAGAAGCTTCATGGTAACCGTGGACAAGGGGGATCCTCACAATAAACAGCTGTCATGCAGGAGCCTTTCCCCCACCAAGGGAAAGTTAGCACCCAACAACAACAAACAAGTCTCGACGATTCCGGAAAAAAAAAAAAAAAAAACACATGATATCTACATGATTGGCGAAGAAATGTTTTTTCAAACATGGAACCGAAATTACGATACCCCACCAAAAACCAATTCTTCAAGGGCTAGCACAAGTGCACCAAAAACACCTTTGACCATATCAAAGATACCTATTGAACCTTTGCCAAAGATGGCTAAGGGACCAACTAGGCGAGCAGGAAACCATTCCAAAGCGACCCATAACTATATAATTTTGGATGCTTTAGCCCAATCCCCTACCTCCATGTTAGCTTTGGAGGTATTACGATCCTGCCCAATGTAAAGGAAAGCCTTACTTCCCACATTAGGTGCCAACGATCATGTCGATTCACGCCTAATGGCTTTCGATTTAGATAAAGCTACCCCTAGGCTTCCTTCGATGGTCACTTTCCAAATACTGATGTCATTTCAGAACATCAACATTCACCGATGTATCATTAACGAGGATGTATTGACATGAATGATGTCAAAACACATCTAGCAGAAGTTAGGGTCTCTCGAGCTAAAGCCATCAGACATCACACTCAAAGCATACAATGGGCGCCCATCAGCTCCCATTGGTCTCTACCAAAATGCTCTGGTCTACTTAGCCGACAAGACGGTCCTTATAGACACTGAAGTCTTGGATTCTCATTACTTTCAACTAATTGACATACTACGAAAAGTGACCCCTAACAAATAATGATGTTTTCCTACCCTATGTAGACATTTCTAATGAGACGCTTACATGGTACCAAGAATATGGCCCCAGTCCGTTCAAACTGTTGTCCATTCTTGGGTCATTCCTAGGAGATCCCCCTATTATACCAGCATCATCATCTGATGTCATAGAGTCTCCATGTGCATGATGTCCACATCAAGCACCGAAGCCGGCCAAGAGACGAAGATGAGAAATAAAAATACCACCAAGTCCTCGGCCATAGTAGCCTCTCTAGCCTACGTCGCCTCCCAAACTCCTTTACTCTATCCCCCAGCTGGGTTTGTATCCCAACAAGTCTTGGCCACTGTGTTGTTACCAAACATATCATTTGCAATCCCAGTTTGGTACATGGTCCCACCTACCCAGACGGGAGCCACACACATCACCTCTAAGGGGTTAATCCCCCTTAGTCCCGAGGAAGCCCCATCCATTCATGAGACTGTCGCAAACATCCCTGCGAAGGAAATTCCCATCGTAAAACTGATGGTTATGACCAAGAACACCAATAAAATAGGGAAGAAGGTAGAGAATCCCACCATGCAAGGGGAATTACAACCTTGCACCATATGCAACATAAGAGGCCACCCTACCCACATCTTCCTAGAGCTGGATGAGTTAAAACTACTCCTTAGCTCTGCGGCAAATATCGCGGAAACAAGTTCCTGTAAAAAGGAACCATCCACCAAAAATCTAGGTAAGGCATTACGTACCAATCATGCATGTGCTATTCGCAGCCATTATGGGTACTATACCCATCATTTCCCAAAAATTCTATGATACAGGGATGCCTTACATGCCATCGAGCAATACTATCAATAATATCCCTCCATCCAGTCAACTGGATATGAACCTCGCATCATTTTATACCTGCAGGAGGAACGCCAGTCACCTGAAAGGCTCCCAACCATTCCCCCTCCCCCTATCGAACACTATGTACTCTGTAACGAATGCGATCATTTCATCGCTGAGTGCCCAACCCTAGAAATGTTTATCGATGGTATCTGTAGTGCCTCACTTTGGTTGATGGACAATGATCCGTCATACTTTATTCTTTGAGGACCTTAGGTTGAGGATTCAGACACTTGGCTCTATTATTAGTGGACTTGAAGGTTATGTATGTTCTCTGTTGATATCATGATGATGATAGATTTGATGGATTGGTATGTTTTCTATTGATATGATGATGATGATATATTTGATGGATAGGTATTTTTTCTATTGATGTTACGATGGTGATAGCTTTGATGGATATGTATGTTCCCATTGATGTTATGATTATGATAACCATGATGGATGTGTCCCCTATGTTAGCTACTTACATTAGTTTCAATTCACAATGAACAACGATGTGAATGAATAGGTCATGTTGATGATGCTATTATGATAATTACTAACACTGAGAAACTTTTTTACTGATGATTATTGAGTATGACAGGAAACCACCAGAGGCACTAGCATACGATGAGTTGACGACATTTGGTTTGATGGAAATTAATATTTTGTTTTTGAAATTCTAAGTCTAGTTTGAAACTAGCTATATATATATATATATATATATATATATATATATATATATATACTTTGATGATATGTCAGTGGTTGCAGGAACACATTAGTTTCTTGGCCGAATGAATCACATATGAGTGATGGGGTTGTTCTATTCGATGGAACAACATGGGAGGGGTAGGACAGTGTCATTGATCTCGCCCGCTAGCACTCCCATCATGAATTATGTTGGAAGGGTCGAAACACCATTGCCTTGAAGATCATGATGTCATGGGGACAAGTCGTAAATTTGGGTTGCTCACGAGGATTTTCTAGGGGGGTGCATCAAGGCATATTCCTTGATCCCCAACACCATTAATCTCACTATAGTAGGTGACATACGATATGATAGTGGTCTTTGTTGTTGCACCTATACTTTCCCCTCGTAGCCACTGGATTCTTGAAGGGAAAGTGGCATGGCACCCTTGGAACTTCAAAGGGAAGTTTGTGAAGGGCATGACCAACTTGGCACCCTCGACATCATTAAATAAATTAATAAATATAATAAATATATGGAAATCCTAATAATTCATATCAAGTGATATATAATGTTAAAACCAAGGAAATTAAATCAAGAATAAAACTTAGGGTAAGGGAAGAATAAGAAGAAGTAAAATATTTCACCATGAGAACTATACCCCTTTCCATGTTGAAAAAAATTATTAAATATATAATGTACATAATTAACTTAAGTAGGCAAAATGGGGAAAGAGGGACATAGAGATAAATATAAATATTAATCATAAAATAGTTAAAAAAATTCATTAATAGAAGAGGGCGGTGAATTAAAATAAGATTAATAAATTAATATTGGAGAAATTTAGAGAACCTCCATGTGGCAAGAGCCAACATAAGAATATTTATCTAAGATGCAATTTGAGTTAAATTAGGAAGTAGTTAGAGGACCAAATCTGAGACTTATCAGTTAACTTAAGTAATAAACACAAATTAAGGAGTAGGAAAGGTGGGATCAAGAGACAACTAGGAGGAGAAATAGAAAGCCTTGTTGGGGTCAGGAAAATAATATTTTAAATTAATATTTAAGTAAATGATTTTGGAGAGACTTGGTGAGACGGTGACACATGGGTGGGTGGATAATCAAATTTTGGATTAATATAAATAATTAATTATGCATGAAATGACAAGTGTCACCTATGAATCCTCCTATAAAAGAAGGGACAAGCAATGGGAAAAGGGATTTTTTATTACCCTACTGCTGGATGGAGGAGATTATGTCACTGTGAGTGGTTACGAGCTATAGTTGAGTTTGGTGAGGTAGAGTACTTTAGATAGGGGACTCTTGAACCAAGGAGAGCTCACCTCTATTAGCTAGCACATTTACTTCATTTTACAACCCCATTGCACCTCGGGGGTCCACGGGGAAGGAGAGTACCCAATGAGCAGGATGGGAGGTCAATCGATAGGTCATTATATTCGGATTAAGAACATAAACATTCACGCGTGGAGGTAGATGACAAAAAAGGTGTTCAAGTAACAGCAAGTCAAATTTGAATCTCATCTCCAGGTGAACGATACCTATGTTATTTATAATGTTTTTTTTATATGATTTCATTGTTCCTATAATTAACATGTAAAATAGATGTATGTGTTATGAAGATAAATCCATGGATATTTGATATAAGTGATTTAATTTTTCTGAGTTTCTAACTTTGTATTCTTATGGTTTAATTCCTACTTTACTATATTATCTCTCTTAAAAAAAATTAAAGCATAGTGTTCATCTAGTAAAGTATAGAGTTGGTTCCTACACTTGGTATCAGAGCTTAGATTCAGACTCTCGGACCTATGGACCCTTGAAAATTACTTTTCATAAGTGCCACTATAAATTCTTGTTAAAAAAAAAGAAATAATAGAAAAATAAAATAAAATTACAATTTACTATAATTTAAAATGTAATTGAAGGATCCTTATTCTGATTTATCTTTTATTTTTGTTAATATATAAAATCAGTACTCTAATATTTGTATCCTTCCTCTAATATTCTTTATTTTTTCTATCTTTTAACTTGCAGATATATTTCATGTTCTCATACAAGTCTTAGCCAAATTTTGAATAATAATTTTAAGGATTTATTTGTTTATTTTTTAAAAAGATTTATTTGTCTATTTTTAATGCGTATTTATTTGTTTGTTTAATAATTCCAAGGTTAAGGGAATTCTATGGAAATCAAAGGGACGGAATTGGGCACAACTCATTTGATTATTGGTATAGCCACACAAGTACCCGACGAAGGTATTGAATGAGCATATTTCAAAAAAAAGAAAAAAGAAAAAAAAAACCACTAATCATACACAAACTGTTTAGTTTCCTTGGGCACACATGTCGGCACCATCTTGAACGTCATATTCATCCCAACCATATACTCCCTATTCATCTGTTTCAGGGATTATTAAGATGGGGCTCCAACATTTTTCCATCCTCGTTGTGTTTCTCCTGCATGCATTCCACGCCCTAACGTATCCAATCCCAAATCCAATTTTTTTTTTTTTACTTTAAACTGTGGCATACACTCCCCTTATTAAATTTAGCTCTACAATGCCACAGAAACTAATATATGTTCTAATGGACAGCGTACAGATCTAGCTTATGTCGAAACTGGTAATAATAATAACTGCAATCATAGACATGGAAAAAGACCCTTCAACATCCTCCAATGCCCAATATACCTCTGAGCGTATTTACCTCGATGATGGACAAGTCAAAAGTTGAATGATAGTGGCAATAGAATGCGCTAAAAGAGCCATTGTGATTCTTTTCATTTTTCACACTTCAACTTCTTTTATCAGCCTTCACTTAAGTTCTTGGCGAGCATTCATGAGCAATAAGAAGTGTTTATACCTTTCCTTCCTATGGAGATTAACCTTCATATGTGGACTCGAGAAATCTTTATTGATTGACTTGCTTCACAGGTTCCAATTTATAATATACTTGTACAATCCTTCCTCAATTGATAATGTACTTTCTTTCACCAATCCTCTTTTGCCCAATCCTTCTTCGAGGTGATCGTGTATTTCCATAAACATCTTCTATAGTCTAGGATGCCCAATATACCATTGCATGATTATTATTACTACCATCCAAGAGTATGAGGTATTAACGCATTATTAAAATTTGTTCTCAATCCTTATGATTGTGTATTTTCTCTGCCATTGGCACGGAGGTGAGGCGGAGCTAACTCCAAATCCAGTTAATAAAATTTTGATCCGAATAAAATTAGTAGATCATGTAGCCACCAATTACTTAAATTCTCATCAAGTGAAGTTTCAAACACATCAATCTAGATCTTAATTTACCATATCAGTTAACAACCAATAAATCCAAATGCAGTTAACCGAAGTCTTCTGGTCATAATTAAAATTTCTAGTCGGGTCATAATTAAAATTTCGAAACAGAAATTTAGGGAATAAATGAGTGTTAGTTTGTTCTTAACTCAAGGTATTGTTAAGAACATTGTTCTAGCCATTGCTTCAACAAATGTTATTTTATCATCTGCATGTGCATTGGAGGGAGTTAAGATTGTAACTAGATTCAACAAGATTTTATTGATTTTTTTTTTAAATGTATCATGGCATTGTAGGTATTCATACAATTGTAACTGAGTTTGTGAAAGACAATGAATGTTTAGTTTGTGGTTCTGGAGTTCTCATTGAGTTGGAAACCACTGTAAATTTATAGCCAGTTTATCTGCAACCAATTATTTGGATTGCATAGTTTGTTAGAATTTGCAAGTAGCTAAAGAGAAGCTTGCATGTCTAAGCATTTTGATTTTTTTTCCCCAATTTTCTGAGATAAAAATAAGGGTTTATAATTTTTTTTGTATGACCTCCACCACAGATAATATGATGTGCTTCAATCATAATTGTAAAATGGCATCTTGAAACATTTGGATAGTCTGATACAAAGGATTAATGCTTAAAAATGATAGCTAGCCTAGTTCTCCTTAATAACACTTGGCCGAGATATATCTTGGTGGAGTTGTTTTCTGAGATAAAATCAGTTACTACTCTTAATATCAAAGAATTTCAGACATCAAACAAATTGTTCTACTACAACAATGTAGAATTATTTAAATATTCTATGAAATGGTAATGTCCTGGAATGGAGATGAATGTAATGAGTTATTAGCTTATTATTCAATGGATAATTCTATGCAAGGTCACTATTAACTCTCAAAATTAGCATGGTTGACTTACCAAGAGTGCTTTAGTTGGAATTATTTCCACCATCAATGTTGCATATGTTGGAGTATTTAAAGTAGAATAGGATGTTTTTTTAGGTGTACGCTTTTTGAATTCTTTCCACAGTCAATGTTGCATACGTTGGAGTATTTAAAGTGGAATAGGATGTTTTTTTTAAAGATGTACGCTTATGTAAGAGGATTGTTTTATTTTGAGTTACTGGTAGAATGTGACTTGTTTTTTTGGTTTGGTAAACTTGTTGGTCAGGTTGGACTCTGCTGGAATGTGACTTGTTGTTTTTGGTTTGGAAAACTTGTTGGCCGGGTTGGAATCTTTGTTATTTGTTCATAAATGAGGCATGTTCGTTTGAGTTATATTGGGAAGGGTTAAGAATAGCAGTTTGAGGAAAAATGAATTTATATGATTATCCAATTTAATTATTATTTTGGTAAAATATAAGTAGTGAAATCATTTTATTAATTCTAAATTTAAAATTTATTTATACTATAAATAGTTTTTGTTGAGAAATTAAATTATTTTGTAATATTGAATTGTTTAAGAAATAATACCTGAATTAAATTGTCTCAATGAAATTCAAATTATGTACATTATTTCTTTACTAATTTTATTTGTACCATGTAATAATTACTATAGATTTAATTATTATGCATATGTAATTATTATATTAAATTTCTCTAAATAAGATTCACATGTAGGTAAAGTAATTAAAAATGGTAAAGATCATAGTGATGTACTCTTTACACCTAAACTATGTAATTTTCATTTTGCCTATGAATAAATTTTTATTTTTATTTTCCTTCTGTTAAAAAAAAAGAATAACAATTCCTGCAACATAAGAGCCAACAATCAATCATCCACTACAATTATTGCTCCAAACTTTCTTGAAAGGAGACAACGCATCTTTTGCATTTTTACCATTGTACATTTATTATAGTTTATGACTAGTAGTATAGGGTATAGTATTGATATTTTTGGTTTGACTTGTTTAAGAGGATTGGGGTTGATTGTCAATATTTAAATGTATATTACTTACTGGAATCACTTTTATAATATTTACACAATGAGAGATATAACAAATCATATTGTTTTGAAGAAAGTTTCTTTTGTAATAATTCTATATGTGTGAGGGATTATGTGTGATATTGGATAGCAAGATTCACAAAGTTATTCATTTTGATTCAACTTAGTGATGCATTAGTAAATTAAAATGAACCTGTGTTGATATGCTAGAGAGCACATACTACTTTATGGAAGTGTTGATATGCCAGAGAGCACATACTATCAAGAAATGATTAATCCATTACATATATTAATCCTTATCTTTTATCAGATATGGAATGAGGTTGAAATTTCATGGAGTTAAAACATATGACTAAAATTAAGGAAGCAATTTCACATATGACTAAAATTAAGAAAGCAATTCCAAATGCATAATTACATATTATATTAGATATGGTTTATATAAAATAATTTAGAGATTGAATTTCTACATATTAAGTGTATTGAAATTTATTTAAATTGATAATGAAATATTTAATTGTAATATAATTTTATTTTATATATAAATAAAATTGAATGATAAGAGTAAGAATTTCTTAGGAATATATATATATATATATATATATATATATATATATATATATATATATATGTATTTTAAGAAAGTAAAGCAAGATTTGATAGTTGGTTTCCCTCACTTTCCATTATGGGCTATTGAACTAATTAAAATTTGGGGTACCTTATTCCTTGATGATTTCTCATTGATTCCTTTATGAGTGAGTTGAGTTGTGAGTGAGTGTGATTACATGTTTGGATTTATGTACAGTGGAAGTGAAACCTTTCTTAATATAGATAGGATGTTGGGTTCTAAAGTAATTAATATGGTAAAGAATTTTTCTTTGGATTGTGCTAAAATTTATGCTATAATTTAGGGATATGGTCTGGCTATTTATGCATGATTGTTAAAATGGTTGTATGGCAAAAGAAAAAAGAAAAAAATCCTTGAAAACAGTTCATACTCTAGTAAATAATATATTCACTATTACTTACTTCTCACCATAATTTAATGCTCAAAAAGGAAATTTTATAGAATTAAGAAGTAAAAAAATTAAAAATTAAAAATTAAAAAAAAAATGAGTTACTTCCCTCCATTATTTATGTTTTAATACTCAGGTAGGAGTAAAACTGGAATGGTGTAGATAGTGTTTTTTTTTACTCACCAAAATTTATGTAGACTTACTAATGTTTATAACTAGCCAAAATTTATGCAAATCTATCTACTTCACATCTCAAATTATTAGTTTCTGTGAAAGAAAAACTATAATATTGGATTTTCCTATTCACCATTATTAATTTGACATTGGTAAATATAGGGTATAATGTTTATGCAAAAATTTTCCATATCTTAATTTGTAAATCAAGTGACAAGGAGAAACACTTGTTATACATTAAATATTATTAATTTTTAAAGAAAATGAAAGATAAAAATGGATTTCAAAGTAATTATAGGTTCACTTAAATTAAGGTGCATAGTCTAATATTACACTATCCATAAATCTAGGGTTAGACGCAGTGATCTACTGAAACACATACATCAATTTAATATATGTGAAGCATGGCTAATGCTTATCTAAAAGTTAGAATGGATTATACATGCATATTATATTGTGATACTTAATAAATAAGTTATGTTATTTAATAATAATACTAAAGTAGTAAATTCCTTATGAGATATGAATACTAGAGTGTAAATTGATGTTTACTTTGGTAAGGATGTGAGTCTCCTAAATTATGGTAAGAAAACCTTTCCCTCTTTGAAAGCCGATCAAGATCCTTTATATAATTGATAAAAGTGAATGCAACAAGATAGTGATCCACTTAGGAATCCAATACCAAATACCAATAGATTGCTAGCAATAGATCATATTGGAACAATTATTGAGTCTAGAGCACATGGAAATAGAGTGTGATGACCTAGGAATATGGATCCAAAATATGTCAACCCAATGATTACATGGAGGTGACTCTTTCTAGGATGAATCACCCACAAGAAATCAAACAAGAACTCTTGAGGGTTAGAATGTCCTTCGATATCTGGGACAAAGTAATGACAAGAACAGTAATAAGCGTGTGTTTCGTCCTTTCATCTTGAGAAATCCCAGATGATATTCTACTACTTTTATTATATTCGGTTATTAGTAGTTATATAGTTTACTAACGACCTTTCCAAAGAAGGCCATAAGCATGTTGTCTTGTGCATGGTTCTTCACCCAGTTAGTCTATCTCATATGATCATACCCTTTACTATAAAAGAATATGGTCATGACATAGTGGTTTTTGGAACGCTTAGCCATCACAAGTGATTTGGAACACCTAAGGACATGTTGGTGGATCTAATAATGGCTCGGAGATTATTTACATTAAAAATATACTATATATATATATATATATATTTTGTCTAGTACATTGTACATCAGGGAATCAACATATTGATTTAAATTTTCATGTTGATTCCTTCATTGGAGAAGAAGAGAGAACATGCAATTGCTTCAACATATGCACAGTAGAGACGTGAAATACATGTTATACATGGAGTTTAGCTTAGGTGATTGTTGAGACAATGATGATTAGACGTATTGAAATTGATAATTACAATGCTCTTAGGTTCAAATATGTGACATCTAAGAAATTTAAAAGGATTATTACTATTTTGGGTAGGTTGATATTGAGTGATAGCTTTTGGTGCCTATCATATACTTGTATGGTTTTATTTATTTTTTTGGAGCTTAATCATATAATGATATTAATGATCTCATGTTAAAGGATATCTACTATGTAGTGAGTCCTAGCCTAAGAGCCATTTTATTAATTAAACCTAAGCAGTGTAAGTGATTTAGTTGAGATTAATTCCCAATAAGAATTGATGCACCTTAACATAGGTTCATTGCACATGTGGTTTTGAGTTAAAGGTCAGTCACTAATTGTACATTTTCTTGTGAGATATTTTATGGTGATATATGTTAAACATATATAACTATGATGTTTTTAATCTCATATGAAATCAATTGTGTTAATATATGAGAAATAAACATACATAAGTTGTAGATATTTTGATAACTTACTTGGAGATGGTGTTTATAGGAACTAATGTGTTCCCAAGTAGTCCACATTTGTTACAAAATTAAGATTTATGTAATGTATTAGGCATATCCATACACATATTGTACATTTTCGAATGACGTTGCGTGCCCTAAAAGTATTGGCATCAAGAATGATAAAATATAATGGTAGGGCTTGTTTGTCAAAGCATGCAACACATATTCACATAAGACCATTTAAACACTAGATAAGGGAGGTAATCAGAGTTTAAAAGTGAATATGATGTTGATATTACTTACACAAATGGAGCCAAAAATAGGATGGAAGATGTTTTAAGTTTGAACTTTAAATATTTCCGTATTCCTTAATGGACAAACATTAGGGAGAAATTGCTGGACTTAAAAATTTAGGATACTTCACACAATGAGGATATCAAGAGTTTAATAGAGGATGCCAATGATATGCATCCTTGTATTCTTTTCCTTTCCTACTCTAAGGACTTCGGGGCGAAGTCCATTATTAAGAGGGGGTGTATGTAGTGCCCCGCTTTGGTTGATGGACATTGATCCTTCATACTTTATTCTTTGAGGACCTCAAGTTAAGGATCTGGACACATGGCTCTATTATTAGTGGATTTGAAGGTTATGTATGTTATGTATTGATATCATGATGATGATATATTTGATGGATAGGTATGTTTTCTAATGATATCATGATGATTATATATTTCATGGATAGGTATGTTTTCTATTGATGTTACGATGGTGATATATTAGATAGATATGTGTGTTACCATTGATGTTATGATTATGATAACCATGATGGATGTGTCCCCTATGTTAGCTACGTACATTAGTTTTGGTTCAAAATGAACAAAGATGTGAATGAATAGGTCATGATGATGATTCTATTATGATAATGACTAACATTGAGAAATTTTTTTACTGATGATTATTGAGTATGACAGGAAACCACTAGAGGCACTGGCATATGACGAGTTGATGACATCTGGTTTGAGGGAAATTAATATTTTGTGTTTGAAATTCTAAGTCCAGTTTGAAACTTGCTATATATATACTCTGATGATATGTCAGTGGTGCAGGAATAGGTTAGTTGCTTGGCCGAATGACTCACATATGGGTGATGGGGTTGTACAATTGGATGGAACAACATGGGAGGGGTGGGAAAGTGTCCTTGATATCACCCACTAGCACTCCCACCATGACTTAGGTTGGAAGGGTCGAAACACCTTCACCTTGAAGATCACAATGTCGTGGGGGCAGGTCCCAAATTTGGGTCGCTCACAAGGATTTTATGGGGGGCGCACATCAAGGCAGATTCCTTGATCCCCAACACCATTAGTCTCACTATAAAAGGTGACATACTAGATGATAGTGGTCTCTATCATTGCACCTATACTTTACCCTCGTAGCCACTGAATTCTTGAAGGTAAAGTGGCGTGGCACCCTTTGAACTTCAAGAGAAATTATTGAAGGGTGTGACCGAGTTGGCACCCTTGGCATAAAAAATAAACTGCTAGGCATGGCACCCTTAGAACTTCAAAGGGAAGTTCTTGAAGGGAATTACCAAAATGACACCTTCGACATCATTAAAGAAATTAATAAATAAAATAAATATATGGAAATCCTACTAATTCATATCAAGTTATATATGATGTTAAAACCAAGGAATTAAATCAAGAATAAAACTTAGGGTAAGGGAAGAATAGGAAGAAATAAAATATTTCACCATGAGAACTATACCTCTTTCCATGTTGAAAAAAAATATATTAAGTGGATAATGTACATAAGTAACTTAATTAGGAAAAACAGGGAAAGAGGGGCATAGAGCTAAATATAAACATTAATCATAAAATAGTTAAAAAATTCATTAAGAGAAGAGGATGGTGAATTAAAATAAGATTAATAAATTAATATTGGAGAAATTTAGAGAACCTCCATGTGGCAAGAGCCAACATAATAATACCTATCTAAGAGGCAATTTGAGTTAAATTAGGAGGTAGTTAGGGGACCAAATATGATACTTATCAGTTAACTTCAGTAATAAACACAAATTAAGGAGTAGGAAAGGGGGGGTTAAGAGACAACTTGGAGGAGATATAGGAAGCCTTGTTGGGGTGAGAAAAATACTATTTTAAATTAATATTTAAGTAAATTATTTTGGAGATTCTTGATTAGAGGGTGACACATGGGTGGGTGAATAATCAAATTTTGGATTAATAAAAATAATTAATTATGCATGAAATGCCAAGTGTCACCTATGAATCCTCCTCTAAAAGAAGGGACAAGCCATGGGAAAATGGACTTTTGCTTACCCTATTGATGGATAGAGGAGATTATGTAGTTGTGAGTGGTTATGAGCTATATTTGAGTTTGGTGAGGTATAGGACTTTAGAGAGGGAACTCTTGAGCCAATGAGAGCTCACCTCTATCAGGTATCACATTTCCTTCATTGTACAACCCCTTTGGAGCTCAGGGGTCCGCGGGGAAGGAGAGTACCCAAGGAGTAGGATAGGAGGTCAACTAGTGGGTCATTATATTCAGATTAAGTTTGAAAACATTCACGCTTGGAGGTAGAGGACAAAAAAGGAGTTCAAGTAATAACAAGACAAATTTGAATCTCGTCTCCGAGTGAATGACACCTGTGTTATTTATAATGTTTTTTTTTATATGATTTCATTGTGCCTATAATTAACATTTAAAATAGATGTATATTTTATGAAGATAAATCCATGGATTTTTGATATAAGTGATTTAATTTTTCTGAGTTTCTAACTTTTTTATGCTTATGGTTTAATTCCTAGTTTACCGTATTATCTCTCTAAACATAATAAAATAAAATAAAATAAAAGCATAGTTTTCATCTAGTAAAGTATAAGATCAGTCCCTACAATATCCAGTCCATGTAGTATACTGCAATAACCCTTTAGCCACCTAGTATTCATGCCAAATATGCGGTGGAAATCACCCATTACGCCACTGTCACTATATCCCTATATTCCGTGTGATGCTAGCTAGTTTGCGCTCAACCATAGTTCGCCTCTACCTAGAAGATGGCTCTGATACTGAATCCATATATAGCTTGATGACTCAAGAGGATGTGACGAGTAGATCCATCCTCTTCCTGTCAACTAAAAAGTGGCTAGTCGGGGAGCCCTTAGTCACCCCCCAACCCCCTCCATGGAGAAGATCAACATGTGCGTTATGTAACACATGCAATCATGTGGTCGCCACTTCCCCTGAATTAGAAGCACTACGTCGCTGGTACCCAGAAATGCCATTAAATGAACAATACATGAACCCCCATGTTAGGATGTTTTTCCTAGTGTGTCAGGGAAATCACCATGAGAAACGTTGTATCTATATCCCGCAAGTACACCCTCTAATCGACATGATACATATATTAGAGACGAAACACCGAGATCTTATCAATCCAAAGCCCAATAACCATGATGGAAGGTATATTTCCCATAGGTAGTCTACTCCATACCCATTCCGGCATATTGGGAAAACTAGGACGGCACGCCAACAAAGCATGACCCATGTTCAACCTAGGATAACATGCGAGCTATGTGACAGAATTGGCCACCAAGTAAATTAGTGCAAAGAACTAAAGCACCTGGCAAATAGTTTTCGCATAGTCTCCTACCTCCCGCAAAGACATATCTCTAACCAAGAGAAAATCACACACTGTTATTTCCATATTTGCTCACACTTTCATCATACAATAAAATGTGATAATCTCTGAAATCCTAGATTGAAACAAACGACATTAAGTCTACACTCCCTAAGAGAGTTAGACATACCCAAGCCGAAAACTCGACAATGGAAACAAAGGACCCTCTCCTCTACGTTTGATCCCTTTCAAGCGTCCACTTCTAGGACGAAGAGTAGTTTTGATTCCCACACAATCTACTCATTTGGTACAATGGTACGGTGCACCATTTTCACCATCCATAACCATGAACTAGAGGCATGTCCACTAATGGAAAAATTCAGACACCTCTATACCTGGCACAAATTCCATCTCTCGAAAAGTGCCCAACATAACGAGGAATCTAGCCTTACGCTCACGCAAGCTCCCATGATGGAAATGCCTCCCCCACCAAACGCCGATGACATGATACACCATATACGATTCATATCATCATGTATAAAAACCATGAATCGGGTTGTCTGATCATCTGTCATAGGTGTCGAGTTAGCTGCAACTACAAGAGTAGTTTTACCAACAAAAATGCAAACCTAATCTATTTGGCTTCTGTCAACTGTGTCTGGTTCCACCACATCAATGATGGAATCCTTTTTGTGTCTGTCAACTAGCTCCGTTTGGACTAAACCTTGTCTGCACAACCCTGTGAAGAATCAATCCCCCTTAGGATCCCTATTACATTCAGATGAGGAAATACTTGAAGCCATGACAGAGCTAGATTATCCATGGGATGCAATGCATCATTGCTCACTTTTTCTCCCAAGAAAACCATTCAGTCTTGACAAGACAGATGAAAAATATATTTATGAAATTGAATCAAAATATTTCCTCCCATCAGGGAAAGTTGATTGGTTCAAGAACCCTCTTCCGATGCCAAATACGTTTGAGGAAGGAAACATTTCAAACATTTCACCTACCGTCAAGGTGAATATATCTCAAAATCCTGGAAAGGTCAAAGAAATCTCACTGGGGGCAGCATGTTCACCAGAAGAGATGACCTCTTATACCCAATTGCTACAGGAGTATATAGATATCTTCACATGGGACTACTCAGAGATGCCTGGGCTCAGTCTCACTATCGTAGAGCACCATATTGACACATGTCCTGATGTACCACCAATATGCCAGAAACAATGTCAACTACACCCATCCAAGGCAGAAGAAATACAATGAGAAATCGAAAAGCTTCACAAAGACATGTTTATCTACCCCATCGCTTACACATCTTGGGTTTCTAACCCTATTCTGGTCATGAAAAAATAAGGCACCATACGTGTTTGTACCAATTTTCGCGATTTAAAAAAAACGTCCCAAGGACTGTTGGGCCAGAATTGTAATCTATGGATAAATGACGCTTCCCTAGATAGGTGTTAGTCTAGAAAAATAGGTGAAAGAGTATACTACCATTTCTCCTAACTCAAAATAGACACACAGAGAGGATTGGAGGCTTACAGGTTTAGTCGCTTCCAAATGGATCCTTCTGTTTCTTTTGTTGCAACTTCAAGTTCAAGTTGTTTGTGAGCTAAATGCTTCCTGCAAGAAAGAACAATGAAATAATAGAAGATGCAATAATATAGATATTTATTCAAGATATTTAGCTAAAAAAGTAAAGAATAAACTAAATTCATCAACCAAGATCTTACAACATGGAAAATCAAAGTTAACATACATGCATGTAGGGAAAAATAAGAAGTATTCTTTATTGATGATAGAAGGAGAGGTTACAACCTAGTGACTAATTTGAAGTGACCTTCCAGCAAAGTTCCCAAGTCTCATCACAACATAAATCTCTCCAACAATATATTTAAAAACCAAGCTATCAAATGAAAATTCTCCAGCATTTCTCTATTCAAATTCTTCCTCCTCAAACACTTAGATCTGTGTTCAGTTTATAGATGAACTGTAGGTTGTTTTGCAATCAATAGATTTCCAAAAATATGCAAGACATGTTTCCATTAATGTAGATGTCAAATGTGTTGGAGCTCCCATGTTTGGCCAGATTGGCAAGACCAAAGATGAGACAACATCAAAACCACTTTGGAGCCCTAGGATCTAGCCCTCCTGGACCCAGAGAGGGATCTCTCCAATAGGACAAAGAATGATATTTCTTTGAAGCTCAAACAGAGATGTTAGGCTAGGTATGAAGCACAAGGAGGGTTTAAAATGGTTGGGTCGGCTATCGGTTGGGTCATGAGATCATATATTGAGAAGGTAATGGGAAAAAAGGAGCAGAGTAGTAGGAAATTTCAGAAAAAGAGAATGAATCAAGACTGTGCCATCCATTGGGCTATGGAGTCATGAAAGGAGATTACTCGCAAACAACTAGCCAAGGCTTTCATAGGGCACGTCATCTATACTAAAGGATCTTAGAGATAGATGATGGAATGGAACAATAAGGAGAGAAAGGTGAAACACAAAGGGCAGCCTGAGATTATACCAGAGGTCATCTAACTCTGGATCTGCTTTGGCATACCCAAGAAGGAGAAACAAAAATATTTAAACACAGAACCGGGTCTGAGATCAGAGAAGGGCTTTTAACCTTCAATGCTTCGACACCAGCTCGCGGGATCTTGGAAAGGTCAATCTGTCGAAGAAGGACTCCAGTGGATAGGGCTTACACTAAATCCCCAGTATCCCAAATCCTCTATCTTGAACCCAAACAAGAACAACCAAGCAGCAAACTCCAAGTTCACACATCAACTAGCAGGGAATAACAACTGCTACACTGGTTAAACCACGAGAGTTTTCTCTCAGATTTCACTATCAGCAGAAAAAATTGAAGGTAGGGAGAGAAGAAACATAGGATACCATGCAAGGGTAAATCCTATGCCATATTTTTGATGCGTACCAGAAGAAAATGAACAGTGTGAAAAAATGTAATAAAACAATGTAAAGAGAGAACATCACCCGTAGTAATAGACCAGGATCCTATGAAATTTTCTTGATTAATTGATGCAAAACCAGTCACATACACTAAGCTCAATAGCTGAGTACAGACTCAACTTTATCCTCCCAGCCTACTACATTACAGACTACTCTGCTACTCTTTCCCAAAACAGTTTCTAATAGTAAAAAATGAATCCCTACAACTACAACAACGATAACGCAATCCAACCCTTTACAATGTGTTCTCTGGGATTCTTTATAGGAAAAATAGATAGCAAGAGTAGGTGATACACATTAAATCGATTTATTAAGACAAAGTGGAGGAGGCATTTCATGCCACTCTGCTTAATAGCTCTGCGCGATACTTGGTGGTCTGGTCTGGAGTCTTTGTCAGGTCAGATTTGACCTCTGATGTTTCTTTGAAGTTCTCTTCTGGCTGTAAAGCTCTCTTTTTTGTCTTCTGAAGCAAGTAAGGTGACTGAAGGTCTTCTGGGCTTCCATACCTCCATTATTGTTGCCCTGGTAGTCTTTGGAAGCTTTCTGTCAGTGAGATGGCCTTTGGGAGTTCGGGAGGTATGGAGACTTCTGACAGAGGGCATACTATTCTGAGAAGATGTCCTGCTGATTTTGAGAGTAGATATGGCTCGTTTCTTGTGCTCTTTAAATCTTTGGATTGTGCCTTGATCATTTGATCTCAGGATTAGGTGTTGAATATTAAATTAACTGGATTTAATTCACCTAATCCGTCTCTGCTGCTTCACTGATCCATTGTTGTAATGGCCTCTCTGTGTTACGATTCACAGTGACTACGATAGAGTGAATTCACCACTCTGTATACCATGCACAGTAAAATAAACCAATTATAAAACCCAGGGGTCGCAGAAGGGATGCTGTGAGGCCTAGAAGAATAGTGGTGCAACTGTGGAGACAGTGGCTATAGAGGAAATGGGAAAAAATGCAGTGAAAAGGAGGTTTGGCAAAGGAAATCACGCAGACCGTCCAATCAGGTCTGAAGGTGACGATTGATGGGGGAGATATAATAGGAGGGGAGTGATGGGGGGACCTAAATCCGATGGGCAATGGAGCGATTGGCCTTGGACCGTCGGATCTATGAGAGATCGACGACTGCGATTGAATAAGAGGAACCCAATCGGGGAACACATGGTGGAATGAGGGCGGATTTGGGCCATTGGTTCTTGTGGATTCAACGGCCAGGATTGTGTCGGAGAATCGCAATTGGGAGGGACGGAGGATGGCATGGTTTAAGACTTGCGATTCCGATCGGAGCGAGGATGCGAGGGTCGTCGAATTTAATGTGAATCGACGGTGGGCGCACAATCGGATGGATGACAAAAGGGAGATGCGGGAGATATGGGACTTGCGATGACCGTAAGATCTATTTCAATCAACGGTGGGAAAAAAATCAAAAGCCAATAGAATAAAACACCATCGCATCAGAACTTCGAGCTTTATAATGGAAAGCATGTCCCGCTCTGATTCTCTGATGCGATTGGTGCTTTGGAATAGTGCTTGGTCTTAGCACCCGAGCTTATGGTGGGGAAGTGGTTAAGGGACTAGTCAAAAGGGGCTAAGCCCATCATAGGCTAAAATATGGGTTTCTAGCCAAAAAAGAGGGTTTTAAGGCTAAAAGAGGGAAACGGTAGATAGAATAAGGGGATATCAAGCCAAACAAAGGATATTTGAAAGGTTTAAGGGGAAATAGAAAGGGGGAAAAGGTGATGAAAACAGAGGTTTAATCAAGCTGGGATAAAAGGAAAATGGAGGCCTTTGGGCATCTTCTTCGCAACAGAGGGGCTTCAAAATCGGAAACAGCAGTGAGGATTAATCAAAGGGAAAGGGCCCAGGAGTCTTCAAGGATGATGTTTTTTTGGAGGAGATGCATTCCTTGAAGGCTCAAGAACATTTTAGCCCCCTGTTTTCTTGTCAAAAAATTCATAGGGGGCTAACAGTGGCTCCACATGGGGATGGCTTCTTCTTGAAGGGGTCAAGAATTCAGAGAATGATCTTTGGTGTAGGCCAGATGCCTGATGCTTGAACCACCCTTTTCTTTGATTTCCGCTTCCACAAACCATGAAGACACATATCAGCAGCGACATTACTCAAACAGCTACCTACCCAGACTAAATCCTAACATTTTTTCTTCTGGGTGCATTTGGACTTGCAGGCCCTTACATCATTAATCTCCTACAAACAGGAGAAATAAACCTATTCTACTTTTACCCTTATTACTCCATGAAACCAGATTAAACTGTTGGTCTCATATTTTCTCTACCTAAACTACAATTTCTAGGATTAAACTGTCTAACAGATTTCTCCTCTACATTCTAAGACAGAAATTGAAAAACAATCAAGCCAGGTTTAGACTATCTAACTTGCTATGGACCATGGCATGATAGACAAAATGCTCATGGATAGTATTCCTTTTATAAATTAAAATAACAAACTAAATGCTCATGGACTGAGATTTATTGAGATTTTTACTACCTACCCTACTCTAACTGAAATATTTGCAAGTCTAGCTTACAAACATTGTCTTCCAATGCAACTATTCCATCAAGTGATCCCATGACTGGTCTTTTCTGCTCAGCTCCTTGAGTAGGCTGGATAGGCAGGGTTGCTCCCACTTTTCCTGTCCTTCAATAGTGGCTTCAAAAAATCTTCTTTCTATTTGCAACATGTTGCTCAAAAAATACCTTTGATCCTTTTTCAAATGTTTGCAGGAAATGAACATAAGGATCATGAAAAGATACCTGGTGGTGAATATTTGGTAGGAAGGCTTCAACCAGGGTCTCTTTGGATTATAGGGAGTGTGGAGTCGCCAGGTGGATGAATTTGGACATTAGAAACAGACTGTTGTCCACCATCAGCATTGAAACCAATCTAAAGGCATTGGTCTGAGCAGACCAATGCGAGCAGTTAAGGACTCTTAGATTTTCCCTAGCGGAGTCACCATTATGTTGGAGCTCCCATGTTTGGCCAGATTGGCAAGACCAAATATGAGACAACATCAGAACCACTTTGGAGCCCTAGGATCTAGCCCTCTTGGACTGGGAGAGGGATCTCTCCAATAGGACAAAGAATGATATGTCTTTGAAGCTCAAAAACAGATGTTAGGCTAGGTATGAAGCACAAGGGGGGTTTAAAATGGCTGGGTCAACTATCGGTTGGGTCATGAGATCATAGATTGAGAAGATAATGGGAAAAAAGGAGCAGAGTAGTAGGACGTTTCAGCAAAAGAGAATGAGTCAAGATTGTGCCATCCATTGGGCTATGGAGTCATGAAAAGAGATAACTCGCAAATAACTAACCAAGGCTTTCATAGGGCACGTCATCTATACTAAAGGATCTTCGAGATAGATGATGGAATGGAACAATAAGGAGAGAAATGTGAAACACAAAGGGCAGCCTGAGATCAGACCAGAGGTCATCTAACTCTAGATCTTCTTTGGTGTACCCAAGAAGGATAAACAAAAATATTTAAACATAGGACCAGATCTGAGATCAGAGAAGGGCTTTTAACCTTCAATGCTTCGACACCAACTCGCAGGATCTTGGAAAGGTTAATCTGTCGAACAAGGACTCCAGTGGACAGGGCTTACACTAAATCCCCGGTATCCCAAATCCTCTATCTTGAACCCAAACAAGAAAAAACAAGCAGCAAACTCTGAATTCACACATCAGCTAGCAGGGAATAACAACTTCTACACTTGTTAAACCGCAAGAGTCTGCTCTCATATTTCACTATCAGTAGAAAAAATTGAAGGTAGGGAGAGTAGAAACATAGGGTACCATGCGAGGGTAAATTCTATGCCAGATTTCTGATGTGTACCAGAAGAAAATAAACAGCATGAAAAAATGTAATAAAACAATGTAAAGAGAGAACATCACTCGTAGTAATAGACCAGGATCCTGTGAAATTTTCTTGATTAATTGATGCAAAACTAGTCACATACACTAAGCTCAATAGCTGAGTACAGACTCAACATTATCCTCCCAGCCTACTGCATTACAGACTACTCTGCTACTCTTTCCCAAAACTGTTTCTAATAGTAAAAAATGAATTCCTACAACTACAACAACGATAACGCAATCCAACCCTTTACAATGTGTTCTATGGGATTATTTATAGGAAAAATAGATAGCAAGAGTAGGTGATACACATTAAATCGATTTATTAAGACAGAGTGGAGGAGGCATTTCATGCCACTCTGCTTAATAGCTCTACGCGGTACTTGGTGGTCTGGTCTGGAGTCTTTGTCAAGTTGGATTTGACCTCTGATGTTTCTTTGAAGTTCTCTTCTAGCTGTAAAGATCTCTGTTTTGTCTTCTGAAGCAAGTAAGGTGACTGAAGGTCTTCTGGGCTTCCATACCTCCATTATTGTTGCCCTGGTAGTCTTTGGAAGCTTTCTGTCAGTGAGATGGCCTTTGGGAGTTCAGGAGGCATGGAGACTTCTAACGGAGGGTGTACTATTCTGAGAAGATTTCCTGCTGATGCTGAGAGCAGATATGGCTCGTTTCTTGTGCTCTTTAAATCTTCAGATTGTGCCTTGATCCTTTGATCTCGGGATTAGGTGTTGAATATTTAATTAACTGGCTTTAATCCGCCTAATCTGTCTCTACTGCTTCACTGAGCCATCGCTGTAATGGCCTCTTTGTGTTCTGATTCACAGTGACTGCGATAGAGTGAATTCACCACTCTGTATACCCTGCATAGTAAAATAAACCAATTATAAAACCCATGGGTGGTAGAAGGGATGATGTGAGGCCTGGAAGAATAGTGGCGCAACTATGGAGAGAGTGGCTGTAGAGGAAATGGGAAAAAATGCAGTGAAAAGGAGGTTTGGTGGAGGAAAGCACTCGGATCATCTGATTAGGTCTGAAGGCGACGATTGACGGGGGAGATCTAATAGGAGGGGAGCGATGGAGGGACCTAAATCCGATGGCTAATGGAGCGATTGGCCTTGGACCGTCGGATCTATGAGAGATCGATGGATGTGATTGAATCGGAGGAACCCAATTGGGGAACACATGGAAGAATGAGGGAATATTTTGGCCATTAGTTCTTGTGGATTCAACAGCCAAGATCATGTCGGAGAATCGAAATCGGGAGGGACGGAGGATGGCATGGTTTAAGACTTGCGATTATGATCGGAGCAAGGATGCCAGGGCCGTCGGATTTAAAATGAATCGACGGTGGGCGTGCAATCAGATGGAAGATGAAAGGGAGATGCGGGAGTGATGGGACTTGCGAAGACCGTCAGATCTATTTCAATCAATGGTGGGAAACAACTCAAAAGCCAACATAATAAAACACCATCGCATCGGAACTTCGGGCTTTATAATGGAAAGCATGTCTCGCTCTGATTCTCTGATGCGATTGGCGCTTTGGAATAGCGCTTGGTCTTAGTGCCCAAGATTATGGTGGGGAAGTGGTTAAGGGACTAGCCGAAAGGGGCTAAGCCCGTCATAGGGTAAAATATGGGTTTCTAGCCAAAAAAGAGGGTTTTAAGGCTAAAAGAGGGAAACACTAGATAAAATAAGGGGATATCAAACCAAACAAAGGATATTTGAAAGGTTTAAGGGGAAATAGAAAGGGGGAAAAGTTGATGAAGACAGAGGTTTAGTTGGGCTGGGATAAAAGGAAAATGGAGGCCTTTGGGCATCTTCTTCACAACAGAGGGGCTTCAAAATCGGAAACAGCAGTGAGGATTAATCAAAGGGAAAGGGCACAGGAGGCTTCAAGGATGATGTGTTTTCAGAGGAGATGCATTCCTTGAAGGCTCAAGAACATTTTAGCCCCCTGTTTTCTTGTCAAAAAACTCATAGGGGGTTAACAAAATGGACACTTGGATTAGAAGCTTGACACATTTGAACTCTTCTAGAAGGCATTGGCCAAGTGGAGATTCTGGAACAATGATAATTTCGCTCCCAATGTGACCAGTGCACCTGTGAATGTCAGGAAGTGATTTGCAGAGCAGCCTTGCATGTGGCTACCTGCATATGAAACACACTTAGGCCCCTTAGAGCCTACATTGGTGAGCTCTCATATGCTATATAATAAGCTTCAAAACATGGAAATTATTGCTTGATGAAAGAATTGCTTGATTTGTCTTGTTTCTTGTCTTAGGGCATGTAGCAAATGAAATGATAGGGAATGATAGACCCTTGATCATCAGTCCTGGAGATTATGCCCAGTTAACTAGGTCATTGGGAATGGTGCCCAAATTGACCTATAACAATTTCCCCCTAAAGCATGAGATCCAAATAATAAGAACATTTGATTGAGATGTTTTACACTATGATGAGCCTAGAAATGAAGAGGAATGGTCACCTGAATCAATTTTACAATACATTTCATCATGATATATCCTCTATTGATCATAATTGCTAAGGGTAGGCATTCCCATGTTCATCACATAAAACAATCTAATAACATGTACATAATTCAGAAAGTCGTCTGCATTGGAATGTTGCCCAGATGCAGACATGCCTACAGATATAGGCCCCTGTTTGGATGAAAATTTGTATGTAAGGCCACCGTACACATGATGTGTACAATAATCCTGAAATCGCAGCCCGAGTGGATGAAACTAGATCTGGGGTCTTCTTATCTCGTTCACTCGATCATTCGGGTACAAGTCTAGCCATGCGAATATATGATTTGTAGTCGAACATAGAAATACATCATTTGATTACCAGCCAATGATGTGAGTTGTTAACAAATGCGAGAGAACCACCATTAATGTCAATGGCCCTCAAGGTACTACAGTAAATTTCGTAAGGTGTGAATAGATGATTTGATGTCGAATGCTAAAAAAAATCTTTCGGTCAAAGGTCTGGAAGCGAGGATCTTGTCAATGTTGTAGCAAGCCTCATGATACTGGAATCTGATGTTTCTAAGTGAGCTTCCTGCATATTGATTTGTTGTCGACAATAAGTCACCTTATTGCAAAACTGGAGTTACTGATTTCGGAGACAAGGGTATGACTTGATATAACAATTTTCAGGGATGACGGTAATGAAAATGAAGGTTTACGAGTATTGCAGATGGATGAGTTTTTAATCATTGGATGACTTCTCTTGAACATATCGGCGACACTGTGATGAGTTGGCTTCATTGACCCAAAACCGAAGTGAAGGTATGATGAACCATAGGTGTGAATGAACTGTCAAGATGATTACCCAACACAAACAATCACGGACATGGAGTGAAAGAAGTGTCATGTTCAAGAGCAACTTGCTACCAAAAAGAAACTTTTCTTACTTTTCCCAAATTTTCCCCGGTCATTTTTCAACCAATACCTCTTTATTTTTTAACAAGCTTGAGGAGGATAACATTTTCTTGATCTATAATTCAACCCTTCGGGCGAATAAAGTATCACTATTTAATAATTTAACGAGTCTAGAAATGAATGAAACTCGGTTCTTGCCATGATTGACAAGCTCGTCGCTATTTTATGTTTTAACGAGCTTAACGACAGTGATAGCCCAGTCCTTTTAAATATTTAGAGAGTCTGAAAAAGAGGATGAAAGAGAACTCCAAAAGTACTTTTTCGTAAATTTGTCACTCAGATCTGAAAAAGTGTAAAATGATATCTGATAGAACCTCTTTGGTCATGTTTAACCAAGGTATTAGTTTTTGTAAATAATCCATCTTAGTCCGAAAAAGGGTTAAACGTATACTAAGTAGATATCAATTCATTTACTTTAATGAGCTCGAAAAGACAAGTGCTCAGCAATATTTTCACATTATCGGAGTCTGAAAAGAGCTAAAAGAAGACTCCAGGGAGTTCCTTTTTCTCTATTATCGAAGCTCGAAAAAGAGATAAAAGTGTGCTTCAAATCCTTTTTCATTTTTAACAAAGCTTGAAAAATAAGTAGAAAAAGTATGCTTTGTGGTCAAGTCATTCTTTGAATAAATCTGCATGACTAATAATTTCATCAGTTGTATTTCCTGTTCAGAACAACATCAAATAGATTAAAAATACCTGTTTCATGATAAAAACATAATAAAACTATATTTGTAGCAATAAATTTAACTTGCAAACAATTAAATGACTATAAAAATCAGTTTCACTATTCATTTTACCATTCCACAGTTACCATTTTCATTTTGGAGCTCTGAACCTGATTTTTCCCCCAAATTTCAGTCATTTATTGCGGTCGTTTCTGTGGAAGGATTTCATCGCCGTTTGATCCAGGTTAGTGACATGAACCTCCTCTTTCTTTTATTATTCATTTCATTCCCATTCCTTGCAAATTTTTAGGGTTTTGAGGCCCCTAGGGTAAATTCTACCCAAAATGAGGGCAACGTATCCCTGAATGTCGAAACCTGCGTTGCATAGCAGGTATAGTGAAGGTTACCTACATGTGCAATGTAGTGTCTCACCCTACTGAGTGCGTTGGGCGCAGTTGAAGTTTTTGGTTTTCATGCTGCGGCCAAAATTTACCTAGTTTTTTGCATTGAATGGTATCTAATGGATCTTATGATTGATTTTCAGGTTTCCATCAGATTATAATGACGATTACATGGAGAGAAAGAGAACATGAAGAACAGGATATGATTGCCTTGAATGATCCAGATACTGTAAGAGCTTTAAGAGATTGCGGGCTTCTTAAGTACTTCAAATTTTTGGGAATGAGGCAACAAATAGAACTCTTAGAGTTCCTTGTTCGAGCATGGGATCCGGCGACAGAGGCATTTCACACAAAAAATCAAGTGTTGTCCATAACAGTTGAGGATGTGTATTTTCTCACAAGTTTGTCGAGAAGAGGTTTCCCATTTCTCTCATAGGGTCTACCATTAGAGGAGAGACAGTGAGGGATTATGTTATGCAGTATTTCTATCCAGGGTCAGAACCTAGCAAATATGGGAAAATAAACATCCGGGATGTTAGGGATTTGCCTTTGAGAACCATCCTCTTCACGATTTCTAAACTTTCTAGCACCGTTACACTCCATGTAGCGAATCGGTCGTATATGCAGTATGCGCTCGAGTGCTTAGAGCCGACAGTCTTCAACTGGTCTAAAATTGTTCTATCTTAGATAAAGGAACAACTGAATAAAGCAAAGGGAGGAAGGAAGATAAATTTTAGTTATGGTTCCATCTTTATCTCCTTCACTTTAGAACAGATTCCACTGATGCAGCCACAACATGTAACATTGGATATATCTAGTCCTAGAGATCCTCGAATGCAGAGATGGGTAGAACTCATGGGTTGGCATGCAGGCCAATCGACCATTCTGTTCTCAACTGCATTCTTTGCCTAGTTCCAGTGATAGATCATCACCATCGATGAGTATGCATACGCAGGCATCGAATTTCGAGGAGATGCAGATCTAGTATTACTAGAAGGTGCTCAATGGGGTGCAATGGGTAAGAATGATTTGACCATCTTTTTTTATTTTCCTAAGGTTTATACAATGTTTTTTTGTTTTGATTTCTTTCCAAGACTAAACTAAATGTTTGATGTAATGCAGATATTGGTTGTGTTCAACCAGTAGAGGAACCAGAGCACGAGGTAGATGCGCTAGTAGAGAGGGATGTCGCGAGAGCAGTCCTTTAGGACCTTGATATGGCTAAGACTCTAGTTGAGCTTCAACATCACATAGAGGGATTAACCTTCGGGATTCCGGATTTCTGGCTTGAAGAGTTACCCATGCGACTATAGTGACACACTATTGGGGTTCCTAACCGTTGGATGCAGTTGCTCCATAGGATTTCTAGATCTATAGCATGTTACCATGAGCACCACTAGTTTACTTGTGATTTTTTGCATACATTTTGAGGTCAGATGACCTATGTGTCTTGGTCACAAATTTTTGTAAAAAACCTATATCTATCTATCTGTTTTCAAATTTTTTCCTATGTTTAATGCATAATCCTATTCAATGATGCGAATGTTTTCTTTACCTATGTCACAAATGTCTATCTAAAACTTGATTAGCTAATGAATCAGTTAAAGTGTTCAGATTTATAGAAATGTGTTGATATTGAATGAAATCAAAATGTCTCTCCAAAAGTTGAACTCTTAGGAACAATTTAAGAAGTGTTGGATTTCTAACAGAATAAATAATAGTAAGTTGTAGTACCACAAGTTGTGAGTATAACCTTATGATTATGCAGTTAATACCAAATGAAATGGCATCAAAGAGAAGTTCAATCAACGCACTCTACTCAACGATATTATTTGTTGATCTACAGATACAAATCCCTTGAAAACTCACTAACTCGCTGTTCGGAGCGAAAATGGCCCACGCTGCAAAGGATATATTCTGCATACTACGACTAGCACCATTAGCATATCCAACAAATGGTTCTGAATATTCAGACATCTGTGATGAAATGTAAAGCAGATTACTAACATCAAGAAAACTCTAAAAACAAATTAAGATAGTGAATGCAAATCAACAGCATATAAACAATATAATACAAAAAATTACTATGCTCATGATTAAGCATAGTAACCTTTCAAATACAACCCATTTCTAGGTTGTGCCAATGGAATTCCATCGTAATCAACTAACTCGTAGGCACACTTAGCAAGAACTCTTTTAACAATATAGGGGCCATGCCACAATGGCTCGAATTTCCTGTACCTATTACATCATCTTCTTGATCGTAAAGAAGGACCAAGTCGCCCTCCGAGAAGATGCGAGGCTAGACATTTTTTTCGTATTGTGCCTTTATACATCTCTTAAGTGATTCATTGGCCAATTGGGCTTCACGACGCGTTTCATCTAGATGGATGAGGTTAAGGAGATGGGCTTCTTCTTCTGAGGTGTCAAGTAACAAGTCTATCACAAGTTTTAACGATGATATTTCACATTGGATTGGTAAGATAGCTTCCATACCATACACCAATTGAAAAGGAGTGAATCCGGTTGCATTTCTCACCGAGGTTCGATACACCCACAAGGTGGAGTACAGGATCAAGTGCCAGTTCCTTTTACGGACTCCTATCATTCGTTGAAGCATCATTTAAGAATTTTGTTAATAGCTTCAACTTGTCCATTTGATTGTGGATAACGATTAGAATTATCATGTGACAATCCTAACTTGCCAGTCAATTCAAAAATCATATGGGTGCGAAAATGCTTCCCATGATCCGTAACTATAGCCTGTGGGACCCCAAACCATGCAATAACATGGTTGAAGAAAAACAATGCAGTTATTTGTCCTGTGTTGTTGAATGTAGGCATCTCTTTGGCCCATTTGGTAAAATAGTCGATTGCGACAATAATATAACCATGACCCCTAGACAAAGGAGGGTTACAGGTCATGAAGTCAATACCCCATTTTGTAAATGGTCCAGCAGAGACAACAGGATGCATTGGCGCTAGCAGTTTGTGGATTTTACAGGAAAAAATCTGGCATTCATGACAACTTCTGACTGCGAGGATACAATCTCGAAAAATAGTAGGCCAAAAGTAACCGACACGGAGTATCTTCTACACAGTAGCATATCTAGATAAATTTCCACCACAAGCCTCAGCATGACAATCATTTAAGACTTTTTCAGCCTCCTCATGAGTGAGGCACCTCCTTAAAATAGTAACGACACCACGATGATAAAGTGTATCTCTGAAGATTAGATAATATTTGGCTTGGTATAGAATAAGTCGCTGATCAGAGCGAGAGGTATTAACTCGGAAAGTTTGGGTTTGGAGATACATGATGAAATATCCATACCAAGGATCAAATGATCCGATCAGAAATAGAGAATCGTCAGGAATATATGGTTTCAACATAGTTGCAGTACTATCATATGGAAGGTCATAGAGAAGCTCAGCCAAAACTAAAGATTTCTTTGACTTGGATTTGGTGAATTCCAAATCAAATTCTTGCAAAATGACAATCCATTTTGAATATTGCCCCCCCAACAATTGAAGTGATAAGATGCAAGTCATGGGGTTGCAATCCAAAACTATTTTTGTTTTTCGGAGCAGGATATAATGGTGAAATCTTTGGACAGCTTGTACAACTGCCAAGGCAAGATTTTCTACGTATGATTACTTAACTTCCGTATCATTGAGATTATGACTCAAATAATATATCGAATGTTCAATTCCATCTTCTAGTTGGACCAAAACCATAGCGATGGTTGTTTCAGCCGCGACGATATATAGGAAATAATCATTTTGATAATTAAGAGGATACATTAATGACACTTGGAAAATATGATCCTTGACAGCATCAAAATAAGCTTGCAAAACTTGGTCCCAATGGAAGGGAACTCCTTTTTTCAATAATCAAGTAAATCCTTTAGCCATTTCGGCGTAGTTTGGAATGAACCTTCTCATGAAGTTAGCATTTTCTTGAAGTTTCTGTATCTGAAGTAAGTTTGGTGGTGCAGGAAAATCAAGAATGGAATGTACCTTTAGTGGGTCTATTCAAATTCCTTCTTTTGATACTACGAATCCAAGAAATTGACCAGAACCAACACAAAACACACATTTCTGTGGATTGAGGCATATCTTGTAGTGTCGGAAGCGTAAGAAAATGGCTCTCAAATGCACCAAGTGATCAGTGCGTTTTCGTGAATGCGCTGGTAAATCATCTAGATATGTTTGAACAATGTGCTTGATGTCATTGAAAGCATAATTCATTGCTCTTTGAAAAGTTTCCCCGATTTTCTTTAAACCAAACAGAAGTTTCCTATATGCGAATGTGCCCCAGGGATAGATGAATGCTATATTATGTTGGTCATCTGGGTGGATATTGATTTTATTGTAGCCAGAAAATCCATCCATGAATGAAAATATTTTGCATCTAGTGCAATCATCAATAATCTGGTTGATAAAGGGAGTAGGATAGTTGTCTTTTGGAAAAGCCTGATTGACATCTTGATAATTGATGCACACTCTAATTTTTCCTTATTTTTTCATAACAGGAATGATATTGGAAACCCACTCAATTAGCGAAACAAGGTAAATGAAACCAACACACAAAAAAATTTCAACTTCTACTTTGATGGCATCGACTTTCTTTGGATGAACAAGACGAAGCACTGACGCATCGGTTTGACATCAGGATACATATTAATAGTGTGTTCAACTATACTAGTATCTATGCCTGCCATTTCCTCATAAGACCATGAGAATACGTCACGAAATTCACAAAAAAGAGAGTGGTATGAATCAAGTTCTGATGGAGAACAAGATACATCGACACAAATATTTTCTACAACGCCAGGTTTAATCGAAATATCGATAGAAATCATTTCTTCGATATTTGATAAATTTCGCTCGGATTCAATTGCATTAATTGGAAAAGAATTTGAAAAGAAAGTTTGAATGTATGGGTGATATAGTTCACTAAGATTATTTTCTTCATAATCAGGAAGATGGGAATGATGATGATGATCTTCCCATGGTTCTCCTTCTGACGTCATAACTTCCAAAATATTTTCATCTGTCAAAAATTTTGAGGAAAATGGATTAGATGGAGTACTAAAATCTAATGAACGATCAACCCAAACACTTGGCGACGCTGATTTAGGATTTTCCTCCCAAGCCAAATAGATTTATTGCTATTGTAGCTCAATAGGGCTGAGTGGTAAAACATCATTCAACATAGAAATATCAGAATCACCCGTACTCTTCCTTAAGCTAGATAGAGTGGAAGAGATCATGTAGTAGGTCTTTATTCTTGCAATTTTTGCTGACGTCGCGGGCGGCGGTAATGCAAAGGTTCCCATAAGAGTGGAATCTTTTAAGAGTCCTACACCAATGTTGTGAATTTCTAGTTTGGGTAAGTGAATATATGGAACTCTTCCAGTTACCCTTGAAGCGGAGGCAAAAAAGGAAAATTGATTGATGATTGTGATTGTACCTTTATGTGGAAAGGAAATCATTCTAAAATATGTAGAAACAATGGTAGTCATCACATATACCCATGGTCTTCCGAGTAAAATATTATAGTCAAAGGGTCCATCAACAACCTCAACATCAATACTTACTGTTTTTCCCCCTAATTCAACTTGCAGGTTATTAATAATACCACAAGGTTTATATTTTCTTCCATCAAAAGCCTTTAATGTCGTTGATGATTGTGATAATCACGGTGAGCCTAGTGAATTCCAATAGTTTAGAGACATAATGCACGTAGATGCTCCCTCATCAATAATAGTGTGATGAATAAGGTGATTGAGAACATTTACTTGTATGGAGAATGTCAATTCTTCTGGTAATTGCGGCACATAGCCCGTATGATTAAAGATGACAAGATTAGAATCAGTTGGATCAATTCCACCAATGGCCGATAATAAAGCCTGCTTTTGGGAGGGAAAATTTTGCAATACCTCAAGAGCAGGCATAGCTAAAGGGGATTGAGCCAAATATTCAACTATATTATAATTTTGTGCAACTCTTGCCCGAGGATTATATGTCGATTTATGAATTACTTCCTTCGGTGGCTTAGTCGTCAATTCAGGAATAATAGGAGGTGGTACCGATTCATTAGATGGATTCTTTGTCTAGGTAGTAGGTTGATCAGTGGCCGAACTACCATAGCATTTATTCCGCATCGACACCAAAATATCTTGTGAAGGTTTTGTAGTGTATAACATTAACACTTGGTAACTAGGAGCTAGATCCGTAGCAGCCAAATTTGTGTCCGGATTTGGAAATGGGTCTGTCAACACAGCTGATGCATGAGAAGTCTTGATGATTTTTTAGACTTCAACATAGTGAGGAAAATCGCTAACAAAGTGTTCCTCATTACAGATTATGCATGGATAACAAGGTTTCTGTGGTCCAGGTGGTTGATCAGATGATTGTTCCTGTGGGTTAGAAATTTTCTTTTTCTTTTATTTCCCTTTTTTCTTACCTCCTGGTTGCTTATCACTTTTGCCTTTGTCAAATGACATGGCATTAATTTCGGAATTAGGAGCAGGATCAGATGCAGTAGGGTGGTGTATGTTTGCAGTGCCTATCAAGTCATCTCTAGCATGAGAGTCCTTTATTTGAGGAGGAACATTGAAATTGGATGGTGGTGCATTTGGTATTTTTTCATAGAGTGTGCCAGACTGAGTGTAAATCAAGTCTAAATATTTGGCATGAGCGATAACCTGCTCTTCTGTGATGATGCCACCTTTAGCCACATCCTCAGTTATAGATGGTAATAGGGACTTAATGAACCATTTAGCAAGGAGCTGATCATGAAAAATGTCTTAACCATTCGTCGACGACAACGCCACTCATGAATATGATCAGAAATGTGAGTAGCATTAGTTTGTTTGAATTTGGTCAAGAATTCTGTTCTAGTTTCGTATCTGATCGGTAAGTGGAAATGGGTCAAAAATACAGTAGCTAAGGCAGTAAAATTATCTAAAGAAGCTCTAGGTAATTTAATGTACCATTTACCTGTCGGACCTATGAGCGTACGCTGGAAAAGACGTAATCGAACAGAATCATCATTTAGGGAATTTGATGAACACCATAAATGATAAGTCATAACATGAGTTGATGGATATTCTCCAGGGTTTCCATTGAATTTAGGAATATCGGAGGGTAATTTATGAGGTATCACTGGCCACCAAGGAGCATAATTGATAGGATCATTGGTTAACCGATTTAAATCTGGTAATTCCACGGTTGCAACAAAAGGAAACTGTCCATTAAGGTCAGGTTGAGCATAGCCAAGATAAGATGGAATTTCTTAGGCAACAGGTCTTTGAGCACCAGCATATGGAATTTGATGCTGGCAACCCAGATAGGGGTTGTTTTGCATAGCAAACGCTTGAGAATCCTGTTGACCAAAACCTTGGTATGATACTTGTTGAAATGAATTTTGAGGGATTTGTGCCTGTGGCTACCAAGGGTTCTGTCCACCAATGTTATAACCCAAATTAGTATAAGTTGGATTCGTTTGATATGTGTAACCAAGTTGCGTTTGTGACATCCCATAAAATGGTACACTAGCTTGTGAATAAATGATCCCTGATACAGGTTGTTGTAAATTAACCAAAGGATTTTGAGTCTGCGGACCCAACATTTGATGATATTGAGTCGAAGAACCTGCCTGATAAGGTTGATGTACAATATTTTTATTTTGTAAATGGGTTATAGATGTATTAAAAAGCGGTATTGAAGTGGGTGTAACAAGTTGAACCGATTCATACGAGTGTACAACCGTTTGTGGTTGGATAGGCAGAGTGGGCTGCCATTGACAAAAATTAATGTCAACATTAGTTTGACCAAAATGTGACTAAGTACTGTCATATTGGGTGACCAAAGGTTTCCCCCTAGCATAAGGAGGATAATAAGACGGAAAATAATTTTCTCTAAATACTAGGAGTCTAGTTGATATGGTACTTAAAGGAATTGACCCATAAGGACTGAATTGATATTGCTATGATGATGGATGTAATGAATCAAGTCGTTCAGTACTAACTATAGAACTTCCAATTAAAACACCAGATGATGACATTGGTAAAGACCATGGTCTTGAAGATGTACCAGAGAAAGTGCCAGATAATGATTTGTAACCTGTTGGGACCGAAGGGCCACCATGCAAATATGACTCTGGTGAGGTTGTGAACATCGACGGAGTAGAGAGGGTAGGAGTTGACGTAATTGGAACAATAGACCCAATCGAAGATGTTGGTTCAGGCATGGTTTTATGACCAAATGTATACTCTCTGAAATCAACGGGAGATTGAATGGCAATGGGATCAACAAAAGAATATGGAAACGATTGAGGAAAAGAATTGTACAGGTAAAGGTCTCCCCCAAAATGGGTTGGAATTAAAGGTGTATTAGGTTGTGGGATTTCTTCAATTGCAATTAAACCAGGAGGAAGAACTTCACCGTCAGGCTCAAAATATATTTCAGACGGTTGACTCTGTGATATAGGAGTTTCAGTGGCTACAGAACTTTGTGGGATTACCAAGGCAGGAACAACTTCCGGTTGTTCAACTTCAGGATTCAAATGTGCTGGCAAAGAAGAGACAGGATCTGGATCAATTTGTGATTGAACAACGTCGGTTCCAGGAGGTATGGTCTCAGCGATTGAATGGATCGTGACCACGGGTAGCTATGAAGGCTCCGTTTCGACAACAGTAAATGAACCGGGATGTGTGGAAACAATTTGAGCTAGCTTTGGTTTAAATGATTATGTTTCTCCAGAGGTACAAATTGTACTTGATTCGGTAGATCGTGATCGCCTTCGCCTACCAGAAGTAACTTCTAGTGGTAAAGGTGGTTTTAAAGCTAATCTACGCGAACGACGAGGGGTAGGATTTTTTTCTTCCACGATTACTGATTTATTTTATCCAAAAAACAAATAAACAAAGAGAGGGTAATGCTAGGCAAAAGGGTTTACCAAGAAATTGTGAATTGCAGAATGCCTCCTGGCGAACCAAGAAGTATGGGCAGGTAATCTCCCCGAATGTTGTGTTCGGTGTATCACAATTTCAGAGTGGTCAAATCAGTTCACTATGGATGGATAGCACCTAAAATTTGTCCTCGAAAATATACTCGAAGGTACGTGGAGGCCCAAGTCTGTATTAGCGCTGTCTGATGCGAAACCGCACAGTGAGAGCACCCCTTTATACTTATCGTACTGTAACACCGCCCGATATACCCTAAAGTACGTGGATGAGCTATGATATAATTACATACATGGGGTGAGGTATCACACTCAGAATGTATTGCAGAAAAGCTAACGAGAGCTGCTATGTTTTATGACATCAGAGCACATATCTAGCCTAGACCTTCTAAATGTTATCGTTATGGTTCCAATGAGTTGTTAAGTAAATTGAGATTTATTTTATGTTAATATTGCTTAACAATTTTCCTTTCAGGTTCACCACAATGATGTATATGAAATTCCTAAAATGCAAGCTAAGAATGATAAACAAACTTTCACTTTCAGCTTTTTCAATGAAGAACCTAGCTACTAAGGGAAGAGAGAAAATAATTTGTGAGCAAACAAATCAATGAACAAAAAACAAAATCAATGAATCACAAGCTAAATGCAGATTTCCTAATGTTCCTTTTGCAAAACACACACAATCCTACTTGCAAATGCAAGTTTTTATTTTGATTTTCTTTAATGTTATGAATGCAGAAAAGAAACTAGGTGCACTAGATCAATAATCAAAATGATTTTTACTTTTGAGAAACGAATAATACAAACAACAATTTCTCTTTTGAAGGAAAAATGAGGATTTCAACAACAATTTCTCCTATCAAGGAAATTAATATTTTACGACAATTTCCTATTTCGAAATAAAATGATTCTTAATGCGACCATAAAAAATACTTTGAAATCAACTTGTCAATGATAAAGAAAAATTTTTCTAAACAAAAATTGAACAAATTTTTAGCCAAAGGAGGAAGAAGTATATAGAATCACTGATCAATTGAGCATCAAAATTTTTAGAACACAACAGCAAAAAAAACTAAAGAAAGTTGCAAAGTCAAATTCAAGGGAATTTGGTCATTTTCAGCAGTCAATGCAGTCTCCAAGGGGAGCTAGTGCTCTGCAACGCAGGCTTGTAAGGGAGACAGTGCTCTGCAAAGCACTGTGTCCTGACTAAGGGTGTGTTGGGCACAGTATACAAGGAAAAATACTACTATTTGGCTCACTATATTTGCAAATTAATCTCTGAAAAAGTATAATCTTTATGTGTAACAGCTACTGGGTGGATTAACAAATAAAATCAGAGACTAAAACACCTAAAACTAAGAGAAATTCTCCCCAGCTGAGTTGCCAGTTTGTTGGGCCAGAATTGTAATCTACGGATAAATTACACTTCCCTAGATAGGTGTTAGTCTAGAACAATAGGTGAAAGACTATATTACCATTTCTCCTAACTCAGAATAGATACACAGAGAGGATTGGAGGCTTACTTGTTCAGTCACTTCCAAATGGCTCCTTCTGTTGCTTTTGTTGCAGCTTCAAGTTCAAGCAGTTTGTGAGCTAAATGATTCTTGCAAGAAAGAACACTAAAACAACAGAAGATGCAATAATATAGATATCTATTCAAGCTAGTTAGCTAAATCGGTAAAGCATAAACTGCATTCATCAACCAAGATCTTACAATATGGAAAATCAAAGTTAGCATAGATGCATGTAGGGAAAAACAAGAAGTACTCTTTATTAATGATAGAAGGAGAGGTTACAACCTAGTGACTGATTTGAAGTGACCTTCTAGCAAAGTTCCCGAGTCTCATCACAACATAAATCTCTCCAACAGTAGCTTTACAAACCAAGCTCTCAATTGAAAATTCTCTAGCATTTCTCTACTCAAATTTTTCCTTCTCAAACACTTAGATCTGTGTTCAATTTATAAATGAACTGTAGGTTGTTTTGCAATCAATAGCTTTCCAAAAATAGGCAAGACATGTTTCCATTCATGTAGATGTCAAATGGACACTTGGATCCAAAGCTTGACACATGTGAACTCTTCTAGAAGGCACTGGCCAAGTGGAGATTCCGGAACAATGAGAATTTCGCTCCCAATGTGACCAATGCACCTGTGAATGTCGGGAAGTGCTTTGCAGAGTAGCCTTGCATGGGGCTACCTTCGTATGCAACACACTTAGGCCCCTTAGAGCCTGTGTTGGTGAGCTCTCATATGCTATATAATAAGCTTCAAACCATGGAAATTCTTGCTTGATGAAAGTCTTGCTTGATTTGTCTTGTTTCTTGTCTTAGGGCATGTAGCAACTGAAATGATAGGGGATGATAGACCCTTGATCATCGGTCCTAGAAATGATGCCCAGTTAACTAGGTCATTGGTAATGGTGCCCAAATTGACCTATAACAAGGACAATTACCCTACCTCATTCATCGACCAGGTTTTTAATGCTTGTGTGGGTCATGAGGCTCTCTCCTTCATGGATGGATTCTCTTGGTACAACCAAATTCAAATCTGCCACACCGACAGGTACAAAGCCACATTCACTAACCCCTCGGGCACATTCGCATACAAGGTAATGCCATTTTTCCTGAAAGGCATGGGAGTCACCTTCTAGAGGGCCATGAATTATATCTTTCATGACTTGGCACACCTTATACTTGCTTACTTGAATGACCTCACTGTCTGATCCAAGAAGCACTCAGACCACCTTGAGGATTTTCAATTGGTATTCCAACGATGTCAAAAATACAACCTATGCTTGAACCCCCTCCAGTGTGTCTTTTGCATCATAGCAAGAAAAATCATAGGTTTTATCCTGTCCCAGCAAGGAATTTGAGTGGACCCCCTCAAGGTCCAAGCCATCAAAGAGGTACCTCCACCTCGAACCCTCAGGCAACTACAAAGCTTGCAAGGAAAGGCCAATTTTCTGAGACATTTCATCCTAGATTACACCACTTTCACTCAAGGATTCTGGTGCCTCCTTCACCATTACATCCCATTAAAATGGGATGACCAATCCCAACAAGCATTTGATGCGCTAAAAGACACATTGTATTCAGCACCACTGATCAGTCCCCCAGGCTACAACGAAGATTACACCCCGTATCTATCAGCATCTGAGACTGCTTTGGTTGGAGTATTTATCTAGGAGGGCCCAGATGGGAAGGAGCACATAATATATTACGTCAACAAAACCTTATCAGGCCTTGCATTAAGATATGAACCCGAAGAAAATACTACCTTAGTGCTAATTCATGCAGTCCAAAAGCTTCACCACTACATCACCTTAAAGACTACAACGGTCGTCATAGATATTAATCCCATCAAATATCTGCTTACACGCTGCCTAATGAACCATAAATACGCCTCCTAGATAGTCATTCTACAATAATACAACTTATAGTTTTGCTCCCTGAAGAGCAAAAAGGTGTTAATCTTAGCAAAGTTCATTACATACCTCCCAATTTATACCAAAGGATCACCAATAAATGATTCCTTGTTGGATGAACATCTCTTCCTGGTAGCAACCAATGACCCTTGGTATGGAGATATCCTCTTCTTCTTATGAACCCAAAATTTTAGACCCCATATTACTCGAGATGAATGTCAACGCATTAGCCATCAGGCCCCCCGATACCTCCTTATGGGAGATGTATTATACCGACGGAGAATCGACACCATATTACATCGGTACCTTACCCATGACCAAGCGGAACAAGCCCTTAGTCACTGCCACAATGGAGCTTACAGTGGCCACCTTTCCGGAATGGCCACCGGCCAAAAATTCCTACGAGCAGGATATTTCTGGCCCAATTTATTTTGTGACTGCATTTTAGCAGTCAAGAGGTGCGATCGATGTCAATGCTTCTCTCATAAGGCAAGAGCCCCTCCCACTCCCGTACACCCTGTCATCGTCACTGGTCCCTCTTATAAATGGGGGATCAACTTCATGAATTGCAACCTTGCATCATTGGGAAATCATAAATACATCATCGTGGTTGTCAATTATTTCACCAAGTGGGCAGAGGCTGTGCCCACATACAATAACACTGTAGAAACCACTGCACGATTTCTATTTAACCATGTCATTTCTTGGTTTAGCGTACCCAAAGAGTTAGTCTCTGACCATGGGAAACACTTCGAAAATGAAGTTTTCCAGGAGCTATCTCACCACCTCAGATTCACACATGAATTTGCACCACCATACTACCCCCAATTCAATGGACAGGTAGAAGCTGTGAACAAATTCCTCAAAACTATGTTACAACGTATGGTTAATAACCACAAAACAAACTGGCACCACATGCTTTTATCTGCCCTATGGGCATACCGCACGATCGTCAAAACATCCACTAGGTTCACACCCTTTCACTTGGTATACGGAGTCAAAGCTGTGATTCCAATAGAACGTGTTATCACGAATTTACATGCCACCATCAAACTCCTCGATGACACCGTACCTCTAGAGCAATGTCTAGTACAACTAGATTTCATCGACAAAAGATGATGGCAGTCGCTGCGACACAACGAGGCCCAAAAAAATGGGTAAAAGCATCATTCGATCGCCACATCAACCTTCGTTCATTTTCTAAGCGAGAGTTATTTCTCTACTATGATGTCCCAAAAGAATCCTTAGGGCCATAAAAGTTTGAAACCTTGTGGAAAGGACCCTACATCATAAAACATTGTCTCCTCAAAGGGGCATACATCTTGACAGAGCTAGATGAAATGTGCCTCAACAACCCTGTCAATGAACTTTACCTCAAGAAATTTTACCCAAAAGAGCCAAGAGGGCCCACCCCCTAGATTAAAAGTACATATACCAAACACTTTAAATATTTGACCAAAAGACTTGTCACAAAATATGCTCTAGTGTCACAATGGATCCTCAACCTGACCATTACTTTGGATTCGCTGATGGAGCATCGCGAGGGTCTCAAATTTTAGCAGAAGCTGCCTCAGTCATCTATCACCATGACCTCAACATACTAAAAAAATTAAAATGCAGGACGTCATGGGTACTACCTGGCTCAATAATCGCGAGTCCCGAGTACTCAGGCTAACCGCAACGACAAGAACAGCTCCACAAAAGCCTCTAACCTCTCAAAACCTCAAACACTCAAATGTCGCAAATGAACTAAAATGAGCCATATTGGCATATGTGTCACCCTTTTCAGATTGTTTGGAGAACCATAACAAGAGCTCAGAAGCCCCAATTGCAGAATTGAAATAAACACAGTGATCAACACCTTAGAACGCCCAAAGGAGGTGCCATACATTCACACCTCTGAAAATTTATTTTTTCAGTGCCGGCAGGTATGCCCCCTCTCATCTTATTTTCATTTAGCACATGTATTTCAATAATATTTGAATGGATAAGATGCTTTCACTTGGGGTATTTTGTTGTAGGTATTGTGCAAACCATCCATCACTCCAACCATTGGAAGTACCAGAGTAGGTATCATTCTACTCTCAGCATGATAGAGTCCCAGAAAAACTCTGCATATCCTGACATCATTTCTCCAAAAGAAATTAACCATAGGTTCCAAGCACCAGACAATTTTTATCATCTCCCCACCTTGCATATGATAAACATCCTGTTGGTCAGTAGAGCCTCCCTTCCATGGCGCTCGTCACTCAAAGTAGACCAAATATCAGAAAAATCATGATGCCATGGCCATACCACTTTAGTCCGGGAAGAACTTCATGCCCATTCACCCACCATGCATCGAGTCAATTTTTACCATATCAAAATAAAACCCCTTTCCTATACTACCAGGTTTTGCAAGCAGATCGAAAGAACACCACCGTGCATCACATTTGGCCTATCATACCTCCATCAGCATAGCCCATATGAAATACTTTCCATTCGATTCATCACCCCCACACAAGAGACCAACCAATGGGGCCCTCACCCTTAGTAAAAACACCCTCCTCACATCACTAGTGAGCGAGCACTTTCATGATTTTTGGCACCCGTCTCTGTATTTTGTATAATCTAAATCCCATTGTTTCATTATTTTGGTAAGTGTACAAAAACCGCAAATGGTGAACAACGTCCCCCACTCATCCATCCATTTTTTCTTCCATGGAAGCAGTCCCTGGTCACCCTTGGTCGGAGTATCACACTGTTCACGCATAAGCCACCATGAAAATCATAACCAACATATACCCACCCTAGACATCCTACCGACTCCAGGGATTTCCCCATCAGAAATATTTATGACTACCGCCAAGCTGTTTTTTATATTCTGACCTTGGGCCATTGAATCTCCATCATTAGTTTCCAGTCACCCCTCGCCATCATGCCTATGTTAAACCTATCACATCAAAGATCCTGATCCCTTACATCAGTGACTCTCTCATTCAGTTGAGGCTTCCTTTTTGTCAAATTCAACTCCTATTTTCCAAAAAGGAAGCAGTACCTTGTATTACCCCTCACCACAATAGGGACATCCTCAAGTGGCACTGTGGGAATCATCATTTCCCACATATTTCATCAATCCTCCTGACATTCGACTACAACACAAGCTTTCAAGTCAAGATGGTATCGTACCTTACAACCATTGCACTTTGATCAAATTCGTCGAAGACCCATGCCATTAAAAGCATCTCTTTCAAAAATTCTTACACGGGAAGGTCCTAATCATACACCTATGCGTACAATGAGAATTTATGTGCCATACCAAGCTTACGCATGTGGGTTACACATTCCACCTATTTTCAAAGAAAAAATGCCCCTGAGGGCGTCAAAAATCTTCGTCATCAACCAAATCAGCAGATCACTACCATACTAGTGACACAGACATAATCTAAATGTGTCAAATAGATTTGTTTAACTAGATAAAGCATCACGAGCATGGGACATGCCTGCCTCGTAGAAAAATTGTATTCATTGTATCATACCTTTTCTTGCCGGTTCCCACAGCACATGGTCGCTCTTCGACCTGTTGTAAGGTGTTTCAACGTTTTCCTATATGCAGGTCTCTCTCTCTCTCCACACAATACACAGAAAATAAACTATAATGTATTTCAGCTATACAGTTCTTCCTAGACCTCACACATTAGGGGGAAACTATTATCACTGGAAAATCAGACAAGAAAATATGACATTATTAAATGTGAGACAGAAGGATTTATAGGGCTGAGGCACATTAGAAAATCTGAAAATTTTAAGAAAATCTCTACGGTCCAGAGGAGAAATAAAATTGCGCACTCAAGACACTAGTAGAATGCACCTTTGCGTGCATTTTTCTTGGATAGTTGTGCGACTTTCCCTCAAAAATCTGTGCAGACCTGAGAGTGGCGGAAGTCGCTTCTTGTGACCATAGGGCAAACTCCAGGAAAATGATCCCACACTTGAGGCCGCCCAAGGACATCCACCTAAGCCTCCTTGGGACCTCAAGGGAGCACACAATGGAATCAAGTGGCACATGAATCAACCCCCTCTCTTGGGTTACCATCCATCAATGTACCAAGAGAGAGAAGGAGAATTTTAATTCATCTATAAAATGCCACCAAGATATGAAAAAAGGAGAGTTTAAATTCATCTATAAAAGGCCACCAAGATATGAACAAATGGAGAGCACATTGTTATGCTAGCCAAAATTGCTTTGATGCAATTCAACAGTGTGTAATCCAGAGCAGAAGTAGAGAGGGGATTCATTTGTTGTCCATCCAAAAACTCCAATCCTTTGGAGTAGAGAGAAATACCTTGCACCAAGCAGCTAGAAGGTAAAAACATCCTTGCATCAGGTCTTATAACTCCATAGTTCTAAAGGCCCATTAGCAAGTGTGTAAACATACTATCTTTCTCCCTAATAGAAAACAATAAGAGGGGACATTGATGCCAACGTTATAATTATTGTTTTGTATAACTCTATATGATATTTCATGTTTTATTTTAGTTTAGTCTTGTTTTCTTTCTACATATGCATCCTATATCATTATTTAGTGTTCTTTGTTTTATAACATGTTCATTAACCTGCTAAATATTTTGTTTATCTGCCTGTGACCGTAAGCTTAAGAGGAAATGACCACTCCTCTTAAGCGAGTGTGGATTGGTACACTTGTGCACCAAATCCACCAACACACCCTGTCTTTCCCCAAGGCACCATCAAAATCAATGGTCCAAAGACCATTTTCATCATCCAGATGTTGGAAATTAGAATTCTATTTTGTCTCATATTTTTGGGCCACTTCTTCAATATATTCTGAACTTTTCTCTACCTTATCTGATGACTTCTTTGAAGAACTAGGCAAATTTATTTTTCCCTCATCTAAAACTTCTTTGACACTATTTGAAATTTATGGAATAACTTCTACTTCTATGAGCTGACTATCTACATCATTCAAACTGCTATCATTAAACAAAATAAATTATTCAAGACATATATGTACAAAATTAATTAAATGATTGTTGGGTTTCTCTTTTCTGGTAATCATGTATTTCATCTTCATTTCCTGGAACAACTTTCTCAATTTTCCAAAAACCGGGATGGTGGCATAACAGAAATATAGTTACAAAGTGCCTCTCTAGAAGTAGCATCCTCTTTCCTCCAATTTCCTAGAAGAGGAGTATCCATGGGTTTGCAGCTCTCCATGTTAAAATTACCCAGTATCTCCTTTTCATACTTTCCTTGAGACCCAAAATTTTCACCATCCCACTGCCATATTTCCAATCCAAGGAAATAATGAAGGAGTCCTATGTCCTTCATTTCGAACTCCCTTGCAAGGTCCTCCTTGCATGAGTGTATCAGCTGCTCATCACCTATCTGAATTAGATCATCAACATAAAGAACAATGATCAATAACTCACCCTAAAAAACAATCTGGTACAGGTTTTCATCTTCTTCACTTTTGGTGAAGCCTAGTCTAGTGAAATAATTGTCTATCTGAGTGTGCCAAGCACGGGGTGCTTGCTTCAGCCCATACAATTATCTTTTGAGTTAGCACACATGCGACTCACTATTTAATATTTCAAAACCTTTATGATTAGCTATGTGCACCTCTTCCTCAATGATCCCATTGAGAAACACAATTTTCACATCTATCTGATGAATGCACCATCCCATCTGCACTGAGAGTGCAAGGATGGATCTTATGGAAGAGTACCTTGCAACAGGTGAAAAAGTATCATCATAATCTATCCCCTCGATCTGTGAGAATCATCGGGCCACAAATTTGGCCTTGTATTTATCTACACTCCCATTAGTAGCTTGCTTTACATTGTAGATCCATCTCGATCCAACCATTGATTCATCAACCGGTTTTGGGACTATCTCCCATGCACTGTTCTTAACAATGGAGTCATACTCCTCCACCATTGGATCAACCAAAGTAGGTTGTTGCACTTCTTCATGAAAGGAGGATGGTTCAGTCACAATAAATTTTCTTATAAGATCCATGTATCCGGTAAATCAGTCAGGAGACTGTCTCTGTTTGCGCTATGAAGTAGGGACTCGTACATTCTCTGTAGCATCAAGTCTCAACTATCGGATTTTTTCGTGCACCTTCTTCCATTTCTGATGGATGGCTCTACATGAGTGTTTTCCTCCACTCTATGAACCTCCTCATGTGGTTGATCCAAATTTTGAGAGTCATCCTTGGGACCCAACAGTTCCTACATTGCATGCAAGTCTAGCTCCCTCTCAAGGGACAACCGCATGGCTTTCTCCTCATCAAATTTTATATCCCGTCGCATAGCAGTCATTTTTCTATTTGGAAAATATACACGATAATTATGGGATGTTTCTGTGTACCCCACAAAAATCCCAATCTCAGTTGTTGGTTCTAGCCTCTTCCTGGCATCCTTGGTCACATGCACATAAACATATGAGACAAAAATCTTAAAGTGTAAAACATCAGGTTTCTTACCAGTGAAAGACTCTTCAAGTGTACTCATGCCAAGTATCTTATGAGGACAATGGTTCTACACATGTAGCATTGTGTTGCATGCTTCCACCCACAGATGCATCGGTAGGCCTTTATCATGCAACATTGCTCGTGTTGCACCTATAATAGTTCTATTCTTCCTCTCCGCGACCCCATTCTGTTGTGGCTTATGAGGTGCTGTGAGTTATCTTCGAACTCCTTATTTTCTACAGTATTTCTTGAATTCGTTAGAGTTGTATTCTCCACCATTATCGCTCTTAATAGCCTTCACTTACTTCCCTGACTCTTTATCCACTAGTGCCTTAAACTCACAAAACTTAGAGAATGTCTGATATTTCTTCTGCATGAAGAAGATCCAGTACTTATGAGAAAATTCATCAACAAATATTACATAGTACTTATTTTTTTCTATTGAAGCAATAGAGAATGGTCCACACATGTCTGTGTGAACTCTCTCAAGGGTCCCCAAAGCTCAGTTCTCCTTCTCATGAAAGGTGGCCTTTACACATTTTCCCATAGTACATCCCTTGCATGTGTCTGACTACACAAGTGTACCCCTGGGAAGAACAATAAAAATTTTCTACATGACTTTCAAGGCTCCATGGTGAAGATGGCCCAATCTCATGTGCCATAATTCACACTCATCCCTGGTCACCACTTGATATTCCTTTCCCATCATTGTTGCGCAACCATCTACCTCTAGCTTGTAGATATTCTTAGCTCGAATCCCTATCCTCTTGGCTTGTCTTGTTGCTTTATGTCACAGGAAAGCTTTTTATTCACTAAAAACAACATCATAGCCTCTATCCTCCAACATTGCGACTGAGACTAAGTTTTTCTTCAGACCTAGTACATGCATTACATATTTTAATTGAAAGGTTTTACCTGACTACCTCTAGAAGGTAATGGTACCAATCCCGGTAGCACTGTACTGCCTATAATTTCCCATTTCAATATGCATCTGGAGATCCTTCTCCTCCAAGTCACTAAAAAGTTCCTTGTCTCCCGTCATGTGAAAGGAAGCACCACTCTCCAAATACCACACAGATTCCAATGCACTGGAAACCATGCATGCGACCAATGAGAATTCAATCTCAAATTTCTAGGCAAGGGCCTCACCAGCTACAAATCATCTAGCCTTCTTGTTCTTCTTCTTTTATGGAAAGTTAGTAGCAAAATGCCCATGCTCGTGATAGTGAAAACACTTCACCTTGGACATGTCATACTTCTTGCCATTCTTGGACTCAGATTTAGAATGGTATTTCTTCCCCTTCCCCTTCCTCACCTTGGCAGCCAAAGAAAAATCTTCTTCATCTTCATTCTTAGATGAATATCCATCTCTTGTGTTCCATCTGAACTCCTCTTGCACCAAATCCGACCACAGTCGTTCCCAATCTGGAAAATTTTCCCTTCCATTGACAAAGTCTTGATAACTGTGCCAACTCTTGGGAAGTCCTAGGAGAGCCAAGCTCACCAAATCATCATCAATGACTATTATTCCAATGCTCCCTATTTCATCCCGGCATTGGACAAACTTTGTTAGATATTTTGGAATGGTGTCACCCTTTTCTATCTTGATCTTCCTGAGTTTATCTTTAAGCACCAATTTCCTATGGTCATTACTGCTTTGGAATAGATCCATCAAAGCCTTCCACATTACATATGGTGTGGATTTCCAATGGAGGCTTCAGACAATGTGGTCTCGTATTCCCTCCAACAGGATCCTCCTAGCCCTTTCCACTTTCTTTTGCCATGCATCAAGATTTGTAGCATATGTCACAACAGGTTTAGGAACATCATTGTCAATGAATTCCTTAAAGCCATTGTCTTCGAGTAATGCCTCCATCCTGTCCTTCCAAGCAATATATTTTTAGCTTCCTTCGAGTGCATACTCCAACCTCAAGCCATTGAAAGCCATTTCAATCTTGAATCAACAGTAGCACCAAGAAAGTTTTTCTGCAAATTTGAATTTTATCCAGTCACAAACTCAGCTCTTGCTTCACTTCTGCAATTTCCTGTGCTTTGATACCATGTAGAAATTATACAACATGCATTTGTATCTTGGATTCACCTGATATAACAATGTACTAAAGTTAAATAATGAATCTCTTCTACAAATATTTTGTGGAATTAAAAACACAATCGCTAATCACATGAACATGAAGAAGAATCAAATCACACACAACATAGATAATATCTCAGGGAAATATTATAGCTAAAAATCCCAATATCTTCTATTGTATATTTAGCATGGATCATGAAACAATTACATACAAAACTCTTCTCACAAGAGCCCTCCAGTACTCAGCTAATTGTCTCACACTATCATGAAAAAAACTGACCAACACATAGCCAATTCTTAGCCTCTAGAAAACCTTCCTTTCTTGCGCAATCCCTGATGGATGCAATCCCTAAAATATAGGATTTATTGCCTTCCTTTACTGTGCAAGAATCATGGGCACTCCAATTGGTTTTTGGTTACATGTGTGCAACCCAATAATCCTACAACTGGTATGAAAATTCCCTTTCACCTAGAACTCACCTCGGTCTCCACTGGATCTGACATACATGTAGCTAATAATATTAAATACCCAGTTTCATGTGAGATCACTGATTGTGAATTAATTAATATTTAATTCACTTGATCTCTCACTAGTGTATCTTCAGTTACAACTAGCACAACTGAGTTTAACTCACTTAACTGAGTTAAACTGATTACAACCTGCATTAACTAATGCACCATTGCACTTCGAACTCTGTTACAACTAGAATTACTCTGCATGCCTCACCAACTACCTCTAACTTGAAATCCACTAGCTAACTGAGTTTATCACTCTCAGTTAACTATTTCAAGTTTACATTGATAATAGCTTACAGTTTACTGTCCATCTTAATTAAGGGACACCTAAAATAGACATGCACCCAAAAATAGCACTGTGGACCCCACCCTAGTTTAGGTGCTTAATGCAACTAGGCATGAGTGCTGAAATTTTCTTCTTGAATCTCAACATCAGGTTGGTCATCTTCGAAATTTTCCATATCAGATAAATGATCTACTTTCAACATTTTGGCCACATGATATTTATATTGATTTTTTTTGACAAGTTCAGTTAAAGGGATAGAAACTTTTAACTTAGATATTTCAGTTTATAAACTAAAAGGAATGGACTTGTCTACCTCTTTAATGATGATGTCCCTTTTGTTGGGTTGATCCTTTGGTGTATTTGCCTTCTTCTGACGGTCTTTTTCTTTGCTCAGTGTGATTTTAGATGGCTGATTAACTTGCTCTGATTTTTAGGTGCAGAATCCTTTCCTTTGTTCTGATAACCTTGAGGATTTTGTTTCGACTAAGTATATTTTTGTTGGGATGCCCTCTTTTGAATAGGATTGAATGGGACATGTCTATTCCTTAATGAGCATTGTCTTTGTTGTGAGATGAGTGCATTAAAATAACCTTGTCGATAATCATCAGACTCGACCTCCAACTCATGATCATTAGAAATTATGTAATCTTCATCCTTAGGAAAAAATGTCTTCTCAACATATTCTTCATTTTTTGTCAAAAATATGGGTTGGCCATCTGCTGTAAAAAAGTGATTTTCTTCCATAATATCATATTCTTTTGGAAATATTTCATTTATGGAAAAGGAGAAGAAAGGAGCAGCACCAGAATTATCATTAAGGACAAAGGAGAAAATCAGGTTCGACTGAAGTATAAAGGATCAATAAGGAAAAGAAGGGAAATGTGCAGAGAAGAAGCATAAAAGAGAGGTATAGGAGCAACAAAGAGTAAGAGAGAGGTAGAGGAGCAGCATTAGAGCAAAGGAGCAAAAAACAAAAAAGAGAGGCAGAGGAGCAGAATTAGAGGAAAAGGAGTAAAGGAAACAAAGGCAACAAAGTATCAAAGGAAGCAAAGGAGCAAAGGCAACAAAGGCATCAAGTTTGGGTCAAGTTGTGAACATGTTGGGCAGAGTCATGAATGTGTTGGGTCGAGTCATACATGAGTGGGCAAATATCATGAAGGAATGAACACATTCAAGTAGTGGAGAAAGGCGTGAATGCGTGGACAGAGTTGGGCTAGTTTACGTTCAGAACAGTGATGTAGGAGATTTCGCAAAATCAAGCGGAAGGATGATCGTAAAAACCGCATAAACACAGAAATCACAGAAACTATGAAGTTTGATATGGTGACGTGGCTAGATGATGTGGCAGTGACGCGTCAAGTTGACATGGTAGGTGACATGGCACCAACCCAATAGATCACAACAAAATGTTTATGATGTGGCAAGGTGACATGGCATGATGATGTGGCAGTGATGTGGCACCCCTAGTGGGACCCGAACCCTTTATCGCATATCACAAGTCACAAAGCTCAGAAGGGATAATGCTTATGTACCACGTTGAAACATCGAAATGTAAAGAGAGACGAGGGGCTAGATGCGATTCAAAGCCAAATTCTAAAGGACTTTAAAGTCTGATGGTATAAGAATTTCCTTGAGAAATCACATCGGGAGGATGGCTGAGCAATGAATAAACAAATAACAAAGGAATATTTTTAAATGCAATAAGAGCCTGGACATGATACCTCTCAGAGTTTAATACTAAATATTTTAAAGTCTGACGTGGGGCCCATTCACATATCGCAAATCACAATATCGGAAGGGTGAAGACCATAAGAATAAGGTTGAACCACCGGAATGTGAAATGCGATACGAGGACCAGACGCGATGGAGTTTCAAAGATAAAGTCCAAATGTTTTCAAATCCAAAAGGAAGGCCTTTTTGTTAAAAAATCGCATCGGAAGTGAGAAGGGCGAATATAATGAAGAACCACTAATGATCGCCAAAATGCGATAAAGTGACTAGACACAAAGTTTTTCAAAAGTTAATCACAAAATATTTAAGGTCCATGGTTCGTGTATTTTGCACCAATTTTATGAATAAAATTTGAACACGGAGTTGACTTGGGTAAGTAAAATAAAGGTTGAACGCAAGAGGAGAGACTTGGGCAAGTGACCCAATTATAGAATAAAGGTTATTGTGGCTAGTATAATAAAAAAAGTCTTAATGCGGTATATGGACTCAGGTAAAGAGACCTGACAGTACATGCAGAGGTTGAACGTTGCGGCTATAAGGAGCTAGGCACCATGGGCAGATTCAGGTGTTGAGACAAGGAGAAGGCTAAAAGTTGCGGGCATGAGAATAGGCAGAGTCAGGTAAAATATAGTTAGGGTGACACTATTGGAAATGTGCCAGCTAGTTCGAGTCGGGAAAAAGGCGTTTGTGAACAAGTATTATAATATAATAGTAGAAACATAAAAGACAATGACAACAGCAGAAAAGAAAAATTCACAGCGAGCCAAGAGCTGAAAGGGCTAAGTGAAATATTGTTGTAACTATAAATGTATTTATTATTTTTTATTGTATGTGATGCAAGGGAAAGTCTCCGTAGGCATAGGAAAAAATCCAATGAGTGATAAAATGATTATTTCTGTATTTTTGTTGATGTAATAACCCGAACTGAAGTGCAAGGAACAGGGAAAATTTTAGGGGCTAATATTCGCAAGTGGGCTAATATTCCATGCTTTTTCCAAAGAAAAAGATTCGCCAATTTCGATTTTTTGTAAAAATGAATTTGCCAAAATTTTACAGCATAAAATAATTTTACCTTAATTATGTATTGTATAATATAAAAAAAAATTAGAAATCTAAACATTTTTACAAAATTATCATCAAAAATTTTAAAATTTGGATATTAGGGACTAGTAAGATTCGCCAAGGTTGATAAAATTTAATAGAAACTTCCATCCTTAAAATTTTCCCTGCTGGAAAGCATAGGGTGAGGCCTGTTCACTTCATATTCCCTGTGGAATGTAAACAATCTGGAGTAATTTGTATAAGAGATGTAATATCGGTGTGAATAGAGAGATGAGAGAGTGGAAGAATCAAAGAGGTATGATAGAGATGTTGTGCATATCAGGAGCTGTTATGAAGCATAAATTAAGGCAGAAAAGGTTGGAGTGAAGAAGGAGGATAACAGAGTTGATATCTAGGTAAATCAACATATCATTTTTATTATAGTGTGAGAGAGTTGGAGCTTCCATATCAAGTTGTATCTTGATAAATTTCTAGTTGGACCTGGTTGAGGTAGGAGCATCCTGTGGGTTGTGGCCTACAGAAAATACATGGGAGTTGGTGCTTCCATTTAAAGTTGTAGCTTGATAAAATTCTAGTTGGAGCTGGGTGAAGTAGGAGCCTCATGTAGGTTGTAGCCTGTAGAAAATTTATGGGAGTTGGAGATTCCTTGCAAGTTGTAGCTTGCAGAAACTAAGGTAGTAGCCTCCTGTAGGTTGGAGCCTACATAAAATTAGTTGTGAGAGGGATTAGGAGCTTTCCTTTGCATCACAACAATAATAAAATGTGGTTTGCTCCCTTCTGGGTTTCCACTTATATTTGGTTTCTATGTGCTTGATGATTATGTGTTGACATGATGTTTTAATCTGCTTAATTATTTGTTGTCCACACATTCAATTTGTTGATTCATAATGTATTAAGCTTCTTATAAAATGAAGTAGTTAATGGGAGTAAAGAAAAGAGTTTTAATGCCCGTGAATGTACTAAATTTATTCACCCCCCTCTCTCAGTTTAGCTAAGATTTCATCAATTGGTATCAGAGTCAGTTCCTTCAGTAATGATTTTAACAAGTAGAAGGAGGTCCTAGGTCCCCAAAATGGTTAGCCTAGAAGGATGATCAACAAATAAAGCCCCATTTTTTATTGGCACAAACTATGCCTTCTGGAAAATAAGAATGAAATCATATTTGATGTCTCTTGGAGTAGAAGTCTGGACTGCTGTGTTAGAACAATATGCACCAAAGGATACAAACACTGAGAAAGAATCTAAACAAGAATTCATAGCTAATACAAAAGCAATGAATGTTCTCCTAAACGGTCTAAGTGAGTCAAAATTTATCAAAGTAATTCAAAGTAAAACTGCCAAATCAATCTAGGACACATTAGAAAATATTCATGAGGGATATAAAATGGTGAAGATGGCCAAGCTGCAAGCCTATAGAACTCAGTTTGAAAATTTAAAAATGAATGAATATGAAGATGTAGCTAGTTTCTTCTTAAAGGTTGTGGAAGTTATGAATGACATGATATCTCTATGAGAAAATATTAAGGAATGTGTAATAGTAAAAAATATATTGAGATCTTTACCATCCAGGTTTAACCCTAAGGTTTATGCCATAGAAGAAACAACAGATTGGGAAACCTTGACAATGAACCAATTTCTTGGAAACTTGACAACTTATGAGATGATACTTCCAAATGGGAAGTCAAATGTGAGGGAGGCAGCCTTCAAGGTAGATAAGTGCATAGAAGAGAAGGAAGCTCCATGTTCATGCTCTGATGAAGAAGAAGCCAAATTATTCAGAAGATTGGATAGAGGCACAGGTAAGTACACATGTAAACTTCCATTTAAGTGCTTTAATTGTGGAAGAGTGGGGCACTATGCTTCAAAATTTCCCCATAAGGGAGAAGAGAATCAGCCACAAGAGATAGAGAGAAAAAAAAAAAACTATCAGAAAGGGAAGATATTTAATAGAAAATCATTTTATGCTCATCAAGATAGCAGTGCATCTGAAATCTCAAATGAATCCTCCAATAAAGAAGGACACTCTGAATTTTTTTTTATGGCCAAGGAAGAGCTTGAAGGATACCTTCTGGAAGATGAATAAGAAGGTGAGGTAGATATTGAGGGGAAGCTAATTAGTGCCCTGAAGGAAATAGACAGAATTAAACTCAAGAGCATAAAACATAAAGACATTCTCCTAAAATATGTAAAGGAAGAGCCAAGTTCAGAAAACCTTATTCAGTTGAAAGTAGAACTTGAAGAAGCTAAGAAGGTAGAATACATTCTGATAAAGAAAATAAAAGATAAAAATTAGGAGCAAGAGAAATTGGAAGAAGAAGTAGTATGCCTGAGAAATAAATTACACTACAAGAAAAAAGGACATTGGTGAGGGGCGAAAATGGTCACCATAAGCTCATTGGTGAGGGTCAAAGGAGACTTCGTCACCAAAAATTGAACGTCACGAAAAGTGGCATCACCGAAAGTATAGGGGTTGTGGTGATAGTCAAGGTCTGTCACTAATAATGATTTATAGTGATGGATAGTGATTGTCACCATTTCATATGAGAAATGGTGACGGACAATAGCCTCCATCACCAAAAAATTGAATGTCACCAAAGGTGGTGTTAGCCTCCTATATCAATAGGTTTCATCTTTCATGATTGTCTTGATGGAAGTGTGGAATATGTTCAAACCTTCTTACTTGAGCAAAGGTGTTCCATATTCTTAAAAAAACCAAAAAATCAAAAAATTTAAAAAATGTAAAGAGGGTAAACCCTAAAAGAAAGATCAAAGGGTAAAAAGAATAAAATGGTCAAAAAAGAGAAAGAAATGAACCCCAAGCAAAAAAATAGACCAAGGAAAGTGCGCAAATCCAAATGCCACTACTTTTTACTCTGTTGTAATAAATCAATTGTGTGCAGCTTGTGAAACTTTTGCCACAATTCATGAATAAGTCAAACTGTTTAAACTTGGCTTAGTCATATTTCAATTTCATGTTATAGATTAGAGAATAAATATCTAGCTAAACAGTTTAATCTTGGCAGATAAGTAGCTAGGTAGAGTGAATAAAAGGTGCTCAACAGTTTAATCTGAGCCCTTGGATGTAATAAGGGTAGAAATAGATAGATTTATCATGTAAAAAAGAAAAGATTGAAAAGGGTTTGCAAGTCTAAATGCACCCTAATAAAGAAGACAAAATGGTAGTGTTAAGTAGATAGGGTAGGTAGATGGTGCTGCAAAGTGTTATCTGATGAATGGTGCTGCTACATGTTAGTTAATCATTTACTTTCATCAAAAGTACTGAAGCAGAAAATACACTGGAAAACCACAACAAGCAAAGTCAAATTCATTAACCTCCCCCATCATTTTTCCCCCTCAAGAGTTTTACTAATTTCCCCGAAAGTACTAAGGTAATTGGAAATCAAAGGGGCTCAAGGCATTTCCTTGACTTTTGGAGGGACCGGACCCTCGGCCTAATGATCAAAAAGACCTAAGCACTTGAAATAATCCATCATTGTTATCTTCCATCTTTAACTTTTTCAAAAGTAAAATTCTATTTTACTTAGGAAACTGATGCAACATTCCATAAAATTTCTCAAAACAACTTGTTATTCTAAGTTAAGTGTTGAAGATAAAATGTTGCAATTTACTTCATAAGTTATCACTTTCTTAGATGTACAAAGATGTTTTGATTTTCCTTGTCCTTTTTCATATTAACATTTGATTTTACTATATTAAATCCCTAGTGAAATCCCTTTTCCTAAGTATATAACTCCCTTTCTAATAAATATCCCCAAAACCCTTTATTATAATATTTTACCAAAGTATATATTCCCGCACATTGAAAATAAAACCCCGCTTTATAAACCCTTTGGTGAAATATATCGTTATACCATTAATCCCCGCCCTATGGTGAATTAGTTATGTATTGATTAATTTACCATATAATAAAAATATATATAAAAAAAAGCGTTAGACATGCAATATGTGTGTTTAACACCAAAACACGAATAAAAATTCGATGGAGTCTTGCGCCACCGTGGTCCGTCCACGTGGCATTCCTCTTAAGCCAACTCCGCCGCGACCCTTTACTTTTTCGTATGGGATTAATTAGTTATTTGAACTAATTAACAGTCTTTCACTTACCAATCGAAATCCTCCCGGGGCGATTAAATAAAAGTTAAACGCATTTAAATCCCGCCGGGCCCACTTTTCAATCCCCCGCATGTTTCCCATTCCTTCAGCCATCGGATCATCCATCCGTTGATCAACGGTCATGATCAATCCCGCTGCCCATCCCGTGTGAGTTCTTTAACCAGAGGGGAATGGGTGGTTTTGACTAGTCAGACCATCCACGTGGCGTTAAAACTATGGAATCGCTCCCCCCGCGACTTTTACCGCCCTCGTCCATAAGCGGTGCGGGCTCACCGCTTACCACTTACCGCATACCGCCGGCCCCACTTCCCTACGTCACCCCGTACGTCAATGACGTCATCACCTCGAAAAAAACAAAAACTCTTTTGACTTGTAAATAAGCCATTTTTCGTGTTTTTTCAGTTATTTTTAGTTTCTGAAAGCGACAGAGCTCCCGCTGCAATTTTCAAATTTCACTGCAAATACACCAATTTACTCCGAAATTCCGCTGCGCCCGTGTTGAAGAACGTCCCCGCCATTGCTCATTACCTGTTAAAGAACCAGTTTCCATCTAAAAACAGGTATTTATCATTTCGCGCCCCGACTGCAAGTCAAGCTTAGTTCCTTTGTTTTTTCTCTGAAAAAGTGGTTAAAAATCCTCTCTGAGTCCTCATTGAAGATTTAAAACCCGTGAATTTGCTTCCCAAACCTGCGAATTGTTCCAATTTCCTCTTTTGTCAGATATCCCGCCCGGTCTGCAAGAAAAAACGAAAACCTCCATTTTGAATCCACAAGAACCAAAATGGAGGCCCCGACAGCTTTAAATATCACTCCATTGAATGTTCCTCACCGGGAATTAGACTATTTACCTCTAATAGATGAAGATTTCCAAATTAAAGACCTGCATTTTGATGAAAGTCCCCGTTTGAGTTTCTGTCGCTGCAGAGACGAACACTCAAAGGGGCAAGATCTTATAGGGTTGTGGGAATCCAATCTCCCAAGGTATTTTATTCCTACAGTCCACATTTTCCCCGAAATCATTCATTACTGTCATGCAAACTATGATCCCGCACAAAGAGCTGTATTAGCTCCTGATCAAAGTGTTCTGTTCCCTATCACACCTCAGGCTATCAATGCTATGTTACACTTTGAGCCAGAGCAAGAATTAGCACCTTTATCCATGGAAGGGTTGATTGAGAAAACCAGACAATTAACCCCAGAGAAATTAAAAGCAATGTGTCAGTATTTCATGTTACCTGAGCATCAGCCAAAAGGGACTTCCCCCTATGGTTTTTACTTTTTTAATACATTGGGAAGGCTTATTGTGAATGTAATATCTTTTGTTTTAGGATTCAATACCAGTGAGTATGTAGATGAGATAACTCTGGCTTTGCTATCCATCTTTACCCCTGGGCAGCCTCCTGAGATTAAGTATGATTATGCTTCCTTCATTGCCAACAAAATCCATGATAAATTTTTAAGGCTAGATACTGAGAAGGTTTTTAAGTACTCCTCAGTTATCTATCATCTCATGATTTTTTATCAGTCAGACAGATTCCCTTTCCCTGTTCAGAAACTTGATGCTAAAGGTAATCCCAGGTCTGTTATTTTTTGGTCCCCCATCATTCATTTGTCCTCTGACTCTCCCTACTCTTATTCAGAATTCATTGATCAGTTTGTACATCCTGCTACAACTTTGTTAACAGGAGTTTCTCCCCCCAGGATTAGTACCGAAATTAGAAAGACCTTGCAATTTTCAAAGAGTTATAAAGTTGGGGATTGGTACTTATACCAAAACCATACAGTCATCAGGATTTATGGATGTGAATTACATCCATTCAAGTTACCCAGATATGTACCAATGAGAATTTTTGCTTTGGAATACTTTAGACAGATGAATAACTCAAATGTAATCCATTTCTGCAATGTAAAGAAGAAAGCACAGTTAAGGATCAAAAGCCAGTTAGGTCCTTTCATTTGCAATTCTAGAAAAGCTGAGAGAGAAGCAGAACTTTTATTAGAGAGAAAATTCCAGACATCTTTCCGTTGGGTCCCTTATGACCCCTTTGGTTTCATTTGTGAAAGAAGGTTAAAAAATAAGTCATCTCCTTATGTACATCACAGAATTCCTGACATAGAACAGTATTCAAATCAAGATGAATGGGTTAAAGGAACACTTGTTGAAGAGGGAAGTGGAGCTGACAAATTGAATAAACTTATGAAAGATGTTGAGAAGAAATTTGACCTAGAAACATATGATCAAATGCAGGTACCCTACATTGGCACATCTTCAGCAGCCACTCTACAACAAGCTCTATAGAAAGATAGTCCATCAGTAGCAGCAGAACCCAAGGGTAAAGGAAAAGAACCTATAGTTCAGGTCATTGAAACTCTGGTCATGGCAGAAAAATCACAGAGTTCCAAAGCACCAGAACCATCTCAGGCTTCTCACACACCAGCAAAGCAAATCCAAGTTCCAGAGATGCAAACTCCACTGAATGTGGAAATAGGGAAAAAGAGGCTAGCTCTAGATACCACACCTTCAAAAGGAGCCCCACAAGTTTATCAAGCTAAAAAACACAAGTCTGATCCACCTCCAGATGTAGAAATTATAGATGAAGTATTTGATGATGGTAGAGAAGATAGTCAGCAAACAGGCACAGCAAGTGAAACAAACATAAGCCAGAAAGGGATACAAAAGCAATTAAGCACTGAAGTATCTTCTTTCAGACCGCCAAAGACAGATACTGGAGACATCAAAGGAACCTTCATTAATATCAAAATAAAGAATGATCCATTGAAAATGAAGGTATACGATCAGTATATGAAGATGGCTCCTCATAATCAGCAAAGGCTGATGTCTGCATTTGATCTTTCACAAGGTAAAATGCTAATGAGCCACTTTAAAGCAAAGGTGCCAAAGCCAACTTCAGCACCAGATTACATCAGAACAAATTTTGAAGTTTTAGCAAAAGATATCCATCCCCTGGATCAGATAGAGCTTCATAGACAAACAGGGGAAATGGTTTATTCTACTCTCACCAACAAAGCTATGGCAGCTTTAACGCTGCAAGATTCCTTGAATAATACTACTGCACAATTGAAGATTGAGAGGGCCTCCTCACAGGCCAAGGACAATAGAATAAAGTCTCTAGAAGAGATCATCATTGGTTTGGGTCACAATCCCAAAGACATTAAAGGTATTGAGGCATTGGTAAAAAGAAAGAGGATGATATAGCTGCACTCAGAAAACAGCTGAAACTACCAGCCTCGAGGCACCCTCAGACACAGGAAGTTATAAAAGGAAATTCCCAGGAAGAAATGATGGAGTTGCTCTTGAATATGACAGAGCGACTAAATGAAACAGAGAAAGAGTTGGAAAAAGCATTGCAAGAACAGGAAATTATCAAGCAGACTTCAACAACAGGTACTACAACTACAGGACAGCAGGAACAACCATCTCAGGTGAACATTTCTAATTTGAATTCTGAGGATTTAATTAAACGAATGGAGATTTTGCAGCTAAAGGTCACAGAACTCCAAGAAACAAAATTACAATTAACAAAATTGGAGGGAAAATATGACACATCCAAAAAGACAGCTGCTGACAACCTCAGGGAAATAAAAAGATTGGAAAAATTAGTTGAGGCTTTGCAAAAAGATCTTTCAATGGAAAAGCCTCTGAACGAAATAAATGATATTCTTTGGTGCAACATCATTGAATTAATAAGAGGAATTTGGCCCTCCATTCAAGCTATTTTTGAGCAAAATGAGTTAGTCAAGATAGCACAAGAAGAAATAAATAAAACTAGACATGAATTAAGAGGCAAGCCGGAGCAGGCCCAGCAGCTCATTCAATTTTTGAATTCCAGAACAAAACAACAGCTTGCATTGTTAGGAATTGATGATAGAACAGGTGCAGTTTTGGAAGCAAAGAGAGTTTTCACTAAGAGGACTTTCATGCAAAATCTAGAAAGAAAGTGTACTGACATTTTGGTTGATATCAACGTTTTCAGAGAGAAGTTTCAAGCTTTGCTGGACAGTGAATTGCCAAGTCCCATGCTCACAGAGGATCAAATAGTAGACTTGGAAACCTATGAGAAAAGAATAAAATCTCATGCTAAAAATACAGCTATAGGTTCTACTAGCTCATCAGAACCTGCATTACTAACTGGGAAAAGTATTTATGAAAAAGTGAGGAATCTATTTCATCTGGAGCATGAAATAAAGTATCTATTTCCGAACGAGCCCACTTTTTATAAACTTACTGAAGCATATGAAACTTTAAGGAAACTCAGAAGAACAATGATACCAGATGATCAATGGTGGAAGGAAATGCTGGAAGTTTTATAAAAGTTGTTTTCAGGATGAGATTTTATCTTTACTATCAAGTAAATGGTAAAAACAGAAAAGCAGATGAAAGAGTATCAGATGAAAGGTTAAAGAGTATCCGTAAGAAGAAAGAGTATTCGATAAGCCAAAGAAATACGCAAAGGACAGCACAGATTCCTATTTTAAGCACTTATCTTTAGCATGTCCATGAAAAAAGGAACAGCACATCAGCCGTTACCCATTATTCTATTTACGAGACCATGTATCTCTTGTTGTTTGTAAATATGCTTTAAGTCAGCCTGGATGATTGGCTAGGATAGCGTAAGATTGTTAGGATTATTTTGTGTATAAATAAACCCTCAAAGAGAGTGTTGAGTGGGGATTCTATTACTCTGCTGTAACATTGAGATTTTCGGAATAAAAGCTTTTGGAGAAATTTACTTGTGGCTTGCTGGATGACGATTTGAAAGTACTGGACTTGTTGTAGGATTCATGTGTTGGACTATAGTTCAATAAGTGTTTCTACCTTTTGTCTGAAATTTTATATTAGTTTTTAATACCATCATATTCATTTCTGAATAATTTACATAAAAGATTGAAACAGAATTTGCTTAATTGTACTCTGTTTTCAAATGTAATTGTTCTTGATGTTTTCTTCTAAATTAGATATAAGCATGAATTCTTAACTGCTCCTGCTTTGCTAATTTAAACATTGTTGATTACTATAATAAAGAATCCTTCATTGCTCTTTGTTTGTAGTCATTTCACTTCTTTCTTCTGAACATGGTGAAAGATTCTTAGTTGCCTTTCATCCCTTCAGGATCATCCCATCCACTTTAAATTTTAAGGATTGTTCTCTGTCTAGCTATCTTGCCCTGTAATACCATCTTGTGCCTAGAATAGAAATCCAGTAAGGCCATCCTTTGACTCCATAGCCCAATGGACTGAAAGCCCTCAACCTTGCCCTTAGTTTGTGGATTCCACCAATTTTCAAACAAACCCTTGAATCTATAACTAGCCTAAAACCTTTCAAGAACAAATATAAATTATAAAGAGAGAGCCCTCTCTGGATGCAGATTGGCTAGATTCTGCATCTAAAAGGTTGGTTTGTGGTTACCTCGAGTATACTTTCCTCTTACACAACTTCTAGGAAAACCTGAGTGATAACAGGTGGAATCGCCAAAATTCAAGGTCTGTCACAAATATTGATTATAATGACGGATAGTGACCGTCACCATTTCATATGAACAACAACAATATTTTGTGATGGACCTTTCATGGCCGTCACTATTGGTGCATATATATGGCAACGTTCATTGACCGTCACCATAAACTCATTGGTGACATCAAGGTCCATCTCAAATAATGACTGTAATGATAAACAGTGACCCTCACCATTTCATATCAACAACGAATATTTATGGTGACGGACCTTTAATGGTCGTCACTATTGATGCGTATATATGGTGGCATTCGTTGATCGTCACCATTTCATATTTTGGCGAGGGTAAAAAACAATGTCACCATAAGCTCATTGGTGATGGTCAAAAGAGCATCCGTCACCAAAAATTGGTCGTCGTCATTCCCTATGAATATCAGGGCACGATGGAATCGAACCACCAACCTCCTGCTTGTAAAGTAGGTGCTCTTCCATTGAGCTAGCACCCTTTAAAGAATTAGACTTTAAACTAGCAATTGCCCCTAAAGGTGCAAAGATACACCAAAGGAATAGAAAATCTAGGAATATCAAAAGTTGCTAGAAATAATATGTTCAATATACATCGTAAAAAGGCAATAAGAATAACTTTTGATATAATCTAACAAAGCATGTACTGCATAGGAGAATAAATTGAAAGCACAACTAGAAATTTGAATCACAACATAACAATATAAAAGAACGTGCAATAGGAAAGGAACAACTCCACAGTTTGAGAAATATGAACAATCCATGGGTATGTTCTTATATATTGATATAGATAACGAAATAGAAATATCGATTTATGAAATTCAAGTATCACACAAGAATGTCTTGAACAAATATCAATATGTAAAATAGTATTTTTTGCATTTGGATTTACCTTGCAGAACCTTAGGAAAAACATAACAACATGGACCTCAGGAGCACTAGAGAAGTATTCAAAGCAAATGATGAAAAGCGTATCTAGAAAGAACTGAGAACCCTCTGAATTAAACCACACATTTATCATCGTGACTAGTACACTTTCAAAAAGATCAGAATAAATTATGAACTATTCCACCAAAAAACAGTGAGTTTTTCCACTAAAATACAATTTCAAATTAATCACTAGTATGATGCTAACTTCTCTGCAAAAACAGGGAAGTTTTAAGACAATGTAGAATATCTTGCATGGCAATCATGTTGATAAAACCTTCCAAGGAATAAGACCACAACAGTCAACAGGGGTGTTATCATACTTAGTACTATCAAAGAGTGGTCAATAGAAAAAGTGAATTGACAGACCTTCATAGCTTGCATTGGTTCCTTATCCTTAATCCAACCCTAAAATTTTAGACCGAGGTTAACATTTTAAAGGAAAATTAAGAAAAGTCACATGATCTTGTGAAATAGTATTTTTATCACTACCATTAACTATAATTCAATAGTTTTTCACAAACAAATCATCCTTGTCTAAAGTGAAGTAGTCAATGATGATTAAGACTAATTGTGGACTTAGAATTTTTTTCCATATTTTTTTTTGAATTGTTAGAATTACCGTACTTAGTAGCAGAGGCATTCCCACCCTGGATTGGGAAGTCCACAACAACCACTTATGTAATCGGATTGTTGACTATAATCATTTTAACCTTCTCCTTTCTTTTTCTCAGCCACTAAAATATGTGTTGAGAACTCTTTTCATAAGACATCCCTCAGTGGAATGGGCAGACCATTAATGATAATAACAATATTCTCGTAACATTTCTACTATCATTACAATTTATTTTGGGCTAAAATTTAGACTTATGGATATATTTTTCATGCCTTGTAAACAAATGAAGCTGAAAAGGGGAAGGAGCAAAAGAAGAGGGATTAGAAAACATCCATTGAGAGGAGCTTGAATTGTTTTCAATGATGCTCCATATTTAGGGATTGCTTCTGTAACTTGCTTTCAATATTCAAGTCAAGATAGAAAGCCTTGCTCCAATGAAATGATTGCATGCAAATTCCATCTTGTGTTGAATATGAAACAAGAGACACTTGATAAAATTGAAACATTAATCCCTAACGATGAATTTTTCAATATACTAATGAACAATCAATACCAGCAATTGTCAGAGAGGCAACCATCGCTAAGTAGATCCTTCCTAAGAGGTGAGAAAATTTTTCTAATAACTAGTTTGTAGAAGCCATCGAAATCACCCAACAGGTACCACATTTCACACAGCATGTTGAGTTGTGGGAGAAAGAATATTAAATTATAATTCACCCTTTTGCGAGAGTAACAACATTTTGGAGAAATAAAAATGCCTGTGATAAGTGATATACCTGTTGGAGGTATATAAATGTTGCCAACATATGAGGAGGTTGGTCCAAATCCCAAGAGATATATAGCAAACAACCCCAAACCCGAGTAGCTTTAAGGCTATGGCAGAAACATTGAGAAGTAATGTGAAGGAAAAAGTCTTGCAATCATACTAAACTTATAGGATAAATACGAACTAAGAGTGACAAAGTTATGGACAGTTCCTTAGCCTAAAGAGGCTAGAAGATCATGCAACACTAGAAGTTTATTTTATTGAGCAAAGAGAATGATATATGCATCTTGTAGATGCAAATTGCTCTTGCACATGATGGGAAAAAGGGCTTGCAAAAAGATGCCCTGTGTGCAGCATCAATGCACACAACATTCTCTTTTTCACAATGCACTAACCTTCTAGTTGTGGCCAAATAGGACTTGGGTCACAGTGGCAAGGCCTTCAGTAGCAGGCACTTACCAAATCTTCCACAATTTGCGTTGTTGTACCAGAACTAGATCTTGGACCTATGCTAAGATGTGAGGTGTTTCCACTGCAAGACATCAAGCAGCGTGTTTAGCATTCAAAGCTAACAAACTTGAGAAACACCTTGACCAAGGAGAAACAATTAGAAAGAAATGAACAAATAATAATAATAATAACTCTAGAAGATTATAAATAGAAAACCCTGCTGTCACTGTACTATAGGTGCAGGCCTTCAGTTTTTTATTTTTCATTATAATTTGCAAAAAATCCCTCCAATCCTAGCCTTCCACATTTTTTCATTTAGCAACAGTTAAAGCCTTTTTCATTTGGTCATGTATGAATCCCAATGGACAACTGGAATTATATATGCCATACATAACAATTAGGAAGAAAAAACAAGTAAATTCAATGTTTCAATTGTAAATTCTTATCAAGAAATGTTAGTTACGGTAACAACAATGGTATGGAAATTGCATAAGCCATATGTATCTTCTGTGGAAAGGCTGATTGTAATCCCTGTGTGAGCCAAAATCTCAACAAATAGCAACATAAAGAACTAATATGCAACAGAATTGTTGTAGAAACTATTTTATAAATGGGAAAGGTAGTGAATTATGGAATAGCATATCATACGTACTACCTATTTAGTTGCTTACTCGGAAATATCTACTATCATTTTCAGTTTCTTTATTATTTGGGTACACTGCTCATTTTATCTAGAATTATAGTGAGATAATTGTCCGATATTTGGTCATATTATAATAGGAACGTCATCAATATAGGAAATCTAGTTTTTGACTGAAAATGAGAGCAGGGCATAAGGAAAATAATTAACACAAGGTAAAACTATGATTGACAACTTCTTATTGGAATGTATATTATTTGGAGTTAAATACAAAATATGATTATTTTTGGTAATGCTATGGATGTTGGAGAATATACATTCAAGAAATTTTGTCACTGTAACACGTCTACAATGTAGTTGTAGATCCTTTTTCACCTTGGTTTCTATTTTCTGCAATGGCTTGTAGTGGTATCATGATGCGTGCATCAAATATTTGCTTCCAATGTTCTAGTGAACCTGGTATTTTCAAGAGGGTCATAACCTATTAGGAAAGAACTTATTTTTTTATAAGAGGCATTCCTAGAAAAAATTGGTCAAGAGGCCAATCTGCAAGACAAAATTATAATATATATTGTGACTTCTCCAAAGTTTGAAACTTATACATTGGTTGATACTTCAATAGTTAGTCAATAATGCAGTAGCCTTTAGAAACCAAAACACAGTGGTGACTTGCAGGTCATGTTTTCATTATGCTAGTACAAGCTTAGTCTATTTAGAGGCCTACCATATGCAACAAAAGAGATTTGAAAAGAAGCTTGCCATGTGCACTATTGCAATTGTAGGACAAATGAAATAGTTATTTTATATATCTTCAGCGATTTTGAATTAGGAAAGAAGCCCTTAAAATGTACATCCATCATAAGACTAGGCTAAGTTCAATCTAGTCAAATGTGTTGTTGCTTGCACACTCTTGTTATTTATTTTTCCTGTCTTGGGCCTTAGCAAACTGACATCGTAAATGTATAAGGGTTCCCAAAATAAGTGTCTAAGTGAGATGGAAGACATGTGAGAAAATTCAAGCTAGCCTATCCATGTTCACCCATTATTGGGCTTTTTTAGGATTAATAGTTGAGGAAATTTTTTCAGCACTGTGGGACTAAGAAAGTATGCCAACTTGTAAGATTAAATAACATTGCAACACCATGAGATTCATCTTGAATTGTTGAACTAATGTTGACAAATTTAGCATATTAGTAGGAGACAACTTAGCAATTTCTTAGTATCATGTTGCATGAAGAATTGACTCGAACCTAAGTTTTTGAGGAAACTAATATACTGGCCAAATCATGTCCTTTAGGAGACAAAGTTTTCACATTGAGTGTGTGAGAGAGCGAATGGGTATCATGTTCACATGGATTGATACATTAGTCCAATTTATATTTTATTATCTTTTCCTAAAGGCTAATATCAGTAAATGTGAACATGAGAGCGGGTGCCCTCACATTTGAAGAGATGAATCTAGAGGGATTATGTTAAAGACCATTTAAGTTAATCATTCTACCATCATGCTTAATAGAAATAAACATTTCATATGATTCATGTCATATGCGCCCAAGGTTTGAAAACACTAAATTTTAAACTCCCAACATGTCCTTTATGAGAGTGGGTGCCCTCACATTTGAAGAGACAAATCTAGAGGGATTGTGTTAAAGACCATTTAAGTTAATCATTCTACCCTCATGCTTAATGGAAACAAACATTTCATATGATTCATGTCATATGTTCCCAAGGTTTGAAAACACTAAAGTTTAAACTCCTAGGATCTCATCATTCCCTCTAGTTGAAGGAAGAAGAAATTTGAAAAGAAACATTGATCTCCTATAATGACTTGTACCTTTCTTATTTCACCTTTGCACTTGAGAATTTGATGGCTTAGGATTTGAACCTAAAACTAAGTGGCAGGTTCAACATATAATTGAGGTTGTTTGAACTTTTGGGAAACTATGCAATGATGAGTGCTTTCTATGTCCAAGATTATAATGATCCATTTTAGATGAATCTCTAGCTTTTACTATATTAAGATTTTTGAATATTGATATTATTATAAACTGTAAGTTAAAGGTAATTTTTATTGAAAAATATAGCACCCCTATGGCATCATAGGTATGGGCACCTCAACTTGACCTATCTCTCTCAATTGGCATGAGAGAAACTAGTAGATGGACTTCCAAACATTCTGTAGAAGATCCATAGAGTTTGCAGAGCTTGTGAAGCAGAGAAGCTACGTTGAATACCATTTTATGAAGGACAAGCTTGGAGAGCGTAGAGGGTCCTTTAGTTGGTACTTTCATACATATGTGGACCAATGAACATGACATCAACCACTGGTGCTAGGTACTTCCTTCCGTTTGTTGATTATTTCAGTAGAAAAATGTGGGTATATTTTCTATAATTAAAATATGATGTGTTTAATGAATTTCAAAAGTTCAAAGAATTAACAGAGAAACAATTAGGTTGTCATATTTCCTCTCTTAGATATGATACTGGTGGGTAATTCTACTTAAAAGCTTTCAATAAATTTTGTTCTAAACATGGGATCCAAAGACAATATGGGATGAAAACACCTTTCAAGACCTTGTGGCAGCCATACAAGAAGAAGAAGCTCCCACCCCTCTTGAAGATGATAACAATATCACTAAAAGGAACCCTCCAAATTCACAAGCTTAGTTCATGATGGACAGGCTACTTTGTGACCAACATAACCCCACAACAAACCCCATCCTCATCAAAGAACTAGTATGTGTTGATGTATGTCTCCTATATTCTATGAAATATTTGCATGAAAAAAAGGAGCATGATAATAATTTTCACCATTGTGAGGAGGCTAGTCATGATGTCCAACATGACAAAGCAATAAAAATAGGAAATGAAATTTTTTTTAATAGTTCCACCAATGATACAAGATGTATGAAGTTCTAGTTGGGTAGAAACCATGTTTCTAACCAAAAGGATCAACCATTTAAAAAGTATGATGAAGATCATACTTCCCTTGCTGATAATTTAAATCCTAAAAACACTTTTGAGGTCACAGAATTATACTTCAATCACACTAATCCTATTTTGTCAAACAGTGAACGTAAGGAGCTACAGAATTTCATGGTAATATACTTGGCACCTCGACATTCCATTGTGAGTTTGAGTAGAGAAGTAATTTACCCCCACATTGCACTTTGATTTTAATTGTGATCGTGTAAGAAATAAACAGAAGTAATCATGGTTTCCTAGAGTTTGAGGTCAATAAAATCAAAGGGCCTTTCAAAACCATGAAAGTAATAATGTGACCCTCGTGATTATCTGAGTGAAGAAACAATTAATTTTATAGGCCAACCCTCAAATATCCTATATCATGGAATCTGATGGTCCCCCTATTTTTGATTCTTATGATCTAAATTTATTCCTCAATCCTGATGGGATAGGGAAGTTTCTCCCTTTTACTGTCAATACTCATCTAGAAGACAAAGTTATTGACATATGTCATGAATATTCCATGGTAGAAAAACAAAAGGTATGTTATAAACACGCAATTAATGAAGATCTCAGTCATATAGATCCATTTCCACCTCTATATGGCTCTATTGTTGACAATAATGAAGTTGGACAGCCCCAGAAGATCGATGAAACCTGTAATGAAACCCTCATTGATATTGACAACTACAGTGCTAAGAATGAAAGTGATTTCAAGAAAATCATTGATGAAGAATACGAGCTTGACCCAAATAAAAATTCTCTCTACACCACATCAAATTCAAAGATATTATCTTCTCCATGAACATGTGGACAATCATTCATGCACTATATTTTTACAAGGAAATGTAGATAGTGAACATCTAACAAATCCACATCAAGTCGACACTAAGGGACAAATTTGGGGCCTGGAAAAGGTGCATTCTGGAATGATTGATGATATAGGTCAAAATGATCTTGAAACCAACAAGAGGGCATTTTATCAACATAGTCATAAAAAATATTTGGCTGCTCCCACCACTCAGCTTATGGGGTACCTTTCAAAGTGTCATTCACATCAATAAGATCTATATATGCACAGGTAACCAAAAACATGAATTGCAGGAATTTTTTTTTTAAAAAGGCTACTAGTAGGAGTAACAAGTTTAGGTATGATCATGAGCCTTATAATATTTTTCATAGGAAATATGTTCTCTAGCACATTAAGGATGTGGTTCATCCTGAGTGGACTATTTGCTTGTATCATTTCATTGGTGTCAACACCGTGAGTGAAAGGGCTGATTCCAAGTTAAATATTCGACTCAACCATGTTGGAACCAAGCAACCAGTGGTTCAAAACTATAGGCCTATTGAGTACCATGCAAATATAGCTAAAGGAGAACATTCCAATGCACAATCTAGTGCTAGAAACCCTATACAACCCAGTCAAGAAACTGAAATATTTATCAAAAATTTTAAGTGCAAATTATATGACGTAATCCCGCAAATAGTTGTAGTTGTATACATGTACCTGACTACTTTGTATAAATATCCTAGAACACAATCGACGAATGAATTTGTACCCACTCTTTTGCATTCTCTGGGGGACAAGACCAGTTCTAATATAATTCAAAAATAAACAATAATTGGCAGAGGTGATCAATGTGAAATGTTTTTAAAGAGTGCTCTTCATGATACTAGAAGAATATCTAACTCACATGATATTTTGTATCCAGAGGAATAATGGGACCCAAACCCCTTGCATAATTTTGAGTACCTTGTCCACAATAAAAGAATGGAAAGCATTTTAAGCTTAAACTATTTAGATTTTTCATTTTTAGCACAAAAGGGAAGGGTGGTCGACCAAGAGTCAATTATGATGTGGAAACCATCTTAAAATAGCATAATAGACAAATACAATGCGCTTGTACTCTAAAATTACTTAGTGTTTGACATGATATTGAGAAATGAAAATTGGATTTTGGAAGTATTTCACATGGATCAATGTTGGCCCAAACAATTATTGAATAGGGGTCAATTTGGTATCACAAATGCCACAAGTACTTATCTTTGTGGTTGCTGCATATTACTCTGGATTACATAGACCTTGCAAACCAGTACAACATAATTGGGTCAAGCAGGTTATTAGTGCAGTATTGTCCAAGAGAGCGACAAAAGCATGCGATTACATTTTCTAGGGTAATTGTGCAGTGTTTTTCAGAAGTCTAAGCTAGCCATAGCCTTTAAGGTTAATATTATCCCTAAGCAGAGGGACCAAGCCTACTGAAGTTCGACAAACAACCTAATTTCGTGAGACTAGCAGAGACATTTCCAAGTCTGTGGTTATCTCTAAGATAAGTCGAAGCCTTGTGGTATGACAGGATGTGGCTCTAAAATGTACAAGCCTGCCAATATTTAGGCTCACTTACAAATCACTTTGGTTGGTTTGGAATAGACTCTACCATTCTAATTTCTTTCAAAGTTTCAAACCATTGAAAAACCCTAAAATTTGCTACGACATTTATACTTTCCAGTCTCAATTTAGTGATGCAATGTGATGTTCCTGCATTATGTTTTGGATAATAATAAAATGTGTGTGTCCACTCAGCAGATATAGTTATAATCATGTTTCGTAGATCATTAATGTATGATAGATTTAAATCTTTTGCCAGCACCAACCTGGAAATAAAGCTGCCACCTGTCTAGCTATGTTTCCACCCCAATAAAATAGGTTGAGTTTGCAGACCCTTTCTCTGCACACAATCATGTGAATGGAGAACAAAAAATTTCACTGCCTACAACATACTCTAAATAACCATTGCCTAGTCCAGAGGGAAGCAGGGAATTAAAAATTTCATGCATAAATATTTCCTCCGCATCTCTCATATTTCTCATGCTTTAAGAATAATTGGAGCATTAAGAATCACATAGAAGTGCAAATAGAGTGCATATGAACAATAAACAAACCTGTAGAGAATTCAATCAAGTTCCAATCTCGACATCAAATATTGACACAACATTCTCAGCCGCTGCAGCAAGGTACCTGCCAAGACGAGGCTGAAATCACAGTTGACTCATACCACCCTATAAATCACCACAATTTACCCATTCAACACAAATTCATGCTTCAAAGACTGGTTTCAATAATAAAATGCATTTCTTAGAGTCATTCCAATTAATATTTTCAATGAAATCTACCTTCAAATATCTGGTGCATGCACCCTGGTTAACACTCCAGTAACGGACTTCACTTTCTCCATCACAAGAGAAAATAAGATCTTCATTGTTCGGGTGGAAATCAAGAGACATTATAGACCCAGTATGACCAGAAAAAGTACATAAGGTATAGTTTGGCTGCAAGATACAAAATAATGTTTGAGTTATCATACAACAAAAATACAGGATTAACCCTAATTTTGACTAAATAAACCTAGCATCGTTAACATGTACAGAAGGTAAGTAATACAAAAATTGAAACAAGAACTGTACAAGCTTCAAATCAATATTCATTTACAGAACTTGTGATCTGTCAGAAATTCCCTAGAAAATATTGCATACAGCAATCACATTTTTCCGACATAAATCAGAAAATGTTATATTAAGGAAATCCACATTTTACAGTCACCGATTTACACCACTAATCAACTTTCACAATGAAACTACAGTAAATTATAACATTCATGCCAAAAGCTTCCAGAAATTTATAATGTATAAAGATGTTTCATAACTTCCTATACCCAGTAACAATACACCAAAATCTCTGCAAATATCCCAAAACAATTACAACAAAAACCTGCAAGCGAACTTGATCAAAAATACATTTTTATGTTTGACAGACACAAAGGCATTAAGCCCTCTCTCCACAAATGCGGCGAGAGAGCTAGATTTATTTGGGCATAATAGTGACCCTCTTAGCATGTATCATGCACAGGTTTGTGTCTTCGAAGAGACCCACAAGATATGCCTCTGCCACCTCTTGTTGAGCCAACATGGTAGAGGACTGGAACCTCAGATCCGTCTTGAAGTCCTCCTAGGCAATTTCCCTGACGAGACACTAAAAGGAAGCTTCCTTATAAGAAGTTTTGTGCTCTTCTAATACTTTTAGATCTCACACAAGGCAACAGTGCCCGACCTGAATCTGTGAGGCTTCTTCACTCCACCCGTCGTCGGCGCAGATTTCCGGGCAACCTTTGTTGCGAGCTACTTCCTCGCGCTTTCCCGTTGGTGGATTTACGGGCAGTCTGCTTCGTTTGGGCCATTCTCCCTTCCGCTCTGCTCTGCAACTATCTTCTTTCCCCTTGCTAGTGCAAGGGTGAATTTTTTTGCAAGTGGAAATAAAACATTATCAAAAAATCAAAAATAGAATTGTTAGCTTCAACTGCAATTTAACCTTCTTTGTCGGCTATTTTTTCCTCGTCATGCAATTTTTGTTTTCTTTAAACCTTCAGCATGCCATACATGCACAAGATCCATCAAAATGTAACAAAAAAGTAAATTTTCGACTCCTGTAACAAATATCTGTAGACTAACTCAGAAGTATTCAAATTGAATCTTCAACTAATGCCAGAGCGAACAAGGGTGAAGGGCAGAATTTTTTGGAGGCGGGAATCCAAATTAATTAAAAATTAAAAATTAAAATTAAAATTAAATGTCAATAATAATAATAATAATAATTTTTTTTTAATTATATACAATATTGAATTAAAAATTCAATATAAATAAATAATATAGTAAGATGCATCTAAATTATTTAATAGGTAAAATTTTAAAACATAATTAAATAGTATTAGAAACTATTTTTGGAATTAAAGTAGGTTAACTAACTCATTCATCTATGACCATTTCCATTAAAGGTAGTCTTAATTTACTAATTTCTAATTATTTCCCATTATAATTTCTAATATAATGCATTGTGGAAACCCCTAATACTTAAATTAAAAGACTCAAAAATAAATTTATGTGGTTTTTTCTTGTTTTAATATAGACATAAAAAGGTATGATAAAATGCCCTCTCTTAAGGTTTGATAGTTATTATTTTTTTTGGTCTAAGCTTCCACCTATCATAATGAGGCTAATTGCCTAGATTTAGCATTATGGTATTTTTCTTGCTCAACCCATTAGGGTTTTGATGAGACTCTTAACTGATTACTCTCGTTTCCCCCTTTTTTTCGAACTTTGATTTTGTCCCCATTCACACTTTACATGTTTTCCCCACTCATCATGTGTTGCCTCATATGTTGACCTTAAGACTACATTAGGGTTTTTAAGGTGTTGCTTTGGTGATGTGCCAAGAGACTCCCATGAATTCAAAACTTATCTTTCCCTAGTATGTATCACAACCAACAGAAGCACTACATGTGGACAAGCAAGATTTCATTATTGGCTCCCCTTATATTTACTATACTAGGGTTTGGGAGAAACCCTAATTTTTCAAGAAAGTGGCCCCCTTTTTGTTTTAACCTATGCCTCTAAGAGGATAGTCTCATTGACATTGCATGACATTGCACGACACCATGGTGTTTCCATGTGTTAAGGCATGCCAATATGTGCAACGGTGTGACAATGAGTGTCAGGGACACTCAAGGAAACAAACGGAGAAACAAGTTGAACTACAAAGAGATGAACACATAAGAGGGTTAATAAGTCATCAATTTACCTTTTTCGTGGGGGCATTCTAGGCACACCAACACTAGGTGTTAATAGGTGCCAAGTGCCAAGTGCTAGTGCATTCTACGTGCCAAATATTCCTCTATTTATTATCATCTACTTTCCAATAATTGATCTCAAATAGCTTTAATATTAAACCATGCCAAAGCATACCAAGTCATCTCATGAATGCATGTCAGACATGCTAAGACTTTCCAAGTGCTAACATGTGCCAAGTGCCAAAGTGTGTTAGGTAGTGTTATTCATTTTATGAAGTGGCATGGTATGTCGAAAAGTGCTAAGTAGAGAGTGCCAATGCATGTTGAGGAGTTTTAAGGAGTACTAGGAAAACACAAGGAAGCACTAGGTAAAAATACATGGAAGTGAATGAATATGAGGGTGTGTCAAGGAGTGGAAATGAGTGATAGTTGTCATGCCAAGGAGGGAGTGAGAAGGTATTCTAAGTATTCACACACCTTACTGACCACTCAATTATTACCATTATCACACCATAACAAAAAACCATAAAATTTCATTCTTAAAATATATTGTGTAGTTTCATAATGTCATTGAAGTAGAATCTCTCGATTACGTGTCAGTAATGGTGAGATCATTCTTTTATTCTCTTGAAGGAACTCTTTCTATACATGCACCCTGTTTTCGTTCCTAGATACAGCCTAGAGTTGTGATAGACCAGTGCCTAGGACATCTTATATAGCAAGGAGCATATGGTATAACATATGAAGTTATCATTAAAAATTTCTCATGCTATCTCTTGTAAAACAAGGAATACTAATATGAATGGGACTAAGACCTTCAGAAACTGACACAGAAATCAGGATATTGCAGAGGCAACATGCAAAACTCCAATATAAAAGCAACAGAAAATTCAGAGATAGCTTACTGTAAAGAGGGCCAATTCAGAAATACCTCACAGAAATAAGTTATCAGAAGATGTATGTAGTGAATTAAATATTGAGAAGATATTAGTTAACATTGAGCTGATATCCAGATACACAATACCACCATGCATGGGATTATCAATCTAAGAATCCATGCAAGACAATAGCGTTTTAAAAACACCCTCCCAAAGAAACTAATATAGCAGAAACATGGTTTAGATGAATAATGGAACAGAATATCATGCATGAGCCATATTTAAAGCGCTTGACTAGTCCGAGTATGGGTATCAACTACGATAAATCCATACCAAAAACTAGTGAGCCACTCGCATTCCAAAACATGATACATGAAAGATGGGTGAAATCAAATGATCTATTTAAATAACACATAAGAGAAATTTACAGACTGTGAAATACCAAAGACCATAATCCTCTTTAACAGATGGAACTCCTCCTCACTGAGACCCTATGGGCTCTGAGCCTTCATACAGGAATTTTACAAAATGTATACAAAAAGCCTTTCACTGCATAATTTTCTGATAAAATCTGGAACCTTAAATCATCTGTTCTCTGGGAGCTTTATAGGAGAACAAGAAAGATCGAAAAAGGGAGTAGGTGATGAACATTTAATTGTATCATTAAAACAAAAATGGCAAAGACGTGCATGCCCATACTTCTTGACGACTTTGTAATGATGTTTGTACCTTGCTACCTGCTTACAGAAATAAATACGCTGGGTAGAAAACTCTTCAGGAACACCGCAAAGGAATAAAACCACATAGACATTCCATCCTTTCTTGAAGAAAAATGGTGCTGAAAAGAAAGCTTTAGAGTATGTCTTCTGTGAATGGTACCCTCTGCCTTCAAAACCTTGAATTACGGCTTAAAATATTTAATGTTGAATGTTGAATTCCTTTGATCTCCCACTGATACTTTTTTCCGCAACATTAATATCTTCATCTACACAATCTGTGCTTTCAATGGCTCTGCAGGGTTTGACAGATTTTAACCCTGCATCTTTAATGGAAGTCTTGTCGGCATATCTTCTCGGGCCTCTCTTCATAATTTCAACCCCTGGAAATGGTCCTTTGATGTGTCCTCTATCACAGTGATAGATATTGTGAATCACGATAGTTTTCCGCTGCTGTAAACCTGCAAAACCCGCAAACTCGTTACAGAAAACCATGCACGGGAAGGTGAACACAATGGGGATAATGGTGATACAGCGTGACATGGTGGACAGGTCGAGAAATGCAGGGTGATGATAGGAAATGCAACGTGACGGTGGGAGGTGGCAATGGAGAAGGTTGGCAGAACATAGCAGATGAACAACTTTGAATATGACCTTTAGAATGAGATATAAGGAAAGTGGAAGAGAATGCGTCGAATGGCACGTGGAATGGTGACATGGAGGAGGAACGGGTCAATGGCGTGGCATGGGTTTAATGAGGGCCGTCTGATCTCGACGGAGATCGATGGTGAAGGACGCGTAGGGGGGCAATGGATAGTGGGCCAGGGGTCGAATATGCTATGATTAAATGCTGTGTAGCTTCGAAGAGTGAAAATAATTGGATAAAGACTTCCAGATCAGACGGCTGTCATGAATATCGCGCCGTGACTTTTATCGAGCATTAATGCACGATGGAGGGCGGTTTTTGAGCCGTACATGGAGAGACGCGACGAGCGATGTATGGAATCGCTCTGATTTGAGAAATACCGCCTGCCTCTGAAAGGTGGTTCGATGAATACCACAAGTTTTTGGACAACATTTTTGGGCGCAGGGACCACAAGGGTAAATAGACTGCGGACCGTTGATTTGGCAGGATGATCGGACAGTGCACAAATGATTTGGTCGATGAATGGAGTGGGCCATGAGCATAGTGCTGATTCACGAAGACCGTCTGATCTGAGAAGATCGACGGCTAATATTTCGCCCGATCATTTGCTTGATAAGCGCCTAGTGCTTTTGCGCTTGGTTCCAGCACTGGGTTACGTGGAAGAAAAAGATTAAAATGGCTAGGGCCGAAGGGGCTAGGCCTTATATATTTTTCAAATTTGAATTTTCAGCCTTTTATAATGTAATGTGGGGATATAGGAAGGTAACGATAAGCAGAATATGGATTTCTCAGGGCAGAAAAAGGGGTTTTGAAAGGTTTAAGCAAGGGTGCTTATCAAAATTTCAATAGGATGCTGATATGATCAACATTGGCTCCACTTGGGGATGGCATGTTCATCCCTGAGCGTGTCGAGAATTTAGCAGACCTTCTGATAATCTTTTGTGCAAATTCTGCTCTTCAGCACTTCTACCTTTCCTTTCCATAATTCATCACGATACCCACATTATTTCAAACAAGAGTGAAAACAAACTAATATACAGTATAATACATCAGGCTATCTTTGCCTGAGTTAGAACTAGAAGTAGGGTTTAAGAAACTGACCATTTATAGGGGCATCAAGCGAGTCACCCTATAAATTTTCCAACTTGAAAGTATTGTGACCTCCCTGCTCCACAATCTTGAAAGGGTCGAACCAAAGCGGATCGAATTTACCATGTTTTCCTTTTTCAGCCCTCCGGATATCCCACCTGAGCACCAAATCGCCAATATACAGATTCCTATCCTTAGCATGCTGATCAAAAAGGTATTTCATCTTCTCTTGATATTCCGTCAGCCTTTGATTTACCTGATTGCGTGTTTCTTCCAATTCCACCAGCTGGTTTATTCTCCTGATCATATTATCAGGCTCTTCTTGACTTTCCTACATGAATCAGACTAATGGTAGGGCTAATTGAATAGGAAATACTACTACTCTACCATATACCAATTCATATGGGGTTTTTCTAGTCGCTCTCTTGCTGTTAATTCTCTTTGTCCACAGAGAAAATTTTAACTGGGAATCCCAATTTTTCTAGTTTTCATTTATAGCCTTCTTCAATGCCCTCACCAGGGTTTTATTGGAAGAATCTGCCAAGTCATTTCCCTATGGATAATAGGCTGTAGAGTGACTTAGTGTGATGTTATACTACTGACAGAAGTTTAAAAACTTTGTAGACTTGAAGGCCTGTGCATTATCAGTCACTATTCTGGCAGGACAACCAAACCTGGATATGATGTTTTCTTCGATGAATTTTATTATCACAGTATCTATGGCATTCCTCGCAGGTATAGCTTCCACCCATTTTGTGAAATAATCAGTGGCAGTTAAAATCCACTTATGTTGACCACTCGATGAAGGATGTATTTCACCTAAAAAATCAACTCCTCATTTTCAGAATGGTTCATCCACGTGCACAGGAATCATGGGCAGAGGTGCCAACTTCTGCCTTTCAGCAAATTTCTGACATTTCTCACATGCTCTAACCTGGTGTTGTGGCTAGCAACAACCCCCCTTTTTTATTTAGTATTAGTAATAATACTAAATAAATGGGGACCCTTAGTTTAAAATCCAAAAAATTTATTGGTGTTTGTTTTCATTTTTAATAAAACTCACTATCATTGACTTAAAGAAATTTCTTTGGAAAAGCTTTAAATAAACTTAAGTTTATGAGAGATTATAATAAAACCTTTCTTTGAATTTCACATCCATCGCACGCGATCCAAAAAATTATGTAGAAAAATATCTATCGCAAATCGCATATCACAGAAAATACATTAACAAATATTTTTCATATGTTATATTTTTGCAATATTGCGATTTCGCGATATTGCGAGGTCGCGATATTACAATTTTGCGATGTTACTGATTGCGAGTTACGAAAATTGTGATTTTCGATGATTTGAAAGTTGCGATTTGCGATGATTTCAATTTACGAAAGATGCGATTTGCGATACTGCGATTTTGCGATATTGCAAAGAAAATCGCAGATCGCATTATCTCAGATTCTTGAAAGCTCGTTATACGAAGTAAATCTTTCCGCAAATCGAGACCCGTTATGCACCTTAATTTCAAGTTAATGAATGGATTGTCAATTATTAATGAAAAAGGATTTTATGTTGATCGAAGGGTTATTTCACAATTGATTAATATATTTCATACGCTTCTAGCATTTAAAACTATCCCGTCACCTTTCTCATGTCATTATTCTCACTTAATTTGTAAAACTGCAGGTGCGAATAACAGGAGACTATACAAAGAAATTTTCAGAGTATTATGGGAAATAAATAGAAAGCTTCGAGTTCCGGAAAGAAAGAAAAAGCTCCGAGTTCTGAAAGCAAAGAGATGGCATGCTTGTACGCAGACACTACTTGCAAAAAAGACGCTGGCATCACCACTTGGGAGGGTATGTTTAATCTTCTTGAAGAAGAAAACCCAAGAGTAATGGACGTTGCAGCTACCGCGGGTTCAAGCAATTCCTCTGAAGCATCTCTTACAGAACTGGCTTGTTCATTTTTACACCGGATAGCAGCAAGACCAAGAATTCTTCCATATACAGATATGGTAAAATGGGTGCTCGATAGCACTGATATCACAGACAGACAGTTCAAAATTCCAGGTCAAGAGCTCGTCGGGTCATTCACTCTAGAAGATTTGAGGCTTATGTATCATTTGCCGGAGCCTCAGGAAATTTACAACAAACAATTTATGGAGAAATTTGTCAAGGAAAATGAAAATTTGGCAGAATGCACTAAAGAATGGACCAGAAGAGATGAACCACTGAAGAAAGATAAACACGATATGTACAGTACTGGTTCACTCACTTCTCCATATTGTTTTGCTGCTGCTATGTTATGCAGACTTTTTGGAAAGCCTGACATTAATAAGATTTTGCCTGAATGGCTTCCCTTATTGAATGCTGCTGTTAACGCCACCATTGTAGACTGGGCCAAAATATTGTCTGATAACTTAGCCACGGCTATTTTCAATTACCGGTCTAAACGGACTGTGTCTCAGAGGATTTATCCTCCTTTTTATCTATTTGCCTATGTTATGGATTCAATCTGCTTTGTTTCTAAGTTCCCTCTAATGGGTTGGCAATGGACAATTCAGGATCCCTTGCCCATTCATGTCTATCACAAAGAGTTGTGGGAATCAAAATTCATTCACCATTTTTATAAAATTTTCCATGGCATAATGTTGCCTCTGTACAGAGTGTTGTATAATAAGGATGCCCCAAGGTTGTCCCCTGAAGCAGAAGTAGACATTCTCCCTGTCGCAAGATGGTTTGGAGAAGAATTGTTTACTTATGTGAGGTTTTTTGGAAGCTTTACGTCTCCTCATGTTTTGCCCTTATATGTTCCGGATAAACTCATAGCTCGGGAAATTGCATATCAAACCTGTGGAGACGGAGGTTTGACAAAATAATTAAAGGATAAAAAGAAAGCCATTTGGCCCCAATTTCCTGTATCCTGCGGAGCATTTTCATTATTTGATGTTGGTCACGCGTTTAAGGAAGTAAGCAATGTTACATGTTTGAAATTGTTTAAGTTTCCGAGAAGGCTATTTAATCCATATGGTATTGTCAAGGATTTCACCACTGTTGTCAAAGTAAGATTATTTTCTGGAGAAGAAGATCTTTTTGATGATATGTTTCAAGAAAAATGTTCATTTAAAGACATTTTGAATTTAGCTCAAACACGTTTCTCCCCAGAAGAATTTCAAGAGTTTAAAGTATACAGAGAAAGAAGATTGACCACTATTCCTTTAGATAATTTGTGCTTGGAACCCGCAAGGGAACCAACTCCTAGCGTCAGTTTTAGTGGCAGCTCAGATTCAGAAAGGTCTAAGTCAAAGTCTAACAAAGAAATTTCTAAACATTCTAAAAAATCTGATCAGGACAAAAGTGAAGGCTCAGTCAAGGATACAGCTCAATCAAAAGAGCTTTCATAACAACAGACTTCAACTACCCCACAGTTGAATCTTCCACCTCTTAATGTACAGCAACCATCCATCAGCACTCAGTTAGATAAAGAATGGGAATCATTTAATGATTTTATTAATGTTGAAGGACAGAACATCCAAACTCCTGTACAGACAACAAAAGGTTTGGTTACAGAAATAAGTGGCAATGTCACAGAAAAAGAACATATATAAATTACTCCCTCTGCCAAGCTTGTACTTAAAATAGAGGAAATTCCTCCTCTGGATATATTCTACAGCCCGCAACATAAAGCAGTAGTAAGGAAACAGAATGCGGAAGAGAAGGCAAAATCAATTCAAGGATTGACAAAATTAAACTGGGATTCTTACTGGACGTGTCTAGTAAAACCACACAGTCAATGCAGTACTCTTAATTGCATCATTAATTCTGCTGAGAAGATCACGCCCACACTTGCTGATTCCGTCTTTTCGAGACAATTGAAATCTGAAGTCGGCCAGCCCCCTCTTCTCAAATCAATGTTGTATGCTTGCAAATTCAAAGACCAAATTCATAAGTAGTTAGTTGTTAATTTTAGTTTTAGATTTAGTGTTAGTTTTACTTTATTTTTGCCTAGAAAAAGGATGGTCATTTAAACCGAATCCTAAATTTTTGTAATAAACTATAATTAGATTTAGTTATTAGTATTTAAACCCTTCTCATGCATTTAGAGAAGGGTCCAGAAATTTGTCAAAAACTTATCCTCAGAACATGCACTTCTGCACCCTCAGAGGAGGTTTTGATGAATGAATGGAATGAGATTTATTGATATCTGTCTCTAATATCTGCTAATGGTGTTGCATTTCTGTACTCTTAGTAGATGTTGGATTTAGAAGATATAAATCATTATTGCTTCTAGCTCATGAGTAGAGCCAGTTATAAATGGTACTTTTATCTCTTAACTTTTTCTGCTTCTGTGTTAAAAGTGATATTTATGTTCAGTTATTTATATATTGATGCTTGAATGCTTCAGTTATCATTTGGCACTTTTGTACGGTGGTGACTATTTGTTTATGCTTAAATGTATGAATAACTTATTATGCGATATGTTTTTCACAACTATTTCATCTAAATTTTTATATGAAGTGGTTTATCTTTATTGAATTATTTTCTTATAGCAGTTGAATGATCTTTATTACCAATTGTTATTCGAAATCATTTTAGATCGCATAAATAAAATTTTATCTCGGGTTTAGTTTAGAATTAGATGTCTTTGTTTTAATTAAGAATATAATTTGCATATGATTAGATTAGAAATAGAATAAAATCATTTCACTTAGGAAATTTTATAGAAAGGAAATATCTATTTTTAACACACACACACATATTGGGAAACTTGTCCCATTATCCCCAGTCGGACCCACTACACCAAACGGAAAACGAGTTGCTAACCAAGGTCCGGACCGGGTGGGTATCCCCCTTGTTGTAGACCCGATTTTCGGGGCTTCAACATATTTGGCGCTAAGGAGGGCACGAACTATGAATGGCAAGTAAATCTAAATCTAAATACCATTCTGAGAGTAAATCACCCTCACCATCTCCCCCGACTTCTCCATCGCACTCAGAAATTGTAAATCTAGAGCCAGAAGTCACAAGAAGAACAGACACTACTACAAACCCTGACTTTTCAGAAGAATCTGCTATTGAACCTCCTAAAGTTGAATCTTTGATTCATAAACTTCAACGATTTTCAATATCACCTCAACGATCTGATAAATCTCAAGGCAGTATAACTTCTCAATATAACCCTGCTCATCCTCTTACCAGATTACAGAGTGAAAAACTTGGCATTCATCCAACCGAGTTACCTCTACCTACAAGGAAAAGAGCAAGGAAATCATCTAAAGGGTCTGACAGCAAGACTCTTTCCTCATCATCATCCATCTCAACCTCTTCACCACGAAGTCAACCGTCCACCCCTCCACTTCAAACTATTGTCCCTCATTCCACTGGAACTTTCACATCATCTTCTCAATCATCTATAATTATAATATCTTCATCTTCCCAGTCACAAACATCATCTTCTACACTTTCCTCTATTAGTAGTTCAGCGATGGCCCAAATGCCATGGAATAATCCAGGGGCAGTCTTAATGCCTGCACCCTTGAGTCAATTACCAGCCCATCCTGAAAAATGGTTGCCTAAGTTTAACCCTGAAGCAGGCATGTTAGCAGAAGAACATATAAACAATTTTATGATGTCTATAAATCTCAATGGAGTTACTAATGAAGATGCTGTTGTCCGACTTTTCCCTTATACTCTACAAGGGGCTGTTGGATCATGGTATTTTTCATTACCATCTAGATCTATAACTACTTGGGATATCTTTCAAGATCAATTTTTGACTAAATTTGGTGATGACAGGTCTACAGCGACATTAATCAATGATCTGTCTAATCTTAGAGCTGACTTAAAGGAACTTGTCAAGGATTTCAATTCACGTTTCAATAAATTGTTAAACAAAATTCCTACTGCCTCCAAGCCTAGTGAAGAAGTGCGAAGTGAATGGTACATTTCTGCTCTACCATCAAACATAGAAATCTTCGTTGATAGGGATAACAAAACAACTTTAGCAGATAACATGAAGGAGGCAATAGCGGTAGAAAAACGTATCATTGCTTTAGACAATAAAAATGCAATAGAAGAACGAAAATCCAAGAAAGTCACTTTTAAGGAAGACCCCAAGAAAAAGTAATCAAAAGATCCATTTGATTTAGAAGGACTGCAAAAAGTTTTGAAAACCATGTCTAACGAAATGGTTGACATTAAGAAACAAGTGGCAGAAACATCTTCTAAAAAGTCTTTCAAGCCTTTTAGAAGAAACCCTTCAACTAATCCAAAGCCACCAAATGCTATAACTAATTCTGAATCAGAAAAAGAAGAAGAAGAAACTGCTACTGAAGAAACTACTGATGAAGAAGAAGTTGTAGAAGTACAAGGTATGTGGGATTTCATCTTTCCAGATGAGGAATATCAAGAAGCATCCCCAGTTAGCACTCAAAGTAGAAATCAACTTGATCCTCCTCAAATTACTCCTAAGTCAAAAAGCGCAAGCTCATTGACTAAAGATAAAGTTTCACCCAAGAAACGACATCTAAAGCAATTCAAACTAGCCCAATCCAGACAAATTCATCAACTCCATCGAGAACACTGATTGTATCAGATGAAATGGAGTATAATATCATAGAAAACATGAAGAAGACTAGGGCTAACATCACTTTTTATGAATTGAGCAAGTTAAAACACCAACAAAAGGTACTTTTGAAAGAATTACATGATGTACCAGAAAAACCTTTGCCCGATCCTGTAATTTCTCAAGTTTCAAATGAGATGGGAATACCTCCAACTAATGTGATCAGTAAAGTTGATCTAGAAAATATCGCTTTAATTGGAGGAAGGTCGAGATCTCATACTCCTCCATTTCTTCTTACTTATGAAGTTTTCAATAAAAATTTTCATAATTGTTTAGTGGATTCTGGAGCTTCATCTAACATTTTACCAAAATCAATATGTGAAAAATTGAACATTCAACCACAAAAATATGTTGTGCGAATATTCCAGTTAGATCGATCGCAAGTTGAAGTGATTGGCGAATTAAATCAGGTTACCATAAGATTGTCATCAAACCCAAAGGTATGTCAAGTCATTGATATTTTAGTTGCAGATATTCCAGAATTTTATGGCTTAATTCTTAGCAGAGATTGGTCAAAAAAACTTCATGGATATTTCGCAACTGATTGGTCGCATATGTGGCTTCCTTACAATGGTAAACCAAATCAGATAAAGGTAGAAAGAGAAAAACATCAGAAATACATAGTAACAGAATTGGAAGGAGAGAATGAACCAGTTGCATACAACAGTAATATCATTGGCAATTATTCAGTTGATTCTTTCTTAGGAAATTTCAATGCTCATACTTCACCTTATTTAGAACATTCTGTTTTATCTCAAATAGAAAATTATTCTCAAACAAATAGTTCTAAATGTATTAATTTTGTAGATACCCCTGTAAATAAATCTTTATTTTGGAAATTATTTTTTGATGGTTCTAAGTCTAATGAAGGAGCAGGAGCAAGATGCGTTTTGGTTAGTCCATAGGGAAAAAAATTTATGCTAACTTGTAGACTCGAATTTGATTGCACTAATAACACCGTAGAATATGAAGTTTTAGTCCAAGGACTATACAAAGCAATCGGATTAGACATCAAATATCTACAAGTTTTCAGAGATTCGGAAATTGTAATCAAACAGGTACGCAATACTATACATTGTTTATCAGGTCATTTAAAGCATTATCAATCTTTAGTTCAAGATCTGACTAAAAATTTTATAGCATTTAATATTTCATCAATTCCTAGAATTCAGAATGTTAGTTCAGACCTCCTAGCTACTGTAGCTTCCAAGCTCATTCCTGCAAAAGACTTTAGTCCTGATCGATTTTCAATTGAATTAATATTTAGACCCTCGATTCCTGATAATGTTACCAATTGGAGGATTTTCAATGATGATCCGGATATTGTAAATTTTCTCACATCTGAAGGATCTTACACTAATCAGATAATTGATGAAGATCAACATGACAAACAATTGCTCCAAGATAGCACCAATAATGCTATGCCGAAATCAGTAGTCAAGTTAGAAGACCTTTATGATTTGAAAGATCGATTTAAAAGATCTACCAATTCAAAATTAAAAAGTTCAACTTTGAATTATGAATTAGTAAATCTAGGAACTGATGCCAAACCACAGAATATCAACCTAGGCCTTGGCCTAGCTCCTGAAGAAAAGTTAGCATACATTCGTCTTTTGAAAAAATATAAAAGTGTCTTTGCTTGGAACTATGATGAACTGAAAACTTATGACACTTCTATCATCCAACATACTATCCCAATGATAAATGATGAAAAACCTGTCCAACAAAAGTTAAGAAATATCCATCCCAATCTAGAAAACCAAATCAAATCTGAACTCAATAAGTTATTGAAAGCCAAGATTATTTTTCTCGTTCGACATTCTAAATGGGTTTCCAATATGGTTCCTGTTAGAAAGAAGAACGGAGATATTATAATTTGCATTTACTTTCGAAATCTTAATAAAGCCTGCCAAAAAGATAATTTTCCTTTGCCTCCTATGGAGAAAATATTACAGGCAGTTGTAGGATCAGAATTAATGCCTTTCTTAGATGGTTTCTCTGGATACAATCAAGTGTTGGTCCATCCTGATGATCAATTGAAAACTACATTTAGAACCAAATGGGGCACTTACGCATATCAAAAGATGCCTTTTGGTCTGATCAACGCTGGTGCCACATTTCAGAGAGCTATGGACATTGCTTTCAAGGGATTAGTTAACAAATCAGTGGTAATTTATTTGGATGATATAACTGTATATTCCAAAAAACGAAGCAATCATCTTAGAGATTTGAAGCAGATCTTCCAACGCTGTCAAAGGTATGAAATTTCACTTAATCCGAAAAAGTCCTTTTTTGCATTAAGTGAAGGAAAACTTCTTGGATTCATAGTATCAAAATCTAGAATTCATATTGATCCTGATAGAATCAAGGAAATTTCTGAAATATCTTTACCTCACAACAAAAAAGCTATGCAATCTTTTCTTGGCCAGATTAATTTCGTAAAGAGATTTGTGCCAGATTTTTCAAGAACTGTATCTCATTTACAAGCAATGATTAAAAAGAATTCAAACTTCAAATGGGGCAAAGACGAATATGAGGCATTCAATCTGATAAAACAAGCAATTATCAATGCTCCATCTTTAGCAACTCCAAATTTTTCCGATCCTTTTATTTTGTACACATTTTCCTCTGATAAATCTTATGCTGTAATACTCACTCAAGCAAATCAAGCCAAAGCAGAAGCTCCAATTTCTTTTTTCAGTTCAAATTTATAGGGAGCTGAGTTGAATTATTCAGATGTGGAGAAACAAGCTTATGCTGTTTTCAAAGCAATTAAATATTTTAGACCCTTTCTACTCAAAACCCATACAAAAATCATAGTACCATTTCCAGCGGTAAGAAATCTTTTAGTCCAAAAAGATGTGGGTGAGAAAAGAGCCAATTGGGTTACTGCCTTACAAGAATATGATGTTGAAATAAAACTAGCAAGTATTGTAAGAGGTCAAGGTTTTTGCAAAATATTAGCTGGAGCATCGCTTATTTCTGAAAAACCATCTGAAGAAATACAAACATATGAGGTAAGCCTAAACAATGTTGAATCATTATATGCTGATATCATATTTTATCTGAAGAATGGATATGTTCCTCCAAATCTCGATCACACCAAGAAAAGAGCTCTAAGGTTGAAGGCTAGACAATATCAGGTTGTAAATGATGTTCTTTTTAGAATTAATTATGATTCTGTTCTTCTTAGATGTCTGGAGAAATCTGAAGCTGAAAAAGTCTTCCAGGAACTTCATGATGGGCCAGCACGTGGACATTATGTTGGAGATGCTACTGCACATAAGATCCTCCGTGCAGGCTATTACTAGCCCACATTATTCAAAGATTCACATAACTATGCAAGGAAATGTCAAATTTGTCAAACTGCAGCTGGAAGACAAAAGAAACCTTCATTACCATTACAACCAGTCAACATTGAGCAGCCTTTTGATCAATGGGGATTGGACATAATAGGTGAGATCGTTCCTCACTCTTCTAAACAACATAGGTATATCATTACAACAACTAATTATTTTACGAAATGGGTAGAAGCAGTCCCTCTCAAGACTGCTAATGTTGAGCATATCATCGAGTTTATAGATCAGTTCATAATCACCAGGTTTGGTTTACCTTCTGCTTTAATGTTTGATAATGCATCATATTTTTCTGGTAATTCTATGACTGAATTTGCACTCAAGAGAGGTTTCAAACTTAAATATTCTTTCAATTATTATCCACAGGTAAATGGGTTAGCTGAATCCACAAATAAAAATTTAATCAGAATCATTAAGCAAACCATTGACCAAAATCATAAAAATTGGCATAAATCTTTAATATATGCTTTATGGGCATATCGAATAACGCAGAAGGCTTCTATTGGCACTTCTCCCTTTAATTTAGTTTATGGGAGAGAAGTGGTTCTTCCAACTCATCTAGCAATTCCTTCTCTAGCCTTAGTCCAATATATTGATGAAGAACCAACTCTCTTTACAACTAAGGCAGATGGAAATAATTAAGTTAGAAGAACAACAAGAAAAGGCCAAATTAACTCATGCTCATCATCAAGCATTAGTTAAAGCTTCTTTTGATTCAAACATGATAACTAGGAAGGATTTTCAGATAGGAGATTTAGTTCTAAAATGGGACAAGGCTCAAGAGGAAAAAGGAAAACATATGAAATTTAAACGAATGTGGCTTGGTCCTTTCCAAATTGCAGAGATCATAGGTCCATCAACTTTTATATTATAGGATTTAACAGGGAAAAGAGAGTCTTTACCTGTTAATGGACAGATCCTTAAAAAATATTTTCCATAGGAAATCATTCTTCTATTTTGTAGATTACTTTTCTTTGTTTGTCATAATAAAACCAGTTGTTAATGGTTACATTTGGAATTCATCAAAAAGATACTAGTTCTCTTTTTAGATTTTATTTCTTCACTTATATAAATAGAATTCTTTTCAGAATATTGATCATTATTATTCAAAGATACAGTTAAAAGCTTTAAAATTAGAAATGATATCATTTTCAACTTTGAAAATTTTGATGAAAAGAAACTTTTGGTGAAATATTGTTTTATATCAGTCCAATGAAAGGTATCAATAACAAAACGAAGATTCTCTGTAGAAAATTTATTTTCCAAAAAACTCTATTATTGTCGTCCAGAGCTATCTTAAGGAAAAAATGACTTCCTCCCCACCTAGAAAATTACAAAGTTCAGGGAATAATCCAATGATACACTTTTAACTTAAAGACTAAGAGGTCTCATCACGAGCCGACTTATCATGATCATAGATATTATAGCTTGCTGAATTTGCCAATACTGCATACCACAACAGGGCAATGACTTAAGATTATTGCAATCGAAAGGCAAGGGGTCTCATCACGAGCCAGCTTGTTCAGCAAAGTTATAAATCAAGTGAATGGCACTGTCATAAATTGGCTACCAAACCAAGACATTGTTCTTTAAGGATAAAAAGAAAATAAAAAGCAATAAGTGTGAATATGGATTTCTCTTTGAAAATTTTATATTTTTCTTAGGACACAGGATCATTGCTGGGTAATAGGCAACTCTGTTGAGGCTATAAACGCTTGCTGGCAGCAGTGGCTCTACCTACGACAAATGAGCATATTTAAAAATTGATTTACAAAGAAGCCTTTTATTTTTATCTTTAAAAAAAAGTAATGAATGATGTAGATACAAGGACTAGCTTGAGGAAGTGAATAGTCAAAGTTGATCATAGAAGAAATGAAATATCATTCTTAGATTAAAGCATAATGTACTTTGTCTTTTTGTAATAAAGTTTGATTTTCTGGAAAATTTTCTGTTTTGAAAAGTTTAGAAAATTCAAAATAAAAGCAGAGATAACTAGTTCTTCCAAGTGAATCGCCAATTGTTGTGGCCAGCAACAACCCCCCTTTTTTATTTAGTATTAGTAATAATACTAAATAAATGGTGACCCTTAGTTTAAAATCCAAAAAATTTATTGGTGTTTGTTTTCATTTTTAATAAAACTCACTATCATTTACTTAAAGAAATTTCTTTGGAAAAGCTTTAAATAAACTTAAGTTTATGATAGATTAGAATAAAACTTTTCTTTGAATTTCACATCCATCGCACGCAATCCAAAAAATTATACAGAAAAATATCTATCGCAAATCGCATATCGCAGAAAATACATTAACAAATATTTTTCATATGTTATATTTTTGCGATATTGTTATTTCGCGATATTGCGAGGTCGCGATGTTACTGATTGCGAGTTACGAAAAATGCGATTTTCGATGATTTTAAAGTTGCGATTTGCGATGATTTCAATTTATGAAAGCTACGATTTGTGATACTCTGATTTTGCGATATTGCAAAGCAAATCGCAGATCGCATTATCGTAGATTCTTGAAAGATCGTTATATGAATTAAATCTTTCCGCAAATCGAGACTCGTTATGTGCCTTAATGTCAAGTTAATGAATGGATTGTCAATTATTAATGAAAAAGGATTTTATGTTGATCGAAGGGTTATTTCATAATTGATTAATATATTTCATACGCTTCCAGCATTTAAAACTATCCCGTCACTTTTCTCATGTCATTATTCTCACTTAATTTGTAAAACTACAGGCGCGAAGAACAAGAGACTATACAAGGAAATTTTCAGAGCATTATGGGAAAGAAAGAGAAAGCTCCGAGTTCCGGAAAGAAAGAAAAAGCTTCGAGTTCTGAAAGCAAAGAGATGGCATCCTTGTACGCAGACACTACTTGCAACAAAGACGCTGGCATCACCACTTGGGAGGGTATGTTTAATCTGCTTGAAGAAGAAAACCCAAGAGTAATGGGCGTTGCGACTACCGCAGGTTCAAGCAATTCCTCTGAAGCATCTCTTACAGAACTGGCTTGTTCATTTTTACACCGGATAGCAGCAAGACCAAGAATTCTTCCATATACAGATATGGTAAAATGGGTGCTCGATAGCACTGATATCACAGACAGACAGTTCAAAATTCCAGGTCAAGAGCTCGTCGGGTCATTCACTCTAGAAGATTTGAGGCTTATGTATCATTTGCCGGAGCCTCAGGAAATTTACAACAAACAATTTATGGAGAAATTTGCCAAGTAAAATGCAAATTTGGCAGAATGCACTAAAGAATGGACCAGAAGAGATGAACCACTGAAGAAAGATAAACACGGTATGTATAGTACCGGTTCACTCACTTCTCCATATTGTTTTGTTGCTGCTATGTTATGTAGGATTTTTGGAAAGCCTGACATTAATAAGATTTTGCCTGAATGGCTTCCCTTATTGAATGTTGCTGTTATCGCCACCATTGTAGACTGGGCCAAAATATTGTCTGATAACTTAGCCATGGCTATTTTCAATTACCGGTCTAAATGAACTGTGTCTCGGAGGATTTATCCTCCTTTTTATCTATCTACCTATGTTATGGATTCAAACTGCTTTGTTTCTAAGTTCCCTTTAATGGGTTGGCAATGGACAATTCAGGATCCCTTGCCCATTCATGTCTATCACAAAGAGTTGTGGGAATCAAAATTCATTCCTCATTTTTATAAAATTTTCCATGGCATAATGTTGCCTCTGTACAGAGTGTTGTATAATAAGGATGCCCCAAGGTTGTCCCCTAAAGCAGAAGTAGACATTCTCCCTGTCGCAAGATGGTTTGGAGAAGAATTGTTTACTTATGTGAGGGTTTTTGGAATCTTTGCTTCTCTTCATGTTTTGCCCTTATATGTTCCGAATAAACTCATAACTCGGGAAATTGCATATCAAACCTGTGGAGACGGAGGTTTGACAAAATAATTAAAGGATAAAAAGAAAGCAATTTGGCCCCAATTTCCTGTATCCTGCGGAGCATTTTCATTATTTGATGTTGGTCACGCGTTTAAGGAAGTAAGCAATGTTACATGTTTAAAATTGTTTAAGTTTCCAAGAAGGCTATTTGATCCATATGGTATTGTCAAGGATTTCACCACTGTTGTCAAAGTAAGAGTATTTTCTGGAGAAGAAGATCTTTTTGATGATATGTTTCAAGAAAAATGTTCATTTAAAGACATTTTGAATTTAGCTCAAACACGGTTCTCCCCAGAAGAATTTCAAGAGTTTAAAGTATACAGAGAAATAATATTGACCACTATTCCTTTAGATAATTTGTGCTTGGAACCCACAAGGGAACCAACTCCTAGCGTCAGTCTTAGTGGTAGCTCAGATTCAGAAAGGTCTAAGTCAAAGTCTGACAAAGAAATTTCTGAACATTCTAAAAAATCTGATCAGGACAAAAGTGAAGGCTCAGTCAAGGACACAACTCAATCAAAAGAGCTTTCACAGCAACAGACTTCAACTACCCCACAGTTGAATCTTCCACCTCTTAATGTACAACAACCATCCATCAGCACTCAGTTAGATAAAGAATGGGAATCATTTAATGATTTGATTAATGTTGAAGGACAGAACATACAAACTCCTGTATAGACAGCAAAAGGTTTGGTTACAGAAATATGTGGCAATGTCACAGAAAAAGAACATATACCCATTACTCCCTCTGCCGAGCTTGTACTTAAAATAGAGGAAATTCCTCCTCTGGATATATTCTACAGCCCGCAACATAAAGCAGTAGTAAGGAAACAGAAAGCGGAAGAGAAGGCAAAATCAATTCAAGGATTGACAAAATTAAACTGGGATTCTTACTGGACGTGTCTAGTAAAACCACACAGTCAATGCAGTACTCTTAATTGCATCACTAATTCTGCTGAAAATATCGCGCCCACACTTGCTGATTCTGTCTTTTCGGGACAATTGAAATCTGAAGTCGGCCAGCCCCCTCTTCTCAAATCAATGCTGGATGCTTGCAAATTCAAAGACCAAATTCATAAGTAGTTAGTTGCTAATTTTAGTTTTAGATTTAGTGTTAGGTTTACTTTATTTTTTCCTAGAAAACGGATGGTCATTTAAACTGAATCCTAAATTTTTGTAATAAACTATAATTAGATTTAGTTATTAGTATTTAAACCATTTTCATGCATTTAGAGAAGGGTCCAGAAATTTGTCAAAAACTTATCCTCAGAACATGCACTTCTGCACCCTCAGAGGAGGTTTTGATGAATGAATGGAACGAGATTTATTGATATCTGTCTCTAACATCTGCTACTGATGTTGCATTTCTGTACTCTTAGTAGATGTTGGATTTAGAAGATATAAATCATTATTGCTTATAGCTCATGAGTAGAACCAGTGATAAATGGTACTTTTATCTCTTAACTTTTTCTGCTTTTGTGTTAAAAGTGATATTTATGTTCAGTTATTTATATATTGATGCTTGAATGCTTCAGTTATCATTTGGCACTTTTGTACGGTGGTGACTATTTTTTTATGCTTAAATGTATGAATAAATTATTATGCGATATGTTTTTCACAACTGTTTCATCTAACTTTTTATATGAAATGGTTTATCTTTATTGAATTCTTTTCTTATAGCAGTTGAATTATCTTTATTACCAATTGCTATTCGAAATCATTTTAGATCGCATAAATAAGATTTTATCCCGGGTTTAGTTTAGAATTAGATGTTTCTGTTTTAATTAAGAATATAATTTTCATATGATTAGATTAGAAATAGAATAAAATCATTTCACTTAGGAACTTTTTTAGAAAGGAAATATCTATTTTTAACACACACACACATATTGGGAAACTGGTCCCATTATCCCCAGTCGGACCCACTACACCAAATGGAAAAGGAGCTGCTAACCAAGGTCCAGACCGGGTGGGTATCCCCCTTGTTGTAGACCCGATTTTTGGGGCTTCAACACCTGGGCAAAAGCATCTCCAAAAATATTGGGCCAATAGAAACCATCCTTCAGGATTTTGTGAGAAGTGGCCCTCTAGCTGTAGTGACCCCCACAGATCCCTTCATGAAATTCAGCTATGATACTCTCCGCCTCATCCTCTGTGAGACATAGGAGTAGTATTCCTAAGGGATCATGCCAGTATAGCTGGCCATTGGCGACTATTTACTTCTGTGATTTCAATCTTAGTGTTCTGTTTTTAGCTCTATCAAAGCTTGGAGGGCAGCTGAGTGTGAGGAGATATTCTACTATCTCTTTGTACCACTGACTGGTGAGGTACTTTATATGTGTTTCTAGAGTAGCTACTCCAATTCCCTATTGCTCTTCTTTCTCCTCAGATACCTCACTTGCTATCATGGACAAATTTATACCCAAATATTGATAGTTTGATTCAGATAGAATATTGGCAAGCCCCTGTCCTTTGATTAGATTAGTAGGGCGGATGTCTAAGTCATACTCCTGTATCTTGGCAATCCACCTCCCCCTTTTTCCTTCACTATCCCCTTGAATAAGAATATCTTTTACAGCAGTTGTAGGCACAAATTTAGTGATATGGGACTGTAAGATATACATGCGGAATGCTTTGAGGGATTTTACTAGGGCGTATGCTTGCTTTTCCAATATGTTATATTTCAATTCTGCATCACGGAGCACCTAACTAAAGAAGGTGATGGGCTACTCATACCGTCCCTCATTTTTTTGCAATAAAACTCCTGTTATTGTATGAGGTGATGCAAAAGAAAAAAATCATGAAAGGTTTAGCATAATCTGGCCCAACTAGCACAGGGGCTTCTGCAAAAGCATTTTTTATCCTGTTAAAGGCCTCTCATGATTCCTGGGACCATTTAACTTCATTATCTTTCTTCAGCATGTCTGTTATATGTCTAACTATTTCAGCATAGTTAGGAATAAACCTTCTCAGGAAATTAACACGCCCTAGGAACACTTGTACCTCTTTCTTATTTTTGGGAAAAGCTATACCATTTATAACCTCAACCCTCTTAGGATCTATCTTCACCCCATCTTTTGTTACAATGTGTCCCAAAATTTTTCCCTCTTCTAATGCAAATAAAGATTTTTGAGGATTTGGAGAGAGACCATACCTTCTACATTTCTCAAAGGTTCTACGTAAATGCTCAATGTGCTCAGTATCATTCTTTGAAAATACAGTGATATCATCGAGGTATACCACCAAGAATTTATCCTGATCCCCAACAAAAGCAATGTCCATGGCCCTCTGAAAAGTGGCCCCTGCATTAATCAACCCAAAAGGGATTCTAGCATACATAAATGTACCCCATGGTGTGGTGAAAGCAGTCTTCTTTTGATCTTCTGGAAGTGCAGCCACCTGGTTATAACCAGAGAATCCATCCATCATGGACATCCTAGAAGCTCCAACCACCTTCTACAGGATGTGATCCATCTTAGGCAGTGGATAATTATCTTTTAAAGATGCTCTGTTTAAATTTCTGAAATCTACACACAACCTTATTTCTCCATTCTTCTTCCGAACAGGGACTAAGTTTTCCACCCATTCAGAGTACCTCAATGGCACAATTATTTTGGCCTTTAACAGCTTCTTGATTTCCTTCTCAATAGAGGGAAGCAGCAAAGGATTTATTTGTCTAAGCTTCTATTTATGCGGCTTCGCATCCCCCTTTAGTGGAATTTTGTGTTGCATTATACTGATGTCAAAAGTTTTCAAATCCTGATAGGACCATGCAAACACATCTCTGTAAGACTGAAATAATTTATGATACAACTTTTTATATTCTTATAGGACTTTCTTGGACAGTTTTACAATTTTGGGGTTAGCATCAGTACCAAGATTCAGGTCTTCTACCTGATTTTCTTCTACCACTTTGCTTGGTTGCAGTGGGATATCATTTTTATCAAATAATATTTCTAGGGGCACCAGCCCTCTAGGTATAATATTTCCCTTCAATTGCAACACTTTATTACCTGCCATTTTCTTCTCCCAATTCCTTTCTGAGGTATCCTCAGCATCAATCTCCATATTGGAGAATTCCCCTACTGTTTCCAAGAACTTCTTCATCTGTTCTTCATCTTCAAATACCTGCCAGTGTTTGATGTTATCTGGGATTGACGGCCAATAACGTACCTCAACTTCATATCTTAAAAGAGGGTTCTGAGGTGGACGAAATGTGCTAGCAGCCATGGCAAGGGAATCAGCCATCCTATTCTGTTTTCTGGGCATGAACTGGATATTGAATGCCAAGAAGAAATTTTCAATCATGTCCCAAACTTCATTCCTATAAGCCCTCAGCCGAGGATGTTTGGTCTGACACTGATTCCTGACTTGTCTAACCACAAGTTCTGAATCTCCCAGAACTTTTAAACTTTGTATGTTCATGTTCCTGGCTATCTGCAATCCTAACAGAAGTGCTTCTTACTCAGCCACATTATTAGTAGCTTCATATTCTAACTTGAAAGACAATGGAACCCATCTTCCTATAGGAGAAATCAATAATATTCCAGCTCCATTACCTTCTTTTGAATTTTCTCCATCAAAATGAAGTGTCCAGATTCTTGTTTCATGGTTCTCTGAGGGCTGCTCAGTCTTTATCTGATAGAAGGATGGTTCATGTGCATAATCTTGATCTTCTTCCAGCATCAAGCATGAGAATTCTCCTTCTTTACTATAAACGGGTGAATTTATAGAGTTTTCAGCCTTAGTCACCATCTTGACAAATCTAGTCTCCCTGTACAATCTCCTCTCTTGGCCACCAAAAACTGGGATGGTAGCATATGTTAAATCCAACTTGATTGACCCACTAATTTTTGTTCCCCAGGACCTTGACAGTAACATGCCAAAGCGAGCTGGGATGTCAGCCACCACGATGTCCATTACCATATTTTTTGCTGGGATTTGGGCCAAATTAACCACCAAATCCTTGATCATCCCCAAGCATTTAACTCTTTTGGAATCAAATGAATAGAGGTCTTTGTATGGACGGGTGATTTGTAATCCTAGTTGTTCCATGACTGACAAAGGTAGAAAATTATGGGAAGCTCCAGAATCTAACATACACTTGTGTAATAGCAAGTCATGAATCACTAGAGACACATAGAAGGGAGGAGTAGAAGCATCTAATTCCTCAACATGTGGACCAAAGACAACCATGGGTCTTTCTTCTTGAAGGTTAAGACTATCTTGGGTGAGTGCAGCTTCTGGAGGGATCATAAAAGAGGTGACTTGGGATTGATATGCAGGTTGCTTTAATAGTTCAGTCAAGGGAATTGGGATTTTAACTTTTTCAAGTTCCTTTTGCAAGCTGAAAAAAGGAGGGGATTTCTCTATTACAACCTCCTTTGACTCTTTATTTTCAGCTGAGGGTTTAACTTCTTTTGACATAGACTTGGTATTAGGAGGAATTACTACTTTTGAAGAAGAAGGAATTTGATCATTAGAATGCAAAGGTTTGTTTAGAGGGCCCTTACCTTTGTCTGTGACTTTCTGCATTGTAGACTCCTTCTAAGCAAGTGCTTCTTTTTGGCGAGGCTCCTCTTCTTGATCTTGAGTACAAGTCCTCTTCCTAGAAGATCTGAGATCATATCTTCTATTGAACTATGCTTGCATAAAATCAGCAAATTGTTTACAATAATGATCAATTTCTGCATCTTCTGTGTCTCTGGTCTTTTCTTCTTCTGGCAATGGGCACTCAACTCCATCATCTCCTTGCAGAGGGTATTCTTCTCCATCACTATTTGAAAAGGTGATATTTGCATCCTCCAGCCCATAGGCAATGTCTTCAGTAGAATCATCTACTGGACCTTCCAAGTACAATGGGTGTGGTACTTGATCTTGTTGTTCTTTTGTTTCCCTTGGCAATATTTGCAGGGGTGGTTTCCTGTACTGAGGATTGTAGCCTTTGTTTTGAGAATTTTGGAAATTCTTGGAGGCTGAATTCTTGGCCTCCAATTCTAGCTTGACCATTTCTTTAATAATTTTTCTCATTTCTTCCATTCTGTCATTAGTTGAATCTCTATCTTGATAAGAAGTTGATACCTCTTCTTTTCCCCTTCTCCTAGTATATTTTTCAGATTTTCCCTTTGATTTTCCAATGGAGGCAAAGTTTGCTTCCAACTCTAGTGCATCCGACTGAGCATCATCCAGAGTAGCAGGCTTTCTTTCCCTGAGAGAGAAACCAAACTTTGAATCAAAGGATGCTACAAAGACCACCTTAGCAGCAGTTTGATGGGGCTTCATATCAGCAGGAAGACTCAAATACAATTTATTAAATCTCTTGATAAATTATGATACTCCTTCATTATGTCTTTTCTTTAGTTTATTGAACTCAATGAGACAGTGTCCATGATATTTCTTCTCTCCCCATTTCCTGAGGAAAGTATCTTCCATATTATCCCAAGTAGTAACAGAACGGTTTGCCAGTGTCTTAAACCATTTTCGAGCTTCACCATCAAGAGATTGGAAAAACAACCTTAAGACCACATCTAAATGTTCCAAATGAAATTCTCTGCAAAAGAACAGAATACCTCAAGATGTTTTTGAGCATCAATCTCATTTTCCCCATTGAATCTGGGTAAAATCTTCAGATAATCTTGGGGCATATCATTCAACACTTGGGGTAATGCCAGAGGATCATATTTATTTAGCAGGAATCTTGGAACATTTTCCATTGGAGGGGGTGGAGGTAGTGCAATATTTTGATGAGTAAGAGGAGGAGGTGGAAGTGGAGTATGGATAATAATAGGAATGTAATGAACAGCAGGCTGAGGTGTTGAGGGGAATAATGGTCTTTTAACAACAGATACTTCAGTAACTTCTTTAACCTCTTCAACCTCAGGAGTAGGGTGAAAACTATCTTTATTTCTGACACCTCCTCGGGGTGGGCTATCTGAATAGTAATAGTCGGTATCTCCCATAGTGGAGTCGGGATCTGGCACTTGAGCTTCTTGAGAAGAAGAGGATGGAAAGTCTTCTATAGACAATTCAGGGATTTCAGAGTGGACTGATTTTATTTCCCTCCAATTTCTTCTATGTATGATCTTTTCAGGGTCAGACATTGAAGGTGTCTTTGGCTGAGACGTATCTGACCTCAGGTGTGGCTTACGAGGAGCCGAGATTGCAAATAGATTTATCAAATAACAAATGTGGAGCCGCCAAGGTGAGGGATCTTATCAAATAAGAAATGTGGAGCCGCCAAGGTGAGGGATCTACAAATCTCAACTCTCCATACTCACCTACTTGAAGAGTCAATTATATTTTGCGAGGCCCAGGGATTTTAAAATTTCTTAACTTCGTTCCCCGGCAACGGCACCAGAAAGATGTTGTTGTTCCTAGAGATAGCCTAGAGTTGTGATAGACCAATGCCTAGGACATATTATATAGCAAGGAGCATATGGTATAACAGATGAAGTTATCAATAAATGCTCTCATGCTATCTCTTGTAAAACAAGGAATACTAATCTGAATGGGACCAAGACCTTCAGAAACTGACACAGAAATCAGGATATAGCAGAGGCAACATGCAAAACTCCAATATAAAAGCAACAGAAAATTCAGAGACAACTTACTGTAAAGAGGGCCAATTTAGAAATACCTCACAGAAATAAGTTATCAGAAGATGTATGTAGTGAATGAAATATTGAGAAGATGTTAGTTAACATTGAGCTGATATCCAGATACACAATACCACCATGCATGGGCTTATAAATCTAAGAATCCATGCAAGACAATAGTGTTTTAAAAACACCCTCCCAAAGAAACTAATATAGCAAAAACATGGTTTAGATGAATAATGGAACAAAATATCATGCATGAGCCATATTTAAAGTGCTTGACTAGTCTGAGTATGGGTATCAACTAGGATAAATCCATACCAAAAACTAGTGAGCCACTCGCATTCCAAAACATGATACAGGAAAGATGGGTGAAATCAAATGATCTATTTAAATAACACGTAAGAGAAAGTTACAGACTGTGAAATACCAAAGACCATAATCCTCTTTAACAGATGGAACTCCTCCTCACTGAGACCCTATGGGCTCTGAGCCTTCATACGGGAATTTTACAAAATGTATACAAAAAGCCTTTCACTGCATAATTTTCTGATAAAATCTGGAACCTTAAATCATCTTTTCTCTGGGAGCTTTATAGGAGAACAAGAAAGATCAAAAAAGGGAGTAGGTGATGAACATTTAATTGTATCATTAAAACAAAAATGGCGGAGACGTGCACGCCCATACTGCTTGATGACTTTGTAATGTTGTTTGTACCTTGCTACCTGCTTACATAAATAAATATGTTGGGTAGAAAACTCTTCAGGAACACGGCAAAGGAATAAAACCACATAGACATTCCATCCTTTCCTGAAGAAAAATGGTGCTGAAAAGAAAGATTTAGGGTATGTCTTCTGTGAATGGTACCCTCTGCCTTCAAAACCCTGAATTACGGCTTAAAATCTTTAATGCTGAATGTTGAATTCCTCTGATCTCCCACTAATACTCTTTGCCGCAACATTAATATCTTCATCTACACAATCTGTGCTTTGAATGGCTCTGCAGGGTTTGACAGATTTTAACCCTGCATATTTAATGGAAGGCTTTTCGGCATATCTTCCCAGGCCTTTCTTCATAATTTCAACCCCTGGAAATGGTCCTTTGATGTATCCTCTATCACAGTGATAGAGACTGTGAATCACGATAGTTTTCCGCCGCTGTAAAAATGCAAAACCCGCAAACTCATTACAGAAAACCATGCATGGGAAGGTGAACACAGTGGGGATAATGGTGAGACAGCGCGGCATGGTGGACAGGTCGAGAAATGCAGGGCGATGATAGGAAATGCAGTGTGACGGTGGGAGGTGGCAATGGAGAAGGTTGGCGGAACATAGCAGATGAACAACTTTGAATTTTACCTTTAGAATGAGATATAAGGAAAGTGGAAGAGAATGCGTCGAATGGCACATGGAATGGTGACGTGGAGGAGGACCGGGTCAATTTCATGGCATGGGTTTAATGAGGGCCGTCTGATCTCAGCGGAGATCAATGGTGGAGGACGCATGGGGGGGCGACGGATAGTGGGCCAGGGGTCGAATATGCTGTGATTAAATGTCGTGTAGCTTCGAAGAGCGACAACCGTTGGATAAAGACTTCCAGATCGGATGGTTGTCATGAATATCGTGCCGTGACTTTGATTGAGCAATAATGCGCGATGGAGGGTGGTTTTGGAGCCGTACGCGGAGACACGCGGCGAGCAATGTATGGAATCGCTCTGATTTGAGAAATACCGCCAGCCTACGAAAGGCGGTGCGATGAATACCATAGGTTTTTGGACAGCGTTTTTGGGCGTGGGGACCACAAGGGTAAATAGACTGCGGACCGTTGATTTGGAAGGATGATCGGATAGTGCACAAATGATTTTGGCAATGAATGGAGTGGGCCACGAGCACAGTGCTGATTCACGAAGACCGTCTGATCTGCGAAGATCGATGGCTAATATTTCGCCTGGTCATTTGCTTGATAAGCGCCTAGTGCTTTTGCGCTCGGTTCCAGCACTGGGTTATGTGGAAGAAAAGGATTAAAAGGGCTAGGGCCGAAGGGGCTAGGCCTTATATATTTTTCAAATGTGAATTTTCGGCCTTTTATAATGTAATGTGGGGATATAGGAAGGTAATGATAAGCAGAATATGGATTTCTCAGGGCAGAAAAAGGGGTTTTGAAAGGTTTAAGCAAGGGTTCTTATCAAAATTTCAATAGGATGCTGATATGATCAACACACCCCATCAAAAATAAATTGTCGAGTCAAAAATAATGGAAATGAATTAATAAGGGGGTGTGTTGGGGGTGTCAGCGAGTGCCAGGCGTGGCAAGGGGGGAGTGACAAGGCATACTAGGGAATGTAGGGGATGCTAACACATGCCACATAATTCCAACGTATTTAAGACATGTCAGTTGTTATGGCATGTCAAGATGTAAACTATGTTTCTTATTTGTTTTAAGACCACAGTTGTATGTGATGAGCCTTGTCTTGGTAACTTGTTAAGTGGGAACATTTGATATTGGACATGAGTAGTCTATTATGAGTTACATGTAGTTCTTAGGTGAACAAGGCATATGTTTAATTTCCATGACACATGAGAATTTGGGTTTGCTCTTAGAACCTTTGATGCAAACACACTCAAGTGCCACAACACATCAGGGAATAAATTAGTGCACATGAAAATGAAAATGTGATGCAAACGCACTCAAGTGCCACAACACATCAAATTTTCACAATGAAATCTACAGACATCAGGGAATCAATTAGTGCACATGAAAATTTTCAACTTTTTCAAACCTTTCTTCATTAAATTACAAACTGTAATAGAATATGCTAGAGCTCTCGTACCAGGGATGATGGCCCTTTACAATCACACTGATACAACGAATACAACTAAGGCTTGGTGTTATTCCTTTGACAACCAATATACCTTGAACAAGACAACACATAGCCCTTTCAATCCGCATGTCCTGAACACATTTGGAAAATCATCTTTCCTCCCATTATGCAACTCCTCAATTTTCCTCTATCAATGAACTAAACTCCTTTATGTTACTAAACTCGGATCAAAAAACTTTTCCCTCTAAGTAACTCTATTTTCCCTTAAGGTCTACAACACTTAAAGTTTTCGATTAGTTGTTCACTACTCTGTTTTGAACAACTCTTTGGTTTGCCCACTTTTTCCATACTGTTGCTTCAAGATGACAAGTCTATGGATGTGGAGGTTTCCCTTCTTCTCAATGATGCAATACTCTAGAATACAGTGAACTAGGGCTAGTTGGCTAGGCCACTTGACTGCTACTTTAGTCCTTTAAATTCTGCATGTCCTTAGGCCCAATACACCTACCCTTCTACCAGTGTTGTTTTCCTTCACAAGTACATTACTTAGAGCTCTTCTTTGACAGTCACCTAACAACCCTCCAATTGTACTTGTATTTCCATCAATTTTCCCAACCAAAATAATTTTTTTACTGATCTAGTGCCCACAACACTACCCTAATCTAGGGATCTTCAAATATGCCACCTAATAGTGATTTGAGTCCTCTCAAAATCACTATTCTTGTGTACCAATTTTTTGTTGTCCAATCTATGAAAAAATATAAACTACTCATCTTATCATCCTTCTAACAATTTGTAGATGACTGAACTAGGGTCAAAAATCATCCATTAACAGTCCGTTGACTAATTATTTATAGGCTGCTTCAGATCTCTGTCCATTGAATTTTTCAAACCTTTCTTCGTTAAATTACAAACTGTAATAGAATATGCTAGAGCTCTCATACCAGGGATGACAGCCCTTTACAATCACATTGATACAAGGAATACAACTAGGGCTTGGTGTTAGTCCTTTGACAACCAATATACCTTGAACAAGACAGCACTTGACCCAATTTTTTATTGTGGACACACATAGCCCTTTCAATCCACATGTCTTGAACACATCTAGAAGATCCTCTTTCCTCCCATTATGCAACTCCTCAATCTGCCTCTATCAATGAACTAAACTCCTTTATGTTACTGAACTCGGCTCAAAAAAATTAATCCTCTAAGTACCTCTTTTTTCCCTTAAGTTCTACAATACTTAAAGTTTTTGATTAGTTGTTCACAACTCTATTGTGAACAACTCTTTGGTCTGCCCACTTTTGCCATACTGGTGCTCTAAGATGACAAGTCTAGGGATATGGAGTTTTCCCTTTTTCTAAATGATGCAATACTATACAATATAGTGAACTAGGGCTAGTTGGCTAGCCCACTGGACTGCTACTTTAGTCCTTCAAATTCTACATGTCCTTAGGCCCAATACACCTACCCTTATACCAGTGTTGTTTTCCTTCACAAGTACATGACTTAGAGCTCTTCTTTGACAATCACCTAACAACTCTCCAATTGTAGTTGGATTGCCATCAATTCTCCCAACCACAGTAAATTTTTTTACTCATTTAGTGCCCACAACACTACCCTCATATAGGGCCCTTCAAATATGCCACCTAATAGTGATTTGAGTCCTCTCAAAATCACTATTCTCGTGTACCAATTTTTTGTTGTCAAATCTATGAGAAATTATGAATTACTCATCTTATCATCCTTCTAACAATTTGTATATGACTGAACTAGGGTCACAAATCATCCATTAACAGTCCATTGACAAGCCTATCATGATCAATTTTGCAAGGGTGGTGGTGATGACCTGCACTATGTCGGGACAAGATATAAATAAGTGTGAAAAATATCATCATATGACTTGCATAAAGGATATATGCTGGGGTGATTCGTAAACTATCATGGATATTTATCATTAACAAAATGTGTTTTTGTTCCAATCCCACTAGATATTGTTGATTAGAAAGCATGGGAAACCTTTATAATAATCTTCCATCATGTTGTGTAACTAAGTTTTGAATTTTTCTTCCAAGCTTAGATAGGACCACGAGCCTATCATGTTCAATTTTGCAAGGGTGGTGGTGATGACCTGCACTGTGTTGGGACAACTAGAGATAAATAAGTGTGAAGAAATATCATCATATGACTTGCATAAATGATATATGTTGGGGTGATTCGTAAACTATCATGGATATTCCACTGGACAGTTCATCATAATAGAACAGATAAAAATATATTTAAAAATGAATGAATACGAGTTTGTGACAGGAAGTGTCAGTGAGTCTCGGGTGTGCTAAGGAAAGAGTGAAGTCAAGGTATGCTAGGAAGTGTTAAGGCATGCTAGAGGCAAGAGAAACATGCCAAGATGTGCCAGATGCCAAGGTGTGCCAATGCATGCCAGGGCAGAGTGTTTGGGAGTGCCAAGGAAAAACAAGGGAGCACTAGTGTCAAATGCATGGAAATGAATGAACAAGAGTGTGTGATAGGGAGTATCAACGAGTTCTAGGTGTGATAAGGAGGGAGTTTAAAGGTATGCAAGTTAGTGCCAAGGAATGATAGAGTGCTAGGGCGACATGCTAGGATGTGCCAAATGCTAAGGTGTGTCAATGCGTGCTAGGGAGTGCCATGGAAACACAAGGGGTAACTAGTTCAAAATGCATGCTAATGAACAAATAAGAGTGTCTAATAGGGAGTGTCAATGAGTTTCATGTGTGATAACGAGGGAGTAGCAAGGTTACATGTTATGAAATTCCAAGGTATGCTAGAGTGCCAGGGCATGTCAGGGAGTGTTAGTGTGCAAACCCTTCTTCATTATATTACAAACTACAATACAACATACTAGAGCTCTTGTACCATGGATCGTGACCCTTTACAATTACACTGATACAAGGAATACAACTAGGGATTGGTGTTAATCATTTGACAACCAATCTATCATGAACAAGACAACACTTGACCTACTTGTTGATGGTGGCCACACAAAACCCTTTCAGTCCACAATTTTAATGAGAGCACCACAGGTTTAATGTTTTGAGAATAAGGGGTCACCCCCTTGACCAACACTTTTTATGGGTCCCATGCATCATTATGGCATTCATGGACCCCAGTATTCCTCTGAGAAGACCCTAAGCATCAGTTGACCTCTTATGAGGCTTATTATTCCATGTCTAATAGTTTGGTGGGATTGTCACCAAAATTTATGGTTACTTGCATATTATTTTATGTTTAGGGGCTAATGTAGGCCCATAAGCTAATTCAATCAACTCCTAATCAATGTAAATAGGAGTTAGTTGGATTCATTTTTATCATCACTTGGCTTGGGATCTCTACTTCTTTAGAGAACTTCACATTTTTCCTTGGAGGACTATTTTGGATGATGGATGCATTTTTATGTATGGATTTGGGCTATTTTTATCTTGGAGATTTGTTTTTGCAAATTTGAAGCTGGTTGGATATACTCTCTAAAATTGTGAGTGAAAATTTAACACTATTCGTGTTGTTGTTGCATACTATTGAATTGCGCTATAACTAGGGCTAATTGTTGCATGATGAAAATGTGGAATTATGTGTCTATTTAGTTTATTTAATGTATGGGCCATTGTTGGATGAATGAAATGTCTTAGATATCATTTTATCTCAATAAAATTGCACCACTTGTATGAAGTATAAATTCTTGAAGGTCACTTTTCCTTTTCCTCTAACATTGGATGAAGTTGACTTTCTGGGACTCCTTGATCAAGAAACTGAATTATTGTTCATTATCACCCCTAACTCCATATCCCAAAGTGAATTATTCACTATGACCTCAAAAACGGTAATGATTTCCCCCCCTTTTTTCACAAATTTCCATTCTTCCCTAGGTCTAGCCTCATTAGGTCACCTAGGGCATCAATTTCCCAAGAATATAGCCAAAGGAAAACTTTGATCTCCTAGAGGCAACTGCACTGGTAGGTCCCCTCACTCTCCTCATTATTTGGGCCAATTCTGACAATGGAATCTTCAGATACCTCAAGCCCTAGCTCTAAGATCAAGTTTTGAATAGGTGTTCCCAAGGCTAGAACCTAGTAGGATCAATTTGACCCATCGAGGTAAAAAATATTTCCTAATCCTTTCCCCTCACATTGTACAAGGTAGGAACATCATTGGTTGCTAAATTCCATCCCTGAACCTGGGTTGGGTCTACTTGGCCCCGTGTGGTCCCATTTGGTGTCAAAGTAATTTCATCAAGGACCATTTTGGAATCCAAGTTCCCAAAGGATTTTAGGGATTGATAACTTCATTCATAAGTATTATTCTTCTCCCTCAACCCTTCAACCCCCCTCCTCTCTCCCTAGAATATCAAGTCCCTTTCTTAAAATGAAATCATGTCCCACTCTTTATTATATCTTAGGGAAAGGGCTTCTAGGGTCACTTCCTACCTATTCACTGACCTATAATATAAAATTGGATTCCTAAACTATTGGGACTCCTCCCATAGGTGAAATTTCATGAAGAGCAAGGAGCCTTAGCTGTGGTGACAATGGGCTAAGCCTACACCGTTTCCCTTGTCCTAGTTGTTGCCCTATTAGGAACCCCTTTTAGGTCCACTACTATTTTCAGTGGTAAAAAGTTGTTCACAACTCCATTTTTGAACAACTCTTTTGTATGCCCACTTTTTCCATACTACGGATCCAAGATGAGAAGTCCAGGGCTATGGAGGTTTCCCTTCTTCTCACTGAATTAATCCTCTACAATATAGTGAACTAGGGCTAGTTGGTTGGCCCACTTGACTGCTACTTTAGTCCTTCAAAGTCTGCACATCCTTAGGCCCTATACAACTGACCTTATACAAATCTTGTTGTCCTTCACAAGTACAAGAGTTAGGGCTATTCTTTGATATTCACCTAATAACCCTCCAACTATACTTGGACTACCATCAATCTACCCAACCATAGTCAATTATTTTTACTGATCTAGGGCTCACAGTATTTTCTTCATCTAGGGCTCTTCAAATCTTCCACCTAACAATGGTTTGAGTCCTCTCAAAATCATTGTTCTTGTGTATCAACAATTTGATCTTTGTTGTCCAATCTATGAATAAATCTAAACTACTCCTCTTATCATCCTTCTAACAATTTGTAGATGACTGAAATAGGGTCACAAATCAACCATTAATAGTCCATTGACTAATTTTTTATAGGTTTCTTCAGATATCTATCTAAAACTCCATGGATAGTCTACCAAATCAACTCCTCTACATGTCAATCCATTCTTCACATGGCACATTTATTCTGCATGCTCAATCTTCTGCTCAGGTTCCACCCTCCTTTGGATTTGCTATCTCCACACATACTGAATTTGCAAACCATCTTCCAGATATACGGTCTATATTTCATAAATAAACCTCACTTTAAGGGTCACAACTGCTCTTCTTCTACACAATTTTTTCAAAATCTTAAAGGCATACCTTATTAACTAAACATGCTAGGAAACTGTCTTAACTAGGGCACTATACTTATGTATTTCTAATTGTTGTAGAACAAACCCTATCCACCTGTTGATCATAAATTAACATTAGTCATTCTTCCGCATTAACCTTTGGATAGACATGTATTGAATGATTGGCTGATGGCGGAAGCATTCAAAGGACCGATTAAAGGGAAAGGATGATGAGGCTAGTATCGCACTTACAAGGAAAAATGTGTATGAAAAGGGTCAAAATAGAAAGCAAAAGAGTAAAGGTAGTGCGAAAAGGGCAAAGACATGGTGCAAAAGACGCAACAACAAAAATTATTAAAAAACTGGCCGCGTCCATAAGATGCACGTGAGGAAATATTTCATGTGGGATTTCCGCGAGGGTCAAGAAGGACAAGAGGGAAGAGACCCATACCCCCGCAGAATAACAGTGACGTGCCGCGGGGTGGGCCTGAGATGAAGAGCGACGTGGCAGAGCAACGCGCGAAACTATAGTGATGTGGCAAAACGGGAAGCGGGCTCTAGAGATTGGCATGTTGTGTATTTAACCCTGTTTTGCGAACAATGTGTTTCAAGGATCGTATGGTTTATGCGGAAAAAGAGGTAAGGTAAGTTTCTAGGCTAACTGGTACTGAGGCCCGTACAAGTATTAAACCCGGCACACGATGTTCACCTGCTTCCAGCTGACACCCCAATCCCTATGCGCCGCATGCTCCACTGTCAGTGTCCTTACGACACTTCCCCCCCGTTTATTCCACTTATCCGCTTTTTACCTCAAAACGCTCAGTCATAGATAAAAGTCTTCCCATATTTTACTGCAGTAAAATTCGTAGGTTTTCCAGCTATGGTATAAACTAAGTGGGAGCCAGTGCCAAAGTCTACCCAGTCACTATCAACACCCCCGCGTCATTTTCCCGAGTAGATTTTCCTGCTACACAGGTATTCTGTCCCTCATATTCCCTCTGCTTTTATTTCATTTTTAAAAGTTTTGTATTTCAGTCATGGGAAGGGGCACGCCCAAGAAAACTGAACTAGAGACTCCTCAGGTCCGAGAAACTAGAAACCCTCCCGGGTTTGAGCCTTTTATTGACTTGCAAGCTGGAATCTGTGACCCCAAATACCCTTTTCACATCAGCAGTATAAAACCCAATATTTTTAGGTGTCATATCGACAATAGAGATCGATATCTGGTAGTTGTATCAGGTTTATACCATTGGATTACTCCCTGAGTCTACCCTGTGGTTGATTTTATTTGCTAGCTTAAATAGGCCTATGATGAGCATCGAGGCATGTTTACCTCTGCACAGGGGAATAAGATTTTTTCTCTTTCCCCCGACATTATCAGGCAAGCCCTCCGCTTTCCCACCAACGCCACCTATACAAGTTTCAATGAAGTGGCCTTAACCTCCCAGTTCACCAAATTGCCATGGGAGCATCAAAACGCCTTCATTTCTTCTATAACCAGTAATCAGGCTACGTCTCTTCCCACCGCAGACACTTTCCCGTTGAATCTATTCACAGAAGAAGTGCAACCCATCCTTGCCCTCATCATTGGTCTTTTAGGTGTAGGTGGTTTGGGGGAAATTTCTAGGGTATGTGTTTATTTCTTGTGGTTAATGTCTCAAAAGGGGGTAGTTCTGGATATCCATGTTTTTCTTGCTACTAACATTCAGACCCAGTTCCAAGAGCTTTCAGAAACTGGTCACTTTCACTTTTGTTCGATGGTATTCTACCTTTTCCTGTATCAGCACGCTGATAAGTTTGAGGGTTTGGGTTTAGATAGGGTATATGAGGAGAATTCCCAACCCCGACTAGTTTTTGACTGGAACTGTTCTGTACGCCAATTGCCAAAGGGGGAGGGTTATTCCAAGTTCCTAAATGAGTTCATATCCATTGCCTATACTATCATCCATGATTCACCCTCACCTAGGGTTATTCCTGAAATGAAGAGCTGGCTACAAGCCGGTAAATCCCAGAGCACTGGGGATTGGTATCTATTTGACAATTACACTGAAATTCGGGTCTATGGAGCTGAGATTTCCCCTTACCAGCTACATGTGTTTCCTGTTTGATGATTTTATGCTCTGGAGTATATTCAGCAGACCCTCAAGGCTGACCAACTACACTTTGTCCCTGCAAAGAAGGGTTTCATCCTGAGACTCCCTATCACAATCGGCCCTTTTGTTGTGAACTCAAGACACGCCCTTCCCATTTTTGAGAAGCTGTTGCAAGACATGGACCTAAGACAGGGAAAGGCTTGGCCCTATGATCCTCGAGAAATTATCTCAAACAGAAGAAAGAGGAACAAGTCCACTCCTTATGCACATGAATCAAGGCCGTTTATAGAGTGGAGGGCTAACCTTGAAACTTGGCCTTTGATTTCGCAGATGGAGACAGATTCATCTGCTACAGGGGAAGGAGAAGACGTCAATAAAGGCCAAGGCGAGGAAGAAGTGGGTCCCTCAGGAGCAGGTTCTCCCCTTCCCAAAAAGTAGAAAACAGCCTCCAGCGAGGCAGAAGTCATATGGGAAGAACAATTGCTGGAACCACTTGCACCATATGGCCAACTGGACAAGAGTAAAGCCGGGATCAAAGTATTGAGAGACAATGTCACCTCCTCTGACTTCTCTGAAGTCTCATAGGCTATCGGAGATTATGCCTCACTAGTTGCAGTTGAAAGGGCTCAGAGAAACAGAACGATCAGGGATAAGTACAAAGCCGAGTTGGGAGGGTATGTTGAGAAATATCACACCAGGGTCTCGTCTTCCATGAATGCAGACACGGAGCACCTGGTATTGTCTATGGCCGAGGCCATCTTAGACCCTGATACCGGTACCACTAGTTACAGGGTACTAGAACATGCGATTGATATGGCCAAAGTACCAGCACCCGACAAATGTAACCTGTTTCAGGTCATGGGTGATATGCTAAAGGACGAGGTAATGCGGGTCACCATTACACTGAGAAAGTTGGATAAAAAGCATGAACTGGTGAGAGCAACCCTCAAGAATGAACAGGAAAACTCCCACGCCCAGGAAAATCAAATACGCGGCCTCTGGGAGTCAATCAAAGGAAAAGAGACTGGAGAATCAAACCCGCAGCATTATTTGATAGACTAATTGCAGAAGGAGGTTGCATCATTGAAAAGTAAGGTCAGCATACGGGCCTCCCACCATCTTCAGAGGGCCGAATTGGCACAAGAAGAAAAATAAAAAGCGGAATTGGCTGACACACTGGCAAAGGAGAAGAAGGACAAAGAAAAAATGGCCGAAACAATCATCACTCTTCAGAGTAGGTTGACAGAGCTACAGAACACTTCGGACACGCACAGCTGTGTGCCTACTACAATCCCACCAGAGACAAGTCCGTTGTCAGAGCAGCTGAACGCAGCGAAAGCTGCAAATGATATATTAGAAAAGCAAGCATCCATCGCGAGGCAAAGGATCACTGATTTGGAAAACTCCCTGGCTGAGAATACTAAGAAAATAGAGACACTGCAGAAAGAGATCGAGCAAGAAAAGAAGATAAGAGCCGACCAGCAGAAAAATATCACCGACCTCAACAGCCGCCTGAAGGGAAATATCACCCTCAGTGAGGCGAGAAGTATAATCTGGTCAGAAGTAATCTCGGTGGTGACAGAACAGTGGGGTTTCCTAAAAATGATGGGGGAAACCAAATCTGCGGTACTCTATCTCAATAGGAAATTGCAGGAGGCAGACCTCAACTTGTCCAGTAGAACCCAGCACGCCAGAAACTACATTTCTTTCTTGAAAGAGTTGTAGTCTAATAAGGTGGAAAATCATGGCATACCAAGTCGGTTCCTGGAGGCCTTTGAATGTCAAAAAATCATTGACAGAGAGGCGGCCGAGTTATAGCTTCGAGAGCCCTGCAACAGGTGGTAGCAAGTGTGGATCAGTTCGATGCAGTGTGGGATGAGATTACAACAGCTGGAATTCCATCTTGCTGGGACCCAACCACTCCTTCTATGCTACAGTCGTTAAAAGAATTTAAGACATGCCTCCAGAAAGAAAGAGACCGAACGGACATCCTGTCGGATAAAACCACTCGGTTAAAGGCTAAGACGATTGTTTCATCCCTCCGCCGAGAGTTCGTCCTCCTTCATCCTATAAAGCACAAGCTCCCCATCGAGGCAAGTTTCAACGTCCTCACAGAGGCCTATATCAAGGTGGAAGGATTCGCAGCGATGCTCGAACCATCAGCGAACAGCCAGCAAAGATGCACTCAGTTCGCTAGGCAGATCGCTAGCTCATCCGCAAATGTTCCACCACCTGTGTCAGCAACAGCCTCGACCCCTTATCTTCCATGAAACACAGTTAATTCATGATTTGGCCTAAGCAGCATTTTTACTTTTACTTTAGTTAGTTATTTTTAAGTTTCAGGTGGAATTTACATTTCACCTCAGTATTTTACTTTCCGCCTAGACGTTGGTTTAAAATTTTGTTTCAAAACGGCCTAGTGTCTAACCACAAATGATGAGAGGTCTGCATTCCTCGTCATAAGTTTTGATCATTTTGATAAGGACCTTTAACAAATTTTTGGCATGCGAAGAAGATATTTTTCAGAAAATATATTCTTGCTCATGCATGGATGTGTCTATATAAGCAAAATCAGAAGAGAGAAACACGTTCCAAATTTTCTGAAGAATTGACTGTAGAAGAATTTCTTGTATGCATTTTTGTGAAAGCTTTAATACAAATGTGAAGAGCCCGTTGGGTTTCAATGAGACGGAGTTTTATCTTTAATGAGGATTCTGGTCTTGGTGCTTTACAGTGTGTAATTCTCTCCTATGTGTTGTAGCTTAGCCGTTCATTTCATTTATATTCATTTATCTTGTATCACATTCTGGAATGCGAGTAGCCCACTGGTTCTGATATAAATTTATCCTTGTTGATACTTATGTCATAAGCTTTTCGGCACTTTAAATATGGCTCAGGTGTGATATGTTGTCTCGTTTTCAATTCACCCATATTTTTGCTATATTAGATGCTATGGGATATTATTTACTAATGCTGCTATCATGTGTGGATTCTTAATTGCATAAGCCCAGTACATGCTGGTATATATTTCTGGATATTGTCTCAACAACAGTTAGTATCCTCTTTATTCTACGTATACAGTAGACACTTTATGATCATTCATCTCTGTGAAGTATTTAGAATCCAGCCCTCTTTGTAGTGAGCTGCCTTTGAATTGTTTGATACCATTCGTGTTAGAGTTTCACATCTTCCCTCTGTAGTATTGCTTTCTCTGTATCAAACTTCTGAAAGTTTTGGTCCCATTCAAGATAATTTTCCTGTTACAAGAAACAACATGAGAGATTTGCCTAACTAATTACCCCTGTCATATCATTTTTCTCCTTGCTATACAAGATGTCCTAGGCACTGGTCTTTCACAACTCAAGGCTGTCTCTAGGATTGACAACATCTTTTTGGCGCCGTTGCCGGGGACCGAAGTTGAGAAAACTTGAAATCCCTGGGCCTCGACAAAACCTTATTCACTCTTCAATTAGGTGAGCATGGAGAGTTGAGAGTTGTATATCCCTCACCTTGGCGACTCCACATTCATTTTTCAGATAAATCTATTTGCAGTCCTGGCTCCTCAGAAGCCACACCTTAGGTCAGATACGTCTCAACCAAAGACAACCTTTGTGTCTAACCCAGAGAGAATCTTACATAGAAGAAATTGGAGGGAGAGAAAATTCTTCCATACTGAGATCCCACAATTCTCTCTAGAAGACTTTCCTTCCTCCTCTTCCCAAGTGGCCCAAGTACAAGATTCTGACTCCGCTATGGGAGAAACCAGTTACCACTTAGACAGTTTACCTCCTGGAAACATCCAAGTTAAGGACGAGGCTGAGTCAATAGACACCACTCGTTACATACTCCACCCCACTCCAGAGGCTGAAGAAGTAAAATAAGTCACTGAGATATCTGCTGTTAATACTCTACCTTTTTCATCATCACCCCAAGCTGCTATCCAATACATTCCCATTGTCATTCATACCTCACTTCCACCTCCTCCTCCGCTTACACATCAAATTCTTCTGTTACCTCCACCTCCTCCTCCAATGGCAAATGTTCCGAGATTCTTGCTGAATAAATATGTCCCCCTGGCATTACCTCAAGTGTTGAACGACCTGCCACAGGACTATCTAAATATCCTGCCTCGTTTCAATGGAGAGAATGAGATTGAAGCTCAAAAACACCTTGAGGTCTTCTGCTCCTTTGTAGAAAATTTCAATGTAGAACATCTTGACGTAGTCCTAAAACTATTTGTGCAATCCCTTGATGGTGAAGCCAGAAAATGGTTCAAGACGCTGGGAGACCGTTCTATAAACACGTGGGAAGCAATGAAAGACACTTTTCTCAAGAAATGGGGAGAGAAGAAAGACCATGGACATTTTCTGACTGAGTTTAATACACTCAAGAAAACACACAATGAAGGGGTGGCCGAGTTTATTAAGAGATTCAAAAAGTTGTACCTGAGCCTTCCCGCAGAAATGAAACCACACCAGACCGCTGCCAAGGTTATTTTTGTGGCATCCTTTGACTCAGAATTTGGCTTCTCTCTGAGAGAAAGAAAGCTAGCCACTCTGGATGATGCTCAGACAGATGCACTAGAGCTTGAGGCAAACTTTGCCTCCACTAGTAAATCCAAGGGAAGATCTGAGCAAGATACGAGAAGAAGGGGAAAGGAAGAGGTATCCACCTCGAGCCAAGATAGAGATTCAGCTAATGACAGGATTGAGGAGATGAACAAGATGATCAAGAATCTCTCAAGCAAGCTGGTAAAGCTTGAAATGGAGGCAAAGAATTCATCCTCCAAGAATTTCCAAAATGCTCCAAACAGAGGCTTTAACCCTCAATACAGAAATCCCCCCTTGCAGATACTGCAAAGGGGACAGAAGGAGCAGCAAGATCAGGTACCACACCCTCTATACTTGGAAGGGCAAGTAGAGGGCCCTACTGAAGACACTGCTTATGAGAAAGAGGAGGCATACCTTGCTTTCTCAAACAGTGATGAAGTTGAATTTCCTTTACATGAAAGTGACGAAGTGGAGGTGCAGGCACACACAGAGGGGAAAGCTAATGAGGACACTGAAGATCTTGAGATTGATGACTACTGCAAGTAGTTCGTCGATTTCATGAAAGCTCAACTCAATAGAATATATGACCTTAGATCTTCCAGGAAGAGAACTCGCACTCAGGACCAGGAGGAGGACACACTTCAAGAAGAGGCACCTGCTCAGAAGGAGGCAAAATCTTAAAAGACCTTGGACAAATGTAAGAGGCCCCTTAACCAATCATTACAGTTAGCTGATCAAATTCCTTCATCTTCGCAAGTGGCTACACCCCCTAGTGTCAAGCCAATCTTAAAAGAAGTCAAACCTCCCCCCTAGAAAAAAGACTCTAAAGATAAAGAACCAAAAGAGGTGTCAGTAGATAAGCCCTCCTCTGCCTTCAGCTTACAAAAGGAGCTTGAGAAGGTGAAAATCCCAGTTCATTTAACCGAGTTGTTAAAACAACCCGCATATCAGTCCCAGGTCACGTCCTTTATGCTCCCTCCAGAAGTAATAAACATTCCAGACAGTCTGAACCTTCAGGAAGAAAGGCCTATGGTTGTTTTTGGCCCACATGTCGAAGAATTAGATGCTGCTACTCCTCCATTTTATGTGTCTTTAGTAATACATGACCTGCTGCTACACAATTGTATGTTAGATTCGGGAGCCTCTCATAATATTTTACCCCTTTCGGTCATGGAACAACTAGGACTAAAAATCACCCACCCATACAAAGACCTTTACTCATTCGACTCCAAAAGAGTTAAGTTCCTGGGCATGATAAAGGACTTAGTGGCCAAGCTGGCTCAGATCCTAGAAAAAATTGTAGTGATGGATATAGTGGTGGCTAACATTCCAGCTTGCTTTAGCATGCTACTGTCAAGATCTTGGGGGACCAAAATTGGGGGATCGATCAAGTTGGACCTAACCTATGCCACTATCCCTGTATTTGGTGGTCAAGAGAGGAGGCTGTATCGGGAAACCAGATTTGTCAAGACAGTTACCAAGGCAGATGATTCAGTTAATTCTCTAGTTTATAGCAGGGAGGGAGATTTCTCATGTTTAATGCTGGAGGAAGATCAGGAGTACGCACATGAATCATCATTTTTCTAGATCAAGATAGAGCAGTCCATAGAGAGTCCTGAATTAGAAATCTAGACACTTCATTTTGATGGGGCTAACTCCAGGGAAGGTAATGGGGCTGGGGAGTTATTGATTTCTCCTACAGGCCAATGGGTCCCTTTATCTTTCAAGCTGGAGTATGAAGCCACAAATAATGTGGCTGAGTATGAAGCACTTCTACTGGGGCTGCAGACAACCAGGAGTATGAACATACAAATTCTAAAAGTTCTGGGAGATTCAGAACTGGTAGTCAGACAGGTGAGGGATCAGTGCCAAGCTAAACATCCTAGGCTAAGGGCTTATAGGAATGAAGTTTGGGATCTGGTGGAGAATTTCTTCTTAGCCTTTAATATCCAGTTCATGCCCCGGGAGCAGAATAGAATGGCAGACTCCCTAGTAGTGGTTTCCAGTACTTTTCATCCACCTCAGAATCCCCTCTTGAGGTATGAAATTGAGGTACGTTATCGGCCATCAATCCCAGACAATATCAAACACTGGCAAGTATTTGAATATGAAGATCAAGTGAAGAGTTTTTTTGAAACAATTGGGGAATTCTCCAACATGGAGATTGATAGTTGTGGAGAGGAGGAGACAGAAGATACTCCAGCAGATAAGTGGGAAGAAAAGGTAGCTGGCCACAAATTTTTGCAGTTGAAAGGGAATGTCATTCCCCAAGGATTAGTGCCCTTAGAAAGATTTTTTAACAAGAATGATGTTCCCTTACATCCGAACAAAGTTGTGGAAGAGAATCAAGTAGAAGATCTGAATCTTGGCACTGAGGCTGACCCCAAGATCGTGAAGCTGTCCAAGAAGGTCCCGGAAGAGTATAAACAGATTTACCAGAAGTTATTTCAGTCCTATAAAGATGTGTTTGCATGGTCTTATCAAGACCTAAAAACTTTTGATATCAGCATTATGCAGCACAAAATTCCACTGAAGGGAGATGCAAAACCACATAAGCAGAAGCTTAGACAGATAAATCCCCTATTGCTACCCTCTATTGAGAAAGAAATTAAGAAATTACTGAAGGCTAAAATCATTGCACCATTGAGATATTCTGAGTGGGTAGAAAATTTAGTCCCTGTGTGGAAAAAAAATGGAGAAATAAGGCTATGTGTTGATTTCAGGAATCTTAACAGAGCATCCTTGAAGGATAATTATCCACTGCCGAAGATGGATCATATCTTGCAGAAAGTGGTAGGAGCATCTCGAATGTCGATGATGGATGAATTCTCTGGGTACAATTAGGTGGCTGTACTACCAGAAGATCAAAATAATACTGCCTTTACCACTCCGTGGGGAACATTTATGTATGCCAGGATGCCTTTTGGGTTGATTATTGCAGGGGCCACCTTTCAAAGGGCCATGGACATTGCTTTTATCGGAGAGCAAGATAAGTTTGTGGTGGTATATTTGGATGACATTACTGTGTTCTCAAAAGATGATGCAGAGCACATTGAACACCTACGTAGTACCTTCAAGAAGTGCAGAAAGTATGGCCTCTCCCTAAATCTGCAGAAGTCTCTGTTTGCACTAGAAGAGGGCAAGCTCTTAGGACACATTTTAAGCAAACATGGAGTAAAGATAGATCCTAAGAGAGTAGAAGTCATAAATGGAATTTCCCTCCCCAGAAATAAAAAGGAAGTTCAAGTGTTTCTAGGTCGTATAAATTTCCTGAGGAGATTCATCCCTAACTATGCTGAGATAGTTAGGCATATTACTGACATGCTAAAGAAGAAAAATGAGGTTAAGTGGTCACAATAATCACGAGAAGCTTTTTCCAGGATTAAAAATGCATTCTCTGAAGCCCCTGTGTTAGCCGAGCCAGACTATGCCAAACCTTTTATGATATTTTCCTTTGCATCACCTCACACAGTAGCAGGAGTTCTATTGCAGAAAAATGAAGATGGGTACGAGCAGCCTATTGCCTTTTTCAGTCAGGTACTTCGTGATGCTGAGCTGAAATATAACATACTGGAAAAGCAGGCATATGCTCTGGTGAAATCCCTCAAAGCCTTTCGTATGTATTTCCTCCAGTCCCACATCACTACATTTGTGCCCACAGCAACTGTCAAAGATATCCTTTTCCAGGGAGATAGTGAAGGAAAAAGAGGGAAATGGATAGCCAAAATACAGGAGTATGAGCTGGACATCCGCCCTACTAAACTAATCAAGGGACAGGGGTTAGCCAAAATCTTGTCTGAGTCAAATTGCCAGGCTCTGGGTATAAATCTATCCATGGTGGCAAACGAGGCATCTGAAGGGAAAGAAGAACCACAGGGAGTAGAGATAGCTTCCCAGAAGACACATATGAAGTACCTCACCAGCCAGTGGTACAAGGAAATAGTGGAATATCTTCTAACACTAAGTTGCCCACCCAGTTGTGAAAAAGCTAAATATAGAACACTGAGGTTGAAGTCATAGAAGTACATGGTTGCAAACGGCCAGCTGTATTGGAGGGACCCCTTAGGCATCCTGCTCCTATGCCTGACAGAGGAAGAGATAGAGGGTATAATGGCTAAGTTTCATGAAGTAATCTGTGGGGGCCATTACAGTTGGAGAGCTACTGCTCACAAAATCCTGAAGGCTGGTTTCTTCTGGCCCAAACTATTTGGAGATGTGTTTACCCGGGTTAGAGCTTGTGAGAAGTGCCAAAGGTTTGCCAAGAGACAGAAGCTAGCACCTCTTCCCATGATCCCTGTCCATGTAGAGGAACCATTCCAGCAGTGGGGAATTGACTTCATCGGAGAAATACACCCCCCATCCAGCGGTCAGCATAAGTGGATATTAACCGCGACGGATTATTTCACAAAGTGGGTAGAAGCTATACCTACCAGTAACGCAACAGACACCGTGGTGATGAAATTCATAGAAGAAAACATCATATCCAAATTTGGTTTCCCTGCCAAGATTGTGATCGATAATGCACAAGCCTTTAAATTTGCAAAGTTTGTCAGCTTCTATCAACAGTACAACATTGCACTAGGTCACTCTACAACCTATTACCCACAGGGAAACGGCCTAGCAGAGTCATCAAATAAAACGCTGGTGAGGGCACTGAAGAAGGCTATTAATGAAAATCAGAAGAATTGGGATTCCTAGTTAAAATTCGCTCTATAGGCTAACAGCATTACCAGCAAGAGAGCAACCGGGAAGTCCCCATACGAATTAGTATATGGGAGGGCAGCAGTTTTCCCTGTACAGCTAGCATTACCAGTGGCTCGATTCATGCAAGAAAGTCATGAAGAACTGGATGATGTAACCAGGAGAATCAACCAGCTGGTGGAGCTAGAAGAAACGCGGAACCAGGTGAGTTAGAGACTAGTTGAATACCAGGAGAAAATGAAAGACCTTTTCGATCAACATGCCAAAGACAGAAAATTATAGATTGGGGATTTAGTGCTCAGATGGGACATTCGAAGGACTGATAAAGGTAAACATGGTAAATTCGACCCCCTCTGGTTCGGCCCCTTTAAAATTGTAGAACAAGGTGGCAACAATACTTTCAGGTTGGAGAATTTACAAGGAGATCTGCTCGACGCCCCTGTAAATGGCCAATTTCTCAAGCCTTATTTCCAGTTCTGAGTCGGGCCGAGATAGCCTGATGTATCATATTGTATATTACTGTCTATTTTCATCTTTGCTTAAATAATGTGCGCGTCTTGATGAATCATGAATAGGAATGGTGTTCACATAAGATAAACAGGTGGTCTGCGAAGTTCTCGACACGATTAAGGACGAACGCGCCGTCCCTAGGTGGAGCCAATGTTGATCATAAATTAACATTAGTCATTCTTCTGCATTAACCTTTGGATAGACATGTATTGAATGATTGGCTAATGGTGGAAGCATTCAAAGGACTGTTTAAAGGGAAAGGATGATGAGGCTAGTATCGCACTTAAAAGGAAACATTTGTATGAAAAGGGTCAAAATAGAAAGCAAAAGAGTAAAGGTAGTGCGAAAAGGGCAAAGACATGGTGCAAAAGACGCAAAAACAAAAATTATTAAAAAACTAGCCGCGTCCATAAGATGCACATGAGGAAATCTTTCATGTGGGATTTCCACGGGGGTCAAGAAGGACAAGAGGGAAGAGACCCATACCCCCGCGGAATTACAGTGACGTGCCGCGGGGTGGGCCCGAGATGAAGAGCAAAGCGCAGAACTATAGTGATGTGGAAAAATGGGAAGTGGGCTCTAGAGATTGGAATGCTGTGTATTTAACCCTGTTTTGCGAACAATGTGTTTCAAGGATCATATGGTTTATGCAGCAAAAGAGGTAAGGTAAGTTTCTAGGCTAACTGGTACTGAGGCCCGTACCAATATTAAACCTGGCACACGGTGTTCACCTGCTTCCAGCTGACACCCCAATCCCTATGCGCCGCGTGCTCCACTGTCAATGTCCTTATGACACTTCCCCCCCCGTTTATTCCACTTATCCACTTTTTACCTCAGAACGCTCAGTCATAGATAACAGTCTTCCCATATTTTACTGTAGTAAAATTCACAGGTTTTCCAGCTACGGTATAAAATAAGTGGGAGCCAGTGCCAAAGTCTACCCAGTCACTATCAACACCCTCGCGTCATTTTCCCAAGCAGATTTCCCTACTACACAGGTATTCTTTCCCTCATATTCCCTCTGCTTTTCTTTCTTTTTTAAAAGTTTTGTATGTCAGTCATGGGAAGGGGCACGCCCAAGAAAACTGAACCAGAGACTCCTCAGGTCCGAGAAACTAGAAACCCTCTCAGGTTCGAGCCTTTTATTGACGTGCAAGCTGGAATCTATGACCCCAAATACCCTTTTCACATCAGCATTATAAAACCCAAGATTTTTAGGCATCATATCGACAATAGAGATCAATATCGGGTAGTTGTATCAGGTTTATGCCATCAGATTACTCCCTCAGTCTACCCTGTGGTTGATTTTATTTGCTGGCTTAAAGAGGCCTATGATGAGCATCGAGGCACGTTTACCTCTGCACAGGGGAATAAGATTTTTTCTCTTTCCCCCTACATTATCAGGAAAGCTCTCCGCTTTCCCACCAGCGCCACCTATACCAGTTTCAATGAAGTGGCCTTAACCTCCCAATTCACCAAATTTCCATGGGAGCATCAAACCGCCTTCATTTCTACTATAACCAGCAATCAGGCTACGTCTCTTCCCACCGCAGACCCTTTCCCATTGAATCTATTCACAGAAGAAGTGCAGCCCATCCTTTCCCTCATTGCTGGTCTTTTAGGTGTAGGCAGTTTGGGGGAAATTTCTAGGGTATGTGTTTATTTCTTGTGGTTAATGTCTCAAAAGGGGGTAGTTCTGGATATCCCTGGTTTTCTTGCTGCTAACATTCAGACCCAGTTCCAAGAGCTTTCAGAAACTAGTCACTTCCGCTTTTGTTCGATGGTCTTCTACCTTTTCCTGTATCAGCACGCTAATAAGTTTGAGGGATTGGCTTTAGATAGGGTATATGAGGAGAATTCCCAACCCTGACCAGTTTTTGAATGGAACTGTTCTGTACGCCAATTTCCAAAGGGGGAGGGTTATTCCAGGTTCCTAAATGAGTTCATATCCATTGCCTATACTATCATCCATGATTCACCCTCACCTAGGGTTTTTCCTGAAATGAAGAGTTGGCTACAAGCCGGTAAATCCCATAGCACTAGGGATTGTTATCTATTTGACAATTACACTGAAATTCGGGTCTATGGAGCCGAGGTTTCCCCTTACCAGCTGCCTGTGTTTCTTGTTCGACGAGTTTATGCTCTGGAGTATATTCGGCAGACCCTCAAGGCTGACCAACTACACTTTGTCCCTGCAAAGAAGGGTTTCATCCTAAGACTCCCTATCACAATCGACCATTTTTTTGTGAACTCAAGACACGCCCTTCCCATTGTTGAGAATTTGTTGCAAGACATGGACCTAAGACAGGGAAAGGCTTGGCCCTATGATCCTCGAGAAATTATCTCAAACAGAAGAAAGAGGAACAAGTCCACTCCTTATGCACATGAATCAAGGTCGTTTATAGAGTGGAGGGCTAACCTTGAAACTTGGCCTTTGATTTCGTAGATGGAGACAGATTCATCTGCTACAGGGGAAGGAGAAGACGTCAATAAAGGCTAAGGCGAGGAAGAAGTGGGTCCCTCAGGAGCAGGTTCTCCCCTTCACAAAAAGCAGAAAACAGCCTCCAGCGAGGCAGAAGTCATAGGGGAAGAACAGTTGCTGGAACCATTTGCACCATATGGCCAACTGGACAAGAGTAAAGCTGGGATCAAATTATTGAGAGATAGTGTCACCTCCTTCGACTTCTCTGAAGTCTCACAAGCCATCGGAGATTATGCCTCACCAGTTGCAGTTGAAAGGGCTCAGAGAAATAGAACGATCAGGGATAAGTACAAAGCCAAGTTGGGAGGGTATGTCGAGAAATATCACACCAAGGTCTCGGCTTCCATGAATGCGGACACAGAGCACCTGGTATTGTCTATGGCCGAGGCCATCTTGGACCCTGATATCGGTACCACTAGTTACAGGGTACTAGAACATGCGATTGATATGGCCAAAGTACCAGCGCTCGAAAAATGTAACCTGTTTCAGGTCGTGGGTGATATGCTGAAGGAAGAGGTAATGTGGGTCACCATTGCACTGAGAAAGTTGGATAAAAAGCATGAACAGGTGAGAGCAACCCTCAAGAATGAACAGGAAAACTCCTGTGCCCAGGAAAATCAAATACGCGGCCTCCGGGAGTCAATCAAAGGAAAAGAGACTGGAGAATCAAACCCACAGCGTTATTTGATAGACCAATTTCAAAAGGAGGTCGCGTCATTGAAAAGTAAGGTCAGCATATGGGCCTCCCACCATGTTCAGACGGCCGAATTGGCACAAGAAGAAAAATAAAAAGCGAAATTGGCTGACACACTGGCAAAGGATAAGGAGGACAAAGAAAAAATGGCCAAAACAATCGTCACTCTTCAGAGTAGGTTGACGGAGCTGTAGAACACCTGGGACATGCACAGTTGTGCGCCTACTACAATCCCACCAGAGACAAGTCTGCTGTCAGAGCAGCTGAATGCAGCGAAAGCTGCAAATGATATATTAGAAAAGCAGGCATCCACCGCGAGGCAAATGATCACTGATTTGGAAAACTCCCTGGCTGAGAATACCAAGAAAATAGAGACACTGCAAAAAGAGATCAAGCAGGAAAAGAAGACAAGAGCCGACCAGCAGAAAACTATCACCGACCTCAACAGCCGCCTGAAGGGAAATATCACCCTCAGTGAGGCGAGAAGTATAATCTGTTCAGAAGTAATCTCGACGGTGATAGAACAGTGGGGTTTCCTAAAAATGATGGGGGAAACCAAATCTGCGGTACTCTATCTCAACAGGAAATTGAAGGAGGCAGACCTCAACTTGTCCAGCAGAACCCAGCATGCCAGAAACTACATTTCTTTCTTGAAAGATTTGGAGTCTGATGAGGTGGAAAAGCATGGCATACCAAGTCGGTTCATGGAGGCCTTTGAATGTCAGAAAATCATCGACAAAGAGGCGGCCCGAGTTATAGCTTCGAGAGCCCTGCAACAGGTGGTAGCAAGTGTGGATCGGTTCGATGCAATGTGGGACGAGCTTAAAATAGCTGGACTTCCATCTTGCTGGGACCCAACCACTCCTTCCATGCTACAGTCGTTAACAGAATATAAGACATGCCTCCATAAAGAAAGAGACTGAACAGACATCCTGTCGGATAAAATCGCTCGGTTAAAGGCTGAGACGATTGTTTCATCCCTCCGCTGAGAGTTCATCCTCCTTCATCTTATAAAGCACAAGCTTCCCACCGAGGCAAGTTTCAACGTCCTCACAAAGGCCTATATCAAGGTGGAAGGATTCGCAACGATGCCCGAACCATCAACGGACAGCCAGCAAAGATGCACTCAGTTCGCCAGCCAGATCACCAGCTCATCCTCAAATGTTCTGCCACCTGTGTCAGCAACAGCCTCGATCCCTTCTCGTTCGTGAAACACTGTTAATTCATGATTTGGCCTAAGCAGCCTTTTTACTTTTAATTTAGTTAGTTATTTTTAAGTTTCGGGTGGAATTTACATTTCACCTCAGTCTTTTACTTTCCGCCCAGACATTGGTTTAAAATTTTGTTTCAAAATGGCCTAGTGCCTAACCGCAAATGATGAGAGGTATGCATTCCTCGTCATAAGTTTTGATAATTTTGATAAGGACCTTTAACAAATTTTTGGCATGCGAAGAAGATATTTTTCAGAAAATATCTTCTCGCTCATGCATGGATGTGTCTATATAAGCAAAATCAGAAGAGAAAAACACGTTCCAAATTTTCTGAAGAATTGACTGTAGAAGAATTTCTTGTATGCATTTTTGTGAAAGCTTTAATACAAATGTGAAGAGCCCATTGGGTTTCAATGAGACGGAGTTTTATATTTAATGAGGATTATGGTCTTGGCGCTTTACAGTGTGTAATTCTCTCCTATGTGTTGTAGCTTAGCCGCTCATTTCATTTATATTAATTTATCTTGTATCACATTCTGGAATGCGGGTAGCCCACTGGTTCTGATATAAATTTATCCTTGTTGATACTTATATCATAATATTTTTGGCACTTTAAATATGGCTCAGGTGTGATATGTTGTATCATTTTCAATTCACCTGTATTTCTGCTATATTAGCTGTTATGGTATATTATTTACCAATGCTGCTATCATGTGTGGATTCTTAATTGCATAAGCCCACTACATGCTGGTATATATTTATGGATATTGTCTCAACAACAGTTAGTATCCTCTTTATTCTACGTATACAGTAGACACTTTATGATCATTCATCTCTGTGAAGTATTTAGAATCTATCCCTCTTTGTAGTGAGCTGCCTTTGAATTGTCTGATACCATTCGTGTTAGAGTTTCACATCTTGCCTCTACAGTATTGCTTTCTCTGTATCAAGCTTCTGAAAGTTTTGGTCCCATTCAAGATAATTTTCCTGTTACAAGAAACAGCATGAGAGCTTTGCCTAACTAATTACCCCTATCATATCATTTTTCTCCTTGCTATATAAGATTTCCTAGGCACTGGTCTTTCACAACTCAAGGCTGTCTCTAGGATTGACAACACCACCCATAGAAAAAACCCCGACTCTTGCCTCCATAAGAGACTTGACCTAGCTCATATGGATCTATATATTTTGGGCATTTCTTTAACTGAATCTTGAAATTAACTTCAGATCTCAATGTCGACCCTCAAACTAGGGTTAGCTCAGTCAATATTATGCTTGCGTCTACTTCTGTTATGGCTCTAAATTACAGTGAAAGCCCTCCTCCATTTATGTTTGTCTTTATAACCACCGCAAGACAATATCGTATCAGCGCTCTCTTCTATTTAATGTAGAAAATATAACCAATGGGCTTCAATATGATCTTGTAATGTACTAGAACAAGATATTGAATCCTTCCTACAATTTCTGAAAACAAAACACGATCGCACAATCGCATATAAGTAAGAGAAAGAAATTATCAATCGCACAAAAAAATATGTATCTGGGAAAAGCAACTGCTCAAAACCCCTATATCTCTATTTTGTATTAGGTCAAGGAATTACGAAACAATACAATGCTTAATCTATCATGAGATTCTCTAACACTCTACCAATTGTCTCCTACTAATCTAGGCAAAATCGGTCTAGTACTTGCCTTCCTGCAGCCTGCCTTGCTCACGCAATTCCTAGGGAATTAGCTCCCTATTAATTAGGAAAATCAACATTCCTTGATTGTGAAATCCATCTTGGCATCCCAATGACTTTATAATTTCACATGAACAATTTTGTATAAATACAACTGATAGTTATGTTCCCTTTAACCTCTGTCTCAACCAGGTTTTCCTCGGAACTGACATGCATGCAACTATTAATAGTGAATTATCAGTTATCTGATTGATCAGTCATTGTGAATTAAATCTAATTTAATTCAATGGACCTCTCATTAGCTCATTAGTCAGTTAGAACTAGTTAAACTGATTTTAACTCAATTAGTTGAGTTAAATAATTCACACCTACACCCCACTAATGCATCAATTGAAACTGGACCCAAAAAATATTAGAATCCATCTAAATGCCTCATATTAGACCCTCATGATCCAGAAATATGTAGGAGCACAATAAAATACAAAAATACACATAAAAATAGTGATGCAGTAAGAATAACACTCCATTTCATTAATATCAAATACTGAAAAATGCTTACAGACATAATGGAAAACAAACTAGCTCGGGCGATGGTAGCTTATCTCTGAGAAGAGATGTGGCAGCTACGTGCCTCTGAACTATGTTACAATAAGGCTCAAGGGCCTTTTTATTATTGAAAAATAAGAGAAAACCCTAGCCCGAGGAGATGTAACACCAAGAGTTTATGGGTCATGTTGAGGGTAGTTGGGCAACCAATATCCTGGGGTCGTAACTTAGTCATATGATCTTCGTTTGATGCACATAATACCTCGTCAGAAAGATATCTCTAAGGAATACAAATTATAATGTGATTTATATGAAATCAGTAAAAATCTCATGACAAAAAAATGTTTTTTGGGGCCTCAAAACTGTGGCAGAAGTTCAAGACCCGAAAAACTAACAAAAATAGTAACTTGTGCTATAATTAAGGAAACTAAAAAACTAAAAGAGAAAATGGTAAGGGCTCAAGTGTAATAGGTGGGTGGCCACCAATATCCACCTCAATCACCTCAACTCGAATTTCTTGAGCTAACTCAGTCATCGTGACTTAGTTAGCTAACCCGAGTTGTTATGAGATGAAATTACAATTTATTGTCTAATTTATTTAAGAGAAAAATAAATTAGACGTCTCACATTCCTCACTCCTGGTACATCAAAATTCCTCATCAGTGTGGTTGCATTTTTTTTTTCCTTTATGGTTACCAATTTCACTGTTTCTTGTTGCAAATTTCAACACTCCCTCTGAACAAGAAAGGAATTCAATTTATCCCATCCGGTACCTTTGGAATTTTGCACGCAATACTTATCTAGTGTTGTTTTCACCTACAAATCCTGAAACTGAATAGCCTTTGAACAACTAAATCAATATAAAACATTTGTCATTAGAGTCTTATGACTACTGCTAGCTACTATGCCTATCTACTGGACTCTTCCCGCTGCTGCTAGCATCTGCATCCATTCCCTTTTCATTATTGCCAACTCTAATTTGTGCTCCAGTATCTGACATCTGTCACTCTGATTTTTGTCTTCCTAACATCTGACTGCATCAATCTAACTGATCCTTCCTACTATTTTTGTAATGTGGATTCCTCATAGCTAGGTTCGATCCATGAGACACACCATCTCAATGGACCTTGCCCAAATTTCTTATCTTGGGATTATGTCTACACATCACCCCACCTTTCACTTGGAGGTATGGTTGCATGTGCTCCCTCTGCCCATCTGGATAAAAATTCCCCCCTCATGGAGGTCTCTACTTGAGTGGCCGATTGCACTCAGTCTCCTCTCTACTTCTCCAATTGTGGCTAGTCCACAATGTTCTGAAACTGCTTCTAAGGCTGCATGTTGAGAGGTAATTTATACTCCCTCTCAATAGCCAAGTCTCTAACCTCTACTTTTCTCCTCAAATATTTGCATGTATCTGGTACCTCAAGTGCATATAGGTTCTTGACTCGAACACATTGTAATTTTCCTACCATTACAAAAGTTTCTAAAAAATAGTTGATTTTAAATCGACGATATCTCCCTCATTCGAGCTCTGAGTTGATTTTCCATTTGGGTAGTTTTTCACAAGGAATCAGAATTATATGCTTTTTTTTTTGAAATTTTTACACCAAAATCTTTAGATATTCTCTGCAAACTTGCCATCCAAAAAATTCTTGCTTTGATACCATGTATAAAATCTAACCAACGAGATTCAATCTAATCATGTAATGTACTAAAACAAGATGTTGAATCCTTCCTACAATTTTCAGAAACAAAACATGATCGCACAATCACATATAAGAGAAATAAATTATCAATCGCATAACACAAGATGTATATGGGGAAAGAAAATACTCAAAACCCCTCTATCTCTATTGTGTATTAATTCAAGGAATCATGAAACAATACAATGTTTAATCTCTCATGATATTCTCCAACACTCTCCCAATTGTCTCTCGCTGATCTAGGCACACTCGGTTTAGTACTTAGCCAATTCTTAGCCTTCCTTCAACCTGCCTTACTCATGTAATTCCTAGGGAATTAGATCCCTATTAATTAGGAAAATTAATATTCCTTGATTGTGCAATCCATCGTGGAATCCCAATGACTTTATAATTGCACATGGGAAATTTAGTATACAACTGATAGTTATGTTCCCTTTAACCTCTGTCTCAACTGGGGCTTCCTCAGAACTGACATGCATGCCGCTATTAATAGTGAATTATCAGTTATCTACTTGATCACTCATTGTGAATTAAATCTAATCTAATTCACTAGCCGACCTCTCTCTAGCTCATAAATTAGTTAGAACTATTTAAACTGATTTTAACTCATTTAATTGAGTTAACTAATTCACACCTTCACCCCACTAATGCATCAACTGCAATTGGACTCCAAAAATATTAGATTAATAGCCTTGCATGCCTCATCTTAGACCCTCAATTTTTATTTGTTGAGCTAACTCAATCAACATGACTTAGTTAACTGACACAAGTTGTTATGAGATGAAATTACAATTTATTATCCAATTTATTTAAGTAAAAATAAATCAGACGCCCCAAATTCCTCACTCTTGGTGCATAAAAATTCCTCATGAGTGTGGGTGCATTTTTTTTTTGTCCTTTCTGGTTTCCAATTTCAATGTTTCTTGTTGCAAATTTCAACATTTCATAATTTGATGTGGCCTTCACACAAAGACACCATTTAAATCACATGCCCATATTCTCATGAGAAACCTCTCTTAAGCTCGATATTCCATAAGAGAACCAACAATATGCCATCCTACTTCCTAGCTCGAACCGACATTAAGGTATGCAACATTTTTGTGAACCCTCGCATGATGATCTTGCTCTTGGAGGATGATCATGGCATCCCTTTAAAAACCCTTACTCGACCTACTTTAGGACTACATCTCTCTTCACCCCCTTGATCAAATGAGATCCTTCTCACTTGATGTTCTTTCCTTCACCCTAAGGGCTCCTTAAATAGTTTTTCCTAGAACTATTAGGAACCCTCTATAACTTACTGGTTTTATCCACTTATACATTAGGAAATATTAATTTTCCTTTTTAATTTTCTTTTAGATTTTAAAACCCATATTGGGTCCAAAATCCCTGTTCTTGGCTTATTTTCCCACAAATCCTTTTATGACCAAACTCACACAAAACCATCTCACTAGGCTTGTGGAGTACCTCCCAAGCTACACAATTCAACAAAATCATCTAGTTGTAGTAACAATAATTTGGTCAAGATCTTGTAGTCAAGCGAGGGCTTGGTTGGGTTCCCAAGTCTCAAATTAATGGTAGTTGTGAGGGCATGATATCTAGGGAGGGTCAGGGAATGCACATTAGGAATGAAAATTCATGCTAACACATGTTGGACAATGTCAATGCATGCTGAAGAGTTTTAGGGAGTGTTGGGGCATATCAAGGGATAACTAGGTCAAAATGCATGGAAAGGAATGAATAAGAGTGTGTGATAGGGAGTGTGAGAAAATTCAAGTGTGCTAAGGACGAAGTGTGTTAGGAGAAGTTCAGAATAGGATTTATAGGAGGCAAGCCTACAGTTTTTATACGAGGCTCGACATAGTAGTTTTAGACAAAGGGAGATCACTTTGTGCTAGGCACAACATTATTTTTCCTTTAGATATTTTTTTATACGAGATGTGGCACACTTTGGCTACATGCTCATGCTTTAAACTATTCTAGATAATTGCATATTGTACATTGTTGTGTATAAGTTTTGGGGCACTTGACATGTGTCGGCTTATATCTTGTGTGACTTGTGCATCTTGTGGTTCTTGCAAACTCTCAGTTAATGTTCTACTATTTATACCAACTTAACATACATGTGAAATATTTCCTATGTAATCTATGTTGCTTAGTTGTTTTGTGGCCATGGCTAGATCATGTGATCTTTGTCTTGGTAACTAGTCAAGTGGGACAAGTTGAGCTTGGACATGAGTGGCATAATATGAGTTATAGGCAGTTCTTAGGTGTACAAGGCATAATCTACTTGTATTTGGTGCAATTGGTCAAGTTGTTGTGATTGAAGCAAGCCAATATTGTCACATGAACTGTAGTAGCTAAGGAATTGATTGGGTTCCCAAGTCGTGAAAAAATGTAAAGGCTAGCTGTGAGGACATGAGTGCCAAGATGTGCTAGGGAATGCTAAGATGTATCAGATAGTGTGAAGGCATGTCAAACATGCTAAGATGTGCCAATTGATAAGGCATGCCAAGATGTGCAAGGGTGTGTCAATGCACGCCAGGGACATTCAAGGAAAAAAAAGGTAGAAACAAGTTAAACTACAAGGAAATGAGCACATAATGGGGTTAATAAGTTATCAATTTACCTTTTCCAAGAGGGGAATGCTAGGCACACCAACACTAGGCACCAATAGGTTCCAAGTGCAAAATATTAGTGCATTCTAAGTGCCAAGTCTTCCTTTGTTGCTTCTCATCTACTTTCCAACAGTTGATCTTAAATAAATTTAATATTAAACCATGCCAAATTATACCAAGGCATGTCAATGTATTCCATACATGCTAAGACTTTTCAAGTGCCAACACGTGCCAAGTGCCAATATGTGTCACAGAGTGTTATACATGATATGAAGTGGAAGAGCATGTTGAAGAGTGATAAGGTGTTCTAGAGAGTGCTAATGCATGTTGAGGAGTGTTAAGGATTACTAGTACAAAACATTAAGGGAGCACTAGGTCAAAATTCATGGAAGTTAGTGAATATGAGGAACATGTGATAAGGACTAGTTTTAATGAGTGCTAGTTGTCATGCCAAGAAGGGAGTGACAAGTTATGATAAGGATTGGTAAGGCATGCTAGGGAATATCAAGACATGTAAAGAAGTCTCAAAGTGTGCTTGGGAGTTCTAGGGTGTGCTAATTATATGTGCCAAATAGTGCTAATACATGACATGTGCTAAGGATGTGTTGGGTGCCAAGGTATGTCAATGTGTGTCAATAAGTTTCAAGGAAACAAAATGAAGAAACAATAAGAGGGTTAATAAGTCATGACTTTATCTTTTTCAAAAGGGGCATGCTAACCATACTAATAATAGGTCCCAATAAATTCCAAGTGGCAGTGTGTGCCAAGTGCTAATGTATGTCAATGGATTCAACCAAGGTGTTCCAAGGCATGCTAGGGATTACATGCATGCCAACACATGCTAGGAGAGTTCTATGTTGTGCTAGCACATGCTACCATATGCTTGGGCATCAGTGTAATGGCAAGATGTTCTAGGTACAGAGATGTTCCAAGACACATGAGGTTCTAAAATATGTTAGTGTGTGCCAAAGCATTAATTTAAGGTGTGCCCAGATTGTGGAGGAGTGTTAGGTCTTTCTCATTAATATAATTGATAGAGCTTGATTATGTATTAAATAATATATTTCCTACACACACTAGTGGGACTTTATCTAAAGGGATTTTTCTAGATAATAAACTTAATATATATGAATCATGTGTTGACTCATAGGAAAACTTTATTCACACGACTAGTCATTATTTGAGCGAAATGATACACACTAATTACTTCTTAAAAAATTGATTTAATCTAACCACTATGGCCTTTGACATATTATAAAAAATACTCCACAATAATGGTATTAAATCGTTATCTTTTGACAAAAAATATATTAACAAGAACATAATGTCATAAAAAACTCATTGAAATGATCAATGGTGATGAACATTTTTTGACCATCACCAAAAGTAACAAAAATAGCATTGGTGAGGGTCATTAAAAGTTCGTCACTAGAAGTGTCACTAAAGACAGAATTAATGATGGGCCTTTAACGACCCTCACCAAAAGTTTCATTGAAAATGGCTTTGGTGAAGGACCATCACTATATACACTTACAACGATGCTTTTTTAAGGACCATCACCATATGTGACATTGGTGATAGACCTTAAAGGTCCGTCACAAGCATGACTCTCACCAAAGTCCTTTTTTCTTGTAGTGTTAGAGAAGGCCCAAAATGAAATAACTATGAACCCTCATCAGATAAAAGGATCTAAACAACTAGAAAATATACTAAATGCTCAAAGATATCCACTCTTAAAAGCCGGGATATGGTATGAAGGAGAATCTAGCAAGACAAAGATAGAAGGTAAGAAGACTATCTCTTTTGTAAAAGTTGTACAGAATAAAGAAGAAGAAAAAAGGGGACTCACAACATTAGAAGCCAACAAGACCATGATGTGTAATGAAACAAACAGAAACAAGCAGCAACCTTAATTAACAAAGAACAAAATGAAGAAAAAGTCAGCTGCAAAAGGCTCATAAACTCCTGAATATGAATTGAACAAATTCAGAAGAATTCTAAGGAGGCTCTTTCCTCCTATGAGAAGTATCACATATTTTCCCTTCCATAAACCTGGACATATAGTAGCACACTGCAAGACAAAGAAAATCTACTTTAACCAGCAAAAGATGTAGCCAATGAGAAGACTCCCTCAAGCAAGAAAATTGAAAGGACAATCTTTCACCAGGTACACTAATCATTTCCATGGCTACTGTTTTTCATGCAATGAATTTGGACATAAATCTATTGAATGTAAACTATGTTAAAGAAGGAGCACAAAATTCTATACATCAGCTCAAACGTACCTAGGTAAAATAAGAGGTTATGTATGCCACAAGCTCAGACACAAAGAAAATGACTATAGGCTACCATATACATTAAAGGACTCTATACAGATGATGGAATCCAATCATATCATACCAAACTGTGATTCAAAAAGAAGTTTAGACATTATTAAGAATCCCAATAAAGTATGGAAGGATAAGAAAAAGGGGGAATTGACTGCTTCAATGACATAATGAACCCATCATAGAGTCAAGGGGAGTTTCTCTAGGAATAAATGCAAATATACAACCAATAATAGATAAGAAGCAACATCCTAGGGGGAGATCAGATCATAAAAAGTCCCCATAAAAGTAGTCTACGAAGAGTTCCTTGGAATAAGAACATCTAAAAGCTCAGGATTGGAAAGGACAATTCCTTTGTGTTATGTTACAGGTCCTTAGGATCAGAATACTATGGTATGCATCATGGTGGTGGTATGGAAGAAATACATCAAGGAAGTAGTCCCAGCGTTATCAACATTATAATATGTATGGATTAGGTTCTGGTTGCTCTGATTAGTGAAAAGTATCCTCTGGTTGCAAATTTTGGAGAATTTTGAGTTGCATTAACAAAGTATGCAAAGGTCAGTAAAATGTCAAAGCAAGCATTACCAAAGTGATGAGCTTGCGTTGAATTTGGGCATGTTTTTGTTTTGGAGGTAAGAAAATAAATGAATGATAAAACTATGAACAATCTGTCTTTGAGAATCCGATTAAATAAATTGAAAAGGTCTTCCCCAAACACATTGTGATAAAACAAGTTATTGATCCCGCATCTCCACCAGTACAAAAGGTTAATGATGCCAGAATCAAATTCTGTATATTTTTTATTGTTGTTGGGAACAGTGGAGAGCTCAATGCAAATAGATGAGAGTATGAAGAGTATCGTAACTATGGTTTTCTATGCGAGCCGAAGTGATATTACTGCATGGATTATCAAAGGGTATCATATTATCTCGTGGCCTTGGATTTATAGACACTTTTGGCATAAGTGTATACCGCAGATATTATATATATCAAGCTCTAACCATTAGTCTTCCTTAAGCATGTGTTACACCTAAAATTTATGTAACAATGATATGTGGTTGAATTTGAGAATCCATTATAAAGAAAGTATGAGCGACTGACCTATGAACCAAGTTCTGTGCAAAGACATCCTTGAATCTGCAATGAAATCACTGTGTAATATGGTTGTAAATATGAACTGTGGCTGCAAAAGATATATTGGCATCATAATATTTGAACATATGTGTATTTCAAAAGAAGACATATTCCATCTACAATCTTCCTCAGCAGATATGTATCTCAGATGAAGATCATAATATAGATTGATGTATATTTGGAGCAGACTCTATATATCATATGGAGCATTCTCAACATTTTAGTATTATTCCAATGGTGCATTTCTAATTATATAAGTCTGGTATAGTTTGTTCAATGGCTTGTCCTTATCATCGCTTTCAGCATTATACAAGTGCAAGGAGTCTGTGTTTTGGGATGGTATCAACTTACTGTGTATATACATACAAGTTCAATGATTCCCAAAGTGTTCTCCCAATAATTCTTATACATCAAATGGAGCACGAGTCCTAGGCAGGTATCATTAGGTGAAATTTGAGGTCTAAAATGGGCCTCCTAAGGAAATTATAAAGTAATAGTAGAAATAATAAAATAAGATTTGATTACATCATCAAATTTTAGAGGGAAAAAATAAAAAACTGATTTTTCAACTCGTTTTTTCAACTTATCTCCCAAATATTTTACTCAAATTTTGAGCAGGATTACTCATTGGATGCAAAATTTAATTCCTCATCAAAGGAGTACCCATGTTGCATACTTTCGATGGATCTTGCTACACGAAAAATGAGAAATACATGAAAAATGTGATTGCAATCATGTTTTTTCATGTATTTCTAATTTTTCATGTAGTAAAGTCCATCAAAATTATGCAACATGGGTACTCCTTGGATGAGGAATTAAATTTTTCATCCAGTGAGTACTCCCACTCGAAATTTGAGTAAAAACTTTGGGAGATAATTTGAAAAATTAGTTTTATTCTTTTATTATTTTTTAATCTTTTCGCCCTTTTACTTAAAAAATGGTGAATCATCCCCCATGGTTGAAATCATCATCTTGAATCCTATTGGTTCTTATAAAGTTTATTTTGGTTGTACTGTTTTCTTAGGAGGCCCATTTTAGACCTCAAAATTCCCCTAATGGTGGACAAAATGAAGAATGCTTATGCAGAACTCTAGTAAGGCAATGATGGAAAATACACTAGAAAAATGTGTAACCCTTTTCCATTGATGTCAAAGGGGGAGGAAATGTGAAATGGTAAAAGAGGAAGAAAGATACTTCTTAGAATGAAAGGTGGAGGATGTGTTGCCATCAATTCCAAAGGGTGAGACTATTGGAAATATTGTCATTGATGGCAAAGGAGCAGAAAGGAGCAGCACAAGAATTATCGTTAAGGACAAAGGAGAAAATTAGGTTCAGCTAAAGTATAAAGGAGAAATAAGGCAAAGAAGGCAAATTTTCAGTGAAGAAGCATAAAAGAGAGGCAGAGGAGAAGAAAAGAGTAAAATAGAGGCATAGGAGCAACATTAGAGGCAAAGGAGCAAGACAGAGGATCAACAAAGAGTAAAAGAGAGTAAGAGGAGCAGCTTTAGAGGAAAAGGAGCAAGGCATGGGAGAAACAAAGAGTAAAAGAGAGGCAGAGGAGTAGCATTCGAGGCAAAGGAGAAAAGGCAACAAAGACAACAAAGGATCAAAGCTAGCAAAGGCAACAAAGGAAACAAGTTTGGGTCAGTTATGAACGTGTTGGGCCGATTCGTGCATGAGTGGGCAGAGTTCGTGAAGGAATGAACACGTTAAAATAGTGGAGAAAGTCATGAACACATGAACAAATCAGGCTATTTTATGTTCAGAATAATGATGTAGGATATTTCACATTCGCAAGTGAAAGGATGATCGCAGAAACACAAAAATTATAAAAACTGTGAAGTGCGATATGTTGACGTGGCTAGATGACATGGCGGTGACGTAGGAAGTGACATGGAAAGATGATGTGGTAGATGATGTGGCCCTGACCCCATATATCACAACAAAATTTTGATGACATGGAAAGGTGATGTTGCATCCCCGATGGGACCCGAACCCTTTATCGCATATCACAAGTCACAAAGCTCAAAAGGGATAGTGCTTACGTACCACGTTGAAATTCCAAAATGCGAAGAGCGATGAGGGGCCAGATGCGATATGCTTCAAATCCAAAGTCTAAAGGATTTTAAAGTCTAACGGTATAATAATTTCCTTAATAAATCGCATCAAGAGGATGACTAGGAAATGAATAAACAAATAACAAAGGAAGTTGTCGAGATGCGATAAGAGCCCGAACGCGATACCTCTCAGAGTTTGATACTAAATATTTTAAAGTCTGCCATAGGACCCATTTGCATATCACAAATCACAATATCGGAAGGGTGAAGATCATAAGAGCAAGGTTGAATCACCAAAATGTGAAATGTGATACGAGGACTGGACGCGATGGAGTTTCGAAGCTGAAGTCCAAAGGTTTTCAAATCTGGAAAGGAGGCCTTTTTGTTAACAAATCGCATCGGAAGTGAGAAGGGTGAATATAACGAAGAACCACCAATGATGCCAAAATGTGATAAAAGTGACCAGATGCAAAGTTTTTCAAAAGTTAATGGCAAAATATTTAAGGTCCAGGGCTCATGTAGTTTGCACCAATTGTATGAAGAAAAGTTGAACACAGAGTTTACTTGGGTAAGTAAAAGAAAGGTTGAATGCAAGAGGAGAGACTCAGGCAAGTGACCCAGCTATAGAATAAAAGTTATTGCAGCTAGTATAATAACAAAAGTATGAATGCGGCAGATGGACTTGGGTAAAGAGACCTGAAATTACATGTATAGGTTGAACTTTGTGGCTATGAGGAGCTAGGCACCATGGGCAGAGTTGGGTGTTGAGACAAGGAGAAGGATGAAAGTTGTGAGCACGAGAATAGGCAGAGTTGGGTAAAAGACAGTTAGGGTGACACTATTGGAAACGTGTTAGCTAGGTCGAGTTGGGCAAAAGGAATTTGTGCAGAACTGTTATAATATAACAACAAAAATAGAAAAGGAAATGACAACAACAGAAAGGACAAATGCATAGCGGGCCAAGAGATGAAAGGGTTAAGTGAAATATTGTTGTAACTGTAAATGTGTTTATTATTTTTTATTGTATGTGATGCAAGGGCAAGTCTCCATAGGCATAGGAAAAACTCCAATGAGTGTTGAAATGATTATTTTTGCATTTTTGTTTATTTAATAACCTAAACTGAAGTGTAAGGAGTCGAATGTGTAGAAGGCATAGGCTCAGGCCTGTTCACTTCATATTCCCTGTAGAAAGAAAATAGTCAAGAGTTATATGTATAAGAGATGTAATATCGGTGTGAATAGAGAGGTGAGAGAGTGGAATAATTAGAGAGAGCTAATAGAGATGTTGTGCACATCAAGAGCTTATATGAAGCAGAAATGAAGGTAGAAAAGGCAACAGTGAAGAAGGAAGATAACAGAGCTAATATCCAGGTAAATCAGCATATGATTTTTATTGTAGTGTGAGGGATTTGGTACTTCTGTTGTAGCTTGATAGATGTCCATATCAATTAGCATATCCATATAAAGTTGTAGCTTGATATATGTCTAGTTGGAGCTAGTTGAGGTAGGAGCCTCCTATCGGTTGTAGCCTACAGAAAATACATGGGAGTTGGTGCTTCCGTTTCAATTTGTAGCTTGATAAAATTCTAGTTGGAGCTAGGTGAGGTATGTAATATTCAAAAATGGAAAATACATGAATATAGAACATATGCAGCATTCAAAATAAATCAAAACATGAACATAACACTAAAATCTGGAAAATGCCAGAAATATGCTACAACTGGAAATTACATTAAGACATCATAATTTATGAGCAGAAATTGTTGGGTCATATCATTATAATCAATAGCAAAATAAAGTACATAATTCTCCAAAAGGAATGCACTCAAGCCACAAGATGGCTGAAATACACTAAATAAAACTAGCACTGGAAATGTGTGTTGTTATTGCTGCTGCTGTTGGAAACTACTACTACTCGGAAGACTAACCATGTGCGGGAGGTTGTTGGAGGGCTCAAAATGATCTAGGATTTTAACCATGGATTCTACTCAAAAAACCTAGAAAAACCCAAAATGGTTTGGCCAGATTTTAAATTTGGATTTTCGGCCCTGTTTGAGTTGTACACTGCACCCCTGTTGGTTGAATTACGCACTCCCTAGAGACAACTGCTAATATGGGGCTGAAAGAATGATCTATCAGCTACAAAAACACCCAATAAACTCAATACATGAAGGGATGGTCCCTTCTCTTGATCTCCGAGCTAGAAGACTAAGATCTAGCTCCTCCTTCCTTTGCTCAAGTTGCAGCTGCACACTACACAACTGCTGGACTGAACTGCACTATCAAGAGGGCTGAAGCTGTAGCCTGATGCTATATGATGGAATATATCTCACAGTCGATGGAAAATATATCTCCAAATTGAGGGCAAGACCCCTCACATGATTCCAAGTTGAATTACTTGGAACTTGCTTCCTCCACTAGATCTACCTAGATGGACTTCGCAATTCTTGAAGGAACGATTGCCTCATGGAGGTATAAAATGTTGGCCTGATGTTGAATTTGACAAATCTTCTCCTGGGAGACTGAGATGGAAGAAAAATATGAAAGGATGAACCCTCCACCGGTTTCTTAGCTGAAATTCCAAGAACTACCTTCCTCCTCTCAAACCCTAAGACAGGAATTGTGTAATTCCTAAAGCTATATGTGCATAAGAGAGGGATTGAATGTGGCACCAATTCTAGATGATCAATTGATGCTCAAAATAACCTTCCCAGAGTAGGCACTCGAAGTCCCCCATGGGTAAGGGTGGGATTCCCACTCGAGAATACCAGTGTGCTAAATAGCGCAACAGACTTAGCTAAACAGTTGAAGCGTGCAAAGAATGTCAAACGACAATGCAATATCAAATTTGAGACTAATTTTATTTGTTGCCCTCATCTTCCTTATATGGTTGTGAGCCTTCCCTAGCCTTGGCCCACCTCATGAATACACTGCACATGTGGCCACTATTCTCCATGAAGACTATGTTGTCTCTCCATGATCTCCATGGCCTCTGCATTTACTTTCCACTCCTCCATCATGTGTGCATTTAATGCACCACTCCCTCCATCACTTCATCATTATTGCTCTATGATCTTACTTTTATTCCTCCATGATCTTACTTTGACTCCTCCACTATATCCATGATCTTTCTTATTAATGATGCATGATCTCCACTCCTTCTTCATTAATAAGCTACTCCACTATTCCATAATGTTGATCTACTATATAATTAACCCACATTCACACAAAAAAGTGGATTTTATTCATCTATGGGGTTTATGGGTCCCTCCACCCTTTTATTTACTTAACTAAGCAAGAAAAGTAAGAAATTTAATATTCCAATTAACTGATGGAAAATTGGGAATATTACATTCCTCCCCGCCAAAAATTTTCTTGTCCTCAAGAAACTGCAAAAGTATATGCTACAACAATCCTCCTCCCTCCAAATGGCATTCTCATATGGAAGGTGTCCCCATCTGCTCCAATGTTCTATGAATGCCCTGCTCCATAGTTGCCTCTATAGAATGTCTAGAATGGCCTCCAACTAAATAGTTAGATGCCTCTCCCCATCAATAAGTCCCCAATTGGAAGCCATATTTTGTCCAAGGATCTCCTCTATGTATGAGATATATGAAATGAAGTGGTTTCTCCCCAAAGTGGAAAGTCCCAACTCATGAACTATCTCTCCAACCTATGCTACATAGAGTAGATTGTATCTATCAATGCTCTAACCCTTGGCCCTGTTGGCCTTTCTTTCTCCAAGAACCATCTCAAAACTGTGAAAAATAGAGAATATAGATATATAGGGTGACAGGTGAAATATCGGACCATACTCTCTCAATAACAGCCACTACAGCAATGCCTCTTGTTTCCATACCACCGCATCATCATACCAAGTATGGTGGCCATACTCTCCTATCAGAAGCCAATGCAATAAGGCCTCCTATTGCCATCCTACATCATCATTATGCAAAGTATGGGAGAAAGTGAGCCCATAATGTCCAAAGAGTAACCAAAGCAGCAATGACTCTTGCTACCACCTCACATCATCATGATGCAGATCATAAAGAAAAAACATACTGATTGAAATGTAGGATGTCACATCAGCCCAATACAACCAAGCTCTCTCCTGCCATATCATGTGAGTGCTAAATAATGTCCCAAACAATACTCCACTCATTGACATAGGATATGTCATGAGATAACCAAACTCTCTCCAGAGTAGCCAACTTAGCCATGCCTCCAGCTGCTGCATCTCACCAGTAATATACAAAACATAGATTATACAAATATGATATGTTGGGTAGTAACCATACTCACCCAAAAGCAACCAGTGCATCCATGCTTCTTGCTGCCCCGTGTCATAGATATGAAAGTAGCTCACCATCCACTTGCTCATCATCCTCACCCATCCATCCAACTATGGGTGATGACTCCTATCATGCTCCCACTTGGTATCCACCCAATGGAGAATACCATCCTCCTCACTCTGATAATATTTGCACTCCATGACATGTTGAAGTGCATATTCCTTGAGGTTTCTCCATGAGAACCTCTCATCAATGACTCGGTAGAATCCATAAGATTCTGAATATGTTGTAGGTAGAAGCTTCTCTTTTAGCTGTGAGATGCTCATCAAGAAATACATATCATAATAATGGAAGATGTTATCCATCACAAGATGTCTATCATAGACCATCTACCCATCCAATGCTTCATAGGTGAAGCGGTCATTAGAATGCTCCAAGAAGAGTTGAGCCCCCAACTCATCATTGCTCCTTAGTGAAAACAATGTTGAAATCCATGATGGTGCATCTGTTGTCTCATGGCCATACACAATGTTAAACTCATAGCTCGACATTGTACTGATTAGGACTATGCTCATCCCATCCTCCAAAACTCCACACTTCGACACAAAGTGTTTTGTGTAGCTCAACAATGAAAAACTAGAATGGCTATACATCTCCTCCTTGAGAAAGTCAAGGGTCCTCTGCACAAGGTGCTCTAACCCTTGGTTATGAAATTTCCTTGATGGCATGATCCCACAAATCTCAAATTGAGGTGATGAAATAATAGGGGATAATTTTTTTTGCAAACCTTGGATCAGCTAAAACTTGGAAACATCTTGCAAAGCTACAAGAGTTCCTCCAGCCGGTGCAATGGCTTCTCCAACTACTGGGGATGGTGATGGTTGCTCCTCTAATGTTGCACCAGCACTGGTATATGCCTCCTCCTCCTCATGCATCTCCTGAATCATGCATGGGAATCTCAATGTCAAGTGCTCAAGACCACCTTGCAAATATGAAAGTTCTCCTTCACCTGATGCAAATACTTCTGCAGCTGGTGGTGGTGGAAGTTACTCCTCTTCTGGAGTGATAGTGTTGACATCCTCCATTTGTTCTTCATGTGCTATCTCGTCAATGTTGGGAAATGTCTCTATGGAAATTACTTCCAGTTTCCTTCTATCAAAATTCTTAATCAACCTTTGAGTGAAGTCTGCATAAGCAGCCACTCTTACATATTTTATATGGTTGAACCACCAATCCTGAGCTCCACCCTCAAGGTGCAGCGCTGAAATCTCAACAACCTCTCTTTCTGCTACTAGATGTAGCTGGAAGAAATCATATAACTCCTTCATCCAATATTTCACTGTGCTTGTGGATGATCCATCGAATGTAGCAAGAAGAATTTATGCCTTCTTATTCTATTGTTGTTGTGGGATCTCTGGTTTTCTTTAATTTGGATAAAATGTTGGAGATTTATATTCTCCTTGAATGCTCTAGACTAAGATTTTTACTCTGCAAGATAATTACTCAAAATATCATTCTCTAAGTATCCTCCATCTCCATGCCCTTCATCTCCTTTTGCAAAGAAAGTGGACGCAGAATAATGATGTGCATCTCTTTGCATTGTCGGTTGTTTATTCCATTGATAGGAAGTGCTTGGACCTTCCTCATCCTGAAACCTTATTGAATCTCTTTTTACCTTTCCCTTCTCATTTCCTTTATCCCCATGGAGAGATCCTGCATAGATTTGAAGAGAAGTGTGGAAAAACTAAATCCTTCCGCCATTGTAGACTTCTTCTTTTTTTTCTTCTTTTTCTTATTCTTCTGATGTCATAAAATTCCCACAAGCTGAGCCAAATATCATGCTCTGATACCACTATAATATTAAAAAATGGAAAAGACAGGAATATAGAACATATGTATCATTCCAAATAAATCAAAAAAAGAACGTAGCACTAAAATATGGAAAATGCCAAAAATATGCTGCAACTGGAAATTACATTAAGACATCATAATATATGAGCAGAAACAGCTGGGTCATATCATTATAATCAATAGCATAATAAAGTACACAGTGCTCCAAAAGGAATGCACTCAAGCCACAAGATGGCTGAAATACACTAAAGAAAACTAGCAGTGGAAATGTGCTCTGCTACTGTTGTTGCTGCTGGAAACTACTGCTACTCAGAAGGAGAACCATGTGTGGGAGGTTGTTGGTGTGCTCAGAATGATTTGGATTTTAACCATGAATTCTACTCAAAAAACCCAGAAATGGTTTTTTTAGATTTTAACTTTGGATGTTCGGCCCTTTTTGGGTTGCACACTGCACCCCTGCTGGCTGAGTTACACACTCCCTGGAGAAAACTATTGATATGGGGCTGAAAGAGTGATCTATAAGCTGCAACAACACCCAATAAAATCAATACATGAAGGTTTGGTCCCTTTATCTTGATCTCCAAGCTAGAATCTTGAGATCTAGCTCCTCCTTCCTCTGCTTAAGTTGCAGCTGCACATTACAGAATAGCTGGACTAAAATGCACTGTCAAGGGGGCTAAAGCTATAGCCTACTGCTAGATGATGGAATATATCTCACAGCTGATGGAAAATATCTCTCCAAAGTGAGGGCAAGACCCCTCATAGGATTCCAAGATGAATTACTTGGAACTTCCTTCCTCCACTAGATCTACCTGGCTGGACTGTGCAATTCCTGAAGAAACTGCTGCTATATGGAGGAATAAAATGCTGGCCTGATGTCAGATATGAAAAATCTGCTCTTGGAAGACTGAGATGGAAGAAAAATATGAAAGGAAGAACCCTCCACATGTTTCTTAGCTGAAATGGCAAGAACTACCTTCCTTCTCTCAAACCCTAAGACAAGAATTGTGTATTCCTGAAGTTGTATGTGTAGAAGAGAGGGACTGAATGTGGCACCAATGTCGGATGATCAATTAATGCTCAAACAAACCTTCCCATAGTAGGCACTCGAAGTCCCCCGTGGGTAAGGGTGGGATTCCTGCTCGGGAACAACCATGTGCTAAACAACACAAAAAACTTAGCTAAACAGCTGAAGCATGCAAAGAATGTCAAACGACAATACAATATCAAAATCCAGACTGATTTGCTTTTCTGCCCTCACCTTCCTTATATGGTCGTGACCCTTCCCTAGCCTTGGCCCACCTCGTGACTGTGCTACACATGTGGCCACTAGTCTCCACGAAGACTGCGTTGTCTCTCCATGATCTCCATGATCTTTGCATTTACTTTCCACTCCTCCATCATGTGTGCATTTAATGCACCACTCCCTCCATCACTTCATCATTATTTCTCTATGATCTTACTTTTATTCCTCCATGATCTTACTTTGACTCCTCCATTATATCCATGATCTTCCTTATTAATGTTGCATGATCTCCACTCCTTCTTCATTAATAAGCTGCTCCACTATTCCATAATGTTGATCTACTATCTAATTAACCCACATTCACATAAAAAAAAGTGGATTTTATTCATCTATAGGTTTTATGGGTCCCTCCACCCTTTTATTTACTTAAATAAGCAAGAAAAGTGAGAACTCTAATATTCCAATTAATTGATGCAAAATTGGGAATATTACAAGGTAGGAGCCTCCTATAGGTTGTAGGCTGTAGAAAATTTATGGGTGTTGGAGCTTCCTTGCAAGTTGTAGCTCGCAAAAACTGAGGCAGTAGCCTCCTGTAGGTTGGAGCCTACAAAAAATCAGTTGTGAGAGGGAGTAGGAGCTTTCGTTTGCATCACAAAAATAATAATATGTGGTTTTCTCCCTTATGGGTTTCCACTTATATCTGGTGTCTATGTTCTTGATGATTATGTGTTGATGTGATGTTTTAATCTAATTAATTACTTTCAATCCACACATTCAGTTTGTTGATTCATAATGTATTAAGATGCTTATAAATTGAAGTAGTTAATGGGTGCAAATAAAAGATTTTTAATGTCCATGAATGTACTAAACTGATTCATCCCTCACCCCCCCCCCTCTCAGTTTAGCTAAGGGTTCATCATCTTCTTTCTCATCCTCAACTCCTTGAGCATAATTTTGCTGTAAGGGTGTCTAAATCTGTTGTTGTTGAACTGTCTGCTTAGGATCCCTTTGTTCTCTTTGTTTTATCCTAAACTAAGGCTACTGATGCTATCCTCTAAAGTTAAGATTTCTAACTTGTGCTTCTAGTTGTCTTTCTGTAATGGACATTCTGTCAACCTTTCTTTCTACTGTCCTTATCAAATTGTCCAATTTTCCCTCAAAGGATGAGGATGCTTCTTCTTTGATGGTTACCTTTTATCTCACCCTTCATCTTTGACTTTTTAATTGACAAGTTTGCTTCCACATTGACTGCACTCATTTGCATGTCTTCTAATGTTATAGGATTTCTCTCTCACAGCTGGTATGTGATGTTTGGATCAAGGGCATCTGTATAATGCAAGAGAGCCAAACCTAGAGGAGGTTTGATCTCATTTGGAATTGTATTTTATAATTGGTTGAAACGAGAAGTGAAATCCTAAACTGATTCATTTGGATTCCTTTTCAGATTATCATACTGAGAAATAATATACGAGGGGTTCTTATTCAGCTCCCATCGGGCTATGAATGCATCAATTAGTTGGTCTAGAGTGGCTACAGAATTTGTAGTCAAATATCTAAACCAAGTTTTAACATCTCCAGAAATGATTTGGACTATGATTCTCATCTTGGCATCGCCAACATCAATTTCTTCCAGGTCAATGAAATAAATGACTTTGACTGAGTTTTGTTTTTCATTGATTTGAGAATTCTCATCAAAGAGAGGAAGTCTATGGCCATAGCCCTGTGGTAAGGCATTGAGTTGAGCAGGTAGAATCAGGGGTGAAAATATAGCCATGAATTCTTCTGAGTGATGTATAGGAGTAACAATGGAAGGAATTGATTGAATGGGTAATGAAGTAGAAGGTGTAGATGAAGAAGTAAAAACTGAATGGGATTGTTTCGGAATGGAAAATGACTCTTTTTGGTATTGGATGATGGATATTTTGGATGTGTATTGAAGTTGATTAGCTAACCTTTCAATCCTATCAAATTGAATCCAGAATTTTCTATCGAAGTCTAATTCAGATCTAGATTCTTCAGAAAGTAAATTATTTTCAAGTTTCAAGGAATCAGAAACTACCTCAGACAATGATTTTACTTTAGATAGCCTTAATGGGTCAAATTCTATGTCATACAGTGAAGTTTCATACTTTGATCGAAATAGAGATAATTCAAACTTCAAATCAAAATGTATGTCTTCGAGAGATAAAAATTTTGCAGGTGACGAGGAAGATCTTACCAATGGAGAAGGATTTGATTGAAATTATGTGTGTTTAGATCTCTGCTTCTGAAAAAGTCTCTATGGATACTCAATTGGATCAGCTGGATGAGGATCTAGTTTCGATCTAGTGTATCTCCTCGAAGCCATAATGTTCGTTGTTTCTGCAACTTGGTTCTTTGCAAATTTCAAATCAACCTTCACAAAGACTAAGACCTATCACCCACAGGCCTATGATTCAATGAAATCACTTTTACTCCCCATTATGGTCGCCAAGATGTTATCACTCCACTAGATCTCCGAAGGCTGAGAAGGAGACCGGAAAAGGTAACCACAGACCGCTTTGACCCAATAGCTAGCCCTACTAGGCAAGAGAGGGATCTATTGGTGAGATCACAACCAAATTTACTGGATAATAAAGATTTTAGGTTAGGTATATTAGTCTCTAGGGTTTGATTGATTTATTTTGGGTGTTGGATGGTGAATTAGGTCTAGGAAAAACTAGGTCAAGGCACTGAAAATCAGACTTGCAGAGATGTGATGGGGCAGGTAGGAACATAATTTAGCACTTTAAGGTATCTTTGTGAGTGTGAGAGACTACTATGGTTTCAAAAAGAGCATGGAAATCATGAATTTGTTTATATCAGAAGAAAGTGAAACATAACTGTGATAATTTCTCCAAAATAGAGCATCAAAATAATGAATTTTTCTTATCAACTTAGAAATAAATCACATTAAGAGATTTAAATGAAATATGGAAGGTATAATACTTTCAAAAATATGAAAACATAAGAGTTAACACTGCTAAAACACATACCACATGAATCCCACCACAATAGTTGCAAACTTGTTTATTAGTTCCTGCCAAAAATGACTTAATATACTAGTGTTCAAAGGTCAATTACACAACATCCAACCCTTGAAATGATGAAGGAAATGAAATATATAGACCAAAACATCTTTTCCCCACTATCAAGGTTCTAATCCATGACCTTTGTAGTCGTTCCCCAAAGTCCTCGACTGGAATCCTAATGACTAGGGAGGTCAACAAATTCATTCCCATCTTTGATGAAATTGATTCACTTGACCCAAAATTAAAATTTTACTAGATGTATCTACCTATAGTAACTATACAAGACACAATTACATTTAAGTTTTATATTTACATTAGTAAAAATACATGAATCCATCAATCAGTTGAAAAAAATTGAAATTTATGAAGAAAACAAGAAATTGGAAAAAGCGCAGCGTGTGTGCAAAAAACACAGTGTGCCCCTGGGAAAAGCACAGTGTGAGCTTCCAGTTGAATTTTGACTTCCTTGATGAAGTAAAAAATGAGCCCAATATATCTCATTGAGAAGCTCTTCCCGTCTAGTTGTCAAAAATGTCCTCACCCACTGAAAATGATAAGGTTAAGCTCCTCAAAAATGAAATATCCCAAGACTGATAAAAAAACATAGCGTGAGGCTAAAAATACTCAAATTAGGGGAATTTTGAGTTCTAAAATGGGCCTCCTAAGGAAATTATAAAATAATAGTGAAAATAATAAAATAAGAATAGATTACATCATCAAATTTTCTAGGGAAAAAGGAAAAACTATTTTTTCAACTCGTATTTTCAACTTATCTCCATATGGGTTTACTCAAATTTCGAGCGAAAACACTCGTTGGATTCATAATTTGATTCCTCATACAATAAGTACCCATGTTGAAAACTTTCAATGAACCCTTCTACAAGAGAAATGAGAAATACATGAAAAAACATGATTGCAATCACGTTTTTTCATGTATTTCTCATTTTTCATGTAGTAGGGTTCATCAAAAGTATGCAACATGCATACTCCTTGGATGAGGAATTAAATTTTTCATCCAACGAGTACTCCTGCTCAAAATTTGATTAAAACCTTAGGGAGATAAGTTGAAAATACGAGTTGAAAAAGTATTTTTATTATTTTATTATTTTTTAATATTTGTACTTTTTTAATTCAAAAATGGTGAATCATTCCCCATGGTTGAAATCATCATCTTGAATCTTATTGGTTCTTATAAATTGTATTTTTGTTGTATATTTTTCTTAGGAGGCCCATTTTAGACCTGAAAATTCCCCTAATGGGCAGGAATGTGTTTTTTAGGTGGTTTTTGGGCTTTTCCACTTGTCAAAAGCTCAAAATTGGGAGTGCCAGTAGTAAAAATGTTATGTAGAGGCCATTCTATATCCAACCCCACAGATTTTTCATCATTTAGAGGCTCCCAGAAAAATCACAGCATGGCCCATGTTGTGCTATTTAGAGGTTGACTATGTAAAAAGCTCGTAAAATTTGACGAAATTGCCAAAATCTTGCCCAAAAACTCTCAAAATTACTGAATGAGGTCTCGATGAAGTGTGTCATGTTACCAAGGAGACATCAAGAAGAAATTCATGTTTACCCTTCTGCTTTTGGCTGATTAGTGCTTCCTTGAGCTTATCCTGCAATTGTTTAACCTTGACATTGCAAATCTTGTTTCTTGTATGGTAGTGGTCAACCATGTGCCTCAAGATCAAATTGTCCTTGTTGGCCTTGTGAAGGAGCTTCTCCAGGTGTATGTTTACTCTTTCAAGCCAAACTTTCCTATTTTCATTAATTTCCATTGCAATCCTCTCCTTAAAGGTGAGTTCTTCTATAAGAAGTGCCTCCTGTTGTTTTTCCTGTTCCAATGTTATTTTTAGGCCCCTTGTTCTTAGTATTTTCTGAGTCGTTTGGGTCTCATCCTCATCAAACTCATCATGTCCAATCATTGCTTTGCCTTTGGCATCTTGCCTCTTATCTTTCAACAAGTCCATTTCCAAGAGTACTTGATTTTCCATCAGTTGTTTGTTTTATTGCTCAAGGAAGGATATAACAAACTGGGACCTTGCTAAATTATCTTGAATCTCTCTGATGTTGGCCTCTTTCTCTTTGATGACCAAGTTTAGGTTTTTTGTTCATCTTGGGCCTCCAAGTATACCATCTCAATGTCATGGTGAAGGACTTCCTTCTCTTGGACAACTGTCTCATGCTGCTTATGATATCCCTACTTTGCTAATGTAGAAGGCAAGGCCCCTTACACAAATTGTGGATCAAACACTTTCCTGTGTCGTCTCTGATAAGTTATGACCTCTTTTTCCTTTTTAGTATTCTTGACTAGAGCCCTGCTAGATGACTTAGTTTTTTTTTGAGTGACTGATGCTGATGGCGGAATAGGTCTAGCAGGCTGATTGGGTGGTGATGTAAAGACCTCTGCTTCAATGAAAGTCTCCCATGTAATGTTCAGCTATTTGAGGTGATGAAGGATAATTATTTTGATGAGTGAATGATGGAAAATATTGTTCTTTTGAAGCTCATACTCTCTGTTATGCACCTTCTAGGCCATCTTGTCAATGCTCCTGTACAAATAATAGGGAATGTTGAACAATTTCACCCTGATAAAATGCATGAGTAACCCAATGTGGTAGTTGTACACACTGGAGAATCTGCCCTCACAAGTGAAATATTTAATGATGATTTTCATCATGGGAGAAAACCTATTAAGCAACTGACCAAAAGGGAATATTTTCTTAATGTTTTCTTTGTAGGGTGCTTTGAGGTAGGGTTCATACAGCTAGGCATACATATCCTGAGTTTTGAACCACTTTTCAACTACATTAGGTATCCCTGTTGTTGCTGCAATAATGTCTATAGAAAAGCGCAACGTAGGGGTAGGGTTTTAAGTAATGATTTAGGAGTAGGGAAATAAGCAATGTGAGGGTTGTGGGGGATGATTTAGAGTGTGAGGGAGGTAAAATGGTCTAGGGGAAAATAAATTTATCTTACAAACTTGAAAAATAGGGTTTAACCACTAGAACATAGCATGGATTTCAATGGGAGGTTTTCACCACAAAATTATGAAAATGAGTTGCACGGAGGCGTTTGCAAGATGCAACTTCCTTGAAGATAGATGAGAAAACCTTTATTTTTCCCTCAGAACCTTTTCAAAAAATCTTTATGGATGTAGCAGATTCACTGAGAAAAGTGTAGTGTCCTTGAGAAAAGTGCAGCAAACTCTGCAAAAAGTGCAACGTGCTCACCTAAAAAGTGCAAGGCCTTGAGGAAAGCGCAACGATGGGCAAGAAACTCAATTTCTCGAAGCAAAATTTGGTTTTTTGACTTGGGAAAGTTGTGAGCTCGATTTTGAAGAGTGATAATGAAACAATTTTTGTCTTTTAGGGATTTTCAAACTTGAAGAAAAATCATTAAATTAACATGGACCCACATTTCCATTTTTCAAAATCAACCTTTCATTTTCTTTTTACTTTTAACCTTGAACTTGATCTTTGAACTTTGAACTTTTGGTGGCTTTGGAACACTAAATTTCTTCTTGGAACCTTGAAAATTTGCTGGTGGAACTTGAGCATTTGCAGCTACTTGTAACTCTGAAGTACATATTACAAATTAGGAACATAAAATTACATTTTTCTTTGTAATCAAATTTATTGATGAAATTAATTTATTGTCACACCTTCACTTGTTGGACTTTATGCATGAAATGATGATTTGATGACCTTGGAACCCTAAAGACCTAATTGAGACTCTAAATTGAATGAAACCATTATGAAAATGAATATAATGATTATGATAACTTATGAATGATGGGACACTCATCTGAGAGGTGAAATGAGTCAGCAACTAGTAAAATTTTGGAAGGAGTAAAATCAAACCTAGATCTACATCCACTAACCAAATTTTCGCATAACGACCTAATGGAATGACAAAAAATTGACAATGGGACCCTAACAAGACATGATAAGAGTCCACTTGATCATTGGTGGCAAGATGCAAAAACTGACACTAATACCATCCAAGGGTGGCTTTCATATTCTTTGACTAGATTTTCAAGCGGGCTGTCAGTGGGGGACTAGTTCTGAATGACTTGGTTGATGAGTTCATCTTCATCAACTTTCCCCACTCTAAGAACAACATCTATGGTAAAAATGGGGTGTATTGTTCTATACTTCATCTTCTTCTTCAGCCTCCAACCATATAGGTAGGTCATGGTCAATGGAAGGATGGGTTGGAGGATATAATACCAGTTTTTTAGACAAGGGCCCATTCTTAATAGTCATGTTTCTAGCATGAAAATTGATATAAGCATTGGAAGTGGATAACCAAGGTCTCCCTAGAATGAGATGATATCCATTAAACTTGGTTTTTTTCTAGAGAACAAAGAAATATGTAGGATACTCCCAAAAGTCAATTGAAACCATAACATCCTCAACAATTCCTTCCGGAGTTACTATGGATCGATATGCAAGTTGCAAAACTATTGTGTTTTTCCTCAAAGTCCCTTGGAGGTTGAGTTTAAGCATAGTTTCCTTGGTCATAACATTTACGGCATCCCCGAGATCAATCAGAGTATTGGGGACTATGACACCATCTATCTGCACATCTACAACTAGACTACGAGGGTCCAGGTACTTTGGGAAGATCACCCTTCCCAACATTAAGTAATACAGTTGTCCTACTACATTGATAGTGGGGGTATATTTCTTCTTTATCCTAGGCTTCTTGAAGCACTTTTCCTTCATGAGCCTATTGTAAATAGGGACATCCTTAATGGACTAGAGAATGGGGTATTTTTACACATAAATTTTTCAGTTTTCCAAAAAGTTCGGTCTTCTCTGGGGTGTGCTGACTAGAGTGGATCAAGTGCTCAAGAAAATGAGGTTGTTGGATCTGAGTGTTGCATTCTTCCTTTTCCTCCTCAACCTCTAGAGGTGGATATGGAGGATGGTTTTCTGGGTGTGCTCTTCTTGAACTGAGATTAATCTCCTATATCTCCACATCATAATCTAGATAGGATGTCTCTCCACAGTAAGCCTATTGCACCTGTCTATTGTTCGGGTTCAGACTAGGCTATGTCAGCATCTAGGGTAGCTTGGGTGGAGAAACATGAGTAAGCTGAGGTTGAGGTTGGGGTGGGGGCATGAGAGAAGGTAGTTGAATATGTTGAGGCCTCCACCCTTGGGATGGGTTGTTCCACTGAGGTTGTTGAGGAACATACTACTCAAATGGTTGGTTCATGGGCTAAGGATGATATGGATGGTTGTAAGGACAAGTAGGAGGTGTAGGCCAGGATGGAGGAGTGGGGGTGTATCAGGATTGCATAGGTGCATTCTTATTGTTATGATAGTAGGAATAAGGTGCACCATGCATACGTTGTTGATATGACCGAGGGCCTTGAGGCCTTATTTGGTTGATGAAATAGAGTTTCTCTAGTCCTACTTCCCCACCTTTATATACAACATTGAGTCCAGGTAAGGAGGGACACTTTTCTATGGCATGATTCTCCTCACAAACTAAGTAAACCTCTATAACATTTAATGGACATTCATTTCAAGGGTGTTTTCTAGTACATCTAGGGAAGAATATGACAAAGGCTCTTTCTACTTCCTCTTGCTTCCTCTTGATCTATATTGTGTCCATTTGCAAGGAAAATGTGTGCAAAATGTCACTCTTGAATTCCTCCAGCATATTTCCAATCTCATGCTTGATGGAGGTGGAAGAGGAAGGGGTATTGTTCATACTTTGGCTAGCTCTTCATTTCTTCTTATTTTATCTATAATTGTTCCCGAAGACAGTTTTGATTGTATCATAAGGCAACTGGTAGATATCTCCTCCCGATTACATATTGAGGGTTTCTATCGCCTCCTCCTTGATCCCTCAGAGAAGTACTAGTTTAAGTGATCTAAGATCAACGGTACAATTGGGTATTTTATAGTTTAACTATAGCCTCCCTTCATAGTCCTATAGGGATTCATCAGGCCCTAGAGTCATCCTAAATATTTCCTCTTTAGTTTCCATGTACCTATAGTAGTCCATGTACTTGTTGTTGAAGGCCTCTTGCATCTGTGCCTAGGTAGTGATGTTGTTCCTAGGTACACCCATGAGCTAGCACAAGGGTGCATCCTTAAGGGTAGATGGGATTATATTTAGCTTTTTATCATCTGAGGCATAGTCATATGTCCTACAAACAACAACAAATTCAAACATGAATGTGTCAGGGTCCTTAGAGGTAAGTCCATGGAAATGTGGAAGGGCTGAGGGGCTGATGTTCTTCATTTTAATTTCCCCATCTGCCTCTCTAATGGGAAAGGCTCTCTAGGCTTTAGTTGAAGCCATGGTTTGAATAGGTGAAGCAGGTTCCTTTGGTGAAACAAGATCTTCTTCTTCCCCAATAGTTTCTTCAAAATTTTTAAAAGGCTCACCTATGTTTTTTTCAACAACACAGTCACTGAAGAAGAGTGAAGGGTGACTATGTGGTGATGTGGGAGTTTTTGGTAAAAAAATTCCTTGAGTATCCCTACTCCTATGAGGGATTAAAATCGGATTTTTTTTTTCAATATTTTTGAAGCAACATGTAAAAGTAAAGCAGACAAGAATGCTAAAACAAAATCAAAGCATCTACTAGACACCTCCCCGACAACGACGCAAAAAAGTGGTGAACCCTAGTATTGCACCAAGAATGTTTCAACTCCTAGAGGCTACTCTACTTTAATCTATCAAACCGAGTTTTATACAAACTTGGAGGTGACAGTGCTATATACACAACAGATGCATTCTAGTCATGTCATCCTCTTCTGAGTCCTACGAAAGGGTGCTACTTCTAGGGTTTCTGAATGAAGTCCACACTTCTGAATTTAGACCTATGGATAAAAGTGATTCAAATCCATTACTATATCAACATCAAAAGAACTATTCTACAACAAGAAAGTACATCTAGCTACTCTGCAATGAAATAAATCTACAAATTAAGTTATGGAAAGAAATAGAAACAAACTGGGCATCTTTCATGAAGTAAATTGTTTAATTGAAATTGCATAAAGAAGACTAACCTAATCACACATTGTTGGGCCAAATGGATAAACACACCCAGGATGAAGGTGTCTGGGTGGTTTTGGTAGGTATGGATGAGGTGGATGATGGTTTCTAGGTTTAAGGAGAGGCCCACTGGTGTTTCCGCAAGTGCTGCTACATATTTCCTATAGTGCTACAGGAAAGTCCTAAATTTCTACATGAAAAAGTCTTAAGGGAAATCTGAGGCAAAAAATGGTGGAGAAAAGCTTAGGGAAGGTGCAATGAAGGTATGAATGGAAGGTGGTGAACCCCTTGGCCAAGATCGTAACCTCTTGAGAAGCCTGTCTTGCACTTATAGGGTTTTCTCACGGTGTGAAGGTGAAAAATATGAAAATAGAGCTGATAGATATTTGATGGAAAGAAAGTTGAATATGGGTGACAAATGAAGCTAAGGGTGCTGGTGAAGTCCTCCTTTTCTATGCTACTTGAATTTGCAAGTAAAATACCTGTTCATGCAACAAATATTGAGAAATTCATGATGAAGGAAATGGAAAAGATGAGTTGAATTTCGAAAGAAAACCTACTTTAGCATTCAAACAGAAATCTAACTCATTATTCTAGACATGTTCATGACACTACAAGAACCTAACTATTATTTCCAATAAATCATAAACTAAAGATCAAATTTGGTCTGTGGAGAATTTCTACCCTCCTCAAGCTCCAATGACATAGATTAGAGAGAAGGGATTGATACACAAATTTATAAGTTTATCAGTGATTCTACCAACATTTAAGCAAGCTTAACTACAACAACAAACAAATGTAAGAAAACTAAAAATAGTGAATAGAAATGTAAACAAACTATCTAAAAATTTAAAAATCAAACTAGCTACAATGACATAAAAATAAGCATGAATACATAAGAGATACTAAGGCCAATGGATTGGGCCCTAAACCACAAGCCTAGCCCCCTGAAACTAAATTAGTGAAGGACAATCTGACTACTCATCTTATTGCAGAAAATAGTCTCATTACTGTATCATAAAAGTCTCAAAAACCTATTACAGGAGCTAAGAGTCTATTAGCTTCCTTCAAAGTTATAATCCTAATGAGATATTTCTCAGCCCTATTTAACCTAGACGGTAGCTACCAATAGCTCCCTAAAAAGTAGGTGATGTTTCCACTTTGACTGCAAGAGAAGTGGAGCTTTGGTGCACTTGATCTCCCACTTTCTTGGTTACCTTTGATTCCGAGTTGTTGGAGGGAATATCGAGGATACCTTGGCCGCCTTTGGGAGTTAAGGAGGTGGAAAATCCCCCTATAATCTCTCCTTTTTGTCTATTCTAAGCTTTAATTTCAAACTTTTCATCAAAAGTGCAATATCTCTGTGATTACCCTGCATTTAAATCATGTTAGGCATTCAAAGTATGACAAGCCTTAATCACCATCTACACTAGCAACATAAGACCATAATATAATTAAATGTGAGAAAAATATCATTAATAAGGCTAAAAGGTGACAATTAACCCCTTCAATTATACCTAATGATGTAGCTCATCATTTACATGTGCTACAAGAGTGCTACATGATGTTCTATTTTTGCTACAGGAAGTTTTGTTTTGGAGATAAATCACCAAATGACTAATTAAATCAAATTAAAATTGGATGGGGAGTTTTTTTTTATTAATTATGATGTCTTAGGTCTCCATTACAAGTGGAATCACTCCAAAATAACCCTGTTCACATGTGCTAAAAAAATAACAGAAAATTACTACTCTAAAATCTAGAAATTCAAGAAATAGTGAGCTAGTTTATCTATCAAATGAATAACCTAATTAAGTGAAAATGAAATGGGGAAATTTTTGTTATTAAATTTAACATTATTATGACCTAATCCAAGTGGACTAAATTCAAATGAAGCTCACTAACCCATTCTAAAAAATATCATAAATTTACTACTATTTCGCTACAAGGCATTTCTAGAAATCTTATATTCATGAACTAGTAACAAAATCCAAGTAGCTTAATGATTAAGATGATGTTCCAAAGTTATTCCAATAAAGAATAATTCTTTTGAATATGTAAAAAACCTACAAAATAAAACACTTCAATCATTTAACTCAATCCTACAATAAGAAAAGAAACAATACTAAATACATAAATATGCAAAACATAAATGAGAGATGCATGTGAATAAGAAGTGAAAATAATGTAAATAAATTGTGAAAGAGGGCTCTCAGACCCTTGGGATGGCCAAGCCCAAGGATGAATCAGAGTCCTATGGAAGAAACCAAGCCTTAGAAGCTAAAAATGGCACCAATCTTTATTATTTGAATCCATCCAAGTACATCCATGCAAGAAAAGAAAGTGGAGCTGCTAACCAACAAGTTTTCTCCACAATAAGACTAAATAATACATGCCCCTAGAGGCCAATTTGAATTGGTACTTATGAAAAATGATGAGGAAGCATTCCCCTTGAAAGGAGGAATATTTCCCCTCCAAAATCCCTCAAATAGTGGATCTGGTTCCCAACACTAGGATTTTGCAGTAAATGCCAGGGAACACATTCCTAGATTTTCTCAATCATCAGAGTTCCAGAATATGTCAATAATTTCATGATATCTTATTCATTTATTCTCCAATATTAATCCTCGAGTAGTAGGGATCAAGTTGCTAAATTATCTCCTTCTCCAAATCTTCAAAATATTCCCAATATTCTCACAATATTCTACAAAAATAATTAATATTAGGCACAAATATGCAATTATATATAAGCCTTCCTAATTAACATATTAAAGCTAAAAATATGTCATCTAATGAAAAATATAGAGGTTTAATGTGTTGAATAATGGTCATATAGGCCTTAATTTATGTCTAATTTAGAGGCCGATCATACCCCCTTGCTAAAAGTGTTGCTCATCCTCTCAGAAATTTAGTGACCTAATTGTGCCTCATTCACGGCCTTGGTGGCCTCTCTATTGTACATTCCTCAGTCCTTTACCTTAAGAAGTTTGGTTGTAGGTTTGGCAAGGACAAGAAAAATAAGTGTAGTTGTTTTTTTCATGATTGTTTAGAATTACATAATCATCCATATCCATATGATTTATATCGTGCTTGTGGGCATCGTCCGGTAGCTCTTGTGTTATTCATACCGAAGGGAACAAAACTTTCCTATTTTAAAGTGAACTATTTTGGCTTGTATTTCCATTGCATTCACACCCTCTCCCTTGACACCTTCCTTACATTTTCACTCATTTTTCCAAATATGTTTGTGCATATAAAAATAAGAGTGTTTCTAGAGACCATTAGCCTACCCTTTTCCCCTTGTGCAAGATGGGTTCTTAAATATTTTTCAGTTTGGAAAGGTATTCCACATCCTTTTCCAACCTCCTGCTACCATTTTCCATTATTTGGACAACTCTAAACCCCTCAAAACAAGCTCTAATGTGATCCTGTAGTAACTCATAGCATCATGTAGTAGACTTGTAGGAGACCAATACAACTTTCGAAAGTTGGAAAGCCAATTCTCTATTTCTGCTACAACTTTTTTATATTTCTATGTAATGAAGGTTTTTAAGACAGAGGAAAATGGAAAAAATTTCATGCTCACCCAAAAATAATTGCAATTCCCTTTCTTATCAAGCTCAATTCAAAGGAAACATCCACATTTTATTTTTTTATTTATAAACTTTTATCAGAAGTTTCCCATAGGTTGTACCAATGAAAAAAATGAAAATTTTGCAGGCTTCTAGAATGATTTTCTCTCCCCCCTTCCTTCAAAATAATATTCGGATTGAAAGCGAACCTACCTATTAATTATTCCAGCCCAATTTCCCATACCTGTGATTAATGAATTATTGGATGGATTACATGGAGCAATTTATTTTACCAAGTTGGATCTTCATCCAGGATATCATCAAATTAGAATGAAGACTGAAGATATTCTGAAAATAACATTTTGAGCTCATGAGGGTCATTATGAATTTTTGGTAATGCCTTTTGGCCTTACCAATGCACCTTCTACATTTCAAGGATTGATGAATTCCATTTTCAACCCCTTCCTTAGAAAATTTGAGCTAGTATTTTTTGATGATTTAATAATCTACAGCATGTCTTGGAAGGATCATGTTCAACATGTTGACAGGGTGCTCAAACTATTGGAGGAGAAACAATTATATGCAAAACATCCAAATGTTTCTTTGGAGTCAAGAGGTTGAATATATGGATCATATTGTACCTCAGGAGGGTGTTAAGGTAGACTCTAAAAAAATTAAAGCCATTAAGGAATGGAAATTCCCCACAACCATAAAGTATTTGCGAAGATTTCTTAAGTTAACAGAGTATTATCACAAGTTTGTTAATAATTATGGGAGAATATTAGCACCTCTAACAACATTATTGAAGAAAGATGAATTTTCATGGACTCCTGAAGCAACTAAGGCCTTTGAACATCATAAAGAGGAAATGTGCCTAGCAACAATCTTAGTTACGCCAGACTTCACAAAATTCTTTATTGTGGAATGTGATGCCTCAGGAATTGGAATTGGTTTTATTTAAATGCAAGAAGTAAGACCCATTTCTTTTGAAAGTCGTCCAATCAAAAGAAAGTATTTACAGAAAGCTATTTATGAGAAGGAAATGTTGGCAATACTACATGCACTAAAGAAATGGCAACCTTACCTAATGGGAAGACACTTCAAGGTAAAAACTGATCATGATAGTCTTAAACACTTTTTGGAAAAAAGACTATCTTCAGAAGAGCAGCAAAAATGGGTCACAAAGATGTTGGGTTATGACTTTCAAATCATCTACAAAAAAGGGAAACTAAATGTTGTTGCATATTCACTCTCAAGAAAGGATGAAGAGGTGGAAGCATTGCTTTTTTCCATTTTCATTATCCAAACAGATTGGATAACCGAAGTGTTGGCAATATGATGATGAGTGTTGTCCTTGATGGCAACCCACTTGATGAAGATGATGGCAGCCTACTTAATGAAGATGTTATTGATGCTTGATGAGTCTATTAATGATGTAAATCTGATGTTCTACAAGTAGCTCAGAAGTACCAGAGAAGGAAATATCAGTGAGGGCCAAAGCAATGATGAAAAATGTGTGTTACAAGGCATACGCGGGTTTGTCAAGGAGAAAGCGCGTATGCACGCGGAAAATTACGTGCCAAGTCGCCTATGGTCTTTTGCGCTCCAAATTTAGAATACCAAGGGGAATTACCATGGTATTGACCCATTGTATTGAGCACTGGATTGTCTATTTGATCCCGTCCAGAAAAACCATCGGAAGTAATGTGGTTTTGACTCATGGTATTGAAAAAGGCTAAATCTATATAAGGAGAAGAATTTCATTGTGCAAGGGGAGCATATGTTTGAGCTTTAATGAATACTTCACTCTGAAGTATATCTGCATGGTTGAACTCTGCTCTTAATTGATAGATCTGAATCTATAAGGCATCTATGAACATAATGAAGATTCAATATCTCTAGATCTTGAAATAGTGAATCTCTTGGATGATCTGAAAAGAAGTGATGAAGACCTGGCGCAAATCTGTTGAATAAGTTGAAGAAATCTGGGTAAGTTCATAGATCTGGTCTGATCTGCAAAATTTATCTTTTATAGATCTATACGCATGTTCGTCTTGTGAAAAGCACGTGTATATGCGGCTCCATTCAGAAAAAAGCACGTATGGGTTGTTAGGGTTTTTCTGATAAATTGCACAAATGTATATGCGGGTTCACTTCAGTAAAGGCGCGCGTATACGTGGGTCTGTTTAAAGAAAAGCGCGTATGGTATTTGAATTAATGATTGCACAAAAGACAATTGAGATTCTGCATATCTATTCTGAAGTCTGGGCTATCTCTGATATTTTGGTTACAGTGGTTTCACTGTTCTGATTGATGAAAGGGGATGTTTGTTGATAAGTAAAGAATTGTGTTGAATCTATTTGATCCAGTTTGAAAATTGATGAAACATGGTCTGTAGTGGATCTGAGGGTTGAAGCCTTCAGTCTGATAATAGAAGCTTTATGTCAGCAGAGGCTGGTGCTAATATGAGGGGGTAGTAGCTCCCTTCCAGGTGAGGCTGGTAAACAAGAGCAGGGGGTTGTAGCTCCCTTCCAGGTGAGGCTGGTAAACGAGAGAAGGTTTTAGCCTTCAGCAGGTGGGTGCCTGCGTGCTGGTATAAGTCTGCACCAGTACATGATTGTAAGAAGTTTTTCTTTATAATAAATATTGAAGACTGAGACGACGGCAGCGGTGGTTTTCTCCCGAATTGGGTTTCCACCTAAAAATCCTGGTGTTCATGTGTGTTGCCTATGTGTGATGATTATTCTGTTCTTTCTGCACCTGTTTACTGTTTCCTGAAATAACTGATGAATGAATAATGCAATGATCTGAGTTAAGAATTGAATGCATAATTAGATCTCTGGACATACGCGAGTTCTGTGAAGGATATCTGCGTATATACGCTAGTTGGATTCAACAAAGTAGCGTATGGGTTTTAGAAAGGAAAAGTAAAAATTTATTATTGTCTGCATTAAATACTGATTCACCCCCCCCTCTCAGTATTTTTCCAACACGAAGAAATAGCTGAATAGAAGAAGGACGAGGAAGTGTGGACACTCATTCAAAAGTTGCAGCAAGATCCTAGTACATCTGATACATTTAGTTGGAAAAATGATTCCTTATGGTACAAATATCACTTATATATTGGTAATAATTCCCAATTAAAACAAGATATTATTTTGGAATTTCACACTTCTCCTATAGGAGGACACTCAATATTTTTAAAAACTTACCACAGGGTGAAGAAAGAATTTTTTTGGGATGGCCTTAAATCTGATATTCAAAATTTTGTGGCGGAATTTTTGGTTTTCCAGCAAAATAAAGTTGAGACAATTAATACCTCGGGACTTCTACAACCTTTATCCATTCCAAGTCAACATTGGGAGGATATTTCAATGGATTTTATCACAGGTTTACCCAAGTCTAAAGGAAAAAGTGTCATCATGGCGGTAGTTGATAGACTTAACAAGTATGCACACTTTTGTGCATTATCTCATCCATTTAAAGAAAGTACAATTGCTACTGCATTTATGAAAATAATTCAAAAGCTACATGGAAACCCAAAGATTATTGTAAGTGACAGAGATCCCATTTTTATTGGAATTTTTTTTATAGAATTATTTTCTTGTTTGGGTACTCAACTAGGTCATAGCTCATTTTATCATCATCAATACGATGGTCAAACTGAGATAGTGAATAAATGTTTGAAAGGATATCTTCGTTGTTTTGTATCTGATAAGAAAACACAATGGGTCAAGTGGTTACCTCTCGCTGAATGGTGGTATAACACTTCCTTCCATATTGCAGCAAAAATGACCCCATTTAAGGCACTTTATATATATCATCCACCGTCCATCACATCATCTTTAAGAGAAAATTATAAGGTTCAAGCAGTGGAATATCACATCGAGCATCAACAAGAATTTCTGCAACTCTTAAAGGATAACCTAAATTTGGCACAAAATCGAATGAAACAATAGGCAGATCAACATCGCAATGAGAGAAGTTTTGATGTAGGAGACTGGGTGTTTTTATGGTTACAACCATATAAACAAATGTCCCTCAAGCAAGCTAAGAAGGATAATAAATTATTTCCAAAGTACTATGGCCCTTACAAGGTGTTGCTAAAGATTGGTACTATGGCATACAAATTAGAGCTCCCTACTTCTTTGTGAGTGAATCCAGTTTTCCATGTTTCATGCTTAAATAAGGTTATAGGTGAAAAACTTCCAGTTCAAATAATATTGTTATAACTTGATGAGGAAGGAAAAATCATATTGGAACCTGAAGTAGTCACGGAAACAAGAACTCTACAACTAGGAAATCGATCAATTTCAAAGTATCTCATCAAGTTGAAGAACTTACCCACTAAAGATTCTACATGGGAGGATGAGAATTTTATACGGAATCATCCGGAGCTACTCAAGCATTGAGGACAACACTTTTTTTAACGAGAGGGGCATGTTAGGTCCCTATATTACTAGTATAGTCTCTTATCATTGTTAGTGTAACCCCCTTATCGTTATTATTGTACCCCTGTAACCCAAATATTGTTATTATTTTTCCCTTACATTATTATTATTAGGTCGGCTAGGATTATATTGTGACCCCATGGACCCCTATATATATAAGGAGGTTTTGTCATTTGTATCATCCAAGAATTTTTCATTTATGTAATGTAAAGGAGGTTGCCCCCTTGAAGTGGCTTATTTCTAAGGCGTTGATCTCTCTTTTCTTCTATTTTTGGAGCTGGTTTCATAACATTTCCTAATTGTGTTGAAAAGTGTCTCACTGTGATAGGACACCAAATTCCCTTGTTGGGTGAGAACTGCACCAAAATCATAGTCAGAGTCATTTGTATCAATTTTAAATGGCTTTTGTGAGTCTGGAAATGTGAGTATTGGTGTAGATCAGGGGTGGTGTTTCAACTCAACAAATTCCTTCTATTGGGATTCAAACTAGAATAACTTTGTCTTCGCTCTTCCCTTGGTAACTTGACTTGAAAGTCCAAGTGATATGAGAGAATAACAACATGAACCTCTAATAAAAATTGGCAAGGCCCAAAATGATGAGAATATTTTTAGAGTGGTCGGGGTTGGCCAATATTGAATGACTTGTATGTTAGCTGGATCCATATATACACCTTGCTCATCAATAATGTAACCTAGACATTGGACCTATTTCGTGCCAAAGGTGCATTTCTCCAAGTTGGCACATAGTTTGTGTTGCTTTGAAGGACCTGTCGAATGTGTTGTAAGTTCTCTTCCCAACTCTTTTTGAAGATAAGAATGTCATCTAGATATAAAACCATTAAAGATTTGGTGAAGGGCCACAATATGTCATCCATCAGTCTCATTAAAATAGCAGGGGAATTTTTTAACACAAAATGCATTTCATCCCTTCAAAAAGGCCATCCTTGGATTTGAAGGTGGTATTCCATACGTTTGTGGGCTCTATTGGAACCTGGTGATAACTAGACTTCAGATCGATCTTGCTGAAATACTTGGCCCCGTTGAGCTGGTCAAAAATTTGATCAATCCGCAGGATTGGATACCTATTCCTGACAATGATTTTGTTCAGTTCTTGATAATAAATGTAAAGCCTCCAGGTCCCATCCTTCTTTTGTACAAGTAAAATTTATCTCCCACAAGGTGAGGAACTTGGTCAGATGTGTTATTTTTGTAGCAGCTCCTGGATCAACTGCTTGATCTCTTCATTTTCAAGAATGGACTGATGATATATCAACCCATTGGGTAGAGGTGCTCCAGGGGTAGATCGATCGAATTCCTGACTTGACAATGTAAGGGAACCCATATGGGTGAGGATAATATGTCCCTGTATTCTTCCACGAACTTATCTACCTGCTTCCGTTGTGTGGATAAACCTTTCCCACGGGCCATGGATGCGGTCACGATCTTACCCTTACTTTGAGAGCCAACCAAAAAGAAAACAAATTTCTCGTTCCGGGAGACGATCTTACTTCATTACTTAGGAGGGATCAAAGGGATGGCGATAGGCGAGGATACCTATGGTATCCTGTATAACTTATTTCCAAAATTAATAATAAAATTCCAATGCCTAGACTCATACACTAGAGTGTAAAAACTCTGGTAAACTTGAATAAGTATATATTATTATTGATAAAAGATGAGATGATTACAAATGAGGATCTCCAAGGCTTTAAATATAGCCTTATGGTGTCCCTTGGCGAAGAGGCATGATCGTTGATCATGCCCTTCCACATTAATAAACCTACGATAACTATATCTAACTAATAATTAATAAAATATACATAACATTGCCCCTCTCTTAAAGATGTGATCATGCCCTTCCACATTAATAAACCTAAGATAACTATATCTAACTAATAATTAATAAAATATACATAAAATTTAACTATATCTAACTAATAATTAATAAAATATACATAAAATTGCCCCTCTCTGAAAGATGCTTTGTCCTCAAAGCATACATAATGATGGAAAATGTTGACGAATGCCTGGGTTTCCTGAGCGGCGGGCTCTTGCTTCCCACATTTTAAAAAGATCGTGGATCATCTTCTCGAGTTCATTCTTTTGTTGATGTGGATAGTGACAAGATCTGATATTGACAGGGTCGGATCCTGTCTTGACTTCTAATGGATGTTTGATTTTCCTATTGGGAGGCACTTTCATGGGTAGATCTTGGAATACTTTTCCGTGTTTCCGAACTATTCCTTGTTCTTCTGGTGACTCTTCGTGGTTCCTTTTTGTAGATAACATCTCTAACTAATGACATTGTACTGTAGATGCTGGCGCTCCTTTTCGAATCATCTTCAGCATCGGAGATGAAGATAAGACTTGATTTTATGGGGCTTGGAATCCATACAACTTGTGTTTCTGCCCTTTCCACTTAAAGCTTACAAACTACTTCTGATGGTTGGCAGAATAAGTACCTAAAGTTTGTAGCCATTGAATTCCTAATACCACATCTACTCCTCATAATGGGACGGTGTAGAATGGATATTTTAAATTAAAGTTTTTTATCTGTAGTTTAACCTTATGGCATTTCCCTACTTGCTGAATCTGCTTACCATCGGCCACCATTACCTTCATATTAGGCATGGGGAAGGTAAAGATGTTGAGTCTTTTCGCCATGGTTGAATCTAGAAAATTGTGGGTACTTCCAGTGTCGATGAGAACCATTACGTTGTTGTTCTTGATATGTCCTCTTAACCTTAGGGTCTGAGGCTGTGATATGCATGTCATAGCTGATAATGACACTTGCGGAATGGTTTCATCATCCACTTCTGGAGAGAACTCGATGGTGTCTTCTAATCCTTCTATATATGAATCATTATTGTTAGCTTCATTAGTTGCTTCACAGTTATATAGATTCTTTGTCTCATTTCTTTTCGTGCACCTATGCTTAGGGTCCCACTTTTCACTGCAACGTTTGCACTTGCCCTCTCTTATTATTTGTTTTTCCACATTATATTTTTCTTCTTCACGAAGATGGGGTGGGACATGTTTTGTGTCATCTATATTTTCAGATTGAGGAAATCTTTGTCTCGAATATACTCTGTCTGATTTTGACCATGATAACCTTTCAAATTTCTTTTTAGTAGCTTTTGGTTTTTGCCTAGCTACTTCTACAGATGTAATTTCATGAAGTTCGAGCTCTTCTTGTATATGGATTTTAAGTCCTGAGATGAAATATTGGATTAGAAGAGATTCTGACAATCCCGGTACTCGTGTTGCCAAGGTCTCCCATTCTTGAGTGTACTCATCCACATCTCCTTTTGGCGTAATTTGATGAACGTTGAAAAAACCTTTTCTTCTTTTATGCCCTGAAACCTTTTGAGGAATGCATCCTTAAATTTCCTCAAACTGATAGCCAGTGTCGTCTTTTTCCACCACATATACCAATTATATGCTTCTCCTTCCATTTTCATGGAAGCATGCTTAATTTTTTCGTCATCACTAGTAATGTCATAAATCTCAAAATATTCTTCGGCTTTATTAAGCCATGCAATGCTATTTTTTTCATTACCATAAAACTTGGGTAGCTCGATTTTTTCTTTTCGCTGATATGCTAATGGTGGAACAAGAAGGGGATATTGATTAGAAAATGCATTCTAGAGCTTCTTATTTTGAGAATATGCATTACTATCTTCTTGATGATGTGGGGAATCAGTTTTTTCCTGATGCTCTTCTAAGTTCCCTGAATCTACTGAATTGTTCTGTTGATTTTGTTCCCTATTAGGGGATATGGGTTGTTGTATCTGACTTATCCTATCTATCTTATCATTTATCTTATCGAAGAGTTCTGTCATCTTGTTCATTGCTTCGCTATGCTTTTCTGTGGCCTCGTGATGATTTAGCCACATTTGTCTTTCTATTCGATTCGTCATATCTTGAACCTTTTTGATATCATTGGAGTTTCCTGCAACTATACCTTCGAGACTGACTAGTCTTTTTCCAAAGTCATCTGAATTATTATTGATCTGTTTTTCGAGATCCAACAATTTTTTTTGGAAATCGATCATCAACATTGATGACGTCATTGAGCGCGTATGTGGTGGGGAATATTTTTCTACTAGTTTTTTATTTTTCCTCTTTTTTTTATTAAATAATAATAATAATTTTATTATATATATATATATTTAAATAATAATAATTATTATTATTATTATTATTTTATTATTTGAATTATATATATATATATATGGAGAAAAAAAAATTGTTAACTTTGAAAAGTCACGTTGTTTTGAAAAGAGGGAATGGGTTTTAATACCATGGGCAATTACCATGGGCTTCCCAAACCATGAGCTTGTAAACCACGAGCAATTACTCTTCCTTATTATTTTTCCTTTTTAATTTGAATTTGTCTTGGTATGTACGTACTTCTTTATATATATCTCTTTTTTCTTTTCTTTTTCTTTTGGAACTATTTTCTTTTAAATATTTTTTTTTTCCTTTTAATTTTTTCCCCCCTTTATGTTAACTTTCCTTCTCTCTTAAAGAGGGCAAGTGTGGGAAAAATCTGCAATTTTTTTTTTTTAAACAAATGTTGTTGCCCACAAGCACTTGGTTTTGAAAAAATCTGCAATTCTAGAATTTTCTTGTAATTCCTTAATTCTTGGTGATCATACAAATCCTGAAGAGCGACTGCTCTGATACCAATGGAGTGTAAAAACTCTGGTAAGCTTGAATACGTATATATTATTATTGATAAAAGATGAGATGATTACAAATGAGGATCTCCAAGGCTTTAAATACAGCCTTATGGTGTCCCTTGGCGAAGAGGCATGATCGTTGAACGTGCCCTTCCACATTAATAAACCTAAGATAACTATATCTAACTAATAATTAATAAAATATACATAACATTTAACTATATCTAACTAATAATTAATAAATTATACATAACATACACAAGATGATGCTTCCAAAAGTATGGTTGGCCTAATAATACATCACAAACATCAAGAGGAGAAACATAATACAATACGTCATATATGAAGTGCTTGATACTATAGGGAAGGTGACACTATTGGCTGACACAAAGATCTTGTCCTTGGTGAAGCCATCCGGTGGTGTACGACTATGGGTCTAGTGTGATTGGTGGGACCAACCGCTTCATGACCTCTGTTAAAATGAGGGTCTTTTGGCTCTCGATGTCGAAAATGAGCTGTAGCAAAGACCCCTTCACCCACATCTTTGATTTAAAGGAACACTTCCCTTCCTATGGATCATCGGGTTCAATATTCTAGATCTTTCTGGTCGAAACGGTGGTGCTAGGCTCCACATATATAATTTTCTTCCATTTTTGTTGGCCTTGTCGAGTTTTGACTCAGAGTCAGAACATGCATCTAACTCTAAAGCATTCATCTCGGCCACCAGTGACCGCTTGCCTCGATATTCACTTGTGTTGTGAGTGGTGCTCTTTTGGAACTCACACCACTTTCCTATTTCCTTCTCTTCCTTTTTGGTGTTGTTTTTTGCTTGTAGCTTTGAAGGGTTGTACAGGGTCACCCCGTGTTGGATTTTTCCTTTTTTTGCGGTTTGGGGGTGCCTTTCCCTTGATTTGGATTCACAGATCCAAATTCTTACTTCTTTTGTTTAAAAATTTTCTCAACCTTAACAACGTATTGATAGAAGGCACCAAGTGAGAAGATTTCTAGAAACTCCATCTCGTCCTGGATTATTTATGTATATAGTCACATTACTTGAGTACTAGATGCCACTCAGAATCCTTGATACTCAACTTCACCGTAGATACTATGGTATCAAACCATGGTTTGAGGCCCATAGTTTACCCTTAAACCCTTTTACATAAAAATAGGAACTTTGACCCATCCCAAATCCACTTGACTCATTCGTGCAACGCACATATACAAAAATTATACCAAAATATACCAAAAAGTGTACCCCAAGGGACCCCGCTCCAAAAATGTAACATACAAATAGTTCTATATGTTAGAAAGAAAGATTGTGCACCTAGCCTCCTCGTAGGTCAGCGAAGGGTTTTAATTCCATTTCAGAATCCCAACGCTCCACTCAAATGATCTACTTCATCTACACTTGATCCCAATGCCTACATATAACCACAAAAATTCAAGGATGACAAGTGATCTTACTCATAAGATCATTATTTATAAAAACCATAGAAACAATATACAAAACTATTGCAAATATGTAAATATAAGGAAGGAACATGTATATCTGTTAATCTAAAATCAAGATACACATATTCCTTCGCTTCAGGTCTCCTCTCCAAAATTCGGTAGAGACTCGCCACTATAATAGGAAAAAACCCATGATAAAAAAAATATAAAGCAACATAAAGCTAACAAACTTTGTCTTTCACAACAAAAATATGATGCTAAAGCATAGGTTTTGGATCTCAAAATCTTTGACTAGCTTGACCCTCTCATATGGTCCAATATAAATAGGATGAAGAGGGCTCCTAAGAGGATGAATTTAGATGTTTAGGATGATGAGAAGTTGTGGAAGCTTCTCAATGATAAGCCATGGCCATCTCGAATAGGTGATGAGTCGAACTGATCTCCTAGGAACCACGAGAATCTAGAAATATTCCCTAGTTGCATGAACAAAATAGGAAGAAAAATTCTGCAGTCACATTGAACAAGGAAAGTTTCCATAGACTAAGAGGTTCATGTCACATTGACAAACCCTCATCCACTTGACTAGGTGTCATGACTAGTAGAAAGAAGGCCCAATGCTAATAAAATGTTCAATTAGCATGATATCTCAGTGGCACTAAATCTAGGGTGTTGAAATTTCCAACAAGAAAAGGCTTCTAAATTAATTTTCCCTTAATTAAACTAGAAGTAATTTGTAATTCCACATCACATGATAGCTTGTACGAGTTAACTAAGTTAGGAATACTTAGTAAGCTCAGTCAATTCATATTGGGGGTCAAACTGGAGGCATGTAGAGTTCACTCTAAGTTTTAGGTGGTCCGGTTGTAGTTTATTTTGAGCTGTAATTATTTAACTTAATTATTTGAGTTAAAATCAATTTAACTAGTTCTAACTGATGGAGGAGCTAGTGAGAAGTACACTGAATTAAATATGATTTAATTCACATGTAGTGATCAATCAGATAACTAATAATTCACATGCAGTGATCAATCAGATAACTGATAATTCACTATAAATAGTTGTTTTATGTCAGTTTTGAGGAAGACCTAGTTTACATTGGAGTTATAGGGAAGTATACTTTTAGTTGTATAATTATAAAATTGTACAGGTCATGCATGTGGTCAGAAGGATGCCTCGGATGTATTTCTTAATCAATTATTGGGAATTTACCAACTAATATGGGTTCAATTTCCTTGGGTATTGTGCAAGCAAGGTTGAGAATCTAGAGGTAAGAAATAGTTTAAGTATTGAACCAAACTTGCTTGGATCAAAGTGATATAGTCATAGATAGTGAAGAGAGCTCTCAAGCCTGAGAGAAGCATTGTATTGTTTCAGATTCTTGACTTAATGAAATATACAGATAGCGGGGTTTTTAGCTGAGGCTTTCCCCAGATACATATTTTTGTTGTGCATTTGTAATTCTTTCTCTTTCTTATTCATGTGATTGTGCGATCGTAATTGGTTTCTACAATTTGTAGAATAGATTCAAGTATTTTTTTTTAGCATATTACAAGATTAGTTGAATCTATGTGTATTTTCTACATGATATCATAGTAGCACTCACTATAGAAGAAAAGAATATGAGTCTACTTTGAATAGGTGAATCGAATTTGCGAATTTATTCTTCAGGGTCAGCAGCAGACTAGGATGTCTTTCTATTGATTGAGACTTGAATATGACCTTGAGGGTAGTTAAAATTACATAGCTTGGAAATATAGGATGGAGGAAGTGTTGGAGGACAACAGGTTGAAGGAATTCATAGGTAGTGATATTCCCAGGCCCGCAGCAATATATGCTCAAAATCTTGATGCATGGAAAAATAATGTAGCAACGATGAGAAGGATTACGTTCGAAGGATTTTAAGATCATATTGTCTCAAAGCTCCATGGAAAGGCAACTCCATATACTATGTTGAAGTCCTAAATAAATTCATTTCAGAATATCAATGACCACATGAAGTTGTTGTTAATGTACAAGCTCAATAAAATCAATATGGAGAAGGGAGACACAGTACCAAAATACTTGACAAAGTTCACTCAATGTCGAGATGAGCTTGGAAGTGTTGGTGTGACAATTTTCGAGGATGATCTGGTGAGCCTAGCACTTATATTCCTTCCCAAGAGATGGCACAACTACCAGGAGTGGGAGCGATTGTGGTTCAACTTGGTACAAGAATAGATTCAACGAAATATCAGACATGGATCCTCATCAAAGACGGATGATGAGGAGAATTTTGACTTGGATGGAAAGGCGAATAAAGGGAAATGGAAGGCATCCCATTCCAAATCATATTCTGGTCAGGTAGATAAGAAGAAATACTTGTCGAAGATAAAAAAAATTCACCATTATGAGCTTGGACACTATGCTACAAAGTGTTTGCACGAGAAGAACAACAAGAAGACCTAAGGAGGAGCGGTAGGTGAAGCATTTTCTTCACAGTTTGAGTTTAATTTCACTCTCATCACATGCATAGTGTCATCAGCGATGGTTCTATGTGGTACTTATATAGTGTAGCTTCATTCCATAAGACCGACGATAAATAATTATTCAATAGCTTGGAGGAGAAGGATCTCCATATGCACATCAAGATGGGAGATGACAGAGGTATAGCACAACCAAAATAGGTACAGTTACCTTTCAGAGGGAGTCTGGTACTCCTCTCACATTAAAATATGTCATGTATTTTCTTGGTTTAAAGAAGAATTTATTTTTAGTTGTTATGTTGGAAGACCATGGCTATGATGTGAAATTTTGCAAAGGAAAGGCATTCCTTCATCACAAAGCCACGAGATAGGTGAAAAATATTGGGGTTCAAGTAAATAACCTCTACAAATTAGATGGATAATATTGTGCTACCTTGAGCACGAAATCAAAGAAGGTGTAGAGTCAAGACATAAATGAGTTATGGCATAGAATATTGGGCCATATACACCATGGTGCTTTGAAGATCATGCAGCAGATTTCTACAGGACTTCCCAAGGGTGCACTTGAGCAGTGAGATACATGCAAAGGGTGAACATTGGGGAAGTACACCAAAGAAAATTTTCATGATAAGGAAAGCCGACAAAAGACGATCCTTGAAAGATTTCACTTAGATGTATGTGGACATTTCTCAAAAGCCTCCACAACAAAACACATGTATTCTGTGATTTTTGTAGATTATTTTTCACGGAAGTGTTGGATATGATTCATGCAGAAGAAATATCAGACGTTCTCAAAGTTTTGTGAGTTCAAATAACTTGTCAAGAAATACACAGGAAAGAAGGTGAAGGCTCTCAGGAGCGACAATGGTGGAAAATATGTCTCAAATTAATTCAAGAAATTTTGTGCTTTAGAAGGAATTCGATGGGAATTGATAGCACCTCATAACCCACAACAGAATGGGGTTGTAGAAAGGAAGAACAAAAATATTGTAGGAGAAACACGAGCGGTGTTTCATGATCAGGGCCTATAGTTGCATTTGTGGGCTAAAGCATGCAACACAATAGTATTTGTGCATAACATAAGTCCTCATCATATACTTGGTATGAGTACACCAACGGAAGCTTTTTCAAATAAGAAACAAGATGTGGCACATTTTAAAATTTTTGGTTCATCAGTTTTTTTCCATGTGACCAAATATGCGAGGAAGAAGCTAGAGCCAATAGCTGAGTTGGGAATATTTGTGGGGTACACCGATACACCTCACAACTATCGGGTATACTTTACAGCACACAGGATGAAAGTGGTCAAAAGAGATATTAAATTTGATGAATAAAAGGCCATGCGAATTTCCCTTGAGAGGGAGATTCAGTTGCATGCAGTTGAGTATCTCTTAGCTCGAAAAGAAGAAACTCAAGGTGTGGAGAAACCACTAGAAAAGGAAAAAAGAGTGGAAGCCACCACTCATGCAGATCCATCTAGAGATGGAAGGAAGCACATCAGAGAGGCTGGCATATTGGTGCTAGATGCTAGAAAGAACGTGGGAGCACCCACATCATAGCGCAGGCAGAGAAGGTCCCAAGAGTGGTACACTGTCTACATGGCCCTTATTAGCGAAAGTGTATAGATAGATCCATCCTCTTTCAAGGAATAAGTGTAGCAACCAATTTAGGTTGATGCCATGATTGAGGAGTAGGAATCCATTATCAGAATCAATGCATGGGAAGTTGTCGCAAGACAGGAAGGTAAGTCAGTTGTAGGATCCAAGTGGATCTACAAGGTGAATCAGGAAGCAGGTGGGAGTGTGGAGAAACACAAGGCCATATTTGTGGCTAGAGGGTTCTCTCAGGTAGAGGGGATTGATTACAAGGAGATTTTTTCACGAGTCACAAGGTACTCATCAATAAGATCCATCTTTTACTTTCATCATAGATGGGATGGAAGATACATCAAATGGATGTAAAGACAACCTTCCTCAATGGGGAGATTTAGGAAGAGGTATACATTGAGCAGTCGAAAGGTTTTGAGACCTTCGTCAGAGAGTCACATGTGTTCATACTCAAGAGAGCATTGTATGGAATAGAACAAATGCCTCATGCTTAGTACACCAGGATTGAAAGCTACTTCACTGGGTTTGATTCACCAAGAGTGACGCAGATGTGAACCTTTACCATATTGTGGTAGAAGGTAAAATTTTGATCATTGTACTTTATGTAGATGATATGATACTGAAAGGTGATGAGAAACTCATCAAGTCTTGTAAATAGGATCTTGCAAGAGAATTTGAGATGAAGGATATGGGGCTCCTACACTATTTCCTAGGATTATAAATTTGGCAAAGAGATGGGGATCTATTTGTATCTTAGAGAAAGTATGACAATGAGATTCTGAAGAAGTTTGACATGGAGGGAAATAAACCCATGGATACTTCTCTAGTAGGAAAAATGAGTAAGGAGGATACTAATTTAGGAGAAGTAGATGCTACCATGTACAGGTAGCTTGTGGGCTCACTCATTTATTTAGTGTACACATAGGCCTTCTTACTTATTCATGCATTAAACCAAGTAAACAACCATAAACGAGACTATGTTATTCAATTACAGATAAAAACCTTTATTCAACGTAGATATTTATAAGCAGTAAGTAAAATAAAAACACATCAATGTAACTTAGATCTATCCAACATTTCTTTCATCAATAGCCAGATCCTTCTCATACATTCAGTTCCACCCTGTGCACACGACTGCAAACTTCCTAAGGTATTCATGCACATAGATGCAGGAGCCTTTATTCCAACCCAAAACACAGACTCAAAACAATATTACATCCAAATGCATCTCATAAGATCTATCAATTAATCTTACTTTCCTTATTTTCCCATCTTACATATCCTCTATGACTTCTATCTATACTCCTTATATAGGTTTTACATTTACAATACCATGGTCCAAAACCATGGGCGGAGTCCAATGTTAAAAAAATATCCCTTCCTATTACATAATAAGGGGCTTTGACTCACCCCAAAGCCCCTATGACTCAAAATAGACTTTGTGCTACATGCTTCGCTCCTTAATCTATGGAGTCTTTCCTTGTTTCTTTCTTCGAAGGGATCCCATCTCCAATAGGCCCCCAACACAGAACTATGACTCGTCCTGAGTCAAAAAACTGGTACACCATCTATCTTCACTTTGATGTTGCTTAAGGCATATTTTAATAGAGGAATTACTTCAGCATATTGTTGCCTTTACACATTCTGGAACCTTTCTCACTTAAGCCACCTCTCGTGAAGCCCGCTTGCTTGATTCACGCTCGCTTATATTTGCAACCCAGTTATAGTCTCATGCTCCCAACCAGCAGCACAGAACATCAAGACTCTACATCGGCCATCTAATAATTGTGAACTACCAGGGATGGAGTCATCATTATATAACTTTAATCTTCTACCATTAATACAACTAGGGAACAATTCCCCATTCAGCTTGGCAAGTCGAACTGCGCCTCCTTCCGTCACCTCTTGGACAATATACGGGCCTAGCCAGTTTATTTGCGTCTTTCTCAGGAATTTTGCAAACTTTCTATCATACAACAAAAATATTTCCCCATACTTGAACGTCTTTTGCTTAATATTTCGATCATTCCATCTTCTCTCTTTCCTTCCGAACCTGCTAATGAAATGCAGCGATGAACTGATCTTCTTCCAAATCAAGCAGTTGTGCCAATATCTGCTCCATAATTTTATTGTCTGCCATATTCATCACGGATGCGATGCAATTAATAGGTATGATATACTCCATTGGCATCACTACTTCCTCGCCATATGCTAGTTGGAAGGGGGTATGACTTGTCAGCTTCTTACAGGTAATTCTGTAGGCACATAACACAACAGGAATGCACAGATCCCAGTCATTTTTGTTAATGTTTCATACATTTGTTAGCGCATTCTGCAATATTTTGTTGAAAGCTTCTACTGTGACATTCGCCTGGGGGTGGTATGGCATACTCTTATGGTGACTGACTTGGAATTCTTCAGCCAAGGGCTCGATAGTGTTATTCAGGAAATGGGTACCCCAGTCACTCACCAAAATTTTTGGACAACCAAACCATGACACAATATGCTCAAAAAATAATTTGTATGTCATGTTTGCAGTAAAATCCTTCACTGGTTGCACCTCATCCCACCAAGTGAGGTAATCGGTCGCAGTAATAATGTACCATGCCCAATTTTTCTTTCCTGGTGGATATTTTTGTCCCACAAATTCAATCACCCATTTATCGAAAGCTTGCAACGTATTTATTTGTGCAACATCATTTCATCTCTTCGTGATGGTCTTTCAGTCCTTTGAAAAACATCACATGTGCTACAATACTCCTTTAAATATTTATGTATCGTAGTCCACCATAATCTAGTGCACATAATATTCTACGTAGTAGTGTTTCTTGTGTACTGACCTCCAACTACTATGCCATGTTCTTCAACTAAGATGTTGTGTCATTCATGCTCAAGAACATATCTTCGCAGGACCTCATCAGCCCCCACTTTATACAGGTGTCCTACAATCAGAGTAAAAAATGTGGGCCTTCACGACCAACTTTTTCCTCTACTACATAGTGTATTCCGCAAGTGTGATTCCATTGAGAGAAAATGAATGATATCCAGAAAATTCTGATCCACAAACTTGATAGCAATAAATCGTGCATCAGGTAATCCCTCTTCAAGATTTTTCGGTTCCTCCCATGTCTCGATTCTAGATAGATGATCTGGTTTGACATTCAAACAACCTGGCTTGACAATTACCTTGAAACAATATTCTTGGAACAACAGTAACCATCGGAAAATAGTCCCCCCCAAAATAGGCTTGTTGACTAGGTACTTCAAAGCATAATGGTCCGTGAACATTTTGAAGTGTGCACCCAAGAGATAGTGCCTGAATTTTTGCAGCGTATATACCATTTCCCACCCTTCACCTTTTGTGGTCAAGTAGTTCCTCTCTACTTTAGACAACTTCCTACTTCCAGAGGCTATAGGGTGATCAATATCTCCTTCTCCAGGTTGCGCTAATGCATCTCCCAAGGCTATGCAGGATGCATCGAAATGTACATGAAATACCTTCTTCCAATATGGGAAGACAAGAATAGGCGTAGTCACCATTTTTTATTTTAGTATATCGATACTCTTCTGACAATCGAAATCCCAGTAGAAATTGACATCCATGGGCACAGTAGTCTATGAATATGCCTTCATGAACTTCCTATAATATCATGTATGTCTAGGCATTGTGCGTGGCTATTTTACACTTGTTGGGGGTTCCAAATTGATAATTACGACAATCTTCACAGGGTATACCATCAATCCCTATTTTCACACAATGTGTCCCAACAAAATACCATATGGTGCGTCAAAAATTCACTTCTTCGAGTTTAAAGAGATCTGATACTTCCTACAGGTATCCAGCATTAAGCACAGTCTAGAGACATGCTTCTTTAATAGGCCAAAGACTATTCAGACATCGAAATATACTTCCAAGAACTTGTGAATATATTCTTTGGAATCTCCAAAAACAAACCTGGAAAACATAGCTGACGAATTCTTCAAACCAAATGGCATGATAGTGCAGTGAAAGGACCCCCACTTAGTAGGAAAGGTGGTCTTGATCGTGTCTTCTGGCACAATCTTGATATGATGATACCCTAAGAATCCATCCATAAATGGGTAGGCTTCCTGCCCACCAACATTCTCCAATATTTCATCTTTGAATGGTGTGGGAAATGAATCATGGACACATGCATCGTGCAGGTTGCGAAGATCAACACAAATCCTTATCTCTCCTTTAGTATTCTTCTCTTGGACCACCATAGGGCTAACCCACTTAGACTTGACTGGTTCAAAGATGCCAGCGTCAAGAATTTATCGAGTTATGCCCTCATTTTCTCCTTGTACTTTGGGTTTAGCCGATATGGGCACTGCTTGAATGGATTTTCATTAGTCTTAAAATTGATTTGCATCACTCCTAGATCACCCACAATGCCTTTTAATTCTAAGAATTTTGTAGGGAATAGCTCCTGGTATTCATGCAACAGTTCAGTGACCTTACTGATAGTGTCATCATCCCAATAGTCCCCTATCTTGGAAAATTTGGGCTCCGCTTCTGAGCCTATGTTGAATTGTTGAGTCCTGACAGGTTCTGCTACATCGGGTATTGCTATCTTGGGCCCTTCAACATGGCGTTGGCCTTCAGACTCAAGGATATGAATGTCGCATGGATCCTCCTCACCTTCCTCTGTGATCAAATTGTAACATTCACAGGATTGTGCCAACTGCGCAACCCAGTCAGGTTGTACCAACGTCCTCGGCTCCTTAGTAATGCAAAATAGTCTTGCCTTAACATCTTGAAGGGCCTCGTTAATACACTCCCAACCATCAGAGAAGTTATAAGTTAACAAGAACCTATTTATCATCACATCCAAATCCACGGTTCCATGGCGCAACTCTGTTTCAAGATACCATTGTTGAGGTATTGTATCCGAGGAATCAAAGAACATATGAACCCATTCTGGCTAAGGTTCGACACCCTAAGCTTTATTCCAATGGGCCAAGTGCTCACAAGGATCCTTCTGACCATCATAATTCTTTGTGATCCTCATGTCAACCTGACCAAATCTCAACCTTTTCAACTTTCAAAACTCCTTCCATCCTTCTAAACTTTCCCTATGTGTGCCCCACCATTGTGTTGTAGTAGACCTTAGTGCAAAGTCCAAAGCTTCATATATCTGGTCCTCAGGTACCTTTTTCTCAAATTCCTCTAGAAATAAGACAAAATTCCTCATGCCATCATAAAAAGGTAAGTCACGCACTTCTGATCTGACACAATGCAGATATTTGGTAACCCTATTACAACGCTTAGTGGTTACTTCATGCAAACAATTTTTCCAATGCTCCAGATCTTCATCGGAATCTGAAACTCATAAATTATCATGCTCCCAACATATTCTACCATTCGCATTGGGATTAATCTAGTCTCATCCTACGTAGTAGGCTTATATATCTGATTAATGTCAGCATCCCCATACTCATGTTGGATAGGCTCTGCATAGAGCGCACCTTCGAAAGGATCTAATGGCACAACAAATTAGGTACCATTCTTCTCAAATATCATATGCCTCTTCTTCAGGCTAATTATAGCATCCATGTCGTAATCCTAGTCAAATCCCAACAGCGCAGGATATTGATTGCTATCAACAACGATTTCAATCACTTCAAAGTTGACCAACACGCTAGCTCCATCAATATCTATACTAATCCCCTATAATTGCCCCATAGGAATGATCTTCTACTTATTATCCATCCTCAGCTGAATTGGTGACCATTGTAGCTTAGGCCTTCACATTCGCTTCAATGTCTGCTTTGGTAGAAATTTGGAATATGATCATAGATCTAGAACGACTCGATCCATCTCATAATCTCTGATCTGCACATTCAATAGCATCTCTCGACCGGTTCTTTTCTTGTTCTTGTATAATTTTCTTACTGTACGTTGTTCCGTTTGCAGCCTTTTATTGCCAGCGCAATTATCTATCAGCTCCTGCAACCCTTCTACAACCATCTTTTCCCTCAGAAATTTCATACACACCTCCAAGAAGGATGCCAAGATATAATAATTAGCTTCCTTTACTTCGACATTTTCCTTAAGCTTATTCTCCAATGGAAACAACTGTCTCTGTGCGATAGGTGGTGAAGCTTTATGAGTCATAAATGTCTTCCTTGCTTCCATGAATATATCTTTCTCACGATGTACATTAAATCCAACATTCTTATCTTCAGCTTTCTTTAACGAGGTCTCTATCACAGTATTTTCCTTCTGCGTGTTACTATGTTAATGTTTGGATCTACCTAACGTGTTTCAACCATCATCATTTGTATATTCTGAGCTGGCTAGTGGTTGTGCTTCTCCTGCATTTTAGTTAACAAAATGGGACATTCTTTTATTTCATGACCAAATTCTTGACAATACTTATAGGAAGTTGCAGTAGGATTCTAACAATCCCTAGAAAAAAGTCCAACATGTCCGCAATTGAAACATATCATCTGAACTTGTCCAGGATGTGTGCCTACTCCTCGGCCACACCCTCAGCATAGGAAACCCCCTCATGCAGTTGACGAAATTGAAGCTTCTTGCCCTTCTACCTACTTTCGATATGCACCAAGAATATTTTTCATCATCAGATCATAGCTCTTACACTGTTGCTCATCATGTCCCACCAAACTGCAGAAATTGCAGAATAATATCTTTCAGCGATCTAATAAACTTTTGCAACAGGTGACAATAGTTTGTGGAATGTTGGCCTGCAACTTCACATAATCTACACCATACATGGGGCCTTACATATGGCCCTGCACTTGATCCAGGCTTCAATGGACTCGTTATCCTAACATTCAAATATTATCTATAAATAGGGCACTGCTCTTTATAGTGAGCCTTTTCTTTACACTTGATACACCAAACTTCTGACTTTATATCAAATCAAACCTACATTCCATTTTTCAAATCATAGAGCTCCATATGCAATCTCCCCAACTGAGCTTGAATCTATTTCACTCCTATTCATGTATCAACTATCAGCGAAGCCTCCAGCTTCATCGCTATCTCCAATTCTTTAGCCTGAGTAGAAATATTATTTTGTGATAATGGGAATATGAGATGAGGCAATAATGCAACAATGAACCATTCTCTATGTTGTTCATCTAGGATCTTAAAAATAATTTGGCTCAACAATGTCTTAAATTGTTGATCTACCTCCCATGTGGTCTCAATAGCTAGCTGCTTAATCTCCTTGATCTCTGTGATACACTAGGACTGCAACTTTGGTTTCTTGAATTCAACATTCAGCACGATATTTGTCTCAACCAAAGAATAATTTTCATTCATAGTAACATATTTCATGTACCAAGACAATGCTCTATCTTGGAGCACGGTAACCAGCTGCAGTTTCTTCATGTTTTCATCTGTAACATTCTATAAAATCCATATCGCTTCTACCACAAATCAGAATCGTTCAGGATCATTTGTTCCCCTGAACATAGGCATCTTTAGGGGTTGGGCCATGGTGAATGGGGGAGGTGGAGGTGGATGAATAGAATAGGATGGAGTGATGATGGGGGTGGAAGGTTGGGGGATCTCCACAATGCTTTGCTGACTCTCAGATCTCAGACTTCTCGGGGTAGTCAAGTTGTTTTCTCTTTCTCTAGACCCAAACAACAGACTATATTCCTTTTCAAAGTACGTTCCCCAACTTGTCCTAAACCTTTTTCCGCTTCACGTAGCACCTATTTCTCTTTCTTCACACATCAATATTAGAGTATCCATAGTATATCATTTTCACACAATAATATACTAATCCATAAGTTTAGTGAATTCAGGTACTTACCTCTAAGGCCTTTGAAGAACTTGCGCTCTGCTTCTCTATAAGACACAGAAGTCTCGATTGTGAACTCAATGATAAACCCTCCAAGGATATTTTCTATCCAATAATCAATAGCTCTCATGATCTTGTTATCAGCCTTTTTCATCTTCTCAATAAGATCTGGGGTCCACAAATTTATCTTATTATTGAACCAAAACGTATGTGCAACTAGTCTTGATATCCACTCATACAACTCACTTGCAAATGACACAAAAAATATCTCGTAATGATTTGTATAGATATACTTCTGTAACCATTGTTCAGTAGAGATGCATGGGTTTTTGTTTTCTTGCATAAAAAACTCACATTCTTTCAGACTTACCCAATCTTCAATCTCTTGCTTAGATGGATTCCACATCCAGCTATCCCTTAATCAAATCTCGGTCCCGACAATGGAACCATTTTTTGTCTTGATGGGGCTTAGACCCAGGTTCAAAGTGACTGCACAGTCCAAAAAAACCCACTATTACTAGCCCTTTCGAAAATGATCTTCTTGCGCAGACCAAAGTCTCACCTGAGGAAATATAGGGGGATGCTAGAACTAGATTTCTGCATCCAGGGGGATAGAGGATTGTGGCTTTGGGGCTTTTCCTTCTTAACAGAGCTTCACAGGTCAAATCCATCAATAATATAAGTGTTGTTAAACATATATGTTGAACTTACTAATAGAGTAGTCATGCATTAAACAAATTAAACAACCAAAAACAAGATTGTGTTATTCAATTACATATCAAAACCCTTATTCAAAATAGACATTTATAAGCAGTAATTAAAATGAAAACACATCATTGTAACTCGGATCTATCCAACAATTCTTTCATTAATAGCCATATCCCTCTTATTCATTCAGTTCCACCCTGCGCACACGGCTATAGACTTCCTAAGGTCTCCACACACATAGTTGCAGGAGCCTTTCCTCTAACCCAAAACACAGAATCAAAATAATCTTACATCTAAATGCATCTCATAAGATCTATCAATTAAGCTTACTTGCCTTATTTTCCCATCTTACATCTCCTCTATGACTTCTATCTATACTCATATAAGTTTGGCATTTACAATACCATGGGAAGAGTCCAATGTTCAAAAAATATCCCTTCACATTACATAATAAGGGGCTTTTACCCACCACAAATCCCCTATGACTCAAAATAGACTCCGCGTTGCAAACTCCACTCCTCGATATACAGAGTCTTTCCTTGTTTCTTTCTTTGAGGGGATCTCGTCTCCAAAAGGAAGACTTAGTTAGCTCAGTCAATCCAAGTAGTGGGTCAAACTGGAGACATGTAGAGTTCACTCTAAGTTTAAGGGGGTCCAGTTGCGTTTTATTTTGAGTTTTAATTATTTAATTTAATTATTTGAGTCAAAATTAGTTTAACTGGTTCTAACTAATGGACGAGCTAGGGAGAGGTCCAGTGAATTAAATATGGTTTTATTCAATGTAGTGATCAATTAGATAGCTAATAATTCACTATAAATAGTTTTTGCATGTCATTTATGAGGAAGACCCAGTTGAGATTGGAGTTAAAGGGAAGTATACTATCAGTTGTATGAAAATTGTACATGTCATGCATGAGGTCAGCATGATGCCTTAGATGTATTGTGTAATAAATTATTAGGAATTTCCTAATTAATAAGGACTCAATTTCCCTAGGGATTGTGCAAGCAAGGATGAGCATCCATAGGAAATAAATTGGTTAATTATTGGACCAAAATTGCTTGGATCAGAGTGAGACAGTCAGATAACTCTCAAACCTGAGAGAAGAACCCTCTTAGTTAAAACGTTATTTCCATAAAATGCTTAAAGAGTGGTATTGGAACCTGCAAGTGCTGGAGAGTCAAGATCCTTCCAATATGATGTTGAAACGACACAAATAGAAGAGCCTTCATCCACCAAAGTGTGATGAATATTCTTATGGAAAATTTTCATGGTGATCTGGAGGGAAAGTCGAAAGGAAGCCTTGCGGCCATTTAACATAATTAGGTTTAATTCAGAAGGAGCATCCACCAATTGTAGAAAACAAGACCTTGCATTATTGGGGACAAATTTGAAAAACCTCTAAGGCAAACATGGTACAAGGAGCCTGGGAAAGATCTTCAATAATACTATAATTCTAAGTGGTCCGGGAAGAGGGATTTTGTGTTGTCTTACAGATGACGCCCTTGGGGGTACAATAAACAAGTTACACAAGATTATCTAATGTGAGAGGTCCAGTCGAAATAGGTGGAGCGAGTGATTCTTTAAGAGAAGAAATCGACTCAAGTACATCATGCGATTTGGCTCACATGGTCACATTCATGTCTTCTTTGCACATAAAAATCGATGAACTATCGGTGGGGTTGAAAAATGGCCCCTCGTTTCCCCCTTATGGAGGTGGAGGGTTTCTTGAAACCATTTGTTGTTGAGGTTGTGCAAAAAATGGATGAGTTACAACAATAGTTATTGGTATATTGTGGTGGTGCAAAGAGACTATGAACTTCATCCATTTGAGGGAATTCATGAGTAAGATTTTCACCTTGAAAAATTTTACAAAGGAATTTAATCTTACAACTGTTAGTATCCTATAAATCATAGGATCTCAAGGTGACTGAGTATTTCATGAGTTGAAATTTCATATTGAGTGTGATTTTCAATATTCAAGTGATTTCCAAAAAAATTATTAAAAAAGAAAAGAAAAGAGGCATATAGAAAAAAGAGAAAAAGAAAAAGAAAGAAAAACCCCAAAAATAATAAAAGTGGAAGTGCTGCAAATCAAAATGCCACTATTGATTAGATAAGTTTGTTCAATCATACAGTTCAAGCATGATTTTACAAGTTTAAATTTCTGTTGATAGGTTAGAAAATAAGGATTTTCCAAACTGATTAACTTTGGCATATCATTATTTAGAAATAAAATTAACTCAAAATTTTAAACTGAGTCAAAGGAAGAAATAAGGATAGATGTAGGTTACAGTTTTAAAGAAAAATGAATTGGACCTGCAAGCCTAAATGCACTCTGCAAAGCAAAAAAAAATGTTAGATTAGTGAAATGGGTAGGTAGAAGTGAAAGAAGAAAGTATGGAGGAAACATGAAATTTATTCTAAAAGTTCAGTCAAAAGAGTTCATGTGTTCCTGATTAAAAAGTGTAAAATCAAAGCAAAAAAGGTGTTATTTATTCTAAAGTTAGAGAATTAATCTTTTATTGAAAACATATTTGACATATTTATGTCATAATCCCTATATCCTAAGTCTCTAACTATACCCCTGCTATTCATTCACTCACTCCACCCCACCATCCACTCACATCACATCATCTCTTAAAACCCCAACAATTTCCACCTCATCTTCGCTCCCTCCATCCCATCCAATGGCTCATGATTGTTTTCGCACCCCCCCCTCCCTCCTAATCCTTTGAACGTTAACGTTGGGCGGGGGGGTGGTCCGAAATGGACAGTTTTCCAAACCACCCCGCCTACTACGTGTCACAAGGTAGTTATGTTGCACCCCCCCCACTCCTTACTGCTTACCGACCTACACCCCCTGTGAAAATTTTTTTTCCACTGCAACGAAACCACCGCGCCAATGACCATTGCATCCATTATTGTTGCGCCACGACAGCTGCTCCTGTCACCTTCATCCAATCAGCGACTCTCCCGCCTTAAGCCCGTTAGACATTTAATGGCTTAGGTCATTACCCAACGGGCCCGCGCTAGGTCAACGGTAACTCAATCACTCTACAAAACCAAATTCATCGCCTGTAGCAATTTTTACAACTACTTATGCATTATATTTGTCACAGGTTATTGCAATCAGAGTTTTCATAACAAAAGAAGGCGCAAAGAAGATTTTAATTTTTTAACAGGTCAAACAGAGTTCTTCTAAAATCCTCTTTCTTCTCCCCATTCCCCATTCTAATATGCAGAAGATCCCTTCAATTATTCGCCTCTTATTTTAATCCCTTTCTATACATTTTCACTCAGTTCCTTTTCAATCAATAACAATGCCTCCAAATAAGGAATAGCATCCATTTAATCCAATGGTTTACCCTCAGCTAGACATGGATCATGTGGCTTTGGTTGATAGGGACTTTAAAATACATGAGACAGAGTCAGAATTCGACTTATTTAATGTCCACCACTGGCTATAAGACAAAATGATCGATGAAGTCAATGAAATATGGTTGTGGGAGACTAAATTACCCTATTTCATATTCCCAAAGACCCACAACTGCCCTAAATTTGTTAGGAAATGTCATGCACGCTATGATATTAATTAGAGAGTTGTAGTAACCCCCATTAGAGAAGTCCTCTTTAGTATCAGTGCCCAATCAATCCTGCAAATGATGTGGGCTCCTACTATTGAAGAAGCAATAACATTCTCCTATGAAGCCCTCAGAGACTTATATAAAAAATTGGATTTTTCTAGCAGAGCCAAAATATTGGATATTTTCATGGCTACTGACACCCCACTGCCCAAAAATAATCTCCCATATCCCTCATCTACTTTCCTTGATAGGACCTAACATATTATCACAGTCCTTTCATACTTGTTAGGGTATCATTCAGACCAGTGGATAGATGATGCCATGATAGGTTTTTTTTCCATTCTTTCATCAGTCCAAGCCTTCAATCATGTTTAACTTTAGCCAATTCTTAGATGATACCATCCATGATCAATTTGTAAATTTTCACTTAAAGGAATTGTTTAAGTACACTTCAGTTTTGGTTTACATGTTTGTATATCTTCAAACCAGCAAATTCAATTTCAGAATGAATAAAATTAATGATGACTCCCAACCCCAATCAGTAATCTTTTGGACAACCATGTTAATGAAGGAACATAAGGACTACACCTATAAGAGATTTGTTGAGGCCTTTCTACATCTATCAATGAAAATACTCAGTAGTGCAACAGAACCAAGGATTACTGAGGAGATCAAGAAGATCATGCAGTTATCAAATCAAGTGAGAACCAAAGACTGGTACTTGTACCAAAACTACACAGAGATCATAATTTATGGGTGTGATTTAGCCCCTTAAAAGCTTCCAAAGTTCCTCCCCATGAGGATCTTTTCCCTGGATTACATCAGGCATATGATCAATGCAAATGAAGTACACTTTGTTTCTGCCAAAAATAAGTCTCAATTTAGGATCAAGTCCCAAATTGGTCCTTTTATTTGAAATAGTATAGCAGTAGGAGAGGAGGCTGACAGAATTTTGAGGGAGATGAAATTTAATCACAACTTCACCTAGTCTTATGACCCATTAGGAATCATCTCAAAGAAAAGGGTGGAGAAAAAATCAACCCCTTATATTCACACACACAAGCCTAGGATCGAGAAATTTATGAACCAAGCAGAGTGGGTGGCCAATAAATTGCAGGAGGCTGAAGAGAAGGTGATTTTCTCTTCAAGAATACAGACACCTACACCACAATAAAAACAAACTACAGAAGACAAGGAATACAGAGGAAAATAACCATAGAAAGAGATAATAGGAAAGAGGCCTAGAGATGATCATTCTGCTATGGAAACTGATACATCTAGCAGAGAATTCAAGATGAAGTACAGAAAGAGAGCTAGAATCCACATGGATGTAGATCGAAATAAAGAAACAGAGCAACAAACAGTCATAAAAATCAAGGATTCTCCTAGTTCTTCTCCAATAGGTCGCCAAACCATATTCTCTACATCTTCGGCCACAATTTCATTTCAACAGAAAAATATACAAACCCCTACATCTACTGCTACTACAGGGGGAAGGAGGAAAACATCTATGACACTTTCAGGTAAATTAAAAGGAAGAATGAAATCTTTAAAACCAACGCCTACAACCAGTTTTGGAAGAAGACTAACAGTTCACAAAGAAAGCTTTTATTAGCCTTTGACTCAAAGAAATGAAAGATGAGAATGGATTTCCTTGAAGCCCAGATCTCTCAGCATAAGTCACTTGCGGATTTCAAGCATATTGCTTTTGAATTTGATGTTAAGGACATCCATCCACTAGACCAGATGGAGATGCTCAAGCAGACATGAGAGATGATTTCCTCTACATTGAAAAGCACTGCAATGAGCCTATCTAAACTATGGGTATCATTGGTCAATTTTCAATCTATTGGTGTCCCATGTTTTGATAGTTTGGAAAATAAAAAGACAAGGCAACATTAGAACCAATCTTTAGAGTTCCAAAATCTAGTCCTCCTGTTCTCATAGAGGGATCTCTCAATTGTTTGTTTGCAAAGGTTTATCTTGTGTGCTTTGAGTATTGGTTTTAGACTAGTTATTAAGTGCAGGTGTTTGATTGTTTGTTTGGTTGGATTGATACAGCAGAACATGAAAGGTCTAGGAAAGATATATAGAGTGGAGAAACATCTGGTTCATTGGGCAATGGAGTCAAGAAGAGGTCATAACACACTCATTAATGGATATGGGATATCAGAGGGCAAATCTAAGTTGGCCGCAGGATCCTTTGGTTTTGGAATGAGATGGACATCCATGATTTGGAAAAAGAAATTTAATTCTCAAACAAAGGGAATTTGAAAGCACAATTTGAACAATAAAGAGCTATTTGGTAGACAGGGCTAACCATAAATTCTACAAATCACACCTTTAAGCAAATAATGATTTCAAAACAACTTTTAAAATGAAATCTAAGATTCGGGGAACACCCTGTTTCCTCAAAGATTTTATTTCAAATGACTTAGAAAACATAAAAGATTCACTGATATTTGCAGTCATAGAAGAGGGAACACCGAACACATCTATGATCACAACTATAAAGACCTTTAAGACCATTGTTTAAGCAAGGACAAAGGGCAATATCAGAACAGACCTCCTTGACTTACTGTAAACAAAAGAACTTCAAAAGGAGGCTTCAATAATAGTCTTTAAGTGGAAACAAACAAGCAGGGAGAACCATAAATCATGCTGAAACCAACTGTTCAAACTATTAAGGAAATAAACAAGCATGAGGACTAAAGAGAGAGATTAAAGACTCTAAAATACCTCAGCAGAAGAAAACATGAAACGGTGAAGGATGAACATGGCTAAGGTGCTTCCAGGAGTCATTTCTTAGCCTAAAAATTTCAACCTATTGTAGTAAGAAATTATGGAACAGAATGAAAACAGGAGAAAACATTAAACAGTTCAGAATACTTCACCAACAACCAAGCTCATGGATCCAATGATAGAGCCTTCTCAAGAACAATCATGCAACAACATCATCAAGGCTTCAAGACTTCAATTTCTTCTTCAACTTCAACAGACTATGTATTATTTTAGAGAGTTACAATATTACAACTAGTGATCAACCAACCCAACTCTTCTTCTGCAGTAGTATTTATAAAAGAAAGAGGAGGTGGACTCTGATAAAAAGATCTCTAAAAATAATTAATACAGACTTAAATGGCTTCTTGGCCTTTGGGGGCTCAATGAAGCAACTTACATAGGTGTCCTCTATATAAAATCATTTACATTAACTATTAGGTTTGCTGGAAAGAATTTGTTGATTTCAAGGCTCCTTGTTATCCTTGTAATGACTTCTGCTGACAGCTGACTATAAGTTACTTTGCTTGAAATAACTATTTAGCTTTATTGATGCAGAATACCTCCTGGTCTGGTAATAACTTTGACCCTTTTTTTATTGCTTTGAGGCTGCAGGTGGTTCTGCGGTGGCTGGGAATTTAATTAGCCTCTGATGTGGTAGTGTATGCTTTCTGTCTGATATAAAAACTCACGATATTCTTTAAACCATGTTTTAGTATTATGATAATCCATTTTTAGCCGTAATCCCTATAGATTTGTCTTCAATTTTATGTCCTGATATATTTTGTCTTCGGTGCTGATACTTTTCTGACTGTGCTTGATTTACTGTGTTTTTTGCTGGTGTGCAGGACTGCACAGGGGTGATATGGCATCAATGCCTCATGAATCACTGATGAAACGTGAATTTGAAATCTTTGGATGATTTTCTTTGATGGATCAAAGGCTGGAGGATCATCACCCTCTGCTTCTGAAATTTCTTCAAACATAGCGAAAAAAACCATTTAAACCCTGCAAAAATGAACAAATATTATAAAATCCATGCATGTGTAGGTTTACTGCATTAGAAGGCACGTGGAGGAAGCATGGCCATTGGATGGCATCATCCAACGGTTGAGATCAATTTAGAGGAGGTGATAAGAGAGAGAAAATGAATTTGAATCGGAGTCGTAGATCGCACAGAGATCGATGGTCGGGAGTGGAGGTGAAAAGTCAAAGCGGAGGAATCAGGGCAATGAATTGTGGATTTTCGATCTGCAGATCAGATCGACGGTGGAGATGCTTTAATGACCGCTTCGTATCCTGGTTAACCGTCAGGCTTCTTCGGTGAGCAATCACCATCCGATGAGCGGCCTCAGATCGGACAGTGGATGTCAATATCGCGTCGGGTCCACATCCAATCTTTAACGCGCGATGGATGATAGTTTTGTGAACAGTGCTCAGGCCACGCGTCAAGCGGTGTATGGAATCACTGCAAAATGAAAAATACCGTCGCGCGCTCAAAAGCGGTGCGATGAATACCGCGTATTTTTGCAATGGTGAGTGGTTAGCGGGGACCACCGAGGTGATGGATTGCACGTCGTCGATCTGCAGATCAGATCGACCGTGGAGAGTGCTTTGAACTTCAGACCGGTGGAAAACCTTACAAAGTAATAAAACGTCAAAAGTTTCAAAATAACATAAGGTTTCAATATTTTCGGGGGCAGGATATATATAACATATGGTTAGGCACCCGGTTGCGAGGCCATGGGTTACATGGAAAGCCATATGACCGGGGGATTATGGATGAAGGGCTAATCGGCATTGGGTGATGCGATAAGCGCTTGCAGGGCTGGTACTTGGTCCCAACACCAGGGCGCATGAAGGGTAAGGGTTTAAAGACTTAGCCCAAAGGGGCTTAAGTCTACCATATATGAGAAATGCATTTTTATAGATTTTCAAGGATTTTTAAAGGAGTTTGATGGTTTCGATAAGGTAAAGGAAAGGTCTCAAAACCTTATCAAAGGGATTTTGATGAAGGGGAAAGGGGAGAAACATGAAAATGAGGGTTTTTTATGGGAGAGGAAGGGGTTAAAATGAGGTTAGTTTTTTGAAGAAGGGGAAAAAGGAAAATGGTGCTCGCAAAATTTTTTCTTCATGTAATGACAATAGAACTTCTGAGTTGAAAAGGGGAAAAGCAGTGACGATTACCCAAAGGATAGGATTTTATTAAAATACTTTAAGCATCAACAATTTTTAGCAATGAAATTATTTCTTGAAGGCTATCCAAAATCATTTAGCCACCACTTGATATGACAGAATTTATAGGTGGCTAATAGTGGCTCCACTTGGGGATGGTGCCTTCTTGAAGGCATCAAGAATTTCAGACTTGGATTCTCTGGGAGGCTGATGCCTCATCCATTGGACTACCCTTCTTTCTGTGGATGATCTTCTCTTGTTCTGAAACATATTAGCATTCATGGATCAATAATGGAACCTCATCAATACAACCTTTCTACCTACCCAATCCTACTGGTTTAACATTTTTTCTTCTTGCAGAGTGAAATTGGATTAGCAAACTATTTTACAACATTTATTCTTTTGAAAATAGGAAAACTAATCTATTTCTAATCCTTATTCCTCCATGGACTCAGATTAAACAATTGATCCCATATTTTTCTCTACCTAATCTATGGGGGGACATATTTCTGGTCTAACAACTGATAGGGGGACATATTTAATGATTTCTTTGTAGTTAACCTATCAGCCCATAAGGCATGAACCATAATGGGGGGACAATTGAAAGGGCATAATGGAAACTAATCTAATCAAACGTTGTTGGGACAAATGGATAAACACACTCTCCTTACTCTATTATCTATCTATCATGATTTTAAGCATGCAACTACTCATGACTTAACTTTTCTTGTAAATGTGTTGTTTTGCAGCTACGAGAAGAAAGTGTTAAGGTGGCTTATGGAAGGTTTGAACACATGGGGGAAAGTTTGAAGGTGTATGAGTGGTTTTTGTAGCTCTAGGGGATGCGGATGGTGGTTTATAGGATTAAGAAGGGGGCCATTGGTTATATTTCAAGTGCTTCTACAAGTTTCCTGTAGTGCTACAGGAAAATCCTAAAATTCTATAGGAAACAGCCTGAGGGAAATCTGAGGCCAAAAATAGGTGTGAAAAGGGTAGGGAAGGTGGATTCAAGTTGGATTAGGATGAGTGGAAGGTGGCCCATGCCTTGGCAAAGATTATAACCTCTTGGGAGGCATGTCTTGCACCCCTAAGGTTTTCTCACGGTGTAGGGATGATAATCTGAAAATAGGGTTGATGGTGATTTTGATGAACAGAGGGCTGATGAAGGGTGAAAGATGAAGTTGAAGGTATTGGTGAAGTTCTCCTTGGATGTTATACTTGTACCTGCAAGAAAAATAACTATTCATGCAATCAAAATGGATAAATTCATGATAGGGAAAATCGAAAATATGACTTGAATTTGTAAAGAAAATCTACTTTAATCTAAAAACAGAAATCTAACACAACATTCTAAACATATCCATGGAATCACAACAACTAATATTATCCATTCCAAGAAATCATAAACTAAAAAATAAATTTATAGTCTATGCAGAAAGGTCTACCCTCCTCAAGCTCCAATGAAAGAGATGAGAAGGGGAGGCTTGACTCACAACTTTCTAAAGTTATGGCCTATTCTACCAACATGTAAGCAAGCTAAATCTACAACAAAAGACAAATGGAAGCAAACTAAAAACAGTAAATGAAAATACAAGAAAACTAGATAAATACTCATAAGCAAAACTAGCTAAATGACATGAAAGTAAAGAATGATTACACAAGAGAGCCTGAGGAACATGGATTGGCCCTAACCCACAAGCCTAGCTCTCTGAAACTAGATCAGTAAATCACAATATGAATACTCATTTCATTTCAAAAGATAGTCTCATTAAATCAACATAAAAGTCTTGAAAATTGATTACAAGAGCACATAGCCTAATGGATTTCTCCAAAATTCGAATCCTAATGAGCTCTTTCTCAACCCTGTTTAACCTAAAGAGTAGCTACCAACAACTCCCTAAAAAGTATGTGATGAGTCCAATTAACTACAAGTGAAGTATGGGTTTAGTGCACTTGATCTTGAGTTTGCTTAGCTGCCTTTGATTTCAAGTTGTTGGAGGGAATATCGAGGATACCTTGGCTTCCTTTGGGAGTTAAGGAGGGTGGAAAACCCCCTATAATATCTCCTTGTTGTTTACTCCGAGTCTTGATGACAACATCTTCACAAAAATGCAATATCTTCTTGATTTTTCTGCATTTAACTCATGTTAGGTACTCCAAGTATGATAAACCTCAATCACCATATACACTAGTATCATAAGACCATAATATAATTAAAATGCAAGAAAAAGGGACTTAATAAGGCAAAAAGGTGACCATTAACCCCTCCAAATAGACATATAGATGGAGTTGATCATCACCCCCCTATTAAATGGTTGCTCATGCTCTGAGCAACTAGTCCTCCTCCATTTCTTTTAAGGCTTTGATGGTGTTAGCCCCCTAATTTTCTCTCTTTTTTTCCATTTTCCCCTTCCTGAATCATAACCATTTACCATTGTTTTACCTCTTTTATGCACCCTCATCTTGCACCAGTCCAAGCACGGTGACATATTTCGTATAAACTTTATTTTTCATATTTTTAATTCAACTTAGCATTAATTAATTATTTATTACATGATTTTTTACTTTTAATTGCTCTTTGTAACTTATCGATATCTCCAATGTTTATTTGGTAGTTAGAGTACTTACCGTGACCGCTGATCCTAGTGCAGGATCGGATCTTGTACCATTGCCAGCACAGCAAATCCTTGCAGCAGATCCGAACCTCCTTGATCACCGCCTTGTTTTGAGCAGCTTCAGCCATGACACCAAGATCGATCCAAAGGCAGTCAAGACTGAATCTATGAAGGACAAAAGTTGGAGATTGGCTACAGCCAGTTTTGCAAACTGTCTAATTTCAAAGGCTGAAAAGCTAAATTCTGCATTTGGATATGTAATAGGTTGAATGAACTATTTTGGTCTTTGGCCATAGATCTATATAATGTAGAATGTAAATAGGACTAGAAGAAAAAAAAATTGATAGCAAAAGAGAACAGAGGCACGGCCAGAGAGGCGGTAACAGGTTGTTGTATTTTGTTATCGCCCGAATCTGGGCTGGACGATGTATTAATGTATGTACTTGTCTCAGTGAATTAATAAAAGGGAGCTCTACCTCATGTTTCACAAATTGTGTTTCTATATTTGAGCTGATGAATTGATTAAGGTACTGAGCAGTGTTTTTATTTAAAAGGAAAACGTGTTGGTTGGCTAGGGCCCAGCCAACTCAACGTGTTTACCCCATTTCCTATTTTCCTGTAATTTGTATTTACATTGTCAAATGTGACTTAATTTTAAGCACATGCATTCATATCTAAGTGAAAGCGGATCCGTTGTCTGAAGTAGATAAATTTCCTTTTCCTACAATTTCCTTTCCTACACTTGATTTCATATTGGTTTTCCTCCACCTGGTACAAGCAGGAGAAATAACCCTGCACCAGTGCATGTTGGTGTGATATTGTAATGTTCCCAATTTTAGCCTCAAGCTAAAATGGAACATTATAGTTGCACATTTTATTTTTTGTTTAATAAAAAGGGGAAGGAGACACCTTAGCCCCTTTTAGATGAAGAAATAACACTCCTAATGTGAAAGGGGAGTGAATAAAGCAGCTGAAATAAACACCAAGGGTGTGAATGGAACCCAGCTCACTTGGATTAGTCATCTTTGACTAAAGTAAACAGTGCTGCCTATAGAGGAGAAGCTTCCTAGAGAAGCTGCGCAATTTTGGAGGGAAGAGATTCACATGAGGATGGAAACCCTAATGGGTGGGACCATGGAGGAGAAGAGGTTCCTTTCTTTATAAGGAGGAGATGGCAGCCCATTTTCATTATGCTATGTTTTAGATTTCAGACTTTGGGTCTATAAAAGCTTGCATCCCCGGGCTGTTTAGCAGGGTGATGGTGCCCTCAGGCACTAGGGTGTTCCCGGTCGGGAATCCCTACCTCTTCCTCAAGGACGGATGAGTATTGAGCTTCATTTCCTCAATTTGGCATTGGCCACAACTTCATTCATCTCCTACAGTGTTATTTCTGTAGTAGAGAGGACGTTGTGTAGTTGGGTGTAGCTAGAGAGGAACTCATGGAGTCTTCTTAGCTTGTTTTCTCCAGTGGTGGAGGGATATATTCATTGGAGGAGCTGTAAGGAGGATTCCTGGGCTTTATTTCAGATATGTTGGCATGGGCCAACATTCCATCATCTCCCACTCATTCCATGGAGGAAACTATGTTATTTTATGGAGGCAGTGAGAGAGGGTTTCATGGAGCCCATTAGGAGGTTGTTTCTGAGACAAAGGGATCAGCACTTTATATTGGAGGCATTATCAAAGGAGGTCATTTGTATTTCAGATCTGCCATAGCCTCATTCATATTTTGTATCAGTTGCAGTGACAACTTGGTTTTCACATTTTTGGTTTCTCTAACATTTCTAGCAATCTCTCATAGATTGGCTAGAAATCATGTATTTCAGCCCATTTCTCTGTTATTGGGCTGTTTCTTGTATTCCATCAGCCATATATGTATTTATTTCATATTCAGCAGCTTATGCCTTCATGTACACAGCACAGTTGCAGCTACTCCGGCATTTTGTGGAAGTTGCAGCTACTTTTGTATTTCATTTCTATTTCAGCGAAGGTTGGATCTTAGAGCTTGAGTGGCTTGTCCCTCATGATATTTCTTGTATTTTACTACTGATATAATAATATTATGATGGTTGTAGCATTTTCCCTCTTATGGTATGTTCATATTTGCAGGGTTCAGTGTTCATGTTCTTATGTTGTTGTAAGCTCTCTCATTGAGCATTGTTTTAGACACCTAGAATGGGGAGATCTGAATAACACATCTAGAGTGATTTCTTTGAGATCATTTCCTACAGGGGAGTTGTATCAGAGTTTTTCTAGGGCATCCCAGTGCTGGTTTGTCCTATTTATGCAGCAGCTTCCTTATACAGCATCCTGAAGGACCCTGTAGCAGAAATTCTCAAGGTGGAATATTGCATATCCATAGGCAGAGTCTGAGAAGGGCCAGCTAGCCTCAAGATTTATCCCTTCTTTAGAAGGATTCATATCCTGTAAATGCCCCATCATTCAATCTCTGAAATGTACTTTTGATATCTCACTGAAGAAGGAATTGGAATTTCTCAAGATATTCCCGATGGAGTAGCATGTTCCTGAAAATGGAACATTACAGTGGTATCAGAGCATGATCTTGGCTCAGCCTGTGCCCAAGATCTATTTCCATCAGCACGAGGAGCTTCTCTCCAAGGAGAGGAGATTGACAGAGGAAACAAGGAAGAGGAATGAAGGAAGAGGAGGTTGCCCTTCTTCTTTTCCAAACCATTGAGCACACCATTAAAGATCTGATGAAAGGGGAAAATTTTGGAGGAATTTTTTGAAAGGGGTTTTTTGTTGAGACAAATCCTAGCTATTCTCATGAAGGGTGTGAGCATTCAGCCACACATTCAGATCCACAACGCAGTACATTTCCCATAGCTACTGCAACAAGGATGAATGGAAAGAGTTGAGGCCTTTAGAGGAGCAGCGCTGCAAACTCAAAGGTATGATTCATGATGATTGGTTTCAAATTTCTATTTCATGTTTTCATGAAAATGAGAGATCATATGTTGAAGTCACAAGGATTTTTGTAAAGGGGATTGATGGAAACCAAGGTGAGGCTTGATGTGACAAAACTTCAAACACTTTGCATGCATGGAGGGGAACCATATAACAATTATCATTCCATCTTTCTAGAGGGGAATAAATCAGGAGAATGACTTGCTAGAGGAAAGACCCCCATTATATGAAGGGAACTCTTCCATTTGTGAGGGTCTGGAGATATTTCTCTCTAAGGAAGGCCAAGGCCTCTCGTTGAGGAGGAAACACACTCACATGTTGGTAGGGAGGAGATGCATACAGCGCTGCACTATTGGAAGAAGAAGAAAAGCAGAAGGATCAGCATGAAGGGATGATGGACATTCACCCCTATTTATTTTCAGAGATTCTCTTCACGTGGGAGAAGGACTACACTATGCAGTAGAGAGAGAGGACCATTCATTCCTCTCATGTATTCAGTCCACTTCCTATCTTGATGCCTCACTTTCGGGGGCTTTCCATTTGGGAGGTCACAAGATCTAGAGATGATGAGAGGCATCATGCTTTTTGGTTCACCACTCATTGGATTCTGGAGGGGTGGGAACATTATAGGATTCCATTACAGCGCAATGAGTTTTGGGATAAGCACAAGGAGGAGGGATACACCCTCTCATTTTCAGTCTCACCCACTCTCATCAGCTATACTGCACATACAGAGTTGTTGTATGGATGGAGGATAGCATCTTCATGATGCAGGATGGCTCTTTCATGCTTTGGAGTAGATGGAAGCCACTCATGCTTACTTTGACCAGGATCGGGAGATTCTTTGGAGGTGATAGTCTCTTATGGGAGGCTCATTTTCTAAGAGCATCATCTCTATTTGAGCATGAGAAGTTGCATGATGGCATGGAAGCAACTTGGAGGATGACTTTGACATGATGGGATGTCAAGGTAGAAGGCAGCAGTGTGATGGAGCACCACATTGCATAATACCAATGTTGTCTATGTGGAGGATTGATCCATGTTGGAGGACTCAACTACTGGTTGAGAGGTCCCAGGATCTTGGTGCATGCATGATTTTTGGATGGCCTTGATGGAGATTGCAGATACTTAGTGGATGATGTGATCATCTATCATCATGGCAGACTCTTCTTGACTATAGTTTCTATGTCAAGGAGAAATTATTTGCATGCAGCATATGAGAACTTCCTAGCTATGCATTTGGATGCATACTTTGCCTTGCTAGAGGAGTTCACTTGGAGGGCATTCAGCATGATCTACATCAGCATATGGATAGATGCAGAGCCCGGATGATTTTGGAGAGGTTGGCACAACCATTCCCTTACTCATTGGAGGAGAGGGAGAGCATCCAGATGAGCCATTTCAGCTCAAGGTCTCAAGTACATGGTAGACAAGGTATCATTTCCCATTATGTACCTCTTTACTTCATATGAGCAGCATATTGTCTCAAGAAGGATAATCCCTTCTTGCATTTGATATTGTGTACTTGCAGCTACTTGTAGCCTTGATTGTGGCCATTCTTATGATGGTTGTGGGGGAAGCCACATTCCCTTGGTGTGCACCTTTGGCACCAAATTGTTATTTCATGCTTCATCTTGTGAGGATATGTTGTGGCAGCAAACAAGTGGCTAGTATAGCACTTGTTCATTTTGATTTTGAGGCAGGCCAAGGAGGCACTGCGCAGTTCCATGAGTGGAACTTGAGACCACTCTCCAGTTGTCATTTGACAACTTGTTTCTATTGCATATTGCTCCTTATACATTTCTGATGTTGTATATCTATTGAGGAGCATTATTTGGAGAGTATTGTATGTACAGCCCATTGGGAGCATGATTATCCCTATTATACATTCTTCATTTTGCAGGAGATACCATGGCAAACCATGATTGCCACGTTGCTACTTGTATCTTCTTGTGGGAGGGACCACTTGGAGAATTTGCAGAGGCATTTCATGGCTGGTTTTTCTTGATGGGGTAGCTTGGGCCAATCTTGGAGGCCATTCTTTTCAGCCCGAAGACAAAGGCAGCCCCATATGAGAAGCATATGGAGATAGGGCCCTCTTGAGAAGCATAAGCAAACTCTCCATTCAGCCCCAACACATTGCAAAATTCAGGGGTGAGATTTTTACTTGGATGATAGCATGGATGAGAGGATCATCATTGGGAGTAGAATTTTCCCATGCATATCATCACTCCTACCTTAAGGAGGCCACATTCCAGCAAGAAGGATTCCACTACACCTTCTATCTTTCCATGAGGAGCATCATTTTCAGTTTGCATAATTGGGAAAGAGCATTGGAGGACAGATTTGTTACAACATATTTGAGCAGTGGTGGGACCATTGATGAGGAGGCCACAAGAGAAGAAGGGGGAGACAATTTTTTTCTCTCTATGCAGTTGCTTGAGGGCAAGAAACATGTGGGAGGGTAGGACTGTAATGTTCCCAATTTTAGCCTCAAGCTAAAATGGAACATTATAGTTGCACATTTTATTTTTTGTTTAATAAAATGGGGAAGGAGACACCTTAACCCCTTTTAGATGAAGAAATAACACTCCTAATGTGAAAGGGGAGTGAATAAAGCAGCTGAAATAAACACCAAGGGTCTGAATGGAACCCAACTCACTTGGATTAGTCATCTTTGACTAAATTCAACAGTGCTGCCTATAGAGGAGAAGCTTCCTAGAGAAGCTGCGCAGTTTTGGAGGGAAGAGCTTCACATGAGGGTGGAAACCCTAATGGGTGGGAACATGGTGGAGAAGAGGTTCCTTCCTTTATAAGGAGGAGATGGCAACCCATTTCATTATGCTATGTTTTAGATTTCAGACTTTGGGTCTGCAAAAGCTTGCATCCCCGGGCTGTTTAGCAAGGTGATGGTGCCCTCGGGCACTAGGGTGTTCCCGGTCGGGAATCCATACCTCTTCCTCAAGGAAGGATGAGGATTGAGCTTAATTTCCTCAATCCGGCATTGGCCACAGCTTCATTCATCTCCTACAACGTTATTTCTGCAGCAGAGAGGACGTTGTGTAGTTGGGTGTAGCTATAGAGGAACTCATGGAGTATTCTTAGCTCATTTTCTCCACTAGTGGAGGGATCTATTCATTGGAGGAGCTACAAGGAGGATTCTCGGGCTTTATTTCAGATCTGTTAGCATGGGCCAACATTCCATCATCTCCCACTACGCAGTCCATGGAGGAAACTACGTTATTTTATGGAGGCAATGAGAGAGGGTTTCATGGAGCTCATCAGGAGGTTGTTTCTGAGACAAAGGGATCAGCCCTTTGTATTGGAGGCATTATCAGAGGATGGAATTTGTATTTCAAATCTACCATAGCCTCATTCATATTTTGTATCAGTTGCAGTGACAACTTGGTTGTCACATTTTTGGTTTCTCCGGCATTTCTAGCAATCTCTCATAGATTGGCTAGAAATCATGTATTTTAGCCCAGTTCTCTGTTATTGGGCTATTTATTGTATTCCTTCAGCCATATATGTATCTATTTCATATTCAGCGGCTTATTCCTTCATGTATACAACGCAGTTGCAGCTACTCTAGCATTTTGTGGAAGTTGCAGCTATTTTTGTATTTCATTGCTATTTCACCGAAGGTTGGATCTTAGAGCCTAAGTGGCTTGTCCCTCATGATATTTCTTGTATTTTACTACCGATATCATAATATTATGATGGTTGTATCATTTTCTATTTTATGGTATGTTCATATTTGCAGGGTTCAGTGTTCATGTTCTTATGTTGCTGTAAGCTCTCTCATTGAGCATTGTTTTAGACACCTAGAATGGGGAGATCTGAATAACCCATCTAGAGTGATTTCTTTGAGCTCATTTCCTGCAGGGGAGTTGTATCAGAGTTTTTCTAGGGCATCCCATCACTGGTTTTCCTTATTTATGTAGCATATTCCTTATATAGCGTTCTCAAGGACCCTGTAGCAGAAATTACTGAGGTGGAATATTGCATATCCATAGGCAGAGTCTGAGAAGGGCCAGCTAACCTCAGGATTTCTCCCTTATTTAAAAGGAGTCATATCTTGTAAATTCCCCATCATTCAATCTCTGAAATGGACTTGTGATAGCTCACTAAAGAAGGAATTGAAATATCTCAAGATATTCCCAATGGAGCAGCATGTTCCTGAAAAATGGAACATTACAAATATCTCCTTTTCTGCAATTCTGTTTGATTGGTTTTCCCCGCCTGGTCCAAGCAGGAGAAATGAACCTACACTAGTGCATGTTGGTGTGATGTAGCAAGCCTTCTTAGTCTACTTCCCGCAATCTTCTTTCTTTCATTAAATGCTTATGACAGGATAAATGTATATTGATTGTTTCTTTATTCCTGCACTCTGTTAAAATTAGAAACATTCACTTTTTATGTGTGAAATTTGATTTAACATTATAATATCACTTGTAATAATTAAGCACTCATTTTAAGAATTAAATGCTAAGCGCAGGAAACTCTGATCTGGTGCAAGAACTGGTTTCTTGCCACGGGATCTGATTTCTTTGAACCTGGAAAAGTTCAAGCCCATGCATGAAGTAAAAAGCCTTTAGTAAAGACACCATTTATACCTTCTTCATAAATCTCTGTTCCTGCACTAGTGCAAGCAGACCGCGAAAGTGCAGGACAGATTAGGGCAAGAAGGAAATCTCTAAAGGAGCAAGTTTAAGGGCCCATCTGATGAGACTGCTAAGTTTCTCTGCTAAAGAAAAACACACACTCAGTAGTTAAACAATATTTAGCTAGAGTGATTTCCTTTTATCTTTAATTCCCTCTTGCAAATGCATTCTTCCTTGTTCCAGTCTAAGATTATTTTGATGGTTCAAGTGTCATTTTTCTCTTTCTAATTTGATTCTGCATTCTTTCCTTTAAAGAAAGTAGGGATTTATATTTGGAATATTCATACCATCTCTGGCAGTACCTGTGCTTCGTCTCTAAGTTTACGGATCCCCCAGGTTGACAAATTAAGCATTGAGGAGTTTGCTTAAGTGTCATTCCTACACCCAGCATTTTGGCGTCGTTGCCGGGGAGGTGATTTGATTTGGTAAGAATTTTCTGATTATACAATAGAGGTAATTTTTTCTTTATTTTTTCAGTATTGTTTGGAAAAGCTTCTTTGAAGGAATTTTACTGGTGTTAATTGATTTCTGACAGCCATTTTTACTAGAAGTTGTTTGTTATTTTTCTTTTCTTTTTTCAAATGAATGCCTAGAAAAGGTAAGGGTTCGAAGCCCACTAAGGGCCAAAATAATTCTGAAAACAATTCTCATATTGAGTCTCCTTCTATAAGAAGGAAGCCTAATCCAATTCAAACCCATCACGCAGGAACAATCCACCTGGATTCTGGTGAAAACAGCTGAGGTGTGGTTCACCCTATTGAGAGCAGTACAAGTAAAAGGGAAACAATGGTGGACCATAAAGATCATTTGGAAGGGACTGGTGAAAACCAAGTAAGTGAAGTGTTGGTGTCCCGTGTTTTGATAGTTTGGCAAGTCAAAAGACAAGGCAACATTAGAACCAATCTTTAGAGTTACAGGATCTAGTCCTCCTGTTCTCAGAGAGGGATCTCTCAAATGTTTGTTTGCAAAGATTTATCTTGTGTGCTTAGAGTATTGGTTTTAGACTAGTTATTAAGTGCAGGTGTTTGTTTGTTTGATTGGTTGAATCGATACAGCAGAATATGAAAGATCTAGGAAAGGTAGGTAGAAAGAGGAAGTAGTAGCTTCATTGGGCAATGGAGTCAAAAAGAGGTCATGACAAACTTATCAATGGATATGGGATATCAGAGGGAAAATATAACTTGGCCACAGGATCCTTTGGTTTTTGGAATGAGATGGACATCAATGATTTGGAAAGGGAATTTAAATTCTCAACAAAGGGAATTCGAAAACATAATTTGAACAATAAAGAGCTTTTTGATAGACAAGGCTAACCATGAATTCTATAAATCACACCTTTAAGCAAATAAGGATTTCAAAACAACTTTTAAAATGAAATCTAAGATTCGGGAACACGCTATTTCCTTAATGATTTTATTTCAAATGATTTAGAAAACATAAAAGATTCACTAATAATTGCAGTCATAGAAGATGGAACACCTAAATACATCTATGATCACAATTATAACGACCTTTAAGCCAACTGTTTAAGCAAGGACAAAGGGCAAGATCAGAACAGACCTCCTTGACTCACTATAAACAAAAAACTTCAGAGGGAGATGTCAATAAGAGTTTTAAGTGGCAGCAGACAAGCAGGGAAAACCATAAATCATACTGAAACCAACTATTCAAACTATTAAGGAAATAAACAAGCATGAAGACTAAAGAGAGAGATTAAAGACTCTAAAATACTTCATCAGAAGAAAACATGAAACATTGAAGGATGAACAAGTCTAAGGTGCTTCCAAGAGTCATTTCTTAGCCTAAAACTTTCAACCTACTGTAGTAAGAAATTATGGAACAGAACGAAAACAGGAGAAAACATTAAAAAGTTTAGAATACTTCACCAATAGCCAAGCTCATGGATCCAATGATAGAGCCTTCTCAGTAACAAGCATGCAACAACATCATCAAGGCTTCCAAGACTTCAATTTCTTCTTCAACTTCAACAGACTATGTATTATTTCAGAGAGTTTCAGTATTGCAACTAGTGATCAACCAACAACTTCTCATCTTCTACAGCAATATTTATAGAAGAATGAGGAGGTGAGATCTGATAAAAGATCTCTCAGGTTAATTAATACAGAGGGATGAATTCTCGGCCTTTGAAGGGCTCTATGAAGAATTTTACAGGTGTTTCACTGTATTAATGGATTTACATAGATTTGAGCTCGGTGGGAGCTTTTGCTGACTTTCAAGGCTCCATTCAGGATGTAATAACTCTGCTGATATTTTTGCATTAAATTCTTTCAGTAGAATTAACTGTTCGGATGCGTTGAGGAAAATATTTTCGTTTGATCAATAACTTTGGCCTCTGTTTGAATGCTTCGAGGCACAGGTGGCTTTGTGGTAGCTGAGAGGAATCAATTTTCCTCAAATGTGGCGGTGGAGGCCTTTCTGTCTGATAGAACTTTTTATTTATCTTTAATTCTATTTTTAATTTGGGGAATTATGCTTTTGATAATCAATCTTAGCCGTGATCCCTGCAAATCTGTCTTCAATCTTCTGTTTTGTTGTGTCCTGTCTTCAACACTGATACTCTTTTAATTGTGATTTAAAATCATAGTGTCTTGTTAATGTGCAGGCCGCGTAGGGCTCTCAAGGCATCAATGCCCATGAAGCATCGACGAAATGTGGATTTGAAACCTGCAAGTGATTCCCTTTGATGAATCGAAGGTGGGAGGATCGTCACCCTCTGCCTTTGAATTTTCTTCAGACATAGCGGAAAAACCACTGGAACCCTGCAAAATATGAACAATGTTATAAAATCCTGCATGTATAGGTTTACTGCTTCAGAAGGCACATGGAGAGAGCGTGGCCGTTGGATGGCATCATCCAACGGTCGAGATTGATTAGAAGGGGTCAAAAGGAAACTGGGGAGGAATTAAATTGGAGCCGTCGATCACGCTGAGATCGACGGTAGGGAGCGAAGGCGAAAAGTCAAATTAAAATAGAGAAATGGTTTAAAAACTTTGTTCTGGACAAAAATGGTCACACAATCTGGTTTGGGGATCAGGACAAATGTGGGTCGTCAGATGAGATCGGCCCACGCGATTAATGGTGGAGAAACAAGCGCCAATAAACTTTAGAAACATGCCCAGACATCAAACCTTTAATATAATCCAGATGAATAAAACCCCCGGGTCTGGATTTGCTGACTGTGTGGGGAAAAAATGAAGATCCGCCCCAATTAAAACTCGTCACATGGATGCTAATGTGGCGTTGGGGGCCACCGGCTCTTGTGGGACCGTTGACTGCCACCGTGGACGAGGGGACCAGGGCGATAGAGTGTGGGTCGTCGATCTACAAATCAGATCGACGATGGAGATGCTTTAATGACCGCGTCGTACCTATGGTTATTTCACGGGCTTCTCACCGTTTGATGAGCGCGATCACCGTTCGATAAGCGGCCTCAGATCAGACGGCGCGCATCAATATCGCGCTGACTCCACATCCAACCTTTAATGCGTGATGAGGGCAGTTTTTCAACAGTGCTCAAGGCCACGCATTGGGCGGTGAATGGCATCACTGCTAATCAGGGGAAAACCATCTTCCTCTTGAAAGCAGTGCGATGGATTCCACCCTGTTTTGAATAGTTAATGACCAGAAACATATAAAACCCACAAATTTAATATAACAAAGGTTTAAGCTTCGGGGCAGAAATATTTATTCGAAGTGGATAGGCGCCCGACTGCGGGGCTGTGGGTTATATGGAAAACCATATGATCAGGGGTTTATGGAGGAAGGGTTGATCGCAATTGGGCGATGCGATAAGCGCTTGGATGGCCAGCACCTGGTTCCAGCACCAGGGCATATGGAGGGGAAGGCTTTAAAGACTTAGCCCAAGGGAGCTTAAGTCTATAATATAAAAAATGTGATTTTTATGCAATTTTGATGATTTTTAAAGGTTTTGAGGGTTTCGATAAGGCAAATAAAGAGCCTTAAACTTTACCAAAGGGGTGTTTATGGGAAAGGGGAAAATGAGGTTAGTTTAGAAAGAGGAAAGGAAAGATAAAAAGGAGTTTGCAACAGTATTTTATCTTGGAAATTAATAGGATTTCTGAGTGTGAAATGAGCACAGTAGTGAATATTTAGACAGAGGTATGAGGCCTTCAAGAGTCTTCAAGAGCCAACACTTTTTGCAATAAAATTTGTTCCTTGAAGGCTCCAAAAATAATTTAACCACCTTTTGGTATAACAAATTTTACAGGTGGCTAACATGAAGAACAATCCACTTTTGTGTTTCCAATTGTGGATCATGATATTGTGGCACAAATGAAGAATATTCCACCATTAGCTCTCCCTCATTTCCATGGTAAAGTTCATGAAGATCCTAAGTCTTTTCTATTCGATTTTGATATTCTGTGTAGAAGTTATGATTATTCAACGGATGCTCAGAAGTTAAGATTATTTCCTATTACTCTCAAGGACTCATCTCTATGCTGGTTTATGGGGTTAGGAGGAAACACTATAACCTCTTGGGATCAGATGAAGAGTTTTTTTTTCTAAATATCAAGAATATTGCAAAACTCAGGACATGCAGGATGAGATTTTTACAATCATACAGGATGATGATGAAACTCTTGAAGATTACCTAGAAAGATTTATGTATATTTTACAAAGGTAAAAACTTATTTTTGATCCCAGTACTATTAGAACCTTGTTCTTAAGATGACTTAATGATAATGCTAGAAATAATTTAAATCTATTAGGACGAGGTGATATTTCTCAGCAAAATTTTGAACAAATTTGTGAATTATGCAGGAAATTTTCAAGAAATTAGTATAGATCTGGTACAGGAACTCGAAATAGAAATAGAAAAACTAAATCTACTGATGCTATGATTATTGGACTAGAAAATAAAATGGAAAAAATGAAAATTATATAATGAATGTTGTTACCAAAAAGTTAGATTCTTTAAAATTTCAGCAAAAACTCATGAAGGAACAAGAGTCATTATGTATTTTCTGTCCTAAATGTAGAGACAAGCATCCTCCTAAAGAGTGTCCTCTTAATTTGAAAGAAACTAATAAGTGTGCTATTTGTGCAGAAGACCATGTGACAGAAAAATGTCCCTCTATACCAGGACTTAAAGCTGTATTTACAGGGAGAAAGCCTAAAGTTGAATACTTGTATGCTATGGGAGCAAGAAGGAATTGGCCTCGGGTAGGTGCAGGTATGGCTCTTGAATTTTCTCCACACTATTTTGGTTATAATTCACATGCATATTCTTATCCTAACACTAATTAGCAGTGGTAGTATGGGAATAAATATCAGCATGGGCAACCTTCTCAACCATGGCAACAAGGTTGGAGAGGGCCAACTCATTCTCCATACTCCTACTAGCCACCTATGCAGTCATATCCATCTATGCATACACTTTATTCAATGTCTCAACTTCCGAGTCAGTCTACTCCACTGTTGCCTTTACCTCCACCCTTTTGACCTCCTCAGTTTCCTGCTCAATCTATGCCCAATCCCAACAATAATAAAGCAGTTCAAATGATCTATGTAACAAACCCACCTTTATCATTCAAGTACCAGTCTATTCCAGTTGGGGTTCATGATATTCAATTAATATCAGGAAGGACTATAACATCAGAAAATCAAAAGAAACCTATATTGATTGTTGAAGAGAAAGGAGAAAAGGAAACTCTTAACCATTCTTTGAAAGTTGTCGCTAAGCAGCCCTTACCCTCTGAATCCTTGGCATCTTCTTCCAACCAGCCTCCCTTCCGAGAGAGGCTAGTAATGGAAAGAAGTGAGCCTATTTCTTAGACTAGTTTGGCATCTGAGCTTCAGAATATTTTCATTAAGATACCTTTGCTTCAAGCCATTAAATAGATCCCCATTTGTACCAAGATTACTAAGGAACTCTGTCTCAAGAAACCTGTGAGGAAGAGATTGGAACCCCAAACCATTCAATTTGTTGGTAGGGCAGCAGATTTGATGACGGGATGTGTGTCTATGGAAAAATATACTGATCCCGGAAACCCTTTTATCTCAATTCAGATTGGTAATGTCCTTGTCTCTAATGTTCTTATAGACCTGGTGGCAGCCATTAATGTCATGACTAAGTAAACCATGGATCAAATTCAGTTATCTCATCTTCGCCCTACTCCCATTGTGCTTGAATTAGCAGATAGATCTAAAATTAAGCCAGAAGGAGTATTGGATGATGTGATCATCTCATTAGATTCTTGGGAATATCATGTTGATTTCATTGTGCTTCAGCCAAATAACCCAGTAGGAGGACATCCCTTGATCTTGGGTTGACCATGGCTTGCTACAGCTGATGCATATATTGGATGTCATTTCGGTGATATGTATATTTCGCATGGAGATTCTAGGAAGAAAGTTACCTTATACCCCCCTACCAGATCCATTCAAGACCTTCGAGATACTTTATGGTTGGATCAAAGAAGTGATGAGCAGACTTACCCCATTTCCCTTATCCATCATTATACTGGGTCTTCACAAGAAGATGAGATTCAAAATTTCCTGAATAATCTAGACACTATGCCTAATTTTGAGCCATTGAGCCAGATTTTCAGCCTAGACTTTCAAGATAATCATGATTCTCATTATTTTGTACCATTGCATTTGATCACTCCCTTGAGTAATCCTAAGCCTGACACTACTCTTGTTGAGATTATCCTTGGTAAATCCTTGCATATTAGTTCAGATTTGGACTCATCTCAGCAGGAGAAGCTTGTGAATTTGTTGCAAAACCATCTTAGTGCCTTTGCTTAGGGATATGAAGATATGAAGGGTATTCCTCCTGAAACTTGTACACATCATATCTATATTCAGGAAGGAACCCAACATGTCCGACAACCCCAAAGGCGAATGAATCCAGCTCTAAGAGAGATTGTGAAGGAAGAAGTACAGAAACTCTTGGATGTCAGTTTTAGCTATCCTATTTCCGACAGTCAGTGGGTCTCTCCATTAGTGCTAGTACCTAAGAAAGATAGAAGATGTTGTATTTTTATTGATTATCGAGAATTAAACAAAGCCACTCTCAAAGATTACTTCCCTCTCCCTTTCATTGACCAGGTGCTTGATACCCTTGCAGGAAAGAAATATTTTTCCTTTTTGGATTGCTTCAGTGGCTATATCCAGATGCAGATTACACCTGAAGATTAGGATAAAACTAATTTTACATGTCCATGGGGTACATTTGTTTATAAAGTGCTTCCCTTTGGTTTATGTAATGCCCCAGCTACCTTTCAAAGGGCGGTCTTAGCCATTTTTGCTGATCTAGAATTTGTAGAAATTTATATGAATGACTTTTCTGTGTTTCGTGATTCTTTTCAAGAAGCTCTCAAAAATTTAAAGAAATTACTTCTTCATTGTTAGGAAGCCTATATTGGCTTGAGTAACAAGAAATGTAGATTAAAGTGCAAAGCGAGAGTGGTAGTTGGCCATTTGATTTTTGGTAAAGGTATCCAGATTGATCCAGCAAAGATTGAAATCATTCTGCATATTCTTGCACCCAAACTCAAAGGGAAGTAAGAGGTTTTTTATGAAACGCTGGTTACTATAGAAGATTCATTGAAAATTTTTCTAAGATAGCTACCCCTCTTTTCCGACTTCTAGCTAAGGATAGTGAATTTTCTTGGTCCACAGCTTGCCAACAGTCTTTTGAAACATTGAAGGAAAAGTAAGTACAGGCACCAGTTTTGAGAGGTCCTAACTAGTCCCTACCTTTTCACATTTCCTCTAATGCTTCAGATTTGGCTATTAGCGTAGCTTAGGACAAGAGGAAAATAAGCAATCCTATGTTATTTATTACATTAGTAAGAATTTGTCTTCCGCTAAATTAAATTATACAGTTACAGAGAAAGAGTTTTTAGCTATAATTTTTGCAATTAATAAGTTCAGGCACTATATTATAGGATATGAAGTATTTGTACATATTAATCATTCCGCGATTAAATATTTGATGAACAAACCATTGACTAGCGGTAGAGTGACTAGGTGGTTGCTATTGTTGCAGGAATTTAATGTTACTATTGTTGATAGACTAGGAAAATCTAATGTTGTAGCAAATTTTCTTTCTAGATTAGATAATCCTGGTGAAGAAACTCTTGTTAATGATGATTTTCCATATGAACATCTTTTTGCTATGTCAACAGATTCTTCGTGGTTTGCTGACATTGCTAATTACTTAGTTACTGGGAAAACACCACCCCACTTGTCCGCTCATGAAAAGCAGAATATTATTCAGAAAAGTGTTGCATACTCCTGGATTCAAGAAGATCTCTTTTACACTAGTCCAGATCTGATTATCCGTAGATGTGTAAGAAAGGAGGAAGTGTTTGACATATTGAAATATGCTCATGATGAGCCTTGTGGAGGCCACTTCGCTGATAAGCGGACTTCATATGAAGTATTGCGTGCTGCTTACTTTTGGCCTTCCTTGTTTAAGGATTCCAAATAGTATGTCAAGCAATGTGATAGTTGTCAACGAGTGGGCCAGCCTAATCAAACCAATGAAATGCCTTTATGCCCCCAAGTTATGATTGAGCCATTTGAAAAATGGGTTTTTGATTTTATAGGGCCAATAAATATAACGTCATTAAGTAAAAATCATATTTTGGTTTGTACAGATTTTGTTACAAAATGGGTAGAAGCTAAAGCTGTTTCCTTTGCTACAGAAAAAGTTGTTGTTGATTTTATTTTTTACTAAAACCTTTACTAGATTTGGTGTGCCTTGAGAAATTGTTTCTGACAATGGTCCACAGTTTATTTTTAATCTGGTACAGGGTGTGATGGAGCAATAAAAGATCTAGCACAGGAAATCCACGTTGTATCACCTGCAAGCAAATGGCCAGGTGGAATCCACAAACAAAGTAATAGAGTCCATTCTTACAAAGACAGTAAATATACATCAGAAAGACTGGTCTGAAAGATTACCAGAAGCTTTGTGGGCATACAGAACCACTTGGAGAAATAGCACGGGACATACACCATATGAGCTGGTATATGGCAAATAGGTTTTGTTACCAATTGAATTCCAGATCAAAACTTTCAGAACTATAGTTCAGTTAGGACTAGATCTCTCTGAGGCACAACAATAGCATCTTCTCTAGTTAAATGAGTTAGATGAATTTCGTAGGGATGATGTTCAGCAGAACATGCTAATTCAGCAGCAACGCAAAAGGTGGCATGACAAGTCTATTCAGAAAAAGCAATTTGAACCAGGTGATTGGGTGCTCCTTTGTGATTCTAAATTTAAAAAAAAAAAATCCATACACGTTGGATGGGACCTTATGAAGTGATCCTAGTATTCGAGAATGGAGCAGTAGAATTTAAAACTATTGATGGACAAAATTCAGTATTCTTGGTAAATGGACATAGATTAAAAAAGTATTTTCAACCACTTGCCAAGAAATATTTTACACAGCAAGTCCAACAGAAATTCAGGACAGTAGTGGTGAATGGTAATACCAACCTTTTGAAAACATGAATTCTTCTTCTTAAAAATACAAAAAAAAAAAAAAAAAAAAGTAAAGAAAAAATATTTTCCTGTAATTATGAAAATCAGTTCGCTGACATGATTGCAGAAGGATCAACCTGAAAACCAGCTTGTTGGCAGCAAGATAAAAAATTTCTAATAAAAATAGAATGTTGCTTGATCTTTATATATGCTAGCGACCACCAAGTAAAAGAAGGTTCAGCAGAACCAACCTTTATACAATTGGGGTAATTAGCATGGATATTTTTATTCAAGTAACGCTTAATTCTTGCTGCAGTTATTTTTCTTGCACCAGTGCAGGCAGACCTTCCAGAAAATTTTCTACCTTTATTCATATTCCACTTTCGTAATATTCCCTCAGATTTCTTCTTCAATCCCAGAATGATTAACCTTCCCATATTCTTCTGAATTTAACCTATCCGTTTCGTAAAAACCCCACTTTACCCTTGAATTTTTTTCCCTATCCCACTTCAATTTATCCCCTCTTGTGGTACTCTTCCTGGAATCCCTGTAACAGAGTTCCTTCCCATTCTGAAATTTCCATTTTCCCACTTCTTTTTTCTCTCATGAATTCATTGGAGGATCTCGCGCACAAAGAGAAAAAGGATATGCTCTGAAGCATCAAGAAAGGGTGAAGAAAATTTTCAGTATAAGTTCAGGAAGCCATGTTAGAAGTCCAGCCTATATTTTACTTAAATTCCTTGTTCTTTTTTTCAAATATTATGCTTGCACTAGTGCAAGCATATCGTCCTATATAATAAGTGCAAGTACAATGGTACCAGCAGAATAACATAGTTTAAGCGGTGCAAGCAGACCGATGCAAGCATGCACCCTGTCAGAAACATAGTACAATTTTTTCTTTTCATAGCATACGTCATAGGAAAGTGGTCATCATGAAAGTTTATAAGAATTCCTTTCACTTAGTCGATGAGTACTTGTGCTATCATATTAACTAGGAGAAAATTATTTAAAGTACAAGGTGTTTTTAAGTTAAGAATCATGATCATTTTTTTATGAATGCTAAAGTTATTTTTTTAAATTATGAAGGAGTGTAGAAGTGTTTAATTGTTTCTTAGATATAATTACCCCTTTCCGCAATAATCCTAGATGTCCTTCACTCATAATGATTACCTCACCTATCCATTAAAACACCGCCGCAAGTACCAGTCCGGCGCGATCTCAAAGATGTCGCGCATCCAAGGCTATTTTAGTGGAATGAATGGGTGATAAGATGGAAGGGATGGTGGACAGTTGGATCCCTATCTATAAGAACCAATATTCCCAGTTTTTCATGTAAATTCTTGACTGTTCATAACTGTTAAGCAGTGATGCCTCCTATTCGAGGTGAACCTTCATCTCTCAGTAGAGTAGAATAGACTGCTGAGTATCGCAATAGTCTTGCACTATTGCGAGCCTCAAGCTTTCTTCAATTCTTGAAAAATTTTGACGGGCACAACAGTGAAGTGGCCCTACAGTTTGTCAGAAGTTTCAAAAATGGTCAGGTAAAGGAATTCCGCGCAGTGCCCTACTGGGACAGTGGCAGGACCTCCTTCTCATCCTACAGAAATTCGTAACCTGTGAGGGAAGGTACTCCCTCACTTTTGTGTACCATTTTAGGATGTCTCAGCATTTCGAAGTCGGTCAGCATGCCCGGTGAAGGATTAATTTCTAGGGCCCTTGTTTTGAAATTCAACAGATTTTGAGTTGCGGCGAGTACGTGGCAGAACACAACCTCGGTAGGCAGAAAGATGTCAAGGTTGCAAAGGAGCAAAGGACAAGTGTCGCAGATGTTGCAGGAGCAAGTACAGATGGCATAAGAGCGTGGAAGGAAACGAGCAGTGGAACTCCAAATGAACAGAAAGAAACAGAAGACAGTCGAGCGAGAAGAAAGGAGGAACTGTCAGTCACGCTGACAGTAGAACAAATAGGCATCTAGCCAGTGGATAGGAAGGTTGGTGCAGACGGGAACAGGCAACAGGGAGCTGCAGGAGAGCTCTGTCTGTGTTGTAATGTTCTCCATTCCTCTGTGTTTCTGTATTTCGCTCTATCCAATAGGACTTCTTGTATTATGTTCTGTGCATGCTCACTTAGTTGAGCCTTGTAATAGTTTTCCACTTGTAGCCGAAGCTTAATATAATCAGAAGTATCGTTTCGAGTATCTGTTATGGGTTTAGAATGAATGGTTTTGCAAGCACTTTTAAAATTTTATTTATTACAAGTCAGAATGAATTTCTGAGATATATATGTTATGGAACATTGTATTACGGCCATGTTAGACTTTCAACGTAACTTTGATCCAACCTTATCGATGGTGTTGTTTTTGTGATACCGATCAACTCCCTACCATAGTAAGGTCGCAACACACCTCGGGTGAGACTCTCGGCTCTTCGGAGTTGGGTTCAAATACTGGCGTGAACCTAGACTACGACGGAAAACCTTGTTGGCCCTTAATTTGAACCTAGGTCTTCTCTGCGAGACCTGTTCTCTCGCCAACAAATGGTTCCGTTGCCGAGACCCAAAAATTCATTTGGGAGCTATATCATGGTATCTTGGATCTTTGAAAGAGAAATATAAATTTGGTGGGATAACCACCTAGATCATTTTATTGCTCAGCAAGCTGACCTGAGACAACAAAAGGAGAAAATGATTAAAAACCTGGTTCTATTCTCTGACTCTGCTAGTGATACCTACGAAATATTTTGGGGAAAGTTCCTAGAAGAACTTTATAACTAGTTGCGGAGGCTTCAGACCAAGGCTGTCAAGGAAAAGTCGTGGAAGATCAATCGCAAGTGGGCACACGAGGATCTGGTGGCCCTTCATCGACTGAACACCGATTTAACCCAAGCCGTAGATTTTTGGGCGGAATCTACCTTGGATGGATATATAGTGGAGTTTGTAGTAGAGTGCTACCAGTCTTTCTCAAGAGTAGAAGATACTTTCAGATCTAGGTTAAGGGGGAAGTTGCTAAAGGAGATTCCTTTGTGGATTAAGGAATTGATGGTAGACGAAGGGCTGATGGGATTCCAAAAAGCAGAGATGGAATCGTAAACCCTCTGGTGTTGGGGGAAGGGATTAAGGAAGAGATGCTACAAGAATAGTGAAAAGGGGGAGTAGGGCTATGGATGTCGAGACCGCCAACAGGCTCAGGGAATGACAAGCACATCAGAGGGTGCAGATTTTCGAAAGGTGGCGAGAGAGGGTGATGAAGGAGTTGAAAATACAAGAAATTGATCGAAAGAACAAAGAGGAGGCACCTTAGATGACAAAGGGAATGGAAGGTCAGGTGGGTCCCCATGATATAGGTGGGGCCATTAAAGAAGTGCGGCAGGTATATAGGAGTCCAGCCCAGAAGGAGAAAGAAAAGAAGTCTGACGGAGAAGGTACAGACGCGCACCCAAAGGAGGTGTCTGATGTGGAGATGCACATTACAATGGAGCAACTACTTCAAGAAAGGTCGGCGTCCATATCTCAAGGTATTCCTAGTCCCCACAATTCAAGTAGCTCTAGTCCCAACCTTCCCCTGGTGCTCTGTAAGCCCATAAGTGAAATTTTTTTTTCTTAACTGTTTCTTAGATATAATTTCCCCTTTCTACCATAATCCTAGATGTCCTTCACTCGTAATGATTACCTCACCTAGCCATTAAAACACCGCCGCAAGTACCAGTCCGGCGCGATCTCAAAGATTTCGCGCATCCACAGCTATTTTAGTGGAATGAATGGGTGATAAGATGGAAGGGATGGTGGACGGTTGGATCCCTATCTATAAGAACTAATATTCCCATTGTTTCATGTAAATTCTTGACTGTTCATAACCGTTAAGCAGTGATGCCTCCTGTTCAAAGTGAACCTTCATCTCTCAGTAGAGTAGAACAGACTGTTGAGTATCGCAATACTCTTGCACTATTGTGAGCCTCAGGCTTTCTTCAATTCTTGAAAAATTTTGACGGGCACAGCAGTGAAGTGGCCCTACAGTTTGCCAAAAGTTTCAAAAATGGCCGAGTAAAAATTGGGCCTCTAAAATTTGAGGTTACAAAAGAGTTTATAGTAGCAGTGACAGGCTTGGAAAATACTGGTGAGCAGTGGTTTAAAAATCAGAAACTAGAAAGGAAGCGATGGAAGCATTTCATCATCGACAAGAAGATGAAGGTAGATTGGAAGAAAGGAATTCCACGCAGTGCCCTACTGGGATAGTGGTAGGACCTCCTTCTCATCCTACAGAAATTTGTAACCTGTGAGGGAAGGTACTCCCTCACTTTTGTGTACCATTTTAGGATGTTGCAGCATTTTGAAGTCGGTCGGCATGCCTGGTGGAGGATTAATTGTTGGGGCCCTTGTTTTGAAATTCAACAGATTTTGAGTTGCAGCGAGTACGTGGCGGAACACAACCTTGGTAGGAAGAAAGATGTCAAGATTGCAAAGGAGAAAAGAACAGGTGTCGCGGATGTTGCAGGAGCAAGTACAGATGGCGGAAGAGCGCGGAAGGAAACGAGCAGTGGAACTCCAAATGAACAGAAAGAAACAGAAGACAGTTGAGCGAGAAGAAAGGAGGAACTGTCAGTCGCGCTGACAGCAGAACAAATAGGCATCCAGCCAGTGGATAGGAAGGTTGGTGCAGACGGGAATAGGCAACAGGGAGCTGTAGGAGAGCTCTGTCTGTGTTGTACTGTTCTCCATTCCTCTGTGTTTCTGTATTTCGCTCTATCCAATAGGACTTCTTGTATTATGTTTTGTGCATGCTCACTTAGTTGAGCCTTGTAATAGTTTTCCACTTGTAGCCTAAGCTTAATATAATCAGAAGTATCATTTCGAGTATCTGTTATGGGTTTAGAATGAATGGTTTCGCAAGCACTTTTAAAATTTTATTTATTACAAGTCAGAATGCATTTCCGAGATATATATGTTATGGAACATTGTATTACGGCCATGTTAGACTTTCAACGTAACTTTGATCCAACCTTATCGATGGTGTTGTTTTTGTGATACCGATCAACTCCCTACCATAGTAAGGTCGCGGCACACCTCAGGTGAGACTCTCGGCTCTTCGGAGTTGGGTGCAAATACTGGCGTGAACCTAGACTACGACGGAAAACCTTGTTGGCCCTTAATTTGAACCTAGGTCTTCTCTGCGAGACATGTTCTCTCGCCAACAAATGGTTTTGTTGCCGAGACACAAAAATTCATTTGGGAGCTATATCATGGTATCTTGGATCTTTGAAAGAGAAATACGAAGATGGTGGGATAACCACCTATATTATTTTATTGCTCAGCAAGCTGAGCTGAGACAACAGAAGGAGAAAACGATTAAAAACCTGGTTCTATTCCTTGACTCTGCTAGTGATACCTACGAAATATTTTGGGGAAAGTTCCTAGAAGAACTTTATAACTATTTGCGAAGGCTTCATACCAAGGTTGTCAAGGAAAAGTCGTGGAAGATCAATCACAAGTGGGTGCACGAGGATCTGGTGGCCCTTCATCGACTGAACACCGATTTAACCCGAGCCGTAGATTTTTGGGCGGAATCTACCTTGGACGGATATATAGTGGAGTTTGTATCAGAGTGCTACCAGTCTTTCTCAAGAGCAGAAGATACCTTCAGATCTGGGTTAAGGGGGAAGTTGCTGAAGGAGATTCCTTTGTGGATTAAGGAATTTATGGTAGACGAAGGGCTGATGGGATTCCAAAAAGCAGAGATGGAATCGTAAACCCTCTGGTGTTGGGGGAAGGGATAAAGGAAGAGATGCTACAAGAATAGTGAAAAGGGGGAGTAGGGCTATGTATGTCGAGACCACCAATAGGCTCAGGGAACGACGAGCACATCGGAGGGTGTATATTTTCGAAAGGTGGTGAGAGAGGCTGATGAAGGAGTTGAAAATACAAGAAAGTGATCGAAAGAACAAAGAGGAGGCACCTTAGATGACAAAGGGAATGGAAGGTCAGGTGATTCCCCATGATATAGTTGGGGCCATTAAAGAACTGCGGCAAGTATATAGGCGTCCAGCCCAGAAGGAGAAAGAAAAGAAGTCTGACGGAGAAGGTACAGACGCACGCCCGGAGGAGGTGTCTGATGTGGAGATGCACATTGCAATGGAGCAACTATTTCAAGAAAGGCCAGCGTCCATATCTCAAGGTATTCCTAGTCCCCACAGTTCAAGTAGCTCTAGTCCCAACCTTCCCCTGGTGCTCTGTAAGCCCATAAGTGAAATTTTTGTTAAGTTGCGTGAATTAAGTTGCACAGTATTCAGTCTCCAACAGTAACACATACTAATAGTAGGATTGCTAGTGGCACGATCTCACAACCAGGATCCAACAGTTTCATTTTTGTAACGCCTATTCAAGTGAACATGGCGGGATCACTTACCCAGTATCCAGAATTCTCTGGAAAGGGTAATGACAATGTTGAACAGTATTGTTACCTCTGCGAGGCCATATGGAGGGCACGACAGACACCAGATGTTGGGAAGTTGATAGAATTTTAGACCACCCTGAGGGAGAGAGCCCTACGCTGGTTTATGAAATGGTCGGAAGCTCACCCGAATCCACAAATGGAAGATGTAAAGAGGGATTTCATTAAGGAATTCAAACTGCCTCAGACAGACCAACAAGGCCTGTCAGAGATGTGGGAAATCAAGCAGCGAGAAGGGGAAAATGCTTGGGATTTTATGCGGAGATTCAAGGACGCAATCGGGAAACTCAACTATCCAAATGATCCAAACCATCAGAGGGACTGGTTCGTTAAAGCTCTACTACCTTTGACCCAAACTCCATTGACTCAATAAAGGATCGACACGTTGCAGGACGCACTAGAGCAGGCAATGAATATAGAAGCTATGGAGGGTTACCCGCAAGATTTTAAAGGAGGAGTAGCGGTACAGGACCCCTCTATAATGGGTCTGCAACATCAAATAGCCAGTTTGACAGAAAAACTCAAGGAAATGCAACCAATGCGACCGGCGAGACAGAATGTATGGTGCACGCATTGTCTCATGGAGGGACATGTGGTAACTGAATGTTTCCGGTTGCGGGGCCAAAATGTGGGGACATCGATCGCAGGGGCACAGGGGCCTCCACCACTAGGAGGGGTTGTAAAAATAAAAACCCAGGGGATATATCCACCGCAATAGAAATAAACAGGGTTCCCCGCACAACAAAGTCTAGCCACCAATGAGTACTGTGAAATATGACAAAATATGGGCCATCAACCTCGCCTGTGTCCAATATTACAGAAATATTCCAATGTTCCAAATAATATATACTGTGAGTTATGTGCCTCAAAAACACACGGCACAGAGCAGTGCCGAGCACTGGATGCACTGGCGGAGCGGCTGGACCGGCCTTCATACAGAGTAAATGAGGCTCCCCGAGGTAGAGGAGGAGGCATGAGGGGAGGCCGAGCAGGAGGGAGAGGTCCAGTAAGATGATACAACTGCGAACAGGAAGGACATGTAGCTAGAAAATGTCCACTCCCTAGAAGATCCTGGTGTTCTCAGTGTCGGGTTAACACACACGCAATAGAAGATTGCCTGGAGCTTATCAAATTATGGGAGGAAAGAGCTATACAGAGGGGGAAAATTTTAGTAAATGCAGAACCCAGGTTAATGTGAACTTAGACAATGCAAAACGTGGTCATAATGACACGAGGAGGAAAAATAATGGGGGAAGATGCGCATACTATGGACCCAATAAAATTGATCAGGCCAGCATCGCCAAAGCTCCTGATCAAACCAGAACGACAGAAACAATTTTTCCAAGAAGCAGCAGAAACGTTTGCCCAATTGGGGGGGGGAAAAGGAATTGAGTTACAGAAAACTTAGGAAGACAATGAAACCCAAAGTAATTCTGACACTTTGATCCAGGAGTGGTTCCATCTATTCCTTAAAATTTTTAACAACGCAACAATGCTGGAATGGCTAAAGTAGAACCTGGAAGGGGTGTTGAACAAGAACAAAGAAGCAAGTGAATCAGCAGAGGTGGACCAGAATTATGTACAGAGAATAAAGAGAAATAAGCGAAGGACGGGAAAGGAATTCCGAGTGAACACACAAGTTGCAGGGTTCCAAATTAAACACACCATGCTTGATTTGGGATCTGATGTCAACATCCTACCAAGAAAAACTTGGGAGGCATTAGGGAAGCCAAGATTGACATATTCCCCTATTCAAATTTGAATGGTGAACCAGTATTGCATTGTTTCCATCGACTGACTAGAGGAGGTTGAAGTTTACATTGCGGGAGTAAAGACATTTACGGACTTTGAAGTCAATGACATCATGGGAGATAAAGATCTGTACCCTGCACTGTTAGGAATTGATTGGGCCTTTAAAAATTATGCAATAATCGATCTAAAGAAGGAACTGATGATTTTCGAGGATGGGGAGATCAGAGTCACTCAGCCACTCGAACCATACCAAGGACCGAGATATACAGAGACTATGGATAATAGAGAAGATGCTCAGCTTATGGACCATCTCTATCAGATGACCGCAGGAAAAAGAGAATATTACATTAACCCGAAAGCAAAAGGCTCAGTAAGCTGGAGAAGCATCCAAAGCTCAGAATTGGGATTAGAAATAGCTTGGGATGATTGGCAGCGAGGAGGGTATGAAACAAATACAAGGAGATGTGTCAATATTGGAAGAGTTAATTGGATCCAGGCCGAGATTCAAAAATACCCAATCTTATCTAATATGAAGGTTGTAGACCTTTTCATAGCCAAGATAGAAACTATGGTACCAGAAAGCCGTAGGGTACCATTGATGGACCTGGTGTTACAATCCACATCCACAAGATGGTAGAGTAATCATCACAACTCATTGACATAACGGGACGAAGTTGTGGCAGCACTAAAAGCCAGATTTAAGGAGGAAGGACCTAGAAGTAAGGACAAGTACCAAGGGGACTCAGACCCCAAGAACCATCTGGAGAAATGTGAAGCCCAATGGAAAACCAATGGACATTCAGAAAAACTATGGGTCCACAGGTTTATCCACTCTCTGGACGTAATTCCAAAAGCCCGGTACCTGACGGAGGAAAAAAGGAGAAGGACCCACAAATGGCAGGAAGTTTCAGACAGCTTCACCCAGTGTTTCTCGTTTGAATGAAAGATCGAGCCAGTTATACAAGCGTTGAATCCAATCAAGAAGGTATTGTTCTTCCCAGATATTCAACAGACGGACGAGCAGTCGTGTCAATAGCAGGATATCTGACAAGAGGTGGCATGTCAAAAAATTAATAGTGAGATGGACGATGACAATTTGGAGGATCTCAGGCACCTGTATTTTGAAGAAACAGAAGGGGAGAGGGAAATCAAAGAAGAACTAACGGTAGAAGGGATCCATCTATTACCTCTCAGAACCAAGAAAGTAAATATTGGAACAAAAGACAAGCCTAATTTGGTGACAATCGGAGACTACTAGGATGAACAAACAACTAAGGAAATATTCAGTCTATTCAAGGAATATGAGGACTTGTTAACTTCATCAGTAGCGGATCTAAAGGGAATAAAAGGGGAGATGGGGGAAATGTGGATAATACTAAAGCTAGATGCAAGGCCTATCAAACATAGACCATATTTTTTGAACCCAAGAGTAAAGGAAAAGGTGAAAGCAGATATCAACAAAATTTTGAAAGCCAGATTAATACTCCCAGTAGAAGAAGCAGAATGGGTAAGTTCCATAGTTATACAAAGCAAAAAGGAGAAATCAGAGATACGAGTCTGTGTAGATTACATAAGCTTAAACAATGCTTGTATCCATGATCTGTTTCCTACTTTGTTCAGTGACGAAGTCCTCGACAACATTGCGGGGAACGAGGCATACTCATTCACCGATGGGTTCTCAGGATACCATCAGGTAATAATAGCGGAGGAAGACAAGATAAAGGCAACATTCACCACCGAATGAGGCTCTTTTGCATACAATGTGATGCCATTCGGATTAAATAATGCAACTGCAGTCTTCTCTCACATTGTGATAGCTGCATTTCGGGAATACATCCACAAGTTCTTAGAAGTCTATATGGACGACTAGACTGTCTATAGCATACTAAAGGATCATGCGAGCCTATTGAGAGTAATGTTTGATAGGTTTCGACAACTGGAGATCTCGTTGAACCTAAAGAAGTGTATATTTGTTGTTCCATTTGGAACACTTCTAGGACACGTGGTATGTAATCAAGGTGTCTGCATAGACCTGGCCAAAGTAGCAGTGATTGTCAGTATGGAGGCATCGGAAACAGTAAAACAGCTAAGGTCACTCCTGGGCCACACATGTTACTACCGGAATTTCATTCGCAACTACGCCAAGATAACAACACCATTAGAAAAGCTATTAAAGAAGTCAGAACAGTTCCAGTGGACAGACAGCTGCAGAATAGCCCTGGACACCCTAAAGGAAAATCTGGCGAGTGTGCCAATACTAGTCCACCCAGACTAGGACAAACAATTTCATGTACACATTGATGCTTCCAGCATTGCGCTTGAAGCGGTCTTGGCTCAACCTAGAGACACTTTTGTCGATCATCCATTATATTTTTCCAGCCACAAGTTGTCAACAGCAGAATGGAATTACACAACAACAGAGCAGGAGGCATTGGAAATAGTGTACTCTCTTCAGAAATTTCGCCACTACCTGTTGGGAGGTAAGTTCAAATTTTTCACAGATCACTCAGCATTGAAATACTTAGTAAACAAGCTTGTCTTAGAAGGCAGAATCTACAGATGGCTCCTACTTTTCCAAGAGTTCACCTTTGAGGTAATTGTAAAGCCTGGAAGACTTAACGTAGGGCCTGATCACCTATCTTGACTAGAGAATGGAGAAAATGGAGGATCTCTAGATGATCAGTTACTAGATGCTGATCTTTTCAGAGTAGAAGCCATCCCAGACTACCTGAATGAGATAGCAGCCTACCTCACGACAGGGCAGTGTCCATAAGAATATACTTCGATACAAAAGAGGCACCTGGTAGTTCGAGCCGCGGAGTATTAGCTGATAGCGGGACATCTATACAAGATGGGGCTAGACCATGTTCTTCGAAGATGTGTCTTGGACCACGAAAGGGAAGCTGTATTGTGGGAAAGCCACAGTGGTGTTGCGGGAGAGCACATGGGAGCTGAACCGCGGCACGCAAGGTAATACAAGCAGGCTTATGGTGGCGAACAGTACATAAGGATAGCAAAGCATTTTTTCAGAAATGTGACATTTGTCAGCAGACAAGACGACCATCCCATAGAGATGAGCTTCCACTTCATCTGATAAAAGTACTGCAGCCATTCGAAAAGTGGGCAGTTGATTTTGTAGGACCAATTACACCAGCTACAAGATACTCAAAGGAAAGGTACATAATAACGGGGACTGACTACTTGACGTGCTGGGCAGAAGCAGCATCAGTGAGGAACAGCACGGCAGAGACTGCTACTAGGTTCATATTTGAAAATATAATCAACTGATTTGGATGTCCAAAAATCTTGACCAGCGACCGGGGTACCCACTTCATCAATGACACCATTAAGTCCCTCCTGGAGAGCTTCATGATAAAATACCATAAAAGCAGTCTGTATCATCCGCAAGCGAACAATACAGTCAAAGCATTCAACAAGATATTAGAGAAGGGCCTAACGAAGATATATAATGTGCAACGTGATGACTGGGATGAACGGATACCAGCAACACTGTGGGCATACTGAACAATGGTAAAATGACTAAACAACCAAATGCCATTCCAGCTAGTTTACGGAAGAGAAGCAGTAGTCCCAGTAGAATTCATCATACCAAGCCTTCTAATCACAACAACCCTACAGTTATCTGAAGAAGAATCCCTAAAGGAGAGATTGCAGGAGCTGCAAGAACTCGAAGAAGGACGATTTCTTGCGGAATTTCACCAGATGGTACAGAAGGAGAGGCAGAAAGCTTGGCACGACCACCATATTAAGCGCAAGACTTTTCAGGTCATGGAGAAATTTCTACTCTATGACAGTAAATACCAGAAGTTCCCAGGAAAGTTGCAGATGCATTGGCTAGGACCATTTCATGTCATCGAAATCAAAGAGTCCGGAGCAGTTCGATTGGCACAACTGAACGGCCAAGTTCTACAAGGATGGGTCAATGGCACACGCCTGAAGCTCTACCACGAGTAAGTTCACCATTTCATTTCCAATAACTCTCGCAACCAAGAGGAGTTATTAGAGTAGATTAGATTCAATAACTCTCTCGCACCTGAGATGAGCATAGATAGGATTCATCATAATAAAACAAAATACAGTTGTGTTGCGGGGACCGCTACACAACCAATAGTGGTCGGGGAAGGGTAGTGTCCAGCGTGTCATCCACGTCAGATAGAAAACCGTGCCGAACATCAGCCCATCATCATTAAGCATAGTACCAGTGTCAGTCCGTAGGATTACCAAGATTTGGAAATAATTGGCATAATTAGCATCACCCATACTGCAATAAATTTTCCATAATTAGATATAACCACCAGCCATCGCGTCTGTCCAAATCCAAAAACCATAGTCAGCAATGTCAAAACCCACCTCAACAGATAACTAATCACACGATTATAGCCGCGGGAGAAGCCAGGGAAAAATTAATTAGTTATGGGGTCTCATCAACCTCACCTGTGCCGGTTACTTACATAACCCGCATGCAGATAAGAGCGAGAATGCCGTAAAAATCCGAGTTAGAGTTAGAAACCTCCAAAAGAGCAAGGGAAGCTGAACCATAACCAGAACAAAGAAGGCTTCTAGAAGAAGGGATTCAAGAGAAAGAAGAGATAATTTTTCTACAGGTATACCAGCGACGAGGCAGAATGACAAGAGTAAGCCCAGCGGTTATGGAGCTGGAGATGGATAGTAGAATTCAGAAAATGGAGTCCCTATCGACACTGATCTGACGGATTCTTTTGAGTTTCCTACACTAAAAAGGTAGGTTTACATAAATAATTATGTGACAGAAGTAAGGCGGGCAGCAACAACAGTCCATGATCATGAATTTAATGAACTTACCAATGTTTTGGATCACAGGCACTGCGATGCAGTGCACGAAATTTCTATTAAGCAGGATTCAGAACGGCTCTCTATGGCTGGGAAAGGAAATCCCAATTCATGCCGAAGACATCCATAGATTAACTGAACTCTCGCAGGAAGGAAGGCACGTGTCATCAGCATTCCAAACTATGTCTAAGAGATCAAAGAAGTCTGGAGACACAAACTACTATGCCAAGTATGGAACACGAACAGGAGGGAAGGGGGTAAATATTGATTTGATTAATAGACCGGAGGTCAAGTTCATTTGCTACCTAATTGCTAGCAAGACAATGAGGCACTATACAAAAGGGGAGTGCACGTTGGATACAATTTCGGTTGCAGAGCACTGTGTCCAAGGGACAAGGCTCAATTGGTGCTCCTTCCTGCTAAAGGAATTGTTCAAAGCTTGTGAGGACAATTACAAGAGATCAACCGGGTTTATCTATGGATATTTTATCATGGCGTTGGCCATGTGGAAGTGGACCTTCCCCAGCATCAAGATACTAGTGGAGATAGTAGAATACCAACCTGTGGCTATGAATTTGTGCCGTAGAAAGTGTCTAGAGACCCAAGCACAAAGGAAGTGAATGCAGAAGCCTTCAGAGTTTGGTATGTTCAAATGGTTGACATCGTAATGAGTCAACAAAGGATTCCAAGAAATCTACTAGAGGGATATAGTTAGCAGGTATGGTTCAGAGTCACACATAAACATACTTTTCTCGGGCCTACATGTGTACCAGAAACAACGTTCCAGATGAGGCCTTTGAAATTCCAGATTGACGAAGCAGCTTCCACACGGAGGTCTGTTCATGGCTAGGAGTGGTGATGGAGATCAGGGATGGAGTGTACACGTACTTCTTTGACGAGATGCTGTCAAACATGCTACCGGGAGAAACATCGGAGGAAGCAGCAACAAGGATGTCAAACCTACAGCTCTTCCCGATTATTCAGCAGCTGAACACCAAGGTAAAAAGCTTTAACAGAGTAGTTCAAGTCCAAACAAGTGATGCTACTACATTTCCAACATTTTCAGAATTTCAGGCATCCCAGCCTAATCCATCTTTCAACACGACCTCCGTATTTACACCCATACCTAACGTTTTGTCTAATTCCCCTCCCCCAGCGACTACAACACTAGTTGGAAAGAGTAAAGTTGCGAAACTAGTACTGGTACCGAAGGAAAAAAGGGTGAAGGTTGCAGAATCTAGCCCGGTGGTCGACCTCACAGAGGAGGATCCACCTCAATAGTTGAGTGTAGGGCTACCAATCCGAGAAGAGATCACAATTGAGCCTGAAGAGGCCAGAGGAGTACCACCCCACAATCCCATATCCCCCCTTGATTTCTTAAACATCCGCATATCATCACCCTGCACCCACCAACTACCACCCACCACCTCATCCATCTCCGGGGAACCCCACAACTCCGCCCCATCCACTTCATCAGCCACCGTGTCCGATCTAGTCATCAGAAGAATAAAAAATGGGGACTATGAAATGGAGGTTAACTCAGGTATAGAAGTGGTACCCCCAGTTAACCCAACCATGATCCCCCAAACTACTTTTACCAACCTCATTAATCAGTTAGAGCAGCCGATGGAAGAAAAAGTTGGGTCACTCCCCGAGGAGACTCCGCTCCACCTAGCTGACCTAGCAAGTCAAAAAGGGAAACAAGATCAACAGATGGCAGACTCCAGCAACCGGCTACAACACCAAACACTGCCACAATCACCACAAGACCAGTCAGCGAGATATGTCGCCAGCAGATAGCCACTCCGTGCACGAATGCCAGATCAAGGTACTTCCGATACCGAAAGCATGGAAACTTGGGGGACAAACTAGCTGTACCATTTCATTCAGAGAGCGGCCCAACAAGCCAAGAGACTCCACTCAGAGCTCCAGTAGAAATGCAAGCATTAGCAACAACAGATAAGCATGCTTACTAAACAGCGTGAACAGCTGACGACGGAAAGGGATCAGTTACAGGAACGGCTAGAGACAGTGACCAGAGTATTCAGGGAAGTGTGGCCTACAGTAATGGCCAGCAGCAGCCAAATACCAGAATAAATGCAGGATACTAATGTAGTCGAGCGGCCAATCCACCTCAGGGTGGCATATTCAAAACTATGGCAGGAGAATGTGGAACTCAAGGCGGCAATGGCAGCCCGACCCGCTTTACCCGACCCAGCGGTTGTGTACTCAGCACAGATATCAGAAAGGTAGGGCCAAGTAACGAAAATGCAGGAAGTTCTGAGTACTGCAACAAGAGAAGCATATGACCTACTGAAGGGTCTACAGGAATGCTCGACAACCCTTACCCTAAAGGAAAAACCAGTCTTGCTACAACTTCAACAGATATCAAGAGAAATCCAGAAAGCCACGGACCCCACTGGATTGGAACAACTCTACGCCTAGGCAGATGTGTTGAAGGTCCAGATACAGAAAATAGAGGAGACCTCAATGGCAGCCAAGCAATCCATCCGAGAGCTTCAGCAGCCTCTAAAACTCAGTGCACAGACAATGCAGCAATTGGCCTCTGAGGCCAACACTCAAATCAACACTGTGTTTGGTGCCCTGCCGCCGAATGTAGGGGAAGAAGTTGTCACAAAAATCACAGCCGAAACTTAAGAGCTAATGCAAGGGTGGCAACAGGCCATGGCAACTTTCCAAGAGCTCAAGTCATCAACACTAAACAAGGTCCCAAAGTTGGGGCCCTTGTTTGAACAACTAGGAGAAGGGAGGCAGGCAGAGCAGGGCGCAGGGCCGAGCAGACCCATGGAAGTAGAGACAGTGCAGATCAATTGACTCAGGGCGAGTCAATAGGATGTAGTCAGGGCCTGTTGGGGCCCTTGTTTTGAATTTCAACATATTTTGAGTTGCGGCGAGCATGTGGTGGAACGCAACCTAGGTAGGCAGAAATATGTCAAGGTTGCGAAGGAGCAAAGGATAGGTGTCGCGACTGTTGCGGGAGAAATCACAGATGGCGGAAGAGCGCGGAAGGAAACGAGCAGTGGAACTCCTGATGAACAAAAATAAATAGAAGACAATCGAGCGAGAAGAAATGAAGAACTATCAGTCACGCTGGCAGCAGAACAAATAGGCAGCCAGCCAGTGGATAGGAAGGTTGGTGCAGACGGGAATAGGCAACAGGGAGCCGCAAGAGAACTTTGTTTGTGTTGTACTATTCTCCATTCCTCTGTGTTTTTGTATTTCACTCTGTCCAATATGACTTCTTGTATTCTATTCTATGCATGCTCACTCAATTGAGCCTTGTAATAGTTTGCCACTTGTAGTCGAAGCTTAATATAATCAGAAGTGTCATTTCGAGTATCTGTTATGGGTTTAGAATGAATGGTTTTGCAAGAACTTTTAAAGTTTTATTTATTGCAAGTCTGAATGCATTTCTTAGAGATATATGTTATGGAACATTGTATTATGGTTGTGTTATACTTTCAACGTAACTTTGATTCAACCTTATTGATGTTGTTGTTGTTGTGATACCGATCGACTCCCTACCATAGTAAGGTCACGGCACACCTCCGTGAGACTTTCGGCTCTTCGAAGCTGGGTGCAAATGCCGAAGTGAACCTAGAATATGGAAAAAAACCTTGTTGGCCCTTAACCTGAACCCGGGTCTTCTCTGTGAGACATGTTCTCTCGCCAACATTAATTTCCCGCATTTTTTTCTTAAGAACTTGGAAAAAATGGCCAAGGGTGTGTGGGACGGACGGGCAGACCAGGACGATAAGAAGTTATATCACCACGGCCTGATAAATATTTTGGTCCAGAAACAATTATAAGTTAAAGGCATGACCTGGGAGGCACTGTTAAAACAGCTACATAAAAAGACAGCTGCTGGAAAGGAGATAGAGGACCATGCCAGCACAAGCAAGGGTCCAATTAAGAATGTAAAAGGGAGTCCTTGCACCAGTGCAAAAAGGAAATGACCTGAAAAATCAACAGAAGAAAGGGCCCCATCTCCAAATAAGAAGACAGATAGTGCACCTGTTGAAGAGACTCCTTCTACGACACCATTATAGGCACAGACCCCCAAAGAAGACAACCTGTCAATCCTTGCAAACACAACAAAATTTGTAGAGGTTGAAGATGACACTCTGTTGGCCAATTTCATTAAAAGGCCCCGAAAAAATAATGAAGACTCTGGTGCAGGCAAAGAACCACGGTCCCCACAGGATTTTGAAACCCCTTGTGCACCAGTGCAAGAAGAAGAAGAAGAAGCAGTGTTTGCTGAAACCATGAGGAATACTGAGGTACATGAGGAAGACACAGCCCTTGTCGAGACAGAAGAAGAAGAAGATTTGGTAACTCCTTCTGCTCGGATTGTTGAACTAGAGCTTCAAGTGCAGAACTTAGAACAGCTCATAGCTAAAGCGCGGGAGGATAAAGAATAGAGTAAAGAAGAATTAGCTGTGGAGATCCAGAAAAAAAAGGAGAAGTTAGAGTTTGGAAGTACCGAGCTACACAATGTTTCAAGCGACTTAAAAATGTGACAAAGAAACTAAATAACATCATAAAGAAGAAGTCTGAAACATTGCAAGATGATGTCAGTATGTCAGAGCAGGATTGAGATGGAATGCTCAAAGTTTTGAAGTTTTTTTGAAAAGGTAAAGAGTTGTGTGAGGACACACAAGGGCTTAGGGATGGGAGGATGTTAGCCCCCTAATTTTCTCTCTTTTTTTCCATTTTCCTCTTCCTAAATCATAGCCATTTACCGTTGTTTTACCTCTTTTATGCACCCTCATATTGCACCAGTCCAAGCACGGTGACATATTTCATATAAACTTTATTTTTCATATTTTTAATTCAACTTAGCATTAATTAATTATTTATTACATGATTTATTACTTTTAATCACTCTTTGTAACTTATCGATATCTCCAATGTTTATTTGGTAGTTAGAGTACTTACTGTGACCGTTGATCCTAATGCAGGATCGGATCTTGCACCATTGCTAGCACAGAAAATCCTTGCAGCAAATCCGAACCTCCTTGATCACTGCCTCATTTTGAGCAGCTTCAGCCACAACAGCAAGATCAATCCAAAGGCAGCCGAGACCGAATCTTTGAAGGACGAAAGTTGGAGATTGGTTACAGCCAGTTTTGCTAACTGTCTAATTTTGAAGGCCGAAAAGCTAAATTATGCATTTGGTTATGTAATCGGTTGAATGATCTATTTTTTCCTTTGGCCAAAGATATATATAATGTAGAATGTAAATAGGACTAGAAGAAAAAAGTTTTGATAGCATAATAGAAGACACAGCCAGAGAGGCGGTAACAGGTTGTTGGATTTTGTTATCTCCCAAATCTGGGTTGGACAATGTATTAATGTATGTACTTTCCTTATTGAATTAATAAAAGGGATTTCCACCTCATGTTTCACAAATTACGTTTCTGTATTTGAGCTGATGAATTGATTAAGGTATTGAGTAGCGTTTTTATTTAAAAGGGAAATGCACTAGTTGGCTGGGGCCCAGCCAACCCAGCACATTTCCCCCATTTCTTGTTTTCCTGTAATTTGTGTTTACATTTTCAATTGTGATTTAGTTTTAAGCACATGCATTCCTGTCTGACTGAAAGCGGATCTGTTGTGTGAAGTAGATAAATTTCCTTTTCCTTCAATTTCCTTTCCTACACTTGATTTCAAATTGGTTTTACTCTGCCTGGTCCAAGTTGGAAAAATAACCCTGCACCAGTGCACGTTGGTGTGATATCTCCTTTTCTACAATTTTGTTTGATTGGTTTTCCCCGCCTGGTCCAAGCAGGAGAAATGAACCTGCATCGGTGCACGTTGGTGTGATGCAGCAAGCCTTCTTAGTCTACTTCCCGCAATATTCTTTCTTTCATTAAATTCTTATGATAGGATAAATGTATATTGATTGTTTCTTTATTCCTGCACTCTGTTAAGATCAGAAACATTAATTTTTTATGTGTGCAATTTGATTTAACAGTATAATATCACTTGCAATAATTAAGCACTCATTTTAAGAATTAAATGCTAAGTGCAGGAAGCTCTGATCCAGTGCAACAACTAGTTTCTTGCCACGAGATCTGAATGCTTTGAACCTAGAAAAGTTCAAGCCCTTGCATGAAGTAAAAATCCTTTAGTAAAGACACCATTTATACCTTCTACATAAATCTTTGTTCCTGCACTAGTGCAAGCAAACTGCGGAAGTGCACGACAGATTAGGGCAAGAAGGAAATCTCTAAAGGAGCAGGTTTAAGGGCCCATCTGATGAGACTTCTATGTGTCTCTGCGAAAAAAAAATACACACTCAATAGTTAAACAATAATTAGCTAGAGTGATTACCTTTTATCTTTAATTCCCTCTTGCAAATGCATTATTCCTTGTTCCAGTCTTAGATTATTTTGATGGTTCAAGTTGCCTTTTTCTCTTTTTAATTTGATTCTGCAATATTTCCTTTAAAGAAAGTATGGATTTATATTAGGAAGATTCATACCATCTCTAGCATTGCATGTGCTTTGTCTCTAAGTTTACGGATCCCCCAGGTGGACAAATTAAGTGTTGAGGATTTTTCTCAAGTGTAATTCCTGCACCCAACAGATGGACCCTCCGACTTCCCAAGGAATAAGTGTGGGAGTATCTTCAGGAGGATAAAAACCATCATTATTTTGTGCTTCCTCCCATTCTTTTTTCTATGCATATTAGTCCTTTCCATCACTCAGCCCCAAAAGCAAGGGTGGACTGAGCTTCAAGCCAAGCCACTGAATATTTTTGGCTTGCATGGCCCTCTTGTACAATGGTGCTCTATCCAAGGCACCCCTCAATTTTTCTGGTGTGTGGTACCCAATGTTTCTAAGGTTGTGAGGGAGGTTTTCCATCTTCTTTGGCTAGCCATTATGCACTCATCTCCCAAAAACCTAGAAACATCATCAAAGTGAGCCATTTCTTGGGCTTGTGTATCGAGGTATCTTTCTACAACTTCAAGATCCTTTTAAATATTTATATGGTTATTGATGACTCCCCTAGGGCTGAACAGTTATACACTAATGTGTAAGGGTTCTATGTTTTCTCTTCTCATAACCTTTATCATCTCTTGTGCTCTTGTCTCCTCATTAACCATCCATGATGGAAAAATGATTAATTACATATCCCCCATCCTGGAATTGGGGTCCCAAATATTTAAGTCAGCCAACACAAGGTTATGCATGTAAAACTATGCCATTTTCGTCGTGTCTGCCATACTTCCTTGATTGCAAAAATCAGTGAATTGTCTACGATTTTGGAAAGGTAAGGATCCATGGGAGGCTAATTTTTAAATTTTAAAGAGGAGCCACTGCTCCTTAAGGTAAATTTCATATGAATTTGAAGGATATCTATGTTGAATGGCCTCCATGCACAAATATTCCATGGTGGCCACTTGTTTACCCTTTTGTTGAAGCTGCTCTTGTAGTGCTACATTCTCTGCCTGTGCCTTCAGAAGCTGCTCCTTCAAATATAACTCTCTGAGCCTCACATCAAATAAATCCCTCCCCAACTCAGCTAATTTTCCTTCCATGACTCCTATGTCATACAGTCCTTTAGATGTGGAAAGCTTCATCCAATGATGAGTGTGTGACCTCTCCTCCTCCAACTAATTAAACAAATGAATTGTGAACTTTTGACGAATTAATCTACCCCCCTCAATGTATGTGTAGTAAGAGATGACATTGGGTTGATTGATAGGGTTTGGCACTATTGCAACATCTTTGAGGATTGGTTTTGGTGAGGTTTTCTAGCGACCACCACGTAAAATCAGGTTCAACATAACCAATTTTTATACAATTAGGGTAATTAGCATGGATATTTTTATTCAAGTAATGCTTAATTCTCACTGCAATTATTTTTCTTGCACCAGTGCAAGCAGACCTTCCAGAAAATTTTATTTCTTCATATTCCACTTTCGTAATATTCCCTCAATTTTCTTCTTCAATCCTAGAATGATTAACCTTCCCATATTCTTCTGAATTTACCTTGTCCATTTCGTAAAAACCCCACTTTACCCTTGAATTTTTTTCCATATCCCACTTCTGTTTGTCCCCTCTTGTGGTACTATTCTTAGAATCCCTGTAACAGAGTTCCTTCCCATTCTGAAATTTCCATTTTCCCACTTCTTTGTTCCCTCATGAATTCATTGCAGGATCTCACGCACAAAGAGAAAAAGGATATGTTCTGAAGCATCAAGAAAAGGCGAAGCAAATTTCCGGTATAAGTTGAGGAAGCCATGTTGGAAGTCCAACCTATATTTTACTTAAATTCCCTGTTATTTTTTTCAAATATTATGCTTTCACTAGTGCAATCATGTCGTCTTTTATAATAAGTGCAAGCGGAATGGTACCAGCAAAATAGCATAGCTTAAGCGGTGCAAGCATGCACCCTATCAGAAACATAGTACAATTTGTTCTTTTCATAGCATACGTCATAGGAAATTGGTCATCATGAAAGTTTATAAGAAGTCCTTTCACTTAGTCGATGAGTACTTGTGCTATCATATTAACTAGGAGAAAATTATTTAAAGTACAAGGTGTTTTTAAGTTAAGAATCATGATCATTTTTTAATGAATTCTAAAGTTCTTTTTTTGAATTACAAAGGAGTGCGGAAGTGTTTAACCATTGCTTGGATATAATTGCCCCTTTCTGCCATAATCGTAGATGTCCTTCACTCGTAATGATTACCTCACCTAGCCGTTAAAATGCCGCTGCAAGTACCAGTCCGACACGATCTCAAAGATGTCGCGCATCCACGGTTATTTCAGTGGAATGAATGGGTGATAAGATGGAAGGGATGGTGGACGGTTGGATCCCTATCTATAAGAACCAATTTTCCCGATGTTTCATGTAAATTCTTGATTGTTCATAACCGTTAAGCAATGATGCCCTTGTTCGAAGCGAACCTTCGTCTCTCAATATGTAATATCCAGTTTTGGGAATATCTCTAAAACACGGAAAATTCCAACCAAAGATGGACTGGGAGGGCATTTACCGGATATTCCACCTCTGAAAGAGGGCGAGATCCAGCCGCTACCTGGCCCTTTCTAGACTCTGTCTAAGAGTGAAAGATAAACACACCAAGTGGTATAGAACTAGAATGCTCAAGAATATATAAAAATAACAATGCAGCAGACATATAATAGCATAAAAAGAAAATACGGCAACTCATCCAGAAACATAGAGAGGAAATGCTAATCCATTTTATTAATCTGAGCAATATAATGGAGTACAATACATGATTAGAGTGATGGCACCTAATCTTGCTCAAGGCAAGTGAAGAAATACTCTCAGAATATACATGAAACGGCTGCTCTCTGAACTGCGTCCTAGCTGCCGGAAAATTGTCGTGTAGCTGCTACTGTTGGAATGAACTGAAGACTAGAGGCTGATCCCCTTGCTGGAATGAGCTGAAAATCTGCAATCCTCCTCTACTCACCAATACCGACAAAACCCAGAAACCATATCAAAGATGTTCGACCCCCGAAAATCACCAAAAAACACCCCCTTGGGGAATTACGTTGGCCTCCAAGGCTCTGCGCAGAGGCTAAATGGGAATGACTGAAACACCACCTCAAACTCCACCAAAATCCTTGTTTGGTCAATTTAGTGTGTCCTAAATTGCTGCATTTAATTTGTCAATCCGGGATTCGTAAGCTGACGAAGTGTGGTGCACTATATGTGCAAGATAACCTATCTCTTACTTTTTGGTCGTTTTTGGATTTTTTATGAAATTCTAAAATACAAGTATGGAGACAAATATTCAAGACAACAATGTCTTTCTAATGATTTTCCAAACTTCAAAAGAATTTTAAAAACACACAATGACAAAATTAATTCTTCAAAGAAAATGAAATTGCATCACTACTCTAGTCAAACAAACAATGAACTACCGATCATGAAACTCATTATTCTTGCTGCTGTTCAAACACAAAAGAAACTATGCTTAAAGAAATCCAAAAGTTGCAACAAAGTAAATCTAAATCAAATTACATCAACTTATCTTCTGATCCCTCATCATTAGTCCAGCTATGATTTTCAGAGGTAACCATAAACAACTTGAGTAACTCAATATCTAACTTGCAGAAAGTAAACTAATATCAATCCACACATTCATAATTCAATCCCTCGCCATCAGTCCAGCTGTGGCTTTCGGAGGTAACTGAAGATGTTATGAGCAGTTTAATATATCTAACTTGCAGAAAGTAAACTAATATCAATCCACACATTCATAATTCAATCCCTCACCATCAGTCCAGCTGTGGCTTTTGGAGGTAACTGAAGATGTCATGAGCAATTTAATATATCTAAATCTAACTACTAAAACAAATGTGCAAGACTGAATTAAACAAATCAGTGCTAGAATTAAACAAAAAGTAAATTAGCAGCAGAACAATATTAATTCCATGTCGTTAGTCAAAAAGTTATACAAATGCCCGGGCTGCCTATTTATAACCTGAAACAAGAACACTGATCAGTTAACAATAACATAAAACATGAAAGACAGAAGTAAAATGTAAAGCATGAAAGATTATAAACAGTGATGAAACATAAATATCATGAAAGATGCAATGTATAAACACATGAATGATTATGGCACAATGAGCTTAAAGAAATAAAACAAGAACTATACAATAATGCACAAAACCTCAGTGTGTGCAGGGGCCCTCTACACCAGCCTTGGCAACAATCTTCAAGTACGAATTACGCTTGGAAACAGAGTCTTCTTATATATTAAAATGCAGTCATAACAGAAAGGTGATATTACGGCACAGTGGCAACGTAATTACATTACAAAGCTATCTGGAAGCTAATGGAGATTAATAGAGACTAATATAATATGCGTATGCAAACGCATTATTTATAACAAAGGAAATATAACTAATTCCCTACAGTTTGTGCTGATGGAGAACACGTAAACCATTACATCCAGAGATCTAGGATCATGGCCGCGTTGAGGGGTAAATCTATGAAGACTGGATGTTTGAATTCGGCTTATGGAGCCATGTACAGGTGTTGATTTGTCTCCCGCAATTCAGAAACTGCCATATAAATCTCCACGTGACGAGAAACAGAGTCCTGTCACCGTGGGACTCTATGGTTGACTTCCACTTGGCCACCTTTGACCGCAGCCTCCCTAGATGAATTTGCCCGAGCCAATAGGACACGATCCATGTCCACATCATTTCTGACTTGCCCATGTGGCTCGTTTTACCTGAGAACACCTGTAACATAGAGTTTCACAAAATGGCTGCGGAAAGTTGTAGCAGCTGCGGAAAGTGGCAAGATTCCGCAGCTAAATGAGCAAAATCTAAATCAAACAGCAGACACAAAAATATAGTTAAAAACCATTTTAGATGCTCTTTTGCAATTAATATACAATGATATTGACAACTGAGAAGGTTCAGGTGAATGAAAAAGGTCTAGGAAGATGTATAAGAACAATGCAGATTTGAGACTCAACATACCCCCACTGTGAAGGTGTTGCATGTCCTCATGCAACCAAAATTTTGATAATCCTTCTCAGTTCATATGCCTTGACACTTCAGCCAATACATCCAATCCTCTCCTCTTCTTCCTTGGTGCTACCAACATCCTGGGCTTCTTCATTAAGCATCTAAATTTGATATTAACCAGTGCTCTGCTTAACTTCTGGCATTTCCTTTTCAATTTCTTGTTCTTCTTCTGCCATATTCCCAGATGTAGCATGGTATTATCATGAATGATTTTGTCCAATTTACTTTTTCCTTCAATGTCTCATTTTCATTTTTGATGTGTCTATTTAAAAGTTCTAGCTCAAAGACTTCTTGCTTTAGTGATTGGACTAAATCATCTTGTACTATGTGAGGCTGAATGGACGAAGTACTGGGACCTGTAGCTGCTTTTTCTAAAGATTATATATAATCATATACTTCCTGCTGCTTGGGGTCTATATCAGGTGTCATTTTTATTGGGCTGTCCCCAAAATGCCGTGAAGGAGAGTTATCTTCAAAATCTAGCTGAGAAGGGCTCACATCAACATCTTGCTGAGAATGGGATGGACTATGTTCAATGTCTGACTGAGAATGAAATGAACCAGGTTCACTAACTGACTGAGAGTGAGATGGACTATAGTCATCTGGGGATTGTTCAGATGTTTCTTCTCCCAAATCGATGAAATGGGGTCCTTTCATTTGCGTTTTCCTCAATTTCCCCTTAAGTCTGGAACTTCTTCTCACACGCTGTGGACCACTGTCCTTTTGCTTTTGTTTTCCTTTCTCTTTCTTCTTGGCTATAGATAACTATTCTTGAAGATGAACCAATCTTTCAGATAACACTTGATGATCTTCTTCTTCGGAAGAAGGGATTTGATGTATAGCCTCAATACTTTTTCTCTCTTTTGGTGTTATTGGCTTTTTACCCTTAGTTTCTTTCTTCTTCCTCTTTGACAGTCTCTCTTCCCTATCAGTTCTTTCAATTATATTAGTAGGAGTATTTTGAATTTCATCATTTTTTCTCTTTCTCCTACTCCTTCTTGATGTGTTACCTTCAGGAATTTCTTGAGTAGGAGTACTTTGAGTTTCATCATTTATTCTTTTTCTCCTACTCCTTCTTGATGTGCTACCTTCAGGAATTTCCTGAGGTTCCTCAAAGAAATTTCTAATCAAAAATTGTTCCCATGTGTCTTTCTTCTCTTTTAACTCTTTTTCAATCAAAATTTTTACAAGACCGTGGTGATATAGATGTGGTTCTACATCTCCTAAATGCTTCTGAACAGTCACAGACATTTTCTTCAAACTATTTAACAGAAAATATGGGAGATTGAGAGTTTGATTATCTAGAAAATTCATCAGCAATCTGGTATGGTACATATACATGGACCCAAAATGGCCTTCACAGGTAATGAATTTTTGAACAACTAGCAGCGAAGTAGCCCATTCCTCTTTCAAAGCATGAACAGGAATTCCTCTTTTAAAAATAGTTATGTCCATACCTTGGTTTCGTAAGATTATTCTCCAGGCTTCATCACTAATGCTTTTACTCTTAAACCAACGCTCACCCTCTTGAGGAAGTTCTGTGGCAGTTTCTATAGATGCTTCATTCACCGCAAACTTAAGGTCTCCAATCTCTACTTCCAGGCCATTGAACGACCTTGCAAATGCTTTTGTCACTTCTTTATGGTAGCCTCTGAAATTTTGGATAAACCACAACCACTTTGCTTTCTTCAATATATCCCTTACTTGCGGATATCCTTCCATGAACTTAGGTCCTTCTGGTTCTGCTCTTAGCAATTTACCCATTCTTCTTTCTGCTCTTCAAAAATTTTGCCTGCATGAGGAGGGTTCAATGGAAGTAGAATGGCTGAATGCACGGAAATGAGCACAATGACTGTATGTAGATATCAGAGAGTGGGTATACAGGCTGTAGCGTAACAGAGAACGAAATGGAGTGAAACGTAACAGAGAGGGATTTCGTGAGCACGGCAGAGATACGGCTGTGAGATTAACAGAACAATAGGAGGAGTATAACACATCCGGCAGTGTTCTGAAATTTGGTGGCTGCAAAATAAATGTGAGCACGTTTAAACAACGGCTATGTATTTATGCGGCTGTAAGAGGCTGTAGTCAAATCAACTACGTCTCATTGTCATAGGTGGAGTATCGGAGTTTGAGTGAAGATCAGAGGTTTAATTATGGAACCGTTTGAAAATGAATGTGGGAGGATCATATGGAGATCGTGAAAGGGTTACGGAGTTTGTCAATATAATCATTGCACATAATGGATGGAGTTTATGGTTTAGAACTATATAAAAATGTGTTTTCAATGCTATTTGAAATGAATTTTACTCATACCTTGGAATCTTTGCCTTTTTCCTTGGTCTTCAATTAGTTGCTCCTCATTGATATCTTGAATTCTCCATGTCTTCGTTTTTTTTTGGTCCTCTCACCTGCATTTAATTTCATGATTATGGAAATAACATCTGGCTGTACAATCTTTTGAAAACAGAGTGGTAGCTGCGGAATCTGCTTCTGGCTGCGGAAACTGGAGTCAGCTGCGGAAACATATGTCAGCTGCGGAAACTGACACAGCTATTATTTGGGTGAATAAAAATGAACATATGACAAATGACTAGATGGAAATGGTCATGAAAAATAATTTTATTGGTGAAAATGGAATGAAATAGATAAAATGAAGTGGAATGGAGTGAAATGAAGTGAAACGAAGTGGAATGAAGTGGAATGGGTGGTCACAAAACTTGTGAAATGAAAGAGAGAATTTTTTTTTTTGGAAAATATAGAGTGTCAGGTGTTCCTGATTTTCACCCCATATTTTCCGTATAAGAATCCCAATCAGTGATTGGTTTTCAGGCTTATACAAATATATATATATATATATATATATATTAACTGAAAAGAACAAAAGCTAGGCTGGTGGAGAAGAAGAATTCTTCTGTACCAGCCTGATTGCAGAATTTTCTTGAAACATTTTGACAAAATCCTCTTTTGAGAGTGGCTTATGATAAAATTTTAATCTGTGGCCATTCACAATAAGAGGAGTTTGAAACTCATCAATGGTCTTGATTCTTACCGCTCCATTTCTAAAGATCTTGTCAATCTCATATGGCCCAAGCCAATGAGTCTGAAATTTTCCTTGAAAATCTTTAAACTTGGAATCAAATAACAATGCCTAATCTCCTTCTTGAAACTTCTTCTCTTTGATGTACTTGTCATGCCATTTAGCTCTTTGATATTGAACTAGATCAGTTCTTAAAATTGCTTCTTGTCTGATCTCATCTAGCTCATTTAATTGCTCCATTCTATGCTTTTGGGCTTCTGATAAGTCCATCCCCAACTGAACTGCTATCTTGAAGGTCTTGACTTGGAACTCAATGGGGAGCAAGACTTCTTTCCCATAAACAAGTTCATAGGGAGAATGTCCCGTTGTATTTCTCCATGTAGTTCTGTAGGCCCATAAGGCTTCTGGAAGCCTTTCTGCCCAATCTCTTCTATGTAGATGAACAGTTTTGGTGATGATACTTTCAAGAACTTTGTTTGTGGACTCCACTTGACCATTTGCTTATGGATGGTAAGGAGTAGATCTTCTGTGCTTGATTTTGTATTCTTCCATCAACTTCTCCACCAAATTGGATGTGAATTGGCTCCCCTGATCTGTCACAATTTCTCTTGGAACACCAAAGCTAGTAAAAATATCCTCATAAAGAAAATGAACAACTGAATTTTCAGTAGCAGATACTAATGCTTTGGCTTCTACCCATTTAGTAACATAATCAGTACAAACCAATATATACTTCTTTTGTTTAGATGGTGGATTAATAGGTCCAATGAAATCTAAAGCTCATTTTTCAAAGGGTTCAATGAGTACCTGTGGTTGCAATGGCATTTCATTTGAAAGGGTAGGTTTCCCTACTCTTTGGCAGCTGTCACACCTTTTGACATATTGTTTTGCATATTTGAAGAGGGAAGGCCAATAATATCCTAAAGAGAGGATTTTATAGGCCGTCCTTTTGTCTGCAAAGTGTCCGCTGCATGGTTCATCATGACATGCCTTAATAATATCAGGCATTTCATCTTCCCTGACACATCTTCTGATCACAAGATCTGGCCCTGTTTTAAACAATTCGTTAGAAATCCATGAATATTTTGAACTCTCCTGAATAATTTTTCGTTTTTCATTTGGAAATAAATGTGAAGGCAGTTTCCCTGTAACCAAATAGTTAGCAATATCTGCATACCAAGGAGTCTTAATAGTTACTGCAAACAAGTATTCATCAGGAAACTTATCCTCTACAGGAGAATCTTCTTTAATATTCTGAATCCTAGACAAGAAATCATCTACTGTATTTTGTTTTCATGGTCTATCCAACACAGTAATATTGAATTCTTGAAAAAGTAAGAGCCATCTTGTCACTCTGCCATTAGTAACAGGTTTGTTCATTAAATATCTAATTGCAGAATGGTCAGTATGAATAAAAGTTTCATAGCCTGTTATGTAATGTCTAAACTTATTAATTGCATGAACAACAACTAAAAACTCTTTTTCAGTCACAGTATAATTCAACTTTGTGGGAGTCAAATTTTTACTGGTATAATAAATGGCATAAGGAACTAAATCTTTTTGACCCAACACAGCTCCTAGAGCTGTATCTGAAGCATCCGTAGAAATATGGAAAGGGAGTTTCCAATTTGGTCCTCTTAAGATAGGTGCTTCAGATATTCTTGTTTTCAAGTTTCAAAGGCTGATTGACAATCAGGATCCCATTTGAATTCACAGTCTTTTGTAAGCAATTTGAAGAGAGGAGATGCTATTTTAGTGAAGTTTTCTATAAATCTTCTATAGTAACCAGTAAATCCTAGAAAACTTCTAACATCTCTTTGACAATTTGGAATAGGTAACTTGGAGATGACTTCAACTTTTGATCTATCAATCTTAATCCCATCTCCTGAAATATGATGTCCTAAAACAATCCCTTCAGTAAACATCATAAAGCATTTTTCATGGCTTAATGAAAGGTTTGTTTCTTTACATCTTATAAGAACTTTTTCCAAATTTTCTAATGCCTCTTCAAATGAATTACCATAAACCGTAAAATCATCCATATAAACCTCTACACAATCATGGATTAGATCAGAAAAAATTCCTAGTACTGCTCTTTGGAATGTTGCTGGTGCATTACATAACCCAAAGGAAGCACTCGGTAGGCAAAAGTTCCCCATGGACAAGTAAATGTGGTCTTATCTTGATCTTCAGGTGCTACCTGAATTTGATTATAGCCACTAAAACCATCCAAGAATGAAAAGTACTTTTTACCTGCTAATGTATCTAATACTTGATCGATAAAAGGCAAAGGAAAGTGATCCTTCAAAGTTGCTTTGTTCAATTCCCTGTAATCAATGCATAACCTCCATTTACCATTCTTTTTAGGTACTATAACCAAAGGAGAAACCCATCGGCTATCTGAAATTGGATAAATGAAGTTTACATTGAGTAGTTTTTGGAGCTCTTCTTTCACTATCTCCCTAAGATTTTGATTCATCCTTCTTTGAGGTTGTCTGATTGGTCTACTGTTTTCCTCAATATAGATATGATGGATGCAAGTCTTAGGATCAATACCTTTCATGTCAGTATACTCCCATGCAAATGCAGTAGAATGTTTTTGCAAGATTTTGATTAATTCTTTTTGTTGTGACTTTTCCAAATGTTTGTTGATTTCAATGTTTTTCCTGGAAAAATCTCAATGGTAGAACTACCTAACTCTTCCATAGAGTAAAGAGACATTTGTCTTGATGATAAATATTCTATGTCAGATTCCAACTGAAATTGTGTGGGGTCATATTCTGAAGATATCTCAAAATTTTCTAATGTGTTCATAATTTGACTATCCTCACTGATTTCAGAAATGGTAAAGACAGGTTGTATAGTGTCCTCATCATCAACCCATTCATTTTCTCCTACTTCTGTGATTGCTTTTGCTGGAGGATACAAATTGAATTTCTTTGTTGAATTACCATTAGAAATGTACATATCCCCAGATCTACAACTAATAAAAGCATCAGCTGTGGCTAGCCAAGGTCTTCCTAAGATAAGTGGGTGCCCTCCTAGATTACTCTGGGGAGTCAAAATCATAAAATCTACTGGATATTCCCAAGAATCTAAGGAGACTGAAATATCTTCTAATACACCATCTGGTTTAATAATTGATCGATCTGCAAGTTGCAGTAAAGTAGGGGTAAAAAGAAGGTTAGGAAGTTTTAGCTGTTCCATAGTCTGTCTACTCATAATGTTGATAGCAGCCCCTAAGTCAATCAATGTGTTTGGAATTTCTATCCCATTTATATGTGTTTTGACAATTGGACTTCCTGGATCTACATACTTCTGCATGGTAATTTTTCCCATCATAATATCTGCAATTTTTCCTACCAGGTGGATTCTTCTTGTGTCTTTTAGTTTCCTTCCTGGTCTTTTGAAACTCAACTCCTTTATTGTTTTTCCTAGAATAGGAATCTCTCGAATGGCTTGTAACAAGGGAATCTTGATAAAAACATTCTTCAATTCATCTAGAAAATCATAGTTAGGCAACAAGATTTGTTTTTCCACCCCCTTGTCAATTTGTAGTCTTTCAGGAAAAGGAGGTGTAGATGAAGATGCAGGTTGCTCAACTATAGGAGTTGTGGCTATTAACTTTTCTTTTTCTTTTTGAATATTTGAGTTTTGAAGAGATTCTTCCTTAGAACCCTTATTGGCTTTAAGAGAGTCCTCCTCAGAGGTATCCTGCTCTAGGTCATCTATAGAAGGTTTTTCTAAAACTCTACCAGATCTGAGTTGTACATCGTTGAGAGGAACAATCATATAGGTAGGAAATTGTTGTCCTTATACCATGTAAGTATTCTGAGGATTTTTATTATTAGGATTTGGCAATGGCTGAGCTGGAAGTTGATTTGTCTTTTGTTGGTATGGGAGCATGAGTTGAGGATTTGGATTTTGTTGAGAAGGTTGTTGTTGTGGAAATGGCAATGAAAGTTGTGGATTTGGGTTTGGAAGTTGTGGAGCTTGTTGATTTTGAAAAGATGGAGGATATTGATAAAGTTGAGCAAATCTCCCATAAGGATTTTGCATCCCTTGTACCCATGGCTGATATGGATTTTGATGTTGGGGCCAAGGTTGTTGCCAAGGATTCCAATTTGGTGGGTTTTGAAGATTCATAGGGTTGTTAAACCCTTGAGTTTGTTGTCCCTGCCAAGGTCTTCTTGCAACAAAACAGAGAGATTCTACTGAATTTGGGTCTTCTTGAAAAACATCTTTGAGTCCAGGAATTGAAGGACAATCCTTGATCTCATGATTCTCTGAGCAAATCATACATGTTTCTACAACTTTTGCATCCAAGGGACATTCCCTTAAAGCATGTTTCTTCCTACATTTCGGACAAAAGATGGCTAAAGCATCTGTTTCTGCTTTCTGCTTGTTTTGGATTTTAAGGGTGTCTAGTTGTTCACTAAGGCTCCCTAAGATATCATTTTTGAATTCATCAAGCATATTACCAATCTCTGCCCTACTTACTGATCCAGTTGCAGATTTGTTAGCCCTAATAAGATAAGGATCCCTAGGCCCTTTTCCTGTTTTATATTTTCCTCTTGAGAGATGGACACATAGTTTTGTTATGTCACGAAGTGGAAGTTGAGAAATGTCTCCTTTCCCCATCATGTTTAAAAATCTATCCATTCATCTCTAATGGATTTTAATATGAGGGCTTTCAAGGTTTCATCATCTAAGTTGCTCATCTTTGCTCTTTTCAAGTTGTATTGAAATATTTCAAGTAAGTCTTCCAAATTTTCATCTTCTTTTTGCATCATTTTGAATACCTCATCCTTGTGATTGGTGGGCATACAATAGTCCAAGTATCTATTCAAAAATGTTTGTTTCATATCATTCCAAGTCCTAATAGATTGAGTGGCTAATCCCATGAACCATTTCAAAGCAGATCCCTTCAATGTTGAAGGAAACAGTTTGAGTTTTTTAGAGTCTTCCATATAGTCATAAGTTCGGCACACGACTTCAAACTCAAACAGAAATGTTTCAGGATCCTCACTTCGCAATCCATAAAAGTTAGGGAGGACAGATGGTGAGATATTTTTCATCGTTGTATGAGTTTCCTCATCAACTATAGGGAATCCAAACAATTTGTCTCCTTCCCTATTTCTTTCATTATTTCCTTCACCATTGTTGTCTCCATTGTTTCCTCCTCCTCTACCTCTACCTCTAAATCCATCTATTATTTCCTCTGCCATGATAGTTTCTTTAGAGTCATTAAATTCCTCTAGTTCTTCTATCAAGGGAGGATGAGAGGGAGTCTCTTCCTTTTCGGAATGAGATTTAGTAGGTGGTATAGGAGAATCCTCTAATTCAGCTGTTCCTTGAATTCCAAAAATCTTAAGGCTAGGGGTAGATGGTGGTGATTCTTGTATATGCCTTGAAGAAGATGGAGTTGTGAAAATCGAACTCTTGGCTTTAGCTATAAACCTTCCCCTAGAATCTCTTGCTCTATGCATGTCATTTTTTTTATTTTTAAAAAAAAATTGGGCTAATAATTCTCTTTCTGATCTTCCAGATCACACTAGGTGCAAGAAGAGAGCATACTTAAGAAATTACTAAACCAATAACTCTCTTTTCTGATCCTCCAGATCACACTAGGTGCAAGAGGAGAGCATACTTCAAGAAGTTATCAATTTTTCCCTTCTTTTGTTATTTTGTTTTTTTTTTTTAAGAAATTGGCTACCTAGTTACACTTCCCCAGCAACGGCGCCAAAATTTTTGGTCAATTTAGTGTGTCCTAAATTGCTGCATTTAATTTGTCAATCCGGGATTCGTAAGCTGACGAAGTGTGGCGCACTATATGTGCAAGATAACCTATCTCTTAATTTTTGGTCGTTTTTGGATTTTTTATGAAATTCTAAAATACAAGTATGGAGACAAATATTCAAGACAACAATGTCTTTCTAATGATTTTCCAAACTTCAAAAGAATTTTAAAAACACACAATGACAAAATTAATTCTTCAAAGAAAATGAAATTGCATCACTACTCTAGTCAAACAAACAATGAACTACTGATCATGAAACTCATTATTCTTGTTGTTGTTCAAACACAAAAGAAACTATGCTAAAAGAAATCCAAAAGTTGCAACAAAGTAAATCTAAATCAAATTACATCAACTTATCTTCTGATCCCTCATCATTAGTCCAGCTATGATTTTCGGAGGTAACCATAAACAACTTGAGTAACCCGATATCTAACTTGCAGAAAATAAACTATTATCAAACTACACATTCATAATTCAATCCCTCACCATCAGTCCAGCTGTGGCTTTCGGAGGTAACTGAAGATGTCATGAGCAATTTAATATATCTAACTTGCAGAAAGTAAACTAATATCAAACTATACATTAATAATTCAATCCCTCACCATCAGTCCAGCTGTGGCTTTCGGAGGTAACTGAAAATGACATGAACAATTTGATATATCTAAATCTAACTACTAAAACAAATGTGCAAGATTGAAATAAACAAAGCGGTGCTGAAATTAAACAGAAACTAAGAAAAGTAAATTAGCAGCAAAACAATATTAATTCCATGTCATTAGTCAAAAAGTTATGCAAATGCCCGGGCTGCCTATTTATAACCTGAAACAAGAACACTGATCAGTTAACAATAACATAAAACATGAAAGACAAAAGTAAAATGTAAAGCATGAAAGATTATAAACAGAAATGAAGCATATATACCATGAAAGATGCAATGTATAAACATGTGAATGAATTATGGCACAATGAGCTTAAAGAAATAAAACAAGAACTATACAATAATGCACAAAACCTCAGCATGTGCAGGGGCCCTCTACACCAGCCTTGGCAACAGCCTTCAAGTACGAATTTTGCTTGGAAACAGAGTCTTCTTATATATTAAAATGCAGTCATAACAGAAAGGTGATATTACGGCACAGTGGCAACGTAATTACATTACAGAGCTATCTGGAAGCTAATGGAGACTAATAGAGACAAATCTAATATGCGTATGCAAACGCATTATTTATAACAAAGGAAATATAACTAATTCCCTAAGGTTTGTGCTGATGGAGAACACGTAAACCATTACGTCCAGAGATCTAGGATCATGGCCGCGTTGAGGAGTAAATCTATGAAGAGTGGATGTTTGAATTCGGCTTATGGAGCCATGTACAGGTGTTGATTTGTCTCCCGCAATTCAGAAACGGCCATATAAATCTCCACGTGACGAGAAACAGAGTCCTGTCACCGTGGGACTCGATGGTTGACTTCCACTTGGCCACCTTTGACCGCAGCCTCCCTAGATGAATTTTCCCGAGCCAATAGGACACGATCCATGTCCACATCATTTCTGACTTGCCCATGTGGCTCGTTTTACCTGAGGACACCTGTAACATAGAGTTTCACAAAATGGCTACGGAAAGTTGCAGCAGCTGCGGAAAGTGGCAAGATTCCGCAGCTAAATGAGCAAAATCTAAATCAAACAACAGACACAAAAATATAGTTAAAAACCATTTTAGATGCTCTTTTGCAATTAATATACAATGATATTGACAACTGGGAAGGTTCAGGTGAATGAAAAAGGTCTAGGAAGATGTATAAGAACAATGCAGATTTGAGACTCAACAATCCTCCCACAGGAAAAGGTTGATCCTCTGCTCAAAATCTCGGTTGAATCTCCAGCAGAAATCTTGATTCGGAGTACCTCCAAAATGGACTGCATCCTCTCTCTCTGTGACTACACAGTCTCTATGAAAGCCTAGCTCCGCAGCAAACCCAAAAAACAAAACCTCTCACAAAATACTGAAGAAAGAACCTTTCCCGAGCAGACACTTGAAGTCCCCTGGGGCTAAGGGCGAGATCTCCGACCGGAGACACTCAATGCACTAAACAGTGTTGCAGACAGGCTAAACAGCCAGCGTGCTCAAGAAGACAAAATGTCTAGCTCAATATCATCAACAACAGAATGAATCAAATGAGAAGGCTCCTCCCTCTTTTATAACATTTTCCTTCCTCCAATCCCAAGGCCATCTCCTCAACGTAGCCTCCATCTCTTGCCACGTGTCCAACCTCTCCTGCGCATAAGCTTCTAGAGCTAACGTAGGCCCCCTCTCTATGTGGTTCTTGGCCCCCTTGGCTCCCCCTTAAGTCACAACGTTGTGCTACTAGGAGGGTGTTTTATTTCACTTAAGTGAGTTAGACCCTCTCCACTCACTTTTTATTTGAAACTATAGACGGAAAAACTAAACAAAATCGAATATTCCAATTAGTTGTCGCTAATTAGGAATATTACAGTCTCCCCCGGCAACATGTTGCTTGTCCTCAAGAAACTGAAGTGATGGATGCTGCAAAATCTTCTCACTCTCCCAAGTGGCATCCTCATCATACAAATTCTTCCACCTCACCAAGAATTCCCGAACTGTCCTGCTCTGTAGCTGCCTCTCCCTGGTATCAATAATAGCCTCTGGTTGCAACACCAAGTGCCCCTCATCATCCGTGGGTGCTAGCTCATTTGTCACTGTCACCTGCTACCCCAGCGCCTTCTTCAGGAATGATACGTGAAAACGTTGTAGATCTTGCTGCCTTGGGGCAGCTCCAACTCATACGCAACCTACCCAATCTTGCATATCACCCTGTATGGCCTGTAAAAGCGAGGCTTGAGCTTTTCATCTCCCTTCTGTTTCAGCGATGACTGTCAGTATGGTTGTAACCGTAGGTAGACCAAGTCCCCTACCTCAAACTGTTTCTCCACCCAACCTTTGTCGGCATACAGCTTCTGTTGGTATTGTGTTGTAGCCATATTGTCCTTGAGAGCTCAGAGAATGTCCTGACTCTCTTGGATCCAAATCTTGGTTCTAGGAGCCTTGCTAGCACCGAACATCACATCAGCAAAAGATAAGGAATGATACCCGTATAAAGCATAAAACGGTGACATACCAATGGACATGTGATGTGTCGTGTTGTAGCAGTACTCCCCCAAATGTAACCATCTCAACCATGCTCGCTGCTTCCCACTGACATATTTACGCAAGTAGCCCTCCAACCACTTGTTAACTATCTCTGTCTTTCCATCCGTCTATGGGTGATAACTGGTACTCGGTGTAAACTCCATCCCCACCAGCCGGAAAAGCTCCTGCCAAAATCTACCCATGAAGCAGTTGTCCCTGTCACTAATGATGGTCTTAGGAAGACCATGCAGCCTAAAAACCTCTATGAATAACAGCTCGGCCACCTGTGCTGCTATATAATGCGCAGATATGGTGAAAAAGTGTGCATACTTTTTAAGCCGATCAACGATGACAAAGATACAATCCTTGCCCTGCACCATGGGCAACCCTATGATGAAGTCCATCGATATGCTCTCCCATTTCCCCTCTGGAATGGGAAGAGGCTGCAACAGTCCTTCGGGATGGCTCATCTCCCCCTTGTTCCTCTGAAAAACATCGCACTCCCTGATGTGCTAGAGTACATCCTCCTTGAGGCCCTTCCATGAGAACCTCTCTCTAATGGCCCTGTAGGTTTTGGTAAACCCCGGATGGCCTACCAATGGAGAATCATGTGATGCCTGGAGTATCTTATTCTTAAGCTGAGACCCCTCAGTCAAGAAGATCCTGTCCCTATAATAGATGATCTCATCAACCACCCTATACATGTCATCTGCCACCTGTCCATCCAGCACCTCACATGCAAATATGTCCTTGGAGTACTCCACTAAAATTCGAGCCCTCCAATCTGTATCCAAGCTCATAAGAGATAACATGGCTGGTCTACGTGAAAGGGCATCTGCTACCACGTTATTCTCACCCTTGACATACTCAATGTCAAATTCATATGCTTGGATCTTACTGATCCACTTTTGATGCCTCTCTTGTAGCTACTTCTGCTCCAAAAAGAACTTGAGGCTGTTGGGATCAGTCCTCACCCTGAACCTGTTCCCTACCAAATACTGCCGGAATTTGGCCAATGCATGCATGATGGCCAACACCTCCTTGTCGTATATAGAATATAACCTCTCATGCGGAAGTAGCTTCCGGCTCTCAAAGGCTATAGGGTGTCCCCCCTGCATCAATACCGCGTCGATCCCTTCTCCCGATGCATCACACTCCAAGAAAAATGGCTGCGTAAAATATGGCAATGCAAGCACTAGGAAAGCTACTCATCACCTCCTTGAGCCTATCAAAGGCTCGCTGTGCTGCATCTAACCAACTGAATGCCCCCTTCTTCGTCAAATCTGTAAGGGGTGCAGCAAGCTGTGAGAAACCCCTGACGAACTTCCTGTAATAGGTACATATCCCAATGAACCCTCGAAGTTTTTTCACGTTCCTCGGCTCCGGCCAATCTCTGATGGCTCTAATCTTCTCCTCATGGACTCTCACTCCATCCACTCCAATAATGTGACCCAAATACAGCATCCCCATCATCCCAAACTCACACTTGGAGAGCTTAGCATAGAATTGTTACTCTTCCAATATGCGTAGTACTGCCTCTATATGCTGGAGATGCTCCTCCCAAGTCCTATTATATATGAGTATGTCATCGAAGAAGACCAATACAAACTTCCTCAGATGACTGCGGAAGATATGGTTCATGTAACATTGAAAAGTGGTTGGTGCATTGGTCAGCCCAAAAGGCATAACCAAAAACTCAAAGTGCCCATAATGACACATGAAGGCGGTCTTGGGAATGTCTTGTTCCCTCACGCGAATTTGATGGTACCCTGATCTCAAATCAATCTTCGAGAAGAACTTGGCTCCTCTCAGCTCGTCCATCAACTCATCAATCCTAGGTATAGGATACCTGTTCTTCAGGGTCTTCTTGTTCAGGGCCCTGTAATCAATGCACATCCTTAGGGTGCCTTCCTTCTTCTTCACCAACACTACGGAAGATGAAAACGGACTCGTACTCGGTCTGATGTGCTCAACAGCTAGCAACTCCTGGATGGCCCGCTCAATCTCATCCCGATTGGCTTTGGGATGCCTATAGCGGGTAGTGATCACTGCCTGGATACCCTGCTCAAGCTCAATGGTGTGCTCAAACCCTCGGTCTGGTGGCCAACCTGGTGGTATATCCCCAAACACTACATCATGCTTGTCAAGGATGGCCTGTATATCCGGATGAATTGCTCGACCGGTGGTCTCTGCCTTTGATGCCCGTAACTCAACCGCCCACTCTATGTCTCCCTTCCGGAAGTCTGCCTCCATCCGGTGTGCTGAAACTATCTGAGGTGAGTAAGTGTGCATCCCGCGGATCTTCTCATGCTTCCTAGTCTTCTTTTCATCCCACTCCATCTCTAAGGCCTCCCAATCCGTGGTGACCTTCCCCAGAGTAATCAACCACTAAACACCCAATACCACATTGGTATCTGGTATGTTGACCACGAAAAAGTGATCAGTCATGGTGTAGGTACCCATCGTCACTACCAACTCTGGAACATACCGGGTACACTGCATCGTCTAGGCTTCTGGGACCAAGACTGAAAATTCGTCAAAGCTCTCAGTCAATATACCCCTCTACTCGACCATCTGTGCATCAATGAAGTTGTGGGTTGCCCCACTGTCAACCAAAACTGACACTCGCTAGCCACGTACTGTCCCTCGTATGCGCAGCGTCAAATACTTGGGAACTCCTCGCAAGGCTGCAAGGGTCCTTCTTGTGGGTGCAAAAGCTACACCTCTTGTCCCTGGAGGTGGAGGTGGCAACTGATCCTGGGCTGTCTGATTGTCTCCTGCCTCCTCTTCATCCTCCTCATCCTCTTCCCTGCTATCATCGGAGAAGACCTCAATGAAGTGTTCTTTTCCAGCAGCACACCCCTAGTGCCCACAGCTCCTAACAAGTGAAGCACAACCGCTTCTTCCTCAACTCCCTCCTAGCATCATCATCTATCTGTGCCCGTCCCAGATTCCCCTTTGGAGGAGGAATCCTCACATCCTTCCCCTTGGGCTAGAAACCCTGTCTCTGGGGGTAAGGTGTATGAGTCCTCGGTAATGCATCCTATAAGTCTTGGGTCCTGCGGATAGCATCCTGAAGTGTCGCTGGTCTGGTAGACTTGACTAGACCCCGAAGTGGCTCTGCTAACCCCTCGACAAACATATACATCATCTGAGCTGCGGATAGATCTGGCACCATCACTGAAACCCTCAAGAAATCCGCAATGTAGGTCTCGGGGCTCCTAGTCTTCTTGAGCCTCGTCAGCTCAACAAAGTGTTGTTCCGGATCCCTCCAGTCAAACCGCTCCATCAACCTCCTGGTAAACTCGGCATATGTAGTCACTCTGGAATGTCCAAGTGTAACCATCCCATGGAACCACCAATCATGGGCATCACCATCCAAATGTAATGTCGCCACCTTGATGGCCTCCGTCTCTGACATCTGGTTAAGCTGGAAATAGATTTCCAGCTTCTCCACCCAAGACTTTGCCGAACTATTTGATGATCCATCAAACGTAGGAAAATAAAATCTGCTAGAGGCACGGTGGGAATATCCATCATGATAATGTCGGCGCCCTTTATGATGGTCACGGGGTCTACTGTCCCGCTGGAGCTACAGAAAATCTCTGAACGTGAGAGCATCCTTGAACTCTTTCTCGTAGGCCTAATACTCTGCAAAATACTCGCCTATGTGTCCAGGTTCTGCCTCCTGCTGGACTCCTGCCCCTGTGTCTGCCCCCAAGAAAGTGGGCATGGTAGAGCAGGTAGGTGCACGTGAATCCATCGGCTGAGGAGTATCACGCTGAGTAGCACCCTGCTCCGACAAATGGTGGGATGTACCTGATCCCTCTCCTACCTAGAAAACTCGCGGAGTCTCACGTTGTCTAGCCTCTACAGCAGTGAATCTTTGACCCATCACCTCAACCTGTCTGGCTAATTCCTGCATGGAATCCCCAACTCTAAATCTAACACAGGCTCCCCCTGTTCTACGTCCGTCACAGGCTCCTCCTACTCTGCGTCTGTCACAGGCTCCTCCTATTCTGTGTCCACCACCCGAACACAGTATTCCTCTCCATAGGTGTTCTCCAACCTACGCTCACGGTCTCTGTACTTCCTGCCTCTGTAAAAAATATATGGTCTTTTCCCCGGTGTCATAAACCACAGGCTGAGCTAGAACTCTGCTTTGATACCACTGTAATATCCCGTTTCAGGAATATCTCTAAAACACGGCAAACTCCAACTAGAGATGGACTGGGAGGGCATTTACCAGATATTCTGCCTCTGAAAGAGGACGAGATCCGGAGGCTACCTGGCCCTTTCCAAACTCTGTCTAAGAGTGAAATATAAACACACCAAGTGGTATATAACTATAATGCTCAAGAATATATAAAAATAACAGTGCAGCAGACATATAATAGCATAAAAAGAAAATACGGCAACTCATCCAGAAACATAGAGAGGAAATGCTAAGCCATTTTATTAATCTGAGAAATATAATGGAGTACAATAGGTGATCATAGTGATGGCACCTAATCTTGCTCAAGGCAAGTGAAGAAATACTCTCAGAATATACAGGAAATGGCTGCTCTCTGAACTGCGTCCCAGCTGCCGAAAAACTATAGTGTAGCTGCTACTGCTGGAATGAACTGAAGACTAGAGGTTGATCCCCTTGCTGGAATGAGCTGAAAATCTGCAATCCTCCTCTACTCACCAATACCAACAAAACCCAGAAACCATATCAAAAATGGTCAACACCCAAAAATCACCAGAAAACACCCACTTGGGAAATTACGCTGGCCTCCAAGGCTCTATGCAGAGGCTAAATGGGAATGACTAAAACACTACCTCAAACTCCACCAAAATCCTCCCACAGGAAAATGTTGATCCTCTGCTCAAAATCTCGGCTGAATCTCCTGCAGAAATCCTGATTCGGAGCACCTCCAAAATGGATTGCGTCCTCTCTCAGAGTGACTACGTAGTCTCTATGAAAGCCCAGCTCCGCAAAAAACCCAAACAACAAAACATCTCACAAAATACTGAAGAAATAACCTTGCCTGAGCAGGCACTCGAAGTCCCCTGGGGCTAAGGGCAAGATCTCCGACCGGAGACACTCAATGCACTAAACAGTGTTGCAGACAGGCTAAACAACGAACGTGCTCAAGAAGACAAAATGTCTAGCTCAATATCATCAACAAGAGAATGAATCAAATGAGAAGGCTCCTCCCTCTTTTATAACTTTGGCCTTCCTCCAATCCCAAGGCCATCTCCTCAATGTAGCCTCCATCTCTTGCCACGTTTCCAACCTCTCCTTCGCATAAGCTTTTAGAGCTAACGTAGGCCCCCTCTCTATGTGGTGCTTGGCCCCCTTGGCTCCCCCTTAAGTCACAATGTTGTGCTACTATGAGGGTGTTTTATTTCACTTAAGTGAGTCATACCCTCTCCACTCACTTTTTATTTTAAACTATAGATGGCAAAACTAAACAAAATCGAATATTCCAATTAGCTGTCGCTAATTAGGAATATTCCACAGTAGGGTAGAACAGACTGCTGAGTATTGCAATAGTATTTCACTATTGTGAGACTCAGGCTTTCTTCAATTCTTGCAAAATTTTGACGGGCACAACAGTGAAGTGGCCCTATAGTTTGCCAGAAGTTTCAAAAATGGCCGAGTAAAAATTGGGCCTCTAAAATTTGAGGTTACGGAAGAGTTTATAGCAGCATCGATAGGCTTGGAAAATACTGGTGAGAAGTGGATTAAAAATCAGAAACTAGAAAGGAAGCGATGGCAGCATTTTGTAATCGAAAAGAAGATGAAGGTAGATTGGAAGAAAGGAATTCCATGCAATGCCCTACTGGGATAGTGGCGGGACCTCCTTTTCATCCTACAGAAATTTGTAACCTGTGAGGGAAGGTACTCCCTCACGTTTGTGTACCATTTTACGATGTTGCAGCATTTCAAAGCCGGCCAACATGCCTGGTGGAGGATTAATTTCCCCCATTTTTTACTTAATAGCTTGGAAAAAATAGCCAAGGGTGTGCGGGATGGACGGGAAAACCAGGCCGACAAGAAGTTATATCACCACGGTCTGATAAAGATTTTGGTCCAGAAACAATTAGAAGTTAAAGGCATGACCTGGGAGGCGTTGTTAAAACAACTACATAAGAAGACAGCTGCTGGAAAGGAGACAGAGGACCCTGCCAACACAAGCAAGGGTCTGAGTAAGAATGTAAAAGGGAGTCCTTCTTGCACAAGTACAAAAAGGAAATGGCCTAAAAAATCAATAGAAGAAAGGGCCCCATCTTCAAATAAGAAGACAGATAGTGCACCTCTTAAAGAGACTCCTTCTACGACACCAGTATAGGCACAGACCCCCGAAGAAGAAAACTTGTCAATCCTTGCGAACACAACAAAATTTGTAGAGGTCGAAGATGACACTCTGTTGGTCAATTTCATTAAAAGGCCCAGGAAAAAGAATGAAGAATCTGGTGCAGGAAAATAACCACAATCCCCACAGGACGTTGAATCCCCTTCTGCACCAATGCAAGAAGAAGAACCAGAAGAAGAAGAAGCAGTGTTTGTTGAAACCATGAGGGATACTGATATCCCTAAGGAAGACATAGCCCCTGTCGAGACAGGAGAAGAAGAAGATTTGGTAACTGCTGCTGCTTGGATAGTTGAACTAGAGCTTCAAGTGCAGAACTTAGAACATTTCATAGCTAAAGCACAGGAGGATAAAGAACAGAGTAAAGAAGAATTAACTACGGAGATCCAAAAAAAGAAAGGAGAAGTTAGAGTTTGGAAGTACCGAGTTGCGTGATGTTTCAAGTGACTTAAAAAGGTGATAAAGAAACTAAATAACATCAAAAATAAGAAGTTTGAAACATTGCAGGATGATGTCAGTATGTCAGAGCAGGATTGAGCTGGAATGCTCAAATTTTTGAAGGTTTTTTGCAAAGTTAAAGAGTTGTGTGAGGACACACAATAGCTTAGGGATGATAGGATGTTAGCCCTCTAATTTTGTCTCTTTTTTTCCATTTTCCCCTTCCTAAATCATAGCCATTTACCATTTTTTTACCTCTTTTATGCACCCTCATCTTGCACCAGTCCAAGCACGGTGACATATTTCATATAAACTTTATTTTTCATATTTTAATTAAAATTAGAATTATTTATTTATTTATTACATGATTTCTTACTTTTAATCACTCTTTGTAAATTATTGATATCTCCAACATTTATTTGGTAGTTAGAGTACTTACCGTGACCATTGATCCTAGTGCAAGATCGGATCTTGCATCGTTGCCAGCACAGAAAATCCTTGCAGCAGATCTGAACCTTCTTGATCACCGCCTTGTTTTGAGCAGCTTTAGCCACGACAGTAAGATTGATCCAAAGGCAGCTGAGACCGAATCTGTGAAGGACGAAAGCTGGAAATTGGCTATGGCCAGTTTTGCTAACTGTCTAATTTTGAAAGCCGAAAAGCTAAATTCTGCGTTTGGTTATGTAATCGGTTGAATGATCTATTTTGGCCTTTGGCCAAAGATCTATATAATGTAGAATGTAAATAGTACTAGAAGAAAAAAGTTTTGATAGCATTAGAGAACAGAGAAACAGCCAGAGAGGCGGTAACAGGTTGTTGTATTTTTTTATCGCCTAAATCTCGGCTAGACGATGTATTAATGTATGTATTTTCCTCAGTGAACTAATGAAAGGGAGCTCTGCCTCATGTTTCACAAATTACGTTTCTATATTTGAGTTGATGAATTGATAAAGGTACTGAGCAGCGTTTTTATTTAAAGGGGAAACGCGTTGGTTGGCTGGGGCCCAGCCAACCCAGCACGTTTACCCCATTTCCCGTTTTCCTGTAATTTGTCTTTACATTGTCAAGTGTGATTTAATTTTAAGCACGTGCATTCCTGTCTAAGTAGCGGATCCGTTGTGTGAAGTAGACAAATTTCATTTTCTAGCAATTTCCTTTCCTACACTTGATTTCAGATTGGTTTTACTCCACCTGGTCCAAGTTGGAAAAATAACCCTGCACTAGTGCACGTTGGTGTGATATCTCCTTTTCTACAATTTTGTTTGATTGGTTTTCCCCGCCTGGTCCAAGAAGGAGAAATGAACCTGCACCAGTGCACGTTGGTGTGATGCAGCAAGCCTTCTTAGTCTACTTCCCGCAATATTCTTTCTTTCATTAAATTCTTATGACAAGATAAATGCATATTGACTGTTTCTTTATTCCTGCACTCTGTTAAGATCAGAAACATTCATTTTTTATGTGTGAAATTTGATTTAACAGTATAATATCACTTGCAATAATTAAGCACTCATTTTAAGAATTAAATGCTAAGTGCAGGAAGCTCTGATCCGGTGCAAGAACTAGTTTCTTTCCACGAGATGTGAGTGCTTTGAATCTAGAAAAGTTCAAGCCCTTGCATGAAGTAAAAAGCCTTTAGTAAAGAAACCATTTATACCTTCTTCATAAATCTATATTCCTGCACTAGTGCAAGTAGACTGCGAAAGTCCAGGACAGATTAGGACAAGAAGAAAATCTCTAAAGGAGCAGGTTTAAGGGCCCATCTGATGAGACTGATAAGTGTCTCTGCTAAATAAAAACACACACTCAGTAGTTAAACAATAATTAGATAGAGTGATTGCCTTTTATCTTTAATTCCATCTTGCAAATGCATTCTTCCTTGTTCCAGTCTTAGATTATTTTGATGGTTCAAGTTGTCTTTTTTTCTTTTTAATTTGATTCTGCAATCTTTCCTTTAAAGAAAGTAGGGATTTTTATTAGGAATATTCATACCATCTCTAGCATTGCCTATGCTTCGTCTCTAAGTTTACGGATCTCGCGGGTTGACAAATTAAGTGTTGAGGAGTTTGCTCAAGTGTAATTACTGCACCCAACAGATGGACCCTCCGACTTCCTAAGGAAGAAGTGTGGGAGTGTCTTCAGGAGGATAAAAACCATCATTCTTTTGTGCTTCCTCCCATTCTTTGTTCTGCTCATCTTGGTCCTTTCCATCACTCAACCCCAACAGTAAGGGTGGACTGAGCTTCAAGCCAAGCCACTGAATATTTTTGGCTTGTATGGCCCTCTTGTACAATGGTGCTCTATCCAAGGCACCCCTCAATTTCTCTGATGTGTGGTACCCAATGTTTCTAAGGTTTTAAGGGAGGTTGTTCCATCTTCTTTGGCTAGCCATTATGCACTCATCTCCTAAAAACCTAGGAACATCAACAAAGTGAGCCATTTCTTGGGCTTGGGCATCGAGGTATCTTTCTACAACTTCAAGATCCTTTTAAATATTTATATGGTTATTGATGTCTCCCCTAGGGCTGAACAGTTCTACCCTAATGTGTAAGGGTTCTATATTTTCTCTTCTCATAACCTTTATCATCTCTTGTGCTCTTGTCTCCTCATTAACCATCCATGATGGAAAAACCATTAATTTCATATCCCCCATCCTGGAATTGGGGTCCCAAATATTTAAGTCAGTCAACACAAGGTTATGCATGTAAAACTATGCCATTTTTGTCGTGTCTGCCATACTTCCTTGATTGCAAAAATCAGTGAATTGTCTACAATTTTGGAAAGGTAAGGATCCATGGGAGGCTAATTTTTAAATTTGAAAGACGAGCCACTACTCCTTAAGGTAAATTGCATATGAATCTGAAGGATATCTGTGTTGAATGGCCTCCATGGACAAATATTCTATGGTGGCCACTTTTTTACCCTTTTGCTTAAGTTTCTCTTGTAGTGCTACATTCTTCGCATGTGCCTTCATAAGCTGCTTCTTCAAATCTAACTCTCTGAGCCTCACATCAAAGAAATCCCTCCCCAAATCATCTAATTTTCCTTCCATGACTCCTATGCCATACAGTCATTTAGATGTGGAAAGATTCATCCAATGATGAGTGTGTACCCTCTCCTCCTCCAACTAATAAAACAAAGGAATTGTGCACTTTTCATGAATTAATCTACCCCCCTCAATGTATGTGTAGTAAGAGATGACATTGGGTTTAGGGCTAGGGTTTGGCACTATTACAACATCTTTGAGGATTGGTTTTGGTGAGGTTTCTAGAGACCACCAAGTAAAAGCAGGTTCAGCAAAACCAACCTTTATACAATTGGGGTAATTAGAATGGATATTTTTTTTTAAGTAACGCTTAATTCTCGCTGCAATTATTTTTCTTGCACCAGTGCAGGCAGACCTTCCAGAATTTTTTTTTCCTTTCTTCATATTCCACTTTCGTAATATTTCCTTTGTTTTCTTCTTCAATCCCAGAATGATTAACCTTCCCATATTATTCTGAATTTACCCTGTCTGTTTCGTAAAAACCCCACTTTACCCTTGAATTTTTTTCCCTATCCCACTTATGTTTATCCCATCATGTGGTACTATTCCTAGAATCCCTGTAACAGAGTTCCTTCCCATTCTGAAATTTCTCGTTTCCCACTTCTTTGTTCCCTCATGAATTCATTGCAGGATCTCACGCACAAAGAGCAAAAGGATATGGTCTGAAGCATCAAGAAAGGGCGAAGAAAATTTCTAGTATAAGTTGAGGAAGCCATGTTGGAATTCCAGCATATATTTCACTTAAATTCCCTGTTCTTTTTTTCAAATATTATGCTTGCACTAGTGCAATCATGCCGTCCTATATAATAAGTGCAAGCAAAATGGTACCAGCAAAATAGCATAGTTCAAGCGGTGCAAGCAGACTGGTGCAAGCATGCACCCTGTCAGAAACATAGTACATTTTTTTCTTTTCATAGCATACGTCATAGGAAAGTGGTCATCATGAAAGATTATAAGAATTCCTTTCACTTAGTCGATGAGTACTTGTGCTATCATATTAACTAGGAGAAAATTATTTGAAGTACAATGTGTTTTTAAGTTAAGAATCAAGATCATTTTTTAATGAATGCTAAAGTTCTTTTTTTGAATTATGAAGAAGTGCGGAAGTGTTTAACCATTTCTTGGATATAATTGCCCCTTTCCGCCATAATCCTAGATGTCCTTCACTCATAATTATTACCTCACCTATCCATTAAAACGTCATCGCAAGTTCCAGTACAGCACAATCTCAAATATGTCGTGCATCCATGGCTATTTCAGTGGAATGAATGGGTGATAAGATGGAAGGGATGGTGGACGGTTGGATCCCTATCTATAAGAACCAATATTCCCAGTGTTTCATGTAAATTCTTGATTTTTCATAATTTTTAAGTAGCAATGCCCTTGTTCGAAGCGAACCTTCATCTCTCAGTAGGTTAGAACATACCGCTGAGTATCGCAATAGTCTTGCACTATTGTGAGACTCAGGATTTCTTCAATTCTTGCAAAATTTTGATTGGCACAACAGTGAATTGGCCCTACAGTTTTCTAGAAGTTTCAAAAATGGCCGAGTAAAAATTGGGCCTCTAAAATTTGAGGTTACGGAAGAGTTTATAGCAACAAAGATAGGCTTGGAAAATACTGGTGAGCAGTGGTTTAAAAATCATAAACTAGAAAGGAAGCGATGGCAACATTTCGTCATCGACAAGAAGATGAAGGTAGATTGGAAGAAAGGAATTCCGCACAATGCCCTACCGGGACAGTGGCGAGACCTCCTTTTCATGCTACAGAAATTCTTAACCTGTGAGGGAAGGTAGTCCCTCACTTTTGTGTACCATTTTAGGATGTTGCAGCATTTTCAAGTCGGTCGGCATGCCCGGTGGAGGATTAATTTCCCCCATTTTTTGCTTAAGATCTTGGAAAAAATGGCCAAGGGTGTGCGGGACGGACGGGCAGACTAGGCCAACAAGAAGTTATATCACCACAGCCTGATAAAGAGTTTTGTCCAGAAAAAATCATAAGTTAAAGGCATGACCTAGGAAGCACTGTTAAAACAGCTACATAAAAATACAGCTGTTGGAAAGGAGACAAAGGACCCCGCCAGCACAACCAAGGGTCCGAGTAAGAATGTAAAAGGGAGTCCTTCTTGCACCAGTGAAAAAAATAAATGACTTGAAAAATCAACAGAATAAAGGGCCCCATCTCCAAATAAGAAGACAGATAGTGCACCTATTAAAGAGACTCCTTCTACGACACAAGTACAGGCACAGACCCCTGAAGAAGACAACCTGTCAATCCTTGCGGACGCAGCAAAATTTGTAGAGGTCGAAGATGACACTCTATTGGCCGATTTTATTAAAAGGCCCTGGAAAAAAAGTGAAGAATCTAGTGTAGCCAAAGAACCATAGTCCCCACAGGATGTTGAATCCCCTTCTGCACCAGTGCAAGAAGAAGAACCAGAAGAAGAAGAAGAAGAAGAACATGAAGAATTGTTTGCTGAAACCATGATGGATACTGAGGTCCCTGAGGAAGACACAGCCCCTGTCGAGACAGAAGAAGAAGAAGATTTGGTAACTCCTGCTGCTCGGATAGTTGAACTAGAGCTTCAAATGCAGAACTTAGAACATCTCATAGCTAAAGCGCAGGAGGATAAAGAATAGAGTAAAGAATAATTAACTGCGGAGATCCAGAAAAAGAAAGGAGAAGTTAGATTTTGGAAGTACCGAGCTACGAGATGTTTCAAGCGACTTAAAAAGGTGACAAAGAAACTAAAGAACATCAGAAAGAAGAATTTTGAAACATTTCAAGCTGATGTCAGTATGTCAGATCAGGATTGAGCTGGAATGCTCAAAGTTTTGAAGGTTTTTTGCAAAGGTAAAGAGTTGTGTGAGGACACACAACAGCGTAGGGATGGGAGGATGTCAGCCCCCTAATTTTCTCTCTTTTTTTCCATTTTCCCCTTCCTAAATCATAGCCATTTACCGTTGTTTTACCTCTTTTATACACCCTCATCTTGCATCAGTCCAAGCACGGTGACATATTTCATATAAACTTTATTTTTCATATTTTTAATTCAACTTAGCATTAATTAATTATTTATTACATTATTTCTTACTTTTAATCACTCTTTGTAACTTATCGATATCTCCAATGTTTATTTGGTAGGTAGAGTACTTACCGTGATCGTTGATCCTAGTGCAAGATCGGATCTTGCATCGTTGCCAGCACAGCAAATCCTTGCAGCAGATCCAAACCTCCTTGATCATCGCCTCGTTTTGAGCAACTTCAGCCACAACAGCAAGATCAATCCAAAGGCAGCTGAGACCGAATCTGTGAAGGAAGAAAGTTGGAGATTGGCTACGACCAGTTTTGCTAATTGTCTAATTTTGAAGGCCGAAAAGCTAAATTCTGTGTTTGGTTATGTAATTGGTTGAATGATCTATTTTTTCCTTTGGCCAAAGATCTATATAATGTAGAATGTAAATAGGATTAGAAGAAGAAAATTTGGATAGCAGAAGAGAACAGAGACACAGCCAGAGAGGCGGTAATAGGTTATTGTATTTTTTTATCGCCCGAATCTAGGTTGGACGATGTATTAATGTATGTACTTGCCTTAGTGAATTATTGAAAGAGAGCTCTGTCTCGTGTTTCACAAATTGAATTTATGTATTTTTGCTGATGAATTGATTAAGGTACTGAGCAATGTTTTTATTTAAAAGGGATACGCATTGGTTGGCTAGGGCCCAGCCAACCCAACACGTTTACCCCATTTCCCGTTTTCTTGTAATTTGTGTTTACATTGTCAAGTGTGATTTAATTTTAAGCACATGCATTCCCGTCTGAGTGAAAGTGGATCTGTTGTGTGAAGTAGATAAATTTCCTTTTCCTGCAATTCCCTTTCCTACACTTGATTTCAGATTGGTTTTCCTCCTCCTGGTCCATGCAGGAGAAATAACCCTGCAACAGTGCACATTGGTGTGATATCTACTTTTCTACAATTCCGTTTGATTGGTTTTCCCCACCTAGTCCAAGCAAGAGAAATGAACATGCACCAGTGCACGTTGGTGTGATGCAGCAAGCCTTCTTATTCTACTTCCCGCTATCTTCTTTCTTTCATTAAATTCCTATGACAGGATAAATGTGTATTGATTGTTTCTTTATTCCTGCACTCTGTTAAGATCAGAAATATTCACTTTTTATGTGTGCAATTTGATTTAACAGTATAATATCACTTGCAATAATTAAGCACTCATTTTAAGAATTAAATGCTAAGTGTAGGAAGCTATGATCCGGTGCAAGAACTAGTTTCTTACCACGGGATCTGAGTGTTTTGAACCTAGAAAAGTTCAAGCCCTTGCATGAAGTAAAAATCCTTTAGTAAAGACACCATTTATACCTTCTGCATAAATCTATGTTCCTACACTAGTGCAAGCATATTGTGAAAGTGCAGGACAGATTAGGGCAAGAAGGAAATCTCTAAAGGAGCAGGTTTAAGGGCCCATCTGATGAGACTGCTACGTGTCTCTGCTAAATAAAAACACACACTCAGTAGTTAAACAATAATTAGCTAGAGAGATTGCATTTTATCTTTAATTCCCTCTTGCAAATGCATTCTTCCTTGTTCCAGTCTTATATTATTTTGATGGTTCAAGTTGCCTTTTTCTCTTTTTAATTTGATTCTGCAATATTTCCTTTAAAGAAAGTAGGGATTTATATTAGGAATATTCATACCATCTCTGGCATTTCCTGTTCTTTGTCTCTAAGTTATGGATCCCCCGGGTTGACAAATTAAGTGTTGAGGAGTTTTCTAAGTGTAATTCTTGCACCCAACAGATGGATCCTCCGACTTCCCAAGGAAGAAGTGTGGGAGTATCTTCAAGAGGATAAAAACCATCATTCTTTTGTGCTTCTTCCCATTCTTTGTTCTTCTCATCTTGGTCCTTTCCATCACTCAGCCCCAACAACAAGGGTGGACTAAGCTTCAAGCCAAGCCATTGAATATTTTTGGCTTTCATAGCCCTCTTTTACAATGGTGCTCTATCCAAGGCACCCCACAATTTTTTTGGTGTGTGGTACCCAATGTTTCTAAGGCTGTGAGAGAGGTTGTTCCATCTTCTTTGGCTAGCCATTATGCACTCATCTCCCAAAAACCTAGAAACATCATCAAAGTGAGCCATTTCTTGGGCTTGTGTATCGAGGTATCTTTCTACAACTTCAAGATCCTTTTAAATATTTATATGGTTATTGATGTCTCCCCTAGGGCTAAAAAATTCTACCCTAATGCGTAATGGTTCTATGTTTTCTCTTCTCATAACCTTTATCATCTCTTGTGCTCTTGTCTCCTCATTAACCATCCATGATGGCAAAACCATTAATTGCATATCCCCCATCCTATAATTGGGGTCCCAAACATTTAAGTCAATCAACATAAGGTTATGCATGTAAAACTATGCCATTTTTTTCGTGTTTGCCATACTTCCTTGATTGCAAAAATCAGTGAATTGTCTACAATTTTTGAAAGGTAAGGATCTATGGGAGGCTAATTTTTAAATTTGAAAGAAGAGCCACTACTCCTTAAGGTAAATTTCATATGAATCTGAAGGATATCTATGTTGAATGGCCTCCATGCACAAATATTCCATGGTGGCCACTTGTTTACCCATTTGTTGAAGTTGCTCTTGTAGTGCTACATTCTCCGTTTGTGCCTTCAGAAGCTGCTCCTTCAAATATAACTCTCTAGCCCTCACATAAAATTAATCCCTCCCCAACTTAGCTTATTTTCCTTCCATGACTCCTATGTCATACAGTCCTTTAGATGTGGAAAGCTTCATCCAATGTTGAGTGCGTGCCCTCTCCTCCTCCAACTAATAAAACAAAGGAATTGTGAACTTTTGACGAATTAATCTACCCCCCTCAATGTATGTGTAGTAAGAGATGAAATTGGGTTGAGGGCTTGTTGGAGAGGTAAATCCCCTCTGTGGATAGAGGCGATCCCTACTAGCCCAAATTGGGTCTAGCAAAAATCAGACACGCAGTGACGCGGGTCTCTAGTTAAAAAAATGACAAAACATGATGAGTTTCCTACCTCAGGTCCTACGCGATGGTCGTCGAAGAAAGGATGACGCTTCCCGTCCTCCGCTTTGGCAGATCACGATTCTTCCACTTAGCACGCCCGAACACCTACACACAGGCAAAGAAACACAACAATACACATCATAGAATCTATAGCTTGTAACCATACATCTGTCAGAGAGGATGTAATTCATTGCATCAAAAACAAAGACACACGAATGAAACCATAATCAAAGTCCTTTATCATTAATAATAACAAAGAAAGATACAACCCAAGGCTCTGACGCTAGATCTTCCTTCGGCGGGTCGACAGTGGAGCACGTCTCAATGAAGCTCGTCAAGAGTGGGACAAAGCTCTCTCTCTTCGGCTTGGCTCTTAAAGGCTATCTAGCGATAGTATCCTTGCTACAGATTCAGCTCTTGCTTCTAGCTTGCTATGGGAAAATGGCAAGCTTATATAGATGGTGGAAGGGGAGTTGGGATCCCTACAATTGTGGGATTGGCCCTATCCTCAAGGAAGCTTCCATGATAGGTGGAAAACAACTTCCCCTACGTGGAGATCTGGAGCCAAACCTCCCAACTCATTTTAGAGACTCGTTCAGGAGTTGATTGGAATCAAAATTATGCCATTCATTTTTAAAAAACAATCATTATTAAGCTTGGTGTGGGTAATACACTGGGACAGAGTGCCAGTTGGTGCACCCTCTTTGGTGGATTTTCCCCATTGGCACGAGGGCTGAATTGGCTAGTTGTGCCAAGGCCAAAAGATCAGTTTTTAGGGTTTTTCAGAGGAAAATTTCTTCAGAGGAATGATTGTCCTTGTCAAGGGGAATGCCATGAAAATGGTTTCAGGTTATTTCACTGCTCAAGAGTCACGAAAAAATTCCCCCCAATGTGCGAGATGGGATTGCAGGGACGGTGACAAATTATTGTGTAATAGATGCCCCCTAAAGCATGAGGCCCGAGAGAGAGAGAGAGGGGTGAAATTCTTTATGAGAACGTGCCCAACTGAAAACACTGTCGTCGGAAAACCTGCGTAGACAAATACAACTGATATCTCAAATACATGATATGTGGTATGGGTGCAGCCATCCATAACAGAGTATACAATAATCAGGATCCAAGGTATGGACGCAGCCATCCAGAAAGGATCAATAAGCAGACTCAGGTATGGTCGCAACCATCCAATCAATGAGTCATGTTACCAATCATGATAATCGACAAAATCTGCAGCTTGGATTCCATCGGACAAAACCCAGGGTCTTGTACTCCATCTCGACCCGTACAGAGTACAAGTCCTAGCATGTGAATAAATGAGCTGAAGTCGAACATGCAAGGACATCGTCTGATCACCAGCCAATGATAAAATCCGTTAACAGATGCGAGAGGAACCACCAATAATGACAATGGTCCTCAAGGTACTATAGGTACAATCTACAGAATGTGAACAGTGAGTTGGCATTGAACATCCGTAGAATCATTCGATCGAAGGCCAATGATGAAAACCTTGCATCGAATTCAAAGAATCTACCATTGAGGCATGCAGGCTCCAAGGTACCGGAAGGGAGTCTCTAGGTCAGCTTCCTGGATAATGAGCTGAAGTCGACAGGAAGCAACCTTGATCGAAGGTGGGCCATAGTGTTTCCCACATCATCAACGTGAGACAGAGGAACATAATTTTTTTGAATCAGGATCAGTAGAGAATTAGAGGAGGGTTGAAAATGCAGAGGTCAACTTCTCTTGAACATATCGGCGGCACGACACTGGATTTGGAAATATTTGACATCAAAAGATCTGAGGTCATGATGACGAGGTAAAGAGCAGATGAGTGGTCAAAAAGGATAACCCAAACCCATGGAGGCAAGAAAATAATGAGATGAGATGTCCCCAACCCGACACGAATGCAGACAAGTGCCATGTTCAAGAGCAACATATTTCCAACACGACGATGATACTGGTTTAATTTTTCCCCACCATTTCTGGCGAGTACCCCAATTATTTTTGAAAACAAGCTTGAAGGGGACAGCATATGCTTGCGATATAAGTTCGTCCTTCAGAAAAATCCAACCTGGTACATTTAACGAGCCCTAGGAATGAGGAACTAGAGTATCGTCATTACGACAGAATCCGATGTCATCAGGTTTTAATGAGTCTGACAAAGGAAGAGATCGGCGTCTTTTCATGTTTAGAGTGTTTGAAAAGATAGCAGAAAAGTAAACTCCAACAGTCCCTTTTCATAGATAGCTCCTCAGATTCAAAAAGGTAGAAGACTATGTCTGAGAAAACCTCCTAGTCGCGATAGGCTAAGGTATTCCTTTTTCGTAAATAATCTATCTCAGCCCGAAAAAGGGGTAAACGTATACTGGGTAGATGTCGTTTCGCAGCCAATTTAACGAGATCAAAATGACAAGCGACTCGGCAATATTTTCATGTTTATAGAGTCAGAAAAGAGCTTAAAGATGCCTCCAGTAGTAACTTTTTGTGTTTTTACTGAGTCCGAAAAAGTAAAAAATACAACTCGCATCATCGTCCTAGTCGTGTGAAAACCTATTGCTGCACAAGAAAGCAAGCATAAAACCCAGTTTTCGACAAAATATAATAAAATAATGGAAAAATAAGCTTCAAAACCTAATTTGATTTTGAAAAGTTATAAATATGCAAAAAATAGTAAAAACATATTTACTTTTACTTTTTACCTCTTGTGGAGAGCAACAGTGAGTTTTTCTGTGCGAACTTACGGCGACTATTACGGACGATCCAATGCATCACTTCAGTTCTCGTCTTTCCCAAGTAAGAGGTGCTCCCCTTAGCTTTGTTTTAATCCATTTTTTGTAGAATTCCATTGTGATTTTTGATCCCTAAGGAGAAATTTGAAATTTTAGGGCTCGCCCAATTGGCGCGGGTATCAGGCACGGACTCGCACCAATTGGGTCCTTTTTGCAAAGGGGTCGCACCATTTGGTGCGACTGTCAGCAAAACAGTCGTGCCAATGGCGCAACCTAAATTTCCGCTTAAATTTTACAAAATATGAACCAATCAATCGGATTTTTGAGTGTTCAAGGGATCTAATAATGTGCTTATGACCATTTTGGTGCAGATACACAGTCACAATTGTGATAGAATGGAAAGAAAGGGAACACAGTGAAGAAGATGAAATGGCCATGGAGAATGAGGCATGTATGAATGCTCTTTAAGATTGCGGCTTGAAAAAATTCTTCATGACACCGTGTCTTAGGGCACAACCTGAGTTACTACAGTACTTGATCAGTATTTGGGACGAAAAAGAAGAGAAGTTCGGGCTTTGGGACCAAGTATTGGAGCTCGAAGTATCTGACGTTTATTTCATAACTGGATTTTCTCATAGAGGTCCAGTCCTGATTTTGATAGGTACTAGGCCATTTGGTGAGAAAATGGCAATGGTGATGGAAAGAGTGTGCCCATGGGCACAAACAAGATCAGGAAGTGGGAAGGTTGATATCCACATGGTTCCCTATCTAGCACTTAGAGTGGTGCTCCATACCATTACGCGGGCTACAGGGTCGCAGGCGCCGCATGAGGCCACTAAAACACGGCTCCTCTTAGCATCTGAATGCATGAACCCGACACTATTCAATTGGGCCACTTCCATAACAATGAACATCAAATGGCAGTTGACGAAGTGCAAGAAGTCCAAACTGAAACAGTTTGGGTACAGATCTATCTTGGTGTCGTTCATCCTTGAATAGTTACCAATCTTCCAGGGCTAGGTGGCTATAGTCGCCAAGCCACTATTGAGGGAGCCACGGATGGCTCGATGGGCAGCACTCATGCCCAGATCAGAAGGGGGCCAGCAAATTTCATGGAGGCCTGAGTTCTTTGCATGGCTTCGGCGACAACTGATCGTCGTAGAGGACTGGCCTTATTCCAGTAATGACTTCACAAGAGACCCATATCTTCCACTCCCGAAGGGAGAAGACTGGGATGAGGAGCTGGGTAAGACTCTTTTTGATTTTGTGTATATTATGATTTTTTTGGATATACATGCATGTCTTAACAAACAATCCTATGGGTATGCAGATGTTGGCCCATAGAGGCCTTCCGGGATGTCGCCCATCGCATGGAGGACCCCGCTTGCCTATGACCCTCAAGGCAAGGGTGGCGACGGGACTGAGCTAGTGTAGAAATTGGAGGAAATCACTCGTGTGATCCCACATTATGCTCATCTAGCAGAAGTCCCATTGGCTTATCAAAGGCACACCGTGGGGGTGCCTAGTCACCTTCATTGTTTACTGAGGCGATTGTTGTGGGCAGTGACATGCTACCATGAGCACCATGCTATTCAGTCATCTAGGCTTTTCATTTGCACATTTTTGAGAGACATGTTGTCTCCGGCTATTATTAAAACAGACATGTATATTTTTTGAATTTTATGTGATGTACACAAGCTGCAAACATTTCGACATATATATATATATATATATATATATCTGGATGGATCATTTTACATATGATGATGTTTTTCTACAAGTTGCATAAATTTCTATCTAAAACCATGTTAGCTACTGCATCCATTAACACATTCATGTGTCTAGGTATGTGTTGATATGTAATGTAATCAAAATTTCTTTCCAGGAAATGAATACGTAGATACAGTCATAAAATGGATGGGTTTCTAACTGAATAATGACCATTGAGTTGTAACACTACAAGATGTGAGTCCAAATACACAAGTAATGCATGAATACCGAGGTTAACGGCCTCGCTTAATTATTCCAAAATGACACTATACTCTACGACATTATTTGTGGTAGACCCTAGACAAACACCTTGTAAATTGATTAACTCACCAGCAAGATTGTAGATTACCCAGGCTGCCGAGGATAGATTCCTGGTACTGTGGGAGGCACCATCCGCGAAACCAACAAAAGGAGTAATAGACATCTGCACAATTAGGAAGACCCAATTAGCAGAAATACGCTTACAAATCACACCACACCACACATGCACAAAAAATGAAATCACTCACTTATGTGCACACACCACACAAGAATAATTCAAGCGTAGTACTTCTTGAGGTACAACCCATTTCTAGGCTACACCTTAGGAATACCTTCATAGTCGATTAGCTCATAGGCCCCTTTTTTTAATACTCATTTGACGATATAGGGTCCATGCCACATGGGCTGGAATTTGCCCGCTCCAAGTTTATCGTGTGCTTGGTCATATAAGAGGACGAGGTCCCCTTCAATGAAAGAACATGGAGTAACCGATTGATCAAAATGGGCTTTAACCCGCTTTTTCTGTGCCTCAATGACTAAAGCAGCTAAGCGGCGGGTTTCGTCTAGTCATTCTAGATACAGGAGACGTTCTTCCTCCAGGGAAGTGTCAGGAAATAATTCCATAGCTAACTTCAGTGAAGGGATCTCACATTAAACCGAGAGAGTTGCTTCCAGACCATACACCAGTTGGAAAGGTGTGAATCCAGTTGTGCTCTTTACAGACGTTTGATAGGCCCAGAGAGCTGAGAACAATTGGAGATGCCAATTGGATTTGTGAATACCAATAGTTCGTTGAAGCATCATGACCAGTACCTTGTTTACAACCTCAACCTGGCCATTCGCCTAAGGGTAGTATGGCGTTGAGCTATCATGACGTAAGCCCAACTTCGATGTCAGCTCTGCCATCATGTAATTCTGAAAATGAGTGCCATGATCGGTGAAAATGGCCTGAGGAACTCTAAAACGCTTAATTATATGGTTGAAAATGAATTGAGCGGTTGTCTTACCGTCGGCAACTAATGTAGGCATCACCTCAGCCTACTTAGTGAAGTAGTCCACGGCAATGATTATATAAGCATGCCCCCCAGTGGAGTGAGGGTTACATGTCATAAAATCTATGCCCCATTTGGAAAAAGAGCCTACGGTAATGACAGGATGCAAAGGTAGGGGTGGCGCATGCATCTTGCACTGAAAAACCTGGCACACGTGACATTTTCGAACTGCAACAATACAGTCCTTGAATATAGACGGCCAGAAGTAACCCGCATGCAGAATCTTCTGGGTGGTAGCATATCTGGACATGTGACCGCCACAGGCACCACTGTGACAGTCATTTAGGACTTTCTCAGCCTCTTCCAGGGTCAAGCATCAGCGGAGCATAGAATCAACTCTGACACGATACAAGGTATCTTTGACAATGCGATATGGTTAAGATTGATGCCGAATGCGATGTCGAGCATACTTTATCAACTCGAACTGGAAAGTGGATGTCTGAAGGTACATGATGATGTCACCGTACCATGGGTCATGAGTGCTAATAAGAAAGAGCGTTTCATCTAGGATGTGATCCTCATATTGGGATGGAGTGGAGTTTGTTGGGAGAGAGCAGATAAGATCAGCAAAAACCAATGATTTCATCGAATTGGCGATTGTGAACTCCAAATCGAACTCCTGAAGGATTACAATCCATTTGGAGTACTTTCCCCCCAGGAATTGTCGAGACAAGATGTATTTCATGGGGTTAAAGTTGGAAATCACAGTTACCGTACGCAATAGGATGTAATGGCGGAACCGCTGAACAGCCTGAACCGCAGCGAGCACCAACTTCTCGATGTGGGCATAGCGCGTTTCAGTGTCGAGAAGATTCCGAGACAGATAGTAAACTACATGTTCACATCCATCATCATCATCCTGTACTAGAACCATAGCTATCGTGCTAAAAGCGACAGCCAAGTAAAGGGTGAAATCGCGATGATAATTGGGAGGACGTATTAACAGAGCGTTGACAAGAAACGTTTTAAGTTTATCGAAGGATTAATGGGAAATCTCATCCCAATGGAAAGGAAAGTCCTGTTTCAAAAGTCGCGTGAACCCCTTGGCCACTTTTGCATAGTTTGGAATAAAGCGACGTAAGAAATTGGCTTTCCCCTGAAGACTTTGTAGTTGATGCAACGAGGATGGGGATGGGAGGTTAACGATAGCCTCGACCTTGAGGGGGTCAAGGCAAATTCCATCTTTGGAGACGATGAATCCCAAAAGATGACCAGAATCTACGCAGAAGACGCACTTGTGAGGATTGAGCTTAATATTGTAACGTCTGTAGTAGAGAAAAATCCGGCGAAGGTGTTCAGGATGGTCCTCACGCCGAGCTGAATGGGCCGGAAAATCTTCCAGATACCGCTGAACAATATGACATATGTCATGGAAAGCATAGGACATAGCACTCTGGGAGGTAGCTCCAGCGTTTTTTAAGCCAAACTGGAGCTTCTTATAAGTGAAAGTACCCCATGGACAGATAGAGGCGGTCTTATGTTGATCAGCGGGTAAAATATTAATTTGATTGTAACTCGAGAAGCCGTCCATGAGGGAATAAATCTCACTCCCTGCACAGTCATCGATGATCTGATCTATAAAAGGAGTGGGATAATTGTCCTTAGGACAGGCCCGATTGATGTCTCGGTAGTCAACACATACTCATATAGTGCCATGCTTCTTATCTACAGGGACGATATTAGAGACCCATTCTGTGAGAGGAATTGGATATATAAAGCCCGCGTTAAGAAATTTTTAAAATTCTGCCTTTATAGCCACGGCTTTTCAGGGATGCACTGGGCGGAGATGCTGACGCACGAGCTTCGCACCTGGATAGGTGGGAATCTCATGCACGACTATACTGGGACCAATCCCAGGCATCTCTTCATAGGACCATGCAAAAAAATATCTGAATTCACGAAAAAGCTTCATGTGTACTTAAATCTCTTCGGGAGAACAAGTAACTCCCATATAAATGTTCTCGACTACCCCCGGTTTGACAGAGATGTCGATAGGCATGGTTTGCATGATGTTACTTAGATTTCCCTCCGAAAGGACCTCATGAGTCAATATCGGTGTTTGAAGAGGCAAAGTGGGAAGCTGAGATGCGAAGCGCTCTAGACAATTAGACATTGCCCCCAGGCCGGGCATGAACAAGGAACGATGATGGCCATCGCTCCATGTCATATCTTCGAGAGACATCATTTCAACGATAGCTTCATCAGAGGGGAAGACTTCTCTTAAAGGATCGGGCAAATCTGCATCGTCGAGCCAAGGGGATTGAGAGTATACATCTAGAGCCATGCTCGAAGGAGCATGTTTAGGAGGAGGAGGATCTGATGCAGCGACAATCTCGTAATAATTTATCTCAACTGGAGTTAAAGGCATTGATTCTCTGAAAGAGGTCACCTGTTCAAGCGAAGGGATGATCCAAGGGTCATTTAACCTAGAGATCATGTTAACTTGAATGGTGTGCAGTGGTGGCGCGGGAAAAATACCCATGAGGACGGGGTCCTTGAAAAGACCGGGTCCTACACTGTCGAGGGGATTGGGGATCTGATCCACGTAAGGTATGTTGTTCTCGAAGGATGAGGTGAAGAAAGACAACTGATCGACAATGATAATTTTTCCCTCGTGAGGAAACTTCAAAAGCCGGAAGAGGGTGGACGGAACGCATAGCATGGCATGAGTCCAACTGTGACCAAGAAGAAGATTGTAGTTGAGCTTGGCGTCAACCACTTCTACTTCTACATTGACTATCTTACCATGTGACATGATTAGTAAAATCTCGAGAATACCCAGGGGTTTTGATTCCAGACCATCAAATGCCTCAAGGGCATTAGGAGATGAAATAAGAGTTGGAGAGCCAATGGCCTTCCAGCAGGAAGATTACATAACATAGGTGGAAGCACCTTCGTCCAAAATGGCTCTATGGATGTTGAGGTTGTTGATCCCGACTTGTATAACGAGAGAAATTTGATGCGGAAGTCAGGGGAAAAAAATTTCCAGGTCGAAGGTGAGGAGACTAGAATCAGTGGGATCAATACCACCGATTGTAGAAAACAGAGCTTTCCGTTGCGATGGGAAACTTTGAAGCACTTCCAACGCAGAAATTGCAGAAGGCACCTATGCCAAATCCTCAACAATGTTGTAGTGCTGAGTGACATGGGCGTTTGGATTATAGGAACATTTTCACAGAACACCCTTAGAAGGTGGCCTCACAACGGGTTCAGCACTGGGCTTCTCGATTTCTAAAGGGCCAGAGACAGGTGGGGGAGGTGGGCCATCAACGACTTCCTTCATAGCTACCTGGCGTGATCCAGTATAATCCTTCGAGCACGTAGCAATCGAAACAGGTGCAGCACCATTCATCATAAAAACTTGGGACCCAAATGGTGCAGATGGTAAAGGCTGCTCAACCATCTGGGTCTGCTGAGATGGGAATGGTTCTTTGAGAACTGCAGGAATCCCTTTGGAGCCTTTCAGAAGTTGACTAACTTCAGATCTTCGAGGACAATCTTTGGTATAATGATCTCCTTCACAGATAAGGCAGGGGTACTTCAGTTTGCGTTGGGAACCATTGTCAGCACGAGGTTTAGAAGACTCTGGTTTCGGGGCATCAGGTTTGGATTTTCCTTTGCCCTTCTTCTTTGCTTTGGAGGTCTTTTCCATGGGATTGGCCTGAATGGAAATGACCTCCGCAGTCTTATCAAAATCTAGAGGGGCGGGAAGAGCAAAATTATTGGAAGAATTTGACTTATGCTTCCCATTAGAGGACTTCCGAGAAGTCTGAGAAACGGAACCAATAACACCGTCCACCGATGGGGTATCTGGTGCTTTAGTGGTCCTTGGTCGCGGGGCATCAGTCAAGATATCATATAGTGTGCCAGACTGAGAGTACACCAAATCAAGGTACTGGGCACGAGCGATGGCTTGTTCTTCGGTTACACATGCCCCCATAGCAATATCTTGAGCGATCTTTTTAATGAAGGAGGTAGTGAACGAATGAGTTAGAAGCTGATCAGGTATATCAAACTTGATCAGTCTACGACGACTTTGCCACTCATGAATATGATCAGATATATGGGTGGCTTTATCCTACTTGAGAGAAGTCAGGAGATGCATCCTAGCTTCATAACAAACTGGTAACTAGAAATGTGTTAGAAAAGCCATAGCTAACATATTGAAGTCTTGAATTATAGCGTGGGGTAGTTCTATATACCACTTAGCGGCAGCACCGATAAGAGTGCGCTAGAAAATATGTAGATGAATTGAATCATCCACCCAAGAGTTTGAAGAACACCACAGATGGTAGGTCATGACATGAGCTTGGGGGTCCTCTCCAGCTTTACCTTCAAATTTAGGACAGTCGCCAAGCACCTTGGTGGGAACCGGAGGCCAATAAGGATTATGAAGAATCAGATCATTGGTCAATTTAGAAATATTCGGCAATTCCAACGTAGCAAGGAAAGGCAACTGAGGATTGAAAGGCATACCAGGCCCTCGATAAGGACCTGTACCTGTACTCCACCCTGTTTGAGCATAAATTTTCCCCCATTGGTTCTGTCCTGGAGGATTCTGACCATAGGGGGTATGAGCCGTATAATTGGGCTGATACGACTGCTGATAACCAGTGTAAGGGGGTTGATAACCAGGGTGTGGGCCCTGATTATATGTAGGCCCCATTTGAGCATTGTATGGATTTTATTGCTGAGTATAGGTATAGCCTGGTTGTTGAAGGTAATAACCAAAACCTTGGGGCGAGTTGTAAACTAGTCGAGATTGACCTTGAAGGTAATAACCGCCTTGGGGTCGAGCGGGTTGTTGATAAGTGGGGCCCTATTGAGCCTGATGAGTTGGGTGCACAAGCGGATTTGGCTGTGGCATAGAATAAATCTTCCGTTGAGCAGGGTTAACTGGATGTGCAGGTTGGCCTGGTTGAACAGTTTGACCTAGTTGAGCGGGCTGCCCTGGTTGAACAGGTTGACCCAGGTGAACAGGTTTTCCTAGTTGAATAGGTTGACCTGGCTAATAGAGGACACCAGGTTGGCCCGGCTGAGCCGGCTGGCCTGATTGCAGGATAGGGCCAGGCTGTGCCTGATAACCAGGTTGGCCTATGGCAGGACCATAAGATGGTCCCGACTGTGCAACATTTAGACTGATGGGAAACTGGTGTTGCACCATAGGTTTAGAAGGGTGGATTTTCCCCCCAAGACCATACAACAGTCCAGGTTGGTACCCTAGTTGACCTGTGGGTCCTTGAGGTTGCCCTAGTTAGACCACAAAGTGAGGCTGTAAAGGTTGACCTTGAGGGTTCTAGGATTTCCCTTGCAGACCATACAACAACCCCACTGCCCCAAAGGTTGGCCCTGTAAGGGTTGTCCTTGCGGGTCATATAGATAACCAGGCTGGCCCGAAGTTTGGCCCTAGAAGGGTTGTCCTTGCGGGTTAGAAGGTTGCCCAGCCTGGGTAGACAGAAAACCTTGGACATACTGATAAGCCTCTGGAGCAGGAAAACGTAGAGGGTTTCCCTGCTCATCATACTAATATGGAAAAACAGAAACAGGGGTACCATCTGGTCCATAATGGGAAAAAAAAGGACGGTTGGGATCTTGGGAGGACTGACCAACCTCGGAGTTTGACGTCTATAAAGACAACTGATACTCCTCAGGAGAAATATTCTCGAGAATAGCAGATGCTATATAGACATCTTCAGGAAGTGACGCGGTCCTGATGGACCGAGTAGTAACAGCGGGTGTAGATGAAGCTACGCAGACGGTAGGCCTAACAGGTATTGATGTAACCTGAGGAGATGACATGAGAGGTGTCTATGGCGAGATCCCTAACGAAGGAATAATCAGCCTCGTAGACGAAGTGGATACTCCCATGGAGGCCACAACGGCCACAATCTGACTTCAAGACCTATGTCCCACTGGAAGCGAAGGACCAGGCAAAGATATGATAGAAGACTCGGGGTTTTTTTCTGGGAAAAGCTGGTAATATTCACCAAATTTAGGAATTTCCTCACTAGGAGAAGGACTGGGTGAGTCCATATCTGACCCTACCGCAAGATCTTCCAAAAGACGGCAAGGACTAGGACGTATAATAGTAGCTAAAAAAGGTGAACCCAATGTAAGAGGAGGGAAATATTCCCCTACTCCAAATCCAAACCAAGAGTTGGATAAGGGCCAATTGAAGTCAACTAGTCCTCCAAAGGGAAGCTCAGATAGAACCGGTCCCCCATCGGGAAACTCGGAGACAATAGGCTGTTGAGGTTTAGCAGAGGACTGAGAGACCTCTGATGAATCGTCTGTGTAAGGAATACTAGTAGATGAAACTGAGGGTTTCACCACTGTGACCGTAATGAAAATAGGAAGAGATCAAAAGAAAATCACATGGGCTAAAACCAAGGCAAACAATCAAACTGCCAACAAGAAATCTGTAAAAGGGCGTGTGATCGTAGGTGATTAATTTTACTACATTGAAACTTGAAAATTTTACCGTTTCATGTTTTAAGAGTCGAGAAACGAGTAAAAGGTGACTCTATCTCTTTCAATTTGGAAACAAGCGTGAAAGGACAAGTGCTTGATGATCCTTTCAAATTTAATGAGTCAAAAAAGATCGAAATGACTACTCTGGAACTCTAGGCAAGAGGGTGTTAGATATCCGTGAACTGCAATATACACCTTAGTTCAAAAATGAAAGAGAAATCAACCAAGGACTTGGCGTATGTGCAAGAAATCTCCCCGAATGTTATGTTTGGTGTATCACGAGTATAAGGCGGCAGAGTCAGCTTCCTACGGATAAAGGATAGCAACCTAGCGGGGTCTCCCTTTATATCCGCGATGGTACGGGGAGCACAAGTCCGTACTAGTGGTGTCTAAAGCCAAGAGGTGAACAACTGCTACTAGGTTTAACGACGCTGGAACACGTCACTAGCCTAGACCACTAAATATTTTGTTAATGTTTCAATGCTGCCTTAAGGTAAATTGAATAAATTTTAGAGTTGATCTTCAATTATGTTTCAATTTCAGGCCCTACCGAATGTTATGTCTCGAAAATACTCTAAATGCACACTACATGCCACTACAAATCACTTTGTTCGATGAATAGCTAACTACGGGAAGGTTGAGAGCTTTTCAAACAATAACAAAATGATCACAAAAAAACCACTAGTGTCTCTAATGCATGCTAATGAAGACTAAAAGTTTTTCTTTTAGAGTTATAAAACACTAATAATGCAGAAAAGTTTTCAATTTTCACTAACTAATCAAAAGCACAAATATTGATTTTTTGTATTTTCAATGTTTTAGAGAAAAATGCACCAAACGAAATGAAAACTAATAAGGGACCAATTTGAGAGATGATAGCGAAAGAGTAAAAACCAACAAGTTCACTCAACGTGAAACACACAATCAAATCTCAAACTGATGAAGAAATCCCTCAAATCAAAGAGGAATCCAAAAGAATCACACGAACCGTGTGATCTAGGCTCGAAATGAGACAAAACAAACTTGAATGAGAAAAAGAGAAATCACTCAAATCATGCAATGATACAATAAAAACCAACCAAACGAATGTAGGGAAGTAAAAACGAAGTTGAATGATCACGCGAAAACCAAAAAATCCTATGGGAGGCTCAGCACACAATAGCAGCTAGATGGCCTCGGCTAGAATGTAAAACTGATAGTAGAGGGCAAACAACCAGAGGATAGAGGTGAAACTCAGTCAACAAGGAATTCAAAGCACTCAGGCAGTCGAAAAAGATTCACCAAAAACCAAAAATCAGACTCAAAGAGCTCAGAACAAGCAAACCCTAGCACCACACAGGAATGGCGCGACCGTTTGGCTACATGTAGCGCCAAAACAGGGTTGGCGCGGGTGCCTAAGTAGCAACAAGCGCCAACTGGCACAACTGTCAAGCTAAAAGGCACACCGATCGAGTTTACTACTGATAGGAACGAAAAAGATCAAGCAAAGAGTAGATCGGGTATGGTGGGAGCTGAACAGAGGTTCTACACCAGAAAGAGACAGACCAAAAGAGAAAATCAAGCAGACAGAAGACAAAAGCAACCAAAAGAGACAAGACAAACTCCAATCAAATTCCCCAATGGAGTCACCAGTTTGTTGGAGAGGTAAATCCCCTCTGCGGATAGAGGCGATCCCTACTAGCCCAGATCAGGTCTAGCAACAATCAGACACGCAGTGACACAGGTCTCTAGTTACAAAAATGACAAAACATGATGAGTTGCCTTCCTCAGGTCCTACGTGATGGTCGTCGAAGAAAGGATGATGCTTCTCATCCTCCGCTTTGGTAGATCATGATTCTTCCACTTAGCACGTCCGAACACCTACACACATGCGAAGAAACACAACGATACACGGCATAGAATCTATATCTTGTAACGATACGTCAGTCAGAGAGGATGTAATTCATTTCATCAAAAAAAAAGACACACAAATGAAACCATAATCAAAGTCGTTTACCATTAATTATAACAAAGAAAGATACAACCCAAGGCTTTGACGCTGGATCTTCCTTCGGCAGGTCGAAAGTGGAGCACATCTCAATGAAGCTCGTCGGGAATGGGACAAAGCTCTCTCTCTTCGACTTCGCTCTCAAAGGCTGTCTGACGATAGTCTCCTTGCTACAGATTCATCTCTTGCTTCTAGCCTGGTAAGGTAAAATGGCAAGCTTATATAGATGGTGGAAGGGGAGTTGGGATCCCTAGAATTGTGGGATTGGCCCTATCCTCAAGGAAGCTTCCATGATAGGTGGAAAACCACTTCCCTTACATGGAGATCCAGAGCCAAAACTCCCAACTCATTTTAGAGACTCATTTAGGAGTTGGTTGAAATAAAACTTCCGCCATTTATTTATTTTTTTAAATCCTTATTAAGCTTGGTGCGGGCAATACACTGGGACAGAGCGCCAGTTGGCGCTCCCTCTTTGGTGGATTTTCCCCATTGGCGCGAGGTCTGAACTGGCTAGTCGCGCCAAGGCAAAATGATCAGTTTTTAGGGTTTTTCAGAGGAAACTTTCTTCAGAAGAATGATTGTCCTTGTCAAGGGGGATGCCATGAAAATGGTTTCAGGTTATGTCACTGTTCACAGGTCACGAAAAAATGCCCTCCAATGTGCGGGACGAGGATTGCAGGGATGGTGACAAATTATTGTGTAACAGAGCTAGGGTTTGGCACTATTGCAGCATCTTTGAGGATTGGTTTTGGTGAGGTTTACTCTTCCTTATTCTATTTTCCTCCCTCTTTTTCATCATGTTTTTCCTTTTTTGTATTTCCCTCGGCTTCCTTGACCTCTTTCCCCTCTATGGTTGTATTTTCCTCTTCAACCAAGGCCCTTTTCTCCAAATCTATGCTTTCGGGAGTTTCATATAGCAAACTCTGTTTTGCTTGTTGAACACCCTCTTTTCCTTGGTTTTCACTCTTTTCAGTCCTTAGAGGGTCTGTGGTGGTTGCATGAGGTGTATGGGATGCCAATCTGGTTGAATTTCTTCTGATATATGTTACAGGGGTATTTATGGGTGAAGTGACATCTTGCACCCTTCCTTCCTCTAATCTAATTTATTCCTCCTCCTTTTGTGATTATTCAATGCTAATAGGGCTCTTGGTGGGAATTTTTGGTTTTCCCTACCTCACCCTCTAGATCTTCCTAGTTTTGAAGTACATAGGTGTTTTCCTCTCTCTTTTTGTTTTGACAGGTGTGCTCAAAGTAGTTATGGTAGGAGCTACCTCTTGATCTGTTATGTCTGGTGACATGCTAGTGTCTTGATGGGAGGTTTCACTGCCTAAGATAGGGTCCACACCTTCCTTTTCCTCGGTACTTTCTCCATCCTTTCCCTCAACTTTTTCTTGCTCTCTACCCGATGTCTCTATGTTTTCTACATCAATCTCCATCTCTTCTTTTTATTCTTTGTTTTCTACCTCCTCTTCCTCTTCTTCTACCTCCTCTTCTACCTATTCTTCTTCTTCTTCTTCTCTTTCTCTAAGGCTAGAAGTAGAGGTCTGCCCTGTGTGGGTAGCTATAAATGCTTCCCTATCCATGTCTATGAAAGAAGACTGGGATACAGGTAGGTTCAACCTTCTCAAAGAATCATTTACAATTAGTTTTATTAGGCCATGATGGGCCAAGTGTTGAAATTTCATTTTCCTCACTTTATGGCTCATGTCAATTATGGAGTTTAAGAGGAAGTGCGGGACACTTAATCTTTATTCAAGTGGGAGATCTCCTTGAAACCTTAGTTCATTTAACAATCTAAAAGGATACCCATAGACCACACTAAGTCTACCTTCACAATAAATAAAATCCATGATGTGGAAGGCTACTTCATCCCAGGGGTATGGAAGGCTTTCTCTCCTCACTCCATTTTTATCTTCAATGTATTCCTCTCCAGGTAGAAAGAAATTCTTTTTGGATGTAGTGCTAGGAATTCTTTCCTTAACCCATTTGACTCATAAAGGCAAGGTTGCAACTTTTCTTATAATTTCAGGAGATAGTGTGATGGCTAGGCCTGTAATCACAGTGGTGGCTCTCTCTTATGAATGTGACTGCAGAGCCATTGCATATTGTTTAGTTATCTCATCATCATAACCTTTCAATAGCTCAAAGAGCCCGAGCCATTGGTGATTTCTGAAGATTTCCATAACTTGAGGGTGCTACCTAATTCTCTTAATGTCAGTAGGGTCTCTTCTATTGAATCCCCCTCCCATTTTAATGTTGTGAGATGAAGGTGGTGAGTTTTTGAGAGTTATGTCTTGGAGATGGAGGTCTTGAAACAAAATGCAATAAAATTTTCTTTTACCCTTTAACTGTCAAATTTAGTTTTGCTGAGTGTGAATTGTATGGAGAAATTTTAGTGATGGAGGATGATAATCCACTTACTTTGGTCCTATGCTATTTTATTTTGAAATATGGAGGCCTTGGGAAGCCAATTCACCCACAAGTGACTCTATGTCGCCTTCTAAACCCTTGATGATTTTCTTCTGAAGTTGCATGTAGCAAAACTCTATTTCTTGTATCACGATGGTGCATGCAAGCTCAAACCTCGATGATGCTCTTCTGATGGCTCCCACTTCTCTCCTTCTCTTTCTTCTCTTCAAAATGCTCAACGCAATGGGGAAAATGAGACAAATCTTACCTTTATTGGATTTTTAACTAAATTTGGAGGATTGTGGTGACTCATACTTAACACGATTTTCCTCCTAGAGACAGTTGGCCCCACTTCAGTTAATCATTGTTGAGCCTCGTGATCAATTGCCTTCATACACATCCACTCTTACTTGACTCTATTTGACTTTTCGAGCTGGCATGCACTTTCACTTTTCCTCCAGTATCAATTTACGAAGGTGGCCAAGTTAACTATCCACCTTTTTTCTTTTAAATTTCTAAAACTCAACATTCAACTATTTTGGCCATTATGGATGCACAGTGAGAGGTGAGAGGCCATACTTGACCTTACCTAGTGTAGGTGAGGTGTTGAAGGAGTTGTTGCAAGGAGTTGGAGCTGGTGGTGGCAGCCTTAGTCTTTTATTTGTTATGTCTTCATTGTTTTTATTTGTTTTCTGAGTGAGCAACTTTTTTTGAGTGAGCTGCATGTCTTTTCTGAGTGAGTTGCTTAACCTTTTCTTGTTTTTTTCTTTTGCAGGTACTGCATGGAGGTATTCATGTGCCATGGTTGGTGTGCTTATCCTTCAAGAGCCTATTAGTGGTATCCTGGAGTCATCCTCATCAACTTTCCTTCATCTTTTGGCCTTGTTGTGCCACACACAGATTTGCTACAGGAAACTTTCTGATACCTGTAGAAGTTTTTTTATTGCCTCTTCTTGCTTCAGTTTGCTCGGAAATGGAGGGATATTGTTCATGGACGCTATGGAGGAATTCATGTAATGAATGGAGTGGAGGATAGACAAGTGAAAGGGGTCCCATGCCAAGTTTCCAATGATTATATACTAAAGGTGCAACATAGGGTTTAGATAGGGAATCCCTATGCATGGGGTGAAATAAGGGTTTGGGAATGGTAGGTATAGCAAAAAAATGAATTATCATACCCTTATTGAAGTTTATAAATCCATAGGATCCATTTTCCTTCATGAATGAGCTTCTTGTGGCATTTACATGAGTTTCCTGTAGTACTACAGGAATCCTATAGCTGCCTGATTTTCCTGTAGCAATTATAGTTTATGGAAAAAATGAAATTTTTTCCTATATGATGGGTGAAATGGATGAAGTGATGTATGATGGAGTTTCTTATAGAGTGTGGAAGCAGAGAAGAAGAGATAATGAAGATAAATTTCTCCTCTAGATCCCAAAAATCATCTTTAATCAATAATCTGCAAAACACAAAAACACATAAATGCATAGAAATTTCTTCTTTTTCCTTTTCTTTCTTTTATTTCTACTCTTTTTTTTTTGAAGGAAATTGAGTTGCCTCCATAGGGGTTTTCAACCTACAGGCCTCCCTTGGGCGCCTCAGAGAGGTTTTCACCCAAGGATATTTTATCCTCTATTTTTCTTTTCTTTTTTCTTTTTTCTTACTCCAAGACTGCCTCATGGAGGTTTTAAACCCTAGAGTTGGCCTAGGGTGCCTCATAGAGGTTTTCACCCATGTCGTTTTAGTTTATTTTTCCTTTTTTTATCTTTTATTTTTTTCTCTAAGAGGCACTAGAAACTATGGAGTTTCCCATGACATACACCTTCCTGTTTATGGAATTTATAAATTTTTCCCTAGACAGGGAATTCTTGTAAACCTTGAGCCTGTAACCATTGACAAGTATGGGAATTCCTTCCTCATCTATGGTTTTGATCTGAATTGTGCCATTATCATAAAATTTGTCCACTTTGTAGGGTCCCAACCATCTTGTCATAATTTTTCCTCTGAAGTCCTTAAACCTTCAGTCATAAAACAATGCACAATCTACTTCTTGAAAGGTATTTTCCTTAATGTTCTTGTCATGCCAGACCATCTTTTGTAGTTGAATTACCTTTTTCTGAAGGAGTGTCCTCATCCTAAACTCATCCAATCCATTTAATTGTAGCAAGCTCTCTTTTTTGGCATTTTATAGATCTAGGTTTAACTCAGCTCACATCCTTAAGGTGTTGAATTCAAATTCAACTGAAAGGAGAGCTTTCTTGCCATAGACTAGGTCATAAGGAGTGAATCGTGTTGTTGCTTTCCAAGTAGTGTTGTAGGCCCAAGTATCTTCTACCAATCTGTCCGCCCAATTTTTCTTGTTGTTGCTCACAACCTTGGTGAGGATACTCTCCAAGGCTTTTTTAGTCACTTCCACTTGACCATTAGCTTGAGGGTAGTAGGCAGTAGAATTTTTATGCTTTATCTTGTGCCTCCCGAGAAGATTCTCAATGAGATGATATGTGAATTGTTCCCCCTAATAAATGACTACTTCTATGGGTATCCAAATTTTTAAAACACATTCTCCCTCATAAATTCTACTACTTTCTCCTCCATTTCTACCTTCACAGCTTTTGTTTCAGCCCACTTTGTCAAGTAGTCAGTGTAGACTATGATATGTTTTGTATGTCCAAATGGTGGATCAATAGGTCCAATGAAGTCCATGCCCCATTTTTCAAATGGCTCACGAGCAACCTAAGGGTGCAAATGGATCTCATCCCTTTGTGTAGTTTTCCCCATCCTTTGGCATTGGTCACACCTGCTAGTGTATCTGGAATCTTGGTGAAGGGCAGGCCAATAGTATCCTGCCTACAAAACTTTGAAGGAAATCATTTTTGCAGCAAAGTGGCCTCCACAAGGGATATTGTGACATGCAGAGAGGATATCAAAAAATTCTTCCTCCCTAACACAGCTTCTGAGAATTTGGCCAGGGCCTAGCTTGAAGATATTTCCCCCAATCCATGTGAAAGGGGTGCTTTTTCTAATGATCTTGATTTTCTCCTTGAATGAGATATTAGGAGGGATATTTCTAGCAACCAAGTAGTTAGATATGTTAGAAAACCATGGTGAGGGTGCTGATATAGAAAAGAGATGTTCATCTGGCAGCTAGTCATCCACCATTCCTTCTTCATCTACAGATAGAGCTAACTTGGATAAAAAATTTGCAACAGCATTCTCCTTTCGAGGTTTATCAACAATGGTTATATCAAACTACTGTAATAGTAACAACCATCTAATTATCCTCACATTAACCTATGGTTTGTTCATTAAATATTTTATGGTTGCATGGTCAGTGTGTACAAAGGTCTGATACCTAGTTACATAATGTCTAAATTTGTTTAAATCATGTACAATTACTAACATCTCCTTCTCTGTGACAGTTTAATTGAGTTCATCCTTAGACAAGTTCTTACTGATGAAATAGATTGCATAAGGTAATTTGTCTTCTAACTTCCCTAATACTGCCCCTGCAGCTTTTTCAGATGCATATGTGTGGATGTGGAAAGGCAGAGTCCAATTTGGACCTCGGAGAATGGGGGAATTAGTTAACTTTCCCTTAATGAGCTCAAAATATTCTTGAAAAATACTGGACCAAGTAAACTCATAATCTTTGGCCAATAAACCAAGTAGTGGCAAAGCCTGGAGTGGGGTCCCCTGGGGCACACTTTTTGATGTAATTTTGTATAAATTTTGTATATGTGCACTGCGAGAATGAGTCTATGGGATCATGGGTCTACCCGCTAAATTCATCAACCCCATTTCTAATTTCAGCAATAAAGCCCAAGAGAAAGTTGTTGCGGAGAAAATTAAAAATAAATACCAAGTCTCGTGCAAGAGTTGAGGCTTCGTTGTAAGTGAGATAAACGACCCAACATTTCTGTTAGGCATGCTTATCTTGCCTTGCAAGATGATGAGAAAATGCAGACTAAAGGAGGTTCCCACGTACATAATTTCTCTCGTTGGACAGTGCGAGAAGGGTGTCATTTATAACTGGTCTAACTATTTGTGCAAGGAGTTCTAAGAAAATGCGCGCGAAGCACAGGAGGAAGGCAAGCAGTTTAATTACGCTTGGTTGTTGTTGTTAATTGCACTAATCAGGTAAAATACCCCCGACGATACCCAGTTTCCGGAGATTGAGCCCCAAATGTGTGAGGCCACGCGATATGAAACTCTATGGAACTCTTCATACCTCGCACACGCCAAGGAGAATTAAAATTTTTGGGTTCTTTATGATGGTACCCTTTATCAAGCTGTGCAATCTAAACCACGACTGTCACCCACACTCTATGATAAATACAAGATGGTAGCTGACTTTAAGGCTACATTCCATAACATGCACATCTGCATGAAAGGCGTCGTCGAAGGAGTCTGGTATGGGTTACCTTATTTAGTTACCGAATATGACCTGATCAAAATCACTACTAAATGGAAACCAATGTGGTTGAAACCTAAAACACCGACAAAGTCACGCACTAGAACTTATCCAGAGAAAATAACAGAGAAGGTGACTGAGAATCCTTTTGAGAAATAAGTGATGCCAACCACCACTGGAAAAATTGTTGATCTGGAAAAAGAAACGGAGCCGGAGAATAATCGGTTTGCACCGAAAGATCTAGTGGAGAAGGTAGAAGTGCAGACATCTAAGGGAACCAAGCGTGGCTCTTAGGCCACTGGTGGATCGATAAAGAAATGAAAGGGATCCAAAGATGTCTTGTAGGAGTTCTTGACATTGATAGAGGAATATCTAAATGAAATTTCTAACACAGTCACGTCTATGACCGAGGATCGTTGGACTGACATGGAGTTGTAGTATAAGACTGCACTGGAGATTGTTCAGGTAGGGATACAAGAACTTAAGATGAAACCAAGCTAGATAAAAGTGAGCATTGCTCATGTAAGCCAAAACAGTGCGCAAGTCACCAGTGTGAAGCCATTAGATGTATCATTACCAGCCATTGTACAAATCCCCATTCCAGCCATTCATGTGGATGCCAACCGACGCGCTCAATTCTGCGGTACAGGTGACATAAATATTAATTTATTTGTTTTACCTGCAGGAAATTTTCACTTGCTACATACCATGATCGTAGATGAACTTAAGTTCAGAGAGGCTGCTACTCACACCACTACAATGGAATCCCAGAAGCAGGTCGAAGAGGAAAATCAAAAACAGCAAGCCATTGAAGTAACATTCCGTGCAGCCAAATCCAAGCGCGCTACGATAGAGGCCAAAATCCATTAAGTCTATGGCGGTGTTCCAGCAGTCCTAGCTACAGCTGCCCAGGAAGAAAATTTGGAAGGACTGGTTGCAGCTCTGATAAAATCACGCGCTTAGGTGCAAATCATCAGAGAAAAGTATGAACATCAAATCGCAGATCTAAAAACAAAGTTGCAGCTTGAGACCCCGCCTGAAGTTCGTGCAAAAAGAGAAGCCAAAGTGAAACAAGCTACACATAGTATCGTTGTTGCAATCACACAGTGTGTGTAATATTCCTAATTAGCACCGCTAATTGGAATATTTCATTTTTGTATAGTTTTGCCGACTATAGTTAATTAATAAATAAAAGTGAGAAAAGGGGTCTAACTCACTTAAATAAAATAAAGTGTTTCCCTAGTAGAGGCAACGTTGTAACTTTAGGGGGAGCCTTGGGGGTCCACACCACACATGAGAGGAGGCTCACGTAGCCTCTAGAAGCAACTGCGCAGGCATAGGAGGAGCTTATGGAGAGAGGGGACGCAGTTAGGGTTTTGAGGGGAGCTAGCACTATAAAAGGTGGGGGTTTCACCTCATTTGGCATTATTGATATGTTGATGATATTGAGAGCTAGACTTCTGTCTACTTCAGCACGCCGGTTGTTTAGTCGGTCTGCAGCACTGTTTAGTGCGAACTGAGTGTCTCCGGTCGGAGATCTCGCCCTTGGCTCCGAGGGACTTCGAGTGCCTGCTCGAGCAAGGTATTTCCTTCAGTTTATAGTGGATTTTGGGTGGACGTTCGCAGAGGAGCAGCCTCTTGGAGTGACAACGCAGTCCAGGAGAGAGGACGCAGTTTTTGCAGGGAGGACGCAGTCATTGTGGTGCAGCGCAGTTGTGAGGTGATTTGGTGGTGGTTTTCAGCGTTTTTCAGTCTTGGGAGATTGTTGTGTCAGTCGGAGGTTTAGCAGGAGGATTCAGGCCCTTTTCTCAGCGTGTTCCTTGAGCTTCTGCGCTGCTCCTGAAGGGACAACGTTTTTCTAGGAGGGTGGTTTCTGGGGGTGATTTTCGGAGGTGGTCCATTTTGTCTATGATTTCTGGGTTTTGTCCGGAGCAGCGAGTACAGGTGATCTGTAGATTTTTAGCTCATTCCAGCGAGGGGATCAGCCTCTAGTTCCAGTTCTTTCCAGGAGCAGCAGTTTACGGCAGTTTCTTCCAGCAGCTGGGAAGCAGTTTCTGTAGTAGCCATTTCCTGTTTCTGAGAGGGTTCTTCACTTTCCTGGTGCAAGGATAGGTGCTCTTATTCTGATTATCCATTGTACCCAATTATATTCTCAAATTAATAAAATGGCTTAGCATTCCTGGCATTTTATGTGTACTTGCTTTATAATCTGTTTCCGGCATTTTTCTATATAGTTGTATGCTTGTATTGCTGCCTATTTCCCATTGGGGATATTACAGTGGTATCAGAGCATAATTCTGGCTCAGCCTGTGTTCTATGACATCGGGAAAGAGATCGTACAGAGGTTTTCTGGAATTTTTGAGGATATTACAGTGGTATCAGAGCATAATTCTGGCTCAGCCTGTGTTCTATGACATCGGGAAAGAGATCGTACAGAGGTTTTCTGGAATTTTTGAGCACTAGCAGTTGCAGTACCAAAAACGCAATTGGAAAAAGGGCCAAAATATAAAGGGTCAAATTTTGAAGTTTGGAATTAGAAGAAACATTTTCTGGGTTTTTCTGGGTTTTGGGCAAGGATCACCTTCCCAAATTCCTGGAATTTTCTGAGTAGTTTTCAGTGGGTAAATCGAAGGTCAAAGTTAAGCAGCAATATGGTTTTGCAGCAGCCGTGCAGTTTCTGAGGAGCCTGTAGACACATAGCAGAAAGAGCTGATGGCAGGTGATGATGATGAGAGGAGATTTAGAGAGGCGCTCCGACACATGCAGGATGTGTCACAGAGACTCACTGCATTGGAGGTTAGTCTTCATATTGGTGAGGGATTAGGCACATTCCACCAATTGTCGGAGCATGATGCCACTCAGCATATGGTATCACATACACCCACACGCCCTACCATGCCCACTTTTCTGGATGAAGACATAGGGGCAACAGTACAGCGAAAGATAGATCTGGGTCGGATGGTTGACCTTTTTACAGAGTACCAGGCTTACGGACAGGCGTTCATGGAGGCTCTCTCGTTCAGAGACTTTGTTCAGCTCCAACGTGATATTAGACCTCACAACTTTCACAGAGGGAACAGGCGCTCACATGATGGGGGCTTACAGTGCATAGTGGACAGATTCCATCTACCGACATTTGACAGGTCATCCAGGCGCTTAGAAAAAGCTTGGGTGGACAAGTTGGATACCTCTTTCCAGCTTGACCGAGTATCGGAGAGGGAAACCATTAAAATGGTTACCTCGCACTTGGAGGATGAGGGAACACAGGGTTGCAGGGAGTCTGAGGTTGCACCTAGTGTGACACAGGATTCACCCTCATTGGAGACCTCCTTGGCCATGTCGGTTGATGTGGTAGTGGAGAAGATAGAGCCTACCTCAGTAGAGCCATCCATTGAGGTGATGACCGGAGTCGCGTCCGAGTCTTCGGGTGGTAGCAGCACATAGATGGGTGCAGTGTCAGGAGATGTATCCACCTTCGATGAGTCACTAGCAGGTACAGAGGTATTGGATGATGGTCGCAGACAGCAGTATCATCGGCTTCGGACGGACCTTCGAGTTTTGAGAGAGAAGGCCACGTCAGTACGGGAGGCCATTTTGTTGCAGGACTAGGAGCTGGAGGGTATGAGAGTGACTTGTGCCAAGTCGGCGGCCAAGTTGGCCCGCATTGGGGAACAACTGGATTCCCTGATGGTACAACCCGAGGGCACATTGCAGCGTCAGATCATTCCCCTTCAGGCATGCATGGATGGGACTAGCAGTGTTGTTGGGTCATCTCTTTCCGTTGGAGAGAGAGAGGCAGAGCCACCTAGTTAGATCTCATATGTTGACTTGGATAGCGGTATGAGACGATCAGAGTTGCACAGGGTACAGCAGCCACATGTTGAGGTTGGATGGCGAGAGATTTTGAGTTGGTACTCAGTGGAGCGGGCTATGGAGATAGTGATGGATCCGAGTTTAGCTCAGCAGGAGTCTCTATGCATGGGGAATACAGGAACCCCAGATTGGCATTGGGATCTAGGTGGGATCACCTATCGTTTCCCAAGAAGGTCGGCTGACTATGTCTTGGAGAGTACAGTTGGCCTAGTAGTAGAGCGTGTGCAGTTTCGGTCAGCTCCAGTGGCCAACCAGTTTATGGGCAGACTCCCTAGGTTGTCTTGGCATGACATTCATACACGGGATCACGAGGTGGTCAGCACACCTTGGCAGGAGCTTGTCGGAGGAGGTGGCATTGGCAGGCCACCAGATGGCACCTTGTATGGGGCCAAGGATTCTTCATCCTTGTGTGGGGCACAGAGGACGCAGCGGAGCCGAGCAGTGGTGGTAACACTACTGACCCATAGGGAGATTCACTTCTCGGACCCCTCGAGGAGGATTTGCAGTGATGATCCATTTTTTGGCGGGTATAGTGATGCGACGGTGGACATGACGATACCGATTGGTGGTAGTCCGATATGTAGAGGCACAGCTCTAGGACATCACATCCATGGATGTGTGGGAGCCTCTTGCAGTGATCAGTCGACTACTGGTAGACATGGAGCTACATGGTGGTGTACCGTAGTGTGTGGGACTGCATTGTGGAGTAGGAGTGCCCTACATCACATTGAGAGCACGCGGGGAGTGACAGATTCCTGGACATAGTCAGGGCACGAGACGGTACAGGGTGGTACAACAGTAGCATGGGGTATCCAGCAGTATTCAGGGGTATGCCTTAGTGTGCACTGGCATGTTGAGGAATACATGGATGACCGGTGGCTTGCGAGGGCGTACGGTGCGGCACAGCAGGGTCTTAGAGTATTGCATCCAGGGAGACTCACAGACAGGGACACGGGGCTTACCTTTGGGGGTATTTCACCCAGGATCGATGAGGAGACAGAGGAGCGATACTTGATGGTATCTGTGGGGACTCACACATCCGACACTCTTCTACATCACTCATGGGCACAACTGATTTTGTTGTTGTCCTTTGGCACTTTGGGCGTGAGCAGCAGGGTACGCGAGGTTCACCCAAGATATTTGGATGACACTCAGTACACTAGGCGAGAGACTTCCCAGCAGTGGCACTGGGTTGGTGTGCTAGTTGACAGCCACAGGTTGGGGGATGAGATGATCCTTTGCAGAGGTGGTGCATCAGTCATCACTGAGCCTACGCTTGGGGAGCAGGTCATGAGGGAGACATGCATCATTTTTCCCTCGGGGCATGTCGAGATCATGCATGAGCAGAGGATACGAGGTACAGCAGAGGTAGTATCCCAGTATGTGTCTGGGCTCCAGACACTGTATCGACACTTTGTCGAGAGGGTGGATGGCATGTTCGATGCAGATGAGATGGCGGAGGTAGAACAGGAAGGCATTCCTTCTGTATGCCAGGGTGAGGACTCCTTTCCACATGAGTCCATAGGATCAGTTGAGGTCGCTTCTGGGGAGCGAGGGCAGTCATGCATGGATGGTGATAGTAGACTGGAGCTATATTCTAGTGTCCAGGGTGAGCAGTCATGGGACTCTGCGAGAGATACTCTGGGTGAAGAGTCACTTGTGACAATTCAGCTAGAGCAGCAGGTGATGGAGCCTGAGTCGACAGAGGAGGGCACTACTCACATCAGGCATGATATTCCTTTGAGAGAGAGCCAAATGGGCACTCACATCAAGTCTGTGGTGGATATGCAGCTAACCGCGAGGTCAGCCATTGAGGAGGAGCAGTCGGCTGCATTGACATCGAGTACGGTGACAGCTGTTGCAGATCCATATCCTTTGGAGGTGTTGGAGGTTGATGGGATTGTTTTGCAGGGGACTAGTAGACAGCAGGAGCTGTTGGATATGTTGGAGCATCCATCTTTGGGTCGACGCTGGGATGAGGCGCAGACAGATGTACTTGCAGTCAGCAGAGCTGCAGCGTTTTTAGTGGGTAGCTCTCTCCAGGAGTGCATCGATGGAGTTTGCAGCATACCTTGCCCACTTTTGCCCATTATAGAGAGAGGGGCTTCCTTCTACAGGCAGCTTCCATTGACAGACAGGGTAGGGCAGTGGGAGTTGATTACAGGCTGGCGGCAACATCCCAAGCATGTTCCATATACCGTTGTTGTTGCCACATCAGATTCTTCTTCTAGGATGGACTGGCGGGAGATCATGAGTTGGTACCCTCTAGATGGTACGGAAGCCTTCGTAGGGAGAACAGCCGAGCAGGAGCCCGAGAGCATTGATGCTTGTTGGTGGTCTTCACCTCTTAGAGCATTGGTCATAGCCAGAGGCAGTGCACAGTCCGAGCCGTGGGACTTGTGCGATTATTGGCCACAGTGGCGATGGGATCCGGGAGGACTATTGGTTGGCTGGTACTGTGAGAGGCCAGTTTGGGATCCTGGCATTGAGATATCCCTTTGTATCAGGGTGATGCAGGAGACAGAGAGGTTTCAGTGGGACCCAGGCACATTTTGCAGTATCGGTGGGGAGCATCAGCTAGAGAGTAGGCTTGTTCCAGCATTGCTTGAGAACAAGCAATTCTTGCCGGATGAGGATGCCACTTGGGAGAGCGAGCAGACTTTACAGCATCCATCACTTCAGTTGCTTGAGGACAAGCAACGTTTTGCCGGGGGAGACTGTAATATTCCTAATTAGCACCGCTAATTGGAATATTTGATTTTTGTATAGTTTTTCCGACTATATTTAATTAATAAATAAAAGTGAGAAAAGGGGTCTAACTCACTTAAATAAAATAAAGTTTTTCCCTAGTAGAGGCAACGTTGTAACTTAAAGGGGAAGCCTTGGGGGTCCACACACACATGAGAGAGGCCTCACGTAAACTCCTAAGGTAACTGCGCAGGTCAAGGAGGAACTCAAGGACGCAGTTAGGGTTTTGAGGGAGCTAGCACTATAAAAGGGGGGGTTTCACTCCATTTGGCATTATGGATATGTTATTGATATTGAGAGCTAGACTTCTGTCTACTTCAGCACGCCGGTTGTTTAGTCGGTCTGCAGCACTGTTTAGTGCGAACTGAGTGTCTCCGGTCGGAGATCTCGCCCTTGGCTCCGAGGGACTTCGAGTGCCTGCTCGAGCAAGGTATTTCCTTCAGTTTATGTAGGTGATTTGTAGTGGATTTTGGGTGGACGTTTGCAGAGGAGCAGCCCCTTGGAGTGACTGCGCAGTTCAGGAGAGAGGACGCAGTTTCAGTAGGGAGGACGCAGTCATTGTGGTGCAGCGCAATTGTGAGGTGATTTGGTGGTGGTTTTCAGCGTTTTTCAGTCTTGGGAGATCGTTGTGTCAGCCGGAGGTTTTGCAGGAGGATTCAGGCCCTTTTCTTAGCGTGTTCCTTGAGCTTCTGCGCTGGTCCTGAAGGGACAGCGTTTTTCTAGGAGGGTGGTTTCTGGGGGTGATTTTCGGAGGTGGTCCATTTTGTCTATGATTTCTGGGTTTTGTCGGATGGCAGTACGGAGTTATACGCAGATTTTTAGCTCATTCGTGAGGGGATCGGCCTCTCGTTCGATTCTTTCAGGCTTGACGATTTACGACGAGTTTCTTCCCGATGGCGGGAAAGCAGTTTCTGTAGTAGCCATTTCCTGTTTCTGAGAGGGTTCTTCACTTTCCTGGTGCAAGGATAGGTGCTCTTATTCTGATTATCCATTGTACCCAATTATATTCTCAGATTAATAAAATGGCTTAGCATTCCTGGCATTTTATGTGTACTTGCTTTATAATCTGTTTCCGGCATTTTTCTATATAGTTGTATGCTTGTATTGCTGCCTATTTCCCATTAGGGATATTACAGTGTGACAATCTGTTGGATGAGGCTATGGGCATATGGACGTTTGAGAAGAAAGATCTGGTATTTCAGCAGTTACGCAACGAGCTGCATCAGAAGGAACAAAAATTTGTGGTGATCCAGACAGTGGTGCCGACCCTTGTTCTTCCACAGCACCTAGCTCATCTCCAGGAGGGTCAGATGATACAGAAATAGATTGAAGACCTGCACTGAAAAGAAAAACTATTGGAGGCATGTATGAAACCATGGGTTGAGGAAGCTCTTCAGCTTTCATAGAATCTGGACACCACCTTGAAGGAAATTCAGTAGACACAACATGGTATAGAGATGGCCATTGAATGGCCTACTATGGAGAAGTTAGCTCAACAAGTGTAGGGAGTTGCGACTTAATGTTTGGACATGGTGCTCCCTCTGAAATCTTCTGTCAGCGCACTCCAAGCTAAGCTTAAGGAGCAGACACCTCAGTGACTTGGGATGAACCACATGTTTGTGTTGTGGGCCTTTTGGAGTGGGATCCCCTGGGGCACATTTTTTGATGTTATTTTGTATAAATTTTGTATATGCGCGTTTCACGAATGAGTCAAGGGGCTTTCGGGTAGGTCAAAGTACCTATTTTTTATGTAAATGGGTTTAAGGGTAAAATTGTGGGCCTCAAACCATGGTTTGAGACCATAGTATCTTCGCGCTAGAAGTATATAAATAGATAAATCGAGTATAAGGAATAAATCTAAGTTGAAGTATAACTTGATTATGATCTGACAATTTATGTGACTGTAATACTTTGTAACGGTTTGTCTGGGTTGGGTAAAAAGGCTCTTGCTGGCTGTATGCATGGAGACCTAGTCCTGCCTGTGTGCAGACTGTTGAAAAAGCAGCAAGATGATGGAGCTTAGTGAAATGAAGTCGCCTTCACTAAGTGGGCCCGCAGGCAAATTCTGGCGCAAAGTCTATTTTTGGACTATGTCTATTTTTAGACATATGGAGCATGGTCCGGGGATTCCAGTATGAGATTCTTGGAGCATTGGTCATGTTGGTAAAAATAGATGGGACTCTATTTTTGTGACCTATAGGTCGAAGAGGTCGAAGTCTATTTTTAGACTGCCTCTCCTAAAAAATAGGGAAGTCAAATATTATTTACCCTTAATAATATTTGGACTATAAACTTCAGTTTACTCTCTTGGAGCACTTCAGTTCGAGCTACAGAAGTGGCTCATGCATCTGATAGAGGAATTACGCTATTCCCAAGGGTTTGATGGCATCATGCATGGTTGACTTCAGTTAGGACTTCAGTGGCAGAAGTTTGGTGGAGTTAATGAGATAGCTAGTGGAGCTGTGTTCTGTTTATTTTAGTTGAACTAGTTGAGATTAGTTTAACTAGCTAATCAATTAGTTATGAGTGGAGTGAATTAAATATTATTTAATTCATTAATTAGTAACTCATTATTCAACTCAAGAACACATCGGTTCACTACAGTGCATGATCAGTTCAGTGGAGACCAGTGAAAGAGGTAGATGAAAGGGTGGAGTTAGCTATCAGTGGCGACATCAGTTGTGCATGAGATTTGCACCACACTTAGAGGAATTTCCCATGATGATTGCGCTGTCAAGCCAAGGAGATTCGAACCTTGTATCTCTATATAGACAGGCCTGGATTGCGCAATAGAGGCAAGGCAATTGGCGGTGAGTTTTGAACCAGTAACCTGTTCAAAACTGAGCTAGTTTGTGTGTAACTTCATGAGAAAGTACTGAGTACTTGTGAGGAGTATTGTACTGAGTTTGTTACATGATTTTTCCATTATAATATACACAATAGCTGCGGGGTTTTCAGCTATAAGCTTTCCCATACATACTTTGTTAATGTGTATGATGATTTGATGTGTTATCGCTTGATTTTATTTCCGCATGTTTGATGATCTGAGTGGAAGAGATTATGTGTTGCATATAAATTAGAATTGTATGTGATCAGGATAGTCTCGGTGGATAATTAATCATTATTCAGCAAATTTCTACATGGTATCGGAGCTATTGAAGCAGAGATTGATCATCACAGTGATTACAAACTTATTTCGGTAGATAGAGTCTGCATGCGGGCCAGGTAGCCTCCAGATTCATATTTCTTCGAAAAGTGAAAGGTCTGGTAAATGCCCCTTGCATTCAATCTCTGTGCTAGAAATAATTTTCTCTCACAGATCTAGAGAGGTTGAGCTTTGAGGTGGAATTCGAAATTTTGCAGCAGTTTTGTTTTCTTGGTGCCGGTGTTGAAAATGTCTTTCAACGGTTTGCGACTCGAATATGCTCTTGAAGGCAATTCGAATTATGTTGCATGGAAGGATCGCATGGAGGCAGTATTAGAAGATAATGGACTGAAGGAGTTCGTGGATACGGATGTCCAAAAGCCCACTGATCCTGCTGAAGTCGAAGCATGGCAAAAGAAGATGGTGAAATGTCGAAGGATCCTGTTGGAGGGCGTCAAGGATCATATTGTATCCAGCATGCATGGAAAGGATTCTCCATATTTAATGTGGAAATATTTGACGGATCTATTCCAGAGTAAGAGCGACCAAAGGAAGCTGGCGCTCAAAGATAAGCTCAGGAACATCAAGATGGAGAAAGGCGACAGTATCGCCAAATACCTCACGAAGTTCACTCAATGCAGAGATGAGCTGGGAAGTGTAGGGGTGACTGTCGAAAACGAGGACATGGTCGACCTGGCTCTCCTTGGTCTTCCGAAGGCTTGGCACTCATATCAAGATAGTGTCAATGGTCGGGAGAAGCTGCCGGGATGGGAGCGCCTTTGAGCGGATCTCATGCAGGAGGAGATAAGGAGGACTACTCGAGATGGATCTTCATCAAAGGGAGCTGATGAAGAAAATTGCGCTTTGGTTGCCAAAGCAAAGAAGGGGAAGGGTAAGAAACCTTCTCATTCCGGTGCAAAGGGCAAGAAGCAGGATATGGCGAAAGTGAAGTGTTTTCACTGCCATGATCATGGACATTATGCTACAAATTGTCCGAAGAAGAAGAAAAACAAGCAAGCGGGAAGATCTGCAGATGGAGAGGCTTTGGCTTCGCAATTCGAGCTTGACTTTTCACTGATCGCATGCTTGGTTTCAAGTGTGATGGGATCGGTGTGGTTCTTGGACAACGGTGCGTCATTTCATATGACGGGAGATCGGGATTTGTTCTCGGATCTGGAGGACAAAGATCTGGGTGTGCACATCGAGATGGGCGATGATGGTAGATACAGTGCGACTGGTATCGGTACCATATCCTTTCAGAGGGAGTCTGGTAAACCCTTTGTATTGAAGGATGTCATGCATGTACCTGGATTGAAGAAGAACTTGATCTATGTGGCGATGTTGGAGGATAAAGGGTATGATGTGGTCTTCAGCGAAGGAAAAGCCTTCCTGCGCAGTAAGACTACTGGAGAGACCCGGAAGATAGGGGTTCGAACCAAGAACCTTTATCAGTTGCAGGTAGATGGCTGCGCAACTATGGCATGCAAGGCGGGAGAAGTGGTGAGCCAGGATGATGAGGGCGAACTGTGGCACAGGAGATTGGGCCACCTTCACCATGGAGCTTTGAAGATCCTGCAGCAGATTTCTACTGGGCTTCCTAAGGGCACTCTTGCGCAGTCAGATCAGTGCAACGGGTGTACCTTGGGGAAGTATGTGAAAGCCACCTTTCACGAGGAGGATAGTCGCGCCACGAAGATCCTTGAGAGAGTTCACAGAGACGTGTGTGGTCCTTTCTCAGTTGCTTCGACAGCAAAGCACAAGTATTATGTGATCTTTGTTGATGATTTCTCTTGAAAGTGCTGGATCTTCTTCATGCAGAAGAAGAGCGATACATTCGCGAAGTTCTGTGAGTTTAAAGCACTGGTCGAGAAGGAGTCGGGGAAGAAGGTGATTTCTCTAAAGAGTGATAACGGTGGTGAATTCATCTCGGCTGAATTCAAGGAGTTCTGCAGCGCAGAAGGGATTCGGAGAGAGCTCATCGCACCCCATAACCCACAGCAGAACGGGGTGGCTAAGCGGAAGAACAGAATGATCGTGGGTGCTGCACGGGCGATGTTGCATGATCAGGGCCTACCCCTTCACTTGTGGGCTGAGGCATGCAATACAGCAGTGTATGTGCAGAACCGTTGTCCTCACAAGGTTCTTGGCATGAGTACACCGGAGGAGGCTTATTCTAGCAAGAGGCCTGATATTTCCCATTTTCGGATTTTTGGTTCTCCTGTCTACATGCATGTGACGAAGGATGCGAGAAGGAAGCTGGATCCAACTGCTGAGGTTGGAATATTTGTGGGGTACACTGATACACCTCACAACTATCGGGTGTATTTGTCAGACAGTCGCAAGACTGTTGTGCGACGGGATATAAAATTTCGGGAGGAGAAAGCCATGCAGTGTTCGCTTGAGAGGGAGCTACACTTGCATGCAGATGAGGAGCTGTTAGTTCCTAAGGAGGAGCTTCCGGATGTGGATCAGCCACAAGAGGAAGTTCAGGAGGTGGAAGAAACCACCCATGCGGCGCCAACCATCAGAGGGCGCATGCGCACTACAGAAGCTGAGCGACTGGCTCGAGATGCAGAGAAGGTTGTAGGACCACCTACAGCACAGCGCAGACAGAGGCAGTCACCGGATCGGTACATTGGATACATGGCTCTTGTGAGTCAATGTGTTGTGACGGAGCCATCCTCTTTTGAGGAAGCTGTGGAGGAACCCGCATGGGTTGATGCCATGATCGAAGAGTATGATTCGATCGTCAGGAACAGTGCATGGGAGATTGTCCCAAGACCGGTGGGGAAATCAGTGGTGGGTTCGCGATGGATCTACAAAGTGAAGCAAGCGGTTGACGAGAGTGTGGAGAAGTACAAGGCGAGATTTTTCGCCCGTGGCTTTTCACAGATCGAGGGGATTGACTATGAGGAGACTTTTGCACCTGTCGCAAGGTACTCTTCCATACGGACGATCCTTGCTCTCTCGGCGCAGATGGGGTGGCACATTCATCGGATGGATGTGAAGACTGCGTTCCTCAATGGAGTTATTGAGGAAGAGGTGTACATTGAGCAGCCTGAAGGTTTTGAGATCTTCAGCAGTGAGTCGCATGTGTGCCGACTCAAGAGAGCACTGTACGGGCTGAAGCAAGCACCTCGTGCTTGGTACACTCGGATAGGCAGCTACTTCACCGGGCTTGGATTCTCCAAGAGTGAGGCGGATCCTAACCTGTACCAGATTGTGGTGGAGGGGAAGTTGTTGATCATCGTACTGTATGTAGATGATCTGATTTTGATGGGTGATGAGCGGTTGATACTTTCATGCAAGGAGGATCTTGCACGAGAGTTTGAGATGAAGGACCTGGGCATCCTTCATTATTTCCTGGGATTGGAGATTTGGCAGCGCAGTGGAGGACTGTTTGTTTCTCAGGGTAAGTATGCTCGGGAGATTCTGGAGAGGTTCAACATGCAAGGCTGCAAGCCTGTTGACACTCCTCTTCCTGGTGGTTGGAGGAAGGAGGATGCTACTTCAGCGGAGGTAGTGGATGCCACTGTCTATCGACAGTTGGTGGGGTCGCTTATGTATCTGGTCAATACACGACCCGATATATGCTATGTAGTTAACCAGCTTTCGCAACCTATGGTTAAGCCTACCAAGCTCTTTTGGAAGGCGGGCAAGCATGTATTGCATTATATTAGAGGCACATCGAGATATGGTCTATGGTACAGACATGAGGATGGAGCGAAGCTTTCTGGCTTCACTGATGCAGATTGGGCAGGGAGTCCAACGGACCGGAAGAGCACATCTGGAGGAGTTTTCAGCATTGGGTCGACAGTAGTTTCCTGGTACAGCAGGAAGCAGAGATCCGTGGCACTCAGTTCAGCAGAGGTCGAGTACATGGCAGCTAGCTTGGCTACATGCGAGGCTATTTGGATGAGGAGGATCCTCGCAGGATTGTTCAGGTTGCATTTGGAGCCTACAGTGATCTACTGTGATAACTAGAGTTACATTAAACTCTCGACTAATCCAGTATTTCATGATAGGTCCAAACACATCGACATCAGGTACCATCATATCAGAGATTGTGTTCAGCGGAGAATCATGATGCTTTCATATGTTCCCACGGAGGATCAGGATGCCGACATCTTGACGAAGGCGCTCACCGGGAGCAAGTTCGAATTCCACAGAGGCAGGATAGGGGTTGCAGATAATCCATATCTTGCTGAGAGGGAGTGTTGAAAATGCAGCAAGATGATGGAGCTTAGTGAAATGAAGTCGCCTTCACTAAGTGGGCCCGCAGGCAAATTCTGGCGCAAATTCTATTTTTAGACATATGGAGCATGGTTCGGGGATTCCAGTTTGAGATTCTTGGAGCATTGGTCATGTTGGTAAAAATAGATGAGACTCTATTTTTTAGGTCGAAGAGGTCGAAGGCTATTTTTAGACTACCTCTCCTAAAAATAGGGAAGTCAAATATTATTTACCCTTAATAATATTTGGACTATAAACTTCAGTTTACTCTCTTGGAGCACTTCAGTTCAAGCCTTGGAAGTGGCTCATGCATCTGACAGAGGAATTATGCTATTCCCAAGGGTTTGATGGCATCATGCATGGTTGACTTCAGTTAGGACTTCAGTGGCAGAAGTTTGGTGGAGTTAATGAGATAGCTAGTGGAGTTGTGTTCTGTTTATTTTAGTTGAACTAGTTGAGATTAGTTTAACTAGCTAATCAATTAGTTATGAGTGGAGTGAATTAAATATTATTTAATTCATTAATTAGTAACTCATTATTCAACTCAAGAACACACCAGTTCACTACAGTGCATGATCAGTTCAGTGGAGACCAGTGAAAGAGGTAGATGAAAGGGTGGAGTTAGCTATCAGTGGCGACATCAGTTGTGCATGAGATTTGCACCACACTTGGAGGAATTGCCCATGATGATTGCGCCGTCAAGCCAAGGAGATTCGAACCTTGGATCTCTATATAGACAGGCCTGGATTGCGCAATAGAGGCAAGGCAATTGGCGGTGAGTTTTGAACCAGTAACCTGTTCAAAACTTAGCTAGATTGTGGGTAACTGTATGAGAAAGTACTGAGTACTTGTGAGGAGTATTGTACTGAGTTTGTTACTTGATTTCTCCATTATAATATACACAATAGCCGCGGGGTTTTCAGCTATAAGCTTTCCCCATACATACTGTGTTAATGTGTATGATGATTTGATGTGTTATCGCTTGATTTTATTTCCGCATGTTTGATGATCTGAGTGGAAGAGATTATGTGTTGCATATAAATTCGAATTGTATGTGATCAGGATAGTCTCGGTGGATAATTAATCATTATTCAGCAAATTTCTACACAGACTCCATTGGTTGTGTGCATGGAAGGGTTATGTATAAGGGGAAAGTCTGATGTATTGCACTGATTTGAAGCTAATATAAAGGACATATTTTGGCGAACTTGTTGTGTTATTGATCTAAGTTATTTATCTATTGTTCTGTCTCTAGATCGCACTGCTTTTGTGTTTATTATTTATATTTTCCTGAAGATATATGTTATGCTCATTTGTGCATATTGATGATGAATGAATCTGCTTTAGTAATTACACAATGTTAGATCTGGATCTAGTTCTGTTATATTATATCTGCACTAAAGAGATCTGCAACTATGTTTGTAATCTGTTAAGGATTGTGTGCATCTATGTATGATTGACAAAATTCTACAATCAATCTGCTTAGGGCCACTTCATTATTTTCTTCCTCAAGGTGTGGAAATTTGGTTCCAACACCCCCCCATACTGCTTCGGGTGAGACTTTGACCTATGCAAGCAAGCCATTACCGAAAGGGTCAATAGTTGGAGGGTTTGTTGGTTGCGCGATAAACTCTGAACCTGGGTCAGGCCCCCTCAAGCCAAAAAATGCTTATGTTTCCAGGACTAGGATCATTTTGAAGGATATTTGATGTTGTGGCATCCTTCGCGAAATTAACTACAAGATTTTTTAGTTAGAAAGATCCTTGAATTTTCACTCCAAGAGAATCGAAGTACTAAGATATCTGAAGAAAAGTGGGTATAGAAATATATGTATACAGAATTTCATGAGATATCTTTCGCTCCTTTGTAAACAAGTTGCAGGAGTGGTTTTCACACTTGGTTGAATTCAATACCTGCGTGAAGGATGACGCAGTCACTAAGTGGACTCTCGAATCGATCCAGTGAATAGAAAAGTTAGAAAATAAGATCACCAACGCGATAGATCACTGGATTGATCGCCTCTTGGGATGATTTGTGACATAATTTTCCATCAATCAATTTGTGTCCTATTCAGAAGCAGAAAGAAGGTTTTTCAAAGGCCCTAGAGGTAAGTTCCCGTGCTCTCTGAAGTTTTTGTTGAAAATTCTATTATGTGAACAGGTATGTCTATTTGAACATATTGCTTGAATGCCTCAAAGAGGCCCGACTATGCGCAGTGGAAAATTTTACCACAAAGATTCAGAAAAAAAAGTATATATATCCCTCTAAAACCTAAATATGATAGTGAAGGTGAACCATAAACTCGTAGCTCTAGCAACTTTGAAGGAGAAATTTCATCACACCAAAAACCCTTGAGTCTGTTTCCAACCCCATCCACTCCACTTCTGCACTCGCATCACAGAACACCCACTCCACCACGCCATCTCCACCACCACCTCCACCTCCCCCAGAAGTATATATGGTTGCATTAAGAAATTACCTAATTTCAGAGGCATTGGAAACAAATATACTGAACACTTTTGGTTTGTGAGTTAGGTCATATGGCAAGCTCAACAGGTTAATAATAACAATATTAGGAAGGAAAAACTGGCTATTTCTTATTGGTACATCTTGTATGTTCAAGAAAACCCTAATGCTACCTTGGATTAAATAAAATATGCACTAAAAGAGCAGTATAAGAAGCTTAAGTCATACACGTAGCTGGTGACAGAAATGAAAGATATTCATCAGGAGGTTAATGAATTTGTATGGGAGGCAGACCAAATACTGAAGCACACCATTAGAGATGGTGGATTTGTCATTGATGATACTCAAAATAAGGAATGGTTCATTTTTATGTTGCTCCTACATCTACGCTAGCCCTTAGGTCAACAAAAGATCGCCACAGAGGCTGAGGCTATGGAGGTTGCAATGAAACTAGAGGCTACTCCAACACCTATTGCGCTTGGGACACACCAAATTCAGAATCATTTGGAAGCCATGCATTTAGAGATTCAAATCTTGCACAAGGAAAAGGGAAAGGATGTTTGTGCAAAAGTTTGGTGCATAAAATGTAAATCTTCCAGGCACCATAAAGATAAGTGTCATGTCTTCAACAATTATCTGAACGTTGGAGGTCCTAGTCCATTGAAGATTCATGTATGGTGCATAATATGTCAAATCATTGAATTTCATGACACATATTCCTGCCCAAGGATCGGAAAGTATCAACCTGACTTGAAGCAGTTGTTTTGCAGATTTTGTTCGTCATTAGGGCATGATGAACAATATTATCGCACTTATGATATGATGTTGGATAAAGATGAAATATATAGGTTGTAGGTTGATCCCACTTCACCAACATCCCCCTCTTGGCATGGAGGATTCCAGGGCAAAGGAACAGGTTGAGGAGGTGGATCATCTGGTCGAGGAAGAGGACAAGTTAGGTCAATTTATCATCTGGATATGTTGGTCATTATGTGCATGATTGTCCTAATCCAGCACAATATTCATGTAGGTATTCATCATGTAATATAATATTGTCTTGTATTGATTTTTAAAATGAATGAGAAAAAGACAAAAACACCAACACAAAATATTCAGATGGTTCAAGAAGAAACCCATGGAGAAGATCCCTATGTTAATGTGGTTACTAGGAGCAGTGTAGCCACCAATGAAGATAAATGAAAGTAACTAGCCACTGATGTATGGATCTGTAAGGCGCCTAAAACAAAGAAGTTTTTAATCTTCAGTGCACAAAGGAGAATTTTTTTGAAGCACGGAAAGAATTTGTAGAAGGTAGCACATCAACATCACGAAGACCAATGAAGGAAGCAGGAGGAGATGAAGAGATCAAACCATTCCTACAAGTGTACATAAAGTTATTGCGCAACACGAAGGCAGTAGAAAATCTTCAAGCTCTCATAGATAATTGTGCAGAGAAGGAAAAATCGATGATAGAGCAAAGAGTTGTCAATAAAATATACAAGAATAAGAAGAGAACAGGTAGGTAGATGCGTATGATCATGCATATTGGTGCTTATGAGATGGACCAGTTATTCTAGATCTGGGATTGGATGCTAATTTTCTATCTAAGAAAACATGGAAACACATGGGAGAGCCAAAGCTGGAGTGGTCTACCATTCAACTGCGGATGGCCAATCAACAGAAGATCATTCCTTTAGGGAGGCTGCCGCAAGTTGTGGTTAGTATTGAGGGTGTTGAGGTGATGGTAGACTTTGAATTCATACAAATTGTAGATGATATTTATCCTTATCCTGTGCATCTAAGGTTGGATTTTGCTATTGACATGGATGGTGTTATAAATCTGAAGAAAAAGATAATTTAATTTGAAATAAATAGAGTTAGAGCCATCGTTCCACTATATCTTATAGAGGGACAAACATATATGGATCTTGTGCACATTGATGATGATATCGATCAAATTTATAAGCTTACCTTGTGCGAGGAATATTGGATTAATCCAAAAACAAATGGAAATCTTAACTAGGAGAAGGATAGCTCTTGTTTTTCAGACTCTGATGAGGAATTAGAAAACTGGCAAAACCGGTTGCATGAGGTTTTTTCACTGCATTGTAATCGTGTGACCCGATCTATGTGATGTATAACATCGGAGGTATGTGAATTTCCACACTATGATGGGTTAACTGATATAAACATATTTATAGGGAAGCTTGAAAGGAATGTGCCTAAAAGACAGAGATTCCATGCTTTGGATCTCGTCTTGCGTGCTACCCCAGCAACATGGTGGGAAACTCATAAGGAGAACATGGTAAGATGGGAGGAATATGCGTGCATTACGAGGTTATGATTTGAATTTCCAACCATCAAAATGGAAGATGTGTACTCTGGAAAAGAGGATCCACACATACATTTGGCGAGATGGAATCAAGTATGGAGCGTAGAACCAAGATCTGAATGGGTCCACATGTTTATTCAAACATTAAGGAAGCTACCTACTAAATGGTATTTGGAGACAGAGTTGCGCCAAGGCACTAGTGAATGGTCTGTGATGATGGAGAGCTTTGTCCTAACCTTCATCTTTGAGAGTGGATTTGATAAGATTGGCCAAGCTTTGCATAATATTCAAGAAGTCATATTTGATACAACAAATCCTACAATCGAGTACGCTCCACCAGCCTGGGATGTGCAGATGAAAGATATTGTAAATTGCAGGAATCTGACAGTTGAAGAGAGTGAAGAAAATCTAAGGAATATCATGACTCATGATTCCCAAATCTGAGGGACAACACGAAGTGAATAGGCCCTTGGTCACCTCGCTAGATGTAACAAAGCCCTTAAATATCAGGTAGGTGAATATTGGATCTAAAGAAAAACCTAAGTTGGAAAATATCGGAGACTACTAGGATGATGATACAGTAGGAAAATTTGTTGAGTTGTTGACAGAATATCAAGATTTGTTCCCTACAAAGTTTTCAGAGCTAAAAGGAATAATTGAGGAACTTGGAGTTATGAATATTACATTAAAACCAGATGTGTGCCTAGTGAAACAACACCCATACAAGATGAACCCAAGATATAAGGAGAAGGTGAAAGAAGAGTTAGAAAAAATGGTTGTTGCAGGCATCATTGAACATGTAGAAGAGTCTAACTTGGTAATTCCAATGGTTTTTCAAGAGAAGAAGACCAAGGGAGAAATCAGGATCTATGTAGATTTGCGCAAATTGAATGATGCTTATGTGCATGATCCATTCCCTACTCCATTCTCTGATGAAGTCCTGGATAATTTTGGAGGACAATAAGCATATTCCTTCACAGATGGGTTTTCAAGATGTCATCAGATCCGGAATGCGCCAGAAGATCGGAGTAAGAACAGCTTTGCTACGGAATGGGGATCCTTCCAATATATATTCATTCCCTTTGTATTGAAGAATGTGTTTGTCATTTTCTCACGCATAGTAGTTGCTTCTTTTAAATAATTAATCCACAATTTTTTGGAGGTATATTTTGATGATTGGACTATATATGGGATGTTGAAGAAGCATGTGTAAAATCTACGCTTAATGCTGGATACTTGTAGGAAGTATCAGATTTCCTTGAATCTGAAGAATTGCATATTCTGTGTACCATTTGGGATATTATTGGGACACATTGTCTGCCAACAAGGATTGATGGTAGATCCTGCAAAGATCGTGGTCATAGTTAATTTGGAGATACCTGAGAATGCTAAGCAGTTGTGCTCAATATTGGGGCATACTAGGTATTATATGAAGTTCATTCAAGGCTATGCATTGATCACTGCACCTATAGAAAAGTTTCTCAAGAAGGATGCAACATTCTGCTGGGATGAATATTTTCAAAAGGGTTTTGAGTTTCTGAAGGAAAATATGGTCACTGCACCCATCCTGGTCTTCCCATATTGGTCAAAGGTGTTTCATGTGCATGTTGATGCCTCCTGTATTGCACTCGAAGCTATTTTAGTGTAGCTAGGAGCAAGAGAGATTGATCACCCTATTTCCTATGCAAACCGAAAACTCTAAAGCACAGAGAGGAATTACTCAACCATGGAAAGAGAAGGACTAGAAATGGTGTACGCACTGCAGAAATTCCGCCACTATCTATTAGGAGGCCATTTTAAGATGTTTACTGATCATTATGCTTTGAATTACCTGGTCAATAACCCTATGTTGGGGGGGTGGATATCTGCAGGTGGTTGTTGTTATTCCAAGAATATGATTTTGACATTATGGTAAAACTAGGAAGACTGAATGTTGGGCCAAACCATCTTTCGCGCATTGAAACTTGTGAAGAATCTACAAATATGGAATATGGATTGCCAGATGCGCAGTTGTTTGCGATAAAGGTGGTTGATGAGCATTTCCTTGATATCATTCAGTTTCTGACTACTGGATGCATGCCCAAATAATATACAGTTCATCAGAAGAAAGAGCTCATGGCGTGCACAGCAGACTTCACCATTATTGTTGAACAATTGTACAAAATGGGTGCAGATGAAGTTCTGCAAAGATATGTCCTAGAGTATGACAGATGCGTAATCCTAGATGAAGCTCATGGAGGGGTTGCTGGTGGTCATTATGCAGGTAATGAATCTTCATAGAAGATTTTGCGAGTTGGGTTATGCTATCCCACGCTGCACAATGATGCCTATGTGCATTTCTGCGCATGTGATGTATGCTAGAGGACGGGAAATCCATCGAGCAGAAACGAGATGCCCTTGCATCCACAGATGGTGATGCAAGCTTTTGAGAAATGGGTTATATATTTTGTGGGACCTATCAATCCTCCAGGTAGGAAGAGCGGTGTGTGCTACATTATCACTGCAATAGATTATGTAACCAAATGGGCCAAAGCTAAACCTATGAAGGATTGTACTGCCAATACAGTTGTGTTGTGCTATACAACAACCCCCCATTTCATAAAATTTTACTTTAGAAAATTATAATATGAAATGGGTCCCTTTTAAATTAAATTGGTATTAACTCATCATTCCTCTTAAAATCTGAAAAGAAACGAAAATCATTATAAAACCTTTTGAGTTCATAAATCATCAACAATCGGAAAATAAAACAATCACCACTAAAGGCTCCTCTCCTTGCTCCGATGCGATATCACTATCGGCAATAGGGGATTGCGATATGAATGCAATAGAACTTTGCCTTAAAATCTCCCGATGCGAGTTAAGCGATATCGCTATCGGCGATCGGGGATTGTTCGAAAACTCAAAAAACTGCTTAAGTTCACCTCCGATCGCCGATAGCGATAAAGTTAAGCACGATTTTCAAAAAGGATTGTTATGGCGGCTTAGCATATTATGTCAATTATTATTAAAAAGCCTTTTCACTATACAATGGTAATTGACTTAAGCCCAACCGCCCAATAAAAATCAAATCTGCGCTTCAATAAACTATTCGGCAAATGGAAAATATAATGGGCATTTAATTTATTGACAGGTTTAAACGGCCAATTAATGAAGCAGTTACGCCTAAATCCTTTCGGAGATTACATACGCGGGAGTCTTATGATTATTTTCCATTATTTATTGATTGACATAAGTCTTTTGTACTAGTTTTCGCCGTCTATTCTCCGCATTGCGATCATTCTATCTTTTGTGCAGAGCTTCTCCGCGGTAGCAAGTTCAGACCAAATGGGGAAGAAATCTAAGAAACCAGGAACAGCTTCAGCTCCTGTGATAACAGAGCAACATGCCGCAGATCCGGGATCAAGCAAAAAAGGATTAATTTCAGATACCACATGTCTTGGTCTTGGTAATACTACTTGGCAGAGCATTTACAATCTGGTTGAAGCCGAGGAACCTCAGCAAACAACGGTAGAAGCTTCAGCAGGCTCGAGCCAAAAATCTGACGCTACTCTGAAAGATTTGGTCGATTCCTACTTGCACAGGATAGCGGCTCGGGAGCAGATTCTTCCATATACAGATGTAGTGAGATGGGCCATTGAAGAAATCCCAATTACGAACAGAATATTCTGCACTATTCATGGGAGAGTTTTTGGTTCGTTTCAGCCTGATGATTTGAGACAAATGTACCATTTTCCCGAACCAGAGAAGAAGTATAATAAAGCATTCCTGGAGAAGTTTAGAGATGAAAATGAAATTGATTCAGAACCTATACGAGAATGGAGACAAAACCCAGAAAAACACAAACATGATTCTTCGGGTAAGTACTCCGTCAGTTCCTTGTGTTCTCCTTATTGTTATGCTGGAGCTATGATGTGTCGAATGTAAGGATTGCATGATTCTTCAAAATTTTCCATAGAAATGGTACCTTTAATGGAAGCAGCATGTAATAGTGAAATCATGGATTGGGGGAATATATTATCGGATAAGTTAGCAAATGCTATTCTTGACTTCAGAGGCAAATCCCGTGCTACTGATAGAATTATCCCTCCATTTTACTATAGTGCCTTCATTTTAGATACCCTCTGTTTTAATTCCGAGTTTCCTGTGTTAGGTTGGAGATGGACTCCACAAGACCCCATGCCCATTCATATATATCATCAGAAATTATGGAAAGCCCATTATAAACACCACCTATATCAACTCTGTAATGGACTCATGATACCTATTTATTATGCAATTTTTGCTAGACCTACTCCTAAGATCTCCTCTCAAGCAGAGATTGACTTGACATCCCTAGGAACCTGGTTCGGAGAGCAGAAATTCACTTCTATAAGAGTTTTTGGCAGCCATGCTAAACCTCATGTCCTCCCCTTGTATATACCAGACAAGCTTTTAGCTTGAGAGATAGCATATCAGCTTACATCCGCATCAGCTACAAAAACTCTCAGGAATTCAAAGAAACAAGTCTGGCCTCCTTTCCCTATAAGGTGCGGCGTCTATACTCTGCGTGATTATAAACATGCAGAGAAAGAAGCAGAAAAGATTAATATGTTAAAACTCGCAACTCTGCCTAATAGACGCTTTGATCCGAAAAAGGTCGTCTATAATGTTCTAGATCAGGCCAAACTCACTAAATTTGAACATAAGGAAGATGAGTTTGATGACCTTTTCTCCTTGGCAGAGTCAATATTTCAGGTTCAAGAGATAGCTAAGATTAGATACCATGATGAAGGGTTAGTTGAATTTAACAAACTTAGAGAGCAGAGGTTGCAAACTCTGCCTCTAGATTTGTTAGCCACCGCCCCGATGATACAATCAAGCGAGCCTGAGCACCAGCTTACCAGCAAACATCCTGCTACATCTAAAAACTCTGAAGAAATCAAAAGAAGAGAGCAGGAGGAACTCCAGAGAAAAGAACAGGAAGAGGCAGAGAGGAAAGAAGAGGAAGCACAGAGAATACGTGATCAGGAACAGGAAAGGCAGCAGAAGCAAAGCAGCAAGAAGATAAATGTTGACACTCAGATTGACCCAAAATTACTCCAGGAATGGCAGCAATTCAATTCAATTATAAGCAATCTTGAGAGCTCGAAGAATGCCGATACATCCAAAGCGGCCAATACACAGGATACAATATCAAAAAGGGTTTCAAGCAAAGAAACCAGTGGTCTACCCCCTACAGGATTAGAAATAATTCCCAAAGATCCCTCAGATCAAATTATTTTGCAGGTAGAAGATATTCCTCCATGGGATGTTTATGTACAAAACACAAGGTCAGACAAAGAAACAACGAAAAAGGAGAAGGATTGATCAACCTTCCCTGTTTCCTGAACAAACGGTAACAGCCAATGTAGTTTGGAAGGAAGAATGCAACCCCTCCGATGACCTGACAAAGTTGTCTCAATATGCTGGTGCCTATTCAGCGGCCACCATGGACAAGGCATCAGAGGTGAGTAATTTGTTGGAAAAAAAAAGATCAAGTAATCGCTTCATTACAAACACAACTATCAGAGGCACAACAGAAAGCAGATTCAGCAGCAATTCAGAAGCAGAAAGAATCATCAGAGGCATTAGCAAAATTGAAAACAATGAATGAACAAATGGTAAAAACAAAAGATGAGCAAATTGCTCAATTAACATCTCAAATAGAAAAGTTCAAGAATCTTCCCCAGCCTGCCAGTTTCAGAGAAGAAGCAATACAGATTAATAAGGCACTCATAACACAAATAAGATTGTTGTGTCATCAAATTGCCCAACTTGAACCTCTGTGTGAAATAACAACATCTTTAATAAACAAATCAGTTGATGCCAGGCAGGACTTATAACAAGCCGATGAGACTTTAACAGATTTTCTTACTTGGCAGAACAATAATGAGGGACAGACAGCAAATTTGCCTAAAATCTTAGAATCCCATAAAGAAATTATGTTCATGGAATGGCAGTCCTAGTTGATGAAAGCAGAGAGAGAAGTGTCTAGATGCAGATTATCTACGAACAATTTGATTGACTTAATTAATAATACTCTCTATTTGTATAACATGATCTCTCAATGTACTCCAGGTAAATTATTATCACCCAAGACATTGGAACAATCATGTTGTCAAGAGCTAGAAAAGAATGGGAAATTGATTACATGAATTACAAGTTTAACTTGGGACACCTATTGGTTGTTCCTAGTAAAACCATACAGCCAGAAAGCCGCGCTCAAATGCTTAACGGATGCAATCGGATGTATCATTCCCAAAATACATGATGCCACCTATGCTGCTCAAATCAATTCTCGTCTCAGCCGCCCTCAAGAAGTGGAACCAATGATAGTGATATTCCAACTCAGGACAAAAAGCAAAGAGTCAGAGTGATGAATCATGCTGCCGATTACCAGATTGCCATAGAAGGAGATATTCCAGATCGAATTACACCAATTTAGTAGCATTTTAATTTTGTAGTTTGTTAGTTTAATTTAGTATTTATAGACCCTTTCATGTATTTAGAAAGGGTCGTAAGTTTTTGTATATGACTAAAACCTGAAGCTGCACTACTGTACTTCAGGCATATTTTTTTTTATGAAAACTGGACCAATTTTTCCAAATTTTGATAACGAAGCTTTTATGTGGATGTGCACTACTGCCTTTATTTAAAATTATTTCTGAGTCGGAAGAAGGAATTCAAATTGCAATTGACATTGAGAAAGACTTGCAGCTCATATGGTACTACTATCTATGTCTGAATTCATTCTTTTATGAAAATTGTTGTTTGATTATTCTTGCTATTATTGAATATATGAATGTGTTTTAACAACAATCTTTATATTTTCCACTACTCGGATGTTTATAACATATTCTTTTATCATTTATGTATCGCAATATAAAAGGAAGACAGGAAGAGGTAACAATGTTTTATCAATTACTTCGTTCAACTAATTGAACGAAGTAATTATTATTTAAATGAACGTCTTTGTTTATTGAATAGTGTCATCTATATGCCTATCAACGAATATAGATCATTAAACGTTGCACTTAAGAATAGAAGCTTCCTGGGATAAAATAGTCATTTACATTTTCGCTTATAGATTAAGTACTCCATTCATTATCACTTATTAGAAAACCAATCATTCATCCACCCCTTTTATTCATTACTGGGAAACTGGTCCCATTATATCCAGTCAGAGCCACCATCCCAAACGGAAAAGGAGCTGTCTTAAGGTCCGGACCGGGTGGTTATCCCCAATGTTGATGAAATGATTTTCGAGGCATCAACATTTTTGGCGCTAGAAGGAGGGTCGTCAACTATGAATGGCGAGTAAATCAAAACCTACAGACCATTCTCAGAGTAAATCACCCTCCACCTCACCTCAGACATCCCGTGTGCATTTTGAATTACCAGTATCCAAACGAGAAGAAGAGGGATCAACTATCACTGCTCAATCGCACCATACTTCAGAACATTTAAGTTCGGAATCCCCTGAAGTTCAGTCTATCATTCAGAAACTTCAAGGCTTCTCCATATCACCTCAGAGATCTGAAGTATCTCAAGGCAGTCAGACTTCGCAATTTCACCTACCTCACCATCTCACTAGACTTCAAAGCGAAAAACTTGGCATTGAACCAACTGAGTTACCTTTACCCCGAAGGAAAAAGGCAAAAAAGAACACTGAAGGTTCTGATAGTGAGACCTTTTCTCCATCACCTTCCATCTCATCATCTCCAGTGCGAAGTCAAACACCCACTTCCCCATTACATATTACTGTTCACCAGGGGTCACCACCTTCAACATCACAACCTTTACAGTCTTTATTATTACCTCCTCCCCAATCACCTGGAACATCACAGTCAAACGTTGGTACTTCCAAAATGGCTCAAAACCCATGGAATAGTCCTGGTGCAGTCACTATGCCTGCACCATTACATCCATTACCAGATTATCCTGAGAAATGGTTACCAAAGTTTAATCCAGATGCTGGAACATTAGCTGAGGAACACATAAATAATTTCATGTTGTCAGTTAATCTAAAAGGAGTAACACAAGAAGATGTTGTAGTGAGACTTTTCCCCTACACGTTACAAGGATCAGCTGGGTCTTGGTATTTTTCCTTACCCTCTAGATCCATTACCAGTTGGAATATCTTTCAGGAATAGTTTATTACCAAATATGGCGATGATAGATCCTTGGCCACGCTCATCAATGATCTTTCAAATCTAAGAATTGAGTCAAGAGAACCAATTAAGGAGTTTAACTCCCGATTCAATAAGCTCTTGAATAAAATTCCCACCGATTCCAAGCCAAGTGAACAAGTTAGAAGCGAATGGTATATCACAGCCTTACCTTCAAATATAGCCATTTTTGTTGATAGGGCTGCGAAACCAACTCTGCCTGAAAACATGAAAGAAGCCATCGCTGTGGAAAAACGTATAACCGCTTTGGAAAAGAAAGTTGCTCTCGAAGATAGGAAATCCAAGAAAGTGTCTTTCAAGGACGATTCAAAGAAGAAAAACACCAAAGATCCATACGATATGGAGGGTCTTCAAAAGGTCCTCAAAACAATGTCAAATGAAATGGTTGAAATCAAAAAGCAAGTAGCAGAAACTTCAACAAAGAAACCATTTAGGAATTTTAAGAAAACTGAGTCAAAACCACCAAATGTTATATCCAATGCAGATTCAGACCCTGAGGAAGAGGAAGAAGATGAAACAATTACATCATCCGATGAAATTGAAGAAGAGGAAGTCGTTGAATGCCATGGAATGTGGGACTTCATATTGCCAAACTCCGACACCGAGACTGAACAAGAAGCTTTTCCTGTGACTACTAGGAGTAAAAGTACCCCTGAACCTGTCCAAGCAAATTCCAAGAAAAGGAGTGCAAGTACTAATACTGCAAAGGAAAAGGCACCTATAAGGAAGCCTGCTGCAACAGTCCCTCAAAACCAACCATCGTCTTCAAATATACCTTCAACATCAAAGACGTTGGTAGTATCGGATTCAATGGATTACAATATTATTGATGACATGAAGAAGACTAATGCAAACATCACCATGTTTGAACTCAGTAAGTTAAAAACATCAACAGAAATTGCTTCTTAAGGAACTAAATGCAGTACCTTCCTCGCCTCTTCCTAATGCTAAAGCTGCAAATGATTCAGGACAACCACCTTCTGGTAGAATTGAGGCTACTGATACGATTCTAATCGGAGACAGATCAAATTCCCATACCCCACCTTTCCTCTTAACCTTTGAAATTTACAATCGAAATCTACACAACTGTTTAATTGACTCAGGGGAATCATCTAATATAATGCCAGCTTCAGTTTGTTCTAAACTGAACATAGAACCCCAAAAGTCTTCAATTCACATTGTGCAGTTAGATAGAACCAAAGTCCAAGTCTTAGGGGAAATAAATTCTATGACTATCAAGTTAGCATCTGATCCACGAGTAGTTCAAAGAATTGATATCCTAATCGCTGATATACCCGAGTTTTATGGTTTAATCTTGAGTAGGGATTGGTCTGAGAAGCTCCATGGATATATTTCTACCGATTGGTCTCATATGTGGCTTCCCTACAGGGGAAAGCCAAATCAAATAAAAATTAATCGGGAGAAACACATGACCCATACTGTCACAGAGTTTGAACAAGAGAATCAACCAATTGCATTTAATAATAACATATTGGGAAATTATTCTTCTGAATCGTTCTTCGGCAATTATATTGCCCAACCATCTCCGTTCTTAGTAAACAATTTCACATCACAAATTGAAAAATTTTCACAAACTGATAGTTCAAGATGTGTTAATGTTACTGAGAATTCTGTAAATAAAATTGTTGATAATTCTTTATTTTGGTCTTTATATTTTGATGGTTCTAAATCCAGTGAAGGATCAGGAGCAGGGTGTATTCTAGTCAGCCCTGAGGGGAAAAAACAATGCTTTCTTGTAGGTTAGAATTTGAATGCACGAATAATACAGCTGAGTATGAGGCCTTGGTACAAGGACTATATAAAGCTATTGGCCTAAAAGTCCAATATTTGAAAGTGTTTGGTGATTCAGAGATTGTTATAAAACAAGTTCGAAATACAATCCATTGTCTCTCTAATCACCTTAAACACTATCAGTCTTTAGTCCAGGAACTTATATCTCATTTCTTAGCATTCAATATTTCATCCATTCCCAGATCCCAGAATGCAGCAGCTGACTTGTTAGCCAATGTTGCTTCTAAACTCCTACCTTCCGAAGATTATAGCCCAGATAGATTTTCAGTAGAGTTGATTTTTAGGCCATCAATTCCTGACAATGTTACCAATTGGCGAGTGTTTAATCACGATGAAGACATTTTACATTTATTAACTTCCGACGAGTCCTACAATGATCAGATTATTGATGAAAATGATCATGATCTTCAGATGAAAGAAAGGCATGAGGAAAATTCAATACCAAAACCTGTGGTCAAACTGGAAGATCTCTATGATATTAAAGACAGGTTTAAACAGATAACCAATTCAAAACTCCAAAGTTCTACTTTAAGATTTGAATTGATAAATCTCGGTACTGAGCAGAATCCTCAAAATGTCAATTTAGACTAGGGCTTTCTGTCGAAGAAAGGATAGCATTCATTAGATTATTAAGAAAAAATAAACATGTCTTCGCTTGGAAGTATGATGACTTAAAAACTTATGATACATCAATCATCCAACATACCATTCCAATGCTTTCTGAACAAAAACAAGTTCAACAAAAATTGAGGAAAATACATCCAAACTTAGAGAGTCAGATAAAATCAGAACTCAATAAACTCTTGAAAGCAAAGATTATTTTTCCGGTCCGGCATTCAAACTGGGTCTCCAATATGGTGCCTGTTAGGAAGAAAAATGGTGACATCAGGATTTGTATAGATTTCAGAAATCTGAATAAGGCAAGCCAAAAAGATAATTTTCCATTACCTACTATGGAGCAAATACTCCATTCAGTAGCAGGTTCTGAGCTAATGTCCTTTCTAGACGGTTTTTCAGGATACAACCATATTCTGGTCCATCCTGATGACAGACTCAAAACTACTTTCAGAACAAAATGGGGAACTTATGCCTATCAGAAAATGCCTTTTGGACTTATTAACGCAGGAGCTACATTTCAAAGAGCAATGGATATAGCCTTCAAAGGATTAATCAATAAAACAATAGTCGTCTATTTAGATGACATTACTGTATTTTCTAAAAAGAGATCCAGCCATTTACATGATTTAAATCAAATATTTCAACGTTGTAGAAGATATGGTATTTCACTCAATCCCAAAAAATCCTTCTTTGCTCTAGATCAAGGAAAGCTCTTGGGCTTTATTGTTTCCAAAGATGGTATTTATATTGATCCTGACAGGATTAAAGAAATTTCTGAAATCCCATTTCCTCATAACAAAAAATCCATGCAGTCATTTTTAGGTCAGATCAACTTTGTCAAAAGATTTGTTCCCGATTTTTCTCACATCATTTTACCATTACAAACCATGATTAAGAAAAATTCAGTGTTTAAATGGGGATCTGTGGAAAAGGAAGCATTTGATTTAATCAAACAATCAATAATCAATGCCCCCGCTTTAAACACTCCCAATTTTCCTAATCATTTCACATTGTATACTATCGCATCCGATTCATCTTATGCAGCAGTACTCACTCAGATTAATGATCATGACCTTGAAGCACCGATTTCATTTTTTAGTTCAAATTTCTAGGGTGCAGAACTAAATTACTCCGAAGTTGAAAAACAAGCCTTTGCTGTGTATAAAGCCATTAAACACTATAGGCCCTTCCTTTTAAAAACTCATACAAAAGTTATAGTTCCTTTTTCTGCAGTAAGGCAATTACTGATCCAAAGGGAATTAGGTGAGAAAAGGGCAAATTGGGTTACAGCACTTCAAGAGTATGACTTAGAAATCAAGCCAGCAAAGATTGTTAGGGGTCAAGGTTTTTGCAGGTTGTTAGCAGGAGCATCCAACATTCCGGAATCAGGTGATACAGAACATATGGAAGAAATCAATCAGATAAGTATTACCAATTCTGAATCTCAATACGCAGCTTTAATCTTTTATTTGAAAAATGGATATGCACCTCCTAATATTTCTTATAAAAACAAACGGGCCATTAGATTAAAAGCAAAAAACTTCATAATCATTGATGATGTACTTTTTAGACAAAACTATGATTCAGTTTTATTAAGATGCCTAGAAAAACCTGAAGCACAAAAGGTTTTGCAGGAACTACATGATGGACCAGCCGGAGGACATTTTGGAGCTGACACAACAGCTCACAAAATCATTCATGCTGGGTATTATTGGCCCACTCTATTCAAAGATACTCACGAATATGTAAGGAAATGCCAAAGTTGTCAAACCTCTAGTGGAAGACAAAGAAAATCAGCTTTCCCTTTGCAACCAATCAACATTGAGCAACCTTTTGAACAATGGGGATTGGATATTATTGGGGAAATTACTCCACAGTCCTCCAAAAAACATAAGTATATTCTTACTGCTACTGATTACTTTACCAAGTGGGTTGAAGCAATTCCGTTAAAGACAACAAACTCTGAAGGAATTATAGAATTTATAGATCAATTCATCATTACCAGGTTTGGTGTCCCAAATGCTCTTGTTTTTGATAATGCATCTTATTTCTCTGGTAATGCCATGTTTGAGTTCGCTATTAAAAGAGGATTTAAACTGAAATATTCTGCAAATTATTATCCCCGGGGTAATGGTCTAGCAGAGTCTACCAATAAAAATCTCCTTAAAATCATTAAGCGAACTATTGAACAGAATCATAAAAACTGGCACAAATCTTTAATATTCGCACTATGGGCCGATAGAATAACACAGAAGGCCTCCATAGGTACTTCTCCATTCAATCTTGTATATGGGAAAGAAGCAATACTACCAACCAATCTAGCACTTCCTTCTCTAGCCCTAGTTCAGTTTATTGAAGAAAGCCCCTCTTCTTCTATCCAATTCAGACATGATCAAATTTTAAAATTAGAAGAAGAAAGAGAAAAGGCCAAAATTACTCATGCAAAACATCAGCAAATAATCAAAAAATCATTTGATTCAACTTCATCTAGTTCTAAACAATTGCAGGTTGGTGATCTAGTTCTGAAATGGGATAAAGCTCATGAAGATAAAGGTAAACACACCAAGTTCCAAAAGATGTGGCTTGGACCATTTCAGATCAGCGAGAAGATAGGCCATTCGACATTCATGTTACAAGATCTATCAGGAAAGAGGGATTCTCTTCCTGTTAATGGCCTCATCTTAAAGAAATTCTTTAATTGAGAAGGTAACCCCTTCTCCTTTAGTTTTTAGTAGGATTTATGTTTTTAGGACCATTAGGAAATAAAGTTGTAAAATAGCTTCTATTGGCCTTTTGATACATTAAAAAGTTGCTCTTAAGAAGTTCTTTTAATATTTACTTTTGAGAATAGAAGCCTTTAAAGAGAAAAAGGGAAGACAATTTCTATGAAATTAGTTATATTCACATTTCTGAAAAACTCTTTTTATTTTTGTGAAATCTCCTCAAGATTTAGAAGTACTGTAAATCATTTTAATGTTTTAAACTGGCCTCAAAAAAGGTTATCAATATCAAAACAGAAACTGATTCAATCTTAGTATCTTCAAACTCTTTCCTTGTCATCCATTTTCTCTTAAGAAGAAAATTGTCCATCCCATTCATCCAAGTTTATGATTACTCATAGTGTAATTCTAAAAAATATCTGATATAAAGATAAGGGGTCTTATCACAAGCCTGCTTACCATGATCATTGGAAAATAGTTTAATCGACATTACCAACACTGCATACCAAAACAGGGTAATGGCTTATAAGCATAAGACAAGGGGTCTCATCACGAGCCAACTTGTTCGATTAGATTACAACCAGTGAATGGCATTGTCAAACAGCTGGCAACCAAACCAGGACAATGGCTTTTTATCTTACAAAATAATAAAAAGAAAAGAAATACAAAATATGAAAACATATTTTGAATTCATTCTTTTAATCATTCTCTGAGATGGGAGGGATCATGGACAATTAAATGGTTAAAAGGTATCCCTGTCGAAACTATGAACGTTTGCTGGCAGCAGAGGCTCTACCTATGACAAAGGAGTTAATCAAAAAGGCTAAGTTGGAAAGGTGTTTTGTTTTATCATTATCAACCAATAGAGTCCAATTTAAAACTTAGAATGTATTTAATTTTAACAAGAGGAGAAATTAGCAAAATATCTTTTATTATATTCAGAATGTATGTATACTTAGTTATATTAGAATCTTCCTTTCTTTTTGATAAAAGTTTCTATATAAAGAAAGTTTAAATATTCCAATATTTCTTAGAGATAACTGTTTCTTCCAGCGAATCGCCAATTGTTGTGCTATACAAAAACCCCCCATTTCATAAAATTTTACTTTAGAAAATTATAATATGAAATGGGTCCCTTTTAAATTAAATTGGTATTAACTCATCATTTCTCTTAAAATCTGAAAAGAAACAAAAATCATTATAAAACCTTTTGAGTTCATAAATCATCAACAATCGGAAAATAAAACAATCACCACTAAAGGCTCCTCTCCTTGCTCCGATGCGATATCACTATCGGCAATCGGGGATTGCGATATGAATGCAATAGAACTTTGCCTTAAAATCTCCCGATGCGAGTTAAGAGATATCGCTATCGGCGATCGGGGATTGTTCGAAAACTCAAAAAACTGCTTAAGTTCACCTCCGATCGCCGATAGCGATAAAGTTAAGCGTGATTTTCAAAAAGGATTGTTATGGCGGCTTAGCATATTATGTCAATTATTATTAAAAAGCCTTTTCACTATACAATGGTAATTGACTTAAGCCCAACCGCCAAATAAAAATCAAATCCACGTTTAATGAGGCTATTCGGGAAAATAAAGGACATGATGAGCATTTAATAGATTGGCAGGTTCAAACGGCCAATTAATGGAGCAGTTACGCATAAAATCCCTTCAGATATTACATACGCGAGAGTCTTATGATTATTTTCCATTATTTATTGATTGATATAAGTCTTCTGTACCAGTTTTCGCCGTCTATTCTCCGCATTACGTTCATTTTATCTTTTGTGCAGAGCTTCTCCGCAGAAACAAATTCAGACCAAATGGGGAAGAAATCTAAGAAACCAGGCACAACTGCAGCTTCTGTAGTAACAGAACAACATGCCGCCGATCCAGGATCAAGCAAAAAAGGATTAATCTCAGATACCACATGTCTTGATCTCGGAAATACTACTTGGCAGAGCATTTACAACCTGGTTGAAGCCGAGGAACCTCAGCAAACAACGGTAGAAGCTTCAGCAGACGCGAGCCAGAAATCTGACGCTACTCTGAAAGATTTGGCTGATTCCTACCTGCACAGAATAGCGGCTCGGGAGCAAATTCTTCCATATACAGATGTATTAAGATGGGCCATTGAAGAAATTCCAATTACGAACAGAATATTCTGCACTATTGATGGGAGAGTTTTTGGTTCATTTCAGCCTGATGATTTGAGACAAATGTACCATTTGCCCGAACCAGAGAAGAAGTATAATAAAGCATTCTTGGAGAAGTTTAGAGATGAAAATGAAATTGATTCAGAACCTATACGAGAATGGAGACAAAACCCAGCAAAACACAAACATGATTCTTCGGGTAAGTACTCCGTCAGTTCCTTATGTTCTCCTTATTGTTATGCTGGAGCTATGTGTGTCGAATGTGGGGATTGTATGATTCTTCAAAATTTTCCATAGAAATGGTACCTTTAATGGAAGCAACATGTAATAGTGAAATCATGGATTGGGGGAATATATTATCGGATAAGTTAGCAAATGCTATTCTTGACTTCAAAGGAAAATCCTGTGCTACTGATAGAATTATCCCTCCATTTTACTATAGTGCCTTCATTTTAGATACCCTCTGTTTTAATTCCGAGTTTCCTGTGTTAGGTTGGAGATGGAATCCACAAGACCCCATGCCCATTCATATATATCATCAGAAATTATGGAAAGTCCATTATAAACACCACCTATATCAACTCTGTAATGGACTCATGATACCTATTTATTATGCAATTTTTGCTAGACCTACTCCTAAGATCTCCTCTCAAGCAGAGATTGACTTGACAGCCCTAGGAACCTGGTTCGGAGAGCAGAAATTCACTTATATAAGAGTTTTTGGCAGCCATGCTAGACCTGTGTCCTCCCCTTGTATATACCAGACAAGCTTTTAGCTCGAGAGATAGCATATCAGCTTACATCTGTACCAGCTACAAAGACTCTCAGAAATTCAAAGAAACAAGTCTAGCCTCCTTTCCCTAGAAGGTGTGGCGTCTATACTCTGCGTGATTATAAACATGCAGAGAAAGAAGTAGAAAAGATTAATATGTTAAAACTTGCCACTCTGCCTAATAGACGCTTTGATCCGAAAAAGGTCATCTGTAATGTTCTAGATCAGGCCAAACTCACTAAATTTGAACATAAGGAAGATGAGTTTGATGACCTTTTCTCCTCGGCAGAGTCAATATTTCAGGTTCAAGAGATAGCTAAGATTAGATACCATGATGAAGGGTTAGTTGAATTTAACAAACTTAGAGAGCAGAGGTTGCAAACTCTGCCTCTAGATTTGTTAGCCACCGCCCCGATGATACAATCAAGCGAGCCTGAGCACCAGCTTACCAGCAAACATCCTGCTACATCTAAAAACTCTGAAGAAATCAAAAGAAGAGAGCAGGAGGAACTCCAGAGAAAAGAACAGGAAGAGGCAAAGAGGAAAGAAGAGGAAGCACAAAGAATACGTGATCAGGAACACGAAAGGCAGCAGGAGCAAAGCAGCAAGAAGATAAATGTTGACACTCAGATTGACCCAAAATTACTCCAGGAATGGCAGAAATTCGATTCAATTATAAGCAATCTTGAGAGCTCGAAGAATGCCGATACATCCAAAGCGGCCAATACACAGGATACAATATCAAAAAGGGTTTCAAGCAAAGAAACCAGCGGTCTACCCCCTACAGGATTAGAAATAATTCCCAAAGATCCCTTAGATCAAATTATTTTGCAGGTAGAAGATATTCCTCCATGGGATGTTTTCTATAGCCCAAAACACAAGGTTGTAATAAAGCAACAACGAAAAAGGAGAAGGATTGATCAACCTTCCCTGTTTCCTGAACAAACAGTAACAGCCAATGTAGTTTGGAAGGAAGAATGCAACCCCTCCGATGACCTGACAAAGTTGTCTCAATATGCTGGTGCCTATTCAGCAGCCACCATGGACAAGGCATCGGAGGTGAGTAATTTGTTGAAAGAAAAGGATCAAGCAATCGCTTCATTACATACACAACTATTGGAGGCACAACAGAAAGCAGATTCAGTAGCAATTCAGAAGCAAAAAGAATCATCGGAGGCATTAGCAGAATTGAAAACAATAAATGAGCAAATGGTAAAAACAAAAGATGAGAAAATTGCTCAATTATCAGCTCAAATAGAAAAGTTCAAGAATCTTCCCCAACCTGCCAGTTTCAGAGAAGAAGCAATACAGATTAATAAGGCACTTGTAACACAAATAATATTGTTGTGTCATCAAATTGCCGAAGTTGAACCTCTGTGTGAAATAACAACATCTTTAATAAACAAATCAGTTGATGCCAGGCAGGACTTAGAACAAGCCGATGAGACTTTAACAGATTTTCTTACTTGGCAGAACACTAATGAGGGTCAGACAGCAAATTTGCCTAAAATCTTAGAATCCCATAAAGAAATTCTGTTTATGGAATGGCAGTCCCAGTTAATGAAAGAAGAGAGAGAAGTTTCTAGATGCAGATTATCTACGAACAATTTGATTGACTTAATTAATAATACTCTCTATTTGTCTAACATGATCTCTCAATGTACTCCAGGTAAATTATTATCACCCAAGACATTGGAACAATCATGTTGTCAAGAGCTAGAAAATAATGGGAAATTGATTACAGGAATTACAAGTTTAACTTGGGACACCTATTGGTTGTTCCTAGTAAAACCATACAGCCAGAAAGCCGCCCTCAAATGCTTAACAGATGCAATCGGATGTATCATTCCCAAAATACATGATGCCACCTATGCTGCTCAAATCAATTCTCTTCTCAGCCGCCCTCAAGAAGTGGAACCAATGATAGCGATATGCCAACTCAGGACAAAAAGAAAAGAGTCAGAATGATGAGTCATGCTGCCGATTACCAGATTGCTGAAGAGGATATATTCAAGATCGGGTTATACCAATTTGGTAGCCTTTTAATTTTGTAGTTTGTTAGTTTAATTTAGTATTTATAGACCCTTTCATGTATTTAGAAAGGGTCGTAAGTTTTTGTATATGACTAAAACCTGAAGTTGCACTACTGTACTTCAGGCATATTTTTTTATGAAAACTGGACCAATTTTTCCAAATTTTGATAACGAAGCTTTTATGTGGATGTGCACTACTGCCTTTATTTAAAAGTATTTCTGAGTCGGAAGAAGGAATTCGAATTGCGATTGACATTGAGAAAGACTTGCAGCTCATATGGTACTACTATCTATGTCTGAATTCATTCTTTTTATGAAAATTGTTGTTTGATTACTCTTGCTATTATTGAATATATGAATGTGTTTTAACAGCAATCTTTATATTTTCCACTACTGGATGTTTACAGTTTGCTATTCTTTTATCATTTATGTATCAGTAATATAAAAGGAAGAGTGTAACAATGTTTTATCAATTACTTCGTTCAACTAATTGAACGAAGTAATTATTATTTAAATGAACGTCTTTGTTTATTGAATAGTGTCATCTATATGCCTATCAACGAATATAGATCATTAAACGTTGCACTTAAGAATAGAAGCTTCCCGGGATAAAATAGTCATTTACATTTTCGCTTATAGATTAAGTACTCCATTCATTATCACTTATTATAAAACCAATCATTCATCCACCCCTTTTATTCATTACTGGGAAACTGGTCCCATTATATCCAGTCGGAGCCACCATCCCAAACGGAAAAGGAGCTGTCTTAAGGTCCGGACCGGGTGGTTATCCCCAATGTTGATGAAACGATTTTCGAGGCATCAACAAGTTGCATAGTTCATATTTGAGGATATTGTGACTCGGTTTGGTTTTCCTAAGATTCAAGTAAGTGATCAAGGTACGCATTTTGTGAATGATACCATTGAAGCATTTACAGAAGAATTCAAGATGTGTCATGAAAATAGCTCTCCCTATCATCCCCAAGCGAATGGCGTAGTCGAATAATTCAATAAGATATTAGAGACTGCGCTGACCAAGGTGTGAAATTCTAACTGAAATGATTAGGATGAGCATGTACCTGCAGTTCTCTCGGCATATAGGACGACCTAAAAGAAGCTGACTGGAAGGACATCTTTCAAGATGGTATATAGGCAAGAAGTTGTGTTTCCAATGGAGTTCACTGTTCCTATTCTGCGCATTTAAACCTTCACAAATATGGCTGAAGAAGATGCTCTGGAAGATCGGTTGTCATAGTTGGTTGCTCTAGAAGAAAATCGCTTTATTGTAAATTATCACCAGCAGGTTCAGAAAGCGTGCGAAAAAGCATGGCATGATAGGCATATCAAGCAAAATGTGTTCAAGGAAGATGATTTGGTCTTACTCTATGATAACAAGTTTGCGCGCCACCTAGGTAAATTGAATATGCATTAGCTAGGGCCCTATCTTGTTATGGAAATCACTTATGGAGGTGCAGTGCACCTGACCACATTGAGCAAAGAATACCTTCTTAAGATGACCATGTGCCTACCAAATGACTATATGGCCATAGTATCAGACCTACACAGATGGGATGGCGGATGCTCAGTATGGTGCGATGCACACATAGTATGTTATGAAACAAGCTCCAAAAATAGAAGAAAAGAGAGATAAACGCCTTATAAATCAGCCACATCGAGGAGGAAACCTCCTTTACATTACATAAATGAACAATTATTGGATGATTCAAATGAAAAAACCTCCTCTCTATATATAGGAGTCTATGGGGTCACAATATAATCCTAATCGACCTAACAATAATAATGTAAGGGCACAACAAAAACAATAGTGGGGTTTTATGGGGCACAATAATAACAATATGGGGACTACAGGGGTACAACAATAACAATAAGGGGGCTACACTAACAAAAATAAGGGACTACACTAGTAATATAGGGACCTAACATGCCCCTCTCCTTCAAAAGAGTGGTGTCCTCAATGCTTGAGTAGTTTTGGATGCTTCTGTATAAAATTCTCATCCTCCCATGTGGAATCTTCAGTGGGTAAGTTCTTCCAGGCTTGAAGAGATACTCTGAAATTGATCGATTTTGTAGTTGTCAAGTTCTTGTTCCCATCATTTCTTCAGGTTCCAATATGATTTTCATCAAGTTCTGTCAATATTGTTTGACATATAATTTTGTCACCTATAACCTGATTTAAGAATGAAACATGGAAAACTGGGTTCACTCGAGAAGAAGTAGGAAGATCCAATTTGTATGCCATATTACCAATCTTTTGTAACACCTTGTAAGGACCATAGTACTTTACCAATAATTTATTATCCTTCTTAGCTTGCTTGAGGGACATTTGTTTGTATGGTTGTAGTTGTAAAAATACTCAATCTCCTACATCAAAACTTCTCTTGTTGTGATGTTGATCTTCCTGTTGTTTCATTCGATTTTGTGCCAAGTTTAGGTTATCCTTTAAGAGTTGGAGAACTTCTTGTTGATGCTCGATGTGATCTTCCACTTCTTGAACCTTACAATTTTCTCTTAAAGATGATGTGATGGATGGTGGACGATATCCATAAAGTTCCAGAAATGGAGTCATTTTTTCCACAATATGGAAGTAAGTGTTATACCACCATTCAACCAGAGGTAACCACTTGACCCATTGTGTTTGTTTATCAGATACAAAACAATGAAGATATCATTCCCATCAAATTGAGGATGATAAGATGAGCTATGGGCTAGTTGGGTACCCAAACAAGAAAATAATTCCACCCAAAAATTTCCAATGAAAATGTGATCTCTGTCACTTACAATAAACTTTGGGTTTCCATGTAGCTTTTGAATTGTTTCCATAAATGCAGTAGCAATTGTACTTGCTTTAAATGGATGAGATAATGCACAAAAGTATTCATACTTGGTAATTTTATCAACTACCACCATGATGACACTCTTTCCTTCAGACTTAGGCAAACCTGTGATAAAATCCATTGAAACCTACTTCCAACGTTCACTTGGAATGGGTAAAGGTTGTAGCAGACCCGGGGTTTTAATTTTCTCAACTTTATTTTGTTGGCAAACCAAAACTTTTGCCACAAAATTTTGAATATCAAATTTAAGGCCATCCCAAAAAAATATTTCTTCACCCTATGGTAATTTTTTAAAAATCTCGAGTGTCCTATGGGAGAGATGTGCAATTCCAAAAGAATATTTTGTATTAGTTGGAAATTATTACAAATATATAAGTGATCTTTGTACCATAAGGAATCATTTTTTCAACTAGATTGATCGGATGTACTGGGATCTTGTTGCAAATTTTGAATGAGTTTCCATACTTCTTTGTCATTCTTCCATTCCTCCCTTACTTTGGTTATCCAATCTGGTTGGATAATAGAAATGGCACAAAGAAATGCTTCCACCTCCTCATCCTTTCTTGAGAGTGCATCTGCAACAATATTTAGCTTCACTTTTTTGTAGATGATTTCAAAGTCATAACCCAACATCTTTGTGACCCATTTTTGTTGCTCTTCTGAAGATAGTCTTTGTTCCAAAAATTATTTAAGACTATCATGATCATTTTTTACCTTGAAGTGTCTTCCCATTAGGTAAGGTCTCTATTTCTTTAGTGCATGTAGTATTTCCAACATTTCCTTCTCATAAATAGCTTTTTGTAAATACTTTCCTTTGATTGGATGACTTTCAAAAGAAATGGGTCTTCCTTCTTGTATTAAAACAACACCAATTCCATTTCCTGAGGCATCACATTCCACAATAAAGGTTTTTGTGAAGTCTGTAATAGCTAAAACCAGTGTTAGGCACATTGCCTCCTTAATATGTTCAAAGGCCTTAGTTGCTTCAGGATTCCATGAAAATGCATCTTTCTTCAATAATGTTGTTAGAGGCGTTGCTATTCTCCCATAATTCTTAACACACTTGTGATAAGACCCTATTAACCCGAGAAATCCTCGAAACTAATTTATGTCTGTGGGGACTTTCCATTTCTTAATGGCTTTAATTTTTTTAGGGTCTACCTTAACACCCTCCTGAGATACAAGATGACCCAGATATTCCACCTTTGTACTCCAAAGAAAAATTTGGAGGTTTTTGCATATAATTTTTTCTCCTCCAATAGTTTGAGCACCCTATCAAAATGTTGAACATGATCCTTCCAAGACCCTTGAAATGTAGAAGGTGCATTGGTAAGGCCAAAAGGCATGACCAAAAATTCATAATGACCCCCATGAGTTCGAAATGTTGTTTTTGGAATATCTTCAGTCTTCATTATAATTTGATGATATCTTGAATGAACATCCAACTTGGTAAAATAAATTGTTCCATGTAATTCATCCAATATTTCATCAATCACGGGAATGGGAAATTTATCTTTAATAGTGATCTTATTGAGATCCCTATAATATGGACACATGCGCCATGATCTATCCTTGTTGTGCACCAATGTTACTGGAGAAAAGAAAGAACTTTGACTAGGTTGAATTATACCAACCTCTAACATTTCTGAAATCATACGTTCAATTTTTCCCTTTTGGACATAAGGATATATGTAAGCTCTGATGTTTGGAGGAAAAATTCCTAGAATAAAATGAATAGCATGATTATTATCATGAATATGTGGGAGTCCTTTGGGAGTTTCAAACACCTTGGAATGATTGTCCAAGACTTTTTGGAGATATGGAGAAATATATTATTTTTATTTTGGAACTTCTAGTGAGCATAATTGTGAAATTACGCCTCATTGTTCTTTCTTAGGAAGCTTTGTCATGACATTAGAGCTTATTATATTTCGATGTGATACCCTGTAATTCAACTTCCTTTCCTTTTGAAAAAAAATAAAAAATAAAAAAAATTCTTGAAAATTGAAATCTATTGTCCCCAAAGATTGTAACCATTGTACTCCTAGTACAACATGAGAACCTCCCATTGGAATGGAAATCATTGGACTATTCAATACATATTCCCCCATGGTTAGTTTGATATTATGGAATTTTCCAAAGTAATTTATAGTCCCTCCATTTGCAACCATCACTTGAAACTCTAGTGGTTGGTATAGGAAGCAATTCAATTCCTTGGCTACCTTACAATGTATAAAATTATGGGTACTACCTAAATAAATCAACACTATTACATTTTTCTTCCTTATATGTCCTTCTATCTTGAGAGTTTGAGGAGTGGTAATTCCTGCCAATGCATTACAGGATATGGTCAGACTCATTTCTTCTTTATTTAGGGTTCCTTCCTGGTGTATATCCTCTTCTTTTGAAGTTTCTCGTTAATTTTATTCCTCCTCTTCACAATCTATGTAAAATAATTTCTTCTCAGCACACTTATGACCTTTAGTTTATTTTCTATAAAAACTGTAGCAAATCCCTTTTTCTCTTTTTTCTTCCAATTTTTTTGGTGTCAATCTTGTAGGTTAAGGAAGTCTAGAAGTAGCAACATTTCCATCTTTATAGATGTGAGTGGTAGGCTTCCTTGTCGCCATAATTTTACTTTCAATTTTTCTTGCCAAATTGAATGCCTTCTCCAATGAATCAAGTTCACAAAGGTGAACCTCATGTTGGATGTTATCCTTTAATGTCCCTATGAAAATATCAATCGTGTGTTCCTCTAGAATATCAGTTACCCTTCAATTTTTGGAAGTCCTCAATGTGCTCCACCATTGAACCCTTTTGTTTGAGATTTATCAATTTTCTAAAGAAGGTGTTGCTCTTTGTATCCTCATAATGTGTTATCATTTCCTTCGTAAAAATTGACCAAGTGACAATTTTTTTACGAGAACAAAGCCATCGATACCATACAAATGTTTTTTGTTCTAAATGTAAAGTTTCAATATGTACCTTTTCTTTGTTTTGAACATTATGGAGATCAAAATATTGCTCCATATGTAGTATCCATGTTACGGTATCCTTGCCATCAAACTTCCTCATATCTATCTTTGGAATATGGTGGGTCTTCAATCCAACATTAGAGTTTATGAAATCGTAATTAAAATTTATTTTGTTCTCATCATGAGTTTCCTGTACTACATTTTCGCTATTAGGAAACATTTTTTTTATTAACTTTGTCAAATCTTCCTTCAAACCTTCCATGTCTGCTTTTAGATCATCTTCAGGTCTTCCATGTTGTCTTTCATTTTTTCATCTATCTTAGCTTCCATGCCATCCATCTTAGCTTCCATGTCATTCTTCAAACCATCCATCTTAGCTTCCACGCATTTCTTCAAGCCATCCATATTAGCTTCTACGCCTTTCTTCAAACCATCCATCTTAGTTTCCACACCTTTCTTCAAAACTTCCTTTTCATTTTTTGTTGCTCTTTACAAGATCAAAATTTGGTGCACTTGGTATTGTAATTTGATATATCATGTTGCACTTCTTCCTCTTCATGAGTCATAGTAGATCTTTCTGAGGGCTTAATGGGTGTTGAATTTATTTTAGGGGCCATTTTAGAAACCAATATTGATATCTATTCTTCAATATTCCCTTGGAATCACTTCAAACTGATTTTTAAAACAAGAATTATGCAATTTGAAAAAAAATACACACATTTTTCTTGCTTTTGAGGAGCTCTATATTGACACTAATTAACCTCTGGAATTTTGGATCCCTTAGATTTTATCTTTAGTCCTGTAGTAGCCTTATGAATCTTCTTTCCAATGCCGCAGGTCTGACCAGATTTGGATTCTTCAAAACAAATTTACGCCTAATCTCCTGCAATGACCTAATTATGGATTGGTTCAATAGAGCGAAATTGTACAGCGTACCACGTGTCACTGTTTCCTCCTTTGGCTTTGCAATTGATACACATTAAACTACAATCCATTTAATTTTGGCAAATTTTTATAGAATTCCAATCCGATGCTCATAGTGAGAGTTGTGATGATTTTACCAAGGTCACCTCTTTGAGATGAAATTAGGGAGCCTGCAAAAACCCTAACTTCCACAGATCATATATTTGAAAATACTTTGAACCAAGATCTTAAATTTTTATACGACGTTCATCAAGATTTCATCGCATATGGGTTTTTTTTTTAGCTTCTAAACCTTCGTAGAAACAAATTTATAGCGAAAATTCCTCAAGGACCTATTTGAAGCAGCGAAGCCCTAGAATCCAAAGCTCTGATACCAAATGTTATGAAACCAGCTCCAAAAATAGAAGAAAAGAGAGATCAATGCCTTATAAATCAACCACTTCGAGGGGGAAACCTCCTTTACATTACCTAAATGAAAAATTCTTTGATGATTCAAATGACAAACCCTCATTTCTATATATAGGAGTCTATGGGGTCACAATATAATCCTATCTGACCTAACAATAAAATGTAAGGACACAAAAATAACAATATGCAGTATCCCAAAAGGGGAGAATGCAGTAATACTTCACACAATATAAGAACTTACAGAAAGATAAACAATAAATCTAAGTACAAATCAGAATATGCAGAAAGAGTTGAGCCATTTTATCATATTGGAGATGATTCAGTTACACAAATACAGAATATAGGTAGATCTAGCCAAAAATATGACTTAGGATCACCCTCAAAACATGTATGGAGCAGGTATAGCATAACTGTTGAGACTCTGCAGCAAATACTACGCTATCTCTTCAGTAGAAGATGAATATATGGTTGCAGGCTGAAAAGATAAACGCAGATCTACTCAAAACTGGAGCTCAGATGATGCCAAGATTCAAGATTTGGCCAATGTGATGGATTCCCAAGATAACCCAGAAAGGATTTTCAGATCTGCAACTATGGAAAATCACCCCCCTAGGATTTGATCCTTGATCTACTGGGAAATACAAATCTGAAGCTAGATCTGAAGAATATATGGCTGAAATGTGTGCTCATAATAGATCTATGCTTGAAGGGTTGATCCCTTCATCAGATCTATGATCTGGGAGCTCTAGATCTACCTTCTCAATCCTCCAATGATGAATTCAGTTGCTGCAACACAGCTGCCAATAGAAACTGTGTTGTGAGGGAAAGAGAGGCCTTCTTCCTGTTGAAAAATGTTGTAATAAACTCCAGGCTATTGGTAAGACTGATGGCAATGTGAAGGAATTATCCTCCACTGGATTTCTAGCTGAAGTACTAGCAACTTCCTTCCTCCTTTCAGATCTACAATATGGACAAAATTATTCCTGAAGGGAATACTGCTGATAGGAGGTCAATAAATTTTGGCCTGATGCCAGATCTACAATGTGGCTTTGAGAGTGCTTATCTATAAGCCCCAGTGATGGGAATAATCCCTCACCTTGTTCTCCAACTGAAGTACTAAGGACAAATTCCACCTTCCAAACTGATCTTCAGAAATCTGCAGATTTTTGAATATGAATGTTCTACAGAAAGTAGAAAAAGGAAATGGCACTTAAAGCCTAATGTATAATGAATTACAATCCTCTTCCTTATATATCACTCAAAGAAAGAGGTGGGATTCCCGCCCAGCAACACCCTGTGCTAAACAACACCTGCAATCTCTGCTAAACAGCCCAAGAATGCAGTGGAATGTCACTTGACAATTCCAGATCTAAAATATCATACATCAAATAATCCAAGATGCCTTTCACCTTTTCCTTCATCTCCTTTATAATGTTTGAGCCATCCCAAGCCTTGGCCCTAATCTCAATTGCGCAGTCTCATGTGGACAAGATCCTCCAAGTGGGACTGCGCTATTTGACCAAATCAACCAAACAGTCTAGGTGAAATGTACACCTCCTCCATCATGTATGCTTCATTTGCACATGATCCTCCATCACTTGATCATTAATGCTCAATGACCCTTTGTTTGACATCTTCAAGATCTTAGTTGACTGAATCAACCCTCCGTGATCTTTGTCATTAAATGAGACATGATCTCCAATCCCATTCACATTAGTAGTTGCTCAACTACCTATTTTTGCTAATCTAGGCTAAATTAATCCACATTCACACACACAAAGTGGATATTTATTCTTATTGAGGATTGTGGGTCCCTCCACCCTTTTATTTACTTAATTCATTAATAAAATAAAGGACTCTAATATTCAAAATATGATGTGAAAATTTGGGGATATTACAGTCCCCCCCGGAAAAAAATTTCTTGTCCTCAAGCAACTCCAAAAGTAGATGAAAGGCCATCTATTCCCCTCCAAATGGCATCCACATAAGGAAGGCTTCCTCCATTTTCCGCAATAGGTTATGCATGTTTGGTTCCAAAGCTATCTTTTAAAAACATAAAGAATGACCTCCAACTGCTTGGTTAGATGTCCTCCTTCCATCATGAAGTACCAAGTGACAACCATATGATGTCCAACATCATCATCAATACATGAGGTGCATACAATAAGGTGGTTCTCTTCACAAAGGAAAACCTCCATCACACAATACATATCTTCATCCCATGTTTCATGAATTAGATTGAGCATTGAGATGCTCTCATACTTAGCCTTGTTGGCCTTTTTGGGTCCAAACTTCATCTTTCCAAAGTTATGCAAAAGAAGAAGGGAAGAAACAACATGGGTAGAAAAAGATGTCAAACCATATTATCCTAACAATAACCACCAAAGTAAGGCCCTTTGTTGCCATCCTCCATCTCCTCTATGTAAGATGGACAAGCCAAACTCCCCCAAAAGCAACCAAAGCAACAAGAGGTCTTTCTAATCTCATGAAGAAAAATAATATTAATGGACATATGAGATGTCACATCAACCCTATACAAAGAAACATCATCAATGCACATCATGAGATCATTATGCCAAGTTTTACACAATACAAAACACATAGACATAGGAGATGTCATGTGGTGGCCAAACTCTCTCAAGTGAAACCAAAATGAACATGTCTTCCTTTGCTGCAATTTTTCATTAAAACACAATGCATGATTCGGAAAATTATGAGCTATTGTGTGGTATCCATACTCATCCAAGAGCAGCCAGCGCAACCATGCTTCATTCTTCATTTCATATGTGTTTTTCAAGGCATGGATCAGAAAAATAGGTTCCTTTGGAGAGTTACAGAAATTTCCCAGTGGAAACCAACGTAACAAAGCATGCTGGCCCATATAAATCTGCAAGTGGTTTTGCAACCACTTGCTTATCATCCTTACCCATTCACTCCCATGTGGATGATGAATGAGGTACTACATAATCATGTCATCCTCCCTTTTTAGAATGACATCCTTCCCAAACTGTTGAAGAACTTTTCATTTCATGAAATGTTGAAATGCATCTCTAATGAGATTCTCTCTCCATCAAAGGCCCTTTAAAACCAAAGAAGTTTTGGATTTGCTGCAAGTAGAATTTTCTCTTTGAGCAGTGAGAGGCTCATTGAGAAAGGGTCATCTAGAAGGGAGAAAAGGTTTCTCATTTCAATATGTCTACCATTTTTCATCTTTGCTTCCATTGCTTCTTGAGTGAAGCTACCTCTAGAATGCTCCAAGAATGATGAAGCCCTTTCTTTGTCACAGCTACTAAGTGACAGCGTTGTAGATCTGCAAGGTAATACATATGTTGTCTCAAAGTAAGGCACAATACTGATCTCATAATCAGCCACTATACATAGGATAATGCTAATCTCATTTTCTGAAACTCTACATCTCAACTCAAGGGGTTGAATGTAGCTCAACAATGATGAACAAGGATATTTTTCAGTCTCCTCCTTGATTAGATCAAGGGTCATTTTCACTGTGATATGTCTCTGCTTCATATTAGCACTTTTTTCTAACCCTTGGTTATGTATTGATCTTGAAACAATATGTGTTGAACTTTTATGCATACCTTGGATCAATTGATATGTGGGAACCTCTTGAAAGAACACAAGAGTTCCTCCAACTGGAACAATAGTGGCTCCAACTGCTGGTAAGAGTGATGGCCTCTTTTCTTCAAGTGTACCAGCACTGGTATCTTCCTCTTCTTCCTCATGTATCTCATGATCCATGCATGGGACTCCATATGTCAAGAGCTCAAGACTACCTTGCAAAAATGCAAGTGTCTCTTCTCCAGATACAAGTACTTCTGCAGCAGGTGGTCAAAGTAGTGACCTCTTGTCCAGAGTGACAAGATTGACATTCTCCTTGGTTTCCTTGGGAGATGTCTCTTTGTAGCACATCTTTGTCTTCTCCTCATCAAACTTCTTCCTCAACTTGTGAAAGAAATATGAATACTTGGTCACTTTTTCATGCTCTAGGTGCCCAAACCACCAATCTTCTACTTCATCTAAGAGATGAAGTGCTGCAATTTGAACAGCCTCCTCTTCAGCCACAAGATGTAGCTTAAAAAATGAGTCTAACTCCCTCCTCCAAGTCTTGACATTGTTTGATGAAGATCCATCAAATGTAGGCAAATAGAATCTATTATGCCTCTTCCTTCTATTGCTACTATAGGATCCTCTTTCTTCTTTAATCTGGAAGAATTGTTGGAGATTTAGCTTCTCCTTGAAAGCTCTAGACTGCATTTTGTACTCTTCAAGATATAGACTGAGAGTCTCATGAGTCTCAGTTTCATGCCTTTCTTCACTTCTATACCTCTCTCCTTCTTCAAATAAAATGGGCATAGTGGATCTATGAGGAGATCTAGGATTCTTCGGTCTTCTTTGCTGCTGATAGGAAGTACTTTCCTCATCACATATTCTTCTTGGATCTTCTCTCTATTCTTCATCCATCATTTGATTGACCTCCTTGGAGAGATCTTTCATGGATCTGGAGAAAGGAGTGACAGATCTCACATACTCCATGATAGAACTCATCTATTTGTTCTTCTTTCAATGTAAAAAGATGAAGTGTCCACAAGTTGAGCCAAAGATCATGCTTTGATACCATTGTAATATCCCAAAAGGGGAGAATGAAATAATACTTCACACAATATAATAACTTACAGCAAGATACACAAAAAATCTAAGTACAAATCATAATATGAAGAAAGAGTTGAGCCATTTTATTGTACTGGAGATGATTCAGTTACACAAGTACAGAATATAGGTAGGTCTAGCCAAAAAGATGAGCTAGGATCACCCTAAAAACATGTATGCAGCAGGTACAGCGTAACTATTGAGGCTCTGCAAAAAATATTTCGTTGTCTCTTCAGCAAAAGATGAATATATGGTTGCAGGCTGAAAAGAGAAATGAATATCTACTCAAAACTGGAGCTCAGATGAAGCCAAGATTCAAGATCTGGCCAATGTCATGGATTCCCAAGATAACCCAGAAAGGATTTTCCAGATCTGCAACTTTGGAAAATCACCTCCCTAGGATTTGATTCTTGATCTGTTGGGAAATAAAAATATAAAGCTAAATCTTAAGAATAGATGGCTGAAATGTGTGCTCAGATCAGATCTATGCTTGAAGGGTTGATCCCTTCATCAGATCTATGAGCTGGGAACTCTAGATCTACCTTCTCAATCCTCCAATGATGAATTCGGCTGCTGCAACACAGCTACCAACAAAAACTGCGGTGTGAGGGAAAGAGAGGCCTTCTGCCTACTGAAAAATGCTGCAATAAACTCTAGGTTGTTGGTAAGACTGATGGAAATGTGAAGGAATGATCATCCACTAGATTTCTAGTTGAAGTACTAGCAACTTCCTTCCTCCTTTCAGATCTGCAATATGGACAGCGTTATTCCTGAAGGGAATATTGCTGATAGGAGGTCAATAAATTTTGGCCTGATGCCAGATCTGCAATGTGGCTCTGGGAGTTCTGATATATGAGCCCCAGTCATGGGAATAATCCCTCACCTTGTTCTCCAGCTGAAGTACTGAAGACAACTTCCACCTTCCAAGCTAATCTTTCGAAATCTACAGATTTCTGAATATGAATGTTCTACAGAAAGTAGAAAAAGGAAATGTCACTTAAAGCCTGATGTATAATGAAGTACAATCCTCTTCCTTAGAGATCACTCAAAGAAAGAGGTGGGATTCTCGCTCGGGAACATCCTGTGCTAAACAGCACCTGCAATCTCTACTAAACATCCCAAGAATGCAGTGGAATGTCACTTGACAATTCCATATCTAAAAGATCATACATCAAATAATCCAAGATGCCTTTCACCTTTGCCTTCATCTCCTTTATAATGTTTGAGCCATCCCAAACCTTGGCCCTAATATCAACTGCGCAGTCTCATGTGGACAAGATCCTCCAAGTGGGACTGTGTTGTTTGACCAAATCAACCAAACAGTCTAGGTGCAATGTACACATCCTCCATAATGCGTGCTTCATTTGCACATGATCCTCCATCACTTGATCATTAATGCTCAATGACCCTTTTTTGACATCTTCAAGATCTTAGTTGACTGAATCAACCCTCCATGATCTTTCTCATTAAATGAGACATGATCTCCAATCCCATTCACATTAGTAGTTTCTCAACTACCTCTTTTTGCTGATCTAGGCTAAATTAATCCACATTCACACACACAAAGTGGATATTTATTCTTATTGAGGATTGTGGGTCCCTCCACCCTTTTATTTACTTAATTCATTAAGAAAACAAAGGACTCTAATATTCCAAATATGATGTGAAAATTTGGGAATATTACACAATATTGGGGTTTTATGGGGCACAATAATAACAATATGGGGACTACAGGGGTACAACAATAACAATAAGGGGGATACACTAACAACAATAAGGGACTACAATAGTAATATAGGGACTTAACATGGTAGTTGTGAAAGGAGGTTGACTGAGTCGCAGAGGTGTCAAAAACTAGTCATTGGAACAGTAAATCTGGAAAAGACAGCTTTATTACCATTTATGGGAGCATCTAGGTTGCATTTAATGAAGGGATTTTTCCATATTTGGGATCAATTTTTCATTTATGGAGACACATTAATGCAAAAGTAGTCGTTGAAGATGCGCCACAAGTATAAATATGACCTATGGGGTCGAAATAGTTCCCTTTTCTTTCTGAGTGAATTATTTTCTTTGAGCTCCCTGATTGCCACTGCATACTTTATTTCTATGTATAGTTTGGATCCAGGATTCGAGGAAGCATTTCATTGTGCAGGGTTGGGATATGAAAATCTAGGTAGTATGACAGCCATGAGACCTGGAGATGACCCTATTGTGCCCGAGCTCCTTATTGTTGAAATTCCTACGCCCTCAGAGTCTAATAAGGGGCAGTATTCTGGTACTAGAAAATCCCCAAGGGAGAAGACCCCAAAGCCACATTGTTTTGGAAAAATAGGAGGATGTGGTCGAAGTGGCCCCATTCTCACGGTTACCGACTTATTTCGCACTACGCAAACCCTTAGTCCAAATTCCTAAAGATCTGGACAAGGTGCGCACAAGTATCCAAATGCCATTAATCCCTGAAAACGTCATCATGGAAGGGGACATGTTTGCTAAAGTACCATAACTCAAACAGGAATACTGGGACATTATGGATGTAGATAAATTTTCAGAAGTACTTGCACCAGAACTATACATATATCACGTCACATATGAAGCGAGCATCGTTCACCTTGAGCCAAAGAGATGGGTGTTGGGTCTGCACAAGGCAAGCCCACTGAACTTACTATAGATACCTTATTTTGGGCGCAGCCCCATAAATGACATTTGCGTTTGGAAATTTCTTGTGTTAGTGCACAATGATGCGTCGTGGTTGGGAGAGTGCATCCCCATTGATGCTTCATTGATCCATATGATCATGATTCTTCCAGCTAAAGGCGTCGACGCCATTGCTAATTTCGACGGTAAATCCCAAGATAAATTTTTTGTGGAGAAAATTACAAATAAATACCAAGTCTCGCGCAAGAGCCGAGGCTTCGTTGTAAGTGAGATAAAAAACCCAGCAGTTCAGTTCGGCATGCTCATCTTGGATTGAAATATGATGCGCAAATGCAGACCAAATGAGGTTCCCACGCACGTAATTTCTCTCGATGGACAGTGTGAGAAGGGTGTCATTTATAACTGGTCTAACTATCTGTGCAAGGAGTTCTTAGAAAATGTGCGTGAAGCACAAGAGTAAGGAAAGAAATTTCATTACGCTTGGTTTTTGTTGTTAATTGCACTGATCAGGCGAAATACCCCCAAGGATACCCAGTTTCTATAGATTGAGCCCCAAATGTACGAGGCTGCACGATATGAAACTCTATGGAACTCTTCAGACCCCGCGCGCACCAAGGATAATATAATTTTTTGGTTTCTTTATGATGCTACCCTTTATCAAGTTGTGCAGTCTAAGCCGCGATTGTCGCCCACACTCTATGATCAATACAAGATGTTAGTTGACTTCAAGGCTACATTCCATAACATGCACACCTGCACAAAAGGAAACATGGAAGAAGTATTGTACGAGTTACCTTATTTAGTTACCGAAGATAACTTGATCATAATCACTGTTGAATGGAAACCAGCGTGGTTGAATCCTAAAACACTAATGAAGCCGCACATTGGCACTCAACCAGAGAAAACAACAGAGAAGGTGACTGAGAAGACTCTTGAGAAAGAAGTGACACCAACCACTACTAGTGAAACTATTGATATGGAAAAAGAAACAGAGACAGAGAAGAATGGGTCTGCGTCGAAAGATCTAGTGGAGAAGGTAGAAGCATAGACATCTAAGGGAACCAAGCGTGGATATCAGGTCGCTGGTGGATCAAGAAAGAAAATAAATGGATCATAAGATGCTAGGCAAGAGGTCTTGATGTTGATGGAAGAAGATCTAAATTAAATTGCTAACACAGTCATGCCTGTGACCAAGAATCGTTGAACTGACATGGAGGTGAAGTATAAGACTTTGCTGGAGATTATTCAGGTAGGGATACAATAACTTAAGGTGCAAGCGAGGTTAGATACAAGCGAGCATTACTCAAGTGATCTAGACCAGCGTGCAATCATTAGATGTAGTGTTACCAACCACTGGGGATGCCCATCTTGTACTCAATTATGTGGTACAGGTGATATAAATATTAATTTGTTTGTTTTACCTGCAAGAAAGTTGCCCCTGCTGCATACCATGGTCGCAGATGAACTTCAGTTCAGAGAGGTTGCTGCTCACACCACTACAATGGAATCCCAGAAGCAGACCGAAGAGGCACATCAAAAACAACAAGTTGTCGAAGTATCATGTCACGCATCCAAAGCCCAGCACGCTATGCTAGAAGCCAAAATCCATCAAGTTTGTCGCGATGTTCCATTAGTCCTGACTACAACTGCCCCGGAAAAAAATTGGAAGGAATAGATGTAGCTCTGATAGCATCATGTGCTGATGTGCATACCGTTAAAGAAGAATATGAACATCAAATTGCGTATCTGCAAACAAAGTTGCAGCATGAGAGCTCACCTGAAGTTCGCACAAAAAGAGAAACTGAAGTGAAACAATCTACAGATAGTATCATTGTTGTAGTCATACAGTGTGACAATCTGTTGGATGACGTTATGGGCATATGGAAGTCCATGCAGAATGATCCGTTATTTCATCATCTACGCAACGATTTGCATCAGAAGGAACAACAATTTGCGGCGATCTAGACAGTGGCACCAACCCTTGTTCTTCCACATTGCCTAGCTCGTCTGCAGGAGGGCCGAATGATACTGACATAGTTTGAAGACCTGTGCTGAAAAGAACAATTGTTGGAGGCATGTATGCAACCATGGGCTTAGGAAGCTCTTCAACTTTCACAAACTCTGGACACCACCTTGAAGGCAATTCATCAGACACAATGTAGTATAGACATGGCCATTAAAGGGCCTACTACGGATAATTTTGTTCAACAAGTGTAGGGAGTTGCGATGTAATGTTTGGAAATGGTGCTCCCTCTAAAATATTTTGTTAGCATGCTCCAAGCTAATATTAAGGAGAAAACACCTCAATGACTCGGGATGAGTCACATGTTTGTGTTGGGATCTTGTTGGAGCGGGGTCCCCTGGGGCACACTTTTTGATGTAATTTCGAATAAATTTTGTATATGCACGCTGCACAAATTAGTCAAGGGGCTTTGGGCTTTAAGGCGCGTCAAAGTACCTATTTTTTATGTAAATTGGTTTAAGGGTAAAACTGTGGGCCTAAAACCATGGTATGATACTGTAGTATATGCACGCTAGAAGTATATAAATAGATAGATCAAGTCTAAGGAATAAATCTAAGTTGAAGTAGAACTTGATCATGATTTGATTGTTTATGCATCTGTAATACTTTGTAAGGGTTTGTATGGGTTTGGTAAAAAGGATCCTGTTGGTTGTGTGCGCAGAGACCTAATCCTGGCTGTGTGCACAGAAGGGTTATGTGTAAGGGGAAATTATGATGTATTGAATTGATCTGAAGCTAATATAAGGGATATATTTTGGGGAACTTGTTGTGTTATTGATCTGAGTTATTTATCTATTGTCATGTCTCTGGATCGCACTGCTTCTGTGTTGCTTATTTATATTTTCCTGAAGATATATGTTGTGGACATTTCTGCATATTGATGATGAAAGAATTTTCTTAATTAATTACACATTGTTATATCTTAATCTGGTTATGTTATATTATATATGCGCTAAAGTGATCTGCAACTCTGTCTGTAATCTGTTAAGTATTATGTGCATTTGTGTATGATTGAAAAAAGTATGCAATCGATCTGCTTAGGGCCACTTCATTATTTTATTCCTCAGGGTGTGGAAACCTGGTTTCAACACCCCCCCCCCATACTGCTTTGGGTGAGAATTTGATCTACGCAAGTAGGTCATTTCTGAAAGGGCCAGTAGTTAGAGGGTTTGTTGGTTGCGTAATAAAATTTGAACCTGGTTCAGGACCCCTCAAGCCATCACTTATATAATAGCTAGCTAAGCCTAAGAATCTCCTGAAATCTCTCTGCTTTTGAGGAGCAGGTACACTTTTGATAACAGTTATTTTGCTCGGGTCCACTTGTATTCCTGCTTGGGAGATTAAGTGTCCTAATGCAACTCCTGCTCTTTTCAGGAATTCACACTTTTTTGAGCTCAGGGAGAGATGCATCTCAATGTACCTTCTCAGCACTTTTCCCAGATTGGAGAAAGCTTCCTAGAAGTCATCCCCAAAGGGTGTGAAATCATCCATGTATATTTCAACAGAGTCATGGACTAGCTCAGAGAAAATGCTTAAGACAACTCTTTGGAAGGTAGCTCAGGCATTGCAAAACCAAAAGGGTAGGACTATGTATGTAAAGGTACCCTAAGGGTAGGTGAAAGTAGTCTTATCCTAGTCTTCAGGGTTGATTTGGATCTGGTTATACCCACTGAACCCATCTAAGAAGGAAAAGAACTTATTTCCAGCAATTTCGTCTAGGACTTGGTCTATAAATGGAAAAGGGAAATGGTCCTTCTTGGTGGATTTTTTAAGTTCCTGATAATCAACACAGATTCGCCATTTTCCATTCTTCTTCGAGACTAAGACAAGAGGAGATAGCCTCTCATTGTCTGATATAGGATAAATGAAACCTGCATCCAATAATTTATGTATTTCTTCCTTGACTATGTCCTTTAGAGTTTGCTTCATCCTTCTTTGGGTTTGTCACATAGGCTTGCATCCTTCCTTAATGTAAATATGATGTCTGCATACTGAAGGATGCACCACTTTAATGTCCTTGTAATCCCAAGAAAATGCATCTAGGTTTTATTTTAAAAGTTGGCACAAGTGCTTTTCTTCTTCATATGAGAGGTTTGAGTTGATTTTCAGAGATCTGGATGGACCAAACTCTACAGCCTTGGTGGTTTCAGAGGTTGAATCAACTGAGTGCAATTCCATCCAAGCTTGGCTTTGAGATTTTTTTACTAGGTTTTCAAGCGGACTGTTAGTGAGGGATTGGTTTTGAATGACATGGTCGATGAATCTGTCTTCATCAATATTTCCCCCTCTAACAACAATGTCTATGGTACAAATGGAGGTAGTGTTATATACCTCATATTCTTCATCCTCCAACCATATAGTTAGATCATGACAAATGGAATTCTAGGCTTGAGGATATAATACCAATTTTTTAGACAAGGGCCCATTTTTAATATTCATGTTTTCGGCCCGACAACTGATATAAGCATCTACAGTGGCTAAACAAGGTATCCCTAAGATGAGAGGATATCCATTGAACTTGGTTTTTGGCTGCAGAACCAGGAAATCTGTAGGATACTCCTAAGAGTCAATTGAAACCATAACATCCTCAAAAATTCCTTCCGAAGTTATTGTGGACCGATCTGCAAGTTATAGAACTGTTGTAGTTTTCCTCAAAGTCCCTTGGAGGTTGAGTTTTAGCATAGTTTCATTGGTCATGACATTGATGGAAGCCCCTATATCAATCAGAGTATTGGGGACTATGACACCATCTATGTTCACATCCACAACTAGACTCCCAAGGTCCAGGTACTTTGAAAAGATCACCTTTCCCAACATTAATTCGGACAGTTGTCCTACTACGTTTATGGTGGGGGTATTCTTCTTCTTTCTCCCTGGTTTCTTGAAGAAATTTTCCTTGATGAGCCTGTTGTAAATAGGGACATCCTTAATGGCTTGGAGAAGTGGTATATTTACACACAAAATTTTCAACTCTCCCAGAATTTCAGTCTCCACTAGGGTGTGCTGACCGGAATGGATCAAGTGCTCAAGAAAAGGAGGTTGTTGGATCTGAGTGTTACTTTCTTGCTTTTCCTCCTCAACCTCTATAGGTGGATATGGAGGGTGGTTGTTTGGGAGTATTCTTCCCGACCTGAGATTAATATCCTGTATCTCCACAACATAAGCTGGATAGGATGTCTCTCCACTATAACCCTATTGTGCCTATATTTTTTCGGGTTCAAATTTGGTTGTGTAGGCATCTTAGGCAACTTGGGTGCAACAGCATGAGTAAGTTGAGGTTGAGGTTTGGGTGGAGGCATTAGAGAAGGTGGTTGATTATGTTGAGGCTTCCACCCTTGGGATGGATTGTTCCACTAAGGTGTTAAGGAACATACTACTAAAATGGTTGGTTCACAGGCTGAGGATGATGTGGAGGGTTGTAAGCCAAGTAATATTTGTAGTCTACGATGGAGGAGTGGGGGTGTACCAAGGTTGCATGGGTGAATTCTGATTATTGTGATAGTAAGAGTAAGGTGCACCTTGCATACCCTGCTGATATGACCTAGGGCCTTGAGGCATTCTCTAGTTGATGAAACAATGTTACTCTGGTCCCACTTCCCCACCTTGACATACAAATTTGAGTACAGTTAAGGAGGGAAACTTTTCCGTGGCATGATTCTCCTCACAAACTAAGAAAAACTCTATGAAATTTAGTGGACATTCATTTCTAGGGTGTTTTCTGGTACACCTTGGGAAAAATATAGCTAAGGCTCTTTCTGCTTCCTCTTGCTTCCTTTTGATATTCATTATTTCCATTTGCAAAGCAAAGGTGTGCAGCATGTCACTCTTGAAGTCCTCCAGCATATTTCTAATCTCATGCTTGATGTAGGTGGAAGAGGAAGGGGTATTTTTTCTACTTTGCCTAGCACTGCCTTTATTCCAAACTACCCTAGAATGGTTCCTGAAGACAGTTTTGATTGTTTCATAAGGAAGTTGGTAGATATCTCCTCCTGATAACATATTGAAGGTTTTTATCACCTCCTCTCTTATCCCACGAAGAAGTACTAGTTTAAGTGATCCGAGATCAAGAGTACAGTTGGCTCTCTTATATTTTAACTAAAACCTTTCTTCATATTCTTCTAGGGATTCATCAGACCCTAGAGTCATCATGAATATCTCATCCTTAGTTTCCTTGGACCTACAGTAGTCTTTGTATTCTTTGTTGAAAGCTTCCTACATATGTGTCCATGTATTGATGTTGTTCCCAGGTAGACCCATGAACCAGTGCAAGGTTGCATCCTTAAGGTTATATGGGAATAGATTCAGCTTCTGATCATCTGAGGCATAGTCATAGGTACTACAGACAGCAAAAAATTCAAACATGAATATGTCGGGATCTTCCGAGGTAAGTCCATGAAAGTGTGAAAGGGTTGAGGGGCTAATTTTTTTCATTTTAGTTTCCCCATCTGCCTCTATAATGGGCAAGGCTTCCTAGGCTTCAATGTCAACCATGGTTGAGATAGGTGAAGCATGTTCCTCAAGTGAAATAAGATATTCATCTTCTCCAATAGGTTCTTCAAAATTTTCAGAAGGCTCACCTATGGTGTGTGTTGGAGAGGTAAATCCCCTCTGTGGACAGAGGCGATCCCTCTAGCCCAGATCGGGTCTAGCAACAATCAGACACGCAGTGGCGTAGGTCTCTAGTTACAAAAATGACAAAACATAACAATTTTCCTACCTCAGGTCCTATGCAATGGTCGTTGGAGAAAGGATGATGCTTCCAGTCCTTCACTTTGGCAGATCACGATCCTCCCGCTTGACATGTTTAAACACCTGCACACATGCGAAGAACCCAACAATACATAGCATAGAATCTAAATATTGTAACCATACATCAGTCAGAGAAGATGTAATTCATTGCATCAAAGACAAGACACATGAATGAAACCATAATCAAAGTCGCTTATCATTAATAATAACAAAGGAAATATACAACCCAAAGCTCTGACGTTGAATATTCCTTCGGCGGGGTCGATAGCGGAGCATGTCTCAATGAAGGTCGTCGAAAATGGGACAAATCTCTCTCTCTTTGGCTTGGCTCTCAAAGGTTTTCTGGCGATAGTCTCCTTGCTATAATTTCAGCTCTTCTCTAGTCCTATTAGGACTACTAGCTTGCTAAGGGAAAATGGCAAGCTTATATAGATGGTGGAAGGGGAGTTGGGATCCCTAAAATTGTGGGATTGGCCCTATCCTCAAGGAAGCTTCCATGATAGGTGGAAAACCACCTCCCCTACATGGAGATTCGGAGCCAAACTTCCAAACTCATTTTAAAGACTCGTTCCGGAGTTTGTTGGAATCGAACTTCTACCATTTATTTTTAAAAAACAATCCTTATTAAGCTTGGCACGAGCAAGACACTGGGACAGAGCACCAGTTGGCGCACCCTCTTTGTTGGATTTTCCCCATTGGCGCGAGGGCTGAACTGGCTAGTCATTCCAAGGCCAAAATATCATTTTTTAGGGTTTTCCAAGGAAACTTTCTTCAGAGGAATGATTGTCCTTGTCAAGGGGGATGCCATGAAAGTGGTATCAGGTTATGTCACTGCTCACAAGTCACGGAAAAGGGCCCTCCAATGTGCGGGACGGGGAATTACAAGGACGGTGACAAATTACTGTGTAACAGATGCCCCCTAAAGTATGAGGCCCGAAAGAGAGAGAGGGGTGAAATGCTTTATGAGAACGTGCCCAACTGAAAACACTGTCGTCGGAAACCTGCATAGACAAGTACAATTGATATCTCAAATACATGATATGTGGTATGGGCGGAGCCATCCATAACAGAGTATACAATAATCAGGATCCAAGGTATGGACGTAGCCATCTAGTAAGGATCAGTAAGTAGACTCAGGTATGGTTGCAGCCATCCAACCAATGAGTCATGTAACCAATCATGATAATCCAAAAAACCCACAACCTGGATTCCATCAGACAAAACCCAAGGTCTTGCGCTCCATCTCGACCTGAACATAGTACAAGTCCTAACATGTGAATAAGTGAGCTGAAGTCGAACATGCAAGAACATCATCTGATTACTAGCCAATGATGAAAGTCGTTAACAGACGCGAGAGGAACCACCAATAATGACGATGGCCCTCAAGGTACTAGAGGTACAATCCAAAGAATGTGAATAGTGAGCTGGCATCGAACACCCGCAAAATCATTCGATCGAAGGTCAATGATGAAAACCTTGCATCGAATGCGAAGGACCTGCCATTGAGGCATGTAGGCTCTAAGGTACCTGAAGGTAGTCTCTAGGTCAGCTTCCTGGATAATGAGCTCCAGTCGATAGGAAGTGACCTTGATCGAAGGTGGGCCATAATGTTTCCCACATCATCAACATGAGACAGAGGAACATGATTTTTGTGAATCAGGATCAGATGAGAATCAGAGGAGGGTTGAAAATTGCAGAGGTGAACTTCTCTTGAACATATCGGCGACACGACACTGGATTTGGCAGTATTTGACATCAAAAGATCTGAGGTCATGACAACGAGGCAAAGAGAAGATGAGAGGTCAAAAAGGATAACCCAAACCCATGGAGGCAAGTAGAAAACGAGATGAGATGTCCTCAACCGGACACGAATGCAGACAAGTGCCATGTTCAAGAGTGGCATACTGTCGACACGACGATGATACTGGTTTCATTTTTCCCCACCATTTTTGGCGAGTAACCCAATTATTTTGAAAACAAGCTTGAAGGGGATAGCATATGCTTGTGATATAAGTTTGTCCTTCGGACAATTCCAACCTAGTACATTTAATGAGCCCTAGGAAGGAGGAACTCGAGTACCGTCATTACGAAGGAATCCGATGTCATCAGGTTTTAACGAGTCTGACAAAGGAAGAACTCAGCATCTTTTCATGTTTAGAGAGTTTGAAAAGACAGCGAAAATTAAAATCCAACAGTCCATTTTCGTAGATAGTTCCTTAGATCCGAAAAGGTAGAAAACTGTGTCTGAGAAAGCCTCTTAGTCGCGATAGGCTAGGGTATTCCTTTTTGATAAATATTTTATCCCAGCCCGAAAAAGGGGTAAACATATACTGGGTAGATGTCGTTTTGCAGCCAATTTAACAAGATCAAAACGACAAGCGACTCGATAATCTTCTCATATTCTAGAGAGTTGGAAAAGAGCTGAAATATGACTCCAGTAGTGACTTTTTCGTGTTTTTACCGAGTCCGAAAAATTATAAAATACAACTCGTATCGTCATCCTAGTTGCGTGAAAACCTGTTGCTGCACAAGAAAGCAAGCGTAAAACCCATTTTTCGACAAAATATGATAAAATATTGGAAAAATAAGCTTCAAAACTTAATTTGACTTTGAAAAGTTATAAATATGCCAAAAATAGTAAAAACATATTTACTTTTACTTTTTACCTCTTGTGGAGAGCAATAGTGAATTTTTCCTGTGCGAACTTGCGACGACGATTGTGGACGATCCAACGAATCATTTCAATTCTTGTTTTTTACAGGTAAGAGGCGCTTCCCTTAGCTATGTTTTAATCCATTTTTTTATAGAATTCCACTGTGATTTTGGATCCTTGAGGGGATATTTGCAATTTTAGGGCTCGCCCAATTGGCACAGGTATCAGGCACGGACTCACGCCAATTGGCTCCTTTTTGCAAAGGGGTCGCGCCAGTTGGCGCGAATGTTAACAAAACAGTCGCGCCAATGGCGCAACCTAAATTTCCGCTCAGTTTTTACAAAAAATGAACCAATCAACTGAATTTTTGAGTGTTCAAGGGATCTAATGAAGTGTTTGTGACCATTTTGGTGCAGGTACAAAGTCACAATGGTGATCGAATGGAAAGAAAGGGAGCATAGTGAAGAAGATGAAATGGCCATGGAGAACGAGGCATGTATGAATGCTCTCCAGGATTGCGGCTTAAAAAAGTTCTTCTTGACACCATGTCTCAGGGAACAACCTGAATTGCTGCAATATTTAGTGAGTATTTGGGAAGAGAATGAGGAGAATTTTAGGCTTCGAGACCAAGTGTTGGAGCTCGAAATCTCTGACGTTTACTTCATAACTGGATTGTCCCGGAGGGGTCCAATCCCGATCATGACAGGTACTAGGCCTTCCGACGAAAAAATGTCAATGGTAAAGGAAAGAGTGTGCCTAGGGGCACAAACAGGATCAGGTAGCAGGAAGGTCGACATCCACACGGTTCTCGATCTAGCACTCAGGGTGGTCCTCCATACCATTACGCGGGCTTCGGGGTCACAGGCGCCGCATGAGGCTACTAAAACACAGCTCCTCTTAGCATCTGAATGCATGAACCCGACATTATCCGATTGGGCCACTTCCGTAAGAATGAATATCAAACGGCAGTTGACGAAGTGTAAGAAGACCAAACTGAAGCAGTTTGGGTACGGATATATCTTGGTATAGTCACCGATCCACCGTTGAGAGAGCCACGGATGGCTCGATGGGCAGCACTCATGCCCAGATCAGGAGGGGGCCAGCAAATTTCATGGAGGCTCGAGTTCTTTGTATGACTTCAGCGACAGTTGATCATCATAGAGGACTAGCCCTATGCCAGTACTAACTTCACGGGAGACCCAGATCTTCCACTCCCAGAGGGAGAAGACTGGGATGAGGAGCTGGGTAAGACTATTTTATGATTTATTTTTTTTGGGGGTATACATGCATTCTAAAATAAAATCCTATGTGTATGTAGATGTTGGCCCAGAGAGGCCCGCCGGGATGTTGCCGATCACATGGAGGACCCCGCTTGCCTATGACCCTCAAGGCGAGGGTGGCGAGGGGAGTGAGCTAGTTCAGAACTTCGAGGGAATCGCCCATGGGATCCCAGATTATTCTCACCTAGCAGACGTCCCATTGGCTTATCAGAGGAACAATGTGGGGGCGCCTAGTCACCTTCTTCGTTTACTAAGGTGATTGGTGCGAGCAGTGACATGCTACCATGAGCACCACGTTGATTAGTCATCTAGGCTTTTCATTTGCACATTTTTGAGAGACATGTTGTCTCTGGCTATTATTAAAACAAACATGTATATTTTTGGATTTTATGTGATGCACACAAACTGCAAACATTTCAACAGACACACTCACACACACACATATATATACATATATATTTCTAGATGGATCTTTTTACCTATGATGATGTTTTTACAAGTTACGTAAATGTCTATCTAAAACCATGTTAGCTACTGCATCTGTTAATGCATTCATGTATCTGGGTATGTATTGATATGTAATGTAATCAAAATTCCTTTCCAGTAAACGAATACGTAGATACAATTGTAAAATGGATGGGTTCCTAACTGAATAATGACCATTGAGTTGTAACACTACAAGCTGTGAGTCCAAATATACAAGTAATGCACGAATACCAAGGTTAACAGTCTCACTTAATAATTCCAAAATGGCACTACACTTCGTGACATTATTTGTGGTAGGCCCTAGACAAACACCTTGTAAATTGACTAACTCACCAGCAGGATTGTATATTACCCAGGCTGCCGAGGACAGATTCCTGGTACTGCAAGAGGCACCATCCACGAAACCGAAAAAAGGAGTAATAGACATCTGCACAATCACGAAGACCCAATCAGCAGAAAGACGCTTACACACCACACATACACAAAAATTAAATCACTCACTTATGTACACACACCACAGAAGAATAATTCAAGTGTAGTACTTCTTCAGGTACAGCCCATTTCTAGGCTGCGCCAGAGGAATACCTTCATAGTCGATTAGCTCATAGGCCTTGTTGTCGCACAGATTGTCAAGGCACCGTGACAACGGCTCAGATCGGGGGCTGTCACCCTAATCCCCAATCTCTCTATTTAAGTTGTCTCCTTGCAAGCTAAGGGAGGTAGACCCTATTATAAATGAAGGACAAATCCAGGAGACACAGCTAAAACACCAAATACTTGATAAAATTAACAGGATCACAAATCTAAATTAGATTTCACATTTAAGACCAGTGCCTTATGGATTCAAACAAAGTCTCGTTATGGAATTATAAACAAGTAAGTGACGATTAACTGCTGCTTATTAAAACATGACTGATCACAATGATATTTAATTAAAAATGTCACAACCATGAAGCCATAAGATGAAAAATGCTAGGATTTAAAATTCTTCAATTAATTTCACTTCAGCAAATCCCAAAATTTTAGTATAGTCACACTTAGGATAAAATCTTAAAAGCTCATTTGACTATAAAAGATAATTTTTGAGAATTTTTAAAAAAAATTATTATTTTTGTTTTGTTTTATTTTTCATGAAATCAAAACTTAAATTGAAAAATTAAACTCTAAAAACAAAAAAAAATTAAAATATTTTTTTTGGAATTTTTATATTTTATAATTTTTTATTTTTTATCTAAATCAAAATCTAAAAAATCTAAGACGAAATAAAAGTTTTAATCTAAATCTTAAACTAAGCTAAACTAGAATCTAAAATCAAACTAAATTAAAAATTAAAAGAAACTAATTTGATCAATAAAATCAAAATCTAACCAAATTAAAACTAAAAGCTAAGTTTTTAAAAAAATACAATCTAAACTAAACTAACTAAATCAAAATCTAAAGTTAGATCTAGCCTAAAATAAATTCAATTTGAAATTGTGACTAATCTACCTACGCTAACACAACCGAATTAAAATTTAAATCGAAAAAGAAATGAAATCTAAAAAAGAAAAAAGAAAAATCTAAAGTCTACACTATGAAAAAATCTAAATCGAAATCCTATGACTAATCTAACGCAACCAGACTTCAGAAATTTATCGTGTTTTTTCTTTGTGTGTGTATTGATCGCTTTGTGTGTTTTGCAGCTGCATGTTGGACGGCAATGAAGAAATTCGACGGCGTGAAGGAGCTTGGACAGCGGCAGAGATGAATGTTCGATGAGCAGATAGGAACGATGGCATGGAAGATAAACGATAGCGTGGGAAATGGAGAGGGCACGAGAGACAAAAATCGATGGGAAGACGGACGACAGAGCTGAGTTTCGAAGGCAGAATGAGGACGCAGGAGAAATGTAAAGGCTTAGTTTGGATTATAAATCACAGAGATTGAATGTACGCTCCTGCTTGATTATTTGCAGATCGATTGAGGATGGAAGGCAACAGACGGCAAGATGATATGGATCTTGGACGAAGGGTAGCGTGGAAAGGATCTGGTGGATCGAATGCACATGCTTGGATGACAAAAGAAAGTACAAGTCCTTGACAGTGCACAAAACTAGTAATTTAAACCCAGTGCATTTAAAATACCTCCCTTCAGATTACAAACTCAGATTTATATGCTCCTCAAAATAAAAAAAATGTCTAGATTCATCCACAGTTGTAATTTGAGGCCAAATCTGGCCTTTGGAGGCTAGATTTGCCTCAAATATTTTAAAAAAATTACGATTTGAACCCTGAATCTGCAAGAAACCAACCAGATCTGAAGATACACACCAAGAAACGACTAAACCCTTACAGTCCTTAAAAAAAAATTTACAAACTAGTTTACAGATTTAAAACCCTCATGTTCATATTTGAATCCATTTTAGCACAATTTTCATAAATTTAAAGTTTTTAGGAGAGGCACAAGCCTTAGAAAACCCTGCAAAACCACCAATTTCGTAAGATAGACTTGGAATTTAACAAATAATGAGCTTTTCAAATTTATGTTTATTGAAAGTCAGCTGGTCCAATCGAAGACTTCCCCAGACACTCAATCTTTAAAAAAAAAATTCCCTGCACACTTAGATCTAAACCTTAGATCGATAGAGATTTAAGAAAATAACATGAGATCCTTTAGAAAAATCAAAATGTCATTTTATGAATCCAGAAAACTGCATAAGATACCTGTATGCAGATTAATCCATGAAGGCCATCAACCATAAAATACAAAAACAAAGTATCAGAGTTTAGAGACAATTCACCACATAGATCCGATAAGGAACATCAAAATTTGTAACCCCAAAGTCTTTATGCTTTTATTCCTCAAAAATTTACAAGAGCTTCTAAGAACAAGTGCACGATCTTGAGATCGGATGACTCAATACTGACAAAGACCTCTAAATTTATAGGAAAAAATCTCCAACGGCTAGTTTGGATGATCCTTGTCAAAATAATCTCAACCGTCCAAAATATTTAATCATCTTTTAATCCAGAGCGTTGAAATTAAAATTTTGGGGAAAAAAAAAATTATCATTTAATTCAATTTTAATTAACTCAAAAATATTATTTTTGAGTTAATTACCCCAAAATTTTGACTTTGACTTAACCACCAGGGCCCAGAGGTCCAAAATTTCTTAAAATTCTCAATATTCCCTTGGCCTGGGGCTTTCAAAATCATTTTCCAAGGACCCACAAATTTTTCCTTTAAAGATTTAATCCTAACTTAGGACCCTAAATTAATTAAATTTTTGGTTTAAGATTTTTTAAATTAATTAACCAGAAAATTTAATTAATTGACTGAGAGGGGATTTTAATTATTTTTCCAACCCTCTTTACATGAGATAATACATTTACATACATGAAGGGGGAATACCCATTCGTATAGACCCTCAAATAAATACCCAGTTCTACGACTCAAAATATGATCTAGTAGACCAAGTAGCTCAAACTACTTTTACAAGGACTCAATAGAAAACACTAGGACTCACTTAGCATGCTGATGATAAAATCCACCCTAACTTTGGGGTGAGGCTGGAGGGAAAAACTCTGCTGATCACTTTCGTGAATCAGTGAGACAAAAAACCTCCTAGGATGGAAATCATCAACAACATACTAGGCTTACCTAGGTTGTTACATACATTGACGGTCTTACTTAGATCATTTACATCATTACATGCAGAATGGGTTTACATCATTTATAAAAACTATCATCTGGTGATGAAATCTGGATGACACGAGCCTCAAACATGATAAGTCCCATTTGAAAAAATGGGGGGTGTACTGCTATGGGGTAGTTTACAAAGTGTGGTCAACAGGCCCCATTTTTTAATACTCCTTTGACGATATAGGGCCCATGCCACATGGGTTGGAATTTTCCTGCTCCAAGTTTATCGTGTGCTTGGTCGTATAAGAGGACGAGGTCCCCTTCAATGAAAGAACATGGAGAAACCATTTGATCAAAATGGGCTTTAACTCGCTTTTTCTATGCCTCGATAACCAAAGCAGCTAAGCGATGGGTTTCATCCAGTTGTTCCAGATACAGGAGACGTTCTTCCTCCGGGGAAGTGTCAGGCAGTAATTCCACAGCCAATTTCAACGAAGGGATCTCACATTCAACCGGACGAGTCGCTTCCAGACCATATACCAGCTGGAAAGGTGTGAATCCAGTTGTGCTCTTTATAGACATTTGATAGGCCCAGAGAGATGAGAACAATTAGAGATGCCAATTGGATTTATGAATACCAATTGTTCGTTGAAGCATCGTGACAAGTACTTTGTTCACAGCCTCAACCTGGCCATTCGCCTGGGGGTAGTATGGCGTTGAGTTGTCATGACGCTAGCCCAACTTCGATGTCAAATATGCCATAATGTAGTCCCGAAAATGAGTGTCATGATTGATGACGATGGCTTGAGAAATATGAAACACATAATTACATGGTTGAAAATGAATTGAGCGGTTGTCTTACCGTTGGCAGCTGTAGGCATCGCCTCAGCCCACTTAGTGAAGTAGTCCACGGCAACGATTTTATAAGCATGCCCCCCGGTCGAGTGAGGGTTACATGTCATAAAATATATGCCCCATTTAGAAAAAGGGCCTACGGTAATGACAGGATGCAAAGGTAGGGGTGGCGCACACATCTTGCGCTGAAAATCCTGGCACGCATGAAATTTTCGAACTGCAACAATACAGTCTTTGAATATAGACGGCCATAAGTAACGTGCACGCAAAATCTTCTAGGCAATAGCATATCCGGACATGTGACCACCACAGGTGCCACTGTGACATTCATTCAGGACTTTCTCAGCCTCTTCTAGGGTCAAGCATCAGCGGAGCACAAAATCAACTCAAACACAATACAAGGTATCTCCGACAATGCGATATGGTTGAGATTTATGCCAAACGCGATGTCGAGCATCCTTCGTCAACTCAGACCAGAAATTGGATGTCTGAAGGTACACGTTGATGTCACCGTACCATGGATCATGAGTGCTGATAAGAAAGAGTGTTTCATCCGGGATATGATCCTCGAATTGGGATGGAACGGAGTCTGTTGGGAGAGAGCAAATAAGATCAGCAAAAACCAATGATTTCATCGATTTGGCGGTGGTGAATTCCAAATAAAACCCCTGAAGGATAACAATCCATTTGGATTACTTTCCCCTCAGCAATTTTCGGGACAAGATGTATGTCTTAGGGTTGCAGTCGAAAATCACGGTTACCATACGCAACAGGATGTAAAGGCGGAACCACTGCATAGCCTATACCGCAGCAAGCACCAACTTCTCGACATGGGCATAGTGTGTTTCAGTGTCGAGAAAATTCGGAGACAGATAGTAAACTACATGTTCATTTCCGTCATCGTCATCTTGTACTAGAACCATAGCTATCATGCTAAACGCAGTGGCCAAATAAAGGGTAAAATGGAGGAAGTATTAACGGAGCGTTGACGCAACGTTTTAAGCTTATCGAAGGATTGTTGGGCAATCTCATCCTAATGGAAGAGAACGTCCTGTTTCAAAAGTCGCGTAAACCCCTTGGCCACTTCCGCATAGTTCGGAATAAAGCGACGTAATAAGTTGGCTTTCCCCTGTAGACTCTGAAGTTGATGTAACGAGGATGGGGATGGGAGGTTAACGATGCCCTCAACCTTGAGGGGGTCAAGGCTAATTCCGTCTTTGGAGACGATAAATCCCAAAAGACGACCAGAATCCACACAGAAGATGCACTTGTGAGGATTGAGTCTAATATTGTAATGTTTGTAGCGGAGGAAAATCTGGCGGAGGTGTTCAAGATGGTCCTCACGCTGAGCTGAATAGGTTGGTAAGATACGGCTGAACAATATGACATATGTCATGAAAATCATAGGACATAGCGCACTGGAAGGTGGCTCCAGCATTTTTTAAGTCGAACGGGAGCTTCTTGTAAGCGAAAGTGCCCCACGGATAGATAAATGCGGTCTTATGTTGATCAGCGGGTAAAATATTAATTTGATTGTAACCCAAGAAGTCGTCCATGAGGGAATAGATCTCACTCCCCGCGCAGTCATCGATGATCTGATCTATAAAGGGAGTGGGTTAATATTCCTTAGGAAAAGCCCGATTAATGTCTTGGTAGTCAAAACTGACCCATATAGTGCCCTTCTTCTTATCTACAGGGACAATGTTAGAAACCCATTCTGTGAGGGGAATTGGATATATGAAGCCCTCGTTAGGAAGTTTTTCAACTTCTGCCTTTATAGTTGCGGCTTTTCGGGGATGCACTGGGCGCAGATGCCGATGCACGGGCTTCACACTTGGATAGGTGGGAATTTCATGCACGACTATACCGGGATCAATCCCAGGGATCTCTTCATAGGACCATGCGAAAACATCTCTGAATTCGTGAAAAAGGCTCGTGTATACTTGAATTTCTTCGGGAGAACAAGTAACTCCCACATGAATTTTCTCGACTACCCTCGGTTTGACGGAGATGTCGATAGACATGGTTTGTGTGATGTTACTCAGATTTCCCTCTGAAAGAACCTCGTGAGTCAATATCGTTGTTTGAAGAGGCGGAGTGGGAACCTAAGACGCGAAGCGCTCTAGGCAATTGGACATTGCCCCTAGGCTGGGCATAAACGAGGAACGATGATGTCCATCGCTCCATGGCAGATCTTCAAGAGACATCGCTTCAACAATAGCTTCATCGGATGGGAAGACTTCTCTTAAAGGGTCGGGCGAATCTGGATCGTTGAGCCAAGGGGATTGAGAATATACATCTAGAGCCATGTTCAAGAGGACGAGGATCTGATGCAATGACAATATTGCAATAATTGATCTCAACTGGAGTCAAAGGCATCGATTCTCCAAAATAGGTCACCTATTCAGGTGAAGGGATGATCCAAGGGTCGTCTGACCTAGAGATCATGTTAACTTGAACGGTGTGCGGTGGTGGCGCGGGAAAAATACCCATGAGAAGAGGGTCCCTTAAAAGACTGGGTCCTACACTGTCGGGGGGATTACGAATTTGATCCACGTAAGGTATGTTGTTCTCAGAGGATGGGGTGAAGAAAGACAATTGATCGACAGTGATGATCTTGCCCTCATGAGGAAACTTCAGAAGCCAGAAGAGGGTGGACGGAACGCATAGCATGGCGTGAGTCCAGCTCCGACCAAGAAGAAGATTTTAGTTGAGCTTTGCGTCAACCACTTCTACTTCTATGTTGACTGCCTTACCCTGTAATGTGATCGGTAAAATCTTGAGAACACCCAAGGGTTTTGATTCCCTGCCATAAAATGCCTCTAGGGCATTGGGGGATGAAGTAAGAGCCAGAGAGCCAATGGCTTTCCAATAGGTAGATGACATAACACAGGTGGAAGCACCTTCGTCCACAACGGCTCTGTGGATGTTGAGGTTGTTGATACCGACTTGTATAACGAGAGCAATTTGATGCGGAAGTCGAGGGACAAAATTTTCCAGGTCGAAGGTGAGAAGACTAGAATCGGCGGGATAAATTCCACCGATTGCGGACAACAGAGCTTTCCGTTGCAAAGGGAAACTTTGAAGAACTTCTAATGCAGACATTGCGAAAAGCGCTTGTGCCAAATCCTCAACAATGCTATAGTGCTGAGCAGCATGGGCATTTGGATTATAGGAATATTTTCGCAGAAGACCTTTGGAAGGTGGCCTTACAACAGGTTCAGTGTTGGGCTTCTACATTTCTAAAGGACCAGAGACAAGTGGGGGAGGAGGGCCATCAACGATTTCCTTCCCGGCTGCCTGGTGTGATCCAGCATAATCCTTTGAATGCGTAGCAATCGAAACAGGTGCATCACCATTCATCATAAAAACTTGGGACCCAAACGGTGAAAATGGTGAAGGCTGCTCAACCATCTGGGTCTGCTGAAATGGGAACAGTTCTTTGAGAACTTTCGGAGTCCCTTTGGAGCCTTTCAGAAGTTGACTAACTTCAGATCGTCAGGGACAATCTTTAGTTTAGTTATCTCCTTCGCAGATGAGGTAGCGGTACTTCAGTTTGCGTTGGGAACCATCATCAGCACGAGGTTTGGAGGATTCTGGTTTCGGGGCATCGGGTTTGGATTTTCCTTTTCCCTTCTTCTTCCCTTTGGAGGTCTTTTCCATAGGATTGGCCTGAACGGCATTGACCTCCGTGGTCTTACCAAAATTTGGAGGGGCGAGAAGAGCAGAATTATTGGAAGAATTCGACTTTTGCTTCCTATTAGAGGAATTCCGAGGAGTCTGAGAAATGGAACCAATAACACTGTCCACCGATGGGGTAGCTGGTGCTTTAGAGGTCCCTGGCCGTGGGGCATCAGTCAAGATATCATATAGCATGCTAGACTAAGAGTACACCAAATCAAGGTACTAGGCACGAGCGATGGCTTGTTCTTCGGTCACACATGCCCCCATAGAAATATCTTGAGCGATCTTGTTAACAAAGGAGGTAGTGAACCAGTGAGTTAGAAGCTGATCAGGAATATCAAACTTGATCAGCTGACGACAATTTCGCCACTCATGAATGTGATCAGATATGTGGGTGGCTTTATCCTACTTCAGAGAAGTCAGGAGATGCGTCCCGGCTTCGTACCGAACCGGTAACTGGAAATGTGTCAGAAAATCCATAACTAGCGTATTAAAGTCTTGAAAGATACCGTGTGGTAGTTCTATGTACCACTTAGCAGCACCACCAGTAAGAGTGCTCTGGAAAAGACGTAGACGAATCGAATCATCCACCCAAGAGTTCGAAGAACACCACAAATGGTAGGTCATGACATGAGCTTGGGGGTCCTCTCCAGCTTTACCCTCAAATTTAGGACAGTCACCAGGCACCTTGGTCGGCACGGGAGGCCAATATGGATTGTGAAGAATCAGATCATTGGTCAATTTAGATACGTCCGTAAATTTCAACGTGGAAAGGAAAGGTAACTGAGGATTGAAATGCATACCAGGCCCTCGATAAGGACCTATACCTATACTCCACCCTGGTTGAGCATAAATTTTCCCCCATTGGTTCTGTCCCAGAAGATTCTGACCATAGGAAGTGTAAGCCGTATAATTGGGTTGATATGGTTGCTGATAACCAGTGTAAGGGGGTTGATAACCAGGGTACTGACCCTGATTATATGTAGACCCCATTTGAGCAGTGTATGGATTTGACTGCTGAGCATAGGTATAGCCTGGTTGTTGAAGGTAATAACCAGAACCTTGGGGTGGGTTGTAAACCGGTCGAGACTGATCTTGAAGGTAATAACCACCTTAGGGTCGAGCGGGATGTTGGTAAGTGGGACCCTGCTGAGCCTAATAAGTTGGGCACACAGGAAAATTCGGCTGCGGCATAGAATAAATCGGTTGTTGAGCAGGGTTGACTGGATGTGCAGATTGGCCTGGTTGAACAGGTTGACCTGGTTGAGCTGGCTACCCTGGTTGAACAGGTTGAACAGGTTGACCTGGCTGGTGAAGGACACCAGGTTGCCCCGGCTGAGCCGGTTGGCCTGATGGCAGGATGGGGCCAAGTTGTGCCTGATAACCAGGTTGACCTGTGGCAGTACCATAATATGGCCATGGTTGTGCAACATTCAGACCAATAGGAAACTGAGGTTGCTAAGGTTGCACCATAGGCTGGGAAGGGTGGATTTTCCCCCAGGACCATACAATGCTCCAGGTTGATACCCTGGTTGACCTATGGGCCCTTGAGGTTGCCCTGTTTGGACCACAAAGTGAGGTTGCAAAGGTTGACATTGAGGGTTGTAGGACTGCCCTTTCGAGCCATACACCAACCCCTGCTGGCCCAAATTTTGGCTCTGTAAGGGTTGTCCTTGCGGGTCATATAGATAACCAGGTTGGCCCGAAGGTTGGCCCTGGAAGGGTTTTCCTTGCAGATTAGAAGGTTGCCCAGTCTGGGCAGATAGAAAACCATGAACATACTAATAAGCCTTTGGAACAGGAAAACGCAGTGGTTTACCCTGCTCATCATACTGATATGGAAAGACATAGATAGGGGTACCATCCGGTCCATAATGGGAAAAATAAGGACGGTTGGGATCTTGGGAGGACTGACCAACCTCGGAGTGTGACGGTTGTAAGGACAACCGATACTCCTCGGGAGAAATATTATTTGGAATGGCAGACACTATGTAGATGTCTTCAGGAAGTGACGAGGTCCTCGTGGACTGAGTAGTGATAGCGGGTGTAGACACAGCTACGCAGACAGTAGGTCTAATAGGTACTTATGTGACCTGAAGAGATGACGTGAGAGGTGTTGATGGCAACATCCCTAACGAAGGAATAACCAGCCTTGTGGACGGAGTCGATACTCCCATGGAGGCCATAGTGGCCACAATCTGACTTAAGGACCTATATCCCTCTGGAAGCGAAGGACCAGGCGAAGACATGACAGAAGACTCGGGGTTGTTTTCTGGAAAAAGCTGGTAATCTTCACCAGATGTAGGAATTTTCTCACTAGGAGAAGGACTGGGTGAGTCCATATCTGACCCTGCCGCTAGATCTTCTAAAATACGGTGAGGAATAGGAGGTATAATGGCAGCCAAAAAAGGCAATCTTAATGTAATAGGAGGGAAGTATTCCCCTACTCCAAATCCAAACCAAGCGTTGGATAAGGGCCAACTGAATTCAACTGGTCCACCAAAGGGAATTTCAGATAGAACTGGTCCCCCGTCGAGAAACTCGGATACAATAGGCTATTGAGGTTCAGCAGAGGATTGAAAGACCTCTGATGAATCGTCTGTGTAAAGACTACTAGTAGATGAAACTAAACGTTCCACCACTGTGACAGTAACGGAAAGAGGAAGAGATCAAAACAAAATCACATGGGAAAAAACCAAGGCAAACAATCAAACGGCCGACAAACAATCTCTAAAAGGGCGTGTGATTGTAGGTGATTAATTTTACCACATTGAAACTTGAAATTTCACTGTTTCATGCTTTAAGAGTCGAGAAACAAGAAAAAAGATGACTCTATCTCTTTCAATTTGCAAACAAGCGTGAAAACACAAGCGCTTGATGATATTTTTAAATTTAATGAGTCAGAAAAGATCGAAATGACTACTCTAAAATCTAGGAAAAAGGGTGTACCAGATATCCGTGAACTGCCATATACACCTTGGCTCAAAAATGAAAGAGAAACCAACCAAGGACTTGACATACGTGCAAGTAATCTCCCCTAATGTTGTGTCTGGTGTGTCATGGGTATAAGGCGGCAAACTCGGCTTCCTACAGATAAAGGATAGCAACCTCTCCCTTTATATACGCGACGGTACGGGGAGCATGAGTCTGTACTAGCGCTGTCCAAAGCCAAGGGGCGAACGACAGCTACTAGGTTTAACGACGTCGGAACACGTCACTAGCCTAGACCTCTAGATATTTTGTTAATGTTTCAATGCTACCTTAATGTAAATTGAATAAATTTTAGATTTTATCTTCAATTATGTTTCAATTTCAGGCCCTACCAAATGTTATGTCTCAAAAATCCTCTAAATGCACACTACATGCCACAATATACCACTTTGTTCAATGAATATCTAACTACGGGAAGGTTGAGAGCTTTTCAAACAACAACAAAATGATCACAAAACAACCACTACTGTCTCTAATGCACGCTAATGAAGACTAAAATTTTTTCTTTTAGAGTTATATTTGTTTTCGATTTACACTAACTAATCAAAAGCAAAAAGATTTGTTTTTGTATTTTTCAATGTTTCAAGAGAAAAATGCACCAAATGAAATGAAAAACTAATAAAAAGACCAATTTGAGAAATGATAATGAGAGAGTAAAAGCAAGCAAGTTCACTCAACACACAATCAGACCTCAAACTGATGGAGAAATCCTTCAAACCAAAGAGGGATCTCAACAAAAACTCATACGAACTGTGTGATCTAGGCCCGAAATGAGACAAAGAGAAACTTGAATGAAAAAGAGAGCAATCACTCAAATAACGCAATGATACAAAGGGAACCAACCAAACGAATGCAAGGAAGCAAAAACGAAGTTGACTGAACAAACGAAAACCAAAAACTCCCACGGGAGGCTCAGCACACAATAGCACCTAGATGCCCTAGGGCTAGAATGTGAAACTGACAGTAGAGGGAAAACAACCAGAGGATGGAGGTCAAAGACAGTCAACAAGGACTTCAAAGCACTCAGGCAGTCGGAAGAAAGACACCAAAACCAAAAATCAGACTCAGAGGGCTCAAAAATAAGTAAACCCTAGCACCAAACAGGGTTTGCACGACTGTTTGGTTCTATCTGGCGCCAAAACAGGGTTGGCGAGGGGGCCTAAATAGCAACAAGCACCTGTTGGCGCGGATGTCAGGATAAAAATCATGCCAATCTAATTTACTAATGACAGAAATGAAAAAGAGCAAACAGAGAGCAGATCAGGTATGTTGGAGGTTGAACAGAGGTTTAACACCAGAAAGAGACAAACTAGAAGAGCAAATCAAGCAGACAGAAGCCAAAAGAAATCGAAAGAGACAAGACAAACTCCAATCAAGTTCCCCAGTGGAGTCGCCAGTTTGTTGGAGAGGTAAATCCTCTTTGTGGACAGAGGCGGTCCCTACTAGCCCAGATCGGGTCTAGCAACAATCAGACATGCAGTGGCGCAGGTATCTAGTTACAAAAACGACAAAAAATAATGAGTTGCCTACCTCAGGTCCTACGCAATGGTCGTTGGAGAAAGGATGATGCTTCTCGTCCTTCGCTTTGGCAGATCAAGATCCTCCTACTTGACATGTTCAAACACCTGCACACATGCGAAGAAACCCAATGATACACAACATAGAATCTAAATCTTGTAACCATACATCAGTCAAAGAAGATGTAATTCATTGCATCAAAGACAAGACACATGAATGAAACCATAATCAAAGTCGCTTATCATTAATAATAACAAAGGAAAGATACAACCCAAATCTTTGACGCTGAATCTTCCTTCGACGGGGTCGAAAGTGGAGCACGTCTCAATGAAGCCCATCGGAAATGGGACAAAGCTCTCTCTCTTTTTGGCTTGGCTCTCAAAGGTTGTCTGGCAATAGTCTCCTTGCTATAAGTTCAGCTCTTCTCTATTGCTATTAGGACTACTAGCTTGCTAAGGGAAAATGGCAAGCATATATAGATGGTGGAAGGGGAGTTGGGATCCCTACAATTGTGGGATTTGCCCTATCCTCAAGGAAGCTTCCATGATAGGTGGAAAACCACCTCCCCTACATGGAGATCCAGAGCCAAACTTCCCAACTCATTTTAGAGACTTTCAGGAGTTTGTTGGAATCAAACTTCTGCCATTTATTTTTATAAAACAATCCTTATTAAGCTTGGCACGAGCAAGACACTGGGATAGAGCGCTAGTTGGCGCGCCCTCTTTGGTGGATTTTCCCCATTGGTGCGAGGGTTGAACTGGCTAGTCGCGCCAAGGCCAAAAGATCATTTTTTAGGGTTTTCCAAGGAAACTTTATTCAGAGGAATGATTGTCCTTTTCAAGGGGGATGCCATGAAAGTGGTTTCAAGTTATGTCACTGCTCACAAGTCATGGAAAAGGGCCCTCCAATATGCGGGACAGGGAATTGCAGGGACGGTGACAAATTATTGTGTAACAGTGTGTTTAACCTCACAGCCACTAAAGAAGAGTGAAGGGTGACTACGTGGTGATGTGGGGGTTTTAGGTAAAAATAATCCTTGAGTATCCCTACTCCTACGAGGCATCAAAATCATATTTTTTGTATTTTTTCAATATTTTTGAAACAACATGTAAAAGGAAAGCAGAAAATAATGCTAAAACAAAATCAAAGCATCTATTAGACACCTCCCTGACAACGTCGCCAAAAAGTGGTGATCCCTGGTATTGCACCAAGAATTTTGCAACTCCCAAAGGCTGCCCTACTTTACTTTATCAACTCATGGTTCGTACAAACTTGGAGGTGACAGTGCTATATACACAACAGATGCATTATACTCATGTCATCCTCTTCTGAGCTTTACGAAATGGTGCTACTTCTAGGGTTTTTGGATGAAGTCTATCACACTTATGAAATTAGGCATAGGCATACAAATGATTCAAATCCATGGAGCTATCAGCAAGTATAGAGCTACACTATAGTAAACAAGTACATCTAACTATTCTGCAATGAAAGAAATCTGCTCATTAAACTATGATAAGGAATGAAAGCAACCTAGGCATTTTGCATGAAGTAAATTTCTCAATTGAAATGGCATAAAGGAAACTAATATAATTGCACTTTTCTGGTCCAAAGGGCTAAATAAAATCTATGTACTCTATGCTCTATATTTCATGCCTTTAATCATGCAACTACTCATGACCTAACTATGCTTGTAAATGTGTTGTTTTGCAGCTAGGAAAAGAAAGTGCTAACATGGCTTATGGAAGGCTTGAACACATGGGGGCAAGGTTGAAGGTTTATGAGTGGTTTTCGCAGGTCTAGAGGATGTGGATGGTGGTTTCAAGGCTTAAGGAGGGGCCCACTGGTGCTATTTCAAGTGTTGCTACATGTTTTCGGTAGTGTTGTAGGAAATTCCTGAATTGCTACAGGAAACCGTCTGAGGGAAATCCAAGGCCAAAAATAGGTGTGAAAAGGGTAGGGAAGGTGGAGTGAAGGTGGTTTAGGATGAGTGGAAGGTGTCACGCCCATTGGCCAAGCTCAGAACCTCGTAGGAGTCATGTCTTGCACCCCTAGGGTTTTCTCACGGTGTAGGGATGAAAAATCTGAAAACAGGGTTGATAGTGATTTTGATGAATAGAGGGCTGATGAAGTGTGAGAGATGAATTTGAAGGTGCTGGTGAAGTTATCCTTGGTTGTGATACCTGTACCTGCAATAAAATTACCTATTCATGAAATAAAAATGGACAAAATCATGATAAGGACAATGGAAAAGATGACTTGAATTTGTAAAGAAAATCTTCTTTAATGTACAAACAGAGATCTAACACAACATTCTAAAGGAATATCTTATAACATTATCTAGTTTTGATAAGTTAACATAATTAGTCAAATAATTTTAAAAATTTTAAGGTAGTATATGGATGCAAAAGAATGAAAAAGGTAAAAATGTTAGGAAAATTGTATGTTTTATAGGCATCCATATCAATAAAATGATAGGTGTTAGCTACCCTAAATAAAGAAGGAAAAGAAAAATAAAATGTTAGGGAATCAGAAAGAAAAGGAAAGCTTCATTCATGTTTGTAAAATTGCACAGGCTGCTAGTCTAAATGTGCCCCTAAAAGAAGAAAGGTTTATATGGTTATTCCAAATTATTAACAATATCCTAAATTTTAAAACCATATAACATACCCCGCCATTCATCCTTTTTTATTTTCATTTCCCTAAGCCATATCCCTTTATATCATTCCCAACTCTTTATTTTAAACAACTCCCGACCCCACCTTTCCAACTCATCGCATCTAACGGCACTCCCATAGCCCCACATATCCGATAGTCCTCCCATATCTCTACACATCTAACAACTCGCATAGACTTTTGGCCCCCCTTCGTGAACCAAGATTCACCGCCGAGGGGGGTCCGAACTCAGTGGTAAGTCAAACCACCCCGTTGATACGTGTCAGCACCTCAGCCTTTCAAACCCCTCATGAGAGAAACCAAAAACCACTTAACCCCCCCTCCAAAAGGTTGATTTATGATACCACTTACCTGATTGTTGAGCATCCGCCATTCCACTGCCACCACCTCATCTTCCATCTCATTCGCCCATTAAAATTCATAAATCAAATCATTCTCTCCATTATCAGTCCATTAAGCATTCAATTAGCTTAATCGTTAACCTACGCCACCAACGGAAAGCCTATATTTATATATAAATCGCCTTTTATCCATTTGCAAGTTACAGTGTTGTTTATTTGCAGGTTACTCCCCAGAAACCCGACATTTTCAAGCTTCTAGCACCTTCTCATTCCAATTATCCTTTATGTTCCCTGTCTAGAATGCTTTATCTGTTAATTGCCTATATTCTCAATAAAAATATATTTCCAACTTTAGCCATCATTCCCTCCAAGGACAAGGGACCATAGGAAAACATCAATCCTCTAATCTTTCCTCCTGTAGATCTTCACCATATCCCTATGGCTGATAGAGACTACAGGATTCATGAAACACTTTATGAGCTTGACATTCTCAAGATGTATTTTTGGGTCGAAGATAAATGGATTGAGAAATCAAATGAAATCCAGCTCTGGGAATCAAACCTACCTCATTATATTTTTCCTCCTACCCACAACACTCCTGATTTCATTAGAAAATTCCATGCCTCATATTTTCCAAGCCAAAGGGCCATAACCAATTCCAATGGACAAGTTCTATTTACCATAACCCCTCAAGATATTTATGAGATGATGCTAGGCCCCACAGTCAACAATATCACCCCATTGTCTCATGAAGCTCTGGTTGAAATATACCAAAAATTAGACTTTGCCAAGAGAGCCCAAACTACAGAATTATTATTAGCACAAGATGCTTCATTTCCAAAGAAAAATCCTCCTTATCCTTCATCCTTATTCCCTGAGAGAACCAAGCAGATAACTGTTGTTATATCTTACCTTCTGGGATACTACTCTAATCAATATGTAGATGAGGCCATTATAGGATTTTTATCAATCTTTTCTAATGATGCCAAACCATCAATTGTGTTCAATTTCATTCATTTCCTTGCAGAGTCTATTCATCAGAAATTGGTCAATTTTCACACAAAGGATGTATTTAAATACACCTTTGTATTATTCTACATGTTCATATACTTTTAGGGGGACAACATGAAATTTTCATTGCAGAAACTGAATGAGAAAGGAGACCAGCAGTCGGTCATTTTCTGGACTGCCCTAGTTACAAAAGATCATAACGAGTTCACATATAAATAGTTCATTGAGATGTTTGTTCACCTGGCCATTGGTCTTCTAAGAAGCATAAATGAACCAACAATTAGTGAAGGAATCCAAAATATTTTGTAGTTTTCATAATAGGTACAAATAGGAGATTGGTACTTATATGAAAATTACACAAAGATAAGAATTTTTGAATGTGAGTTGCAACCATATAAGCTGCCAAAATTCCTCCCAGTGAGGATTTTTTCCTTAGAATTCATCAGGCAGATGATCAACATGGATCGGGTCCATTTTATTGCTGATGAGAAAAAGTCTCAGTATAAGTTAAAAACACAGGTTGGCCCATTCATCTGCAACAGCAGGAAAGGAGGAGCAGAAGCAGACCAATTATTGAAGTAAATGCAGTTTGATCTTAGCTTCACTTGGTCATATGACCCATTAGGGATAATTTCAAAATTAAGGGTGGAAACCAAATATACTCCTTATTTTCACACACCAAGGCCACAAATAGAAAATTATAGGAATCGGTCAGAGTGGATAGACAATACATTACATGAAGTAGAAGAATAGCAAGTCTCTTCATCAACATTGCAGACACCTACTATGCAAGATAAGACAGCCAAAAGGAACAGAGAAGAATAATCCCCTTCCCAGACAGATATCTTCAGCAAAGGATTTAAGATAATGTAAGGAAAGAAGGCTAAGCTTAGTTCTAGATTAAGCCTTAGCAAATATTTAAAGCAACAGACTCCTATCAACACTAATGAGCCTCTTATATCTTCATTAGTAGGTGAGCAGTATACACAGTCTCCTACCACTTCCATGACTACAATAGAGCAGCAACAGATTATGCACACAGGTACATCAACTTCAAGCGAGCCAGAGAAAATCACCATGGATATATTCAAGGAAATAAAACTAAAAAATAAAGCCTTGAAGATAAACACATACAACAAATTTTGGAAACAAAATTTAGGTTCCCAAATCAGGCTATTGTCAGCCTTTGATTCAAAAAAGGGGAAAATGCAAATGGAATTTCTTCAAGCACAAGTTCCTCAGCCCAAAGGAGAATCGGATTATAAGAAAACATCTCTTGATTTTTATGTTAAATACATACATCCCATTGACCAAATGGAGATGCATAAACAGACTGAGGAGATGATTTTCTCCATTGTAACTAACACTGCTATGACTTTGTCGAAATTGCAGGTCACACTAGCAAATGTCCAGTCACAACTCACCATGGAAAAAGTTTCATATTTTGCCAAAGATACCAGGATTAAAACCTTGGAAGATTTGGTGATCAAACTAGGTTATGATCCTGCAAATTTTAATGATGCAAAGGAACTGATTAAGAAAAAGAATGTAGATATTGCAGCATTAAGGAAGCAGTTAAAACTACCGGTAACAGAAGATACTTTATCTAAGGAGACTGAAGAGACAGAGAAACAAAAGGCAAACATGATGAAGCTCATCATATAATAGAATACATAGTTGAAGAAAATGCAAACAAAGATGGAGAAATTAATTAAAGAAAGCAAGAAGCCAGCCAAGAAAGTTGCTCCTTTAGAATCACTTCCTATTACAGCTACTCCTACTGCTATATCTGCTACCACCAGTAAAGGAGATGCTACATACCAATTAGCCAATACACTTCAAAATATGACCTTGCAAACTGAAGAAATCAAGAAAATATAGGATCAAGTGAAACTTTTAGAGAATCAACAAAAGAAGTCTGACACTTTCCATGCAACAGAGCTTTAGAGAACTCATAATCAAGTAGAAATATGGAAGAAATCAGCACCTGAAGCTTCCATTGGCTATACTCTTTGGAATGTCAAGGAAATTATTTGGAACAACATCATCGAGGAAATAAGTGAAATCTGGCCATGTATCTAGATTATCTTTAAGAAAAAGGAGTTAGTGTAAAAGGCAAACCGAGAAATTTCTTATATAAATACTCAAATGGGAGAAATGCCTAATATAGCCAACAACATTATAAAATTTCTAATTTATAAAGAAAGTCATGAACTAGATGATCTAGGGGTAGATGATAGAACTGAGACCATCCTTGAGGGAAATAAAATTATAATAAAAAAGAACTTAGTATTGTAGTTAACAGAGAAGTGTCACACTCTTGATGTTGCAATCAACATATTTCTCTCAATAATTGATGCATTGATTAAAAAAGGTATGCCCTCACTATTTGTAATAAATGATGAATTAATGCCCAGGGAGAATTATATGAAGAAGCTAAAAGAAATAGTAAGGGTTGCATCCATGTATTATATTAAAGGCTCTATGACAGACAAATCATTTTATAAAGCTATTGAAAATATTATTTTTATTTATCATGAGATAAAACATATTTTCACTGTAAAACCGACTTTTGAAAAGTATACTGAGGTAGATGAAATCTACCGCAAGGTTATTAAAGTTTCAATTCCAGATCAAGAATGGTGGCAGGAGCTTTGTGAATATCAGGAATAGAAGACAGGTAAATTTTGCCAGTGCAGCACCATAATAGTGGCCACTCAGCAACATTTTTCCATTAAAACAGGGCCATACATGCAGATTCATTATTTTGGATTGAATTCCTTTCCTTTCAATTAATTTTAATTATAGCTTGCCTTGTCACTCAAGCATTTATTGTAATTTTATATTTTGTTCAAATACTTCCTCCGTGAAAGTATCTAACGTTACACCCTTGAGCTAGTTATCAGACATATTTGTAATAGCTAGAGCATTTTTGATATAATCAAGGATACTGGATTTACTTCATATGGCTTGTATTCCTGTGAAGTATTTCTATTGTGTTTTTCATTATGTGTTCTTCATATAATTTAATTCATTAACAATTATCCGATTGAAAATTTAATTGAATCTCAATTTCGCTTTTGCTCCATTGTGAAGTTGTAGTTGGATTAAGAGATTAATTTACAAAGCTATTTGTTATTGTAAATTCCTCTTGAAATTTAATTACACAAAGGTTCCTCTTATGACTTGATTATATTTTTTTTATTATGAAAACATAGTTTCCATAATTTCTTCTTATAAATGGTGAAATACTCTATCTAAATATTAAATCATTTACACTTCTCTACATTCTTCTTATCCATCCCACTTAAAAATCAAATTAACCATATGTATTTAAAGAACAACATTTTATTTTATTAAATATCTTTCTAAGTTAAAATCACTTGTTCAGAAATTGTTCATTGGTCATCCATCTATTTAAAAACAACAAATAATTTAGATTCTTTGGCATAACTTATTGACCTTAGGTTATCTCAAAGGACAACATCAGATTGGCGCCATTGCCGGGGAGATGAAGAATTGAAAGCTAAATTTTCCCTGGGGCAACGATTTTCCCCTTTCCTTTAAGGTGAATAAAGGATAAGGATATAGGTCAAAATATTTCACCTGGTGATTCCACTAGTTCAAGTTGGCTCCCTTTAAGCACACTAGATCACATTCTGAGTCTGAGATTTTTAACCCTTTACCATATCCAAAAAGACTTATTAGGGAAGCTTCTTTAAGAAGAAAATAGAAAATTTCTTCTTCTTCCTCTTTAGCTTTACACCCTGAAGAGTTTTCATCTATAGATCCCTTTTCAGTAGTATCATCTCATCTTGATTCGACTCAATTACCTCCTAGAGTTTCCGAAATTTATTCAAGAGGTGTAGATCTTCAGTCAACCTTGTTAACAGAATCACTTTATTCATATCAAGTTCCATCCTTCCCTTTAGACTCACCTACATCTGAGACATAATTGGGCTTACACTTACATGAATTTAAGCCTATAGATTTTTTTACTTCAATTTATTATTCTATTCCATCAACCTCTACTAAACAAGAAGAGACATTTTATGTCTATTCTAATCCTTTGTTTGAATATAAGGAAGAATATTTAACACCAACAGCTCAAAAGTTTATTGTTAAAATCCCTTTGAAACCCTCACACCCTCCTCCTCCTTCATTCTCTCCTCCATCCTCTAATACTCATTCACCTATCCATTCATCATCATCTTCATCATCATCTTCGTCATCCACTCAGACACCCCATAATTCTGTTGTTATGGATTTTCAACCCATTATACAAGCAAGGTATGCTGCTCTTGTTCTTCCTAAAAACTTGGAAAATTTTCCTGATGGATATCTAAAACATTTACCAATAATTAATGGAGAAATAGGTCCCTCAACAGAGGATCATATATCAACCTTCTTAGATTTCATTGATAATATGAACATCGAGCATGAATAATTTTACATGAGATTAATTGTACAGTCTTTAGAAGGAAATGTTAGGATCTGGTTTAGGAAACTTAGAGCTGATTCTATTCATACATGGAATGAACTTATAACTATATTTAAAAACCAATGGGGGGTAAAGAAAGATGTTGTTTATTTTCTCACTGAATTTGAAGAGTTGAAGAGAAATCCTGGTGAGCCAGTTGATGAATTTATTAAAATATTTAACAAACTCTACCACAAAATTCCTGTTGATTGTAAACCTCCAGTAGCAGTTGTAAAGGTCATATTTTCCAAAGAATTTGATGATGACTTTGCAATTATGCTAAGGGAAATAGTTTCTAACACATTACAAGAAATGCAGACTAATTCTATTGAGGTAGAAGCCAATAGGTCAGCTTCTGGTAAAATTAAAGCTAAAGAAGAGAAAGAACAAAGAAAATTAAAAGCTAAGATTGATGAATCATCCTCTTCTAAATCCAAACTTGAAGATCAGAAAATTGATGAAATCATATATTTACTTAGAAACATTTCCAATAGAATCTCTAAAATTGAAACGCAACCTATAACTTCTCATCAAATTGATGTCAGACCTCAAAATCAAAATCAAAATCAATCACGGAGAGCTCCTCAACTTCAGATTCTCCAGAGACCAAATCAAAACATTCAACCTCCTTTGTTGATTGATGATCAATAACCACGAGATACTGGCCCTGTAATTACTAAAGATATCAATAATTTTTATTCTTCAGTAGAGCATATCACCATAGTCCCTTTATCTTCATCACAGTCTTTGGAACAAGAGCAAGAAGATACTCAACTTTCAAAATACCAAGCATTTTCTGAATTCCTCATTGCAGAGTTAAATAGAAGGTATGATCTAAAACCAAGATCAGGCCCAGGTAGACCTCCAAAATCTACCAAAATCATCGAACCTGCAATAAAATCAATTCAAACACAAACTCCAACACCTCATAATATAGAGTCATCCACTGAAACTATTTCATCTGATTTAATTATTTTGACAAATTTTAATATTGAAATAAAATTGGAAAGGTTAAATATTCCTATATCTTTAGTAAAACTTTCCAAAATCTTGGTTATAAAAATCAAGTGTCTAAATGGATACAGTCCTCTAGTGTAGATGTTGAGGGAGATATTATCAGTTTGTAAGATGAAAATCCCTTAGTAGTGTTTGGCCCTATTTCTGATATGATCGACGAAATTGTTCCACCAATTTATATGACCTTTAATACTCGTGACTTTTTATTGTATAATTGTATGCTTGATTCTAGTGCTTCACACAACCTTATGTTGAAGGTAATTATGGACCAGCTTCAGTTACAAGTTACTTGTTCCTATAATGATCTTTCCACATTTGATTCAAAGAAAGTACCATGTCTAGCATTAATCAAAGATCTATTTGTGACCTTAGCCAAAATACCTGTCAAGAGTATAGTATTAGACATTGTTGTCACTTATATTCCAACCAAATTTGGCATGCTTTTATCTATATCATGTTGTGCTAAACTTGGGGGATCACTTCAGATGGACGTGTCTTTTGCTACTATTCCAATCTATGGAGGTGAGAATTTAAGGTTATACAAGGAAGTCAGATTCCTTCACACTGTTTGTAGAGCTGATCAAGAAAAAAACCACCCTATCTATGCAGTAGATCAGGATTTCAGTTGCTTTCAGTTATCTTCCCAAAAATCACCAAACACTCAACTTTCCATTGAAAATATAGTTTCTAAACCAAATAATGTAAAATCAGATATCTAGAAACTTTATTTTGATGTGTCTTTCTCAAAGGAAGGAGCAGGAGAAGGAATGGTTTTAATTTCACCAAAAAAAGAAAGCATTAATCAATCATGTAAACTTGAATTTGAGGTTACCAATAACATGGTTGAGTATGAGGCTTTCCTTCTTGGTCTTGAGTTGGAAAAAAGTTTAAAGGTTAAAAACTTGAGTGTTTTCTCTGATTCTGAACTTATAGTCAAGAAAGTTAGAAACTTGTGTCAAACTAAACACCCAAGGCTTAGGTCCTATAGAAATGAATTTTGGGATACAATTGAAAACTCTTTCCTTGGATTAAACAAAACTACTATTCCTAGAGATGAAAATATGCATGTTGATTTGCTTGATGTTTCAGCGAGCTCTTTCAAAATCCCTCAGCTAGTATCTTTAGAGTACCAAATTCAAGTTAAATATAGACCATCAATCCTTGATAAGCTTAAACATTGGCAATTTTTTGAAGATGACAAAAAATTAAAGTCTTTCCTTCAAGTCATCAATGAATTCTCAAATATGAAAATTGAAGAATACCAAAGAGATATTCAAGAATTGAATCACCAAAATCCAAAAAAATCATTTAATCCTAAAATTCTTGATCATGATATCATTCAATTATCTAATAATTTTATTCCTAAAGGATTAATTCCATTGGAAAAAATATTCGATGATAATGATGTCTCTAAGAACCCTTTGTCTAAATCACATGAAGAAGAAATTGAAGAATGCAATATTGGGACTTTAGATGATGTAAGAAATGTTAAGTTATCATCAACCTTGCCTTTGGATGTGAAACTAAAATACTTGAATACAAAAGAGATATTCAAGAATTAAATCACCAAAATCCAGAAAAATCATTTAATCCTAAATTTCTTGATAATGATATCATTCAATTATCTAATAATTTTATTCCTAAGGGATTAATTCCATTGGAAAAAATATTTGATGATAATGATGTTTTTAAGAACCCTTTGTCTAAATCACCTAAAGAATAAATTGAAGGATGCAATATTGGGACTTTATATGATGTAATAAATGTTAAGTTATCATCAACCTTTCCTTTGGATGTGAAACTAAAATACTTGAATCTTCTTTAAAATTACAAATATTTTTTTGCATGGTCTTATAACAAATTAAAAACTTATGATACAACTTTAATAGAGCACAATATTCCTTTAAACGAGAGGCAAAACCCTTTCAACAGAAATTAATAAGAATTAATCCTATACTACTTCCAACCATTGAACAAAAACTTAAAAAGTGGCTTGATGCTCATATCATTTTACCTTTAAGGTATTATAATTGGGTAGCTAAACTAGTTCCAGTCAGGAAGAAAATGGTGAGATTAGGCTATGTGTAGACTTTTGAAACTTGAACAAATCATCCTTAAAAGAAAATTATCCATTGCCTAAAATGGATTATTTACTTCAGAAAGTTTTAGGATCAAGTAGGATTTCTATGCTAGATGGATTTTCAGGTTACAATCAGATCATGGTAAGTCAAGTTGATCAAGAGAAAACTGCTTTCACCACTCCTTGGGATACATTTATGTATGCCAGGATGCCATTTGGGTTAACTAATTCTAGAGCCAATTTTCAGAGAGAAATGTATCTAGCATTCGTATGTAAAACCTGTGAATTTATTGTTATTTATTTGGATTATTTAATTGTTTTCTCTAATTCTGATGAAAATCATCTAAAACACTTGAGCAAGGTTTTTACAGGTGCAGGAAAATTGGTATATCAATCAATCCAAAGAAATCTGTATTTGTTGTAAAGGAAGGGAAATTACTAGGGCACATAATTTCCAAGGATGGATTTATCATTGAACCAAAGAGAGTATCATACATTCAGACTCTATCTCTACCAAGGAATAAGAAAAAGATTCAAACCTTCTATGGAAAAAATAATTTTCTCAGAAGGCTCATCCCCAATTATGCAGAGATAGTAAAGGACATAACTGATATGCTAAAGAAAAACAATGAAGTCAAATGGAGAGTTCCAGCTAGGTATGCTTTCGATCAAATCAAAAAGGCAATATCTGAAGCCCCTACATTAGCTAGTCTTGATTATTCTTTACCTTTTAGCATATTTTCTTTTGCATATGAGACAACCTTAGTTGTTATACTTTTAAAAAAGAACACCAATGGTGATGACCAGCCTATAGCCTTCTTTTCCAAATTTATGAGGGATGTTTAACTTAGGTGCGATATTATGGAAAAGAAAGTGTATTCCTTAATTCAAGCCCTCAAAGCCTTTAGAACCTATACCCTGCATTCACACATTATTGCCTATGTTCCTAATCATGGTGTCAAAACTATTTTAACCCAGCCTAATACTGATGGAAAAAAATGAAGATGGATTGTTAAAATCCTTGAACTTGACCTTGAAATTAAAACCACAAAGCTAGTAAAAGTCCAAGGCTTGGACAAATTATTAGATGAATCCAACTGCAAATTATTAGGGATAAATATGGTTGTTGAAATGTCACTAAGGGAGAATCCACAAGAACCTTCCTCCATATCAGAGAAGAATCCACAAGAACCTCTCTCAAGATCAAAGGATAATCCACAAAAACCTCCTTCTCTTATGGAAGGAGAGAACCCACAAGAACCTTTTCCTTCAAATCAATCTATTCTTGTTCACATAGATCAAAAGTATCTACTCTCTGATTGGTATTCTGATATTGTGCAGCTTCTCAAAGATTTTCAATGTCCAGTTGATCTCAATATGAAGCAGTGCAAAGCTCTAAAGCTCAAATAAATAAAATAATGCATTATCAATGCTAATATATACTGGAAATACCCTCTAAATATTCTTCTTCTTTTTTTAACTAAAAATGAAACAGAGGGAATTATAGATCAATTCCATGCAAGATTTTGTGGTGGACACATTGCTTGGAGAGCAACAGCCTACAAAATCTTGAAAGCGGGTTTTCATTGGCCCTCACTTTTCAAAGAAGTTTGAGCAAGAGTAAGGAGTTGTGTACAATGCCAATTATTTGTAGGGAAACAAAAACTGTCAGCACTTCCTCTGGTTCCATTATCAGTTGATGCTCCTTTTCTAAAATAGGGGTTGGACTTTATTGGGGAAATTCATCCACAATCCAAAAATCAACACGGATGGATTCAAACTGCTACTGATTATTTTACCAAATGGGTAGAAGCCATACCTGTTAAAAATGCAACTGATATTTTTGTGACTAAATTCCTCGAAGAGAATATCTTATCAAGATTTGGGTTTCCTCAAAAAATTGTAACAGATAAAGCAACAGCCTTCAGCAGTGTTAAAATGATTAAGTTATGTCAAAAATATTCAATACTACTAATCATTCTACACCATATTATCCTTAGGTTAATGAACTTGCAGAATCTTCCAAAAAGAACGTAGTTAAGGTTATTAAGAATAATCTTGAAGATCATAAAAAGAGTTGTGACAGCCACTTAATCCATGCCATTTGGGCAAACAGAGTTTCTCCTAAGAGATCAACAGGGAAGTCTCCTTTCCAATTAGTTTATGGTAAGGAAGCAGTTTTTCCTACACATCTAGCTTTACCTGTTATGAGATTTCTCCAAGAATATTATGAGGAAAAATATGATTTCTCAAGAAGGATTAATCAAATTATTGAGTTGAATGAAGAAAGGGATGAAATTCAGTAGCAGCTAAGAAAATACAAGAATAATATGAAAGACCTGTTTGACATAAAAGCAAGAGAAATAAATTTTAAGAAAGGTGACCTTCTGCTCAGATGGGATACAAGGAGAGAAGACAAAGGAAAACATGCAAATTTGACAGCCTATGGTTTGGTCCATTCAGCATTGTAGAATTCAAAGGGAACAATTCATTTATCCTACAGAATTTGGAAGGAGAGTATTCATCATTGCCAGTCAATGGGTAGTACTTGAAACATTATATTTAGTAGTGATTCTTCATTCATTCAACATCTGTAAATATTCGGAGAGTTTTATTTATTTTTGAAATTGCAAGTGAGTATATGTTTCAGCAAAGACTAGCCCGAGGAGAAGGCTTTTGGATCTGCTTGTTCTCTGCATCCCACAGGGGGAAGAAGTCCCTAGATGGATTTGATGTTGTAACATTATCTATTTTTGATAAGTTAACATAATTAGTCAAATAATTTTGAAAATGTTAAGGTAGGATATGGATGAAAAAAATGAAAAAGTTAAAAATGTTAGGAAAACTTTATATTTTATAGGAATCCATATCAATAAAATGATAGGTGTTAGTTTCCCTAAATAAACAAAGAAAAGCAAAATAAAATTTTAGGGAATAAAAAAGAAAAGGAAAGCTTCATTTATGTTTGTAAAAATTTCATAGGCTACTAGTCTAAATGTGCCCATAAAAGAAGAAAGGTTTATATGTTTATTCCAAATTATTAACACCATCCTAAGCTTTAAAACCATATAACATGCCCTACCATTCATCCCTTTTTTATTTTCATTTCCCTAAGACATATCTCTTTATATCATTCCCGACTCTTTATTTTAAACAACTCCTAGCCTCACCTTTCCAACTCATCACATCTAATGGCACTCCCATATCCCCCCATATCCAAAGGCCTCCACATCTCTCTACAAATCTAACAGCTCTCATAGCCTTTCGACCCCCCTTCGTGAACCAAGCTTTACCGGGGGGGGCGGGTTCTGAACTTAGTGGTAAGTCAAACCACCTCGCTGATACATGTCATCACCTCAGCCTTTTGAACCCCCCTTGAGAGAAACCAGAAACCACTTAACCCCCCCTCCAAAAGGTTTATTTCCGATACCACTTACTTGACCGTTGAGCATCTGCCATTCTGCTGCCACCACCTCATCTGCCATCTCATCTGCCCGTTAACCTCATTCGCTCGTTAAACTTCATAAGTCACATAATTCCCTCCATTATCAGTCTGTTAAGCATTTAATTAGCTTAACCGTTAATCCACGCCACCAATGGAAAGCATTTATTTCTATATAAATCACCTTTTATCCGTTTACAGGTTACAATGTTGTTTATTTGCAGGTTACTCGCCAAAAACCCAACATTGTCAAGCTTCCAACACCTGCTCATTCCAATTATCCATTATGTTCCCTATCTAGAATGCCTTTTCTATTCATTGCCTATATTTTCAGTCAAATTATATTTCCAGCTTTAGCCATCATGCCTCCCAAGGACAAGGGACCAGAGGAAAACATCAATCCTCTGATATTTCCTCTTGTAGATCTTCACCATATCCCTATGGCTGATAGAAACTACAGGATTCATGAAACACTCTGTGAGTTTGAAATTATCGAGATGTATTGTTGGCTCGAAGATAAATGGATTGATAAATCATATGAAATCCAGATTTGGGAATCAAACTTACCTCGTTATATTTTTCCTCCTACCCATAGCACTCCCGATTTCATTATAAAATGTCATGCCTCGTATTTTCCAAGCCAAAGGGCCATAACCAATTCCAATGGACAAGTTTTTTTTACCATAACCCCTCAGGCTATTGATGAGATGATGCTAGCCCCCACAATCAACAATAGAACCCCATTTTCTCATGAAGCTCTGGTTGAAATATACCAGAAAATAGACTTTTCCAAGAGAGCCCAAACTCTAGAATTATTCTTAGCACAAGATGCTTCATTTCTGAAGAAAAATCCTCCTTATCCTTCATCCCTATTCCTTGAGAGAACCAAGAAGATAACCATTGTTATATCTTACCTTCTTAGATACTACTCTGATCAATATGTAGATGAGGCCATTATAGGATTTTTATCAATATTTTCTAATGATTCCAAACCATCAATTGTGTTCAATTTCAGTTATTTCCTCCAGAGTCTATTCATCAGAAATTGGTAAATTTTCACACAGATGAGGTATTTAAATATACCTTTTTCTTATTCTACATGTTCATATACTTTCAGGGGGACAACATGAAATTGTCATTGCAGAAACTGAATGAGAAAGGAGATCAGCAGTCGGTCATTTTATGGACCACCCTAGTTATGAAAGATCAGAATGAGTTCACATATAAACAATTCAGTTTTTTCACCCAGCCATTGGTATTCTAAGCAACATAAAAGAACCAAGAATTAGTGAAGAAATACAAGAGATTTTTCAGCTGTCAGAACAGGTACAAACAGGATATTGGTACTTATATGAAAACTACACAGTGATAAGAATTTTTGGATGTGAGTTGCAACCATATAAGTTGCCAAAATTCCTCCCAATGACGATTTTTGCCTTAGAATTCATCAGGAATATGATCGACATGGATCAGGTACATTTTTTTGTTGCTAAGAAAAAGTCTCAGTTTAATTTAAAACACAAGTTGGCCCATTCAACTACAACAGCAGGAAAGAAGGAGCAGAAGCATACCAATTATTGAAGAAAATACAATTTGATCTTAGCTTCACTTGTTCATATGATCCATTAGGGATAATTTCTAAATTAAGGGTAGAAACCAAATCTACTCCTTATTTTCACACACCAAGGCTAGAAATAGAAAAGTATAAGAATCAACCAGAGTGGATAGAGAATACATTACATGAAGTAGAATAATAGCAAGTCTCTTCATCACAGTGCATACACCTACAATGCATCGCCCTTTGCTGAGAAAACAAATATCTTCAACAAAGGATTTAAGATAATGTACAGAAAGAAGGCTAAGCTTAGTTCCAGATTAAGCCTTAGCAAAGCTTCAGAGTAGCAGACTCCTATCAACACTAATGAGCCTCTTGTATCTTCATTAGTAGGTGAGCAGTCTACATAGTCCCCTACCACTTCCATGACTACAACAGAGTAGCAGTAGATTATGCACAAAGGTACATCAACTTCAAGTGAGCGAGAGAAAAGCACCATGGATATCTTAAAGGAAATAAAACTAAAAAATGAAGCCTTGAAGATAAATACATACAATCATTGGAAACAAACCTCAGGTGCCCAAATCAGGCTATTTTCAGCCTTTGATTCAAAAAAGGGGAAAATTAAAATGGCATTTCTTCAAGCACAAGTTCCTCAGCCCAAAGGGGAATCAAATTATAAGAAAACATCTCTTGAGTTTGATGTTAAATACATACATCCCATTGACCAAATGGAGATTCATAAATAGACTGGGGAGATGATTTTCTCCACTATAACTAACATTGATATGATTTTGTCTAAATTGCAGGTCACACTAGCAAATGTTCGATCACAACTCAACATGGAAAAAGTTTCATATTTTGCCAAAGTTACCGGGATTAAAACCTTGGAATATTTGGTGATCAAACTAGGTTATAATCCTGCAAATGTTAATGCTGCAGAGAAATTGATTAAGAAAAATAATGCAGATATTGCAGCATTAAGGAAGCATTTAAAACTACCAGCAACAGAATATCCTTTAGCTAAGGAGATTGAAGAGACAAAGACAAAAAAGGCAGACATGGTGAATCTCATCATAGAATAGAATACACAAGTGAAGCAAATGGAAACAGAGATGGAGAATGTTATCACCCAAAAAAATGAAGCATCATTTGACAAGGTTAAATAGGTTCATGTGTCAAAAATAGGGATGGAGGATTCATTTTTTATGCTTGGTTAAGGGAAATATTAATTTTTTCTTGTTTAATTTTACCCTAAGGTCTAAACCCACCCATTTTCAAACTCCCTCATGTCACATCACTCATCATTTTCTGACTAATTTCAATTTCCAAGGTTTTTGTACCAAAAATTCCATTTTAGCCATGAAACCACAGTTTCGTAGCGAAATACACTATGAAAAGTCACTTTTCACTACGAAACTGTTGATAGTTTCGTAGCGAAAACAACCAAATTTACACTAGATACACTACAAAAGCATAGTTTCCTATCTGTCTTGTCAGTCTAGCTATTAGGTGTCAGAAAATTGTTCGAAAAGGGTAAGTTAGATGTCATTCGAGTCATGGAGGGATAAAACCTAGGTACATGGTCAGGTTTGAAGTCATCATGATCAGTTTAGGTATGTATGAGTCATCATAAGGTCACGGGAAGACATCAAAACTTCAAATCCTTTCCTAATTCAGTGATTTCTCATTTCTCATTCCTTCTTGCATGATATTGAGCTCTGGAGAGCTAGTGCACTAAGCCAAAGCTGTGGATGGTGCTTTCAAATGTTTACATTGAGCATCATCAAGCGAGGCTGTGAAGACATTAAAGAAACCATGGCAGAGAAAAGAAGGACAAACAAGGGTGGCCAATGCCTAAGATATGAACTTGCAGACATGAATTTGATCAATGAATACCCAAAAGTAGTGGAATTATTCAGAAGGACAGACTGCCTACATTTTTGTGAGAAATTGTAAGGTTGTCATACACAGGTTTCTAAAGAGTTTACTTTGAATTTCAGTGGAACAGCCACCAAAGTGTGAATTCTCAATCTGTCCATCACGCCAGAGGTTATTGCAGCTGCTACAGGGATTCCAAGAGGAGAGGAGAAGTGGTTCAAAGGTTTCAAGTTTAATATGGAGCAATGCAAAGAATTCATGAAGCCTGAAAACAGTGAAATGGATCTCACCAATGTTGTTCCAAGAGCTGCATAAAAGACAACTATTCAAAATTGTTTCTCATCATCAAAAAGTACTTTACTTGTGAAGGGAGATGCCACAAAGTATATTCATATCATTTCAAATTACTTCTGCACTTTACTGGTAATATTTCCCTTGATCTGCCTTTCTATTTGCATAGAATTTTGTCAAAAATGGCAGATAAGGTCCAAGAAAATTCTGAAGGGAGTGAGACTTCATTATATCATCATGGTTTAATGAAGATATTGGTCTTAGATGAAATCCAAAGGTTAGGCAAATATTGGTCATCATTTTTGTTTGTTAGTGGTTTTCAGTTGGATTCTCTTACTCCTTCAAGAACTCCTAAACCTACGAAAATTCCATCACCATTAGCAGCAGAGCAGAGTGAACCATTGATAGCATAACCAAGTGAACCTGCAAGAGTAGAACCAAGTGAGCCAATTATGATGGAGACGGAGCAATTGCAGTGTTTTGACACACCAAATATCCCACCTGCAAAACAGAACTCAAAAGTGGTCGAACCTGCAAAACAAAAACAAGATGTGAGGAAACAAGAAACAAAAAGGAGGACAAGAAGCCAAACAGTGTCCTTAGAAGAGAAAACAATGGTTGTAGAAGAAAAAGAAATAGCTAAAGGAAATCTTGAATATATCTTACATGCCATTGACATAGAAGAAACTCCAATAACACAAGCTGAGGACATAGAGGAAGGTGGACAGGAGTTTAAAAAAGCTAAATCTGCAAAGAAATTAGAATTTGATGGAGAAGATGCAGGTTTCATGTTCCAAGCAAGAAAGCTTATGATAAGTCCTGCTAGGAAGCTATTAGAGAGCAATAAAGAGGTTCAATCACCTACTGACACAGTTTAGCCACCAAAGGAGATCATTGACCTTTCATCACCTGTAGAGAAAGATAGAATTAGCAAAACAAATAAAGGAAAAGAGAAGGTGATGGAAAAAAAAGAGTTACAGCTCCTTGAAGAACAATTGAAATTGGCCAATCATGAAATTTCTGTTATGAAAAGAGAAGCAAGGAAACACAGTGTAGAGAAGATTCAGTTTGAAAATATGAAGGCAATTTGGGAAGAACAGGTTGACACTGTTTCCAAGACTTTGGATAACACATAGCAGCTTATCAAGTGGACCATTCCAGCAAGGAAAGAGGCCAAACATGTCAGGAGGATGAAAACACATTTGAAAGCCACCAATAGAAGTTTTAAAGATCACGATAAGGACCTCCAAGAGCAGCTTGAACTAATTCATGAAGAGTTAGAGAAAAAAGGCCTTAAAATGACATTGCTTGAAGAACCAATATCTCAACCAATCATAAATGAGGAAGAAATGCCTCAAGGATCATAAGGTGAGCTGGTTTATGGTTTTTAATTCTATTGAAATATTAGAGACAAGGTTTTGGCACTTATAGGATTCATTTTTCAAACTACACAAAAATCTAGATTTTCAGCACTTTTTAGCAGTTCCGTAGCGTGCCTGGGCTTGAAGGACAACAAAACGCTACAAAACTATTATAGTTGTTCTTTTTCCTTTTTGAACTACTTTTGAGAGCTTTCAAAAGGTGAAATTTGTATGGGAGATGTGTCTAAGGATGATGAAGACCATGCCAAATGAAGGAATCAAAAATATTGAGGGTAAATGGTATTTTTATAGCGCTACGAAACTGCCTTACTTTCATAGCGTACTGTGTTGGAGCTCTTTAGCAGGTTTTGGAGCATTTTCAAACAGCTGGATCTTATCTAAGAGTTAAAGAACCATGAAAATCATTTATTTAGCAATCAAATACCATGAAATGAAGATAAATTAGCAGCCAAAGCATTCATGGAAGAAGAAGATCAGTTTACCTAAAAAACAGAATTGTGTTTCCAGTTTTATAGGAGGTTAAATTAAGTGGTCATGTAATGATGAGCCCCATCATCCCAATTCGAACATGTGAAAGCATACTTTTCAAAGATGTAATTTCTTTAGAGGTTAAGGTTGTTAAATGTAATAATGAGCAGTTTGAGTCCTAGTAGGACAAGGACTGTCAAGTAGGATAGCTATCATTTTTTCATTAAGTAGATGTTTTATGGTTATGCAAGGTGTCATTAGGAAAAAATTCGATGAATCTATCCAGGAAGTAGATAATCTCATGATGTAACAAGTCTATTAAAGGCCATTGAGTCTAATTTGTCAAGGGTTGGACATTTTTTGGCAAAACTACAGCTTTATGGAATTGACTGTTTTCAGTAATACAGTGTGGTTTTCTTCTTGAAAGACCTAGGATTCTCATGGGGTTTTTAATGCTTTATTGATCTACATCTTATGTTTTAATACTTGCATTATATTTCATTTCTATTACTCAGAATTCATAACTCTATGCTCTGACTTCCTTTAGTAATGAGATGACTGTGTTTTTCTATGTTTTCTGAGTGAATTACCTTTGAACCACTAGCAGTAGATTTCATTGCTATTACTCAGAATTCATTACTCTATGTTCTGACTTCCCTTAGTAATGAAATGATTGTGTTGACCTATGTTCTATGAGTGAATTTCCTTTGTTAAATACCCCTATCTTCCTCAGCTTCCATGTTAAGAAACCTTGCCACTGAACCTCCTGATTTGTTGACTCCATAAACCCAATGGTAGCAAGCCTTCATCTTTTCAACCTGCAAATATACAAAACCAATACATAATTCATAGAGTTACTTAGCTATCTTTATCATTAACCGATATCATAAATTACCAGTGAGAGAGCCCTCTCAAACGGAAGAGGCTAAGCTTCAGTTGGAAGTGCTTTGAAACAGTTACACTAAAGTTGTCAGATCAGCAACCAATCAAGTATGATTTTGGTGATAATAGAGAAATTAATTAAAGAAAGCAAGAACCCAGCCAGGAAAGCTAATCCTTTAGAAGCACTTCCTATTGCAGTTATTCCTACTACTATACTTGCTACCACTAGTAAAGGAGATGCTACAGACTAGTTAGCCAATACACTTCAAAATTAGACCTTGCATTTTGAAGAAATTAAGAAATTATAGGATCAAGTCAAACTTTTAGAGAATCAAAAAAAGAAGCCTGACACTTTATACACAGCAGAGCTTTAGAGAACTCATAATCAAGTAGAAATATGGAAGAAATCAGCCACTAAAGCTTCCATTGGCTATACTCTTTGGAATTTCAAGGAAATTATTTGGAACAACATAATTAAGGAAATAAGTGAAATATGGCCATGTATCCAAATTATCTTTCAGAAAAAGGAGTTACTGGAAAAGGAAACCAGGCAATTTCTGGTATAAATACTCAACTGGGAGAAATGCCTAATACAGCCAAAAAAATTATAAAATTTCTAAATTCTAAGGACAGTCGTGAATTGGATGACCTAGGGGTAGATGATAGAACTAAGACCATCCTTGAGGTAAAGAAAATTCCGATCAAAAAGAAATTAATTTTGCAGTTAATAGAGAAGTGTCACACTCTTGATGTTGCAATCAACATATTTCTCTCAATAATTGATGCATTGATTAAAAAAGGTATGCCCTCACTATTTGTAATAAACGATAAATTAATGCCCAAGGAGGATTATATGAATAAGCTCAAAGAAATAGTAAGGGTTGCATACATGTCCTCTACTAAGGTTCTATGATAGGTAAAGCATTTTATAAAGCTATTGAAAATATCAGTTTTATTCATCAAGAGATAAAACATATTTTCACTATAAAACCCACTTTTGAAAAGTATACTGAGGTAGATGAAATCTACCGCAGGGTTATTAAAGTTTCAATTCCATATCAAGAATGGTGGGAAAAGCTTTGTGAATATCAGGAATAGAAGACAAGTCAATTTTTCCAGCGCAGCATGAGAATAGTGGCCACTTAGCAACATTTTTCCATTAAAATAGGGCCAAACATGCATATTCATTCCTTTGGATCGAATTCCTTTCCTTTCAATTAATTTTGAGAAAATATAACTTGCCTTGTCACTCAGGCATTTATTGTAATTATATATTTTGTTTAAATACTTCATCCATGAAAGTATTTGAGGTTTCACCCTTGGGCTAGTTATCAGGCAGATTTGTAATAGCTGGATCATTTTTGATATAATAAAGGATTATGAACTCACTTCATATGGCTTGTAAACCTGTGAGTTATTTCTATTGTGTTTTTCATCATGTGTTCTTCATATAATTTAATTCATTAACAGTTATCCAATTGGAAATTTAAATGAATCTCAATTTCGTTTTCAATCCATTGTGAAGTTGTATTTGGATTAAGAGATTAATTTACAAAGCTATCTGTTATTGCAAATTCCTCTTGAAATTTAATTACACAAAGGTTCCTCTTATGACTTGATTATATTTTGTTGATTATGAAAACATACTTTCCGGAATGTATGCTTATAAATGGTGAAATAATCTAATCTATCTAAATATTAAAACATATATACTTCTCTACATTATTCTCATCCATCCCACTTAAAAATCAAATTAACCATATGTATTTAAATAACAACCTTTTATTTTATTAAATATATTTCTAAGTTAAAATCACTTGTTCAGAAAATTGTTCACTGGTCATCCAACTATTCAAAAATAACAAATATTTCAGATTCTTTGGCATAACTTATTGACCTTAGGTTATCTCAAAGGACAAAAAAATCACAACAACTAATCTTATCCATTCCAAGAAATCATAAACTAAAAATCAATTTTTGGTATGTGGGGAAAGGTATACCCTCCTCAAGCTCCAGTGAAAGATATGAGAGGGGGAGGCTTGACTCAAAACTTTATTAAGTTATAACCTATTCTACCAACATGTAAGCAAGCTAAATATACAACAAAATACAAATGGAACTTAAGCTAAAAACATTAAATGAAAATACAAGAAAACTAGCTAATTACTCATAAGGAAAACTAGCTAAATGACATGAAAGTAAAGAATGATTACACAAGAGAGCCTGAGGCACATGGATTAGGCCCTAACCCAGAAGCCTAGCTCTCTGAAACTAGATCAATAAAGCACAATCTGAATACTCATTTCATTTCAAAATATAGTCTCATTACATCAACATAAAAGTATTGAAAATTGATTACAAGAGCAAAGAGCCTAATGGATTTCTCCAAAGTTCGAATCCTAATGATCTCTTACTCAACCCTATTTAACCTAAAGGGTAGCTACCAACAACTCCCTAAAAGTTAGGTGATGATTCCACTTGACTGAAAGTGAAGTATAACTTTAGTGCACTTAATCTTGATTTTTCTTAGCTGCCCTTGATTTTGAGTTGTTGGAGGGAATCTTGAGGATCCCTTGGCTGCCTTTTGGAGTTAAGGAGGGTGGGAATCTCCCTAGAATCTCTCCTTGTTTTTTACTCCGAGTCTTGATGACAAAATCTTCACAAAAAATGCAATATCTTCATGATTTTCCTGCATTTAACTCATTTTAGGTACTCGAAGTATGATAAACCTCAATCACCATCCACATTAGCATCATAAGACCATAATATAATTAAAATGCAAGAAAAAGAGACTTAATAAGGAAAAAATGTGACCATTAACCCCTCCAAATGTACCTAATGATGGAGCTCATCAATAGTCATAAAAGAAACCCAAATAGAGGGAAGCTAGCAGTGGGACAGTTATACTAGCGACCTTCTTCCCAACCATTTTAGTTGCGAACTTGGTCCAACTGCCCTTATTAGCCATGGGAACCCTCTGAGAGGACTGAGATAGTATGAATAATATTCGTCCTAGGTACAGAGTTGACCCCAACACTGCACCTATGTATGATCCCTAAATATATTGGCCACTATGGTTACCACTGACAATAACGCGTCCTCGGGGGACAATCGCAGGCCAAATTCACACGCAAGGGTGTGACACTTATCCCAAAGAGATAATAATGAAACCAAGATTTTTATTTACCTCCCAAGTGCCCCCCAAGAGCTACAACAAAATACTAATAACACAATTTGCAATACGTGAAAATTCCAATATATCGCGCCATCTGAAACTAAGCGAAATGGATCATGTCACCTCGCTTAACCCAAGTGTGTCCTCACACTTAACCCTCTTATTAAAAGATATTCTCAGACCACACTACTGCAATTTGATTTTTCTCCTTACCACAAATTGGTAAGTTTGTTTTGTAGTCTTGGAGCAGTTGACTCACACACCTATCTCCAAGACAAGACCCTAACCTAAGCTAGTGTTGGTGTACTACCAGTAAAAAGAAAAATATGAGTCTAGTTTATTTTATTATCGCGTTAATTTTAAGTGGTTTTTTTTTACATAGTTGGGATATGGCATGAAACTTAAATGGTGTGAATGACTCTTGTTAGTAACCCCGATGCAGTTATATGCATATTTTTCTTTTCACTTCAATGAATTCTAACTACAAGAGGGTAAGAGTTCTTTCACAACATACCAATGGCTATGATAGTGCCCCTATCACTAAATTATTAAATGAAACAAATAAAAAATATATAAATATGTTAAACCAAAAAAAAACTGAAAATCAAAGAAAAAGAAAAGTCCCCAAGCTAGAACGCAAAACACTTCAAAAGCGTCAAAGCTTGGAAAACAAATCCAAAGAATAAAACACACTCAAAGAAATCGAAAATAAATCCAAAAGTGAAAAATGAAGGAAATGTCAACAAGCTAGGGTTGTAGCAAAATGGCTCAAAAAAGGATAATATTCTATGAAGGTCAAAACCAAACCCTAGAGGAAGGAAGGCCTAAACAAGACCAAATGAGAGTGATAAAAAGCAATGGAAACACACTCACGAGAACTTTACAGGATGAAAATTTCACAACCAGTCACAACACCACCAAATGTCACAAAAATTAATAATAAAGAAATAAATCACTTAAAAACAAGTGACAACACCACACAAAAGTCAAAAGAATCCAAAGGTGGGATGTGAAATAGATCTAAAAAGTTACTAAAAGTAGCCAAACATGTTTGAAAATGAGATCTAGAGACAATAAAACAAGCCTCAACCAAAGTAAAACAAGATATTCAGGAGAACCTTGAAATATACTAGCAATGGAAGACCTTAAACAAACCAATCAGAAATGGCTTCATATCAATCAAAAATCATGAATCAATCAACAACAAAAAACATAGATCCAAAAGATCTCCAATAGATCGGAATGAAACAAGATAATAAATGCTCAAAACAAATCAAAACCCCTCTTCCAACAAATTAAACCCACTCCAAGGAAATGAGGAACTAGAAGACAGATCCAGACTAGAACTAGTCAATAGAGTGAAATCCAACACATATCTGAAGCAAAGAAAAAACATTTCAGACGGAAATTTGGACTTTTAAGGTTATAAGGCAGGTTGCACGGATTAGCCTAGAGAATGTCAACGGGTCGCTGACTTGAAACATGAAACAAAGTGACCAAAAACAGACAATCACACGAATTACCCATTGTGCATGCGACCGGGGAAAAACCTAAAAAATTCGAAAAACTCGCGCACAAACAAGAAAAATAAGGAATATTCAGATAATTCAACCCTAAAAATAGCTGCAAAGTACCGAAAAATTTTGAGGAAGCTCATAAACACAAAAAAAAATATGAGAGAAATTAGAAAATACCCAATGTTAAGAGTACATGAGACAAGAATGCTCTCATTGAAAGAACTAGTTCTGTTACAATGAATTTTACATGCAAGGAGCTATTGCTCCGGGATCTTGTGTCTAAATAAGGTCACCAGACAGTAAAGAGAAATATGGTTACTAGGTAAATATATCAATCCCCAACCCAATGCTAATGCATGCAACATACAAAAAATTATAGGTGTTACAAATAAAAGAGTGTACAGCTGGCCTCCTCGCAGGCCGGTGAAGGGTTTTGATTTTGTTGCATAATCCCAATGCTACATTCAAATGATATGCTTCGTCTACACCCTATCCCAACTCCTACACACATCCACAAACATTCAAGGAGGACAAGTGATCTTCCTCTAAAGATCATTAGCTCAAAACACCATAGAAATACTATTAAAAACTACTACAAATACATAAATACAAGTAACATGTATTTCTATTAATCCAAAATCAAGATACACATATACCTTTGATTTAGGTCTCCTCTCCCAAATCCAACAGAGTCTCCCCACTATAATAGGAAAAAAAACATGATAAACAAAAACTAAAGTAGCATAAAGCTCACAAACTTTGTCTCTCATAACAGAAATCTTATGCTAAAGCATAGGCTCTGAATCTCAAAATATCTAGCGAGCTCGACCCTTTGAGAAGGCCCGATATAAATAGGATGAAGAGGGTTCCTAAGAGGATGAATGTAGATTCTCAGGATGGCAAGAAGTTATGGAATATTCTCAATGATAATCCCTGCCCAACTCAGATAGGTGATGATTCAAACTTCTCTCCTAGGAGCCACAAGACTCTAGAAAGATACCCCACTTGCAGGCACTTAACAGGAAGAAAAATTTTGTAGTCGCAATAAATAAGGCAGGATTCCAGCAAATGAGAGTTTCCATTCTCACTGAAAAATCCTCATCCGTGTGAATGGGTGTCATGACTGGCAGAAAGAAGGTCCAAGGCTAAGAAAAAATGCAAACAACATGATATCTCGAAGGCACTAACTCTAGGGAGAAAAATAGGCTAATAAAAAGTAGGTTTCCCACTATTCCTTGACATGGGGGGGCAGCTTTGAGGAGTGCAAAAGTAATATTTTCCCTATTTGAAAAATCATGAATCAAAAAATATATTTCCAATAGATTTAATCATTTAAATACAACACCTGCAGCTATCCAACCTTCAAATATGGGGATGTCAAAGCTGACTTGTACATTAAAGAGAGTGGTGCCTCCAGGGTGCTTGTTGGATGAAGACGCGTCACCTATGGGTCTCTGTCAAAGGATTTGGGAAAACTTATCCATCATCTCATTCCTTTGTTGCTTGAGGGATTCTTTGAGAAATATTTTGAAAGGATATATTTCTCCCTTGTATTTATTTTATTTCGCCATGGGAGGCCATCAAGGTCGGTGAGGCTGGTCTTGCAAAGGTTCAACCAGTTCAAGCCCTAACTCCTTATACCCCAAACTTGTTAGGGACATGCACAGAAAAAAAAAAAAAAAAAAAGAGCATATCGCTTCGATACCAATGATCCAAATTTATACAAGAATGAAATGAAATACATAATAAATATAGATTTAAACATAAACAAAGAGATAAAATAAAATATAAACTTCAACTAATTGATAATAAATACTAAAAGCTATTTACATGTAGAATGGAAATCAAATAGCTCGGGCGATGGTAGCTTATCTCTGAGAATATATGTGGTTCCTACATGCCTTTGAACCATGTTACAATGAGGCTAAAAGGCTTATTTATTTTTGAGAGACAATGGAAGGCCCTAAACATCCAAAAAACTAAGCCTAGGAGATGAAGCACCAAAAGTTTGTGGGCTCGGTTGCGGTAAATTGGTACATCGATTTCCGAGGGTTGCAACTTTGGAATATGATCTATGTTTGATGCCTACGATACCTCATTATAAATATATATCTAAGGACTACAAATTTTGACTGTAGACCCCTATTGAAAGTTAAGGTATTTCCCATTTCCAAAAAAAATGTCATTTAGGGCCTCAATTGGCTCCAGAAGTTTAGGACTTGAAAACTACCAAAAATAGAAAAATATACTACAATTAAGGAAACTAAAAGAAATAATGGTGGACATCCAAGTGGAATAGGATGGTGGACACTAATATCCACTTGGATTAATCCTCCCCACTTAGGAAGCAATGGTCCCCATTGCGTTGAGTTCCTCCATGAGATGGGGAAACTTTTGCGGAACTTGGTCCCTTGTGATCAACTAGCCTTGGTGTAGGAGTTGGCCAACTTTTACAACTCAATACAGTTGGATCATATATTTTTTAGTTTTCTTGATCTGTGTGTCCATGATATGATTATTTTTTTCCTATTCAATATAGTAGGGGTTCAGCTCTATTGGTGTCAAATGTTCGCAATGTCTGATGTGTCCAACATTGGTGGAAAGTATGGCTGAAGTTTATCCACATTGAATACAGGGTGCAAGCAAAGGAATGGAGGGATGTTGAGCTTGAAAGTGTTGTCTCCCACAACCTTGGTAATGGTGTAAGGCTTGTATCAAAGTGGTCAAAGCTTACGATGAGCTCCAACGAGGCACTCTTTTTGAAAATGTAGCCAAAATTTTTCACCCAACTAAAACTTATGGGGCACTCGATGTTGATCATGTCGTTGTTTCTATTTAGCATTGGTTTTCTGCAGGATGTCGTGAACTTGCTGGAAGATGTGATGAATGTGCTCAATAAACTTGGTGGCTTTAACAGCTTTAGACTGAACATGGGCATATTCTTCTTGTGTAGTTGCAAAAGGAAGTGCAACATCAAGGGGACATAATGGTTAAAATCCTAGGCCCACTTCAAAGGTGTTGTGGTCAGTCGAGCTATGGAGAGCATTTTTATAGAAGTGTTGTAGACATGGAAAAATATTATCCCATCTATGTATATTATTAGAATTGTATATTCATAATATGTGCACAATCATCCAGTTGATGACCTCTGTTTTCCCATAAGTCTGGGGGTGGAACGCAGCCAACTTGGTGAGCTTGATGTAAAACAATGACCAAACTATACCCACACTCATTCAAAAGAGAGTATGGAATTGACCTCTATTATGATACTCTTCTTGTAGGGAGCCAATATGGCCATATTAGAAAATATGTCAATGACCACAAATACATAGTCGTTTCCATGATTGGTAGAAGGAAGGCCAGACATTTAGTCCATGGAGATGGATTCCTAGGGCCAGTTAGGAGTAGGCATAGGAGTATACAAGCCTTTCTTCTTAATAGTTGGTTCGGAGATGGCACAGAAAGTGTAGGATCTAATTTATTTTCTAACATCTTGTTGGAGATTTTTCCAACAAAAATAATTTTGTAGTACGACCACATTTTTCTCCACACCGAAGTGTCATGTGAACTGATTGTAGTGCGTCTCCCAAATTAGCTTGGCATGCTCACTCGAAGGAACACAAAGGTGGCCTAGGTATTATAATAATGCATCATGGAGGTGGAAGTCTAGAACTTTCTTTTCATCCACTAGCATCTTATATGTGGTGGCAAACTCTAGATCATTTTTATATAATTGTGTCCATCTAGAGGTCTCGTGGCCACAAGTGTTGAGAAAAATGGTCATTTTTCAACTATTGAATGACTAAGGCAATATGCAAGATGATTGGTGCTTCCATTCTTGTATTTTATATTCAAATGGAATTTTTGCAGATATGTGGACCACTTATGATGGACATCATTCTGCAACTTCCCTTGGGTCTATATAAATTGCAGGTGTTGGTGATCCATGTGGATGAAAGTCTTATTCCATAGAATGTAATGTTTTCATTGCCGGTAAGTATGTACGATGGAATACATCTCCTTACCATAGGTGGGTTATTTATGAATTGCTTCGGAAATTTTCTCACTATGATTGGCCATTGAATGCCCATGTTGGGTGAGTATTGCACCAATAACATAGTCAGAGGAATCTGTTTCAATTTCAAATGGTTGTTGCAGGTCTGGCAATGAGAGTACTGGTGCATAGTAGAGGTGGTGCTTCAACTCAAAAAACGCCTTCTGTTGGGACTCATACTATAAATTTATGTATTTCTCTCCACCCTTGGTAACTTTACTCAAAGGCCAAGTGATATGAGAGAATCCCAACACGAACCTACGATAAAAATTGGCAAGGCCAAAAATTCCGCTAAGCTTTGTAAGAGTGGCCGGGGCTGGACAATCTCTAATGACTTGGATCTTAGTTGAATCCACATGCATTCCTTTATCATTAATAATGTAACCTAGATATTGGACCTATTTCATTGCAAACGTTCATTTCTCCAAGTTGGCACATAGTTTGAGCTGCAACAATGTTTGAAGGACATGTCGAATGTGTTGCATGTTCTCTTCCTAACTCTTGCTAAAGATAAGAATGTCGTCCAGATATAAAACCATGAATGAGTTGGTGAAGGACCATAATGTGCCATCCATTAGCCTAATAAAATTTAGTATAGGAATTTTTTGACCCAAAAGGAATGACCAGCCATTCAAAAATGCCCTCCTTGGATTTGAAGGCAGTCTTTCATACGTTTGTGGCCTCTATTAGAACTTGGCGATAACTATACTTTAGATCAATATTGTTGAAATACTTGGCCCCATTTAGATGGTAAAGAAGTTCATCAATCTATGGGATTGGATACCTATTCCTGACAATGAATTTTTTAAGTGCCCAATAATCAATTGAGAGCCTCCAGGTCCCATCCTTATTTTGTACAAGTACAATCCGCCTCCCACAAGGTGAGGAACTTGGTGAGATGTCTCCTTTTTGCAACAACTGCTCTTCATTTTCTATAATGCAGTAGAATTATATCATCCCATTAGGTAGAGGTGCTTCAGGGGTCTCGATCGAATGCTTGACCTGAAAGTGTAAGCATACCCCTGTGGGTTAGTATAAGATGTCCCTATATTCTTCCATGACCTTATCCACCTACTTCTATTGTATGTAGGAAGCTCTTCCAAGGGCCATGGATGTGGCCATGATCTTTTCCTTCCTTTGAGAGGTAATTTGAAATGAAGACAAATTTCCTAGTCTCAAAGATGATCTTACTACGTTGATTAACAAACGTCAAAGAGATGTTGGAAGGCAGGGCTAGCTTTAGTATCCTGTATAACTTATTTCCCAAAGTAATAATAACAATGTGAGACCTAGACTCATACACAACATGACACTTCCATAAGTATGGTTGATCCAGATTTATGCAGGAACACAAAAGAATACAAATATAACCATAAATAAAAATATGCAGTGGAAATAACACTTCATCTCATTAATATCAAAAAAACAGAATTATGCTTACAGACAGAATGGAAATAAACTAGCTCGGGCAATGGTAGCTTATCTCTGAGAAGAGATGTGGTGGCTACATGCCTCTGAAATGTGTTACAATGAGGCTCCAAGGCCTATTTATGATTGATAAATAATGGAAAACTGTAAACATCCAAAAACCTAACCCTAAGAGATGAAGCGCCAAAACTATGGGCCCCATTTGAGTAAATTGGTACATCAACTTCCCAGGGTTGTAACTTTGGCATACGATCTCTGTTTGACATGAAAAATACCTCGTTAGAAATATCTATCCAAGGGATACAACTTTTGAGTGATAAATATTATTTGAAGACCCATGTTTCTCCCAATTCTCCCAAAAAACGTCGTTTAGGTTCTCAAAACGGCTCTGGAAGTTCAGGACCCGAAAAAACTGCTAAAAATAGTAAAATGTGCTACAATTAAGGAAACTGGAAAGATAAAATAAATAATGGTGGGGGTCTAGTGGAATAGGCTAGTGGTCACCAATATCCACTTGGATCGTTCCTCCCCCTTAGAAAGCAATGGTCCCCATTGTGTTGAGTTCCTCCATGAGATGAGGAAAATTATGCTAAACTTGGTCCCGGGTGAGCGACTTTCCCTGGTGAAGGAGATGGCATGCTTTTACAACTTGATATAGTTGTATCCTCTGTTGGCGGGTGTTCGTCATCTATGTGTCCATGATCTGATCAGTTGTGGCTTATTCCATGCAATCTGGGTTTAACTCTATTGGTGTGAGTTGTTCTTCCATGTCGGATGTGTCCATTAGTGGTGGAAAGTATGGCTGAAGGCGGTCCACATTGAACATTGGGTGTAGGAAAAGGAATGGGGGAATGTTGAGCTCAAAATAATTTTCTCCCACAACCTTGGTGATTGTTTAATTCCCATATCGAAGTGGAATAAGCTTCCAATGGACTTAGGCAAGGCGTTCTTTCTGCAAATGCAACCAAACTTTGTCACCCACCTGGAACTTGTGTGGCACCCAATGTTTATCATGTTGATGCTTATACTTGCCATTGGATTTCTCCAAGATGTTGTGCACCTACTTGCAGACGTGTTGGATGCATTCAATAAATATGGTTGCTTTATCAGCCTCAGACTATACATGTGTGGATTATGTCTGTGTGGTTGCATGAGGTATGGCAACATCAAGCAGCAGTGTTCCTAGGCGCAAATTAATGGAGTGCTTGATCTGACAGTGTAGAGGAACCCTTGTGGCTAAGGAGAAAATGTCCTTGTATTCCTCCATGTCTTCGTCCATCTGATGTTGCCACGAAAGGGAGCTCTGTTTGGAGGTTGCAACCACAATATTCTTCTTTCCCTATGGGTGAATCGTAATGAAAACAAATTTTCTAGTTTGGGAAATAATTTTACTGCATTGCTTTGCAGTACTCAAATAGATGGCGGAAGGCAGTACTACCTCTGGTATCCTGTACAAATTATTTCCCAAAGAAATAATAACATAACGAGGCCTAGACTCATACACAACATGTCTCTTCCACAAGTAAGGTTGGCCTAATAATACATCACACATGTCAAGAGGAGAAACATCACATAATACCTCATCCGTGAATGGCTTGATGATGTACAGAATGCGGCACTGCTAGTGGACATGGAGATCTCTTCCTTGGTGAAGCCACCCAATGGTATACAGCCTTAGGTGTGCTATGTTCAGTAGGTCGAGCAGCTTCATGACCTTTGTTGAAATGAGGTTCTTTTGGCTTCCGCTATAGACAAGGAATTGCACTAGAGAACCCTTCACCCACATCTTGGAATGGAAGAGGCCCTCCAACTCCACTGGATCCTCGGGCTCCTCCCTCTGGAGCTTGGTGGTGGAAACGGTGGTAGTAGGTTCTGCATCAATGATTTTCTTCCCTTTTTCATTTCCCTTGATCGGTTATGGGTCAAAATCAGAACATGCATCTGATTCGAATGCCTTAAGTTCGGCCACCAACAATTGTTTGGCCTGACACTCACTTTTGTTGTGAGTGGGGTTTTTATGAAATTCACACCACTTCCCCGTATCCTTCTTTGGCTTTGTGGTATTTTTCTGAGTCACCTCGATTTGGCTTTGCCCCTTGTTCTACGATTCGGGGTTGTTTTTCCCTAACTTCGAATTCACAGATCCAAAGTATCGCTTCTTCTGCTTGAATTTCTTCTCGATATTAGCGACATATCGATATGTCGTGCCAAGCGAGGTAATGTCGAGGAACTCCATTTCCTCCTAAATGTATCTGTCCAAACAGTTTTGGTACTTGAGCACCAAATTTTTCTCCAAATCTTTAATACCCAACTTTGTGCACAGGGTATGGAACAAATTCATCAGCTGGTGCACATCTTGATCCCTTTGTTGTCGCGGCATGGTCCATTGGATGTACTTGTCTTCATAACTCCCCACAAGGTAATATTATTCCTTGATGTCATCTCAGAATGAATTCCAAGTAGGTGTGGCCGAGAACAGAGATGGTTCCCTCCCATCCTTTTTCTCACAGTAGGTTTCCCACCAGTATTTGACATGGGGGCGGCTTTAAGGAATGCCAAAGTAATCTTTTCTTCGTCGGAGAAATCATGGACCTGGAAATACCCTTCCAGCGAATTCAACCATCTATCTATGTCATCTGCATCTATCTGGCCTTCAAATTCAGGAATGTCAAATTTCACATCTACCTTGAAATGAGTGGTGCCTCCAGAGTGGTTGTTGGATGTATATGCGCCTTCGGTGGGTAGTCGTTGAAGGATCTGGGAAAATTTATTCATCATTGTGTTCCTCTGTTTCTCAAGGGCCTCCTCAAGCAATATTTTGATAGGATCTTCTGCTTCCTCGTCTTTCTTTTCTTCCGCCATGGGAGGTCATCGGGGTTTCCAAGGCTGATCTTGCAAGGGTTCAACCAGATTGAGCCCTAACTCCTTATACACTGACCTTGTTAGGGACATGCAAAGAAAAATAGAGAAAGAGCATACCGCTTTGATTTTACTAATCCAGATTTATGAAACAACGCAATAGAATACGAATATAACCATAAATACAAAGATGCAGTGAAAATAACACTTTATTTTATTAATATCAAAAGAACTGAAATGTGCTTACAGACATAATGGAAATAAACTAGCTTGGGTGATGGTAGCTTATCTCTGAGAAGAGATGTGGCAGCTACATGCCTCTGAACTATGTTACAATGCAGCTCCAACGCCTATTTATGATTAAGAAATAATGGAAAACCCTAAACATCCAAACACTTAACCCTAGGAGATGAAGCGCCAAAACTATGGGCCCTGTTTGGGTAAATTGGTACATCAACTTCCCGAGGACGTAACTTTGGCATATGATCTATGTTTGATGCGCACAATACCTCGTTAGAAAGATCTATCTGAGGATACAAATTTTGAGTGAGAAACATCAGTCGAAGACCCATTTTTCTCTCAGTTGTCCTAAAAAACTTCATTTATGGCCTCAAAACTGCTCTGGAAGTTTTGGACCCGAAAAAACTACTAAAAATAGTAAATTGTGCTACAATTAAAGAGACTAAAAAGCTAAAAGAAACAATGGAGGGGATCTAGTGGAATAGGAGGAAGGCCACCAATATCCACCTAGGTCAATGGTTGGCGTAACAATACATCACAAACTTCAAGAGGAACAATATCACACATTACCTCATCTATGAAGGGCTTGATGTCATATGGAAGGCGTCATTGTTGGCTTATGTGGAGATATCATCCTTGGTGAAGCCACCGGATGGTGTACAAATGCGAGTGTGGTGTGGTCAATAGGCGCCAAAACTTCACAACCTCTATTGAAATGAGGTTATTTTGGATCCTTATCTTGACAATGAACTGTAGTGGAGTCCCCGTCATCCACATTAGTAAGTGGAAGTGACTCTCCCCTTCCTTTGGATCTTTGGTCTAAATCTTCTATATCTTGGTGGTGGAAATGGTGGCGCAAGGATCCATATAAATAATCTTCTTCCCTTTGTCATTACCCATTTCAATTTCTGAATCAAATTCAAAACATGCATATGAATTTGAATCCTTTAGGTTGACCACCAATGATTTCTTGGTTGGGGATCTTATAAAACTCACGCCACTTTCCTATGTCCTTATTTTCCTTCGTGGTGTAGTTTTTCTCTTGCGTCTTCGGCAAGTTGTCCTGGGTCATCCCACCTTGGATTTTTCCTTTGTTCTATGGTTTGGCGATGCCTTTCCCTTGCTTCATATTCACAAATCCAAAGTCTCGCATCTTATGTTTAAAGTTATGATCTATCTTGACAGTGTATCGATAAGCGGTGCCAAGCCATTAGGGGAATTTTGAGGTCTAAAATGGGCCTCCTAAGGAAATTTTAAAATAATAGTGGCAATAATAAAATAATATTAGATTACATCATCAAAATTTAGAGGGAAGAATTAAAAAAAAAAACAAAAAAAAACTACCCTTTCAACGCGTATTTTCAACTTATCTCAGTATGGGTTTACTCAAATTTCAAGTGGGAACACTCGTTGGATGCGGAATTTGATTCCTCATCCAAGGAGTACTCGTGTTACAAAATTTTCATGGAAACTTCTACACTAAAAATGAGAAATACATGAAACACATGATTTCAATCATGTTTTTCATGTATTTTTCATTTTGTGTGTAGTAGGGTCCATCAAAAGTATGCAACATGGGTAATCTTTGGATGAGGAACTAAATTTTGCATCCAACTATCACTCCCGCTCAAAATTTGAGTAAAAACTTAGGGATATAAGTTTTAAAAGTAGTTTTATTATTTTATTATTTTTTAATATTTTTTTATTTTTTACCCCAAAAAGGGTGAATCATCCCCCATGGTTGACATCATCATCTTGAATCCTACTGGTTCTTATAAAGTTGATTTTGGTTGTACATTTTTATTAGGAGGCCCATTTTATACCTCAAAATTTCTCTAATGAAGGATATTTCCAAGAAATACATCTCATCTTGTATGTATTTGTGTAGACAGTTTTGGTACTTGAGTACAAGATGCGACTCATAATACTTGATACCCAACTTCATGCGAAGGATATGAAAATTATTTGTGAACTTCGACATGTCTTGGTCCCTTCCCTACCGCAGTGTGTTCCTATTTATGTACTTATCTTCATAGCTCCCAAGAGGTTAATATTGTTCCTTGATGGTGCATTGGAAATAATTCCAAGTTAGTGTTGCTAAAAACAGTGAGGGTTCCTTCTCGTCCCTCTACTCATAGTAGGTTTCCCACTAGTCCTTGACATTGGGGGAAACTTTGAGGAGTACAAAAGTAATATTTTCCCTATTGGAAAAATCATGAACCAAAAATATCCTTCCAAGATATTTAACCATTTATCTATGACATCTACATATGTCTGGCCTTAAAATATGGGGATGTCAAAGTTGACTTGTACCTTAAATGGGGTGGCGCCTCTAGGGTGGCTGTTGAATTAAGATGTGTTGCTTGTGGGCATTCGCCGAAGGATATGGGAAAAGTTATCCATAATCTTGTTCCTTTGTTGCTCGACAGATTCTTTGAGAAATATTTTGAAAGTATCTCATGCTCCCTCACATTTTGTTTATTTCTCCATGGGAGGCCATCGAGGTCGGTGAGGCTCGTCTTGCAAAGGTTCAACTACTTCAAGCCCTACTCGTTATACCTCGACCTCGTTGGGGACATGCACAAAAAAGCATAGAAAGAACAGATTGCTTCGGTACCATTGATCTATATTTATGCAGGAATGCAATGGAATATAGAAGAAATAAAAATTTAAACAAAAACACAAAGCTATAATGAAAATTGAACTTCAATTCATTAATAATAAAATATTGGAAAATATTTATGTGTAGAATGGAAATAAACTAGCTCGGGTGATGTTAGCTTATCTTTGAGAAGAGATGTGGTAGCTACATGCCTCAGAATTGTGTTACAATGAGGCTTGAATGCATATTTATTGATGAGAAACCAATGAAAACCATAAACATCCAAAAACCTAACCCTATGAGATGAAGCAGCAAAAGTTTTTGGGCCCTGTTGGGGTAAATTGTACATCAACTTATGATGGTTGTAACTTTGGAATACGATCTCCATTTGATGCGTACGATACCTCAGAAATATCTATTTGAAGACTAAAAATTTCAACTACAAAACTATGGGTTTGAACATTTTCCAAAAATACGTCGTTTAGGGCCTCAAAATAACTTTGGAAGTTTAGAGCTCGAAAAACTACCAAAAATAGTAAATTGTGCTACAATTAAGGAAATTAAAAGAAAGAATGGTGGAGGTCCAAGTGGAATAGGGGGGTGACCACCAATATCCACCTGACTCAGTCCTCCCCCCTTAGGAAGCAATGGTCCCCATTTTGTTGATTTCCTCCATGAGATGGGGAAAATTGTTCTAAAATTGGTCCCTTGTAAGTCACTTGCCTTAATGCAGGAGTTGGCCAACTTTGACAACTCGATACAGTTTGATCCTCTGTTTTCAAGTGTTCTTGATCTATGTGTCCATGATATGATCAGTTGTGGTATGTTCAATGCAATCCGGGTTGAGCTCTATTGGTGTCAAATGTTCAGTAATGTTTGTTGTGTCCAACAATGGTGGAATGTATGGCCTAAGGCAGTCCACATTGAATACATGGTGCAAGCCTATAACAACCCTACTGAAAATTCCATGTAATAGAATTTAACAATAATAACCACAGTTGATGGGAGACTTATTCCAAGCTTAATGTTGGGAAAAACATCATAATGGGTGGTTGTTTGGTTTATTATGGCTATGAAAATTGGCAAAGGCAATAGCAAAGGCTTTAGAAAGGAAAAATGGAATTTTTGGCACATTTATTTATGAAAATAATGGAAATTAGGAGAAAAGGGAGGTGAAAGGTCATAGATTGCATGTGAGGAGGAAAATGAATAAAATAGAGGCCTCATTAATAAAAAGGCTTATGAGGATTAGTTAGTACCTTTTTTCAGTTCAATTTTGGAGCTATCTCATTATTCTTTCTCTCTCTCTCTCACTCTTGGACACTTAGAGTTTCTTGGAGCACTTTGGCATTGGATCAAGAAAGGAAATGAAGGCAAGAAGAAGGAAGGAGCGAGAAAGGAAAAGTAGGATCAAGCAGCTACAACAGGATTCTTTGCAGGTATTTTCTTCCATTTCTAATTTCCTTACTAGATTTAGCATGCATGGTACTACATATGGTTCTTTTCTGTCATGGCATGGGGTTTTCCAGGTGTGACAATGTTTTCAGCCTAGCCTTGCCATTTTCAGATAGCCTTGAATATGGGTTCTCATACTTGGGTTGAGATGCATTTCTAGATAGATTCAAAGCTAAGTGAGGTGGATCTTTGAAATGACAAACACATGGGCCTAGTGATCCTTGAACCAAATTGAGGATCGTGGTAAAGTCCCTGGCCTAGTGACCCATGAACCGGATTGTGGGTTGTGGTAAAGGTAGGATTGTGTGCCTCGGTGGGCCTAGCAATCACTACCGGTGAATGACGAGATATACAGTAAATCCAAGAGGTGGATTACTCTCTGTTGGGCCTAGCAGTCTTGGGAGGGGATGTATGGTAAAGCCTAGAGAGTGAGTCTCAATGTAGGACCTAGTGATCCTTGGACTACACTGTGGATTATGGTAAAGCTTGAGAGACTAAGAGGCAGTAAAATTCCTCATAGTTTAGGTGGATAAATATGGTAGAATATATGCTTGTTTGGTTCTTTTTGGTTGGTTATGAGTCCCACATTCATGCTTGGAATATGGCATGGGGGAGATTGGATGAAGAGAGATTTGGCTCAGGAAATCTATTTTCGGGTGGAACATGGTAGCCCCATCCTCGGTTGTTTTCTACATTAATTAATGAGAAGTTCATTTCCTTGTAATTTGATGTGTAAATGTAATTGTTTAAATGTGGATTCTATGGTTGATGTGTCCCTGATATTTTTGTTGTTATTTTTCTAGTTATGAGCATGTATTCTGACAGTGATGATGTATGGCTCTCCTCATTTTTTCATTTGTAAATTAATAAACAATGTAACTATGACCTAATAGATGAATTTGTAGCTAATTATGTAAGGGAACAAATCTTCTTAGTGATTCTTAGAGAAGTATGAAACCCCTATATTCAGATATGTTATTTAAACTTGTAGATTACATATTTGTGACATGTTTGACGAAATTCTTGTCATGTTTATTAGGGGTCTAGTAAAGTCCTTATTCCAGTGTTCACTTTTTCACCATTATTTCGTTATTATACTTCATGTCTGAGCTTTTCATTGAATTCTAGGCAGTGATATGGGCTCTGGGCCTGAATGGCTCAAAACTCGAGGACGGTGGCACAGGTATGTGGGAAAACGTCCCTAGATGCATACTTTCATACACTATGGGAGCATCCAAAGCCTCCCAGACGCACCCATGCCTATATTATGGGAGTGCCCAGGGATTTGAAGGCTTAATACCTTAGTGGGACCCAGGGGCTAATTACCTGAGTGGTTGGGATGGTCCCTAAGAGTCTTGTTTATGATGTGGAAGGTTTGTTTGAGGTGTTTTTGTCGGTTCCAATTCCTTAAGGTCACCTAGGAGTTTGAATATGATCATAGTAACTTTTCACCACATGTTTACCCATGTTGGTTGCATGTGTGCTAATCATCCTAGTGGTCTATGTGTCGATTGCATATGCATGGTGTCGGTCATGATTGTAGTGATGTCGCCATGTGAAAGAGGATGTTATTGATGGGAATTGTGCCTTCATGAGTGTATGATTGGTTATATGTTTTTATATTTTACTACATGTATCATCCTTGTAAGCTTGGTTACATGTTGCTACATGTTGTTACAAGTATCATATGTTTATGCTTGATTACATGTGTTTATGTGTGTGTGTTATTTGTGTTTACACTTGTGTATTGTCCATCTTTATGCTTGTGTATTGCCCATGTGTATGCTTGTGTATCATCTATTTTTATGATTGTGTGTTTTATGTGAGTGTATATGAGTCACCAATGGTCAAATGTACTCGTTCCATGTGATTGATAGGATCTTAGGTCAATATTTTCAAATAAAATTTGACATGTATTTTTATTTTCAAATGAGTCTTGAGTCATGTCCTAGGTATAATTACTACTACCTCCATTTTCAAGGTCATCAAATGAGTTTCTTGGTCATAATTTTGGTCATTAAGTCATTCACATGCATACTTAAAGGGTTTGAAGTTCCAAATCATGGTTAAGATATGCATTAGGTGTCATCATTTGCTAATTTCATCAAAATCTACATGGGAATCATGTCATCACCATTTTCACCATCATGGGACTTACTAATTAGGGATAAGTTTGCCATAAAGGAAGGTACATTCAACCCACATGGAGATGTAACCTTTACAAACAAAGTAATAAAGCTGCAGTACAATCTCCTAATCATTAGGGGAAATTTGAGGTTTAAAATGGTCCTCCTAAGGAAATTATTAAATAATAGTGGAAATAATAAAATAATATTAGATTACATCATCAAATTTTAGAGGGAAAAAATAAAAAACTACTTTTTCAACTCGTATTTGTAACTTATCTCCCTATGGGTTTACTCAAATTTCGAGCGGGAACACCCTTTGGATGCAAAATTTGATTCCTCATCCAAGGCATACCCATGTTGCATAATTTTGATGGACCCTGCTACACGAAAAATGAGAAATACATGAAAAATGTGATTGCAATCACGATTTTTCATGTATTTCTCATTTTTCGTGTAGTAGGGTTTATCAAAAGTACACAACATGGGTATTCCTTAGATGAGGAATTAAATTTTTCATCCAACGAGTACTCCCGCTCGAAATTTACATAAAACCTTAGGGAGATAAGTTGAAATTACAAGTTGAAATAGTAGTTTTATTATGTTATTATTTTTTAATATTTTTACCTTTTTACCCAAAAATGGTGAATCATCCCCCATGGTTGACATCATCATCTTGAACCCTATTGGTTCCTATAAAGTTTATTTTTGTTGTAAATTTTGATTAGGAGGCCCATTTTAGACCTCAAAAGTTCTCTAATATAGGTCATTCTCTCAAGTACATGATGTCACTAGTGAGCCCTAGAATTGCACCAAGAGTGTTGCAACTCCCTGGGTATTCCCTACTTTAATTTTTCAACCCGAGGTTAATACAAACTTGGAGGTGACAGTGATACATACACAGCAGATGCACTTTGTTCATGTCATCCTCTTTTGCTTTACGAAAGGGTGTTATTTCTAAAACTATGATAAAAACTGAAAAAATAAATTGCTAAAAGGAAATGACAAAAATGAAACTAAACTAATTGCTGAAAAGAAATGACAAGAACGAAACTAATCTAATTTGCAGAAAAGAAATGACAAAAAGGAAACTAATTTAACTTGATGGAAATAAATGGCAGAAAGGAAACTAATTCTAAACCACGCTTAACTTGGAAAATTAGCTAAATGCACTCTACTTATCCTATAGTCTATCTCACATGCTTCTATCCATGCAACTAAGCTATCCATGAATTAATTTTACTTGAAAAGGGGTTTATTTTCAACTTTGAGGGAAGAAAAGGGCTAAAGTGTTGAATTGAGGGCTTAGTGCATGAAACAGGGCTTAGAAGTGGAAATCAGGGTGGGGTGGGGTTAAAACCTTATAAAACCTTATAATATGGCAGAAATGGCTTTGGAGCGGAAATGGTTGGAAATATGCGATGGTGAAGATGTGATGGAGGCGAAAGTTGTGATATTGTGATAGAAAAATTTGAGTGGTAAGTGTTAAAGAAATAAGCTAAATAATGTGATGTGTGAAGTGCGGAAGGGAAGAGTGGCGAAGCGCGATCACAAGATCACAATCAGTGAAAAAAAAGTGGTCAGTGTAAAGTAAAAAGGGTAAAAGGTGCGATTTGAAAGATGCGATATCGCAAGATCGCAATCGGCAATGATGAGCAGTAAGTCTTAAAGAAACAGGAAAAGGTTGCGATCTTCAATATGCGATGTCGCAATAACGCGATCGGTGAGAAGAGAGGTAAGTGTTAACGGGAACAACTTAAACAATGCGAAGTGCGAAATGCGAAGTATGGTAGCAGGGATTTTGAGGAGGAAAGGCAGAAGACAGGTTTCAATGGTTTTTTCAAGATTTTATCATTAAAAAGTCAAAGGCAACCACGAACAAGAAAAACAAAGGAATAAGATGGCTAAAAGGTTTAAGTGCTATTAGGGGAAAATTTGGATGCAGAAGTTGGGAATGAGTGGAAAACAGGAGGAAATGGAGGCGCAAAAGCAAGGTTTAGGCGTAACGCAAAGATGTAAATAGTGAAAATTAATCAATGTTTTTGGCTTGTGGGAAGGTCTACCCTGCTCGAACTCTATTAACAGAGATGAGAGGGGGAGACTTGACTACAGATTTTGGATTTTTTCCTCTATTCTACTACTCACAAAAAAATGTAAAACTACAACAGCCTACCGAAAGCAATACTAAGTGGCAACTTGAAACACAAATGCAACTATCAGAATACGGAGCTAATGAAATAACAGAAAGAAAAGAACAGGTACAACAGAGAGGCTAAGGCACGTGGATTGAGCCCCAACCCACAAGCCTAGCTCTCTGAAATTTAAAATCAGTAAAAGGAAATCAGTATGATCATTTCATTAAAAGAATAACCTCATACATCTCTGGGAGTTTGATCATTGAATAAAAACTCAATAACTTGCAACAAAGTTCCAACTGGAATCAACTAACAGACTAACCCCTCCTAGCTCTAGCTCTGCTCTATTTATTCTACAGGGTAGCTACCAACGGATCCCTAGAAAATGGTGATTGAGTCCTCTTGACTCCCAATAAACAAAGATTGAGTGCACTCCTCTTTGAGTTGCTTGGCTACCTCTGGAATTCGAATCGCTGGAGAGAATCCTTTGGATCCTTTGGCTACCTTTGGAATTCGAATTGCTGGAGAGAATCTAGGGTGGATAATCCTCTTATAATTTCTCCTTGTTGTCTCCTCCAAGTATTTATGATAAAATATTTATAAAAATGCTTAATAAACCATGATTTTCTGCACTCAGCCCCATATTGGGTACTCAAAGTATGTTAGCTTTAATCACCACCTATACTAGCATCATAAAACCAAATAATAATAAAAATTTCAGAAAAATATATCTAAGAAGGCAAAAACAATTACCATTAACCCCTCCAAATATTTCTAATGATGGAGCTCATCATCACCCCCCTACTGAATGGTAGCTCATCTTCTGAGCAACTAATCCTCCTCCTCCATTTCCTTCAAGTCTTTGATAGCCAACCTGATTTCCTGAGCAAGAAGTGTGGGACTTTCCCCAAGGGGATAAAAACCATTATTCTTTTATGCACTCTCCCATTCTCTATCTTGTGCATCTATGTCATTTTCATCATTCAGCCCCAGCAGCAAAGGTGGGTTGAGATTTAGTCCCAACCATTGGATCCTTTTGGCCTGCATGGCCCTCTTGTATAATGGTGCCCTTCCAATGCACCCCTCAATATTTATGGAGTATGGTACTCCCTGTTCTTGAGGTTGTGAGGGAGGTTGTTCCATCTCATTTGGTTGGCCATAATGCATTCATCTTCTATATGCCTAGAAACATCATCAAAGTGGCATATCACCTGGTTTTGAGTCTGAAGGTAGCTTTCAACTAGTGCAGGGTCCCTTTCAATCTCTCTATGGTTAAGGATGACTCCTCTTGGGCTAAACAGTTCTGGTCTAATATATAATGGATATCTATTTCTTCTTCCCATGACCCTCCATATGTCGTTTGCTCTAGTGTCCTAATTCACCATCCAAGATGCTAGAGCCATTAACCACATGTCCCCCATTGTAGGGTTGGGGTCCCAAATATCCAGATTTTTCAGCACAAAGTTATGCACATAAAACTCTGCCATATTTTCTTGATCATCCATGTTAGCTTGCTTGCAGAAATTCATGAATTGCCTACAATCTTGGAAATGTAATGGTCCATGGGAGGCTATAGTTTTTATTCGAAATATAAGCCATTGCTCTTTGAGGTACACAACATATGAGTCAGAAGGGAATCTGTACTAAAGGGCTTATATGCATAAGTCTGCCATGGTGCCTACTTTCTCCTCTTTGTGCAAAAATTTCTCCTTCAGTGCTACATTCTCTGCCTATGCCTTCTACAGCTTCTCCTTCGTAATTATCTCTTCGATTCTTTCCTCCCCCCTTGGTGACTCTTCAATGATAATCGGGCTTGTGGGAGAAGTTTTTGGCTCTCTCTGACTCTTGTCAACTCTAGAATACATAGAGGTATGTCTTTTTCTCTTTGCACTTAGAGGATTTATGGTGGCAACTACCTTTGTGTATTGAGGGGATCTGGTGATGTTTTGCGAGTCTTTTTCTCGCCCACTTTCTGCTATCTCTATGACTTCTATGGTCATCTCTTATGTTTTTTCCTTGGCCCTTTGTCTTTTCCTCTTCTTCTTCTGGTTCTTCTTATTTTTGTTCGTTCTTCCTCTTCTTCTTTAAGCGCTACGTCCTTCCATCGGTCTCTCTCCCTTTAAAAAATTTCAATTTATTGGTTTGGATGAGACGGCATCTCCTTTTATTAGATTGTGCAGCTAATTATGGAGTGCTTATGTAACACGACTCAGCTCCAATTCTGTTGTAGATAGTTATTTCCTCCTCCCTGTTAATTCGTGATGGACTGTGTGTTTCCTCCCATCGTTCTCCTCTATTCCACTTGATTTAAATTCTTTTCTTTTGCATTCCCAGGTGGCGTGTACTTCCAGTTTTTTTTCCAGTCATACCTCACGGTGGTGGCCGAGTTTACTGGCCACCTTTCTACCCCTTAAACTCTAAGTTTGCAATTTAATTATTTTTGGCTATTATGGATGTGTAGCAAGGGGTGAGAATATATACCTGAGTTTACCTTTTGTTTCCAAGACGTTTGCAGGAGTTGTATTGAGGAGACAAGCCTTTTGGATGATGTGTTCTGCACTATTTTCCTGTTCTCTGATTGAGCAGCTTGTTGAATGAACAGCTCTCTGAGTGAACGGCGGATTTGTTGTTTCTCCCCGTTGTATATGCTACGTGGAGGTACTCCAGATGCCATGGTTGGCACTCTTGTCTTTCCTTGGGTTTGCTTCATGCGCTCCTCCCTTGTTTTCTCTTATTGTTCAAGAACAAATGTCTGCATTGTAGGAATTCCCTGATGTCTGTAGGAGTCTATGTTTTGTTGTCCTTGCTACATTGTGCTCAGGAATGGAGGAGTGTGGTGCATGTAGGTGATGGAGGAAGTTATACAAATGAATGGAGTGAATGATGGGATGGATGGTAAAACATAGGAAGGTAAAAGAAGATTAATTCCTTCCCGTGTTTCCAGAAACCATTAATAACCTGCAAAATAGCAAAAACAGAAATGCAGATGTATTTTATTTTTTATTTTTTTTAAAAGAAATTGGGCTATCTCCATGGAGGTTTTCAACCCATAGACTTGCCTTGGGCACCTCAGAGGGGTTTTCACCCATGGATATTTATTCTCTTATTTTTTTTCTTTTTTCTTTTTTTTTCTTTCTTTGAGTAAGTGTGTTGCCTCCATCGAGGTTTTCAACCCACAAGCTTGCCTTAGGTGCCTCGAAGACGTTTTCACCCATGGATCTTTATTCTTTTTTCTTCTTCTTCTTTTTCAAAAGGTGTGGGAAACTATGGAGTTTCCCATCACATACACCTCTCTGCTTATTGAATTTTAGAACTCTGCCTTTGAAAAAGGCTTCTTGTAAATTTTAATTCTGTCACCATTGATAAGCAAGGGGATTCCTTCCTCATCTATGGTTATGATTTGAACTACGCCATTATCAAAAAAAAAATCCACTGCGTACGTCCCAACCATCTTGTCATCGGCTTTCATTTGAATTCTTTAAACCTTGAATAATACAACAGTGCCCAATATCCTTCTTGGAAGGTCTTTTCTTTGATGTTCTTGTCATGCCATACCTTCCTTTGCAATTGAACTACCTCAGTGTGAAGAAGTGCTTGCATTCTGAACTCATCCAATCCATTTAGTTGCAGCAACCTCTCTTCTTGGGAATTTGATAGATCTAGATTTAATTCAGCTTCCATTCTTAAAGTATTGAATTCAAACTCAACTGAAAGTAGAGCTTTCTTACCATAGAATAGCTCATAAGGATTGAATCATGTTGTTGTCTTCCAAGTAGTGTTGTAGGCCCAAGTAGCTTCTACCAATCTGTCTACCCAATATTTTCTGTTGTTGCTCACAACCTTGGTGAGGATGCTCTCTAAAGCTCTGTTAATCACTTCTACTTGGCTATTCGCCTGAGGTTGATAGGCAGTAGAAGTTCTATCTTAATCTTGTGCTTCCTCAAAAGATTCTCAATGAGGCGGGAGGTGAATTGTGCTCCCTGATTAGTGACTATTTCTCTGGGGTATCCAAACTTGTAAAACACATTCTCCCTCAGAAATTATGTTGCTTTCTCCTCGGTTTCTACCCTCACTCCTTTTTTTTCATCCCACTTTGTTAGGTAATCAGTGCAAAACTATGATATACTTATTTTTTTCGGATGGTGGATCGATAGGTCCAACAAAGTCCATGCCCCACTTGTCAAATGGCTTAAGAGCCACCTGAGGGTGTAAAGGTATTTCATCCTTTTGTGTGGGTTTCCCCATCCTCTGGCACTAGTCACATCTGCTGGTGTATCTTCTGGAATCTTGATGAAGGGTAGGCCAACAGTATCCTGCTTGCAAAATTTTGTAAGCAGTTCTTTTTGCAAAAAAGTTACCTCCACATGGTTTTTCATGACATGCAGAGAGGATATAAAAAACTTCTTCCACACTCACACATCTCCTTAGGATTTGATCAAGGCCTAGCTTGAAAATATTTCCCCCAATCCATGTGAAAGGGGCGTTTTTCCTGATGATTATGCTCCTCTCCCTGAATGAAAGATTAGGAGGGATTTTTCCAGAAACCAAGTAGTTGGCTATATCAGCAAACCATGGTGAGAGTGATTATATGGAAAATAGGTGTTCATCAGGTAGCTAGTTATCCACCATTCCTTATTCACCTGTAGGGAGAGCTAACCTGGACAAAAAATCTGCAACAACATTTTCTTTTCCAGTTTTATCAACAATAGTCAAATAAAATTGTTGCAAAAGTAACAACCATCTAATTATCCTAGAATTTACATCTGGTTTGTTCATTAAATACTTGATGGTTGCATGGTCAGTGTGAACAAAGGTCTGATAACCAATTACATAATTCCTGAATTTTTTCAATGCATGGACAATGGCTAACATCTCCTTCTCAGTAATAGTATAATTCAGCTCAACCTTTGACAAATTCTTGCTGATGAAAAAAATGGCATAAGGGATTTTGTCCTCTAATTGTCCTAATGTTTCCCCTACATCTTTTTCGGATGCATCAGTGTGGATGTGGAAAGGCAGAGTCCAATTTGGACCTCGAAGGATGGGGGCAGTCATCAACTTTCCCTTCATGAGCTCGAAAGCCTCTTGACAAGGACCAGACCAAATAAACTCAGAATATTTGGCCAATAACCCAAATAATGGTGAAGCCATCTTGCTGAAATATTTGATGAACCTTCTATAGTAACCAGCTAAGCCTAATAAAATCCTGACATCTTTCTTCTTTTGAGGAGCAGGTACCCTTTTGATGATAGTGATTTTGTTCAGGTCTACCTGTATTCATGCTTTGGATATGGAGTGTCCTAATACAACCCCTACTTTCTTCAGGAATTCACACTTGTATGGGCTCAAGGAGAGATGCATCTCAATGCACCTTCCTAGTACTTTACCCAAATTGGATAGAGCTTCCTGGAATTCATCCCATATGGTGTGAAATCATCCATGTAAATTTCGACAGAGTCATGGACCTACTCAGAAAAGACGCTCAGGATAGCCCTTTGGAAAGTGTTTGGGGCATTGCATAACCCAAAGGATAGGACTCTATAAGAAAAGGTACCCAAAGTTCAGGTGAAAGTAATCTTATCCTGCTCTTCAGGGCTGATTTGAATCCGATTGTACCCACTAAACCCATCTAAGAAGGAAAAGAACTTCCTCGCAAGGCCATCCAGGACTTGGTCTTAAAGGGAAAAGGGAAATGGTATTTCTTAGTGGATTTTTTAATTTCTCAATAATCAACACAAATTCTCCACTTCTCATTCTTCTTTGGGACTAGGATAAGAGGAGATACCCACTCACTGTAGGATATAGGATATATGAACCCTGCATCCAATAATTTCTGCAACTCTTCTTTGACTATGTCCTTCATAACCGGGTTCATCCTCTTTTGATGTAAATGTGACGTCTGCATACTGAAGGATGCACCCCTTTCATGTCCTTGTAATCCAAAGAAAATGCTTCAAGATTTTATTTCAAAAGTTGGCATAGTTGCTTCTCTTCTTCATTTGAGAGGTTTGGGTTGATTTTCAGAGATCTGGATGGGCCAAACTCAATAGCCCTAGTGGTTTCAAAGGTTGTCTCAACTGAGTGCACTTCCATCCAAGGTTGGCTTTCAGACCGTTTGACTAAGGTTTCGAGAAGGGTGTTAGTGGAGGACTGGTTTTGAATGGCATGGTCGATGAGTTCATCTTCATCAAGCTGCCCCCCTCTAAGAATAGTATCTATGGTACACATAGGAGCAGTGTTATATAACTCATCCTCTTCATCCTCCAACCATATAGGGATATCATGGTCAATGGAAGGTTGGGCTTGAGGATATAACACTAGATGTTTAGACAAAGGCCCATTTTTTATAGTCATGTTTCCGCCCTGACAACTAATTTAAGCATCCACAGTGGCTAACCAAGGTCTCTCTAAGATGAGAGGATAACCATTAAACTTGGTTTTTGGTTTTAGGACTAGGAAATCTGTAGGATATGTTGAACCGTTAGTTAAACTGAGAGGGGGGGTGAATCAGTTTAACACATTCATGATCTTTTAAACATTATATTAAACCTTATTTACACCTTCATTTCATATCCAACTTAATATGTGAGTAATCTTAGAATGTGAGCAGTAAGTATTAATATAATATAATAGCAGACTTAATATGAGAGCAGCAGGTATTAAGCAGATGATATAAATCAGATCAACACATAAACATCATGCACAGAGACACCAGATATAAGTGGAAACCCATCAAGGGAGAAAACCACATCTTATTATTGTTGTGATGCAAAGGCAAGCTCCAACTCCCTCTCACCACTGTTTTTCTACAGGCACCAACCTACAGGAGGCTCCAACCTCAATTCTGAAGGCTACAACTTGCAAGGAAGCACCAACTCCCTTCAATTTTCTGCAGGCACCAACCTCCAGGAGGCTCCAACATCAGTCAGCTACAACTGATAGCTATCAAGCTGCAACTTGATAGGGAAGCTCCAACTTCCTCATTTTATCAAACTGAATGTTTGTTGATTTACCTCAGATATCAACTCTGTTCTGTAGCTTCTCTTTCTGCTCTTCTTCTCTTAATATTCTCTGCCTCACACTTCTATATTCTGCCTTCTCTAGATTTACACTCTCTAATATCTCTTATGCGCATATCAATGTGATATTATATATAGAGTTCCTCACATGATTGTTTCTATTTCATAAAGAATTTGGAGTGAACAGTCATGACTCTTTGGCTTCTGTCTTCTCATTCCTTTATCCAACTCATTTTTAAAATTATAACAATATGTACAAATTTCCATGCTACAGTGGAATTTTGTCTTTTCCTTAGGATACTTGCCTTTGCATCACAAACAATATAAAAAAAAATATTTACATTTTCAGTTACACATTTCAATACCACTCTGCTCCTTTTCTAAACCTTGGCTTTACTGGATTTGTCTCTTCTGCTACTGTTGAGTGGTTGTTCTATATATCTTGGTTCACCTCTGTGTTTATTTATCTGTTCACTGTACTTGACTGCATTACCATCTCTATTCTCGGGCTACTTGTCTACATTCTCTATTCATACATGAGTTTAAGCATAATTGCTTGAAGCTCACATTACAATTTCAATTCATTTTTCTTTTGTACCGTATTTCTGTCGTTGTCTCTAGTTCTTTCGTTCTTGCAGGCTCTTGTAATAAACCCAATCTTCAGGATTTTGTAGTAAACCCAATATTATTACATATATGTTTCGACTTTACACAATATATATATCGTCATGTATGCATACTCCTAATTCAAACTATTAATAAACTGTAGCTTTTGTTTTGCGCCCAACATAAATATGGTCATTGTTATATAACCTTTAAAACATCAAATTATATTACATTCCACGCTTAAATATATAATGCTTACTCGAATGTTTGGACCTTGGGAATTTTGAATATATATCTCGAGCTTTAAATCAATTGAGCCACTTATAACGTACCTTTTTTAAACCCACAGACCCTAACAATCGCACGGCTTCTGATGATCCGACGGATATCGCTCGGGCAACTTGCACAGAAAATAACGCGCAATGGTGCGCCGTACCTTGGGTAACCTTCGCGCATCTATAGCAAGTGACCACCGTCAGATCGCTTCCCTCCAGATCGACGACTTGTGTCAATATCGCTCCACATCTTTGGTCGATGATTAATGCACGATGGCAAGCAGTGGGAGGCGGTTTTCCGTGGGTCCAACTCGCCACGTGTCGAATGGTCTATGGAATCGCTCCCAACTCCTCAAATACCGCCCACCGTGTAAAGGTGGTGCGATGAAAACCATAAACTGCCGTCACTGTTCATTTGGTCACAGTTCCACTCTTCTACGTAGGGTTCCGGTCTTTTATTAACACATTGAGTTATGTTCATTTTCCATTGAATTTTATACGAAACTCCGACCTTGGTTTACAACATAAACCATTGCATGATCCACCTTTAATATTGGGTCCCACTCTAATTTCCTTTGATTGTTTAACTGGTCCATAGCGTTAATGCCTTTGTAAAAGGTTCGGCAATACATCGAATTACACTATAGAGTACTGAATTACACCTTTGGAAGTGGAACTTTATAATAAAGCACTTGCATCGCATCGCATCACATCTGCTCTGCCTATTCCTTTGGTGTTTCACCGATTGCGATATGCGATCGCACCGCATTGAACAAAACTGAAAGTCAGCCCCACGGAGAGCTGGTCAACTACAGCATGGCTCTGTCAGCATTACCCTTGGTTTATCCCACGTGGCTCTTTATCTTCCTTTTATTTATTTATCAATTTCAAAGAAATTGACGAATAAACATATACGCAACTTTCGAATGTTATATTATATTCTTGGCTTATATATATTATCTCTGAACTTTATAACCAATGTTTATACCTTTAGAAACATTGTATTAATACTCATTCGCTGTGTAATAACCCTCGCACCGGGCCCCACCTCTATGCTCGATGGCCCAATCAACTACACGCACTGTACCAGTTATCTCCTGTGCGTCTTTATCCAACGATCACCGTCCGATGGCCCTCTCCCAAATCAACGGCTCGTACGCATATCGATCGGCATCCTGGTACGAACGTTAACACGCGATGGCGCGCTCTAAACGGTGGTTTTCCGGGGGTCCACCTTGCCACGCGTCGACAGCTCTATGGGATCGCTCCGCGAACAGGAAATACTGCTTGCTCACCAAAAGCGGTGCGATATGGGTAATCCGCTCGTGGTTTTGTATAGTGCCTTACCAAGGTTTGTCCGGGGTTACGTTATTCCTTTTGGTTTTTTAACTCACGTCTAATCTTCGGGTCAGGTTCCAAAAGCAACGACTCTGTCTCTCTTTATTAAGCAGGAATTTTATATTTGAACAGTGTTCACGCCCAGGTTTCTCAACACAGACCTCGCCTGCGGGTGAGGTGAATTCATAGGGTTATCCAAAAAAATTACTGGAATTCAAAGACAGAGAAACGGAATTTGCAGTGCACAATCGCCTCACAGTTAAACAATTCTTCACAATTATCAATTCAGACAGTTGGAAATCAACAGGACTCGAAGTCTATTCAACTAGAAGCAATTGCTCAATACACAGAGTTTTTACTGCAAAATTTCTCCTTTTTCCTCTCTGCTCCCCTTTCGCCTGTCTCTGTCTTTTCTGCCTCCTTTGCCATCAATGACAACATTTCCAACAGTCTCCCCCTTTAGCATTGATGGCAATACACTTCCTCTGTTTGCCTGAAAGGATTATTTCTCCTATTGCTTGCTCTTCCTCCCCCTTTGACATCAATGGCAAGGGGTTCAAATTTTTAGCGAAGCTTCTATTCTCTGATGCTGTGTTTTTATCCTTTTTCAACATTTCATGCATTTCCAAGTTAAATTTCCTGACTTCGTACGTTGCTGCTCCAAACTTTGGATTTGATACACGTTGGGTTCACTATTTTTCCGTGTTCAGTTCATGTCGGTTTCACCATTCTTCTTGTGCACCACTGACCCTTTTGCCCTTTTATTGATTATTTTATGCTGACTGTATTATTGCCATAATCCCTTTGATCCTGAGGACATGTTTTCATGCTTCCCTTGCTGGTTGATCTTTCCCTGAGAATGATATTTTCGTTTCTGTTCTCCCCCTGAAACTATGCTTTCTCTTCATATTAGAGAGTAGCATCTACAGATACTACCCCTAGTCTGTCTCTCAAATATTCAAATGGCTCTCTAGCAAGTGGTTTGGTAAATATATCTGTTGTCTGTTCTTTTGTTGGTACATACTCCAATTTTACTATCTTATGAGCCACTTGTTCTCGGAGGAAATGATACTTGATTGGGATATGATTAGGTTTTGAGTGAAGCACAGGATTTTTAGATATACTTATAGCACTTGTATTATCACATTTAATTGAGATAGGTTCATTAATGCTTACCTTCATGCCTTGAAGAGTTTGCTTCATCCACATGACTTGTGTACAACATGTTGTTGTTGCTATATAGTCTGCTTCTGCTGTAGATAGAGAGATAGATGTTTGTTTCTTGCTTAACCATGCCACCAGACTTTCTCCTAGATAGAATGCACCTCCACTTGTGCTTTTCCTGTCATCCATACAGCTGGCCCAATCTGCATCTGTGTAGGTTGTCAAGGTGAAGCTTTTTCCTTTAGGATACCAAAGTCCATACTGTATTGTTCCTTGTAGATATCTAAATATTCTTTTGACTGCCAGAAGATGGTTTTGTTTAGGTGCTGCTTGATATCTAGCCACTAGTCCTACTGCTAGCATGATGTCTGGTCTTGATGTTGTCAAGTACAACAGGCTTCCTACAATGGATCTGTAGAGCTTTTGATCTATATCTGCAGACCCGTCATCAGCACACAGTTTGCATCCCATGATCATGGGAGTTGACACAGGTTTACAGTCCTCCATTTTGAATTTTTTCAACATTTCTTTTAAGTATTTTTCCTGTGAGATGAATGAACCTGTGTTCTTTTGCTGAATTTGAAGTCCTAAGTAGAAACTGAGCTCTCCAATCATAGACATCTCAAACTTTGTTTTCATCTCATTAGCAAACTCTTTTGCTAGTTCTTCTTTGTTGCTTCCAAACATAATGTCATCAACATATACTACAACAATCAGGAGTTCATTTTCATGGGCTTTATGTACAGATTTTTGTCTACTCCGCCTCTCTTAAAGCCTTGTTTTTGAAAATATTTATCCAGTCTTGAGTACCAAGCTCGAGGAGCCTGTTTCAGTCCATAAAGAGCCTTTTTCAGTCTGCATACATAGTCTTCTTTGTATGTTAATGAGAAGCCTTCTGGTTGTTCCATGTAGACTTCTTCTTCTAAGTCTCCATTCAGAAATGCAGATTTTACATCCATTTGATATACTTTGAAGTTTTGGTAGCATGCAGAGGCCAGAAACATTCTGATGGCTTCCATTCTGGCTACAGGGGAAAATGTTTCATCGTAATCAAGTCCTTCGATTTTTTAATATCCTTTGCAGACGAGTCTGGCTTTATTCCTGATTACTTGTCCTTCCTCATTCATTTTGTTTTTGAATACCCATTTTGAACCAATGATATTTTTCTCAATTAGTCTAGGAACTAGTTCCCAGGTATTGTTCTTCTCAATTTGGTCCAATTCTTCATTCATTTCCTTTACCCAAGACTTGTCCTTGTTGGCTTCTTCGAATTTCTTTGGCTCTATTTGTGAGAACATGGCTATGTATACCTCTTCAGTTTTTTCTGTTAGCTGCCTTCTTGTTTGGACCCCTACTCTCTTGTCTCCAATGATCTGATCTTCAGGATGGTTCTTCTAAGTATATCTTGAGTGAGCTTTAGAACTCAGCTCTGTATCTCCTGTTGTCTTGCTTTTTTCCTCATCATCTTGGTTTTCTTCTTCATGGTTGTCTGAAGCACTGCAGCAGTCTGTATCCCTTGTATTGTTTGGAAGTTCTTCATCAAATCTCACATCAATGCTTTCTACTATTTTTAGAAGAGTCTTGTTGTAGCACCTGTACCCTTTGCTTTTGGATGCATATCCTAGAAATATTCCTTCATCTGCTCTTGCATCAAATTTTCCAAGATTTTCATCATTATTCTTTATGTAACACTTGCTACCAAAGATTATGAAATGTTTGATTGAAGCTGGCTTTCCATGCCACAGTTCGTAGGGAGTCTTGTCATTGCTTGGCCTTAAGTGAGCTTTATTAAGGATATGTATTGTTTTGTGCACTGCTTCTACCCAGAAGGTTTGAGCAATATTATTCTCTTGCATCATGGCTCTGGCAATTTGTTGAACAGATCTATTTTGTCTTTCTGCTACTCCATTCTGCTGAGGTGTCCCTGCAATAGTAAATTGTTGTTTTATGCCATGTTCATTGCATAGGTCAGCAAAGTCATAATCTGTGAATTCACCTCCTCTGTCTGATCTGATGCATTTCAGTTTGCATCCTCTCTGGTTTTCTGCTAAAGCTTTGAATATTTTGAATTTTTCCAGAGCTTCCGATTTATTCTTGAGAAATGCAACCCATGTCATTCTGGAGAAATCATCTATTATCAACATGAAGTATGATTCTCCACTTGGCGTTTTAGTTCTTGCAGGTCCGCACAGGTCCATGTGCACAAGTTGTAGAGGTCTTCTTGTTGATAACTCATCTTTGGCCTTAAATGATGTACGGGTCTGTTTACCCAATTGACAAGATTTGCATATGGCATTAGAAGGCCTTTTTATTTCTGGCATGTCTCTGACTGCTTTCTTTTTGCTCAGTCTGATGATATGATCGAAGCTGAGATGTCCCAATCTCCTATGCCATAACCATGACTCCTCAAGTTTGCTAAGATGGCATGCTTCATCTTTCTCTCTCACGATGTAAACATTGCTCTCTGTTCGAACACCTTTGAGCAGAGTCTTACCTGTGGTGCTTGATCTGACTTCACAATCTTGTGCTCTAAAAAGAACTTCACAGCCTTTGTCACACATCTGAATGACACTTAGTAAATTTGCTTTCAGCCCATCTACAAATGGTACATCTTGGGCCTTTCCTCTGCCATTGTCTATGCTGACTGAGCCTTTTCCTTTGATCTTTCCTGACTTATCATTGCCAAAAGTAACATTGCCAGATTTCTTTTCATCAAGAGTTATAAACTTACATTTGTCTCCTGTCATGTGTTTAGAGCAGCCATTGTCCAAATACCATTGGATTTTCAGATCTTGAGAAGTTAGAGCCAGGTCACACTTATTCACCTTCTTTATCCACTGGAGGCACCCTTTTGTTTTGTATCTTTTGTGAGATGATGAACTACATCTTATTAGAGGACATTTGGAAGGTAAATGTCCAACTTGATTTCATACACAACATTTGATCATAATTTTTGTAGAATTATGAGTATCAACAGAATTTCTTTGATTCATAAACCTTCTTGAGGTGTTAAACATCAATATTTGTCCATACTTTCTACACTCAATGATTTTATGACCAAATTCCTTACAATAAAAGCAGTAACCATAAAATATATTTGCATACCTGATGTAAGGTTGTGTTACACTAAAAATTGTCACCTTGACATTCTGCTGACTGTATGAGCTCATTAACACTCATACATGCCTTCTCTGCAAGTCTTACAACCTTTACTCCTCATGTCAAGCCCTAAAACAGGAGGAAAAACTCTAAAAACCTCTGAAAGAATGGGTACGCATGTAACATGAAGCTTGCTTGCGTTCCTGCCTTGGGTACGCAGGTAATGCATGGCTTACCTGCGTTCTAGAACACATTTTTCCTTTGGAATGCCTACGTACCCTCCTCAAAGTCAAAAAGGCGAGAAATTAAAGTCAAAAAAGTGGTTTGACGTCAATTCTAGAAGGTTCTAGATGAGATTTTTTGGGGATGAGTACGCTTTGATAAGGTGCATGTATCCCTCACCTTAAGGAACTAATCCCTTGATGTGAGGATTCTATCCCTTTGAAGGAGGATTCTATCCCTACAAAGGTGGAATCCTAACCTCCTCATCTGCTCTATAAAAGGAGGCATTGGGTAGCCTCAAATGGTTAGATTTTGGAGATTGAGTTTTTGAAGATTGAGAATTGGAGTTCAAGCTTTATGTGTGATTGAGTTGAAGTGCTGTCGAGATTTAGTCTTCTTTCTGTTGAGCTTTTGAGAGGAAAGATCACATACCTCTTTATGCTCCTGGACGAAGAGTGCAAGACTTATCAAAGTAGAGGATACTCCTGCTTTGGACCCTGGGAAGGCCTTTTCAAACATCAAGGCGAAGGTTGTAAGGTTCTTCTGTTATTTTAAGATTAATACAATCAAGTTTTGTTTTTCTCAATAAATTGTCATTCGATTGTTTATTTCAATAAGTTGTCGTTTGATCATTTATTTCATATATTCCTTGATCACTATGATAGATATGTTTTATGATTATTTGTTATACAAGTGCTATTTAATATTTTCTTGTTTTTGATTGCAGGTCAACGAAAGACGACACTTTCTTGCGACGGAAGAACTCTTGTGGTGATGGAAGGATTATTGATGCGACGAAAGCTTTATGACCACAAATAAGCATTTGGATCTAAGGTAGGATCGACACCTTCATAGCATTTATTTGTAAAATGAATATATTTAGAGAAAGACAAACTTGGTTGTTCGTTTGTTGCTAGATTGTCTTCTGACACTAGGGAGATCGACCTCGCCCGCAAGAACGATTTATTCGGCCAACAAATTGACGACTCCACTAGGGAAAGAACTTGTTGTTTTTGGTTCTCTTTTATTTTGATTTAAGGAAAAGTTTTTCCTGGTTTTTGATTGATTGATATCTGCCTGGGTAGCTTAGGTTTTCTCTGTTTTTGAAAATTTTGAAATATTTTACATTTTTCTTGAACTTTTCTGGGGACCGCACTTTGTTCTTTTGCACAGTGCAGGCAGTTTCGCACTTTCCTTGAGTAAATAGTGCGGGACCTCACTTGTTACTTCTGGGAGCCTGCGGACCCTGTTAAAATTTTGGAAAAACTCTAGATTTCTTTTTTTTCAGTTTAGTTTAGATTTAATTAGGATTCTTAGCATCTACCCAGATCTATATTTTTCTGTCAAAAATCCTTGTTTACGAGTTTCTTTCAACAATTTTTCATCTCATCAATCTCCATTAAGTTAATTGCGTGTTTTGAGTCTCTTTTTTGATAAATTCTTAATTTGATTTCTTTTGGTCATTACTTGGAGGTTTGTCTCAGTATTTTCACAATTTTGCATCTTTTTGCTTTTGTTTTTCGCAAAATTGTGTATGAGTGTTAATCGCCTGTATGAGCATAATCGCCTTTGAGTGTTTTTTTTATCTTTGGAACTCTCACCCGATTTTCTTCTTGACTTGCACTTCGATTGGTTCTTAGATTACATTAGAATCATCTCTGTTTGAGAATTCTCTTGCATATATTACATTTTCATAATTAGAATTCTCATTTTCAGCATATGAATGAAAAATGTGCATAGATTACATTTGCATGCTTTTCAAGTGAATTGTGCATAGATTACAACTGCATAGTTTACATTTTGAAAAATCAATCGTAGATTTAGATCAGTTTTATTTGATTTGAATTTAGATGTTTTTATGCTTGTTTTCAAAACACAAAAATATAAAAATGTTTTGGAATCGATTTGCATTAGTTTTTCTTGATGAAATTAGTGCATTAGAGAATTTGTTATATTTTCTCTTAGTTATCAATTTTTTGCATTGTTGGAAGTGAATGGAAACTCTCTCCTTTCTTTAGTTAGGATTCATCGAATTGAAAATATTACATTATCATATTAGATTGCATTTATTTTTGGGTCGGGTCATAACACCATTGGTTTCGTATCCATTTACCCTTTTGAGTAATAACAACCTAGATAACACCACGCTTAATAAAATTCATCTAGTAATTTTTACATTTTTAGGGCTCTTTCCACCAATCTAGCTTAGGATTAGTGCTTTAGAATAGATTGTAATTAACTTTCCAAAACAACTAAAACAAACAAGTAGATAAATCTTGTGGTAGAAAATAAATCCAATTGTAATTGGTACAATCTGGGAAGCTTCTCTTAAAGGAGTTAATCACGAGATCATGTCCGAACCTTTGAGACAATCAATTCTGTTTCATTGGGAAAGATAGAAGATTTTGCGCGCATTACAAACAGTAAACCTTGGATTAACCATTGTTGAGGAGCCTGGGGTCACTTGTTGGTAAACCTCAGATTGACCATGTCAAGGAGCCTTCAAGGGGATTGAGATTTGTTACTCTACCCTTGCGCGTGGGATTGGATCGTAGACTGTTCCCCCAGTTGTATTTGTTACTGTTGGTAACCTTAGTGTCCATAAGCTTAAGATTATTTCCTAAGGTGACGGTGAAGGAAAGATCTCACTGTACCTGGAACAGACGTCGACTAGACTCACTTTGGACTCGGGGGGTTCTCTTCACTCGAGATGTTTTTGTGAGAAACTTGGTGCCAAAGGTGTTTCATTAAGCCAAGTTGTCGTGGTAACTATTCCAACCACCCTTGCCATTAATTGTCTACGTATGTTGGATTTCAACACCAACTAGTGTTTTTAGTACGGAAGTTACTGTGTTTTTGGTGTGGTTTTACTCCTAGATTTGATACACGTGTTACTTTGTTTGTTTTTACTTTTAGAGACCATAGGTGTGAATTGTGAATTTTAATTGTTAGGTGTGAATTGTAAATTGTTAATTTTAGTTTTAAATTGTTAATAAAATTCACCGAAGTTGAATATAATGGCAACTCGTTCTTTTAATTTACCAACCAAGGAACCTCTTAACGAGAATCCTAGTACTTTTCCTTGCTTTGGAAATGTTGGTCCTTTTTATATGGCTACATTGTCATTTCCTGGATTTACAAAGGTTTACCAATATGGTTATTTTCAACTTCGTTTGCCCCGAATACTCCAATTATTCCACCTCAACCGGATGCTTCATCTCAATAGAGTTCACCATCTCAACATCACCAACCTCATTTTGACCCTTTACCTTCTTCACCCAATATTTCTTCCTCCATTTCTTCCTCTTCACTTGGTAAAAGCCTTGACGCTAGTAACCAGGTGGCTACGAAGAAGAAGAAGAAGAAGCAAAATAAGAAAAAAGTCAACCAATCAACCATGGCTGCAAGTGTTAGTAATGTTGAAGAAACCTCCAACATGCACCATAAACCCAAATTCCCTTGCAAGCTTTGTAAGGGTGACCACTTCCTTATCAATTGTCCCGGTATTCCAAAGGTCTTGGAATTATGGGCAGAAAAATCTTGTTAACTTACCGTTGATCCATCAACCAGTGATAGTCAGGTTCCTGGGAAAAAGGGTGAAGTTAGGTTTCCTCGTAATTTATGCAAAGGGATTCATCAAACTCACATTTTCCCTCACATGGATGAAGCCTAAAAATTGTTGGAAAACCTTATTGTTCCATAGCAAGAACTTCCAACTGGTTACTGTTAACTTTCTCCCAACCTATCGTCAACTGACGGAGGGATTGATCTAATTCCAAGTACAGTCGATCCCACTCTTCCATTGAAGAGTGAAACTCATATCACTCAGGTTGATGATCCATTAGTTGATCAAGTGGTCGACTTGATTTCACATTCGGTCGATCCCACTCTCCCTGAAGAGAGTGAACTTCATACAACTCCGGTTCTTCTTGTTACATCAAATTCTTCTATGCCGGGGGGCATTTCACCTGTTCCTATAGAACCCCCTCCAAGTACAAAGGTCTTTTCCTTTGATTGGAATAGACTAACATAACCTCATCTTCCTTCTTCCATCCCTTTCCAAATCATTGTGAAGGTTTGTGGTAAGAATGTGTGTCGCAGGAATGTAGATGAAGGTGCTTCTATTAGTATTTTATCCTCAACTTCTTGGCAAGCTTTGGGTTCCCCTCAGCTTGTTCCTGTTGCACAGAATCTGTCAGCTTTTAACAGAACCGTTAGTGAACCTTTAGCGATCCTTCCTAAGTTTCCTATTACCTTGGAACGTAAAACTATCTGTATTGATCTTATGGTAGTCCAAGGCCCCTTGGATTTCAATTTGCTCCTTGGGCGAGACTATGTCTATGCAATGAAAGTTGTCATATCGACACTCTTTCACATGATGTCTTTCCCTCACAATGGAAACATTGTGACTATAAACCAACTTTCATTCGCTAGTCTTGATTCGACTACCAATAATCAGACACCCCTAAATTTTCCTTCTACAGAAGTGGTATCTACCCCGCCACGGGTTAATTATGTGGCAACTAGTCCCATGTTTTTAGTTACTGATGTAAGCGAACCTCTCACTGTTTTCTCGTCTTCCTTTGACTTAGATCCGGTAATTGACGTGGAAAACTCTATGGGATTATTTGAACGCGATGTTCTTATCCCTTTTGAGTCCCTTGACATGTGTTCCTTCCATAGAACTATTCTTCCTTCTGATGAAGACCTCTTGGAAGCCATGATCAAGGTGTGTCCATTGACATGTGTTTCTTCCAGTTGGAAGCCATGATCAAGATGCGAGGATAGTTCCTTTTACTGTGTCAACCTCGTTAAAAAATGAATCAGTGAGTGAGGATAGTCCCTTTTACTGTGTCAACCTCATTAAAAAATGAATCAGTGAGTCGGAGGAGAGTTCCTTTTACTGTGTCAACCTCGTTAAAAAATGAATCACTGGCTGGTGAGGAGAGTTCCTTTTACTGTGTCAAGCTCGTTAAAAAATGAATCATTCGGTGATGAGGATAGTTCTTTTCCTGTGTCAACCTCATTAAAAAATGAATCAGTAGGTTATATAGGTATATTGTAGAAAGTAGAAACAAGGATAGTTTCTTTTACTGTGTCAACCTCGTTAAAAAATGAAACATTTAGGTGAGGATGGTACCTGTTACTGAGTCAACCTCGTTAAAAAATGAATCAGGTATGGGGACAGTTCTTTTCCTGTGTCAACCTCGTTAAAAAATGAATCAGTTGGTCCGAGGATAGTTCCTTTTCCTGTGTCAACCTCGTTAAAAAATGAATCAGGTATGAGGACAGTTCTTTTCCTGTGTCAACCTCATTAAAAAATGAGTCAGTAGGTTATGTAGGTAGATTAGAAATAAGTAGTTTCTGAGGATGGTTCTTGTTACTGAGTCAACCTCGTAAAAAAATGAATCAGGTATGAGGAAAGTTTCTTTTACTGTGTCAACCTCGTTAAAAATGAAACACGTTGCCATGAGCATAGTTCTTTTCCTGTTTCAAGCTCGTTAAAAAATGAAACAAATCTTCCCCTAATTGAGTCGAGTCTTTGACTAGATCTCGTAAATGTTAAGTCATATATTTAGGTTAGTTATTTCAGTTTTTTGCATAATTTTCTTACAGTTTTAGGTCGGGTCTTTCATATGATCTCGTAAATGAACCTTCATTCCATCCAGCTATTTATTACTACTGTACTTAGTTGAATGAAATGAAGCTGGGGGGGCATGCGCTCTAGCAGTTACACTTAGGGGGAATCAAGCACAGTTTTCTTTCTGTTTCAAGCTTGTGTAAAAATGAAACCACTCTGAAGCATATTTTTTCTCTGTTTCAAGCTTTTGTAAAAATGAAACCTATCTTGAGTCAATTTCAGTTATTTTCAAGACTCGTTAAACTCATGAAAATCCCGAGATTATTTTTCTATCTTTCATTCTCGTAAAACACATGAAAATGTCGAGTTCTTTTCGTCTTTTCCTGCTCGTAAATTAAATTGAAATTCGGCCACAGGAGTATATTTTTATCCCTTTTTCAAACTCGTTAAAACTTACGAAAAATTGAAAACCATGAGTACATATTTATCCCTTTTTCGAACTCGTTAAAATTTACAGAAAAATTGAAACTACTAAGTATACTTTTATCACTTTTTCGGACTCTTGAAAATTACGAAAAAGTGAAACATTGGAGTTCTCTTTTAAGCCCTTTTCAGACTCTCTAAATATGAAAAGATTGCCGAGTACTTGATTGTTCAAACTCGTTAAAGTAAATGAATGATCGTCCCTTCAGTATAATTTTACCCCTTTTACGGACTGAAATGGACTATTTACGAAAAAGGTATACGTTGACTAATTACAGTCAATAGAGTTCTCTCCCACATTATTTTATCCTTTTTCGGGGTCGAGAGATTAAATTTATGAAAAAGTAAACCCATGGAGTTTTCTTAAGTTTTTTCTTCTGACTCCCTCAAATTGAAAAACACCGAGTTTCTCCTATACTGGACTCGTTAAAATTTAACAGTAAAGGACCTGTTCAATTTTAAACAGGAACGAACCACTCCTTCTTAGGGTTCGAATCTTAAACTAAGTTGGACTCATCCAACGGATGAGCTTATAAACAAGCAAATGTTATCCTCCTCAAGCTTGTCAAAAATAAAGAGGTACTTGCCAGAAATGGTGGGGGAAAAGAGAGAAAAATGGACTTGTTTGTTGTATTTTGATTATTCAGAAAACCGTTAACCACTCTTGAACACGACACTTTTTGTTCACCTGGGTTGGGAAATCCTTTGCCTAACAGTTAATCAAACCATATTGAAAGTCTTCAACCGGTTTCTGGGTATTAGCTTTGGGTCAATTGTCACCAAGCCATCTGCAGTGTCGTTTTGTGTTCAAGAGGATAGTTCAAATAAACCATTCATTTGTGAAATATTTGTCTTCCATTTTGACCATCCCTGAGTCAGTCCTTGCCAATATATTTCTTCAAAACTTGATCTATGATTTCGTGTTGTGGGCTTGCCTACGACGGATCACTTTCTATCGACGACAGCTCATTATCTAGGAAGTTGATCCAGAAATCGTCTGTACCTTGAAACCTGCATGCCTTAATGGCAGGTTTCTCTCCTTCGATGATAGGTTACATCATTGACCTTCGATCGAACGATTCCGTGATGTGTTCGACTTCAACTCATTCATTCACATTTCATGGATTGTACTGAGTACTTTGAGAGCCATTTACATTACTGGTGGTTACTCTCACACTTGTTAACAGTTTACATCATTGACTGGTAATCAAGTGGTTTCTACCATGTTCGACTTCGACACATTTATTCACATGGATAGAATCGTACTAGTTTGAGAAGCAGAAATCAAGACCCTGGATCTAGTTTCTACCATCCAGGCTGGGAGGAATTTTGTTATCATTTATACAGTAGACTATTTATAAACAGATGGTTGCATCCATACTTTGTCTATACATGTCTATATTGTGATGTACTCAAAATCATTCCTGTATCAGAACAGTTTGAATTAGTTAGTTTTTGATCTGAGTATGGGACTGCCTACCTCAGCGATGATATGATTACATATATATTTTGCATTGAATGTTTTTACAGGTTTCGACCGGGGTGTCCACAGGATGATCCTCGAAATGATAAAGTACTTCACTCTTCGTATATGACAGACTTCATCTTCATCTATTCCAGACTTCGCACTTTAGGGGGCAATCTGTTACACTAAAAATTGTCACATTGACATTCTGCTGACTATATGAGCTCATTAACACTCATACATTCCTTCTCTGCAAGTCTTACAACGTTTACTCCTCATGTCAAGCCCTAAAACAGGAGGAAAAACCCTAAAAACCTCTGAAAGAATGGGTACGCATGTAACATGAAGCTTGCCTGCGTTCCTGCCTTGGGTACGTAGGTAATGCATGGCTTACCTGCGTTCTAGAACGCAGTTTTCCTTTGGAATGCCTGCGTACCCTCCTCAAAGTCAAAAAGGCGAGAAAGTAAAGTCAAAAAAGTGGTTTGAGGTCAATTCTAGAAGGTTCTAGATGAATTTTTTTGGGGATGAGTACGCTTTGATAAGGTGCATGTATCCCTCACCTTAAGGAACTAATCCCTTGATGTGAGGAGTCTATCCCTTTGAAGGAGGATTCTATCCCTTAAAAGGTGGAATCCTAACCTCCTCATCTGCTCTATAAAAGGAGGCATTGGGTAGTCTCAAATGGTTAAGTTTTTGGAGATTGAGATTTTGGAGATTGAGAATTGGAGTTCAAGCTTTATGTGTGATTGAGCTGAAGTGATGTCGAGATTTAGACTTCTTTTTGTTGAGTTTTTGAGAAGAAAGATCACATACCTCTTTATGCTCCTAGAGGAAGAGTGCAAGACTTATAAAAGTAGAGGAGACTCCTGCTTCGGACCCCGGGAAGGCCTTTTGAATATCAAGGCTAAGCTTGTAAGGTTTTCCTTCTTTTGAGATTAATACAATCAAGTTCTGTTTTTCTCAATAAATTGTCGTTCAGTTGTCTATTTCAATAAGCTGTCGTTTGATCGTTTATTTCATAGATTCCTTGATCACTATGAGAGGTATGTTTTACGATTATTTGTTATACAGGTGTTATTTAATATTTTCTTGTTTGTGATTTCAGATCGACGAAAGATGACACTTTCTTACGATGAAAGAACTCTTGTTGCGACGAAGGATTATTGTTGCGACGAAATAACTCTTGTTGCGACGAAGGATTATTGTTGCGACGAAAGAAATCTTGTTGCGATGAAGGATTATTGATGCAACGGAAGCACTACGACCACAAATAAGCATTTGGATCTAAGGTAGGATCGACACCTTCATAGCATTTAATTGCAAAACAAATATATTTAGAGAAAGAAAAACTTAGTTGTTTGTTTGTTGCTAGATTGTCTTCTGACACTAGGGAGATCGGTCTTGTCCGCAAGAACGATTTATCCGGCCAATAGGTTGTCTCTTCCATTTGTTTGCTTGAGGCAGTCTCTTCAATGTTTGCATCTTTTGCTGGTTTGAATTACTCCTCCTTGCATGACAATATGCAGCAATGTGTCGCAGCTTGTGGAAAGCATAACAAGTGGCATTCTTCATAGGAGGGAAGAATCTCCTTTGATGGTTTCCAAATTTTACATATTCAGGGGTCTTAGTATTTATTACATTCTTTGCTACTAGTGGTTTCTTCTAATCTCTGTCTTCCTTATTGCAAATTTCTTCTTTTGTAGGAATTGTTTGAGCTGCTTCATCATTCTTCTTTGCTTTTACAAAAATAATTTCTCTGTCAAGCTTTTCTTTTCCTTTACTTGATTCTCCTTCATAGCCTATTCCAGTCTTTATCATAGGGGATCTTTGAGCAACCAGAATTTCATTCAACTTACTAGAGCTTGTTGTTTGAGAAGATTTTGTAACCACTTTCCTTTGAACATTTTCTAATTTCTTCCTGAGACATACTACTTCTTCTTCCAACTTTTCTTGTTCTTGAGTTTTTTCTTTGATTTTCTTAAGTAACATGTCCTCTGTCTTCTTGGCTTCTTCAAGCTCTATCTTTAGCTGCTTAAGGACTTCTGAATTCTGTTCTTCTCGTACATACTTGAGGAGAATGTCCTTTTGTTTTATGCATTTCAGTTTGAGTCTATCAATCTCTTCTAGAGCACTTCTTAGCTCCCCCTCAAGGTCGACTTCACCTTCTTCTTCTTCATCTTCTAGCAGGAGACCTTCAAGTTCTTCTATGGCCATCAATAAGAATTCAGAGGTTCCTTCTTCACTTAAGGATTCATCTGAATCTTCAGATGTACTACTATCTTGTTGAGCATAGAAGGATTTTTTGCTGAACTTCTTTCCTTTCTGCCAGTTCTTTGGTTTATTTTTCTCTGACTCTTGAGCCTGATTCCTTACTTTCTTGTGAGGACACTTAGCAGCATAGTGTCCCACTCTTCCACAGTTAAAAAATTTGAAGGGGATTTTACCTTTGTATTTACCTGAGCCTCTATCCAATTTCTTGACAAAATTTGCCTCTTCTTCATCCGAGCAAGAGCATATGTCTCCCTCTTCTTCTTTCTTCTTTTCTGTTTTAAAGGTTGCTTCCCTCGTACTTGGCTTCTTCTGTGGGAGCCTCATTTCATAGGCTGTTAAATTTCCAAGTAGTTGGTTCATGGTCAAGGTCTCCTAATCAGTTGTTTCTTCTATTGCAGACACCTTTGGATTAAACCTGGATGGAAGAGATCTTAGAATATTTTGCACAATTATACTTTCTGGCATTTTTTCTCCAAGAGCTTTCATATTGTTAATAATTTCTGCATCTTTTAGGAAGAAACTGGCAATTTCTTCATCATCATTCATTTTTAAGTTCTCAAACTGGGCTCTATAGACTTGAAGTTTGGCAGTCTTTACTTTCTTGTCTCCCTCATGTATGTTCTCAAGAGTATCCCATATTTCTTTGGCAATGTCTTTGTGCATTACTTTAATAAACTCTGCTTCACACAATCCATTCAGGATGGCATTCATGGCTTTTGCGTTAGCCACAAAATCTTGTTTTGTTTCTTTCTCTGTGTCAGTTGCCTTCGGGGCATATCCTAATTCCACAGCAACCCAGACTTCTATTCCTAGAGACATTATGTATGTCCTCATTCTGATTTTCCAGAAAGCATAATTTTCACCAATGAAGAAAGGGGCTTTATTGGTTGAGCATCCTTCTTTACTAGCCATCTTGGGAACCTAGGATCTCCTTTCAGTTGTTAGACTTGTACAAAGGAACCTGCTCTGATACCAATTGTTGAACCTTTAGTTAAACTGAGAGGGGGGGGGGGGTGAATCAGTTTAACACATTCATGATATTTTAAACTTTCTATTAAACCTTATTTACACCTTCATTTCATATCCAACTTAATATGTGAGTAATATTAGAATGTGAGCAGCAAGTATTAGTATAATATAACAACAGACTTAATATGAGAGCAGCAAGTATTAAGCAGATGATATAAATCAGATCAAAACATAAACATCATGCACAAAGAGACCAGATATAAGTGGAAACCCATAAAGGGAGAAAACCACATCTTATTATTGTTGTGATGCAAAGGCAAGCTCCAACTCCCTCTCACCACTGTTTTTCTGCAGGCACCAACCTACAGGAGGCTCCTACCTCAATTCCGCAAGCTACAACTTGCAAGGAAGCACCAACTCCCTTCAATTTTCTGCAGGCACCAACCTACAGGAGGCTCCAACCTCAGTCAGCTACAACTGACAGCTATCAAGCTGCAACTTGATAGGGAAGCTCCAACTTCCTCAATTTATCAAACTGAATGTTTGCTGATTTACCTCAGATATCAGCTATGTTCTGTAACTTCTCTTTCTTCTCTTCTTCTCTTAATCTTCTCTGCCTCACACTTCTATATTCTGCCTTCTCTAGATTTACACTTTCTAATCTCTCTTATGTGCATATCAATGTGATATTATATATAGAGTTCCTCACTCATGACTCTTTGGCTTCTGTCTTCTCATTCCTTTATCCAACTCATTTTTAAAACTATAACAATATGTACAAATTTCCATGCTACAGAGGAATTTTGTCTTTTCCTTAGGATTCTTGCCTTTGCATCACAAACAATATAAACAAAAATATTTACATTTTCAGTTACACATTTCAATACCACTCAGCTCCTTTTCTGAACCTTGGCTTTACTGGATTTGTCTCTTCTGCTACTGTTGAGTGGTTGTTTTATATATCTTATTTCACCTCTATGTTTATTTATCTGTTCACTGTACTTGACTGCATTACCATCTCTGTTCTCGGGCTACCTGTCTACATTCTCTGTTCATACATGAGTTTAAGCATAATTGCTTGAAGCTCACATTAAAATTTCAATTCATTTTTCTTTTGTACCATATTTCTTCCGTTGTCTCTAGTTCTTTCGTTCTTGCAGGCTCTTGTAATAAACCCAATCTTCAGGCTTTTGTAGTAAACCCAATCTTATTACATATATGTTTCGACTTTAGCACAATATATATATCGTCATGTATGCATACTCACGATTCAAACTATTAATAAACTGTAGCTTTTGTTTTGCGCCCAACATAAATATGGTCACTGTTATATAACCTTTAAAATATCAAATTATATTACATTCCCCGCTTAAATATATAATTCTTACTCGAATGTTCGGACCTTGGGAATTTTGAATATATATCTCGAGCTTTAAATCAATTGAGCCGCTTATAACGTACCTTTGTTAAACCCACAGACCTTAACAACGCGCAATATAAATTAAACTGGGGCCCAGCGCTAACAATCTACCACATCCAACGATGGACACCACATCGCACGGCTTCTGATGATCCGACGGATATCGCTCGGGCAACTTGCACGGAAAATAACGCGCGATGGCGCACCGTACCTTGGGTAACCTTCGTGCATCTATAGCAAGTGACCACCGTCAGATCACTTCCCTCCAGATTGACAGCTTGTGTCAATATCGCTCCACGTATTTGGTCGATGATTAATGAGCGATGGCGCGCAGTGGGAGGCGGTTTTCTGTGGGTCCACCTCGCCACGTGTCGAATGGTCTATGGAATCACTCCCAACTCCTCAAATACCGCCCACCGTGTAAAGGTGGTGCAATGAAAACCATAAACTGTCGTCACTGTTCATTTGGTCACGGTTCCACTCTTCTACGTAGGGTTCCGGTCTTTTATTAACACATTGAGTTATGTTCATTTTCCATTGAATTTTATACGAAACTCCGACCTTGGTTTACAACATAAACCATTGCATGATCCACCTTTAATATTGGGTCCCACTCTAATTTCCTTTGATTGTTTAACTGGTCCATAGCATTAATACCTTTGTAAAAGTTTCAGCAATACATCGAATTACACTATAAAGTACTGAATTACACCTTTGGAAGTGGAACATTATAATAAAGCACTTGCATCGCATCGCATCGCATCGCATCTTCCTATTCCTTTTGTGTTTCACCGATTGCGATATGTGATCGCACCGCATCGCATCGCATCTGCCTATTCCTTTTGTGTTTGACCGATTGCGATATGCGATCGCACCACATCGCATCGCATCGCATCTTCATTACATCGCATCGCATCGCATTTTCATTACATCGCATCTCATCGCATTGGACTCCGCTGCCTCTGCTTCATCTGCTGCTTCTGATTTATCTGCTGCCTTAGTTTGCTATATGCCTTGCTGCCTTTGTTGCCTCTGATTCTTGTCTTTCGCTTGTCTCTGTCTTTGTTGCCTCCTTTTCCATCAATGACAACATTTCCAACAGGATACTCCCAAGATTCAATGGTAACCATAACATCTTCACAATTCCTTCCGGAGTTACTGTGGATCGATCTGCAAGTTGTAGAACTATTGTGGTTTTCCTCAAAGTCCCTTGGAGATTAAGTTTCAACATAGTTTCCTTGGTCATGATATTGATGGCAATCCCTAGATCAATCAGAGTTTTGGGGACTATGACACCATCTATATGCACATCAACAACTGGACTACCAAGGTCTAGGTATTTTGGAAATATCACCTTCCCCAATATCAGGTCAGACAGTTGTCCTACCACATTGATGGTGGGGGTATCTCTCTTCCTCCTTCCAGGTTTCTTGAAGCACTTTTCTTTGATGAGCCTATTGTAGATAGGGACATCCTTAATGGCCTAGAGAAGTGGTATCTTTACACACAAATCTTCAAATTCTCCCAGGAGTTCAATCTCCTCTGGGATGTGCTGACTAGGGTGGATCAAGCACTCGGGAAAAGGAGGTTGTTGGATCTGAGTATTATCTTCTTCCTTTTCCTCCTCAACCTCTATAGGTGGAGATGGGGGATGGTTGTCTGGGAGTACTCTTCTCGACCTAAGATTAACCTCCTGTATCTCCACAGCAGAAGCTAGATGGGATGTTTCTCCACTGGGATCCTTTTGTGTTTGTCCGTTGTTCGGGTTCGGATTGGGTTGTGCAGGTATAGGTAGCCTAGGTGGAGCAGCATGAGTAATCTGAGGTTGAGGTTGGGGTGGAGGAATTAAAGCATGTAGTTGATTTTCTTGAGGCCTCCACCCTTGAGATGGATTGTTCCACTGAGGATTTTGTGGAACATACTGTTGAAATGGTTGGTTTACTGGCTGAGGATGGTATGAAGGGTTGGAAGGCCAAGTAGGAGGTGTAGACCAGGATGGAGGAGTGGGGGTGTACCAAGGTTGCATGGGTGCACTCTAATTGTTATAATAGTAAGAATACGGTGCACCTTGCATACCTTTTTGATATGGCCGAGGGCCTTGAGGCCTTCTCTGGTTGATGAAATAGAGTTTCTCCAGCATTGTTTCCCCACCTTGATATACAGCTTTAAGTCCAGGTAAGGAGGGACACTTGTCTGTGCCATGATTCTCTTCACAGACTAAGCAAACCTCTATGACATTCAGTGGACATTCATTTCTTAGGTGCTTTCTGGTACATCTAGAAAAAAATATGGCCAGGGCTCTCTCTGTTCCCTCTTGCTTCCTTTTGACCTGCATTGTATCCATTTTCAAAGCAAAGGTGTGCATCATGTCACTCTTGAAGTCCTCTAGCATGTTTCAAATCTCATGTTTTATGAAGGTGGAAGAGTAAGGGGTATTGGATGTACTTTGGCTAGCTCTACCCTTCTTCCTAGATGCCCTAGAATGGTTCTGAAAGACAGTTTTGATTGTTTCATAGGGTTGTTGGTAGATATCTCCTCCTGATAACATATTCAAGGTTTCTATCATCTCTTCACTGATCCCTCGAAGAAGTACAAGTTTAAGTGAGTTAGGATGAAGAGTGTAGTTAGCTCTCTTGTAGTTCAATTGAAACCTCTCTTAATAATCCTCTAGGGATTCATCGGGCCCTATATTCATCCTAAATATCTCATCCTTAGTTTCCTTGGACCTACAGTAGTATTTGTACTTGTTGTTGAAGGTCTCTTCCATCTATGCCCAAGTAGTGATGTTATCCCTAGGCAGACTCATGAACCAGTGCAAGGTTGCATCCTTAAGGGTGGATGGGAATAGCTTCAACTTCTGATCATCAGAGGTGTAGTCATAAGTCCTACAAACAACAACAAATTAAAACATGAATGTGTCAGGGTCCTCAGAGGTAAGTCCATGGAAGTGTGGAAGAGCTGCAGGGCTAATGTTTTTTATCTTAGTTTCCCCATCTACCTCTCTTATGGGAAAGGCTCTCTGGATCCCATCCATGGTCAAGATAGGTGAAGTAGGTCCCTCAGTTGAAACAAGTTCTTATTCTTCTTCCCCATTAGGATCCTCAAAATATTCAAAAGGCTCTCCTATAGGGGGTTCAATCTCACTGCAACTGAAGAAGAGTGAAGGGTGGCCAGGAGGTGATGTGGGGATTTTAGGTAAGATTTGTCTTTGAGTATTCCTAGTCCTACGAGGCATGAAAATCAAATATTTTTGTATTTTTTCAATATTTTTGAAATGACATGAAAAGAAAGGAAAACAGAAAAGGAATGCTACAACAAAATAAAAATATCTACTAGACACCTCTCCGGCAACGGCGCAAAAAAGTGGTGAGCTCTGGTATTGCACCAAGAGTGTTGCATTTCCCAGGGGCTGCCCTAATTTAATTTATCAACCTGGGGTTCGTACAAACTTGGAGGTGACAGTGCTATATACACAGCATATGCACTCTCTTCATGTCATCCTCTTCTGCTTTACAAAAGGGTGATATTTATGAATCTATGATAAAACCTGAAAAATAAATGGCTAAAAGGAAATGATAGAAAAGAAACTAAACTAATTGCTGAAAAGAAATGACAAGAATGAAACTAATCTAATTTGCAGAAAAGAAATGAAAAAAAGGAAACTAATTTAACTTGCTAGAAATAAATGGCAGAAAGGAAACTAATTCTAAACCACGCTTAACTTGGAAAATTAGCTAAATGCACTCTACTTATCCTATAGTCTATCTAGCATGCTTCTATCCATGCAACTAAGTTATCCATGACTTAATTTTACTTGAAAAGGGGTTGATTTGCAGCTTGAAGGGAGTAAAAGGGCTACAGTGGCGAATTGAGGGCTTAGCGCATCAAACAGGGCTTAGAAGTGGAAAGTGGGGGTTAAAACCTTATAATATGGCAGAAATGGCTTTGGAGCGGAAATTAATGGAAATATGTGATGGTGGATATGTGATGGAGGAAAAATTTGCGATATATGATATCGCAATCGCAATTTCGCAAAATTGGAGTGGTAAGCATTGAGGAAACAGGCTAAATAATGTGATGTGCGAAGTCCGAAGGGGAAGAGCGGGGAAGTACGATCGCAATATCGCAATCGGCGAAAACAAGCGGTAAGTGTATAGTAAAAAGGGTAAAAGGTGTGATTTGTGAGATGCGATATTGCAAGATCGCAATCAGAAACGATGAGCAGTTTGTCTTAAATAAATAGGAAAAGGTTGCGATCTGCGATGTCGCAATATCACGATTGGCGAGAAGAGCGGTGAGTGTTAACGGGAATGACTTAAACAATGCGAAGTGCAAAATGTGAAGTACAGTAACGGGGATTTCGAGGAGTAAAGGTGGAAGACAGGTTTCGATGACTTTTTCAATTTTTTAGCGTTAAAAAGGTAAAGGCAACCGTGAATAATAAAAACAAGGGAATAAGGTGGATGAAAGGTTTAAGTACAGTTCGGGGAAAAGGTGGATGCAACAGTTGAGAATGAGTAGAAAACAGGAGGAAATGGAGGTGCAGAATTAAGGTTTAGAAGTGTAATGCAGAGATGGAAATAGTGAACATGAATCAATGTTTTTGGCCTATGGGAAGGTCTACCCTGCTCGAACTCTATTGACAGAGATTAGAGAGGGAGGCTTGACCACATCTTTTGGAGTTTTTCGTCTATTCTACTACTCACAAATAAATGTAAAACTACAGCAGCCTACTAAAATAAATACTAAGAAACAACTTGAAACATAAATGCAATTATCAGAATACGGAGCTAATGAAATAACAGAAAGCAAAGAATAGGTATATCAGAGAGGTTGAGGCACGTGGATTGGGCCCCAACCCACAAGCCTAGCTCTCTGAAATTTAAAATCAGTAAAAGGAAATCAGTCTACTCATTTCATTAAAAGAATAACCTCATACATCTCTGAGAGTTTGATCACTGAATAAAAACTCAATAAATTGCAACAGAGTTCCAACTAGAATCGACTAGCTGAATAACCCCTCCTAGCTATAGCTCTGCTCTATTTATTCTATAGGGTAGCTACCAACAGCTCCCTAGAAAATGGTGATTGAGTCCTCTTTACTCCCAGTAAACAAAGATTGAGTGAACTCCCCTTTGAGTCGCTTGGTTGCCTCTGTAATTCGAATTGCTAGAGAGAATCCTTGGGATCCTTTGGTTTCCTTTGGAGTTCGAATTGTTGGAGAGAATCTAGGGTGGACAATCCTCCTATAATTTCTCCTAGTTGTCTCCTCCAAGTATTTATGATAAAATATTTATAAAAATGCTTAATAAATCATGATTTTCTGCACTCAACCTCATATTAAGTACTAAGAGTATTTTACATTAATCACCACATATACTAGCATCATAAAACCAAATAATAATAAAAATGCAAAAAAAGAGATATAAGAAGGAAAAAACGGTGACCATTAACTCCTCCAAATATGTCTAATGATGGAGCTCATTAGTCACTCCACCAAAATTGAGTTTCAAGATATTAAAATACCATACAAGCATTCAAGAACTTCATTTCACCCTCCAAGAGCTCTACTCCACCATTGTGCCGCATCTCAGCCATAAGAGCATCGATTTTCATCACCAAACGCCTTGCCCATCAGCTCATTGCGCATCTATTATGCTTCTGAACAACATTGCGCTTTTGGTTTTCAAGCTCAAAATAAAGAAACAATAGGGTCATTCTTCCTCCAAGTAAGTTTCAAGCACTCGCAAGCAAGCATTCCTCAGCCCCCTCATGCAGTGTATTCTTTCTTAAATGGTGAAATTCCTCCCCTAGGTTTTTCACGTTGCTCTTACGTTGCGTTTCTAGGTTCTCCCTGTGTTTTCCACTTTTTCCCATTCTTCCTTCATGCCTTGGTCAAATTCATAGTTCTTCATCAACGCACATAGTCTAATATGTCTTGGGAGGCATTTTTGGAGGCAAAAAATCTTTTGCCTATGTCTCCTCAGTCCAAAAGCATCAACACTCCTACATCATCTGGGGCACAAAAAGCTGAGCCATCTAACATACCTTCAATGACCAAAAGATAGCCTAGGGCAGAAGTTTCTCAAACCTACAAGAAGGGGAAAAGATTTGTCTTTTCCCCTAAGATAGTTAAATACATGCCTACACCTAAACCTCTGACTAGGTCACAAGCTAGAAGACTGCCTAAGGAATCTACAGTTGAATAAGTTTAGGGAGAAGCTATGGAGCAATCACCTAGTCATGGAAATGAGTCACCCCTGCAGCATAATGATGAAGAGATGCCTCATGAAGAAGAAATACTTTACCACAGTGATCTAGGTGGATATTGGTGGCCACCTGCCTATTCCACTTGGACCCCCACCATTGTTTCTTTCAGTATTTTCAATTTCCTTAATTGTAGCAAAATTTACTATTTTTGGCAGTTTTTTGGCTCTTGAACTTCTGGAGCCGTTTTGAGGCCCTAAACGACGTTTTTTTCACTGATCTAGACTTACGTAGGAATGCAATAAAATGCAGAAATACACATAAACACGGATATGCAAAAGAAATAAGACTTCATTTCGTTAATATCTCATAATTGAAATATGCTTGCAGACAGAATGGAAATAAAATCGCTAGGGCATTGGTAGCTTATCTTTGAGAAAATATGTGGCGGCTACATGCCTCTGAATTGTGTTACAATGAGGCTCAAAGGCCTATTTATTATTTAGAAACAATGGAAAACCCTAAACATCCGAAAACCTAACCCTAGGAGATGAAACTCCAAACTATGGGCCTCGTCGAGGTAAATTAGTACATCAATTTCTCGTATCTTCGTTTGACGCACATGATACATCATTAGAAATATATATTTGAGGACTAAAACTACTAACAGCGTTCGCTAAAGGTGGTTTCCCCAAAAAACGTCGTTTAGGGCCTCAAAACCTATTCTAGACAGTGATTGTGTTTAGTGCCCGATAGTCAGTACAAAGTCTCCAATTCCCATCCTTCTTCTGCACTAACATGATCGGGCTCCCACAGAGTGATGAACTTGGTTGGATGTTACCTTTCTGCAGCTGCTCCTAAATCTGCCTCTTGATTTCATCGTTCTCCAGAACATAGCGCTGATAAATTGGTCCATTGGGCAGTGGCACACCTGGGTCAGATATATGGAGTGCTAGACCTGACAGTGCAGAGGCACCCCTACAGGTGAGGTGAAGATGTCCCTGTACTCCTCCATGACCTTGTCAATTTGTTGTTTTCGTGCGAAGGAGCACTTTCTAGAGGTCGTGGCCACAGTCTTCTTCTTTCCCTGAGGGCGGATCATCAAGAAAACAAATTTTCCAGTTTTTGAAATGCGCTTACTGCATTGTTTTGCAGTAACCAAATAGATGGCGGCAGGCGGTGCTACCTCCAGTATCATGTACAAATTATTTCCCAAAGTAACAATAATAACGCGAGGTCGAGACTCATATACAACATGTCACTTCCACGAGTATGGTTGGCCTAATAATACATCACAAACATCAAGAGGGGCAATGTCACATAATACCTCATCCGTGAAGGGCTTGATGTTGTACGGAAGGCAACAATGCTGGCTGATGCGAAGATCACATCCTTGGTGAAGCCACCCAACGGTGTACATTTGTGGGTGTGTTTTGGTAGGCAATCCCAACCGCTTCACGACCTCTGCTGAAATGAGGTTCTTTTGGCCCCTGCTGTCGACAATGAACTACATCAGGGAATCCTTTACCCACATCTAGGAATGGAAGAGGCACTCCTCTTCCTCTGGATCTTATGGTTCCTCCTTCTAGATCTTCATGGTGGAAAAAGTTTCGTTGGGCTCTGAATCGATAATTTTCTTCCCCTTGTCAGGTTCTAATTCAAAGTCAGAGCATGCATCTGATTCAAAAGCCTTCAACTCGGCCACTATTTATTTCTTGGCCCGACACTCACTTGTGTTGTGAGTGGTGCTCTTATGGAATTCACACCACTTTCCCATGTCCTTCTTTGGCTTCACGGTGTTGTTCTTTTCTTATGGCTTTGGCAGGTTATCCTGGGTCACCCCACATTGGCTTTGTCCTTTGTTTTGCAGTTTGGGGGCACCTTTCCCTTACTTCTGATTCACAGATCCAAAGTCTCGCTTCTTCTGTTTGAACTTTTGCTCAATCTTAGCAGCATACTGGTATGCTACACCAAGCGAGGATATGTCAAGGAACTCCATTTCCTCTTGAATGTATCTGTGGATAAAGATGTGGTACTTTAGCACCAAGAGTTTCTCTGAATATTTGATAGCCAATTTTTTGCACAGGGTATGGAACAGATTCGTCAGCTCATGCACATCTTGATCCATTTTCTGTCGTAGTGTAGTCCATTGTACGTACTTTTCCTCATAGCTTCCCATGGGATAATATTGTCCCTTGAAGGCGTCTCGGAAATAATTCCAAGTGGGTGCGGCCAAAAACAGAGAGGGTTCCCTCTTGTCCTTTTTCTCATAGTAGGTTTCCCACCAGTCCTTGACATGGGGGGGGGGGGGACTTTGAGGAGTGCAAAAGTAATATTTTCCTAGTTGGAAAAGTCATGAACCGAGAAATACCCTTCTAATATATTCGACCATCTATCTATGACACTTGCATCTATTTGGCCCTCGAATATGCGAATGTAAAAGTTTACTTGTACTATAAAAGGAGTTACGCCTCTAGAGTGGTTGTTGGATGTAGATGCGTCGCCGGTGGACAATCATTGAAGAATCTGAGAAAATTTATCCATCGTCGCAATCCTTTGTTTCTCGAGGGCCTCCTCAAGCAATATTTTGAGAGGATCTCATCCTCCCTCGTCTTTATTTTCGACCCCATTGGCGGTCTTCGGGGTTTGTGAGGTTGATCTTGCGAAGGTTCAACCAGATCGAGCCCTAACTCCTTATACCCCGACCTCGTTGGGGACATGCAAAGAAGGATCGAGAAATAGGAGACCTCTTTGATAACAATGATCTAGACTTATGCAGGAACACAATAAAATATATAAATACACATAAACGCAGAGATGCAGCAGAAATAAGACTTCATTTCATTAATATCCCATAACTGAAGTATGCTTATAGACAGAATGGAAATAAACTATCTAGGGCATTGGTAGCTTATCTCTAAGAAGAGATGTGGCGGCTACATGCCTCTGAAGTGTGTTACAATGAGGCTTGAAAGCTTATTTATTATTGAGAAACAATGAAAAACCCTAAACATCTGAAAACCTAACCCCATGAGATGAAACGGAAGACTATGGCCCCATCGGGGTAAATTGGTACATCAATTTCTCGTATATTCGTTTGATGCACATGATACATTGTTATAAAGATCTATCTAAGGACTAAAAATACTAACATCGAATGTTGAATCTCTAACTCATGTTCGCTGAAGGCGGTTTCCCCAAAAAAAATCGTTTAGGGCCACAAAACCTATTCCAGACAGTGATCTTGTTCAGCGTCAGATAGTCAATACAAAGTCCCCAAGTCCCATCCTTCTTTTGCGCCAACATGATCGGGCTCCCACAAGGTGATGAACTCGGCTGAATGTGACCTTTATGAAGAAAATTATGAATCTGCCTCTTGATTTCATTGTTGTCCATAACATAGCGTCAATAGATTGGCCCATTAGGCAGGTTTACACCTAGGGTCAGATCTATGGGGTGCTTGACTTGACAGAGCAGAGACACCCCTGTGGGTGAAATGAAGATGTCCCCGTACTCCTCCACAACCTTATCCATTTTTTGTTTTCGTGTGGAGGAGCCTTGTTTATAGGTTGTGGCCATAGGCTTCTTCTTGCCCTCAGGGTGGATCATCAGGAAAACAAATTTCCCGGTTTTGGAAATGAGTTTACTTTATTTTTTTACAGTAACCAAAGAGATGGTTGCAGGCGATGCTACCTCAGGTATAATGTACAACTTATTTCCCAAAGTAACAATAACAATGCGAGGCCGAGACTCATATACAGCATGTCGCTTCCACTAGTATGGTTGGCCTAATGATACATCCCAAACATCAAGAGGGACAATGTCACATAATACATCATCCGTGAAGGGCTTGATGTTGTAGGGAAGGCGACATTATTGGCTGACGCGGAGATCCCATCCTTGGTGAAGCCACTCGACGATGTATGGTTGTGGGTGTGTTGTGGTCGGAAAGCCCAATCGCTTCATGACCTCTATTGAAATGAGGTTCTTTTGGCTCTCGCTGTCAACAATGAATTGTAGTGATGAACCCTTTACCCACATCTGGGAATGGAAGAGGCGATCCTCCTCCTCTGGATCTTCCAGTTCCTCCTTCTGGATCTTCGTGATGGAAATGGTGGTTTTTGGATCCGCATCGATAATTTTCTTCCCTTTGTTAGTCCCCTTGTCAGGTTTTGATTCAGAATCGGAGCATGCATCTGATTCAGAAGCCTTCATCTCGGCCACCAATGACTGCTTGGCCCGACACTCAGTTTTGTTGTGATTGGAGCTCGTCTGGAATTTACACCACTTTCCCATGTCCTTCTTTGGCTCCACGATGTTGTTCTTTGCTTGCGGCTTTGTTGGGTTATCTTGGGCTGCCCCGCCTTGGCTTTGTCCTTTGTTCTGCGGTTTGGGGGCACCTTTCCCTTGCTTCTAATTCGCATATCCAAAGTCTCACTTCTTCTGTTTGAACTTTTGCTCAATCTTGGTAGCATATTGGTATGTTACACCAAGCGAGGAGATGACGAGGAACTCCATTTCCTCCTGAATGTATATGTGAAAATAGCTATGGTACTTCAGCACCAAATGTTTCTCTAAATCTTTGATAACCAAATTTGTGTGCAGGGTATGGAACAGATTCGTCAGCTCATGCACATCTTGATCCCTTTGTTGTCGAAGCGTAGTCCATTGTGTGTACTTGTCCTCATAGCTCCCCATGGGATAGTATTGTTCCTTGATGACGTCTCGAAAATAATTCCGAGTGGGTGTGTCCGAAAACAGAGAGGGTTTCCTCTCGTGCTTTTTCTCACAGTAAGTTTCCCACCATTCCTTGACATGGAGGGCAGCTTTGAGTAGTGCAAAAGTAATATTTCCCCGGATGGAAAAGTTATGAACTGAGAAAAACCCTTCTAATAGATTTATCCATATATCTACTATGTTTGCATCTATTTGTCCCTCGAATATGGGAATGTCAAATTTTACTTGTACCTTAAAAGGAGTTGTGCCTCCAAAGTCGCTGTTGGATGCAGATGCACCACCGGTGGGCAGTCGTTGAATAATATGGGAAAAAAATTCCATCATCATGTCCCTTTGTTTCTCGAGGGCCTCCTCGAGGAATATTTTGATAGGATCTCCTACTCCCTTTTCTTTCTTTTCATCCCCCGTGGGCAGTCGTTGGGGTTTGCGAGGCTAATTTTGCAAAGATTCAACCAGATCGAGCCCTAACTCCTTATACCTCAACCTCATTGGGGACATATAAAGAAGGATCGAGAAAGAGGAGACCGCTTTGATTACACTAATATAAACTTATGCAAGAACACAATAAAATAAAGAAATACACATAAACGCAGAGATGCAGCAGAAATAAGACTTCATTTCATTAATATCTCAGAACTGAAATATGATTATAGACAAAATGGAAATAAACTAGCTAGGGTGTTGGTAGCTTATCTCTGAGAAGAGATGCGGCGGCTACATGCCATTGAATTGTGTTACGATGAGGCTCGAAGGCCTATTTATTATTAAGAAAAAATGGAAAATCCTAAACATCTAAAAACCTAACCCTAGGAGATGAAACGGCAGACTATGGGCCCCGTCAAGGTAAATAATATCCCGGGGTCGTAACTTTGGCATATTATCTCTATTTGACGCACATGATACATCGTTATAAAGATCTATCTGAGGACTACAACTTACAACAATGAATACCAATTACCCGACCCATTTTTTCCAAAGGTAGTTTCCCCAAAAAGTGTCGTTTAGGGCCTCAAAACAACTTCGGAAGTTTAGGACCCAAAAAACTGCCACAAAATAGTAAATTGTGCTACAATTAAGGAAACTGAAAAAACTGAAAGAAACAATGGTGGGGGTCAAAGTGGAATAGGCTGGTGGCCACTAATATCCACCTAGATCACATAGAGATAAATCAATTGTAGACATTATCAAGGAGCATCAAGCAGAAATCAAGCAACTATGGGATGATCGCTTAAAGGCAAACTTTATGGTGGCCTTCTTGAAACAGGAAAATAAGCACTTGAAAATGAGCTTGATGCATCAAAGTACCTCACAAGGGCCTTCATAATCCATCAAATCAGTTGTAGACAAAGGTAAGGCAACGATAGATTTATAGCAAAGTGAAGACAAAGATATTTAGAGGCATCCAAGGAGACCCACCACAAGAGCGTTGGCAAAGAAGAATGAGCAAGACAAGGAGCCATCTCCTTCACCAGCACACAAGGACTCCACTGAACCTATAGCTGCAAGTATTGATAAGGAAAGGGAGTATTTACTTGATAGAGTGAATGTGTACTTGGAGAAACTTTTGGAAAATGAAAACAGAGACAATACCATGCAGAGGCACATGGCAAGGCACTACTACACTAGAAACGTCATTTGCAAAATCAGAGTTAAGCACATGAAGAAAAATCTCAAGAAGAAGGATGGCCTTGATATTTTGGCTGATGCATCTCTAGTTGTCTAAGCCATGACTGAAAAATGAAAAAGGAGAGAAGTTTGGGAAAATTTTGGCAATTTTTCAGTTTTTTTTTGGTAATTCAGGGAATTTAAGTGCATAAAAACGCAGCATGGCCACGCTGCACTTTTTCTCAAAGGCTTCAAATGATGAATGGAAAGTATTTTCAAGTGCCATATGACTATTACATTACATAAATCCACTTTTAATCTCATGTCAGCTCACAAATTTGCAAGAAAAGGTCAAAAACAATCAATTTTTTACACTTCTGCCACTATTTTGGACCACACATTGCGCTTCTGGAGTAGTTGTGGGAGAATGGGTTTTGAGGTGCCTTGGAGGTGATTTTTTACTGATTTGATGCTTCATAGGCCTTATGGACATTCTCAAATACCTTTAACAACCTCCAAAAAAGCTTAGAAATGCACCTAAGCCATCCAAACTCTCCTTCAAAATTCGCTACGCTTTTGCTAAATTTCGTTGCGTTTCTGAGAGATATTTCGTTGCACTTCTGGGTTTGAATATTTTCTGGACACGTGGAGGTGAAAGGTCAAAGTTGGTCTATGTAAAAATTGTCTCACGAGTTGTTTCATGGTTAATGAGCCTATTTATGTTCATCTTTGTTAAAGGAGCTTGTGTTTAATGACTTGAGACAAAGACTCAAACATGTTAGCTAAAAAAGGGGAAGTTGTTTCTAACTCCCCTAAAATTAAACTATGAGTCATTAGATGCATTAATTAGTTGTTTTGGATCAGGTTTCGACCCATATAGGTGGAATATTGTTTATTTTTCTATATGTACTCAAACTCAACTCATTGCGAGGTTTGGATACTTGGTAATTATAGTGTGGAGATAGTGTACAACATTTTACAGTGATATTGAAGACAGTTGCAGCAATAATATTGGGATTCTTATGGTATGCATATTGACAGTGTTTCTTCTTAGTTTTATCATCAATTTGAATGTTTATTTCCCCTTACAGCCATATTTATGCTTTCATGGGATCGTCTCATTAGTTTTTAAGAAGAATTCATAAGTTTTATGCTATGTTTTGATGAGATCTTCATGTTTGTGTTCTATTTCTTTTGATGAATGAATTCATAGTCGTATGCTCATTTTGATCCTTCATTTTTCAACCCTATACCACAATGACATCCCAAATATGTCACTAAACATTCCTACTTTTCCTCATTCTCATTCCTACAATTGATCATTCGAAACATTGACCTAGTTCCTACATCTATGATCTTGATCCAACAACTTAAATCAAAAACCCTAATCAATATTTAATGAGCTTATAACTAGCCTAAAATACTTATTCTCCAGTCATTTCCATTGGCTGTTATACTAATTTTGAGAGAGCCTTCTCTGAATTGGTAGGGCTAGATACCAAGTTTGAATTTGGTATGTGGTTACCCGTTTGGCTTCCTTTCTTATCCTTGGGAAACTAGAGGGATCTAACATTGTCCACGTACATTGGTATGGTTGATATCGTCATGCATGAGGTCATAGTATGCGTAGTGATATGGTCATGCGGTGATGACCATACTCTAGCTAGAATGATGTTATGTGTTGGTACACTTAGTTGCTATATGTCTATATGTTGTTATGATTATCTTTGTACATGTATCACGTTGATTTGGATGATCTTACAGATGAGGTATCCTCCCAAAATTATACTAAGGTACGTTGGTTTGTTATGATTTGGTTTACCTGGCATATTATTCTTTGTAGGAGAAAGATCAAAATGAATAGCAAGATGGTAAACTAAAAAGACTCTCCATATGAATCAGATGAGAAATGTGGTGGTCATTCTTTTGATTTGGCAGACACATTAAGAAGTTTAAAGGAAGAAATAAGGTGTTGTAAGGCAGAAAATAATAGAATCATACAGGGACAAGAGAAACAAATAGAGGTTAATGCAATACTTCTTCAAAGTTTGTTAGAAGTGCAGCAGCAAGGGCCACTTCATATCAGTGATGGACATGAGGAAATAAATAATGGGGCATATGGAAGTAGGTATCCTGGGAGACACAGGTCGGATAGAGCTAACATAGTGAGAGATGGTAAGTTGTTGGACACTTCAGATAGGAGGGGTGATGAGTATAGGTGCTATTCTAGTTTTGGTTCGGATAGACATCATGAGTGTCATCGTTATCATTATTATAGGAGGAGTGACAGGGGATACTTGTTGAATGAATTTAATAAATCAAAGACACCTAATTTTGATGGGGAATTGAAGAAACCAAAAAATTCAGAAGCTTGGATACTTGAGATGAAAAATTTCTTTGAGTTGCATGAGTACACAGATAATATGAAGGCCAAAATTGATATCTTTAGCTTGAAAGGTAAAGAAAACATTTGGTGGGAAGATGTGAAGCGGATTAGAGACATCAAGATAGAGGACTTGAGTTGGCAGGAGTACAAGAGGCTTTTCAAGACAAAGTGCTTGTCAGAAAGGTACTACGAGAGTAAGGACAAAGAATTTTATAAGATAAAGATTGGGTCAATGACAGATGAAGAGTACACGACTAATTTCTTGGAGCTATTGAGGTATGTACCATATCTTAAATATGAGAAGGCTAAAGTTTAATGATTTTTCAGTGGTTTTCCATTAGCATTTAGAGATCAGATTGAGTATGATGAGCCTCGTTCACTTAGGGAAGTCATTGGGAACTTGAAACATTGCTATGAACAATCAAAGAGTAAGAATGAATATCAGTAAATATGGAAAGGGAAATACAAATTTAAATGTAAATGGAAGCCAAAAAGAGAAAGGCCTCAAAATGTAGAGGAGAAGGAAAATGTGGCACCACAAAATAAATTTAATGCAACTAGCCATGGACATGGATCACAACAACATCGTAGAGGTAATGGAACTGGATGGTTGGAGTTCTGGACATGTGGTGAGGAACACCTTAAACACATATTTCATTAAATTTGGCCCTATTCAATGGATCTAGAATTTATAACTTTAACTAGATTAAGTTTTTTCAAAATGAGGAATTAGAAAATAACTTAGTTCGCTGATTTTGATGTAGATATTCACCATTTTTTGTGAAAAAATTATCATGATAAACTATATAAAACAAATTTATATAAACTTGCAAAAGAAAATCTTTCACATCTTAATATTGGATTACTTACATTATCTCTTTTAATATTTTTTTGGTTCGTATTAAAAACTAAGTTTGATAAGGTTATTTTGTGAAAAGAATGTTGTGTGTGTTACTATTATTAATCCATTAATTATAATCTGATATAGTAAATATCATGTGTGTGTTAAGTTACGATTATTACTAAGACAAGGTTGGGCACAATTTAAAAGTCTCGCCTTTGCAACAAAATTAATATGGTTGAAGATGAAAAAAATCTCTTAGATCATCCTGTTTATACTCATATTGGATTTAAATTTCAAAATATATGTGACGCTACCAACCATCTTGATATTTTAACTAAACAAAATTATGATGATCTTGAAACACTTTTTTTAATGCTTTTCTAGCATAACAATAAAATTCAAAAGAATTTTGAGTAATATCTTTTTGGCTTCTTATATACCATATTTGGCTTTAGTGGATGATAACCATCATTATCGACATGATCATTATATCTATTGTAGGAAGTTTGCACATTTTGGAATTGACAGGAGAAAATATTTTTTACGATCAAATTAGTCATTGAATGAGAGTAGTAGCATAGTTTATTTTTATTTATTATTTGTACTTTTGTGTTAAAAACTAAGTTGATTGAGGCTTACTTAATGAATAATAGATTAATTTGCAAGATATATATTAAGTATAAAGTTATTTAATGACAAATTATCATAGTAATGTGTCCAATATATACCAACATAAATCCATCTTAAGTACGGATCTAACATGAGCCAAGAGGGATCAATTTTCTTCACGTGCAAACATTTTTAGAGTGAAAAATACAATCTGTTATTTTTCATTTTTGAAATTGTATTTTTGAATGCTAAATAGAGTATACATAAGACGAAATAAAATATTTAACCATAAAAAACTTGTTTTTCTATATATAGATATATATGAAGTTGATATCAACATAAATTAGTTAACATAGATCTTCAAATAATTTATTTGAATCTCTAGGTGAAATATTTTTCAAAAGTATAAGACTTAAATATTTGATTCACATATTTTTTTACTTCTAATTACTTTACAACATATTCATTTTTTTTAATTATAGTCGATATTATTTTTCTATTTAGAGCATACTGGGTTGTAGAATGAGCCTCTTGGCTCAATTACTAATCATTTTAATGATCAAAATCAATCATAAATTAGAATAGTAAAAAAGTAGTTCAGTTTGACTATTTTCAAATACAAGAGGAAAGAGAGAAAATTGACTAAACAATTTATTACAAATTCATGGAGTGTTTAAGGATATTATAGTGAAAAGAACATATTTACATTCATATAAAACTTGATTCCTTACATTATTTATATTATCATTAATATTTATATTTATGTATTAAACTTGACTCATGAATAATAGGTTTTGTAAAAAAATTCTTACCTATAAAGTTATTTAACAATATATTAATATTGTGTTTCTTACTATTATTTAACAATATATTAATATTGTGTTTCTTACTATTATTGACCATTTTAAATTGACACACTACTTTTCCTATGTTGAGTACAAACTTATTATACTAGTACAATGTTTGTACCACTTCACAATTTATAAGAGGAAATATTTTATAAGTCTAGTTGTGTTGTTAAATGATCTAAATCATTTTTTTATAAATTAACATTATTACAAGTGTCTAGCATTTATTCATTACGTGTTTAAATGGTTTATATTAAATAGAATACTAATTAGCTACTCCACCATTGTTTTAATGGACCAAGTTTAGAAGATGTTGTTTTTAAGTGCATTATTGAAATGATTATGCATATTTGATATGGTGAGAAGTCATGTTGGTCAAACAAAGCTTTAAAAACTAAGATATTTTATGGCATTGTCATGTAATTTGTATCGTCACATGATTACATTGAAATACTAAATAATATAAAACTCCTCCAAAAATAATATGAACAGAATATTTGATATACAACAAATATTGAAAGTATGTCTGAATGTATATTAATATATCCTTCAAAAAATAATATTACATTCATGAATCATATAAACCTAATCTTAAGATATTCTCTCAAGTAGATCAAGATCGGCTTCTACACCATATTTATTTATCTTGGTCTTCTTGCAATGTTCTTTCTTTGGCTTCCATGCCCACACTATGGTATTAATTGGAATAGATCCAAGTTTAGTGTCATCATAATTTGGTACTCAGTATTGCTCTAAAAATTTTCCGTTGTATTTCTGTGACATAGGCTTCCACCAATCAACCTTTACATGAAGATTCTCACTTTCACTATCCCTAAATATATCTTAGATGGATGTTTCCATCCAAATCATCTCTCACGCATCCTCATTTCCTGATCTAACTAGCAACATCTTTTTTCTAAACATCAATCATTGGTTTGAATGTTGGCTTTGGCTTGTTGCATTTGGGTCCAAAATATATTGGTTCATCTATCACATTATCAAAATCTCCATCCATAATACTTGAGATTACATGGAGTGCATTATGATCAATATCAACAATGTGCCTTGTCTTAGGCCATAAATACTCCGAAGATGAATCACTTCCATATATGATCATTATAGATTCCATCTAATGTATCAAGAACTCTCTCCCAAAACACTACTTTATTTTTCCAATCCTCTAACGATTGGTGAATCCTCATTCCCGATAGTGTCTTTCCACATTTTTATGTATGATATTATCCCTTCCTTGGTTCTTTTAAATAGGCATCATTCTTTTTGGAAGCTAAGAAAGATGGCTTCCCTATGGGAATTATAGGTCAACCTTCATAATCTATATTCCATAACTCAACTGGTTCTAACCACTCAATATCTCTAATGGATTTTTTGTCCCTTAGTACTGGAACATCATTGAGTACAAGAAATTGGAAGTATTGGACATTAAGATGTACAACTAGTGCATTTTTTCCCTCCTTGATGTATGCATTAAGGAAACTTTTGAAGTCATAGACCTTGTCAAATAAATGTAGGTGGAAACACTCGATTTTATTCAATTATGCTATATGTATCCATCATTTCACAATTGTTAGAGTTATATCTTTTTATGTGCCCTTTTATTGAATTTGGTACAATTTATGAAGATCATAGTGCAAAAGAAGTTTATATAAATAAATGTTGTTGTCGGCACTACATTTGTGCTTCAATTGGAAGGAAAGATAATGGTATAGCTTTCCTTTTGGCACAAACACAATAATCCAATCATAATTATTTGATCCATGGAGAATAATGTGATCTTTGTATAATTTTGAAGTTTATGAATAAATTTATTATTGAGGTATACTATATTTTGCTTCTAATGCAATTTCTTTGATTTTAGAATAAAAATGAAAATTATCTAGTATTTACATTACCAAAACTTTTATTTGGAAGAAAGCCTATAGTTTGGCTTTCAATTATCAAGTTCAAACACCAAATATCCTCACTAAGTGAAATATAAATATAATTTCTCCTTCTCATGGGGCTTTTAGACATCTTATGTAGCATCAATCTTGGAATTTCTTAGATTTTCCAAAGGAATATGTTTTGGTTCTTCAACTTCTACAAATTTCTTATGATCATTATTCATACACATGCATCAAGACTACAAGTGTCATTTCTAAATTTAAATAGGAACTTGGTGGTTTGATATGAGTTGATATTTTTCATTCTATGATACTATCTACATCTCTAATTACCTCGTCTTCATATATATATTGTGTAATTTGTATGCAAGGTACTTTTTGGTGGTAGGCACTAGATGGTGGGGAAAAATGTTTTATTACATACAATATGACTACCATACTATTTAAATTGTTGCATCTATATTAATTTTTTGAAAGTTGTGTTTTTGCGAAAATATAAAATCACACTTTTCATTATTCAACCTTTTAATTACAAATTATGATTTAATTGTTGTTATAGAATTGGTACAAGCTACAATGGAAAATATAATTTTGGCCAAAGGGGACTATGTTGATCTCCTTATTAATGATCAAGTCATTGGGCTAGGAAGGGTCGAATATACAGAGTTTGGAACTTATTATGTTGAAGAAAGGGTTAATGCAGGTTATGTTACAATTTTGATAATTGATGTCACTCAACCACATTTGATTGAGGAGGATGTTAATGAAGGGGACATACATCCATGGAAGATCATGGATTTGAGGCACAACATAGGTAAATCAAAATATTGAAGCATGTGATAAATATTATTGATAGTATAATAAATGTTTTTTTTTTTTGAGTAAATACTAACCTTATTTACATTCGTTTATAGGTGCAAATGTTTCTTCTACATTTTCTATTGGAGACTAAGATAGATATTCTACAACATGGAGTGAAGGTGGGTGAGGGCTCCATATTCAATACAGAGCTTGGGCATAAAGTGCATGGAAATATGGTAAAGAAATGATGCATAGTGGTTAAAATTGGAACAGTGTTAAAACATGATTCTCCTCCAACACATCCAACAGGATTTGAGCATGCACTAGGGGGTGCATTGGAATCTTATGAGATTTGGCCAGAAACAAATTTGGAACCTCATTGTCATGATCATGCCATAAATATTCCCCAAGATATGGTTAGATTCATATGTACAAAGGTTTCTCTTACACACGAATGCATGGGAACAAGCATATGCATTGCCAAAGGAATGCTAGTTAATATCTGCGAGGATGACATTGTTGAGGGTGAAACACTAGGAGAATGGAATTTGGTGTTTTTTTGGAAGAGATAGATGGAAATTGTAAAATATGCATAATTGGGGATAAGCCTATACATTGTTTGGTTAGATGGCCAATACATAAGTTGGTGGACAAAAAAGGTGTGACATTAAGGGTCAAGGAAAAGTTCAAGGAGCCACCCAAGGAAATGGTGATATGAGATGTTATAGAGGACACAAATCCCTTAAACAAATGGGATGGATATATTTGTAATGAAAAATATAGAAACTCAATTGATCTGCATGTAACAAAACCATATAAAAGGATTAAACGAGTTATGGCTACAAAAAAAATTGCAAAATGTCAAACAAAAATAGATGAAGAGAGAAATTCGGCTTTTCGTAGCAGATGTATGTTATAGAAAATATTGTCTTCAATGTGTGGATAGGAAGGCCATTGTGCTAAAAGGGGTATGAGATAAATAAATAAAAATGGTATTAGGGAATTTGTCTTGAATTCACTCATGTCAAACACATGCCAAAGAGCCATGGTGAATATTATTGAAGGAAATGTAAAGGACATGAGATTTAATGAGAATATTATTTGTAAGAAAGCATGGTACAAGATACATAAGATTCCTCAAAGCACATTCTATAACTACCAACATGGAAAGATCAAAGCTATTCATGGTAACACCAACACATGCAAAGCACGAGCACAAATCGTGGTAGCCATAGAAATATTGCACAAAATTGTAATGGGTAGTTTAGATTTTTCACCAAACAAAACACATCAAGTTGAAGATAATGGGAAATTTTCCCATTTATGATTGCTTCCTTCAACTTACACACAAAATTCTTTGTTAAAAGAGATCAATGAGGCTCTTCAAAAGCTTGTAGGAATTTACAGGGTAAGTTCCAAAGATCAAGAACCAAAGGTCACCGCTCACAAACATATCACAAATTAGTACACCAGTATAATCACGTGGTTAAAACCCTCAAAGAGAGAAACAGTCCACGGCCTGAACCAACGCGGCCACTTCAGGCAATTTATTAATATAAAAAAGAGGTTACATATGTTTCTCTCATAAATGGTTACCGGACAAATGACCCTCCATGCTCTTTAAATAGAGTTCATGGACCAATCGGGTGTTAAGCCACGGATCAAGTGTCGTTAATACCGAGGTGAGAGATAACCGTCGGATCACTACAAATCGTGACCGTCGAATTATAAGTTACAAATATACATGGTAAAGAAACACACTTTACGTAACTCTACACTAGACTAAGTTATTCTTAACTATTTCCTATGTGTCGGAATATCCTAACATCCCCCCTTAAGAACAACTTGGGATAGGATTGAAGGATTTACAAAGGTGACACAAAAGGAGCCTATTTCCTATGTGTCAACATATCCTAACATCCCCCCTTAAGAACAAATTGGGATAGGATTGAAGGATTTACAAAAGTGACACAATAGGAGAAGGAAGGAGGCATTAGAGCCTATCCCCCCTTAATGAAAACTTTCCTGAACTCCAAGCATGGATCGAAGCTTGGTAAACTTTGCTTCTGTGAGAGCCTTCGTAAAGATATTGGCTACTTGATCATTGGTTGGACAGTACTGCAGTTGAAGAACACAATCATGAATGAGCTTTCTGATGAAGTGTATGTGGAGTTCAATGTGTTTCATACGCTGATGCTGAACTGGATGTTTACATAGCTGAATGGCACTCTGATTATCACACCAAAGTGTATTTGGATGCTGCTGATGAAGACCAAATTCAGACAGGATCTGACGAAGCCACATGGCTTCCTTGTTGGCTTCAACTGCACCACGATACTTTTCTTTTGCTAAAGAAAGGGAGATGGCACCTTTTTTCCTTACAATACCAAGTAATAGGTCTTGAACCAAGAGTGAATACATATCCTGCAGTGTACTTTCGATCATCAGGGTCACCAGCCCAATAAGAATCAGTGAAACCAATCAACAATGGAGATGCTCCTGCTATATCGAAGTATTATTTTAGCTGCTTTCCATTGACTTTCACGAGGATGGTCCATAAACTGAGCGACAAGACCAACAACAAAGGAAAGGTCAGGACGGGTGTGGGTTAGATACAGAAGTTTACCAACAAGTTGATGGTATAAGGTAGCATCAACTTTAGGGGTAATACAGTTGAATGAAAGGGAGAAAGGGTTGGCTTACAGTGTTACATGTGAAAGTGGTGTAGAAGATCACAGGCATACTTGGACTAAGAGAGGGTAATGCCTTCCTTGGATTGCAAGACTTGAAGACCAAGGAAATAATGCAAGTGTCCTAAGTCTGTCATTTCAAAATTATTTTTGAGGCTAGACTTCACATGGTTTATATGGTTTGGATCACTACCAGTAAGGATAAGATCATCAACATAAATAACAAGGATGGTGAAGGAATTACCCACTTTCTTGGTGTAGACAGTGTTGTCAGAATGACACCTAGAAAAGCCATTATCTAAGAGAAACCTATCCATTTTGGCATACCAAGCTCGAGGAGCTTGTTTGAGACCATAGAGAGACTTCCTAAGGCAACAAACAAGGCTAGAGTCTTTTTGGATAAAGCCAGGGGGTTGTTCCATGTAGATTTATTCATGCAAATCTCCATGTAAGAAGGGGTATTTAACATCCATCTGATGGACTTCCCATTTAAAGGAGGCAGCAAGGGAGAGAACAAGGCGAATAGAATTCATTTTGGCAACAGGGGAGAAGGTTTCAGTATAGTCAATGCCTTCAACTTGTGAAAATCCTTTAGCAACAAGACGAGCTTTATGTCTATCCACTTTTCCATCTAGTCCAAACTTGGTTTTGTAAACCCATCTACATCTGACAAGTTTTCTTCCTTTTGGAAGAGGAACAAGATCCCAAGTATTGTTTTCCAATAAGGAACGATACTCTTCATTCATAGCTTCATCCCAATCTGGATGACCGGAGGCTTCTTCAAAGGTTTCTGGATCAATTTTTTCTGGAACTTGAGCCAACAAGGAAGAGGCTCTTTCGAACTAAGAACGTGTACGTCGTCAATCGATAGGGTCACCTGCAAGAGAACCTACTGCATCCCGAGTAGAGCGGACCCATCTTGGAAGCGGTGGAGTATAAGGAACAATTTCACGAGGTGGAGGAGGATTGTCATCCTCGCTGTCATCATCTGAACTAGAAGGAATGCTATTAAAAATAGAAGAGAGAGAGAGAGAGGTGGCACATATGCCAAATCAGGCTCACAGGCCAAAGGTGGCACACTTGCCGAACTAGGCTCGCAGGCCGATATATTTTCATAAAATTTTACATCTCTTCTAATGATAATATTTTTGGATTTTGGTTGAAGAAGTCTATATCCTTTGACATCTTCAGAATATCCAACAAAAATACATTTTTCACTCTTAGGTTCTAAGGCTTTATGTTTTGCATCTGGAATATGGGCCCAAACATCACTTCCAAAAACACGAAAGTGACTTACATCTGGTTTGATTGAGCTCCAAGCTTCTTCTGGAGTTATATTCTTTAAAACCTTAGTAGGAGTGTGATTTACTATGTAATTTGCACAGTTAATGGCTTCTGCCCAAAAATTGAGACCAAGTCCTTTAGATTGGTGCGGGGTTAGTTTATGAGAATAGAGGTCTTGGGTTCAAGTCTCCTTCTCAAGCTTCTTTTGTAAAAAAAAACAAAATGAAAAGCCTTATAGCAAAATGTTAGATTTTTTGTTAGCCTTACCAGAAACTATCACTTATTTCACTATTTCTGATTTCCCGAGATCACACAAAGACGCGGGGAAAGAGCATACATAGCAAAAAAAAACATTTTCTTCTTTCTGATTTGCCGAGATCGCACGCAACGCACAACAAAGAGCATACACAGAGAAGAGGATATAGATCCGGCAAATAAATAAAACCTAAAAACCGAAAATAAAAAGAGGAAACCAAAATAAGGAGAACTATTAACAAATATAGCTGCAAAACAGATGCTTTATACCTCCAGATCTAAACTGTCATAACTTGGGCAGCCGGAAATATTTTCGCATGAAACGAAAGGCGTTCCTCACTGTAACAGACACTCCAGACACAACCGAGCAGTTCTCCAAGCCCAAAAATGTTCAGAAATAGTAGATCTACAAAACGGCATTCGCATGCAGTCAAACTGGCTTTGGATTTTGATCAACAACAGATGCGACCCTCAAAATAGCTCTGATATCATGTACGAATTTATAGGGTAAGTTCCAAAGATCAAGAACCAAAGGTCACCGCTCACAAACAAATCACAAATCAGTACACCAGTATAATCACATGGTTAAAATCTTCAAAGAGAGAAACAGTCCACAGCCTGAGCCAACGCGACCACTTCAGGCAATTGATTAATATAAAAAGGAGGTTACATATGTTTCTCTCATAAACGGTTACCAGACAAATGACCCTCCATGCTCTTTAAATAGAGATCATGGACCAATCGGGTGTTAAGCCACGAATCAAGTGTCGTTAATACTAAGGTGAGAGATAGCCATCGGATCACTACAAATCATGACCGTCGAATTATAAGTTACAAATGTACATGGTAAAGAAACACACTTTACCTAACTCTACACTAGACTAAGTTATTCTTAACTATTTCCTGTGTGTCATAATATCCTAACAAAGCTCAATATCAAAGTCAACAATGAGCAAGATTTGGAATACTAAGTTTCGAGATGTGGCATTTTCAAAGAATTCCAACTTCAATAAATGCAATGAATGTATTGTGTTGAAAACACAGATTAAATCAGTGACTACAAAAGAGTTGAAAGAAAAGGCATGAGTTAGGTTGAACAAACATAACAAGATTGTTATGTGTGGAAGATATTTCTACTATCCCCATAGAATTATGTCAGAGTGATTTCCAAAGGAGTATTTGAGCATTATCCATGATAAAATGGATAAAACAAAAACTTCAATCCCAAGGCTACGTGTCAAATCAAAATCTATTGTAGGAACCAATTTAGGTTTGTTATTGACAGGTATGTTAACACATGGGCATAAGACAAGAGTTTTTGGTCATTTATCCCTACCATTTGTACATATGGGATCACAATTTACTATTACATCCCTTGCAAAGTGCTTAAGGGACCTTGAGGACCCACAAATTAATCTCTTTGGTGATCTACTTTATGAGAGTGGAAGTTCAAGAAACCCACTTAGAAATGCATGACTGGACAACTCTATTTACTCAAAATGTCAAGTGTACAAGGATGATTTTATATCTCATGGAAGATCAAAAAGTCAAAATGTTGATTTTAAACCTCTTCCACCACATTTGTTGTTACAATTGGACAATGCAGCAAGTGATAATAAGAATCATTATCTTTTCATGTCTCTATCACTTTTAACTACACTTGGTGTCTTCATAACTATTGAGGTTGGGTTCTAGCCTGCGGGGCACACCCATGAAGACATATAGATGGAACCTACAGAAGAATGTCTTCCAACCTAAAAAGTAAAAATATATATTCTTTACCTGAAATTATAGATGCATATCGCTTAATTGAATAAAATCGAGTGTTTCCACCTACACTTATTGACAAGGTCTAAGACTTCAAAAGTTTCCTTAATGCATACATCGAGGGAGAAAATGCACTAGTTGTACATCTTAATGTCCAATACTTCCAATTTCTTGTACTCAATGATGTTCCAGTACTAAGGTACAAAGAATCCATTAGAGATATTGAATGGTCAGAACCAGTTGAGTTATGGAATATAGATGATAAAGGTCAACCTATATTCCCGTAGGGAAGCCATCTTTCTTAGCTTCCAAAAAGAATGATGCCTATTTAAAAGAACTAAAGGATGGAAAAATCCATCTCATATATTTTTAGGGATAATGAAACTGAGAATCTTCATGTAAAGGTTGATTGGTGGAAGGCTATGTGAGGAAAATACAACATAAAAATTTGAGAGCAATATTAGGTACCGAATTATGATGACACAGAACTTGGATCTATTCCAATTAATAACATAGTGTGGGCATGGATGCCAAAGAAAGAACATTGCAAGAAGACCAAGATAAATAAATATCGTGTAGAAGTCATTCTTTATCTACTTGAGTGAATATCTTAAGATTAGGCTTATATGATTCATGAATGTAATTTTATTTTTTGAAGGATCTATTAATATACATTCAGACACATTTTCAACATTTGTTGTATATCAAATATTATGTTCATATGATTTTTGGGGTAGTTTTATATTATTTAGTATTTCAATGTAATCATGTCGTGATACAAATTACATGGCAATGCCATAAAATATTTAAGTTTTTAAAGCTTTGTTTGACCAACATGACTTCTCACCATATCAAATATGCATAATCAATAATGCACTTAAAAACAACATCTTCTAAACTTGGTCTATTAAAACAATAGTGGAGTAGCTAATTAGTATTATATTTAATATAAACCATTTAAACACTTATTGAATAAATGCTAGACACTTGTAATAATGTTAATTTATAAAAAAATGATTTTGATCATTTAACAACACAACTAGACTTATGTATGATATTATCCCTTCCTTTAGTTCTTTTAAATACACATCATTCTTTTTGGAAACTAAGAAAGATAACTTCCCTATGGGAATTATAGGTCGACCTTCACCATCTATATTCCATAACTCAACTGGTTCTGACCACTCAATATCTCTAATGGATTCTTTATACCTTAGTATTGGAACATCATATAGTATAAGAAATTGGAAGTATTGGACATTAAGATGTACAACTAGTGCATTTTTTCCCTCCTTGATGTATGCATTAAAGAAACTTTTGAGGTCATAGACCTATCAATAAGTGTAGGTGGAAACACTCGATTTTATTCAATTATGCGATATGTATCCATCATTTCAGGTAAAGAATATATATCTTTACTTTTTAGGTTGGAAGACATTCTTCTATAGGTTCCATCTATGTCTTCATGGGTGTGCCCCACAGGGAAGAACCCAACCTCAATAGTGATGAAGACACCGAGTGCAGTTAAAATTTATAAAAACATGAAAAGATAGTGATTCTTGTTATCACTTGCTACATTGTCCCAATTGTAACAACAAATGTGGAGGAATAGGTTTAAAATCAAAATTTTGACTTTTTGATCTTCCATGAGATATAAAATCATCCTTGTACACTGGACATTTTGAGTAAATAGAGGTGTCCAGTCATGCATTTGTAAGTGAGCTTCTTGAACTTCCACTCTCATAAAGTAGATCACCAAAGAGATCAATTTGTGGGTCTTCAAGGTCCCTTAAGCACTTTGCAAGGGATGTAATAGTAAATTGTGATCCCATATGAACAAATGGTAGGGAGAAATGACCAAAAACTCTTGTCTTATGCGCGTGCGTTACCATACCTGTCAATAACAAACCTAAATTGGTTCCTACAATAGATTTTGATTTGACATGTAGCCTTCGGACTGAAGTCTTTGTTTTATCCATTTTATCATGGATAATGATCAAATACTCCTTCGGAAACCGCTCTAACATAATTCTATGGGCATAATAGCAATATCTTCCACACATAACAATCTTGTTATGTTTGTTCAACCTACCTCGTGTCTTTTCTTTCAACTCTTTTGTAGGCACTAACTTCATTTGTGCTTTCAACACAATACATTCACTGCATTTACTAAAGTTAGCGTTCTTTGAAAATGCCACATCTTGAAACTTACTATTCTAGATCTTGCTCATTGTTGACTTTGATATTAATGGGTAATTGAGCTTTTGAATAGCCTCATTGATCTCTTTTAACAAATAATTGTGTAAGCCAAAGGAAGCAATCTTAAAGGGGTCCCATTATCTTCAACATGACGTGTTTGGTTTGGTGAAAAATCTGAACTATCCATTACAATTTTGTGAAATATTTCTATGGCTACCACGGTGTGTGCTTGTGATTTGCATGTGTTGATGTTACCATGAACAGCTATGATCTGTCCATGTTGGAAATAATGTTGGTAGTTATAGATTGTGCTTTGAAAAAGCTTATGTATCTTATACCATGCTTTCTTACAAATAATATTCTCATTAAATCTCATGTCCTTTACATTTCCTTTAATAATATTCACCATGTTTCTTTCACATGACTATGTTTGACATGAGTGAATTCAAGACAAATTCCCTAACACCATTTTTATTTATTTGTCTCATACCCCTTCTAGCACAATGACATTCCTATCCACATGTTGAAGACAATCTTTTCTACAACATACATCTGCTACCAAAAGTCGAATTTCTTTCTCTTCATCTATTTTTGTTTGACATTTTGCAAAAAAATTTGTAGCCATAACTCGTTTAATCCTTTTATATAGCCTTTTTACATGCATATTATGTTGGAAATACTGCAAGGGGGGTGAATCAGTATTTCTTTTCAATTGTTAATTTTACCAGATAGATCACTTATATTTAGAACACAAAATGAACAATGATGGAATAGATACTTTTATTAATTTCTTCTTTACAATAAGTAAAGTACAATAATGATATAGGGCTCCAACCCTAGATGAAGACTCCAATATTCCAGGCACCAACCTGTTTTGTGCCAAGCACCGACTTGGTCTTTCCAAGGCTCCAACCTTGTCAATTTGAGGCACCAACCTCTAGGGCCCCAACCCTATCTTCCAAGGCTCCAACCTTGTCACTTTGAGGCACCAACCTCTACGGCTCCAACCCTATCTCTTCTCCAACCTTGTCACTTTGAGGCACCAACCTCTACGGCTCCAACCTGGTCTCTTGCGGACTCCTATCCTCTAGGGCTCCAACCATATCTTCCAAGGCACCAACCTTGTCTCTTATGAGGCTCCAACCTCTAGGGCTCCAACCCTATCTCTGGTATAGGCTCCAACCTGGTCTCTTGAGGACTCCTATCCTCTAGGGCTCCAACCCTATCTTCCAAGGCACCAACCTTGTCTCTTATGAGGCTCCAACCCTATCTCTGGTACAGGCTCCAACCTAGTCTCTTGAGGACTCCTATCCTCTAGGGCTCCAACCCTATCTTCCAAAGAACCAACCTTGTCTCTTATGAGGCTCCAACCCTTAGCTTTACTTCGTCAAGATGTGTGTGGTTATACTTCACAGCTCCCAATGACTTCTTCAACGAGCCCTGTCAATCTTCAATTATGCCTTCACTTAATCTCCACGTTACTTCATTAATGACAACCTTGTTCTTCACATGAAGGTGTCCACAACTCTTCATGTTACCCAAACAAGAACTCCAAGGTCACCTCGTGATGACATCAATGCATCATGAGTTCCAATAATGTCTTCAATAGGCTTCTTGATGATTCTCCAAGGTTGGTCAACAAGACTGTTTCAAAATGTAATTCCAAGATCTGCTTAAGCAATTCTGCAAATGTTCCAGGGGCTCCAATGCTCTTCATTCATGTAGAAACAGTATTCTTCAACGACTACTTCATAGGGGCTTCAATGCTACCTCAAAGATGTCTTCAATAGGTTCTTCAATGCAAATAAGAGATAGCTCCAAAAGATGTTTCAACAAACTTCAACAAGGCTGCTCTAAAAGAAGTGTTTCAACAAACTTCAATAATATTGCTCCAAGGAATTATTTATGCTTCTCAATCTATCCTAGGTCTTCAAAAAGGATGTTGAAACACTGCTGCAAATTCCCAACTAATGTCTAAAACTTGCAACTTTGGGAATGCTCCAAAAGTCTCCAGGGTGTAAAGCAGTTCCAAGTCTATACTTTAACTTGGTCTGCTATTCTGCTTTAATCTTCCCCAAAGTTATCCTTAATTCTGTTAATAGGATGCTCCTAAACAATGCCCAAACACTTACAAAACCTGTCAACTAAGTGTACAAAGTGCTAGGCAAGGATCTGAAGATAAAGGTCCAAATAATTTCGCACAGGTTTGTACTACAGTTCAAAACCCTTTACTCTGAAAAGAATGTTACCACAGGTCCTTAATGCAACCACAGGTTTTGACTGCAATTTTTATCACAGTGCTAAGATATTTCAGTTCCACAGAGATGAGAAGTAGGTGTGCAATCAACCACAGAAATATATTGAATACTTGATGCAATAACCCTGAGACTGCAATTAATAATTCAGAAGTATGGAGGCTTAACCAAACAGATCCAAGCTGTAATGTATGCTTTGATTTTTTTAAATGCCCAAACAGTAATCCTTTTCTTCTCCTCAGCCCCCTGTACCTTTCCGCAGTTATATTCTGATTTTTTGACCGAAAATCCTTGGCCAAATGAATAGTCCGAACCTCCTTTTAATATGATATCAACGTTAAGATGAACACATCTTTCTGGGGGTAGGCCGACTTGAAGGACAAGGTGTAGGTCGGCTCATTGTTAGGTGTAATTTTCTTAGTCTTAAAAATTCAAAATCTCACAAACTACTAGGAGTTTCGGGACAAATAAGGGCTCATTGGAAAGAGGAAAAAATCCTCTTTAAGATGGTCTAGGTCCCATGTTGAAAGATTGCCTCTAAGGTTGGAAAAAATATTTTTCTTTCTGGTTGTCCTTAAATTACTTAGTGCAGAAAATGATTAGGACAGTATGGCTTCTTTGTTTTGCTTCTCCATTGTTTGTCTTCTCCATTATTTGGCTTCTTCATCATCATAGGAGCATGTAGGACATCCATGTCATCATGATAGTGTCCAGCAATGAGTGTATCATCCATGTCATCACATAATTGTGCAGTGATATGTTATAGTGCAACATCATTAGGAGAACTTCAAATACTCTTCCAACCATCAAGTGATATCTTCCACGTTATCATCTAGTCTTTCAACCTTCATCAAGTGCCATCATCAATTGTGGTCATTCATTTAGTGTATGACTCCATATGTCATCAAGGGTTAAGGTCTAGATCATCAAGGCACATGCAACATTATAGCTAGTTCAAGGACTTCTTAGGACTTCTTCATTAGTTATTTGACATCTTCATGGGTTGACCTCTTCATTGATGGCATCCTTAGCACCTAGGGATTGCATGAGGCTCATTGACATCACAAGAATATTTTCCATCTCAGCTATTGACATCAATGACAACCTTGATTAACAATCTCCCCCTTTGTCATTGATGGCAATATTCTTGCCTTTCAACATTCTCTCCCCCTTTGACATCAATGGCAAAAGGGGTGCTCAAGTACTCTCCCTATCAAGCTACTTCTCTTTATCATATTTTCTTCGTCAATAATAGTTCTTCATAGGTACAATGCTCCCCCTGCCATGGTGCTCTTCTTTCTAGCAATGTGTTCCATGATAGATGTGTTTACATTTCTCCATGGATGAACCAACTCCCCTTGCATGCATAAGCTCTTTTAGCTTCTTTAGACAAGAAAGATTGCTGCCTTGTGATCAAGTGGAATAAATCTTCACAATTTCATTATTTTCTTCAATGGAGTTACTCCCGAGAGATGATTTGTCAAGATTGTCCAAGTGTGACTCATCATGGATTCCATAACACCTTTTCACGGAAGACTTTTGCAAGAATAGTCATGAGTCACCAACTCCCCCTAACAGTGTGCATGGTCTCCTTTTTGGCAGAGTCTCATCATCAAACACTTGAAATATCACATTTTCCAAGGATGTCTTCATCAAGTCAACAACATGTGTTGTTCGCTGGAGTGTTCAAAAGACTTCCAAATTCAACTTGTTTCCTTCTCCATACTTGTGTAACTTTCTTTTCTGGCATGGTTCTAGCTTGTGTAGGGGCCCAAGTCAAGTTACAATCAGGTGCCATATGTCCAATGTTATGGCAATTGAAGCACTCTATCTTGTTCATGAATAAGAAATCATGACTTCTTGAAAAATTGCTTCGAGGAGATTGATGGGGACCATTATTTTTGTCTTTGTGATATGCCCTACAATATTTTGCCACGTGCCCAAAGTTTGTACAAGAATAGCAATATCCAAGAAATATACTTTGGTACGAATTCCTTGAAGTAATCTTTAAGTCTTTTTTCCTTGGGATTGTTTGATGATATTCATTGCCATTTGTATTCTTGACACCATATGCAAGTCTCCTTAGAGTAGAATTTCTTCCATTGTTGTCTTGATTCTTCTCCTTGCCTTTGTTGGAATTGGGAGCATCAACATTTCTTTCTATGTTCCTCACATCTTTGTTGTTTGAAGCATTATCATTCTTGCTTGAGGATTCACCTGCATAGCCAAGACCTGATTTATCAAGGGGAGACCTTTGCTAACTTAGGATGTCATCTAGGGTTTGAGAGCTTTTCAAGTTTTTATTCAGCAATTCAACTTCTTTTTCAAGAAAGACAATTCCTCCTTTCAACTTTTCACAATCCTCATCTTTCATAAGTAGTTGCTTCTTCATTTCTTCCATCATCCTTGTTGCTTCATGTGCTTCGACTTTAAGGGAGAAGGTATTTTATTTCATTATGAAGACTTCTTCATTCTCCTTTGCTAGACTGCTCTCCATTTCTTCTTTTATTCTTGTAGCTTCACATGTTTCGGCCTTGAGAAGATTTATGTCTATTTTTAATTTCAAGATTTCTTCATCCTTTTCATCTAGTTGGCATATCATGGTGTTTCTCTCCTTTTCTGCTTCATTAACTTGTCCTTCTATGAATTCCAAAGTTTCCATCACCTTCTCAGCTCCTTGCTCTTGTTTCCTTGCTTCTTCTAGTTGAGATCTAAGAGAGGAGACCTCTTCCTTGTATTGACCAATCTTTGCTTCAAGATTGTTCAAGCTCTTAATTCTTTGTTCAAGGTGGCTTGACAAAGTTTCTTCCCTTTTCTTTGCCTTATCCAATTGATTTGTTATAGATATGACTTCTTCATGATGCTTTCTTTTATTTTGATGAAATTCCTCTTTAAGTTTGGCGAGCTCCTCATCTCTTTCTTGTACTTGAAGCTTGAAAAAGTCAACTTCCTTCCTTGTCATGTCTTGCTTACCATCTTGCGCTTTCTTCTTAAGTAACTCAATTTCATTTTTCAAACTATTAATCTCTTCCATGGAAGTCATAAATTTATTCAAGATATCTTCTTCAAAGTCTTCTTTGTTCTCTTCATCTTCTAGGTCTTCTTTAGCCTTGTTGTCATCTCCCTTATCTTCATCTTCCTTGACAGATTATGGACTTCTTTCTTGTTTTCCATCATCTTCTTGACTAGAGATCATTGTCAACGCTCCTTTTGAGTGAAGATCATGAAGTTTGTCCCATATGACTTTTGTTGACGAACATTTTTCAAAATTGGCCTTCACAGAATTTGGTAACCCATTCAAAATTGTCTTCATTGCTCTTGTATTGTACTCCTTGGATTCTTCGTCGATCGTGTCATTAGTAATCACTGATTTCCAATGTTGTGTAACCAGCTCCAAAAATAGAAGAAAAAAGATATAAACGCCTTAGAAATAAGCCACTTCGATGGGGAAACCTCCAATACATTACATAAATGAACAATTCTTGGATGATACAAATGAACAAAACCTCCTTCTATATATAGGAGTCCATGGGGCCACAATATAATCCTAGTGGGGCCATAATGTAATCCTAGCTGACCTAACAATAATAATGTAAGGGCACAATAATAAAAATATGGGGGTTACAGGGGTACAACAATAAAATTAATTGGGGCTACACTAACATAATAAGGGACTGCACTATTAATATAGGGACTTAACATGCCCCTCTCCTTCAAACAAGTGTTGTCCTCAACGCTTGATTATTTCTTGATGCTTCTGTATAAAATTCTCATCTTCCCATGTGGAATCTTCTACAGGACAGTTCTTCCACTTGCTGAGATACTCTGAAATTGATCGTACTTGTTGAGTTCTTGTTTCTATGACTGCTTCATAACTTCTTTCGATGTGATGTTGATCTTCCTGTTGTTTCATTAGATTCTGCACCAAAGTTGGGTTATCCTTTGAGAGTTGGAGAACTTGTTGTTGATGCTCATTGTGATATTCCACTAATTTATCATCCATAATAGATTTTATTTGATCCTTCAAACCATCCAAATTAGCCTCCATTTTTTCTTTTAAACCATCTATGTCATCTTCGGTTGCTCTTCGTAAGATCGAAATTTGTTGCACTTGGTACCGTAATTTTGATATCTCATATTGCAATTCTTCCTCCTCATGCGTAATAGTATAGCTTTCTGAGGGCTTAATGGGTATGGAATTATTTTTTGGAGGCATAATACAACCCATTACTGACAAAAATTCTTCAATATTCCCTTGGAATCAATTCAACTTGATTCTTCAAACAAGACTTACAATTCGAAAAAAACACACCTTTTTCTTGCTTTTGAGGAGCTCAATATTGAAATTGGATTATCTCTGTGATTGTAGCTCTTCAATATTTTAAATTCATCAATGAAGTATTCCTATGATTTCTCTTTTGAATGCCACAGTTCTGACCTGATTTGGATTCTCCAAGACAAAGTTATGTCCAATCTCCCACAATGACCTAATTATGGACTGGTTCAGTAGAGTGAACTTGTACGACTTTCCACGTGTCATTGTTTCGTCCTTCGCCTCTAAAATTGATAGCCAAGAAACTACCGTGGTACTTGCGACCAATTTACGGCACTCAATCCACCGCGAGAGAGATTTATTGAACTTTTCCCACGATCACCTCTTTGAGATGAAATTCAGGAGCCTGAAAAAGCACTACCTTCCACATATCATATCTCCAAACAAAATTGCAAACCAAGCTCTGAAATTTTTTGAAGCATTTCCTCAGGATTTCAGCTTCGCACCATACAAATTTCAGATTCTGAACCTTCGTAGAAAAAAATTTATAGCGAAAATGCCACGATGACCTGTTTAGTAGCTTGAAAAACGACCTAACTTCCACACATGATATTTCCAAAAATATTGCGAACTAAGCTCTGAAATTTTGCGACGATGTTCCTCAGGATTTCAAATTCGCACTCTAAAAATTTCAGCTTCTGAACCTTTGTAGAAAAAATTTATAGCGAAAATGCTACGATGACCTATTTGGAGCAGCAAAACCCTAGAATCCAAAGCTCTGATACCAAATGTTGTGAAACCAGCTCCAAAAATAGAAGAAAAGAGATATAAATGCCTTAGAAATAAGCCACTTCGAGGGGGAAACCTCCAATACATTACATAAATGAACAATTCTTGGATGATACAAATGAACAAAACCTCCTTTTATATATAGGAGTCCATGGGAACACAATATAATCCTAGTGGGGCCATAATGTAATCCTAGCCGACCTAACAATAATAATGTAAGGGCACAATAATAAAAATATGGTGGTTACAGGGGTACAACAATAACAATAAGTGGGGGCTACACTAACATAATAAGGGACTACACTATTAATATAAGGACTTAACATCCAAACTTCAATTCCTTGAGTCTTCAAGAAATTCCTCATTCTTTCTACCCATATCTCAAAATTTCCATTGAACAATGGAACCTTCGCAAATTGATTTACTTCAATTTCAATGGTTGAGGAAGACACATCTTTAGGAGGATTGTAGACTTTCTTCCTTGGCTTTGCCATTTGTGTTCTAATGATCAAACTTCAAGCTGTTAGGCTTTGAGTGAAGGTACTGACTCTGAAACCAATTGTTGGAAATACTGAGAGGGTGGTGAATCAGTGTTTCTTTTCAATTGTTAATTTTACCAGTTATATCACTTATATTTAGAACACAAAATGAACAATGATGGAATAGATACTTTTATTAATTTCTTCTTTACAATAAGTAAAGTACAATAATGATATAGGGCTCCAACCCTAGATGAAGACTCCAATCTTCCAGGCTCCAACATGTTTTGTGCCAAGCACCGACTTGGTCTTTCCAAGGCTCCAACCTTGTCAATTTGAGGCACCAACCTCTAGGACCCCAACCCTATCTTCCAAGGCTCCAACCTTGTCACTTTGAGGCACCAACCTCTACAGCTCCAACCCTATCTCTGGTACAGGCTCCAACCTGGTCTCTTGAGGACTCCTATCCTCTAAGGCTCCAACCATATCTTCCAAGGCACCAACCATGTCTCTTATGAGGCTTCAACCTCTAGGGCTCCAACCCTATCTCTAGTACAGGCTCCAACCTAGTCTATTGAGGACTCCTATCCTCTAGGGCTCCAACCCTATCTTCCAAGGCACCAACCTTGTCTCGTATGAGGCTCCAACCTCTAGGGCTCCAACCCTATCTCTGGTACAAGCTCCAACCTGGTCTCTTGAGAACTCCTATCCTCTAGGGCTCCAACCCTATCTTCCAAAGAACCAACCTTGTCTCTTATGAGGCTCCAACCCTTGGCTTTACTTCGTCAAGATGTGTGTGGTTATACTTCACGGCTCCCAATGTCTTCTTCAACGAGCCCTGTCAATCTTCAATTATGCCTTCACTTAATCTCCACGTTACTTTATTAATGACAACCTTGTTCTTCACATGAAGGTGTCCACAACTCTTCATGTTACCCAAACAAGAACTCCAAGGTCACCTCATGATGACATCAATGCATCATGAGTTCCAATAATGTCTTCAATAGGCTTCTTGATGATTCTCCAAGGTTGGTCAACAAGATTGTTTCAAAATGTAATTCCAAGATCTGCTTAAGCAATTTTGCAAATGTTCCAGGGGCTAGTCCATCGAGGTCATCCTCAATATGGCTAATAAGAGTCTCCAATGCTCTTCATTCCTGTAGAAACAGTATTCTTCAAATACTACTTCATAGGGGCTTCAATGCTACCTCAAAGATGTCTTCAATAGGTTCTTCAATGCAAATAAGAGACAGCTCCAAAATATGTTTCAACAATCTTCAACAAGGTTGCTCTAAAAGAAGTGTTTCAACAAACTTCAGTAATATTGCTCCAAGGAATTATTTCTGCTTTTGAATCTATCTTAGGTCTTCAAAAAGGATGTTGAAACACTGCTACAAATTCCCAACTGATGTCTAAAACTTGTAACTTTGGAAATGCTCCAAAATTCTCTAGGGTGTAAAGCAGTTCCAAGTCTATACTTTAACTTGGTCTTCTATTCTGCTTTAATCTTCCCCAAATTTATCCTTAATTCTGTTAATAGGATGCTCCTAAACAATGCCCAAACACTTACAAAACATGTCAACTAAGTGTACAAAGTGCTAGGCAAGGATCTGAAGATAAAGGTCCAAATAATTTCGCACAGGTTTGTACTACAGTTCAAAACCCTTTGCTCTGAAAAGAATGTTACCGCGGGTCCTTAATGCAACCACAGGTTTTGAATACAATTTTTATCATAGTGCTGAGATATTTCGGTTCCACAGAGATCAGAAGTAGGTGTGCAATCAACCACAGAAATATATGGAATACTTGATGCAATAACCCTGAGACTGCAATTAATAATTCAGAAGTATGGAGGCTTAACCAAACAGATCCAAGCTGTAAAGTATGCTTTTATTTTTTTAAATGCCCAAACAGTAATCCTTTTCTTCTCCTCAGCCTCCTGTACCTTTCTGCGGTTATATTATGATTTTTTGACCGAAAATCCTTGGCCAAATGAATAGTCCGAACCTCCTTTTAATATGATATCGACGTTAAGATGAAGGAACACATCTTTCTGGGGGTAGGCTGACTTGAAGGACAAGATGTAAGTCAGCTCACTGTTGGGTGTAATTTTCTCAGTCTTAAAAATTCAATATCTCACAAACTACTAGGAGTTTTGGGACAAATAAGGGCTCATTGGAAAGAGAAAAAAAACCTCTTTAAGATGGTCTAGGTCCCATGTTGAAAGATTGCCTCTAAGGTTGGAAAAAAAATATTTTTCTTTTTTGCTGTCCTTAAATTACTTAGTGCAGAAAATGATTAGGACAGTATGGCTTCTTTGTTTTGCTTCTCCATTGTTTGTCTTCTCCATTATTTGGCTTCTTCATCTTCATAGGAGCATGTAGGACATCCATGTCATCATGATAGTGTCCAACAATGAGTGTATCATCCATGTCATCACATAATTGTGCAATGATATGTTATAGTTCAACATCATTAGGAGAACTTCAAATACTCTTCCAACCATCAAATGATATCTTCCACGTTATCATCTAGTCTTTCAACCTTCATCAAGTGCCATCATCAATTGTGATCATTCATTTAGTGTATGACATCATCAAGTGTATGACTCCATATGTCATCAAGGGTTAAGGTCTAGATCATCAAAGCACATGCAACATTATAGCTAGTTCAAGGACTTCTTAGGACTTCTTCATTAGTTATTTGACATCTTCATGGGTTTACCTCTTCAATGATGGCATCCTTAGCACCTAGGGATTGCATGAGGTTCATTGACATCACAAGAAATTTTTCCATCTCAGCTATTGACATCAATGACAACCTTGATTAACATATTAATTGAGTTTCCATATTTTTCATAACAAAGATACCCATCCCATTTGTTTCAAGGATTTGTGTCCTCTATAACATATTAATTGAGTTTCCATCTTTTTCATAACAAAGATACCCATCCTATTTGTTTAAGGGATTTGTGTCCTCTATAACATCCCATATCACCATTTCTTTGAGTTGTTCCTTCAACTTTTCCTTGACCCTTAATATCACACCTTTGTTGTCCACCAACTTATTTAATGGCCATCTAACTAAACAATGTATAGACTTATCCCCAATTCTGCATATTTCACAATTTTCATCTCTCTTCCAAAAAAACGCCAAATTCCATTTCTCCTAGTGTTTCACGCTCAACGATGTCATCCTCGCAGGCATTAACTAGCATTCCTTTGGCAATGCATATGCTTGTTCCCATGCATTCATGTGTAAGAGAAACCTTTGCACATATAAGGTTCCAAATTTGATAATGGCCAAATCTCATAAGATTCCAATGCACCCCCTAGTGCATGCCCAAATCTTGTTGGATGTGGTAGAGGAGAATCATGTTTTAACACCTTCTAAATTTTAACCACTATGCATCATTTCTTTACCGTCTTTCCCTGCACTTTATGCCCAAGCTCTATATGGAATATGGAGCCCTCACCCACCTTCACTCCATGTTGTAGAAGATCTACCATGTCTCCAATAGAAAATGTAGAAGAAACACTTGCACCTATAAACGAATGTAACTAAGGTTAGAATTTATTATACTATTAGTAATATTTAACACATGCTTCAATATTTTGATTCACCTATGTTGTGCCTCAAATCCATGATATTCCATGGATATATGTCCCCTTCATTGACATCCTCCTCAATCAAATGCGGTTGAGTGGCATCAATTATCAAGATTGTAATTGTAATTTGTAATTAAAAGGTTGAACCATGTAAAGTGTGATTTTATATTTTCGCAAAAACACAACTTTCAAAAAAGTAATATAGATGCAACAATTTAAATAGTATGTTATCATATTGTATGTAATAAAGCATTGCTCCCCACCATCTTGTGCCTACCACCAAAAAGTACTTTGCATACAAATTACACAAAATATATATGAAGACCAGGTAATCAGAGATGTAGATAGTATCATAAAAATATCAACTCCTATCAAACCACCAAGTTCCTTATAAATTCAGAAATGACACTTGTAATCTTGATGCACGTGTATGTATAATGATCATAAGAAATTTGTTGAATTTGAAGAACCAAAACATGTTTGGAAAATCTAAGAAATTCCAAGATTAATGCTACATAAGATGTCTAAAAGCCCCATGAGAAGGAGAAATTATATTTATATTTCACTTAGTGAGGATGTTTGATGTTTGAACTTGACAATCGAAAGCCAAACTAGAGGTTTTCTTCCAAATAAAAATTGTGGTATGGTAAATACTAGATAATTCTCATTTTTATTCTAAAATAAAAGAAATTGCATTGGAAGCAAAATATAGTATACCTCAATAATACATTTATTCATAAACTTCAAAATTATACAAAGATCACATTATTCTCCAAGGATCAAATAATTATGATTGGATTATTGTGTTTGTGCCAAAAGGAAAGCTATACCATTATCTTTCCTTCCAACTGAAGCACAAATGCAGTGCCAACAACAACATATATTTATATAAACTTATTTTGCACTATCATTGATCTTCATAAGTTGTTCCAAATTCAATAAAAGGGCACATCAAAAGTTATAACTCTAACAATTGTTGGTTGCATAAGTGTAATGGTGTCTAGAAGAAAGCTAGTAATCACTAGGTATCCTTGCATAACCACAAATGCACTACCAAGAAAAATATCAGAGCACTAACCTTTGTGAGGGTGAAATCTTGATAGTTTTCCTTTTGGCACAAGAACAAAGAAATCTAGTGCATTTTATAATTTCGTCTAACAAAAATACAAGCACATTTCCAACAATAATGTTGCAATGCGAAAAAAATTATAACACATCCAAGATTTACTTCTATCACAAACACAAACACATTTTCAACAATAACATTGGAAGATGAAGGAAATTTAACACATTCTAACCTTCCTTCTAGCATAACAACAACCATATTTCTAATAACAACATTGCATTATGAAGGAAAGATAAAATGTGCTAACTTTCCTTCTATCACAAGTAGAAGCCCATTTCGAACAACAACATTGCACCTCAAATGAAAGCTAACAATCAATATCATTCCTTCTACTACAAACATAAGCATATTGCTAGAAGCAACATTACTTGGTCAAATAAATATGGCACATGTTAGAATTCCTTCTAGCACAAACACAGGCACATTGCCAACAACAATATTCCAAGGTGAACGAAATCCACCACATGCTAAATTTCCTTCTAACATAAATAGAAGCATATTACTCACAAAAACATTGCAAAGTAAAAGAAATCTTACACATTCTAGAGTTTCTTCTAGCACAAACACAATCACATTGCCAAAAACAACATTGCAGGGTGGAAGGTATATACCCTGTGCTTGATTTACTTCAAGCACAAACAAGAGCACATTGACAACAATAACATTGTAGGGCAAACGAAATCCAATGCATGATAGATTTCCTTCTAGCACAAACAAGTACATTTCCAACAATATTGCACTGCAAAAGAAATCCAATGCAGGTTATATTTCATTCTAGCACAAATACAAGCATGTTGCCAACAATAATATTGCATTGCAAAAGAAATCTATTGCATACTAGATTTTATTCTAGCACAAACACAAGCGCGTTGCTAACACCAATATTGCATTGCAAAATAAATTGTGCATGTTATAATTCCTTCCACCATACACAAACATATTACCAACATCAATATTGTAGGGTAAAATAAATCTCTCATGCTAGATTTTCTTGTATCACAAACATAAGCATATTTCCAATAACAATAATTCAAGGTGAATTAGATCTAACATGTTATTTGTACTTATATCTCAAACACAAACATGTCACCAATAACAACATTGCAAGGTGAATGAAATCTAACACATAATAGATTTCTTTCTCTCGGAAACACAAGCACATAACAATATTGTAGGGTGAAAGAAACATGCCGCATATTAGATTTACTTCTAGCACAAACAAGCATATTGTCAAAAACACCATTGCAAGACAAAAGAAATATGGTGTGTGGTAGATTTCCTTCTAGCACAAACACAAATACATAACATTGTAGGGTTAAAGAATATAGCGCATGCTAGATTTTGTTATAGCATGAACACAAACATATTACCAACAACATTCTAGGGAAAGAGAAATTTAGCACATGCTATATTTCCTTTTAGCACAAGGAAATATGACACATACTAGATTTCCTTCTAACACAAACAATTGAATTGCCAACAACAAAATTGCAATGCGAAAGAAATCTAGTGCACACTAGATTTCCTTCTAACGTATACACAACCACATTGTTAATAAACTCATAGAAGGGTGAAAGAAACATAATATATGCTAGATTTCCTTATAGCACAAACACAAACACATTACAACATTTCTAGATAAAATAGATGTAACACATGGTAGATTTACTTCTAGCACAAACAAAAGCATATTGCCAACAACCACATTGTAGTGAAAAAAGAAATCTAGTGCATGCTAGATTTCTTTCGAGCCAAAATAGAAGCATGTTGCCAATAATGACATTGCAAGGTGAAGAAAATCTAAACGCGCTAGATTTACACATAGCACAAACACAAGCACACAACAACATTGTAGGGTGAAAGAAATCTAGCGTGTTAGATTTGCTTCGAGCATAAGCAAAAGCATATTTCCAACAACATTGCATGGAAAAATAAATCTAGAAAGCTTCTATCACAAACACAAGCACATTTCCAATAACAACATCGCAAGTTGAAAGAAATTTTATGCATGTTAGCTTTACATGTAGCACAAATACAAGCATACTACCAACAACAACATTTCATGCCAAAAGAAATCTACTGCATGCTATATTTCCTTCTCACACAAACGCAAGCACATTGCCAAGGTGAAGGACATCTAACATGTGCTATATTTCCTTCTATAATAAACAACCAAATTGACAACAACAATATTGCACAGCAAAATAAATCTAGCACAACTTCTAGCCCAAACACAAGCACATTTCCAATAACATTGCCAAGGTGAAGGAAATCTAACACGTGCTAGATGTCCTTCTATCATAAACAACCAAATTGAGAACAATATTGCAGAGCAAAATAAATCTAGCATAGTTTCTAGCCCAAACACAAGCACATTTCCAATAACAACATTACAAGGTGAAAGAAATTTAACGCATGTTAGCTTTACATGTAGCACAAATACAAGCATACTACCATCAACAACATTGCATGCCAAAAGAAATCTAGTGCATGTTATATTTCTTTTTAACACAAACAAAAGCACATTGCTAATAAGAACACTCCAAAGTGAAGGAACTTTAACACATGTTAGATTTCCTTCTATCATAAAAAACCAAATTACCAACAATAACATTGCATTGTGAAAGTTCCTTCTAGCATGTCAATAAAAATATTGCAAGGTGAAAAAATATGTAAGGTGTGGTAGTGTTGGAAATATTGAGAGGGAGGTTGAATCAATATTTCTTTACAATTGTTATATTATGCCAGTTAAAATCACCAATTGAACCAAAACACAAGATGTGCAACAAGAAAATAATTTTATTAATGGAAGTGATGAGGACTCTTAAAACCCAAGCTACAACTTGTACAACAAAGCCTTTTAACTCCATCAAGGTTCCAACCCTGAATGAGGACTCTAATATTCAACTACAAATTCAAGCTCCAACTTGATCTCTCACAAGGGTACAACCATGTATGAGGACTCCAATCCTCACATATTAATCCAAGATCCATCCTTGTATGATGACTACAATCCTCTATGGATCCAACCCTCTCAGTTTGCTTCAATCCCTTAAGGTGACCTCAATTCTGCTTCAAGCTTCCATCAAAAACTTCAAAATACTTCTAAAAAAATGTATCCAAGATAGGTCTACAAAGTGCTCTTAAATCTACCTCTACAAAAACTTCAGGTCTGCTTTAGAAAAACTTGTATGGTTGTGCCAACAAAAAATGTCTTCAAGTGTTGATCTTCAACTATGCTCCAAGGATGGCTACTCCAAAAAAACAAGTCTTTCAGTGTTGGTCTTCAACTATACTCCAAGGAAGACTGCTTCAACAAAACAAGTCTTCAAGCGTTGGTCTTCAATTATGCTTCAAGAGTTACTGTTGTTTCAACAAAGGCTTGAAGAATGCTCAATTAATGTCATCATGAATGCACTCTACTGTCAACTCAAAAGATGCTCAAAGTATGCTATCATTTTATCATTCGATGAAGGTGTCTCCTAGGCTCTTCACGTGCTTTAAAGAATGTCCTTCAGTCTGCAAGGATTACTTTACTTTTTTTTCAAATTTGACTTTAAGTCTATTTAGGAATGCTTCAAAGGCGCTCCAAATAATCTATTACAAAAAACTCTTCAAAAACTAGTTTGAGCAATACAGTCAAATTGGATTTGATGACAATCTTTACTTCACAGCAACTCCAATTGGATTATAGTCAACTCAAACTTGACAATCTTGATCTCCCCAAGAAAACACGAACCCTATTACTAAGAACCTCTCCCTCTTTCCACAGAGAATATATCACACAAATATGTTTCAAACCTTCACTCCTTCAAACCTTTGCTCTAACACAGATATACTTCAGAACTTTGCTCAAATATATATTTCACAAATCTGCTCAGATATATACTTTTGTGGTAGTCCCTTCTTAATTTTGTCTACACTACCTTGACCAAGTTCCTTATCTTGTCTTCACTTTCTCTCTTATACTCATATGTGTTTACTTATCTCAAACCTCGTTAATCCTCTTGGAATATGCCTCTCACTCCACAAGTTCATATATCTTTTTTCCTTAATGAGTTCCTTTTCTGAATTATTCATATATCTCTCTCCTTTCTTTTTGGACCTCAGAATATCTTACCTCAAATTTTCCTTGGTTCCTTGTTTATTCACTGAGTCGCTAGGTTACTTCCTCTCACCGAACTGATCTCCTGAATTGCAGGAGGTATAACTCTTGTATTTATAATAGTCCCAGTCACATTACTTGTTTATCATAAACATTGTAAAATTAACTAAATAAAACAGACCGAGTTTGCAAACACAGATTCCAGAGCGGAGGAAGGGGAAAATTGCTTGGGATGTTGACTTGTTTAGTGGCAACGATGGCGACCGACAAGTGTGCACAAAGGACAAGTTGAAAGAAAAAAAAAGAACATACATACATACATATAAATATAAATGTGCATATGCATATACATATACATATACATTTATATCAACTGGACATGCTTCTTTGTAATTGCATTGGGCCACATAGAAGAGAACTAGCTCATACTTGAGCACATGCAGGTTTCCTGGCCACATCAAAAAGATATATAATAATAAAATTTGGGAGGCAAGGGGTAGTTGGCATACTCCCACAGGTTGGAGAGACCTTTTGCTTGACGGGAAAACAATCAAGGAAGCGCGATGTAGGGATGGAAAAAGAATATGGGAGGATGAAGCCTTCTTGGCGATCGTAGACGGGTGTGGGAACAAATGGAGTGGGCCTTCGTCGGTGAGGTGCATGCATTAGATTTTTCTTTCAAGGGAGAATGGACAACAAGGAGGGGGGGTATTTGGTCTAGTGGTATGAAGAGTAGGGGAAGGCGGGAACACGGTAGACATTTTCTAGAGGACTGCGGAAAATCCAATGGAAGAGCCACACTGTGAGGAAAAAAAGGTGTTGAGTATGATTTAATCCTTTGAGTCTAAATCTATTTGCCTATATTTAAATTTTGTTGGCAATGTTGGTTTGGAAAATTCAATGCAAAATCTAAAGTCATGTCTTGTTAAGTGTCATATTTCGCAATTGTTAAAATGCCCCTATGTGTATTGTATAAAACATGCATGGTAAAAGATCTATGCCCTCAAATATATATTCAGATAATGAATATGGTGGTGGTCAGATCTAAAGTTGGCCATTTGGTTAGAGGGTACAATATTTTCTATTATGGCAAAAGTCAGTCACTTATTGATATATTGTAAGTGCATTAAAGCTAACCAAATACTTGAATACAGTGAACAGCTCTTCAACTAAAATATTTGAAGAGCCAAAATCAAGGCCGAGTTGAACCAAATAAATTTGTTACTCGGGGGATCGAATTACATCATAGTGACATGACAGGCTGCAATAATCCTAGTAGCATGCACTGGTGAAGTGGATCATTGGAATTGGTAGGTGAGATAATGATGATTTATTCTGCTAAGAAATTGCTTAAAGAATATTGTTCAACCCTTATACATCCCCTCAACTATGCCTATACAGAGGCCCAAAGCATGAAGAGTAATTCGCCTTAGCTAGTTGTGGAAGAGGAAAGAAAACATGCTTAGCTTGACAAGGTTTTCATGATTGCCAAGTGTATTTTGATATGCTATTTAGATGGAATCTTGTTGCAAAAGCCTACCTTTTAACCTTACTGATAAGAATAAGTTAAGTCATTGCTGATTTGGGGAGTTATTCAGTGCATTTTCATTGTTGTTCATTCCTCTTGTAGCTGCGTTCAAGGCCTATCATGTAGCTGCTTCCATAACATAATATTCAAGGAAATGTCAACCACATGCATGTTTGATTTCAACAATCAATTTACAACCAATTAAATCTCCAAATAAAGCGAACAATGTGAATTCTCTAAATTGGGAAACCTCCCACATTATGAGATTCATGGAAAGATCTTAAGGACCAAAAATAGAAAGAAAACAGATGGAATATAATTTGCAAATACCATGCCTATCATGACACTTTATCATCTGACCACCAATAAAGTTGACGTGTAGGTTAGCATAACCATTTTCATGCTTTCCTAATTAAGATCTCCTTGAGTGCATCCCCTATTTTTGTTTTTAGTCATGACATGGCCTCAACTTCCTTTGTCTCTGAAAACCAAATTTGTTCCATTACCATAACCTTGTCACTTGTATTTATGATGAGGTTCGTGCTTATAGTCTTTCATTGTTTTCATCATACTTGATTGAGATCATTAAAGTTTGATGAACCTATTCAAGGAATTGCTTATCATTTCACATCATAACTTTGAATACGTTGTAGAAGAATGGTAGACTCTCTTATATCTATTTGTCATTGCCTTTGGGTTTTTCCATTGCCTTTGATGGTGATTATGGGCTGGTAAATCAGCGAACACAATTTCTCTTTATTGGTATTTTCCATAGATTATTTTACATGATTGTATATCTCTTAAGATTTGGTTGAAAGCATGAGTAAATTGTCCATGATCAATACAAAACCCATAATCTTGGATATTGTCTTCATTGTGATCTCCCATTTGATGACTTTTTGAAGTATAGGACAAAAGGAAAAGGCTTGAGTAAACCTACAAGTTGGAGTGTTACCACCATCATTGTCTCACTGACTTTGTCCTCTCGAAAGTCTTTTCTAACCCCATATGCCCCTTTGCTTTGGGAGACGTCGATGCCACCTTACAGCCACCATAAAAAGCTAATAATAGGAAACTATTTTGTCTTTTTCTCTACAGGTCTCAAAATTTCAGCAGTTTATCACACTTCAAATATGTCCTAGAGAGTCTAGTAATGTCTTTGTCTAGATGTCTAAACTAGACTTAAAATTGGTTGTATAAATCTGCATATTACATCCATATACCCAATGTGTGGGCTTCCTTCATCATAGCTACCCTAGTGCCATGGCATGTGGCTTGGAGCATTCCCTTTGTAGCCACTTTGTTCCATCATATTTCACACGACACTTGCCAATTGATGGATGTACCACAGACCTATCACCCCCTTAGAGGTTGAAACCACCTAATAGGGTCCTTTATTAACCTCTCTTGTTGAGCTTGGTAACACTTGTACATTTTAAAGCCCATTTGGAAGGGCATTGGTAACACTTGTACATTTTAAAGCCCATTTGGAAGGGCATTCCACTATGAAGTGTCCACTTTGCCCCTAGTTAGTAAGACTATTTACTTAATTACACTAATGGATTATTGTATTGGAAGGTGAGGAGGACACATTGGATCTTATACAGGGTTACAGATGGGTCTCCATCTTGAACTTGGTCTCCCTATACGGGATACAAGCCCTCTAAAGGGTCATAATGGCACTTGTAGGGTGAGTGTTGAGAGCCATGGGCCTCCATCATTGCAATGCATTGATTGCCCCCCTATGGGATTCTTCTATACCACACATTGGTTGTTCATGCCCCAACAACACAGAGATGATGCACTTGGACCATGTTTCCCAGTCGGCCACACATCGACACCCGACACATGGCAGTTGATCCATGGCCTAAAGGAGGTTTTGTCACATCTGGAGAGACATGGGAGGGCTTGTGTCTCATGCCCTCATTAATGGAGCATTGACTTGATCTTCAACCATTTAGAGACACATGAGACCCATTTGGAGCCCGCAAAGGCCAGATAGGGGTTTGGAGATGTTTTGCAACATTTAGAGGCCATGTCCCTCTTCTCTATTGATTTTAAGACCCTCTCCCACACTTTGAGCACAAGAGGCCTCAACACTAGCCTTGGCGAGCACTTCGCATGGATGACATCATCCCTACATGAGCTAAAAATGAGATTAAACCAAGGGTCTTCACATCATTTGTTATGTTTTAGGGGCTTCATAATTAGAAATTTGAATTGCTAGAGCTTGTATAAATACATGAGACCTATTCTCATTACTATCACACTTGGGATTTTCGCTAGCCTCATTAGAGGATTCATACCTGCAATTTTGGAGAAGATTTGGATGTTTTTAGGATGCACTTTGATGTATGGATTTATTGTTATCTTTTTGGAGCTTCTAAATGCATTTTCAATGGATTTATATACTTCATATTGTCTAGCAAGTGCTTTTTTCTTGTTGAATTTCTTTATGTAAATGTTTAATACATGGAATTCCTTCTCATAGTGAAGATTTATGCCTAATTTTGAAATTGTGATCTTGGGAAGTTTTGCATGTGTCTCATTGATGATATGAAATGAATGTTCCTAGTGGGTATATTTTTATAATTTATCAATGAAACTCCATTAAGTAATGCTAATTAATGTAATTGTTGAAAGGGCTAGTTAGGTTTCCTCTTTTAGCCTCCTTTAAGCACCCATGAGTCCATACTCCCAATGGTATAGGCACTAGTCAAGTCCCTTGGTGGTCAAAATTTGATCTAATCCATAAACTTTCCCTCTTTTCTCTTTTAAAATTCGTCCCTTTAAGGATAAGGAGGTTTTTTAAGGCTAGGTGCAAAATTTTGGAGGGGGGATTTTGGAATTTCGTGCGGACAAGATTCTTCCTTGTTGTCTCCTCTAGGCATCCTCCATTCTTGAACGAATTCTGACAATGGAATTTCACTATAATTGATGCCCTAGCTATCACACCAAGAGGGAACCAAAGAGGCTCATCCTTCAACTTGGGGATTCCTTGAAGGCTTGAACTTTAGTACTTGTTGAAGTATATCATGCATAGCCTTTCCTCTTGTCTACCATGATCTTGGATGAACCCTTGTATCATAAAATATCTCAACCCTAGGTCTCGTGTAGATCTTCTTTCAAGGGGTTTTCTTGGAAAGTCTTCCTAGCTTCTCCCAAAGCTTGTACCTTCATTGAACTTTCCATTGAATGAGCAACCTTGCCTCAAGTGAGGGTTATTGGGACTCCTCTCATCGGTGAAAATCCGAGAACAAAAGGGGACATAGGTTGTGGTGACAGTGGTCCTTTGTCCCATTGTTGTCATTTGGTCTAGTAATAGTCCCATATGTACCCTTCCAAAGACCCCTGCTAGATTGAGTGGTAACAGGTACCTCTAAGACCTTTTGAAGTTCTTGATGCGCTAACCTCTCATAACTATCAAAAGTTAATCGTCTTCCTAGCTATGAAACATAGTCAATTTGTTAGTCACCAACTCGTTCTATAATTGCTTTCCTCTTTGTGTGCAATTTCAACACAATATATCTTGTTGTGCACAAAATCTATATAGCCTCCCGACCCTCATCCTCATTTTCAACATCGCATTGTAGTGTATCTCTAATGGGTCGTCTAATAAATAAGTAATCAATTTTTCCATATCTATTCATAGCTTCTCCTTCCTTGTTAATCACATTTTCAAATGAAGAATGTGTAGTTGCATTTGATGTATTAAGAAGAAGCAATGCTTCTTCAATTGGACTGAACTTGGTTCCATCAATGTTATGAAATAATCCATGAGAATTAGCTTTAGTTTCTTATTTTTCCATGCTAAAAACTGAGTGACCAATAAAATGTATTACTGGTGAGGGTCCTTTAGGAAGCAAGTCCAACTTTAGCCGAGTCTTCCACACTCTTTTTTTATGGCAAGTTCAATTTCAAGTTGGTCATCATCAACTACATTAACTGAAATCATGCTGGAAAATGGATCACATCAATGATCAATGTTTTGAACATGTCTAGTGTGATGTCAAATATACCGTCCACGTCCAACAGAAACACCAATAACTCAGATATGTTGAGAATCCCACTGATATGTTAATCAAGCCTCTCATGGAATATGGCCCATTCATCCTTTGACATCAATGACGATTCTTCCAACAACTAGAAGGACAAGCATGAAATAACATTGTAGGGTAAAGGAAATCTAGTGCGTGGTGGATTTACTTCTAGCAAAAACACAAGCATATTGCAAACAACAACAATTTAGTGCAAAAAAATGTAATGCATGCGATATCAATGTTTAACTTGGCTTCCATAGTAATGTTCCAAATTTGAATCGACTTCCCAAAAGATTGCATTCTGTTTATATAATGGTTCATTGATCTCCAGTAAAAACCAAAAGCTAGATGCCAAAGGTGTTTGTGAGATGTTACTTATGAATGCATTGATACGATTGGTGTAATTCATATATTCTCATTGCAATATTGAATGTTGAATCTAACTCTTCAATGGTCCATGAATTGAGTTTTAACTCGTTGAGATCTTTGTTTCTATGTAATGGAGCTCAGTAGTAGCATAACACTTTGAGTATTATTATTCATTAAGTTTCGTACCTCTTGAATTGGAATTGGGTTAGGTAGCTACATAGCAACTTTGAGTTTTCTTCCAATGTTAGGTCCCTATATCACTAGTATAGTCTCTTATTATTGTGAGTGTAACCCCCTTATTGTTATTATTGTACCCTTGTAACCCTCATTTTGTTATTATTGTGCCCTTAAATTATTATTGTTAGGTCGGCTAGGATTACATTGTTACTTCTTAATTTCGTGTAAGCCCTTAAGGACTCCTATGTAGAAAAGGAGGTTTTTGTAAATTGTATCATCAAAAATTGTTCATTTATGTAATGTGTTGAAGTTGCCTAAGGTAGCTTTCATTTCTAAGGCGTTGATATCTCTTTTCTTCTCTTTTTGGAGGCTGATTTTAACATTTGGTATCGAGCTTTGGATTCTGGGGTTTGTTGCTCTTAAACAAGGTCATCGTGGCATTTTAGCTATATTTTTCTTACGAGGCTGGTGAAATTTTTAGGGTGCGAAGGTTTTGAAATCACGAGGCAAATTGTCTAAAAATTTCGGAAGCTTGGTTAAATATTTTCGGAAATATCATCTTGTGGAAGTTAGGTATTTTTAATCAACTAAACGAGGTCATCGTGGCATTTTCGCCTAAAGTTTTTTGTACGAAGGTTCAGAATCTGAAATTCATATGGTGCGAAGCTGAAATCCTGAGGAAATTCGTCAAAAAATTTCAGAGCTTGGTTCGCGATATTTTTGGAGATATGATCTGTGGAAGGTAGTGCTTTTTCAGGCTCCTGAATTTCATCTCAAAGAGGTGATCGTGGGAAAAGTTCAATAACTCTCTCTCTGAAGATTGGATTGGAGTGCCGTCAAAAGTGGTCACAAGTACACAGCCTGTAGTTTCTTCGCTATCAATTTCAAAGACAAAGGACAAAACAGTGACACGTGGCAAGTCGTACAAGTTCGCTCTACTGAACCAGTCCAGAATTAGGTCATTGTGGGAGATTGGCCACAACGTTGTCTTGGGGAATCCAAATTAGATCAGACCTGTGGCATTTGAAAGACGCTTTAGAGGGCTACTACATAGCTGAATTTCAGATATTTAAGATTTTCAATTACAGATATAGTTCAATTTCAATATCGAGCTCCTCAAAGCAAGTAAAAGGTATCAATATTGGATTTTAAAATGGCGCCTAAAAAGAATTCAACACCCATTAAGCCTTCAGAAGGCTCTACCATGACTCATGAAGATGAAGAATTGCAACATGATCTATCAAAATTACAAGAGCAAGTACGACAAATTTCACTCTCGCAAAGAGCAACAAAAAATGAAATGGAAGTTTTGAAGAAAGGCATGGAAGCTAAGATGGACGGTTTGAAAACATGGAGAAGCTAAGATGGATGGCGTGGAAGTGAAGATGGAAGGTTTGAAGAAAGGCGTGGAAGGTAAGATGGATGGCATGCGACTAAGATGGATGGGCGTGAGTGAATGGATGGCGTGGAGGGCATGGAATCTAAGATGGATGACATGGAAGCTAAGATCGATGAGAAAATAGAAAACATGAAGAATTTTCTAAAAGCAGACATGGAAGGTTTGAGAAAGTTGATACAAGAAAGGTTTCCTAATGGTGAAAAGATAGTAGAAGAACCTCATGATGAGAACAAAATAAATGTTAATTGTGATTTCATAAACTCTAATGTTGGCGGGAAGAACCACCATATTCCAAAGATGGATATGAGAAAGTTTGATGGAAAGGATCCTGTAACATGGATACTACAGATGGAGCAATATTTTGATCTCCATAATGTGCAAAACACACAAAAGGTACGCATTGCAACTTTGCATTTAGAACAAAATACATTTGTATGGTATCGATGGCTTTGCTCCCGTAAAAAAATTGTCACTTGGTCAATTTTTACGGAGGAAATAATAGCACATTATGAGGATACAAAGAGCAACACCTTCTTTAGCCAATTGATAAATCTCAAACAAAAGGGTTTAGTGGGGCAGCACATTGAGGACTTCCAAAAATTGAATATAAGGGTAACTGATATTCCGGAGGAACATAGGATTGATCTCTTCATAGGCACTCTAAAGGATAACATCCAACATGAAGTTCGTGTTTTGGAACCTGATTCATTGGAGAAGGCATTCAGGTTGGCAAGAAAAGTTGAATGTAAAATTATGGCGACAAGGAAGCCTGCCACTCAATTCTATAAAGAAGGAAGTGTTGCTACGCCTAGATTTCCACAACCTACAAGGTTGACACCACAACAATTGGAAGAAAAAAGAGCAAAAGGGCTTTGCTACAGTTGTGATAGAAAATACACTAAAGGTCATAAGTGTGCTGAAAAGAAATTATTTTACATAGATTGTGAAGAAGAAAAAGAAAATGAACAAGAAGAGGATATACACCAGGAACCGGCCCTAGAAGAGGAAGAAATGAATCCGACCATATCATGTAATGCACTGGCAGGAATTACCACTCCTCAAACTCTCAAGATAGAAGGACAGATCAAGAAGAAAAAGGTAATAGTGTTGATTGATTCAGGTAGCACCCATAATTTTATTCATTGTAAGGTAACCAAGGAATTAAATTGTTTCCTATACCCAGCACCAGAATGCCAAGTGATGGTTGCAAATGGAGGAACTATAAATTTCTCTGGGAAATGCCATAATATCAAGCTAAACATGGGGGAATATGTATTTACTAGTCCAATGCTTTCCATTCCTATGGGAGGTGCTGATGTTGTACTAGGAGTACAATGGTTACAATCTTTGGGGACGGTAGCTTTTAATTTTCGAGAACTTTTCTTGAAATTTTTTTCAGAAGGAAAGGAAGTCGAATTACGGGGTATTGAAGGGAAGCCGGGAAGGATAATAAACTCTAATGTCATGACAAAGCTTCTAAAGAAACAACAACGAGGCGTAATTGCACAATTATGCTCACTAGAAGTTCCGACATCAAAATCATCTATTTCTGCAGATCTCCAACAAGTCTTGGACAATCATTCCAAGGTGTTTGAAACTCCCAAAGGACTCCCACCTGTTCGTGATCATGATCATGCTATTCATTTGATTCCAGGAAGTGTTCCTCCAAACATCAGGCCTTATAGATATCCTTACTTCCAAACGAGCGAAATTGAACGTATGATTGCAGAAATGTTAGAGGCGGGTATAATTCAACCTAGTCAAAGTTCTTTCTCTGCTCCTGTAGTATTAGTACACAAGAAGGATGGATCATGGCGAATGTGTCCGGATTATAGGGAGCTCAATAAGCTCACCATTAAAGACAAATTTCCCATTCCTGTGATTGATGAATTATTGGATGAATTACATGGAGCAATTGATTTTACCAAGTTGGATCTTCGTTCAGGATATCATCAAATTAGAATGAAGACTGAAGATATTCCAAAAACAGCATTTCGAACTCATGAGGGTCATTATGAATTTTTGGTCATGCCTTTTGGCCTTACTAATGCACCTTCTACATTTCAAGGGTTGATAAATTCCATTTTCAAATCCTTCCTTAGAAAATTTGTGCTAGTATTTTTTGATGATATACTAATCTACAGCAGGTCTTGGAAGGATCATGTTGAACATGTTGACAGGGTGCTCAAACTATTGCAGGAGAAACAATTATGTGCAAAAACATCCAAATGTTTCTTTGGAGTACAAGAGGTGGAATATCTGGGTCATATTGTATCTCACGAGGGTGTTAAAGTAGACCCTAACAAAATTAAAGCCATTAAGGAATGGAAAGTCCCCACAACCATAAAGAAGTTGCAAGGATTTCTCGGGTTAACGGGGTATTATCGCAAGTTTTTTAAGAATTATGGGAGAATAGCAGCACCTCTAACAACATTGTTGAAGAAAGATGCATTTTCATGGACTCCTGAAGCAACTAAGGCCTTTGAACATCTTAAAGAGGCAATGTACCTAGCACCGGTCTTAGCTACGCCAGACTTCACAAAAACCTTTATTGTGGAATGTGATGCCTCAGGAAATGGAATTGGTGCAGTTTTAATGCAGGAAGGAAGACCCATTGCTTTTGAAAGTCGTCCAATCAAAGGAAAGTATTTACAAAAACCTATTTATGAGAAGGAAATGTTAGCAATACTGCATGCATTAAAGAAATGGCGAACTTACCTAATGGGAAGACACTTCAAGGTAAAAACTGATCATGATAGTCTTAAACACTTTTTGGAACAAAGACTATCTTCAAAAGAGCAGCAAAAATGGGTCACAAAGATGTTGGGTTATGACTTTGAAATAATCTACAAAAAAGAAAGCTTAATGTTGTTGCAGATGCACTCTCAAGAAAGAATGAAGAGGTGGAAGCATTGCTTTGTGCCATTTCTATTATCCAACCAGATTGGATAACTGAAGCAAGAGATGAATGGAAGAAGGACAAAGATGTATGGACACTCATTCAAAAGTTGCAGCAAAATCCTAGTACATCTGATACATTTAGTTGGAAAAATGATTCCTTATGGTACAAAGATCGCTTATATCTTTGTAATAATTCCCAACTAAAACAAAAGATTCTTCTGGAATTGCACACTTCTCCTTTAGGAGGACACTAAGGATTTTTAAAAACTTACCACAGGGTGAAGAAAGAATTTTTTTGGGATGGCCTTAAATCTGATATTCAAAAGTTTGTGGTGGAATTTTTGGTTTTCTAGCAGAATAAAGTTGAGACAATTAAGACCCCGGGTCTTCTACAACCTTTATCCATTCCAAGTCAACATTGGGAGGAGATTTCAATGGATTTTATCACAGGTTTACCTAAGTCCGAAGGAAAGAGTGTCATCATGGTGGTAGTTGATAGACTTACCAAGTATGCACACTTTGTGCATTATCTCATCCATTTAAAGCAAGTACAGTTGCTACTACATTTATGGATAGAATTCAAAAGCTACATGGAAGCCCAAGGGTTATTGTGAGCGACAGAAATCCCATTTTTACTGGAAATTTTTGGACGGAGTTATTTTCTTGTTTGGGTACTCAATTAGCTCATAGCTCATCTTATCATCCTCAATCTGATGGTCAAACTGAGATCGTAAATAATTGTTTGGAAGGATATCTTCGTTGTTTTGTATCTGATAAACAAACACAATGGGTCAAGTGGTTACCTCTTGCTGAATGGTGGTATAACACTTCCTTCCATACTGCAACAAAAATGACCCCATTTGTGGCACTTTATGGATATCATCCACCATCCATCACATCATCTTTAAGGGAAAATTCGAAGGTTCAAGCAGTGGAAGATCACATCGAGCATCAGCAAGAAGTTCTCCAACTCTTAAAGGATAACCTGAAGTTGGCACAAAATCGAATGAAACAACAGGCAGATCAACATCGTAGCGAGAGAAGTTTTGATGTAGGAGATTGGGTATTTTTACGGCTACAACCATACAAACAAATGTCCCTCAAGCAAGCAAAGAAGGATAATAAATTATCGCCAAAGTACTATGGTCCATACAAGGTGTTGCAAAAGATTGGTACTATGGCATACAAATTGGAGCTTCCTGCTTCTTCGCGAGTACATCCAGTTTTCCATGTTTCATGCTTAAAGAAGGTTATAGGTGAAAATCTTCCGGTTCAAACAATATTGCCAGAACTTGATGAGGAAGGAAAAATCATATTGGAACCTGAAGCGGTCATGGAAACAAGAACTCGACAGCTACGGAATCGATCAATTTCAGAGTATCTCATCGAGTGGAAGAACTTACCCACTGAAGATTCTACATGGGAGGATGAGAATTTTATACAGAAGCACCCGGAGCTACTCAAGTGTTGAGGACAACACTTTTTTTGAAGGAGAGAGGCATGTTAGGTCCCTATATCACTAGTATAGCCCCTTATTATTGTTAGTGTAAACCCCTTATTGTTATTATTGTACCCTTGTAACCCCCATTTTGTTATTATTGTGCCCTTAAATTATTGTTGTTAGGTCGGCTAGGATTACATTGTGGCCCACTAGGATTACATTATGGCCCCATGGACTCCTATATATAGAAAGGAGGTTTTGTAAATTGTATCATCCAAGAATTGTTCATTTATGTAATGTATTGGAGGTTGCCCCCTCGAAATGGCTCATTTCTAAGGCGTTGATATCTCTTTTCTTCTCTTTTTGGAGCTGGTTACACAACATCCAAGTATGGATACTTTTCTATGATTTATGGCACATATGCAAGCCTTGAAAGCATGAGAATGTGTAAGAATAAACTCCTGGGATAAATACTCATTTCATTATAAGGACTTCTCTTACATTGATGTTACAGTGTCAGCAAGGACATTTGTAGATAGCTTGACACAAAGAAACAATCAATCGAATTCCCCTAGAATGCATTTAACTTTCCATATGCCTAAAAGCAAAGGCAATAGCTAGCTAGAATCTGATCCAGGAAAATGCCCATATTATCATCCTATGCTTAGTAGTGCTTACAAGGAAATGGGTAGGGCATGTGTTTAAAGTCTACAATAAAAAAAAAAAGAATGCCCAGCAATCTGAACAAGCAATAGGATATCAGTTTACCAAGTCAATCTAATAATGTTGCATGTGTGGACTCACCTTGAGATTGTTGCCTTGAGTTTACTAGTTGTTTGACTTGTCAAGTGAAGGATATTCCCTTGGATTATGTGTAATCAATGGGTTGGGATCTTGAGCACTGAGGAATGAGTTGAACTTGCAGCTGATTTTATCTCACTGGCGGTAGCACTGGTGTATTCTAGCTGTGTAAGTGTCATTTGATGAGGTTGCAAATTTTCACATATTACAAAAATATGTCAATATATGGCAAGATCTTGTGTGCCTGGTGACAGAGGGAGTAAAACTCCATTAGCACCAGAAGAGACAGGTACAATAGACAATGAAGATACCAGTTTTTCTATCTTACTGATGCAGAGACCCAGTTGTTGCCATAGAAGTTCAACAGCTAAATTTAGACTCTTGATTATAATAACACTTTCATCATGATCTCTATAAGGTAGTACCTAATCATCCTTTTCCTTGTTAAGTGAGGAAGCAAGAGAGCTCAAGTCCTGACATACCCTGAGAATTGCAACACTAGACATTTTCCTTGAAAGAAGCATGGCATCTGCATCAGCAAAAGCACTAGAGTTCACTCACTGAAACCTTGCTCAACCGTTTTATATCATTTGGAAATTTGGTGATGAAAAGATGTCAATGGGGAGGTTCCAGTTTCACTAACTTAATCAATACATCTACAGCATGAGAATATACAAGGTCTAACAAACCTTCACATGCCAGCAAGGATGATAACAATCTAAACTCTATTCCAGGAACATTGACCAGCATTGTTCATAAAATTCCATGTCTCACCTCCACACAAGCACAAAACCGAATCATCGTTGTGGTGTATGCTTGTGCTGAAGAAGCCACAAATGCACATCAAGATGCACGCTAACAAATGTCCTTGCTGACACTGTCTTTGTGTCAAGCTATCTACAAATGTCCTTGCTGACATTATGACATCAACGTAAGAGAAGCCCTTATAATGAAGTGGGTATTTATCCCAGGAGCTTATTCTTGCACATTCTCATGCTTTCAAGGCTTGCGTATGTGCCAGAAATCATAAACAAGTACCCAGACTTAGAAGAAAACTCAAAGTTGCTATGTAGCTACCTAACCCAATTCCAATTCAAGAGGTACAGAACTTAATGAATAATAACACTCAAAGTGTTATGCTGCTACTGCGCATGCAGGGGTCAGCAAGAAGAGAATTAGGTGAGAGAGAAGATGTTGGAGCAAAATAAAGATCATTGACATTACAAAAAAAGTCATAGGAGTAAGATCTCTTGATTAGAGACCAATGATGGTTGGAGAACATGCTACATGGTCTTGAACATGACCATCATGGTTTCCCAAATGTGGTGGTTGTGCAAATGCATCTTGCTGTTATGCTAGATCTTGCACAAAAAATCCAATTCTATGACTGTCAGTATGCCATGAAGCAACATAAGTAGATCTAGAAGTTGTAAGAAAAATAAGTGAATTTTACATCCAATGGATCTCCCTTTTCCACGAGGATTGTGAATCCAAGTGAGTTTGAACAAAATCATAACATAAAATAGTCATAACTTCCTCAATACTTTTCAAAATCACTATTATGATACCAATTCAGAAATGGCATAAAAATATGGCCTATGATGGCAGACGTCAATCTAGTTCCTAGCTAAGTCACCTGATACGGGGATACAGGGATTCGAGGAATCGGATTCGGGTACGGTGACCCCGGAACAGGATACTTCTGGGATACGATACGTTATATATATATATATATATATTAAAAATTAGATATTTTTTACACAAATTCATACAAAATTCATTGATTCAAACATAGATTTAAGATCTATCATCTTAGATACTCATACATGATCATTGATACATTGATACATCATACATTTGTCAAATTTACTCAGAAAGACAAGATTGAAAATAGTAAGAAACTGTAGTTTTCTCATTGTCATCATAATCAAAATGTGTTACATAAGTAGTAAGTACACTGCCAATGGCAAATAGAAATAGAAAACAAAATACAAAAAACTACAGTCTACGAGACTACAAGCCTGAAGCCTCAATGAGTCAGAGACCTCAGAGTCAATGAGTCATCAATCCTCATCATCATAATCAGCATCACTGTCCTCATCCCAATCATCATGCTCACCACTGCTCTCCTCTGGCTCTGATACATCCTCCTCTGCCATCTCTGCATCTGCTGGTGTGGAGGATGACACCTCTACTCCATCATCAAATGTGACAGGCTCTAGCACTGGCGCATTGAGATCCAAGTTGGCCAATGCCAACTCAACACTGTTGTCCAAACCCATATCATCAGGGAAGACATCCCACATCTTTGTCCTTCCCTTCAACCAATCCTCCCTCTGCCTGTAGATGAGACGAAGGTTGGTGTGCACATACACCATTGTCTCTGCCTTGGACTGCTCAAGCCTACTCTTCTTCACACTATACAAATTCCCATATGTGCTCCAATTCCTCTCACAACAAGAGGATGAAGTCACCTGAGAGAGGAGCCTCATGGGTAACTGCTGTAGAGGAGGGCTTGTCGCCCCATGAGTTGCCCACCAAGAATAGGGCTTATTAGCCCCCCTGTCTCGAATCACATCATAGCCTGCAAATCGCCCAGTGCCAGTGGAAAAATCTGCAAAGGCATCCTCCACCTCATCAAGGGATGCCCTATCTTGAAAAATCCTCCTGAATGCATCTTTCCTCCCCTGTGAGATTTCACCATCCATGTGAGGAGGGAATCTGCGGGAAGGTCCACCATTCAGCCACTCATGGCTATAGTATTTTGGGTTCAAGGAGTGAGCCAAACAATGTAAAGCTGTGCAATTCTTGTCCCATATGCTAACAAGAATATCATGTATGATGGTGAAGAAGGCCTCTGGTGATGTCTCATACTCTGGGCATTGACTCTATAAAAAAATGGTCCTTATAGACTTAATCATGGATTCCCATCCCTCATAAACCTCTCCTAGGATAGGTTGGTCTGTATCTACAAATCGGAGCAAGGAAATGATAGGCTCCATGATCTGAATAACTAAATCTACCTTCTCCCACCATAGATCATCCAACACTTTGTCCTTCACTTTCTTTGAGGTTGCTTGATCCATATTTCTCCAGAAAGACCAAAACTCTGAAATAACCATGGCCCCAAGAGCAGTCTTGACCTCCCTCAACCTCTTCAACATAATGAATGAAGAGGCAAACCATATATCTGCAATATTCAACAATGATAGATTGATGTACTCCTTGTAGATAGTGAGGGAATTTGTATGGTTTTGTACAAAGTTGTGGATATGACGTGCATCCTCAATAATGGCTCCAATCCAAAGCACATCAAAAGTAATTGATTTCAGTGCCAATTTCAATGAATGGAAAATACAAGGTGTCAAAAATATTTGTGGATATTTTGCTTCCACAATCATGCCAACAACCTGGCAAATAGGTGCATTATCTGTAATGATTTGCACACAAGAATCGACACCTACATCTTCAATAATTTTAATAAATAGCTCACCCATATATTGTGTATCCTAGTACTGTCCAAGTGCATCCACTGATTTCAAGAAAACCAGACCATTCAAGGATGACACCATGAAGTTGATGAGTGGGTGGCGTGCTGAATACGATTTAGAATATCCATCAGAAACAATGCTAACCCCAGATGTTGGCCATGCTGATTTAATAGGCTCAAGCATTTTGTCCACCTCTTTCTTTGCCTTTGTCAACAATGTGGTTCTGAGCTTCTCTAACCCAAGAGGCACATACCTTGATGGAGCCCCATGACTAAGAGCTCGACACATCTCAATAAATAAAGGTGATCGTGCAACATTAAAAGATATGAAGTTCTGATAGAAAAAAAAATGCAATGGTGAGATCAAGCTCTTCCCTCTTCTCTTTTTGAAAAATCTTGTCCATTGGACCAACTGCAGTTGCATTTCTCTTTGCTGATTCTCCCCTACTAAAAGTCTCAAAAGAGAACTTGTTGCTGCTTTTCCTTAAGAATGGAAGGGGGTCATCATTCTTGTTTTTTTTTTTTTTTTTTGATGCAACATTTGCCTCACCAATATATTGCTCTTTCTCCAATTCCTTCCTTTGTGCCGATTCAATTGTTGTACAACATTTAATGCCACAACCTGGAATACCCAACAAATGAGCTTTCACACAGAAATATGTGCAAGTGAAATGGCCATTGCAAAAATTGCATTTCCATGAACAATTTCCTCCTCCCTTTTTTCCTGCCCCTCCCTCTCTTGGCGCATACTTCCACAATGGGTATTTGGGGTCAACAGTTTGTTTTCCCTGGACATTTGAAGCTGTTGTTGCAGCCCTACTTCCAATGGATGGAATACTTGCAGACCCTGATGAAACAGGGACAGGAGGGGCATCTCCAATGGAGACATTCTTCCCCTTTCTTTGCCTCTGTCTTGCTGCCTTTGATTGAGCCATGAATATTGTAAAAACAAAAAAACAAAAATAACCAAATATATAAAACATATGCACATGCAAACACTAACAGCAAACTAAATGCAAAATATAGAGGGGCAGTGCACTTACCGGATGCTCGAATCTCTTCGAAAGAACTCTCTTTCTCCTTGCTTACACTTGCTCCTTGCTCACCCTAGCTCCTTGCTCACTTGAGAAAATGAAATCGGTAAGAAAAACCAACAAGAAATGCACTTTTATATTAAAAAAATAATAATAATAATAATATCGCACTTTTTTGGCAGCCGTGTACGGCGGTACCCAATTCACCAGGTACAGCCGTATCCGTATAGGGTACAGTCGGGATACGTCGTACCCTGTACGGACACGGCCATACCCGGTGAATCGGGTACAAATCCAGCCGAATCGTATCCGATTCACCGGATTCGGGATTCGGTCACCCTGGGGGACGAATCCAGTTTCTTAGGTTCCTAGGCAACAAAAAAATTGCCTTGCAAGATAGGGCTTTGATATGTATGGAAGGACAACCTCTTGAGGGCATAACACCTACAATACTGCACAAAATCACTATTATGACCGCTTCCCTTCTTCAAGGTACCCTCAACCACGGATCTTGCCTGATAACAGTATTACTTAAGGGTAATACTATCCAGCAAATCTGGAGATTTAGCTTAGGGTTAATAACAACACTGTTTTCAATTTACCAGTCACACTCATGTTTACAAATTTATATCCATTAGTCTTTTCTGCAAATTAGAACCTACACACAGAAATGCAACCTTATAACCATGCATGGACATAGGGGGGTCACGAGATGGGTCCTTTGGACATAGGGGGGGTCACGAGATGGGTCCTTTGCTCCCAGTTGCAATCCTTAATGTTAGTGTGCTCACAGATTTCGAAACCGGAGGTGACCAACTACTAAAGTGGGCACAGAATTTGCTGGAGGCAAATTTGGAGCCATGATAGAGCAAGAATTAATCTGTTGATTAACTAGTGGTTGTCCAGAACTCTTTGTAACAAATGAAGCTTGAGATGGGGCAGCTAGACTTGCCCCCATACTAGGGTTACCCTGTTGATTTCGTCCCTTCTCAAAAATAAAAGAAAAAATTATTGTAGCTAGAGAAGCTTGAGATGGAGCACCTGCAGTTGTGGGCATAGTTGTTAGCGTTCTAGGAGTTATTTTCAACTGATGAGACTGTTGTTCCTACTTTAGATTCTGGCCTATAAAAGGTGGACATGCTTGAGAAAGGTCATAGTCATGATCTTAGAGCGAAAGGGTCATCCTGAATGGTATCATATATGGTCTCAGAGGAAAGAGTGCAATCCTGGAAGGTCTTAATCATTGTCTTAGAGAAAAGGGTTGGTTATGAAAGGTCTTAAGACAATTATTTAAAATTTTAAAAACATTTCAAAATTTTCATCTGAAAGTAGAATGTCTACTCTTGCCTTATTTATATAATTAATAGATATTTCATTTTTCTCCATGCTCAAATATCTGAACTCTTAAGGTGCAAAAGACACCCTATAAATCTATAAGCATCTGAATCTCGTATTGTAGCTGTATAAGCACATCCAACGAACATAATTTATTTTCTCTAAACAATGTGTTAAACACATTTATTAAACATTGGGAAACATATTTATTAAACATTCAGAACCTGTTTTACATAAAGGAAAAAGGTTTCAATCCCCAAAGATTCTCCCAGCCCTAAAGATAGACTGCAGCCATTATTACATCTCATAAACAAATTGGAAGGAGGGTCTTTTCTTCACAGCACTAGAAACAAAATTGAAAGAAGGTCGTTCACCTTGAAATTAAGAATCGAAAATTATATCGAAAAAATAACACAAGCAACCTAACTGGAAAAAGATCCCGGTAGAAAACAGCTTTTCCATTCACACACATGCAAATTCAATCGTTTTTCTTTTCCGTTATCTGATATAAAGGAGAGCTCCAGTTAGGGAATTGATTTTCCCACCAGATCATGAATCGGCTTCCCTCCACGAAAAAGTCTTAGAAATGTTCAGAGCGTTTTCCATCTGGCACATACTCTTCAAACTTTTCAAGATTTTGTAGGATCTGACTTTGGCCTTCTTTCATATTTTTCAGATCTTTCTAATCCTCTTCTACATGCGCCCAAAGGTGTGAGTCCGAAGTGAGGGAGGCACGCTTTGTGAGAGTTCTCTGCCCTTTCAAAAGGCGAGTTTTTTCTTTTTCTTCCATCCATTTCTGAAGAATTTTATGACGGTTAGGCCTTCCCTTTGAAAGATAGTTGCATTATCATTAATGCTATAATAATGTGCAATATCCAAACACTATAAAAATCTTCTGGATGTGTTGCCAGCACTTATCCACTTATTTTGGAATTGGAAATCACTTGGTAATTCATGCCCCTCCCATGCTTCAATAATATCATCCCAAAATATCCCGAGATTTATCCTACGCCCATCAGCAGCGATATCCCTCATCACGAATATCTAAGGTATCATAATATCCGATGCCACTGTGTTTCTCACAACACTCTTTATACCACTCAAGATCTACCATCATGTTTGATTATGATGATCTTGAACTTGATTGACTTCTTATTGATGGAATGATCTTGCTTGTTTTATCTTTAAGTATTTCATTTCGTTCCGCATCTTTTTTTAGGGCCTGTAGTTCGGAGATCTCCCAACAGAGCTGTAAAACATCCATTAATTCATGCAATAGGCATACACATGTCCTCCCTAAATCCATGTGATAAGGTACGGAGTGTTTAAGTTGTGAAAGGCTGGAAGCCTGCATCTGTTAGATCAATGAGGATCTGATCATCGATGATAATTACTGTTCGAACAATTGCTTAGAATAGATCCAGACCTTACGGATGTACTGGGAAAAATCATTGTGACCTTGCTTGGGGTTATTGGTACTTTGTTTTTGGCTTAATTCAACAACTAACTTATGAACAATCATCTTATGCTTATTTTCAATTTCTCCATCTCTTTGTAGGGCAAGTGCCAAGCTATTCTTGATCATTCTGGGAAAAGTAATCAGCAGCAATAAGGATGCTGAAATGAATAAATTTCAATTCAAAAGTGTAGATAAAAAAATATTATACTACAATCTTGTATTATAGATTTTTTTTATTTGTGAAAGAACATATGTCACATTTGGTTGTAATAATTTGAATGCTAGAGTTTACAGAAGTATGCATATTCTATCTCTTTGGATTTGAATTTAAGATCTTCTAAAAAGAAATACATATTGCTAATCATTAAACCCACTAAAACTATACAAATAAACAAAAGATTTAAAAATCCGGATTAACAATTTCCTTCATAGTTTCCAATCTTGATATATAAAAGAAGTAAAAAGTTTTATAGAGATGTATATACTCTATTCTCCTAGACTTAAACCATTAAACCCACTAATGATATACATACTTTGAAAAACATGAACATTAAATTTCCTTTTTCTGTTATTTAACTGTTATTTTAAATAAGGTATTGAGAATTACCTGAGCTCCAACACCGGTAGCTTCTAACTCCACTGAAATTCCCATGTCGTGAGAAGATTCTGAATCAGGATTTGGAAATTTTCTCCCACTTTTGGAGTTTTATATGACATTTTTCAAAACCGAAGTATACCATATATACTCTGAAAAACAGTCCTCTAATGTAACATCCAAAAGCTTTTCATGGCTCTGCATTGCATCTTCAAAACGGTGTCAGAATTTCCAATACAAGCTGCGCAACGGCTTGAGCAGAACATGTAAGTGCAAACAGGTCTGTATGGCCTTCTCTTTGTGACCCTGTCTCAGCACTTTGGAGAATGAAACACATAGCTTAAGTCTACTGCATAACATTATTTTTAAGAATCCTACAAGCCTCTTTAATAGAAGAATATGGGACTTTGCCATGCCAATAGGGCAAAATAGCAGTCAAAGGAGGAGCATCCAAAAATAAATTCATGCTTGAAAACCACATGGCAAAAGTTTCCTCCCCAATTCTCATGGCCAACTGCTCCAACGAGTTTTTCATCTCCGACCAGAGGGCCAACCAAATGTGATACAAAAGGGAGAGATTTACCTTACCTCTATCCTAGGAACCACATTGTAGCCAAGGTTGCAACTGCCCCTCCAAAGGAATGACCCAGAAATATAATGGGTTTGAGTTTTCTTTGTCTGGAGTCCATATAAACCTGTAACTGCTAAATCTGGAATACATCAACACAATGTTACTTTTCCCTTTGAATTTCAATAATTTCATCTATAATAACTACAGAAGTAAACCCTTTTGTTGTGAAAGTGAGGCTACTTTTGACAGTTGTATTTAGATAAATCAATTTACCTTTGCTTGGAAATTTGTTTTTTCTGTAATATCCAGGAACAGCTTAAGAGCTCCCTGATGGACGAAGGCTAGTTTATCATTGTAACCCTTGTATTCCCCTCTCCATCAATGAAACTTTATATCCATGACGTGCTTGCAAGCATGTGCAGCCATAAAGAGTGGTGGTTTCCATGCCAGGAAGCCACTGATCCTAGCAAGAGAAGGCAGGCCACACTTCCTTTTGTGGGACTAATATGTGATTGCAGCGTGTTGGGGTCATATGAAATGAAGGGAAGGCAACATATGCAACGCCTCCATGCTACCTCAGACTAAAACTCTCTGAATTGCTTGCATGACCTTACTCTTCCCAAGCCTTGAATAGTATATCACATGAAGCAAGAACAGCTGCAGTCTCCTGACCAACAGTGAACCTGCAACAACATATATATACATTAGCACCGTAAGGGCTATGGATCCCTCAAAATTTAGAATTCTGTGCAGAAAATTTTGCATATTTTTGTGGAAGACAAGTGTAAATTTATGTAGATGTTCTATGCTTGATGCAACTTTACCTTTTCTCCCAATATCAGACAGCAATCACATAAACAATAAAGTAAAATGCTGATAGAACATACCAGTAGATCGACAGAAGACAAGCCAGAAATATATAAGCGTGTTGTTGCGTTATGGCAGTCAACATGATGCTTCAACCAGCAAAGTCTCAATATGGTCAGCCAACCAGCAATGTCACACAACCCTCTAGGACAGCCAAACGGTCAACTCAAAAGTCAACCCAAAAGTCAACGCTATCAGTCAATGGTCAATGCAAACAGCAGCAGCAGCTAGGTCAACACAGAAAAGTCAAAGTCAACGTCTAGCCTCGGGAATAGTGCCAAAAAATGCGGATTTGGAAAATCGAGCTTTTGGGAGAGTTTCATGTCCGTTTGACCTTGTGTTGACCAAAGTCAATGCTGGTCAAAGTTTGCTGCAGAAACCCTAGACCGAAATTAGAAATGTGTTGCTGCTGGAATTTTCCCACATGTGGAGAGAAGAGCCTCCAAGGTCATCGAACCAATCAGATGAGGAGAGAGAAATGTGTGAGGATGAGATGAGTGAAAATGTCCTCCAACGTTGACCAATTTATATCCATCAGTGAGGGTGTGTGACACAACTGCTGGGGCACAAAACCTTAAGGTCGACCTGCACATATCTTGAATAAATTCAAAATAAATGTTATGCTCATCGGATCAAGATGATCTTTAGATCGATCTTGCACCTCTCCGAAAGAGGAATCCAATTAAAATATCGGTATCTTCATCTGAACATCACAACATGGAGTTTGTACCTAGTTGTCCAAAATTAACACTCCCTCTTAACTAGGAAGAACTCCATCCACCTGTGCAATCCAAACATCGTGTGTCATCCCACCGTAACTTGCTTTGTTGGCTTCTTTATTTCAGAAGAAAAGTGGGTTAGTCACAAAGACATCATTCCCGGCTAACAGATTTAGCCCAGAGGTATGAAACCTCTATATGACTCACAAAGAGTCTCATACCAACCCGAAGTTGGTTTCCCTAACTCGAAGTCAGTTGGAGGTTCGAAACCTCACTATACTTGATCCCAGATCAAGTGGTTGGACCGTGCCATCCTAGATAGAGAGTACGGCAATGTCTGATGCGTCCATCAGTCTTTGCTACTAGTCTCTAGCTTTTCCCACCTCACTAGCCAAACGAGAGGTACTTCCCATGAGCCCTGAACTCAATGGGTAAGATGCATACGGGGCACAGATAATGAGAGGTGAACCAACTTATCACAACGGTGGGGCAGAAGCACACCAACAAGGTTCGGCAAGCCTAGCCTTATGGTTGCTTATAGCTCCGAGAAGCTATCCCCAAAGCCACCCAGAGCTCCCAGAGCTCATCATCCAACAGGACCCTCAGCATAGGGTCGTTCCACAATACCAAAATTCTCATGGAAGGTTAGGAACTTGACCTTCCCCAGGGGCTTTGTGAGAATATCCGCAACTAGCTCATCAGTTCCTATATGATCGAGCCTTACGGCACCTCGCTGTACCATATCCCGGATAAAGTGGTACCTGATATCAATATGCTTGGATCGATCGTGGAACACGAGATTCTCAGACAACCAAATCCCAATCTGGTTATCACAAAGTATCACGGTGGTATATAGCACATGCCCAAACAGCTCACTGAAGAGCTTTCGCAACCAAACTGCTTCACAACAGGCCATATTCACTGCAATGTATTCGGCTTCCGCGATGCTTAAAGCCACCGACTTCTGCTTTCTGCTCATCCATGATATCGAAGCAGAACCAAGTGTGAAGCATCATCCCGATGTGCTCTTACGATCCACCACACTGCCAGCCCAATCGGCATCAGTATATCCATGGAGTGTCACGCTCCGGACAGTGTATCTCAGCCCATGGTTTATCGTGCCCCGAAGATATCTCAATAGATTCTTGGCACCAACCTAGTGAGTGTGATGAGGCTCTACCATATGTTGACTCAAGGTGTTCACTGCAAAACATACGTCCGGACGGGTGTTCACCTACGAGTTAACGATACTCAGTAGGATTTGCTAACACAGGCCCAGCAGCGCTGCCACTCAACTTCTTAAAGTTGAGCTCCATCGGTGTCGACACGGACTTATAGTCCACCATACCAAATCTTTCCAAAAGCTTCACAATGTATTTTCCTTGAGAAAAGAAAATCTCGCCAGGTCTCTGCCAGACCTCTAGGCCTAGGAAGTAATGAATCAGTCCTAGGTCCTTCATCTCGAACTCAACAGAGAGCTCCCTCTTGCATTGATGAATGAGAGGGTCAGCACCTGTCAAGGAGAGGTTGTCCACATATAGCACTAGAATGAGAGGTTTTTCTCTATCAACCTTGAAGTAAAGATTTGGATCAACATTACTACGAGTGAAGCCCAGCTTCATCAGGTAGCTATCTATCCTCTCGTACCAAGCTTTGGGTGTTTGCTTCAACCCATAGAGGGCTTTCTTTAACCTGCAGACATGGGTGTCTCCATCCTGGACTTTGAACCCCAGAGGTTGCTCCACATACACCTCTTCCTTTATCGCACCATGCAGAAATGCAGTCTTCACATCCATCTGATGAAGACTCCATCCTTGCGTAGCAGCAAGGGCTATAATAGATCGGATGGTGGTATATCAGGCCACGGGTGCAAATATGTCATCACAGTCTACGCCTTCCTTTTGAGAGAAGCCACGAGCAATGAATCTTGCCTTCAATTTTTCAGCACTTCCATCAGATCCATGCTTGATCTTGTAGAGCCATTTCGATGTGACAACTGCTTTGTCCTCCGGTCTCAGAACCACATCCCAGACATCATTCTTTATAATGGACTCATATTCTTCGTGCATAGCATCCTTCCAAACTTGATGCTTTACGGCTTTCTCAAAAGATCCAGGCTCAGATTGTACAATAGCACTCATGGTTGCTAGATACCCTTGGTATCTATTCGGCTTCTTGCTTTCACGAAAATGTCCCCCTTGGGGCAATATGATTCTTGGCATCCTCGAGAGTGTCCCTGAGCCATGATGGTCTTTTCCTCATTGAAGGAGGTGGATCAATCAGGTCCATCGATCCTTCAACATCAGGCATCGTCTCATCCTTCGATTCTTCTTGATTTCCAGGCCTTGCTTCATGATCTTCCTCAGATCTCGGAAGATTGACTACTTTCCTCAGGGAAGCATCTTCGTCAAAGGAGACATCGTGGCATATCTCCACTTCCCTTTGACCAAGCACATAGACTCTATAGGCCTTCGAAGTTTTGCTATAGCCCACAAACATTCCCTTCTTTCCAGAAGCATCCAGCTTGCTCCTCTTCTCCTTTGGTACATGAAAATAAATAGGACATCTAAAAACTTTAAAATGTGAGACGTCAGGTTTCTTACCAGAGAAAACCTCTTCGGGAGTTTTGGAGTCCAGAGCGGAATGCGGGTATCAGTCTTATATGTACACAGCAGTGTTCACAGCTTCTCCCCACAAAAACTTCGGTAGACCTTGATCATATAGCATGGCATGGGCAGCTTCCACAATGGTCCTGTTCTTTCGTTCAGCAACACCATTCTGCTCAGGAGTATAGACAGCTGTGGTCTCCCTCTTGATGCCAGCTTCTCTACAAAAGTTCTTGAACTCGTTCGTCTCATATTCAGTGCCATTATCGGTCTGTCGGATAGTATCACATGTCATCGCTCCCAGTGGACTTTCTCCAACCTGATAGAGTGTATCAACTCTAAACCCAATCGTGATAGCTTCCTTGAAACTCTTCTTCCAGATACGCACCTTCCCATCAACAAATGCCACATTGAAACCTTTTTCTTCCGTGGCTGAAATAGACACAAGGTTCTTCTTCAAATCAGGTACATAGAGTACATCCTGCAAGTGGAGGACTTGACCTTGAGACAAGTGGAGGGTCACAGTCTTTGTCCCGTTCACAAAATATGTGGCATTATCTCCAAGGATAATTTCTAGATTAGTATCCTTTTCAACCATATCAAAAAGTGCTTCCTTGAACCCAGTGATGTGCCTTAAGGCACCACTATCTATCAACCAGACATCCATAGTGTCGGGTGGAGATGCAGCAGAGAGGGCAGATACAAGAATGAATTCATTTCTATTATCAACAACATTTGATTCCTCATACCTGGAATTTCTCGACCTTTTGAAAGGTTGACCATTTCGGCCGGAGGGAGCCTTCCTCTTCCCCTTGAACCTGTTGTTCCTTTGATTTCCATTCCTCCGGTTGTTGTTGTTGTCATCATCATCGGGAGAATCCTTCTTGAAAGGGCATTCTCTAGCATAGTGACCTGGCTTGTGACAAGTGTAACACTTGCCCTTCTTTCCTTGGGCCCCTGCTCTTCCTTTGTTCCTGGACCACCAAAGTTCTTCTTCCTAGAATGATGAGCTGCGAAGGCAACATTTCCTCCATTTTCATATTCCTTCATCCTTGTCTCTTCTTGTACGCATCTCGATAGTACTTCGTCAAAGTCAGGTATCACATTGTTATTGAGAATGGTAGTATTGAACACATGCCATTCGGATGAGAGACCTCCAAGTGCGGTGAGAACCATCTCTTGATCAGCTATTGTCTCCCCAATAGCCAGCAGATTATTCCTGATCTCGGTCAACTTCAGAAAATATGATTGAACAGACTCATCCCTGCCTTTCTTCAGATTCTTCAATTGATTCTTGAAGAATAGTACTTGATTCGCATTGTTGGCCTTGAACATGTGGACCAACTTATCATACATCTCCTTGGATGTGCCCAACTCAAAGATATAAGCAACCAGACTCTTATGAATTGAGTCCCTGATCATCAGCTTTGCTTTGATTTCCCCCTTCTTGTACTTTGTTTTGGCAGCAACAGTTGTAGTGGATGGAGGCTCTTGGATTTTACCCTGCACATAGTCCATGACATCTTGGTCTTCCAAATTAAGATCCAATGTCATCTTCCAGGCATGAAACTCTTCCCTCCCAGTTAATTTGTCATCAACCTTAAAGCCATTGTAGTTAGAGGAACCCATCCTCTTCTACGGTGATTGCTACAAACTAGGGCTTTGTCTTCACCTCGGCTCTAAAACCATGTAAATTTATGTAGATGTTCTATGCTTGATGCAACTTTACTTTTTCTCCCAATATCAAATAGCAATCACATAAACAATAAAGAAAAACGTTGATAGAACATACCAATAAATCGACAGAAGACAAGCCAGAAATATATAAGTGTGTTGTTGTGTTACAGTGGTCAACAGGATGCTTCAACCAGCAAAGTCTCAAAATGGTCAGCGAACCAGCAATGTCGCACAACCCTCTAAGATAGCCAAACAGTCAACCTAAAATTCAACCCAAAAGTCAACATTGTCAGTCAACAGTCAACGTAAACAGCAACAGCAGCTAGGTCAACGCATAAAATTCAAAGTCAACGTCTAGCCTCGGGAATAGTGCCAAAAATGCGGATTTGGAAAATCGAACTTTTAGGAGAGTTTCAGGTATGTTTGACCTTGCGTTGACCAAAGTCAACGCTACTCAAAGTTTGCTACAGAAACCCTAGACTGAAATAAGAAATGTGTTGCTGCTGGAATTTTCCCACGCAAAGTTGTTGGGAATCTCCCCCCCCCCCCCGCGCGATCCCGCTCCCAAAACACGCTCCGTTCGGAGCGCATTAGGAGCATTTTCGGGAGCGTGCTTCCAACCCTGAATAAACACTCCCTATTTTCTCGGGAACTTTTCAGGGAACGCTCAGGAGCGAATGCTCCCCGAGCACTCCCTCCATTAAAAAAATGATTCGGGAGCGCTTTTTAAATGGAGGGAGCGTTCGCTCTTGAACGCTCCCCGGCGCAGAAAAAAAAAATTCGACGTCGAATTTTCCCAATTTTTTTGGGAGGGAGGGGGGGTTGGGTAAATAAAAGCCCTCCCCCTCCTCATTTGTTTGTTATCGTTGTTAGTTAGAAAGCAAGAGAGAGAGCTTGAGAGTTTGAGAGCAAGGAGCAAGCTGCAAGAGAGCAAGAGGAGGATTGAAGGAGTCAGGAGTCAGGACAAAGAGGTAGGACTTCTAATCTAGTTTTTTATTTTCTATATTGCATTTTTAAGTTGTTCAAAAATGAAAACTTGAATTTTTTTCTCAATGTTGCATTTTAGTGTGTTGAAAAGTGAAAAATTGAATTGTTTTTTTTTCTATGTTGCATTTCCTATTCCCATTTGACATTCCTCCATTTTTTTGCAGGCTAGAAACTTGAAACTTGAAACATCATGGCTATATGGCTAGGGATTTTCTTCATGTTGGTTCCTTTCTTTGTAATAATGGTGTTGTAGAATAGAAGAAAGAGGCCCATTAGAGAAGAGGAGGATGAAGAAGTAGGTTACAGTGGATTTGATGAAAATCCTGAAGAGGAGGAGTATGCTGAGGAGGAGGGGGAGAGTGGAGAACATGAGGCCACAGAGACCCCAACTAAACAAGACCAAAGTCAAACACCATTGTGGAAATATGTTCAGAGGCAGGAAGAAGGGAAAGGTGGTGGAACCACAAAATTTCTTTGCCCCCATTGCAATAAAGAACACACGGGTTCATACACCCGTGCCAGAAGGCACCTTTGTGGGAAAATGCCAGGGGATGGAGAGAAAAATCTAGGAATCAAAATTTGTGTAAGTGTGCCAGCAACAGAGAGAGAGAAATATAGAAAGGAAGAGGAGGTTGCCCTACATAGATCTAAAAGATATAGGGGTTTCAATGATTCTTATGCACCCTCAAGTCCATCACATCATGGACAAAGAAGTTCATCAACTTCCACACATGGCAGTGGATATGGAGGCACACCTGGACCAAACATCTCCTTAAGACGTAGAACCATATCCGATTTCCTTGACGAAGGGTGTAGAAATGATGTGGATTCAAAAAAAATCCGGTTTCTCTATGCATGTGGGGTGCCATTCAATGTTCTTCGCTCACCTTATTGGCATGAAATGGTTCCTGCCATTAATGATGCCCCCAAAGGATACAGGAGCCCTGGGTATGACAAGGCCAGAATCATGGGACTTGATCATGAAAAAGCTAAAATAAGTAATTCTTTGGTTAGAATGACAAATTCTTGGAATAAGCATGGGGTATCCATTGTATCTAATGGATGGACCAATGTAAAAGGAAAGCCATTGATAAGTGTTCTAGTTATGTCTGTTAGTGGTGCAATATTCCTTTCAACATATGATTATTCAGACAAATTCAAGACCGGCATTAACATTGCAGAACCATTACTTGAAACAATTGAAAGTATTGGGCCATACAATGTCATCCAAGTCGTCACTGATAATGCTGCTAATTGTAAGGCAGCGGGAGCAATTATTGAAGATAAATACCCCAACATATTTTGGTCTGGGTGTTTGGTTCACACAATGAACCTTTTGATGCATGATATCATTAAAAACAAACAACCTCAATATAAATGGCTTGGTGATTTGTACAAGAGAGGTAAAAAAATGATAAAATTTATTACAAATCATAGCAATACCCATGGGCTTTTTCGTACTCACTCAAAATTGGAGTTGTTGAAGATAGCAAAGACTAGATTTGCTAGCGATTACCTCACCTTCAGGCGCTTGGAGTTGTTGAAGATAGCAAAGACTAGATTTGCTAGCGATTACCTCACCTTCAGGCGCCTTTTGAAGGTAAGAGAGTCATTGGCAACTGTTGTCGCTCCTAGAGACAGCCTAGAGTTGTGATAGACCAATGCCTAGGACATCTTAATATAGCAAGGAGCATATGATATAACAGAGGGAGTTATCGATAACAAGCTCTCATGCTATCTCTTGTAAAACAAGGAAAATTAATCTGAATGGGACCAAGACCTTCAGAAACTGATACAGAGATAGGAATATTGCAGAGGCAACATGTCAAACTCCAATATAAAAGCAACAGACAATTCAGAGACAGCTTACTGTAAAGAGGGCCAATTCAGAAATACCTCACAGAAATAAGTTATCAGAAGATGTATGTAGTGAATGAAATATTGAGAAGATATTAGTTATCATTGAGCTGATATTCAGATACACAATACCACCATGCATGGGCTTACCAATCTAAGAATCCATACATGACAATAGCGTTTTAAAAACACCCTCCCAAAGCAACTAATATAGCAGAAATACGATTAAGATGAATGGTGGAACAGAATATCATGCATGAGCCATATTTAAAGCGCTTGACTGATCCGAGTATGGGTATCAACTAGGATAAATCCTTACCAACAATCAATGAGCCACTCGCATTCCAAAACATGATACAGGAAAGATGGATGAAATGAAATGATCTATTTAAATAACACATGAGAGAAGGTTACAGACTGTGAAATACCAAAGACCAGAATCCTCTTTAACAGATGGAACTCCTCCTCACTGAAACCCTATGGGCTCTGAGCCTTCATACAAGAGTTCTACAAAATGTATATAAAAATCCTTTCACTGCATAATTTTCTGATAAAATCTGGAACCCCAAATCATCTGTTTTTCAGGAGCTTTATAGGAGAACAAGAAAGCCCGGAAAAGAGAGTAGGTGATGAACATTTAATTGTCTCATTAAAACAAAATTGCGGAGACGTGCATGCCCATACTGCTCGATGACTTTGTAATGTTGTTTGTACTATGTGGCCTGCTAACTGAAATAAATGCACTGGGTAGAAATCTCTCCAGGAACACGGCAAAGCAGTAAAATCACATAAACATTTCGTCCTTTCCTGAAAGAGAATGGTGCTGAAAAGAAAGCCTTGAGGTATTTTATCTGCGGGGGGTACCTTCTGCCTTCTAACCCCGAATTACGGCTGAGCATCTTCAATGCTGAACGTTGAATTCCTCGATCGCCCGCTGATATTTCTCTGTTGTTCCATTAATATCTCCGTCTGCGCAATCTGTGCTTTGAATGACTCTGGAGGGTTTGACAGATTTGAACTCTGCTTCTTTAATGGAAGTCTTGCCGATTACCTTCCCAGGCCTTTCTCCATAATTACAGTCTCTGAAAAATCGTCCTTTGACGTGCTATGCTACTGTAATTGAGATTGTGAATTATGGCAATTTTCCGCCGCTGTAACCCTGCAAAACCCGAAAACCTGTTAAGAAAACAATGCGCGAGAAGGTGAACACAGTGGGGGATAATGGTGGGACAGCGCGGCATGGTGGACGGATTGAGAAATGCAGAGCGATGGTAGGAAATGCAGTGTATCCATGTAATACAGTCTGGTGGACGTGTGCGGAAAATTTAAATGGAAACATTAGGAAAAGGACCCATTGAATGAATATATACGGAGGACAAGCGAATACGGAACAAATGGCACGTGGAATGGTGACGTGGAGGGAGTTGGGCAATGGCGTGGCATGCGTTTAATCTGGACCGTCCGATCTCAGGAGGAGATCGACGGTGGAAAACGTATCGGAGGGCAATGAGATGGTGGGCCAGGGGCGCTATTGACTTGGATTAACAATCGTGCAGCTTCGGAGTGCGACGACCGTCGGATGAAGACCTCCAGATCGGATGGCTGTGATGAATATCGCGTCGTGACTACGGACGAAAGATAACGCGCGATGGAGGGCGGTTTTGGAACCATACACGGAGACACGCGGCGAGCAATGTATGGAATCGCTCTGAATTGGGAAATACCGCCCACCTCCGAAAGGCGGTGCAATACATACCAGGCAGTTTTTGAACAGTGGACGCGGGGCGGGGACCACCAAGACAGATAGGCTGCAGACCGTTGATTTAGCAGGATGATCGGACAGTTGGAATATGATCAGACGGGCAAACGGAGTGGGGACCGCGTGCGCGATAGGGCTGTAAAGGCCGTCGAATCTGCGTAGATCAACGGTTAATACCGCTTCCGATATATATTTGTGATAAGCGGCTTCCGGTCTCGTGGAGAAAAAGACAGAGGGGGCTAGGACCGAAAGGGCTAGGCTTTACAGATTTTCAAATGTGGGTTCTTCGGCCTTTTTATGCAATTTTGAGCCTGGGAGAAGGTAGCGATGGGCGGTAAATGGATCTTTCAAGCCAAACAAAAAGGGGATTGCTCATCAAAGATTCAATGGGGGCTGAAAAGATCAACATTGGCTCCACCTCGGGACGGCATGTTCATCCCTGGACATGTCGAGAACTTCGCAGACCACCCGATTGTCTTCTGTGCAAACTCTGCTCTTCAGCACTTCTACCTTTTTCTCATAATTCACCACAACACCCACATTATTCAAAAAAGATAGAAACCGAGACTAATATACAATATGATACATCAGGCTTTTTTCCGGCCTGCCTCAGAATTGGAAGTAGGGTTTAAGAAACTGACCATTCACAGGGGCATCAAGCAAGTCACCCTGCAAATTTTCCAACTTGAAAGTGTTGTTACCTCCCTGTTCCACAATTTTGAAAGGACCAAACCAAAGTGGATCGAATTTTCCATGTTTTCCTTTTTCAGCCCTCCAGATGTCCCATCTGAGCACTAGATCGCCAATTTGCAGATTTCGGTCCTTAGCATGCTGATCAAAAAGGTACTTCATCTTCTCCTGATACTCTGTTAGCCTTTGATTCACCTGATTGCGCGTTTCTTCCAATTCCACCAGCTGGTTTATTCTCCTGATCATATCATCATACTCTTCCTAACTTTCCTGCATGAATCGAGCTACTGGTAGAGCTAATTAAATAGGAAATACTGCTGCCCTCCCATATACCAATTCATATGGGGATTTTCCAGTTGCTCTCTTGCTGGTAATTCTATTGGCCCACAGAGAAAATTTTAACTGGGAATCCCAATTTTTTTGGTTTTCATTTATAGCCTTCTTCAGTGCCCTTACCAGGGTTTTATTGGAAGACTCAGCCAAGCCATTTCCCTGTGGATAATAGGCTGTAGAGTGACTTAGTGTGATGTTATATTGCTGACAGAAGCTCACAAACTTTGCAGACTTGAAGGCCTGTGCATTATCAGTCACTATTCTGGCAGGGCAGCCAAACCTGGATATGATGTTTTCTTCCATGAACTTTGTTATCACGGTATCTGTGGCATTCCTCGCAGGTATGGCTTCCACCCATTTGGTGAAATAATCAGTGGCCGTTAAAATCCACTTATGTTGACCACTTGACGGAGGATGTATTTCACCTATAAAATCAATTCCCCATTGTCTAAATGGTTCATCCACGTGCACGGGAATCATGGGAAGAGGTGCCATCTTCTGTCTTTCAGCAAATTTCTGACATTTCTCGCATGCTCTAACCCTGGCAAAAACATCTCCAAAAAGCTTGGGCCAATAAAAACCAGCCTTCAGGATTTTGTGAGCAATGGCCCTCCAGCTATAATGACCCCCACAGATTCCTTCATGAAATTCAGCTATTATACTCTCTACCTCGTCCTCTGTGAGACACAGGAGTAAGATACCTGAGGGATCTCGCCAATATAGCCGGCCATTGGCAACTATGTACTTCTGTGATTTCAATCTTAGCGTTCTGTATTTAGCTTTATCACAGCTTGGAGGGCAACTGAGTGTGAGGAGATATTCTACTATCTCTTTGTACCTCTGACTGGTGAGGTACTTTAGATGTGTTTCTGGAGTAGCTACTCCAATTCCCTGTCGCTCCTCTTTCTCTTCAGATTCCTCACCTTCTATAATGGACAAATTTATGCCCAGAGCTTGGTAGTTTGACTCAGATAATATTTTGGCAAGCCCCTGTCCTTTGATCAGCTTAGTAGGGCGGATGTCTAAGTCATACTCCTGTATCTTGGCAATCCACTTCCCCCTTTTTCCTTCACTATCCCCTGAATAAGAATATCTTTTACTACAGCTGCAGGCACAAATGCAATGATATGAGACTGCAAGATATATATGTGGAATGCTTTGAGGGATTTTACTAGGGCATATGCTTGCTTTTCTAATATGTTGTATTTTAATTCTGCATCGCGGAGCACCTGACTGAAGAAGGCAATGGGCTGCTCGTACCCCTCCTCATTTTTCTGCAATAAAACTCCTGCTATTGTATGAGGTGATGCAAAAGAAAAGATCATGAAAGGTTTAGCATAATCTGGCCCAACTAGCATAGGGGCTTCTGCAAAAGCATTTTTTATCCTGATAAATGCCTCTCGTGACTCCTGGGACCATTTAACTTCATTATCTTTCTTCAGCATGTCCGTTATATGTCTAACTATTTCAGCATAGTTAGGAATAAACCTTCTCAGGAAATTAATACGCCCTAGGAATACTTGCACTTCCTTCTTATTTCTGGGAAGAGCAATACCATTTATAACCTCTACCCTCTTAGGATCTATCTTCACCCCATCTTTAGTCACAATGTGTCCCAAAATTTTTCCCTCTTCTAATGCAAATAAAGACTTCTGAGGGTTTAGAGAGAGACCATACCTTCTGCATTTCTCAAAGGTTCTATGCAGATTTTCAATATGCTCAGTATCATTATTTGAAAATACAGTGATATCGTCAAGGTAGACTACCAGAAATTTGTCTTTCTCCCCAACAAAAGCAATGTCCATCGCCCTCTGAAAGGTGGCCCCTGCATTAATCAAACCAAAAGGCATCTTGGCATACATAAATGTACCCCATGGTGTGGTGAAAGAAGTCTTCTTTTGATCTTCTGGAAATACAGCCACCTGGTTATAACGAGAGAATACATCCATCATTGACATCCTAGAAGCTCCAACCACCTTCTGCGGGATGTGATCTATTTTAGGCAGTGGATAATTATTCTTTAAGGATGCTCTGTTTAAATTTATGAAATCCACACACAGCCTTATTTCTTCATTCTTCTTTCAGACAGGGACTAGGTTTTCCACCCATTCAGAGTACCTCAATGGCACAATTATTTTAGCCTTTAACAGCTTCTTAATTTCCTTCTCAATAGAGGGAAGCAAGAGGGGATTTATTTGTCTGAGCTTCTGTTTATGAGGCTTTGCATCCCCCTTCAGTGGAATTTTGTGCTGCATAATACTGATGTCAAAAGTTTTCAAGTCCTGATAGGACCATGCAAACACATCCTTGTAACACTGAAATAATTTATGATATAGCTTTTTATATTCTTCTGGGACTTTCTTGGACAATCTTACAATTTTGGAGTCAGCTTCAGTACCAAGGTTCAAGTCTTCTACCTGATTTTCTTCTACCACTTTGCTTGGCTGCAGTGGGACATCATTCTTATAAAATAATCTTTCTAGAGGCACCAGCCCTCTAGGTATTATGTTTCCCTTTAACTGCAGCACCTTATTACCTGCCACTTTCTCCTCCCAATTTATTTCTGAGGTATCTTCAGACTCACCTCCTTCTTCAACATCGATCTCCATATTAGAGAATTCCCCCACTGTTTCTAGTAGTATCTTCATTTGTTCTTCATCCTCAAATACTTGCCAGTGTTTGATGTTATCTAGGATTGATGGTCGATAACGCACCTCAACTTCATATCTTAAAAGAGGGTTCTGAGGTGGACAAAATGTACTGGCGGCCACAGCAAGGGAATCAGCCATCCTATTCTGTTCTCGGGGCATGAACTGGATATTAAATGCCAGGAAAAAATTCTCCACCATGTCCCAAACTTCATTCCTATAAGCCCTCAGTCGTGGATGTTTGGTTTGACACTGATTCCTGACTTGTTTAACCACCAGTTCTGAATCTCCCAGAACTTTTAAGCTTTGTATGTTCATGTTCCTGGCTGTCTTCAATCCTAACATAAGTGCTTCATATTCAGCCACATTATTAGTAGCTTCGTATTCTAGCTTGAAGGACAATGGAACCCATTTTCCGGTAGGATAAATCAATAATATTCTAGCTCCATTACCTTCTTTTGAATTTGCTCCATCAAAATGAAGTGTCCAGATTCATGTTTCATGGCTCTCTAAGGGTTGCTCAGTCTTGATCTGACAGAAGGATGGTTCATGAGCATAATCTTGATCCTCTTCCAGCATCAAGCATGAGAATTCTCCTTCTTTACTGTAGACCGGTGAATTTACAAAGTTTTCAGCCTTAGTCACCATCTTAACAAATCTAGTTTCCCTGTATAATCTCCTCTCCTGGCCACCAAAAACTGGGATAGTGGCATATGTTAAATCTAGCTTAATAGACCCACCAATTTTTGTTCCCCGGGATCTTGACAATAACATGCCAAAGCGAGCTGGGATGTCAGCCACCACTATGTCCATTACCACACTTTTTGCTGGGATTTGGGCCAAATTGACCACCAAATCCTTGATCATCCCCAAGCATTTAACTCTTTTGGAATCAAATGAATAGAGATCTTTGTATGGACGGGTGATTTGTAATCCTAGTTGTTCCATGACCGACAAAGGTAGTCGATTATGGGAAGCTCCAGAATCTAACATACAGTTATGCAATAGCAGGTCATGAATTACTAGAGACACATAGAAGGGAGGAGTAGAAGCATCTAATTCCTCAACATGTGGACCAAAGACAACCATGGGTCTTTCTTCTTGAAGGTTGAGACTATCTGGAGTGAGTATAGCTTCTGGAGGGAGCATGAAAGAGGTGACTTGAGATTGATATGCAGGTTGCTTTAATAGTTCAGTCAAGGGGACTGGGATTTTGACTTTTTCTAGTTCCTTTTGCAGACTGAAAATAAGGGAGGGTTTTTCTATTACAACCTCTTTTGACTCTTTACTTTCAGCTGAGGGTTTGACTTCTTTTGACACAGACTTGGTATTAGGAGGAATGACTACTTTGGAAGAGGAAGGAATTTGATCATTAGACTGCAAAGGTTTGTTTAGAGGGCCCTTACCTTTGTCAATGGCTTTCTGCACTGTTGATTCCTTCTGAGCAGGTGCTTCCTTCTGGGGTAGCTCTTCTTCTTGATCTTGAGTACGAGTCCTCTTCCTAGAAGATCTGAGATCATATCTTCTATTGAATTGTGCTTGCATGAAATCAGCAAATTGTTTACAATAATGATCACTTTATGCTTCTTCTGTGTCTCCGGTCTTTTCTCCTTCTTGCAATGAGCACTCAGCTCCATCATTTCCTAGCAAAGGGCATTCTTCTCCATCACTATTTGAAAAGGCAAGATTTGCATCCTCCAGTCCATAGGCAGTGTCTTCAGTAGAATCATCTACTGGACCTTCCAGGTACAATGGGTGTGGTACCTGATCTTGTTGCTCCTTTGCTTCCCTTGGCAATATTTGCAGGGGTGGCTTCCTGTACTGAGGATTGTAACTTCGGTTTTGAGCATTGTGGAAATTCTTAGGAGCTGCATTCTTGGTCTCCAACTCAAGCTTGACCAGTTTACCAGAGAGGTTCTTAATCATTTTTCTCATTTCTTCAATCCTGTCATTAGCTGAGTCTCTGTCTTGGTAGGAGGTAGATACCTCCTCTTTCCCCCTTCTTCTAGTATCTTGTTCAGATCTTCCTTTTGATTTACCAGTGGAGGCGAAATTTGCCTCAATTTCTAGTGCATCTGACTGAGCATCATCCAGAGTAGCAGGTTTTCTTTCTCTGAGAGAGAAACCAAATTTTGAGTCAAAGGCTGCTACAAAAACCACCTTAGCAGCAGTTTGATGAGGTTTCATCTCGGCGGGAAGACTCAAATACAATTTATTAAATCTCTTGATAAATTCTGACACCCCTTCATTATGTCTTTTCTTGAGTGTATTGAACTCAGTAAGAGAATGTCCATGGTCTTTCTTTTCTCCCCATTTCCTGAGGAAAGTATCTTCCATTATTTCCCAAGTGGTAATAGAACGACCTGCCAATGTCTTAAACCATTTACGAGCTTCACCATCAAGATATTGGACGAACAGCCTTAAGACCACATCTAAATGTTCCACATTAAAATTCTCTGCAAAAGCACAGAAGACCTTAAGGTGTTTTTGAGCATCAATCTCATTTTCCCCATTGAATCGGAGTAAAATCTTCAAATAATCTTGTGGCATATCATTCAACACTTGGGGTAATGCCAGAGGAGCATATTTATTTAGCAAGAAGCCTGGAACATTTGCCATTGTTCCATTAATATCTCCGTCTGCGCAATCTGTGCTTTGAATGACTCTAAAGGGTTTGACAGATTTGAACTCTGCTTCTTTAATGGAAGTCTTGTCGATTTACCTTCCCAGGCCTTTCTCCATAATTACAGTCTCTGAAAAATCGTCTTTTGATGTGCTCTGCTACTGTAATTGAGGTTGTGAATTATGGAAATTTTCCGCCGCTGTAACCCTGCAAAACCCGAAAACCTGTTAAGAAAACAATGCGCGGGAAGGTGAACACAGTGGGGGATAATGGTGGGACAGCGCGGCATGGTGGACGGATTGAGAAATGCAGAGCGATGGTAGGAAATGCAGTGTATCCATGTAATACAGTATGGTGGACGTGTGCGGAAAATTTAAATGGAAACATTAGGAAAATGACCCATTGAATGAATATATACGGAGGACAAGCGAATACGGAACAAATGGCACGTGGAATGGTGACGTGGAGGGAGTTGGGCAATGGTGTGGCATGCGTTTAATCTGGACCGTCCGATCTCAGGAGGAGATCGACGATGGAAAACGTATCGGAGGGCAATGGGACGGTGGGCCAGGGGCGCTATTGACTTGGATTAACAATCGTGCAGCTTCGAAGTGCGACGACCGTCGGATGAAGACCTCCAGATCGGACGACTATCATGAATATCACGTCGTGACTACAGACGAAAGATAACGCGCGTTGGAGGGCGGTTTTGGAACCGTACAAGGAGACACGCGGCGAGCGATGTATGGAATCGCTCTGAATTGGGAAATACCCCCGCCTCCGAAAGGCGGTGCGATAGATACCGGGCAGTTTTTGAACAGTGGACGCGGGGTGGGGACCACCAAGACGGATAGGCTGCGGACCGTTGATTTAGCAGGATGATCGGACGGTTGGAATATGATCAGACGGGCAAACGGAGTGGGGACCGCGTGCGCGATGGGGCTGTAAAGGCCGTCGGATCTGCGTAGATCAACGGTTAATACCGCTTCAGATATATATTTGTGATAAGCGCTTATTAGATTAGCTCCTAGTTTTGGCTTCCGGTCGCGTGGAGAAAAAGACAGAGGGGGCTAGGACCGAAAGGGCTAGGCTTTACAGATTTTCAAATGTGGGTTCTTCGGCCTTTTTATGCAATTTTGAGCCTGGGAGAAGGTAGCGATGGGCGGTAAATGGATCTTTCAGGCCAAACAAAAAGGGGATTGCTCATCAAAGATTCAATGGGGGCTGAAAAGATCAACAGCAGCCATGGTATCAAGTCCACACTGGCAGATATTAAAGGACAGGGCAGCAACAATAGTTGACAAGCAAGGTTTTGAACATGTGGAGGAGACCGCCCTTTATCCTTTGTTTTGGGCATGTATGAGGGAAATTTTGAATTTCACCAAGCCCATTTATCACATGATTCGTTTTTTAGATACAAATAAACTAGTGATTGGGGAGGTGTATGAGCAGATGGATACCATGTTGGGGTAAATAAAAGATGTTGTTAAGGAAAATGATCCCAACTTGTATGCAATGATTCACGACTGTGTGTGTGCACGGTGGAATAAACTTAATGTTCCACTACATGCCTTGGCATATATCCTTATGCCAAAATACTACTCTCCATCTTAGTTGGGCCAACCTGCACTTGGAGGTGGGGTTAGGATCAAACCTCACACAGATCCAGAGGTACAAGAGGGATACATGAACGCATTAGACAAGTTGGTCCCCAACAGGGAGGAGTGTGCTAGATTGCGCCTTGAATTAGGCAGATACTCCAGTTGCACTGGTAACTTTGGTTCTTTCCATGCAATGGAAGACAGAGACAGATTTGATGCTCTCACATGGTGGGAAGCATATGGCGGCATGGGACTTTTGCCAAAGTTGGCAAAAAAAGTTCTCTTACAAGTTGTAAATACTTCTTCTGCAAAGAGGTGTTGGAGCGCCTACAACTTCATACATAACGTGAGAAGAAACACGCTGAATGAAAACTGAGCAGAAAGCTTGGTTTATGTGCATTACAACTTGAGGTTGTTGAGTCATCACTGTGATCGGGCATATGAGGATCAATCATATAAAGTTTGGGACAACAACCCAGAGGATGATAATTTGAAGGACGGCACTATACATATGGAAGAATTGGAAGCAGAACTTTTGAGGGATGATGAGGAAGCAACAACAGCCATGCCACCGCCACACACAGGGCCAGTCCCACCATCCAGTAGCAGAGGAGGTGCCAGTGCCAGTGCTCGATTTCCAACTATTGTTCCTTTGTAGATTCAACCTCCACCTACATCCTCACGTTGCCCTCTGCCTTCTAGTTATGGTCGTGGTACTCCTAAGAGTACTAGAAGAACACCATTGCCTCGTGGTTCTCACAAATTAGACATTTCTCGTGGGCGTGGCAAGGGGCTAGCCAATAGATAAAATAGATTTGTTGTTTACCAGTATTTTCTATTTTCTAGTAGTTTTTAACTTTTATAATTGTTGAATAGTTGAAACTTGACTCTATCATATTTATTATGATAATTTTTGTAAACAATATATGACAATTTAAGTTTGAAGATTGAATTTGAAAGGTGAAACTTTGAAGTTGGCATTTATAAGTTTATAAGTCATTATGAATTATGAATATGATGCTTCATGAAAGTTCATTTCATTTCATTTTATAACATTTTATTTCATGTTAAATATTCTTTGTTGTAATGGTTATTGGTTACACTTAGCTTACAAGTACAACTATGGTGATCAATGAATCAATGATGATAAATGTTATATATTGAATTTTGAAATCAATGAATCAATGACGATAAATGATATATATCAATGATGATAAATGTTATATATTGAAATTTGAAATCAATGAATCAATGATGATAAATGTTATATATTGAATTTTGAAAGCTTGAAACCTTAAGATTGATGATTCGTGAGACTCAAGAGTCAATATCTTGTATGTTTCCAACTTGTGGGTGTGGTTGATGAAGATTATAACTTCTAGATGATGGATGTTATATGGTTCAATCTATGTTTTTATGTTTTTTATGTCTAATTCATTATTCTACATGCTTTTGTTGACATATATGCATTAAAAATATATATATATATATATAACACTCCCCAAAACACTCTGGACCAGGAGCTTTTGAAAATGGCACTTCCGCTCCCGCTCCCAAGTAACCATGTTCCCACATGTGGAGAGAAGAGCCTCCAAGGTCATCGAACCAATCAGATGAGGAGAGAGAAATGTGTGAGGATGAGATGAGTAAAAATGTCCTCCAACGTTGACCAATTTATATCCATCAGTCAGGGTGTGTGACACAACCACTGGGGCACAAAACCTTAAGGCCGACATGCACATATCTTGAATAAATTCAAAATAAATGTTCTATTCATCGGATCAAAATGATCTTTAGATCGATCTTGCACCTCTCCAATAGAGGAATCCATTAAAAATATTGGTATCTTCATCTGAGCATCACAACATGGAGTTTGGACCTAGTTGTCCAAAATTAACAAAGAGATACGGCGGACATTACCATATTCAACAACAATAAAATAATACCTCCATTACCTGAGATGAAGATAAAATATGAAACAATAAAAAAACACTATATCAGATTACAAATACAAGCTAAGCTTCTAAACAGGATAACTGAGGTGTTTAATACCCTCAATCCAGTTAGCTCGCCATCTATTACCTGAGATGAAGATAAAAGATGAAACAATGAAAAAACATTATATCAGATTACAAATAGAAGCTACGTTTCTAAATAGGATAACTGAGGTGTCTAATACCCTCAATCCAGTTAGCTCGCCAAAAACTGCAGATCAAAAACTTATATATGCAACTTTTATATTGCCTTTTATTAATGAAGAATGAATATATGAAAAAAAAATTCTTCTTTATAATATTTCTTTCAATCATGTCAAGGCCACACATGATGTTTGTATTAGGAACAAGGGATTGATTAGATTCTCTCATTTTGTAATTTACAATGTTTCATTAATATAACATCTCTATCTATTTTAATTAAAAAGTACCAATGTTAAAAAGCCCAACTCAACAAACTACTCAATGTACTCAGAGTGTCAACAAAATTTGATAAAAACTTGGGGGACCCTTTTTCATTCTGGGCATTTAAATTTGATTGGGAAGAGTTTTGTCCATCCAGTCATGATTTAGACTACCTAGTAAAAATAAACTAGGCGTTACTTGCTAGTTACTGCCTAACATCATCATCAAATTAAGAATTCTGGTATCCTTATAAGATAACACCTTGATACACCTTGATACAGTTTCCAACTTTATAATTTAATTAGCATTCAAAATTTGATGCGAGGTTTGGCCATGAATGATATATCATCAACTTGTATAAATGAAGAATATATGAAGCAAAATTTCTTATTTCCTAACATTTCTTTAATTCCTTGCTATTTCTTATGCATGTGTACCCCAGATTTCTTACCCATAGTTAGCCAGCCACTCTTGTTTATATCAACTGATTTCCTTTCATTTCCAGTTAGTTTTCTTTGTAACAAGTACTTTTATGTCCATTTCTTTATCCAATGTAGGCTATAAAATTATCACCAAAGCCATGACAAATAAATTTATGTGTCCCACAAGAATCTTCATACAGGGTAGGCAAATATAGAAAAATGTTAAAAACGAACATATTAGACATGGCATTTTACAGTCAACAAACCTTAAAAGGCCACCCACGGTATTAAACGAACATATTAGACATGGCATTTTACAATCAACAAACCTTAAAAGCCCACCCACAGTATTTCATTAACAATAAAATTAATTCGGATGGAAATTATAAAAACGTTAATTGGTCATTCCTCTTACAAGTGATAAGAAAGTTTAAATTAAGTGGAGCATGGATCAAAGGTTGTAAATCGTTTTGCTCTTTTGTAGTTCTTTCATTAACAGTAAAAGTAATTTGGCCGGACATTATAAGAACTTTAATTGGTCATTTCTCTTACAAGTGATAAAAAAGTTTGAATTAAGAGGAGCATGGATCAAAGGTTGTAAATCTTTTTGCTCTTTTGTAGTTCTAGTCAACATCTGACAATTTAAATTCTTTAATCTATCATTACTATAGTTGTAAGGTTACCTCCAGCTCACAAATGATGTTAGTAAAAAGTTAAAAACATTGAGAAAGGCAAAGAAAGATATGCTAATTTCCGTTTTCGAGTAATCATCAAACATTCAAAACATTTTTAATCCATGTAGAATGAGTAAAAATACATAAATTTAAAATATCTAATAGGAATACTTGATAAGTAAAAATAAATTTGACTCAAATTTACCATGTTCTATACGAACTATAAAGCAAGTAGGTACAAGTGAATATAAATTTTATCAAAATTTTACCCACACATTAAGGTAGGTCATGGCCTTCTTTGAAGTTGTGGTAATTTTCAAAGATTACTTCACTCTTGCAATTCTTTTGTCCATGTAGATTGACTAAAAGATCAAATAATTCAACCAGTGAAAATGGATAAGTTTTCCGGAATTGGCCATATAGTAAGCTGGCTAGGATAGAGAAATCTGTGTTCATCGTTTCTTCCACTGCCCTTCTCCTACCTCAGGAATCTACCACTCCTCTCACCACAACCATTCATGGCCAATTGAGCCAGAGGCCGCCCAGCCCACCAACCCTTTTTTTATTGATGACCTGATGAATCTATCTATGTCCGCATTTTTTCGATTGCCACGGGCAGATGGACTAGAGATAGAACCGCATTGGAGTAATTTATGTTAACACGCTATGCTTAATTGAAGTCATGAACTAAAAACATTAAATCTCAAATCGACCTCTATTTTTTGTAGTTTTGTATTGTAACATGCATATTTTCCTTCAATATTTTATCAGTCTGCTGATAGTGATTCCATAGAAGGAGATGTAAGAAGCCTACTGACCTTATCAATCGTCTAAAAATTATCCACCAGATGTGGGAACCAACCTTTGATCGCTTCATCAGCAACAACAGTAAGTCAGGCCGGCATCCTGCAGTAGCCTGCTCGCCTTCGATGCCTGAGGGGATTCGCAAGCCTAGGATTAGAATTGGTGTTGGGAAGGAATTCCCTTTGTGGCTGCAAATGATGAGAACGAAAAGGATGATGTTAGTAATGTTGATAGTGTTGATAGCGTCTTTCCTTTTTGGCGTCGTTTGAATGCAATGGAGATGCGTCAACACCATTTTTCTGTTTTCCTCTCAATTTGGTCCTATAATCCCCATGTTTCTGTTCCTACCCTCAACGCCTTGGTCAATGGAAGCGGGTGCTATCACCCACCGAGACAGCATAGACAAAGATTGGCTATTGAAGGATGCCCCATTCTCCACAGAGCTCTCTGCATAATCCACAGCCCTCGTGGAGTATCGCAAAAGCACCCCATCGGAATAATTACAAAATGCACTCCAAAAGTCCTCCTCCCACAAACCCCAGAATCCTATTAAAAAAAAAAAAACCCTTGAAAGCATAGAATTTGGACCCAAAAATGAACAAATATACAAATAGCAAGGCTTGTCTTTCCAGTATTTTATCTTTTATGAGCCAGTCTTTGGCTCGAATCTATTAAAAGAAATGATAAAAGTTGCACACAAAAAACCCTGACTAGTTCTCCTCGTAATTTTGTGCAAAGAATAAAACAAGCCACGTTGCATCAAGACAGACCTCGTCCTGTTCCTCTAGCATTCTTCTTTTAAAATATATGTCGCATTTTTCAAACCCCATGATGTGCAACCAAAGCAGTCGCTTGGAAGCCATAGATATATATGTACTTTATGGCACGAAAAATCCATTTTCTCTGAACCAGCACGGTTGAATCCCAGACGTGGAGTGCTTCAATAAAAGCTATGGCCGCCATTCACAATCCCTCAAAGATCTACGTCTGGGTCCGTATCTATGCACATACAAAATACTTGTGCAACTGTTCATATATTTCAACTCACCCACCCTCGTCACTTGCACAACTTGTGTGCCTCTTCATATCCCCACTGCCATTGCAGGGTATTTTACATCCTCATTTTATTTATTTATTTTTAAACTCTCTTCCATTTTCATTTTCATTTTCATTTGGTTTTGTGTTGTTCCCAGAAAATGGGTGTTTCTTTGGTATACACGGCATACATACGTATTTTCAGGAACACAAATACCACTATCACATTGTCATACTCATGGCTATTTGTTGGGGAAATTGAATTTCTTTTAATACACATTTATTTTATTATTATTGTGAATTGAATTTCGTTTTATTTTGGATTTAATTTATTATCACTCTGAATTGAATTATATATATGATAGATATATTTTTAATATCATTATTTTAATTTTAATTGTTGGAGGAGTGCATGTCATGAGGGTCTTTCTTTTCTTTTCTTTTTTCAATAGAAAAAAGCAACCTTTTATATTAATAAAAAATAGTTGAATTGATATGTGAGTGTCTTTTTTGTGATTTTACATTTTTCTTCATAATTGTTAAAAATTACACAACACGCAAATTTACTCTTGTTTCTTATTACATCAGAGTTCTTTTTTCTATACTATCCTAACATCACTTTCTTGAATTTATGATAATACTATTTTAAAACAAAATGTAACTGAATGTAACAAACTGTCACAAGGTACTTTGATTTTTCAATTCTTTTGTTTGCTGCCACGTGAACCTCTTCAATTTTATGTATCTTAGCTATTCAATTTGATCCTCCACTCTTTTATGAATAGTTCAATTTGATCCTCCACTCTTTTATGAATAGTTAATGGTACATGCATTGATCATTACATCATTGTCAAAAGCTAAAAAGTAAAACTTACGTGTCCCTCTATTAACGCCCCTTTTTATAGTAAGTTAGTTGACAAGTTTTGGATTTAACCCCCTCAAGGTTATTGTAGAGATTTTGACTTAGCAAGAACTTGTCAAGTCGTTTAGATATGCCTTCCCCCCTCCCCGTCCTACCATTCCTCCATGTAGGAGCCATGTTGTTTGACACAACATCGACCATGGAATATGCCTCCATCCAGCGTTTCAAAAAGGTAGTAAGAGGATCAATTCTCGCCTTAGTACCCCACACCTCCTCGTCCCCCATCAAAAAATTCATATCCCCACACAAAACAAAATAATAACGTTGAGCCCTAGGATCCCAGTGTTGATCACTTTCTCCCAAAAGCATCTCCAACCAGCATATGGTGCATAAACATTCAGAAATCTGATCCTATGCTCCGACCCTGTCATATATCCAATAAGGAGAATACCTGCTTGTATATGAAAAGCCTTTAACTCAAGCATCCGAGGATTCCACAATCCTCGGATAATACACAAGCATTCGTAGCACAAACAAGCCAACCATGACATTCCTCAACTTGGATCTCCATGCTTTGTCAAACACCACCATTGTTTATTGTAAAAATATTATGGATGGTTGATACATGTGAACAAAGCCACGTAGAGAACTGATTTTGGGTTCATCTCCAAAATCCCTAATGTTTAAAGACATGATAATCATGGGGGAACGTTGGATACAGGCTTATCCCCTCTAAGGGCCCGAGAACCATGAAAACCTATAATCGACATCGCTCCCATCGTGTAGGCCTCATCTATGTTGAAAACCTCATCTGTGGTCGAACAACTCACTGAGGGCATACAATCCAAGATCTTCTTATATTTGGGATTACGCTTTTCCTATGCGTAACATTGGGATTATGCTTTGTAACCCCCGATTTACAGACATTCTCAAAGAATGTCCTTTTAATCACTAGCGGTTCTTTTGTTTATGAACCTACTAATATTTTCATGAGTCACTTTTATAGAAGTCAAAATGAAATTTAGTTAAAATCAATTCAATTTTCATCAATAGATGAATACATCATGAATAACATAGGGAATGAAGGATATTGGCTTGCAAATGAAGCACTTAACTGACAAGTTGCTCGAAGAAAATAACTAGTGTAAGGTCATGTTAAGTCTGAAAAGCCCTCATAAGTACTAAGAAAAACTTGGGGACCCTAACTTTTCATTTTTTCCTAAAAGATTTTTTTTTTAACTTACATTGAGTTTAGTTTGTCACTACCTTGCATTTGTCTTGATGGTTGATGGTTAAGTTAGACGAACTTTCATGTTTTACTTAATCAATTTTGATTTGTTTCTTTCCTTGTTATTTATTCATAAAATGAGATTTTGTTTCGTCCCTTTAAATTCAATTTATTTTGTTGTAATTCTTTTATATTATACCCTCTATTGAATTCATGCTTCTTCTATTCATGTTTTTTTGAACTTGTTCCCGAATTATCAAATTGGGACCCTCGTTTTCTGTTACTGTCACAACATTCTTTGATCTCCTTATAAAACTCGATTCTCAAATTTGGTCCTTGGTTCATGTCCATAAACTTCGTAAATTTCTCTCCTCTCCTCAAACTCTTTTCTTCAATCTTTTACACTTATTTAAATGTTCATTGCTTTCTTTCAGACATTGGACTTATTGAAATTTTCCTTTATCCAATTTGGAAACCACCACTAATTTCCAAATAAGATCTTCTCTCTCCTTATTCACCACCCTATTTCAAAATTAGACCTAATTTGAAAATCAATCCCCCTTCTTCATTTTGGTCCTTTATATTTTCAAATCAAACTCAATTCCCAAATCAGGGCCCTTGTTACTAGCAATTATATTTGAGTTATATTTTAAATTGAGAGTTATGTTTCTTATTTCTTCTTTTGCTTTCAAGATACAATTTTCAAATTTGAATTTCTTTTTTTCTCCTCCTTTCAAACGTTGTTCCTCCACTATACCTTGATTTCTACATCAAGGTTAATCATTGAATTGAGCATCCTTCATTCCTTCATAACCAAACTTTCTACAAATTTCCAAACTCTGATCAATTTTGAAATTGGGCCATTTCCAAATTGGGATCAATTTTGAAATTTGGGCCTTTTCTTCCATTTGGCATTAACAACATTAACAAAAAGTTTCCAAATCAGATCCTTCTACCACTAACATCACAATTCAAACATTTTGGTCTCACTCTCAAAAAAAGAAAAAAGATAAAATCTATTATAAGCCAACTATGTATCCAAAATATTCAGAGGGATTAGATTGATTAAATAATTGATTTTATTTGGATAACCATGTGCACAGTGTTCTAGGCATACTAACAAAGAAGTACCTTTACATATGAATTGCCCCTATAAAAATAGAAATTGACATTTAAGAAAGGAGTTTGAGTAGTATTGAGGAGAGTTTCAATGGAGAAAGGGACCCCATGTTCAAGAGAGAGTTTGAATCAAGAAAATGAATAAAAGCCACCTAAGTTGTATGAAAGGATGGAAAATTCAAATGAATGGTGAAATTGAATAGCAAAGAAGAAATTAATAACAATTAAAATTAAATTCTCATGAGTCCAATAACAGTATCAAAACCATGAATTTGTAGTAATGGCCATAGCCTTGAGTGTTGTGTAGAGTCTATCACATATATGTAGTTAGGTCTACAATTCCATGTCGATCGTCCCATTACATCACCTCTTATGGTAAGATTTGTCTGTAGCTCTATCATTATGTTACCTCTATTTGCAACCATTTCTCCAGGTGTGTGCAGTTTTGAATTACCTATTTATGCGGAATCCAACCCTAGGTGCTCTACAGTGCATGTTAGCTTTGTCATTATATCATGAACATATTTGCTCCTTGTCTCTTCTCTATTTGAAATTACGTTACTCCTCCACCAATTCAGTTGTAATCTTATACCCCATTTATCCCCTCTATGTCCAAGAATTTGTATTCCTAAGGAAAATATTTTGGAATCATGAACTATGTAAAATATGAAAATATTTTGGAACCAAAAATAAAAATAATATCATTCCCTTGAGGGATTAGAATTCCTACTTTAAAATTATTTGGAATACCCTAATTTTGGTAACATTCTTAAAGTTTCTATAGAATATGTTTTCTCTAAGAAGACATCAAGTTTGGGGCTAAGCAGGTTGCAAAAGAGAAAGCTAAAGACATCAAAGGCTACAAAGTTGAAATCAATTGGAGGGCCTATTGTCATCCCTCAAGTACACAATATTTTTCATTTAGTAGTCAAACATGGCTATTAAGCCCTAGATGCAAAGCCTCACCATGCTTATTTTTTCAAGCAGGAGTAGAAACAATCCCTCCAATCATAGGGCCATTGTGATTAGCCCCATCGTCACCAAATTATATACAGTTATCTTGGAAAATAATATTAGCATATGGCTAGATAGCCATAGAAAATGAGCTAAATGCTAGGTTAGATTTGTTAGTGATCACTCTATTATGAACTACCTTGTTGCACTCATGAGCACTATTGAGAACTTCCATCATAATAAAAACAATCTCCTTTGTTATGTTGGTGATTATAGAAAAGTTTTTAATGATGTGCCAGTGATAAACCTTTGAGATAGGTTAGGTAGACATGGATAATGAGACAATTGGGGAACTATACCTAAGGGGAGATTGAGCCACTTATATAACCTCAAGAAACTACAATATTTACGACAAATTGTTTGTGCCTGAAATTTCTAATCCCACCAAATGTAAATCCTTGTTGAGGAAGTTGCTAGCCCCACAGTTTAAATTGGCAACATCATCCTTTTTGTTCTTATTATCTACAACCAAAGGAGAAATTTGTTCCCAATACCAATTTGAATCCCAAGCACATTGAAGGCGAGCAGGTTGTTGCAAGGTGTCCGACTTAGCTTCTTGTTGTTGTTGGCAAAGCTATCAAAGGTTGGATCCCACGCTGGGATGATTATTTTGAGAAGCTTAATAAGGTCAATGGGCTTGTCGTATCTCTTTTTTTTCTAAAAAGGAAAATTTATCCTTTTCATTAAACAACTAGGAGGAACTAGGAGGAACTAGGAGGAAAAAATATATTACCAGTACATGCAACAACTACATGAAGACTTTAGACTTGAAAACTTAGCCAGACAATAAGACTAGGAAGTCAGTCACTAACAATCAATATTCGTAGAATGATTTTTTTTGGTACATTATGCTAATTCTATTAAGAAATCATATGGTACAGAGTGAAGTTACAATCATGCATAGCAAGAAACAGGGGATCCGGAAATGATGAACTATCAACCTCGGTCCCGAAAGTAACCAGGAAATAAGCAAAAAGGAACTAGAGGAGAAACAAGGAAACAAAAGGAGATGGTCACTAGAGTCTACCCAGAGTGGGTTGAGTCCTCAATACAACATTTTTTCCCTTCCTTTTTGATAACTTTGACCCATCTAGCTTGGGGCGAATGGGCAAGTACCACTTGAAGACTGTTGTTAACTGTAGAAGGAGTCTCCTTATCTGAATCGGATGAGGAGGATTCATGAGTGTGTTTCTGAGTGTTCGAAGAAACAGTGGGTCCCTCAGGGCCAACCGAGGGTGCATCCTTTGTCTGGTTTGTAGCCTCCACTTCATCTTCAGCCTCCTTCTCATCTGAGATAAAGGACTCAATGTCATCCATGGGTGGTGGATTGCATGGTTTCTAGCTTTTGGATTTTGGTTTGCGATTGCCTTTCTTATTTTGGGCAAGGAATGTGGTGCAAGTGTTCTGAAGGTGCCATGTTTGATGGCAGTGGCGGCATCGGAAGGCAGTGTTCTCCTAGTCCAGGGATTAAGTCCACATGAGATCGCCAACTTTGAGATTGATTAGATTAGGCAGACCTTTTTTTTTATAACATATTTGGTTGCTATTTTGTATTCCAAAAAAGAGTAGGAGAAGCTCTATGTTTGCATGCTAGACTGTGTTGAGATTCAACAAGATGATGAGCTTAGTGAAAAGAGTCGCCTTCACTAAGTGGGCCCGCAGGCTATTTTTGGCGCAAGTCTATTTTTAGACATGATGATCATATTTTAGAAGTTGCAGGATGCTATTTGTGGATGGTTGATCAAGTTGGAAAAATAGATGAAATTCTATTTTTAGAATATTGGGCGAAGTCTATTTATAGATCGTCAATCTAAAAATAGATGCATGTCGATTATTATTAGCTATTAATAATAATCAAAATCTAAACAACAACTTATTCTCTTGGATCACTTCAGTTCAGTGCACAGATGTGGCACATCAACTGACAGAAGGAATTACGCTATTCCTAAGGGTTTATTGGAGCTAATGCATGGAGGACTCAGTTAGAACTCAAGTGGCAGAGTTATGACGCAGTTGGAAGAAGTAGTTATGGAGTTGTATTCAGTTTAACTCGGTTAGACTCAGTATAGCTAGTTGTATCTAGTCTAACTGATTGATACATTGGAGTGAATTAATTAATTAGTTCATAAATAATAACTCATTAATAAACTAAACAATACATTAGTTAACTACAGTGCATGGCAGTTTCAGTGAAGACCTGTGGAGAGATATGTGAAAGGGAAAGACAGACTATCTATTGTGACTATAGTGATGCATTGATTGCATCCAACACTCAATGGAGATGCCAATGAGGATTGCGCAGTCAAGGAGGGAGTAATTCGAATTCATTCAGAGCTATTCTTCAGCAAGGATTGTGCAGTGGAGGCAGGCTAGCAGGTGGTAAAGATCGGTGCATGGATTTGCAAGATTAGGCCTGTACAGTGTATGACGATTGTATTGTACTGAGGGCTTGTGATAAGCTTTGTATGCCTGTATGAGATTGTCATATGATCTCCATGTTACATAATATATAGTTGGGGTTTTCAGCTTTAGGATTTCCCGGTTAAAAACTGTGTTATGTGCAATTGAATATTTTTGTTTATGCTTCACATGTGTGTGTAATTAATTTTTCCTCAAAAGATTAACAAGTGGAATAGATTCAGTATCTTGCATAAAGTTAAATAGTGTGAGATTAGGTGGTTCTTGGACATATGCATGCTTAGTGCATATAATTTCTACAGACTGCTTGCAATGCAATAGAGGAAGTAGCTACAACAAAATGCTACATTTCCCTTGTTTTTAGTTTTCTAGAAGAGCTGAAATACAGACAATGCATATATACGGACAAACTGAGACAAAAGAAATACGAATTTAAAATACATGCTTAATAATGAGAGTGGAGATCAATCAATGCTGATATGGCGCCTTGTTGAGGCATTAGTATTGTCTTCATTGCCAGCATTCCTCATGTTGTTGGAGCTGGAACTAGGAGTTGTGTGCTTCTCCAAGATGTATTTGAGAATTTGAACTGATTCTTTAGTGCGAGCAAACTGATTGGAGAGTGCATTATACTAATTTTGAAGAGAGGTGACCCTGTGGAGAAAGACATTAACTTTTGCTTCATGTTTTTCATCTAAGATTTTAACCTCTGTTTGCAGCTTTGCATCGAGGATTTTTTGGTGAGCTCTGATTTGTTCTAGCTCGGCTTGAAGATCCGTGCAGTGGAGGAAATATTCACTGCAAGCCATGCTGGAGGCAATTGCTGAGCAGAGGGAAGGAGCATAATCTGCAGAAGGCAGAGAAGTGCGAAGGCTACAAAGGTGCAACTGCAGCAAGGAGTTGAGAAGAGTTGCGGTTGCAAAGGTGGAAGGCTGAGGAGTGAGAGAGAAGAGCGTTGGAATAGCTGAACGCAACAGAGTTACATAGGAGAGAAGGATTGGGATGAGAGAATCCAAAGAATTAGTCAGAGGAGCATTGCAAAGGGGGTGAATACCACGCAGATAGAGAGCAAGGGGATGCCTGAAGGAGCGGAGAGCAGAAGAATAAATATAATAACGCATGATGAGGGAGGCAGCTCGGGGGTAGACCCAAAAAGATAAGGTCACGGGAAGGCAAGTGGTGGGAGTAAGAATAAGACAAGGGAGCGCAGAGAGATCTGAATGAAAGATCGGATAAAATTTGAATATTGACTGCAGCAAGATCATGGCAGTGGCATGAGATTTAGGACATTATTGCAAAAAAAATTCCCTGAGGTTTGAGCACAAGCTCTGTTTGCAAGAAGATCAACATCCTTATTATTTTTTCAGAGGATGTGATAGAAGGATGTTTCTTTCATACCTTCTAAAAGGTTGCGACATCTGCTGATTGTCTGGTGGAGAGCTATGTTTTTTGTTGGTCGATCATGATTCATCAAATTGATGATAATGGAGGAATCACCAAAAACCATAGCATTTGAAATCTTGAGCTTCCTTAGCTGATATAAACCTTGGAGAAGGGAAAAGGCCTCCGCTCTGTTGTTGGAGAGGGTGCTAAGACCCCATTCAAAAGTTGTGAGAATGCTACCATTCACACTTCTAATGATGCCTCCCACCCTTGCAATGCTCAGATTCATTTTCGAAGCACCATCAAAGAAAAGAGAAGGTCTTGCGTTGTTATTTATCCAATTGGTGATGTCCGCTTCTTTGAGCCAAATATTCCAACTTGTGTCTTTTCTGGAGGGCTGATTTGAAGGAGGCTTAAAGCTGTTAGTTCTGTCCCAAAGGTTGCCAAGGAAACTCCTTTCCTCAACGCAGAGTTCACTGAAGTCAATTACGCTGTTGCATTTGGCAGATATTGTTTCAAGGGTGAGGCTCCATGACTTGTTGCAAACTTTCCTAAAAGAAGGCTCTTTATTTCTGAATATCTTCCTATTCCTAGTAAGCCAAATATTCCATAAGACCACATATGGTAGGGTGTCCCAAACCCTCCTAGAAATATTGCTCTTCTTTTTCCCCCATGGGTAGCTGCTCTTCCAAGATTGGAGAACCTCTGCAATGGTGCCATGGTGCGCCCAACAAGGCTAGAAGGAAGGGATGAGCTCAATCCAGTAGCGTGTAGCAAAGGGACACCCAAAGAAGAGATGTAGAGCAATCCCTTCAGCACTTTGACAATTTGGGCACATTGATAGCCCGAGAACACCTCTTTTCTTGAGATTTCAGATGTTAAATTTTTTTCTTTCAATAGAGTCCATATGAGAATTTTAATATTGGGGATTGCTTCCAATTTCCATATTGCTTTCCAATTGGTCCAAATAGATGCAGGATAATAGTCATTGCAGAGTTGCTGGTAGGCTGCTTTGATGGAAAATGCTGAGCCATGGGGGTCCCAATGAAATCCATCAATGTTGTATTTTTTTAAAGGAGTTGTGCCATAGAGGAGAGATTGGAGGGTGCCAAGATTAGCTTCAAGATGGGCTGGGACTTTGGGGAAGTACCAACCAATCCAGTTTTTTGATTGTTCATCCCATTTAGAAAATTGGCTTAAGAGGTTGAGGCCCATATCACTGAAGTGAGAGATGATGTGTTGGGTGTCAGGCTTGTCTAAGATGGGAATTTGCCCCATAATTTGGTCTTTCCCAACATTGATGTAGTTACCCCCCATGGTAACTTTAGAGAGGTTTTGGGCTAAGAAAGGAATGGCTTTTTTGCAGAGGGCCCAAATTTTAGAGCAGGGTCTATTAGGGATGTCATGGTCAAGAAGGTGCTGCCGGGTAGTATTAAGGTATTTTACCTCCATGAATTTTTTCCACCATGCCTGACTCCCACTGATTAGCCTCCAAACAATTAAGGCTTTGTTTAGAAGGTTGGGAGAGAAAACTTCGATCCCTCCATGCTCGTGATCTTGGATTACTTGTCTCCACTTGACAAGATTGTATTGTTTTTTTCATTCTTTCCACCTTGCCATAGAAAGTGCCTAATGATAGCTTCGAATTTGAGGTGGATGATAGCAGGGGCATGAAGGAGGGTGAAGTGATACAAAGGTAAATATGAGAGGCCATATTTGAGGAGGACAAGGCGCCCTGCTAGATTGAGCCATGATGAGCCCCATTGTTGTACTTTTCTCTTCATTTTTTCAATTGTAATATTCCATATTTCAGCCTTTAAGGGGCCAGCACTGACAGGCATACCCAGGTAAGTGAAGTGGTCCCAATTCAGTTTACAAGGGACACCAAAGGTATTAGCAATACTATGGATGGTTTGGTTAGTAGCATTCCAACCATAAATGCAACTTTTTTTTATGATTGATCAAACCTCTGGAATAGAGCATGAATTTGTCCAAGACAGTTTTAAATCGTTGTGCAATTATGTTGGATGCTCCTCCCATCAGAAGAGTGTCATCATTGAATTGAGAATGATTCATATTTTTAACACCGTTGCCGAATTTGATGCCCGTAATGAGGCCAACTCGTCTCATATGATCCGGGGCCTTACTAAAGGATTCTGCCATGAGGATGAAGAGGTAGGGGGAGAGAGGGCATCCTTGCCTTAGACCTCGAGAGGATTGAAAAGAGGGAGTTGGTCTGCCATTGATGAGGGGAGATATCCAAGGGCTAGAGATGCAAGAGTTGATGAGGGCAAGGAAATTTGGATCAAAACCCATTTTTTGGAGCACAACAAGGAGAAAAGAGTGCCTGACCCTTTCGAAGGCATTGGAAAGATCAAGCTTTAAAATAAATCCTTTTTCTTTGCACGAGATACTTGAGTGAATGGCTTCTTGTACAAGGAGGATGGAATTAGTAATTTGCCTTTGGGAGATGAAGCCTCCTTGATTTTCCGAAATGAGGCTGTGAAGGTGGGGTTTGAGACGCATCGAAAGAATTTTAGTGATGAGTTTATAGGAGGAATTGCAAAGAGAGATGTGCTTAAATCTAGAGAAGGAGAAGGGGCGATTTTATTTGGGGATAAGGGCAAGGAAGGTAGAATTGGTGTAGCCCCCAATTTTCTTCTTCCTTTAGGTCCATTGTATCATTTTGACAAGATCATTTTTAATTAGGTCCCAATAAGTTCTGTAGAAACTGATGGAAAACCCATCTGGCCCAGGGGCTTTATCTAGATGCAAGGCCCAGATCACATTTTGACCTCTTCTTCGTCAATCTCTTTATTGAATGCGCTGTTCATATCCTCTGTAATCATGGTTGGAAGGTGTTACAAAAGATCAGAGTAATCTTCTGGAATTTTTGTCTCTGTTAGGAGATCTTTGTAATGCATGGTGGTAGTGTTTTTAATTACTTCTTGATATGTTTGCATGTGGCCTTTTGCATCGATGATAATGTCAATATTGTTCCTGGCTTTTCGAACAGTAGCTTTCTTGTGAAAAAAGGTAGTATTTTTATCACCTTCTTGAAGCCATAGATTCCTTGATTTGACTCGCCATTTCTCCTCTTCTTTTCTGTTGGCTCTGTAGAGCTGCCAATAGAGATATTTTTCCTGGCTGAGGCAATCTTGGTTAAGGCCAAGAGTATCGATACTACTGTGGACATCATCCAATTTGGACCTAATTTCAATCTTGGCCTTCTCTGAATCTTTATATTGATATTTGGCCCAATCCTTCAAGGAAAATTTAGTTTTTTTAAAACTTGGTTTCCAATATAAAGGAGGGAGAACCTTCAATGTGCTGCATCTAAGTATTACGCACCAGTTGGTTTGCTTCTGGGATGTCATTCCAGAGCAGACTGTATTTGAAGGGGATGGGGTGGAGAGAGTGATGGTCATCGAAAGTGAGGGTGACGGTGTAGTGATCAGAGGCTAAAAAGGAGAGAATGCTGGCAGAGGTGATGGAGTGATATGAGAGGAGTGTGACAGTAACCAGGATTCTGTCAAGCCTTTCCATGATATTTCCTCTCCCAATTCTTATGTTGCTCCAAGTGTATCTACGATTTTTTGGGGCAATGTCAACTAGCTCGTGGTCCTGCATCATGACTTCAAGCTGGTCTCGAGAAGGGGCTGGATTGAAACAACCTCCCCTTTTCTCATTTGTGTGAAGGATTAAATTGAAATCTCCTCCCATTATAATTTTGTTGTTTTCCTCATTATCTATGTCTTCTTTAAGGGAGTTCCAACAAAGTTCTTTGTCCCTATAATGTTTGGGACCATATAAATTGTAAACAATGATTTCTTTCTGATCTTTGTAACTTTCTAGAATCACTTTGATCCAATTCTGGTTTGATGTAGTGTCTTTATGTTTCCATATGCTATGGTTCCAAAGGGTGGCTAACCCACCAGAGGCTCCCCTTGATTCAGATAGGGTGCTACCATAGTGCTTCATTTTGTCCATCGTTATCTTCATTTCCAGATCTCCCTACTTTCTTTCCTACGGGAGAATAATTTCCGGTTTCTCTTGGTTTGTTAAGTCTCTTAGGGCTACTATTTTCGAGGGATGCCCTAGACCCCTACAGTTCCATGAGAGGACTTTCATCATTACAAAAAAAGTTGTTCGGAGAGCTGCTTTCCCTCCTTGTTCCTTTTGTCCTGTATCCATGCTATTCTGCCCCAAGATATAAGTTTCAATAGGGTTTTGAGTTCCCAATGCTATGTCCTTTTGAGCATTTTCATCACGATTCTGCTTTGAATATTTCCTTCCAGGGCCATGCTTATTAGTGTTTTCCAATGTTGCTCTATGCTCCTTCGCCAAGTTTCTTGTGATTCAGACAGAAGAAGGGTCAGAGGAGGAGGAAGGAGGGTCAGGGATGCAGGGAGAGGGACGAGGAGAGGCAGGTTGGGAGGGCGAGGTAAGAAGGGGGGGATCCTCATCAAGAAGAGAAATGGCGGAAAATGGATTGGAGAGGTCTAGCGTGGAGTTGGTGGGGGGGGGGAGGGGGGGGAGAGGGAGGAGCTGTAGCTTGATGGATTGGATTCGGGACCTTGGGAGAAGAGGAGGATGGAGGGTCGGATTTAGATGGAGGCACTGAAGGGGTATTATTATTAGGGTTAGAGGTTTTTTTCTTTATCTTTACAATTTCCCATTGCGAATCAGTCTCTGGGCTTTCAACATCAATAATTTTTTAACAACAATTAGCAAAGTGACCATGTTCGTGACATACCTTGCATTTAAATGGGATCTGCTCATAGTCGAGTTGTTGAATATGCGTCCATTCATCTACTTTTAGCTTGATAGCCTCGGGAAGGCCTTTTCCCAGGTCCACCTCAACACATATCCTGGCACAAGCTTGCATGTTATCCTTTGGCTCGCTTCAGTCTATGAATTTACCTACTGCGTTTCCGATGGCTCGAACAGAATCATCCCCCCCAGCAGTGCAAAGGGAGGTGTGGAAGGCGCACCCAGACAAGAACATCATTTGGTACATCAAGTTTTGGATCGAAATCTAGCATCCATTTGTTGAGGTATAGGCCCTTGGTGTCCATAAAATAGGGTCTTTTCTGAAGATCAGGTCTTTATCTTCTTTCGTCTCAAAGTGGAAAGTGAAATAGCCCCTACCGTAGAAGCGAATGGAAATTTTGCCATTGATGTTGTCAGACCAGTTGCGTTCGACCCATATTTGCATGGTCTTCGATGAGGGCTAGAGTCTGGTGAATTGACCAATGAGACCCTTCTCTATAAGAGAAAGGGCAACAATGCGAGGGAGAGAAGGTGGAAGAACAACCTCCTGCATTCCATCAAGCCTTTTCACAAATTTGGAGTTCATCGGCCTTGGGCGAGGAGGGGCCAAGGAGTTGATGAGGGCAGAGAAGGCCTGGGCTTAGATCAGAGAAGTGGTCACCTCTGAGGAGGACTCCGAAGGAGCCATGATCGAGTAGGGAGCAGCAACTAGCCATTAGGGCGCTGCAGGCAGCGCGGGCTCAGCAAAAGACTTTTAGATCAAGCATACCTTTACTGATGTCTATTTCAACGAAAATTATGCCATAGGTGTATATTCCTTTCTCCCCCCTAGAGGGATCCGTTTCCAGAAAGCGGCCTAGGGTGTATCTGATTCCTTGAAAAACAGAGGAATGCCATAGGTACGTTGGTAAGTTTGGAAGCCTGACCCAGATAGGGAGCTCAGTAATAACTGTCGTAGAGGGATCGAAGTCTGGAAACCAAGGGTGAGGAATAGCCCTGCCGATCCCCAAAACCAGGGACCCCCAGTTAGGGCCTTTTGATAATATTCGTCGAAAGAAAACAAAACTATGAAGAAACCCTTTGAGCAGAAGAAAACCCTGCTTTTATTGGTCCATGTTGAATGAATCCATTGGTAGAGATATGTTGTGTGAGGCCACAAACCATTGAAGCGGAAAATAATCACTGATTCTAAGAACTTTTGAAGCTAATATTCAAGAGTTGGGTGGGAGATTTCTATGAAGGGGGCTTCTTCCAGTTTATCAACCAAAAAAGGCTTGGGAGCCTCAAAGGGTTGAGCAGCTTTCTTGGGGGGCTGAGCATGGACAACGTCTTTGTAAGAGAAAGTTGGAGCAGAAGATGGCTGCGCAGCTACTCCCCCTGGCAGAAAAAGGGTTCAAACTATAGAAGTATCTCTTTAAATATTATAAAAAGAAAGGGGAAAAGAGTCCTCTAGTTGTTTACCTCTGTGAAGAAATCTCTGGAAAGTTGAGGGGATTCCCAGTCTGTTTTCAAGGGCATGTGAGAGGTTTTGCACTAGATTCGTTGAGCGCACCCAGTGGAGCATGTTTTTTCTCGAAGGAAGCGAGATATGTATTTGAAAAGGAGGGAGAGAGAGATCTGGGTCACTCTCGCAGCCAAAGCACATCCTAGAAGCCAGATTGGCTGTTATTTTTGCCTTGCTGCCGCCTAAGGCTTTATTTTTTCATTTGTCATCGCTTGTGGTGCTGAGGCAGATCTGGCTGCTTAGATCTAGGGTCGGGTATTTTAGCTGTGCACAAATGGAACACGTAGGCAGGCTGGTACCCACGTTGCCCTGCACTATGACAACTACTGCATGTTGATTCGGAGCATTCAAATTTTTTTTGACTGGGTAGGTAATTGTCCCCCTCCAATCTGCCTCTTCGTCGTTGTCCTACACGTGAGGTGCCTTCACATCCCTGTCTATTTCAAGAGATATTGTTGTGGAGGTAAATCCCCTCTACGTACAGAGGAAATCCCACTAGCCCTAGAGTGGGTCTAGCAACAACCAAAACACACAAAGCTATTGATTCCTAGTTATAAAAGATAGAATCGCGATAGATTGCTTACCGTGATTCCTTCGTTGTTGTTGTCGAAAAAGAAGTGGCGCTTCCGTTCCTAGCTAGACAGGTCACGATCCATGAGCTTGTCGCATCCAGACACCTATACACATGCAAAGAAGAGGGACAACATGCAACAAAATATTTCACACTTTATAACTATCGATCGATCAGAGAGGAACAAATGAAATTGCATTATATAATGGACAAACACAATCATGGAACCAATAGCAGAGTCATGTATATTAAGATATGAGAGAACGATTACAACCGGTGCTCTGACGTCATGATCTTCCTTCGACGGGGTTCCAGCGGGACGTGTCTCACAAAGCTCATCAGGGATTCGACTGAACTCTCTCTCTCACAGGGTTCTCCTTAGCTCTGCTCTTTATTGTCACTCAACTATAATGTCCTTCCCAAAAGTTCAGCTAGCTAGCAAATGGAGAGGGCAGGATTTTATAGAGGGAGAAGGAGAGGTTAGGCTCCCTATAATCATGGGGGAGAGTCCTATCTCTTAGGAAGGTTCCATGAGAGGTCGAAAACCACTTCCTAAACAGGGAGATTCGAAGGCAAACAACCCAACCTCATTTTGATGATCCGTTCTGAAGTTGTTAAAATCAAACTTTCGCCTTCTATTGTTAAAAAACATTCCTTAATAGGCTTGGCGCGGGTGTAACACAGGGATAGAGCACCAGCTCGCGCGCCCACTAGTGTGCATTTTCCCCATTGGTGTGAGGGATGAACTGGCTACCCGCGCTAATGCCAAAACATGGGTTTTTAGGGTTTTTCAGAGGAAATGTTCTTGAGGAGAATTCTTGTCCTTATGTAGAAGGATGCCATCAAGGTGTTTTCATGACATTTTTTCTATTCACAGGTCACGGGAATAGTCCTCCAATGTACGGGATGAGGGATTGCAGGGACAGTGACAAAATGCTGTGTAACAGATGTCCCCTAAAGCATGAGGTCCGAGAGAGAGGGAGAGGTGAAATGCTTTATGAGAACGTGTTCAACTGAAAACACTACTGTCGGAAGACCTGCAAATACAAATACAATTGATTTCTCTAATACATGATATGTGGTATGGGCGCAACCATCCATAAAAAGTACTGACACAATGGGATCCAAGGTATGGACACAGCCATCCAGCAAATAAGAATAAACAAGTAGACTCAGGCATGGTCGTAACCATCCAATCAAAAGAGTCATGTAATAAATGACAGTAATCCACAAAGAAACCGTAGCCTGGATGTTTATCAGACAAAATCCAGGGTCTTGCGCTCCATCTCGACCCAAACAGAGTACAAGTTCAAGCATGTGAATATGTGAGTTGAAGTCGAACATGCAAGAACATCGTCTGATTACCAGCTAGTAATGAAAGTCGTTAACAGACGCGAGAGAAACCACCAATAAGGACGATGGCCCTCAAGGTATAAGAGGTACAATCCACGGAATGTGAACAGTGAGCTGACGTCGAACATCCGCAGAGTCATCTGATCGAAATTCAATAATGAAAACCTTGCATCGAATGCGAAGAACCTGCCATTGAGGCATGCAGGTTTCAAGGCACCTGAAGGGAGTCTCTAGATTAGCTTCCTCGATAATGAGCTGAAGTTGACAGGAAGTGACCTTGATCGAAGGTGGGCCATAGTGTTTCCCACATCATTGACACGAGACAGAGGGATATAATTTTTGTGAATCAAGACCAACAGAGAATTAGAGGGAGGTTGAAAACTGCAGAGGCCAACTTCTCTTGAACATATCGGTGGCACGACATTTGATTTGGCAGTATTTGACATCAAGGGATCTGAGGTCATGGTGACGTGGAAAAGAGCAGATAAGCGGTCAAAAGAGATTACCCAAACCCATGAAGGCAAGCAGAGAACAAGCCGAGATGGTCCCAACCTGACACGAATGCAGACAAGTGCCATGTTCAAGAGCGACATACTGCCGACACGACTATAATATTGGTTCCATTTTCCCCCACCATTTCTGGCAAGTACCCCAATTATTTTTGAAAACAAGCTTGAAGGGGATAGCATATGCTTGCGATGTAATTTTGTCCTTCGGAAAAATCCAACTTAGTACATTTTATGAGCCCTAGGAAGGAGGAACTCAAATAACTTCATTATGACGGAGTCCGATGTCATCAGTTTTTAACGAGTCTGACAAAGGAAGAAATTGGCGTCTTTTCATGTTTAGAGAGTTTGAAAAGACATCAGAAAAGAAAACTCCAGCTGTCTCTTTTCGTGAATAGTCCCAGAGATCCGAAAAGGTAGAAAACTATGTCTGAGAGAACCTCCTAGTCGCGATAGGCTAGGGTATTCCTTTTTCGTAAATAATCTATCCCAGCCCGAAAAAGGGGTAAACATATACTGGGTAGATTTCGTTTCGCAGCCAATTTTAATGAGCTCAAAACGACAAGTGACTCGGCAATCTTTTTAGTTTTAGAGAGTTATAAAAGAGTTGAAAGGTGACTCCAGTAGTGACTTTTTCGTGTTTTTACCGAGTTTGAAAAAGTATAAAATAAAACTCGTCCCTTCATCAAAATCATGTGGAAAACCTGTTGCTGCAGAAAAAGACGTGTGTAAAACACATTCGACGAAAATAATGCGAAAATATATCAAAAAACATGTTTAAAAACCCATTTAGGACTTCGAAAAGCTATAAAAGACCAACAGTGGTAAAAAATATTTACTTTTAACTTTTACCTCTTTGCAGAGCAACAGTGACCCTTTTTGTGCTTCGATCTTCAGGCGACGAGTGCAACCAATCCAGTGGACCAAATCGACTTCCGTCCGGTTTAGGTAAGAGTTGACCTCTTTGTCCATCTTTTAAGCTGCATTTCATTATATTTAATCATGGTTTGAGGTCTTTTAGGGAGGGAATTTAAAATTTTAGGGCTCCACGGTTTGCACGGGTACCAGGCACGGACCCGCGCCAATCCACTCTGTTTTACACAGAGGCCGCGCTAGTTGGCGCGGCTGTTAGCTAGACAGTCGCGGCAACGGCGCCACACAAATTCCAGCTAAAAAATCTAAAAAATGAACCAATTAAAAGCAATTTTGAATACTTGAGGAGGTTTCTAACACTCCTATGTTTGATTTGATGTAGGTACCCAACAAAAACATGGTCATTGAATGGAAAGAGAGAGAACACAATGAGGAAGATGAATTGGAAATGGGAAATGAGCAGTGTATGAATGCTCTCTGGAATTGCGGTTTGAAAAAATTCTTCCTGATGCCATGTCTCTGGGCTCAGCCCAAACTACTACAATATCTAATTAGCATCTGGGATGAGGATGAGGAGAAGTTCAAACTTCGAGATCAGGTAGTTGAGCTCGAAGTGTCAGACGTGTACTTCATCACTGGACTATCATGCAGGGGTCCAGTCCCTATCTTGACCGGCACTAGGCCTTCAGGTGAAAACGTGACAATGGTCATGGACAGGGTGTGCCGAGGGGCACACAAAGTGACAGGTAGTGGAAAGGTAGACATTCAGACTATCCCAAATATAACACTAAGAGTAGTGCTACATACCATTACGTGGGCTGCGGGGTCGCAAGCACCACACGAGGCTACAAAGACACAACTCCTTCTTGCATCAGAGTGCATGAACCCAACAGTGTTTGACTGAGCCACAGCCGTGACTATGAACATCAAACGACAACTGACCAAATCCAAGAATTCCAAACTGAAGCAGTTTGGGTATGGGTCAATTTTGGTGTCGTTCTTCCTGGAACGACCTATCTTCCAGTGCCAGGGAGCCATAGTCTCGGATCCACCATTGAGAGAGCCACGGATGGCTCGATGGGTGGCATTGATGCCTAGGGCAGGGGGCGGCCAGCAGATGTCATGGTGGCCCAAGTTCTTTGGCTGGCTCCGAAGACAATTGATCATCATAGAGGACTGGCCCTATGCGAGCACATATTTTACTGGAGACCCAGACCTTCCGCTCTCGGAAGGAGAGGACTGGGACGAGGATCTTGGTAAGACTCTTTTTACTTTTATGACTTTTATGATTTTTTGGTATCAATGCATGTTCTAACATCTGATCCTATATGTATGCAGATTTTGGCCCAGAGAAGCCCGCCGGAATGTCACCAGTAGCAAGGAGGACCCCTCTCACTTATGACCCTCAAGGTGAGGGGGGCGAGGGGGACGAGCTTGTACATAACCTAGAGGGGATCGCTCGCAGAGTTCCAAATTATTCTCATTTAGTTGATGTTCCCTTAGCTTATCAAAGGCACACTGTGGGGGTGCTGACTCGTCTCCACCGCTTACTAAGGCGGTTGGTGCGGGCAGTGATGTGCTACCATGAGCACCATGCCGATTAGTCACCTAGGATTTTTATTTGCATATTTTTTGAGAGACATGTCGTCTTCGGATGTAACTGAAACAAACATGTATATTTTTTTGGTTTTATATGATGCACACGTTGCAAACACTCGACATATATGTATACATCTATTTTCTACATGGATCTTGCTTACATATGATGATGTTTTTACAAATTGCGTAAATGTCTATCTAATACCATGTTGGCTACTGCATCTGTTAGTGTATTCATTCGTCTTGGTATATGCTGATATGTGATGTAATCAAAATTCCTTTCAAGTAAACAAATACGTAGATACAGTCTTAAAATGCATGGGTTTCTAATTGAATAATGACCATTGAGCTGTAAAACCACAAGATGTGAATCCAGATGTACAAGTAGCGCGCGAATACCGAGGTTAACAACCTCGTTTGATAATTCCAAAATGGCACTATATTCTGCGACATTATTTGTAGCAGGCCCTAGACAAACACCTTGTAAATTAACCAACTCACCAGCAGGATTGTAAATTACCTAAACTGTAGAAGAAAAGTTCTTGGTACTACGGGAAGCACCATCCGCGAAACCGACATAAGGAGTAATAGACATCTCCACAATTACAAAGACCTAATGAGCAGAAAAATGATTACAAAGCACACCACACCACACATGCACAAAAATGAAAAAATCACCTATGTACATATACTATTCAAGAATGATTCAAGCATAATATTTCTTTAGGTACAACCCATTTCTGGGCTGTGCCAAAGGAAGACCTTCATAATTGATCAGCTCATAAGCCCCATTTTTCAATACACGTTTAATGATATAGGGCCCATGCCACATAGGTTGGAATTTTCCTACCCCAAGCTTGTCATGGGCTTGATCATATAAGAGGACGAGGTCCCCTTCGATAAAAGAGCGCGGAGAAACCGTTTGATCGAAATGAGCTTTAACCCGCTTTTTCTATGCCTCTATGACTAAAGCAGCCAAGCAGTGAGTTTTGTCCAATATCTCGAGATATAGGAGACGTTCTTCCTCCGAGGAAGTATCGGGCAGTAATTCCACAACCAATTTTAGTGAAGGGATCTCACATTCAACCAGAAGAGTAGCTTCTAGACCATACACCAAATGAAATGGTGTGAATCCGGTCGCACTCTTCACTGACATTCGGTAGGCCCAAAGAGCTGAAAAGAACTGGAGATGCTAACTCGATTTGTGTATACCAATTGTTCGTTGAAGCATCGTGACAAGCACTTTGTTCATGGGTTCAACCTGGCCATTTGCCTGAGGGTAGTATGGCGTTGAGCTGTCGTGACGCAAGCCCAACTTAGATTTCAGATTTGCCATCATATAGTCCCAAAAATGAGAGCCATGATTAATGACGATGGCTTGAGGAACGCCGAAACGAGTGATCACATGGTTGAAAATGAACTGTGTAGTTGTCTTACCATCTGCAGCCAGTGTCGGCATCGCTTCGGCCCACTTAGTGAAATAATCTACGGCAACGATGATATAAGCATGCACCCCGGCTGAGTGAGGGTTACACGTCATAAAATAAATGCCCCATTTGGCAAAAGGGTCTACGGTAATGACAAGATGTAATGGGAGAGGCGACGTGTGCATCTTGCGTTGGAAGATCTGGCACTCATGACACTTTCATAATGGAACAATACAATCTTTGAATATAGATGGCCAGAAATAGCCCACATGAAGGATCTTCTGTACGGTAGATGACAATCGACTTTAAGTACTTGCCCCCCAGCAATTGTCGAGACAAAATGTAAGTCATGGGGTTGCAGTCGGAAATCACGATTACCGTGCGTAACAGGATGTAATGGCGAAATCGTTGATCAGCCTGGACCACGGCCAACGCCAACTTCTTGACATCTGCATAACGTGTTTCAGTGTCGAGGAGGTTCTGAGACAGATAATAAACCATGTGTTCATTACCGTCATCGTCATCCTGCATCAGAACCATGGAAATCGTATTGAATACGACAACCAAATAAAGAGTAAAGTCTTGATGATAATTTGGAGGACAGATTAATGGAGCGTTGATAAGCAACGTCTTAAGGTTATCGAAAGATTGCTGAGAAATCTCGTCCCAACAGAAAGGGACGTCCTGTTTTAGAAGTCGTGTAAACCCTTTGGCTACCTCTGCATAGTTCGGGATAAAACGACGTAATAAATTCGCTTTCCCTTGAAGACTCTAAAGCTGATGCAATGAGGATGGGGAGGGGAGATTAATGATAGCCTTAACCTTGAGATCATCAAGACGAATTCCTTCCTTAGAGACAATGAATCCTAAAAGTCGACCAGATTCAACACAGAAGACGCACTTGTGAGGATTGAGCCTGATGTTGTAACGTCTGCAGTGGAGAAAAATATGACGGAGATGTTCCGGATGGTCTTTGCGCAGAGTTGAATGAGCCGGAAGGTCATCCAGGTACGGCTGAAAAACATTATGTATGTCGTGAAAGGCATAAGACATGGCACGCTAGAAGGTAGCCCTAGCGTTTTTTAAGCCGAAAGGGAGTTTCTTATAGGCGAATGTTCCCCACGGACAGATGAAAGCGGTCTTATGTTGATCGGATGGAAGGATATTGATTTGATTATAACCTGAAAATCCGTCCATAAGGGAAAAGATCGCACTTCCCGCACAATCTTTAATTATCTGATCGATAAAGGCGGTGGGATAGTTGTCCTTAGGGCAAGCTCGATTGATATCTCGATAGTCAACATATACTCGAATTGTGCCCTACTTCTTATCCACAGGGACAATATTGGAAACCCACTCTGTCAGAGGGATCAGATATATGAAACCTTCTTTAAGAAGTTTCTCAACTTTAGCTTTTATAGCAGCGGCTTTCCAAGGATGCACTGGACGTAGACGTTGGTGCACAGGCTTCGCACCGGGATAGGTGGGAATTTCGTGCACGACGATACCAAGATCAATTCCAGGCATCTCTTCGTAAGACCACGCGAAAACATCACAGAATTCGCGGAAGAAACTAGTGTACACTTGAATCTCATCGGGAGAACAAGTGACTCCCACATGGATGTTCTCAACGACCCCCGGTTTAACGGAGATGTCGATAGGCATCGTTTGGGTAATATTACTCATATTTCCTTCCGAAAAAACTTCATAAGTCAATATTGGCGTTTGGAGTGGTGGAGAGGGAACCTGAGATGAAAAACGCTCGAGACAATTAGACATTGCCCCCAGGCCGAGTATAAATGAGGAACGATGATGCCCATCGCTCCATGACAGATCTTCGAGAGACATAGTCTCCACGATAGCTTCGTCAGACGAAAAAACTTCTCTCAAAGGATCAGGCGAATCTGCATCGCCGAGCCAAAGGGATTAAGAATAAACATCAAGAGCCATGCTCAAAGGAGCATTATCAGCAGGAGGAGGATCTGATGCGGCAATGATCTCGCAATAATTGATTTCAACCGGGGTCAGAGGCATCGATTCCCCAAAAGAGGCAACCTGTTCAGGAGAATGGATGATCCATGGGTCATCTGAACTAGAGGTCATAATGACTTGAATGGTGTTCGGTGGTGGAATAGGGAAAATACCCATGAGAACGAGGTCCTTGAAAAGACCTGGTCCTATACTTTCGGGGGGATTAGGAATTTGATCCACGTATGGCACGTTGTTCTCAGAGGACGAGGTAAAGGAAGACAACAAATCGACAGTAATAATCTTGCCCTCATGTGGAAACTTCAACAGTCGAAAGAGGGTGGACGGAACACACAACATGGAATAGGTCCAACTGCGATCGAGTAGAAGATTGTAGTTGAGTTTGGCATCAACAAATTCCACTTCTACGTTGACTGTCTTACCTTGCAATGTAATCGGTAGACTCGCGAGAACACCCAACGGTTTTGATTCCCTTCCATCGAATGCCTCAAGGGCATTGGGAGATGAATTGAGGGTTGGAGAGCCAATGGCCTTCCAGCAAGCAGATGACATAACACAGGTAGAGGCACCTTCGTCCATAATGGCTCTGTGAATATTGAGGCCGTTAATGTCAACTTGTATAACAAGCGCATTCTAGTGCGGAAGTCGGGGGACGAAATTCTCCAGATCAAAGGTGAGAAGGCTAGAATCGGCAGGATCGATTCCGCCAATTGCAGATAACAAAACTTTCCATTGAAATGGAAAGCTCTAAAGTACTTCCAACGTAGACATCGTGGAAGGCGCCTGTGCCAAATCCTCAAAAATTTTGTAATGCTAAGTAGCACGAGCGTTTGGATTATAGGAATATTTTCGAAGAACACCTTTGGAAGGTGGCTGTAAAATGGGTTCAGCACTGGGCCTCTCAATCTCAAGAGGACCAGAGGTAGGCGGGGGAGGAGGGCCATCAACGACCTCCTTCCCAGCGGCCTGGCATGATCTGGCATAATCCTTCGACCGATTGGCAATAGAAACAGGTGCAGCACCATTCATCATGAAAACCTGAGACCAAAACGTGCAGATGGCGAAGGCTGCTCGACCATCTGGGTCTAGTGAGATGGAAAAGGTTCCTTAAGAACTGTCGGAGTTCCCTTAGAGCCCTTAAGAACTTGAATAACTTCGGATCATCTAGGACAATAGTGTAGTGGTCTTCATCACAAATTAGGCAAGGGTACTTCAGTTTTCGCTGTGAACCATCATCAACACGTGGTTTGGACGATTTTGGTTTTGGGGCATCGGATTTGGCTTTGCCTTTGCCCTTCTTCTTCCCTTTGGAAGTCTTTTCCGCAGCATTGGTCTGGATGGCGTTGACCTCTGCGGTCTTACCAGAATTTGGAGTAGCATGAGGAGCATAATTGTTGGAAGAATTTGATTTATGCTTCCCATTGGTAGACTTGCGAGAAGTCTGAGAGACGGAACCAATAACACCGTCTACTGATGGAGTATCCGACGCTTTAGAGGTCCCTGGTCACGGGGCATCAGTCAAGATGTCGTATAACGTGCCGGATTGAGAGTACACTAAATCGAGGTATTGGGCATGAGCAATGGCTTGTTCCTTGGTTACACATGGCCCCATAGCAATGTCTTGTGCAATCTTATTGAAAAAAGAGGTAGTGAACCAGTGAGTAGAAGCTGATCATGAATGCCAAACTTGATCAGATGACGACAACGTTTCCATTCGTGAATATGATCTGAAATATGAGTAGCTTTTTCCTGTTTCAGAGATGTCAGGAGATGTGTCCCGGCTTCGTAACAAACTGGTAACTGGAAATGCGTCAAGAATGCCATAGCTAGAATATTAAAACCTTGAAAAATACCACGGGATAGTTCTATGTACCATTTAGCAGCAGCGCCTGTGAGAGTGCACAAGAAAAGACATAGATGAATCGAGTCATCCACCCAAGGATTCGAAGAGCACCATAAGTGGTACGTCATGACGTGTGGTTAGGGGTCCTCTCCAGATTTTCCCTCAAACTTAGGACAATCACCAGGAACCTTCATCGAAACTGGAGGCCAATATGGATTATGAAGAATCAGATCATTAGTCAGTTTGGACAAGTCTGGTAACTCCAACATGGCAAGAAAAGGTAATTAAGGGTTAAAAGGCATGCCAGGTCCCCAATAAGGACCTGCATCTTTACTCCATCTTGGTTGAGCATAACTCTGCCCCCATTGGTTCTGTCCTGGAGGATTCTGACCATAGGGGGTATAAGCCAAATAGTTAGGTTGATATGGCGGCTGAAAACTAGGATACAAGGGTTGATAACCAAGGTACTGATTCTGATTATATGTGGGCCCTGATTGAGCAGTTTATGGATTTTTCTGCGGATTATAAGTATAGCCTGGTTGTTGAGGGTTATAACCAAAACCTTGAGGCAGGTTGTAAACCGGTCGAGACTGACCTTGAGGGTAATAGCCACCTTGGGGTCGAACGGGCTACTGGTAAGTGGGGCCCTGCTAAGTCGGATAAGTCGGGCGCACAGGTGGATTTGGCTGTGGCGTAGAATAGATCGGCGGCTGAGCAGGGTTAATAGGTTGTGCAGGCTGCCCTAGTTGAATAGGTTGACTTGGTTGATGAGGGACACTAGGTTTCCCCGGCTGAGCAGGTTGGCCTGATGGTGGGAGTGGGCCAGGTTGTGCCTTATAACCAGGTTGACCTGTGACAGGACCATAAGATGGCCCTGGCTGTGCAACATTTTTACCAATTGGAAAATGAGGCTTCTGAGGTTGCACCAAAGGTTGAGAAGGATGGGTTTGCCCCCCAGGACCGTATGGAGGTCCAGGTTGATACCTCGGTTTCCCTACCAGTCCTTGAGGTTGCCCTAGTTGGCCCACAAAGTGAGGCTACAGAGGTTGACCTTGAGGATTGTAAGACTGCCCTTGCGGGTTGTAAAATAATCCCTGTTGGACCGAAGGTTGTTCCTGTAAGGGTTGTCCTTGCGGGTCGTATGCATATCTTGGTTGGGCCGAAGGTTTTCCCTGGAAGGGTTGTCCTTGTGGGCCAGAAGCATATCCTTGCTGAAACAAAGGTTGTCCCTGAAAGGGTTTCCCTTGTTGATTAGAAGGTTGCACATGCAGGGTAGATATAAAACCGTTAATATACTGATAAGCCTCAGGAGCTGGAAAAAGAACGGGGTTGCCCTGCTCATCATATTGATATGGATATACGTAGATTGGGGCACCATCCACTCCATAATGAGAAAAGTAAGGATGATTAAGATCCTGGAAGGACTAACCAACCTCGGAGATCGGTGGCTGTAAAGACATCCGGTACTCCTCAGGAGAAATGTTCTCGGGAATGGCAGAAGCTATATAAACGTCTTCAGGAACTGATGAGGTCCTAGTTGACTGAGTGGTGACAATAGGTGTAGACGCAACCACGCAGACAGTAGGGCTAACAGGTACCGATGTGACAAAAGGAGATGCCGTGAGAGGTGTCGATGGTGAGATCCCTAACGAGGGAATGGTCGGTTCTGTGGATGGAGTCGATATTCCTATAGAGGCAATAGCGGCCATGACCTGACTTAAAGACCTACATCCAGCTGGGAATGATGGACCAGGTGAAGACATAACAGATGGTTCAAGGATGTCTTTGGGAAAAAGCTGGTAGTCTTCACCAGAAGTAGGAATTCATTCACTAGGAGTAGGATTGGATGAGTCAATATCTGAACCTGCCGTAAGATCTTCTAAAAGACGACGGGGACTAGGAGGTATGACAACAGCTAACAATGGTGATCCTGATGTAAGAGGAGGGAAGTGTTCCCCAACTCAAAATCCAAACCAAGCGTCGGACAAGGGCCAATTGAACTCAACTGGTCCTCCAAAGGGAAGTTCAGATATAACCGGTCCCCCATCGGGAAACTCGGATACAACGGGCTGCTGATGCTCAGCAGAGGACTAAGAGACCTCTGATGAATCGTCAGTATAAGGACTACTAGTAGAAGAAACTGATGGTTTTGCCACTATGAATATAGCAAAAAGAGGAAGAGATCAAAAACAAAGACACACGGGCAAAAACCAAGGCAAACAAAAACAGGCCAAAAAATCAATCTCTAAATGGGCGTGTGATCGTAGGTGATTAATTTTACCAAATTAAAACTGGAAATTTTACTGTTTCATTTTTTAAGAGTCTAGAAACGAGTAAAATATGACTCTATCACTTTCAGTTTGGAAACAAGCGTGAAAGGACAAGCGCTTGATGATCTTTTCAAGTTTAGGGAGTCAGTAAAGATCAAAATGACTGCTCTAGTAATCTAGGTAAATGGGTGTACCAGATATCTGTGAACTGCCATATAAACATTGGTAAAAATGAAAGAGAAATCAACCAAGGACTTAACATACATGCAGGTAATCTCTTCGAATGCTGTGTCCGGCATATCACGGGTAAAAGGAGGCAGACTCGGCTTCCTACGGATAAAGGATTTGCAACCTAATGGGGTCTCCCTTTATATACACAACGGTACAGGGAGCACAAGTCCATACTAGCGCTGTCTGTAGCCAGATGGCGAGCGACAACTACTAGGTTTAAAGACGTCGGAACACATCTCTACCTTAGACTACTAGATGTTCCGTTAAGTTTCAATGCTGCCTCAGGTTAATTTAGTAAATTTTAAAGTTGATCTTCAATTTCCGTTTCGATTTCAAGGCCCTTTCGAATGTTGGATCTCATAAAACCTCTAGATGCAAACTACATGCCACAAAATATCATTTTAATCAATGAAGAGCTATCTATGGGAGAGTTGAGAGCTTTCAAATGATAGCAAAATGAACACTCAAAAAAATCCACTACCGTTTTCAATGCTAGCTAATGGAACTAGAAAACTTTTCTCTAGAATTATACAATGCTAGTAATGCGAAAAAGTTTTCAATTTTCACTATGCCAATCAAAATGCAAAAGATTTTCTTTTTGTATTTTTCAGTATATTAGAGAAAATGCACTAAATAAATGAAAAAACTAATGAAAAAATCAATTTGAGAACGATAAAGAGAGAGCCGAAGCAAAACAAATTCACTCAACTCAAATAAACACAATCAAGACTCAAATCGATGACTAAATCCCTCAAAGTGAAGAAGAATCTCGAAAGAGACTCAAACAAACCGTGTGATCTAGGCTTGGAGCAACACAAAGAGAAATTGAACGAAAGAGAGAATAATCACTCAATAAACATAATGATTCAATGGGATTTAGAAAGATGAATGCAATGAAGCAAAAACAAAGTTGATCGGGAAAGCAAAGACCCAAAAATCCCACGGGAGGCTCAGCACACTGAAGCACCTTGAAGCCCTAGGGCTAAAATGTAAAACTGATAGAAAAGGGCAAACAACCGGAGGACAAGGGCTAAACACAGTAAAAAATGACTTCAAAGCACTCAATCAATCAGAAAAAACATACCAGGACCAAAACTCAAGCTCAGAAAGTCCAAGAACAGGAAAACCCTAAAACCAAGGAGGGTTGGCGCGCCTATTTGGCTATAATCTGCATCAAACAAGGGTTGGCGTGGGGGCCTAACTAGCAACAAGCGCCAGTTGGTGTGACTGTTAGGGGGATAACCACGCCAATCAAGTTTACCCTAGAAAAATGATGAAAATGAACTAACAGAGGCTAGATCTGGACTTCTAGGGGCTGAACAAGGTTTTAACACCAAGGAAGGTGAACCAGAAAACTATACTAATCAAACAAAAAGCCAAAAACAACCCAATGGAGAAAGTACCAACTCCCACTGATTCCCCAGTGGAGTCGCCAAATTGTTGTGGAGGTAAATCCCCTCTGTGGACAAAGGCGATCCCACTAGCCCTAGAGTGGGTCTAGCAACAATCGAAACACGCAAAGCTTTTGATTCCTAGTTACAAAAGATAGAATCGCGATAGATCTCTTACCGTGATTCCTTTGCTATTGTTGTTGAAAAAGAAGTGGCTCTTCTATTCCTAGTTGGACAGGTCACGATACGTGAACTTGTCACATCCAGACACCTGTACACATGCAAAGAAGAGGGACAACATGCAACGCAATATTTCACACTTTATAACTATCGATCAGTCAGAAACGAATGAAATTGCATTATATAATGGACAAACACAATCATGGAACCAATAAAAGAGTCATGTATATTAAGATACGAGAGAACGATTACAACCAGTGCTCTAATGTCGTGATCTTCCTTCGACAGGGTTCTAGCAGGACGTGTCTCACAAAGCTCGTCAGGGATTCGATAGAACTCTCTCTCTCTCACAGGGTTCTCCTTAGATCTGTTCTTGATTGTCACTCAGCTATAATTTCCTTCCCAAAAGTTCAGCTAGCTATCAAATGGAGAGGGCAGGCTTTTATAGAGGGAGAAGGAGAGGTTAGGCTCCCTATAATCATGAGGGAAAGTCCTATCTCTTAGGAAGGTTCCATGAGAGGTGGAAAACCACCTCCTAAACAGGGAGATCCGGAGGCAAAAACCCAACCTCATTTTGATGATCTGTTCTGAAGTTGTTAGAATCAAACTTCTGCCTTCTATTGTTAAAAAACATTCCTTAATAGGCTTGGCGCGGGTGTAACATAGGGAAAAAGCGCCTGTTGGAGCGCCCACTAGTGTGCATTTTCCCCATTGGTGCGAGGGATGAGCTGGCTACTTGCGCCAATGCCAAAACATGGGTTTTTAGGGTTTTTCAGAGGAAATGTTCTTAAGGAGAATTCTTGTCCTTATGTAGAAGGATGCCATCAAGGTGTTTTTAGGACATTTTTCTCTTCACAGGTCACGGGAATAGTCCTCCAATGTACGGGACAAGGGATTGCAGGGATGGTGACAAAATGTTGTGTAACAGATACACAATAGTTTCTTTTTCTCAGCGTCGCACGAATCTACTTCCCTTTGGTCTCTGGCAAGGTTGTGCATGTTGCTGGGCCGGAGAGATAGTGGGGGCGAACCAGATCTTTGGGCATCGAGAGCCTTGTTGCAGCTCAACCCCTTGATGACGACAGGGAGAATGCAGTCATAGGCGTTTCGCTAGGGTTCATGACGGCCGTCCCAAATTCGTCTTCTCGTCTCCCCCCGTGTTTGGAATCTCTACTTCGTAGAATGATTTACTCTTCACATTGCACTATAAAATAGGAAAACATGCAACTTACAAGACAAGCATGCAAAATTAGAGGACGCTTTGAGATTTGAGATCAAGCATCTTACAACGGTAATAAGAGGAATTCATAACAAACAACTCGTTTTATTTATCAACTTTTAGAATGAGAATGTTGGGGTTGGAATTGATTTGACGAAGGGATATAAATTCCTCTTTGGTAAGATTAGTTTTTGGGAGCTTGAGCTTCGAAGAATGCGTCCACATTCTTTTTTCAACAAAAATTTTGATAAGGAACTAGCAATCTCCCCAGATATATGAAACAGCTCGCAAGCCACATATATCAGGAACTCATAGTTCAGCCTAGGACCGAGACGTCGAGAGACCACCGGAACTAGAGCCAAGATTCTATACTCCAATGGGACACCTATCCTTCCATATTTACTATGGCTCCAGGGACATGAACTCGGGTGGATGGGATGGAAAACCACCATCCCTACCACTCGAGCTAAGCACCCATCGACCATTCTTGCCAAAGCTCTTTCCCAACATGGGAGGGAAGGTGGTGGGAGATGGATTCAATGGAAAAAATAATATCCATAGGTAATGGTTCAGAGAACAAGAGCAAAGTTTAGGCCTTTTTATAAAAGGTTTAAGGAAGGACCGTTAAGCTCAACATTTGAAATGTTTACTAGTTTAACATTAAGAGAGGGAAGAGGATGAGAAGAACCTAAAAGGTCTGAAAGGGGGGTAGGAGAGGATGTGGAAGAATTATTATTACCATAAGAATTAATGTTTGGATTAGTATTACCATAGGAATTAATGCTAGAATTAAAGATTGATGAAGAATCGAGGTTAGAAGAGGGACGAGGTATGGAATTAAGAGGAAAAGGATTGAATTTAAATTTGGAATTATAATTATGACTAGCATTGAGATGATGATTATTATTATTATTATTGATGTTAGAGTTGGAGTGGAAATTAAAAATGGGAATAGAATTGGGAGGAGGCAAGGATTTAGGTATGGAATTAATGGGAACAAAATTAAAATTATAATTAGAAAATGGACATGAATAAGAATTAGTATTAAAACTAATATCAACCTTGAGATTAGATTTGAAATTAAACATTCCATGATTAAAATATCATTAGAATAATTTTAAAAATAGAGATAAAATTACCATTAAAATGGTTAGAATAATCTTTAAAATTGCTATTCAAAATACCATTAATTTTTTTTTTTGAAATATAAACTCAAACAGGTCTTAGAATGAATATTAATATTTAATTTAAAATTAAGAACTGTTTTTGAATTAAAGCAAGCGGTCGAGCTGCGAGGGCTTCCGACATTAGTGAGGAAATAAAAATGATTGGATTGATTTGAAGGAAGAGAAGGAGAATCACAGGGAATAAGAGGAAGTATATCAATGGAGGGATGGAAATAAGTGATTGTTTTAGAGTGAGGATCAATGTAGGTTGAAGAGGGACTAGACAACAACTAAGAATAAGTGGTTTATGAAGGGGATGACGAAGTAGAAGGAAAGGCCGAAGCGAAGGTTGAAGCAATAGAATGGGGGTGCGAGGGTTAAAATCTTTCAACTATAGAAATTTATTAATACAGATAGTATTACCGGATTCTCCTGATCTAACAAATTAATCTTATGTTAAATACATAATCCTTCCACTTAATTCTTTGCGGAAATTAAATCGCCAATTGCAAAACACATATGAAGCAAAATTAATCGCACATAAACACAGTTGTTTAACGGGAAAGCTTAAAGCTAAAAACCCCAACTATCATATATTATGTATATAAATGGATCATATAATAATCTCATACAAATATTAGTACATCAAGCTCTCAGTACAATCAACAATCATTACACACTGTCATGCATAAATTTGCATATCTACGCACCAATTTCTTGCCTCTTGACGGCCTGCCTCCATTATGCAATCCTTGCTGAAGAAGACCTCTGAATGAATTTGAATTGGCCTTGCCTTGACTGCACAATCCTCATTGGCATCTCTAATGTGTGTCAGATTCATTGAATGCATCACTATAGTCACAACAGATAGTCCATCTCACCCTTTCACCTATCTCTCCACTAGGTCTCCACTGGAACTGACATGAAAGTAGTTAACTGCTATATTTGTTCAGTTGCAAGTGAGTCTCTAGTTATGAATTATTTAAATAATTAATTCAATAAACTCTCACTAGTGTATCTTTAGTTAGAACTAGATACAACTAGCACAACTGAATTTAACTCACTTAACCGAGTTAAACTGAATAACAACTCCCATAACTACTCTTCCAACTCTGTCACAACTTTTCCACTTCAGTTCTAACTGAGTCCTCCATGCATGAGTCACCAACCACCCTAGGAATTGTGTAATTCCTTCAGCCCACTTATTTTCCAAATCTGTTCACTGAAATTAAGTGCTCCAAGAGAATAAGTTGATATTTATTTTCAGATTATTATTAAGGGCTAATAGTAATTGACATGCATCTATTTTTAGATTGACGATCTATAAATAGACTTCGCCCAATATTCTAAAAATAGAATCTCATCTATTTTTCACATTTGACCAACCATCTACAAATAGCATCCTACAACTTATAGAATATGCTCACCATGTCTAGAAATAGACATCCACCTAAAAATAGCCTGCGGGCCCCACTTAGTGAAGGTGCTTAATTTTCACTAAGCTCATCATCTTATTGAATCTCAACACTCCCTTTCAACAAGATGGGGATTATCCTTCACCCCGATCCTGCCTCTATGGTATTCGAATTTGCTCCTGCTGAGCGCCTTCGTCAGAATATCTGCATCCTGTTCTTCCGTAGGAATGTGCTGAAGCAACATGATCTTCCGCTGCACATAATCTCTGATATGATGATACCATATATCTATATGTTTAGATCTATCATGAAACACAAGATTAATAGAGAGTTTAATGAAACTATGATTATCACAACGAATCGTTGTAGGATCTAAATGAGAACCGAACAAACCGACCAGGATCTTCCTCATCCAGATAGCCTCACATGCAGCTTGACTTGCTGCCATGTATTCTGCTTCCGCTGAATTGAGTGCCACAGATCTTTATTTCCTAATGTACCAATAAACTGTTATAGATCCAATACTGAAAACCCCTCCTGATGTGCTCTTTCTATCCATTGGGCTGCCTACCCAATCTGCATCCGTGAAGCAATGCGACTTCACCTCATCCGTCTGTATGTACCATAAGCCATACTCAAATGTGCCCCTGAGTTACCTCAGGACATGGTTGCCTACCTTCCAAAAGAGCTTGGTAGGCTTAACCATCACTTGACTAAGCTAGTTCACTGCATAACATATGTCTGGTCTTGTATTAACTAAATACATGAGCAAACCCACCAACTATCAATAAACAGTGGCATCCACTACCTCTGCCGATGTAGCATCCTCTTTCCTCCAATTTCCTAGAAGAGGAGTATCCATGGGCTTGCAGTCCTCCATGTGAAACTTACAAAGTATCTCCAAAGCATGCTTTCCTTGAGACAAACAGTTCACTTTCTCGCTTCCATATTTCCAATCCAAGGAAATAAAGAAGGAGGCCCAAATCCTTCATCTCAAACTCCTTTACAAGATCTGCCTTGCATGAGTGTATCAACTGCTCATCACCCGTTAGTATTAAATCATCAACATAAAAAATAATGATTAAAAGCTTACCCTCCACCACAATTTGGTATAGGTTTGCATCCGCCTCACTCTTGGTGAAGCCAAGTCCACTGAAATAGCTGTCGATCTGAGTGTACCAAGCACGGGGTGCTTGCTTCAGCCCATACAATTCTCTTTTTAGTTTGCACACATGTGACTCACTGCTGAAGATCTCAAATCCTTCAGGCTGCTCAATGTACACTTCTTCCTCAATGATCCCATTAATGAATGTAGACTTCACATCCATATGATGAATGTGCCAACCCATTTGCGTTGAGAGAGCAAGGATGGTCCTCATGGAAGAATACCGTGCGAAAGGTGAAAATGTTTCTTCATAATCAATCCCCTCGATCTGTGAGAAGCCCCGGGAAACAAATCTTGCCTTATACTTATCGACGCTCCCATAAGTAGCTTGCTTTACCTTATAGATTCATCTTGTACCTACCACTGATTTACTAATTGGCCTTGGAACAATCTCCCAAGCATTGTTTCTGACAATGGAGTCATACTCCTCCACCATGGCATCTACCCATGTGGGCTCCTATGCTGCTTCTTCAAAAGAAGATGGCTCTGTCATGATACACTTGCTCATAAGAGCCATGTATCTAGTGAATCAGTCAAGTGATTGTCTCTGTCTGCGCTGTGATGTAGGGACTCCTACATTCTGTGCTGCATCAAGCTTCAATCTCTTAGCTTGTGTGGTACGCTTTCTTCCTGTTCTAATGTTTGGTTCTGCAAGAGTGGACTCCTCCACTCCATGAATCTCCTCCTGTGGTTAATCCACATCTAGAGGCTCATATTTGGGAGCAGGTAGCTCCTCCTCTGCATGCAAGTGTAGCTCCCTCTCAAGCGACAAATTCATGGCTTTCACCTCATTGAATTTTATATCCCGTCGCATCACATCCGACTGTTTGGAAAATACACACGATAATTATGGGGTGTTTATGTGTATCCCACAAATATCACAACTTCTGCAGTCGGCTCTAGCTTCTTCCTGGCGTCCTTTGTCACATGAATGTAAACAAATGAGCCAAAAATATTTAGATGAGAAATATCAGGCTTCTTACCAGTAAAAGCATCTTTAGGTGTACTCATGCCAAGTACTCTATGAGGACAACGGTTTTGCACATAAACCGAATTGTTACATGCTTCTGCCCACAAGTGCATCGGTAGGCCCTGGTCATGCAGCATAGCTCGTGCAGCACCCACGATCATTCTATTATTCCTCTCTGCGACCCCATTCTGTCGTGGGTTATGAGGCGCTATGAGTTCTCTTCGAATTCCTTCTTTTCTACAGAAGTATTTGAATTCGTTTAAGATATATTCACCAGCATTATCACTCTGCAGAGCCTTCACTTGCTTCCCTGACTCCTCCATCAATGCTTTAAACTCATAGAACTTTGAGAATGTTTCACTCTTCTTCTGCATGAAGAATATCCAACATCTATGAGAATAGTCATCAACAAATATAGCATAATACCTGTGTTTTTCTATTGAAGCAACCGAGAAAGGTCCACACACGTCTTGTGAATTCTCTCCAGGATCATCGAAGCATGGTTCTCATTCTCATGAAAGGTGGTATTCACAAACTTACCCATAGTACATCCCTTGCACTAATATGACTGTGCAAGAGTACCCTTGGGAAGTCCAGTAGAAATATGCTGCAAAATATTCAAGGCGCCATGGTGAAGATGGCCCAATCTCCTGTACCATAATTCGCCCTCATCCCGGCTCACCACTTCTTCTGCTTTGCCCGTCATTGCAGCACAGCCATCTACCTCCAGCTTGTAGAGGTTCTTAACTTGAATCCCTATCCTCTTGGTTTGAACCATTGTTTTATGTCGCATGAAATCTTTTCCCTTGCTGAAAACAACGTCATAACCTCTGTCCTCCAACATTGCGACCGAGACCAAGTTCTTCTTCAGACCTGGAACAAGCATAACATCTTTCAACAAAAAAGGTTTACGTGACTCCCTATAAAAGGTAATTGTTCCAATTCCAGTCGCACTGTATCTACCATCGTCGCCCATCTCTATATGCATTTGGAGATCCTTCTCCTCCAAGTCACTAAACAACTCCTTGTCCCCTGTCATATGGAAGGAAGCACCACTATCAAGATACCACATCGATCCCATTGTGCTTGAAACCAAGCATGCGATCAAAGAGAAATCAAGTTAAAATTTCAAGTCTAAGGCCTCACCCACTGGAACTCCAACATCCTTCTTGTTCTTCTTTTTCTATGGGCAGTTAGTGGCGAGATGCCCATGTTCGTGACAGTGAAAACACTTCACCTTGGACAAATATAGCTTATTGCCTTTAGCCTCGGATTTTGGATGGGATTTATTCCCCTTCCCTTTCCTTGATTTGGTAGCCAAAGCACAATTCTCTTTATCATCATTCTTCGATGAAGGGCCATCCCTGGTATTTCGCCTTATCTCCTCCTGCACAAGATCCGACCAAAGTCGCTCCCAATCTGGTAGTTTCTCCCTTCCATTGACAAAGTCTTCGTAGCTGTGCCAACTATTCAGAAGCCCAAAGAGATCCAAGCTCACCAATTCATCATCCACACCTGTAATTCCCACACTCCCCAGCCCATCCCTACATTGGACAAACTTTGTGATATATTTTGGAATACTGTCGCCCTTCTCCATTTTGATTTTTCTGAGCTTATCTTTTAGCGCCAACTTCCTATGGTCATTGCTACTTTGGAAAAGATCTGTCAAAGCCTTCCACATTGCAAATGGAGTGGATTTCCCGTAAGTCTTAACACAATATGGTATTTCACACCTTCCAATAGAATTCTTCTTGTCTTCTCTACCTTCTTTTTCCATGCGTAAAGTAATTCAACATCACTAGAAGTAGGCTTAGGAACATCGCTATCGATGAACTCCTTCAGTCCATTATCTTCAAACACCGCATCCATCCTGTCCTTACAAGCTATGTAGTTCGAGCTACCCTCAAGGGCATACTCCAACCGTAACCCATTGAAATCCATTTCAATGAATACTTAATTTTCGCACCAATAAATTTCTGCAGTAAATTCAAATTTTCCACCAGCACAAAACTCAACACCGCTTCACTATTGCAATCTCCAGTGATTAACACTGCTATGATACCATGTATAAATTTATTAATATTGATAGTATTACCGGATTCTCCTGATTTAACAAATTAATATTATGTTAAATACATAATCCTTCCACTTAATTCTTTGCAGAAATTAAATCGCCAATTGCAAAACACATATGAAGCAAAATCAATCGCACATAAACACAGTTGTTTAACGGGAAAGCTTAAAGCTAAAATCCCCAACTATAATATATTATGTATATCAATGGATCATCTAATAATCTCATACAAATCTTAGTACATCAAGCTCTCAATAAAATCAACAATCATTACACACTGTCATGCATAAATTTGCATATCTATGCACCAATTTCTTGCCTCCTGACAGCCTGCTTCCACTGCGCAATCCCTGCTGAAGAAGAACTCTGAATGAATTCGAATTGGCCTTGACTTGACTACGCAATCCTCATTGGCATCTCCAATATGTGTCAGATGCATTGAATGCATCACTATAGTCACAACAGATAGTCCATCCCACCCTTTCACCTATCTCTCCACTGGGTCTCCACTGGAACTAACATGCAAGCAGTTAACTGTTGTATTTGTTCAGTTGCAAGTGAGTCTCTAGTTATGAATTAATTAAATAATTAATTCACTAAACTATCACTAGTGTATATTCAGTTAGAACTAGATACAACTAGCACAACTGAGTTTAACTCACTTAATCGATTTAAACTGAATAACAACTCCCATAACTACTCTTCCAACTCTGTCACAACTTTTCCACTTCAGTTTTAACTGAGTTATACATGCATTAGTCACCAACCACCCTAGGAATTGCATAATTCCTTTAGACCACTGATTTTCCAAATCTGTTCACTGAAATAAAGTGCTCCAAGAGAATAAGTTGATATTTATTGTCGGATTATTATTAATGGCTAATAATAATCAACATGCATCTATGTTTAGATTGACAATCTATAAATAGACTTCGCCCAACATTCTAAAAATAGAATCTCATCTATTTTTCACATTTGACCAACCATCTACAAATAGCATCCTGCAACTTATAGAATATGCTCACCATGTCTAAAAATAGACATGCACCTAAAAATAGCCTGCATGCCCCACTTAGTGAAGGTGCTTAATTTCCACTAAGCTCATCATCTTGTTGAATCTCAACATCAACGTCTACTGCCCTCTCGATAAGTTGGTTTCTCAGTAACCATATTGTTTCTTCATGTTTTTATCTCAAAACTATTTAGTCTCATTATCCTCGGTCATTTCCATACAAAACCACAACCTTTCATGTAAAATTTCCCAGTCTCTTTGTTCATATTGAAGTTTCTTGGCCCATAACCGCTTAAAAGTCCATGGGGGTTTTGATGATTTAAAGCTTGAATTCCTCGGTCTCTGTTTATCTCTATACTGTTATTAGAAGCCAATTGCATTGCGTATTGAAGCAATCCATTCACGCTTAAAATATTCCTCGTAGGGGTTTTCTCTACAAGGGATTTAACTAGGGTTTTACAGAAGGCAGACAGTTATTTGATCCTTTTGTTTCCCCAATTTTTCCTCTATAGTGTATATTTTAGTGGTTTTGTGATATTTTGCAAAAATTTGGAGATGCTCAAAGTTCATACAGAAAGGCATGTGTTCCATAAGCAAACAGTTGTAGTAACACTCACAATGAGCGTTGATCAATCATGTTGCAGTTGCCAACGAGAATGCTTCAATTGAAATATGGAATGTCGCCCTCGGCTCCATAGGATAGCACCGTGAATTGGTATGAATGAATCTCTTCTCATCACATGAACTTGGAATTCTATATTGAATTTGAACTAAAATTCTGAGATATAATTCATCATTAGATGTACTCTAAAATTTTTTCCTAAAAATTCTTAACCCTTGTGATGAGTCCAATCCTGTAAATTTCTGGTGGACTTGTGTTCTTAGCCCCATTTAATAACCAAACAAGACTTGCCTTTTTTTGTTGGAAGGTACTTTGAGAAACACATTCCAAGGTCAGGGATGCACTGAGAAAAAAGTTCTTACTTTGGTTTATGGGTCAAGGCATTTCTGCCAAAATTTTCCCAGGACTCGCACCTCGACCTCAGGCATCTTTTTTTTTAAATGATTGTGCACATGAGGAAGATTACAACAGCAATGGAACTGAACCGTAGTGCACATGTTAATTCTTTGTTGAATTCACTAGTTATTCAAAGTCCCCATTGGGAAAATCCATCTTTTTGTAGAACAATATCAAAACCTGACATAATCATAAAACCTATCTTTTAACAGAACATCATCAAAACCTAGCATAATATAAAATCTAAACAATTCATCATAAAATCCTGGCATAAGTTTATTATGTTTATAATAAACCTAATAATAACCCATCCGCATATATTTTAACTCAAGATCTACTAAGCATTGAGAGGTGTCAAATTTTGTGAGATGCAAATCTCTTTTACTTTGAAAATAAATTTGACACTTGGTAGATCAAGAGGTAGATCTAGGCTAGTATATTATCACTTACATATTTTCAAATTTAATTCTCGATTTGAGTACAAGATCCATTTCCTAGTATTTCACAGTCACATGTCATGGGAATTTGAAACCCACTTTTGAAGGGATTGCAGAACTGAGACTGGAGAATATGAAGGGAATCGTATAGAAAGTGATATATGGTATGGTAGTTTGTGGTAGTCTGTGTTATTACAGCTGTTTATGGTGAATATGTGCACCGTAACATCAACATATTGAAATATTTAATATAACTTTTAACTGCATTTCAACTCAATAAGGCTATGAGGAAAGTCTTTAAAAGTGCAGTCAGATACAGTTAAACAACAAAAGAAACATGTTTTAACTTCAGAATATGTTATGATACATTTTGGTTCTATTTGTCTCGCAAATTGGAGACTTAATGTAGGAGCTCTGTTCGCAATGTGTACTAAGAACCATGGCCACCGTCAAAGAAACAAGATTTTAAATATAAATATTATGATTTCATTAATAGCTTTTCAGTCGACAAAGAAATATTGTAACCGTTGGCATAGTTGTGGCATTACTCTCACCCCACCGCACTTTGGGGCATTCAAAGGTTGTAAGCTTCAACAACTTTGTATCTTCGAAACTTAGTAGCTCTTTTAACTCTGAGCATCTAATAATGTCCAATGTTCAGATTATTTTGAGTTTCCCCAACCCTTGTATGTTAATCATCTTCTTCAAGTCTCCCAAAGATAACATTTCCAAAGATACCAATGTTTCAAGACCTAGCATCTCCTGCAATTTTTTGGATAAGGTTATTTTCAATATTTGAAGCTTGGAAAAGCCTTAGAGGCCTCTTATCTTCTCCAGTGATAAGTAACCTTTTAATTCTAATTTTATTATTGTTTTTGGAAATGCTTGAACCTCCACTATCTTAACACAATTTTCTATATTGAGATGTTGAATATTGTTCTAAAGATGCAACCCTTTTTTCCCTCTTGTATTGGTTAATGTTGACGTGAACATACAACCCTCATCGCCAACATTTCTCATTGGAATTTTGCTTGAAGGACATTCCTTTATGTATAAATATTCAATATTGGCCATACCATTTTAAACTTCTTCAATTGAGTCAAATTGCTAATGGAATCTGGCAAACATTTCAACCGGTGGAAAAAGTGGAGCTCCAGTTCCTCCAAGCTCCTTAATTGACCTACAGAATCTAATAGCATTTCCGGCATTTCTTCGTAAATGAAGACAATTCAGATTGCTGAGTTTTGACTATCGTGGGAAAATTCTTTTAATATGGGCATAAAGGAGAAAATTCCATCAAGAACCATTGAAGTTTAACCTGGGGAGGCAATACTTCAATATACTTTCATTATGGCAGACACAAGTATTCAAGTGTGGTGATGTTTCCAAGGGTTTCGCTGGAAATGGTCAACATTCTACTGTCTTATTCAAATATTTAAGTTGTGTTAAATTCCCAAAGGTTTGGGAATTTATACACATCTCCAAATTGTAACAATAAAACAAGTCAATATGTTGCCGGATAGAAAATTTATAGAATGAATGTGGAAGTATATTCAATTGAAATAACTAGACAAGTCAATATGTTGGATGGTTGTGAAGTAATTCCCAAAATCCTTTGGAAGCATCTGCAAGTTTTCACAGTTTGATAAGTGGATATGTTGGAGATTCCTCAAGTTCCCACAAGAATCTGAAAGCATCTCCAAGGAGTATAGACTTACCAAAATAATATGTTGAAGGTTCATTAGGAATCTGGAAGCAAGTCCAGCCTTGAACAGTGATACTGTAGATGACAAAATTCGTCAGGTAAACTTTTCAAATCCATACCATGAGAAATTTTAGGTTTCAAGACAACCTTCTTGAGGTGCTTCAGTTCCCTATGGACTTGGGAATCTTTAACATGTGAGTAGTAGCGATATCCAACTCTAATAACTGCAGGTACCTATAATGTGCACATATCTAAAGCGGGATTGACTAAATTTCAATATTTGTGCATGGTGGGGATACTAAAAGCAAAGAAACTTTTGCAATGAAGCAAAATAAAAAAACCCTTTATCAATAAATTAGATGGCCACCTGAGATTCTTGCCACATTGTTTCCAGTCCAAAGTCGTTCTAACTTATTTTTAGAACTCTTAACTTCTTCATTGGGATCCAGGAAGGGGGAGAGGTTCATGGACAATTAAACCAGCAAAGCCATATCAGTTATGGTGACTATGATTTCCACACAATTTCCTTATGCGCTAAGCAACTACAAACTGCTCATATCAGCTCCCAAACAAACTCGGTGTTGAGATTCAACAAGATGATGATCCTAGTTAAAATTAAGCACCTACACTAGGTGGGGCCCGCAGGCTATTTTTAGGTGTATGTCTATTTTTAGAATGTTGAGCATATTCTATTTATAGCGGAAGTCTATTTGTAGATGGTTGAGAAAAATCTATTTATAGATGAGATTCTATTTTTAGATGCATGGGCGAAGTCAATTTATAGATCGCATGTCAATTATTATTAGCCCTTAATAATAATTAGAAAATAAATAATAATCTATTCTCTTGAAGCACTTGATTTCAGTTAACTGATGTGGCAAACTAGTTGACTGAAGGAATTATGAGTTCTAAGGTTGGTTGGTGGGACATGTAGAGTGGAATTTGTTGTAACTGAGTGATACAAAGTTGTAACAAAGTTGGATGTGTAGTTATGTGAGTTGCTATTTAGTTTAACTCAGTTAAGTGAGTTAAACTCAGTTGTGCTAGTTGTAACTAAAGATACACTAGTGAGAGATGAATGAATTAAATATTAAATTAATTCACATGGAGTGATATCACATGCAACTGAAGAAATACTATTGTTAACTACATGCATGCCAGATCTAGTGGAGACCCAGTTGAGAGATAGGTGAAAGGGCCTGTTTGACTATCAGTTGTGACTATAGTGGGTGCACTCATGCAACCACACACACATTGGAGATGCCTATGAGTATTGCGTAGTCAAGGTAGGCTAGAATGAATCATTCAGAGGTTCTTGACCATCAGGGATTGCATAGTGGAGGCAAGCTGTCAGGAGGCAGTAAATTGGTGCATGTTTATGCCAATTTTTGTATGACAGCGTGAGATGATTGTATATTGTACTAAGAGCTCTTGGATTAGAGTTTTGTATGAGATTGTTTCATGATCCATGATATATACATAATATATTATAGTGGGGCTTTTAGCTTCATGCTTTCCCAGTAAAAACATCTGTGTTATGTGTGATTGATTTTTTTCATGTGTTTGCAATTAGCGATTAAATTTCCACAAAGAGTTAAGTAGAAGGATTCTGTATTTAACAGTGGCATATAATTGTTAGATAAGGAGAATCCAGCAATACATAATTGTATTAAAATTTCTACATGGTATCGGAGAAAAGAAGATTGCAAAATTGAAGCAGTAGCTGAGTGTAGGTTTTAAGACTGTACATAAATTATCTGCAAATGAATCTTAAAAATAGAAAATAAACAATAGCGAGAGCATAAAACATAAAACAGATATACACAGAGATTTTCCCCTGGATCCCAAATTGGGACGACCAACTTGATTTTTCATTATATTCCTTTTATTGTTACAACACACATATATATATACATGCCGACGCATACATAAACCCCAATCCACTAACCCTGGATTAGAACATAACTGTAGTTCCCTTGACTGGATCTACAAAGTACCAGGGGCCGAAAACCATCATGCCCCAAAACCATGTGCAAACCCATGCAAAAAAACATGGGCGGGTCCGCCCACCGAAAAATAGGGTCCAAATTTTTTTTCCCGTCCCCCCCTGCTGCGCCCGACACAACATAACACATACCCGTGACTAGTCGTGGAATATAACACATACCCAACACTGAGTTTGTTGGTGGAAACAATTTGAATTTGTTGCAATAATTTCTTGGTGCAGCAGTTGAGTAAACATCGAAATGGATTTCAATGGTTTGCGGTTAGAATATGCACTCAAGGGCAACTCGAACTACATTGCATGGAAGGATAGGATGGAAGCAGTGCTTGAAGATAATGTATTGAAGGAATTCATCGACAGTGATGTTCCAAAGCCCACTTCAACGGATGTTGCATTACTTGACGCATGGAAAAATAAAGTAGCAAAGACGAGAAGGATTCTGTTGGAAGGTGTGAGAGACCATATTGTCTCAAGCCTTCATGGGAAACCCACTCCATTTGCAACGTGGAAGGCTTTGGTAGAAATTTTCCAAAGAAGCAATGACCATAGGAAATTGGTGCTGAAAGATAAACTCAGAAAAATCAAAATGGAAAAGGGCGACAATATTGCTAAGTATCTCACAAATTTTTTCCAATGTCTGGAAGAATTGGGGAGTGTGGGAATAATTGTCGCTGATGATGATTTGGTGAGCTTGGCTCTCTTGGGACTTCCTAAGAGTTGGCACAGTTATCAAGACTCTGTTAACGGACGGGAAAAACTGCCGGATTGGGAACGACTGTGGTCGGATCTAGTGTAGGAGGAGTTCAGGCGAAACACTAGGGATGGGTCTTCATCAAAGCATGATGATGAAGAGGATTGTGCTTTGGCTGCCAAAGCAAGGAAAGGGAAGGGGAAGAAATTCCACTCAAAATTCGAGGCTAAAGGGAAGATGCTGGATTTTTCCAAGGTGAAGTGTTTTCATTGTCACGAACATGGGCATCTTGCCACTGAATTCCCATAGAAAAAGAAGAACAAGAAGGCTGTTGGAGCTGTAGCTGGCGAGGCCCTTGCCTCGCAATTTGAACTTGATTTCTCTTTGATCGCATTCTTGGTTTCAAGTGCAATGGGATTGGTGTGGTATCTTGATAGTGGTGCTTCCTTCCACATGAAGGGAGATAAGGAGATTTTCAGTGACTTGGAGAAGAAATATCTCCAAATTCATATAGAGATGGGCGATGATGGACGATATAGTGCGAACGACATTGGTACCATTACCTTTGAGAGGGATCCGGGTAAACCATTTATGTTGAAAGATGCTATGCATGTTCCAGGTCAAAAGAAGATCTTGGTATTAGTTGTAGAAATTATATACAAGATGCATGTATATATCCAGATTCTCCTGATCTAACAATATTTTATCTTCTTACTAAATACAGAATCCTTTCACTGTTAATCTTCTGCGGAAATTAAACATTCAATTGCAAACACATGAAGCAATAAAAACAATCGCACATAACAAATTTGTTTAACGGGAAATCCTGAAGTTGAAAACCCCAACTATCATACATTATGTATCATGGAGATCATGTAATAATCTCATACAAAGCTTAGTACATCAAGCTCTTAGTACAATATAGATTCATTACATACTATCATGCAGAAATTGCATCAATATGCACCAATTTCTTGCCTCCTGACAACTTTCCTCCACTGCGCAATCCTTGTTGAAGAATAGCTCTAAATGAATTCAAATTACCCTTTCCTTGACTGCGCAATCCTCATTGGAAACTCCAATGTGTGTTTGGTGCAATCAATGCATTACTATAGTCACAACAGATAGTCCATCTTTCCCTTTCACCTATCTCTCCACTGGGTCTCCACTGGAACTAACATGCACTGTAGTTAACTGTTGTATTGTTCAGTTGATCAATGAGTTATTATTTGTGAATTAATTAAGTAATTAATTCACTCCACTCTCACTAGTGTATCATTCAGTTAGACTAGATACAACTAGCTCAACTGATTTTAACTCCAATAATTGAGTTAAACTGAATAACAACTCCATGAAATACTCTTCCAACTCTGTCATAACTTTGCCACTTTAGTTCTAACTAAGTCCTCCATGCATGAACCACTAGTAAAACCTAGGAATTGCATAATTCCTTTAGCCCACTATTTTTCCAAATCTGTGCATTGAAATTAAGTGCTCCAAGAGAATAAGTTGTTGTTTATTGTCAAATTATTATTAAGAGCTAATAATAATCGACACTTCTATTTTTAGATTGACGATCTATAAATAGACTTCACCCAATATTCTAAAAATAGAATTTCATCTATTTTTCCAACTTGATCGACCATCCACAAATAACATCCTACAACTTCTGAAATATGATCACCATGTCTAAAAATAGACTTGTGCCAAAAATAGCCTGTGGGCCCACTTAGTGAAGGTGACTCTTTTCCCTAAGCTCATCATCTTGTTGAATCTCAACATCAGTCGGGATGTTGGAGGGCAGAGGTTATGACGTTGTTTTTAGCAATGGAAAAGCTTTACTGCGACATAAAACAATGGGTCAAACTAAGAGGATAGGGATTCGAGTCAAGAATCTCTACAAGCTGGAGGTAGATGGTTGCGCTGCAATGGTGGGCAAAGAAGAAGAAGTGGTGAGCCAGGATGAGGGCGAATTATGGCACAGGCGATTGGGCCATCTTCACCATGGTGCCTTGAATATTTCTACTAGACTTCCCAAGGGTACACTTGTGCAGATAGATCAGTGCAAGGGATGTACTATGGGTAAGTTTGTGAATACCACCTTTCATGAAAAGGAGAATCGTGATTCGGTGATCCTGGAGAGAGTTCACACAGACGTGTGTGGGGCATTCTCGGTTGCTTCAACAACAAAACATAGGTATTATGTTATTTTGGTTGATGAATATTCTCACAGATGCTGGATCTTCTTCATGCAGAAGAAAGATCAGACATTCTCAAAGTTCTGTGAGTTTAAAGCATTGGTGGAGAAAGAGTCGGGGAAGCAAGTGAAGCCTCTACGAAGCGATAATGGTGGTGAATATATCACGAACGAATTCAAAGACTTATGTAGCAAAGAAGGAATTTGAAGAGAACTCATAGGGCCTCATAACCCATAATATAATGGGGTCATGAAGAGGAAGAACATAATGATCGTGGCTGCTGCATGAGCTATGTTGCACAATCAGGTCCTACCAATGCACTTGTGGGCGGAAGCATGCAACACTGTGGTTTATGTGCAAAACCGTTGTCATGAGAAAATGTATTGTGACTGAGCCATCTTCCTTTTAGGAAGCAGTGCAGGAGCCCACATGGGTAGATGAAATTGTGGAGGAGTATGAATCCATTTTCAGAAACAGTGCTTGGGAAATTGTTCCAAGGCCGATTGATAAATCATTGGTAGGTTCAAGATGGATCTACAAGGTAAAGAAAGTTGTTGATGGGAGTGTTGAGAAGTATAAGGAAAGATTTGGGGCTCGAGGCTTCTCACAGATCGAGGGGATTGATTATGAAGAAACCTTTGCACCTATCGCATGATATTCTTCCATAAGGACCATCCTTGCTCTCTCAACACAGATGGGTTGGCACATTCATCATATGGATGTGAAGACTTCATTTTTTAATGGGATCATTGAGGAAGAAGTGTACATTGAGAAGCCTGAAGGATTTGAGATCTTCAACAATGAGTTGCATGTGTGCATACTCAAAAGAGCGTTGTATGGGCTGAAGCAATCACCCCGTGCTTGGTACACTCGGATCGACAACTATTTCACTAGACTTGGCTTCACCAAGAGTGAGGCGTATGCAAACCTATACCAGATTGTGGTGGAGGGTAAGCTTTTAATCATTGTTCTTTATGTTGATGATTTAATACTGACTAGTGATGAGCAACTAATACACTCATGCAAGGAGGACCTTGCAAAGGAGTTTGAGATGAAGGATATGGGCCTCCTTCACTGTTTCCTTGGATTGGAAATATGTCAGCGAGAAGGTGAAATTTTTGTGTCTCAAGGCAAGTATGCAAGGGAGATACTAGGTAAGTTTCACATGGAGAGCTGCAAACCCATGGATACTCCTCTTCCTGGAAACTGGAGGAAAGAGGGTGCTACATCTACAGAGGTAGTGGATGCTACTGTCTATTGACAGTTGGTGGGTTCACTCATGTATTTAGTTAATACAATATCGGACATATGCTATGCAGTTAACCAGCTTAGTCAAGCGATGGTTAAGCCTACCAAGCTCTTTTGGAAGGCAGGCAAGCATGTCCTGAGATATCTCAGGGGCACATCTAAGTATGGATTATGGTATAGACAAATGGATGAGGTGAATTTGCATGGCTTCATGGATGCAGATTGGGCAGGCAGCCCAACGAACATAAAGAGCACATCAGGAGGGGTTTTTAGTATCATATCTATACTATTTCTTGGTACAATAGGAAACAATGATCCGTGGCACTGAGTTCAGTGGAATTAGAATACATGGCAGCGAGCCAAGCTACATGTGCGACTATTTGGATGAGGAAGATCTTGGTTGGTTTGTTCGGTTATAGCGGGAGTCTATTTATAGATGGTTGAGAAAATTCTATTTATAGATGAGATTCTATTTTTATATGCATGGGCGAAGTCTATTTATATATTGCATGTCAATTATTATTAGCCCTTAATAATAATTGGACAATAAATAATAATCTATTCTCTTGAAGCACTTGATTTCAGTTAACTGATGTGGCAAACCAATTGACTGAAGGAATTACGAGTTCTAAGGTTGGTTGGTGGGACATGCAGAATGGACTTCTTTGTAACTGTGTGATACAAAGTTGTAACAAAGTTGGATGTGTAGTTATGTGAGTTGTTATTTAGTTTAACTTAGTTAAGTGAGTTAAACTCAGTTGTGCTAGTTGTAACTAGTTGTAACTAAAGATACACTAGTGAGAGATGAGTGAATAAATATTAAATTAATTCACATGGAGTGATCTTACATGAAACTGAAGAAATACTATTATTAACTACATGCATGTCAGATCTAGTGGAGACCTAGTTGAGAGATAGGTGAAAGGGCTTGTTTGACTATCAGTTGTGACTATAGTGGGTGCATTCATGCAACCACACACACATTGGAGATGCCTATGAGTATTGCGTAGTCAAGGCAAGCTAGAATGAACCATTCAGAGGTTCTTGACCATCAGGGATTGCATAGTGGAGGCAGGATATCAGGAGGCAGTAAATTGGTGCATGTTTATGCCAATTTTTGTATGACAGTGTGAGACGATTGTATATTGTACTAAGAGTTCTTGGATTAGAGTTTTCTATGAGATTGTTTCATGATCCATGATATATACATAATATATGATAGTGGGGTTTTTAGCTTCATGCTTTCCCGGTAAAAACATCTATGTTATGTGTGATTGATTTTTCTTCACATGTTTGCAATTGGCGATTAAATTTCCGCAAAGATTTAGGTAGAAGGATTATGTATTTAACAGTGGCATATAATTATTAGATTGGGAGAATCCAACAATACATAATTGTATTAAAATTTCTACACTCAACAAGGTTTTTGATTCCACGAGCCTAAAGCATTCTCTTGAAACTGATAGAGCAATATTGAAACTCTTGCAAAGTTTTACAATTCAAACTTGATAGACATATTTTTTTTTTTTGAAGTAACTATTTCTCGGGTGAAGGGATAATAGTGCCTTACCGCCAAAATTAGCAAGATTCATTAGATGGGGGGGGGGGGGGGGGCTATGATGGATCTAGGATTCAAATCAGTTTATATGTGATTAAAGGGATGAATGGGAATTATTTCCTTTAAATACAATTATTAAACCACATCCAATTTATGTATTGGGACATATCTACTAGTTAGGAGGTGAAAGTATTGATCGATAAAGTTTGATTGGGGCCACAGAATTTGAACTAATAGATCATCTTGCACTAGAATGGGAGAGGTACATTATCAGTATAAGAGGTGTAGGGATTAATTTAGATGTAGAGAACTGTAAGGATCATTTAGTATGGGGAGGTAGACTTAAGAAGGGTAGGCCGTGTGTCAAGAATATTTATGTGGCACTACTTAGAACATAGAAGAAACATGTTCATCATAGTTGGGCACCGAATATCTGGAAAGGTAATATACCTTATAAGATTAAGAAATTCTTCTAGCTTGATGTCAATGACATAAATTTTGATCTCGAATAATGTTAAAAAACGTGGATTTGTGGGACCAGGGATCTGTGTGATACACCTCGAGGGACGGGAAAATCCAGACCACCTTCTACTTTCCTGTGGATATGCGAGACAGGTGTGGGAGTAATTATTAAGGCTTAAATCTATGAGAGGGATGTTATCCTTTTTATCATTTATTATTTTATATATTGTATTATGATGATGATCATAATATTTTTTTTAAAGATATAATTTGTATAGATCAAAAGTATGTATTAAACTTTTTTCGTGTTTTTTTTTAAAGTATATACCTATTTTTTTTAATTATGATTATTTTAATATAATTATTGTATTAATATAAAGATTTAATTTATGCTTTAGTTTTTCTGTAAAGATTTGGTAACGATTTTTTGGTGAAATTGTTGTTTTTTTTGTTTTTGTTTTTAAAAATGCATTTTTGAATGCATATATAGATTCATAACCCTCAAAAATCTATTAAAAATCCATGAAGCACTCAAATTATGTAGATTTCATATATCAAACTTGTGTTTCAAACAAATTCTTGCTAGATTTCTAGCCAAATTTACTAAACAATATGCTCAAAAAAACCAAAAAGTAGAAATTTTAGACAAAAACATCACATAATTGTTGAATTTTATTAATTTTTTATTTCTTTCAAGTAATTATTTAATATTTTTATTCATTTTTCATAATGGTTATTTGGTTACTCAAAATTTTTTAGTTGACATCCTTTACTAATTTCATTTCACTCATTCTATTTATTTATAAATATTTCTCAATGCTTTTGCATACTTCTAAGTTTTGTTCGTCCTTGTTTTGGGTCGGAGTGTCCACTTGAAATATATATATGGTCCAAATGGATAGCTCGATTGGTCGAGTTCTCGTTCCTAAGTACCTCGCCAATCGGGAGGTCATAGGGTCAAATATCCTCGACGCCCTTGGGGTTAGGCCTTTCTATTTTGGCTGATGGGTAGATCCCTTCGAGTTGATATACCTGGATTTTTATGTGAATGTAGCGGTGTTAAAATTGGAAACTAGGGACAAATTACACCTTGGGACAAATCATATGATGGAGATTATTTTTTTATTGGATTCCTCTTTTCGAGAGGTCCAATATTGATCTAAATATCATCTCATTCGGACTAGCAGAAGTATGATTTTAAATTTATTTTCACACATGTGCAAATTGTCAAGGTCAACCTCAGTCAAATGTAGGCTCATGATGCCTAAGAGATGAGAGCCAATATATTGGGTGATTTGTGGAGTACGATTGCATTGAGTTTTTCTAAGAGTAATGTATTATGACATTACATGTATTTGAAGTGTTAATGAAAGCCCCAATGTGCAACATATTGTAACCACCTAACATGTTAGTTATTTGTTACTGTTTGCATGGTATAGAAAATGCTCGGAGAATTTTTTTTGCTGCAGCTAGCCCGTGCTTTGCTGCTGCGGCCACCCCAACTGCTACTTTGTTGTTGCCTGCTGCGCACGTGGCCCCTCCAGAGTCCTCCCCAGAGGTGGCCTCTCCTCTATATCAGGCCCAGGCCTTCTCAACCCTGATCAGCTCCTTAGCTCCTCCTCGCCCCAGGCCGACGATCTCTAAATTTTTTAAGAAGCTCGATGGCATTCAGGAGGTCACCCTTCCTCCTTATATTCTGAGGATGGTTGCCCTCTCTCTAGCTGAGAAGGGTCTCATAGGTCAATTTATAGGGTTATGGCCCTCTCCGAAGACTGTTTAAAAATGGGTTGAGCATAACTGGTCAGACAAAATCAATGGAAAAATATCTATTCAGTTTTGCGGGAGAGGCTACTTCACTTTTCACTTTGAAATGAAAGAGGACAAGGATCTGATCTTCATGAGCGAGCCTTAATTTATGGACACCAGAGGTCTATATCTCAACAAATGGACCCCAGAATTTGACCCTGGACTCGATGTGCCAGGCGCCATCCCAGTGTGGGTGTGCCTTCCTCACCTTCCCTTGCACTGCTGGGGGGATGAATTTGTCAGAGCTATTGGAAACGCTGTAGGGAAAATCATAGATCAGAGCAAACCAAAAGACAACATGCAAGCCTGTGCCAGATACTGCATCGAGGTGGATCTGGGTAAAGGCCTCCCCGAGGCGATCAAGCTAAAAGTTGACGAATGGACACACATCAAGCAACTTGAATATGATAAAATTCCATTTAAATGCAAGGTATGTCACGAATATGGTCATTTTGCTAACATATGTTCTAAATTACCGATGTTGAAAGCCCAGAGTCAGACATGCAATGGGAAACTGTAAAAAAGAAGAAGACCTCTTCTAACCCTAGAAGCACCATCATCTTTGCGCCCCCCCCCCCCCCAAATCGAACCCCTCCCTCCCCACCTCCTCTTCGCAACCCCCTAACTCCTCCCATTAGCTTTCTGACCCCCTTATCCCCCCTTCCAATGCCTCTCTAGCCTCCTCCAACCTCTTCTCCTCCCTTTCTCCTATTGAAGATGATCCCCCCCTTCCTTCTTTCCCCTCTCATCCTGCCTCCCCTCACTCTTCCCCCATCAATCATGATCCCCCGTCCTCCTCTTTTGACCCTTCCTTAGCCTGAATCACAAGAAACTCAGTGAAAGAACATGGTGCAACTTTGGAAAATTTAAAGAAAACTGGCCCTAGAAGGAAATCATCAAAGCAACATAGAGATGAAACTTCTCAAAAGGATATAGGCCTTGGAACTCAGAATCCTATTGATACCTATATCTTAAGGAAAATTAGTAAAGACTCAGGGAAAAAGGAGCAAGGACGAAAGGTAGGTTCTCGCTCTGCTTTTTGAAATGATGAAAGCACTTTCCTGGAACTATAGGGTTTAGGGCACTCCTCCAAAACTTCAGCCCTAAGAGACCTAATAAATTAGGAAAATTCGGACATCATTCTACTGCAAGAAACTAAACAGGGAGATCCTAACATGGAAATAATAATAGATAGAATGAATAATCACGGGGGCACCCATTCTGAATCTAGGGGTGCCTCAGGTGGACTTGCCACTCTTTGGAATCAAAGCATTTGGAGGCAAAAAAAACTCAACAAAAACGCAGAACTGGATCAAAGTGGTGCTACAGAACATAAAAGAGAGCATTGAAATCATCATTTACAATGTCTATGGTCCCAACCATTATAGGGATAAATAGATCTGTTGGAGCACTCTTAAAACATACATAGATAATGAAGACATCAGCAACATTGTCATCGTAGGTGACTTCAACTTAATCCTTCACGCTAATGAAAAAAGGGGTGGTTGTTTTAACCCGGATCCCTCTAGAAATCAGCTAGAAATCATCATGCAAGACCATGAACTAGTTGATATTGTCCCAAAAAATTGCAGATATACTTGGAGCAATCGAAGGATAGGCAAAGGGAATATCATGGAGCGTCTTGACATATTTATTGTTGTTGTCCCTCTCCTGTCTTTTTATTCTTCCAACATCCTCTCTTCCTCAGCCTCTGATCACTAGCCAATCACCCTTTCTCTTGGTGATCATCACTCCCTCGGCCCCCTCCCTTTCAAATATAGCCCTCTATGGAATGATATCCAGGAAGCAAGACAACTGGTTCACAATATCTGGCATCAGCACGTAGAGGGATCCCCTTCTTTCATTTGGGAAACCAAGCTAAAGAAGACCAAAATGGCCTTAAAGGATTGGGCTAAAATGCACTATAAGGAGCTATACAAGATCAAAGTGGAAATTAAAGAAAGATGGATGTTGTCCATAACACCATTGATTCCCAAGGGGAAAATCAGGAAAACTCCAACCATGAAAAATAAATTTATTGGCAATTATATAAATTCAATAGAAAAGAAGAGGAGAAGTGGAGAATAAAATCCATAAATTTGTGGCTTCAAGCAGGTGACAATAACACCTCCTTCTTCCACAAACAAGCTAGAAATAACATATCCTCCATCATTGACATTGAAGGCAAAATTCAGATAAATCAAGATCTAATTCTGCAAGTCTAGAAATAACATATCCTCCATCATTGACACTGAAGGCAAAATTGAGATAGATCAAGATCTAATTAAAGCTGCTGCCACTGTCCACTATAGAGATCTGCTTACTGAAACAAAAGAGCCTGAAGACTACTTTTATCTCCTAAGATATCTGTCAAATATGATCACAGAGGAGATGAACAAAAAATTAAATAAAGATATAGAAGAGGCAGAAATTCAGGGCACAATTTGGTCCTTGCATCCTGACAAGGCACCGGGTCCAGATGATTTTTCTATCTGCTTCTATAGGACTTATTGGGACTTAATAAAAAAATATTTGACCAAAATGATCCAATGGGCTCAAAGAAATAAGAAAATGGGGGGCTTCACCAACTCAGCCTACCTTGCCCTTATCCCCAAAGAAAACCATCCCTCCCCCTTCTCTAGGTTTAGACCAATCCCCCTCTGCAACTCTTCTTACAAACTTATTACAAAAATCCTTGCCATGCGTCTCAAGCCCTTTCTCCACAACCTCATCTCAGAAAATCAAGGAGGCTTCATCTCCCAAAGGAAAATTTCTAACTCAATTCTCCTTGTTCAAGAAGCTATCCACTCAAGTATGACCTGAAAATAGAAAGGTTTTATTTTAAAACTCGACTTAGACAATTGCTTTGATAGGGTCAGACACTCTTTTCTGCTTTCAGTCCTTCAGAAAACGGGCTTTGATGCAAATTTCATCGCCCTCATCAAAGCTTGTATCACAAACCCCTGTATCTCCCCCCTCATTACTAGCAGGCCATCATCCTTCTTTCAGTATTCCTGTGGCCTTAGAAAGGGTTGCCATCTATCTCCATACCTCTTTATCCTCATGTCCAAATCCTTGAGTAGGGCCTTGGATCATATGTGATGAGTAAGCCTCATCACTGGAATTAAATTTGGCAATGGTGTCAAAAATATGAAACATTCGCAATTTGCAGATGACAGTCTCTTGATGGGCGGTGCAACCAACATAATTGCTCACAGGTTTAAAATTCCCCTTGAAAAATTCATGCTGTACTTCGGAGGGCTGATCAATCTTCAAAAAAGTTGCATCTATGGTTGGAATGCAACCAACCAATCCATTCACAACATTGCACAAATATTTGGAGTTTCCTACAAACTGAACTAGGATCACTTCAATTAATTAGGCATGCCTGTCAGCGCTGCCCCCCTAAAGATTGAAGTCTGGAACATTACCATAGATAAAATGAAGAGAAAGGTGCAGTAGTGAGGTTCCTCTTGGTTAAATCTTGCAGGGCGAGTAGTCTTACTCAAATCTTCCCTCTCTTCTCTGCCCCTGTACCATTTTATTCTCCTTCAAGCCCCTGCCAACATTCACCACAAATTTGAAGCAATCTTAAGGCACTTTCTCTGGCAGGGTGGCAAAAATGAGAAGAAAAAATATAATCTTGTTAAGTGGAGGCAGGTCATTCAAGATAATCAACATGGAGGGCTTGGAATTCACACTCCCAAGCTTATGAATAATGCTTTTGGTGGGAATATTGTGTGGAGGTTAATCAACAGATAACATGCTTGGTGGAAAATAGTTTTGGAATCCAAGTACCTAAACTTTCCCTGTCAGCATCTCCTTGATTTTGACATCCCAAACAGACCCTGCTCCAAAATCTGGGCCCTATGCAAGAAATCCATTCCTTTTCTAATTCAAAATCTCTCCAAAGTCCCATATGAGGGCAACAACATCAATATTGGAAAAGACAAAATTATGGGACAAAAGCCACTCTTGGACAGGCCTGGCACCCAACGCATTCTTTCCCATTTTCAAAGTCTCTGACTAAATCTCTTACGTTATTTTTCTAAGTGGGACGACCAATCTTAAAGTTGGATTGGATGGCTCTTTCCCTCTGTTCCTTCTTATCTGAATGCAGACCTACATAATCTCCAAACTCTACTGCATGGCACTACTCCTTTGAGAAAAGACAATATGAAAAACTTTCGTTGGTACCCCACAGGCTCTGCATACACCATCAAAGCTGCTTATTGTCAACTCAGTCATGATCACTGCCCCTCTCCTCCTTGGCCAACTTGGAAACTGGTGTGGAAATCAGAATCCATCCCAAAGATAAAGATATTCATATGGACTCTACTCAAAGGAAAAATCCTCACCTCAGAAAACTTAAGAAAAGGGGTGTGAATGGTCCTTCCAGGTGCCCCAATTTCCAATCTACAGAAGGGATTGCGCATCACCTCTTTATAATGTGTCCATTTTCTACTTGATTTTGGATAGACCTCACCTCTTCCTATCAGCTTCGCTTAGATCCCAACAACACCATTTTGGATTTGATTAAAACCTAGAGGAATAATTACCCATGGGGAAAAAAGAAAAGCAATGTTGCAAGAAGGGTCTGGGATACCCTTCCTTACGTGCTTCTGTGGAACATTTGGCTCTCTAGAAATAGAAATATATTCAATGACAAAGAGTCCTCCTGCAAGAAGGTTTGTAGCAAAACATGGATCCTCACTCTCGAAAGAATAGCCTCCAAAAACAACATTAAAATCAATATTAGTGAAATTCAAGTGGAAGAAAGGAACTTCTTAGGCAATCTGCTGGACAGCTTTGGCTTTCACAAGCCTCCAGCTAATCAATCACACCAAAATGCATCCAGCTGGAAGGTTCGTCTCAAAGAGAAGGAATTTATAGAATGGCTGGGCAGTTGTTCAAGGCCCACTCTCTTCTTCGACGGTGCATCTAAATCGAATCTAGGCATCGCCGGTGCTCGAGGCATTATAAAAAATGAAAGTGGCAGAACTCTTCTTTCTTTCGAATGGGGTCTTGGCTCCCTCTCCAATAAAAAAGCGGAAGATTATGCCCTCCTTCAAGGGCTGCAACAATTAAAAAAAAGCAACATCTCCAATGCAATGGTGTTCGAGGATTCCTCTATCATCATCAACATGATGATCCAAGATTGACCGGTTAGAAATATAGAACTTCATAGAATTGTCAGCATATGTCACAACATTTCAAAAGATATGAAAGACATATCCTTTCACCATATCCTCCGAAGGAACAATAAGTCCGCAGACTCTCTTGCAAACAAGGCTTACACTCAAACAACTAGGAAAATCTTCTGCAATGATGAACTATCTATTATGCCCCTGCCATGATCTTGTCTCAGGTGAATAAGATATCTCCTTAGATTCTCCCCTCTGAAAATTTTGAATTTCGCAGGACTTCTTGTACCCCCTCCCACCTATCACCCGTGATCTTATCTTTTTGGGCCTGCTCCCTCGCTGCTTCCCTCCTATTTCACTGCACTATTTATCTCCTTGCCCTCCATGCTTCTCCTCACACTTTCACAGCTTTCATCCCCGCAACACATTTTCTCTCTGCTGCTACTCGATTTCTCCACGCGTCCCCCTCCCTTTGATGACCTCTTGCACTGCGCTTCCACCTCCCCCTCATCCTGCGCCCGTTCAATTACCTTCCAGTTTTAGCACTCCTTTCATTCATTATGGCTCACACTGAGGATTACTTTCACTGTGCGGATCTGCAAGCAGAGTTGGAGCAAATTCATTCTCAACAAAAAATCCTTGACGAAAATTAGCAAGCATATGTGAAAGTCTTTCTACATAGGGTTACCTCTCTCCAGCAACAGTTCAATGAATTCTCCAACCAGTGCGCACATGCTGAAGAATCAGTCCAAATCCTCAAATACATTCTTGAGAAACGCTTAGCTCCAAGCTCCAGCTCCATCAATGTGAGAAATGATGGCAATGAGGACAACACAGATGCTTCTACTGGGCACCCAATAAGCATCGACTGATCTACCATATTTCTTCTTAGCATGGCTTTCAAGTTCGCTTTTATTCTTTCTCATTTTGTTAGAATATACTATTTATCTATATTTCAGTATCTTTTAAACAACGAGAGCACATAAGGTGTAGCATTTTGTTGCAACTACTTTATGTGTTGCTCCTCAGAAGCTCTTGCATGTAAAAAAGGAATTCCTCCTTTTCTTTTTTGGAATATAAAATAGTACCCGACACTGTTAACAAATGAAAGAAAATGCTTGGAGAAATAATTTATCCATTATGGTTTGGATTTATTCTTGTTTGCTTTTTACTAGTTTATTTGTTAAAGTTTTATGTTAGGAAAGGAGAGAAACAATTATGTTAGATATATTTTAATAAATGCAAAATAAGGGATCTGGAATTTGTTTAAGAAATGCATCTCTTGGAATCGAAATCATGAAACATTGTTTCTGTGCCAGAAATTGCCAACATGCTTCACATATTTGAAATAAAATCTAAAGGTGTATAAAACTTTTGGAGTTGAAGCCATAATTTTTTTTTATAGTAATTTTGTTGAACTATGCTTTAGGAATAAATGAGTCGTCGATTGATATCTTTGAGATGAATTATTTGCTAAGCATTTAACCTATAAGGGCTCATTAGTTCAACTAATCATGTGAGATTCATCGTTTTAGTGCCTTATATAGGTCCCAGACTCTTTCAATCTGTAAATACAGAAATATAAATGTTGCAAAACTTGTTGTGATTGTTTCAGGTGCTCTAAACCAAAGCTATGATTATGTAACATAAATTTTATCTTTTTTGAAATCTTTAAACCTATAACATCAGCCTTGCGACATGAATTTCTCGTTGGAATGAATTCTACAAAGAAACTAAAACTGTAGGTTTGATTTCTCCATGCACATGTGGATGGATTTATATGCATGGACTATTTCAATATTAAAAATGGTAAAAAAACCTTTTGCTAAATTCTTATACCTAGTATTGAAAGTTTGGAAATGAAAAGTTCTAAGTTATGCTAACAGAAGCCAGACAAAATCATTAGCAAGAGAGATCGATGTTATCAAAACTAGATTATTTTTGGTGAAACCAGTGCTAACCAAGTGATTAGGGGTTTGTACTAGTTCTATTGAATGTTACACACTGGAAATGGTTGGTTCCATATTGGAATTGGTGATAAATGTCAAAATTGACTGGTTATGTATGGAATTGTCCAACACCATTCTGTAAAAAGCCATATAGCTGGTGATGGGGACAACTTTAATATTTTAAAAAAAATGATAAAATATAAAAAGGTTGAACATTAAAACCTAACCCTAGGCCCATCTCCCTACGCTCCATTTGAATCACAATTCATTGTAGCAATTTGGAAATTATGAGCTGAGTATCTTGGGTTGATTTAGAGAGCTGATTTGAAGAATTTATTGGGCTGATTTGGAGAGTTTTAGAACATCTTTGTTGATGTATTTTGGTTCAGATATGGATTTTACTTGGCACTATTTTGGTTATATGCACCTTTTCTTGCTACATACATGAGAAAATTTGCATATTTGTGTATGATGGCTTGGATTCATATGGATGCACATGAATTTGTAAATTTTCCAAAATTTGAATATTTTATCAATTTTTTGGTTGATTGGTTTTGTGGTACAGCTTTGTTTGTAGAATGTACAAAAAACATGTATATCAATGGATTCAATTTTATCATGTGATCTACTAAAGCAAGATACTGAATCCTTCTACAAATCAATTGCGGAAAATAAACACGATCACCAATCACAACAAGTAAAGAAAGAAGCAAATCAAACCACAACATAGATAATTTTGTGGGTAAAGCTTACTGCTCAAAACTCCTCTATCTTCTATTGTATATTCACCAATGAATCATGAGACAATTACAATGCACTCTTCTCACAAGATTCTCCTGCAATCTTGTTGGACATTGGGTTCAACTCTCTCTGTGTGTTTCGCGACATGGACTAACTGCCTCTCGTGGATCTTAACTCTGGCGATTGTAGACCTGCAGGTTTTGGTACAACGACAATCATGATTCCAACAAGTGGAATTAGAGCAACAGGTCTCGAGTTCGAAACTAACCCCGCTCGCATTGGGGGGGAGATTGTTAGACATTGGGTTCAATGCTCCTAGTGTGTTTCGCGACATGAACTAACGACAATCATGATTCCAAAAACTCTCACAATTGTCTCACACTGATCCGGAAAAATCAACCAACACTTAGCCAATTTCTTGCCTCTAATCAACGTGCCTTGCTTACGTAATTCATGTGGAATGCAATCCCTATTCTTTAGGAAATTCAGCCTTCCAAAACTGTGCAATGCTCATGGGAAATCCTATGGTTGTCTTACTGCATGCAGGAAACCTACTAATGATACAACTGATAGTTAACATCCCTTTAACCTTTGTCTCAACTGGGTCTCCACTGGAACTGACATGCATACAACTATTAATAGTAAATCATTAGTTGCATGGCAGATCAATGCATGTGAATTAAATCTGATTTAATTCACTTGAAATCTCACTAGTGCAACAAACAGTTACAAATATTTCAACTGATGTTAACTCAATAAATTGACTTATCTGATTCTCATGCATTAAACTAATGCACTAACTATAACTCGAACTCCATAACTAATAGAATCACTCTACATGCCTCACCATCCACCCTCAACTCGAAATTCATGAGTTAACTGAGTTTATCACACTCAATTAACTATTACAATTGATTATGAGATAATATTACATTTTATTGTCCAATTTAGTTAAGGGAAAATTAAATTACACACACATTTCTTGTTGACTTTTCAACACTCCCTCTTAACAAGAAAGGGATTATCTGTCACCTCGATCCTGCCTCTATGGTATTCAAATTTTCTCCTGGCAAGCGCCTTCATCAAAATATTTGCATCTTGATCTTCTGTGGGAATGTACTGAAGTAACATAATGCGCCTCTGAACACAAACTTTGAGATGGTGGTACCAGATGTCTATGTGCTTGGACCTATCATGGAATACACGATTAACCGAGAGTCTAATGCAACTTTGGTTATCACAATGTATCACCGTTAGATCCATATTTGAACCAAACAAACCAACCAGAATCTTCCTCATCCAAATGGCCTCACATGTAGCCTAACTTGCTGCCATGTACTTTGACTTGGTTGAACTGAGCGCCACAAATCTCTGCTTCTTGTTGTACCAAGAAACTGTTATCGATCCTATGCTAAAGATCCATCCTGATGCACTCTTTCTGTCTGATGGACTGCCTACCCAATATGCATCGGTGAAGCCTTGAAGCTTCACTCCCTCTTTCTGTCTGTACCATAATCCATACTCTGTAGTGCCCTTGAGATATCTCAAGACATGCTTCCCTGCCTTCCAAAAGAGCTTGGTCAACTTAACCATAGCTTGACTCAGCTGGTTAACTGCGTAGCAAAGTCTAGTCTAGTGTTCACTAAGTACATAAGTGAACCCACTAGCTGCTTGCAAACAGTAGCGTCCACTACCTCACCTGAAGTAGCATCCTCCTTCCTCCAGTTTCTTGGAAGATGAGTCTCCATGGGTTTACAGCTCTCCATGTGAAACTTACTCAAAATCTCTTTGGCATACTTTCCTTGAGAAAAAAATAGCTCACCATCCCGCTGCCATATTTCCAAACCAAGGAAATAGTGAAGGATTCCCATGTCCTTCATCTCATACTCTCTTGCAAGATCCTCCTTGCAAAAAATTATGAGCTTCTCATCACCTGTCAAAATTAGATCACGAACATAAAGTACGATAATAAAGAGCTTACCATCAACCATAATCAGATACAGGTTCGAATTTGCTTCACTTTTGGTGAAGCCCAACCCTGTGAAATAGTTGTCAATTCTAATGTACCAAGCACGAGGTGCTTGCTTCAGCCCATACAATGCTCTCTTGAGTTGGCACACATGTGAATCACTCTAAAATATCTCAAAACCTTATGGCTGCTCTATGTACACTTCTTCATCAATAAATCCATTGAGAAACATAGTTTTCACATCCTTCTGATGTATCTACCACCCCATCTGCACTGAGAGTGCAAGGATAGATCTAATCGATGAATATCTCGCAACCGGTTCGAAAGTCTCTTCATAGTCAATCCCCTCAACTTGTGAGAATACCTGGGCTACAAATCTAGCCTTGTACTTTTCCACACTCCCATCTGTCGCCTGCTTCACCTTACAGATCCATCTAGATCCAACCACTGATTTTCCGACCAGTCTTCCACTCCATGATCCTCCGCATGTGGCTTCTCCACATCTTGAGGTTCATTGTTTGGAACTAAGAGTTCCTCATCTACATGCAAATCCAACTCCATCTCAAAGGACAATCTCATGGCTTTCTCCTCATCAAATTTTATATCCCGTCTCACAACAGTCATCCTGTTGTTTGGAAAATACACCCGATAGTTGTGGGGAGTATCAGTGTACCCCACAAATATCCCAATCTCAGTTGTTAGTTCGAGTTTCTTCCTAAAATATTTGGACACATGGAAATAGATAGATGAGCCAAAAATTTTAAAATATGAAACATCAGGTTTCTTACTAGAAAAAGCTTCCTCTGGTGTACTCATGCCAAGTATCCTATGAGGACTATGGTTTTGCACAAATACCGTTTTGTTGCATGCTTCCGCCCACAGATGCAATGGTAGGCCCTGATCATGCAACATTGCTCATGCCGCACCCGCAATTGTTCTATTCTTTCTTTTTGTGACCCTATTTTGTTGTGGGTTATGAGGTGCAATCAACTCTCTCTGAATTGATTCTTTGCTACAAAAGTTCTTGAATTCATTAGAGATGTACTCACCACCATTGTCACTCCTAAGGGCCTTGACATGCTTCCCTGTATATTTCTCCACCAATGCTTTGAACTCACAAAATATTGAGAACGTCTGATCTTTCTTCTACATGAAGTAGATCCAATAGTTTCTAGAAAAATAAAAAAACAAAGTTCGCATAATAGATGTGCTTTGCTATCGAAGTTGTAGAGAATGGTCCACACACGTCTGAGTGAACTATCTCAAGGATTTCTGCTGCTCAGTTATCCTTCTCGTGAAAATTGGCCTTTGCACACTTCCCCATGGTACATCCCTTGTATGTGTTTATCTGCACAATATTACCCTTGGGAAGACCCATAGAATCTGTTGCATGACCTTCAAGGCCCTGTGGTGTAGATGGTTTGATCTCCTGTGCCATAACTCACCCTCATACCGGCTCACCACTTTGTCTGCCTTACCCATCAATGTTGCGCAACCATCTACATCAAGTTTGTAGAGATTCTTCACATGAATCCCAATATTCTTAGCTTGTCCTGTGGATTTGTGTTGAAGGAAAGCTTTCCCTTCCCTGAAAACCACATCATAACCTCCATCCTCTAAAATTACGACTGAAACTAAATTATTTTTCAATGCTGGTACATGCATTACATATTTTAATAAGAAGGGTTTACCTGACTATCTCTGGAAGGTAACTGTACCAATCTCGATAGCACTGTACCTCCCATTATCTCCCATTTCGATATGCATTTGGAGGTCCTTCTCCTCCAAGCTACTGAAAATTTCTTTGCCTCCCATCATGTGGAAAGATTCACCACTATCCAAGTTGCACACTAATCCCATCGCACTTGACACCATGCATGCAATGAGCGAGAAGTCCAACTCAAATTGCGAGGCCAAAGCCTCACCAATTGTAGATCCTGAAGCCTTCTTCTTCTTCTTCTTTTGTGGACAATTAGTGGCATAATGTCCATGCTCGTGACACTGAAAACACTTTACTGTGGACATGTCGCGCTTCTTTCCTTATTTTCCAGACTCAGATTTGGAATATGATTTCTTTCCCTTTCCTTTCTTCGCCTTACCAACCAAAGTGAAATTTTCTTCATCATCTGTCTTAGATGAATATCCATCCCTGGTATTCCGCTTGAATTCTTCTTGCACCAAATCCGACCAAAGTCACTCCCAATTTGCAAGCTTCTCCCTCCCATTGAAAGAGTCCTGATAACTATGCTAGCTCTAGGGAAGTCTTAGAAGAGCTATGTTCACCAAGTCATCATCTGTGACAGTAATTCTGACACTCCCAAGCTCATCTCGACATTGGACAAACTTGGTTAAATATTTCGTCATAGTGTCGCCTTTCTCCATTTTGATTTTCCTGAGCTTGTCCTTCAGTGCCAATTTTCTATGACCACTGCTACTCTGAAACAGATCTGTCAAAGAATTACACATTGCATATGGAGTCGATTTGCCATGGAGACTTGAGAAAATGTGGTCTCTTGCTCCATCCAATAAGATCCTCATCGCCTTTGCAACCTTCTTTTTCCAAGCATAAAGAAGAGTGGAATCTGCTGCTGCGAGTTTTGGAATGTCATTATCAATGAATTCTTTCAACTCGTTGTCCTCCAGAACTACTTCCATCCTGTATTTCCACGTAATATAATTTGAACTACCCTCAAGTGCATACTCCAATCTCAAGCCATTTAAAGCCATCTTGATCCTGATCCGCCTGTTACACCAAAGAGTACTTTTGCAAATTCGAATGATAATCAACCACAACCTCAATTTCTTCTCCACCATAGTGATTTACTATGCTATGATAGTGTGTCGAAATTATACAAACAATATGTATGTCAATGGATTCAATCCGATCATGCGATCTATTAAAGCAAGATACTGAATCCTTCTACAAATCAATTGCGGAAAATAAAGACGATCGCCAATCACAACATGTAAAGAAAGAAACAAATAAAAACAAACACAAATATTTTCCTAGGGAAATCTTACTTCTCAAAACCCCTCTATATTTTATTGTATATTCACCAAGTAATCATGAAACAATTACAATTCACTCTTCTCACAAGAGTCTCCTGCACTCTCACAACTGTCTCACATTGGTTCGGCCAAAATCGACCAACACTTAGCCAATTTCATGCCTCTAATCAGCTTTCCTTACTTGTGTAATTAATGTGGAATGCATTCCTTATTATTTAGGAAATTCAACCTTCCAAAACGGCACAATGCTAATGGGAAATCCTATGGTTGTCTTACTGCATGCGGGCAGCCTACTAATGATACAACTGATAGTTAACATCCATTTAACCCTAGTCTTAACTGGGTCTCCACTGGAACTGACATGCATGAAACTATTAATAGTAAATCATCATTTGCATGGTAGATCACTGCATGTGAATTAAATCCGATTTAATTCATTTGATCTCTCACTAGTGCAACAAACAGTTACACATAGTTCAACTGATTTTAACTCAATAATTGAGTTAACTGATTTCTAATGCATTAAAATAATGCACTAACTGCAACTCGAACTCCATAAATAATATAATCACTCTACATGCCTCACCAACCACCCTCAACTCAAAATTCATGAGCTAACTGAGTTTATTAGACTCAGTTAACTATTACGAGTGATTATGAGATAAGATTACATTTTATTGTCCAATTTAATTAAGGGAAAATTAAATTAGACACACATTTCTTGTTGAATTTTCAATGCTCCCTCTCAACAAGAAAGGGATTATCTTCTGCCCCAATCCTTCCTTTATGGTATTCGAATTTGCTCCTGGCGAGCGCCTTCGTCAGAATATCTGCATCTTGATCTTTCGTGGGAATGTACTGAAGTAACATAATGCACCTTTGAAAACAATCTCTGAGATGGTGGTACCAGATGTCCATGTTCTTGGACCTATTATGGAATACCAGATTAACCAAAAGTTTAATGTAACTCTCATTATCGCAACGTATCTCCGTCAGATACATCTGAGAACCAAACAAACCAACCAAAATCTTCCTCATCCAGATGGCCTCACATGCAGCCTGCCTTTCTGCCATGTACTATGCCTCAGATCAACTGAGTGCCACAGATATCTACTTTCTGTTGTACCAAGAAACTGCTGTCGATCCTATGCTGAAGATCCCTCATGATGTGCTCTTTCTGTCTAATGGACTGCCTGCCTAATTTGCATCGGTGAAGCTTTGAAGTTTCACTTCCTTTGTTCGACTGTACCATACTCTGTAGTGCCCCTAAGATATCTCAATACATGCTTCCTCACCTTCCAAAAGATCTTGGTCGGCTTAACCATAACTTGACTCAACTGGTTAACCGGGTAGAAAATGTATGGTTTGGTGTTCACCAAGTACATCAGTGAACCCACTAGCTGCCTGTTAAGAGAAAGAGAATCCCCTTCACTTGCTGAAATGAAAAATGATGCAGTGAAGGTGGAGGTCAATATGATAGAAGCAAAAAAATCCAAGATGGGAAAGAGTAAATTGAAAGAAGAAGATAAGGCTTCCACCTCAGATGAAAAAATTGATTCCATGATGAAGACAATGGAAAAACTGATGGATAGGCTTTCCCTTGGGAATACTTCTGCTCCTCCTGCAAAACATGAGCCTCAGTTTATAAATCCTTAGTTCATAAGACCTTAAAACCAATAGAGACCAAGGGAAAACAGAAATCAACCACCCGACCCTCAAGTAAGGCCTCCTTTTCAGCAAAACTTAGTTGATGAAGAAGATCAACCTGAAATACAAGAAGACTCAATTCATTGCTTAGATGAAACATGTCAGGAATTTTTTTGACTAAGGAAGAACATGATGAGTCACATTATGAAGTAAATGAGGGTGAGGAACCATCTGAATATCTTAAAGGGTATCAACATGCAATCTTTGAGATGCAGAAACAATACAACCTCAGAAACAGAAATGTGCCAATTATTGCAAACAAAACACAACCCAAGAAAGATGCCCCCAAGGCTGCTGAGGTTAGGAAAGATACACCACCTCCTCCTCCTGCCAAAGAGACTGAAAAATCTGCTTCTGTTTTCAGTTTGGAGAGAGATATCTCTAAGATCAAAATCCCAGTTCCTTTAGGAGAAATTCTTAAAGTGAATGAATACAGAAGTAAGATTGTAAAAATGCTAAATTCCCAACCAAGAGCTGTTGATATCCTAAATGTTCAAGAGGATCATCCAACCATATACTTGGGTCCAAGATTAGAGGATGAGCAGAATGAAGAGGTGCCTCCTTTCTATGTTAGCCTTAGCATTCATGACATGACATTGCATAATGCCATGTTGGATTCAGGGGCCTCTCACAATCTTATGCCCAATGTAGTCATGGAAATGATGGGTTTGGAAATTGCTAGACCATATAAGGATTTGTTTCCTTTGATTCAAAAAGAGTTCAATGTATTGGTTTAATAAAAGATGTTGTTGTTGGTCTCACACAAGTCCCTTCCAAGACAGTGGTAATGAACATTGTGGTAGCATACATTCCACCTAAGTTTGGCATGCTATTATCAAGGTCATGGGTAGCAAAGATCAAAGGTACAATGAAAATGGACCTAACTTATGCCACCATTCCTTTTTTTGGTGAGAAAAGGAGACTATACAGAGAAACAAGAATGGCTTATATGGTAAGTAGGAAAGACAAACCTCAAAATTTTCCAATATATGCTATTGATACTGAACTAGGATCTGCTATTCTTTTCAATGAATTGACTGATGAAGCAGAAGATGAAAAGAAATAAAAAAATCAACAGACAGAAAATCAACAACTCAGTGAAGAGAAGGCGGAAGGTTGGTGGTTGTTACACTTTGATGGATCAGCAGGAAGAGAGGGTGCAGGAGCAGGAATTTGGATCACAGCTCCAGAATATGAAAGTAAGTTCTTTTCTTACAAAATGAATTTTGATTGCACAAATAACATGGCTGAGTATGAATATTTATTTTTTGGCTCAGAAATTTTGAAGAGAATGGGTGCCCAAAATATTTTTGTCTGTGGAGATTCTGAATTAGTTATTAAGCAAGTTGAGGGTGTATATCAAACTAAGGATGTGAGAATGAGGGCATACAAAAATTTGATGATGGAGATGTTAGAGAATTTCCAAGAATATTCATTTATTGTGAAGACTAGGGACCAAAACTTAGTAGCTTACTCCCTAGCTATCTCTGCAAGTCCTTTTTATCATCCTTGCACATTCCACTGAAATATATGAGGTTGGATTTTTCCATAGACCTGCAATCCCTGATAACATTATCCATTGGCAAGTTTTTGAGGATGACCAACAAGTCAAAAATTGTATAGAACTGAAAGAGGAGTTTGAAAGTACACAAGTAGATCATTAAAACATTCTTGTTGAAACAAAGGGAAATTCTAAAGTGTTACAGTTGAAGAATAACTCTATTTCCAAAGGTCTCATATCCCTTGAGAAGCATTTTGATCAGAATGATGTGTTCAAGTCTCCTAGGATACAAGTTGACGATGAAGAGGTAGAGAGTTGTAACCTTGGTACAGTAGCAATGCCAAAAATGATTAAGCTTTCAAAATTTCTTTCAGTTGATATGAAATAGAAATATTTTGAGATGATGAAAATGTTCATAGATGTATTTTCATGGAGTTATGCTGATTTAAAGAAGTATGATCCTACTATCATTCAACATCCCATTCCCATTAAAGAAAATGAATTTCCTTTCAAACAGAAGTTGAGGAGGATTAATCCACTTCTTATGCCTTTGATTGAGAAGGAAATCAAGAAACTCTTTGATGATAAAATTATTGTTCCAATCAAATTTTAAAAGTGGCTTGCAAACTTGGTTTCAGTCAGAAAAAAGAGTGGAGAAATCAGAATCTGCATTGACTTCAGAAATTTGAACAAAGCCTCTCTGAAGGACAACTACCCTCTCCCAAAGATGGACCTAATTTTGCAGAACATTGTTGGTTCCCAAAGGATGTCTATGCTTGATGGTTTTTCAGGGTACAATCAAATACTTGTGCATCCAGAAGATCAGGAGAAAACAACCTCTACCACACCATGGGGCACATTCATGTATGCCAAGATGCCTTTTGGTGTGATGAATGTAGGAGCTACCTTTCAAAGAGAAATGGACATTGCCTTTGCTGAGGAGAAGGAAAATATGGTGGTTGTCTATCTAGATGACATAATAGTCTTCTCAAGGAGAGAATAAGATCACTTGAAGCACCTAGAAAGGATTCTGCTGAAGTGTAGAAGAATTGGAATTTCTCTCAATCCCACTAAAATAATTTTTTCTCTGACTTTATGGAAGTTACTTGGAAATATTATTTCTAAATATGGGATTAAGATTGATCCAAACAGGGTCAATGCAATTCAGAAAGTGGATCTACCTAGAAGCAGAAAGGAAATTCAGTCTTTCCTTGGAAGGGTAAATTTTGTGAGGAGGTTTATTCCTAATTTTGTTGAGATTGTAAAAGACATAACAGAAAGATGCTGAAGAAGGGAGCTAACATCAAGTGGATAGTAGAAGAAAAGCACTCACTTGAGGAGATTAAGAAGGCACTCACTCAAGCACCAGTGTTGATCAGCCCAGATTTTCAAAAGAATTTTTGGTTTTTACATTTGCATCAGAAAATACAATTGCTGGATTTTTGCTGCAGAAAGGACAACAAGGTACTGAGCAACCTATTTCATTTTTTAGCAGGAAATTAGCTAATTCAGAGCTAAAGTACAACATCTTAGAGAAGAAAGCTTATGCCTTGGTTAAGGCCATCAAAGATTTCAGAATTTACATTCTGCATTCTCATGTTATAACTTTTTTTCCTAATGCTGTTGTGAAATACATTCTAACTCAAGCTGATCCTCATGGTAAGAGAGGGAAGTGGATAGCTAACTTGTTGGAATATGATATAGAGATCAGGCCCACAAAATTGGTCAAAGGTCAAGGCCTAGCAAAGCTGATGACACAGTCAAATTTTGACTGTCTTGATATGAATTTAATTGCAGAAATTTCAGAATTATCAAATGAAGATGAAGAGATAATTCCCATTGAAGATGAAGAGCTGATTCCCATTGAAGAAAAGTACATCATTTCAGACTGGTACAAAGACATTGTTTTTGTATTGCATCATCATAGAGCCCCTTATGAGTTGACAAAGTCCAAGGCATGGTTTTTGAAGCTAAAGTCTTTGAGGTACTGCATCATTGATAAAAATATGCATTGGAAAGATACCGATGGTATTCTTTTGAATTGTTTGCTGAAAGAGGAGGCTAAAAAAGTGATTGAGGAGTTTCACAAAGGAGATTGTGGAGGTTATCATTATTGGAAGGCTACAACAAATAACATTTTCAGAGCGGGGTATTATTGGCCTACTATGTTTAAATATGTCTACAAAAATATTGTTGCCTGCCATGAATGCAATAGTTTTTATGGTAAGAAGAAGCTTGTTCCTTTACCCTTAATGTCTATCTATGTTGAGGCGCCATTTCAGTAGTGGGGGATAGATTTTATTGGTGAGATTCATCCATCATCTTCAGGTCAACATCGCTGGATTCTGATAGTAACTGATTATTTCACCAAGTGGATTGAAGCAATCCCAACTAGGCAAGCAAATGATTCAGTTATCATTTCATTTTGGAAAATAATATATTTTCTAGGTTTGGCTGCCCTATGAAGATCATCACTGATAATGCACATGCATTTAAATCTAAGAAGCTGATCAATTTTTGTCATCAATATCACATTACACTTGGACATTCTATTGCATATTATCCACAAGGTAATGGTCTTGCTGAATCTTCTAACAAGAGCATTGTGAGGATTATTATGAAGGTGTTGCAGGAAAATAAGAAATCATGGCATTTGAAGCTGAAGTATGCTTTGTGGGATGATAGAGTGTGCACAAAGAGATCAATTGGAACTTCACCTTATAAGTTAGTATATGGAGCTAAAGCCATATTTCCTACAGCCTTGGGAGTGCCTGTCATGAAGCTGCTACAAGGATTATAGGAGGAGCCAAATGCAATTCATAGGAGGATTAATCAGTTGATAGCCTTGCAAGAGAAAAGGGAGGAAGTCAATAACAGTAATCCACAATCTCAAAAACAGAATCAAGAAGACATTTGATAGGAAAGTCAAGGAGGGAAAATTTCAACTCCAAGATGTGGTTTTGAAATGGGAGGCCAGGATTGAAGAAAAGGGGAAACATGGTAAGTTTGAGAATATTTGGAAAGGTCCATTTAGAGTAGTTTCATTTCATGGGAACAACACTTACATTCTGCAGGAGATGGATGGACAAACTTGTGCTGGAGGGCCTATCAATGATAGGTTTTTGAAGCACTATTCCTCTTAAAATTATACTGATCATTCATTCCATTGTATATATTCCATTTTATATGTTTTTATGCTAATAAAGACAAGCTGATCATCAAGCTTGAGCCCGAGGTGAAGGACATTAGAGTTTGAAGGAAAGCTTGGCAAATTTCAGAGTTTTTGTTTTCAAGAAGATGGATAGCAACACTGGAACTATAGGTTCTTTGGTATACCATAGGGGCACACCATCCCAAGTGGAGCCACTACTATCACTCAGAAAAAATGAAACATCATTTGACAAAGTCTTAAGGGTTCATGTGTCAAAGGTAGGGTCATAGAATTCATTTTTCATTACTTGGTTAAGGAAAATTTTAAAAGTTTCTTATTATCTTATCCTAAAGTCCAAAAATCACACCCATTCAAATCTTTTCAGGTCACATCAATCATTATTTTCTGACATTTTTCATTTCCCAAGCTTATAACTCCAAAAAAAGTCATTTTAGCCAAGAATCCATACTTTTGTAGCGAAATACATAGAGAAAACACACTTTTCTCTATGAAACTACTAATCGTTTCGTAGCGAAACTGCCAAGAATTACACTAAGCATGCTACAAAAGGAGGGATTCCTATCTGTCTTGTCAAAACAACTGCTAGGCATGAGTAAATGATTGAACGGGATATGGTAGATGCCATTCAAGTCAATTAGGGTTAAGATCAAGGTATAATGATCATGGCTGAAGTCATTATTACCATTTTTAGCATGTATGAGTCATTATTATGCCATGAGTTGTCATCGAACTTCAAAATATTTCCCAATTCAGTCATTTGTCTTCGCTCCCTCTTTGCATGTTATTGAGCTCTAGGGAGCTATTTCACTGAAGCCACGCTGTGGCTATTATTTTCAAAATTCTGCAAGTATCACTAATCAAGCGAGGCAGAGAAGACATAAAAGTACCATGGATTCAAAGAGGAAGACCATCAAAGGTGGCCACTGTCTCAGATATGAGCCATTAGACATGAACCTGATAAATGAAGACCCAATAGCTTCAGAAGTTTTCAGAAGAACAGGGTGTTTGCAGTTTTGCCAAATATTGCAAGGATGCCATATATAGGTTTCTAAAGAGTTTGCCCTAAATTTCAATGGAACAAATACAAAAGTGGGAATGTTGAACCTCACTATAACACTAGAGACACTGCAGTAGCAATAGGGATTCCAAGAGGAGGAGAAAAATGGTTCAAAGGTTTCAAATTCAACATGCAGGAATGTAAAGAATTTATCAAGACAGAACATAGTGAGGTTGACCTTACAAATGCCATTCCAATGAGCTGCATGAAAGATAATTTCTCAAAGCTACTACTTATCATTTAGAAATACTTCACTTGTGAAGGGAGATATCATAAGATTTATTCTTACCACTTCAAGCTTCTTCTACATTTTGTTGGTAAGATATATCTTGATCTACCTTTTTATTTATATAGAATCTTAGCAAAAACGACATATAAAGTTCAAGCTAAATCTGAAGGAAGTGAAACCTCACTTTTTCATCATGGTTTAATAAATTTGTTGGTTTTAGATGAGTTAAAAAGACTAGGCAGAGACTAGTCTTCTTTTTTGTTTGTCAGTGGTTTTGAAGTGGATGCCATTACCCCTAAAATAAATTCTAAACCTAAAGGTATAACATCACCTTCAGTGGCAGAACAAAGTGAACCAGTAGGGGCAGAGCAAAGTGAACCAGAAATCATGGAAACAAAGCAGTTGCAGAAACTTGATACACCTACTGTTTCACCTGCAAAACAAAAGTCAACTATGAGCAAACCTGCAAAACAAGAGCCAACTGTGAATAAACATGGCAGAAAAAGGATTACAAGGAGCCAAATAGTGGCTAAAGACAATTTAGAAGACATTCTACATGCTATTGATATTGAAGAGACTGCCATAGTTCAAGCTGAGGATATAGATGAGGGAGGAAAGAAGCTCAAGAAAGCTAAATTAACAAAGAAGTTAGATTTTGAAGGTGAGGATGCAGGTTTTATGTTTCAGGCTAGGAAACCCATGACAAGACATGTTAGAAAACTTTTGGAAAGAAGTAAACAAGTTCATCCAACCATTGACACTGTCCAGCCACCACAAAGCATTATTGACCTTTCATCACCTGCAGAAGAAGATCCAGTCATCAAGAAAAGGAAAGGAAAGGAGAAAATGATTGAAAAACAGAGATTGAAGTCTTAAAGGAGCAATTGAAGTTAGCAAATCATGAAATAGAAGTCATGAAGAAAGAGGCAAGGAAAATAATGTCCAAAAAGTGCAGTTTGAGAAAATGAAAGAGATTTGGGAAGAGTAGGTTGATAGTGTGTCAAAGACCTTAGATGATACACAACAACTAATCAAATGGACCATGCCATTAAGAAAAGAGGCGAAACATGTTAGAAGAATGAACTTGCACTTGAAATCTAGCAACAAAAGGCTGAAGGAACAAGTTAAAGATCTCCAAGAGCAGTTATAATTGATCCATGAGGAGTTGGAGAAGAAGGGTTTAAAGATGGCTGTAGTTGAGGAACCCATAGCTCAACTCATCATAAATGAAGAGGAAACACCTCAAGGCTCTTAATTTGAGTTTGTTTATGTTTTGAGAGGTTAATGGCATGTTGAAAACCAATTTTATATATTTGGAAGGTACCTTTTGAAACAAGGTCAAAATCTGTAAATTGCATAGTTTTCCACTGTTTCGTAGCATTTCCTAGGCTTGAAGCCAGGAAAATGCTACAAAAATTTATGTAGCTTTATTTTTGTTTCTAAAACCATTTTTTGCAGCTTTTATGGAGGGGAAATGGTAGTGATGATATGTCAGGTCATGATGGACACCATGCAAGAACAAAGAAGAAGAAATTTTGATTGCAAAAGTCATTATTTGGACGCTACGAAAGCACGCTAAGAAAATACCATGCTTTTGTAGTGAGTTGTTTTGAAAGTTTTTGAGCAGGTTTAAGAGCAGTTTTGGACAGGTGGACACATTCAATAGGTCAAGGGACCTTGCCAAAAATCATCCATGACTTGAAGACCATGAAATGGAGACAACTCATTAGTTGAAGATAGGGTCCTGTTTTCTTAAAAAATAGGGTTTGTTTCCATATGTTGAGGAGGATTTTTAACATGTCAAGTGGTGATGAGCAATGACATAGCCCATTTGAACATCTGAAGCATTAGTTGTTAGATATGTAACTATTTTAAGAGATAAGGTAGTTTGATGTAATAAATAGGAATTTGAGTCCTATTAGGAAAAGGATTGTTTTAGATTGTAGCTGTCATTTTCTGATTAAAGCACATGTTTTACTGTTATGCATGGTGTCATAGGAAGAGTTCGATGAATCTAGCCAAGAGGCAGATCATCCCTAATGTAAGAAGGACTATTAAAGGGCATATGATTGAAATTGTAAAGGGTTGGAGATTTTTTGCACTACTGCAGCTTTATGTAATTTGACTGATATCAGTAATACAAATGAATTTTTTTTGATAGACCTGAGATTCTCATGGAGTTTTTAATGCTTTTATGATCTATATTTTTATGTGTACTACTTGCAGTGGATTTCATCTTTATTACTCAGAATTCATATGTGTATGCTCTGACTTACTTTATTGATGAAATGGCTATGTTTTTCTATGTTCCATGTGTGATTTACCTTTGCTAAAAACTCTTACCTATCTCGGCTTCCATGTCAAGAGACCTTACCAATGAACCTACTGATTTGTTGACTCCATAAGCCAAATGGTTGCATACCTGTACTCTTATCAACCTACACACATCACAATCAAGTTATTTTCCAAATAGAGTTAGCCATCTAGTTTCATCATTATCAAATATCATTAACCCCTTTGAGAGAGCCCTCTCAGATTGAAGAGGCTAAGCTTCAGTCACAAACTAGTTTTAAAAAATTACATAGATTTGTCTGATTAGCATCCAATCAATTGCAATTTTGTGATAACATTTTGGTGCATCTTTCGGGAGCCTGAAGATATACTTTCCCAAAATTTTGAAGCTGAACTTCTGAAGGTAGCAGGAGCTCAAAAAGTTGTTCGAGGCTACATCTACCTTGGTGACTCCATTCAAAATTCATATGATCAAAGGTGGCTTCGAGAAGGAGATACACGAGGAGTAATCCTGACCTAGATCCACCTACCACTGTGGAAAATCCAAACACCATCTCCAGAGGCAGTCAAGGCATTTCTACAATATCAGGTACTCCATTACATACAAAATCCTTATCCTCTGAAGTTTTAAGAAGTCCTGAAGATAAAAAGTTTAATGATAAAATTTAGGAAGTCTTGTTTAGGTTTGAAAGTGAAAAGGAATTGACTGAAATTGTTTTAGACCTACATAAAAGAGGTGTTGATACCTAAGCCTTAGTAACTAAAAAAGATAAAGAAGAGTTTTGGAAAGCAGTCACTTCAGAGTTACTGTTAGAGTAAGAATCTTTGGATAGGTTGAAGGAACTAGACCCATTTGAAATTTTGTTAAGAAGTAAAACTGGTGTCCCTCTTCTTGATTAGAGTTCAATTGTGACTGGACAACAAAGACCAAACAACCCTCATCCTAACAGTTCCTCTTCCTGTACTGCTATTGTCCCTAAAACTACCATAGTCCCCGTCATCATGGCAGGAAATGTGCCACGTCCACCTACTACTGCCCTCTTTTTCTTCCAGTTGTCCTAAATTCCCTTCCTAGAAAATATTCTTCTAGAATCAAAACTTGGGGAAGTGATGAAGAGGTTATAGTTGAAGAGCATGTAGACTAGTTTAATGACTTTATAGACAGGGAGGAGGTTGACCATGAGGATGTCAAGATGATATTTCTTGCTCAAAGATTTACTGGTGAATTTAGGAAGTGGTTCAAAGCTCTTGCTGCAGGAAGCATACATAATTGGAATGAATTTGAAGATAGATTCTTGAGGAAGTGGGGAAATAGAACCAACCCTGTACAAGCCCTTACTGAGTATAATAGTTTGAAGAGAGCTATTGAAGAAACTGTTCAAAACTTTTCAAAGAGATTTAACAAAGTTTATGACTCTATCCCTGCCCATCTAAAGCCTCCACCAAAAGCAGCTCAGTTGAGATATATCGAAGTCTTTGATTATGAATTTTCTATCCTGCTAAGAGAAAGAGAATCCCCTTCACTTGTTGAAATGGAAAATGATGTAGTGAAGGTGGAAGCCAATATGATAGCAGAAAAAAAGTCCAAGATGGGAAAGACTAAATTGAAAGAAGAAGATAAGCCTTCCACCTCCAATGAAAAATTTGATTCCATGATGAAGACAATGGAAAAACTAATGGATAGGCTTTCCCTTGGGAATGCCTATGCTCCTCCTACACAACATGAGCCTCAGTTTAGAAATCCTTAGTTCAGAAGACCTCAAAACAATTAGACACCAAGGGAAAACATAAATCAGCCACCTGAACCTCAAGTAAGGCCTCCTTCTCAGCAAAACTTAGTTGATGAAGAAGATCAGCCTGAAATACAGGAATAATCAATTCATTGCTTAGATGAAAACATGTCAGGAATGTTTTTGACTAAGGAAGAAAATGATGAGTCAGATCATGAAGTAAATAAGGGCAAGGGACCATCTGATTATCTGAAAGGGTATCAACATGCAATATTTGAGATGCAGAAACAATACAACCTCAGAAACAGAAATGTGCCAATTAATGAAAACAAAACACAACCCAAGAAAGATGGCCCCAAGGCTGCTAAGGTTAGGAAAGATACAACACCTTCTCCTCCTGCTAAAGAGACTGAGAAATATGCTTCTGTTTTCGGTTTGGAGAGTGATATCTCTAAGATCAAAATCCCAGTACCTTTTGGAGAAATTATTAAGGTGAATGAATACAGAAGTAAGATTGTAAAAATTTTGAATTCCCAACCAGGAGCTGCTGATATCCTAAATGTTCAGAAGATCATCCAAACATATACTTGGGTCCAAGATTAGAGGATGAGCAGAATGAAGAGGTGCCTCCTTTTTATGTTAGCCTTAGCATTCATGACATGGCATTGCATAATGCCATGCTGGATTCAGGGGCCTCTCACAATCTTATGCCCAAAGAAATCATGGAAAGGATGCGGTTGGAAATTACTAGACCATATAAGGATTTGTTTTCCTTTGATTCAAAAGAGTTTAGTGTATTGGTTTAATAAAATATGTTGTTGTTGGTCTCACACAAGTCCCTACCAAGACAGTAGAAATGGACATTGTGGTAGCAGACATTCCACCTAACTTTGGCATGCTGTTATCAAGGTCATGGGCATCAAAGATCAAAGGTACAATGAAAATGGACCTAAATTATGCCACCATTCTTGTTTTTCATGAGAAAAGGAGACTATATAGAGAAACAAGAATGGCTTATATGGTAAGTAGTAAAGACAGACCTCCGAATTTTCCAATATATGCTGTTGATAATGAACTAGGATTTGCTATTATTTTCAATGAATTGAATGATGAAGTAGAAGATGAAAAGAAAGCAAAAAATCAACAGACAAAAAATCAACAAATCAGTGAGGAGAAGGCGGAAGGTTGGTGGTTGTTACACTTTGATGTATCAGCAGGAAGAGAGGGTGCAGGAGCAGGAATTTGGATCAAAACTCCAGAAGATGAAAGTAAGTTCTTTTCTTACAAACTGAATTTTGATTGCACAAATAACATGGATTGAGTATGAATCTTTATTTTTGGGCTTAGAAATTTTGAAGAGAATGGGTGCCCAAAATATTTCTATTTGTGGAGATTCTGAATTAGTTATTAAACAAGTTGAGGGTGTATATCAAACTAAGGATGTGAGAATGAGGGCATACAGAAATTTGATGATGGAGATGTTAGACAATTTCCAAGAATATTCATTTATTGTGAAGACTAGGGACCAAAACTTAGTAGATGACCCCCTAGCTATATTTGCAAGTATTTTTATCATCCATGCACATTCCATTTAAAGATATGAGGTTGAAGTTCGCCATCGACCTGCTATCCCTGATAACATTATCCATTGGCAAGTTTTTGAGGATGACTAGCAAGTCAAAAATTTTATAGAACTGAAAGAGGAGTTTGAAAGTACACAAGTAGATCAAAAAAACATGCTTGCTGAACCAAATGGAAATTCTGAAGTGTTACAGCTGAAGAATAACTCTATACCCAAAGGTATCATACCCCTTGAGAAGCTTTTTGATCAGAATGACGTGTTCAAGTCTCCTAGGATACAAGCTGATGATGAAGAGGTAGAGAGTTGTAACCTTGGTACAGTAGCAATGCCAAAAATGATTAAGCTTTCAAAATTTCTTTCAGTTGACATGAAACAAAAATATATTGAGATGATGAAAAGGTCCATAGATGTTTTTGCATGGATTTATGCTGATTTGAAGAAGTATGATCCTACTATCATTCATCATACCATTCCCATTAAAGAAAATGAAGTTCCTTTCAAATGGAAGCCAAGGATGATTAATCCACCTCTTATGCCTCTGATTGAGAAGGAAATAAACAAAATCTTTGATGCTAAAATTATTGTTCCAATCAGATTTTAAAAGTGGTTTGCAAACTTGGTTCCAGTCAGAAAAAAGAGTGGAGAAATCAGAATCTGCATTGACTTCAGAAATTTGAACAAAGCCTCTCTGAAGGACAACTACCCTCTCCCAAATAACATTGTTGGTTCCCAAAGGATGTCTATGCTTGATGGTTTTTCAGGGTACAATCAGATACTTGTGCATCCATAAGGTTAGGAGAAAACAACCTTTACCACACCATGGGGCACATTCATGTATGCCAATATGCCTTTTGGTCTGATGAATGCAGGAGCTACCTTTAAAAGAGAAATGGACATTGCCTTTGCTGAGGAGAAGGACAAGATGGTGGTTGTAAATCTGGATGACATAATAGTCTTCTCAAGGAGAGAAGAAGATCACTTGAAGCACATAGAAAGGGTTTTGCTGAAGTGTAGAAAGGGTTTTGCTGAAGTGTAGAAGGTTTTGAATTTATATCAATCCCACTAAAATCATTTTTGCTCTGAATTCAGGGAAGTTACTTGGACATATTATTTCTAAATATGGGATTAAGATTGATCCAAACAGGGTCAATGCAATTTAGAAAGTGGATTTGCCTAGAAGCAGAAAGGAAATTCAGTCTTTCCTTGGAAGGGTAAATTTTGTGAGGAGGTTTATTCCTAATTTTTATGAGATTGTAAAAGACATAACAAAGATGCTGAAGAAGGCATCTGACATGAAGTGGATAGTAGAATCAAAGCACTCATTTGATGAGATTAAGAAGGCACTCACCCAAGCACCAGTGTTGATCGTCTCAGATTTTTCAAAAGAATTTCTAGTTTTTACATTTGCATAAGAAAATACAATTGCTGGAGTTTTTCTACAGAAAGGAAAACAAGGTATTGAGTAGCCTATTTCATTTTTTAGCAGGAAATTAGCTATTTCAGAGTTGAAGTACAACATCTTAGAGAAGCAAGCTTATGCCTTGGTCAAGGCCATCAAATATTTTAGAATTTACATTCTGCATTCTCATGTTATAGCTTTTGTTCCTAATGCTGTTGTGAAAGACATTCTAACTCAAGCTGATCCTAATGGTAAGAGAGGGAAATGGATAGCTAACTTGCTGGAATATGATATAGAGATCAGGCCCACAAAATTGGTCAAAGGTCAAGGCCTAGCAAAGATGATGGCACAGTCAAATTTTCATTGTCTTGATATGAATTTAATTATAGAAATTTCAGAATTATTAGATGAAGATGAAGAGCTGATTCTCATTGAAGAAAAATACATCATTTCAGATTGGTACAAAGACATTGTTTTTGTCTTACATCATCACAGAGCGTCTTCTGAGTTGACAAAGTCAAAGGCACGGTTTGTGAAACTAAATTCTTTGAGGTACTGCATCATTGATAAAAATCTATATTGGAAAGATACTGGTGGTATTCTTTTGAATTTTTTGCTGGAAGAGGAGGCTGAAAAAGTGATTGAGGAGTTTCAAAAAGGAGATTGTGGAGGTCATCATTATTGGAAGGCTACAACAAATAATATTCTCAGAGCAGGGTATTATTGGCCTACTATGTTTAAATATGTCTACAAAAAGATTGTTGCCTGCCATGAATGCCATATTTTTGATGGTAAGAAGAAGCTTGTTCCTTTATCCTTGATGCCTATCTATGTTGAGGCACCATTTCAGCAGTGGGGGCTACATTTTATTTGTGATACTCATCCATCATCTTCAGGTCAACATCGTTGGATTCTAACATCAACTGATTATTTCACCAAGTGTATTGAAGCAATACCAACTAGGCAAGCGAATGATTCAGTTACCATTTCATTTTTGGAAAATAATATATTTTCTAGGTTTGGCTGCCCTATGAAGATCATCACTGATAATACATAGGCATTCAAATCTAAGAAGCTGATTGGTTTTTGTCATCAATATCAAATTACACTTGGGCATTCTACTGCATATTACCCACAAGGTAATGGTCTTGTTGAATCTTCTAACAAGAGCTTTGTCAGGATTATTAAGAAGGTGTTGCAAGAAAATAAGAAATCATGGAATTTGAAGTTGAGGTATGCTCTGTGTGGTTGATAGAGTGTGCACAAAGAGATCAATTGGAACTTCACCTTATGAGTTGGTATATGGAGTTGAAACCATCTTTCCTACATCCTTGGGAGTGCCTGTCATGAAGCTGCTACAAGGATTAGAGGAGGAGCCAAATGTAATTCAAAGGAGGATTAATTAATTGATAGCCTTGCAAGAGAAAAAGGAGGAAGTCTATAATAGTAATCTGCAATCTCAAAACAGAATCAAGAAGACATTTGACAGAAAGGTCAAGGAGGAAAATTTTCAAATCCAAGATGTGGTTTTGAAATGGGAGGCCAAGATTGAAGAAAAGGAAACATGGTAAGTTTGAGAATATTTGGAAAGTTCCATTCAGAGTAGTTGCATTTCATGGGAACAACACTTACATTCTGCAGGAGATGGATGGACAACCTTGTGCTGGAGGGCCTGTCAATGGTAGGTTTTTGAAGCACTATTCCTCTTAAAATTCTGCTGATCATTCATTCCATTGTATATATTCCATTTTATATGTTTTTATGCTAATAAAGACAAGCTTATTATCAAGCTTGAGCCCGAGGTGAAGGCCATTAGAGTTTGAAGGAAATCTTGGAAAATTTTAGAGTTTTTGTTTTCAAGAAGATGGATAGCAGCACTCGAACTACAGGTTCTTTGGTGTACCACAAGGGCACACCATCCCAAGTGGAGCCACTGTTATCACTCAGAAAAAATGAAACATCATTTGACAAAGTATTAAGAGTTCATGTGTCAAAGGTAGGGTCATAGAATTCATTACTTGGTTGAGGAAAATTTTAATTTTTTCTTATTATCTTATCCTAAAATCCAAAACCCACACCCATTCAAATATTTTCAGGTTACATCAGTCATTATTTTCTAAAATTTTTCATTTCCCAAGATTATAACTCTGAAAAAGTCATTTTAGCCAAGAATCCCTAATTTCGTCGCAAAATACACAGAGAAAACACACTTTTTGCTACGAAATGGCTAATACTTTCATAGCGAAACTGCCCAGAATTACACTAAGCACGCTACGAAAGTAGGGATTCCTGTTTGTATTTTCAAAGCATCTACTAGGTGTCAGTAAATGATTGAAAGGGATAGGGTAGATGCCATTCGAGTCAGTTAGGGTTAAGCTCAAGGTACAATGATCAAGGCTGAAGTCATTATTACCATTTTTAGCATGCATGAGTCATTATTATGCCATGAGTTGTCATCAAACTTCAAAATATTTCCCAATTCAGTCATTTTCCATTCTCTGCTCCCTCTTTGCATGTTATTGAGCTCTAGAGAGCTATTTTATTGAAGGCAAGATGTGGCTGGTATTTTCAAAAGTCTGCAAGTATCACTGATCAAACGAGGCAGAGAAGACATAAAGGGACCATGGTTGCAAAGAGGAAGACCAACAAAGGTGGCCATTGTCTCAGATACGAGCCATTAAACATGAAATTGATAAATGAAGACCCAACAACTTCAAAAGTTTTCAAAAGAACAGGGTGTTTGCAGTTTTTCCAAATATTGCAAGGATGCCATGTATAGGTTTCTAAAGAGTTTGCCCTAAATTTCAATGGAACAACTACAAAAGTGGGAATGTTGAACCTCACTATAACACCAGAGAGTATTGCAGTAACAACAAGGATTCCAAGAGGAGAAGAAAAATGGTTCAAAGGTTTCAAATTCAACATGTAGGAATGTAAAGAATTTATCAAGCCAGAACATCGTGTGGTTGACCTTACAAATGCCATTCCAAGGAGCTGCATGAAAGATAATTTCTCAAAGCTACTGCTTATCATTCAGAAATACTTCACTTGTGAAGGGAGATATCATTAGGTTTATTCTTACCACTTCAAGCTTCTTCTACATTTTGTTGGTAAGATATATCTTGATCTACCTTTTAATTTATACAAAATCTTAGCAAAAAAGGCAGATAAATTTCAAGCTAAATCTGAAGGAAGCGAAACCTCAATTTTTCATCATGGTTTAATAAAGTTGTTGGTTTTAGATGAGTTAAAAAGACTAGGTAGAGACTGGTCTTCTTTTCTGTTTGTCAGTGGTTTTGAAGTGGATGCCATTACCCCTAAAGTAACTCCTAAATCTAGAGGTATAACATCACCTTCAATGGAAAAACAAAGTGAACCAGTAGGGTCAGAGCAAAGTGAACCAGTAATCATGGAAACAGAGCAGTTGCAGAAACTTGATACACCTACTTTTTCACCTGCAAAACAAAATTAAACTATGAGAAAACCTACAAAACAAGATCCAATGGTGAGTAAACATGGCAAAAAAAGGATTACAAGGAGCCAAACAATGGCTAAAGGAAATTTAGAAGATATTCTACATGCTATTGATATTGAAGAGACCCCCATAGTCCAAGCTGAGGATATAGATGAGGGAGGAAAGAAGATCAAGAAAAATAAATCAGCAAAGAAGTTAGAGTTTGAAGGTGAGGTTGTAGGTTTTATGCTTCAGGCTAGGAAACCCATGACAAGACATGCTAGAAAACTTTTAGAAAGCAGTAAAGAAGTTCATCCAGCCATTGACACTGTCCAACCACCACAAAGCATTATTGACCTTGTTAGTCATCCATAATTTTGACTTTATCCAAAGATGACTAAATTTGAAAAACTCATATTTCTAGAAACAATATTCGGAGAAACATTGTGAGTTCTAGAAATCTCACAGCCTTCATTATCCTAAGTCTATCAATTCACCAAAACCTTCATCTATGCCTTCTAAAAAATCACCTTTTCTGACTCAGAAGAAAGCTTGTTTTAGGTTATCCCCACCATTTTTACCTACATTTCATCCCCTCATTCTACCATTCCTACCCCTATTTTTATCAGTCCATTTCCCTCTAAAAAACCCCATTTTTTCCTTCACTAATTCATCATTTCCCTTAAAAAGGCCTCTTAAGCCCTTTTTTGGCCTTCAGCCCTAACCCTTTTCACCATATAACCCAATGTTTATGACCATTAGCTAAAGCTTTTATCCCCTTCTACTTTTGCTCCCGATCCTTCGCTCCACCCACAGGACCCTTTCCCGCACCCTTTCCTTTAACTCCTTTCCTTCATATTTTTTTTGCTTCGACCACGTCCCCCCTGATGCATCTTAACCGCTTATCTATGAGATCTGATGGCCATCAGGATTTCCCCACTTCCCTGACTCCTTGTCCACCACCTCCCCCCGGAATCCATGTCCACCGTCGATTGTATTTGATCCAATGGCCAGCGCTTCGTCGACACTTCATCGCATCAACACTTCCTCGTTTCCTCATTTCCATTCTCATTCCCCCCGTGATGAATTCCTGACTGTTGATCCATCAGATCCGACGACCATCGCATCATCGCACTTCAGCTTCTCCTTGCTCCCCTGTCTCCTCTCCCACTGATGGCCGATTCCATGATGGACTCCTAACCTTCGATCTCTCCCAGATCGGACGACCATTGCATCGTACATCGCATCGACACATCAAAAAATCACGATTTTTCTCATTCCACTTTCCCTTTCCTCCACCGATGATTCAACCGCTGATATGATCTGCACTATTTATCTACCAAGATCAACGACTATCGGCACTCCCCTCCTTCATCCTTTCTCCCGAACATACCCCGCTCCATAACCTTTCTCCGAGCTCGATGCATCGTTGACCTATAAGATCTAAGAACCATCATTATTCCTGACATTCAACCTCGCTAATCAAATAAGCCCACTCCACGACAAAATAGCTGACACATCCATCAGGCCCCACCTCCCACTACTCTACCACGCATCCACTCTCCATTCGACACCTATCCTCCAAAGCCCCTTCTGCTTATCATCTCCCCCCCATTGCGCTCCTCCTCCACTGTTGATCTGGACTCCCCAGATCCAACGATTCACATCGCAAATCACGCGAAATATTCCGCCGAGGTTTAACACCTCATTTTCACGCGAAACAGGTGGTTTCGTTGCGGACACGCATCACCATCTGTGTGGTATCATGTTCAAAACGCCCAAAACCGCTAACCGCCCAACTTCAACGCGAAAACCGCCTTTTTCCCAGAAAATCGCTTTTCCAATTTCTGCGCCAAATTCAATTTTTTTCGTGGATTTTTCCTGGTTCCGCCTGTGGGACCCTTCCTCTCATGCATTTCCCTTCCCTCTACATTACTCCTCTACCTTTGCCGAACCTCTGAAATGCAGTAAGTCCACAATCCCGCAGGTTTTCAGCTAAATTTGTGTTTTTTGTTGCAGGTTTAATGGAAGTTTAGGCTTGAAAGTTGTCTCACAGTCAAACCAAATGACAGAGCCCTCAGGTGACGATCCAAAAAGCCAAAAACTTGAAGAAAAAGGGAATATAGGGTCCGATCTAAAGGTTAGAACGATGAATTATGATCATCGTTCAATCATAGACCCTTCCGCACCTGAAAGAGATGATCCACGTAGACATCAAACACAGTCAGCTAGAATAAATGATGAAGAAATGAAGGCAGAAGACCAAAGGGTTTGATCAAATATTAAATTTGTTAAAACATAGATTAGCCTTTCAAATAAAAAAATTAAAGTTAAATGGGTAAGAGCAGTTGTTTAAAGAAAAAACAAGAGAAAGACAGTAAGGCAGTTTAATTAAAGGCCAAATGTAAAATCAGGGCCTAAGAGATAGTTTATTAATTAAACAAGGAAACTTAGATTGGAGGCAACTTTGAACAAATCAACAGAGGCAGTTATTCATCCAAAAGATCTAACTGCCACCTATGGCATGTCTTCTATCCATAAAGGAAAATTGGCAGTTATTACACAGTTAGAAGATATTTTTGTCTGTCAGGCAGTTATTGTAATATTTAAGAATAGGCCTAAAAGTCAAAGTTTTCACCTGTTTTCTCTTAGAAGTTAAGACAAAGTTATTAAAAACAGAGAAGTAGTTACACCCATTCCTACCTTATGCCCTGCGTGGTTTTCAAGGCTAGGAATGCATTTACTCTGTAGTTAATGACATTTTGAACCCTAAAAAGAGTTCCACCTCCTCATTCTTCTATAAATACTCTATGAGGAGCTCTTTGTTAGGGGTTGGTTGCTGGGATTCGAACTATTTGCAGTTGTACATAATCTGGCTGAAGATTAAGAAGAAATTGAAGTTTTGGAAGATTGATGATGTTTTGACATATTTTGTTAATGAGAAGGCTCTATCATTGGATCCTTGAGCATGGTTGTTGGTGATGTATTCTAGTCTGTTAATGTTTTTTCCTGTTTTCCATCCTGTTTCATCATTTCTTGCTTGCAGTAGAGTAAAAAGCTTAAGCTAAGAAATGTCTCCTAGAAGCACCTTAGACCTGTTTTCTCTTCACTGTCTTTATGTTTTCATCTGCTGAAGGTTTTATTGAGTAGTTTGATTGATTTTCAACCCTTAAGCTTGTTTATTTCAGAAATAATTCAAACAGTTGGTCTCAAGAATGATTTATGGTTTTCCCTTCTTACTTATTACCACTTGAAATCTGTTTCTAAAGTCTCCCTTTAAAGTACCATTGTTTACAGTCTGCCAAAGAGGTCTGTTTTGATCATACCCTTTGTTCTTGCTGAGATAATTGTTTTGAAGGTCTTTATAGCTGTAATCAAAGATGTTTAGGAGTTCCCTCTTCTATGAATGCAATTATTTGTGAATCTTGAATGTTTTCTTATCCTTGAAGGTGAAATATTTGGATGAAATAAAGTGTTCCTCGACTCCTAGATTTCATTTGAAAAGTTTGTCTTGAAATTATTATTTGCTGAAGTGTGGTTTCTAGAATTTATGGTTAGCCTTGTTTATGGAATGCCTCTTCATGTTTTGATAATGTTTTAAGTCCCTTTGTTGAGGAGTACATATAATTAAGGATTCTTAATTGCCCTTAGTTCTACTTCTCCTTCTAAATCCTTAATGTCCATTTCATTTCATCCACCAAACCCAAGATCCACTGGCCAAGTTAGATTTTACCTTTGATATCCCATATCCATTGATTGAGCTTGTTATAGCTTCTTCTTGACTCCATTTCCTAATGGCTCGGATATTTCCCCTTTCTATCTATGTTTCCTACATTATTCATGTCCAACCAACCAAACCTAAACAAACAAACTTGCACTTAATAACTAGCCTAAAATCAACCTTTTACAAGCAAACAAGTCATATCTTTGCAAAAAAATTGAGAGATCCCTCTCTGAGACTAGGAGGGCTAGATCCTAGAGCTCTAAAGACTAGTTTATATGTTGCCTTGTCATTTGGTTTGCCAATAAGCCAAATCACAGGACTCCAACAGACCTTTCATCACCTGTAGAAGAAGATCCAGTCATCAAGCAAAGGAAAGGAAAGGAGAAAATTATTGAAAAAACAGAGATTGAGGTCTTACAGGAGAAAATGAAGTTATAAAATCATGAAATAGCAGTCATGAAGAAAGAGTCAAGGAAACATAATGTCCAAAAAGTGCAGTTTGAGAAAATGAAAGAGATTTGGGAAGAACAGGTTGATAGTGTGTCAAAGACCTTAGATGATACACAACAACTAATCAAATGGACCATGCCATTAAGAAATGAGGTGAAGCATGTTAGAAGAATGAACCTGCACTTTAAATCTAGAAACAGAAGGCTGAAGGACGAAGTTAAAGACCTCCAAGAGCAGTTAGAATTGATCCATGAGGAGCTGGAGAAGAAGGGTTTAAAGATGACTGTAGTTGAGGAACCCATTGCTCAACTCATCATTAATGAAGAGGAAACACCTCAAGGCTCCTAAGTTGAGTTTGTTTATGTTTTGAGAGGTTAATGGCATGTTGAAAACCAAGTTTATACAACTGGAAGGTACCTTTTTGAAACAAGGTCAAAATCTGGAGATTGCACAGTTTTCCATAGTTTCATAGCATTTCCTAGGCTTGAAGCCAGGAAAACGCTACGAAAATTTCTGTAGATTCTTTTTGCTTCTAAAACCATTTTTTGCAGCTTTTATGGAGGGGAAATTGTAGTGATGATATGTCAGGTCATGATGGACACCATGCAAAAGAAAAGAAGCATAAATTTTGATTGCAAAAGTCATTTTTTGGACGCTACGAAAGCACGCTACTAAACTGCTATGCTTTCATAGCGAGCTATTTTGAATGTTTTTGAGCAGGTTTAAGAGAATTTTTGGACAGGTGGACACATTCAGAAGGTCAAGGGACCTTGCCAGCAATCATCCGTGACATGAAGACCATGAAATGGAGATAGCTCATCAGTTGAAGACTTCGTTGAAGATAGGGTCCTGTTGTCCTAAAAAATAGGGTTTGTTTCCATATGTTGAGGAAGATATTTAACATGTCAAGTAGTGATAAGCTATGAAATATCCCATTCGAACATGTGAAGCATTAGTTGTCAAATATGTAACTGTTTTAAGAGATAAGATAGTTTTATGTAATAAATGGGAATTTGAGTCCTATTAGGAAAAGGATTGTTTTAGAGTGTAGCTGTCATTTTCTAATTAAAGCACATGTTTAAATGTTATGCAAGGTGTCATAGGAAGAGTCGATCAATCTAGCCAAGAGGCAAATCATACCTAATGTAAGAAGGTTTATTAAAGGGCAGATGATCGAAATTGTAAAGGGTTGGAGATTTTTTACACTACTGCAGTTTTATGTAATTTGACTGATATTAGTAATACATAGGACTTTTTATTGACAGACCTGATATTTCATGGAGTTTTTAATGCTTTTATGCTCTATATTTTTATGTGTACTACTTGTAGTGGATTTCATCTTTATTACTCAGAATTCATATGTGTATGCTCTGACTTCCTTTATTGATGAAATGGTTGTGTTGTTCTATGTTTCATGTGTGATTTACCTTTTCTAAAAACTCTTACCTGCCTCAACTTCCATGTCAAGAGACCTTACCACTGAACCTACTGATTTGTTGACTCCATAAGCCCAATGGTTGCAGACCTGTACTGTTTTCAACCTACAGACATCACAATAAAGTTATTTTCCAAATAGAGTTAGCCATCTAGTTTCATCATTATCAAATATCATTAACCCCTTTGAGAGAGCCCTGTCAGACTAAAGAGGCTAAGCTTCAGTCACAAGTTGGTTTGAAACAACTACATAGAATTGTCTGATTAGCAGCCAATCAAGTGCAATTTTGTGATAATAGACACTATGAATGTGATGAGAGAGAATTCCTACTCAACTTGTGAGGCCAAATCCTCACCAGCTGCAGATCTTGGAGCCTTATTGTTCTTCTTCTTTTGTGGACAATTAGTGGCATAATGTGCATGCTCTTGACAGTGAAAACACTTCACTCTAGACATATCGCGCTTCTTGCCTTATTTTCTGGAATTAGATTTGGAATATGATTTATTTCCCTTACCCTTATTTACCTTACCATCCAAGGTACAATTTTCTTCATCATCTTTCTTAGATGAAGATCCATCCCTAGTATTCCGCCTGAATTCTTCTTGCACCAAATCCGACCAAAGTCGCTCCCAATGTGGCAGCTTCTCCCTCCCATTGACAGAGTCCTGATAACTATGCCAACTCTTGGGAAGGCCTAGAAGAGCTAGGCTCACCAAGTCATCATCCACGACAGTAATTCCGATGCTCCCAAGCTCATATCGACATTGGACAAACTTGGTTAAATATTTCGGAATAGTGTCACCTTTCTCCATTTTGATTTTCCTAAGCTTGTCCTTTAGTGCCAGTTTTCAATGATCATTGCTACTCTGAAACAGATTTGTTAAAGCCTTACACATTTCATATGGAGTCGCTTTACCATGGAGACTTGAGACAATGTGGTCTCATACTCCCTCCATTAAGATCCTCCTCGCCTTTGCAACCTTCTTTTTCCAAGCATCAAGAAGAGCGATATCTGCTACTGCGGGTTTTGGAATGTCATTATCAATGAATTCTTTCAACCCGTTGTACTGCAGAATTGCATCCATCCTATCTTTCCACACAATATAATTGGAATTTCCCTCGAGTTCATACTCCAATCTCAAGCCATTGAAATCCATGTTGATCCTGTTCCGCCTGTCACAACTGTAGAAATTTGCTGAATAATGAAGATTTATCCACCGAGATTATCCTGATCACATATCAATTCGAATTCATATGCAACACATAATCTCTTCTACTCAGATCATCACACATGCATAAATAAAACAAGCGGTATGCGATCAAAAGATCATCAAAACATCACACACATTACACAGTATGTATGGGGAAAACTTATAGCTGAAAACCCCCAGCTATTTTGTATATTATAATGGAGAGAACATGTAACAGTACATAGCACAATACTCCTCACAAGTACTCAGTACTATCTCATAAAGTTACACACAAACTAGCTTGGTTTTGAACAAGTCACAGGTTCAAAACTCATCCACTAATTTCCTGCCTCTATTGCGCAATCAAGGCTGGTCTAATGAGAGATCCAAGGTTCGAATCTCCTTGGCTTGACAGCGCAATCCTCATGGGAAATTTCCTCCAAGTGTGGGGAAAATCTCATGCACAACTGATGTCACAACTGATAGCTATCTCAACCCTTTCATCTACCTCTTTCACTGGTCTCCACTGAACTGTCCATGCACTGTAGTGAACTGATGTGTTCTTGAGTTGAATAATGAGTTACTAATTAGTGAATTAAATAATATTTAATTCACTCCACTTATTACTAGTTGATTAGCTAGTTAAACTAATCTCAACTAGTTCAACTAAGTTAAACCGAACACAACTCCACCAACTGTCTCATCAACTCCACCAAACTTCTGCCACTGAAGTCCTAACTGAAGTCAACCATGCATGAGCTCACCAAACCCCTAGGAATAACGTAATTCCTCTATCAGATGCATGAGCCACTTCCATATCTCAAACTGAAGTGCTTCAAGAGAGTAAACTGAAGTTTAGAGTCCAAATATTATTAAGGGTAAATAATATTTGACTTTTCTATTTTTAGCTAGGCAGTCTAAAAATAGACTTCGACCTAAATGTATAAAAATAGAGGTCCATATATTTTTACCAACATGACCAATACTCCAAGAATAGCATACTGCAACTCCTAGACCATGCTCCATATGTCTAAAAATAGACATAGTCTAAAAATAGACTTTGCGCCAAAAATAGCCTGCGGGCCCACTTAGTGAAGGCGACTTCATTTCACTAAGCTCCATCATCTTCTTGCATTTTCAACACTCCCTCTCAACAAGATATGGATTATCTGCAACCCCTATCCTGCCTCTGTGGAATTCGAACTTGCTCCTGGTGAGCGCCTTCGTCAAGATGTCAGCATCCTGATCCTCCGTGGGAACATATGAAAGTAACATGATTCTCTGTTGAACACAATCTCTGATATGATGGTACCTGATGTCAATGTGTTTGGATCTATCATGAAATACTGGATTAGCCGAGAGTTTAATGCAACTCTGGTTATCACAATAAATCATTGTAGGTTCCAAATGCAACCCGAACAATCCAACGAGGATCTTCCTCATCCAAATAGCCTCGCATGCAGCCAAGCTTGTTGCCATGTGCACACCAAACCTCTCTTCGAAATGAGTGCCACGGATCTGCAGCTACTGTTTGTACCGAAGCTGTATCGACCCAATGCGAAAACTCACTCCGGATGTGCTCTTTCGATCGGGTGGGCTCCTGCCATCTGCATCGGTGAAGCGGGAAAGCTTCGCTCCATCCTCCCAACATGCACCATAGACCATATCCCGATGTGCCTCTAAGATAACGCAATACATGCTTGCCTGCCTTCCAGAAGAGCTTGTTAGGCTTAACCATAGCTTGTGAAAGCTGGTTAACAGCATAGCATATATCGGGTCGTGTATTGACCAGATACATAAGCGACCCCACCAACTGTCGATAGATAGTGGCATCCACTACCTCTGCTGAAGTAGCATCCTCCTTCCTCCAACCACCGGGAAGAGGGTGTCAACGAGGGCTTGCTGACCATGCATGTTGAACCTCTCCAGTCCCGAGCATACTTTCCTTGAGAAACAAGCAGGTCCTCCCTTTGCGGCCCTTCGTCTCCGATCCCGGGAAATAATGAAGGAGCCTAAGTCCTTCATCTCGAACTCTCTAGCAAGATCCTCCTTGCATGAAAGTATCAAAAACTCATCACCTGTCAGAATCAAATCATCTACATAAAGTACAATGATCAGCAACTTACCCTCCACCACAATCTGGTATAGGTTAGGATCCGCCTCACTCTTGGAGAATCCAAGTCCGGTGAAATAATTGTCTATCCGTGTGTACCAAGCACGAGGTGCTTAATTCAGCCCGTACAGTGCTCTCTTGAGTCGGCACACATGCGACTCACTGCTGAAGATATCGAAACCTTCAGGTTGCTCTATGTACACCTCCTCCTCAATGACTCCGTTGAGGAACGCAGTCTTCACATCCATCTGATGGATGTGCCATCCCATCTGCGCTGAGAGAGCAAGGATCATCCGTATGGAAGAGTACCTTGCGACAGGTGCAAAAGTCTCCTCATAATCGATCCCCTCAATCTGTGAGAAGCCACGGGCGACAAATCTCGCCTTGTACTTCTCCACACTCCCGTCAGCTGCCTGCTTCACTTTGTAGATCCATCGCGAACCCACCACTGATTTCCCCTCCGGTCTTGGGACAATCTCCCATGCACTCCATTTTACGACGATCGAATCATATTCTTCGATCATGGCATCTACCCATGCGGGTTCCTCCCGAGCTTCCTTCAAGAGATGGCTGCGCCCGGCCACATTGACTCACAAGAGCCATGTATCCGGTGTACCCGTCATGTGGCCCATCTCTGTCTGCTTGCGTTGTCTTGTAGGTGGTCCTACAACCTTCTGCATCTCGAACAGGTCGCTCGGCTGCATGTGCGCTTGCGCCCTCGGTGGTTGGCCCATTGCATGGGTGGTTACATCCACCTCTGCAGAACTTCCTCTTGCAATGAACCTCCTCTTATGGCTGATCCACATCCGGAAGCTCCTCCTTAGGAACTAACAACTCCTCATCTGCATGCAAGTGTAGCTCCCTCTCAAGCGAACACTGCATGGCTTTCTCCTCCTGAAACTTGATATCCCGTCGCACAACAGTCTTTCGACTGTCTGACAAATACACCCGATAGTTGTGAGGTGTATCAGTGTACCCCACAAACATTCCAACCTCTGCGGTCGGATGCAGCTTCCTTCTCGCATCCTTCATCACATGCATGTAGACAGGTGAGCCAAAAATTCTTAGATGAGAAATATCAGGCCTCTTGCCAGAATAAGCCTCCTCCGGTGTACTCATGCCAAGAACCTTGTGAGGACAACGGTTCTGCACATACACTGCTGTATTGCATGCCTCAGCCCACAAGTGAAGGGGTAGGCCCTGATCATGCAACATCGCCCGTGCAGCACCCACGATCGTTCTGTTCTTCCGCTCAGCCACCCCGTTCTGCTGTGGGTTATGGGGCGCGATGAGCTCTCTCCGAATCCCTTCTGCGCTGCAAAAGTATTTGAATTCAACCGAGATGAATTCACCACCATTGTCGCTCCTAAGAGCCTTCGCATGCTTCCCCGATTCCTTCTCTACCAGCGCCTTGAATTCATAGAACTTTGAAAATGTCTCGCTCTTCTTCTGCATGAAGAAGATCCAGCACTTTCGAGAGAAATCATCAACAAAGATCACATAGTACTTGTGATTTGCTGTCGAAGCTACAGAGAAAGGACCACACACGTCTGTGTGAACTCTCTCAAGGATCATCGTGGCTCGACTATCCTTCTCGTGAAAGGTGGCTTTCACATACTTCCCCAAGGTACACCCCTTGCACTGATCTGACTGCGCAAGAGTGCCCTTAGGAAGCCCAGTAGAAATCTGCTGCAGTATCTTCAAAGCTCCATGGTGAAGGTGGCCCAATCTCTTGTGCCACAGTTCGCCCTCATCATCTCGGCTCACCACTTCTCCCGCCTTGCATGCCATTGCTGCGCAGCCATCTACTTGCAACTGATAAAGGTTCTTGACTCGAACCCCTATCTTTCGGGTCTCACCAGTAGTCTTACTGCGCAGGAAGGCTTTTCCTTCGCTGAAGACCACATCATACCCCTTGTCTTCCAACATCGCCACAGAGATCAGGTTCTTCATCAATCCTGGAACATGCAAAACTACCTTCAATATGAAAGGTTTACCAGACTCCCTCTCAAAGGAAATGGTACCGATACCAGTCGCACTGTATCTACCATCATCTCCCATCTCGATGTGCACTCCAAGATCTTTTTCCTCCAGATCTGAAAACAGATCTCGATCTCCGGTCATGTGAAATGACGCACCACTGTCCAAGAACCAAACTGATCCCGCTGCACTTGAAACCAAGCATGCGATCAGTGAAAAATCCAGTTCGAATTGAGAAGCCAATGCCTCTCCCGCTGCAGATCCGGCATCCTTCTTATTTTTCTTCTTCTGCGGACAATTTGTGGCATAGTGTCCGTGCTGGTGACAGTGAAAACACTTCACCTTGGACATGTCTTGCTTCTTGCATTTCGCACTAGACTGAGAAGCCTTCTTGCTCTTCCCCTTCTTTGCTTTGGCAGCCAAAGCGCAATTTTATTCATCAGATACCTTTGATGAAGATCCGTCCCTGGTAGTCCTCCTTATCTCCTCTTGCATGAGATCCGCCCAAAGGTGCTCCCATCCCGACAACTTATCCCGACCATTGACACTGTCTTGATATGAATGCCAAGCCTTTGGAAGACCAAGGAGAGCCAGGTCTACCATGTCCTCTTCTTCGACAGTCACCCCCACACTTCCCAGCTCATCTCTGCATTGAGTGAACTTCGTGAGGTATTTGGCGATACTGTCACCTTTCTCCATCTTAATGTTTCTGAGCTTATCTTTGAGCGCCAGCTTCCTTTGGTCGCTCTTACTCTGGAATAGATCTGTCAACGCTTTCCACATCAAATATGGAGAAGCTTTTCCATGCAGGCTGGATACAATGTGATCCTTCACGCCCTCCAACAGAATCCTTCGACATTTCGCCATCTTCTTTTTCCAAGCCTCGACTTCAGCAGGATCAGTGGGCTTTTGGACATCCGTATCTACGAACTCCTTCAGTCCATTATCTTCTAATACTGCCTCCATGCGATCTTTCCATGCAACATAATTCGAACTTCCTTCAAGAGCATATTCGAGTCGCAAACCGTTGAAAGACATTTTCAACTCCGGCACCAAGAAAACAAACTGCTGCAAAATTCGAATTCCAAGCTCAAAGCTCAACCGCTCTTGATCTGTGAGAAAAAATTATTTCTAGCACAGAGATCGACTACAGGGGAATTTACTGGATGTATCACCTTTCAAGGAAAGGATGGATCCAGAGGCTACCTAGCCCGCATGCAGACTCTATCTACCGAAATAAGTTTGTAATCACTGTGATGATCAATCTCTGCTCCGATAGCTCCGATACCATGTAGAAATTTGCTGAATAATGAAGATTTATCCACCGATATTATCCTGATCACATATCAATTTGAATTCATATGCAACACATAATCTCTTCTACTCAGATCATCACACATGCGGAAATAAAACAAGCGGTATGCGATCAAAAGATCATCAAAACATCACACACATTACACAGTATGTATGGGGAAATCTTATAGCTGAAAACCCCCCAACTATTGTGTATATTATAATGGAGAGAACATGTAACAGTACATAGTACAATACTCCTCACAAGTACTCGGTACTATCTCATAAAGTTACACACAAACTAGCTTGGTTTTGAACAAGTCACAGGTTCAAAACTCATCCACTAATTGCCTGCCTCTATTGCGCAATCAAGGCTGGTCTAATGAGAGATCCAAGGTTCAAATCTCCTTGGCTTGACAGCGCAATCCTCATGGGAAATTTCCTCCAAGTGTGGTGCAAATCTCATGCACAACTAATGTCACAACTGGTAGCTATCTCAACCCTTTCATCTACCTCTTTCACTGGTCTCCACTGAACTGTCCATGCACTGTAGTGAACTGATGTGTTCTTGAGTTGAATAATGAGTTAATAATTAGTGAATTAAATAATATTTAATTCACTCCACTCATTACTAGTTGATTAGCTAGTTAAACTAATCTCAACTAGTTCAGCTAAGTTAAACCGAACACAACTCCACCAACTGTCTCATCAACTCCACCAAACTTCTGCCACTGAAGTCCTAACTGAAGTCAACCATGCATGAGCTCACCAAACCCCTAGGAATAGCGTAATTCCTCTGTCGGATGCATGAGCCACTTCTGTAGCTCGAACTGAAGTGCTCCAAGAGAGTAAACTGAAGTTTAGAGTCCAAATATTATTAAGGGTAAATAATATTTGACTTTTCTATTTTTAGGATAGGCAGTCTAAAAATAGAATTCGACCTAAATGTCTAAAAATAGAGGTCCATCTATTTTTACCAACATGACCAATACTCCAAGAATAACATACTGCAACCCCTAGACCATGCTCCATATGTCTAAAAATAGACATAGTCTAAAAATAGACTTTGCGCCAAAAATAGCCTGCGGGCCCACTTAGTGAAGGCGACTTCATTTCACTAAGCTCCATCATCTTGCTGCATTTTCAACAACAACAAAGAATAATTTTGCAAATTCGAATGTTATTCATTCACAAACTCAATTTCTTCTCCACTATAGTGATTTCCTGTGCTCTCATACCATGTAGAATTTTTTTTTTTTTCCACAGAAAAAAATTGAACCATCTATTAGAATATAGAGAGTTACATAGCATATGCAAAAGCATTCCAGAGAACTACATTTATCCCTTTTCAGAAAGAAATGAAGTTTCAGCTGTGATAAATAGGATGGGCATATTCACCAACCAGCCGTATCAATAAAAAATTGATTCCTCCTCGTCCCTTCCCTCCTCCCGAGATTCCATTTAGGAAAAAACACCCGAAACAGAGGGGAGAAGGGACTGCAGTTAGAAACAGGAACCTAGGAGATGACACTATACCAGTTTCCATCCAAATAAAAAAATGAGAAAATATTCAAGAATCGAGCCTCCTCTATGAGGAAAATAGCTCAAGATCAAGAGGAAAGTTTGTGTGTATTCTATAACAAATTTTTGGAAAAGTTTTTTGAAGAAACAACATATATACATCTTGTGAAATAACAAAAAAACTGGAGTCCAGAGTCTTTTAAGCAAAGACAGGCTGATCAATGGCTCAAGCTAGCCCATCGACCAATTCCACCACTATCCAAGACCCCATATCTTGCTCGACGCCTTATTTAGATAGGCAGTCTACATCATGGTTCCTTTCCCTGTAAATATGGAAAACATAAATCTCAGTAAAAAAAAGTTTTCATACGAGTGATCTCAACAAGCACAGGAAGTAAAAGATAATTATTACAACGCTGAGTCCCATTGAACCACTTCACAATATTCATAGAGTCCCCAAAAATCTGAACCTCTCTCAGGTTCATAAGGGAAAGCCAACAAAGGAGGTGATGAAGAGCTTTTAGTTCTGCAAAATTGTTGGTCTCCTGTCCCAAACCAATAGAGGCTTTGAGAGTTTTTCCAGAAGGAAAATGAATTACCAGCCCTGCACCGCACCTTCTGTGCGGATCTGAGGCACCATCAAAATGATCCTAGGGAATGTCTCCCCTGATATTCCTGCTGAATAATTCGAGCTTGCTGGGGCTGAGCCGAGATTGGGATATGATTGTATATAGATGCACCTTCAGCAGCCAACTTACATATAGGGAAAGGAGAGTCTTTAAAAATCACTTGGTTCCTCGCAAACGATGTGCCCCATGCAACCAGAAGAAAGACTGAGCGTACCCTATCATATGGAGCTTTCTGCCACCACCTTTGCCAAGCTTCCTCCACATCCTGTCCTTCCCACTTCCGGGGAATCTTAATCAGTCGTAAGGTTTCATTCCATAGGCTAATATTGAAAGGGCAAGTGAGAAAGACATGATGCACCATTTCCAGCTCATCTTTACATAACGAGCACCACCCTTGGCCTATTTTCCCTTTTCTTTGTAAGAATTCCCACGTAGGGAATTTATTCCGGAGAATGCACCAGAAGAACAACCTCGACTTTGCCAGTCCTTTCAACTTCCAGAGAAGTTTGGACCACCAATGAGGTTCCCCACATCCATTTTGATTCATAAGCCAATTATATCCCACTTTCAGAGAGTATAGCCCTAATTGGGAGTGGATCCATCTAAGCTCATATGATTTGTATTGAATCCTTATGTTAGAGTTCTACAGGTCCAAAATATAATTCTCCCACTCCCCCATCCATCTTGCCTCCAACTAGAGAGCATTCCTTGACCGCCATTCTTGTATCCAAATAGAGGAGTTTACAGGATCCGTAATGTGATTGAGGCTAAAGAGACCTCTATTATTCAAGAAATATATTAGATCTCCTATTAAGGAAAAACTCCCCGAACAACCCACCCAAGGATCTCGACCCAGTCTAACCCGTGTTCCATCCCCTACATGCCAGGCCAACCCCTACTCGACAACCTTAACAGATGCAATAGTTGCCTTCCAAACAAGAAAATAGTTTTTTTAAGACTTATGAGGCATTTGCAACCATTCTAGGATTGGCATTGGGTCAATATATTTTCTTTTTGGTAACGGAGGTCCAAATATTTTCCACTGTGATTAATATCCATGCTAGTTTTGCTACCAAAGACTTTGAGAAGGGGAAAAGGTCTTTTATTCCCCGACCTCCCCAGCCTTTTGGTCTAACAATTTTCTCCCAAGCCACCCAGGGAGTCACATGTTCAACCTTTGATCCTTCCCAAAGGAATCTGCTGCAGATCTTGTTGATCGAGGTCAGTATACTTTTTGGGACCCATGATAGGCTGGCCCAATAAACTGGGATGGCCATTGCCACAGATTTAATCAGGACCAGTCTTCCTACTCTAGACAACCGCTTGTAGCTCCAGTGATGCATTCGGGATTATATCTTTGCTATGATCCACTTCCAGTCTTTAATGAGATAGGAATCCGGTTTTAAAATAAAGCCCATATACTTGAAGGGGTCCTGAAGAGAGTTGATTTCAAAGTTCAGAATTGCTTCAATCCTGCCCAATTCCTCCCTCGAGAGCCCAGCTGTAGTCAAGGTAGATTTTTTCTTGTTTGTGCGAAGTCCTATTTCTTTCAAGAAAAGATCAAGAATCTCCTTAAGACACCGACAGTCTTCAGGGCTACCATTGCTAAACAAAAGTATATCATCAACAAACAACAGATGTGTAACCCACAGATTTACTGCCACTTCAATTCTTCTGACATTGCCTTCCCTCTTTGCTGCATGGATCATTATACTCAATCCTTTTGTAGCCAGCAAGAATAGAAGAGGGTAGAGAGGACATCCTTGACGAAGGCCCCTTTCAGGATTGAAAAAATCTGTAGCCGTACCATTAATCAAAATAGAAATTGAGGAGGTTGTGATGCAACTCATAATCCATCTGACAAAATCAAATCTGAAGCCCAGATGTGTCAATAGAAGTCTCAAATACATCCAGATAATTGTGTCATAGGCTTTGGAGAGGTCAATTTTGACAATAGCTCCCTTTTTCCTGCTTTTATTGAGACTATGTAGGGTTTCTTGAGCAACCCCCATTGCTTCGTGAATTTGTCTACTATCCAAGAAACCAAATTTCTTAGCCAAGATATGCTTGGATAGGAAAGGTTTCATTCTGGATGCAATCACTTTGGCTATGAGCTTGTAGATACAGGTGCATAAGGAGATGGGACAGAACTCAGCAAAATAAGAGGGATGGTCCGATTTGGGAATGAGGGCTAGGAAAGTTGCGTTGAAGGGCTGATAGATGGTTCCAGAGAGATGAGACTCCTCAATCACATCAACCAAATCATGCCCTAAAATTTCGAGGAAGTGTTGTAGAAATTCAACCGTCCAACCATCAGGGCCTGGAATTTTATCCTTCTGCGTGGCCTTTAGAATTGCCTCCACCTCCTCTTTTGAAACAAGCTCCATGATATTGTCATTTCCTTCCTCATCGATATAACTGGGAAACAATTGGGCAACCCTGATAAATTCAGATATGGAAACTTCCTCTGGAGAGCTGAAGAGGTATTTGAAATAGGTTACCCCTAAGTGAGAAATATCTTCAAAATATTTTTCTTTCTCTCCATTGTCCTTATGAATTTTCCAGATGGTGTTAGTATTTCTCCTTCCTTTAGCATAGTTCTGAAAGAACTTTTTGTTTTCATCCCTAGCTTGGAGCCAGATTGATCTACTTTAAATGACAACTTTCCTCCCTTAGCTGAAGAATGTTCAACCTGGTAGATTCTAGCTCTCTAACCCTGTTCCTGGACTCTTGAGTAGAATATCCCACTCCTTTTGGTGATTCAAGAAAGTCTAGTTCTTCGTTTACCTTTCTTAGCTCCTCCTCCTCTTTTAGTTTTTTTATTGATTTCCCATTCCTTTCTTGCTTTCTTCATTTTCTTCAGGTTTTCCATAAGGTGCTAAATACTGCTTTCTGAACCTCGTAGGTTTCCTTTCCTCCAAGTAGCATGGAAAAAGGAGTTAAAGGATTCATCTTTTAGCTAGGAGGAGTTAAATTTAAATCGAGTCCCAGGTTTTTTCAAGCCTCCCAAGACTTCTAGAAAGATTGGAAGATGATCCGATAGACCCCCTTCCCCTACCCAGTCCCTGAACACTGGAATTATTTCCACCAGATCTTCACCCAGGAGAAAGCGGTCCAACTTTTTAGCAACCCAGGCTTCCCCCATTCTTCGGTTCCTCCAGGTTGGTATAGGTTTGATTAAGGTGGCATCCACCAGCCATGAGGCTGCTAGTTTGTTAGAGAAATAATTCGTGAGATGATATGCTCTTGCTGAAGGTCCCCAGGACTCCCATGCACCTAGAGAGAAATTTAAATCCCCACCTACTATGAGGTTTGGATGTCTCAAACAAGATTTTATAAAGAAAGGGTCCCATAAATTTTCTCTTTCAATGCAGAGGCCATACACATTGAGGAGAAGGATCGGAAAATAGAGTTCACTTAAGAATAGTTCCATCACCAAAGTGTTCTCAGATCCCCAAGAGGAAATCTCTTTAAGTTTCCATGTTTTAAACCCTATTGCCAAGCCCCCAGATTTACCATTTGTGTTAAGCACTTGAAACACCCAGCCAGGGAACATATTAGAAAGGATTCCTTTAACTTCTTCACCTTGCCCCGAGGTTTCTTGAAGCAATAAAACGTTTGGATGATGTGAATTCACCAGTTCTCTGAGCGCTAGTTTTTTAGGCTGACTAGCTAAGCCCCTACAGTTGAATGATAGAAATATCGTCTCAAACTCGGATTGGGTGGCAGTGCTGCTTTAAGCACCCCGGATAAAGACCTCTGCTTGCCATATGCTATATCAATCTTAGCTTTCAATTGGGCCTTAGATAGTTCCGACTTCCTTGGCTCAAAAGGAATGGGGTCGGATGATAAACTCCCAAACGCAAACCCTTTACATGTCTGAGTGGCTAGAGGTCTAAGATTATAATGTGGGGCCTCAGGCAGACTGGAGGGGAGAGGGACCAAGTCGCAATATCTAGAAGGGAGAGAGGGAGGGGGCCCAGGGGGAGAAGTCACAAACATGATAATACTATCAGCAGATAGATGTGAACCAAGCAAAATTTGAAAATTATGAGGGATCAGCCTGGAGGGACCAGGCTCAGAAAAACCCGAAACAGAAGAACAAAATGATGTACAAAAGGAAGATGGGGTACCCATCTGAGTTGCACCAACTGCCCCTGAATCTAGATGGGGTACTTGGAAGGACTCCAGAGCAGGGTCCGGTTCAGATAGATTGAACGAGGAGAGATTGGGGCTTGTAGAAAAAGAGGCCTTTTAATCAGCTTCCAAACCTGTAACTTCTTCTAACAAGACCTCCTCTAGTCCTTTCTTTTCCTCAGCTCTGTTTGAGGCAACATTTTCCTTGACAAATGTTTTCAGACTTCTTCTTCTCTGGTGCCCAAGAGGGCAATCCCTTGCCAGGTAACCATACTTATGGCATCTGTGGCATCGAAAAGGGAGGTGTTCATAATCCAAAGTCTGTAGGAACTCCAGATCCCTATAATTTAAGGTCATAGCATCATCCAACCCTTCCCTAGGGTTGAGATTAACAAGAATTCTTGCCACACTTAGGTCTCTTGTTTGTTCAAAAGACCTGTCGACATCAAGAAATTTTCCAAGCGTGTTACCGATTGAGTGAAAAACAGAGTTAGTCCCGAAAGGCATTGGAAGCCCAGGTAATTTAACCCACACAGGGGATTCTGCCATTTTTTCCTTCTGTACATCAAAAGAGGAGTCTATCTTTGAAACAGGATTGGTCGCGTCCCAAAGCACCAGTTCCTTTCTAATACCTAGTCCAAGTTTTCCTTTCTGCTCAAATCTGATACTAGACCAACCTCTTTCCAGAATCTTGATTTCAATAGGGCCCCCAGGGGCTTCTCTCCACTCTGTTGAAGACCACTTTGTTATATAATCCGCCGAATACTTCCTTCCCCGGATTCTGCCTAATAAAATGGTTTCGGTGGCCTCCAAAACTTTGTCTATGCGTATGTCCACCCCAAGGACACAACTAGGGCATTCCTATTTTCTTCTGATCACCTTGCTCTTTTTTCTCTTTGCTACCACAGACTCCTTTATCCTTTCTTCCCCTCCTTCCACCTGTCTATTGGGTGCATCTGTGTCTTATACCACAGGCGACCCAGGTCGCCCTGCTGCAGCTTCTCTAGAAACTCCCTTTTCCGGGCCCTTTGCAGAACCCTGCCCTAAAATAGACCCAAAATCCTAGATCTATCCTATAACCTGGCCTCCTTCCACCAATCTTTGTAGCTCTCCTTCTCCAACCTCATTTGACAAAACCCTAGATTGACTAAGGTTTTGAATCTCTGCCTGAATTAGACAAGGCCGACCTTCTCCAGACACAAGGGTCAAATTGACCACTTGATTTTCTAGAAAGAAATGGATATTTGATAAATTCAGGCCCTAATTCAGGGGAGGGTTTTGATACCAGAGGGTATTAGCCATAGCACTTACTCCAGGGAGATCAAGACCTTGCTGCCGATTTTCCAGAAGGGTTTTTTGACCCACCAAACCCTGCATAGCGCGACTAACAACAATATCTTCTAAGCCGCCTGTAAAAGAAGGAAAGCATGGAATACCTAGTTCCAGCGCGAAAGAAGTGGGGACTAGAAAATGTTGTTGAGAGCTTCCACCGTCTCCGAGCCTAGGTTTTAGTGGCAGAGCATGTACAGAGGAAACCCCAACCCTCCACCTCCCGCATAAGGTACTTTTCAAAGTCTCTTCCAATAGTGAAGCTCTGTTTAAAAACCCATGCAGACCTTATACCTCGCTCAGACCCTGAGAGTTCTCTGCAACTTTCGGGAAGAAATGGTCCAAGTTTTTTGCAGATACCTCATGCCCCCAGCAGGTAAGAAAATCTTAAGGCGCAGGTTTGACATCCACGTACTCACTATCAAACCCCATTGTTGTCGCCGGGCTGTCTCCTTAAACCAACACCATGGAAGCGAAAATTTCGCACCTGTTCTGAAATCCTAACCACCAAACGCCATAATGCAGGAAAAAACAAACGTTTACCGCTAACCTCCATCGTGAGCCTGGTTAGAATGAAACAACCTTCCCTTTCTAGACTGTGCACCTCATGGCCAAATGAGGGAACCCCTGATCTATGTTATGACAGTACTGAAGGCCTGTCACATCGACTGCGAGTGCCCATAATGGCTGAGGATGCCGCCGAAAAACTTCAGGCCCCTAGGGTTTCTGCCATTTCATGTGTTTGATTTATTGATGAATGGTTAATGAATGCATGAGCTAGTAGATGTTATTGCAGTTATTATAAGAGGGCATTAGACCTTCATAACCCCATGTAAAAATTATACAAACTATTGTAACATATTTGGGTTTTGATAAGTTAGCATGTTAGTTTAAAATGTAAAAAATAAAATGCTAAGTTAGGATATGGATGAAAAAGAAAATAAAAAAATGTTAGGATAAATTATGTATTTTATACATCCATGTCAAAGAAAATGTTTGAGTTAGTTTCCATAAAGAATGAAGGCAAAGAAAATAAAATTTTAGGGAAGAAAATAAAAAATATATATGCTTTAATCTTCAAAATAAAATTCATGGCTTCCTTTTTAAATGCGCCAATTACGAAAAAGATTAAGTGCTGATTAATGGTGATTAAATTATTTTTAAAAAGAGTTTATATTTTCATTTAAATGAAAAAATCATATAGCGCTTAATTTATTTTTATCCTAAGTCATAAAATGACAAAGGTTAAAATCACGCTCATAATAAGGCCGCAAGTTTCAACGGTCAATATCTCTCCCGCTCGAGAGCAATGGTGGAGGTTCACTTCACGATCCCCCCAACCATTTCTCGTTAACGTGAGAAGGGGGGGGGGGTGTTTGAAAAGCAGTATTAATGGGCACCGCCCATTGAAATGTGTCATCACCATATTACTTCGCACCCACTCCACCCAAAACCATAAACTGGGAGGTACCTCCCCCGCACGAAATCCACTGGCAGTATATTCTTCCAACATATCTTTTCCTCCCCCGCCCTTACCATTATTTATACAACCAATCAAATTTCGCCACATTACTTGACCGTTCTCCATCTAAGCCTCTGCTCCCTAACCGTTTACCCTTCTCCACATTTACGTTCATTCCATAACCATTTGTATTCCCATTGCTCGTTAAAAGCCCGCTCCTGAACTGTTAAGGTGCTATGGTCACTATCCAATCCGTTAAACACAATCGCCACTTATAAAATATTTTTCAAGCTTCCTTTTATCACTTTTACTTTATTTTTGGTTGATTACAGGTTGTCATCTCTACACTCTGTCCCTTATCAAAAAAATTCGACTGTCACCATATCTACGATTTACCAACCTTCATACTCTTACGTCTCATTCCATTTTCCCTGTTTAAAATGGCCCTAAAATCCATATCTAAAAATATGGTGACCCCAAGGGAAAAAATAAGACATAGGTCATCGAAGAGCCACAAATCACTAACCCAGTTGCAGAGGAAAGCTTTGCCCCTACACCTCAAATCTACATGGACCTGATCCCTCTTGTGGACACCTTATTCAAGATCACATATGCCCACTATGAATTTGATTTTCACGAATTACATTTATGGCTTAGACATAAACACGTTGATAAACATGACCTCATTAGGTTCTGCGAATCAATGTTTTCCCCATCTTTTCTTTTCCACAGACCCATCCATTTCCTGACCCCATTTCCTGGTGCCAAGCTCAGTATGATCCTTTAAAGAGAGAAGTGGTGGCTCAGAATGGAAACATTTTGATCACCATCTCTCCAGAAACCATAAAACAAATGCTTCTTATCCCTCAATTTGATTCTCTGACCCATTTTTCACCAGTTGATGTTATGGAACTCTACCATAAGTTGACCTTCCCACAGAGAGCCCAAATTTTCAAAATATTCTTACTTGAGGATGCATAAATTCCTAAGAAAAACCCACCATACCCATCCTCCATTTTTCCTGAAGCCTCTAAACACTGTATCTCATTTCTCTCATACCTGTTTGGATACCCTAATGACTAGGGAGTTGAAAAATCTATCATGGGGTTCCTATCTATTTTTAGTAAAAATAAAGCACCATTGTTCATGTATAATTACAACCAATTTTTGGCTAAAAATATACATGATAAATTCATGAATTTCACAACTCAAGGTGTGTTCAATTACACTTCTGTAATTATACACATGTTTCTTTGTCAACAGGGAGAGATGTTTCCTATCTAGCTAAAAAAACAGGATGATCAAGGGGTGAATCAATTAGTGATTCACTGGATAGAACTAATAAGGGCTATATCAAAATTTTTTTTTGTTTTAGAGTTCATTGATTCCTTCATACACCCAGTAAAGTAGCTGCTTACCAGTCAGACAGAACGCAGAATTGGAGAAGAGATAAAAAGGATCCTACATTTGAGTGAGCAAGCCAAAACAGGGGACTAGTATTTATACCAAAATTACACAGAAATTAGAGTATATGGTTGTGAACTCCCATCATATAAGCTCCCCAGATATGTTCCCAGGAGAGTTTTTCCCCTAGAGTACATTCAGCAGATGATAAATATGGATGACCTCCATTTTGTTTTGGGGAAAAGGAAAGCTCAATTCAAGCTCAAGGCAAGCATTGGGTCTTTCATTTGTATTACCAGATCAGTTGGTGTTGAAGCTGATGCATTGTTAAAGAAAGTGGGATTCCAACCAAGTTTCACCTGGTCTTATGACCCACATGGACTTATTTCTAATATGAGAGTTGAACTGAAAACAACTTCATATAATCACACCTCTAGAGTAGAAATAGAAAAATATATGAATCAAGATCAATGGGTTGAAGGAACTCTTTAAGAGGCAGATGAGAAAGTTATTTTGACTTCTAATGTGTAGATCCCAGTCCTGAGAGAAAACAACATAAAAGGGTCAGAAAAGAGCTTCCACTTGCTAAAGAAATCATGAAGGAATTCATCTTGCAATAGAAGACGACAAAAATAAGTTCATTTTTACTTTCAGAAGGATGAAAACCAGAGATAATTGATTTGGGAGAGACTAAAGTTTCTACATCAAAAAATTTTCCTAAGAATCCTCCATCATCATCACCTGCTTGAGAACCTCTAGAGATCATCTAGCACTCAGAAGCCAGTTCTTCTGAAGAACATAATAATTCCTCTATATTCTTAGACATTAGGCATAAGAATGAAGCATTAAAATCTAATGTATATTTTCAGTTCTTGAAACAAACATCAACTTCTCAGCACAGGGTTATCACTACCTTTGACAGTGAGAAAGGAAGGATGCAAATGGAATTTTTGCAGGCAACAATCCCTTTTCCTAAATCTCATTCAGAATACAAAAAGTTTGTGTTTTCTTTTGATGCAAGCCAGATCCATCCTATTGATTAGATGGATATGCACAAACAATCTGGATAAATTCTCTTTTCAACAATGACCACTACAACTATGTCACTCTCCAAACTCAAGACTGCATTGTCAAATGTTCAATCTCAACTCAAGATTATGAAGCTCTCTTCCTTGGCCAAATATAACATACTTAAATCTTTGGAGGACCTTGTAGTCAAGGTTGGATATGATCCAAAAGACTTCAAAGTAGTTGAAGAGATTATTAGGAAGAAGAATGCAAACATCTTTTCTCTGCACAAACAACTCAAATTTCCTTCAACTTAAGATCCACAGACAATAGATATTGCAGAAAATGAATACAACAAGCAGGAAATGCTCTGATTGATCATTGAGAAAAAAATTCAAATAAGAAAAATGGAGGAACAAATTGAAGTGTTGTTAGAGGAGAAACAAGCAACACAAGTGTCTATTTATCCAAATACAACAGTTCAAACATATTCTGCAGGTACAGAGCCTTCAGCCTCATTGAAAATATCTGATACAACAACGTTAACGCAGGATTTGGCTATTCAGAACCAGGAACATGAGAAGTTGCAACAAAGGTTTCAGATTCTAGAATCACAGAAGATCAGAAATGATACTTTATATATGGAAGAAATGCAAAAGTCACATAAGTTGGGACTCAAGGTTAAAGAACTGGAAAGTGAATATTTAATGGCAGGGACATTGGCTGAAGCCAAGCAGAACATTTGGGAATACATTAGCAAATCTATGTCGGAGGTATGGACATCCATACAGATAATTTTTGAAAAACAATAGCTCATCACCAAGTGCAAAGTAGACATAGAAGAACAAAAATAAAATCTCAAGAAAAAGTGAAGTGAAGCTACTGACATGATCAAAGTTTTAAACTCAAAGAACAAATAAGAATTAGAAGAGATAAACATACAGGACAAAACTACAAAAATCTTAGAAATCAATAAAGTCTTACAGAAGAGGAATTTAATCAACCAAATTCAAACAAAATGTGAAGCTTTGAATAGTGTTGTTCAACGTTTTCATACAAATTTTAATGTTTTGAATCATAAAGGACTACCACAATTGGTAGTTCTAGATGATAAGTTGATTAAATTAGAGGATTATTGTAAGAAGTTATATACTATTGCAGTGGATAAGTATAAATTTGAAGGTATTAAAGGAAAATTTATAGGGAAAGCATTGTTAGAGGATTTGCAGTTTGATTTGACCATTCAATATCAAATCAAACATTTGTTCATTCAAAAGCCTATTTCGAGATATATAAAGAGGTGGATGAAATATTTAGAAAGATGATGAGTGTAGAAATACCAAGTGAATAAAAATGGGACAAATTTTGTGAGACCATTGAGTAAAATTATGATATTTACATCATGCTAGCACAACATATTTTCAAGGGGTTAGTTATCAACAACTTCCATAGAAAAGGGCACAGTCATCAACAGTTTCCATGAGAACGGAGACACATCATCTATCTGTTTCCTTCTTCTATTCTACTCTATTATATTATTGTAATTATTTTAAGATATTTCCGAGTTTAGAAATTAGTATAAATAAATCTCATTATGAGTTATTAAGGGTTGCACCCTTGAATAAGCAAATTTTTGTAAGCAGAATTGTACAAGTTTTTCTATCATCTATAATAGAATAAGGATTCTTAATTTGTCTCATACAACTTTGTTCCTTCTGTGAGTTTTTCCCATTTTCATTACATTTTGTCTCTACATATGTTTAATTGTTATCAGTTATCGTACAGTTCCTCCTGAAGTTATTATTAATATAAAGAATGATTTTCTAAACAGTTTGTTGATGTAAGTCCCTTTCATTTATAAATTGTCAGCATATTGATAAAGTTAAATGTATTCTGTTGAACTTTTAGACATTGTTTAAAGGTTTTCAAACTTATGATTAATTAAATCATTCAATCTGAATATTTGGTTATCATATCTTCTTACATAAGTCTACTTAACCATTTAAAAAATCTTAAATAATTGTGTGAGATAAACAAGCAACCCTTAGTCTTAGTTTCTAATATTATCTAAAAGATTTAAATAAAACTATTTGAAAAACTTATTTGATAAATTAGTTATCCAAAATTCAAAAACAAAACAAAACATTATAGATTCTTTGGCATAATTATTGACCCCAATTATCTCAAAGGAAAACATCAATTTGGCGCCGTTTTCGGGAACTCGAATTTGATTTGTTTTCCCTAAGACAATGATAAAACCCTATTCCTTTTAAGGTGATTAAAGGTCTAGTTAGGTAAAAATATTTCACCTGGCGACTTCACTGAACCCAAGCTGGCTCCTTCAAAGCACACCAGGTCTCATTCTGACTCTGAAATTGTCTCACCTTTATCAGATCCAAAGAGTCTGGTAAGATAGGCTTCTTCTAGAAGAAGACATTAAACCCCTTTTTCTACCCCTCAACAAGAGACCACAACAGTTCCTGATACTTTTAGATCTGGACCTTTTCCTTTAGAATCAGAAGATATACCTGTTAGAGTGCAAGAGTTAGTATCCAAAGGAGTAGATTTTCAATTAGCCTTGTTAGTTCATTCTTTGGAATCCTATAAATTACCTGAGTAACCTTCTGAATATCATATATCATAACAGGATTTGGATCTAAATTTACCTGGATTCAAACCTACCGATTTCATTTCTCCTATCACATACTCTGCACCATCTACTTCACACCAACCAGAAAATCTCTTTTCTCTTTATTCTAATCCTTTATTTGAACACAAACAAGGAGAGGAAGAGGTTCAAAAGTTGGTCATTCGAACTCCTTTAAGATCCTGAAGAAGATATTCCATCCCATTTCATTCTCCACCTCGTTCTCCACCTCATTCATCACCTCCTTCTTCCCCATCTTCACCTTCAAACTCTACTTCTTCTTCTACAACCACCAATACTCATTCTTCTACATATACATCTTCAAGTATGGCTAGTTTTAGACCAATTGTACAAGCAAGATATGCTGCCCTATTACTCCCTAATCTACTCAATGATTTTCCTGCTGGATATCTTAAACATCTCCCTAGATTTAATGGAGAAACTGGTTTGTTAGCTGAAGATCATCTAGAATCATTTTTAGATTTTGCTGATAGCATGAACATCGAACATCAAAATGTTTATATGAGATTTTTTTTGCAATCTCTAGAAGGAAATGTTAGGATTTGGTTTAGAAAACTACCAGCTCATTCTATTATATCATGGGAGGAATTGACCAATATCTTTAAAAGTCAATGGGGAGTGAAAAAGGACCCTGTTTATTTCCTAATAGAATTTGAAGAACTTAAAAAGAAATTATGGTGAAACAATCGCTGATTTCATCAAAATATTTAATAAAATTTACCACAAGATGCCTCTTGATTGTAAACCTCCTGTAGCAGCAGCTAAGGTTATATTTTCAAAAGCCTTTGAAGATGACTTTTCTGTCATGTTAAGAGAGAGAAGAACGTAAATCTTAGAGGATATGCAAAAAAATTCTAGAGAGGTTGAAGCAAATAGGTCTGCCTAAAAGAAAAATCTGAAAAATCCCAAAGAAAATTAAAATCAAATCAGGATGATTCTTCTTTCTCTAAATCTAAAAGTGAAGATGAAAAAATAGATGAAATCACATATTTTCTTAGAAAAATTTCAAATAGGATTTCTAAGATTGAAACACAACCTAGAACAGTCCAAAAAACTGTTTTTAGACCCCAAACACAAATTCAAGGTCAGTTCAAAAAGGCTTCTCCATTACAAATTCTTCAGAGACCACACAATGATCACAAGTACCTACACTGTTGTGATTGATGACCAACAACTTGATGATAATACTTTATCAATCAATGAAGATATTAATAACATGGACAATACATCTCTTCAGACTGCTATTGTTCCTGTCCCTCAAAGTCAAATCCCTCAAGAAGACCAAGAGACTTCTCAGTCTCTAAATATCAAGCCTTTTCTGAGTTTTTGATTGCAGAACTCAATAGAAGGTACGACTTAAGACCTAGAGCTGGTCCTGGTAGTCCTAAAAACCCTGTAATAATTGAACCTCAAGTAAAAACTGCTGAAACTCAAACTAATTCTATTCAACCTCTAAATCAGTCAAGTGATTCTACTCAAATTTAAAAAACTATATTGACTGCTTTTAATGTTGAAAAAGAGCTAGAAAGAGTTAAAACTCCTATTCCACTTCCAGAAATTTCTAAAAACCCTGGATATAAGAGTCAAGTTGCAAAATGGATCCAAAACTCTTGTATGGATGCTGAAGAGGATATTATTAGTCTGCAAAATGAAAGACCCACCATAGCTTTTGGACCTAGTTCTGACGTGATTGATGAATCCATACCACCTTTCTATGTGACTTTGCAAGTGCATGAATCCTTACTATAAAATTGTATGTTGGATTTTGGAGCTTCACACAATCTAATGCCAAAGGTTATTATGGAATAACTTAGTTTTGAAATCACTCGAAATTATCATGAATTATGTTAGAAAATTAAATATTATGGAGCAATGTAACACATAAAATATGCGGAAATTACAAGCACAAAAAAAACACATAAAACCAGAGAGACACAGATATACGTGGTTCACCCAGTTTGGGCTACGTCCACCCTGAACAGCCAGTCCTTCCTTTCTATTATCCAGCAAAAATGAAGAGACAAAACCTACAGCAGATCCACTGTAATATCCTCTGTTCTCTCTCACAGTCTCCCTCTCTGTTTCTTGCTCTAATAATACACATACAATACATAGCCGCAATACAATGCCCTCATAAAAGCGAGGGGTTGCCTTCTAGGGAAAAAAACCCTAATCTAAACATAACTTCTATCGTCAGATCATTTTCCTAATGAACGGCCCAGATTGACTAGAAATTACTATACTTTTACAAGGCAATTTTACATCTTTTTTTAGCTTCGGGGGCGCTGCCCCCGAAAACCCCCGCCAGGGGGGGGGTCGGCAGCGATTAATTATGGGTGGCATTGCCACCCCTTTGAAGGTATAGGGGTCCAATGCTGTGATACAAAGTAAACAAGATAATCAGGCTCCACACCCAACAATATCCCACTTGGAGACTGATTGTAGCAACTCCACCGCTGCTTGACTCCTCTTTGGACCTGGCTATTTCTCATCTTCATCATCATCCTTGAAGACCAATTGAAACTGAGCATGTTCTCAGTTTCTCCCTGGTTACAACTTTTGTTAGCATATCTGCAGGATTCTGGCTAGTGTGTATCTTTTCCAGCTTCAACTCTCCATCTTCCAATACTGACCGTATGAAATGGTACTTGAGATGTATGTGTTTAGTCCTGGAATGAAATGCCGAGTTCTTTGCAAGATGAATAGCACTTTGGCTATCATTGTATAGTGTGCCCATATCATGCTTCTTACCCAATTCATCCATAAACCTTTGTAACCAAATCATTTCTTTACTAGCCTCTGTAGCAGCAACATACTCGGCTTCTGTTGTTGAAAGTGCAACAACACTTTGGATTTTGAAACCCAACTGACAGCTGTTCCACCTACAGTAAATACATATCCTGTAGTGCTCCTCCTGTTATCTCTGTCACCTGCCATATCTGCATCAACATATCCATGTAGAGCAATGTTTGAACCACCAAAGCATAATGCTTGATTTGTGGTACCTCTCAAATATTTGAGAATCCATTTTACTGCCATCCAATGTTCTTTTCTTGGATTATTCATGTACCTGCTTACAACTCCCACTGCATGTGCAATATCAGGCCTTGTGCAGACCATTGCATACATTAAGCTTCCAACTACTGATGCATATGGAACTTTAGACATATAATCCATGTATTCTTGGGTCTTTGGGCACATCTCCTTACTAAGTTTGAAATGGCTAGCAAAAGGTGTACTAACTGGTTTTGCATTCTGCATATTAAATCTTTTCAACACCTTTTCTGTGTACTCATTCTGAGACAGTGTTAATTTGCGATTTTTCCTGTCTCTAGTTATCCTCATACCAAGGATTTGTTTTGCAGCTCCCAAATCCTTCATTGCAAATGAATTTGCCAATTTTCTTTTGAGCACATTTATTTCCTGCATGTTAGACCCTGCAACAAGCATGTCATCTACATACAGTAACAATATAATATAGCTGCCATCATTTTTCCTTTTTAGATAAACACAATGATTAGAGTGACATCTAGTATAACCTTGTTCAGACATAAACTTGTCAAATTTTAGATACCACTGCCTTGGAGCCTGTTTTAAGCCATACAAGCTCTTCTTTAACTTGCACACCAATTTTTCTTTCCCTTTTACCTCATATCCTTCTGGTTGCTGCATGTATATCTCTTCCTCCAAATCTCCATGGAGAAATGATGTCTTTACATCTAACTGTTCAAGATGTAAATCTTCCGCTACTACAAGACTTAAAATAGTTCTGATTGAATTCATCTTAACAACAGGAGAAAATATTTCATTAAAATCAATACCTTTCTTCTGTGCAAACCCCTTCACAAGTCTAGCTTTGTACCTCTATTTTCCTCCGTTTTCTTCCTTCAGCCTGTAAACCCATTTATTCTGTAATGTAGTTTTACCTACAGGAAACTTGACTAAGTCCCAAGTCTGGTTACACATTAAGGAGTCCATCTCTTCTTCCATGGCTAGCTCCCACTTCTTCCTACTTTCAACCTGCATTGCTTCTTCATAACATTCAGGTTCACCAGAATTAGTCAACAATAAATAATATAATGAAGGAGAGTATCATTCAGGGGGTCTACTTATCTTGGTAGATTTTCTAACACCACTTTCAGGTGTTTGAGGTGCCTGTTGCTGTTGTGGTGGTTGCTGCTGCTGTGGTTGTTGATTATTATTATTTTCAGGCACCTTTACTTTTTCAGATATCTCATCAAGAACCGCGTATTCCTTGCCTTATTTTTCCTGTTTCTTTTCCTGCAACTGATTCTTATACAAGACCTTTTCATTGAATATTACATCTCTGCTCCTAATGATTTTGTGATTTTCATAATCATATAAGCGATAACCAAAATCATTAGCACCATATCCAATAAAGGTACATTTCTTTGATTTTGCCTCAAGCTTTATTCTGTTTTCTTTATTAATATGGACAAAGGCCTCACAACCAAAAGGCTTTAAAAAAGAGTAGTTTACCTTTTTACCTGTCCATGCTTCCTCTGGAATACCACCATCCAAGGAACTTGAAGGCCCTCTGTTTATTAGATAAACAACAGTATCTACAACATCTACCCAAAATTGTAAAGGCAATCCTGCATGCAATCTCATACACCTTGCACGCTCCATGATTGTTCTGTTCATCCTTTCTGACACACCATTTTCTTGTGGTGTTCTTGGAACTGTCTTCTCTCTACGAATTCCATGCTCTGAACAGTACCTATCAAACTCTTTGCTGCAATATTCACCTCCATTGTCTGAACTGAGACACTTCAAATTCTTTCTTGTCTCAATCTCAACCAAAGCTTTCCATTTCTTGAAAGTATCAAATACATCAGATTTATTCTGAATACAATAAATCCATGTTTTTCTAGTTGCATCATCAATAAAAGTAACATAATAACGAGAGCCACTGAGAGATGACACCTGAGCATGTCCCCATACATATGTATGCACAAGCTCCAATTTTCCGCTCTTCTTTTCTTTCCCAACTCTGAGAAATCTGACTCTCTTTTGTTTTCCATAAATGGAATTCTCACAGAAATCCAAATCAACATTCTTCAAACCTGGAAACAAATTTCTTGAGTGAAGAATCTTCATTCCATTCTCACTCATGTGTGTGAGCCTATGATGCCATAATGCTACATCTGCTCCTTTGGAAGTTAAAGAATTAACAAAGTTAGAAATACCATTGCATAAATACAATGTACCAACCTTTTCACCTTTTGCTATTACCAACGCTCCTTTGGTGACCTTCAAAGTTTTATTTGTGAAAGTTTTCACACAACCATCACTGCCTAACTGCCCTGTTTAAATCATATTTTTCTTCAGATCTGGAACATTCCTTACCTTTTTTAGTAGCCATTGGTTTCCATTCTGTTGTTTTACAAGAACTTTATCCATTCCAACAATTTTACAGGGTTTATCATCACCCAAACGAACTTGTCCAAAATCTCCTTGAACATAGTCATGAAAATATTTCTTATCAGGTGTGGCATGGAATGAAGCCCCTGAATCTACAACCCAAGAATCAGTAACATTTTCAAAATAAAGAATCAAAGCATCTTGTAACACATCACCTGTCACATTTGCTTCATGATTGTTTTCTTGTTGTGTGTCTCCTTCTTTTCCCTTCCGAGATCTACAGTTTTTCTTTAGGTGTCCTTTCTTTCCGCAATTCCAGCACACTATCCCCGATCTGGACTTGGATCTGCCTTTCCTTGATTTACTGCGATATCCCGAGCTCTTTCCTCTTTCCATTCTTCTTCCCCTAGACTCTGCACTCAAAGCATTACCTGATGTCTCACCGGAGCTTTTCCGTCGCATTTCCTCGCTAAGGATAGTACCAACAACATCATCAAACTTTAAAGTACTAGATCTAGAGACAGAGTTACTAATGGCCATTACTAAACCATTCCAACTCTCTGGCAATGAGCACAAGAATAAAAGAGCTCTAACTTCATCATCAAAGTTTACCCCTACAGAACTTAACTGACTGGTAACTGTATTAAATTCATTTAAATGGTCTGCAACAGATCCACCTTCCGACATCTTCATATTAAATAGTCGTTTCATAAGAAATACCTTGTTTGAGGCCAAGGGTTTTTCATATAGTTTCGCCAACATCTGCATCAAACACTCTGTTGTTGTTTCCTTTGAGATATTGAATGTGACTGACGCCACAAGACACAAACGTACTGTTCTGAGTGCCTTTCTATCAAGAATGTTCCATTCTGCGTCTGTCATGGCCGCCAACTTCTTTTTTTTTCCTCTCAATGGTAGGTACAAATCTTTCTGATACAGATAATATTCCATCTGCATCTTCCACAGCGGAAAGTTTTGGCCATTAAATTTCTCGACCCTAAACTTACCATCGTCCGCCATTGCTCCCAATCGAACCAGGAACCCTTCTTTCCTGCGAGTTTATCAACCAAATATACCTTCGGCTCTGATACCAGTTATTACAAAATTAAATATTACAGAGCAATGCAACAGATAAAATATGTGGAAAATACAAGCACACAAAAAACATATAAAACCAGAGAGACACAGATATATGTGGTTCACCCAGTTTGGGCTACGTCCACCCCGAACATCCAGTCCTTCCTTTCTATTATCCAGAAAAAATGAAGAGACAAAACCTACAGCAGACCCACTGTAATATCCTCTGTTCTCTCTCACAGTCTCCCACTCTGTTTCTCACTCCGATAATACACATACAATACACAGCTGCAATACAATGCCCTCATAAAAGCGAGGGGTTGCCTTCTAGGGAAAAAAACCCTAATCTAAACATAACTTCTACCGTCAGATCATTTTCCTAATGAACGACCCAGATTGACTAGAAAGTACTATACTTTTACAAGGAAATTTTACATCTGTTTTTAGCTTCGGGGGCGCTGCCCCCGAAAACCCCCGCTAGGGGGGGGGTCGGCAGCGATTAATTACGGGCGGCATTGCCGCCCCTTTGAAGGTATAGGGGTCCAATGCTGTGATAAAAAGTAAAAAAGATAATCAGGCTCCACACCCAACAACTTATATACCTTTGACTCCAAAAGAGTGAAATGTTTAGGAATTATAAAAGACCTAGTGGTAGCCTTACACCAAATACCAGTTAAAAGTGTTGTATTATAAATAGTAGTCACTGATATTCCCCCCATGTTTGGAATGATTTTATCAAGATCATGTTGTACCAAACTAGGAGGGAGTCTCCAAATGTATATGTCTTTTGCCACTATTCCTATATATGGGGGAGAAAACCTTAGGTTATACAAGGAGGTCATATTCTTAAACATTGTCTGCAAAGGAGATCAAGCTAGAAACCATCCCATTTATGCAGTTGACCAAGGCTTTAGTTGCTTTCAACTATCTTCAAATACTTCACAAAATTCTCAACTCAAGATTGAGGATGTAGTTGAAACTCCTAAATATGTTCAAACTGATATTTGGAAACTTTTCTTTGATGGATCTTGTACCAAAGATGGAGCTGGAGCAGGAGTTGTTTTAATTTCACCTGAAAAAGAAAATATCACTGAATCATGAAAGTTAGATTTTGAGGTCACAAATAACGTTGCTGAATATGAAGCTTTTATTCTAGGATTATAGTTTGCTAAAAGCTTAAAGGTAAAAAGTTTAAGTGTCTTCACTAATTCAAAAATTATAGTAAGAAGCACCAAGGGATAGCTCAGTGGTTGATTTCTCATTGCTAAGTACCTCGCCTATCGGGAGGTCACATAGTCAAATCTCCTCGTCGCCTTGGGGTTAGGTCTTGCTAGTTTGGCCAACAAGTAGATCCCTTTGGGTTGATCTACCTAGATTTTCTCGTGGATGTAGAGGCCACTAAGTATTTGTGAATCACATTTAAAAAAAAGAACTTATAGTAAGACAGGTTAGGAATTATTGTCAAACAAAGCATCCTAGGCTCAGGTCTTACAGAAATGAATTTTGGGATACAATTGAAAACTCATTTAATGCTTTTAATATAAATTTTATTCCTAGAAATGAAAACATTCATGTAGATTCCTTAGCTGTTTCTTCCAGTTCTTTTAAGATACTAGACCAAATTCAAGTCAAATATAGGCCATCCATTCCAGATAATCTAAAGTATTGGAAAATATTTGAAGATGATGAACAACTGAAATCCCTTATTCAAGTTATTGATGAATTTTCTGTCTTACAAATTGAAGAAGATAATTCAGACATAAATGAAGCTACTAAAGAAAAATAAAACTCAGATCTAAGTACAAAAATAGCTGATCATGATATTGTACAACTGTCAAATATTTTTATTCCCAAAGGACTTGTTCCCTTAGAAAAGCTATTTGATCAAAATGATGTTCCTAGAAATCCATTCTATATTTCCCCAGAAGATGATATCGAAGAAACTAACATTGGCACTGATGAAGAGATTAAAAATATTAAACTTTGTGCATGTCTAACTCCTGAAATTAAAACTGAATACATTAAACTTCTTAAGAATTATAAATATGTTTTTGCTTATTCTTATGTTGATTTGAAAACTTATGACACATCTTCGATAGAACATAAAATCCCACTAAAACCTGAAGCGAAACCCTATCAAAAAAACTAAGAAGAATAAATCCAGTTATGCTTCCTACCATAGAAAAAAAACTTAAGAAGCTTTTGGATGCTAAGATAATTGTCCCTTTAAGATACTCTAATTGGGTAGCCAATTTAGTTCCTATCAGAAAAAAGAATGGTGAAATTAGACTCTATGTGGACTTCAAAAACCTTAACAGATCATCTCTAAAGGAAAACTATCCACTCCCAAAGATGGATCATTTACTCCAAAGAGGTTTTTTTTTTTTGAATAATATCAGAAACATTTAAAATACTTGATGAAGGTTTTTCATAGGTGTAGGAAGTTCGAAATATCTCTCAATCCTAAGAATTCCTTGTTTGCCATCAAAGAAGGAAAGTTACTAGGCCATATCATTTCAAAGGATGGAGTAGTAATAGATCCCAAAAGGGTCTCTGCTATTCAATCATTATCATTACCTATAAATAAGAAAGAAATTCAAGCCTCTTTATGAAAAATTAAATTTTTGAGAAGATTCATACCTAACTATGCTTAAATAGTTAAAGACATTACATATATGCTCAAAACGAATCATGAAGTCAAATGGACCATTCCTGCTAGATATGCCTTTGATCAAATAAATAAGGCCATCTATGAAGCTCCTACCTTAGCAAGTCCAAACTACTTTGAGCCTTTCAATATATTTTCCTTTGCTTCTGAAATCACTCTTGCTGTTGTCCTTTTGCATAAAAATGAAAATTATCATGATCAACCCATATAATTTTTTAGCAAGGTCATGCGAGATGCTGAACTCAAGTATGATATTATTGAAAAAAAAGCTTATGCCTTAGTTCAAGCCCTGAAATCTTTCAAAATGTATGTCTTCCATTCTACCATTATTGCTTATGTTCCTAACAATGCTGTAAAAACTGTTCTTACACAATAAGAAACTGATGGAAGAAGGGGAAGGTGGATCACTCAAATCCTTGAGTTTGACCTCACTATCAAAACCATAGAACTAGTAAGAGGAAAAGGTTTAACTAAGCTATTAGTTGAATCCAATTGCAAAGTGTTAGGCATAAAATCTATTTTTGAAGTATTTGAGAAGCATCCATAGAACCTTCTTCAAATTTAGAAAGGGAGAATCCACAATAACCTTCCTTAAATGCAGAAGGGGAGAACCCACATGAACCTTCTCCTTCAACTCAAACAGTTCCTTTTCACATTCATGAAAATTTGTACTATAAGATTGGTATGCAGATATTGTACATTTTCTGATCCATTTTGAGTGTCCTACCAAGTTTTCAAAAAGCCAGTGCAAAACACTTAAATTGAAATCTATCAAATATTGTATTATCAATGCTAACTTGTACTAGAAATATCCTCTTAACATTCTATTAATTTGCTTGAAGGAATCAAAGACTGAAGGAATCATTGATTAGTTTCATGCAGGGATATGTGGGGGGCATTATGCTTGGAGAGAAACAACATACAAAATACTAAGGGCAGGATTCTATTGGCCCACTCTGTTTTCACAAGTGGGAGAAAAGTTTAGAGCCTGTGTTCTATGTCAGATGTTTGCTGGTAAGTAAAAACTAGCAGCCTTTCCACTAGTTCTGGTGGTTTTCTAAATACCATTCCTTCAATGGGGACTACATTTTATAGGAGAAATTCACCCAGCTTAAAGTAATTAGAAAAGATGGATTTTAACTGCCACAGACTATTTCACCAAGTGGGTGGAGGCCATCCCAGTCAAAAATTCCACAGATTCAGTAGTAATCAAATTTATTGAAGAAAACGTTCTCTCTAGATTTGGTTGCCTTAAAAAAATAGTGACTGACAATGCCACAACATTTAGTAGTATAAATATGATTGAATTTTTCCAAAAGTATCAGATTTTACTGCATCATTCAACCCCTTATTATCCTCAAGGGAATGGTCTTGCTGAATCATCTAACAAGAGCCTAGTTAAGGTGATCAAGAAAACTTTAGAATATCATAAGAAAAATTGGGACAATCATCTTATCTATGCAGTTTGGGAAAACAATATTTCTCCCAAAAGATCAACAAGTAAATATCCTTTTCAACTAGTTTATGGCAAAGATGTCATTTTCCCAAAAATTTGGATTTTCCTGTGCTTAAGTTTTTACAAGGATATTTGATGAACATGATGATTTATCTAGAAGAATAAATCAGATTATTGAATTAAATGAAAACAGAGATGATATTCAATACAAATTGAGAAAGTATCAGGATAAGATGAAGAGTCTTTTTGACAGAAAGGCTAGGGAAAGAGATTTTAGGGAAGGAGATTTAGTTTTGAGATGGGATGCTAGGAGAGAAGACAAAGCCAAACATGGAAAATTTTACAATCTCTGGTTTGGACCACTCAACATTGCAGAGGTAAAGGGGAACAACACATTTTTTCTACAAAATTTGGAAGGATAATTCACAACACTGCTTTTCAATGGCATATTTTTGAAACATTATATACAGTACTGAAGGAGATCCTAGATCATCATTGTACATTATCATTTCAAGTCTGTTTTGTTTTTCACAACAAAGACTCCATAGCCTAAGGATAAGGCACATGGAACTGCTTGTTCTCTGCATCCCACAGGGGGAAGAAGTCCCCACTTGGAGCCGATGCTGTAACAAACTCAATTTCTTCTCCACTATATTGATTTCCTGTGCTCTCATACCATGTAGAAATTATACAAACTATTGTAACATTTTTGGGTTTTGATAAGTTAGCATGTTAGTTTAAAAAGTAAAAAATAAAATTCTAAGTTAGGCTATGGATGAAAAAGAAAATAAAAAAATGTTAGGATAAATTATGTATTTTATACATCCATGTCAAAGAAAATGTTAGAGTTAGTTGCCCTAAATAATGAAGGCAAAGAAAATAAAATGTTAGGGAGGCAAATAAAAAATATATATGCTTTAGTCTTCAAAATAAAATTCATGGCTGCGTGTTTAAATGCGCCAATTACCAAAAATATTAAGTGCTGATTAATGGTGATAAAATTATTTTTGAAAAGAGATTATATTTTCATTTAAATGAAAAAATCATATAGCTCTTAATTTGTTTTAATCCTAAGTCATAAAATGAAAAAGCATCAAATCATGCTCATAATAAGGCCACAAGTTTCAATGGTCAATATTTCTCCCGCTCGAGATCAATGATGGAGATTCACTTCGCGACCCCCTAGACCATTTCTCGTTAACGCGAGGGGGTGGGGGGGGGGGTCCTAAAAGCGGTATTAATGGCCACCGCCCATTGCAACGTGTCATCACCATATTAATTTGCACCCCCTTTGCCCAAAACCATAAACCGGGAGGTACTCACCCCTAAAATCCACTAACAGTATATTCTTCCAACGAATCTTTTCCTCCCGCGCCTCAATCCAATGGTCTTTCCTCCCACGCCCTTACCGTAGTTCATAAAACCAATCACATTTTTCCACGTCACTCGACCATTCTTCATATAAGCCTCCACTCCCTAACCGTTTACCCTTCTCCACTTGTATGTTCATTCCATAACCATTGTATTCTCATTGCTCATTAAAAGCCCACTCCTGAGCCATTAAGATGCTACGGTCACTATCTGAGCTGTTAAACATAATCACCACTTATAAAATAGTTTGCAACCTGCCTTTTATCACTTTTACTTTCTTGTTGATTTATTACAGGTTTCCATCTTTGCACTCTGTCCCTTGTCAGCAAAATTCGACTATCACCATTTCTGCAATCGCCGAACCTTCATACTCTTACCTCTCATTACATTTTCCATGTTTAAAATGGCCCCGAAATTCCAATCTAAAAATCAGGTGACCCTGAAGGGAAAAACTAAGAAACAAGTTGTCAAAGAGCCATAGATCACCAACCTAGTTGCAGAGGAAAGCTCTGCCCCTACACCTCAGCCCAACATGGACCTGATCCCTATTGCAAACACCTTCTTCAAGGTCATAGATGCCCACTATGAATTTGATTTTCACGAATTAAATTTATGGCTTAGATAGAAACACATTGATAAACAAGACCTCATTAGGTTTTGGGAATCAATGTTGCCCCTCTTTGCTTTTCCATAGACCCATCCAATTCCTGACCTCATTTATTGGTGCCAAGCTCAGTATGATCTTATAAAGAGAGCCGTGGTGGCTCTGAATGGAAACATTCTGATCACCATCTCTCCATAAACCATAAACCAAATGCTTCTTATCCTACAATCTGATTCTATGACCCATTTTTCACTAGCTGATCTTATGGACCTCTACCATAAGTTGAAATTCCCATCGAGAGCCCAAATTTTCAAAATATTCTTACTGAGGATGCAAAAATTCCTAAGAAAAACCCACCATACTCATCCTCCATTTTTCTTGAAGCCTCTGAACGTTGTATCTCACTTCTCTCATACCTGTTAGGATACCCTGATGACTAGAAAATTGATGAACCTATCATGGGGTTCCTATCTATTTTTAGTAAAGATCAAGCACCGTTGTTCGTGTATAATTACAACCAATTTTTGGTTGAAAATATACATGAGAAATTCATGAATTTCACAACTCAAGGTGTGTTCAATTACACTTCTGTAACTATATACATGTTTCTTTTTCAACAGGGAGAAATGCTGTCTATCAGGCTCAACAAACAGGATGATAAAGGGGTAAATCAATCAACGATTCATTGGACATAAATAATCAGGACTACATCAACAAAAACTACATTTTCAAAGCTCATTGATTCCTTCATACACCTAGTAAAGCAACTTCTTACCAGTCAGACAGAACCCATAATTGGATAAGAGATTAGAAGGATCCTACATTTGAGTGAGTAAGCCAAAACAGGGGACTGGTATTTATACCAAATTTACACATAAATTAGAGCATATGGATGTGAACTCCCACCATATAAGCTCCCTAGATATGTTGCCATGAGAGTTTTTTTCCCTAGAGTACATTTGACAAATGATAAATATGGATGACCTCCATTTCGGTTCGAGGAAAAGGAAAGCTCAGTTCAAGCTCAAGGCAAGCATTGGATCTTTCATTTGTAATACCATATCAGCTTGTGCTGAAGCTAATGCATTGTTAAAGAAAATGGGATTCCAACCAAGTTTCACCTAGTCTTACGATGCACATGGCATTATTTCTGCTCTAAGAGTTGAACTGAAAACAGCTTCATATAATCATACCTCCATAGCAGAAATAGAAAAATATATGAATCAATATCAATGGGTTGAAGGCACTCTTCAAGAGGTAGATGAGCAAGTTCTTTCAACTGCTAATGTGAAGACCCCAGTCCCTGAGAGAAAACAACAAAAAGGGTCAGAGAAGAGTTTCCACCTGCTAAAGAAATCATGAAGGAGTTCATCTTGCAACAAAAGAAGCCAAAAATCGGTTCATCTTTACTTTTAGAAGGAGGACAATGAGAGATAATTTATTTTGGGAGAGACTAAAGTTTCTACATCAATAAATCTTCCTATGAATCCTCCATCATCATCACTTGCTAGAGAACCTCTGGAGATCATCCAACACTCAGAAGCCAGTTCTTCTAAAGAACATAATATTTTCTCTAGATTCTTAGACATTAAGCATAATAATGAAGCATTAAAATCTAATGTATATAGTTAGTTCCAGAAATAAACATCAACTTCTCAGCACAGGCTTCTCCCTGCCTTTGATAGTGAGAAAGGAAGGATGCAAATGGAATTTTTGCAGGCAACAATTCCTTTTCCTAAATCTCATTCAAAATATAAAAATATTGTGTTTTCTTTTGATGCAAGTTAGATCCATCCTATTTATCAGATGCACATGCACATACAATCTGGAGAAATGATCTTTTCAACAATGACCACTACAACTATGTCACTCTCCAAACTCAAAACTGCATTGTCAAATGTTCAATCTCAACTCAATATTGAGAAGCTCTCTTCCTTGGCCAAAGATAACAGACTTAAATCTTTGGAGGACCTTCTAGTCAAGGTTGGATATGATCCAAAAGACTGCAAAGCAGTTGAATAAATTATTAAGAAGAAGAATGTAAACATCTATGCTCTGCGTAAATAGCTCAAAGTGCCTTCAACTGAAGATCCATAGATAAAAGAAATTGTAGAAAATGAATACAACAAAGAGGAAATGCTTAGATTGAACATTGAGAAAAACATTCAAATAAGAAAAATGGAGGAACAGATTGAAGAGTTGTTAAAGGAGAAACAAGCAACACCTGTGGAAAATGATCCAAATACAACAGTTCAAACATCTTTTGCAGGTACATAGCCTTCAGTCTCATTGAAAATATCTGATACAACAAAGTTAACACAAGATTTGACTATTCAGAAGCAGGAACATGAGAATTTGCAGCAAAGGTTTCAAATTCTAGAATCACAAAATATCAGAAATGATACTTTATATATGGAAAAATGCAAAAGTCACATAATTTGGGACTCAAGGTTAAAGAGTTGGAAAGTGAATCTTTAATGGCAGGGACATTTGCTGAAGCCAAGAAAAACATTTGGGAAGACATAATCAAATCTATGATAGAGGTATGGCCATCCATACAGATAATTTTTGAACATCAAGAGCTCATCACCAAGTGCAAAGCAGCCATAGAAGAAAAAAAATAAAATCTTAAGAAAAAGCCAAGTGAAGATACTAACATGATCAAAGTTTTTAACTCAAAGAAAAAAGAAGAATTAGAAGAGATAAACATACTAGACAAAACTGCAACAATCCTAGAAATCAAGAAAGTCTTATAGAAGAGGAATTTAATCAACCAACTTCAAACAAAATGTGAAGCTTTGAATACTGTTGTTCAACATTTTCATACCAAGTTTAATGTTTTAAATCATAAAGGACAACCAGGAATGGTAGGTCTAGATGATTAGTTGATTAAATTAGAGGATTATTGTAAGAAGTTGTATACTATTGCGGTGGATAAGTCTAAATTTGCAGGTATTAAAGGACATATTACAAGGAAAGCATTTTTAGAGGATTTGTAGTTTGATTTGACCATTCAATATCAAATCAAACATTTGTTCATTTAGAAGCCTACTTTTGAGAGATATACAGAGGTGGATGAAATCTTTAGAAATATGATGAGTGTAGAAATCCCAAGTGAAGAAAAATGGGATAAATTTTGTGAGGCCATTGAGTAAAATTATGATATTTACAACATGCGAGCACAACTGATTTTCAAGCGCCGAGTCATCAAAAATTTCCATAAAAAAGGGCACATTCATCAACCGTTTCCATGAGAACAGAGACACGTCATCTATCTGTTTCCTTCTTCTATTATACTCCATTCTATTATTGTAATTAGTTTAAGATATTTCTGAGTTTTAAAAATTAGTATAAATAAATTTCATTACGAGTTATTAAGGGTTTCACCCTTGAATAAGAAAATTTTTGTAAGCATAATTTTACAAGTTTTTTGATCATCAATAATAGAAGAAGGATTCTGAATTTGTCTCATACAACTTTGTTCCTTTTGTGAGTTTTTCCTGTTTTCATTAAATTTTTTCTCTACATATGTTTAATTTTTATCAAGATAACTAGGTGAGATTAACTATGTTTTAGTTATCGTACAATTCCTCCTGAAGTTATTATTAATACAAAGAATGATTTACTAAACAATTTGTTGATGTAAGTCCCTTTCATTTATAAATTGTCAGCATCATGATAATGTTAGATGTATTATGTTTAACTTTTAGACATTGTTTAAAGGTTTTCAAACATATGATTAATTAAAGCATTCAATCTGAATATTTGGTTATCATATCTTCTTACATAAGTCTACTTAACCATTTACAAAATCTTAATAACTGTATGAGATAAATAAGCACCCCTTAGTCTTATTTTTTGATATTATCTGAAAGATTTAAATACAACTGTTTGCAAAAGTTATTTTATACATTGGTCATCCAAAATTCAAAACAAAACAAAGCATTATATATGCTTTGGCATAATTATTAACTCCAGTTATCTCAAAGGACAAACAAACAATATATATCATTCAATGGATTCAATCTAATCATGTGATATACTAAAGCAAGATACTGAATCCTTCTACAAATCAATTGCGAAAAATAAACACGATCGCCAATCACGACAAGTAAAGAAAGAAGCAAATCAAACCACAACACAAATATTTTCCTGGGGAAAGCTGACTGCTCAAAACCCCTCTATCTTTAACATCCCTTTAACCTTTGTCTCAACTGGGTCTCCACTGGAACTGACATAAATGCAAATATTAATAGTAAATCATCAGTTGCATGGCATATCACTGAATGTGAAGTAAATCTAATTTAATTCACTTGATCTCTCACTTGTGCAACAAACAGTTACAACAAGTTCAACTGATTTTAACTCAATAAATTGAGTTAACTGATTTCTCATGCATTAAACAAATGAACTAACTGCAACTCGAACTCCATAAATAATACAATCACTCTGCATGCCTCACCAACTACCCTCAAATTGAAATTAATGAGCTAACAGAGTTAATCACACTCATTTAACTATTACAATTGATTATGAGATAAGATTAAATTTTATTATCCAATTTAATTAAGGGAAAATTAAATTAGACACACATTTCTTGTTGAATTTTCAACACTCCCTCTAACCAAGAAAGGGATCATCTGCCACCCTGATCCTACCTCTATGGTATTCAAATTTTCTCTTGGCAAACACCATTGTCAGAATATCTGCATCTTGATCTTCCATGGGAATGTACTGAAGTAACATAATGTGCCTATGAACGCAATCTCTGAGATGGTGGTACCAGATTTCTATGTTCTTGGACCTATCATGGAATCCCAGATTAACCCAGAGTTTAATGCAACTATGGTTATTGCAATGTATCATCGTCAAATCCATCTGAGAACCAAACAAACCAACCAGAATCTTCCTCATCCAGATGGCCTCACATGCAGCCTAACTTGCTACCATGTACTCTTCCTCAGTTGAACTGAGTGCCACAAATATCTGCTTCCTACTGTACCAAGAAACTGTTGTCGATCCTATGCTGAAGATCCCTCCTGATGTGCTCTTTCTATCTGATGGACTGCCTACCCAATCTGCATCGGTGAATCCCTGAATCTTCACTCCCTCTGTGGACAGAGGTGATCCCACTAGCCCTAAGGTGGGTCTAGTAACAAAAAAAACAAGCTATAATATTGATTCCTAGTTAACGAATGGACAAAGATTTGATAGATGACTTACCGGAGGTCCTATGCTGTTGTTGTCATCGAAAAGGGTTGCTGCCTCTCGCTCATGGTTTGACAGATCATGATCTGTTCACTTTCACGCTCGGACACCTGCACACACACCAGAAACAACGACAATATACAACATACTAATTCACATTCGTAACTATTAGTCAGTCGAAGATGACTAAATCAATTGCATTGAATAAACGACACAACACAATGATGGAACCAACACCATAGTCGAGTATATTAATAAATGAAAGGAAGAGTACAACCAAGCTTCGACGTTGCGGTCTCCTCCAACAGGGTTCAAGAAGAGCGCTTCTCACAAAGACTCGTCGGGAATTTGAATGGGACTCTCTCTACGGGATTCTCCTTGGTTCTACCTTCTCAATAGAAATTACTCAGCTATAGTATTCTTCTCCAAGTTCAGCTCTTTAGCAATATGTTCAGCTATCTTTCATAAAGGGAGAATGCCTATTTTTATAGAGGGAGAGGGAGAGGTTAGGATCCCTATAATTATGGAAGGGAGGCCTATCTTCAAGGAGTGTTCCATGGGAGGTGGCAACCACTGCCTAAAGAGGTAGATCTGTGGCTGATCAACTTAACCACTTCGAGTGACTCATCCCTGAGGTGGTTAGAAGGAAACTTCCACCTCTATTTTTTAAAAAATATTCGTAAAACAACTTGGCGCAGGTACTGCACTGAGACAAAGCGTCAGGTGGCGTGGGCTCTAGTGCAAATCTTCCACGTCAGCATGAGGGGTGAATTGGCTACTCGCGCCAAGGCCAAAACATAGGTTTTGTGTGCTTTTTTGAGGAAATTTCCAATAGGAGAAATTATGTCCTTATGCAGAAGGATACAAAGAAGTTGTTTGCAAAGTATGAAATTTCTCACAAGTCACGGGAATGACCCTCCAATATGCGGGGCGAGGGATTGCAAGGATGGTGATAAAATGCTGTGTAACAGATTCGCCCTAAAGCATGAGGTCCGAGAGAGAGGGAGGGGTGAAATGCTTTATGAGAACGCGTTCGATCCAAACACTACTGTCAGAAAACCTGCGAGTAAAAATACAACTGATATCTCTGATACATGATATGTGGCATGGGCGCAGCCATCCATAATAGAGTACATAAAAAGTGAGATCCGAGGTATGGACGTAGCCATCCATCAATAAGGATCAACAAATAGACTCAGGTATGGTCATAGCCATCCAATCATAAGAGTCATGTAATAAGTCGTAGTAATCCACACAGAATCCTGCAGTCTGGATTTCATCAGATAAAACCCAGGGTCTTGCGCTCCATCTCGACCCGAAAAAAGTACAAGTTCGAGCATGCGAATAGACGAGTTGACGTTGAACATGCAGGAACATCGTCTCATTACCAGCCAATAATTAGAGCTGTTAACAGATGCGAGAGAAACCACCAAAAATGACAATGGCTCTCAAGGTACAAAAGGTACAATCCACAGAATTTGAACAGTGATCTCGCATCGAACACCCACAGAATCATACGATTGAAGGCCGATGATGTGAACCTTGCGTTGGATGCAAAGAACCTGCCATTAAGGCATGTAGGCTCCAGGGTACCTAAAGGGAGTCTCTAGATCAGCTTCCTGGAAAATGGGTTGAAGTCGACAGGAAGCGACCTGGTTAAAGGGGGTCATGATGTTTCCCACGTCATCAACAGGAGACAGAGGAAGATGAAGATTTGCGAATAAGGACCAATAGAGAATCAGAGGGAGGTTGAAAATTTCAGAGGAAAAAATTCTCTTGAACATATCGGCGGCACGACACTGGATTTGGCATCATTTGACATCAAGGGATCTGAGGTCATGGTGACGCGAAAAAGAGCAGATGAGCGATCAAAAGAGATTACCCAAACCCATGGAGGCAAACAAATGACGAAGTGAGACGTCCCCAACCCGACACGAATGCAGACAAGTGCCATGTTCAAGAGTGACATACTGCCAACTAAAGTCTGGTTCCATTTCCCCCCACCATTTCTGGAGAGTACCCCAATTATTTTTGCAAACAAGCTTGAAGGGGATAGCATATGCTTACGATGTAAGTTTGTCCTTCGGACAAATCCAAGCTAGTACATTTTACGAGCCCTAGGAAGGAGAAACTCGAGTAACGTCATAACGATGGAGTCCGATGTCATCAATTTTTAACGAGTTTGACAAAGGGAGAACTCGACATCTTTTCATGTTTAGAGAGTTTGAAAAGAAATCAGAAAAGAAAACTCCAGCAAGGCCCTTTTCGTAAATAGTCTCTCAGATCCGAAAAGGTAGAAAACATCATCCAAGAGAACCTCTTAGTCACGATAGGCTAAGGTATTCCTTTTTCATAAATAATCTATCCCAGCCTGAAAAAGGGGTAAACGTATACTGGGTAGATATCGTTTCACGACCATTTAACGAGTTCAAAATGACAAGAGTCTCTGCAATATTTTCAATTTTTAAGAGTCAGAAAAGAGCTAAAAGTTGATTCCTCCTAGAGGAACGAGTGGTATAAAGGGTAGAAACTAGTTCCGGTAATGTTGGAACTACTCAGAACAAGTAAAGGTTAAGAGGCTGGCTAACAACACCACTCATCGCAGCGGTTCCTAAGGAATGGGTAAAACAACCAAGTGAAGGCAGATGATCGACCAAGTATATGGTAACGATGGAATGAGAAAACCAAGGGTCATCTGGAAAAATGGGCTGAGAAAATGGCAATCACGAGAGGTAATGGTTTCATTTTTACACAAGCTTGAAAAAAAGATAAATTGTGCTTGAAGTTGGTTTCATTTTTACACAAGCTTGAAACAAAGATAAAATATGCTAGAAAAAATATTTGCATGCCCCCAGCATGGTGAATCAATTCGAGGTACATTCCCCCCAAGCTTCAATCCATATGAAAGGCAGATGGAGTATGTTAGTATGAATCTTGATTCAAAGCGTACAAAAAAAGACCAATTTAGCTGTGCATATCAAAAAACCCTAACAGAAGAAATGATTGCTAATATCTTCAGATCTGCAGCTAGATGATCAAGACAAATGCTGCAAAAATCTAGATCTATGCATTAGAAGACATTAAATAATAGAAAAATAAGATTTACTCCATAGATCCAATAGACAAGATAAGAATATATCCAATGAAATTTTATTAATGGCACCTGGGAGGAAAACAAAAGAGGGTGTTCCCTGTTCTCCTCAGTGAGATGGGTTCTTGTAAGTCCTCAACACTTCAGATTTAGAATTCCTCTCTCTTGATGGTGTAGAAAACCCAGACAAAAATGGAAAAATATGGCTATGATGGTGGATCAATAGCCAGACCAAGAGTTGAGATCCAGAGTGATCATTAGGCAAGAAAAGGTGGTAGATGAATGGGAAAACCCTTCTATTTATAACGAAATATTGAGTTAGTCTAGATATTGGTGCATAATTAAAATATTATTAACCAAATCAAGATCCAACTTTAATGGAATATTTTATTATATTTTTTGGAGGGAAAAGGAATTTGACTTGGGTCAAATCCCTTTATTTGTAAATAATAAATAAATAAATGATTTATTTATCATTTTAAGGATGTGATTAAGTAATAATAAATAAATAAATGATTTATTTATCATTTTAAGGATATGGTTGAGTAATAATCAAATAAATGATGATTTATTTAATTATTTAAGGGAGATGTAGTCATATTTAACAACGAATATTATTTAAGTAATGTTTAAATAGTTATTCTTAGAAAATAATAAGATAAATAATGATTTATCTAATTAATTTCCTTGTTTTGGGTTAAATATAACCAGGAAAATTAATTAAATTGCTGTTTAACTAATTATTCCTTGAGGAAAAATAAAAAAAATATGGATTTATTTAATGTTTCCCCATGGGGTTTCCTTTTTATACCATAAACAACTTAATAAAGGTGGTTTACTAAGTTATTTTTCATAGTGAATGCAATTTTACTTGGGGTAAAATTGGTCTTACTTGTTGTACTTGGGTCCATCTAATAACAATGGATTAGATGACCAAAAAATGGTGTAACAGATTGCCCCCCAGCGTGCGAGCGTTAGGAGCTAATCGTATGACTGAAGTACATTGTAAGAACTCAATCACTAGACAATAACGTGGAAGTCAAAGAGAGAGGATTGTAAGGTAGATCAAAGTGCTGAAAGAACTAGACCTTGAGGAGGTGACTTGCAGGTGCGATAAGTCTCTTTGATAAGTGAGTACCTGCTATAGGCGATGGGGGAGGCATACCTATGCCCGCCGAGGCAATAGTACAAACAATAAGGCGTCCGGAAAACCACAAGATGACATAATGCTAGCATAAACATGAACCAGATAAATAACACGATAATGAATCCGACATACATATTGTGCCTAGGATAATAGCCATGACTTGTATAATGATATCTAAGTACATTAAATATAAATGCAACCCAGATGACCCTGAAAACAGGAAAGGGCTCTAAAAATCTGACTGATACATGCAAACAAAAAGGCGCTGCAAGTGGCTGAGGCCGACATCATCAAATGTATGGAGTTTCATCGCTTGAAGAGGTCATCCGAGTGTGTGGGGGGCTACCTGTAGGGCCACCCCCTCATGAGGGTTGAGACATCTCACACACACCTGAGAATCACCGATGTCAGCTGTTGCATCATAGAAACATCAAGTATACGGATCTTGATCATGCTGAAAGGAGCTGGAGTTGAGAAAAAATCAAGTCAAAGGGCAATAAGGAGTCCCTTTGCCTGATTCGAGGCACCGAACAAGAGTGGAAGCTGGAACCAAGGTACAACGCCCTCTAGACCCATCTTCTGGAATGAATAATTTGATGTCGACAGAAGGAGGTCTTCCATAGGCTAGGAAATAAGGGATCCTCAACTAAGGCACAAGAGAAAATAGTAGAGTGACTGACAGACTGACACCAATGATGATGATGAAATGGGGGGAACTAAGTAGCCAACAAATGACTTCCCTTGTTAGAGCATAAATGGCATGGATGACCTGGCAGCGACTGACACAACATCATGAGGAATAGGGGACAGTGGGACTGAAGGCCATAATGTGCAACACGAGAGAGGGATCAACCAATGAAGGATGGAGGACTATAGTGGAGTGTGAAGGGACTCGGGATAGACTTCATGAAAGCAATGATGACACAAATCAGATGCTCTAAACAAGGGTGACTCGATGGTGCTACCACACAAGAAAAGGGTCCAATGGGGACCATAAAAGCATGAGTATAAGATGGTAAATCACGACGAAAGTCGACATGAGCGTGGAAAAGTATGGAGGCAACATGGTGCCCCTGGTACGAGTGTTGCAAGTGAAGAAATTCGATTTTGAGGAAGGGTGAAGTGGCGCTTCTTGGAAAAAATGTGTCCTGGTGAAGTATCACATCACAAAAAGCTAATAGATACCCATTTGAGGGCTTGGTGGGATATTTCCAATGGTATAGATGGTTCATCAAACTGAGCTACGGTTTGGTCACAGTAAGCAAAAGAAAAATTAGGGGTTTTATTTTAATAAGGAATTTTCCTTCCAGATTCACTTATTTGCCAGTGGAGCTATGGTGAATATCGTGAGGAGAGGAGGCCTTAAATCTTGCAGCAGTTGTAGTGGATAAGCCGACTGTTGGAATTTAAGATCCGATAGCTGTAGGTAAGATGTCTCATCCTACTTTTCATTTTAGTGAGTTGAAAGTTCAGCTTAGGTACCCAGAGCTCATGAACAGGCCAGGTCGTACTTTTCTTGGGGTCTGTTCTGCGACTTGGGTAGGAGGTACTGGGCAGAAAACTGCTACCTGTCCCAGGGAAGGACCTGGAAAGTGTGACATGTCAGAGAAAGGGGGTTTCAGTGCTGTTATGGGCTAAGATCTAGGATTTTGTGGTTGAGGGGCATGGGTGCCCCAGGCATGTTATGGACATGCCAAAATGTATTTAGAAAAAGGGAGATCTAAACACATTTTATTGATGTGGTGTGCCACTTGTTTTCGGTATGGTTATGAAATTTGAGAAAGGAAATAGACGATTACCAATATCTTTTGGTACTGCATATATGAATCAAATGGACTTTAAGTTTCTGGGTTGGAATACATGGTGTTACTATCCCAAAGGTAGGACTTGGGGACAATGAACTGATGTTCTCCTAGAAAACTCATAGTTTGGTCAACCACAATGTCTATGAGATTGGGTTGTTGATGAAATATGAAGGAATGATGAGGGGTATCATCCCTATAGCGATCTTGAAGTGATATGGGACTCTAGAGGTTCTTCTAAATGTGGAAGAATAATGGGACTAGAGTCGACACGACTAGATTCAATAGGAGAGTGGTGGAGAACTGCTTCTCTTGGTCTCTCAAATATGGGTGCCCCCTTACCCAAACATTGGGTGTCAATGTAATGACCATAAGGTGCATGTGGTTCGAATGCATGAGTTCGATGTAAGGGGGGATAGATAAAGTCAGGAGTAGTCACTACTTCCATAATGTCATCATCGTAATAGAAGATGGGGTGACTGATGGAAGAAAGACCACCTGACACGGCGAAGCAACCTTTCTCCTCATAATGAAAGGAGAGGTTCACATGGGCATCGTCACAAGGGGTGACATAAGAGTGAGTAGACAAAGTATCCACTGATGTTGAGACTAGGGAGGGCACTAAAGGGAGGTCAGGCGAAACATCAGGGGAGGTCTCATCGTGGACTTCCGACCAAGGCCCTGTTATCTCAACATCATAAGGGGAAAAGTTAATGGGAGCATCTGTGTCCTCGGGTGTTGCTGAAGCAAGATGAGAAAATAAGGTGACTCATTACACTCGACCTCAAATTGGTGTAAGGCTTATAAAGAGGAACGATACTCTTCGAGGCGAGGAAAAAGGTAAGTGTAGTGACCATGGAAATCACACAAAGCACAAGGGTGATTTGTGCTCAATGGTTTGAGTTTTGGGATTGAATCGGGTATAGTGACATATACCTCTGGAATATCAGATTCTGGAAACGGCTCATTGACCATGGACTTGAGGTGAGGCAATTTTGGACAAGTATGGGTGGCGTGGCTGACAACATCACACAAAGCACACTGGATGGTACGATTTGGAGGCCGAGAAGGGGCAGGGTTTGTCGGGGTAGCCTTTTTCTTTGATGCCCCCTTACGAGCTTTTCCCTTCTTACCCGAAGCGGTAACAACGGGAGGTGGTTCCTGTTGAGGTGAATGAGGCACTGTTGTAGTAGGAGAAGTCATAGGGACCGGCTGAACTGGGGTCAAAGCGAGATAAGGTCTAGGTTGACCAGGTGGGGTAGTGGCTGGAGGATTGAGGTACCAGATGGGAATCCCAAGGGTCAAGTTAGGAAGAGAGAGGGTGACCATAACAGGTACTGTGTACACTCCTGGTGGGGGAGCTAGGAACAATATCTGACTAGAGGGGTAATGACCAGGCGGGATGGCACCAAGATGGTTGAGGCTGGGAGGAACTGTCCCAAGATGGTACAGGGGGTCATGAGTACTAATTACATGTGAAGGGCCAGGAGAAGAAGGCTCAGAAGGCTGATCATAGGACATCATGAAAATCTGGTAATCGGGGGAACCGAAGAGATTGAGTGGCCACCTGTCCTTTAGGTGGTTGGGTAGCCACAAATCCCTGTTGAGGGAAAGGATCAGTAAGAAGAACTGGCTGACTAGGTGCAAGACTGGGAGGAATGGAAGGGATGGCTTGCTTTCCTCTCAATGGTTCTTGAGACTCCCATAGCTGTTGCGTTTGTGGAAGAAGAGAACAATCATGCTTGTAATGACCATAAACACCACAACAAGAACAAGGCTTGTTTGTATGAAGAGGCCTATCCTGATTGGGCTGAGTGCCTTGTTGCTGGTTCATAGTGTTAGGAGCATTACCTTGATTAGGTCCAGGATTTCCAAGGGCAGCTTGATTTTGAGTGCCTTTCCTCTTCCTTTTTGAGGGAGGAGGATTAGTCGCGCCCTGCTATGCATACACCTATCCCTGAGGGGGTGGTAGTTGCTGTTGTGGGGGTTAAGAAGGCAAGGGAGGAGGAGGTTCTAATGCTGGAGGAGCTAGAGCACCAGGATGTGGATACGGATAAAAAGGAGGTTGGGTAGCAGTGTGGTAAATAGGAGGTTGGGCAAAATAAGGAGGTATACCGTATCTTGGATATGTGCTACTGGGAGGGGGAAAAGTGCCAAAGGTGCTAGCCCCGCCTTGAGAGAAACCATAGCCCATGGGAGGTTGAGCATACAGATTAAAGAGAGCTTCAATGATACCGTTAGTGGCGTGAAATGTCCCCGGTGCGTTGGCACCACCAGGTCTACGAAGATCAGGTAGAACAGTATAAACATAACCCGACTGAGCATAGATCAGGTCATATTTTAACGCAATTTGGAGAGCGACTTCTTCGGTTTGAGGAAATTGTGATGCGACGTCTTTCCCGATATGCGGTAAGAGAGTCCTAAGGAACCAGTCCATGTAGAAACAATCTTCGAAGGTAGGGGCTCAACATGGGCTCCTTCTTCTCCGCCATTCCTGAACATGGTCGGATAGGCGGGTCGCAGAAGATTGACGGAAAGAGGTCAAAAGATCGGTACCAGTGATGTAATGAAGGGGAAGTTGAAAATAAGACAAAAAGGCCCGAGCAAGAGTCACAAAGGTGGTATGAGAGGAAGGGGCCTAATCAACATACCACTTATAAGCTTCACCAGTAAGTGTTCGTTGGAACAACCGAAGATGAACCGAGTCATCGATATTGGAATTAGACGAACACCACATGTGGAAAGATCTAACATGATTTGAGGGATCTTGTCCAGCAAGACCTTCAAAATTTGGGATGTCTGAAGGGAGCTTTGTTGGCATAGCAGGCCAACAAGCGTCATGGTGTATAGGGTCATTTATCAACTGGTCGAAACTGGGGAGGTTGAGGCCTGCCATGAAAGGGAGCAAGAGTGAAGCCGGGGTAGTGTCTGTTGCGGTCCCACTAATGGTATTCCCGGTGGGAGGGCCAGGGTTACCACTAGTATTAGGTCCTGCACCAGACATGGTGAAGGTGACAAGGGGAGAACTGAAGGCAGAACGAGAAGGAGAACCCAGAGGACCATAAGAAGAGTCAGAGTGCGGACTAACTCGAATCCTATGCGGAGGAGTAAGTCTCCCTACTATAAATTGAGGATGAAGGCTAAGAAGTCTCCGGGATGAACACCTTGGTGGCGTAATGGTGACGACACAAACATGACACAAAGGAAAAAGAGACCGATAAGGGCAAGGAGGTGTAGGATCAACTGATTACAATGTCGAAACAAGGGAAGAGAGGTGCAAGATCAATTGATTTCAATGTTTTAGAGTCTTGGCTTGGCAGTGTTAACTAAGCCCTTTTTCGCCTAGGGTGTGTGTGTAGAATTGTGTAAATTTTAATTTTTAAACCCAGACGTTTGTAGAGAAAAATAAAAAGTGTTGTTGTATAGCTGTAAATAAACCTGCAAATGATAGTATATAGGCCTGCAAAAACATAAAATAAAAAGCTAATAATGCAATAAACTAAACCCAAGGAGGCGGGCCTCTCAACAACTAGTCTATAGGTGAGTGAAAAAACTAATCAAAACACACTAAAACAACCAATAGATCTAAGGTTAGAAGGGACAGGGATCTAAAGGAAAAAATTTGTTGGAAAGTGGTGCAGAAACAACAACAAATCAGAGGAAGAATTGCTGTAAAAAAGAGGTGGCGAAAGGCTATCTCCAGGAGGGAAGCGGAGTGCACCCTAAAGGAAAACCTAAAAAAAGCTAAATGAGGAGATTTGGATGGATAACAAGCCGATCTGAAGTGGATCTGAAGGTAAGGTATCAAATCTAAAAAAATGGCTGAAGACTCTGAAATTTCAGACAACCTGCAACAACAAAAACTCTTCCACGAAAAGTGGAGGGTACAGAAGCCTTAGGGGGCTAGGTTCCCACTTAGTTGAGCGAAACAAAACAAGTACTGGTCCAAAATGGGCAGAGATGGAGGTCAGAAAACCCTGAACAAAGTCTCAGACAAACCCAGAAAACTTTCAGAAAAATCCTTGCAAAAAGTCCAGGTCGCAGGTTTTGGGCTGAAAAGTGCGACCTGCACTTCCGGCACTCTCGGCGGCAGATTTTAGAAAAATTTTCCATCTCAGCTGTGGCTGATGTCTGTCACTTGTGCAATAGGTCCTAAAACACATGAATGTCATAATTTTTGTCGTTTTTGGGTTTTATGGGTTAAAAAAAACATCAAGAAAAGCAAAAACAAGGGGCTAAAGAGAAATCCTAGGGTTTGAAGCAGGTAGATATGCAAGGATCAGGAAAACGAAAATGGTTGTAATCGTAAACCCATGTGGAGTCGCCAGTTGTTAGTATGAATCTTGATTCGAAGCATACGTAAAAAGACCAGTTTAGCTGTGCATAACAAATAGCCCTAACAGTAGAAATGACTGCTAATATCTTCAGATCTGCAGTTAGATGATCAAGAAAAATGCTGCAAAAATATAGATCTATGAATTAGAAGACATTAAACAGTATAAGAGCAAGATTTACTCCATAGATCCAATAGACAAGACAAGAATATATCCAATGAAATTTTTATTAATGACACCTGGGAGGAAAACACAAGAGGATGTTCCTTATTCTCCTTAGTGGGATGGGTTCTTGTAAGTCCTCAACACTTCAGATTTATAATTCCTCTCTTGATGGTGTAGAAAACCCAGAAAAAAATGGAAAAATATGGCTATGATGGTGGATCAATAGCCATACCAAGAGTTGAGATCCAGAGTGATCTTTAGGCAACAAAAGGTGGTAGATGAATGGGAAAACCCTTCTATTTATAACAAAATATTGAGTTAGTCTAGATATTGGTGCATAATTAAAATATTATTAACTAAATCAAGATCCAACTTTTAAGGAATATTTTATTATATTTGTTGGAGGGAAAAGGAATTTGACTTGAGTCAAATCCCCTTATTTGTAAATAATAAATAAATAAATGATTTATTTATCATTTTAAGGATGTGATTATGTAATAATAAATAAATAAATGATTTATTTATCATTTTAACGATATGGTTGAGTAATAATCAAATAAATAATGATTTATTTAATTATTTAAGGGAGATGTAGTCATATTTAACAAAGAATATTATTTAAGTAATGTTTAAATAGTTATTCTTAGAAAATAATAAGATAAATAATGATTTATCTAATTAATTTCCTTGTTTTGGGTTAAATATAACCATGAATATTAATTAAATTGTTGTTTAACTAATTATTCCTTGAGGAAAAATCAAATAAATATGGATTTATTTAATGTTTCCCCATGGGGTTTCCTGTTTAGACCATAAAAAACTTAATAAAGGTGGTTTACTAAGTTATTTTTCATAGTGAATGTGATTTTACTTGGGGTGAATTGGTCTTACTTGGTGTACTTCGGTCCATCTAATAACAATGGATTAGATAACCAAAAAATGGTGTAAGAGAGTGAAGGTTCAAATATGAGATCAAGTGAAAGACTCGACTGGGATTTTACGAGATCGTATTAAAGACTCGAATTTAACAGGAACGTGTTTCATTTTTTTAACGAGGTTGACACATTAAAAGAACTATCCTCATGGGCTAATTAAATTTTTAATGAGGTTGATACAGAAGACGAACTATCCTCGGATGAACTTGTTTCATTTTTTAAGGAGCTTGACACAAGAAAATGAACTATGCTTCGACGATCTTGTTTCATTTTTTAAGGAGCTTGACATAAGAAAACGAACTCTGCTCCGATGATCTTGTTTCCTTTTTTAAGGAGCTTGACACAAGAAAATGAACTCTACTCCGAACACCTTATCATGTCGAATAAGAAGTCATGGCATCCAAGAGTTTCTCATCTGATGGGAGAATAATATCTCGGAAATCAAGACCCGATGACCCCAGCACATGATGCCCAATATCACTATCACTGAATGCGGGCATGGGACAGGTAGCCACATAATTAACCTATGGTGGGGAAGATACAATCAACGAATAAAGACCTGGAAGGGACGACGGTGGACCAGACGGAATGCTAGGACCAAAGAATGAAAGCTGATGAATGGTCACGACTCGAACTTTTTGTGGGAAACATATCACACGAAAGAGGGAAGAGACAAATGCACCCATGGCATAAGCATAGTCATTCCCCAAGAGTAAATTGAAATCCAAGGGGCCTGGAACAACCATCACGTCTATATATACGGTTTTACCTCCCAAAGTAACAGACAAATTTTGAAGAATCCCTAACGGTTGACTGGTTCCTCTGTTAAAAGCCAACAGATTCTGCGTAACAGGCACAAGCGGTGGAGAACCAAAAGCTTGCCAAGTAGTGGAAGATAGAATACTAACAGACGCGCCTTCATCTATAATGGTTTTGGGTACGACCACATCAAAGGTCTGTACCATGATCTCAAAAGGCACATAAGAAGGAAGGTGGTATCCTGAAAATCGACTCCAATCGAAGGAAACGACCAAACTACTTGGAGGAGGTACCATCGAACTGGGATGGTCTTCCCGTGGTGTTACCAGAACAAGAGGAGCATCCTCCTGGACTTCCGTCACGAGAGTAGGAGGAGCATACTCTTGAACTATAAGGATGGAAGAATCTTTCTCCAAGTACAAAGAATCTAAGGAAACAAGAAGAAAATGAGGGGAATGAGATCCACTTTCGACGGAAAATACCTAATGAACCATAGGCGGGATCAAGTCGACTGATTCCACGTCCAATGGTTGGTCGGGAATGGATTCCTGAATTGGAATTTCGGGGGAAGCGGGATCAACCAAGGATGACTTTTGACTGATCATTGAATCAACTAGCAGAGGAATCGAAGAAATTTTCTGGTAACCAACCGGAAGGCAAGGTACAAAAACAGTAGGGTTGTCTAACATTATCTTGGCTTCATCCATGTATGGACAAAGGTGAATGGGATGATGCCCTTCACACAACTTACAGGGATTGATAATCTTACCCCTTTTCTTATGAGTCTTATTAGCACTAGTCGAAGATGTGCTACCAATATTACTTCCAGAAGCCAAAGGCAACGGCAGATGACCGTCAGATCATACTTCAAGTACCTTGGGAATGCCAGGGAAGTCTCGAAGAAGGTGGTCACCTTTGCACAACATGCAAGGGAATTTGACTTTCCGTGGAAGGTTGGATGGTTTATCGATGGATGGTTTCTTAGGCACAATAGCTGCAAAGCTAGCATCTCTTTTATTTTACTTCTTCTTCTTCGTCTTCTTCTTCTTCTTCTTAGCCACCTGGTTACTAGAATCCAGAATTTCACCAGGTGAAGTAGAAGAGGAGGAAGAAGAAACATGTGAAGAAGGGGAGAGGTCCACTTTAGAATCAACACGATGATGTTCAGGTGGAGGAGATGGTTGTACAGTGGACGGAACACTCGAGACCACAGAGGTTAAGAATAACCAAACAGGAAAACCAACAGTTAACCCAGGAAGGGATAATGTTGCCATATAATGAGCACCAACATTTCCAAAAGTAGAAAAAGGACTAGGATTCCCTTCAGAGGGGATTCCTTGGTTGGTAAACCCCGGAAAAGTTGCCATTGGAAACAACCCTCAAAAAACACTAAGGAAGATAACTTTAACCAGGAATATTTTGTGGGCAGTTAATATTTTAATACTTTGAAACAAAACTTTGCCGTTTCATATTTTAAGAGTCGAGAAACAGGAAAAAGGTGACTCTATCACTTTCAGGTTGAAAGAAGCATGAAAGGACAAGCGCTTGATGATCTCTTCTCTTTTTAAGGAGTTACGAAAATATCGAAATGACTACTATGGTAATCTAAGAAAGAGCGTGTACCAAGTTTCCGTGAACTGCCATATACACCTTGGTGATCAAATGAAAGAGAAATGGCCAAGGACTTTTTGTACGTGCAGGTAGTCTCCCCGAATGCTGTGTTCGGTGTATCATGGTTACAAGGCGGCATACTCGGCTTCCTACGGATAAAAGGATTGCAACCTAGAGGGGTCTCCCTTTATATACTCGACGGTAAGGGGAGCGCAAGTCCGTACTAGTGCTGTCTGAAGCCAGATGGCGAGCGACAGTTACTAGGTTTAAGGAAGTTGGAACACGTCTCTAACTTAGAACACTATATGTTTCATTAGGTTTCAATGTTGCCTTAGGTTAATTGAGTAAATTTTAAGTTGATCTTGTATTTATGTTTCAATTCCAGGGTCCTACCGAATGTTGGATCTCAAAAATCCCTAAATGCAAGCTACATGCCAAAGGATACCATTTCGTTCGATGAAAAGCTATCTACGAGAAAGTTAGGAGTTTTCAAGTGATATGAAATAATAAGAACACGCAGAAGCATCCACTACAGGATTCGATGCAAGCTAATGAAAATGAGAAATATTTCCTAGAATTGTCCAATGCTAGATATGCGAAAGACTTTCAATTTCACAATGCAAACAATTTTTTTTTATTTTTTTTTATTTTTCAATGTAATAGAGCAAACAATGCACTAAATGACATGAAAAACAAACCAAAACACTGGTTTGAGAATGTTAATGCGAGATCTGAAGAAAAATAATTTCAATCAACCCAAAACAAACAAAACTCAAACCAACGTTGCAATCTCTCAAATTGAATAAAGATTTCAAAACAGACCCATACAAGCAGTGTGATCTATGCTTGGAGTGACAAGAAGCAAAATTGAATGAAAGAGTAAAAAATCATTCAACCAATGCAATCACTCAAACGGATCAAGGGAGTTGAATGCAACCAAACAAGGAATGAAGTTGACTGTGAAACTAAACACTCAAACTCCTACAAGAGGCTCAACATACCAAAGCTCTTAAAAACCCTAAGGCTATGATGCTGATAGGAAACAGACAAAAAACTGAAGGAAGAAAGCTGATCACAATAAAAAACAATCCCAAAGCACTCAACACATATCTAAAAATAACCCATAAGCAAAAGCACTGACCAAAAATCTTCAAAATAGACAAAACCCTAAAACCTACAGGGGTCGGCGCAATTGTTTGGCTGTAATTAGCACCAAACAGGGGATGACGCGGGCACAACACGAGAAACTAGCACCAAACGGAATGACTGTCTAAACAGAAAGCGCCCCAAGCTAGTTCACTCAGGAAAAAGGGAAAAATTTGAATGATAGAGGTCAGATCTGATCCTCTGGGGCTGTACAAGGGTCTTAGACTTAGCAGAATAATAAGCAAGCAAAATAAGCAAGCAAAGACCAAAAAGAAGACCTAATGGATGAAAGACAAACTTGCACTGGTCCCCAGCAGAGTCGCCAATTTGTTGGTGAGGTAAATCCCCTCTGCGGACAGAGGCGATCCCACTAGCCCTAGGGTGGGTCTAGCAACAAACAAAACAAGCTATAATATTGATCCCTAGTTAACGAATGGATGGAGATTCAATAGATGACTTACCGGAGGTCCTATGCTATTGTTGTCGTCGAAAAGGGTTGCTGCCTCTTGCTCCTGGTTCGACAGATCACGATCCGTTCGCTTTCACGCTCGAACACCTGCACACACACTAGAAAAAATGACAATATACAACATACTAATTCACATTCGTAACTATTAGTCAGTCAAAGAGGACTAAATCAATTGCATTGAATAAACTACACAACTAGCTTTCATAAAGGGAGAAGGTCTGTTTTTATAGAGGGAGAGGGAGAGGTTAGGATCCCTATAATTATGGAAGGGAGGCCTATCTTCAAGGAGTGTTCCATGGGAGGTGGAAACCACTGCCTAAAGAGGTAGATCCATGCTACGAAGAAGAGATGTTTGTCTGGTAGCGAATCGTATACTGGTGATCCTTTAGTATGACCTGGGAGGTCCATAATGAACTTGGCTAAGATTAGCGCCTTTTTTCTCTTAGGGGAGTGAAACTGTAAGTCATATTCTTGGAGAATGACTATCCAATGGGCATATTTGTGGTTCATTAGGTGGCGGTTGAGCAGATACTTAATGGGGTTAATATCCGCGATGACCGTAGTGGTCTTCAAGATGATGTAGTGGCGAAGATTTTTGACTGCGCGAATCAATGCTAAGGTAGTATTTTTTTTGGGTTCATATCTTAATGCTGGGCTTGATAAGGTTTTGATGATGTAGTAGATTATGTGCTCCTTCCCATCTGGGCCTTCCTGGATTAGCACTCTGGCCAAAGTGGTCTCAGATGCTGATAGGTACAGGGTGTAATATTTGTCATAGTCTGGGGGAATGATGAGCGGGGCTGATGATAATGTGTCTTTCAGCGCGTCAAAATCTTGTTGTATGTGGTCATCCCAATTGAATGGGATGTCCTAGCAAAAGAGGCACAGAAACCCTTGAGCGCAAGTGGCGTAATTTGGGATGAAACGTCTCAGAAAATTGGCCTTCCCCTGCAGGCTTTGTATTTGTCTAAGGGTTCGAGGTGGAGGAACCTCTTTGATGGCTTGGACCTTGAAGGGGTCCACTCGAATTCCTTGCTGGGAAACGATAAAATATAAAAGTCTTCTTGCTATGATGCAAAATATGACTTGAGGGGGTTCAAGCGTAGGTTGTATTTCTGAAATCATTGGAATACCAATCACATATCCTTGAGATGGTTTGAGCACTTCTTGGATTGGACGGTTAGGTCATCCAAGTAGGCGAGCATAAGGTGCGCTAGGTCATGAAAGATGTAATTCATGGCTCTCCGGAAGGTGGCTCCTGCATTTTTCAGGCCAAATGGCATTACCTTGTATGTGAATGTGCCCCAGGGGGTAGTGAACGCAGTTTCGTACAGGTTAGTGTGACGGATTTGAATTTGATTGTACCTAGAGAATCTATCCATGAAGGAGAGGGGCTCATCACCCGCACAAGCATCGATGAATTGGTCGATGAATGGGGTAGGGTAATTGTCCCTAGGACATGCTTTGTTCAAATCTTAAAATTTGGTGCAAACACGTATGGTGCCCTATTTTTTCATGACGAGAATAGGGTTGGAAACCCAAGATGTGTAAGCAATGGGGTAGATAAACCCAACTTTGTGAAGCTTATCAATTTCTCGTTTTATTTCTTCTGCCTTTGATGGGTGCAGTTGATGTTGTTTCTGGTGTATTAGAGGTATGTCAGGCCAGGTGTCAATATGGTGCTATATGATAGTGGGACTAAGTCCAGGCATTTTTGAGTTGTCCCATGCGAATATATCTCTATACTCTTGTAGCAATTGGATATAATATTTTATTTCTTCTGGGGAACATGCCACCTCCAGTGATATTTCTTCGACCTTTCCAGGATTTTGGGATATATTCACCTTGACGGTATGTGAGATGTTTGACATATTTCCTTCCTCGAACGCATCAAGCACTGGGATAGGATTCTTGAACCAATAAACTTTACTTGATGGGAGGAAATATTTTGATTCGATCGCACAAATATCTTGTTATTTTGCCTTGTTAGGACTAAACACGTTTTTGGGGAGAAAAAGCGAGCGGTGATGCATCACATCCCATGGATAATTTGACTCCATCATGGCCTTTAAGATGTCCTCGTCTGAATGGAATAGGGATCCTAAAGGGGATTTATTTTGTGCAAGGTTGTGCATAAGAGGTTCAGTCCACACGGAGCTGGTCGATAGACATGAATTCCATCGTTGACGTAGTGGAATTAGACATGATCGATAGAGTGCAGACAGATTGGGTTTTCACTGTCGTAGGTACAACTACTCTCGTAGTCGCAGTTGACTCGACACCTATGGTAGATGAGCAAACAACTCGAATCATAGTTACGATACATGATGATATGAATCTGTTGAAGCCCCGAAAATTGGGTTTACAACAAGAGGGATACCCACCCGGTCCGGACCTTGGTTAGCAGCTCCTTTTCCGTTTGATGTAGTGGGTCCGACTGGGGATAATGGGACCAATTTCCCAATATGTGTGTGTGTGTTGAAAATAGATATTTCCTCTCTAAAAAGGTTCCTAAGTGAAATTATTTTATTCTATTTCTAATCTAATTATATGCAAATTGTATTCTAATTTAAACAAAAATATCTAATTCTAAACTAAACCCGGGATGCAATCTTGTTTATGAGATCTAAAATAATTTCGAATAAAAACCGATAATAAATATTGTTCAACTGTTATAAGAAAATAATTCAATAAAGATAAACCATTTCATATAAAAATTTAGATGAAACAATTATGAAAAACATATCGCATAATAAGCTATTCATACACTAAGCATAAATAAATAGTTATCACAGTACAGAAGTGCCAAATGATAACTTAAGCATTCAAGCATCAATATATAAACAAATGAAAATAAATATTACTTTAACACATAAGCAGAAGTAGTTAAGGGATAAAAGTACCATTTATAACTGGTTCTACTCATGAGCTATAAGCAATAATGATTTATCTCTTCTTAATCCAACATCTACTAAGAGTACAGAAATGCAACATCAGTAGCAGATATTAGGCACATATATCAATAAATTTTGTTCCATTCACTCATCAAAACCTCCTCTGAGGGTGCATAAGTGCATGTTCCGAGGACAAGTTTTTGACAAATTTCAGGACCCCTCTCTAAATGCATGAGAAGGGTTTAAATACTACTAACTAAATCTAATTATAGTTTATTACAAAAATTTAGGATTCGGTTTAAATGACCGTCCTTTTTCTATGTAAAAATAAAGTAAAACTAAAACTAAATCTAAAATTAAAAACTATTAACTAACTACTTATGAATCCGGTCTTTGAATTTGCAAGCATCCAACATTGATTTGTGAAGAGGAGGCTGGCTGACTTCAGATTTTAATTGTCCTGAAAAAACGGAATCGACAAGTGTTGGCGCGATCTTCTCAGCAGAATTAATGATGCAATTAAGAGCACTGCATTGACTGTGTGGTTTTACCAGATATGTCCAGTAAGAATCCCAATTTAACTTTGTCAATCCTTGAATTGATTTTTCCTTTTCCTCAGCTTTCTGTTTCCACTCTGTTTGCAATTGCTGGGCTTGTGGTAGGTATCCTGGAATAGTTTCTGAAATCAAATTAACTTTGTGAAAATTTTCATTTACACAATCAGTCATGTTACTTGCTGCTGTAGCTGCTTCCTCTGCTGCTTTTTCTGCCTCTCTGATCTATGCATCCCAATTATTGAAGAGTATTTCTTTATGACCGCCATTGATAATTGGTGCTCCTGCTCTTTTTCCTTCCTCTGTCTTTTGCCATGCCAAATAATTAGTAACTCTTTCATTAGTTAAATCATAATCATGTCGTAATTCTACGACATGATTAGTGATTTTATCACTTTCTTGACAAAAAGAGTTCCATTGCGAGATTTTCTGGCATAATATATATTGTTGTTGCAGTAGTTGATTATTCAAAGAAATAGATTCTGAGATAAACTCTGTAAGCTTGGGGTCGTCTTTATGCATCTCTTGCATAATCTGTATTTGTTTTTCTTTTTTGGCCATGATTTTCTGATATTCGATCTGCATTTGTTGAAACTCTTGCTGTAAATTTTCAAATCGTATCTGTGCTTCACTGTTGGCATGTGCTTGTTGCAATTGTTGTTGCAGAACTTGTATTTGATCCTCTTTTTCATTTAATAACAGTCGTACCTTAGATGCTTTGTCAATATTTGCGGAGGCATAAGCTCCTGTAATCTGAGATAATTTAGTAAGATTTTCAATGGGATCCGTAGTAGGATCTTTCCATAAAACATCCAATTGTTCTGCATCAGTGGAGAGCACACTTTCTAATTTCCTCTTCTTTCTTTGCTTCCTTACTACTGCTTTATCTTGTGGGCTATATAATATATCCAGAGGAGGAATTTCCTCTATTTTAAGTACAAGCTTGGAGGAAGGAGTAATGGGTATATGTTCTTTTTCTGTGACATTGCCACTTATTTCTATAATCAAACCTTTTGCTGTCTATACAGGAGTTTGTATGTTCTGTCCTTCAACATTAATCAAATCATTAAATGATTCCCATTCTTTATCTAACTAAGTGCTGATGGATGGTTGCTGTACATTAAGAGGTGGAAGATTCAACTATGGAGTGGTTGAGGTCTGTTGTTGTGAAAGCTCTTTTGATTGAGCTATATCCTTGACTGAGCCTTCACTTTTATCATTATCAGATTTTTTAGAACGTTCAAAAGTTTCTTTGCCAGACTTTGATTTAGACCTTTCTGTATCTGAGCTGCCACTAAGACTGACACTAGGAGTTGGTTCCCTTGCGGGTTCCAAATGCAAATTATCCAAAGGAATAGTGGTCAATCTTCTTTCTCTGTATACTTTAAACTCTTGAAATTCTTCTGGGGAGAATCGTGTTTGAGCTAAATGCAAAATTTATTTAAATGAACATATTTCTTGAAACATATCATCAAAAATATCTTCTTCTCTAGAAAATACTCTTACTTTGACTACAGTGGTGAAATCTTTGACAATACCATATGGATCAAATAGCCTTCTCGGAAACTTAAACAATTTTAAACATGTAACATTGTTTACTTCCTTAAACACATGACCAACATCAAATAATGAAAATTCTTCGCAGGACACAGGAAATTGTGGCCAGATGGCTTTCTTTTTATCCTTTAATTCTTTTGTCAAACCTCCGTCTCCACAGGTTTGATATGCAATTTCCTGAGCTATGAGTTTATCCGGAACATACTTGGGCAAAACATGAGGAGAAGCAAAGCTTCCAAAAACCCTCACATAAGTAAAAAATTCTTCTCCAAACCATCTTGCGACAGGGAGAATTTCTACTTCTGCTTCAGGGGATAACCTTGGAGCATCCTTATTATACAACAATCTATAGAGTGGCAACATTATGCCATGGAAAATTTTGTAAAAATGAGGAAGGAATTTTGATTCCCACAATTGTTTGTGATAAACATGAATGGGTAGGGGATCCTAAATCGTCCATTTCCAACCCATTAAAGGGAACTTAGAAACAAAGCAGATTGAATCCATAACATAGGTAGATAGATAAAAAGGAGGATAAATCCTCTGAGAGACAGTCCATTTAGACCGGTAATTGAAAATAGCCGTGGCTAAATTATCAGACAATATTTTAGCCTAGTCCACGATGGTAGCGTTAACAACAGCATTCAATAAGGGAAGCCATTCAGGAAAAAACTTATTAATGTCAGGCTTTCCAAAAATCCTACATAGCATAGTAGCAGCAAAACAATATGGAGAAGTGAGTGAACCAATACTGTACATACCGTGTTTATCTTTTTTCAATGGTTCATCTCTTCTAGACCATTCCTTAGTGCATTCCGCCAAATTTGCATTTTCCTTGGCAAATTTCTCCATAAATTGTTTGTTGTAAGTTGCCTGAGGCTCCGGCAAATGATACATAAGCCTCAAATATTCTGGAGTGAATGACCCGATGAGCTCTTGAGCTTGATTTTTGAACTATCTGTCCGTAATATCAGTGCTATCCAACACCCATTTTACCATGTCTGTATATGGAAGAATTCTTGGTCTTGCTGCTACCCGGTGTAAAAATGAACAAGCCAACTCTGTAAGAGACGCTTCAGAAGAATTACTTGAGCTTGCGGTAGCCGCAACATCCATTACCCCTGGGTTCTCTTCTTCAAGAAAATTAAACATACCCTCCCAAGTGGTGATACTAGCGTCCTTGTTGCAAGCAGTGTCTGCGTACAAGGATACCATCTCTTTACTTTCAGAACTCGGAGCTTTCTCTTTCTTTATAGAACTTGGAGCTTTCTCTTTCTTTCCCATAATACTTTGAATATTGCTTTGTATAGTCTCCTGTTCTTCGTGCCTGCAGTTTTACTAATTAAGTGAGAATAATGATATGAGAAAGGTGACGGGATAGTTTTAAATGTTGAAGGCGTATGAAATATATTATTTTAACGTGAAATAACCTTTCAATCAAAACAAAATCCTTTTCATTAATAATTAACAATCCATTCATTAATTTGACATCAAAGCGCATAACGGATATCGATTTATGGAAATATTTTCTTCGTACAACGAGCTTTAAGAATGTGCGATCCTGCGATCTGCGATTTGCTTTGCAATATCGCAAAATCTCAATATCGCAAATCGCAATATTGCAAATAAGAAAATCCGCATCATCGCCATATCACAAATCGCAACTTTCATAAATCACAATCTCGTAACATCGCGAAATCTCAATATCACAAAATGTATCATGTGAAAAATATCCGTTAATATATTTTTTGCGATATGCGATTTGCGATAAATATTTTAATGCGTAGTTTTTGGATCGCGCTATCGCAATTTAGAAGATTCTGCTTTGCACAAGATATATTCTACTTTTTTGTGATGAATGCGATATTTTCTTCAAAGAAAGGTTTTATTCTAATCTATCATAAACTTAAGTTTATTTAAATATTTTCCAAAGAATTTTCTTAAGTTAATGATAGTAAGTTTAATTAAAAATGAAAACAAACATCAATTAATTTTTTGGATTATTAAGCTAAGGGTCCCCACTTATTTAGTATTATTACTAATACCAAATAACAAGGGGGGTTGTTTCTGGCCACAACAGAATCATATATGGTGTATCGTGTCGTCGACGTTTGGTGGGGGAAGAATCTCCATGATGGGAGCTTGCGTGAGCACAAGGCTAAATCCTTCAGTAGGACAAGCACTTTCTCGGAGGTGGAAGTTGTGCTTGGTGCATGCTTTTGGTTCATGGTTATGGCTGGTGCAAATGGTGCATGGTACCATTGTGCCAAATGAGTAGATTGTGTGGGAATCAACACTACTCTTCGTCCTTGAAGCAGACGCTAGGAAGGGATCGTACGTAGAGGAGGAGGTCTTCTACTTCCATTTCCGAGTTTTTGGCTTGGGTATGTCTAACTCTTTTGGAGAGTGTAGACTTCACGCTGCTCTTGCCACTCTTAGCTTCGAGAGATGCTCACACTTTATTGTATGGTGAAAGTGTGAAAAAATCCGGCAATAATTGTGCGTGATTTTCTCTTGGTTAGAGAGATGTCTCTGCGAGAGAGAAGAGACTGTATGAAAACTGTTTGCGAGGTGTTTCAGTTCTTTACACTGATTGACCTAGTGGCGGATCAGGTCGCATAGTTCGCATGTTATCCTAGGTTGAACCTAGGTCATGCTTGGTTGGCACGCCTTCCCAATTTTCCTCTCATGGTGACCTGGGTACAGAGTAGATTGCCTGGGGGCATTCTGCCTCCAATATTGGCTGAGAAGATCCTCGCGTTTCTTCTCTAATGTATGTATCATTTCAATTAGAGGACATACTCATAGGATATAGGTACGACACTATTCATGGTGATTGCCTCGATATGGGGTTCCCGTCCTACTCACTTTGTGGCGTGATTGGGTACCAGTGGTGTAGCGATTCTAAGTTAGGGAAAATGGCGACCACATAATTGGGTGTTTTAAACAATGTACATGTTGGTCTTATCTGCAGAGGGTGGTTGGGGGTAATTAAGGGTTCCTCGATTGGTTGTTTTTCAGCTGACAGAAAGAGGATATATCTACTCGTCACATATTATTGAGTTGTCAAGCTGTTCATAGATTTAGAGTTAGAGCCATCTTCTTGGGAGAGGCGGACTAGCTAGTGCTAAGCGGAATTGAGGGATGTAATGGCATTTTTCTAAAATGTGGTTGCCAACACATAAAGGACATGTGAATTTCACTGCCCGCAAAACAACATAGTAAACGCGCTATATAGGATACCACCTATGTATGAGCTCCAGGGCTGTGCATTCCTTGATGAAGTGGCCATGTTCATCACACAACGCACAACGTATGATAGGAGGGGGGAAGATAAACGAGAGTCTTTCAGGTGATTTTTCGTTCCTCCTGCAGGTATAGAATGACGTGAGGTTCATCTCCAAATGCCTGGGTGGAGGGATCCTCTTGATAGGTTTTCTCAATGGCATGTAGGGTGACCCTATATCACTGGATCTCTGGGCAGTGATGGGTATAGTTTCCATAATTGTTGCAGATCGCGCATGCCTGATTTGTACGAAATGCTTTGCCTTGAATTTTGGTGGCAGGTTCCTTTTTACAGGAACTTGGTGCTGCGATGTCTACCGCAGAGCTAAGGAGTAGTTTTAATTCGTCCAACTCTAGGAAGACGTAAGTAGGGTGGCCTACTACGTCACATATGGCATAACATGGTGATTCCTGTGGCGTGATGATTCCCGCGATGTGGTGGGATTTTCCACCTTCTTTCCTCTTCTATTTTTTTTGGTCGTAACCATAAGCTTTGCGATGGGAATTTCCTTTGAGGGGATGTTTTTGAACGTCTCCTAAATAGTTGGGGCTTGCTCCAGATTGAGAGGGATTAACCATGTAGAGGTGATGTGCACGAATCCCATTGTGGTTGGTGGGACTAGGTACCAGACTGGGATTGCAAATGATAATTTTGGTAGGACCACCGTGGCCATGACCTGTTGCAACAAAAAACCTGCTGGGGGGAAGAGGAAAGGAGTTTGGGAGGTGACGTAGGCTAGAGAGGTTGTTGTGGCCGAGGAATCAGTGTCATTAATGTTCATCTCCGTGTCTTGACTGGCTTCGGTGCTTGATGAGGACATCATGCACATCGGTGCCGCTGTGACATCGGGTGATGACTCAGGTATGACAGGGGGATCTCCTAGGAATGACCCTAGGATGGATGATGGTTTGAACTGGCCAGAGCCATATTCTTGGTACCGTGTAAGCATCTCGGAAGATGTGTCTACATAGGGTAGAATGACATTGGTACTTGTTATAGGCCACTTTTCGCGGTGTGTCAATTGGTCGAAAGTAATGATGCGATCCTCATGGGGGAAAATCATCGTTCGGAAGACAGAGGAGGCTATGGCAGACATGGTGTACATATAACTCTGACCAAGGAGTATATTGTAATCTAGTTGGGAATCCAAGACTTCTATGTCTATAAGGACCATCTTTCCGGCTAAGCAGACTAGACGGTCTTTGACATGAAGCACGTGGATGCACCCTCGTCAATGATACATTGGTGAATGGTGATGTTTTGGACCAACACCGTTATCTGAAAGGAAACCATCGAGGGAAGCCTAGGGGTGGATTTGTCTAAATCAAAAGCCATTAGGCACGAATTAGCAGGGTCGATGGCGCCTAATGCAGAAAGTAAGGCTTTCATTTGCTTTAGGCATGTTTGTAATACCTCCAAAGCTGACATAGCGGCGGGAGATTAAGCTAGATTATCCATAATGCTATAGTTACTTGCCACTTTGGAATGGTTTCCTACCTGCCTAGTTGACCCCTTAGCCATTTTTGGCAAAGGTTCGATAGGCATCTTTGATATGGTCAAAGGTGTTGTTGGTGCACTTGTAATACCCCTGATATCGTGTCTGGTGGGGTATCGAAATTTTGGTTCCGTGTCTAAAAAAAATTTTCTTCCCCAATCATGTAGATTTCATGGCTATTCTTTCTAGAATCGTCGAGAGTTTTTTGTTGTTGTTGAGTGCTAACTGTCCCTTGATGGGGGAAAGGATCCTGCATGACTGCTGTCTGCTATGAGGATCCCCCTTACCCACAGTTACCTTGTAGCTTCTTCAACTCAGGTAGGCTGGGACAATGGTGAGTGTATTGGATGTACTCACCACAGATCGAACAAGAGTGGTTCATCTAAAGATTTTCCCTCTTGTTCTGCCTTGGGGGGTTGCTTGGCTTCTGGTTTTGATTTCGTTTGGAGTTACCTCCAGTCTGAGATCACGGAGGGCATTGCTGACTGTTTCCCCCTGTCCAGGATTTCCTTTAGGATTTCTTTTTCCTTTTTTCTTAATCTCGTTAGGAGGATAATTAGGGTTATCCTGATTGTATGGTTGGTGCAGTTGGATTTTGGAAGGTCACACAGAGTTCACCTGCATTATTCTGCATGGGTGGGTTTTGTGCTGGGGACTGGGCATATATTGGTCCTTGTCCCTGGTTTATAAATGGCTGCTTGGGGGGAGCTCTTCCATTAGCATGTCTATCTATGTACTGGTTTCCCTGAGCCAGAGGATATGGTCCTCCCTGCTGATGGTGGTACAATGACGCCCTATTGGTCAAATTTTGTGGAGGCGCAGGATGAATTTGGTAGCCGGGTTGTAGTATGTTCTAGGTAGAATCATATGCATAACCAAGGTATGGAACGCTATTTATTAGGTGATTTTTTCTCAATGACCTAATCAAACCATCTGTGGAGTTCGAAGCACCTCGAAATTCTTTGTAAGTTTGCAGGCGCGAGGAAAGTTATTGTAAATATACCCTGACTGCGTATAGATCAACTTGAGCTGTTGGGCCTTAGTGATGGTGTCCTCTTCACATATGGGCTTTTGTTGCACCAAATCCTTCGAAATATCTGCAGTGAGATTTTTCAGGAATAGGTATAACAGAACTGGATCGTCAAGTTTGGCTTTGCAAAAACTATGACGTTGCCTCCATTCATGGAGATGGCCCGAGATATGGATGGTGGGTGCCTAAAGTGGGTCAGTAATTGCATTCCAGAATCATGGTGGATGGGTAACTAAAAATAGGTCAGGAATGTAGTAGCGAGGGCGCTAAAGGTTCCATGTTTAGCAGATGGCTGCTCCACATACCATTTCGCGACTATTCCGGTTAGGGTGAATTGAAATAGTCTTAGTCGAATAGTATCATCAACAATTCTATTCGACAAACACCATAGGTGGAAAGTCATCACACGATTTCAGGGGTCTTCCGCTTGCTTTCCTTCAAACTTTTAAATGTCCGAAGGGACCTTCGTGGGCATGGGAGGCCATGTAGGGTTGTGTGCAATGGGGTCGTTTGTCAACTTGGTTAAATCTAGTAGATTTAACGAAGCTAGGAAAGGTGACTGCGAGTTTGTAGCCACTGCAACTTGTGAAAACACAATTTTCTGGTTAGGAATAGGGTTTGTCTACGACATACCCTACTGTGCATTCATCTGGCTTCCCTAATGGGTAGAACTTGTAATGTTCCTAATTAGCCCAAGCTATTTGGAACATTTCATTTTGTCTTAATTTTATGTACTGATGAATAAAATAGAAAGGAGGACATGAAAAACTCCTAAAACTCAATAATAGATCAGTGCCTATGAGAAAAGAGGCATATTTGAGCTACTTGAATAAAACTTGCAGGTGTGAAAGGGTCAAGACCACCAAAGGAGATCCTATTTGACCAAGTCAACCAACACTGTCTAGGTTCATTGAACCTCCTTGATGGACTGCGCCGTTCTAGAAAGGGTTTCCAAGTGTGAAAGGGGCCAAAGAGATGAAGTGGTTTAGGGTTTTCCAAGAGACCCTACTATTATAAAAAGGAGGAGAAGGCACATGAAGAAGTTGTTGATGTATTTTCGAAATAGAGGTTGCTTGAGCAACTCTACTTCTCTTGGCTGTTTAGCTAGAGAAGGATGATTTACTGTTTAGGAATCCTCTCTCCTTCCTTGAGTAGATATAGGAGGAGATTGTGATGCATTTCTACACTATCCGAAATTTTGGCCAAGCTTCATCTCCATTAGCAGCACTGGTCCTGTTGAGGGTTTTGCAGTTGCTGTGAAGTTGCAGCAAGTGGTGATTCAGATCTACAAGGATCTAGATGTTTTGAGGGATTTCTCTCAGGGAGGGTGTCTTGTGACCACCCGGAAGAGGATCTATGTTGTATTTTTATTTCAGATCTGTATATTTCATCCATTTTAACATTTAGCTCAAGCTACAACGTTGTTTCTCTAATGAACTGCGTTATTACATGTACTGCTTTTACTGCTAGTTGTATTTCTCTCATTGTACTTGCTTCCTGATGGTTGAGGCTTGGCTCTCATCTTGAAGATTCATCTTGTAGCTGCTGATATCTATTTTTTAGATCTGATATACGGTAATAATAATCATCTTCATCAATTTCTGGAAGTTTCCTGCAGTTTCATGTATTAAAAGTCAGATCTACATGTTCTTGTGCAATATCTTGTAAAAACCTCAAAGGGGACTTGTAGAAGAGGTTGAGTAGTTTCCAGATCTGGTATGGATCTGATGTTACAGCCATAGATCTTCCATATATCTGAACTCCATCATTTATATGCTGAAGCACACTTAGAGGGACACAGTCCATTCTTTTCTGCAATTTTATAAATGCTGGAGATGTCATTTTGGTGGATTTCTGCACTATTATTTAATGTGATTTGCTGTATGTTAATGAGATAATATTTTATAATGCTGATATGATGTCCTATGGCTGAATTCTGAGCCTTATGGCTGAAATCCATTGATTACTGGGCAAAACTGCGCAATTCTGGTAGCTGGGTTTTCATGTTGCAGCAGCTCTTCTCTCTAGCTGATTTTCAACTAGTCAGCTTCATGGGAGATCTGTTTAAGGTCCTTAAACACATTTTTTTGAGCCAAAATTCAGCATGGAGGTCCCACATAGCCCAATATAGGGAATACCAGCCTTGTTCTACGTTATTTTTGCACTCCCTTTCTTATACAACGTTTTCCCTAACCCTGTTGCAGAATTTATTGAAGTGGAATTTCCCGCTTCTTCCTTGGATGGTTTTTGCTCCTCTTTGGATCCATTATTTAGATCTGAAGATATAAGAATCCCAAGGGATGAAAAATAAATTTTGAGTGTGTTATTACCATCCTTTCTGTGTTTCACCAACTTTCTATAGATAGAGTCTGAAACGGGCCAGGTAGACTCTGGATCTCACCCTCTCCTTAGAGGTGACAGATCCAGTAAAAGCCCCTTCAGTCTATCTCTGGTTTAGAATTTCTAGTGAATTTCCATACTGCTGTGAATCCATAGTGGAATATCTTAAGATATTCCATACTGAGCCTATCTTTCCCCATTTGGAACATTAAAAAACTCCTCTGCCCCTTAGGGGTTGTGGAAGGAGTGGTGTGTGGTGACCTTGTGGGGGTGTTCACCGGTGTGGCGTTGGGTGACCGAAGAGGGTTCCCAACTAATTATGCCCATATAAAGGATGAACCAATAAGGGTGGTAGTGTTCCGTCTTTGATGCCTAAATGGCGAAAGACTTGGAACCCCTCTTGGTAATGTAGGGAGGTCCCAAAGACGTCTAGATCGACGAGGTCCCATTGGGTCCATTCTGGCGTCGAATAGGTATAGTTTTGGAAATATTTGAGAGGATAGAGATTATAATCAAAGAAAAAATCTGATTACGTACATAAAAAAAAAGCGAAAATAAAAGATAAATTTTCCCTTTAGATTAATCCTATGTGACCAGTTAATTGAAAAATATGGTTTTTGTTGTTTGCATATGATACTAAAATCCTAGAAGACCTACTAATCCTCACACACAAAAATTTAACTGGGCCTTGAGAATATATCTTGTGAATGCTTGCACAACATCCCGAAAGAACTAGTGAAGTCCCAATCAATCGAAGAAAATCCACCAAGGTAAGGGTAGAGGATCTAGTGCTGCCTACACCTTCACCTATAGGGAAGGATGCCCTAGTTTTGGCCACTAAGTACCATCGTCCCACATGAGAATTTGAGTCTTTAGCTTCTTTGTAATTCAAATACTGGTACTGAGTATTAGACGGGTCAGGTAGCCCCGAATAATACCACACACACTGGGCCTAATATTAACCCCCTCTGAATCGGGTCTCTGATGCGCTCGGGTTTTCTTTGCCGTGGGAGGATAGATGGATTTGAAAGTTTCCTAAACAATCAACTTCTATGTTTCAATATGTAGACTAACCAAGGCAGCTTATTGGATGCCTACCCCCTTAGTCGTAACTTAAACTATAAATTCTCTTGTGGCCCCTGTGGGGAGAGTCTAGTGAGTTTGGTTAAGTTAGTTTTTGGTGTATTTAATTTACTTAGGGTCTGAATGTGTGTGAAAAAAAGGTGAACAAGAACATAGTTTGAATGTGTGAATATGCGGTTATTCTTTTCACAATCCCCTATTTAAACTATGTTTGGTTGTTCCTTGCTCGAAAGAAAAAGATGTGCGGATATGGGCCGCTTCCAATGTTTCCTAGTTAATATAAATGATCAACTATAGGGAGATGGTGAGTTATCAACAAAGAGTGCTCATATGCTTGCCTAGGATCACCCAAAGGTGCAAATGCAACATATATTACTTGATCTCTAAAGATAATTCGATCTCGGTCCCGAATCCTAGTGAAAAAAATTGAACTAAAACAAAAGAATTTTACACTATGAAAAATGAAAAAGATTTAGCTAAGCATGCATGGATTGGGGCCACTTAATTTGGCTAATTAACTAAGTGTTTTTTGGTTCCTAAATTCACAAAACATAAATTATTTCATAATGCAAGTTTGTTGCCCCTACTTAAACTATGTGTTAACTTTGCGAAAATCAACTTGATTTTTTTTTAAAAACTAACAACTAAACTACTAAAACACAACTAAAAGTGAGATTTAATAAGTTGTGGGACACCTCAACTAGTCATGGAAGATTTATTAAGGGCTCCCAGTCACTTTACAAGCAAGAAATAAATGGAAATAGCACCAAATTTGTGCTTCTTGTTTCCATGCGCAAAATGTTGAGACAGGCGCACAGTCTGCGCGTAGGTCACAGCTGAACGCGCGCACTGGGGCGCGTCTATCTATGAAAAATATGCACAATATTTCTGCAAATAAATTTTGGGAGATCTTCAGCTTCAGCCTCTCAATGAGTGTGAATCAGGCAGTGAAGGAAACAAAGGGGTTAGTTCTAGCCCAACTCCAAGGCAAAGAAAGATATCTTTGCAAAAAGGCACAACCACATAAACTTGGAAATATAAGTAGTGAAGTCACCAATATTGTGTGTTTGTGTGTGTGTGTTTGGCGCATGAATGTACGAAATCACACCTGCTTAAGAGGAGTGGTTTTTTCCTCTTCAGTTATTTTTCACAGGAAGAAAATAAAGGGAGTCAAGCAAGTTAGTGAACATGCTAAGAAATAAACATACTAAATAGTGAAAATAGCATGCATATTCAAAAAAGAAAAACTAAACTAAAACACATAATACAAAAGCTCTAAATAGAGTCAAAAGACTTCAATAATCCAAACAGTGGCGCTTACATCCCCTCTTATTGAGTGTTTGTAGGAATAAAGGATGAAACATTTACCCACTTGCCAAGGGGCCCTTAGAACTAGGGAGTTCTAAGACTCGATGCAAGGATGTCTTTACTTTTGAGCTACCTTGGTGCAAAGTGTCCCTCTCTCTACTCCGAAGGGCTGGAGTTGTTGGATGGCCAACAACTAAGTCCCCTCTATCTCTGCTCCAGATCACACACTGTTGGATTTCTTGGGGAAATTATGGCTAGCATAACAATGTGTTCTCATATTGTTCATCTCTTGGTGGCCTTTTATAGGAGAATTCAAACTCTCCTTCCCTCTCTTGGTACATTCATGGATGGTGACCCAAGAGAGGAGGGTGAATCCATTATGTGCCACATTTATTCCATTGTGTGCTCTCTTGAGGTCCTAAGGAGGCTTGGGCGGCTGTCCTTAGGTGGCCTCAAGTGTGCGATCAATGTTCTGGAGTGTGCCTTATGGTTTCGGAAAGTGACTTCCGCCACTCTCTAGTCCGCACAACTTTTTGAGGAAAAGCCGCACAAAGGTGTGCTTATCGAAGAAAAGTGCACACAAAGGTGCATCTTACTGGTTCCTTCAGTGCACAATTTTATTTTCCTCATAGATCTTAGAGATTTTTAAATACTTTAGATTCTCTAATGTGCCTTAGCCCTATAAATCCTTCTACCTAACATTTAATAATGTCATCTTTGCTTGTCCGATTTTCTAGTGATAACAATGCCTTTGGAAGTATCCAACTGATTAGGTTTATAGGCCGAGTTATAACATGCTAAGGCTAGGGTGCCTATTTAATGCATTTGAGGATCATGATATTTAGGCTAGTGAGCCATGTTATATTATGTGTAGATATGTTAGAGATACTTTGGGGCCATCGTGCCTAAGTATATATGTCATTATGTTTGTGTGGATTTAGGGATGGGATTGTAAATACAATGTAAACTATTGTACATATTTTATTAATAAAATAAGATGGCTACAAAGCCCACTTCATAGTAAAGAGTATCGGGGGCAATGCAACTCCACGATGGTAAAAGGAAAAAGGTGATGTGATAAGTGTTGGTAAAAAGGACCCCTGGGCCCATGTGGCCATAGGGGGTGCCACATGGAAAATAGAGGCCATGTAGATTTAAAGGTGTATTTTTACTCGAGAGGTCATTGAGGGGAACATATCCATTCATTCATTGAGATAAATACATTCATCCAGTGATTGATTCTTGGTTATGAATACGTTGGTGAACCCTATGCTTGTGTTCTCGAACTAACTAAGGATTTTTAATTAGTGAGTCTTATGCTTGGAATTTGGAATTGAATAGAGTGCCAGTGAAATAAATTTTTAGCTATTTGGTGAGCCTTGTTCTTAAGTTCTGGAATTGGCTGGGAGTTTCTTTGGTTCAGGTGACTAGTTGGTGAGTCCTATGCTTGGATCCTAGAACTGAGTTGGTTTATGGCATGGAAGCCTTAGAAGCAACATGAGCTCTTATAATCCTCGGGTTAATACTTTTCTTGTTTGGCCAAGGAGTGAAGGCACTAAGGAATCGAGGTGGAAAAATGCTGGAGGGTGGAACACGAAAATGGAACCATGCTGGGGGAGGGTGGAATCCTGACAACGTACCCCCTCTTGGGTGATTTCACATGGGTACCCCTTTGCATGCCATCAGATTATGTTGTTGATCATGGGTAGTTAGATCCCATCGGATCCTAGGAGGCTCATTAATGGTTGGGAAAGTAGGAGTCTGATGGCTATGGCGACTTTCGATCAAGATGCATCAGAGCCACCCGATCTCATTGGGGCACAACTCCATCCTTAAAAGCATGCAAGTTTGGGTCTTGAATTGCTCTGGTATGCCAGATCAACTCATTAAATGACTACTGTTTGATGGAGGCCTGTGTTGGAACTGAGATAGTGGGCCCACCCCCCTCTCCCCTTATTGATGCCACAAGAGGGTGGGCCCGCTATTTCCCTCTGTCATTGGATTAACCTGCCATTGAATAACCATCGATATATATATATATATATATATATTATGATCTGGAGTTCGTGGATGGCCCAAGGGCTTGCCATTTTTTTGCCATAGGAGTGCCAAGTGAGTGCAGACAAGGGTGCCATGTGGGGGCTGAGGTGGCTAGTCCACATGGGATGAAAAATCACTAGATGCCAATGTCGCTAGGGATGCCCATGTGGAGGTGGACATGTGTGGTGTGTACTAGGGTGCTGAGGTGGATGGGCCATGTAGGAAAATATGTATGCTAGTAAGTGTTGATGTGGCTAGTGAGGTGGAGTGCCACATCAGCCACATGGTAGTCGACCCACCTGAGGATGTTAGGCTAATGTCTTCAATGATGTGGCCTATGACATCATGAGTGGGAAATTGATAAATTTGAGGGCACATGAGTGCCAAATTTCAGAACGTAGTAGGGCTCTAAAATTTTATGATGCAATGTTGAGAAAATAATTAGGCTTAATGTTGTCACTTATGTAGTATTAATTTATGTCCATTGTAATGAAAACAGGGAGAGAAACTATATTGTTATAGCGGGAGATGAATAAAGAATAATAACACTTAGCTTTGCTATTCACTTAACATCATTATTAAGTCATACATTTAATTAGTGGGAAATATATGTGAGAGGATGTGCCCGAAGGGAGAATTAGGGTTTGGTTAACAAATCAAAATTGGAGCATGATTAAATCTTTATAAACTATATAATAAATTGTTATAAATATGAGATTTGACGTATTAAGGAGTTCTCAAAATAGAGTTTTTGAGCTTGGATAAGTACAACATCATGAATGATTCTTAATGCCCTAAGATGCAATATAAAGGGATGAGAAAATTAATGTGCTTGTGTAATAGTAGAGGACATGTTTTAGGCAAGCAAAACAAGGTGGCTGCAAAACAAGTTCATGTACAAGGTGTCACAAAGTTGCAACAAGTTATGACAACTTTGTAACAAGATCATATACTGAGGGTTTGTTACAAGGATACAAGCGGGATAACCAAGATATAGGTGGCATAACCAAGATACAAGTGCTATAACATATTTCCTATAAGGAATAATCGGTTGGTAATAGGTTGTACCAGAATGGTCACATGTAGGTGTCAAAATCATTACAGGTTATAACATGTGAACTGGTCACATGTAGGTGACATGCATATTACTAGTTCAACATAGGTAGGTGATATGGTTATAAAATGTATAAGTTACAATAGGTGGATTGGTCACAGGTGGTGAAATATTTATAGCAGGGTTATATAGGGCTTATGACAGGTTATGATATGTCTATTGACAGGTACACAACAATATTATAGCCAGGCCATAATCAATGTTTTGGCGGGATCATGTAGGTTGAACAAGTTTGATGGGAGTCCGTAACAGGTATATACTAGGGTCATGATGAGATTTAGCAAGACGATAATGACTCAAATCATGGGCTTTGAGTAGAGAACAATGGTTAATTGGTAACCGAAAATAATTGATATAAATTTCCCTAATGAAGGCACGATATTGTGATTGCAATAATGAACTTGAGAGTTTAAATTATTTTATGTAGTTTATTTGTTGTAAATGACAAAAGTAAAAAGCTATAGGATCAATATTGATATAATTCTTGTCATAATATATATCAAGCATGTAGAATCGATAGCCAAATAATAATAATATTCTCTTATATGAATCTTGCAAGAGAATTACATTGTTTGATTATGCACGAAGTATGAGGAAGACTGACTCTTGACTTCTCTTTTTCTTAATTAAGGACTTTCCTACTTGTCACTATCTCCAAGAATTATCTCTAAGGGCACGCTCCTTATAAACTCATGTTTTATGTCACTACAAACACTCTATAGTGGCCAAATGCAATGATCCAAGAACTAATATGTAAGTAATAGAGGCCTTTTTCAGGCCTCTAGAGGTAATATTTCCGACAACCAAATCACAGGAAATTACAATATAGTAGTGGAATTAATGTTTCATGACAACTTCATCAGCTACATATGAGTGCATTCAACCAATATAACATATAGCTCATAATATTTGATTATACAAGTAAAAATAAAAATTCATACATGGGACTTTACAATAGCCTACATATATAGTCATTTCCCAACTAAATAGTTATATTTTCCCCATGATTTTGCTATAACTTGAGATACCCACAACGCTCATTAATTTTTGTAGCTGAAGATTAATTTACAAAATAGAGGCATAAATTATTTTATAAGAATCCATATGCGAAAATGCAGAGGGTTGCATGAATGGATGTTTGGAGAATAAAGAAGACAACCTTTAAAATGCTAGAGATATGGGTTCATCAACCAATTACGTGCAATATACAATGTGTGGTAATAATGAGTGAAATGATTGTATAATATTTTGTAATGCATGCCAAACAACTTATCATAGATAAATTATAGAGATTAATAGGAGAAGGTGCTACTTATGGGTCATAGTTGTTTATGCTTCCTAAATATTTTAGTGGTAGTTATTCTCGACGTTCTAATTTTGGTGTTGTAATAGATAAAATCTCTTTTAAGGGTTGGGAGGAGTGTCGTAAATGTCATTTTTCTATTGATGTAAATAGTATGCTTCTGTTATTGATTATCTAGGACTAGAAGTAAAGGATAGTAGTTGCAGTTGCAAAATATAAAGTGCATGTAATATTGGGTGTGATAGAGGGAGTAGGTTTCACACTGTGATATATGTAATGTTTTTGGCCTTTCCTTTGATAGGTGAGTGGCTTAGATTTGTTTGTAGAATAATCACAAGAAGTGACAAGTTAAAACAAACCTAGGGCATGTTAGATTTTTTATTTATTTTTATTTTTTTATTTATTTTTATCACAAACAAAAACATTTCATGGATAGATTTGTTTCTAGCATAAACACAAACTTTGCAAGGTCAAACAAGTGTAGCACTCGCTATATTTGTTTATGGCACAAACATAAGCATTGCAGGGTAAAACAAATATAGTGTAAGGAAAAACACGAGCATTTTAGAGTAAAAAAAAACACAAAAACAAGCATTGTAGGGAAAAACAAATATAGTGCATGTTAAATTTGTTTCTAGCATAAAAAAAAGCATTATAGGGTTTGGAACAAATCTAGCATGTGTTGGATTTGTTTATAACACAACAAAAAAATTATAGGGTAAAACAAATCTAACATGTGCTAGGTTTGTTTCCAACACAAACACCAAAATTGCAAAGTAAAACAAATCTAATATGCGCTATATTTCCTTGCAACATAAACAAAAGCATTGCAAGGTAAAACAAATCTAGCACATGCTAAATTTGTTTCCACAAACATGAACATTACAAAGTAAAGCAAAAGTAGTGCACACTACATTTAATTTAGCACAAAAATAGGCATTGAAAGATAAAACAAATATAGCACACACTAGATTTGTTTGTAGCACAATCACAAACATTTCAGAGTAGAAAAAACCTAGTGCATGCTGGATTTTTTTTTTTAACACAAAAAAACACAGTAGGGTAAAACACATCTAGTTCCCACTACATTTGTTTCCAGTAAAAACACCAAAATTTCAAAGTAAAACAAATCTAATATGTGCTAGATTTCCTTCCAGAATAACATAAGTATTGCAAGGTAAAAAAAAATATAACGTGCACTAGATTCGTTTCTAGAAAAAACACAAGCATTACAAGATAAAACAAATCTTGTGTGCCCTAGATTTCCTTCTAACAGAAACTAAAGCATTGCAAGGTAAAAGAAATCTAACGCATGCTAGATTTATTTCCAACACAAACACAAACACTGCAAGGTAAAAAAATCTAGTGTGCACTAGAGTTGTTTTTAGCACAAAAACAAGCATTGCAAGGTAACACAAATTTAGTGCATGCTTGATTTGTTTGTAGCACAATAAAAAACATATAAGCTAAAACAAAATTAGCACGCGCTAGATTTGTTTTTAGTACAAACAAAATAATTATAGGGTAAAATAAATCTAGCATGCACGAAATTTTTTCCTAGCTCAAACACAACATGACACGGTCAAACAAATCTAGCTATTGCTAGATTTGATTCTAGCATAAACACAAGTATTGTAAGGTAAAACAAATCTATTGTAAGGAAAAACACAAGAGCATTGTAGGGTTAAAAAAAGTACAAATACAAACATTGCATGGTAAAAAAATTCTAGTGCACACTATATTTGTTTCTAGTACAAATAAAATCATTGTAGGGATATAAACAAATCTAGGGTGCGCTTGATTTGTTTCTAGCACAAATACAAGCATTGCAGAGTGAGCACTATATTTGTTTCTAGCACAAACAAAAACATTTAAGGTAAAACAAATATAATGTAAGACAAAACACAAAAGCATTATAGGGTAAAACAAAAGTGTAAACACAAGCATTGCAGAGTAAAAAAAATATAACACACGCAACATTTGTTTTTTAGTACAAACAAAAACATTACAAGATATCTATCATGCACTAGATTTGTTTCTAGCACAAACACCAACATCACAAAGTAAAATAAATTTGACATGTATTGGATTTTCTTCTAGTATAAACACAAGCATTGTAAAGTATAACAAATACAACATGCTTTAGATTTGTTTCTAACACAAACACATGCATTGCAAGATGAAACAAATCTAGCACTCATAAACACCAACATTGCAAAGTAAAACGATCTATCATGCACTATATTTTCTTCTAGCATAAACATAAGCATTGCAAGGTAAAACAAATTTAGTGTGCATTAGATTTGTTTCTAACACAGACATAGGCATTGCAAGGTAAAACATAGATAACACATGCTATATTTGTTTCACCATGCAATGTGGTTTTGTTTGTGCAAGAAGGAAATTTAGTGCGTGCTAGAATTCTTTTAACTTGTAATATTTTTATTATTCATGTTTATTTTTTTACAGATATAATGATGAAAGCATTGATAATATCTCTAATTCATATTTTCTTCAATAATTAGAAAATCTGGTAATAGTTTCTTAATTTTATTTTCAGAAATCATGGACTATGAAGCCAAATATTTTTCAAAGAAAGCATCCAAGAGAGAAGAAAGTTAAGGAAATATACCACCAAAATATGCTTTAAATTGTATGGCATTTTCAAAATTAGTTTTTACTTTGTTGCAAATAGTTAGATATTATGTGAATAACTGAATGTTGATTAATAAAGTTTGAGCTATCATTTGCTTATAGTGAACTTGCATATCGTTTGAAATTCCTTGTTTTTATGCATGTGTGAAAGGTGTAAAAGATGATTTCGTAATATCTTTTAACTTTATTTTTTAAATTTATTTGAAATTGTCATATATTTATATACAAATGTTTTCAGATTCTATGGACTATGGTACAAGTCATTCTAAAGACACCATGACTTATTATTGTATTTTGTTGCCTTTATTTATTTGAGTTGACTTGTATTTCACGATACAAATACATTAGTGTATTTGTGTGTGTGTGTGTATATATATATATATATATATATATATATATATATATATTCCTAGTAAGATATTATATATATATATTATATATATATATATATATATATATATATATATATATATATATATATATATATATATAGTAAGATATTATATATATTCCTAGTAAGATATTGTATTAATGGAAACAAATGATTGAATGGTTGTTTAATGTGTTCATATCAAAATTTCTTAGTTTATGGAAATTCAAAAAGTGGACTAGATTGTATGTGGAAATTATTAGATAATTGGGTTGTTTGCTTGATTTGGATCATTGCATTATTTTTTTAGTTGTGGTTTACCTTGTCATTAGAAATATTTAAAATTACGTATTTGAAGGATGGTTCATTGTGTTCTTATAAATTCTCCCTTTCCACAAAAGTTAAAAAACTATATTATGTTGTATGTAACACCAAGAATAGAATTAGATATTTCATTAAATAAGCACCAAAATCAAATAGGGATATAATCTAGAAAATAATATATAATTAATTAGTAGTTTGAAATTTAAAGTGTATTGGGTTTTATGTGGAAATTAACATAATTACTTTGTTTACTTGAATTGGACCATTGTAATTATATTTGTCCTTGCGATTAAACAAATAATTCTCTCTTATAATCTACTATTTAAATGGTGGGTCAATCTATTCATATAATACTTGTTCCATACAAATTAAATAAATGTATTAGGTTGTATGTATAAATTGGACATATCATTAATTTGTTCATTTGAATGGGGCCACTGTAACATTTTTTTTTTTTTTTAATTTCATTTAACTCGTAATTTTTTCTTTGTTACATATAATTTTTATTAATAATATATACTATCATCATTTTTTAGAATGTTTTGAAATTTTATGTTTTAATGTTCTTTAGTAATGAAGAGTTGAAGTGGACATATATTGATGTGATATATGTGGTTGCAATGCAAATGTAGAAGTGAATTATTGTAATTCAAAAGTTTTTATCTTTGAAATGGAAGAGTATTATTCCAATCATACATTGGAGATGAACCAAGTTGTCATATTCAAAGAGAACCAGATTGAAAATTTGGTGATAACTCCTATTTTTTTAGACCTTATTAGTTGTAAGTATTAAAATATTGCTCAAATTATGATGTTGCAATATGGACATTATATGTCATTGAAAAGTACACCCAACAAGTACTTGGAAAATCAAATATTGATATAGGGGACTTTAAATCCATATAAAACAAGTTTTGTTACCCTTTGGAAAGAAAAGTGAAAGCATGAAGAACAATACAATTCTATGAGAAAATATTGATTGATGTGTGATCCTAATATGAAGATAAACATGAAGAATCAAATGTATTGTGAATAAGTACATCAAAGTATCCTTCCCAATTGTAAGATATTGGTCAAACCACATCTTAATAAAATCCTATAAATGCCAAGAACATGATACTTGGCTTATGCATCTTTTATTTCCATTTCTTAAGACACTTCATTGTATCAAAGAGAAATGTGAGTACATTTTAATGTTCAATAGAACATGTACTTCATTGTAATGGATGAAGGAAAATTTTTAAATAAATTTTCTCACAAGAACATTCCAATATTTCAATGCAACTTGGACATAGTTTTTGTGAATTAATTTGTATGTTTTTTATTTATTTCAAAATATATGAGAATTAAATTTTTTATTGATATACATTATTATTATTTATAATCATTTTTACATTAAATTTGTTGTAGCAAGGATTTATTTTTCTAATGTGTGTATTTTAATTTGCATCCTTAAATAGATTATTTGTCATTAAAATAATCTTATATGATTTGTTAAGGAAAAAAGTTATTTTTATTGTTGAATTATATTTACCGATATTCATTCATAGTCACATATAAATGTGAAATGCACATTTTAAAATAACCTTCAATATAAATAAAGGTACAACTCTTACGAAAAAAATATAGATAATTTAGTTGACAAATGCTACATGCACTATTCAAACTAATAAGAAATGGGGCATGGGTAATGAGTCATAAGTGAATGATTTGAACTTTTTAAAGTAGAAGATATCTAATTTCCCAATATATAATTTTTTGGTAAATTTGCATATATTTAAATCAATTAATATGTATAATTGCAATCATATCATATTGGAAACCAACAAGGCACAAAGTCATTTGTTGACTTTTATTTACCTATAAAATACATTAATGTGTGTATAAATGTGGTATGTAATTTTTTAAATCAAATTTTATTGTAAATAATTTTTCACTTCTTAAAAAAGACATAATTAATTGATAATGTATGCTAAGTTGAGTGTTAAGGTTTCATTGAACATGTGTCATAGATGATTTATGTTTTTAAACTTTTTGAATTGCAACAAATTTCATTTCATTATCCAATGATTTTTAGAAATTTTGTATTTTTTTAATCTTCATCATGTCTAATATATTTGGTATTTTTGTATTTTGTATTTGAATCATGTCCAATATATCAACTCGATTGGGGTGAGGAATTGAACCAATAAATTCACATCAAGGAGTGCCTTAACAAAGCACCCGATCACCGTTTATCCAAGACCCCATGGACAAAAAAATTGTATTTTTAAATAAAATGAAATTATATCATATGAGAAAACGAGGCCCAAGGTTATGTTATCAACTTTTACTTATTTATATTGATCAATATGAGTGTATTGATGTGATATATAATAGCCATAAACTATGAATCATTTATTCCAAAAACAAATATTAGAATATCTTGATAATAAGTGTTAAGTAGGCTATTTGGACTAGTGGACAATAGGGCATAGATTAGTGGCTTTAAACTCTTTAAATTTGAAGGTGTTTGATTTTCAATGCATAATTCTTTCTAACTTAGATGTGCTCGCAAATCAGTTATTTTTGTTTACAATCATCTCACAAAATTATGTTATTAACTTTTACTTATTTATATTGATCAATATGAGTGTATTAATGTGATATATAATAGCCATAAACTATGAACCATTTCTTCCAAAAAAAATATTAGAATATCTTGATAATAAGTGTTAAGTAGACTATTTGGGCTAGTGGGAAATGGGACATAGATCACTCGCTTCAAACTCTTTAAATTTGAAGGAATTTGATTTTAAATCCATAATTATTTATAACTTAGATGTGCTTGTAAATAAATTATTTTTGTTTACAATCATCTCATACGAGTCAATAAATCATGAAGATTTTTATTGAATTTAATTTCCTAACATGTTGTTTAATAAGTGTGTATAAATGTGACATCGTTTTTGAAATTATACTCCATGTAAAACCAAATGTTTTTCATAACAAAACATGGATTAAATATTTGATAATGAATGTTAATTGGACTATTCATTAAGCCCTAAGGGTTAGCTCAAGTGGTCTAGAGATAGACATGAAGTTCTTTGATATTGTTGCTAGTTGTTGCTGAGCACGAGTTTGACTCTCTTTGATTCCTTCGGCGAGGCCCCATAAACAAGGCCAAAGGTTTACCCAGTTTACCATCTAGAAAATGTGGGGAAGTACTCTAAGGTTTCTCGTGCTTTCATTTTAAGTCAAAAAAGAAAAAGTGGACTATTATGAGTTATTCAAGGGATGAGTCATAATTTGATGTCTTTAAACAATTTAAATCATATATCATTTGATTTTCTCATCCACATGAACAATTTGTAAAGTTCAATCTTAAATAAATGATTTCTAATAGAAATAATGGGATAAAAACCAAAAACAATATTAACCTATTTATTGAATTATATTTAGTTATATGCATTGATGCAAATGTATTTCACTTTTGAAATTATTTAAGTTCTTAATGTAAGTCAAGATAATTTTTTCATAAAACAAAGCATAATTAATTGATAATGAGTTTTATATGGTGTATTTGATTTTCAATCCATAACTTTTTATAACTATGTATTACTAAATAAATTACTTATATATGGAATCATCTCATATAATTCAATAACTAAGGAATCTATTTATTGATTTTTATATGCCTATCATGTGGTTTGATATCAATGCATAAATGTGACATTGTTGTTTTGAAATAAAAATCCATGTACAATAAAAAGATTCTCCTAATAAAACGTGGATTAATTAATTGATAATAAGTGTTATGTGAACTAACATGCTCATTCAAGAAATGAGTCGTAAATGGATGTTTTAAAACTTGTTACGCCATAATATGACATTTGATTTTTCCATCCATATTAACATTATGTAAATTTCAATATTTGAATACACTATTTGTAGTTGATCTAATCTCATAGAAACCAATAAGATATGAAACTATTTATTGGACTCTATTTTTTTATATGCTTCCATAATACATGTTTATAAATATATAGTATATTAAAATAAATATTTTAATATAGGTAAAGATACCAATTTTACAAAATAAAAAAAATCAGAATTAATTGATAATGCACTTAAAATGAGCTATTTTAATTTTTAATCCATACTTTTTTCTAACTAGACATTCTTAAATTAATAATTCGTATTTGCAGTAATATCATGTAAGTCATGAAGACATTTGATGCAGGAGCATCCAGCTCAGAAGAGGCAGAGAATGGTTAACTGTCTGGGTGATTGACATGTGGTTATGAACAGGTGGTGGAACCTGTGGTTTCTTTTTATTATTTAACTTATTTTCATTTACTGTTAAGTTACACAAGGAAAATCAGATTAGGAACATAAACTTTTCTGTAGTTAATTAATTAGCTAGCTGTTTACTTTTTGTTTACAAGAAAAAGGAACTGGCAAAATAAGTTAGGTACATTCGGTTGAAAGTTTCAACTGAATCTTGAAAACTGAAACTCAATTGTAATATTTAAACAACCATGCAAACAGGTGAGGGGTTCGATTTCTTCCCTCAAGATAGCAGAGAAAAATAGATAAACTGAAAAACAAGAATTGCAACCAGAAACAATCTGTCTGCCAAGACCTGTGAACTACTTTGGTGTTTTCTTATTCTTGAAGTGCTGATTGTGAAATTTTCGGTCCAGGAATGATATGTAACGACCATGTGTGTGTGTGATAATAAAAATGATACATATATGAGAATTGGAATGAATGAATGTATGATAGCGTGTGAGAAAGAAACAAGACTTCTTTTTTTTCTTGTATTACGTATTAGCGGGAACAGAGTAACGGAGCCGAGGTCTACAGCCATACAACATACGAAATAATTTGCCATTCGACATAGCAAGGAAAACCAGAAGGTGCATTCTATTAACTACCAGGTGAGTCCATGTCACACTGAAGCAATTATAAATTTTCTTTCACAATAATAAGAACAGCATTCTTGCATAATATATAAAAGGACAGAGTTCATCCAGAGTATACGAACAGGAAGGACGAACATATTACATAACCCGAGTTAGGGTTCGAAAAACTAGTGAAACAACCTAGTTGCGAACAAAGAAACCTACGACCATCTAAACCATAGTGACTTTCCATTCCTGTGAAAGATTTGCAGCCTACAGGCGCAACGAAACAATATAATCAACAGACAAGAACTCTGAATACAGGATCAGTTACAGGACTGAAGGAGAAGGCAACCTATTTAAGTTCGATTAATGAAAGAACACGAGGTTCAGCGACGAAGGGAACACGCACGATGACTAGAAACAACGACAAATTGGCACAGTTAACGAGGAGTTGATAGCGAAAGGAAGAGCAGAAAAGCTGTGAAACAGTTAGAGTTAAATATCGGAGTGGAACTCACCAAGAAGCTGGGAAAAACAAGAAACGCCAGGGTTTCGATAAGCCATGATTCCTGCTCACAAAGGGGCAGCGAAGGTTAGAATGGAGGAGAAAAGCGGCGAGTTTCGCTTGGAGAAAGAAAAATATGTATTGATCTCCGTAGGCATGAAAAACTTCGAGACCGGATTAGGCGTTTGTAGGAAAGGAATCGACGGTTAGTCGGAGTGTATAGAAACCTCACGAAAGAACGAGCGCAAGTTTGGGGCGTTTGAAACAAGAAACCTGGAGGTTGTCACGGAAGAAAGTAAATGCAGACAATACGTGAATGTGAACGACGGGGCAAAATGAAATAGAATAGAAGCTAGATGACCGAAACGAAAAACCAACGATGGTATACACGGGGAGAAAGCTTACCATTCTTTGGAGGAGATACGCGGTTACCTGATTGTCTCGCCGATTCGAGAAAACCGATGACAAGTTCCAAAACCCTCCCTACACATTGTCGGTCGGCAGAGCAAAGCAAAGAACGCCAGAGCAGAAGTTACAAACAGGGAAAGAGCACACAACCCGGAGCGCAATGAATACACCAGGCCTCGAATGGAGGAATGTTTAATGTGAGTCAGTTGCCGCGAAAACCAAAGGTCGGATGTACATCCACCTTAATTAAAGCTGTTGACGTGTAACAAGCCACGAGCCCAAGCACAGTTGGAATCCACACAGCGGAGTTGGCAGCCCCGTGGACATGTGTTTAATATATGGTTGTTTTAAATTGAATTATATTGTGTTGTGTTAAGTTATCCGAAGGTCCTTTTATAGGATTTCGTCAAATTGGTATCGGAGCCAAGTTGCAGGGAACAGAAATAAAATGGAGGTTGGCAGGAGAGGAAGAGGGAGAGGAAGAGCCATCCGCAGAGCAGCGGAAGACGGCCTGAGGGAAGAAATTTGGGTCTTACATGAAATATTGGCAGCGGTAGAAGCCGGGGGAAGAAGGAACCCCGCAGATGACAGTGATGAAGATGTGGCAGAACCGAAAGATGAGTTCGAAGGGGTGACACCTGAACTCAGGTTGTTGAAATCGGTTTTGCTGTCCAGTCATAAGCCAAAACATGAACTGTCCACTTATGATGGGAGTCTGTCGGCAGACGTGTTGCTGGACTGGTTGAGTGAAGTAAAGAAATACTTCGAATTTGAGGAAACCAGTGAGGACAAGCAGGTGAAGTTCGCTGCCACGAAGTTGAAGGGACACGCGTCCTTGTGGTGGGACAGCATTCAGGCAGAAAGAAAAAGGTTACACAAACAGCCTATAAAGAAGTGGGCCAGAATGGAGGCAAAGCTGAAAGAGAAATTTCTGTCGAAAGACTATCAGATTATGCTGTACAGACAGGTACAGAATTTGAGGCAGAGGGGAATGACGATTAAGGAGCATACTGAAGAGTTTTACAAATTGAATCTGAGAGCAAGGTATATGGAGGATACCCCCGAGAAGACAACAAGGTTTGTGAATGGACTGAGAGGGGAGATATTGGATGAAATTGGTGTTCTCTCCCCCAGAACTTTGGACGAGGCATATCAGTTTGATTTGAAGGCAGAAGAAAAAATAAACAGGAAGAAGAATGCCAGAAGAGGAGGTGGATCTGGCAGAGGAAAGGGAAAGACCTTTGGCCGGGGCAAAGGTACAGGTTCCAGTGAAGAAGGTAGTGGTTCCAAGTCTGCAGGAACAGCAGAAAAGGACAACAGCACTAGAGGGGGATGACCAACCCAGCGAGGGCGAGGAAATGGTCGGGGCAGAGGGACTGTCTAGTGCTATCGGTGCCACAAGTGGGGGCACAAATCGTATGAATGTCCTGAAGGTGAACCAACATGTGGAAGAGGGGCCTATGTTGCCCAGCCGGAGGAGGCAGAGATACCGCCACAGGAAGTAGAGAATGCACCAGAAACTGGTGAAGCCTTGGTGCTAAATAAAGTGCTGTTAAAACCAGCAAAAGAGGTGGTGGACCCGGATCAACGAAAGGCTTTGTTCCGGACAGTTTGCAAGTCACATGGGAAGTGCTGCAAGCTGATTGTTGACAACGGGAGTACGGATAATCTGGTGGCCACAGAAATGGTAGAGAAGCTGGGATTGAAAAAGCTGAAACATCCCACTCCTTACAAGGTGTCGTGGCTGCAGAAGGGACATCAAATATTGGTTGATGAACAGTGCGAGGTGGAGTTCCAGATTGGCAGGTATAAAGACAAGATTGTCTGTGATGTTATGCCAATGGATGTCTGTCATATCCTACTAGGAAGGCCTTGGCAGTTTGACAGGAAGGTAATTCATGATGGAAAAACCAACTGTTATAAGTTTGTTAAGGATGGAATCAAGCATACACTTGTACCCATTAAAGAGGAAGGTACAGCAGAAGCCAGTGGGGTAAAAGCACTACTGCTGGGAGGAAAAGAGTTCTTAAAACAGATAGAAAATAGTGATGTGAATTTTGCTGTTGTGAGGAGACCAAGAACAGTGGTACTGCACACTAAGATTTCGGATTTACCAGAGGAGATACAACAGATGTTACAGGAATTTGGAGATATTGTAGTGGATGATCTTCCGGACGAATTACCTCCCAAGAGAGGCATCAGTCACTGTATTGATTTTATACCTGGGGCGAGTTTACCAAATAAAGCAGCTTATCGTATGAGCCCGAAAGATCATGAGGAAATCCGGAAACAGGTGCAGGAACTGCTTGATAAAGGGCTGATCAGAGAGAGCATGAGCCCTTGTGCAGTCCCAACGGTGTTAGCCCCAAAAAAAGGTGGTGAATGGCGGATGTGTACAGATTCGAGAGCCATCAACAAGATTACAATTAGGTACAGGTTTCCATTACCGAGAATGGATGATATGATGGACTGCTTGAGTGGGGCAGCTTATTTTTCGAAGATTGATTTGAAGAGTGGCTATCACCAGATTCGAATCCGGGAGGGGGATGAGTGGAAGACAACTTTCAAAACAAATGAAGGGCTGTATGAATGGCTGGTGATGCCATTCGGGTTAAGCAACGCTCCCAGTACGTTCATGCGACTGATGAATGAAGTACTTAAGGAGTTTATAGGGAAATTTGTGATTGTCTATTTAGACGATATACTAATTTTTAGCAGAACGAAGGAGGAACATTTTCGACATGTTCGGAGTGTCTTGAGAAGTTTACAGCAGAACAAGCTGCTGATTAACCTGAAAAAGTGTACTTTCTTTCAGAAAGAACTAGTTTATTTGGGGTTTGTAATTGCAGAAAATGAATTGAAGATGGATCCGGAAAAGATTGCAGCAATCGTAAGCTGGCCATCTCCAAAGAGCTTGTTCGAAGTTCGAAGTTTTCATGGTTTAGCAAGTTTCTACAGGAAGTTTATCAGGAATTTTAGCGGGATCTGTGCACCTATGTTGGACACAATTAAGAAGGCAAATCAGCCTTTTTGCTGGACGGAAGCAGCAGAAAGCAGTTTTCAAACTTTGAAGAAAAAGATCACTAAGAGGCCGGTTTTGAGGTTGCCGGATTTCAACAAACTTTTTCAAGTTTGTTGTGATGCCAGCGGTACATCCATTGGAGCAGTGCTTAGTCAGGAGGACAGACCGGTAGCTTATTTCAGTGAGAAATTGAATGACAGCAGGCAGAAGTATTCGTCTTACGACAAGGAATTTTATGCGGTTGTTCAAGCCTTGAAGCACTGGAGGCACTATTTGTTAGGAAATGAATTTGTATTGTTTTCTGACAATTATGCTTTGCAGTATGTTATGCAGCAGCACAAATTGAACCACAAAAATGCAGAGTGGGTAGAATATATGCAGAGTTTCACCTTTGTGTTGAAACATATCAGCGGACAGTCCAACAAGGTGGCAGATGCGTTAAGCAGAAGAGTTTTACTCTTGCAGGAGAGCATGGTGCAGGTGCTGGGGTTTGAGCACTTGAGAGATCTGTATCAATCAGATGCAGAGTTTAAGGAGGCCTATGAGGCTTGTCAAAATCCCCTGTTAAGGAATAGTAGTCCGTGGTTGGATTACAATCTACAGGAGGGATTACTGTTTAAGGGAGGACAGTTGTGTATTCCCGATTGTTCAATGCGGGAAAACATTGTTAGGGAGAAGCATAGTGGGGGTCTAGCCGGACATTTCGGTATAGACAAAACAGTTTCACAGGTTGAGCATTTTTATTTCTGGCCGAAATTGCGACGTGACGTGCAGAGGTACGTGAGCAGGTGCAAAACGTGTCAATTAGCGAAGGGCCCCAGCCAGAATGCAGGCCTTTATATGCCACTGCCCATCCCAAGCAGACCATGAGATTCGGTCAGCTTGGACTTTGTCTTGGGGTTACCAAAAACCCAGCGAGGTTTCGATTCAGTGATGGTGGTGGTAGATCGGTTTTCGAAAATGGCACATTTTATACCTTGCAGGAAAACCAGTGACGCTACTCACGTAGCACACTTGTTTTTCACAGAGATTGTTAGATTACATGGTCTACCAAAGTCCGTCGTTTCCGACAGGGATGTAAGGTTCACCGGACATTTTTGGCGAACCCTGTGGAAGAAGTTGGACACGCAGTTGCAGTTCAGCTCCGCTTACCACCCACAGACTGATGGACAAACTGAAGTGGTGAACAGGAGCTTGGGAAACCTGCTGCGGAGCTTAATTGGCAAAAATTCACGGATGTGGGACCGCGTGCTTGCTCAGGCAGAGTTCGCATACAACGATTCTCCGAATCGCAGCACGGGTTACAGTCCCTTCCAGATTTTGTATGGCATGCATCCTCGCGGAGTGCATGAGTTACGAGATCTGGGAAAACTCGAAAAACGTAGCGCTGACGGGGAAGAATTTGCCCAAGCAATGAGCGACTTACATGAACAAGTGAAGTTGAAGCTACAGGACAGCAGTCAAAAATACAAGCAGCGAGCTGATTCAAGAAGACGGGAAGTTCAGTTTAATGTTGGGGATGAAGTCCTCGCGCATTTGCGCAAGGAGCGTTTTCCAAAACGGGAATATAATAAGCTGAAATACAAAAAGATTGGACCCTGTAAAATCATTCGCAAGTTTTCTGCAAATGCATATGAACTGCAGTTGCCACCAGGCATAGGAATCTCGCCTATCTTTAACGTGGCGGATCTATTTCCTTATGTGGCTGATCCTACAGATGACACAACAGTGAGTTCAACACGGGACACGGAATACGGTGGAAGTTCTTGGATGAGACAGATGCCCTTGGCACAGCCCCTTGAGATCGAGAGTATTCTCGACACAGAGGTAGCCAGACGCACACGGAGGAAGGAATATCTGCGATATTTGGTCAAGTGGAAGAACCGTCCAATTGAGGACAGTTCGTGGCTTGACGCGACACAGATTCAGAAAGCAGGTTTTTCAGTCGAGGATCTCATGGAGCGGAGCCATGACTTTTTGCCACCCCGGGAGCCTGATGCAGGAGCATCCAGCTCAGAAGAGGCAGAGAATGGTTAACTGTCTGGGTGATTGACATGTGGTTATGAACAGGTGGTGGAACCTGTGGTTTCTTTTTATTATTTAAGTTATTTTCATTTACTGTTAAGTTACACAAGGACAATCAGATTAGGAACATAAAATTTTCTGTAGTTAATTAATTAGCTAGCTGTTTACTTTTTGTTTACAAGAAAAAGGAACTGGCAAAATAAGTTAGGTACATTCGGTTGACAGTTTCAACTGAATCTTGAAAACTGAAACTCAATTGTAATATTTAAACAACCATGCAAACAGGTGAGGGGTTCGATTTCTTCCCTCAAGATAGCAGAGAAAAATAGATAAACTGAAAAACAAGAATTGCAACCAGAAACAATCTGTCTGCCAAGACCTGTAGACTACTTTAGTTATTTTTCTTATTACTGAGAAATTACGGTGTGAAATTTTCAGTCCGAATGATATGTAACAGCCATGTGTGTGTGATAATAAAAATGATACATATGAGAATTGGAATCTATCGAATGTATGATAGCGTGTGAGAAAGAAACATAGACTTCTTTTTTTTCTTGTATTACGTATTGACAGGAACAGAGTAACGGAGCCGAGAGCTACAACCAAACAACATACGAAATAATTTGCCATTCGACACAGCCAGGAAAACCAGAAGGTGCATTCTACTAATTACCAGGTGAGTCCATGTCGCACTGAAGCAATTATATATTTTTCTTTCACAATACTACGAACAGCATTCTTGCTTAATGTATAAAATAACAGAGTTCATCCAGAGTAACAAACAGGAAGGACGAATATATTACATAACCCGAGTTAGGGTTCGAAAAACTAGTGAAACCACCTAGTTGCGAACAAAGAAACCTATGAACATCTAAAACATAACGACTTTCCATTCCTGTGAAAGACTTGCAGCCTACAGGCGCAACGAAACAATATAATCAACAGACAAGAACTCTGAATAAAGGATCAGTTACAGGACTGAAGGAGAAGGTAACCCTACCGGAGGGTTCGGAGTTCAGCAAGAACGAGCCGGGGTTCCAACTGACGAAGGGAACCTGCACAGTAACAAAACAACAACAAATTAGCACAGATTAACAGGAGTTGATAGCCAAAGGAAGAACGAAAAACTGTGAAACACTTAGAGTTAAATATCGGAGTGGAACTCACCAAGAAGCTGGGAAAAACAAGAAAAGCCAGGGTTTCGATAAGCCATGATTCCTGCTCACAAAGGGGCAACGAAGGTTAGAATGGAGGAGAAAAGCGGCGAGGTTTGAAACTGGAGAAGAAAAATACCTGTTCATCTCCGTAGACCGCCAAGTCGAAAAGGAAAGCTCGGATTGGGCGTGCCTGTAGAAGGAATCGACAGTTGGTCAGAGTTAGCCATAGAAACCTCACCAAAGAACAGAAGCGCATAGCTAGAGGCGTTTGAAACGAAAAAAAACCTGGAGGTTGTCACCGGAAGAAAGTAAATACACAGTAATCGTGAATGTGAGCACTGACAGGGCGAAATGAAATAGAATAGAAGCCGATGACCGAAACGAAAAACCAACAGTGGTATACACAGGAGAAAGCTTACCATTGCTGGAGGAGATACGCGAGTTTGCATAGACCATCTCGCCGATTCAGAAAACCAGTGACAAGTTCCAAAACCCTCCCTATACATTGTCGGTCGGCAGAGCAAAGCAAAGAACGCCAGAGCAGAAGTTACAAACAGGGAAAGAACACACAACCCGGAGCGCATTGAATACACCAGGCCTCGAATGGAGGAATGTTTAATGTGAGTCAGTTGCCGCGAAAACCAAAGGTCAGATGTACATCCACCTTATTAAAAGCTGTTGACGTGTAATTAAGCCACGAGCCCAAGCACAGTTGGAATCCACACAGCGGAGTTGGCAACCCCGTGGACATGTGTTTAATATATGGTTGTTTTAAATTGAATTATATTGTGTTGTGTTAAGTTATCCGAAGGTCCTTTTATAGGCTTTCGTCACCATTTACTGACTTTTATATTCCTATCATGTGGTTTGACATCAATGCATAATTGTGACGCCATTTTGAAATAAAAATCCATGTAAAATAAAATGACTCCTAATAAAACGTGGAATAATTAATTGATAATAAGTGTTAAGTGGAACAATTAATTGATAATAAGTGTTAAGTGAACTATTCAGGCTCATTCAAGAGATGAGTCGTAAATGGATGTCTTTAAACTTTTTACACCATAATATAACATTTGATCTTTCCATCCATTATGTAATTTTGAACATTTAAATACATTATTTGTGGTTGATATAATCTCATAAAATCCAATAATACATGAAACAACATATTGGACTATATTTAGTTATATGTTTCCATAATACATGTTTATAAATGTAATGTATTACTAAAATAAAGCTCTTAATGTAAGTAAAGATACAATTTTACAAAATAATAGTTTAGAATTATTTGGCATTGCATTTTAAATGGTTTATTTTGATTTTTAATCCATAACTTTTTATAACTACCTATTCTTAAATTAATAACTCATATTTGAAATCATGTCATGTAAGTCAATAAGTGAGAAGCCATTTATTGACTTATATTTTCATATCATGTGGTTATTATGAGTGTACAAATGTGACATTGTTTTTGAAATGGAACTCCATGTAAAACAAAATGTTTTTTCCCAATAAAACATGGAATAATTAAGTGTTAATTGGTGTTAAGTTGACTTTCAAGGCTCATTCAAGAGAAGGGTCACAAATGGATACCTTTAAACATTTTGCACCATTATTGTAACATTTGTTTACATATTACAATTAATTTATAATGAATCCTAAATGGTATTTAAATAAATTATAATTATTTGATAATTATTTCTAAGTGGCCTGAACCTATTTTTGATGCTTTCTAAAAGCACTAAGAGGACCTGAAAAATTTAGCATAAGAACATATTTTACTTAGTAACTTTCACGTAGACTAGTTTCAATGCAAAATTTGCAAGGGAGGCATTCCCTACCAATTATGACATTGAGATCCTCACAACACCATCATATTTTGATAAGCAACTTCCCCTTGGGTTGTGGGGGACTTTGTGGTGAGTGTCGTTAGGCACAAAAATTATACATCAAGGAATCGGGTTTATTATTCATAACTATAATATATTTCTTTGATGTTAGACATACTAATATGATTTAATTGATTGCTACTTAGAGCTACTTTCACACCCTTACTATGTATCAATATTGTTGTGCCCAGCAATCCCATTGATCTGAAAATGGGTTGGATAACATGATATTATTTTCAAGAACCTCCCACTCAGTTAAACAAATAAATGATCTACTTTATACTTGACTCTTGCAGAATTTTATACTTGAAACATGTGTAATTTGTTTTTTACTGTTTAAGTGCTTTAATACCATTTGTTTTTTTTTGATATTAAACATGTGCAACAACCATATAATGCAACAAATAAACATCAACACATAACAAAAAATTTAATATAGGATTTCACCCGAATATCGTGGGCTATGTCTCCTTGAGTTCTTGTCAACTTGACTTGGCTCTTTGGGATTATGATGAAAATATTATTTTACAAGTTAATACTTAACTCCAATGGTTATTTTGGCTACACCATTGGGTTTAGAATACCATCATACCCCTGTCATGGCTGTCATCACTCTGAAAATAGAACTAGGTTCCCTTAGACTTGACTCCTTTTGTCGGTGCCCTTAAGCTTTCTTGAGCTTCGAAGTGGGACTAACTCCTTCAGAATTATTTTTCTGTCCCTGAAACATCACCTAATGTCTCCAGCACATATCAGACCTCCAAAAATAGGTTGATTATTTTCTCAAAATAAGCACTGGCTCCCCAATCTAGGCCTCCATTCACTGATGGCCCTGAGCTACCCAAAACTTCATTGTTTCTCTTCGACCTTTAGAAGTTTTCAAATGGCTCTACAAATAATTTCATTGGATTCAAAATTTTCAAAATAGTCAGAATAGACTATTCAATTGTAGAAATTGGCCTCCGACTGCTCCAGTTTCGCCTCCAACACCTGGTGGCACCCCTGGCTCTAGGGTCATTGAAAAATTCTCTGAAGCATATTGAATTTAAAAAGTCCTAAAAAGCTTCTAAAAACTCCATAAATGTATTTATAAGTATCAAAACAGTTAGAAATTACTATTGGTTTCATGAAAATGGATACTGGCTGCTCTGGATAGGCCTCATTCTCCTGCTGGCACTTGGTGGCCCCTGGAACTTCTTTTAAGCAACTAGGCCTTCAAAAGTCCTCTACAGGATCTTCAAACCACACCATTAGTTCCATAATTTATGAAACATCCAAAATATACTATTGGATTGTTGAAAAATGCCTCTAGCTTCCCTGGCTAGGCCTCAAACTGCTACTGACCCATGGTGACCCCTAGAACTTCTCTGAAGAAAAAACCTACTCAAAAGTCCTCTGATGGCTCTAAAACCTTCACCAATGAGTCCGAAATGCCTGAGATAGTTGAAATTTACTATTGGAACTCTTAGAATGGACTAATCTAGCTCAAGATAGATCCTAAACTGTTTTTGCCTAGTGATCCCTAAAAATCCTCCACTAAAACTGGTGGAATTGAACTTAACATGAGATAATTTGGCCAACCGCCCTAAATCTGGGCATGCCTCCAAGATTCCCACCAACATAAACTATTTTAGATTAGAGTTAAATGCAGTTTAACTGAGCGAATAAGTATAGTTAAAATGCTAAGTGCATTTTACGCGCTAATGACCATTATTTGTGGACTAACCATGTTTAGCAATAATTAAACACCATTTAACAAAATTACGCCATTAGTTTAGCACTCAGTCATGATGCTTGAGCGCATGGGAGGGGCTGGCCCCTTCAAGCCCCCGTATGCGCCCAAAGAAAAATTTATAATTAAACCTTTTCCTTAAGCGTTAAGTAACAATTGGTAGCCCGGGTGGTATGGGTGGGCATGTGCAGGCAAGAGAGGTCATGCGTTCGACTCTGGTCCGCTCCAAAAATTTTAGACCATCAAACCTGGGCCACATGGCAACCTCTAATTGGTCGAGAACACAAAAGTCAACCAATTGCCCAATTAAACATTTCCACTTGTCAACATCTTATTGGCCTAGACGAAATATTCTGGGGAATATTCCAAGGAATATTCGAGGAACTTTCCAGGAATATTACTAAGAATATTATTTTTTTGAATTTTCCAAACCCAGTCAAACTTGGTCAAAAGCCAGAAATTGCATTTTACTGGAATTTTCAAATTGCGATAACTTCTTCATACGGTGTCGGTTTTTCGAACCGTTCATGGCACCAGAATCAAGAAGACGAGATCTATTCGGTCACTCAAGTTTGAAACACTTCCAAAAATTTTGAATTTTGAGCTATCACTTAGGTCCATGATCCAAATCTGATCACACATCCCCATTAGGAATATTTTGGACCCTAAAAGAGTGATTACCTGTTCTGTTCAGTAGATGACAGTAAAACACCCTCACTTTTTAGCCTCCATACACTTGCCTTTCATGGCTTAGTGCCTTTGAACCACAGCTTGAAGGTATTCAACACTTCCCCTTATTGGATGCTCTTGTCCTCCTGTCAAGAATTTTCTTCCTTACACTCACTTATAAATTTCTGGCGAGAAATTTATAGAAGGTAGCTGAACATCGTGTCCTTGATCATCCATCCAAGGTGGCTCAAAAAAACATAAGTTTCCAACATAAATGCATACATAACTGAAATTTGCATATGTACAAATGAATGTATGTCTTACTGAGTTAAGAAGTCAAACCACTTCTTACCAAGCCACTTCCACGGCGAATTTTTTCGTTGAAAATATTCTTGATGTGAAACATCTGTTCCCACATCAATGATGGAATCTTTGGTTCCATGTTCACCATTCTTTCTATCCTCTTACTTCATGTGCTTGGGATGATTAGTTGGATGCAATGTACAAAATTGGGAAACAACATGTCGCCTTCTCTACCAATGTGTGCAAGTCCTTTACACCTTCTTTGCAAGTTGCCTTTGCCTCAACTATTTCTTGTATGCCTTCAATCTTTTCGAGCACTTTGAAAAATCATGGTTACACATACCAAAATATGCAAAGAAACTCTTTCTTCCATTCAAGCATGCATATTTGTCATTCTTATCAGAAACATAATCAACTTGAATATGGGAAGAATTATACCTCAAATTCTGCTTTGCATGTCCATCCTTTTTACCTTCATGAGGAGATGAAATAGTAGAGGTTATAACTTTCCTTTGATGACTAACATTAGTGTTCATGTCTTGAAAGATATCTGAACTCTCATGCTCGCCATAAGCTGGATGTATACAAAAATCTTGCTACAACATGGGCTTCAAACAATGGCAATCAACTTGAAATAAACTTGACATGTTTGTGATTTAGAACTTGGAACAAAAGTCCTTTTTTAAGTTGCCTCAAATGCCTTCATGGCTGTAGAGTTTTGGCCATAAGATTGAACATAACCAAGACCAAAATTCTTAGGTCTTTCCTCAACCAAAATAGGATCAACCATGCCTTGTGCATGTTTTCCTAAAACCTTGCCTTCATAGCCCATTTTTAACATCAACTTGGACCCTATACCTCTAGTGTGTTTTTCAAATGAACCAACACATCTATCTAAAGAGGAAATTGAAGACAAATTTGAGTGAATTATATCTGCTTCACGCATGTTCTGGGTTAAGGCCTCCTGGGCTTGACAGAGATGCATATCCATCTCATGCATTATTTGGATAATTTATTCTTTCTCTTGCTTCATAGAAAACAATTTCTCACAAAGTCTAGTGATTTCCTTTCTATCTTCAAATGAAATTTGCACTTTATCCTTCAGGATTTAAAAGTCTCGCTTCATGTCTTCATCGAATAATATTGTGAAGGAGGAGGATTTTGAAACCTCACTTGAATAAGTTGTCATTATGAAAATGAACTAAATAACTTCAACAAAAATTCACAAGGCTTTCAAAAACAATTGAAAAATCTTCTGAATAAAAAGGTTGTAGATTCAAGCTCTTCTTCAAGCAGTCTTTTGCAAACAAAACCTCTCGTGCTTCAAGAATTTCCTTGAGGTCCTTTGGGAAAGGAAGATGAATTCAAACCTTCTTCATTCTTGTCCTCTTATGGACTTAGCTAACAATATCTTTCCCTTCACCTCTAGCAAACTCAAACTTGTAAGGAACAATCAGTTTGCAAACACTCAAATTATTTAACAGTGCAAACACCTTTCAAGTCAACAAGCAACCTAATGCTCTGTCAAGCAAGAAAAATATGCTCTGATAAGCAAGAAACCTAGTGCTTTGATACCAACCTGATCTGAAAATGGGTTGGATAACTTGTTATGCTTTTCAAGAACCTCCCACTCAGTTAAACAACTAAAAGATCTAGCTTATTGTAATATCCCAAATGGGAGATTGCAGTAATTCTGAAACACAATATAAGAACTACAACTAAGTAAACAATAAATCTAAATACAACATCAGAATTTACAAAGAAGCTGAGCCATTTTATTATATGGAGGTGATTTAGTTACACAATGTGCAAAATATAAGTAGATCTAGCCAAAAAGATGGCCTAGAAACACCCTACAATGATGCAACAACTAGCACAGAGTAACTAGTGAGCTTACAGGAAGAAATATTGCACTGTCCCTTTTTATGCTGATATACATGAAGCTGTTTCAAAAGGAAATGCATATCTATGGATATGAGGAGCTTTGATGATGCCAAGATTCAAGATCTAGCCAATGTGATGCGAACCCAAGATAACCCAGAAAGGATTTTCCAGATCTACAACTTTGGAAAATCACCCTCCTAGGGTTTGATCCTTTGACTTCTAGGTTATACAGATCTGAAGCTAGATCTGATCCAAATATGGCTGCAATATGTTCTACAAACAAATCTGAGCTTTGAGGGCTAATCCCTCCTTTAGATCTACAAGCTAGGAGCTTGAGATCTTGTCTCCTCTTGTTCCTCCTTCAAGTTGTAGCAACTGTATATGAAATTGCTACAGAAACTGTGCTATACAAGAGGGAGAGGCTCTATTCCTACTGAAATATGCTGCAATAGACTCTAGGCTAATGGAAATAGGGATGACAAGGTGAGGGGATGGTCCCTCAAAGGATTACTAGCTGAAATACTAGTAACTTCCTTCCTCCTTTGGATCTGCAATGATGGACTGTATAATCCTTGATGGGACTACTGCTAATAAGAGGTCAATAATATTTTGCCCAATTCCAGATCTGAAATTAGGCCCTGGGAATGCTGATATTCAAGCTCAAGGTGATAGGAATAAACCTACACCAGTTCTCTAGCTGAAATACTGAAGACAACCTCAACCTTCCAAACCGATCTTCAGAAATTGCGTAATTCATGAAGGTAGATGTTCTGCAGATGATGGAAATGATAAGTGGAACCAACGCTTGATGTAGAATGAAGTAAAACCCTCTTCAAGAGATCACTCAATGAAAGAGCAGGGATTCCCAACCAGGAACACCCCGTGCTAAACAACACTTGCAATCTTAGCTAAACAACCAAAGAAAGCATGGAATGTCACATGACAATTCTAGATCTAAACAGACCTCAAAATATATAATCAATAGTCTGCCTTCATTGTTGCCTTCATCTCCTTTATATAGTTTATGAGCCTTCCCATGCCTTATCCCACCTCTAAACTGCATTGGACATAATCCTCCAAGTTTTATTGCGCTGTCTCTCCAAGTCCTCCGTAATGTCTAGATGCAATGTACACCCTCTCCATCATGTGTGCATTAATTGCACCACTTCCTCCATCAATTCATCATTAATGATCTATGATCTTTCATTAGATTCCTTCCATGATCTCAGTTGACTGCTTCAACCTCCATTATCTATCTCATCAATGAGACATGATCTCCAATCCATTCACATTAGTAGTTTCTCCACTACCTCATTATGTAGATCTAGGCTTAATTAATCCATATTCACACATAAAAGGTGGATATTTATTCATCATGAGGATTATGGGTCCCTCCACCCTTTTATTTATTTAATTCATTTAATAAAATTAAGAACTCTAATATTCCAAATGTCATGTGAAAATTTGGGAATATTACACTTATACTTGACTTTTGCGGAATTTTATACTTGAAACATATGTAATTTTTTTTTTTTACTATTTAAGTGCTTTAAGGGCATTTGTTTTTTTTGATATTAAACATGTGCAACATCCATATAATTCAACAAATGAACATAAACACATAACAACAAATTTAATATAGGAGTTCACCCGAATATTGTGGGCTACGTCTCCTCGAGCTCTTGTCAAATTGACTTGGCTCTTTGGAATTATGATGAAAATATCCTTTACAAGTAAATACTTAACTCCAATTGTTATTTTTATGTACCATTGGGTTTAGAATAACATCATACCCCTGTCATGGCTGGCATCACTTTGAAAACAGAACTAGGTTCCCTTAGACTTGACTCCTTATGTCGGTGCCCTTAAGCTTACCTGAGCTTCGAAGTGGCACTAACTCCTTAAAAAATATTTTTCTGTCCCTAAAAAATCACCTACTATCTCTAGCACATATCATACCTCCAAAAATAGGTTTATTATTTACTCAAAATGAGCACTAGCTCCCCAATCTAGGCCTCCATCCATTGATGGCACTGGGCTACCCAAAACTTCCTTGTGGCTCTTAGACCTTCAAAAGTTTTCAAATGGGTTTAAAAATCCTTTCATTGGATTAAAAATGTTGAAAATAGTCAGAATAGGCTATTCACTTGTAGAAATTGGCCTCCGGCTGCTCCGGTTTTGCCTCCAACACTTGGTGGCACCCCCTGGTTTTGGGGTCACTGAAAAATTCTCTGAAGCATATCGAATTTTAGAAGTCCTAAAAATATTTTGAAAAGTCCATCAATGGATTCAGAAGTATCAAAATAATCAGAAATGACTAATGGTTTGCTGAGAATGGATACTGGCTGCTCTAGATAGGCCTCATTCTCTTGCTGGCACTTGGTAGCCCCTGGAACTTCTTTGAAGCAACGTGGCCTTCAAAATTCCTCTACAAGCTTTGAAAATGAAACCATTAGTTCCATAATGTTTGAAACATCCAAAATAGACTATTGGATTGGTGAAAAAGGCCTCTAGCTTCCCTGGCTAGGCCTCAAACTGCTGCTGGCCCATGGTGGCCCCTAGAACTTCTTTGAAGAAAAAACCTGCTCAAACATTCTTTGATGGCTCTGCAACCCTCACCAATGAGTCTAGAATATCTGAGATAGTCGAAATTGACTATTTCACTCTCAGAATGGACTAATCTAGCTCAAGATAGAGCCTAAACTATTTTTGCCCAGTGACCCTGAAAATCCTCCACTAAAACTGGTGGAACTGAACTTAACTGGAGATAATTTGGCCAACCACCCTAAATCTAGGTGCACCTCCAAGATTCCCACCAACATAAACTGTTTTAGATTAGAGTTAAACATGGATTAACTGGGCGGGTAAGTATAGTTTAAATTCTAAGCGCATTTTAGGCACTAATGACCATTATTTGTGGACTAACCACATTTAGCAGTAATTAAACACCATTTAACAAAATTCCACCATTATTTTAGTGCTCGGTCACGATGCTTGAGTGCATGGGGAGGGGCTGGCCCCTCTAGGCCCCCATATGCACCCAAAGCAAACTTTATAATTAAACCTTCACCTTAAGGGTTAAGTAACAATTGGTAGGCCAGGCGGTATGGGCGGGCGTGTGCAGGCGAGAGGTCATGCGGTCGACTCCAGTCCGCTCCAAAAATTTTAGACCATCAAATCTGGGCCACGTAGCGCCCTTTGGGCCTGCCACGTGGTGACATCTATTTGGTCGAGAACATAAAATTCAACCAACTGCTCAATTAAACACTGCCACTTGTCAACATCTGACTGGCCTAGATGGAATATTTTGGGGAATATACCCTCGAATATTATTTCTTTTGAATTTTCCAAACCCAGTTAAACTTGGTCAAAAGCTAGAAATTGCAGTTTACTGGACTTTTCAAATTGCGATAACTTCTTCATACAGTGTCATTTTTTCGAACCGTTCGTGGTGCCAGAATCAAGAAGATGAGATCTATCCGGTTGCTCAAGTTCGGCACACTTTTGAACACTTTGAATTTTGACCTATCACTTAGGTCCATGATCCAAATCTAATCACCCATGTTTGACCTATTCATGGTCAATACTTGGTTTGACATTACTAAAAGTAATTATCTTATATTATCTTAAGCTAATATTGTGATCGCGTCAAAGAGGCGCTATACAAACCAATATGGCACGACCCCTCATAAATATTTACACCTTTAAATGTCAATGTTTTCTAGAATATGGGGAGGTCCCTATTAAATGTTCAAATCATAGACTAGTTAAGATAAGTTTGTGTTAGTCATTTGATGAGTTTACCAATGGTGCTTTACAAGCCCACGATATTGCATAGCCCATGGTGTTTTTCTTTAGTATTTGTTATGATGAAGCCTTCTTAAAGGCTCGAGGAAATCCATTATGGAATGTAAGAGTACTAACCTAGATCCATATTAAACCTGGAATTGATCCATGTTGGCACTTAGTAGATCTCGATATAAGATGGATCCTTGCTGGTTTAGAAAATAATTAATGTTAATGAAGTCCTTGTGTTGGTTTTGACTATTAAAGAATAAATTTAAAGATAATATGATTCTTATGTAATATTTTCTCTTTTTGATTATAAAATTTCATCAACCTCCTAAATTATATAATAAAATATGATACTCATTGCAAAAAAATTATTAATAGTATCCACAGTTAAAATTATCATAGTAACATACATACTCATATAATTCTATCATTAAATAAAATTTATGGAAACTTTAAAATTGTGCCAACCTTCTACTATAATAGTAACTAACATAACTAGTATTGTATTTACTATATCAAATTATAATTAAATTGGCTAATAATACTAATATTCATAATATTCTTGCCATGAAATAATATTAATCAACTTTTTAATAGGAACCATAAATAATATTAGAAGAAATAATGTAGGAAGTCCAAGATTAAGACATCAAATATTTGCTTTTGCAATTTTATATTTCATCTTCAAAATCAATATCTTAACGATAATTTATTTGTATTTACATAAGTATTTAATAATTAAAGAACATGGGGAATTATATAAATTTCAACTAAAATCCATGAGTTATGTTTCACAATTTTTGCTTCCCCATTAAAAATTCTTATCATTTTCTCCTCTTAGTGAAAGTAATGGTCAATCATGGTTTTCCATACAATTGGTTGGCGCCATTACATTGAGACTATTATTGGTTTTGACAATGTTGACAAGGAGAGATCAATATCAACACTGCCATCAACTGCACTAATCTTTGAAAAATCTTGCCTCCACTACTTACAAGAAGACCACTAATTCTTGTTTACTTCAATTTGTGACACTGTCCATCACAATGGAATGATTTTAATACCCATTTAAGAACTGTCATTTGATGTACTTGGCTTTGAGTGGAGATATATCAATGGTGACCAACCTTCCTGAAATACCTATATCAACAATGGATAACTTTTATAGTGTATTCCTGGATGCTATGAAGATGAATGATCACCCATTCATTAGTGCTACATAAAAGGAACGAACGGACCGCAGGAAATCGAGCACAAAAGAATTTTACTAAGTTTTTAGTAGACTAGTTTCAATGTAATGCAAGGGACGCACATCCTTTCCATTTACACTAAGATCCTCAGATCACCATCATTCATCAACCAATTCCTCATAATTTTTGGGAAATGGGGTTAGATTCGTGAGACACAAAATTCAAACCTTGAGGAATATGGTCCGTTATCCATAATTATAATCAGGGAAAATTTTAAGGATGGAAAATTATTTTGAAGTTTAAAACATTGGCAAATCTCACTTGTCCGTAATATGCAAACTATAATTTTTTTATTGATATATTTGTAAAATTATTCAAATTTATAATTATTTTAAATATAATTTATATATATTGTTGGCGATTTTTAAATTAAAATAATTTTATATTTTAAAATTTGGGCAAATCAATTTTATAAAAAGCGGAAATTGGTGAATCTTTTTTTTTGAAAAAACATGCAAAATTAGCCCACCTGCGAATATTAGCCCCTAAAATTTTCCATGATTATAATACCTTTATTGGATGTTAGAAATACTAATACGATTTAGTTTAAATAAATTGCCTCTAAGTGTTTAATTTCACACTCCTATTGTGTATTGATACTATTGTACACAACAACCCCATGTTTGACCTATTCATGATCTCTAATTGGTTTGAAATTACTAAAATTATTTTTATCTTAAATTAAGTTTATATGAAAATTTACAAAAGAATGAATGTTGTTGAAGGCCTTACAATAGAAAACATCCAAATTTAATGAAATATGTGTTAGGGGTTTATTGTATATTTTTAGCCTGTAACCATTGAGAAGTAGAGGGATCCCCTCCTCATCTATGGTTTTGATCTAAAAAGCCCCATTGTCATGGAATTCTCCACTTGATAAGGTCCTAGAAATCTTGTCATTAAATTTCCCTTGAAGTACTTGAATCTAGAGTCATAGAGCAAAGCCCAGTCTCCTTCCTGTAATGTATTTTCTTTGATGTGCTTGTCATGCCGAAATTTTCTTTGTAGCTAGATTACTTCTATGTGAAGGAGGGTCTGCAATCTAAATTCATCTAAACCATTCATCTACAAAAACCTTTATTGTTGTGCCTTTGTGGTCTCCAATTCCAACTAAGCTTCTATCCTTAGTGTGTTATACTCAAACTCAATGGAATGCAAAGCTTTCTTCCCATAAACTAAATCATATGGAGTAAACCTTGTAGTTGTCTTCCAGGTGGTATTGTAAGCCCAAGTGGCTTCCACCAATCTGTCTGCCCAGTCTTTCCTGTTGCTGCTCACAACTTTGGTGAGGATGTTCTCCAAGGCTCTATTTGTTAATTCCACCTGGCCATTTTCTTGAGGATGATAGGAAGTGGAAGTCTTGTGATTTATTTTGTGCTGCCTCATAAGGTTCTCAACAAAATGAGATGTAAATTGAGCCCCGTAATCGGTGAATGCCTCTATGGGGTATCCAAAATTGTAGAACACATTCTCTCTTAAAAAATCGTCTACCTTCTCTTATTTTTCTACCTTTACAACCCTTGTTTCAACCCACTTGCTATCTTCGGCCCGGATGGTGGATCAATGGGTCCAATGAAGTCCATGCCCCAATTTTCAAATGGCTCTAAAGCCACCTGAGGTATTAAAGGAATTTCATCTCTTGGTGTAGGTCTCCCAATCCTTTGACATTGATAAAATATACTGGTGTATCTCTTGGCATCCCGGTGGAGGGTAGCCCAATAATATCTTGCTTTAAAAGCTTTGAAGGATGTCCTCTTAGTAGCAAAATTACCCTCACAGGGACCATCATGGCATGCTAAGAGGATTTAAAAGACCTCCTCTTCCCTCACACATCTTCTGAGAATTTGATGTGGACCCAATTTGAAGAGATTGCCACCAATATAAGTGAAAGGGGTGCTTTTCCTTATAATCCTTCTTTTTTCTTTGGATGAAAGGTTTGGAGGAAACCTATTAGCAACCAAGTAGTTAGTTATGTCAAAAAACCAAGGAGAGAGTGTTGAGATAGCAAATATATGTTCATTAGGAAGATAATAATCCAACATTCCTTCCTCATCTATAGATAAAGTTATTCTAGATAAGAAATCTGCAACAAAATTTTCCTTTCCTAGTTTATTAATGATTTTCAAATCAAACTGCTGCAATAAAAACAACCATCTAATGATTCTAGCATTAACATCAGGTTTATTCATTAAGTACTTGATTGCTGCATGGTCAATATGTACAAAGGTATGCTAACCAATAATGTAGTGCCTGAATTTGTTTAGGGAATGGACAATGACTAATAGATCCTTTTTAGTGACAATGTAGTTAATTTCAAATTTGGATAGTGTTGTGGAGGTAAATCCCCTCTGCGGACAGAGGCGATCCCTACTAGCCTAGACCGAGTCTAGCAACAATCAATCACGCTATAGTGCAGGTTCCTAATTGCAAATAAACCAACTAGCGACGAAGGCTTACCTGGAATCCAACGCAGTCGTTGTAGAAGAGGTGGCGCTCCCGTTCCTCAGCTCTGGCAGATCACGATCCCCACGATCTCCATGATGGGACACCTGCACATGCGAGAAAAAAAACAAACGCAAGCGTAAAATCCAGTAGATGCAACTATATGTCAGTCAGAAAGGACATAAATCATCATTGTAAATAACAACAAGAGTGGAACCATAACCAATAGTCGTTCATTAATAATCAATCAAAGGAAAATTACAACCATAGTTCTGACGCTGAATTCTCCTTCGGGGGGTTGCCAGTAGAACACGTCTCGAAAATCCTGTCAAGGATGGGACAAAATTCTCTCTTCGGACCTTGACGATAGTCTCCTTGCTTGAAATTGGCCTTAAGGGAATTATGGAGGCTCTTGCAGCATAAGGCTCTTGGAAATTTGGGAACTTGAAGACTAGCTTGCAATGGAGATGGGCAAGCTTTTATAGATGGAGGAAGGAGAGTTGGGATCCATATAATCATGGGATTGGCCCTATCATCAAGGAAGCTTCCATGAGAGGTGGCAAACCACTTCCTCTCTATGGAAATCCATAGCCAAACCTCCCAACTCAAGATAGTTATCAGTTCCTGGATCAGTTAGGACGAAACTTCCGCCATTTATTTTTAAAAAACACCTATTAAATTAGCTAGCGTGAGTGCGGCTCTGGGACAGAGCGCCAAATGGCGCGACCTCTTTGAATTATTTTCCCCATTGGCGCGGGTACTGAACTGCCTACTCGCACCAATGCTAAAAGGGCCATTTTTAGGGTTTTTCACAAGGAGATGTCTTCAGGGAAATGAAAGCTCTTGTTTAGAGGGATGTCATGAAAGTGGTTTCAAGCCATGTCACTACTCACAGGTCACAAAATGAGACCTCCAATGTGCGGGATGGGGATTGTAGGGACGGTGACAAATTACTGTGTAATAGATGCCCCCTAAAGCATGAGGCCCGAGAGAGAGAGAGGGGTGAAATGTTTTACGAGAACGTGTCCAACTGAAAACTCCGCCATCAGAAAACCTGCGTGAAGAAATACAACTGATATCTCAGATACATGATATATATGTGGTATGGCCGCAACCATAACAGAGTATACAATAATCCAGATCCAAGGTATGGACGCAGCCATCCAGTGAGGATCAATAAATAGACTCAGGGATGGTCGCAACCATCTAGTAAGTGAGTCATGTAATCAATCATAATAATCCACAAAATCGCAGCCTGGATTACAACAGACACAATCCAGGGTCTTCCGCTCCATCTCGACCCGAACGAAGTACAAGTTCAAGCATGCGAATAAATGAGCTGAAGTCGATCATGCAAGAACATTGCCTGATTACTAGTCAATGATGAAAGATGTTAACAGACGCGAGAGGTACCACCAATAATGAAAATGGCCCTCAAGGTACTACAGGTACAATCTACGGCATGTGAATCAGTGAGCTGGCGTCGAACACCCATAGAATCACTCGATTAGAGGTCAACGATGAAAACCTCGCGTCGAATGCGAAGAACCTGCCATTGAGGCATGCAGGCTCCAAGGCACCAGAAGGGAGTCTCTAGATCATCTTCCCGGATAATGAGCTGGAGTCGACAGGAAGTGACCTTGATCGAAGGTGGGCCATAGTGTTTCCCACATCATCGACACGAGACAGAGGAACATAATGTTTTTGTGAATTGCGATTAGATGAGCATCAGAGGGAGGTTGATATTTGTAGAGGTCAACTTCTCTTGAACATATGAACGGCACGATAGTGGACATGGCAGTATTTGACATCAAAAGATTAGAGGTCATAGTGACAAGGAAAAGAGTAGATGAGAGGTCAAAAGGGATTACCCAAACCCACGGAGGCAAGTGAAAAACGAGATGAGATGTCCCCAACCCGACACGAATGCAGACAAGTGCCATGTTCAAGAGCGACATACTGCCGACACGACAATGATGCTGGTTCCATTTTTCCCCACCATTTCTGGCGAGTACCCCAATTATTTTTGATGACAAGCTTGAAGGGGATAGCATATTCTTGTGATATAAGTCCATCCTAGTACATTTAACGAGCCCTAGGAAGGAGCGACTCGAATAACGTCATTTCGACTGAATCCGATGTCAACAGGGTTTAATGAGTCTAACAAAGGAAGAACTCGACGTCTTTTCATGTTTAGAGAGTTTGAAAAGACAGCTGAAAAGTAAACTCCAATGGTCCCTTTTCGTAAATAGTTCCTCAGATCTGAAAAGGTAGAAAATTATGTCTGAGAAAACCTCCTAGTCGCGATAGGCTAGGGTATTCCTTTTTTGTAAATAATCTATCCCAGCCTGAAAAAGGGGTAAATGTATACTGGGTAGATGTCGTTTCGTGTTCACTTTAACGAGATCGAAACGACAAGGGCCTCAGAAATCTTTTCATGTTTAGAGAGTCAGAAAAGAGCTGAAAGATGACTCCAAAGTGACTTTTTCATGTTTTTACCGAGTCCGAAAAAGTATAAAATACAACTCGTTTCACCGTTTAAGTCACGTACAAACCTGTTGCTGCACACAGAGGCAAGCGTAAAATCCATTTTCGACAAAATATATTAAAATATTGATAAAAAATGACTTTTTAAACCTAATTAGAGTTCAAAAAGTTATAAATAAGTCTTAAATGGTAAAAACAAAATTACTTTTACTATTTACCTCATTGGAGAACACCAGTGGTCTGTTTGGTGTGCAAACTTTTGACGGCGATTGCGACTGATCCAGGCTACTATTCAGATTCCCGTTCGTTCCAGGTAAGAGGTGCTTCCCTGTACTCCATTTTAATCCATTTTTAATAGTTTTCCATTGCTCATTAGATTTATGTGGAAGGATTTTAAAATTTTAGGGCTCCGCCCATTGGCGCGGGTATCGGGCACGGACCCGCGCCAATGGGCTTTTATATACACAAGGCCCGCGCCAATTGGCGCGACTATTTTGGAAACACCTGCACCAACGGCGGAACCGAATTTTTCGCGCAAAATTTCTGAATTATGAGTAATTTAAGTGAATTTTAAGCATGACAGAGATCTAATCAAGGGTTTTGATCATGTTGATGCAGGCAACCGAGCAAAATGGTGATTGAATGGAGAGAGCGGGAGCATGGGGAAGAGGATGAATTAGCCATGGAGAATGAAACTTGTATGAATGCCCTTAGAAATTGTGGGCTAAAGAAATTCTTCCTGATACCTTGCTTACGAGCTCAACCTGAGCTTTTACAGTACCTGATCAGTATTTGGGATGTAGATGAACAAGTGTTCAAGCTGCTGGATCAAGTATTGGAACTGGAGGTTTCTGATGTATACTTCATAATCAGACTGTCACACAGAGGTCCGATAACCATATTGACAGGGAGCAGACCATCTGGTGAAAAGATGGAGCAGGTAATGGCGAGGGTGTGCCTAGGGGCACAAACTGGATCTGGAAGCGGAAAGGTATACATTCACACTATCGAGGATCTAGCACTCAGAGTAGTGCTACACACCATTACGCGGGCTGCAGGAGCGCAGGCCCCGCATGAAGCCACCAAAGCCCAACTCATACTCGCCTCTGAGTGTATGAGTCCCACATTGTTTGATTGGGCCACAACAGTGACAGTCAACATGAAGAGGCAGCTGAAAAAATGCAAGCAAGCCAAACTGAAACAGTTTGGCTATGGTTCTATCCTGGTATCGTTCATTCTGGAACGACTACCAATATTCCAGGGCCAAGGGGCCATAGTAGCTGAGTCGATACCACGAGAGCCGATAATGGCTCGCTGAGCAGCACTGATGCCCAGAGCGGGGGGAGGCCAACAGATGTCCTAGAGGCCAGAGTTTTTTGGGTGGCTATGGCGTCAGTTGATCGTAGTCGAAGATTGGCCATATGCAGGAACCGATTTCACTGGTGATGTAGATCTTCCACTCCCGGAGGGAGATGATTGGGACGAGGATTTGGGTAAGATCATCTTTTTTATTTTTATGGATTTATGATTTTTTTGTAATACATGTTCATTATAAAGACAGTTGTTATGTGTATGCAGATGTCGGCTCAGAGCGACCTGCCGGTATGTCTCCTATCTCACGGAGAACTCAGCCCGCAGCTGACCCTCAGGCGGAGGGTGCCGAGGGGGAAGAGTTGATCCAGAACCTCGAGGGGATTGCCTGGGGGATTCCAGACTACGCCCGGGTGGCAGATGTCCCACTACCATACCAGAGACATACGGTGGGAGTGCCTAGTCGCCTCCACCGCATCCTGAGACGGCTAGTGCGTGCGGTGACTTGTTATCATGAGCACCACGCAGATTAGACACCTAGGGTTTATTTCATGCATATTTTTTGAGAGACATGTCATCTCCGGATGTATTAAGATGAACATGTATATTTTTTGATTTTATGCAACGCACACTATGTAAACATTTCGATATCTATATATATACATATATATTTCTGGATGGATCTTTATTTTTACATGTGATATTGTTTTATAAATTGTGCAAATGTCTATCTAAAACCAAATTAGCTACTGCATCTGTTAGTGTATTCATATGCCTGGGTATATGTTGATATGTGATATAGTCAAAATTTCTTTCCAGTAAACGAATACGCAGATATAGACGTAAAATGGATGGGTTTCTGACTGAATAATGACCGTTAAGCTATAATACTACAAGTTGTGAGTCTAGATACACAAGTAATTCACAGATACCAAGGTTTACAGCCTCAGTTAATAATTCTAATACAACACTATATTCTGCGATTTTATTTGTAGCATGTCCTAGACACACACCTTGCAGGTTGACTAACTCACCAGCAGGATCATAGATTACCTAGGTTGCCGAAGAGAGATTCCTGGTACTGCGGGAGGCACCATCCGCGAAACCAACAAATGGATTGACGGACATCTGCACAATCAGGAAGACCCGATCAGCAGAAAGATGTTTACATCACACACCACACCACACATGCACACAAATGAAAAACACACACCTATGTACACACACCACACCAAAAATCACTTCAGGCGTAGTATTTTTTCAGGTACAGCCCATTTCTGGGCTGTGCCAGCGGTACTCCTTCATAATCTATAAGCTCATAAGCCCCATTCTTCAATACTTTTTTAACTATATAGGGCCCATGCCACATGGGTTGGAGCTTACCAGCCCCAAGCTTGTCATGCGCTTGATCGTATAGGAGGACGAGGTCCCCTTCGACAAAGGAACGTGGAGAAATTGATTGATCAAAGTGAGCTTTGACCCTCTTCTTTTGTGCTTCAATGACTAAAGCAGCCATACGGCGGGTTTCATCTAACCGTTCCAGATACAAAAGACGCTCTTCCTCGGCAGAAGTGTCGGGTAGAAGTTCCACAGCTAATTTCAAATAAGGAATCTCACATTCAACCGGAAGAGTTGCTTCCAGACCATACACCAATTGAAATGGTGTGAATCTAGTTGCACTCTTTTCAGATGTCCGGTAGGCCCATAGAGCCGAGAACAGTTGGAGGTGCCAATTGGATTTGTGAATACCAACTGGTCATTGAAGCATAGTGACCAGAACCTTGTTCACTGCTTCAACCTGGCCATTTGCCTGAGGGTAATATGGTGTTGAGCTATCGTGGCATAAGCCCAATCTTGAAGTCAGCTCGGCCATCATATAATCTCGGAAATGAGTACCATGGTTGGTGACGATGGCCTGAGGGACCCTGAAACGTGCAATGATGTGGTTGAAGATGAATTGGGCAGCTGTCTTACCGTCGGCAGCTAGTGTAGGCATCGCTTCGGCCCACTTGGTGAAGTAGTCGACAACGACGATTATATATGCATGCCCCCCGGCCGAATGAGGGTTACACGTCATAAAATCTACGCCCCATTTCACAAAAGGGCCAATGGTAATAACAGGATGCAAAGGGAGAGGTGGCGCGCGCATCTTGTGCTGAAACACCTGGCACGCATGGAATTTACGGACTACAACGATACAATATTTGAATATGGACGGCCAGAAGTAACCTGCTCGCAGAATTTTCTAGGCAGTGGCATATCCAAACATATGTCCACCATAGGCACCGCTGTGGCAGTCATTTAGGACCCTTTCAGCCTCTTCCAAGGTTAGGCACCAACGGATCACCGAATCTACTCCAACGCGGTATAAGGTATCTCCTACGATGCGGTAGGGTTGAGACTGATGCTGAATCTGACATCGGGCATCTTTAGTCAACTCAGATCGAAAAGTGGAGGTCTGAAGATACACAATTATGTCGCCATACCAAGGGTCACAAGTACTGATAAGGAAAAGAATTTCATCCGGGATATGATCCTTGGAGTGTGAAGGAGTGGAGTCTGTTGGGACTGAGCATATAAGATCTGCGAAAACGAGTGATTTGGTTGACTTAGCAGTAGTGAACTCTAAGTCAAACTCCTGCAGGATAACAATCCATTTGGAGTACTTGCCCCCCAGTAATTGTCGAGAAAGAATATATGTCATGGGGTTGCAATCCGAAACCACGGTTGTTGTGCACAACAGGATGTAGTGGCGAAAGCGCTGCACTGCGTGTACTGCAGCTAACGCCAACTTCTCGACGTGAGCATAACGCGTTTTTGTATCGAGAAGGTTCCGTGACAGATAATAAACGACATGTTCATTTCCATCATCGTCATCCTGCACCAGAACCATCGCTATGGTGCTAAACGCGGCGTCGAGATACAAAGTGAAATCACAGTGATAGTTAGGAGGCTGAAGCAAGGGAGCATTAACAAGTAACGTCTTCAGCTTCTCAAAGGATTGTTGAGCAATTTCGTCCCAATGGAAGGGAACGTTCTGCTTTAATAGGTGCGTGAATCCTTTGGCTACCTCCACATAGTTCGGGATAAAGCGTCGAAGGAAGTTTTCTTTTCCCTGCAGACTCTGTAACTGATATAACGAGGAGGGTGATGGGAGATTGATGATAGCCTCGACCTTTAAAAGGTCAAGGCGAATGATCCAGGTGGATATTGGTGGTCACCCGCCTATTCCACTTGGGGCTCCACCATTGTCTATTTCAATTTTTTAGTTTCGGCACAATTTACTATTTTTAGCAGTTTTTCGGGTCCTAAACTTCCGGAGCCGTTTTGAGGCCCTAAACGACGTTTTTTGGGAAAACGGAGGGCAACATGGGTCCATGGACCGATGTTGCCCGTTCCAAATTTGTATTCCTCGGATAGATCTTTCTAACGAGGTATGGTACGTGTCAAACGGAGATCGTATGCCAAAGTTACGCCCCTGGGAAGTTGAAACACCAATTTACCCAAACGGGGCCCATAGTTTTGGCGCTTCATCTCCTATGGTTAGGGTTTTGGCTGTTTAGGATTTCCCATTGTTTCTAAATGATAAATAGGCCCTCGAGCCTCATTGTAACACAGTTCAGAGGCCTGTAGCCGCCACATCTCTTCTCAGAGATAGCTACCAGCGCCCTAGCTAGTTTTATCTCCATTCTGTCTGTAAGCAAATTTCAGTTCTTTGATATTAATGAAATGAAGTGTTATTTCCGCTGCATCTCTGTATTTATGTTTATATGTTTATTCTGTTGCGTTCCCGCATAAATCCGGATCAGTGGTATCAGAGCGGTCTGCTTTTTCTCGATCCTTCTTTGCATGTCCCCAACGAGGTCGGGGTATAAGGAGCTAGGGCTTGATCTGGTGGAACCTTTGCAAGATCAGCCTCGCAAACCTCGACGGACGCCCATGGGGGACGAAAAGAAAGATGAGGGAGCAGGAGATCCTATCAAAATATTGCTCGAGGAGGCCCTCTAAAGACAAAGGAACGTGATGATGGATAACTTTGCTCAGATCCTTCAACGGCTACCCACCGGCGGCGCATCTGCATCCAGCAGCCACTCTGGAGGCGCGACTCCTTTTAAGGTACAAGTAAATTTTGACATTCCCATATTTGAGGGTCAAATAGACACAGATGTCGTAGATAGATGGTTGAATATGTTAGAAGGATATTTCTCGGTTCATGACTTTTCAGACCGGGAGAAGATTATTTTTGCACTCCTCAAAGCTACCCCCCATGTTAAGGACTGGTGGGAAACCTACCGTGAGAACAAGGACCAGACAGAACCCTCTCTGTTCTCGGCCGTACCAACTTGGAATTCTTTCCGAGACGCCGTCAAGGAACAGTACTATCCCGTGGGGAGCTATGAGGACAAATACATACAATGGACCACGCTGCGACAACAAAGGGATCAAGATGTGCACGAGCTGACGAATCTGTTCCATACCCTGCGCACAAAGTTGGGTATCAAAGATTCAGAGAAACATTTGGTGCTAAAGTATCGCAGCTGTCTGCACAGATACATTTAGGAGGAAATGGAGTTCCTCGACATCTCCTCGCTTGGTACGGCATACCGGTATGCTGCCAAGATTGAGCAGAAATTCAAACAGAAGAAGCGAGACTTTGGATCTGCGAATCAAAAGCAAGGAAAAGGTGCTTCCAAACCGTAGAACAAAGGACAGAGCCAAGGCATGGCGGCTAAAGACAACCCGTCAAAGCCACAAGAAAAGAACAACACCGTAAAGCCAAAGAAGGACACGGAAAAGTGGTGTGAGTTCCATAAGAGCTCCACTCACAACACAAGTGAGTGTCGGGCCAAGCAGTCGCTAGTGGCCGAGATGAGGGCTTCGGAGTCAGATGCATGCTCTGACTCCGAATCAGAACCTGAAAAGGCGAATGAAAAAGGGAAACAGATTATTGATGCGGAGCCCAATGCCACTGTTGCCACTGCAAAGATCCAAAAGGAGGAACCGGAAGATCCAGAGGAGGAGGAACGTCTCTTCCACTCCTAGATGTGGGTAAAGGGCTCCCCAGTACAGTTCATTGTCGACAATGGGAGCCAAAAGAACCTCATTTCAGTAGACGCCGTGAAGCGGTTGGGCTTGCCGACCACAGCTCACCCACATCCATACACCATCGGGTGGCTTCACCAAGGACGAGATCTTCGCGTCAGCCGACAGTGTCGCCTTCCCTATAGCATCAAGCCCTTCACGGATGAGGTATTATGTGACGTTGCTCCTATTGATGTTTCTGATGTATTATTAGGACAACCATACTTGTGGAAGCGTCATGCTGTGTATGAGTCTCGGCCTCGTGCTGTTATTGTTACTTTGGGAAATAAGTTGTACAGGATACCAGAGGTACCACCTCCTGCTGCTATCTCTTTGGTTACTGCAAAACAATGCAGTAAGCTCATTTCCCAAACCAGGAAATTCGTTTTCCTGATGATCCGCCCTCAGGGCAAGAAGAAGACTGTGGCCACGACCTCCAGACAGGGCCCCTCTGCACGACAACAACAAATGGATAAGGTCGTGGAGGAGTACGAGGACATCTTCACCTCACCCACAGGGGTTCCTCTGCACTGCCAAGTCAAGCACCCGATTGATCTGACCCCAGGTGCGCCACTACCCAATGGACCGATCTATCGACGCTCTGTTCTGGAAAATGATGAAATCAAGAGGCAGATTCAGGAGCTGTTGCAGAAAGGTCACATCAGACCAAGTTCATCGCCCTGCGGGAGCCCGATCGTGTTGGTACAGAAGAAGGATGGGACGTGGAGACTCTGTATTGACTATCGGGCGCTGAACAAGATCACTGTCCGGAATAGGTACCCAATCCCACGGATTGATGACCTTCTGGACCAACTTAAAGGTGCAAAATATTTCAGCAAGATCGACCTGAAGTCTGGGTATCACCAGGTACCAATTGAACCCTCCGATGTGTGGAAGACTGCCTTCAAAGCCAAGGAAGGCCTTTTCGAATGGCTGGTCATGCCTTTCGGGTTGACGAATGCTCCTGCCACCTTCATGAGGATGATGGATGACATCTTGCGGCCATTCACCAACTCATTTGTGGTGGTGTACTTGGATGACATTCTGATCTTCAGCCAGACTTGGGAAGAGCACCTTCACCACATCCGACAAGTCCTCCAAACACTGCGGCAACACAAGTTGTGTGCCAATTTGGAGAAGTGCACTTTTGGCATGACCCAGGTTCAATATCCGGGATACATTATTGATGAAAGGGGGGTGCATGTGGATCCAGCCAAGATCCAAGTCATTCGGGATTGGCCAGCCCCAACCACTATAACAGAGCTTCGCAGCTTTCTGGGTCTTGCTAATTTCTATCTGAGGTTCGTGTTGGGATTCTCTCATATCACTTGGCCCTTGAGTCAAGTCACCAAGGGAGGAGCGAGATCAAAATTTTTTTGGTCTAACCCCTACCGTAAGGCATTCACGTAACCGAAAACCGCTCGTTTCCGCCCCCCTGCTCACTTTACTTCGTACTTGCAAATGTACCCATTTCCCTGAGATCGAGACAGATGCCTCTGACTATGCTATTGGGGCAGTTCTTACTCAACAAGGATATCCAGTGGCATTTCACAGTGAGACATTGTCTGACACAGTTCGCAAGTACCCCACATATGACAAAGAAATGTACTCCATTGTGCAAGCTTGTCGACAATGGAAGCATTACATTTTGGGGAAGGAAACAATCATCCATTACTGCATCATGTGCCCCTGCAATATAAAAGAATAAGGAAGTCAAGTAATGATCGCCATCAAAAGTGGTCTACATATCTCCAACAGTTTCATTTGAACATCAAGTATAAGAAGGGTAGCACCAATCATGTTGCAGACTGCCTCAGCCGACCACCGATCGTGGCGCTCACCACTGTGCTCAACTCTTGTGGGCACGAGACTTCTGATTGGCCGCTTCTCTATGAGAGTGACCTAGAATTCGGCCAAACTTACAAGGCACTCTTGGGGGGTATGCAAGTTCCAAAGTTTCACCTCCAAGATGCACTTTTATGTCACATGGGACACCTTTGTGTTCCTTCAAGCGAGCGTGCCAAGATGATATGGGAAGCACACTACAGTCGAGTCACTGGGCATTTCAGGGTCGAGAAAATAGTAGCAATCCTGCAGAAGTATTTCTATTGGCCGAACCTTCGAAAGGATGTCGAGAAGAACATCAGATCCTGCACTGCTTGTGCCATTGCCAAACCGACCATCAAGAATCAAGGCCTATATACTCCTCTACCTACCCCTAGTCGACCTTGGGAATCCATCTCCATGGATTACATGTCGGGCCTGCCTTCTACTAAGCAGGGAAATGACTGTGTTTTTGTGGTCGTCTACAGATTCTCGAAGATGGCCATTATGGCGGCCTGCAAGAAGAATATCACAGCAGAAGCCACTGCTAAACTCTTCTTTGAACGAGTGTGGGTGCACTTTGGGATCCCACAGTCCATCATATCAGATCGGGATAGCAGGTTCCTCAGCACATTTTGGTCCAGCCTCTGGTCGATGTTGGATACCAAGCTCACCAAGTCCACAGCTTTCCATCCCCAAACAAATGGCCAGACAGAGGTCGTCAACAGAATGATTGTACACATTCTGCGCATGTACAATTCAAAGCATCCTCGCACATGGGACGAGAGCCTCCCTTATGTACAACATAGTTATAATCGAGCTCTCCATAGTTCAATCGGCCATAGCCCCTTTCAGGTGGGCTTGGGATTCCAGCCATTATGCCCCATTGACGTAGCCATGCCATTTGCAGCTGCTCAGGCCAATTCAGCTCATGTCCAGTCTGAAGTTGACAAAGCCAGTAGCTTCATCGAGCGCATTCAACACATCCGCCAACAGGTTCATGATATATTGGACAGAGCCAATGCCAAGTACAAGCAACGCCATGATCAACACCTGGTGCCACACAACTTCCAGGTGGGTGACAAAGTATGGCTACATTTGCAGAAGGAGCGCCTCACTGGACCCCACCGCAAGCTTCGCCCGCTCCGATACGGGCCGTACACCATCACCAAGGCTGTAGGGAACAATGCATTCGAGCTTAGTATTCCACCATTCCTTGGTCTGCACCCAGTCTTCAATGTGGATCGCCTTCGCCCTTACTTCCCACCTCTACTGGACACCTCGGACATTGCAGAACAACTCACACCAACAGAGTTAAACCCAGACTGCATGGAACAGGCCACCACAGATTGTATCATGGACATGCAAATCAAGAACACTCGTCAACAGCAGATCCAACTGTATCGGGTTGTCAAAGCCGGCCAACTCCTGCACCAAGGAAAGTGGTTCACCAGGGACCAAGTTCAGCAGAAATTTCCTCATCTCATGGAGGAACTTAACGCAATGGGGACCATTGCTTCCTAAGGGGGGAGGAATGATCCAGGTGGATATTGGTGGTCACCCGCCTATTCCACTTGGGGCTCCACCATTGTCTATTTCAGCTTTTCAGTTTCGGCACAGTTTACTATTTTTAGCAGTTTTTCGGGTCCTAAACTTCCGGAGCCGTTTTGAGGCCCTAAACGACGTTTTTTGGGAAAACGGAGGGCAACATGGGTCCATGGACCGATGTTGCTTGTTCCAAATTTGTAGTCCTCGGATAGATCTTTCTAACGAGGTATGGTACACGTCAAACGGAGATCGTATGCCAAAGTTACGCCCCTGGGAAGTTGAAACACCAATTTACCCAAACGGGGCCCATAGTTTTGGCGCTTCATCTCCTAGGGTTAGGGTTTTGGCTGTTTAAGATTTCCCATTGTTTCTAAATGATAAATAGGCCCTCGAGCCTCATTGTAACACAGTTCAGAGGCCTGTAGCCGCCACATCTCTTCTCAGAGATAGCTACCAGCGCCCTAGCTAGTTTTATTTCCGTTCTGTCTGTAAGCAAATTTCAGTTCTTTGATATTAATGAAATGAAGTGTTATTTCCGCTGCATCTCTGTGTTTATGTTTATATGTTTATTCTGTTGCGTTCCTGCATAAATCCGGATTAGCGAATTCCGTCTTTGGAGACTATGAATCCCAAAAGACGGCCAGAATCTACGCAAAAGACGCATTTATGAGGATTAAGCCTAATATTGTAGCGCCTACAACGAAGGAAAATCTAGCGGAGGTGTTCAGGGTGTTCCTCTCGCCTAGCTGAATGAGCTGGCAAGTCGTCCAAATAAGGCTGAACGATATGGCGAATGTCATGGAAAGCGTAAGACATCGCACGCTGAAAAGTGGCTCCAGCGTTCTTCAAGCCGAACGGGAGCTTTTTATACGCGAAAGTACCCCATGGACAGATGAATGCAGTCTTGTGTTGATCCTTAGGTAAAATATTGATCTGATTATACCCCGAGAAGCCATCCATCAAGGAATAAATCTCACGTCTGGCACATTCGTCGATAATTTGGTCTATGAATGGAGTGGGATAATTATCCTTCGGACAGGCACGATTAATATCGCGATAATCAACATAGACCCTAATAGTACCCTGCTTTTTATCGACAGGGACAATGTTGGAAACCCATTCTGTAAGGGGTATGGGATAAATAAAGCCCGCGTTCAGAAGTTTTTCAACTTCTGCCTTAATTGTAGCGGCTTTGCGAGGATGCACTGGGCGTAAGCGTTGGCGCACGGGCTTCGCACCAGGGTAGGTTGGAATCTCATGCACTACGATACTGGGATCGATCCCAGGCATTTCCTCGTAAGACCAGGTGAACACATCTCTGAATTCTTTAAAAAGATCAGTATAGACTTTAATCTCATCAGGAGAACAAGTAACTCCCATGTGTATGTTCTCAACGATCCCCGGTTTAACAAAGATGTTGATCGGGATGGTTTGAGTGATATTACTCAGGTTTCCTTCCGAAAGAACCTCATGCGTCAAAATAGGCGTTTGGAGAGGAGGAGTAGGAACCTGAGATGCATAACGCTCTATACAATCTGACATTTCCCCCAGGCAGGGCATAAAGGAGGAACGATGATGTCCATCGCTCCAAGGCAGCTCCTCAAGAGACATTGTTTCAATAATGGCTTCATCGGAAGGAAAAGTATCTTTAAGAGGATCCGACGAGTCGGCCTCGCCAAGCCAAGGGGATTGAGAATAGATGTCGAGAGCCATGCTCGAGGGAGCATGCTGAGGAGGGGGAGGATCAGATGCAGCAAAAATTTCACAGTAGCTAATCTCTACTGGAGTCAAGGGCATTGATTCTCCAAAATCAAGCACCTGCTCAGGCGTAGGGATGAGCCAGGGGTCATCAGACCTGGAGATCATGTTAACTTGAGCGGTGTGCGGTGGTGGTGCGGGAAAAATACCCAAGAGACCGGGTCCTACACTGTCAGGGGGATTTGGGATTTGATCCATGTATGGAACGTTGTTCTCGGAGGTGGAGGTGAAGAAGGAAAACTGATTCACCGTAACGATTCTGCCCTCATGAGGGAACTTAAGAAGTTGAAAAACGATGGATGGCACACATAGCATGGCATGAGTCCAGCTGCGGCCGAGAAGTATATTGTAGTTAAGCTTGGCGTCAACCACTTCTACTTCTACGTTGACTGTCTTCCCCTGTAAAGTAATCGCTAAACTCTTGAGAACACCCAGGGGTTTGGATTCCCGACCATTGAATGCCTCTAGGGCATTGGGAGATGATGAAAGGGCTGGAGAGCCAATGACCTTCCAGCAAGCGGATGACATGACACAGGTAGAGGCAACTTCATCCACAACGGCCCTATAGATGTTAAGACTATTGATCCCGACTTGAATAACAAGAGCGATCTGATGTGGAAGTAGGGGGGTGAAATTCTCTAAGTCGAAGGTGAGAAGACTTGAATCGGCGGGATCAATGCCACCGATTGCAGACAACAAAGCCTTCCATTGCGAAGGACAATTTTGAAGAACTTCTAGTGCAGACATAGCAGAAGGCGCCTGTGCCAAATCCTCAACAATACTGTAGTGTTGAGTGGCACGGGCATTCAGATTGTAAGAAGATCTTTGTAAAACGCCTTTAGAAGGTGACTTCACAACAGGTTCAGGGGTAGGCTTCTCAATTTCCAATGAACCGGAGACAGGTGGGGGAGGTGGTCCATCCGCAACTGCCTTCCCAGGTGCCTGCCACGATTCGTTGTAATCCTTCGAACATGTGGCAATAGAGATAGGTGCAACACCATTCATTATAAAAACTTGGGACCAAAATGGTGCAGATGGCGAAGGTTGTTCAACCATCTGGGTTTGCTGAGACGGGAATAGTTCTTTAAGAACTGCCGAAGTCCCTTTAGATCCTTTGAGAAGTTGACTAACTTTAGATCGTCATGGAAAATCCTTGGTATAATGGTCTCCTTCACAAATGAGGCAGGGGTACTTCGGTTTACGTTGAGAACCATCCTCAGTACGAGGTTTGGATTCTGGCTTTGGGGCGTCAGATTTGAATTTACCTTTGCCCTTATTTTTCCCCTTGGAGGCTTTCTCCGTAGGATTGGCCTAAACGGCGTTAACCTCTACAGTTTTGCCAGAATCGGTAGGGGCGGGAGGAGTAGAATTTTTGGATGAGTTGGACTTCTGCTTCCCATTCGAGGATTTATTCGAATTCTGAGACACGGAACCAATAACACCATCCACCGCTGGGGTAAGTGGGGCTTTAGAGGTTCCAGATCGTGGAGCATCAGGCAAGATATCATACAGCGTGCCGGATTGTGAGTATACAAGATCTAGATATTGAGCACGCGCTATGTCTTGTTCTTCAGTCACATACGCTCCCATAGCAATATCTTGGGCGATTTTGTTAACAAAGGAGGTGGTGAACCAATGAGTTAGCATCTGATCAGGTATATGAAACTTGATCAGCCTACGACGACGTCGCCACTCATGAATGTGATCAGAAATGTGGGTGGCTTTGTCCTGCTTCAAAGAAGTTAGGAGGTGCGTCCTGACTTTGTAACGAACCGTTAACTGAAAATGAGTCAGAAAAGCCATGGCTAAGGTATTGAAGTCTTGAAAGATGCCACGGGGTAACTCAATATACCACTTAGCTGCAGCACCAGTCAAAGTGTGCTGGAAGAGGCGTAGACGAACTGAATCATCCACCCAAGAGTTGGATGAACACCAAAGATGGTAGGTCATCACATGAGCTTGGGGGTCCTCCCCAGCTTTACCCTCAAACTTGGGGTAATCGCCGGGCACCTTGGTAGGAACCGGAGGCCAATAAGTGTTATGTAGTATTGGATCATTCGTTAATTTTGAAACATCCGGTAACTCCAAGGTAGCCAGGAACGAAAATGGCGGATTAGACGACATACGTGGCCCTGGGTAAGGACTAGTACCTGTACTCCACGCTGGTTGGGAATATCCTTGCCCCCATGGGTTCTGTCTAGTATGATTCTAACCGTAGGGGGTGTAGGTGTTATAACCAGCTTGATTCGGCTGCTGGTAACCAGCGTACGGGGGTTGATAACTAGAGTATGGACCCTGATTAGGAGTCGGCCCTGTGTAAGCAACATTTGGATTCAGCTGCTGAGTATAGGTATAACCAGCTTGTTGAGGACGATAGTTAGACCCTTGGAGTTGGCTATAATTCGGTCGATATTGACCATGAGAATAGTAGCCGCCCTGAGGTTGAGTGGGCTGTTGGTAGGTGGGACCCTGCTGAGCCTGATAATTAGGGTGCAGCGGTTGATTTGGCTGCGGCATCGAATAAGTTGGCTGTTGTGCAGGGTTAATAGGATGGACAGGCTGGCCTGGTTGAGTAGGCTGGCTTGGTTGAGCAGGCTGACCTGGGTGAGGGGGCTGCCCTGGGTTAACAGGTTGACCCGGATGAACAGGTTGAGCCGGTTGCGCAGGTTGACCTGGCTATTGAGAAGCACCAGGTTGCACCGGATGAACCGGTTGGCCTGGAGGCGGAACACCGGGTTGTTCCAGATAGACCGGTTGGCCTGGTGGAGGAATGGAGCCAGGTGGTGGCTGGTAACCGGGTTGACCTGCAGCAGGACCATAAGATGGTCCTGGCTGGTGAGCAACTTTTGGATTAATAGTATACTGAGGTTGCATGGGTTGAGAAGGCTGGACTTTCCCCCCAGGACCATATACTAGCCCCGGTTGGTACCCCGGCTGAGGCTGCACAGGTTGACCGGAAGGGTTGTAATACTGTCCTTGCGGACCATACGATGGCCCTTGCTAGCCCTCAGGATAGCCTTGCACAAGCTGCCCCTGCGGGTCATAAGGATAGCCAGGTTGGCCCGAAGGTTGGCCTTGGAAAGTTGCCCTTGCGGGTTATAAGCCTGGTTATAAGGTAAACCTTGAGCATGGAGGTGAGCCTCAGGAGCGGGTAGACGTAAAATGTTCCCGTGCTCATCATACTAACCTGGAAAAGCATACACGGGTGTACCATCCTGTGCATAGTGCGAAAAATAAGAGTGGTTGGGATCTTGGGAGGATGGTCCAACCTCGGGGTTCGGTTATTGTAGGGACAACCGATACTCCTCCAGAGAGATGTTCTCCAGCATAGCAGCCGCTATATAACTCTCTTCAGGAGGCGGCATAGCCCTCGCGGAGGGTGCCATGACAACGGGTGCAGATGCGGCCACATAGACAGTGGGCCGAGCGGGTATAGAAGTGAAGGGTGTCTGAGGAGACATCCCCAATGAAGGAGCAACCGGCCTCGTAGAAGGAGTTGACACCCCCATAGAGGCTGCGGCGGCAATAATCTGACCCAAGGATCTATACCCTGGTGGTAATGAGGGACCGGATGATGACATAACAACTGGTTCAAGGCTGTCTCCTGGAAATAATCTCTGAGGGAAGAGCTGGTAATCTTCACCGGACGTTGGGATTTCCTCACTAGAATCACTCATGTTTGAGCCTGCCGCTAGATCTTGTAATAGACGGCGAGGACTAGGAGGAAAAACAATAGCTATAAAATGCGAACCTAATGTAAGAGAAAGGAACTCAGCCCCTACTCTCAATTCAGACCAAGGGTCAGGAAAGGGCCAATTGAACTCAACTGGTCCCCCAAAGGGTTGCTCAGAAACAATGGGCTACTGAAGTTCAGCAGAGGATTGAGAAACCTCTGATGAATCGTCCGTATATGGACTACCAGTAGACGAAACCGAGGGTTTCGCCACTGTGGTAGTAACGACAAGAGAAAAAGATCAAACACACACACGGGCTGAAAAAGAGTCAAGACACACAATCAAACGGCCAACAAGCAGAATCTAACAAGGCGTGTGATCGCGGGTGATTAATTTTTTTACCACATTGAAAAATAAGAAACTTCACTGTTTCATGTTTTAAGAGTCGAGAAACGGTTGAAAAGGTGACTCTATCTCTTTCAGATTTGACACAAGCGTGAAAGGACAAGCGCTTTGTGATCCTTTCAAATTTAGGGAGTTAGATAGGATCAGAATGACTACTCAGGAATACTAGGCAAAGGGTGTACCAAATAACCGTGAACTACAATATACACCTTGGTTTCAAAATGAAAGAGAAATCAACCAAGGACTTTCAATACGTGCAGGAAATCTCCCCGAATGATTTTTCCGGTGTATCACGGGTATAGGGCAGCAGACTCGGCTTCCTATGGATAAAGGATTGAAACCTAGTGGGGTCTCCCTTTATATACGTGATGGTACGGGGAGCACAAGTCCGTACTAGTGCTGTCTAAAGGCAAGAGGCGAATGACAACTACTAGGTTTAAAGACGCCAGAACACGCCTCTAACCTAGACCTCTAAATGTGTTTCGTTAGATTTCAATGCTGCTTTAGTATAAATTGAGTAAATTTTAAAGTTTATCTTCAATTACGTTTCAGTTTTCAGGCCCTAGCGAATGTAATGTCTCAAAATCTCTTAAATGCAATCTATATGCCACAACATATCATTTCATTCGATGAAAGCTACTTATGAGAGAGTTGAGAGCTTTTCACACAACAACGAAATGAACAGAAAACAACCAATGATGTCTCTAATGCAGCTAATGAAAACTAAAATGCTTTTCGTTCAAAGTTACCAATCACTACTAACACCGAAAATATCTAATTCTCATTAACTAATGAAAAGAAAAAGAGATTTTTTTTGTATTTTCAATATCTCAGAGCAAAGTGCGCTAAAAAAAATGAAAACTAATGCAAAGGCAATTCGAGAAATGATGACAAGAGAGAAAAACCAAGAAAATTCCACTCAATGGCAATCACAATCAGACCTCAAATCGACCAGAAGTCCCTCAAAGAGAAAGAATCCCAAAGTCTCAAAATGAGCCGTGTAATCTAGGCCCAAGACGAGACGAAGCGAAATTCGAATGAAGAAGGAAACAATCACTCAAACAACGCAAGGAGACAATAGAAAACCACCAAATAAATGCAAAGAAGCAATCAGAAGGTTGACTGAACCGAAAGAGACCAAAAACTCCTAAGGAAGGCTTGACACACAACAACACCTAGATGACCTAGGGCTAAAATGAAAAATCGATGGAACTAGGCAAACAACCAAAGGATGAAGGTAACAACCAGTCAATCCAGGCTCCAAAACGTTCAAATAGTGGAAAAATCAAGACCAAACACACAGATCAGGCTCAGGAAGCTCAGAACTGAACAAACCCTAGTAGCTCACAGGATTGGCGCGGCTGTGAGTCTGAAACTAGCGCCAGAGACGAATTGGCGGGGGTAATACAAAAGCAACATGCGCCAATGGGCGCGACTGTCAAGCTGAAAAGCGTGCCAGTCGAGTTTCCCAGTCAGAAATAAAAAATAAGAAATCCAACAAGTAGACCAGTGAATGATAAAGCTATCAAAGACCCAAATCCACAAAAAGAACCAGCCCAAAAGAGTGGATCAAGCAAGGAGAATCAAGAATCAACCAAAAAGGCAAGACAATGCTCCAAGGGTTCAGTTTACAAACTAAACCAGAGATTGACTGAAGTGGCTTTGATCTACTTCGCAATTGCAGAGCAAAAGCGTTTCGAAGGCTATCTGGCCAACTTCAGGCTCCGTCTATAGCTTATAAAACGAACGACAACAAGCTAACTCTTCCTCAGTGGAGTCGCCAATTTTTTGTGGAGGTAAATCCCCTCTGCGGACAGAGGTGATCCCTACTAGCCCATACCGGGTCTAGCAATAATCAATCACGCTATAGTGCAGGTTCCTAATTGCAAATAAACCAACTAGCGACGAAGGTTTACCTGGAATCCAATGCAGTCGTTGTAGAAGAGGTGGCGCTCCCGTTCCTCAGCTCTGGCAGATCACGATCCCCACGATCTCCGTGATGGGACACCTGCACATGCGAGAAACAAAACAAACGCAAGCGTAAAATCCAGTAGATGCAACTATATGTCAGTCAGAAAGGACATAACTCATCATTGTAAATAACAACAAGAGTGGAACCATAACCAATAGTCGTTCATTAATAATCAATCAAAGGAAAATTACAACCATAGTTCTGACGCTGAATTCTCCTTCGGGGGGTCGCCAGCAGAACACGTCTCGAAAATCCTGTCAAGGATGGGACAAAATTCTCTCTTTGGACCTTGACGATTGTCTCCTTGCTTGAAATTGGCCTTAAGAGAATTATGGAGGCTCTTGCAGCATAAGGCTCTTGGAAATTTGGGAACTTGAAGACTAGCTTGCAATGGAGATGGGTAAGCTTTTATAGATGGAGGAAGGAGAGTTGGGATCCCTATAATCATGGGATTGGCCCTATCATCAAGGAAGCTTCCATGATAGGTGGCAAACCACTTCCTCTCTATGGAAATCCGTAGCCAGACCTCCCAACTCAAGATAGATATCAGTTCCTGGATCAGTTAGGACGAAACTTCCGCCATTTATTTTTAAAAAACACCTCTTAAATTGGCTGGCGCGAGTGCGACTCTGGGACAGAGCGCCAACTTGCGTGGCCTCTTTGAAGTATTTTCCCCATTGGCGCGGGTACTGAACTGCCTGCTCGCGCCAATGCTAAAAGGGCCATTTTTAGGGTTTTTCACAAGGAGATGTCTTCAGGGCAATGAAAGCTCTTGTTTAGAGGGATGTCATGAAAGTGGTTTCAAGCCATGTCACTTCTCACAGGTCACAAAATGAGCCCTCCAATGTGCGGACGGGGATTGCAGGGACGGTGACAAATTACTGTGTAACAGATAGATTATTACTAATGAAATAGATGGCATAAGGAAAATTTTCTTCCAATTTCCCCAAAGCTGCCCCCACGAATTTATCCGATGAATCCTTATGAATGTGGAAGGGTAGATCCCAATTGGGAACTCGAAGAATAGGGGTAGTGGTTAGCTTTTCCTTGATGAGATCAAAAGCTTCCTGACAAATAATAGACCAGAAAAAATCATAATATTTGGCCAAAATTCCAAATAATGGTGAAGACATTTTACTGAAGTTCTTAATGAACCTCCTATAGTAGCCAACCCAACCTAGGAAACTTCTGAAATATCTCTGATTTTGGGGAATATGCGCCCTTTTGATGATGGTGATTTTGTTTGGGTCTACCTATATTCCTGCTTGTGATATTGAATGGCCTAGGACTATCCTTGCCATTTTTAGAAATTCAAACTTTTTGGGACTAAGGGATAGATGCATTTCAATAAAATTCCTAAACACCTTCCTATAATGGAGAGAGATTCCTTGAAATCATACCCATAAGGTGTGAAATTTTCCATGTATATCTCTACATAACCATGGACTAGTTCAGAAAAAATGGTCAGGACTTCTCTCTGGAAAGTAGCAGGGAAATTGAACAAGCCAAAGGGAGGGACTCTGTAAGCGAAAGTGCCCCAAGGACATGTGAAAATGGTATTTTCCTAGTCCTCCGGGTTGATTTGAATCTGGTTATACCCATTGAATCCATCCAGAAAAGAGAAAAATTTCTTTCCTGCAAGACCATCTAGGACTTGATCAATGAAGGGAAAAGGGGAATGGTCCTTTTTAGTGGACTTTTTTAGTTCTCAGTAGTCAAAACATATTTTCCACCTCCCATTTATCTTTGGGACTTAAAAAAGAGGAGACACCCACTCAATGTATGATATGGGGTAGATGAAGACTGCATCCAACAACTTTTGCAGTTCATCCTTCACTATGTCTCTTAAGGCTAGGTTCATCCTCCTTTGGGGCTAGCGCATAGGCTTACATCCATCTTTAATATAAATATGATGTGTGCACACCAATGGATTCACCCCTTTCATGTCCTTTTATTCCCAAGAAAAAGCATCCAATTTTTCCTTCGGGATCTGGCACAATTTCTCTTCTTCTTTGGCTGGGAGGGATGAGCAAATCTTGACGGATTTATATGGGCCAAATTCCACAACCTTGGGGGTTTCAGAGTTTGATTCAATTGAGTGCAGCTCAATCCAAGGGTGGCTTTCATATTCTATCACTAGGTCATCGAGTAGAATGGAAATGGGGGGCTAGATTTGAATGATGTGGTCAATGAGATCATCCTCATCGGGTTGCCCCCTATAATAAAAATATCTATGGTAAAAATGGGGTTGGGTGTCGTATTGTACACCTCATCCTCTTCTTGTTCATCTTCCAACCACAAGGGTAGGTCATGATCAATGGAAGCCTGGGAAGGAGGATATAATACCAACTATTTGGACAAGGGCCCATTATTTATAGTCATGTTTCCATTCCTACAACTGATATAAGCATCGACAATGTCCAATCAAGGTCTTCCTAAAATGAGAGGATATCCATTAAACATTGTTTTTTTCTAGAGGACTAGGAAATGTGTGTCGTACTCCCAAGAGTCAATCGAGACCATCACATCCTCAAAAATTCCTTCCAGATCTACTGTGGATCTATTTGCAAGTTGTAGAATAGTGGTGGTCTTTATCAAGGCTCCTTGGAGGTTGAGTTTAAGCATAGTTTCCTTGGTCATCACATTGATGGCAACCCCAAGATCAATCAGAGTGTGGGGGAATATGACACCATCGATGTGTACATCTACTACTGGACTTCCAGGGTCCAAGTACTTCAGGAAGATCACCCTTCCCAACATTAAGTCTGATAAATGTCCCACAACATTGATGGTGGGGGTGTCTTTCTCCTTTCTCGAAGGAATTTTCAAGAATTTTTCTTTAATAAGCCTATTGTAAATATTTACATCCTTAATTGCTCAGAGAAGAGGTATTTTCAAACACAAGTTTTTCAATTCTCCTAAAAGTTCAGTCTCTTCTGGGGTGTACTGTTTAGGGTGGATCAGGCACTTAGAAAAAGGAGGTTGATTGGTTTGAGGGTTTATTTCTTTCTTTTCCTCAGCATATGCAAGTGGAGATAAGGGATGATTTTCTGGAAGTACTCTTCCATATCTGAGGTCATGTATCTCCACAACATAAGTTGGATAGGATGTTTCCCCATTGTAGACATGTTGTGCCTTCTTGTTGTACATGTTTGAATTGGGATGGGCAGGTATCTAAGGAAACTTAGGTGGATCAGAGTGAGTGAGATGAGGTTGAGGTTGGGGTGGTAGAAATAAAGCAGGTGATTGGTTGTGTTGAGGCCTCCACCCTTGTGATGGGTTGCTCCACTGAGGTGGTTGAGGAACATACTGATCGAAGGGTTGGTTTACAGGTTGAGGGTGATATGGAGGGGTGTAAGGCCAAGTAGTAGGTATATTCCATGATGGAGGAGTGGATGTGTACCAATACTACATAGGTGCATTCTAGTTTGTATGGTAGTAGGAGTAAGGTGCACCTTGCATGCCTTACTAATATGACCAAGGCCCTATAGTCCTTGTCTGATTTATGAAACATAGTTTCTCTTGTCCTCATTCCCCACCTTGATATACAACTTTGAGACTAGGTAAGGAGGGACACTTATCTATGGCATGATTATCTTCACAGACTAAGAAAACCTCTATAACATTTAGTGGACATTCATTTTGAGAGTGTTTTCTAGTACATCTAGGGAAAAATATAAACAAGGCCCTCTCTACTTCCTCTTGCTTCCTCTTGATCTAAATTGTGTCCATTTGAAAAGAAAATGTGTGCAACATCTCACTTTTGAAGTCCTCCAACATATTCCCAATCTCATGCTTCATGGAGGTGGAAGAGGAGGGGGTATTGGTCATGCTTTCGCTAGCTCTACCTTTCTTCCTAGCTACCATAGAGTGGTTCCTAAAGACAATTTTGATGTCCTCATAAGGTAGTTGGTAGATGTCTCCCCCATATAGCATATTAAGGGTTTTTATAACCTCTTATCCGATCCCTCAGAGAAGTACCAATTTGAGTGATCCAGGATCAAGGGTGCAGTTGGATCTTTTATAGTTCAACTGGAATATTTCTTCATAATACTCCAGGGATTCATTAAGTCTAAGAGTCATCCTAAATATCTCCTCTTTGGTCTCTTTGGACCTGTATTAGTCTCTATATTTTTTGTTGAAGTAATCTTTCATTTGTGCTCAGGTATTTATACTAACGTTGCATCTTTGAGGGTGGATGGGAACAATTTTAACTTTTGGTCATCTGAGGCATAGCCATAAGTCCCGCAGAAAAAAACAAACTCGAACATGAAGGTTGTTAGGATCCTCAAAAGTAAGGCCATGGAAATGTGGAAGGGTTGAGGGACTGATGTTATTCATTCTAGTTTATCCATCTATTTCTCTAATGGCCATGGGCCCTAGTTTCATCCATGTCTTGAATTGCTGAAGTAGGTTCCTTAGGTGAAGCAAGTTCCTCTTCTTCTCCAATAAGTTCTTCAAAATTTTCAAGTGGTTCACCTATGGTCTGTTCAACCTCACAGTCATTGAAGAAGAGTGAAGGGTGACTGTGTGGGATTGTGGGGGTTTTCGATAAGAATTTTCCTTGGTTATCCCTACTCCTACAAGCCACGAAAGTCAATTTTGTTTTGTTTTCTTTTGTTTGTATTTTTTCAATATTTTGGAACTGAATGTAAAAGAAAAAGAAGAAAATAATTCTAAATAAGAAACAAACATCTACGTAGAAACCTCCCCCCAAAAAGGCGCCAAAAAGTGGTGAGCCTTGGTATTGCACCAAGAGTGCTGCAACTCTGAGAGGCTACTCAAATTTACTTTATCAACTCAGGGTTCTTACAAACTTGGAGGTGACAATGCTATATGCACAATAGACGATTTCAACTGATGCCATCCTCATATAAGTTCTACAATGAGGTGCTACTGCTAGGGTTACTTCTAGGAAATGAATTATCTCATACTTCTAAATGTAATCTAATATTGGAAATAAATCATGGCCACTACTCTATCAACAGTGAAAGAAACTACTCTAGATCACACTGATTCATCCATCTATTTGTAAGAAAGAGAAATTCACACTTATGTTAATGCAAGAAAGGAAATTACACTAAGTGGCATTTAGAAGCTAGATTGTTGAATTGAATTGCAGAAAAGGAAACTAATCTAGAGCACACATACTGAATCAAATGAATAATTGAGTCTTATCTATATTATGATTAACTACCATGTTTAATGATGCATCTATAAATGCGCTAATCACACTGTTAAATGACTCTGTTTTGTAGCAAAAGAAGGAGGCATTGAGGTGGTCTAAGAGGGATCCCAAACCAAAGGTTCAGATATGAAGGTATATTGGTGGCTTGGCTAGGTTTAGATGAGGTGAAAGAGTGATTTTTGGCTAAAGGAGAGAGTGTTTGGCACTGCTATAGGAAGTTTCTACAATATTTCCTGCAGTGCTCCAGGATGTCCCGAAAAGCTATAGGAAATAGGCCGTGTGGAGTTTGAGGATAGAAATGGTGATAAAAATGTTAGGAGAGGTGGGGTGAAGGTGGATATAGTTAGATTAAGGTTAGCCAACCCCTTGGACAAGATGAGAAGTCTTCACAAAGCCAGTCTTCCACCTTCAAGGTGACTCTCAGTGATGTGGTGGTGATTTCCAAAAACAAGGTTGTAGGTGACTTTGATGGAAGGTGGTTGATGAAGGGTGGAGATTGTAGTTAATGGTATTGAAGGGGTCCTTCTCTGATTCTCTATTCAAAACTTCAATAAACTACATGTTCATGCATTCATCATTAAAAAAATTATCATAAAAATGGTGGAAAGGATGAGCTGAAACATAATTCTACCTCTGCATCTACAACATGTTCATGATAAGCAACGTAAAATATCTAACTTTTCCAAGAAATCATAAACTAAAATAATTTTTGGTTTGTGGTGGAAGACCTTCCTCCTCAAGCTCTAATGGAAGAGGTGAGAGAGTGAGGCTTAGCACACAGTCTTGAGGTTTTATATGCTACTCAACATAAAATTAAAGAGGTTAACTACTGCAACATAAGAGGAAACATAAGTACATAAGAGAGACTAAGGCCAATGGATTGGTCCCTAACCCACAAGCTCAGCTCACTGAAACTAACTCAATGTAGAAGAAACCAAATTCTCATTTTATTTCATAACTAGTCTTGTACATAATGTATGAAAGTCAGAAATGTCTAATATAAGAGCCAAGAGTGCTCTAGCTACCTATAAAAATTGAATCCTAGTGAGGTCTTTCTCTGGACTATTTATTCTCAAGGGTAGCTACCAAAAAATCCATAAAAAGTAGGTATTTTTTCCCTTGGAACTCAAGAGAAGTGGACCTTGGCTCCCTTTGATATTTCGCTTGCTTGGATACCTATGATTTTGAGTTGTTGGAGGAGAATCTTGAGGAGAGATTGGCTGCCTTCAGGAGTTAAGGAGGTGGTAAACCCTCCTAAAATCACTCCTTGTTGTCTACTCTGATCCCTGATTGTGCAATCTTCCTAAAAAATGACATTATTCATGTGATTTTCCTGCATTTAAACCACATTAGGCCTCGAAGCATGACAACCCTTAATACACCATTCTCACTAAGCAAAACATTAAAAAATGCAATTAAATGTGTGAGAGAGAGAATAATTAAGCTAAAAAGGTGACAATTAACCCCTTAGAGTTTACCTAATGATGGTGCTCATAAAATATTCCAACACTCCCCATTCCAATGGGTGGTGTTGATGTTGTACTAGGATTCCAATGGTTACAATCTTTAGGTACGATAACTTTTAATTTTCAAGAAATTTTCTTGAATTGTTTTTGGGAAGGAAAGGAAGTTAAATTAAGGGATATCATAGGGAAAAGAGGAAATATAATAAGTTATAATAGAATGAAAAAAATTCTAAATAAATAAAAATAGGTCATAATTTCATAATTATTCTCATTATAGGTCCAAACAACAAAATCATTTATTTCTCCAGATCTCCAAAAAGTCTTGGAAAAAAAATCCAAGGTATTTGAGACTCTCAAAGGCTTCCCACCTATTCGTGATCATGATCATGCTATTCATTTGATTCTAGGAAGTGTTCCTCCAAACATTGGGCCTTACAGATATCCCTATGCCCAAAAGAGTGAAATTTAATGTATGGTTATAGAAATGCTAGAGGCCGGTATAATTCAACATAGTCAAAGTTCTTTTTCGGCTCCAGTAGTATTGGTTCATAAGAAGGATGAATCATGGTGCATGCATTTGGATTATAGGGAGCTCAACAAGCTCACTATTAAAGATAAATTTGCCATTCCTATTATTGATGAATTATTGGATGAATTACATGGAGCAATCTACTTCACCAAGTTGGATCTTCTTTCAGGATATCATCAAATTATGATGAATATTGAAATATTCTGAAAATGAAATTTAGAACTCATGAGGATCATTATGAATTTTTGTTCATTCCTTTTGGCCTTACCACTGCACCTTCTACATTTCAAGTTTTGATGAATTCCATTTTCAAACACTTCCTTAGAAACCATGCGTTAGTATTTTTCACTAGTAAAAAATGATGAAATTAATGACTAGGTGACTAAAAATGTTAGTCACCGCAATTATTTCAAGTGAATTACTACTAAATTTGAGAAACTTTATGTCACTGAACTAAAAATGACTAACTTAAATGACTAATTTAGTCTTGGAATAAAATATACGACTAGATAATAAGTGACTAAACTAAAAGCGACTAACTTAAACGACTAATTTAGTCTTGGAATAAAATATACGACTAGATAATAAGTGACTAAACTAAAAGCGACTAACTTAAATGACTAATTTAGTGTAGGGATAAAATATATGACTAGATAATAAGTGACTAAAGTAAAAGCGACTAACTTAAATTACCAATTTAGTCTAGGATTGAAATATATGACTAGATAATAAGTGAAAAAATTAATAATGATTAATGTAAATGAATATTATAGTCCAAGAATAAAAATGTGGCCAAATAACAAGTACAACAAGTATATGAATTAGTCATTTATGTTGGTAATTTTTAATTGTGTCACTCCATATATGGAAAATTGCAATTTTCGTATCAAAGTGTTACATTTCACTATAGGTATCTCTGAATCCATTTGCAGTGTTAAAATTTAAAGACAAAGGGGTCTCTGAATTTACAGTGTTAAAATTATGAATACCCTTTTTTCTCTAAAGTTTAATAGTGCAGATGGATTCATCTACAATTAACATAATTGCATGTATCATCTATCAAATTTGCACTAATGACTTCATTATAATTTTAGTAAAGGTTATAATTATATTAATTAGATAGCCAAATTAATATTAATATTTATATTTAATATTTGGCCATAAAGTTTAATTTTTAAACTTCATTGATTTATGTTAAAAGTGAGAGCTGTTTTAAATCGAAGGTTAAATATTCATATTTACGTTTAATAAATAGATAAATATAACATTTCTTATGTTAAACATGTGAGTTCATTTAAATCTAGTATTAAATCATCATATTTACATTTGATAATTACTAAATAGATAAACCTAAAATATTTATTTATAGACCTATTTAGTAAATAGGTATGGAAATTTATTAATTTAAGTATGAAACTTAATTAATTTTTTAATGATGTATGAATCTTTATTTTTTTGTAAGTCAATGTTATATTCATGTAGGAAAAAGGGAGTACATATAGCCAGTTACAAAACAGGTGGTGTCACCTCGACTGGGTTTGTTGACAAAAATTTCCACTAGATGAAAAAAATACAAAAGAGGGACTAGGGACATTTGCCATAAACGGTTGGCCCAAAGGCACCAAAACACATATAAAACATAATTAAAGAACACCAAATAGCATACTATTCGTCCAACGTGATGAATGCAGGGTTGTCTGGGGTTGTTCCTAGATGCAGTGGAGGACAGAAGTCACACTGACCGTGCCCTTCAAAGTGTGCCAACCAGGTCTCCAGCTTTTCTACTTTCTTAGTGAGTTGATTTTGGCCTCGCCAAACCACTACCAGTCTCTCCCGGACTTGGCATTGTAAAAAGTGCATTCGGTCCAATGTTGCCATCTTCTCTGCATGCTCCTCACGAAATAATTTCTTAATTGTGTCCACTCTTTCAATAAGGTTGTTGATAAGTGCACGACAGTTCTCTAGGAAGAAATGTTGGATAACCTGCCCCCCATTTACCTCAAATCAATCAAACCCACGATTTCCCTTACCACCACGACCTCCTTCGCCCCAACAACTTTGATTTTGAACCCTCAAATCCCCACCTCTTCTATCCCCTTGCTTACTCCTCCATAGCCCCCATGCGCACCCACACTAGCGAGTCGCGCATGCCTCGTAGTATTTCCACCCTATTGTGGAGCCGCCATGATTATTCCTGAGTCTGTCACCCCCAGAGGGCCATGGACGACAAGTGAGGGAGAACACCCGCACCACACCGGGGGCTTCATAATTCGCCAAGGTCAAGGAAGCCAGCCATGTACAGAGTCCAGAGACTAGACCCCCCACTATATAAAACAAACACCACCAAAGAAGGAGCCAAACATCGTCGCCCACGACCACAGGGAAGCACGGAGACACCTCCCACTGCCAGATAAAGACTTCCACCACCAGAAAAACCAAATACCATCACCCACCAAACCAACGTAGGAAATTGAACAATAAACGATGAAAAAATAGCCGATGCCTGAGCGTAACATCCCCCAAGGTAGTGACCAACCTCCAAATTCTCCACATAGATACCACACACCGATCCACCAAACATCGTCACACCCACGCTGGAGGGCACAAAATTTGGAAAAGAAACTAGTTTTCCGCCACCACCCTCGAGGTTTCATGGACTGAAAATTCTAACTTCCTCTCTTATCATGAAAAAACAGGCTCACTGAAAGCCAAGAAAAATGGAAACTAGTGAGCTCACTTCCCTTCAACTTCCTATCCTTAACCCAGACACAGTCAATGGATAAGAAACAGAGGAGCAGGGACCAGCTGAACACACCGCACCAGGAAATGCCCACGACAAGCACACATAAGCCACTCCCTCTGTAAACCTTCCTGTGAAGTTTACGCACCTCTTCAAAGGCCACCATTAGGACCAACACCAAAGCATATTTATGAGTCTTATGTTGGGCTCCCTCATCTTCCCTCACCTTATCCTTTCACCACCTCCGAACTCCAATGTGTAGTTATTTTTCACACGAATTGCCAACGTGAAGCTAGTAACTATCCTGATGCATGTGTTATGGTGAAGGGACAAGGAGTACCGTCCCTCACCCTCGCTCCACTTATATTTACTCATGCGATATGCCTTCCACATGTTGCTCAAACCTCACCCCATCGGGCAGTATTGTATGAACCTTTGTTAATTTAGTTATGAACCTTAATTAGTTTTTTAATGGTGTATGAAATTTTATTAATTGTTTGATATGAACCTTGGTTAATTTTTTAATTAATGGTATTATGAACTTTTTTTAATTGTTTAAGTATGAAATTTATTTAATTTATTTAATAATATATAAACCTTTATTAATGGTTATAAATATGTAATTCAAAATATTTAAGTATGGTTTATTGTGTAATAAAGGATAAATGTGTTTAGTTTTGTCAATTTTTATGAGAATTGTACCAATGAATATATTTATTTCATTTAATACATAATTTACATGATTATATCAAATTAAACTTTAAATAAAACAATATTATTGGTTTTATATTTGATTAATAATCAAAGTAGTAAATCTCTTTTCGCAAAAGAGCTCCCCTCAAGTCATGCATAGTAGGGACTTTGAAGCCCTTTCATGTAGCTATAATAGAGTCCCGCATAGCTTTGTAATAATGTGAGCGAGCAACATTAAGGATATCTGCATCATACCACCATCTAGCAATGTATTGAAAAGAAGATTCTTTGCACAGTTACAAGACATGCCATATAAACCTCGATGATGGAGAGCTTGACCTTCACATTTTTGTTTGATAGCTCAGATTTCCTAATGGGGGAGATGGTGAAGGGGGTTTATTAGCATACATGGCAGCACTAATGAACCTTGATTTTGGAGGAAAGAATGGGAAGAAGGCTCCTTTTGGAGGATCGACGACTTTGGTACATTGACAGAGGAAACCAAATATGTATGATAGCCAATGTCTCCATAATTCCATTTATCTATCGAGATTTATTCGTCGAATACTCATAATGTCCCTTAACCCGACATGGGTTGGGTTTATGTACCCAAGCTCACGCAGTGGACCAGAGACAAGATAAAAACCCATACAATGCCACCATTTTAGAGCTCAAAGGTGTGACCGTGGATTGGTGACAAGATCAAAACCCCTGCAACATCACCATATCGGAGCTCGAAGGCGTGACTTGAAATAATGAGAGGGTTTTCAAGCTTAGCATCGTGGGATTTTGCCTCGACAGAACAATCTTGCCTTTCATTTTAAACTGCAACAATTTAGAATCCCTCGACTTGTTGGAAAACTGTTTGATTGGTGAGATACCAACGAAGCTCCAATATATGGTCAATGCAATCTAATTTTGTTGTCGTGAATCCTATGCGCTTATATAAATGTCAAAGATCTCCATGATATCAGGATCACGAGAAAATATGGAGGAATTTGGACATTCAAAGACTGGATCCAAAGGTAGTTTTGGTTCTTGGGTATCTTGATCTTGAATACTTCAGAAGGCAGCAACTGACTGATAAATCTGATGTGTATTCTTTTGGAGTAGTGCTACTGGAGTTCTTGTGTGCCATGGAAAATCTTAATCTTTTTTTTCCTAGAGAACAATTCAATATAGAAGAGTGGGAAATGCACTGAAAAAAAAGGGCAAGCTTGAAAAAATCATTGACCCTCACCTTGTTGGGACCATTAACTCTCGTTCTCTGAAAATGTTTAGGGAGACTACCGAAAAGTTATTGGAAGAGATGGGCTTCGATAGGCCTTCCATGGGAGATGTTCTATGGAACCTAGAATATGAATTTCAACTCCAGGAGATATCCATGCAAAATGATCTAGATGAGAATAGTACAAATCATATTGCAGATGTTCCTTTGCGCTACCCAGATCCTGAGCTTTTTAGTCCAAGTTCAGTATGACTTCAAGTCTTCTACGAAAGTTCTCAATTTAAAGATTTCATTAAGGAGCATGTGGCATTTTTGAGTTCTCAACATCCCACAGAGGGATAGTTGTGAGAATTTACCTATTGTTTGGAACATGTTCTCCTTGAGTGGATATGACACATAGTGTAGGATCCATACTTTGGTGCAAGAGTTCCTTACCTCAGGATGTTTGCACAAGATTCAGGGCAAAGTGAACACACAACACTAGTGGCTTTGGTTTGGGAGGAGAGCTACAAGTATGTAGAAGATATTGAGAGCGCATAAATTATGTTCCTTTTCGCTGCCAAGAGCCTGAGACTTTTTATACTTGTGTTATTGGATGAGGTGTTGGTGGAAGTGATGATGATTTAGAAGATGCAACCACAAGCATTGTGTTCTCACAATCGGTGAATCCTCGTGGGAGGTGATCACAAAACAAGACTCCTTTTCCATGTTCCAAATTTACCAAATTAGCACATGCAGAGAGAACATTGGTAAATGTGAAATGGTTAGGTTCGGTACTTGTTTTTTTCATATCACATTAAAAATCCAGTGCCTCCTCACAAAATCCTCTCCTCGTATAATTGACCACTAGTACAGACAATTACACCACATTTGGTTTGGACATTTAGTTAGGTAGGTAGGGTGCCCCTATCTCCCATCTCCCTATAGAGTAATTTGGTCACATATTCTTTCTTCTATGATATTGGTTCGTCTCTCTTAAGTCCTATCTCTTGTCCTTCTTCTCTCTCCCTTTCTCTCCTACCTCCCTCTCTCTTCCCCAATGTTAGGTGGAGAAAGAGTATAAGAGCCAAATTTCTCATGAATGTGGGACACTGGAACTTAAGCTTTTTTGTAGTAGTCATGAGGTGCAGTGTGGTTATTGAGACTTCACCAGATGACCATTCTCTGGACTTAAATTATGTGACAACATTGTGGCTGAGTTTGAAACTGGAGATTGAAAATACATTTGGTTTTATTGCAATAGACATTTTCATCAATAAATGTAAAGCAATGGCTAACAAATACTAGAAATTAATAAATAGAGAAGACATGACAACAAGCAACAGTACCTACAAAATTGTTACATTGAGACACAAAGAATAAAAAACTATTGTGGACAAACATGGACCAACGAAACTATCATCTTAACTCCTAACCCATTAAACACTAATTCCCAACCCCTAACCCATTTAACCCCCTAAATATCTAAACCCCTAACCCATTTAAACCCTAAAACCTAAACCTATAAACCCTTAACCCCTAAACCCTTAACCACTAACCCATTTAACCCCCTAAACCCTAAACCTCTAAACCCTTAACCCCTAACCCCTTAAACTCTAATTCTCGACCCTAACCCATTTAACCCCCTAAACCCTTAAAACCTTAACCCATTTAACCCCCTAAATGCTAAACCCATTAATCCCTAACCCCTAAAATCCTTAACTGCTAAATCCACTAACCCCCTAAAACTCTAAACCCATAACTCACTTAACCCACTAAACCCTAAAACTATAACCCCTAACCCATTTAACACCCTATACCCCTAAACCCCTAACCCATTTAACCCCCTAAATCGTAAACCTATAAACCACTAACCCATTTAACTCCTAAACCTATAAACCCTTAATCCTTAACCCCTAAACCCTTAACCCCTAACCCATTTAACCCCCAACCCCTAAACCCCTAACCCATTTAACACCCTAAACCCTAAACCTCTAAACCCTTAACCCTTAAACCCTAATTCTTGACCCATAACTCATCTAACCCCCTAAAACCCTAACCCATATAACCCCCTACCCTAACCCCTAAAATCCTTAACTGCTAAATCCCCTACCCCCGTGAACCTCTAAAACCCTAACCCATTTAACCCCCTAAACCCTAAAACTATAACCCCTTAAACTCTAACCCCTTGACCCCTTAACCCTTAACCCCTAACCCCTAAAATCCTTAACTTCTAAATCCCCTAACTCCCTAAATCTCTAAACCCCTAACCCATTTAACCCCCTAAACCCTAAAGCTCTAACCCTTAACCCCTAAACCCTTAAACCCTAATTTCCAACCCCTAACCCATTTAACCCCCTAACCCCATTAACCCCTAACGACCCATAACCCCTAAAATCCTTAATTGCTAAATCCCCTATCCCCCTAACCTCTAAAGCCCTAACCCATTTAACCCCCTAAACCCTAAACGCCTAACCCCTTAACCCCTAATTTCCAACCCCTAACCCATTTAACCTCCTAAACCCTAAACCTCTAACCCTTAACCCTTAACTCCTTAAACCCTAATTCCAAACCCGTAACTCATTTAACCCCCTAAACCCATAAAACCCTAACCCATTTAACCCCTAAACCATAAACCTCTAAACCCTTAAACCCCTAAACCACAAACACCTAAACCCCTAACCCCTTAACCCCTAAACCCTAAACTGTTAACACTTAACCCATAACCCATTAACCCCTCACCCCTAGCCCCTAAAATCCTTAACTGCTAAATCCCCTAACCCCTAAGCCCCCCTTAACCACTAACTCATTATTCACCTAACCCCTAACTACGCCTAAATCCTCTGACCCCTAAGCCCCTAATCCCTTAACCACTAACTCATTATTCCCCTAACCCCTAAATGTGCCTAAATCCCCTAACCCATAACCCCCCAATCCCTAACCCCTTAACAACTATCTCATTATTCCCTTAACCCCAATCTCTAATCCCTTGTTGGCAAGGTGGAATACCATGAGAAAAACCATGGGTTGCAAAAACCTCGCCTAAATTTACTATTTTATCTAAACTTTATTTTAATAATTAATTAATTAATTAATTTCTTTAAAAACACTTCTGGATAAATCACATAATTTGTTTAAGGTCAGATGCCTTTCAAACCACTCATTGTATGGTTCATCATAAATGTTTTTAAAATAAATTTATTAGAATGAAATTGAATTGATTTTTTGAAGCTTCTTTTTAAATCAATTGTTGACAATACAAGGAGCCTTTCAAACCACTCATTGTATGGTTCATCATCAATGTTTTTAAAATAAATTTATTAGAGTGAAATTGAATTGATTTTTGAAGCTTTTTTTAAAATCAATTGTTGACATTACAAAGAATCATGAGTGCGCTCAACATCCATCCAAACAACTATGGTATGATATTAAAAATGATATTTGAAAAGCATAATATTAAAAATGATGTTTGGGAAAATAGAGGGTATGGTATTAAAAATGATATTTGAAAAGCATAATATTAAAAATTATGTTTGGAAAAATGGAGAGGAGGAGTATTATTTTTTCGTTTAAAAAGTGGAGAGGAGGAGTATTATTTTTTCGTTTCAATTTTAGAAATAAAATTAAAATAACATTTCACCCACCCACATTAAGCCTTTTGTTGTCGGTCTTGTTCTTGTAACTGCCTTAGTGCAATTCCTTCAGGGTGCGTTTAATTCTTCTTCTACTGAAATCACATCTTCGCACAATTTCCCATTCCCTAGTCTTGTAGCGACATTCACGACCCTGTGTGTAAAAGCTCTTGCCACTAGTTACTCTCATTTGATAAATCGAAACAAACTGAGTGATGAGGGTAAAGAGCTAGCAGTTAATGGCACAGGATTCGCAAGGTCGCCCCATAGACGAAGATAGCAGGACTGGCCATGGGTAATTTCTTAGGTAAAATCTATGAATTTTATTATAATACATAGCATTTCCATCCTCACGTATCTCTATATCACATTTGAATAAAACATAAAATTCAAAGTCTGTGTCTGGTTTTTTAACATTGGGTCTGTAACCCTTTTCAAAATCCTTTGGGAGAATAGCATAACGGTTTTTCCGCATTGCATGCATACCAGCTTCTTGACAAATTACAATTATCTCTGCAGCACTAATTTTATCAGGACGAGATACATAGTCTTCAAGGTCTACCTCGTCACTGAAGTTCATTTTCGCTATACAAACCTGGAAAGCAAGACGTTTCTGCCTCCTATCAGGCAGAGGAAACTCGATTTTTCTATAAAGTATTCCAGGACGCAGAAGTGCGGGATCCAGTGTATCTGCTCTATTGGTTGCCATAATCACCTTCACATTCATAGTCTGATCAAAACCATCCATCTGATTTAAGAGCTCCATCAAGATCCGCTGAACTTCCCTATCAGCTCCAGTTTGACCATCAAACTATGCTATTGCCATTGCATCCACCTCATCAATGAATATTATTGTAGGTGCATTCTCTTTAGCAAGGCGAAAGACATCACGAACCATCCTTGGCCCCTCTCAGAGCCAACGACCCAAATGAAAGCAGCCGTAGTGTGGTTTGCGACGGCCTTCAAAAGCATGGTCTTCCCCGTATCTGGAGGGCCATAAAAAAGAACACCACGGGGATGGTCTATCCCGATCTTCTTGTAATGCTTGTGGTGTGTGAGTGGAAGCTCCACGACTTCCCGAATCTCTTGTTTATGTATTTCACAGCTTCTAATATCATTGTAGGTTATGTCAGGTTTCTCATACTGGGAGAGCAGTGAGATAGAGGAGTCTGCCTCAGGTGGGAGGACGTCCACCAGGGCGTTCTAATGTCGATGGAGGACTACCGAGGCGGAGGGCTTCAGGAGCTCCCTATTGATTGTGCTCAAAATCCTCAAATAGTAGTTCGATCCCGTCATTGAACCCACTATTCCGTTGTTCTGGTCAACCATATCCATGAACTACCCAATCACCAGAGGCACAGACTGGATCCTCTTCACCTCCTCCTGGGCTCTCAACAGTTCTCTCTTTATATTTTTTTTCTCGTCCTTCACGTATTCTTCTTGGATGCCGATGAACTCCATCTGTCCCTCTAGCGATTTCAATCTGCTGCACAGATATTCGTTGTCCATGTCGGAATGGGAATGGGGATGGGGAGGAGGAATACTCATCTCTATATTTCCCGTTGGACCCTCGGCCACCAACTTCGGATTTAGCACCACGACTGATGCAACCATTATTGCCTTACCTTGCCTTTCCCTCACAAAAACTAGAACAAAGTCGAGGCTTTCTTCATCGAAAGGAAATTGTGTCAAATAAAATCTAGTACATTAATATATCATATGCTTGAGAAATAAGATTTAATTTTTTTTTATTGTCTAAGAGTTAGGAATCTCTCGATGTTAAGGTTTGTTCTGATATATCATAATTTATGAATCAGGTGTTGGAATTCGAATTAGGTTCCTTTTATAAAATTTGATGTAGATCTGAAGCATGGAAGGGAGGAAGTTGCACGTTTGAGAAATAGGCTATGGTTTTTCTGTTGCATGAAGCTGGTTTTCCCAAATGTAAATTTACGTGTCCCTCTTTTGTAATGTTGTCTCGTTTTCCTCTTATGTGTGTTGTTATTCATTTTTTTGTTGGTTATTGTTGCCTTGTTTTTTTCGAATTAGGATAAATCATTGTTACCTGGTTATATCCCCTTGTTCTTTTCGTGAGAGCCGAGCCACTCTCGTTCACTAGGATCCTTGATCTCTCTCGCTCACCAAGATCCTTGTTACTCAGCTCCCGCTCATGCTGAAATGTTACTCGGCTCTGGATCACTCACTACGCTCATATCTCGCTGCCTCTAGCAATGAGCGTGTGCCACAGCTCTCGGCTCTCACTACACTCATATTTTTCTGCCTCCCACTTTGAACGTGTGCTGCAACCCACACGAGTCATTGATCCACATTGTGCTTTTTACTAATCAATGCTCATTAAATTGTACTTTGTCAATTTTGGATTTTTGGCCATGTTATTAGAACCCCATTTTCTAGGTTTCTAGTGTATTCAATGTTCTTTATCCACGTTGTGTTCACTCTTTCAAATGCAAGTGCAACCCACACCTAATCCAATATACCATCATTTTGACATGAGTAGTTGATCCACATGGTAATTTTGACTAATCAATACTCATGAAATTGTGCTTTGTCAATTTTGGACATTTGGCGATGTTATTAGAACCCCATTGTCGACGTTCTTAGTGTGCTTGATGTTCAAGGTGATCAAAGGTTATAGAGATTTTTCCACTGTTATTGGTATGTAGAAGTAATTGATTGATTTCTAGTAATAAAAGTTTGTTCCAATTATATATTGTGCGTGATTTTAAAAGCCAAAAAAAATCTCTATCACTTTTCAGATAATATCATTGGATTGTTTACATATATAATCACAAAATATAGCAATAAGTGAGACAAAAAACTAGATATGGAAGGCAACAACCCCCACAAATACTCTTGGTTTTATAGCACTAGTAGAATAAGTTGGAGAGCCTATTTGGAGAGCTTGTCTGCTAGGGTATTGAGTTCATGGTATATATGGCCACAAGAGAACCAATCCAACTTGTTGTAGACTTGTTTGATACCTTACAAAATGTGAGCCAAATGAGGGGCCACTATGTTGACTTTGTCGCAGACTCAGTCCATAAAAAGTTTTGAATCCCCCAAAATATTTAGTTTTTTGACATCTTTTTGGTTGACCATATTAACAAGAGCCTAAAGAGTTGAAAATTCAAATCTCATGTTTGTGCCCATACTTGGAGCATATTTGATATGCAAAAAATGAGAAAGTTTTTCATATTTCTTTCCACAATGATTTTATTTCATTGCTTTGATCTTTGATGTTGTGTCATCAATTAAAGACTCCATTCCTCCATTAGCAGGACTGCCTACATACAGACCTCCACTTTCAGGTTCTGTTTCTTTAAGTGGTTCACACCCAATGAATTTCTACTCATTGATGCTAGCTGGGTCATATGGTAACATTTCATCTACTTTTCATCAACCTTTAAAGACAAAAACAACATATCAAATGATTTACACCCATTAACAAGAAAAAAAAAACTGGCTACAATCCATTCTGCTGAGATGCTAGATATATTGAAACCATTCCCACAGGCTTCAAAAACCACTTTGGCTCCAGTTCAACTTATGGATGGAAAGACAAACTCCTTGCCAGAATCTCTTGGCAATCAATCAAGTTCTCTTATAGTTGCATTTGTCAACAATGAAGATAATTGTAGTTTCCAGTTTTCCATCAGTCCCCCATCTGAAGTATTGACTATAGATAAAGCAGATGGAGTTAGATTGTCACTAGTGAACATGCCTATTGTGGCAACATGTGATCTCAGTGATGGTACGGTTTCAAATTGTTCTGTAGTTTCTGCACTTGAGTCTAGATTAGATCATTATACTAGTGAAAAGAAGAAAAAACTATCTAAAAAACAAGCAAGTCTTTCAATAAATGAATGTTCAAATAAGATGACAAAATCTGAGCACAAGCCTAAAAAGCAGCAAATGTAACAACATGTGTCATTGGTAGGAAGCTCTTAAAATATGGAAAGGGAGTCAAAAGGAGAGGTGGTTGCTGAGGATTCTAAACTTAGTGGTTCTCACAGGTAGGTGGAGGAGTTACTTTTGAGTCAGACTTCATCATCTACCTCAAAAACTCCTTTAATGACAGCCTTACAGAAGACAGTTAAAGTTGTTGATGGAGGGGATAATTTTGACCTAGCTATAGAAAAAGTTCTGCATTCTTCACTGCCAGAGCCTGATTCTGCAGCCCATATTTGTGGTCCATTTAGAAATCCCACAAAATGTGAAAAGATACTATTGCCAAAGAAGTCCTCAGGAAACATGGTTAATGTTGTGGACACTCCCTCGTTAAGGATATCATGAGATTCATCATCTGTAGATGAGATCACCGAAACAGATATTTCCAGGGGAACCTTGGAACCTTTACAAGATTTAGAATATGTGAGTGAATTGATCATTGCTGATATGTCTTCATCTTTGTGAAGCTCTAGTGAGGGATATGAAGGAAAAATAGAAACTTCTGTGCTAGTTATAAAGTTTTCTACAAATTATGCTGGAGTAGTAAAGAAAGAAGCAGAAGATATGAAGTTTGATAACAATAATGTTCTTGTAGGAACACTGAAGAGCCCAACATGCAATGAGGATGGCATTAAATCAGATTCAAAAATTAGAAATGTGAAGAATAAACAATCTGAATCAACAAGTGATAATGCTAGAAAAAGTTGCAATAATAATTTTGTTAATTCTATAATTGGAGAGAAGAAAGATCTTGGATGTTGGCAATATGATGCAAAGTGTTGTCCTTGATGGAAACCTACTTGATGAAGTTGTCCTCGATGGAAAATGACTTGTTCTATTTGTTAATGATGTAAATCTGATGTATCTACAAAGCAGTTCAGATGTAATAGAGAAAAGCAAAGTTGCAGAGAACAAAGGTAAAGATAGGAGCAGCACCTAAACTATCAATTGGAAAAATAGACAGAGAACAGATTGTTGATGGGCCGCAGCCAAATATTGCAGAGGAGAATTAATTTTTGTTATGGGCGAAGTATTTTTGTAGAATAAAATTGAATAAAACAACCAAAGACTTTAAATTTCTAAAAAGGGAGGACAAGTGGTCCCCACCACTTTAGCACAAATCGCAAGATCGCAAGTTTTGTGTTTAAATGTCTTGTTGATGTGGATATTTGTGATATGTGATCATCGTGCCATCGCATGATTACACCATCGCATATTACAAAGTGTTCCACCATATGTTTCATTGCCAATTTGCGATGCGATCCCATCGCAAATCGCAAATGTTAACTTTGCACACTTTTGTTTGATCGCACCATTGCATATCGCACATCGAAAATGGCCGACTGCGATGTGGGCCCAGGGTCAAGGATTGAAGTCCGGGTTAAAAATTCATTGAAATTTCATTAAAAGTAATGTTACGGGGGCAGTGTAAATTTTTAAAATAATCGAAAGGTTATATGAATATATATTACTGCTGAGTCAACGGCACTAAGCGAAGGAAAGGAATAACGTGTGGAATAAACAGTGAAAGCGGTTTCCGGTTTTCATCGCACCACTCTCGACGGGCAAGCAGTATTTTAATTTTGGGAGCGATTCCATAGAATATTCAACGCATGGCATAGGCGGACCCCTAAAAACACCAATTAAAGTGTGCCATCGCACGTTAATGTTCGACCAAAGAAGCCGAGCGATATTGTTGTGTGCCGTCGATCTGCCATCTAATGGTGATCGGACGCTGGACTTGCGCGAAGTTTTACTTATGGTACTGTGCACGTATTGGATTGGCTATTGACTATATTTGTGCGTCCAGGGTCAAAAGTTTTTCATAAGATTATTTGTTTGAAAAGCGTTGATGCGAAGGGTTAACCTTAATCCCAAAGTTAAGCCCAAAAGTATTAAATTAATTATTTAATTACCAAGATCAATAGAACAGTGTGAGTTACTCAAGATATGGAGACCCTGCTAGATTATCGATTTTAACCTTGTCCAGGAATACCATTAGCGATTCGTGGTTTTGACCCAAGGTTTTATTAAAAGAGAAAACTATATAAGGTGATGAGAATCATGAAGAAGTGTGGGCGTGCGAAAGGGTCGATAATAAACGAATCTCTTTTAGAGATATCTGTATGAATAAACTCTGATATATATGAATCTATGGTGCACCTGTGAATATGATGATTGATCAATATCTTTAGATCAGATGATGATTAATTCCTGGTTCAATCATGAAGAACGTATAAGGTTTGTGAATGAATACTTCACTCTAAAGTATATCTGTTTGGAATGGGTAACATATTGCTGAATTAAGGATGCATCTCTGAAGAAAATAAATAAATTTGGTGGCCTGCAAGGTATGTTGTGTGGAAGCTATTGGATCCGGTTTGAATATTGATGAAACGTGGTCCATAGTAGTGCTGAGGGTCGAAGCCTTCAGTGAGGGGGTTGTAGCTCCCTTCCAGGAGAGGCTAGTAAACGAGAGCAGGGGGTCGTAGCTTCCTTCCAGGAGAGGCTGGTAAACGAGAGAAGGTTTTAGCCTTCTGTAGGTGGGTGCCTGCGTGCTGGTATAAGTTTGCACAAGCATATATTGTAAGACGTTTTCTCTATAATAAATATTGAAGACTGAGATTACAGCAACGTTGGTTTTCTCCCGAATTGGGTTTCCACCTTAAATCCTAGTGTTCATATGTGTTGTTTATGTTTGTTCTGTTAATTTCTGTTCATGCTTAATGCTTATCTGATGCAATTCTCTAAGTAAAGACATAATAATATATCTGGACATACATGATGGATGCAGTACTGTAACATATGGTTTTAAGAGAAAGAAAAGAAAAATTGTTCAACCCTAAATACTGATTCACCCCCCCTCTCAGTATTTTTCCCAACAATTGGTATCAGAGCTATGCTTGATGATTCCAGAACACCTGACACATTTTGGGGAGAAGCAGCACAAACAACAGCAAACATTCTCAACAAAGCACATGTTCGTGTAAATAGTGATAAAACTCCATATGAACTCTGGTATGGTAATCCTCCCACTATAAAGCATTTTAGAATTTTTGGGAGAAAATGCTTTATCAAGAATAATGATGAAAAACTTGGCAAGTTTGAACCCAGAGCAGATGAGGGAATATTTCTTGGTTACTCCTCTAGGAGTAAGGCATATAAATTTTACAATAAAATACTTCGAAAGATTGTTGAATGTATTGATGTTGTTATTGATGAGTCTCCTGTAGCCCCAAAAGAGGAAAAGAAAACAACAAATGAAGATGATGAGGACACATATCCTTCTACATCAAACAGTAATGATACAAACATTGCACCCAGTGAAGAACCTGAAGAGGATTTGTCTGAAAAGGCTCCATCTAGGTATGTTCAAAAGAATCATCCAGAATTTCAAATTTTGGGAGAAAAGCAATCAGGTGTACAAACAAGAAGGACGCTTGTGGGATCTTCTAGCAATCTGGAATTTCTGTCCACTATTGAACCTCACAGTGTCAGTCAAGCTAGCAAAGATGAATGTTGGATTCAAGCCATGAATGAAGAGCTTGATCAAATTGAAAAGAATCACACTTGGGAATTAATACCAAGGCCTCATGACAAAAATGTCATTGGAACTAAATGGATATTCAAAAACAAGTTAAATGAGAATGGGGATGTTATAAGAAATAAAGCTAGACTTGTGTGCAAAGGATATGCTCAACAAGAAGGTATAGACTTTGAAGAAACCTTTGCTCCTGTAGCCAGACTTGAAGCCATAAGAATGTTTCTTGCTTTTTCAAGCTTCCAACAAATCAAAGTTTATCAAATGGATGTTAAATCTCCTTTTCTCAATGGTGATCTAGAAGAAGAAGTTTATATAGAACAACCAGAAGGATTCATTTTGGGAAATGATGAAAAACTTGTTTGTAGACTTAAAAAGGCTCTATATGGTCTCAAACAAGCTCCAAGGGCATGGTACTATCGTCTTGACAAATATCTTCATCAACAAGAATTTTCAAAAGGGTCTGCTGATAGCAACTTATACACAAAAACTGAAAATGACAAACTATTGATTGTGGTTGTATATGTTGATGATATCATTTTTGGAAGTAATAAAGAGTCTATGAGTCAGAAATTTGCTTTTGATATGCAGCAAGAATTTGAAATGTCTTTTCTTGGGGAACTAACATTCTTTCTTGGCTTGCAAGTGCAACAAGCAACAGATGGCATATTCTTGTCACAAGCAAAATATCTCAAGCAAATCCTGAAGAAGTATGGCATGGAAGACTGCAAACCTGTAAGTACACCAATGATAACCGGATGTAATCTCAGTTCTAATGATGATTCCCCCACGGTGAATCAACCTGAATACAGATCTATGATAGGAAGTCTACTTTATCTCACTGGGACAAGACCAAACATCATGCATGCAGTTGGGATTGTTGGAAGATTCCAAGCTAATCCAAAAGAGTCTCATCTTCAGGCTGTGAAAATAATATTCAAATATCTACAAGGAACTCAAGACTTTGGACTATGGTATCCAAAGAATGCTGATCTTACTCTTCATGCATACACTGATGCATATTGGGCTGGAAGTGTTGATGATCAAAAAAGAACTAGTGGTGGTGCATTCTATATGGGGCCTTGGTTAGTATCTTGGTTCAACAAGAAGCAAAGCTCTATTGCATTATCTACAGCAGAAGAAGAATATGTGGCTGTTGCATCATGTTGCACTCAACTTCTCTGGATGATGCAAACCTTACAAGACTTTCAAATCAAATTTTCACCTCCTATCTCCATTATGTGTGACAATACAAGTGCCATCAGTATCTCAAAGAATCTTTTTATGCATTCCAAGACCAAGCACATTCCCATCAAATATCACTTCTTACGTGAACAAGTGCTTGAACAAAAGGTAAAATTGGAGTATGTTCCCTCCAAAGAACAAGTTGCTGATATATTTACCAAACCTCTACCCAGGGAAGTATTCGAATATCTCAAACAGAAACTGGAAGTAGTCTCTGTCATGCAAAGGATCAGATCTACTTAAATACAGAAGAATAAATTGGTTGTGAGGTGCTGTTAGGCATCTCTAAATGTACAGGCTAAGGGGGAGCATTGGTCATATGAAAAGGATGCATTGTTGGCATTTCTACAGTCATGTTGGTCATATTATGTTTGAAGATGCATCATGATCTTAGGGGGAGCACGGTAACTTCAGTACACATCAGATCTAACCTTGTTTTGCTCTGCCCTTTGCCCTTGATGTCAAAGGGGGAGAGTATCATGGTGTTTTAATAATGGTTATAATCAATTTATCTATCTGATGTGATGATCAAACACCATCATGGTTGCCATAAAGTCCAAAGGGGGAGATTGTTGGCAATATGATGCAGAGTGTTGTCCTTGATGGAAACCTACTTGATGAAGTTGTCCTTGATGGAAACTGACTTGTCCTATTTGTTAATGATGTAAATCTAATGTATCTGCAAAGAAGTTCAGATGTAATAGAGAAAATCAAAGTTGCAGAGAACAAAGGTAAAGACAGGAGCAACACCTAAACTATCAATTGGAAAAATAGACAGAGAACAGATTGTTGATGGGCCACAGCCAGATATTGCAGAGGAGAATTAATTTTTGTTATGGGCGAAGTCTTTTTGCAGAAGAAAATTGAATAAAACAACCAAATACTTTAAATTTCTGAAAAGGGAGGAAAAGTGGTCCCCACCACTTTAGCGCAAATCACAAGATCGCAAGTTTTGTGTTTAAATGTCTTGTTGATGTGGATATTTGCGATATGTGATCATCGCGCCATCGCATGATCGCACCATCGCATATTACAAAGTGTTCCGCCATATGTTTGATCGCCAATTTGCGATGCGATCCCATCGCAAATCGAAAATGTTAACTTTGCGCACTTTTGTTTGATCGCGCCATTGCATATCGTACATCGCAAATGGTCGACTGCGATGTGGGCCCGGGGTCAAGGATTGAAGTCCGGGTTAAAAATTCATTGAAATTTGATTAAAAGCAATGTTACGGGGGTAGTGTAAAGTTTTAAAATAACTGAAAGGTTATATGAATATATATTACTGCTGAGTCAGCGGCACTAAGCGAAGGAAAGGAATCACGTGCGGAATAAACAGTGAAAGTGGTTTCCGGTTTTCATCGCACCGCTCTCGACGGGCAAGCGGTATTTTAATTTTGGGAGTGATTCCATAGACTATTCGACGCGTGGCATAGGCGGACCCCTGAAAACACCAATTAAAGTGTGCCATCGCACGTTAATGTTCGACCAAAGAAGCCGAGCGATATTGTTGTGTGTCGTTGATCTGCCATCTAATGGTGATCGGACGCTGGACTTGCGCGAAGTTTTACTTATGGTACTGTGCGCGTATTGGATTGGCTATTGACTATATTTGTGCGTCCGGGGTAAATTTTTTTCATAATATTATTTGCTTGAAAAGTGTTGATGCGAATGGTTAACCTTAATCCCAAAGTTAAGCCCAAAAGTATTAAATTAATTATTTAATTACCAAGATCAATAGAACAGTGTGAGTTACTCAAGATATGGAGACCCTGCTGGATTATCTATTTTAACCCCATCCAGGAATACCATTAGCGATTCGTGGTTTTGACCCAAGGTTTTATTAAAAGAGAAAACTATATAAGGTGATGAGAATCATGAAGAAGTGTGGGTGTGCGAAAGGGTCGATAATAAACGAATCTCTTTTAGAGATATCTGTATGAATAAACTTTGATATATCTGAATCTATGGCGCACCTGTGAATATGATGATTGATCAAGATCTTTAGATCAGATGATGATTAATTCCTGGTTCAATCATGAAGAACGTATAAGGGTTGTGAATGAATAATTCACTCTGAAGTATATCTGTTTGGAATGGGTAACAGATTGCTGAATTAAGGATGCACCTCTGAAGAAAATAAATAAATTTGGTGGCCTGCAAGGTATGTTGTGTGGAAGCTATTGGATCCAATTTGAATATTGATGAAACGTGGTCCGCAGTAGTGCTGAGGGTTGAAGCCTTCAGTGAGGGGGTTGTAGCTCCCTTCCAGGAGAGGCTGGTAAACGAGAGCAGGGGGTCGTAGCTCCCTTCCAGGAGAGGCTAGTAAACGAGAGAAGGTTGTAGCCTTCTGCAGGTGGGTGCCTACGTGCTGGTATAAGTCTGTACCAACATATATTGTAAGACGTTTTATCTATAATAAATATTGAAGACTGAGATTACAGCAACGGTGGTTTTCTCCCGAATTAGGTTTCCACCTTAAATCCTAGTGTTCATATGTGTTGTTTATGTTTGTTCCGTTAATTTCTGTTCATGCTTAATGCTTATCTGATGCAATGCTCTAAGTAAAGAAATAATAAGATATCTGGACATACGTGATGGATGCAGTACTGTAACATATGGTTTTAGGAGAAAGAAAAGAAAAATTGTTCAGCCCTAAATACTGATTCACCCCCCCCCTCTCAGTATTTTTCCCAACATTGGAAATTTTCTCCATCCTGAGCATGGGCATGGGACTGTTGTGGTTTATGATTATCCATCTAAGTTTTCAAGTTCACCTGATGCTGACATAAACAAAGAGCTGACTTATTTTTTCAATTCTGTCATTGGAAAATAAAAAGCTAGTTTACACGCTGGGGAGAGAAAAATCAATGGAATGCATGAGAGTATGTTGGAATCTCAACTGGATACACATGAAAATGACACAATGGTTGTTGATCAAAATCTTCTCAAAGAGAAAAAGGGTGAAGTGTTACTAATTATGTCCACCATGCATATCTTACATTTTAAAGAGAAATAAACATATTTCTTAATATAATCTTAGCCCTCAATCAATACTAGTCATGTCAAGTACATTTCAAAAAACATTTGAACCATCTACAGAGCTATCAAAGGTTTTGTTTTATCAATTTTGTTTTGGAATCTAGGTTCTCCTGTTTAATTGAAGATTGAGTATGAGAGTCAGTATTATGTCAAAACATTAGTGTGCCTATGAATATTTTACATGCTTATTAAGATATGCAGCTCAGAAAGTATTGTAGTAATTTAAATCCAGCAAAAGAGTTGTAATTTAAAGCCATCATTTGTCCAATTAATGGATATCTAAGAGCTTACTACCTATTGCTTTCTCTCAGCATCGTATGTTTCTCCACTGTTTGGATAGGCAAGTATAGGCTTCTCAGTGACCTGTATCGAAATAGATTAAACAAGAATGACATCGTTAAAATCAATCATCCAAGGTTAAAAGTTCAGCATAACAATCATTAAGATGCAGACAATGTTGATCTGAAATGCATGGACCTGCAACATATATAGTCGGGATATATGAAGAATATTTGACGTTGACACATCAAGCAAAAGTTTGTAGTGCAATGTGTATCTAATGTTCTTCCATCATGTTATAGTTCTCAGATCAAATATTCAGATTATTTTAGACATACATCTAGAGTTGAAACTGAAAGTGTAGCATCTCTAATGTCTGGTAGAATGACAGACAATATATACAAATAGTTTTATTGATGTCCAACAAATGACCACAAAAGTAGGTCAATGGGACTGCTAATTACAAGAGTAATTGATAAATTCTTCATTATAATTTATTCCAACCATCTTCAATGGACAAGAAGTAACTGTTATTATGCCTAAGAAGTAACTATTATGCCTAAAAAGCTAGAACCCATCCACACATCACAACCAGATTCTATCCAAGGATGCCATCTTAGACGTACGATTTTTCATAAAACTCCAATGAGTAGCCTCATAAATATTACATATATCTTTATTTTCCTTCTAGCCACATTAGCAAAGACCCACATTTATTGAGGGAGACAATTCTTGCCATACAATTCATACTCCTAACAGCTACTTACTAAGGCAATTTTCCTAACATGCAATCATATCGCTCAAACATGATATGTCTTCAATGTTTGAAATTTACCTTTCAAAGAAATACATAACAATGACTATTTACTGATTCCTAAAACTAATTCAGAACTAGAAACTGTCCAACCAAATAGAGGAGGAGGAAATTCAATAGCCTATCTCCAAATTACAACTTGGAATCTAAAATCTTCTCATGATCCTATGCACTTCTCAATCTCATCACAAGTTTCCATGATCTTTACTTTCCCCTGGGAAAGCCCAACAAATTAAAATTAGAGTGCATCAAGGAGATCCGACCTAATAATCTTTAAATCTTGTGATTAAGTTAGGCCTTCAAAGCACTATATCTTAGTGGAAAGACTAGAAATGGAATGGGACTAAGGGCTTTGAAAAATATAATTTTGCGGATGGATACAAATGGGAGTGTTAGAAAATTTGTTTTAAATGGTCGTCTAAATAAGCTCTGGAGGCTTAAATATGGGTAGAACTGAAACAACTGCCTATTTCAACTTTAAAGTGTGGAAGCCAAATAAGGCCTTTTTTCCTAGTCCTTGATCCTTGGGGATCTGCATATAGCCCAAAGATTAGTTCATTTTGGGTTGCCCAATCCAAATGATCCATCTGTGGTAAAAATGAAAATCCAAAACATTTGTTCCAGTATTGTGACTTTTCTCAATCTACCTGGGGGTGGGCGTCTGCTTTTTAGCAAGTTCCTCCTTGTTATTGTTTCCTAGAAAGTTATCGTGTTAGGGAGCAATCTTTGTTGGGCCATCAAGTTTAATGTAGCATAGCAACTTAGTAAGAATGAAATCCTCCAAATATGTGCCCGATCTTAAGAGTACAAAATTGTCGAAGTTTAATCTTGCAGAGGATTGAAGTTGCAGTACGCTTATTTTTTATCAGATCACCATGACCCTCATTACTGGTAAGGATGCAACACATTTTGCTTCCCGATCATTGTAATTTACCCATTTACCCTCCAGTCTGCATTCCTATGTGTGACAAATTGTCCCAAGGAACAAGAACAACTTTTCCTCCCTTACCACATGATTGATTGAAATTTCTGGGGAAATAGTGTACCCACATTTGCTTTCAGATTTTTCCAATCTTTGTAATATATTCAATGTCACTCTCATTCTGCATTCATACAGAGTGTCAAATCTACCAGCCAAGAAGCACACTGCAGAGCACTCCCTCCTTTATTACATTTTCATTAGCAGAAATGGTCGGTCCCCATTAGCTTTTAGCTACTCCCATGGGTTCCATAATATTGTTTTGTTAGATCGTCTACAATTAAGATCAATTTCTTTGCAAAATTATAATATTTTATCCAAGATCTCTTCTGTAAAGTTGGATTGTCTTCAAGAGATTCAATTTGATGGGATATGGTTGTTATATCCGTTTTTCAATTCATGATAACTAGATTTGCACTCCTACAATCCCTTAAAACTGTTTTACTTATCAAAACTGCATGTAAGAATGCTAAATCTACAAACACATGGATAACTCAGAACATTGAACACCAAGCTAAGAATCCAGCAATGAATCACATTGTCTATTATCTACAAAACATAAAAATTACATAGCAACTCACATGCCAAAATCATATATATATATATATATATATATATATATATATATATATAGAGAGAGAGAGAGAGAGAGAGAGAGAGAGAGAGAGAGAGAGAGAGAGGCATAGTCTAAGTAATAAACGAAATAGACTTTTTTACTGGAATCGGGTAAAACAATTTCAAGAAATAATATGATTTTTTTGTTGTTTAGAATGCATTTTTTTATGCATAAATGGATTCGGCACCCTGATAAATTCCTTGGGGCACTCCAAATCTGCAAATTAAACAACTTCAACTCAAGTTTTCAAAAATATTGACAGGATTTTGATTAAAATTAACTAGAAACATGTGTCTATAAATTAAACTATGCCTATATATGTATATATCGTCTTCCCCTATCTCTCCTTTCTAGAATAAGAGAGTATAGGGTTTACATGCATGTAGAGTGCCCAAGTAAGACGCCTAGTTTGATTGTATCAAACCCAAACCCTCCCCAGAAAAGTGCACCCAGCTTGCATGGGAAACTTGCATAGATTAGTATGGCTACTGGAGAAGAGTAGATGCAAGTATGTAAGTTTCTTCTTCTATTATTGGAAATAGTGACCTATATAATTCTGGAAATAATCCCTAACCCATGTGCTGTTCTAAATCTGGAAAGGCTTCTAATTCCTGCATTTTAGCTAAATCTGGAAAAGCTAAACTAAAATAAGAAAAGAAATTTTCTAATTCTGGAAACTGCCCAAGGCTGGTACATGCATGTTGTAGGCATGCATGCACCCACTATCACTATCTACATACTCATCTGCTGTAGATCCTCGATACTGGAGCACCCTCAACCAATGTGCCTCCCTACTGTGCACAGGAACAGAGATACTACTGCTACAGAATCCGATTATCATGCTGTGCCAAAACACTCTCATCACTTCTGTACCTCTTCCACTGTCATGACTCTACGGATCCGCTGAATCACTCGATGCTGAATCAGAATCAACTTCAGAGACAAGGTAAAGTAAGGCCAATAAGGGGGATATGCTCTCTACAAGATGTACGGTATTTGGCCTTTACCCTATATTATACTTTTAAAAGTTCCTTTTTCATGCATAAATGATGTAAATTTTCTCATTCCTCAACAGTCCCCCAAAGTGGCTAAAAAAAAGGACATCTGTTCCATTTACGTATTCAAGATAAGTGACCTTTTGGCCACCAACACTAGGCCATTTTTCAAGCTCTCGGTCATTAACAATAAATGGCCAACTTTGAGAACTCAGAAAACAAAACATCAATCAAAATCTAATCAGCCTACAGTTACAACTTACACTATAGAACCTAAAAAGGAAAGATAAAATGCTTTGTCACAAGGCCGAGAACATGAATTCAATAGAACAATAATATATCCTTAATAGATTTATGAAACTTCTCTAGGTTCTTTAGCAGCAAAACCAATTTAGGATCATAAGTAGAGAATGTCCTCTTTATACATGTTTTGTATTTCATGATGTTGACTTCTGTAGATCGGGCAGGTAATTCTACATAGGCCTTGTGTCCAAGCATGCAGAAGTCGCCCACAAAACTTTGGAAAATGAAAGTAATTTAGTATTTTAGTAATTTTCTTTAATCTTAGTCATTGATTTCAAGTGAGGCCAGATATAATCTCGGTCGTTAATCACTCTGAGACTAGGGTTACGATTAGGGATTTAGCTCAATGTAAAGTTACAAAAGCAATGATGAAGAGAGGGAGAAGACACACCCTTCAGCGGCATTAGCCTCCAGAGGATTGCAATACTCCATATTGTTAGGTTCAAAGAAGCATAGGAGGGAGCCTAGAGAACCAGATCTGCCAATGAGATCGATCACCGATCTAGGGCAGATCTGCTGGATCAGATCCAAGGCATTTGTATTTTTGTATTTTCTGAGTTGGGCAATTTTCCTAGGACGGGAGCCCAAGTAAGTTCTGAGATATTTTAATGAAAAACTGTGATTGGGAAGAAATCTGTTGTGTCCCTGTGATTAAGATTGGTATATTTTTTTCCGCTAAATTTTATTGTGTTAGGAGCCTAGCAGTGCATTTAAATCAATAGATCAATTTTCTGCTAGGAATTTAAGTGTCAGGTGCTAGGTTTGCAGGAAATCTAAGACATGATTCATCAATTTTCTATTTTTTGCTGTGTATTTAAATATGGAATCATAGTTGCAAGATCCTTGGGAGAACATGAAAAAATGTACAGCTTACATCTGACAACTAATTTCATCTAAAAATTGTTTCCTTGACAAATTTTGGATTTGATGTTAAACATTGATATCATCATTCTAAGAAACAAAGAAAATGAAGGGACCCAGTTTAGTCAATCAGAGGGAAAAAATGCTACTTCTAAATGGAAAGGATCAATCCATGAATAAAATGAGGTGGGGTACAATTAATGCCAACAGCAACCACGTTTGGACATGAATCAGCTAAGGCAGCACATTCTGTGAAGGAGTCTCCACCTACTACCTTCACACCATCTTTGGAGTTGAAGGAAAACCAAGCTGGTATTTGGATATTATTTTCTGCAAGAAATTCAATGTAAGCCTGAAAAGAAGAAAAGATAATTTTATTACTAAAAATGACATATGAATCCAAAATTATTGACACTAGAAGACATAAAACTTTGGAGTTGAAGGAAAACCAAGCTGGTATTTGGATAATATTTTCTTCAAACAATTCAATGTAAACCTGAATCGAAAAAAAAATAATTTTATTACTCAAAATGACATATGAATCCAAAATTATTGATGCTAGAAGCCAAAAAATTAGAACTTTTCTTGTCTTCATATGTTCTAAATCCTATATAATATTTAATACAAATTTTGAAAAGAGAATGTTCTTATGCATAGTTCTTTAAAACATCGAGCAAACCTATCATAACTCAATTTTCAAACTAACAGTGAAGACAACCATCTCTAGCTGCTGTCCGCAAATGCATAGTTGCATGAAACCAATTTCCAGTATAAATATATTCATCCACTTTAATATTCTCCTAATTTCAAATAAATATTAAACAAAGGACAACGAGCAGAAGCTTATAAGAAAAAGTTCAAGAAACAAAAATAATTGCAGTGGAAATTGAAAAAATACACTAGCTAACAAGTAGCAGCTAAATGAGAATCTATAAGAAATAATCATTTCCATTAGATAAGAATATCCACAAACATGTTACAAGGCATAAATCATTTTTATATAAAAAATGTAAACTTATATTGTGTTGAATGACAATATATTGTGTAAACTTATAATTTTTTTTGGTTCATTTAAAAATTACTATTTTTCAATTGTGGGCCCCACATGCCCCCTCCCGTCCCCTCACGCACCCTCCTGCCTCCTTCACGCCCCCTCTCGTCCCCTCCCGCCCACTTCACGCCCCATCATGCTCCCTAAAGCACCCTCGACCCCTCAATATGAGGAAACGTCCCCTTTCACGTCCCCCTTAATTTCTTGATTTTTGGGGGCCTCGGGAAACGTCCCCTAGAAGTCCCCAAGACCCCAGAGCGTGAGGGGGCGAGGATTCTAGACCCCTAGGTGGGGAGGCGAGTCCTCGTGTAACATTGAGTGTTAGTTTTATTTGAGTAGTCAACAACAAATACAAGAAAGGTGTTTGAATGGGAATTACAATCAAAAGGTACAACAATCCTCCCTAATGTTGATATGGCTATTTTGGAGGAAAAACCAGGTTTTCTGTCTAGTAACAAAGTTGTTTACTGCAAACTATTTTCTGGATATAGAAACAAATTTTGGGTTAACCATGATAGTGCTAAAGTACTTGGGGAAGGTTCAACTGCCAATGTGAAGGCAATTGACACACAAGATAAGGGTCAAGTATCCACCACTAGTAGTGATATTTGTGAAATGTCTCCTCAACTTTAGGTGTCATCTTTTCCTGTTGAAAGTGAAGGCAAGCGGGATTTAGTAGCTAGGTTGATGGAAAATGAGAATAAAAGTTCTTCCAATGTTTTTGCGAAAAATAGTGTTGCAAATATTGGTGATGCTACCAAGGTAGTAGTTGTCAACAAGAAGAAGAAAAAGAAGGATTTTTCCAGTAAGGCAAATGCTGCAGCTCCCACTGGGATTTATATAATGCTTATAAGGTTCAAGAGGAGGAGGAAGATGTGAACCTTCCAGAACCATCCAAGATAGTAACCGATGTTGTCAAGATTAAGAATTCTTCAAAAGAGCTTGAGAAGCAAGTCCTAAAAGAAGTGGATGATTGGGAAGATGCAGTCGAGCTTTCAACTCCTATGAATTAAGTAGCTATTTTAGTTACTAAATGTTCAGGAGAAAGAAAGTACTCCAAAGATTTTTTGTTGACAATCAAGGACCAGTGAAAAGATCTACCAAATCATTTTGAAATTTGTCCATACATTATTGAATTACTTGGAAATTCCCAAGCACTTACAAGTCATGTAGGAGAGGCTGATGCATTAGCAAGCACTACAAGAGGACTTGACAGGTAGCTGAGTGGGAATTATCTACTTGAATGTCATGGGAGCAATATGGCCAGTTTGGATGATGATAGATGGGCCAAGCCGGTGGATGCTTTTTCTGATGGCTGTGATATGCAGATGGATGCAGATCTTGGTGCTTCCTCTGCTGTGTTTCAACCTGGCCAAGGCTATAATAATTTCTTTGCAAGAAATACCTGTGCAACAAAAATGAGTATGAATGTCATCCTTCTCAGAGGGCCTTATGTGCAAGCACCACTTCCACAAGTTGGACTAGTGAGAAATAATTCTGATGCTGATAGGTGGCAGCGTGCTTCTGGTTCACAGAAGGGTTTGATTCCTCCTCCATAGCCTTCTCTGCCCACAATTCATATATCATAGAACCAATATGAAGTGGGCAAGGTTTCTGACCAAGGGTTTCCCTCTAGGCTGAGGTTCATGTTGAAGGTTTTGATTGATCCGAGGAGGAATGGATGGCAACAAAGGAAGAAAGTTGAGGGCCCCAAGGTAATAGAGGAAGTGCATCAGGATCCTGTGCAAGAACTACATGGACAGGGAGGTCAATCTTGAGGTACCAATGTGGGACATTCAGGTCAGAGACTTGTGACACCACTTGATCATGGTGTAAGAGGACTTGCGATGCCACCTTACATGGTAGGCGCACAGACGGGTTCACTTCCACATATGGGTGGGATTAAAGGGCTACAACCCCATATGGGACCATGTGACCATGGATTCACCAGTCAAGATGCTCAGATTGTGGATAGGGCTCAATTTGAAAATTAGTCTATGCCAAGCCCTTCAACACACAGAGCTTCTGATGATGGCCACTTGACTCTTGGTCCTAAGGGAGGTCTTGGCAAGGGAATAAGAGGGAGGGCTCAACCTCTACCATATACTAGGAGTGCTCTATCAGATATTACATCATTGACATCCTAATTAATAGACGAATAGGTGCAGGTCTGATTTTAGGTTGCAGTTCTGACTGGATGCCAGTTGGTATGAGGGATGAATTTTTGACAAGGACTTATGCTGCAAAAAAGCCTTTATTTGCAAAATCATGTGTCCAGGAATGAAATTTTTTGGATAATTACATAAGAGAGCTTAAGAATTCATACTCATCAGGTGACAGAGGTGGGAAGACTGCAAATGTTAAATTTTAACTGTAAGAACATTCTTCTCAAAGAACTTTGATTTCACAGCTCATTGAGGTTCAACTTAGGAAAAAGGCTGAAATGGCAATCAAAAAATATTACAGGTGCATTCCTTTACAAATATTCCATGCATTTTCATTATGTCTTTTAGATAATTTGACAAGTTTCCCTGACTTTTTCTTAATTTTGCATGACATACCATCCAGTGTGAGAGATTTGAAGCAGGTAACTTTTTGTGTAGATGAAATTAAAGCACCATTGTTCCATTCAACTGTGGTTTCAATTTGGATATTAGATTTTTTTTTAGGAAAGATGTTGAAATTGATATTTTTGGGAATCTACTTACACATTTATGCAAGTTTGAGCCTTTCTTGCTAAATCGAGGACAAATTACTAAAGGGTAATGTGAAATTTTGTGTTTGTTCTTATTCAAGTTTGAATTTATTTAAGGACTGCTACAGTCTATGGTCATTTGCGATTATGAATTATAACTATATATAATTTTGATGTTTCTAGGTTGGAGACTGTAATATTTTCATTGGAGGATGCTACTATTGATGTGCCCAAGGCACCTGAGTTCCTTGGTTATGTAGGGTCAAAATCCACTAAGTTGATTACATGTCATTAGAACATTTTTGCATCCTTCCTGGGAAACAAATCCATTACGGAATAGGAGTTGCCCAAGAAGGAATTTATAACTAGAAACCAAAAAATTACAAGAAATGTTAGTTTGTCTTTCCAAGGTATATGATAGAGGAAATTGGATTTATTTAGGGCTACTCATCCATATAGGGTTCAATGTGCAATTGGTTAACTAGATAATGAATTGTATTTCCTCAATATATGTGCAATTCTAATTAATGGCTCAGCCTATTCTTCTATCATGCCTACAAGAGACCATGGGTAGGTATGACTAATGTCTCCTCTGCCATTTTTTACTGTAGAGTAGGCGGTCTCAACAAAATTATAACAGAGTAAAAAAGAACTATAAGCTTGAAAACTATACAAATAGGATTTTCCTTAAACTTGGCATATTTACTCTTTGTTGATTATGTTTTGCTTTTGGGTGATATTACCAAGGTAGATGCAATTATGTTGAAGGACCCCACCCTTGAAGAACTGAAATTCCTACCTTAAAAAATACCAACAACTGAGGAGATACAAGAATCAACACCATCTTTGATTTGAACCTAAATAGTCTTATTGTCTCCGAGTATTTCCCTAATCACAATGACCAGTAGATTCTCCTCATGGATTATTTCTCTCATTCTATTTATTAATAAAATCCACAAAATGTATTCTTACATTTGAATCTTGGGAAAAAAACATATAATTGTTATAATTTAAATTATCCATATCTCTTGGAGCCCAAAAATCCATTTGATTTGGATAAGCTTTATTTATAACCTCAAAAGCAACCCTATTATAAGATGAAGGAACATTATGTCCTCTTGAGTCTTGAAAAAGTATGATGGAGTGAAATTGGGTGAAGACTAGATCTAGGTTTATCATGTCAGAACCGAGGTTCATTGAGATGACAACCTTGGTTTGAATATATCCACCATAAAAACTAGGACCACCCATACTTATCGTTGCCATCTCTCTTTCATCATCAAGATTAACATACTAAGGACCTATAACCCGTGGAGGCCCATGGTAGTCATTGCAATGTAATTTATTAGAATACATGCCATTCTTATTATGAGATTTACCACATCCGAAAATGACATCATTCACATCATTTTGAAGAAGTCTACAAATTAGGTCGACATAATTTTTTTCACATTTAAAACTTCCCTCACATTTGTTTGTTCTTGAAGCTCGAGCACTTTCATAAAAAAATAAGGCAAAGTCAAACAACAAAAATGGTCCACTCTCTTTTCATTTTCTAATATTATAATGAAGTTTTTATTAGAGACATTGTTTGTTTGTTTGTTTGTTTTGGTTAGGAAAGGGTTTGCTCTTGGTTTTATGCGACTTTCAATTTATCATATGTAGCATGTTGAGAAATGGGAAAGAATAATGTGTGACATTTATCTTGCAGAAATTGATGCTGAATGAAAGGATACACGTTTTAACCAAGCTACAATTCACTTTGGTAAAGGTGGAGGAACATCTTAAAAAATTTCTTAAGAACACACCATATACAAAGTTTTACCATAAGTAATATATGCATTTTTCTTTTGTAGATATGTTATTTTTTCTACCCAAGATATCACAACAAGAAAAATATTGATATTGTAGAAATTTTTTGAGGGCCTCATTGAGGTCGATTTTTCTGATGTCCTATTTGATTGATACTTTCTCATATGTCAGGAAGGCTTTAAATATGAATTAATATGTTCATGAAACAAATTAGATTTAAATTTTATAGATATAAAGATAAAAACAAATGTCAATGTCTTTTTTTGATTGTCACTTGACTCTACTATGGGCAGGTTACAAGAAATGTGATTGGAAAAAGGATGGGGAGACGATGCATATCACGTCTTGGATATGGTTCATTCACTTAGAATTCCTATGGTTTTTAATGTTGTGATTATTTCACCTCATGGTTTTTAATTCTAGTAGGAATTCCTATGGTTTTTAATGTTGTGATTATTTCACCTCATGGTTATTTTGGGCAAGAAAATGTTTTAGGAATGCCAGACACGACATCAGTGGATAGGTAAACAATTTTTTTGTAATTGCAATTCCCATTCCATGGTATCCTCTCTTTATTGTTTGATTGTATTTTGGACGTTTCTTTTGATTTTGTTTTGTCTTTTATATATGAAATTGAAAATACTTAGTACCATGTCTATTTAAACAACAACCAAAGCTTGAAGATGAAATTAGTATTACACTATATTGATTGGAATCCTTATAGCTATTTTGTGTTAAAATATTTTCATGACTATCAGAAAAAGTTACTTTCCTGTTGTTATTTGAGTACAGGTTTTTTATATACTTGAATAAGTTCATGTGTTAGAAAATGAAATTTTGTTGTGAATAAAATGACAAGGATTAAATATCACACCTAATATTATTTGTTTTCACAAGTTATCTACAACTTGATATTTTTAGCATATAAATTAGTTGACATGATTGTTCCTATGCTTTCCTTGAAAGTTGAATACTAATTCACTAAGATGTTCTTTTCTATATATAGTGATATTTTATTTTCTTTGTTTATATAGGTTATCTGGCCACATTATAGTGGCAATTATCACCCCAATGAAGAAAATTTGTTCGAGTTTCTTACCTGTATGGGGAAAAATCGCTTTGACATTGCTGATGTTGAGGTATATGTTGTATAAAATATTTATAGTCCAATTTAGTTTATATTCTAGTGTTCATTGTATTTCATGTTTTACACTCTGCATTTTATCTTCTTTTTCTTTCAGAAAATGAACCCAGTGTTGATGGTAAGAAGCATGAATTGAAAATAGAGGGGAGCAATAACATTGGAGTGACAAATGCAAAAAGAGAGAGAGAAGAGAACTGGTGCAGTGATATTGTTAGAGCCAATATCCCGCATAAGACACATATAATGGCTGATGGTCAAGTCTTCAGAGTTGGTGAATTCACCTGCAATGCTTTGAAAACACAATGATAATGTTTGGAAGTGATGAAACACCATTTCATGTGTAAATTGTAGTCCATCCAATATTAAGTTGGAAAATCATATTGTAATACTTTAACATTTCATATAATATAATTTATGTGGTTGAAATTATTTATAGTTGCACTTGATATTGTTTAGTATTGTAATTAAAATATGTGATTTTGTGTTTTCATATTAGATGAACATGCACATTGTATACCATTTTTTAAATCATACAAATTAATTTATGTTGATTAATAATGAACAAAAAATGAATTTAAAACTACTAAATTAATAGTTTATATTGATTAATGATGAACATAAATAAAATGAATATACGATTAAATTAGTCATTTATAATTATTATTAATGAAAGTAAATGAAATGAATATAAAATACTAAATTAGTCATTTATATAATGACTAAATGACTACTGCAAATGATAAATTTGTGACTACAAATGACGACTAAATTTTGCATATATACAACTATTAGTAGCTAATTTACAGTGTCTTATAACACGACTAAAATTTAGTCATATTTCTTTGGTCATTAATTGGTTTCAAACGATGACTAAGATTTCTATATATATGACTATTAGTAGCTAATTTACAGTATCTTATAACACGACCAACATTTTGGTCATATTTCTTTGGTCATTAGTTGGTTTTCTCAGGTGATCATATAGTAATATATTTTTTTGTATATTTGGTCATTATTTGCGACAATTAATGACCAAATCAAAGGTTAAATCAATGATTAAATCAATGACCAAATCAATTACTAAATTAATTTCAAAATCAGTTACCAAATTAATGACCAAATGAATGACTAAATTAATGATCAAATCAATTACTAAATCAATGACTAAATTAATGACCAAATATACAACTAGACAACAAAATTGAGATAACCAATTAATGACTAAGCTAAAAATGACCAAAAGTTGGTCGCGTTATAAGATACTGTAAATTAGCTACTATTGGTCACCGATTGAAAAATAGTCGTTTATATGCAAATTTTAGTCATTTTTTTAGTAACTAATTAGCCATTTTGTACTAGTGTTTTGATGATATACTAATCTACAACAAGTCTTGGAAGGATCATGTTCAACATAATGACAGGGTGCTCAAATTATTAGAGGAGAAACAATTATATGCAAAAACCTCCAATTTTTTCTTTAGAGTACATGAGGTGGAATATCTGGGTCATATTGTATCTCATGAGGGTGTTAAGATAAACCCTAAAAAAATTAAAGGCATTAAGGAATGGAAAATTCCCACAACCATAAAGCATTTGTGAGGATTTCTTGGGTTGATAAGGTATTATAGCAAGTTTGTTAAGAATTATGGGAGAATTTAAAAACCTATAACAACATTACTAAAGAAATATGCATTTTCTTAGAATCTAGAAGAAGCTAAGGCGTTTGAACATCTTAAAGAGGTAATGTGCCAAGCACTAGTCTTAGCTATGAGAGACTTCACAAAAACCTTAATTGTGCAATGTGATGCCTTGGGAAATGGAATTGGTGTTGTTTTAATACAAGAAGGAAGACCCATTTATTTTGAAAGTCGTCCAATCAAAGGAAAGTATTTACACAAACCTATTTATGAGAAGGAAATATTGGAAATACTAGATGCACTAAAGCAATGATGACCTTACCTAATGGGAAGACACTTCAATGTAAAAAAAAATCATGATAGTCTTGAATAATTTTTGGAACAAATATTATCTTCAGAAGAGAAACAAAAATGGGTCACAAAAATGTTGGGTTATGACTTTGAAATCATCTAAAAAAAAGGGAAGAAACATGTTTTTGTAGACGCACTCTCCAGGAAGGACGAGGACGTGGAAGAATTACTTTGTTCCATTTCTATTATCCAACCATATTGAATAACCGAAGCAAGGGATGAATGGAAGAACAATGAAGAAGTGTGGAAACTCATTCAAAATTTATAGCAAGATCCCAATACATCTGATAAATTTTTCTGGAAAAATGATTCATTATGGTACAAATATCTCTTATATATTTGTAATAATTCCTAGCTCAAACAAAATATTCTTTTGGAATTGTACACCTCTCCCTTATAAGGGCACTCAGGATTTTTAAAAACTAACCACAGGGTCAAGAAGGTATTTTTTTGGGATGGCCTTAAATCTTACATTCAAAAGTTTGTGGTAGAATGTTTGGTTTTCCAACAAAATAAAGTTGAGGCAATTAAGACCCTCGGTCTGTGACAACCTTTATCCATTACAAGACAACGTTAGGAGGAGGTTTCAATAGATTTTATCACAGATTTACCGAAGCCCAAAGGAAAGAGTGTCATCATGGTGGTAGTTGATAGACTTACCAAGTATGCACACTTTTGTGCATTATATAATCCATTTAAAGCCATTATAGTTGCTATTCCATTTATGGAAACAATTAAAAAGCTACATGGAAACCCAAATATTATTGTAAGCCATAGATATCCCATTTTCACATGAAATTTTTGGACGAAATTATTTTCTTTTCTGGGTACTCAATTAGCTCATATTTCATCTTATCATCCTCAATCTAATGGAAAATTATATAGTGAACAAATGTTTAGAAGGATATCTTTGTTGCTTTGTAACTGATAAGAAAGCATAATGGGTTAAGTGATTACCTCTGGTTGAATGGTGGTATAACACTTCCTTCCATACTGCAAAAAAAATGAACCCATTTATGGCACTTTATGGATATCATCCACCATCCATCACATCATCTTTAAGAGAAAATTTTAAGGTTCAAGAAGTGGAAGACAACGTTGAGCATCAACAACAAGTTATCCAACTTGTTACATAGTAATTTGTCACCGTCCCTGCAATCCCAATCTCACCCATTGGAGGGTCATTTTTGTGATGAATAAGTAGTGTCATGCCTTGCAAATACCATCACTGCATCCCTTGTCATGAGGAAAACATTTCTTCTGTTGATCATTTCCTAAGCAGACCCCTAAAAACACCTATTTTTTCCTTGGCGCTGGTAGCCCGTTATGTCCTCGTGCCAATGAGAAAAATTAACACTGAGCCCACGCCAGTTGGTGCTCTGTCCCAGTTAAGCACCCGCACCAATATTCTTATGGAAATTTTTTTAAAAAAAGAGGGGAAGTTTCAATTACAACAACTTCGTGGATGAGTCATGAGGAGTGGTTTCGACTGAATAACAACGGCCTTCCTCCTTTGGCCTCTTGTTTCCAACTTATGGGGAACCTCCCAAGGGATAAGGCCTCCCTTCCACTATTGTAGGTATCCCAACCTTCTCCTCTCCTCTATAGATATAGCCATCTTCCATTGATGAAGGGGCTGAATGGTTGAACTGGCTGAATGGATGAATGGATGAATGGTTGAGTCTCCAAGAGCCTTCATAGCCTAAAGAATGCTGCAAGAGCCTTGATAGTCCATATAGAGCCAAATCAGTAGCAAGGAGATTATTTTCAAGAAAACTGAAGAGAGAGGCTTGTCCCATTCTCGACGAGATTTACCGAGACGTATTCTGCTGTCGACCCGCCGAAGGAGGATTCAACGTCAGAGCCAGGTTGTATCTTTCTTTGTATTAATTAATGATAAGAGACTTTGGTTATGGTTCCAATCGTATTGTTCATACATTGTGATCATGAGTTGTATCTTCTCTGACTGATACATAATTTCATATATTGGGTTTACGCTTGTGTGTTCATTGTGTTTCTTTTGTGTGCAGGTGTTCGATCGTGACAAGTGGGAGAATTGTGATCTGCCGGAGCAAGGAAACGGGAGTGTTATCTTCTCTACGAAAAATAGCGTTGGACTTAAGGTAGGCCTTCTTCATAATTTGGTCTATTTCAATTAGTAACATGCGCCTTAGCATGATACGATTGTTGCTAGACCCGATCTGCGCTAGTAGGGATTGCCTATGTCCGCAGAGGGGATTTACCTCTACAAAAAATTGGCGACTCTGCAGGGGAGACGTTAATTTGGAGTATTGTCTTGTATTTTAGTTCGATTCTTGACTTTGCTTGCTTGATCAACTCTTTTGGTTCCCTTTTTTCTAGTGTAAAACCTCTGTTCAGCCCCCAAAGGATTAGATCTGACCTCTGTTTTTCCGAATTTTCATCTTTTCATGGTTGGCTTGATTGGCGCGGTTTCCAGCCTGACAGTCGCGCCAATTGGTGCAGGTTTCCAGTTCATCACTCGTGCCACCCCCTGTCTGGCGCGGATTACAACCAGATAGTTGCGCCATCTCCTATAGGTGCTAGGGTTTACCCTTGTTCGAAAGTTTCTTTTGGTTAGTACTTTTCTTCTGGGTTTGTTTTAGATTCTACTTGAAGTGGTGAGTTTGGTCTTGGTTGGGAGAAATTCTTTGTTTTTTCATTTTTAGGTGTTGGTTCTTGTTGTCATTTAGCAACCCGCGCCAATTTTCCATTGGCGCTAGTTGTCAGTGAGCAAGTCACGCCAGTTGGCGCTAGTTGTCAGTGACAAAGTCATGCCAATTTCAGGGTGTGTGAAAATTGAGATTTTTTCCCTTAATCCTTCACTAGTGTGTCTTTCCCTTCCATTATTTTCTCTGTATGAGCATAAATTACATTGCTCTTTGTTTGAAATGTCTTCTCTCCATGGTTGCTTGATGTAAAAGGGAATGAATGCCTTGTGTTTGATCTCATGCTTTGGAAGTCCCTTTTTGTGCTTAACCTCATATGTCTTATAGCCTTTTGAGGAACTTCGTTACAAAGTGTTTAAGACAACGATTTCATTCTTAGTGTGGTTTCACATCCTTTTTGCATTCATCCTTCCATTAAGAAGATTTGCGTTTATTTAGTTTTCATCTCAAAGTTTGCTTTTGTTTAAATGCATTAGATCACATTGCATTGAAAACTATTTTTGAGATTTATCATTGAACTTAGATCACATTGTTTAATGATTGAAAGCTAAAAGTCGCTTTGAGTGCATTCTCTTTCATTAAAAGCATGCATTAAGTAGATTCTCATTTCATCGAAAAATGCATTGAGTGCATTCTTATCATTTGAAAAGGAAAAGGAAATTGTGCATAGATTACAATTGAATAGCTTTCAAAAGAGGGTTTTTCATAGATTACATTGCATTATCCGCATCATTGGATGTTTGAAATTAATTTTATATAGTGAAAGTCATCTAGTCTGGAAAAATTTCGTTTGCAGTATTGCTGTTTGTTGCATCATTGTTTGAAGCTCTTCCCTTAACTAGATAGCGTTCATCGAATTGAAAGATTTCTTTTCTCATATAGCTGCATATAGGAGATTGTCAGATGACATGCGGTAGGGCCTTGAAACTGAGACATAATTGAAGATCAACCTTAAAATTTATTCAATTCACACTAAGGTAGCATTGAAACTTAACGAAATATTTAGTGGTCTATGCTAGTGACGTGTTCTGGCGTCGTTAAACCTAGTAGCTGTCGTTCACCTCTTGGCTTTAGACAGCACTAGTATGGACTTGTGCTCCCCGTACCGTCGCGTATATAAAGGGAGACCCCACTAGGATGCTATCCTTTATCCATAGGAAGTCGAGTCTGCTGCCCTATACCCGTGATACACCGGACACAACATTCAGGGAGATTGCCTGCACGTACATTAAGTCCTTGGTTGATTTCTCTCTCATTTTGAAACTAAGGTGTATATTGCAGTTCATGGTTATTTGGTACACCCTTTGCCTAGAATTCCTGAGCAGTTAGTTTGATCTTTACTGACTCCCTAAATTTGAAAAGATCATCAAGCGCTTGTCCTTTCACGCTTGTTTCCAATCTGAAAGCGATAGAGTCACCTTTTGCCTGTTTCTCGACTCTTAAAAGATGAAACAATAGAGTTTTGTTTTAGTGTTTTAAAAAATTAACTGCCCATGAAATATTCCTGGTTAAAGTTAGTTCCCTTAGGTTGTTGTTTTGGGTCGTCTCCGATGGAAACTTTTTCGAAGTTCACCAACCAAGGAATCCCCTGCGAAGGGAATCCTGGTCCTTTTCCTCCTTTTGGAAATGTTGGCGCTCCTTATATGGCAACGTTGTCCCTTCCTGGGTTAACTGTTGGGTTGCCCGTTTGGTTGTTTTCAACCTCTGTGGTTTCGAATGTCTCGACTACTGTTCAATCAGTTCCTCCGCTTGAACAACGTCATGTTGATTCCAAGGTGGACCTCTCCCCTTCTTCGCTCGTTTCTACGTCTTCCTCTTCTACTTCACCTGGTCAAAGTTTGGATTCGAGTAACCAGGTGGCTAAGAAGAAGAAGAAGAAGACAAAGAAGAAGAAGTCCGATAAGAGAGAGGCTAAGGCTGAAACTACTATTTCTGAAGCACCTCCTCTTGATAAACCTTCCAACCCTCCACGGAAAGTCAAGTTCCCTTGCATGTTGTGCCAGGGAAACCATCTTCTTCGAGATTTCCCTGGCATTCCCAAGGTGCTTGAGGTATGGTCCAACAGTCGCCCGCCGTTGCCTTTGGCTTCTGGGAATCAGGTTGGGGGCACGTCTTCAGCTAGTGCTGGTAAAGCTCTTAAGTTTCAGGGTAAGCTCACCAATCCCTATAAGTTGTGTGAAGGGCACCATGCCATCCAACTTTTTCCATATATGGATGAAGCCAAGAAAGTTTTGGACAAATCAACTGTTTCAGTACCTTGCCTTCCGGCTGGTTATAAATATCTTTCTATGAGTCCTTCACTAGTTGATTCTACGATTGGTCAAGATTCATCCTTGGCTGATCCCACTCCCTTGGAAATTCAAATTCAGGAATCCATCCCCGACAAACCATTGGTCGTGGGATCGGTTGAACTGGCCCCATCTGCGATGCACCAGGTCTTTTCTGTTGAGAGTGGACCTCAAACCCCTCAAGTTCTTCTTGTTTCTTCAGATTCCTTGTACTTGGAGAAAGATTCTCCTGTCCCTATACCTCAAGAAGCTGCTCCTCCACCTCCAGTGATGGAGGCACTGGAGGATACTCCTTCCGCCTCCAAGATGGAGGTCGTGGAAGATGCTCCTTCTTCGATCGTAACACTAGGGGAAGACCATCTCGATTTGATGGTAGCCCCTTCGAGTAGTTTGGTCGCTTTCTTTGATTGGAATCGATTTGCAGGATACTGCCTTTCGTCTTATGTGCCTTTCGAGATCACGGTACAGGCCTTTGGTTTGGTTGTACCCAACACCATTATAGACGAAGGGGCATCTGTTAGTGTTCTATCCTCAACTACTTGGCAAGCTTTCGGTTCACCGCCGCTTGTGCCTGTTACGCAGAATCTGTTGGCGTTTAACAGAAGAACTAGTCAACCATTAGGGATCCTTCCAAGGTTACCTGTTACATTGGGAGGTAAAACCGTCCATATGGACGTGATGGTTGTTCCAGGCCCCTTGGATTTCAATCTGCTCTTGGGGCGCGATTACACCTATGCCATGGGCGCGCTCGTCTCCTCCCTTTTTCGTGTGGTCTGTTTTCCACATGAAGGATGGATCATGACCATTGATCAACTTTTGTTCTTTGGTCCTAATGTGGCAGCTGGCTCGCCATCATCCCTTCCTATTTTTTATCCACCCGTTGTATCTTCCCCACCGCAGGTCAACTATGTGGCTACCTACCTCGTGCCTGTACCCAGTGATAGTGTCATTGTGCATCAGGTGCTGGGGGCATTGGGTCCTGACTTCCAGGATGTTTTCCTTCCATCAGGAGTGGAACTCTTATAAGAGATGACTTCTTATTCATCATGATGAGTTGTCTTCGGAGCAGAGTTCATTTTCTTGTGTCAAGCTCATTAAAAAATGAAACAAGGTGTCCTGAGGATAGTTCTTTTAATGTGTCAACCTCGTTAAAATAATGAAACACTTTCCTGTTCAATTTGAGTCTTTGATAAGATCTCGTAAAATCCCAGTCGAGTCTTTCTCTTGATCTCGTAACTTTAACCTTCACTCCATCTGCCTTTCATATGGACTGAAGCTTGGGGGGCATGTACCTCGAATTGAGTCACCATGCTGGGTGCATGCTTACTTTTTCAAGCATAGTTTGTTTCCATTTCAAGCTTGTGTAAAAATGAAACTGGTTTCAAGCATAGTTTATCTTTGTTTCAAGCTTGTGTAAAAATGAAACCAACTTCAAGCAAAGTTTGTTGATTTCAAGCTTGTGTAAAAATGAAACCTTTCCCATTTTACCTCTCATGATTGCCATTTTATCAGCCTGTTTTTGCCAGATGAGCCTTGGTTTTCTCACTCCATCGTCACTATCTGCTTGGCCGATCATATGCCTTCACTTGGTTGTTTTACCCGTTCCTGAGGAACTGCTGCGATGAGTGGTCTTGTTAGCCAGCCTCTTAACCTTTACTTGTTCTGAGAAGTTCCACCATTACTGGAACTAGTTGCTACCCTTTATACCACTTGTTCCTCCAGGAGGAGTCAACTTTCAGCTCTTTTATGACTCCCTAAACATGAAAAGATTGCCGAGTCGCTTGTCGTTTTGATCTTGTTAAAGTGGTTACAAAACGACATCTACCCAGTATAAGTTTACCCCTTTTTCAGGCTGGGATAGATTGTTTATGAAAAAGGAATACCCTAGCCTATTGCGACTAAGAGGTTTTCTCAGACATAGTTTTCTACCTTTTCGAATCTGAGGAACTATTTACGAAAAGGGATCGTTGGAGTTTAATTTTCCGCTGTCTTTTCAAACTCTCTAAACATGAAAAGACGATGAGTTCTCCCTTTGTCAGACTCGTTAAACCTAAATGACATTGGAAATTGTCAATCATGACGTTATTCAAGTTTCTCCTTCCTAGGGCTTGTTAATTGTACTAGGATGGATTCGTCCGAAGGATGGAATTATATGACAAGCATATGGTATCCTCTTCAAGCTTGTGTAAAAATAAAGAGGTACTTGCCAGAAATGGTGGGGAAAAATGGAACCAACATCGTTGTCGTGTCGGCAGTATGTCGCTCTTGAACATGGCACTTGTCTACATTCGTGTCAGGTTGGGGACATCTCATCTCGTTTTCCACTTGCATCCGTGGGTTTGGGTGATCCTTTTTGACCTCTCATCTGCTCTTTGCTTTGTCATCATGACCTCTAATATTTTGATGTCAAATGCTGCCAAATCCACTGTCGTGTCGCCGATATGTTCAAGAGAAGTTGACCTCTGCAAGTTTCAACCTTCCTCTGATTCTCATCTGATCCTGATTCACAAACATCATGTTCCTCTGTCTCGTGTCGATGATGTGGGAAACACTATGGCCCACCTTCGATCAAGGTCACTTCCTGTCGACTTCAGCTCATTATTCAGGAAGCTGATCTAGAGACTCCCTTCTGGTACCTTAGAGCCCGCATGCCTCAATGGCAGGTTCTTCGCATTCGACATGAGGTTTTCATCATTGACCTCCGATCGAGTGATTATGTAGGTGTTCGATGTCAGCTCACTATTCACATTCCATGGATTATACCTATAGTACCTTGAGGGCCATTGTTACTATTGGTGGTACCTCTCACGTCTGTTAACAACTTTCATCATTGGCTGGTAATCGGACGATGTTCTTGCATGTTCGACTTCAGCTCATATATTCACATGCTTGAAATTGTACTTTGTTTGGGTTGAGATGGAGCGCAAGACCATGTATTTTGTTTGTTAGAATCCAGGCTACGATTTTGTGGATTATTATGATTGGTTACATGACTCACTGGTTGGATGGCTGCGACCATACTTGAGTCTCTTTATTGATCCTTACTAGATGGCTGCGTCCATGCCTTGGATCTTGATTATTGTATACTCTGTTATGGATGACTGTGCCCATACCACATATATCATGTATTTTAGATGTCAGTTGTACTTGTCTATGCAGGTTTTCCGACGACAGTGTTTTCAGTTGGACATGTTCTCGTAAAGCATTTCACTCCTCTCTCTCTCTCAGGCCTCATGCTTTAGGGGCATCTGTTACACAGTAATTTGTCACTGTCCCTGCAATCCCCATCTCGCCCATTGGAGGGTCATTTATGTGATGAATAAGCAATGTCATGGCTTGCAAATACCATCATTGCATCCCTTGTCATGAGGACAACATTCCTTCTGTTGATCATTTCCTGAGCAGACCCCTAAAAACACCTATTTTTGCCTTGGCGCTGGTAGCCTGTTATGTCCTCGTGCCAATGAGGAAAATTAACACTGAGCTCATGCCAGTTGGCGCTCTATCCCTGTTAAGCACCCACGCCAATCTTCTTATGGAATTTTTTTTAAAAAAAGATGCGAAGTTTCGATTACAACAACTTCATGGATGAGTCATGAGGAGTGGTTTCGACTGAATAACCATGGCCTTCCTCCTTTGGCCTCTTGTTTCCAACTTATGGGGAACCTCCCAAGGGATAAGGCCTCCCTTCCACTATTGTAGGGATCCCAACCTCATCCTCTCCTCTATAAATATAGCCATCTTCCATTGATGAAGTGGTTGAATGGTTGAACTGGCTGAATGGATGAATGGTTGAATGGTTGAGTCTTCAAGAGTCTTCATAGACTAAAGAATGCTGCAAGAGCCTTGATAGTCCATATAGAGCCAAATCAGTAGCAAGGAGATTATTGTCAAGACAACCAAAGAGAGAGGCTTGTCCCATTCCCGACGAGCTTTACCGAGACGTATTTCGCTGTCGACCCGCCGAAGGAAGATTCAACGTCAGAGCCAGGTTGTATCTTTCTTTGTATTAATTAATGATAAGCGACTTTGGTTATGGTTCCACTCGTATTGTTCATACATTGTGATCATGAGTTGTATCTTCTCTGATTGATACATAATTGCATATATTGGGTTTACGCTTGTGTGTTCGTTGTGTTTCTTGTGTGTGCAGGTGTTCGATCGCGACAAGTGGGAGAATTGTGATCTACCGAAGCAAGGAAAAAGGAGAGTTATATTCTCTACGAACAACAATGTTGGACTTAAGGTAGGCCTTCTTCACAATTTGGTCTATTGCAATTAGGAACTTGCGCCTTAGCGTGATATGATTGTTGCTATACTCGATCTAGGCTAGTAGGGATCGCCTCTGTCCGCAGAGGGGATTTACCTCTAAAACACAAATCTTAAAGGATAACGTCACTTTGGTGTATAATCGAATGAAACAACATGCATATCAACATCTTAGGGAAAGATTTTTTGATGTAGGCGACTGGGTATTTTTACGCCTACAACCATACAAACAAATTTCCCTCGAGCAATCTAAGAAGGATGATAAACTATCACCAAAATACTATGTTACTTACAAGGTGTTGCAAAATATGGTACTATGGCATACAAATTGGAGCTTCCTGCATCTTCTCTAGTGCACCCAGTTTTCCATGTTTCATGCTTAAAGAAGGTTATAGGTGACAAGCTCCCTTTTCAAACAATATTTCTAACACTTGAAGAGGAAGGAAAAATCATATTAGAACCTGAAGTAGTCACGTAAACAAGAACTCGACCAATACGAAATTGATCAATTTTAGAGTATCTCATCAAGTGGAAGAACTTCTCTGCTGAAGATTCCACATGGGAGGGTGATAATTTTATACAAAAGTATCCAAAACTACTCAAGCATTGATGAAAACACTTTTTTGAAGGAGAGGGGCATGTTAGGTTCCTATAATACTAGTGTATCCACTTATTTTTATTGTTAGTGTAGCCCCTTTATTGTTATTGTTGTTCCCATGTAGACCCCATATTGTTATTATTGTGCCCCATAGAAGCCCACTATTGTTATTGTTGTGCCCTTACATTATGTCGGCTTTAATTACATTGTGATCCATGCGACTCCTATATATAGAAAGGAGGTTTTGTCATTTGAAGCATTGAAGAATTGTTCATTTATGTAATGTAAAGGAGGTCCCCCCCTCAAAGAGGATAATTTTTAATTCATTGATCTATATTTTCTTCCATTTTTTTAGCTAGTTTCATAACATAGGATATTTGTTTTTTCCTAGATTGATAATCTGGGAGGATTCTTCAGTTTCGTTAACAAGGAAATCTAAAATATCCCCATAATTTTTAAAATTTTACCATGAATATTTGTTTTCAAGTAGGTGTGACGTATATAGAGATACTACATGACAATTATACTTACTAGACATGTTAAATCTTTCAATTCTTTCAACATACATGACTGGACCATTTGAAATAGTATTCACGCTTTGGCTAATATGAGTGATATTAAAACTATTAAATTTTGAAATAATATCCGAAGCAAGGCTAGTGTAATATCTCCTAAGTTTGTTTGAATGAGTATATAATTTTTTGATTAGATTAATGATTAATTTTGAACATCCAAAGATAGATAAATTTCAGAGAACAAGATTAAGAGCGTTGTCTAAAACAATCAATATAGCTTCAAACTTTGTGATATTATTAGTACATGAAAAAATTAATTTATAAGAAAATGATTCTACCTTTTCGAGATTATTTTTCAAAATAATACAAACACCATTTCCTTCTTGAGAGGATTCCTAATAAAAAATCATGTGCCAAATTTGATCATAATCTAAGGGAGCATTTGAGGTATTCTCATTTTCAACTTCCTCTTCATTAAAAATGGAATAAATTCCTAAATATTCCTTTACATATTTGACATAAGGTTGAGGGATATTTTCAATGTAAGGAACCATTATTTCCTCTTAGTATACTATAATATTCTTGGGCCCTATGAGAATAATGATATGGGTTCCATCCATTGAATAATATCCCCTAGTTAGAGACTTCCAATCTCTACCTAGGATGATAGAATAATTGCTAACAACCATATCAATAACCTGTATGTTGCAAGTGGTACAAATTTCGGGATGGAAGCACATAAACAATGAAACATCCTTAAACTTCCCAATAGTAAGTTTATTTTGTTTATTAAATGCTATCATATTTACAGATACTTCATTGGTGCAGGATAGTCTAATATCTTCCATTATTGCCTTTGACATAACATTGGGGCGAGATCCACAATCAACTAGAAAACAATGATAAATCTTGTTAAATATCTTCATAGAGACATAGAAGGGCGAGCTCTTTGGTTGTTTATCATTAGTTATAGTTTTTAACAATTTGTTCATAGAGGGTTCAATTTCTTCTTCCATTTTAGAGATATTTAGGAGGAAGATGGATATTTAGTTTGTTTTTCAAGAATTTTTTTAGATTAGAAATTTGTTTAGGAGTAAGAGCTAAATATAATAATGTAGCATTTGATTTGATTTTGGATATATCATTAATTATGTTGTATTTTATAGTAACCTTAGAATGGATTGAATTTGACTTCGGATTAGGTTTAATTACATCCTTAGCAACATTTTCATGGGAAGATTGCTTAGAAACATGATTAACATTATTACGATTAAAATAATTATTTTGAAATATTTTATTACAATTCTATGCACAAGCTTTTAAAATGTGTATATCATCATATAACCAATCTAAGTTATTTACATATGCATTATTAGTTGTAGGTATGGGTTTCTTTATGAAAATACTATCTTTACTAGTTTTCATAATTTCACATGTTTTTCATCATGATAATCCTCATAGAAATTGCACCAAGGGTGATTTAAAAGGAAGGTGGTAGGTGAGGATGTCATGGGAATAAATTGAGAGGATGAAGGAAATAAAAATTTAATTGGGAAAAGGGAGACTTTCCTTTCGAATGATATCATTATGTAATTCATGTCTTGCATCAATTGTAGGACAACATACATTTCAACACTTTTATTTGATTCACCCAAAGGAAGTCAAGCTCTTAAATTTTTATCTTCAAATTCCAAGCAAGTTTGTAAGGTTGGTGCTAGATTGTTAACAACTTTATCCTCAAGTATACTTTTATAAGCATGAAGTATAATGTTATAGTAATACAACATAAAATACTAACTATGAGGTGTAATTACACCAAGGATCCGATTATACAATTTAGTGAATCCGAGATTAAGAACCTTAATAATTTCACCATGTTAGAAGACAATGTTATTTTATTTTTTCATCCAATCGACTAGGCCTTGTTGCTGGCCATATGTAGATTTGAACTAGTAACAAAGTCCATGCCAAGTGGAGCATTATTTAGGGGGAAGATCAAAGAAATATGATATGGCCTTCCATTCCAAAGTATTTACAAATAAAATCATACACGCATCATTGGCATTAGCCCATGTATTATTAGAGGGATTTGAAAAAATACTCAAATTTTATTCCATAGTACAGGTTCCATTACCTAAAAAGCATAGGTAAATAATCATTGAACTTAGGAAAATGAGCAATGGATATTGGAGTTGGTATCCCCTGTGAAGTAAAGAATTCATAGATCGAGGCACAGAGCGTGCAGTGTGAGTATATTTTTGGTCTTAGGGACTTTGGGGTGGGTCAAAGGCCCTTACTTATGTAACGGGATGAGACTTTTTGTGAACATTGGACTCCACCCATGGTTTGGTACCATGGTATTGTAAAAGCCAAATCTATATAAGGAGCCTAGATAGAAGTCATAGGAAGGTTATGATTGATTATATGCAATGCATTTGGATGGAAGACTGAGTTAGGTTCCGTGTTCTAAGTTAGAGGAAAAGGCTCCTGCAGCTGTGTGCACAAAGATCTTAGGAAAGACTGCAGCTATGTGTGTAGGCCCTCGTAGCTGTGTGCGCAGGGTGGAAAGTGAATGTATGAGATAGATTTGGATATTAATAAAATAACTGTTGAGAAGATATGAGTTATAATGATGTTTTTTTACTTATTTTTTATGAATTTCTATGTTGAAGAAAGGTTTTGTTCTGGAATTGAATAACGTAGTTCCTTTTATGGTTATTTATTGTGTTTGATGCATGAATAAGTAAGATTGCATAGTCTATGAGTAAGTTCAATAGTCATGTTGAAAAATTCTAGTAATATTGATATATCTGACCTGCAGAGCTTTGATAAGAAGGAAAATACCTAAAGCCAATATCTTCTATCCCTATATATGCAAAAACCTAGTTCTAACATCCCCCTATATTTCCTCGAGTGAGACTTTGATCTGCGCAAGAAGATCGTTGTCGAAAGGGCCGATAATAGTGGGTTTTGTTGGATTGCGCAGACTATTTGAACCTGGATCAGGGCCCCATAAAACCAACAAATGGTTCTATTTTTGAGACCAGGATCTCACTAAGGTATAGCTGGATGTGGCATCTATGTCCTATAGTGAAGTAGATTGAAACTTTTTTAAAGAACTGTGAGGTAAGTACCTAAATTCACTAAAGTTCTAGATTAAAATGCTATTATGTGAAAATGGTATATTGCAATTGCACACAGATTGATGTAGTGCTACGCGAAGTGGAAAAAGGTTTAGGACCAGTTGGGGAACATACATTGAAAGGGAATAAAGACCATTTTTTGAGACTGAATGAGGAGAAAGCAACCCTGCTACTCCGTGAAGTCTATCGTTGGGATTTGAAAGTCAGTAGTGCTGAGGAAATTCACCAACCTTCCACCCCCATCATCACTCCATTTCATTCTATCCTTACAACTCCACCTCACACATTCAACATGGCCCAACTACTGAAGATGCTTGTGTTCAAGGGAACAAATGACCCTAACAAGTTCTGATTTTTAGTAGAAGCGATATGGAGTTCGCAAAATGTTACAGACGAATATATGAAGAAAACACAGTTGGTTCTGCACTGCAATATTGAGCATTGTCCTGGTACATGAAGTTTTTTACAATGAATGAAAATGCTTCATTGGTTGAAACAAATACCACGCTGAATGCTGAATTCAAGAAACCAAAGTTTCAATCCCAGTGTATCACTGAGATCAAAGAAATTAACTAGCTTCCTACCAAGATCGTATGGGAGGTTGATCAACGATTCAAGACATTGTTGAGCCAGATTAGTTTCAAGATTCTAGATGAATAAAATAGAGAATGGTTCATTGCTGCACTATTGCCTCATCTCATATTTCCATTGTCAGAACATAAGATCACGAATTAGGCTGAAGGGAGATAGCGATGAAGCTTGAAGCTTCCATGATAGTCAATGCAAGCATAGGGGTGCAACATATTGTTTGCACATGGAGCTCTAGGATCTAAAAAAGGGAAAATAGGTTCACCTAGAGATGAGAACAAAGGTATGGTGTATCAAGTGCAAGGCCGAGGGTCACTACAAGGAGAAGTGTCCTATTTTTAGAGACTATTTGGGTGCTGGGATGACGAGTCCATTAAAACCTAGATCAAGAGGAGGACCAAGAGAAGGGCCTAATGTATGGTGTATTATATGCAAAGTTGCAGGCCAAAATTCCACCGATTTTTGTCACTTATTACAAAATTTATTTAGATCATCGAAGAAACTATTCTGCAACTTCTGTAGTTCAGTTGGGCATGATGAACAACATTGTAGGAGCTACAATCTAATGTTGCAGAATGGTTCGGGTGCATATCAAATGCAACTAGAAGGTCGCGAAGCTATGGGTTCGCCAACTACATGAGGAGGTTTTCAAGTTTGAGGTCGCGACCGAGGAGGAAGCGCTAGTCGAGGGTGAGGATAGATTGTTTGTTACAACTGCAAACAACCTAGACACTTTTCTCCAGATTTCCAGAATGCTACTATTGTGTCCTATAAGTATTGTCAGGAATTTGGTCATGAAATAGAAGATTGTCTCACTTTGTTAGCTAAAATGCAAGAGAAGCGCAACTAGCAGCTAGCGCAAAACATACAGATGATTAGGGTTGAACCGCGCCAAGGAGATCCAAGTGTTAACATAGTCACGCTCAATAGTATGAATACTAGAGGAAACCGTGCAGATCGGAAGAGGTCTATACCAGAGACATGGGTAAGAAAGGTTGAAGATAATATTTTTGGGTTTGATGTACAACATGAAAAGGAGACATTCATGGAAGCAAATAAATCATTTATGAATCCTAAGGCTGTGACATCAACTGCACAGAGATAGTTGTTCCCAGTAGAAAAGAAGCCTAAAGATAATTTTGAAGTAAAGGGAGATGATTCGTTGATCCTAGCATATTTATTATATACATGCATGAAATTGTTAAGTGAACAGAGGGATGTAGAAGGATTTCAGGAGATGATTGATAACTGCGTTGGTAAAGAAGAGTTGCAGATGGAATAACACATAGTAAACAAAGTGTACAAGAATAATAAGAGAATTGGCCGGGAGATGCGATTAAAAATGCATATCAAAGACTATGAGATGGATAAAGTCATTATGGATTTGGGATCGGATGCTAATGTTCTGCCAAAACAGAAAAGGGAGCAGGTGGGAAATCCAAAGTTGCAATGGTCGCCTATTCAAATGAGGATGGAAAATCAACAGAAGATCATTCCTATGGGGTGCTTGAAAGGAGTCAACATAGATATTGAAGGTGAAAGTGTGTTTTTTGACTTTGAGGTAATCTAGATAATTAATGACAGTAATCCGTACCCCACGTTGTTACGATTTGACTGGGATGATGACTTGGATGGTATAATAAACCTGAATAATAAGCAGATGGTATTTGAAAGGATAACACCTTATTTGTTGTGCCACTGGATCCCTCTAAATATGAGCGCTATATAGAACCTGTCTAGTATGAATATGGCGATGCTGTGATTGATCAAATTTATCATCTTACTGTGCAGGACGAAGACTAGATTAATCCCAACGCAAATGGAATAATATATTGGGAGCGCAATAGTTCATGCGTGTATGATTTCGATGAAGAGTTGGAGCACTGGCATAATAGATTGCATGAACTAACCACGAAGCATTGTAACAAGGTTGAAAAATCTCTACGTTGTGTCAACTCAGAAGTATGTGACTTTCCCTTTTATGATGGAATGGGGAATGTTGTCTTGTACTTGGATGAATTTGAGCAGAAAGTGTCGGAGGAACAAGTTATGAGGCTCTGGATTTTGCATTAAGGTCCACTCCAACTCGATGGTGGGGTGCACACAGAGAAAGTCTAGGAGGTTGGCTGGAGTTCTGCAAATTGATAAGGTTAAGGTTTGGTGAGGTTGACACACGAATTACGAAGAAGTATGATGGCCAGAAGGATCAACACGAGAATTTAGCTTGCTGAATCGCAGATTTGGGAGTAGAATCTCAGCTAGAATGGGTGCACATGTTATTTCATTCTTTAAATATGATACCTTATAAATGTTATCTTGAAACATAATTGCGCCATGGAATGACAGATTAGGATGAGATGGTAGAAGGGTTTTTGTTAATGTATAACTTTGATGATGGTTTGGAATGCATTAATGAGGCTTTTCAAGAAGTCACAACAAGAGTATTCTGAATTTCTAAGGAACCTAAGAATCTAATACAACTAGACTGGGCTGCGCAGTGGGAAAAGACTCACGAAAGTTTCCCACAATTTTTTTGGAGGGACATGGTTATGAAGGCTGTGTTGTGGGAGGCGATCTACGGATCTAATGAAGAACAGATGTAGACCAATCATGGTGAAGGATGGATTCAGCGCAGTCAAAGTACTACAAAAAATATTTATTGCAGGCACAGTTGGAGGTTATTGCGCCAAAGGGGCGAGTGTTGTGGAGTTTGTCCAAAATATGACCGTTGGAAAAGTAAAAATTTATTGGAAAATGATTTGGCCATTAGAAGGAGTGGGAAAAACACAATTAATGGGCATATCTGGCCATATCCACCGCCAAATCAAAATTTATGAGGAGACCCATCTCCAAGAGGGTAAAATTTTATAGGAACAGATTAAGGAGTTACGCCAGAAAGAGAAGATAATCATTGCCAGGATGAAGCCATGGGAAGCTGAGGCCAGTCATATTTCCCAAGCTGTGGAGAAGAAGATTAAAGAGTTGTGCACAACTCAGTGGGGATTGAAACATAAGGTAGCCAAGTCCATCACAGAACCGCTGCTTGGAGTCGTCTGGGATTTTTCAAAGCAATGTGCCAATACATTTACTCCATTTAAGGATGCCTTGAGGGGAATTAGAGCAAAGAATTATGGCACACCACCATTGTGACTCAGGACAAGTCACAGTTTTGTGTTGGGGGTCTGTTGGAACTGAGATCCCCAACGAAGTAAGGAATCCATAGATCAAGGTGCAGAGTGCGTAGCACGAAGTATATTTTTGGTCTTAGGGGCTTTGGAGTGGGTCAAATCCCCTTAATTATGTAACGGGATGGGACGTTTTATGAACGTTGGAATCCACCCATTGTTTGGGACCATGGTATTGTAAAAACCAAATCTATATAAGGAGTCTAGATAGAAGTCAAAGGTAGGTTATGATTGATGATATGAAATGAATTTGGATGTAATACTAAGTTAGAGTCTGTGTTTTGGGTTGGAGGCAAAGGATCCTGCAGCTATGTGCGTCGAGGCCTTAGGAAAGACTGCAGCTGTGTGCGCATGCCCTTGCAGCTGTGTGTGCAGGGTGGAAAGTGAATGTATGAGATAGATATGGACATTAATGAAAGAGCTGTTCAGAATATATGACTTATAATGATGTGTTTTTTTCTTACTGTTTATGAATGTCTATGCTGAATAAGGGTTTTGTTCTGTAACCGAATAACTTAGTTCCTTTTATGGTTATTTACTGTGTTTAATGCATGAATAAGTAAGATCACACAGTCCGTGAGTAATTTCAATAGTTGTGTTGTACAACACTATTATTATTGATAGATATGACCTGTGGAGCTCTGATAAAAAGGAAAATCTATAAAGCCAATATCCTCTATCCCCCTAGATGCAGAAACCTAGTTCTAGCATCCCCCTATATTGCCTCAGGTGAGACTTCAGTCTGCACAAGCAGATATTTTCCAAAAGGGCCGGTAATAATGGATTTTTTTGGACTGCGAAGACTATCTGAACCTTGGTAAGGGCCCCATAAAGCCAACAATGGTTCAAGTTAAATCCAAAAGAGATGGTACATGCCATGGGGTTTCATTTAAGTCCTCTTCAAATTCAAACAAATAATATTTTTTTTATAACATTTTTGGGATGGGTTGTTGAGATAACAAACTGATAATAACTATAAACCTTACTAAGAAGAGGTGAAGCCATATTATATGGTTGTATATTAAACACAAGTAATTTATGTACAAGTGTAACACTTGATTTAGAGAGGTATATTTTAAGAGTGATTTTAATATTTTTAACATTTTCCTTTCTGCGTTTGACATCTAATAGGGAATCATATTTAAGATACTTCTCTCTAAGTCTTCATGACTGTTGAGGGGTTTCAAATGCTTGATGAGAAGATTTAGATGGATTAAGGGGTGTATGCATTTACTTGATAAAATTATTTAATCGAGTTTAATTCTAGCTATTCTTTCTCTAAATTGTTCATTAAAAATTTCAATATCCCTTGATATAGTAGCCCAAGATTTTCCAATTTCTTCCCTAGTCTTTGCAGTATTTAACATAAGATTAAAAAAACCTATAGAAATACTATTTTGATTGTTGAAATTGGGAAAAAGGTTAGGTTTAAAGAGATCTGGTACAAAAATTTATTACAAAGAGAAAGTGTATTCAATCAACTTAATTTAAGAAATATAATATTTCATAAAGAATATATCTAAGGAGTAAGACTAAAAAAGTGAATAACTTACCTTGACTAAAGATTTCCAATATTGTTTCTTTAACCACCAAGAGAAATGATAAAGAACAATATTCTTTCTCGGTATTTGATTGAAATGGTTCAAATCTGGTCATAGCCTCCAAGATAGACTAGGAAAAAAAAATAAAAAAGAAAATAAAAGAAAGGGGAATAAAAAAAGGTTTAATAAGAGCACAAAAAAAACAGAATAAAAAAGAAACCACAAGAAAACAAGTCAAAAGAAAATAGATCGATCACTTTACATCCATAGTATGATAAGAAAAGCGGATGTTGATGTATATGTGATTCATTCAACAACCTTTCGAATTCATGGTAGGCTAAACAAAGAATAATGAGAACATTGTTGAAATTTGGGCAGCTATGAGACAAATTTCCCATAGAAACCCAACTACCCAAAAAAAAAAGCCCAAAGAAGAATTCAATTTAAATATTATTTATTAATGTGTGGGATTGACTCCTATTACTATATTTTGTGAAAAAACCCTTGAGGAAAGCCGATGCAAATCCAAACTCGAATCTGGGGTCAGGTTCGCTCAAATCCCACAGTTCCTATACCTCTATCCAAATTGATGCTTCCTTCTTTTGTTGCTACAATCTCCTTATAGTATCATAGATCCATTTCTATGCTGAGAATTACAGTATCATAGATCCATTTCCGTGCTGAGAATTTCAATGGGAGGAGCTAAAAAGGGAAGCCAAACCTCTTTAAAGTCTTATATCCAAATCCCAAAATCAATAGCCCTCGAATCCAAGCTTCTATTACTCTCATTCCAGTTTTCATCTACTGGAACCAAGCACTAAAACTAGGCATTGTAATATGAAATTCTAGTGACCTCGCAAGCCCTGCTCTTTATTCAACTCAAATACAAAACCTTACGGGGTTCCAACCTTTTGGTATGGTCCATTGTTCTACACTGTCACTTCCTCTCCATGATATAAGTTTTCCACTCTTCCACATTGTATCCTTGTCTTTGGCCCCATCGCTGTCGGTCCTTGATTAACATGCATCTCTAAATATTTTCCTTTGTAAAATCCTCCTCATTTCACCTTTTCCCTATAACAAAAAAACCATGCAAATCACCCTTCTGGGTTGTGGGCTCCACCAAGTACTCGACGCTTTTAAAATGTTTCAAGATCCTGACCTTACTACTTCTCTCTTCCTAAAATGTTTCAAGATCCTGACCTTACTACCTCTCTCTTCATTCCAAAAAGGTTACATGGATCTAGTACTTCTAGGTTACGTGGATCTAGTACTTCTAGGTTCTTCGGGCTTCAGGGAAAATTTAGTTACTGGATTTTGTTCAGTGTCAATCCCATATCCATAAACTCACTAAATTCTCGATGCTCTATTCTAAAATAGGTAATGAGATCTGGAATTTCTGGGTTTTCTAAGCCTTTGGGCTATATATTATGTTATGGGGTTTCATTAAATAAAAACCCTGGGTCTGTCAATTGACAAACCTATTTTAAATTCCAAATTTGTCTAAATGTTGGCCCTTTTCCAGTGTTCTTCGCCTCTGAATCTTCTCCGTCCCCTACGCTCTTTGTCTTTCTTATCGACGCTATCAATGCTCTATTTACTTCCATTAAGCTTTGATATTAATCTGCGTTATTAATTTTGATATTTATGTTATCAAAGTTAATCTAATTTGAATCTCCTCCTCCACCGAATGCCTTTGTGTTTCCTCTATATACACTGAAAATTGACCATTGCGATCATCTGTTTTAAAGTTATATTCTCCTGTTGCGCTCTCTTTGTGTCCCTCCTGCAATATTTCCAATGTCTCTAAACGACGCTTCTCTGATTAATGGATTTTTGATCCTTGTTTCTCAATGATCAACGCTTATCTCTCATGAGGTTTATTTATCCTGAATATGCCACTATTTGAATTCAAGTCTCTTGTGGATATGAAGGCATAGATCCCTCCTGAGCTATCTTCCTCTACAACAATTATAAAATAGAATATCATATAGGCTAACATGATGAACTATATATATATATATATATATATATATATATATATATATATATATATATGAAATACTTACAAAATGTTGTTTTTGGCCTTATTTACATCACTTGGCCCATTATGACACTAAGCCAGATTTTGGATTAAAAAATATTGCTTGCACATTCTATCTCTACCTCTATCACACCTCTCTATCTCTATTCTAGCTATTATTTACATGAAAATGGATTTTGAATTGATTTAGTTCATATCCAAAGAATCCCCACTTGAATCTCTAATCTAGGACTCTTAGATCCACAAATCTCTCACTAATATAACTTTCATCATTTTTCTCTAACTCTCTCAAATATTCTTGATATCTATCCTGATGAATATATATGATTACAATTTCTATACATATTCTCTAAAATATCCTTACAAACATAGAAAAATACAATAATTAAATCAATTACACCCAATTACAAAAATTAGGGAACTAACTCCCTTAGTAAATGAAACAACCCCTAATTATAGTCAAAGGAATTTTTACTTAAAGGTAAGATGCTCCTGCATCATACTACCAAGGTGGAAAAATTTTCATGGTCTCCTGACCATGTTCTTTCATATTCTGTTGAAAATCCTTCTGGATTAAACACTTATGAGTCCATAATTGGTCTCTTTCCTTGTTGTGTTGCTATTGTCCTATTGTTTCATCTGGTTCTCCAGGCTTCCAAATATCGTTTTGTTGTTTCCCATTTGATTTTTTGATGTAGAGTTCCTTTGTCAGTTGTTCCTCCTTATAGTTTATCCTCCTATGTTTGTTATACCTTCTTATTCTGGATGATATTTTCGTCAACATGCACACTTCATCAATCACCTTGTCAATTTCTTCCTTTGGTTGGGTTTTGCTGCTAGTCCTGTCCTCTGATTGCTACATATCATTTTTTGTCACAATATTTATAAAAATATTGTCAATTGGTTGTCCATACCTTTGTTTCTCACACTTGGAAGTCTTTCCTTAATTGTTTTTGAACACATTTTCTTCCTCCTCTAGTTCTATCCTTGAAACCTAGATGTGCATTATTTGGGTTTATATTCTCTTTTCCAAATAATTTAGTTCTTGATACAATTCAAAATATATTTGATTTGTATCCTAATCCTCCATGAAACATCCATCACTTCTTTCTTCTATTAGCCACTTCTCCAAAGGTTTGATCTCAACTTCACTTGTGATTCCTTCTCCAGGCATGAGCGTACCTTCAAGCATATCTTCACTTACCACTTCAGATAATGTTGTTCCATCCTCCTTCATAACAATGATCGAGCTCTGATAAACTTCAATTCCCTCTACCACAACAACTACATCATTAAGGAATAAATTCTTATATAACTGCTCAATAAAACTACCTCCTCTATGAATCTCAATTCCTCTTATACTTGCATAATAATTTCATTATATTTTTGGTATTCACATGTCAAACTTGAAAATACACACCAAAATTGGATTTGAAAATATGGGGTTCTTCTTTTATTACCTCAATTACATCATCTCCAAGATGATATTCATAGTCCATCATGTAGAAATTATATGCACTAAGCATGCATATGTCCTTGATTCACCTGATCTCACACTATTTAACTTTATGCTTAATACTGAATCAATTCCACTTGTTAATCTTTTGTGGAAAAATTAATTGCACACACATGTGAAGCATAAACAAAAATAATCAATCGCACATAACACAGTTTTTAACCGGGAAAGCCTGAAGCTGAAAACCCAAAATATATATTATGTATCATGGAATCATATGAAAATCCTCATAAAAAGCTTATCAAGCTCTCAGTACAGTACAATCGTCATACACTAATCAGGAACAATCTTGCAAATCCATGCACCGATATTTTCCTTTTGCTAGCCTGCCTCCACTGCGCAATCCTTGCTGAAGAATAGCTCTGAATGAATTCGAATTACCCTTGCCTTGACTGCGCAATCCTCATTGGCAACTCCAATGTGTGTGTGATGCAATCAATGCATCACTATAGTCACAACATATAGTCTATCTTGCCCTTTCACCTACCTCTCCACTGGGTCTCCACTGAAACTGCCATGAACTGTAGTTAATTGCTGTATTGTTCATTTGATTAATGAGTTATTATTTGTGAATTAATTAACTAATTAATTCACTCCACTCTCACTAGTGTATCGTTTAGTTAGACTAGATACAACTAGCTCAACTGAGTCTAACTGAGTTAAACTAAATACAACTCCATAACTACTTCTTCCAACTGTGTCATAACTCTACCACTTGAGTTCTAACTGAGTCCTCCATGCATTAGCTCCAGTAAACCCTTGGGAATTGCATAATTCCCTCAGTCCACTGATGTGCCACATCTGTGCACTGAACTGAAGTGCTCTAAGAGGATAAGTTGCTGTTTAGTGTCTGATTATTATTAAGAGCTAATAATAATCGACATGCATCTATTTTTAGATTAGGGATCTATAAATAGACTTCGCCCAATATTCTAAAAATAGAATTTCATATATTTTTTCAACTTGATCAACCATCCACAAATAGCGTCCTACAACTTCTGAAATATGATCACCATGTCTAAAAATGGACATAGTCTAAAAATAGACTTGCGCCAAAAATAGCCTACGGGTCCACTTAGTGAAGGCGACTGTAATATCCCATTTTGGGAATATCTCTAAAACACGGCAAACTCCAACTAGAGATGGACTGCGAGGGAATTTACTGGATATTCCTCCTCTGAAAGAGGACGAGATCCGGAGGCTATCTGGCCCTTTCCAGACTCTGTCTAAGAGTGAAAGATAAACACACCAAGTGGTATAAAACTAGAATGCTCAAGAATATATAAAAATAACAGTGCAACAGACATATAATAACATAAAAATAAAATACGACAACTCATCCAGAAACATAGAGAGGAAATGCTAAGCCATTTTATTAATCTGAGAAATATAATGGAATACAATACATGATCAAAGTGATGGCACCTAATCTTGCTCAAGGCAAGTGAAGAAATAATCTCAGAATATACAAGAAATGGCTGCTCTCTGAACTGCGTCCCAGCTGCTGAAAAACTGCCATGTTGCTGCTACTGCAGGAATGAACTGAAGACTAGGGGATGATCCCCTTGCCAGAATGAGCTGAAAATATTCAATCCTCCTCTACTCACCAATACCGACAAAACCCAGAAACCATATAAAAAATGGTCGACCCCCGAAAATCACCAGAAAACACCCCCTTAGGGAATTACGCTGGCCTCCAAGGCTCTGCACAGAGCCTAAATGGGAATTACTGAAACACCACCTCAAACTCCACCAAAATCCTCCCACAGGCAAAGGCTGATCCTCTTCTCAAAATCTCGGATGAATCTCCTCCAGAAATCCCGATCCGGAGAACCTCAAAAATGGACTGCGTCCTCTCTCCCAGTGATTGCACAGTCTCTATGAAAGCCCAGCTCTGCAACAAACCCAAACAAAAAGCCTCTCACAAAATACTGAAGAAATAACCTTGCCCGAGCAGGCACTCGAAGTCCCCCGGGGCTAAGGGAAAGATCTCCGACCGGAGACACTCAATGCACTAAACAGTGCTGCAGACAGGCTAAATAGCCAGCATGCTCAAGAAGACAAAAATTATAGCTCAATATCATCAACAATAGAATGAATCAAATGAGAAGGCTCCTCCCTCTTTTATAACGTTGGCCTTCCTCTAATCCCAAGGTCATCTCCTCAACGTAGCCTCCATCTCTTGCCACGTGTCCAACCTCTCCTGCGCAGAAGCTTCTAGAGCTAACATAGGCCCCCTCTCTACGTGGTGCTTGGCTCCCTTGGCTCCCCCTTAAGTCACAACATTGTGCTACTAGGAGGGTGTTTTATTTCACTTAAGTGAGTTAGACCCTCTCCACTCACTTTTTATTTATTTACAAACTATAGATGGAAAAACTAAACAAAATCGAATATTCCAATTAGCTGTCGCTAATTAGGAATATTACAGTCTCCCCCGGCAACATGTTGCTTGTCCTCAAGCAACTGAAGTGATGGATGCTGCAATTCTCACTCTCCTAAGTGGCATCCTCATCTGACAAATTCTTCCACCTCACTAAGAATTCTCGGACTATCCTGCTCCGTAGCTGCCTCTCCCTGGTATCAATAATAGCCTCTGGCTACAACACCAAGTGCCCCTCATCATCCGTGGGTGGTAGCTCATCTGTCACTGTCACCTGCTGCCCCAGCGCCTTCTTCAGACATGATACGTGAAAAACGTTATGGATCTTTCTGCCTTGGGGTAGCTCCAACTCATATGCAACCTGCCCAATCCTACGTATCACCCTCTATGGCCCGTAAAAGCAAGGCTTGAGCTTCTCATCTCCCTTCTGTTTCAACGATGACTGTCGGTATGGCTATAACCATAGGTAGACCAAGTCCCCTACCTCAGACTGTCTCTCCACCTGACCTTTGTCGGCATACAACTTCTGCTGGTTTTGTGCTGTAGCCATATTGTCCTTGAGAGCTCAGAGAATGTCCTCACTCTCTTGGATCCAAATCTTGGCTCTAGGAGCCTTGCTAGCACTGAACATCACATCAGCAAAAGATAAGGAATGATACTCATATAAAGCATAAAACGGTGACATACCAATGGACATGTGATGTGTCGTGTTGTAGCAGTACTCCCCCAAATGTAACCATCTCAACCATGCTCGCTGCTGCACACTGACATAGTTACGAAAGTAGCCCTCCATCCACTTGTTAACTATCTCCGTCTGTCCATCCGTCTGTGGGTGATAATTGGTACTTGGTGTCAACTCCGTCCCCACCAACCGGAAAAGATCCTGCCAAAATCCGCCCATGAAGCAGCTGTCCCTATCACTGATGATGGTCTTAGGAAGACCATGCAACCTGAAAACCTCTATAAAGAACAGCTCGGCCACCTGTGCTATTGTATAATGCACGGATATGGCGAAAAAGTGGGCATACTTTGTCAACCGATCAACGACGACAAAGATACAATCCTTGCCTTGCACCATGGACAATCCTGTGATGAAGTCCATCGATATGCTCTCCCATTTCCCCTCCAGAATGGGAAGAGGCTGCAACATTCCTTTGGGATGGCTCATCTCCCCCTTGTTCCTCTGACAAAAATCGCACTCCTTGATGTGCTGGAGTACATCCTCCTTGAGGCCCTTCCATGAGAACCTCTCTCTGATGGCCCTGTAGGTTTTGGTAAACCCCGGATGGCCTGCCAATGGAGAATCATGTGATGCCTAGAGTATCTTCTTCTTAAGCTGATACCCCTCAGTCAAGAAGATCCTGTCCCTATAATAGATGATCTCATCAACCACCCTGTACCTGTCATTCGCCACCTGTCCATCCAGCACCTCACATGCAAATCTATCCTTGGAGTACTCCACTAAAATTCGAGCCCTCCAATCTGTATCAAAGATCATAAGAGATAACATGGCTGGTCTATGTGAAAGGGCATCTGCTACCACGTTATTATTACCCTTGACATAATCAATGTCAAATTCATATGCTTGGATCTTACTGATCCACTTCTGCTGCCTCTCTTGTAGCTGCTTCTGCTCCAAAAAGAACTTGAGGCTGTTGTGATCAGTCCTCACCCTGAACCTGTTCCCTACCAAATACTGCCGGAATTTGGCCAAGGCATGCATGATGGCCAAAATCTCCTTGTCATATATAGAATACAACCTCTCATGTGGAAGGAGCTTCTGGCTCTCAAAATCTATAGGGTGTCCCCCCTACATCAATACTGCGCTGATCCCCTCTCCCGACGCATCACACTCCAAGAAAAATGGCTGCGTAAAATCCGGCAATGCAAGCACTAGGCAGCTATTCATCACCTCCTTGAGCCTATCAAAGGCTCACTACACTGTATCTGACCAACTAATTCCCCCTTCTTCGTCAAATCTGTAAGGGGTGCAGAAAGCTGTGAGAAACCCCTGACGAACTTCCTGTAATAGGTACATATCCCAATGGACCCTCGAAGTTCCGTCATGTTCCTCAGCTCCAGCCAATCTATGTGTTGTGTAACCAGCTCCAAAAAGAGAAGAAAAGAGATATCAACGCCTTAGAAATGAGCATCTTCGAGGGGGAAACCTCCAATACATTACATAAATGAACAATTCTTGGATGATACAATTTACAAAACCTCCTTTCTATATATAGGAGTCCATGGGGCCATAATGTAATCCTAGTGAGCCACAATGTAATCCTAGCCGACCTAACAATAATAATTTAAGGGCACAATAATAACAATATGGGGGTTACAGGGGTACAATAATAACAACAAGGGGGGCTACACTAACATAATAAGGGGCTATACTATTAATATAGGGACTTAACATGCCCCTCTCCTTCAAACAAGTGTTGTCCTCAACGCTTGATTATTTCTTGATGCTTCTGTATAAAATTCTCATCCTCCCATGTGAAATATTCTACGGGAAAGTTCTTCCACTTGCTGAGATACTCTGAAATTGATCGCACTTGTCGAGTTCTTGTTTCTATGACTGCTTCATAACTTCTTTCGATATGATGTTGATCTTCCTGTTGTTTCATTAGATTCTGCACCAAAGTTGGGTTATCCTGTGAGAGTTGGAGAACTTGTTGTTGATGCTCGTTGTGATCTTCCACTAATTTATCATCCATATTAGCTATTATTTGATCCTTCAAACCATCCAACTTAGCCTCCATTTCTTCTTTTAAACCATCTATTTCATCTTCGGTTGCTCTTCGTAAGATCGAAATTTGTTGCACTTGGTACCGTAATTTTGATATCTCATATTGCAATTCTTCCTCCTCATGCGTCATAGTATAGCTTTCTGAGGGCTTGATGGGTATGGAATTATTTTTTGGAGGCATAATAGAACCCATTACTGACAAAAATTCTTCAATATTCCCTTGGAATCAATTCAACTTGATTCTTCAAAAAAGACTTGTGCAATTCGGAAAAAAACAATACACACCTTTTTCTAGCTTTTAGGAGCTCGATATTGAAATTGAATTTTCTCTGTAATTGAAAATATTCGATATCTAAAATTCAGCTCCGTAGTAGCCCTCTGAAGCTTCTTTCAAATTCCACAGGTCTGACCTGATTTGGATTCTCCAAGACAAATTTGTGTCCAATCTCCCACAATGACCTAATTTTGGACTGGTTCAGTAGAGCGAACTTGTACGACTTGCCACGTGTCACTGTTTTGTTTTTTGTCTCTAAAATTGATAGCCAAGAAACTACAGGCCGTGTACTTGTGACCACTTTTGACAGCACTCCAATCCAATCTCCAGAGAGAGAGTTATTGAACTTTTCCCACGATCACCTCTTTAAGATGCAATTCTGGAGCCTGAAAAAGCACTACCTTCCACAGATCATATCTCCGAAAATATTGCGAACCAAGCTCTGAATTTTTTTGAAGAATTTTTTCAGGATTTCAGCTTTGCACCATATGAATTTCAGATTCTGAACCTTCGTAGAAAATTTTTTATAGTGAAAATGCCACGATGACCTGTTTAGGATCTTGAAAAAATACCTAACTTCCACAGATGATATCTCCGCAAATATTGCGAACCAAGATCTGAAATTTTTAGAAAATATTCCTCAGGATTTCAGCTTCGCACCCTAAAAATTTCAGCTTCTGAAACTTCGTAGAAACAAAGTTATAGCGACAATGCCACAATGACCTGTTTGGAGCAGCGAAACCCTAGAATCCCAAGCTCTGATACCAAATGTTGTGTAACCAGCTCCAAAAATAGAAGAAAAGAGATATGAATGCCTTAGAAATAAGCCACTTCGAGGGGGCAACCTCCAATACATTACATAAATGAACAATTCTTGGATGATACAATTCACAAAACCTCCTTTCTATAGATAGGAGTCCATGGGGCCATAATGTAATCCTAGTGGGCCACAATGTAATCCTAGCCGACCTAACAATAATAATTTAAGGGCACAATAATAACAATATGGGGGCTAAAAGGGTACAATAATAACAATAAGTGGGGCAACACTAACATAATAAGGGACTACACTATTAATATAGGGACTTAACACTATGATGGCTCTAATATTCTCCTCATGGAATCTCACTCTGTCCAATCCAATAATTTGACCCAAATACAACATCTCCTTCATCCTAAACTCACACTTGGAGAGCTTAGCATAGAACTGTTGCTCTTCCAAGATGCGTAGTACTGCCTCTATATGCTGGAGATGCTCCTCCCAAGTCCTAATATATGTGAGTATGTCATCGAAGAAGACCAATACAAACTTACTCATATGACTATGGAAGATATGGTTCATGCAAGACTGAAAAGTGGCTGGTGCATTGGTCAGCCCAAAAGGCATAACCAAAACTCAAAGTTCCCATAATGAAACTTGAAGGTGGTCTTGGGAATGTCCTGTTCCCTCACGCGAATCTGATGGTACCCTGATCTCAAATCAATCTTTGAGAAGAACTTGGCTCCTCTCAGCTCATCCATCAACTCATCGATCCTAGGTATAGGATACCTATTCTTCAGGGTCTTCTTGTTCAGGGCCCTGTAATCAATGCACATCCTCAGGGTGCCATCCTTCTTCTTCACCAACACTACGGAAGAAGCAAACAAACTCGTGCTCGGTTTGATGTGCCCAAGAGCTAGCAACTCCTGGATGGCCTGCCCAATCTCATCCCGATAGGCTTTGGGATGCCTATAGGGGGTAGTGATCACTGCCTGGATACCCTGCTCAAGATCAATGGTGTGCTCAAACCCTCAGTCCGGTGGCTGACCTGGTGGTATATCCCCAAACACTACATCATGCCTGTCAAGGATGGCCTGTATATCCAGATGAACTGCTCGACCAATGGTCTCTTCCTCTGATGCCCGCAACTCAACTGCCCACTCTATGTCTCCCTTCCGGAAGTCTGCCTCCATCCGGTGTGCCGAAACTGTTTGAGGTGGGTAAGTGTGCATCCCGTGGATCTTCTCATGCTTCCCAGTCTTCTTGTCATCCCACTCCATCTCTAAGGCCTCCCAATCCATGGTGACCTTCCCCAGAGTAATCAACCACTGAACACTCAATAAAAAATTGGTATCTGGTATGTTGACCACGAAAAAGTGATCGGTCACGGTGTAGGTACCCATCGTCACTGCCAACTCTGGAACATACCGAGCACACTGCATCGTCTAGGCTCGTGGGACCAAGACTGAAAATTCGTCAAAGCTCTCGGTTGGTATACCCCTCTGCTCGACCATCTGTGCATCAATGAATTTGTGGGTTGCCCCACTGTCAACCAAAATTGACACTCGTTGGCCATGTACTGTCCCTCGTACGCGCAGCATAAAATACTTGGGAACTCCTCGCAGGGCTCCAAGTGTCCCTCCTATGGGTGCAAAAGCTGCACCTCTTGTCCCTGGAGGTGGAGGTGGCAACTGATCCTGGGTCGTCTCACTATCTCCTACCTCCTTCTCATCCTCCTCATCCTCTTCCCCACTATCATCGGAGAAGGCCTAAATGAAGTGTTCTTTGCAGCAACACACCTATGCCCTGGTGCCCACGGCTCCTGACAAGTGAAGCACAACTGCTTCTTCCTCAACTCCCTCCTGGCATCATCATCTATCTGTGCCCATCCTAGATTCCCCTTTGGAGGAGGAATCCTCACATCCTTCTCCTGTGGATGGAAACCCTATCTCTGGGGGTAAGGTGTCCGAGTCCTGGGCAATGCATCCTGTAAGTCTCGGGTCCTGCTGATAGCATCCTGAAGTGTCGTTGGTCTAGTAGACCTGACTAGACCCCGAAGTGGCTCTGCTAACCCATCAAAAAACATATAGATCATCTAAGCTGTGGATAGATCTGGCACCATCACTGAAACCCTCAAGAAATCCACAATGTAGGTCTTGGGGCTCCCAGCCTGCTTGAGCCTTGTTAGCTCAACAAAGTGTTGTTCCAGATCCCTCCAGTCAAACCTCTCCATCAACCTCCTGGTAAACTCAGCATATGTAGTCACTATGGAATGTCCAAGTGTAACCATCCTATGGAACCAAAAATCCTGGGCCTCACCATCCAAATGTAACGTCGCCACCTTGATGGCCTCCATCTCTGACATCTGGTTAAGCTGGAAATAGATGTCCAGCTTCTCCACCCAAGACTTTGCCGAACTGTTTGATGATCCATCAAATGTAGGCAAATGAAATTTGCTAGAGGCACGGTGGGAATCTCCATCATGATAATGCCAGTGCCCTCTATGATGGTCGCGGGGTCTACTGTCCCGCTGGAGCTGCAAAAAATCTCTGAACGTGAGAGGATCCCTGAACTCTTGCCTGTAGCCCTGATACTCTACAAAATACTCGCCTATGTGTCTAGGCTCTACCTCCTGCTAGGCTCCTGCCCCTGTGTCTTCACCCAAGAAAGTGGGCATGGTAGAGCGGGTAGGTGCACGTGAAGCCATCGGCTGAGGAGTATCACGCTGAGCAACACCCTGTTCCGGCAAATGGTGGGATGTACCTGATCCCTCTCCTACATAGAAAACCTGTGGAGTCTCACACTGTCTAGCCTCTATAGTGGTGAATCTCTAACCCATCACCTCAACCTGTCTGGCTAATTCTTGCACTGATTTGAGGAGCTAGTCCGCAAATCTCTTAATATCCTCATCTGCCATCAGAATCCCCAACTCTAAATCTAACACAGGGTCCCCTTGTTCTGCGTTTGTCACAGGCTCCTCCTGCTCTGCGTCTGTCACAGGCTCCTCCTGTTTTGTGTCCACCACCCGAACACAGTCTCCCTCTCCGTAGGTGTTCTCCAACCTACGCTCACGGTCTCTGTACTTCCTGCCTCTGTAACAAATATATGGTATTTTCCCCGGTGTCATAGACCACATGCTGAGCTAGAACTATGATTTGATACCACTATAATATCCCGTTTTGGGAATATCTCTAAAACACGACAAACTCCAACTAGAGATGGATTGGGAGAGCATTTACTGAATATTCCGCCTCTGAAAGAGGACGAGATCCGGAGGCTACCTTGCCCTTTCCAGACTCTGTCTAAGAGTGAAAGATAAACACACCAAGTGGTATAGAACTAGAATGCTCAAGAATATATAAAAATAATAGTGCAACAGACATATAATAGCATAAAAAGAAAATACAGCAACTCATCCAGAAACATAGAGAGGAAATGCTAAGAAAATTTATTAATTTGAGAAATATAATGGAGTCCAATAGGTGATCAGAGTGATGGCACCTAATCTTGCTCAAGGAAAGTGAAGAAATACTCTCAGAATCTACAGGAAATGGCTGCTCTCTGAACCGCGTCCCAGCTGCCAGAAAACTGCCGTGTAGCTGCTACTGCTGGAATGATCTGAAGACTAGGGGCTGATCCCTTTGCCAGAATAAGCTAAAAATCTACAATCCTCCTCTACTCACCAATACCGACAAAACCCAGAAACCATATAAAAAATTGTCGACCCCCAAAAATCACCAGAAAACACCCCCTTAGGGAATTACGCTGGCCTCCAAGGCTCTGCGCAGAGGCTAAATGGGAATGACTGAAACACCACCTCAAACTCCACAAAAATTCTCCCACAGGCAAAGGCTGATCCTCTGCTCAAAATCTCGGCTGAATCTCCTACATAAATCCCAATCCGGAGAACCTCCAAAATGGACCGCGTCCTCTCTCCCAGTGACTGTGCAGTCTCTATGAAAGCCCAGCTTCGCAACAAACCGAAAAAAAAACGTCTCACAAAATACTGAATAAATAAACTTTCCCGAGCAGGCACTTGAAGTCCCCCGAGGCTAAGGGCGAGATCTCTGACTGGAGACACTCAATGCACTAAACAGTGCTGCAGACAGGCTAAACAGCCAGCGTGCTCAAGAAGACAAAAAATCTAGCTCAATATCATAAAAAACAGAATGAATAAAATGAGAAGGCTCCTCCCTCTTTTATAATGTTGTCCTTCCTCCAATCCCAAGGCCATCTCCTCAACGTAGCCTCCATCTCTTTCCACGTGTCCAACCTCTCCTGCGCAAAAGCTTCTAGAGCTAACATAGGTCCCCTCTCTACGTGGTGCTTGGCCCCCTTGGCTCCCCCTTAAGTCACAAAGCTGTGCTACTAGGAGGGTGTTTTATTTCACTTAAGTGAGTTAGATCTTCTCCACTCACTTTTTATTTATTTACAAACTATAGACGACAAAACTAAATAAAATCAAATATTCCAATTAGCTGTCGCTAATTAGGAATATTACAACGACTCTTTTCACTAAGCTCATCATCTTGTTGAATCTCAACACTCCCTCTCAACAAGATAGGGATTATATTTCACCCTGACCCTACCTTTATGGTATTTTAATTTGCTCCTAGTGAGCGCCTTCGTCATAATATTTGCATCTTGATCCTCTGTAGGAATTTACTGAAGTAAAATGATCTTTCACTGCACACAATCTCTGATATGATGATACCAGATATCAATATGTTTAGATCTATCATGAAACACATGATTAACCGAGAGTTTAATGCAAATTTGATTATCACAATGTATCACTATGGGATCTAAATGTGAACCGAACAAACCAACCAAAATCTTCCTCATTCAGATAGCCTCACATGCAGCTTGACTTGCTACCATCTATTATGCTTCTGCTGAACTGAGTGCCACGGATCTTTGTTTCCTATTGTACAAAGAAACTTCTGTAGATATGATACTGAAAATCCCTCCTGATGTTCTCTTTCTATCTGTTGGGCTTCCTGCCCAATCTGCATCCGTGAAGCCATGCAACTTCACCTCATCCGTCTGTCTATACCATAAACCATACTCAGATGTGCCCCTGAGATATCTCAGGACATGCTTGCCTGCCTTCCAAAAGAGCTTGGTAGGCTTAACCATCTCTTGTGGAAACTGGTTCACCGCATAGCATATGTCCAGTCTTGTATTAACTAAATACATGAGTGAACCCACCAACTATCGATAAACAGTGGCATCCACTACCTCTGTCGATGTAACATCCTCTTTCTTCCAATTTCCTGGAAGAGGAGTGTTGATAGGCTTGCAGCCTTGCATGTGAAACTTCTCCAGTATCTCCTAGGCATACTTGCCTTGAGACACAAACAGTTCACCTTCTCGCTACCATATTTCCAATCCATGGAAATAATGAAGGAGGCCCAAGCCCTTCATCTCAAACTCATTTCCAAGATCTGCCTTGCATGAGTGTATCAAATGCTAATCACATGTTAGTATTAAAACATCGACATAAAGTACAATGATTAAAAGCTTACCCTCAACCACAATCTGGTACAGGTTTGCATACGCCTCACTCTTGGTGAAGCCAAGTCCAGTGAAATAGCTGTCGATCCGAGTGTACCAAGCACGGGGTGCTTGTTTCATCCCATAAAACACTCTTTTGATCCTGCACACATGCGACTCGCTACTAAAGATCTCAAATCCTTCAGGCTTCTCAATGTACACCTCTTCCTCAATGATCCCATTAAGGAACACAGTCTTCACATCCATCTGATGAATGTGCCAACCCATCTGCGCTGAGAGAGAAAGGATGGTCCGTATGGAATAATATCGTGCGACAGGTGAAAAGGTTTCTTCATAGTCAATCCCCTCGATCTGTGAGAAGCCCCGGGAAACAAATATTTCCTTATGCTTCTCAACACTCCCATCAAAAACTTGCTTTACCTTGTAGATCCATCTTGATCCTACAACTGATTTTCCCACCGGCCTTGGAACAATCTCCCAAGCACTGTTTCTGAAAATGGAGTCATACTCCTCCACCATGGCATCTACCCATGTGGGCTTCTACACTACTTCTTCAAAAGAAGATGGCTCTGTCATGATACAATTGCTCATAAGAGCCATGTATCCAGTAAATCGGTCAGGTGATTGTCTCTGTCTGTGCTGTGATGTAGGGACTCCTACATTCTGTGCCGCATCAAGCTTCAATCTCTAGGCTTCTATGGTACACTTTCTGCCTTGTTTGATGTTTGGTTCTGGATGAGTGGGCTCCTCCACTCCATGAATATCCTCCTTTGGCTGATCCACATCTAGAGGCTCATCTTTGGGAACAAGAAGTTCCTCCTCCGCATGCAAGTGTAGCTCCCTCTCAAGCGACAACTTCATGGCTTTCACCTCATTGAATTTTATATCCCGTCACAAAACAGTCATCCGACTGTCTGGAAAATACACACGATAATTATGGGGTGTTTCTGTGTATCCCACAAATATCCCAACTTCTGCAGTCGGCTCCAGCTTCTTCCTGGCATCCTTTGTGACATGAATGTAAACAGGTGAGCCAAAAATATTCAAATGAGAAATATCAGTCTTCTTACTAGTAAAATCTTCTTCAGGTGTACTCATGCCAAGTACTCTATGAGGACAATGGTTTTGCACATAAACCATAGTGTTGCATGCTTTCGCCCACAATTGCATCGGTAGGCCCTGGTCATGCAGCATCGCTCGTGGAACACCCATGATCATTTTGTTCTTTCTCTCCGCGACCCCATTCTGCTGTGGGTTATGAGGCGCTATGAGTTCTCTTTGAATTCCTTCTTTTCTACAAAAGTCTTTGAATTAGCCCGAGATGTATTCACCACCATTATCGCCCCGTAGAGATTTCACTTGATTCCCCGACTCCTTCTCCACCAATGCCTTGAACTCACAGAACTTTGAGAACATTTCACTCTTCTTCTGCAGGAATAAGATCCAGCATATATGAGAATAGTCATAAAAAAATATAACATAATACCTGTGTTTTTGTTGTTGAAGAAACCGAGAAAGGTCCACACACGTCTGTGTGAATTCTCTCCAAGATCATCGAAGCATGGTTCTCCTTCTCATGAAAGGTGGTCTTCACAAAATTACCCATAGTACATCCCTTGCATTGATATGACTGCACAAGAGTACCCATGGGAAGTCCAGTAGAAATCTGTTGCAAAATCTTCAAAGCGCCATGGTGAAGATGGCCTAATCTCCTATGCCATAATTCACCCTCATCCTAGCTCACCACTTCTTCTGCTTTGCCCACCATTGCAGCGCAATCATCTACCTCTAGCTTGTAGATATTCTTAATTCGAACCCCTATCTTCTTGTTTTGACCCATTGTTTTATGTCGAAGGAAGGATTTTCCCTCACTAAAAACAACATCATAACCTCTGTCTTCCAGCATTGTGACTGAGACCAAGTTCTTCTTTAGACTTGGATCATGCATGAAATTATTAAACAATAATGGATTACCAGACTTCCTCTCAAAGGTAATGGTCCCAATGCTGGTCGCACTATACTGAACATCGTCACCCATCTCTATATGCATCTGGAGGTCCTTCTCCTCCAAGTCACTAAACAACTCTTTGTCTCCTGTCATATGGAAAGACACACCACTATCAAGATACCACACTAATCCCATGCAGCTTGAAACCAAGCAATCGATCAAGGAAAAATCAAGCTCAAATTGCGAGGTAAGGCCTCTCCAGCTGCAGATCCAACAACCTTCTTGTTCTTCTTCTTCTGTGGATAGTTAGTGGCGAAATGTCCATGTTTGTGACTGCGAAAACACTTCACTTTGGAAAAATCTTGCTTCTTGCCTTTAGCATTGGATTTTGAAGGATGTTTCTTCCCCTTCCCTTTCCTTTCTTTGGCATCCAAAGCGCAATTATCTTCATCTTCATTCTTCGATGAAGATCTATCCTTGGTACCTCGCCTTATCTCCTCCTGCACAAGATCTGACCAAAGTCGCTCCCATCCCTGCAGTTTCTCCCGTCCATTGATAGAGTCTTCGTAGCTATGCCAACTCTTCGGAAGCCCAAGGAGAGCCAAGCTAACCAAGTATTCTTCATCAATAGTAACCTCCACACTTCCCAGTTCATCCTTGTAGTGGACATACATCGTGAGGTATTTTGGAATACTGTCGCCCTTCTCCATTTTTATTTTTCTGAGCTTGTCTTTAAGCGCCAACTTCCTCTGGTCACTTCTGCTTTGGAACAAGTCTTTCAAAGCCTTTGTTAGGTCCCTATATTACTAGTATAGTCCCTTATTGTTGTTAGTGTAACCCCCTTATTGTTATTATTGTACCCTTGTAACCCCCATATTGTTATTTTTGTGCCCTTAAATTATTATTGTTAGGTCGGCTAGGATTACATTGTGGCCCCACTAGGATTACATTATGGCCCCATGGACTCCTATATATAGAAAGGAGGTTTTGTAAATTGTATCATCCAAGAATTGTTCATTAATGTAATGTATTGGAGGTTTCCCCCTCATAGTGGCTTATTTCTAAGGCATTGATATCTCTTTTCTTCTATTTTTGGAGCTGGTTTCACAACATTTGGTATCAAAGCTTTGGATTTTAGGGTTTCACTGATCCAAACAAGTCATCATGGAATTTTCGCTATAAATTTTTTTCTACTAAGGTTCAGAATCTGAAATTTTTAGGGTGCGAAGCCAAAATCCTAAGGAAACTCTTCAAAAAATTTTAGAGCTTGTTTCGCAACAGTTTTGGAGATATGATCTGTGGAAGGTAGTGCTTTCTTCAGGATCCCGAATTTCATCTCAAAGAGGTGATCGTGGGAAAAGATTCATAACGCTCTCTCTGAGCATCATATTGGAGTGCCATAAAAAGTGGTCACAAGTGCACGGAATTTAGTTTCTTGGCTATCAATTTCAGAGCTGAAGGACGAAAGAGTGACATGTGGCAAGTTGTACAAGTTCGCTCTACTGAACCAGTCCATAATTAGGTCATTGTGGGAGATTGGATACAACTTTGTCTTGAAGAATCCAAATCAGGTCAGACCTGTGGCATTTGAAAGAGAATTCAGAGGGCTACGTCAGTACAAAAATTAAAACATTGAAGTGCTATAATCACAGAGATAATCCAATTTCAATATAGAGCTCCTCAAAAGCAAGAAAAATGTGTGTATTTTTTTTTTTTCCAAATTGCATAAGTCTTGTTTGAAGAATCAATTTGAATTGATTCCAAGGGCATATTGTAGAATAGATATCAGTATTGGGTTCTTAAAGATGCCCCATAAAAATAATTCAACACCCATTAAGCCTTCAGAAGGCTCTACTATGACTCATGAAGATGAAGAATTGCAACATGATCTATCAAAATTACAAGAGAAAGTGCACCAAATTTTGCTCTCGCAAAGAGCAACGAAATGAAATGGAAGTTTTGAAGAAAGGCGTGGAAGCTAATATGGATGGCATGGAAGCTGGCATGGAAGCTAAGATGGATGACATGAAAGAAAATATGGAAAACATGAAGAATGATCTAAAATAAGACATGGAAGGTTTGACAAAGTTGATACAAGAAATGTTTCATAATGGTGAAAAGATAGTAGAAGAAACACATGATGAGCACAAAATAAATGTTAATCGTGATTTCATAAACTCTAATGTTGGCAGGAAGAACCACCATATTCCAAAAATGGAGATGAGGAAGTTTGATGGAAAGGATCCTGTAACATGGATACTACAAATGGAGAAATATTTTGATCTCCATAACGTGCAAAACACACAAAAGGTACGCATTGAAACTTTACATTTATAACAAAATACAATTGTATGGTATCAATGGCTTTGCTCCCGTAAAAGAAATATTGTGACTTGGTCAATTTTTACGGAGGAAATGATAGCACATTATGAGGATACAAAGAGCAACACCTTCTTTAGCCAATTGATAAATCTCAAACAAAGGGGCTTAGTGGGGGAGCACATTGAGGACTTCCAAAAATTGAATATAAGGGTAGCTGATATTCCAGAGGAACACATGATTGATCTCTTCATAGGCACTTTAAAGGATAACATCCAACATGAAGTTTGCATTTTGGAACCTGATTCATTGGAGAAGGCATTCAGGTTGGCAAGAAAAGTTGAATGTAAAATTATGGCGACAAGGAAGCCTACCACTCAATTCTATAAAGAATTAAGTGTTGCTACGCCTAGATTTCCACAACCTACAAGGTTGACACCACAACAATTGGAAGAAAAAAGAGCAAAAGGGCTTTGCTACAGTTGTGATAGAAAATACACTAAAGGTCATAAGTGTGCTGAGAAGAAATTATTTTACATAGATTGTGAAGAGGAAGAAGAAAATGAACAAGAAGAGGATATACACCAGGAACCAACCATAGAAGGGGAAGAAATGAATCCAACCATATCGTGTAATGCACTGGCAGGAATTACCACTCCTCAAACTCTCAAGATAGAAGGACATATCAAGAAGAAAAAGGTAATAGTGTTGATTGATTCATGTAGCACCCATAATTTTATTCATTGTAAGGTAGCCAAGGAATTAAATTGTTTCCTATACCCAGCACCAGAATGTCAAGTGATGGCTGCAAATGGAGGAACTATAAATTGCTCTGGAAAATGCCATAATATCAAGCTAACCATGGGGGAATATGTATTGAATAGTCCAATGCTTTCCATTCCTATGGGAGGTGCTGATGTTGTACTAGGAGTACAATGGTTACAATCTTTGGGGACGATAGCTTTTAATTTTCAAGAACTTCTCCTGAATTTTTTTTCAAAAGGAAAGGAATTCGAATTACGCGGTATTGCGGGGAAGCCGGGAAAGATAATAAGCTCTAATATCATGAAAAAGCTTCTAAAGAAAGAACAACGAGGCGTAATTGCACAATTATGCTCACTAGAAGTTCCAACATCAAAATCATCTATTTCAATAGATCTCCAACAAGTCTTGGACAATCATTCCAAGGTGTTTGAAACTCCCAAAGGACTCCCACCTATTCGTGATCATGATCATGCTATTCATTTGATTCCAGGAAGTGTTCCTCTAAACATTAGGCCTTATAGATATCCTTATGTCCAAAAGAGCTAAATTGAACGTATGATTGCAGAAATTTTAGAGGCAGGTGTAATTCAACCTAGTCAAAGTTCTTTCTCTGCTCCTGTAGTATTGGTACACAAGAAGGACAGATCATGGCGAATGTGTTCGGATTATAGGGAGCTCAATAATCTCACCATTAAAGATAAGTTTCCCATTCCTGTGATTGATGAATTATTGGATGAATTACATGGAGCAATTTATTTTACCAAGTTGGATCTTCATTCAGGATATCATCAAATTAGAATGAAGACTAAAGATATTCCAAAAACAACATTTCGAACTCATGAGGGTCATTATGAATTTTTGGTCATGCCTATTGGCCTTACCAATGCACCTTCTACATTTCAAGTGTTGATGAATTCCATTTTCAAATCCTTCCTTAGAAAATTTGTGCTAGTATTTCTTGATGATATACTAATCTACAACAGGTCTTGGAAGGATCATGTTGAACATGTTGACAAGGTGCTCAAACTATTGCAGGAGAAACAATTATATGCAAAAACATCCAAATGTTTCTTTGGAGTACAAGAGGTGGAATATCTGGGTCATATTGTATCTCACGAGGGTGTTAGGGTAGACCATAACAAAATTAAAGCCATTAAGGAATGGAAAGTCCCCACAACCATAAAGGAGTTGCGAGGATTTCTCGGGTTAACAGGGTATTATCGCAATTTTGTTAAGAATTATGGGAGAATAGGAGCACCTCTAACAACATTATTGAAGAAAGATGCATTTTCATGGAACTCCTGAAGCAACTAAGGCCTTTGAACATATTAAAGAGACAATGTGTCGAGCACCAGTCTTAGCTATGCCAGACTTCACAAAAACCTTTATTGTGGAATGTGATGCCTCAGGAAATGGAATTGGTGTTGTTTTAATGCAGGAAGGAAGACCCATTGCTTTTGAAATTCGTCCAATCAAAGGAAAGTATTTACATAAACCTATTTATGAGAAGGAAATGTTAGAAATACTGCATGCACTAAGGAAATGGCGAACTTACCTAATGGGAAGACACTTCAAGGTAAAAACTGATCATGATAGTCTTAAACACTTTTTAGAACAAAGACTATCTTCAGAAGAGCAGAAAAAATGGGTCACAAAGATTTTGGGTTATGAATTTGAAATAATCTACAAAAAAGGAAAGCTTAATGTTGTTGCAGACGCACTCTCAAGAAAGAATGAAGAGGTGGAAGCATTGCTTTGTGCCATTTCTATTATCCAACCAGATTGGATAACCGAAGCAAGAGATGAATGGAAGAAGGACAAAGATGTATGGACACTCATTCAAAAGTTTCAGCAAGATCCTAGTACATCTAATACATTTAGTTGGAAAAATGATTCCTTATGGTACAAATATTTCTTATATCTTTGTAAGAATTCCCAACTAAAACAAAATATTCTTCTGGAATTGCACACTTCTCCTTTAGGAGGAAACTCAGGATTTTTAAAAACTTACCACAGGGTGAAGAAAGAATTTTTTTGGGATGGACTTAAATCTGATATTCGAAAGTTTGTGGCGGAATGTTTGGTTTGCCAGCAGAATAAAGTGGAAACAATTAAGACCCCAGGACTTATACAACCTTTATCCATTCCAAGTCAACGTTGGGAGGATATTTCAATGGATTTTATCACAGGTTTACCTAAGTCCGAAGGAAAGAGTGTCATCATGGTGATAGTTGATAGACTTACCAAGTATGCACACTTTTGTGCATTATCTCATCCATTTAAAGCAAGTACAATTGCTACTACATTTATGGACACAATTCAAAAGCTACATGGGAACCCAAGGGTTATTGTGAGCGACAGAGATCCCATTTTTACTAGAAATTTTTGGACGAAGTTATTTTCTTGTTTGGGTACTCAATTAGCTCATAGCTCATCTTATCATCCTCAATCCGATGGTCAAACTGAGATAGTAAATAAATGTTTGGAAGGATATCTTCGTTGTTTTGTATCCGATAAACAAACACAATGGGTCAAGTGGTTACCTCTTGCTGAATGGTGGTATAACACTTCCTTCCATACTGCAGCAAAAATGACCCCATTTATGGCACTTTATGGATATCATCCACCATCCATCACATCATCTTTAAGGGAAAATTCGAAAGTTCAAGCAATGGAAGATCACATCGAGCATCAGCAAGAAGTTCTCCAACTCTTAAAGGATAACCTGAATTTGGCACAAAATCGAATGAAACAACAGGCAGATCAACATCGCAGCGAGAGAAGTTTTGATGTAGGAGATTGGGCATTTTTACGGCTACAACCATACAAACAAATGTCCCTCAAGCAAGCTAAGAAGGATAATAAATTATCACCAAAGTACTATGGTCCTTACAAGGTGTTGCAAAATATTGGTACTATGGCATACAAATTGGAGCTTCTCGCTTCTTCGCGAGTACATCCAGTTTTCCATGTTTCATGCTTAAAGAAGGTTATAGGTGAAAATCTTCCAGTTCAAACAATATTGCCAGAACTTGATGAGGAAGGAAACATCATATTGGAACCTGAAGCGTTCATGGAAAAAAGAACTCGACAGCTACGAAATCGATCAATTTCAGAGTATCTCATCAAGTGGAAGAACTTACCCACTAAAGATTCTACATGGGAGGATGAGAATTTTATACAGAAGCACCCAGATCTACTCAAGCATTGAGGACAACACTTTCTTGAAGGAGAGGGGCATGTTAGTTCCCTATATCACTAGTATAGTCCCTTATTATTTTTAGTGTAACTCCCTTATTGTTATTATTGTACCCTTGTAACCCCCATATTGTTATTATGGTGCCCTTAAATTATTATTGTTAGGTTGGCTAGGATTAACTTATGGCCCCATGGACTCCTATATATAGAAAGGAGGTTTTGTAAATTGTATCATCCAAGAATTGCTAATTAATGTAATGTATTGGAGGTTTCCCCCTCGAAGTGGCTTATTTCTAAGGCGTTGATATCTCTTTTCTTCTATTTTTGGAGCTGGTTTAACAATAGCCTTCCACATTAATAATGGAGTGGCTTTCCCATGAAGGCTAGACACAATATGGTACTTTACACCTTCCAATAGAATCCTTCTCATCTTTGCTGTCTTCTTTTGCCATGCGTCAAGTAATGCAGCATCGCTAGATCCCATCTTAGGAACATCGCTATCGATGAAATCCTTCAGCCCATTATCCTCCAGCACTGCGACCATCCTATCCTTCCAGGCTATGTGATTCAAGCTCCCATCGAGGGCATACTCCAATCGCAACCCATTGAAAGACATTTCAATGTATACTCAACTTCTGCACCAAGAATCTTCTGTAGCAAATTCGAATTGTCCACCAACACAAACTCAATTCACAATTTCAATATTCAATCAACAATGCTCTGATACCATGTAGAAATTATATGAACTAAGCATGCATATGTCCTTGATTCACCTGATCTCACACTATTTAACTTTATGCAAAATACTGAATCAATTCCACTTGTTAATATTTTGCGGAAAAATTAATTGCACACACATGTGAAGTTTTAAACAAAAATAATCAATCACGCATAACACAATTTTTAACCGAGAAATCCTGAAGCTAAAAACCCCAACTATATATTATGTATCATGGAATGATATGAAAATCCTCATACAAAGCTTATCAAGCTCTCAGTACAATACAATCATCATACACTAATCAGGAACAATCTTGCAAATCCATGTACCGATCTTTGCCTCCTGCTAGCCTGCCTCCACTGCGCAATCCCTACTGAGAATACCTCTGAATGAATTTGAATTACCCTTTCCTTGACTACACAATCCTCATTGGCAACTCCAATGTGTGTGTGATGCAATCAATGCATCACTATAGTCACAACAGATAGTCTATCTTGCCCTTTCACCTACCTCTCCACTAAGTCTCCACTGAAACTGCCATGCACTCTAGTTAACTGCTGTATTGTTCAGTTGATTAATGAGTTATTATTTGTGAATTAATTAACTAATTAATTCACTCCACTCTCACTAGTGTATCATTCAGTTAGAATAGTGTTAGGACCCTATATTACTAGTATAGTCCCTTATTGTTGTTAGTGTAACCCCCTTTATTGTTATTATTGTACTCATGTAACCCCCATTTTGTTATTATTGTGCCCTTAAATTATTATTGTTAGGTCGGATAGGATTACATTGTGGCCCACTAGGATTACATGATGGCCCCATGGACTCCTATATATAGAAAGGAGGTTTTGTAAATTGTATCATCCAAGAATTGTTCATTTATGTAATGTATTGGAGGTTTCCCCCTCGAAGTGGCTTATTTATAAGGCGTTGATATCTCTTTTCTTCTATTTTTGGAGCTGGTTACACAACATTTGGTATCAGAGCTTTGGATTCTAGATTTTCGCTGCTCCAAACAGGTCATCGTGGCATTTTCGCTATAACTTTTTTTCTACGAAGTTTCAGAAGTAGAAATTTTTAAGGTGCGAAGCCGAAATTTTGAAGAAGATTGTCTAAACATTTCAGAGCTTGGTTCACAATATTTTCAGAGATATGATCTGTGGAAGTTAGGTCTTTTTTCAAGCTCCTAAACAGGTCATCGTGGCATTTTCGCTATAAAGTTTTTTCTACTGAGGTTCAGAATCTGAAATTTTTATGGTGCGAAGCTGAAATCCTAAGGAAACGCATCAAAAAATTTCAGAGCTTGGTTCACAATATTTACGGAGATATGATCTGTGGAAGGTCGTGCTTTTTCAAGCTCTCGAATTTCATCTCAAAGAGGTGATCGTGGGAAAATTTCAATAACTCTCTCTCTGAGCATCGGATTGGAGTGTCGTAAAAATTGGTCGCAAGTACATGGACTTCAGTTTCTTGGTTATCAATTTCAGAGGCGAAGGATGAAAAAGTGACATGTGGAAAGCCGTACAAATTTGCTATACTGAACCAGTACATAATTAGGTCATTGTGGGAGATTGGACATAACTTTGTCTTGGAGAATCCAAATCAAGTCAAACCTGTGGCATTCAAAAGATAATTTAGAGGGTGACTTCAGTGCTAAATTTTAGATATTGGAGAGCCACAATCACAAAGATAATCCAATTTCAATATCGAGCTCCTCAAAAGCAAGTAAAAGATGTGTAATTTTTTTCCGAATTGCATAAGTCTTGTTTGAAGAATCAAGTTGAATTGATTGCAAGGGCATATTGTAGAATAGATATCAGTATTGGATTATAAAATGGCCCCTAAAAATAATTCAACACCCATTAAGCCTTTGGAAAGCTCTACTATGACTCATGAAGACGAAGAATGGCAACATGGCATATCAAAATTACAAGAGCAAGTGCAACAAATTTCGCTCTCGCAAAGAGCAACAAAAAATGACATGGAAGTTTTGAAGAAAGGCGTGGAAACTAAGATGGATGGTTTGAAGAAAGGCGTGGAATCTAAGATAGATGGCATGGAATCTAAGATATATGGCATGGAGGCTGGCATGGAATCTAAGATGGATGACATGGAAGCTAAGATCAATGAGAAAATGGAAAACATGAAGAATGTTCTAAAAGCAGACATGGAAGGTTTGACAAAGTTGATACAAGAAACATTTCCTAATGGTGAAAAGATAGTAGAAGAACCTCATGATGAGAACAAAATAAATGTTAATCGTGATTTCATAAACTCTAATGTTGGTGGGAAGAACCACCATATTCCAAAGATGGATATGAGGAAGTTTGATGGAAAGGATCCTGTAACATGGATACTACAGATAGAGCAATATTTTGATCTCCATAACGTGCAAAACACACAAAAGGTACGCATTGCAACTTTACATTTAGAACAAAATACATTTGTATGGTATCGATGGCTTTGCTCCCGTAAAAAAATTGTCACTTGGTCAATTTTTACGGAGGAAATGATAGCACATTACGAGGATACAAAGAGCAACACCTTCTTTAGCCAATTGATAAATCTCAAACAAAAGGGTTTAGTGGGGCAGCACATTGAGGACTTCCAAAAATTGAATATATGGGTAACTGATATTCCAGAGGAACACAGGATTGATCTCTTCATAGGCACTCTAAAAGATAACATCCAACATGAAGTTCGTGTTTTGGAACCTGATTCATTGGAGAAGGCATTCAGGTTGGCAAGAAAAGTTGAATGTAAAATTATGGCGACAAGGAAGCTTACCACTCAATTCTATAAAGAAGGAAGTGTTGCTACGCCTAGATTTCCACAACCTACAAGGTTGACACCACAACAATTGGAAGAAAAAAGAGAAAAAAGGGCTTTGCTACAGTTGTGATAGCAAATACACTAAAGGTCATAAGTGTGCTGAGAAGAAATTATTTTACATAGATTGTGAAGAGGAAGAAGAAAATGAACAAGAAGAGGATATACACCAGGAACCAAACCTAGAAGAGGAAGAAATGAATCCGACCATATCATGTAATGCACTGGCAGGAATTACCACTCCTCAAACTCTCAAGATACAAGGACAAATCAAGAAGAAAAGGTAATAGTGTTGATTGATTCAGGTAGCACCCATAATTTTATTCATTGTAAGGTAGCCAAGGAATTAAATTGTTTCCTATACCCAGCACCAGAATGTCAAGTGATGGTTGCAAATGAAGGAACTATAAATTGCTCTGGGAAATGCCATAATATCAAGCTAACCATGGGGGAATATGTATTGACTAGTCCAATGCTTTCCATTCCTATGGGAGGTGCTGATGTTTTACTAGGGGTACAATGGTTACAATCTTTGGGGACGGTAGCTTTTAATTTTCAAGAACTTTTCTTGAAATTTTTTTCAGAAGGAAAGGAAGTCGAATTACGGGGTATTGAAGGGAAGCCGTGAAGGATAATAAGCTCTAATGTCATGACAAAGCTTCTAAAGAAAGAACAACGAGGCGTAATTGCACAATTATGCTCACTAGAAGTTCCGACATCAAAATCATCTATTTCTGCATATCTCCAACAAGTCTTGGACAATCATTCCAAGGTGTTTGAAACTCCCAAAGGACTCCCACCTATTCGTGATCATGATCATGCTATTCATTTGATTCCAAGAAGTGTTTCTCCAAACATCAGGCCTTATAGATATCCTTACTTCCAAAAGAGCGAAATTGAACGTATGATTGCAGAAATGTTAGAGGCGGGTATAATTCAACCCAGTCAAAGTTCTTTCTCTGCTCCTGTAGTATTGGTACACAAGAAGGATGGATCATGGCGAATGTGTCCGCATTATAGGGAGCTCAATAAGCTCACCATTAAAGACAAATTTCCCATTCCTGTGATTGATGAATTATTGGATGAATTACATGGAGCAATTTATTTTACCAAGTTGGATCTTTGTTTAGGATATCGTCAAATTAGAATGAAGACTGAAGATATTCCAAAAACAGCATTTTGAACTCATGAGGGTCATTATGAATTTTTGGTCATGCCTTTTGGCCTTACCAATGCACCTTCTATATTTCAAGGGTTGATGAATTCCATTTTCAAACCCTTCCTTAGAAAATTTGTGCTAGTATTTTTTAATGATATACTAATCTACAACAGGTCTTGGAAGGATCATGTTCAACATGTTGACAGGGTGCTCAAACTATTGCAGGAGAAACAATTATATGCAAAAACATCCAAGTGTTTCTTTGGAGTACAAGAGGTGGAATATCTGGGTCATATTGTATCTCACGAGGGTGTTAAGGTAGACCCTAACAAAATTAAATTCATTAAGGAATGGAAAGTCCCCACAACCATAAAGCAGTTGCAAGGATTTCTCGGGTTAACAGGGTATTATCGCAAGTTTGTTAAGAATTATGGGAGAATAGCAGCACCTCTAACAACATTATTGAAGAAAGATGCATTTTCATGGACTCCTGAAGCAACTAAGGCCTTGAACATCTTAAAGAGGCAATGTGCCTAGCACCGGTCTTAGCTACGCCAGACTTCACAAAAACCTTTATTGTGGAATGTGATGCCTCAGGAAATGGAATTGGTGCAGTTTTAATGCAGGAAGGAAGACCCATTGCTTTTGAAAGTCATCCAATCTAAGGAAAGTATTTACAGAAACCTATTTATGAGAAGGAAATGTTAGCAATACCGCATGCACTAAAGAAATGGCGAACTTACCTAATGGGAAGACACTTCAAGGTAAAAATTGATCATGATAGTCTTAAACACTTTTTGGAACAAAGACTATCTTCAGAAGAGTAGCAAAAATGGGTCACAAAGATGTTGGGTTATGACTTTGAAATAATCTACAAAAAAAGGAAAGCTTAATGTTGTTGCAGATGCACTCTCAAGAAAGAATGAAGAGGTGGAAGCATTGCTTTGTGCCATTTCTATTATCCAACCGTATTGGATAACTGAAGCAAGAGATGAATGGAAGAAGGACAAAGATGTATGGACACTCATTCAAAAGTTGCAGCAAGATCCTAGTACATCTGATACATTTAGTTGGAAAAATGATTCCTTATGGTACAAAGATTGCTTGTATCTTTGTAAGAATTCCCAACTAAAACAAAAGATTCTTCTGGAATTGCACACTTCTCCTTTAGGAGGACACTCAGGATTTTTAAAAACTTACCACAGGGTGAAGAAAGAATTTTTTTGGGATGGCCTTAAATCTGATATTCAAAAGTTTGTGGCGGAATGTTTGGTTTTCCAGCAGAATAAAGTGGAGAAAATTAAGACCCCGGGACTTCTACAACCTTTATCCATTCCATGTCAACGTTGGGAGGAGATTTCAATGGATTTTATCATAGGTTTACCGAAGTCCGAAGGCAAGAATGTCATCATGGTGGTAGTTGATAGACTTACCAAGTATGCACACTTTTGTGCATTATCTCATCCATTTAAAGCAAGTACAGTTGCTACTACATTTATGTACAAAATTCAAAAGCTACATGGAAGCCCAAGGGTTATTGTGAGCGACAGAGATCCCATTTTTACTGGAAATTTTTGGACGGAGTTATTTTCTTGTTTGTGTACTCAATTAGCTCATAGCTCATCTTATCATCCTCAATCTGATGGTCAAACTGAGATCGTAAATAAATGTTTGGAAGGATATCTTCGTTGTTTTGTATCTGATAAACAAACACAATGGGTCAAGTGGTTACCTCTTGCTGAATGGTAGTATAACACTTCCTTCCATACTGCAGCAAAAATGACCCCATTTATGGCACTTTATGGATATCATCCACCATCCATCACATCATATTTAAGAGAAAATTCGAAGGTTCAAGCAGTGGAAGATCACATCGAGCATCACCAAGAAGTTCTCCAACTCTTAAAGGATAACCTGAATTTGGCACAAAATCGAATGAAACAACAGGCAGATCAACATCGTAGCGAGAGAAGTTTTGATGTAGGAGATTGGGTATTTTTACGGCTACAACCATACAAACAAATGTCCCTCAAGCAAGCTAAGAAGGATAATAAATTATCACCAATGTACTATGGTCCTTACAAGGTGCTGCAAAAGATTGGTACTATGGCATACAAATTGGAGCTTCCTGCTTCTTCGCGAGTACATCCAATTTTCCATGTTTCATGCTTAAATAAGGTTATGGGTGAAAATATTCTAGTTCAAACAATATTGCCAGAACTTGATGAGGAAGGAAAAGTCATATTGGAACCTGAAGCGGTCACGGAAACAAGAACTCGACAACTACGGAATCGATCAATTTCAGAGTATCTCATCAAGTGGAAGAACTTACCCACTGAAGATTCTACATGGGAGGATGAGAATTTTATACAGAAGCACCCAGAGCTACTCAAGCGTTGAGGACAACACTTTTTTGAAGGAGAGGGGCATGTTAGGTCCTATATTACTAGTATAGTCCCTTATTGTTGTTAATGTAACCCCCTTATTGTTATTATTGTACCCTTGTAACCCCCATTTTGTTATTATTGTGCCCTTAAATTATTATTGTTAGGTCGGCTAGGATTACATTGTGGCCCACTAGGATTACATGATGGCCCCATGGACTCCTATATATAGAAAGGAGGTTTTGTAAATTGTATCATCCAAGAATTGTTCATTTATGTAATGTATTGGAGGTTGCCCCCTCGAAGTGGCTTATTTCTAAGGCGTTGATATATCTTTTCTTCTATTTTTGGAGCTGGTTACAGAAAAAATAGATACAACTAGCTCAACTGAGTCTAACTGAGTTAAACTAAATATAACTCCATAAATACTTCTTCCAACTGTGTCATAACTCTGCCACTTGAGTGATAACTGAGTCCTCCATAAATTAGCTCCAGTAAACCCTTGGGATTGCGTAATTCCCTTAGTCCACTGATATGCCACATCTGTGCACTGAACTGAAGTGCTCCAAGAGAATAAGTTGCTGTTTAGTGTCTAAATATTATTAAGAGCTAATAATAATCGACATGCATCTATTTTTAGATCAGCGATCTATAAATAGACTTCGCCCAATATTCTAAAAATATAATTTCATCTATTTTTCCAACTTCATCAACTATCCACAAATAACATCTTGCAACTTCTAAAATATGATCACCATGTCTAAAAATAGACATAGTCTAAAAATAGACTTGTGCCAAAAATAGCCTGCGGGCCCACTTAGTGAAGGCGACTCTTTTCACTAAGCTCATCATCTTGTTGAATCTCAACACATGAAGCTATCAATGAAACATTGATAAATATCTCTGATTTTCTCCTCCTCAAAGAAGCAACTATGTTAAAAAACATTCATTGCATTTCCAGCCTTAGGTATATCCTATTCTTCATGATCACCCTTAAATAATGTACAAATTTTTATCTCCACATCTTCTCATCTTCTTTCCAAAATATCTCCTCGCTCCTGGCTTCTTATAACTTCTACTGATCTAATTCCTTTAGCTAGGTTACTCTGCCCAACTTCCTCCTTACCATCTCCATTCTGAAAATTATGCAATCTCCTATTTCCTTCTCTCGAAAGATTTATAAATTATTCAAAAATAGCTATAAATACACTTATAAAAAAGAAACAAACCCAACAAATCATACCTCTGAGTTTCATCCTACACCATTGAAGATTTTCACCATGAGTTTTATTATATTTTCTCCCTCCTATGATAGTTTTCTGAAACTACTCCTCTGCAAGCTCTTCAAACAACTGTTGTCTTTCAATAGCATGCCTCTACTTTTGTGGAACTTCCATCAACTCTTCTACTCCACCAGAAAATATTTAATTACAAAATACAATATCATGAGATTGTTTAGTCTTAGAATATACTTATAAAATCTTTCCATCATCATCTTCCTCTCCAAGGACTGATCCTTTCCCAGGTTCACAAATATATTCTCTAGCTTCATACTAAATTTTTCTAAGTACTTCCTCTTCTTCATCTGCTTTCTGCATTAGCTTCTCAACATACAGATCTTTGACATACCACTTTACTCTTTTCCCTACATAAACAATTTACTTCAATCTTGCTAAAAATTTAAGCTTCCACTTCTTTGTATGCTCTTGTAGCTGCTGTTTCAATTTACTGAGTTCTGGTTTCATCTCACTCAATTCTCTCTTCCTTTCTTGTTCACTCATTTTTTTTCTTGTTTCCTTTGTTCTGACCTCCTTTTCCTTTTTATTGTGGCTTCCTTTTGAACTTTCCATTTCAATATATAAATCTATCCTCTTCAATATTTCTTTTGTGAGCTTCTCCATGCCCACTATGAACTGCAACCAACCTCTATAGTAGCAAGCTTCTCCTCTTCTTGCCACACGACACCTCACCAAAATTATTCTCCTCTGAGCTTAGTCTTTTGGCACCTTCCTTGTCCTCTTCTCTGGAACCAAATGAGCACTCCTTGCTCTAGGTTGTTGCACACTTCTCATAATATTCTTATTATTTCACTGTTCACTTTATTTCAGCATTTAATTAAAGTTTCTCACAACAATCTTGTTGCAAATTCTTTCTGCCACAAGTGTCTTTTGAGGGCTCTGTGATTGCTTCCTTCTTCTTCTGTTACAATTTTTTGTTGCAAATTTTTCATTGCATATTTTCCTTCTTTGAATTATTATCTCAAAAAATTCAAATTAATTAAAAATAATACTCCTCACCTGTTCACCGATCCTCCTTAAGATATTTTCATATCTCCTTCTATTACAACTTTATTGTTGTATTATTCTTATTTTATTCTTCTACGACCACCTTGCTATATTTTTTGAATTAAAAAAACTCAGAGTCCTTTCCTGCATGGAAAATTTTAGGGGCTAATATTCGCAGGTGGGCTAATTTTCCATGGTTTTTCCAAAAAAAAGATTCGCCAATTTCAATTTTTTTATAAAACTAATTCGCCCAAATTTTAGAATATAAAATTATTTTACATTAAAAATTGCCAACATTATATAGAGAATATATATAATATCATTATAAATTTGAACAATTTTACAAATACATCAATAAAATTTTTATAGTTTGAATATTAGGGACTAGTGAGATTCGCCAATTTTTTAAACTTCAAGATAATTTTCCATCCTTAAAATTATCCCTGCTTTCCTGTCATTCAATTATTCAATTGTTTCTGCAATCATTCATCCTCTTTCACTAAACCATATCTCTACACTACAATCCTTGGTAACTAGAATTTAATATATGCACTCTGCAGTAACTGACTATCCACATCAATCCATTATTAACTTTTTCTGTCTATCCATTCACTCAATTTTACAGGAAATCAATTTTTTATCTAAAATTTGAAAACAATTTCTTCTTACCAAACCTTTGTAAATTTGCATTCAACAAATCCTGCAATATCATTAAAATTATCCTAGATTTAATCTGCCTTTTGAATATTCTTTCTTGTTTCCAACATGGGTTCTCATTTCCACGCCTATTCCTTAATTTTCAAGGTATTCCTATCCTATTTCTTCAACTTATGATCTCTTTAGCTTATTAAATATTTTTCAACTCTCATACCACATGATGAAAACCAAAACACGTATCCGAGGTCGGGTTTTCTCAAATACCACAGCGCCCAGACCTCTATCCAAATCAACACTTCCCTCTTTTATTTCTACACTCACATTACAAGATCATATATATCTTTTCCTATCAAAACTTTCAATGGGAGTGTTGTCACCAATAAAATTCATTTTGGTTAGGAAGGTCATTTGGTATAGGTTTCATTGTCATGTCATGTCATCGTGGTCATATCAATTAAAATATGTCAAAATCTGCATGCATTGGTTCAAATTCGGTTTTATCCACCCGTCTACTTTTTCCTGAGTCCACAAAAAAATCTATGGAAAACAGTCTATTTTCACTATAGACTCACCTCACAAGTCCGTAGTGAATCTTCCAAAGTCATAAAAGGAAATGCTACAAACTTGTGTTTTTCTGCACCGACAAGGTAATGGGTGAGGTGTCAAGTTTCAAATGGATAGAGGTTAGTGTGAGGTGATGAGATTAGTTGTTTGGAGTCACGGAGCATGTGTGATCATCATTGTCATCCCATCATTACATTTAACCTTTCTTTTTTGTCTTCATCCCTCTCACATTAGAAATTATCTTTTTTAAAATTATCCTTGAAAGCTATTGTCTGCCACCTTTTTCTTTTTACTCTTGGTATAGTTATTGCTGTTATCTTTAGAAAGGTTCAACCTTTGTCTGCAAGCTCCTTGTTGTGCGTAATTTTTCTTTGCAGGTGTAATATTACCATGTAGGCCAATGTTGTGTTGAGAGGAATGGACATGCATAAAAGGACCACCAAAGGGGGATCAGTGGTTAGGTATGAGCCAATGGATTTAAAATTGGTTAATGAAAATCCAAGTTTTGCAACAGCCTTCACTAGTGTTGGTTGCATGAGGTTTTGCCAGAAGTTGCAGGGATATCATGCCCATGTTTCTAAGGACTTTGCAGTGAACTTTGTTGGCATTGCATCAAATATGGGTGTGCTAAATTTCGTGGTTTCTCCTAAAACTATTTCCCAAGCTACAAATATTCCAAGGACAGGGGAAGTGTGGTTTAAGTCCACCAAATTCAAATTGCAGAACTATGATGAGTTCCTGAAGCCTGAGCACATTGGAGTGGACATGACCTCAGGGATACCAAGGAGCTGTCTCGAAGAAAATTATTCTAAACTTCTGCTGGTGATTCATAAGTATTTCACATGCAAAGGGAGGTTTCACATGATATATCAATATAACTTCACGCTTTTTCTCCATTTCACTGGCAAGAAACTTTTGGACCTTTGATTTTTCTTATTCAGAATGATCCGATCACAGGTCGAGTACTACTCTAACCATAGTGCATGGTATGAAGATATTTTAATTGACTATGGCTTATAAAAGTTTAAGTGAGCATGTTAGTCCATCGATTATAGTTCATAAACACATAAACATAACTAAACGAACTTAACATATAAAGAAGCACAAACACGTAAGTAAGAGAGAGACAACCAATTGGTAATGGAGTTCACCCCTCCATCTCTCTGGGGCTACATCTCCGTATCTAATTCAATTGGAATGTATATCTTCTATATTCCTTCTTCAAAGTTAGTTTTATTACATTCAAGATCTATGGCTGAGCGCTAGCCAACCACTATGGCTCTCAATGGCTAAGTATTCTCTCCATTCTTCTCCCCCTTTCCCATGACTCACACAAGGAATATATATAGTTTTCCCTCACCCACTCTCCAACAAAGAGAATTAATTACAAGACCCACAAACGTAGGGCCTAATTCAAGGAAGGAAAAACAAGATACTTGAAAGTAGGATCTCCAAAAATCTCAGGCTCATAATTGGGAAAATTCTCAAAACCACCTAAAGACTCTTCAACCATGCCCTTGATTCTCTCAACCTACAATTTAGAAAAATAGAGAATTGGTGTGAGATGGTTTCTCACATAAAAACCAATTTCCCTAATTACATTAAATGAATAATATGTGCGATAAATTCTCTCAGAAATATTAATAATTTATATCAATAATGCATGGGTTTAATAAGGGCTCATAAAATGTATAATTTAATGCATGAGCATAATTTCACCCACTTAAACACTTTGTCACCAAATTCAAATCAACCTGGCACAAAGCTCTTTCATATGTGAAGATCCTTTCGGATCACACCTCCCAAAAAAAAAAAATTTTGGTCTCCAAAAGTATCAACTTCAATCCACCATCAACTGTATGCAAATGTCTTTGAAAGGCACATTCCACCATGAATCCTTCCCCTGACATATTTCGGAATCAGAACACAATGCCAACACCTGCAACTGCTGCAACGCAAATTCCTGGAAAGGCACATCCCTTGAAGACTCCTTTAGCCAACATACTTCGGAATCAAGATGCAAATCCAACATCTACCTAAAGCTGCAACACAAATGTTTGAAAATGCACATCCCTTCAAGATTCCTTCACCTTGGTCCTTCAGAATCATAATGAAAAATACAACACCTGCAACTGCTGCAATGCAAATGCCTGAAAAGGCACATCTCTTGAAGACTCCTTCACCCAACGTACTTCAGAATCAGGATGCAAAGCCTGCATCTGCCTAAAGCTGCAACTTGTAGCTGATCATACCTGTTTATGTATTTTTATACACTTGACAAGAGTTCATTGGCCAAGTTTACATGCCAAAATGGCTTAGGAAAATCACCTCATTCAACTTGATTAGAAAGAAGCCAACAAGGCTCAATGCGTAAAAATACGCCTCTCACTCTCCCTCACATAAGAGTGGCTAAAACAAGCCTTTTAAAATGTTTCATAAGCATCCTTTACATCATGAATTTCATGGCCACTATGGCCTTCTACATGGCATTCAATATTTTCCATGCCAAATTTTTGATGCCCAAAATATGATGGAAACTATGGCCCTTTTGCATGGAAATTACAAGCAATTTAAATGTGCCAAACATGTGCACAAAGGGAAGAAAAAAAGTTTTCAAACCCTTTTAAATATGTGTACATAAACAAAGAGCACTAATGGTGGGAAAAATAAAAATTCCACCCTTTGACATATTATGTGCCAAATAACATGTGCACTTGGAAGGTGAAAATAAGTTAACTCCCCCATTATAAACCCGTGCATCATAAAAGTGTCCCCCTTCAATTTCTAGGCATAGGGAAAATAATGGGCATATATGTAAAATACAAGGTATTATCATTGGACATGCCCCAGTTGTCAAGATTATGAACTATCACTACTCGATCCATGGTAAGTGTACCAGTATTATCAGTGCAGAGTACATCCATAGATTCCATATTCTGTATTACAACTAGTATTTCACAATGCACTTGTCTCTCACCATTGAAAATGGTCCTTTTGCCAGATTGGTATTCACAATTAATGGTAAAAACTGAGGTGTAAGCCCAATTTCCACTATAATACCAAAAATAAAATTGCGCCCCCAATCACACATTGTAAGATAATCCACTGTGATAATAATAGGGACAATGACAAGCATAAAGAAAATGAGCATATAACTTCCACATTGCCTGTTCCAAGGGCTTCAAAAATATATGCTGGCTCAAATCCTTCATTATAGGATACCAATGGGCCTTGTACATGTTCATATCTGACTAGTTGAAAAGCACTTCTTTCTGCCGCAATAACCATCTCTAGATCAGATGTTTTGCCCCTCCACATATAACTTGCTAGATAATTGGATTATAAAGACTCCTCTCGAATCAAGAGAAAAAACACTTGGGCTAGTCACAGTTTTGGCAACCAGATGCAGTGGTGCATATGAAGAGTGAGGGACCACACAATACATGTGAAAAATATTTTCGCTAGGTGGGTTTTTTTTTTTCGACTGCCATTGCAGAAGTTGGACAACAAAACCAGTATTGGGGCTTGCAATACACCTTGCTGCCTTGAAAAATTTATAAGCATCCTCAAATGATCTGTGCTCTTTCCACATCAAGTATGCTATAACAAGAGCTATAGATCTTGAAATCCCTTGGAAAAAATGCAAAAATAACCTACAATCTTCTTTCTCACGAACCTCCTTGATGAGATAAAACATCATATAAAATTCAAGTGAGATCCTCGCCCAAGCTATCTTCTAACCATAGTGTCCTGTAGAAGAAATGATTTGGAAAATTATCTATGCAGGCAAAGCCGACACAATTCAGAATGTGAGTGATTGCATAATGATGCAGAGTTGAAAGCTTCTGAGCCACCGCTCTACTACCCACGAATAGATAAGGAAGAACCTGGGAACATTCTTTGTGGATATAGGAAGCACACTTCACACCATTCTCAAAAGCATCTGGTGGATTTTTTATTCCTAAAGCTGAAAGTATAGTGCTGATATAAGTTTTTTCACGGGTGGACACAACTACTCCAGTACCAGAGTCAGAAACTACAATCTTTCCCATAAAACATATATTTCTTGGCTCCAACAAGGGAGTATGTGGTTCTTCTATTATGTATTCCGTTTTCTCAACGCTCCTAGATTCACTGTGTATGAGGTATTTTCTCGCATTGGGATGCCATTTTGAAAATTAAACTCATCCCAACAGCAAAGGATTCATCGAATCCTTCCGAAACAAAGATTTTTGCATGTCGATATCTAACTAAATCCCCACATGCTTGGTCATGAGAAGCTTTTCGGGATAGTGTGGTATGAGATATAGCTAATTCATTATCCTGAGAACACGTAGCCCCGACAAAGCCTCAAATCACTTTGGAATGTCATGTTCCCAATGCCAGGACATCCAACAACAAAGGCGGTGATCTCTTACGCCATTAGACTCTAGGATTTGATCCTATAGCCATGGTGATTGAAGATAATAACCATAACAAAAACATCATCGTCAACATAAATTATATTAGCAACAATGTCGTATTGATTCTTGATTTCGGCTCTCAGTATACCCATTCGATTACTCGCTAAATTAGACATTTTTTTGTATGCTCTATGTGTCTCTCAGGCACTTCACCCCTGTCGGAAATGGCAGCCCTCAATCCCTCAGTCATCATCCTCTCGGGGGTCCTCATAGTGTCCATGAGGAGGGCGCCCCATCACTACTTGACGGATTCTTTGACTATGTGTGGGAGAAGGGGATTCATGTTCTGGGCATCTGCTATATAATTATATGATTTCCCCACAATATCCCCTGGGGTCATATATTATTCCATTACCATCTCTATTGGGTTACATTGAAAACACGCAGTGTTTTTGAGCTCGAAAATAAAATTTGTGTTGAGGATATCGTTGTATTGTTTCTGTGTTTGTACCCTTGTTTTACGATACAAAAGCTTCTTGCTACATATCAAACAACCCTGACAACCTTTTGCCGCTCTATTTGATTTTTCAAAGGGCACTACATATTTTCCCAACTAATTTTTATCATTGCTACACCAACAATACCTTCTACAGATACAAAAACCAATTCATTATTTTTTGTGGAGAGGTAATATGCCTGTGCATCACCAAGAGAGAGAAATTCTACTCGGATTATATCCCCAAGGTGAAATGATGCGTACATATCAATCTTATCATCTCGAAAAGTTATATCACTTGGAGCTACGGATAGAACCTCCTTCACTGCCTCAACATGGCCTCTTCTAGCAGCATAATGTAAAGCAGTTCCACCTTGGTTATCTTTGCACCAAATTACCACATTCAGGTGGTGATGACTAGACTGCCTTATCAGCTCCCTCAAAATTTTAGTGCTTCCTCCTGTAGCTGCAACATGAAGAGATTTTTTCATAACTTCAAACAAAACATCTATACCCATTCCATAATGGTTATTCTTGCAGATGATCACAACATGAAAATTCCAAAGAGCATAGATGCTGAGAGCCTCGAAGATTTGTCCCTAATTGGCAGCTCCATCTCCATAGAGCACAAAGGTAACCACTTCTGCCTTGGAATACTTCTGCGCAAAGGCCAAGCCAAAGTCAAGGGGAACCTGGGCGCCCACTCTTCCGCGCCCTCTATAAAATCCATTCTTCTTCTTGTATAAATCCATGGATCCTCTTCAAATCACTCAACTTCTTGATGATCATCAAAGCCTTCACTTCGATTGGGCTTTCTGTGGGCTTGGGAGCCAGATATTCGAAGTGAGATTTAATCTGCTCCATGATCTGCCACTGTTGCTGCACCTCTAAAATGTTTCGCTCCTACTCGGCTTCATTAACAGTAGGAACAACATGTGCAACAAGGTGCAGTGGTCCTTCAGGTCATAATAAATTTTCCATATGAAGGCCTTTTAACGCATTTGAAGCATCGATGGATTCCTCTTTTCGATTTCTTCACAATGGTGCCATTATTTTTTGATTCTGAGTTAGACAAGTTTGGAGCATTTTCCATCAAAAGAGGGATACCTACCCCATAAAACTCAAAATTTTGCAAACGAGAAACAATATAACTTGCAAAAACACCATGAACTACTTAACAAATTGACACCAAGCACTTTCTTCTTGTAAGTGTGCTGTTCGAATGGTGGATGGAACCTCCTTCTTCAGGGCTCTTTTACAAGCTGTCTGCTTGATTTGTGGCAAATTTTGGGGTGCAATTCCAACACTTCTCCCAATGGACACTAATCTTGCAAAAATTGCAGAAATTATGTCGTTTCCCATTCAAATGTGTCTCAATGATAGGCGGATTCTAAAGGTTCTCATTCTTCTTGGTCTCACTTCTTGTCGACACATATGTATTTTTAACCCACACTTTCTTTGTGTGATGCTTAACTACATCATGGTTAGAAGATATATGAAATAAATCATTTCTCTTATATGCAAAAGAAGAATTTGAATGGCTGTCATACCTTCCTGACTTGTCCTTGAACTGATGGGGATAAGGTAGCTTGAATCCCTTCTTGGAATCGGGTGATGAAGAGACGACTTTTGCTTCAGCTACCTTCGAGCATCCTCCTTTCTCTTCGTATCCATAACCCAAGCCTGCAAATGGTTGTCTTGGTACAACCTCCAATGGCTGGGTGAATACTTGGCCATTTATGCCAAGTCCACCTCCTCTATACCCATCTTCATGAGGATCTTCATGCCAAAATTAGTTTCATATTGAGAGAGAACAGAACATGAAGTAACATCATATACCTCGGTTTGAGATGCATCATTCATCGTATCAAAATTCTACAACTTAGCCAATAAATCCTCTTTGGCTCGTATCATATCTTGAAGCTCCTGCTTATCCTTTTTAGCTACCTACAACAGTCTTTGCAATTCTATATTTTTAGCTTGAATGTTGTCATTTATCTCTTGCAAATCTTGCATTCTTTCAGTGTGCTTTGCTCCTCTGCCCATCTTGCAAAGAAGTCACCTGCTCTGATACCACTTGATCTGATCACGGGTCGAGTACTACTCTAACCATCGTGTATGGTATGAATATATTTTAATTGAATATGGATTATACAAGTCTAAATGAGAATGTTATTCCATCGATTATAGTGCATAAACACAAAAACATAACTAAACAAACTTAACATATCAAGAAGAACAAACACGTAAGTAAGAGAGAGACAACCAATTGGTAACAGATTTCACCCCTCCATCTCTATGGGGCTACATCTCTGGATCTGATTCAATTGGAATGAAAATCTTCTATATTCCTTCTTCAAAATCAGTTTTCTTACATTCAAGCTCTATTTTTGAGAACTAGCCAAGCACTATGGCTCTCAATGGCTAAGTATTCTCTATTTTCTTCTCCCCCTTTCCCATGGCTTACCTAAGGAATACATATAGTTTTCCCTCACCCACTCTCCAACAAAGAGCATTAATTACAAGACCCACAAATGTAAGGCCTAATTCATGGAAGGAAAAACAAGATCCTTGAAAGTAGGATCTCCAACAATCTCAGGCTCATAATTGGGAAAAGTCTCAAAACCACGTAAATACTCTTCAACCATGCCATTGATTCTCTCAACCTCCAATTGATAAAAATAGAGAATTGGTGTGAGGTGGTTTCTCAGATGAAAACCAATTTCCCTAATTACATTAAATGAATAATATGTGCGACAAATTCTCTCACAAATATTAATCATTTATATCAATAATGAATGGGTTTAATAAGGGCTCATAAAATGCATAATTAAATGCATAAGCATAATTTCACCCACTTAAACACTTTTTCACCAACTTCAAATCAACCTAGTGCAAAGCTCTTTCACGTGTGAAGATCCTTTCAGATCACAAAATCCCAAGAAAAATGTCAGATTAAGTCCAAGCTAGGCTTGAGAGTATTGAAACTTCAATATTTCATCATGGATTAATCAAGCTACTGGTTTTGGGAGAGTTGAAAAATTTAAATAGAGATTGGGCCACATTTATGTTTCTTAGTGGCTATGAAGTGGATGCGTTAAATCCTAAGAAAACACCAAAGACTAACCCTCCAAGTAAGAATGATGAGCCTATAGATGAAGTAGAGGGTGGAAAAGAAGGAGAAATAAAACCAATTACAGAGCCCATGGAGATTGAAATAGAACATGTACAGGAGACATAGATACCAAAACCCACACCTACAAGTAGTAAGCCAAAACCTAGAAAAAAGAGTCAAAGGAGAATCACTAGGAGCCAGAGGATGGGAAAAGGTAATATTGAGGAAATTTTACAAGCCATGGATATAGAAGAAACTAATGTGGTCAAAGTTGTGGATATCGAAGGACGTAAGAAGAAAAAGAAAGGCCTCACTACCAAGAAACTTGATTTTTCAAGTGAAGATGTAGGTTTTGTATTTTTTTATCACTTTAGAAAAATTCAAAACATCATTCTGACAAGAGTACTTAGATTCATGGGTCAAAATAGGGTCTTAAGAGTCATTTCTTGAGTTTGACTAAGGGAAGTATTAAATTTTTATATTTTGAGCCTACCCTAGTGTTTAAATAAACTCATTTTTAAGGTCTTTCATAATTTTAGGATTCATTTCATTTCCCAAAGTTTTTGTATCAAAACCGCCCAATTAGCCAAGAAACCACAATTTCGTAGCGCATCACGTTGAAAAAAGTCACTTTGCGCTACGAAATCGCCGATAGTTTCATAGCGCAAACAACAAAAATTACACTACAAGTGCTACAAAAGCACGATTTTGTAACTGTCTTGTCAGTTGAGTTGTTAAATGTCAGAAACCATTGGGAAAGGGTAAGATAGAGGCTTGTTGAGTCATGTAATGATGAAATCAAAGTACACACCCATGTTTACAGTGATCATGGTCAGTATAGGTTATGAGTGGGCCATCATTTTCAGTTATGAAAGGACACTTGAAATTCAAATTCTTTCCTAATTAGTCATTATCATTCCTTTTGCTTTCATTCGTAATGTATGAGCTCTGAGTATCGAGCCAAACTTGTGGCTGGTTCTTAAAAAGGTCTATTACATTCATATCAAGCAAGGGTGATACATTTATTCAAGCAAGGCTGATACATCCATATCAAGAGAGGCTGAAATATTTATATCAAGTGAGGCTTAGAGGTTCTCTGAAGAATATGACAGAGGAAAGAAAAATACACAGAGGGGGACAATGCATAAGGCATGAACCTGAAGACATGAAGGTAATAACTGAAGACCCAGAAGTGATGGAAGCATTCAGAAGAGCAGGTTTCCTACGGTTTTGTGAGAAATTGTAGGGCTTTCACACGTAGGTATCCAAGAAATTTGCTATGAATTTCAATGGAGCAACTACTAAAGTAGGGATGCTAAGTTTATCTATCACAAAATAGGTCATTGCTGCTGTTACAAAGATTCCAAGAGGTCAAGAAACCTGGTTCAAAGGATTTAAATTTAATATGGAGTAGTGTAAAGAGTTCATGAAGCCTGTGCACATTGAGATGGATCTCAACAATGCTATCCCAAGAAGCTGCATCAAAGATAATTATTCAAAACTGCTGCTCAACATTCAGAAATATTTTACCTGTGAAGGCAGATATCACAAGGTTTATTCAAACCATTTCAAATTACTTCTACACTTCACTGGTAATATTTCACTAGACTTACCTTTTTATCTGCATATAAGTCTTGCAAAGATGGCTGATAAGGTGCAAGAAAAGTCTGAGGGGAGTGAGACATCATTATTTCATCATGGCTTAATGAAATTATTAATTTTAGATGAACTACAAAAGATAGGCAGAGATTGGTCCTCATTCTTGTTTATTAATGGTTTTGAGTTGGAAACCCTAACTCCTGTAAGAAACCTTAAAGCTAAAGGAGTTCCATCATCACCAGTAGCAGAACCAAGTCAAACTATGGTTTCAAAACCAAAATAAAATACAAGAGTTGTTATAGCATCATTTCTCACCTTGACATGATTCATGATTGCTTTATGGCTTTTGGGCACCCATTCCTACAGACTTGGACAAATTCACTTAAAAACAGTGTAAAATCCCCCATACGCGACTATGCCCGTACTTTTCCGCGTGTATACGCGAGTCCAGCTAGAATTTTCCGCGTATGCCATTAAAATGATTAAAAATATATAAAAAACCCCTAATTTCGCGCTGGGTTGATGGTTACTCAGGTAGTTCAACCACCCCAGCCTGTGGCCAACTGTTTCCAACTGCTGAAACTACTTGGAGGGACTATAAAAAGCCCTCATGTGTATGGCCTAAGGGAGAGAGAGAATTATTGATATTATACTCTGTTGGTATTCCCTATCCAAGTCCGATTCCCCGTGCCTCCTGCACTTTCCCAGTTCATTGTAGGAAACCCTTGTTTCCTTGAGATACACATCCCTTTATATGTTATCTCGTATGCACCAGTTTGAAAGGAGTCTTAGCGAGGCAAGGGCTGGACGGATCCGGACGACGGTCTGCGAAGGCCTTGGAAGGATCAGGTGATCTCTCCACTTGATTACTTTTGTACGTACTATTTATAATACAGAAGTATCATGCTGTTCCCGAAATAAACGTGTTAGTGTATGCTTTTATGCATGAGAATATTTGTTATACAAGCATTCATTATGATTTATTTAATGTTTTATATGAATCTCACTGACATTTAGAGTAGATATATGCTGTACAACTTGTCCTTTGTGCTGGTTTATTCTTGTATTTCAGGTTAAGGAGGAAGGACGGTTGCAGGGAGTTTGGACTCCACGTGGATCTACTTCAAACGTAGGACCAACGGGTAAATCTCTCATTCTGCTCTATTTAGTTTTTCTGAACGTGCATGGTTGTGTGAGTCTCTGTTAAGTAGTACGCCCCTGCTCTGTGGAGGTTGTATCCCAACCAACCTCTAGGGTGTTAATTCCCCGAAACAAGAGTAAAGCCAAGAAAGCAAACTGAGAAAAGGCTAGAGCAAATGCAAATGCTTGATACACCAACTCTCCCACCTGCAAAACAGAAATCAAAGGTTATCAAAGATGAAAAATAGGAACAAGTTGTTAACCAAAAAGGGACCAAAAGAATAACTAGAAGCCAAGCAGTGGTTTTGAAAGGAAAGATAGTTGCTATAGAAGATAGTTCAATAACAAAGGGGAATCTAGAGGATATTATTCATGCCATTGACGTAGAGGAAACACCTATTGTCCAAGCTGAATTTATCGGGGAAGATAAGAAGAAGTTGAAAAAGTCTAAGTCTGCAAAGAGATTAGAGTTTGAGGGGGAAGATATAGGTTTCATTTTTCAAGCAAGAAAGCCTATGACAAGGCATGCTAGGAAATTAATGGAAGGCAACAAAGAAGTTCAAGAACCCACTGAGACAACTAAATCACCTAAAGAGATTATTGATCTCTCATCAACCAAAGTGAAGGATACAATCAACAAATTAAAAAGGGGAAAAGAGAAAGTGATAGAGAAAACAGAGTTTCAACGCCTTAAGGAAAAGTTAAAATTAGAAAATTAGGAAATTGCTGTCATGAAAAGGAGAGCTATAAAACACAGTGTTGAGAAAGTACAGTTTAAAAGGATGAAGGTAGTGTGGGAAGGACAAGTTAATTCTGTTTCTAAAACACTAGACAGTACAAAGTAAATTTTCAAATGGACAATTCCAGCAATAAAAGAATCTAATTTTGTTAGAACAATAAACACCCATATTAGAGCTACTAACAAAAGACTTAAAGACTAGGTGAAGGATTTACAAGAGTAGCTGGATTTAATTCATGATGAGCTACAAAGCAAAGGCATTAAAATGACAGTCATAGAAGAACCAATAGGCCAACCAATTGTACATGAAGAAGAAATGCCTCAAAGAAGCTAAAATGAGTTTGGTTTATTGTTTGTATGGTTTGCAGATGATGAAGATAGGTTATATTTTTAGTTTTTGGGCAACCACAGTTTTCATTTGACAAATTTTATGAAAAATCTGCATACTCAGCAGTTTCATAGTGCCTCTAGGCTTAAAAAGAAGAAAAGCGCTATGAAACTGCTGGCTGCCTTTCTTGCTTCTTTTCATCAGTATTTAAGGTGTTAAAGGCTGAGTTAAGAGCTGAAATTACTATGAAAGATGTGTTGAAGGGTGATTAAAATGATTCAAGAGGAAAGAGTCAAGTTTTTTGAGGAAAAAGGCTTGTAATGACAACGCTACATAAGACACTATGAAACTGCTGTATTTTCGTAGAGCAATACATTATATCATTTTGAGCAGTTTTTGAAGTGGTTTTAGATAGTTGGAGGATAGGAAAGAGTTATGGGACACGTTAAGCCAACTTTCAACAACGAAGGACCACAAAATGAAGATCAAATGATGGTCAGAATGTTCAAAGAAGAAAAAAGATCCTATGCCTAAAAAACATGGTACTGTTTCCTATTTTTGTGGAGGTCAGCTAAGAGGTCATGAAGAACTGAATGCCATTACCAAAATTCGACCATGTGATGATACACTTGTCAATGATATAATTTCAAATAGACAAGGTTGTTATAGATAATAATAGGGAGTTTGAGTCCTTTTTGAAATAGGACTGTCAAGTAGGATAGGTGTCTTTTTGTAATAAATTTCATGTTTTTATGGTTATGCAAGGTGTCAGTGGACATAAATTCGATGTATCTAGCCTAGAGGGAGATCATCTGATGATGTAACATGTCTATTAAATGCCATTGGGTGGAATTTTTCAAGGTTTGGAAGATTTTTGGAAAAATAGCAGCTTAATGGATTGTTTCAACTAATACAAAGATATGTTACTTAAACAAATTGAGATTATGAAGGAGTTTTGTTTCATAAGACTATTTGATTGTAAAGCTATTGGAGTTTCTGCCATATACAATAACAACACAAATTTTCTTCACCTGAGATTCTTATTATATTTCAATGAGTTTTTGTCTTATATTTTGAAAGGTTTTCTTCAATGTCTAAATGCTTATTACTCAGAACTCATGATTGTTCATGATCTGACTTCCTTTAAGTATTAAGCCATGATTTATCTCTCTTAATAGTTTTCTTCCAATGTCTTGATGTCTCATTACTCAGAATTTGAGTATCATACGCTCTAACTTCCTTTGAACCTCAAGCTATTGAAAACCTCCTGTATGTCTTTCTCTTTCATTGAAATATTTACAAGCCTCAACTTCCACAAGGAAAGCCTTGTTATTGAGATCCCTTTCACTGACTCCATAGCCCAATGCTATTAAGCTCTGATCTTTTCAACCTACATTCATCATACCCAATTTATTTCCTAAATAGAGTTAGCCATCTATATCTTTATTCCATATCATTAACCTTTGAGAGAGCCCTCTCAGATTGAGGAGGCTAAGCCTTAGTCACAAGATAAACTTGAAAGAGTTACACTGAAGTTGTCTGATTAGCAACCAATCAGTTATGATTTTGGTGATAACATATTTAAACCAAGAAAACCTCTCACTAGATTGCAACTTGCGAAAGGTATCAAGGCTGAAAAGAAGATTGAAGAGACATAAAAGGGATAACAACCTATGGTATAAGACTTCATTGAAGTATCCCCCAAAAAGGAAGAGATCATAAAGTAGAGGAAAGGAAAGGAAAAGGTCACTGAAAAATCTAAAGTAGAAATTTTAAAGGAGCAGTTGATGGAAGCTAGAGAGGAGGTCATTGAAACAAAGCTAGAGTTGGAAGAAGCTAAGCTAGAAATAAAAATGGTGGAGGAGTTCAAAGAGAAAGTGAATTACCATATTAATAATTATTATGAAGCCTTAAAAAATGCTAAAAAATGCTGAAGAGAACACTCCCTTTACACAGAGTAATGAATCACACAAGGAAAAGGAACATGGATGCAGGAAGAAATAAAGAATCTTAAAGTTCAAATGAAAGAGTTGGAAGTGCAGATGGAAATGGTACAAACAAAATTGAAGAAAAAGGGCTTAAAGATGTTAGTCATAAATGAACGTATTGAAGCTGAAGCCACTGCTGTCAAGGGTAAAGATATTGCTGTTTGAAATGGGGGTAAAATACGTTTTAAATATTTTCTGCTTCATTATAGTTCATCACTTACAAAGCCATGAGAAATTTTGAAGAAGAAATCAAGAAATTTTCAAGTATGCTGTCTATTAGGCAAGTTCGTAGCGCGTGTTAGGCTTAAAGCCAAGAAAACGCTACAAAATCGCTGAAGATGATTTTTTGTTATATATGTCAAGTTTTGTCATGAAAAAGGTAGGCAAAGGCATGTATTTAATTGTTTTGACTCATTAGACAACCTCAAATCAACAAAGAGAGCAAATAACTTGCAAAAATGGTCGAAGTTGAAAACGCTATGAAATCTCGCTATAGACTTGCCTAAAAGTCCCCTGTTTCTGCAACGAAGAGGATTTTGGAGATTTTTCAAGTCTTGATTGTATTTTTGGGACAATTCAGCCACCTGGAAAGGTCAGAAGTCATCATTAAATGTTTGGATGAAGACACACTCCTCGACAAATTTTTTCAAGTTACCATCTCATCATGGAAGCCACATCAAAAATCATGACACCACGTCCTCAAATTTCGGAAGACATGCCTCCTGAATTAGTGGGAGTATTTATGGTTCAATCATGGTCAGTGCCATCTCAGGCACATGATCTTTTTGACGTAAAAATATGGCTTTTAAAATTTGTTAATGTAATAAAGATTTTTAGAGTCCTATTAGGTTTCGAAGTCCTAAAAATAATAGATGTCTATTTTCTCTCCTTGTAATCTGATTTTGGTTAGTCTAAGTGTCATTAGAAGTATTTGAAGAGATGGCCTTGCTGGAAGACTCATTGTAAATGTGCCTAAAGTTATAAATATGCAGATAATTGATGGAGAGAGGGTTGATTGATGTTTTTACTACATACTACTATTGTAAATCCTTTTATCAGTAATATATAGTGGCAACATACTTCTCTTTACCTAAGATTCATTGATATTCTTATGAGTATTTGTATTTTATGTTCTTCTATTCTATCTTCATTATCCTAGTGTTTCATTACTTATAATTCATGGCCAACATGCTCTAACTTCCTTCAAACACTTAGTATGTTGTAAATGTTATGTTTTCATATGAATATATATGCCTCAACTTCCATGAGAGGAGTTTCACATGTCACTGAGTTTGTTTATACTGAATCCATATGCCCAATGGTAGTTGTTATAGGTCAATTTGGGCATAATCCATAAGACCAGTATGAACAAGGTCTATCATCCCCTAATTCAATACAAACATGGTCTATCATCCCTTAATGCAATACAAACATGGTCTATCATCCCCTAATTCAGTTGCTACATGCCCTAGAGAAGTCATTCCACTGATGGCTTTAATTCATGAGAGTTTAAATTTTTTAAGTATAGTTAAAATGACCCATTGACTTATCAACACTCCTTTGAATAGGCCTAAGTGCATTGAAAAGCACTTACCCCCATGAAAGGGTTCTCTGCAAAGCACTTCTTGACACTTAAGGGTGCATTGGTCTCCTAAGAGCGAAATCCTCATTGTTTCAGAAATATCCACATGTCCAGTGCCTTCTAGAAGAGCTCATAGGTGTCATAATTCAAATACATGTGTTCATCCATCACCATTGAACATGGAAACATGTCTCATCTATTATTAGAAATCCATTCAAAATAATTTATTGAGAAACTACCTACAATTTCCCTATAAATTGAGAACTCATCTAAGTGCAATGGAGGAAGAAATCCGTGTAGTGTTACGCTGTTGTATTCTCAATTCTTGGAGAGCTAAAATAATGTGATGCTGTTGGATTGATGCTTGGTGTGATGAGGATGGGATGAAGTTGGAGCATGTTTGTTGTAAAACCAGCTCCAAAAATAGAAGAAAAGAGATATCAAAACCTTAGAAATAAGCCATAGAAAAATAATACTTATGAATAAGCAATTATTTTAGGATCAGAGGCGACAAATATATCTGTAGGATTGGCAAGACATAAGCCTGTACAGCACGACCTAACAAACATCATGTAAAGACTTTAATAACAATATAGAGGTCTGGAGGTACTATGACAATAAAGGTGGGATACACTAACAACCAAAGGACTACACTATTAATATAGGAATTAACATGCCTCTCCCCTGAAGCAGTGTTTTCCTCAGCAACGAACATTTCTTGATACATACGTATTATCTTCTCATCTCTGTTGGAATCTTCTCTGATTCTTCCACTTGTTGAGATACTCTAAAATTGATCTTAACAGCAGGGTCTTGTTGCAGCAACTACTTGAACTTATTTCAATGTGATGTTGATCTTCCTGTTGTTTCATTAGATTCTGCACCAAAGTTAGGTTATCCTTTGAGAGTTGGATAACTTGTTGTTGATGCTCGATGTGATCTTCCACTAATTTATCATCAATATTAGCTATTATTTGATCCTTCAAACCATCCAACTTAGCCTCCATTTCTTCTTTTAAACCATCTATGTCATCTTCGGTTGCTCTTCGTAAGATCGAAATTTGTTGCACTTGGTACTGTAATTTTGATATCTCATACTGCAATTCTTCCTCTTCATGCATCATAGTATAGATTTTTGAGGGCTTAATGGGTATGGAATTATTTTTTGAAGGCATTATAGAACCCAATATTGATAAAATTTGAAAATATGCCCTTGGAATCACTTCAAATTTCTTTTTCAAACAAACGTTATGCAATTTTAAAAACCAAATACACACCTTTTTCTTGCTTTTGAGGAGCTCGACATTGAAATTACATTATCTCTATGATTTCGGATCTTCAATATCTGAAAATTGGCCCTAAGGTATCCCTATAAATCCTCTTTCGAATTCCAAAGGTTTGACTTGATTTGGATTATTCAAGACAAAGTTATGTCCAATCTCCCACAATGACCTAATTATGGACTGGTTCAGTAGAGCACACTTGTACGACTTTCGACGTGTCACTGTTTTCTCCTTTGGCTCTGAAATTGATAGAAATAAAACTATAGTTCCTGTATTTCCAGTCACTTTTATAGAATTCCAATCCGACGCTCAGAGAGAGAGTTATGAATATTTTCCCACGATCACCTCTTTGAGATGAAATTCGGGAGCCTGAAAAAGACCTAAATTCCACAGATCATATCTCCAAAAATATTGTGAACCAAGCTCTGAAATTTTGCGACAATGTTCCTCAAAATTTCGGCTTCCCTCTCTAAACATTTCAGCTTCTAAATATTCTTAGAAAAAAATTATAGCGAAGATTCCTCAATGACCTGTTTAGGTTAAATTCAGGAGCCTACAAAAAGCTCTAACTTCCACAGATCATATCTCTGAAATTTTGCGAAGATGTTCCTCAGGATTTTGGCTTCACACTCTAAAAATTTCAGCTTCTAAAACTTTGTAGAAAACAATTTATAGCACAAATTCCACGATGACTTGTTTGGAGCAGCGAAACCCTAGAATCCAAAGCTCTGATACCAAATGTTGGGAAACTAGCTCCAAAAATAGAAGAAAAGAGATATCAACACCTTAGAAATAAGCCACTTCGAGGGGGAAGCCTCCAGTACATTACATGAATGAACAATTCTTGGATGATACAAATGAAAAAACCTCCTTTCTATATATAGGAGTCCATGGGGCTACAATGTAATTCTAGTGGGGCACAATGTAACCCTAGCCGACCTAACAATAATAATGTAAGGGCACAATAATAGCAATATGGGGTTTACAGGGGTACAAAAATAAAAGTAAGGTGGGATACACTAACATAATAAGGGACTACACTATTAATATAGGGACTTAACAATGTTGATAACGAACTGATCAATTGGTTGTAATCTATTCCTGCCAATACTGCAATAAAAACATTTGTTCTTTCTCTCATATATACAATTATATTTTGTGAATGTATTCGCAATATGTGCATGTATTCTCAAATTTATTCAGTTCAATCTGGTTATGATAGATAGATATTGTATATTTGTATCGTCGTTTGCTATCTTTTGGTTTTGATTGTAGGTATTGATCTAGCGTGTTTAGTTGGATCGAGAGTGACAAAACTGACGAAAGAGGAAGAAAGAGATCAAAGGATCACAATGAAGTCTCTTCATCTTCTGTTTATATATTTATCTTAGAGAGAAAATAATTTACCTTTCCTCTGTTGTTCTGAGTGAAGAAACACCACACTCAAGGAAGACTAGTTTATCCATAGATTGAAATTCCTCATAACAAATTAGCGACCGTACTAGGGATAAATCCATCATTCCTGGTGTTTATGTCCTTTTTAACCATCATCAGTAGAATTTAATTCATCTATTCAGTCTTTTGAATGTAATTTCTTCCTTAGAAGTGTGCTTAGCCTGCTTGATCTTCAAGCTTCACTGCGCCCGACGCGCTATTGGTCAGGGTACAATACTTTGTATAGCACTGTCTCCCATTTAGAGGTGCTTTGCAACGAAATATCTATCCTTAAGGGGTGCGTTTTCCCTCATCCAACCAAATTATATCGTAATTTGTCTTTTGCATTCAGTTTCAACCTATTTCTTGTTGTATTCTTAGATGCCTATTTGATCTTAAAAACTTGTAAACATTGCCAATTCTTCTTCCTTTGGATAATTTTTTGTTCAATGATTCAATAGTTGTTTTCTTTATCATTGTCAAATTAAATCCAAAGTTTTAAATTTTTCATTAGATCAATTCTCTATTTTCAAAAGGAAAATTTTTGTTTCAGTCTTCATTTCCTAAGAGAAAATTTTTGTTTCAGCCTTCATTTCTCAAAAAAGAAAACATTGTTTGATTGATTTGTGCATTTAGTTTCTTTTTAATCATTCACATTTAAAGGAAGCTAAAAATAAAAACATGCATGTGAATTTAGAGATTGTGAGTGTTGCATAGGAATAGATTAGGGAAATCTGCATTTAGATTGTTCTCTTTGATTGTATGCTAAAAAATCTGATTGGTCTATCCATTTAGTATATAAGGTTTTCATTGTTAAAATGAATTGAAAATATTACTTCTCATTTAGTTTGAATTTTAGGAATGTTGCATTACATCTCACGGTGAACCTGAAAGATAAACTCTTAAGAAATATCAACATAAAATTCACCTCAATCAACCTAAGAAGGCATTGTAACATTAATGATAACACTTAGAATGTCTAGGCAAGAGACTTGTTCCGACGTTGTTAAGCATAACAGCTGTCGCCAACTTGTCTGCGATACATTTTGAGTGTGAAATCCCACTCCACATACGTAAGTATATTGGAGCTCTTCCATGTACCTTTGGGTATATAGGGCAGTGTTCTAGTACGAAAAGTATAAGGGGTTTCTCTCACTGTGCAGTTTCGCATTAGACAACACTATTACGAACTTGGGCCTGCACGTATCTTCGAGTATATTTGGGAGCAAAAATTTAGGTTGCTTACCATCTATAGGTAACCAAGTCGGTCGCCTTGTAACTTGTGATACACCAAACAGAACATGGGGAAATTTCCTGCCTATACTTCTTGGTTCGCCAAGAGGTATTCTGCAGTTCACAATTACTAATCCTTTTTCCTAGTATCACCGTTTTATTTGTTTATTTATTTTTGTAATAAAATCAATCAGTCATCTTGGAAGAAGAACAACCCTTTCCCTTTCATTCACATAGAATAGCTCTTAAACCACCTTTACCACCATAATCCATTTCTGGTCATCTCGAGTCATTTCTATACATCTTGGTTTAACTACTGTCATCGAAACTGATTCCTCATTGCTACCTGTGGAAAAATAAGTTCTAATCAGTGAGACGATACATCCAAAACCCAACATTGTTCATTTGGAAGTTGATCTATATCCCATCACTCTTTTACCAGAACATCTTGATCCTGATGTCGAACAACAAGAAGTTGTTCCTATATCCTTTTCTCCTCAGTCATACGTAACCATTGAGTCTTCCTTTTTGTCACACAGTCAACCACCTGAAATTTATCTCGGGCCTAACAGCGAAATTATTCCACTTGGTTTGATTTGGATTGAGGAAGAACCTCAACAAGAAGAAACACCTATTTTTATATAATTATTTCGGTAATAATCACATTCAAATGAGAATTTTTGATGCGTTTCAAACCAACCAGTGTGGTTCATCATCAGGACAAGGTGAGAGATAAGATCTAGATGTTGAGTTTAAATAGATACAAAAATGGTTAAACTAGCCATTAGGATAACGACTGGTTTGAATTTGAAATTCAAATTGGTTAATAACGACTAGTTTTATTTAATTATTTAATTATTTAATAATAGTGATAATATAAATATAAATATATATATAAATATATATATATATATATATATATATATATATATATATATATATATATATATTTGATTTAATTAAATTAATTAATTCATTTATTCTATTTTATAAATATATGTATTATGCGGAAAACACAAGACCATTAAGAATATCGGGCAGGGATCCAACACCTGCTGATATTCCAGCCGTCATCTCTATTGAGATTAATGAGTCTTTTTTCAATTTCTAAGGTCTCTCTCAACTTACGATTATGGAAATGGTCAATCCTAGCTATGACCTTAGCCTCTTTGATGCAGATATGATGGTTATTATTTTCCACATGTTTAGCTAGGGCGGAGGAGTGGGATCTTCCATGTTTAATGTCAGCAGCATGTTCACAAATCCTTTGGTTTATAGACATACCAGTTTCACCAATGTAAGGTGTCCCACAAGACCAAGGAATAATGTAGACACCTTTCCCATCCCTCGGGTTTACCGGATCTTTAACCGATTTAAGAGAGATGCGAATCGTGCTAAGGGGCTTGAAAGAAGAATAAACCTTATGCTTCTTAAGGATTCTAGCAATCCTATCAGTGGTTCCCTAAATGAAAGGAAGGCCATGTGAATTACTATATCCATTTCTAAAAAACACACTAAGGAGATGGGTCTTTTATCCCTTAAGGTGTGACTCATCGGAGATTCTCAACGCCCTGGTGGCTAAGGTGTTAAGGACACCTAATTTTTGAGCAGGGAAATGATGAGAACTAGTGTGAAGATATTGCTTAGCATGGGTTTTCTTTCAAAAAACTTGATGGGAGAATGAACCATCCTCCTTTCTAGAGATAAGAACATCAAGGAAAGGAAGGCTACCATCCACCTCATATTCCATGGTGAATTTTATGGAGAAATATTGACTATTTATATGAAGGAAAAAACGATCTAACTCTTCCTTTCCATGAGGCCAGATGACACATGTATCATCAACAAACCTTTTCCAAAGCTTTGGATGGTACAGAGACGAGGAAAGAGCCTTCGATTCAAAGTCCTCCATAAAGATATTAGCAACAATCGAGGAAAGGGGAGAACCCATGGCGACACCACATGTTTGCTCATAGAACTCACCTTCAAAACTAAAGAAAGTAGAGGTTAAGCAAATCACGACTAAATGGGTCGTATCTAGATCAATGATGCGATTAATGACTTCAATGGACTCATTAATGGGGATATTGGTGTAAAGAGAGACAACATCAAAACTGAAAAGTTTATCTTCAGGACCCATTCTAAAGCCCTTTAACTCTTTGAAAAAATAGGAAGAATCTTTAACAAAGGAGTCAATACGACCTATGAGAGGCTTAAGCTTAAGGGATAAATACTTGGCTAGAAGATAAGTTAGACCGCCAATGGTGTTAACAATGGGCCTCATCTGAAAAAAGAAAGATAAAAAATAAAAATAAATAAATGAATAAATATAATATAATAAAATAAATAATAATAATAATACATATATTTATAAAATAAAATAAATGAATGAATGAATTAAATTAAATCAAATAAAAATATCTATATATATTATCACTATTATTAAATAATTAAATAATTAAATAAAACTAGCCGTTATTAATGAATTTGAATTTTCAAAGTCAAACTAGCCGTTATCCTAACAGCTAGTTTAGCCATTTCTGGATTTATTTAAATTCAACGTCCAAATTTGACCTCTCACCTAGTCTTGATGATGAACCACACTAGTTGGTTTGAAACGCGTCGACAATGTTCATTTGAATGTGATTATTACCGAAAGAATTCTATAAATTTTACGATGGATCACAAAAGCCAAGATTCTAAAAAAGAAGAAAAAACCTCAACTCCAACTTGTTTTGGGTCGGGACTTTATCTTTACGAGTGTTTTCCTCGATTAACCTACAATGCTTCTGTTGATCCTGTTTCAATTAAAGTTCCCATAGATCCTGTAGGGTATTCACTGGGTCATTTGACCATGGTTGAGACAACATCTCTAGCTGTACCATCTGTTACAGTTGCGACAACATCTACTGTTTCTACTCCTTTGATGTTTACCATGTCACCCTAGTCACATCTTTATGGTGGTTCATCCGTCCCACTAGGTTACCAGTATTTATTTGGAACCTACTCTGGTGTCTCCACAAGTCCATGCAATTCACCCATGTCAACATCTGGAATTTTATTTGGTTCATCTCTAAAGGGTACTGAATGGCTTGATCCTTTATTCACATCTTCAGTTGAACATCAAGATGGTCCCATAAATTATTCTCCTTGGTGGCTGGTGATTCCACATTAATTACTGTTTGACATTCCAAAATTCAATGGAAGCCCCGAAGAAGACCCTTCTACGCATGTTATGACTTATCATTCATGGTGCTCATCTAACTCCTTGAATGATGATTCCTTTAGACTTTGTCTTTTCTAGCCCACACTCATTGGTCAGTCAACACTATGAGGATAGTTCCTTTTACTGTGTCAACCTCATTAAAAAATGAAATAGATTATTATGAGGATAGTTCCTTTTCCTGTGTCAACCTCGTTAAAAAAATTAAACATGTGCCAATGAGGATAATTCCTTTTCCTATGTAAACCTCGTTAAAAAATGAAACATGTGCCTATGAGGATAGTTCCTTTTATTGTGTTAACCTCATTAAAAAATGAATCATTCCATCATGAGCATAGTTCCTTTCATGTTTCAAGCTCGTTAAAAAATGAAACACATCCTCTCCTAGTTAAGTCAAGTCTTTCATTTGATCTCATAAATGAACCTTCATTCTATCCACCTGTTAGTAACTAGTAGTATACTTAGGTGAATGACATGAAGCTTAGGGGGCATGTGCTCTTTCAAGTTACACTTGGGGGGCATTGAAAACACTTTCAAGCATAGTTTTCTCTATTTCAAGATTGGGTAAAAATGAAACCACTTTCATGCATAGTTTTCTCTGTTTCGAGCTTGTGTAAAAATGAAACCATTCTCAAGCATAGTTTTTCTCTATTTTCAAGCATAGTTTTCTCTTTTTCAAGCTTGGGTAAAAATGAAACCACTTCCAAGCATATTTTTCTCTGTTTCAAGCTTATGTAAAAATGAAACCACTTTCAAGCATAGTTTTTTATCTGTTTCAAGCTTGGGTAAAAATGAAACCTATCTCGAGTCCATTTTAGTTATTATTTTCAAGACTTGTTAAACTCATGAAAATCCCGAGCTTCTTTTGCTATCTTTTCATTCTCGTAAAACACATGAAAATGCTGAGTTCTTTTTGTTTTTTCCTGCTTGTAAATTAAATTGAAAGTTGGACATAGCATACTTTTATCTCTTTTTCAAGCTCTGTTAAAAACTAAAAAGGAACCCCCTTGGAGTCTTCTTTTAGCTCTTTTCAGACTCTGTTAATATGAAAATATTGCCAAGCACTTGTCTTTTTGAGCTCGTAAAAGGAAATGAAACGACATCTACTCAGTATAAGTTTAACTCTTTTATGGAATGAGATAGATTATTTACGAAAAATGAACACCTTAGTCGAACATGGCTAAGAGGTTTTACCAGGTATCATTTTACACATTTTCGGACCTGAGCGAAAAATTTATGAAAAAGGACTCATGGAGTTTTATTTTCATCCCTTTTTCAATAAACATGAAAAAGAACTGAGTTTTCACTGTCATTAGACTTGTTAAAACATAAAATAGTGACAAACTTGTTCGATCATGACAAGATCAAGTCTCACTATCGCAAGACTCGTTAAATCATAAAATAGAGATGGATTCACCTGAAGGGTCGAATTAAAGATCAAGCATATGTTACCCTACTCAAGCTTGTTAAAAAATAAAGAGGTACTGATCAACAATGACTGTGGAAAATTTGGGAAAAAAAACAAAACACTTTATGGTAGAAGGTCGCTCTTGAACATGAAACTTATCACTTCATCTCCGTGGCTTTGGGTTGGGTAATATTCTTGACGGTCTATCATACCATCGATCACTTCAGTTTTTGGTCAATGCTGCCAACTCATTTTAGTGTCACTGATATGTTCAAGAGAAGTCATCCAACAATTCCTCATATTTTGCAATACTCATAAACCTTAATTTTCATGACCACCATCCCTGAACATTGCTTCATCAGCTACATTATGTCTCCAAAATCATTACTCTTCTTTCGTGTCATATCTATGACAAGTCGCTTCATTTTGAAATCAGATCATCATCTAGGAAGTTGAATTAGAGACATCTTTCTAGTACCTTGGAGCTTGCTTACATCAATGATAGGTTTCTCACCTTCAGCGACAAGATGTCATCACATGCCTTTGACCAAAATATTTTTTTTGGAATTCGACATCAAATCATCTATTCATGCCTTACTAATTGTATTGCAGTACCTTGCAAAACATTAACATCAACAGTGGTTTCTCTTGCGTCTGTTAATGAATTACGTCATTGGCTGGTAATCAGATGATGTCTTCCCATGTTCGACTTCATATCACATATTCGCAGGGTTATACTTGTACTTCGAACGATTGAGTGAATGAGATAGAAGACCCCAGATCTAGTTTCATCCATCTGGGATGTGATTTTAGGAATTGTACCATATCATCCGTACGATGGATTTACATACATACGGTCATCCTATCATGGGCCTATATCAGTAGCCATGTCTATATCTATAGACAAATTTCTGATTTATTTATGTGTTATGACAATTTATGAGCTGATCATGGGTACGCCTGCCTAAAAAATTCATGTCCAAGATGTACAAGATATCATGATGTAATGTATTTCAAATTGATGCAGGTCACCGTCTACTTTAGATCATACTCATCACATCGTAAATAATCTCATCCAAATATTATCATTATTTTGACTTCATGCTTTAGGGGGCAGCTGTTATAGTTCAATTTGGACATAATCCCTAAGACTAGTATGAACAAGGTCTATCATCCCGACCTACTTCAGTACAAACAGTGTCTATCATCTCCTAATTCAGTTGCTACATGCCCTAGAGAAGTCATTCCACTAATGGATTTAATTCATGAGAGTTTCAATGTTTGAAGTACAGTTAAAATGAACCATTGACTCATCAAAGTTCCTATGAATGGGCCTAAGTGCATTGCAAATAACTTACTCCCATGCAAGGGTGCTTTGCAAAGCACTTCCCGACACTTAAGGGTGCGTTGGTCTCCTGGGAGCAAAATCATCATTGTTCCAGGAATCTCCACATGTCCAGTGCCTTGTAGAAGAGCTCATAGGTGTCATACTTCGAATACATGTGTTCATCCATCACCATTTAACAATGAAACATGTATCATCTATTATTAGAAAGCTATTCAAAATCATTTATTGAGAAACTATGTACAATTTCCCTATAAATTGAGCACTCATCTAAGTGCAATGGAGGAAGACACTTGTGTAGTGTTATGTTGTTGGATTCTCAATTCTTGGAGAGTTGAAGTAATGTGATGCCATTGGATTGATGCGTGGTGTGATGAGGGTGGGATGAATTGGGAGCAGGTTGACAATGAACTGATCGACTAGTTGTAATATATTCCTCCTTATACTACAATAAAGATATTTGTTCTTTATCTCATATATGCGATTATCTTTTGTGAATGTATTCTCAATATGTGCATGTATTCTCATATTTAGTCAGTTCAATCTGGTTATGATAGATAGATATTGTATATTTGTATCGTTGTTTGCTGTCTTCTGGTTTTGATTACAGGTATTGATATGGCAAGTTCAATTGGAGCGAGAGTGAGAAAACCGATGAAAGAAGAAGGCCGAGAGCGAAGGATCATAAGTAAGTCTCTCCATCTTCTATTTATTTTTTTATCTGAGAGAGAAAAGAATTTACCTTTCCTCTGTTGTTCTGAGTGAAGAAACACCACACTCAGGGAAGACTAGTTTATCCGTAGATTAGAATTCCTTATAACAAATTGGCGACCGTACTAGGGAGAAATCCATCATTCCTGGTGTTTATGTCCTTTTTAACCATCATCATTAGAATTTAATTCATCTATTCATTCTTTTGAATTAACTTTTTTCCTTAGAAGTGTGTTTAGCCTGCTTGATCTTCAAGCTTCACTGCACCCAACACACTATTGGACATGGTACAATTATCTACATAGAACTTTCTCCCTTTCAGAGGTGCTCTGCAATGCACTGTCTACCCTTAAGGGGTGCATTGCCCCTTAGCCAACCAAATTCTATCATAATATTTCTTTTGCATTCAGTTTCAGTCTATTTCTTGCTGTATTCTCAGATTCTTGTTTGTCCTTAGAGACCAGCAAACATTTCCAGTTCTTCCTCCTTTGGATAATTGTTTGTTTAATGGTTCATTAGCTATTTTATTTATCATTGTAAAATTAACTCCAAATTTGTAAATTTTGCATTAGATCAATTTTCTGTTTTCAAAAGGAAAATTGTCGTTTTAGTCTTCATTTCCTAAGAGAAAATTGTTGTTTCAGTCCTCATTTCTCAAAAAAGAAAACATTGTTTGATTGATTTGTGCATCTAGTTTCTTTTTAATCATTCACATTTAAAGGAAACTGAAAATAAAAACATGCATGTGCATTTAGAGATTGTGAGTGTTGCATAGGAATATATTAGGGAAATCTACATTTAGATTGTGCTCTTTAATTGTATGCTCAAAAATCTGATTGCTCTATCCATTTAGTAGCTAAGGTTTTCATTGTTAAATTGAATTGAAAATATTGCTTCTCATTTAGTTTGCATTTTAGGAATATCACATTACATCTCATGGTGAACCTGAAAGATAAAATTTTAAGCAAGATCAACATAAAATTCACCTCAATCAACCTAAGAAAGCATTGTAACATTAATGATAACACTTAGAAGGTTTAGGTTAGAGACGTGTTCTGGCATCGTTAAGCATAGAAGATGTTGCCAAATTATATGCAATACATTCTGAGTGTGAAATCCCATTCCACTTACATAAGTATATTGGAGCTTGTCCACATACCTTCGGGTATATAGGGTGGTGTTCTAGTACGAAAAATATAAGGGGGCGTTCTCACTGTGCGGTTTCGCATTTGACAACGCTATTACAGACTTGGGCCTCCATGTACCTTTGGGTACATTTGGGAGGAAAAATTTAGCTTTCTTACCATCCATAGGTAACCGAGTTGGCTGCCTTGTAACTTCTGATACACTGAACACAACATTCAGGTATATTGATTGCGTGTACTTCTTGGTTCACCAAGAGGTATTCTGCAGTTCACAATTACTTGGTAATCCTTTTGCCTAGTATCACCCTTTTATTTGTTTACTTTTTTTTTTAATAAAATCAATCAGTAATCATGGAAGAAGAAGAACCCTTTCCTTTTCGTTCACGTAAAATAGCACTTAAACCACCTTTACCACCAGAAGCCATTTCTGGTGGGCAAAGGTGATCCCATTCTACCGAATCCAGTACCATCAGTACCTCTGGTGCATCATCTTCATCACATCTACCAGAGTCATTTCAAGTCATTTATACACATCCTGGTTTATCTAATGCCGTCAAAATTAAGTCCTAATTGCTACCTGTGGACCATGAAGTTCCAATCAATGAGACCATACATTCCATCCCATTCAAGAGTTTAATATTTCTCCTTTGAGGTTTTTCGAAGTCCTGAAGATAAAAAATTTGATGAAAAGATAGAAGAAGTACTTTTTAGGTCTACAACTAAGAATTAATTGACTGATATAATATTAGACCTACAAAGACTAGGAATTTATACATCTTCCCTAGTATCAAAAGAAGAAAAATAAGATTTTTGGAAGACTGTCACATCAGATATGTTATTGGAAAAAGAGTTTTTTAAAAGGTTAAAAGAGTAAGAACCTTTTGATTTTTTATTTAAGAGAAAGTCTGGTATTCCCTTGCCTGAATGGAGTTCCTATGTCTCTAGACTCCAAATTCCATTTACAACATCTCCTAACATTTCACCTTCATTCACTGGTTTTTCCCAAAGTTAGAATTTGAGTTCATCCACTGCTTTTCCAAGTACCACAGTCCTTGTCATTATGGCTGGAGTTCCTCATCCCGCAAGACCTGCAATATATGCCCCTCTTGTCCTTCCTGCTGTTCTTCATGACTTTCCAGATGGATATTATAATAGGATTAAAACATTTGGGAGTGAAGAAGAAATAACAGCTGAACAACATGTTGACCAATTTAATGACTTCATTGATCGTGAGGAGTTAGATGACGAGGATGTGAAAATGAGGCTGTTTTCTCAGAGTTTCATAGGTGAGGTAAGAAAATGTTTTAAAGATTTGGCCCTAGCTATTTTACAATATTGGGACCAGTTGGAAGATAATTTTTTGACAAAGTGGGGGAGTAAAGTGAACCCTGTTACAACCTTAACCGAGTATAACAATTTGAAAAGAGCCATATGTGAATCAGTTCAAGATTTTTCTAAGAGGTTTAATAAGGCTTAAAATTCCATACCTGCTCATATCAAAACTCCCCTAGCATCTGCTCAATTACACTATGTTGAAGCTTTTGACTATGAATTTTCCATATTATTAAGGGAAAGAGAATCTGCTTCTTTAGCTGACATGCGAAATGATGTAGTAAAAATTGAGGTGAATATGGCTGCAACCAAGAGGTCTAATATGGGAAAAGCTAAATTAAAAGAAGAAGAGAAGCCTTCTTCCTCCTCAGATGTGAATTTTGATACCATGATGAAGACCATGGAGAAGCTTGTGGATAAGTTGCTCTTGGTGAAAATCATTTACCTCCCGCACAAGAAGAGACACATATAATAAATCCTCAATTTAGGAGGCCTCAAAATAAGAAAATACCGAGAGACAATAGAAATTAGCCTCATCCACATGTAAGATCTCCTTTTCAGCAAAATTTATTAGATGAAGTGGAAACACAACCTGAATTCCAAGAAGATATTTTTTATAGGTCAATTTGGGCACCATTCCCAATGACTTGGTTAAACTGGACATCATCCCCAGAACCAATGAAATAGGGTCTATCATCCCCTATTATTTTAGTTGCTACATTCCCTAAGACAAATAACAAGAAAAAATCATCCATGACTTCCATTGCAAGGTTTCCAAGATTTGAAGTACATGTTATATAGCTAATGAGCTCACCAACGCAACCTATCAAGGGACTAAATGATTTGCATATGTAGTTTCCTCCATTCAAGGGTGCTCTGCAAAGCACTTCCTGACATTCAAGAGTGCATTGGTCAAATGGGAGAGAAAACTCATTGTTCCGAAATGTCCACATGGCTAGTTCCTTCTAGAAGAGTCCATATGTGTCAAGCTTCGAATCCATGTGTCCATCTAACACCTCTGAGCTTGGGAACATATCTTGCCTATTATTAGAGAGTCATTGATTGAGAAACTACCTTCAACTGCTCTATAAATTGAGTATAGATCCTAGTGCTTAAGGAGGAAGAAATTTGGTAAAGAAATGCTGTTGAATTCTCAATTGAGTGTGATTAGAGTAATATGCTCCTGGTGAGATATTTATTGTGATGAGGCTGGGATGAATGTTGGAGCTAGTGACATCAAATCAATTGTTGGTTGTAACCTCCCCCTTCTATCCATGAATAAATATTGCTACTCATTTTCCCACATATGTATGTGTTTATGTTTCTATCTTTCATATCATGGATTCTTAGCTGATGTATATGTTTCATGTTTCATTGATTTAACTGATTAAGATAAATAGCCATATGTATATTGCAATCTCTTTGCTATTTAGATTTTATACTTGCAGGAAATAGTATGGCAATAAAATTTGGATTCGAAGCTACAACAAGAGCAAAAAAAGGATAATAGGAAGTGCTTGGATCACAAGTAAGTTTCACCATCTTTCTGTGTGTCTATTTACTCGTAGAGAAAGTGTCTGCAAAGTCTTTGATATGTTGTTCTAAATGCATAACACCACATTTAGGGAATGTGTTTTATCCGTAATCTATAATTCAGCATAACAAATTGGCGACTCCACTGGGTAGTTTCCCTTCATCCTTGGTGTTTTCGCCTCTACTTATCCACCCAGTAGCATCTACTGTCAATTATTAGACTTTTGAAACAAATAATTTCATTAGAAGTTTTTTTAGCAGCTTGAATTTTGTTCTCTGCTGTGCCCAATGCACTGTTGGTCAAGACATAGTGCTTTGCATAGCACTGTCTCCCACTTAGGGGTGATTTTCAATTCCCTGTATCCCCCTCGTCTCCCCTTAGAGAGTGCGTTCCCCCCTAAGACAACCAAATTCCCTTTGAATTTTTCATTGCCATCACTTTCAACCTTTTGTTTGTCGTGTTTTCAATTGTTTTATACCTCATAGAGACCAGTGAATTTGCCTGAATCTTCATCCTTTGAAAAGTAATTTTGTTCAATGTCTCTTTAAGTGTTTTTATTTATCATTGAAAAATCAAATTCAAAGTATTTTATTTCTGCATTAGATCCATTTGTGTTCGTAAAGGAAATTGTCATTAAATTCTTCATTTCCTGTAGGAAAAATTGTAGTTCCATTCTTCATTTTTCCTAAAAGTGAAATTGTTGTTAAATTCTGCGTTTCTCAAAGAAGAAAGCATTTGTTTTTTGTTGATTTGATGCATATAATTTCCTTTTTGCATTCACATTAAGGGGAATGAAAAGAAAAACCTGCATTTTCTTGTAAGTGATTGTGTGTTTTTCATAGGAACAAATTAGGAAAGCTGCATATTAGTTTGTGCTCTTTGTTTTTTGCTCTCAAAAATAATTTCTCTTTCCCCTTAGTAACTAAGATTTTCATTGAAAAATATAAAATTGAAAAGTTTTCTTATAATTTTAGTTTGCATTTTAGGAATTTCCATCACATCATCGCAGTGAACCTTGAAGGGAAAATTGTTAAACAAGATCAACTTAAAACTTTCATCAATTTACCTAAAAAATCATTGGAACCATAACGATAAAATTTATAAGGTCTAGGCTAGAGACGTGTTCCGGCGTCGTAAAACATAGCAGTTGTCGTTAATTGTCTGTGATACATTCCAAACGTGATACCTCACTCCACGTATGTAAGTATATCATAGCTCGTCCATGTACCTTCAGATATATCGGGTGGTGTTATTGTACAAAAAGTATAAAGGGGTGCTCTCACTGTGCAATTTCACATTAGACAATGCTAATATGGACTTGGGCCTCCATGTACCTTCGGGTATATTTGGGAGGAAAATTTAGGTTGCTATCCATCCATAGTGAACCGAGTTGGCCCTCTTGTAAATTGTGATACACCGAACACAACATTCAGAAAGATTTCCTACCCGTACTTCTTGGTTCGCCATGAGGTATTATGTAGTTCATAGTTTCTTGGTAAACCTTTTGCCTAGAGTTACCCTTTTATTTTTTTATTTGTTTTTGGTAATAAAATAAATTAGTCATCATGGATGAAGAAAATCCCTTTCCCTATCGTTCGCGTAGACTTGCATTGAAACCATCTTTACCACTGGAAGTCACTTCTGGTCGGTGAAGGTGAAATTGCTCTACTGAAACCAATACCATCAGTACCTTTGGTGAAGCACCATCTTCACATATACCGGAGTCGACAAAAGTTATTTCTACAAATCCTGGTTTGTCTACTGTTTTCGATATGAAGTCCTCACAACTACTCGTGGTCATGATCCATCCAATCAGTGAGACCATACATCCCGAACTTGAAGTTGTTTAACTGGAAGTTGGTCTAGATCCTGTCTCCTTTTTTCCATATCATCTACATCCCGAAGTCGAATGACTGGAATTTATTCTTGTATTGGCCGCCCCACAATCTATTGTAGCCATTGAGTCTCCCATATGATCACGCAGTCAACCTCCTAAAATATACTTTGGGCCTGACGATGAAATACTTCCACCTGGTTTAATTTTGATTGAAGAAATACCACAAGACGAAACACCTTTAACTCCAACCCATTTTGGGGAGGATCTTTACTTGTACGAGTCTTTTCCTCAATCACCACCCTCTGATTTTTTGGATCGTATCCCTATTGAAATTCCCGTTGATTCAAAAGGGTATACATTTGGTTAAGTAACCATGCTTGAACTAACATATTTGGTTGGACCATATGTTCCAATTGCGTCAGCACCTGCACTCGCTACCTCGTCGATGTTCACAACTTCATCAGAGTCATATTTACATGGTGGCCCTATGGTCCCATCAGGTTATAAATCTTTATCTGGAATTTTCTTTGGTGCATCTTCAAACCCATGGACTTCACCAATGTCATCATCTGGTATTTTAACTAGTAAACATATAGTGAGTGCTGAATGGCTTGATCGTTTATATCCATCAACAGGGAAATATCAAGCTGGTTCATCTGGGTCTATTCCATCCAGTACAATCTGAACTGGAATCCCTCCATTTGGAGAAAAATATTTTCCATCTTATTATACTCCTCACGTTGGGGGGCAACCTATGGTCACCCACTTTGATAGTACTCCATTATTTTTTGGTCAACCTAATATCAAAATGAATGTTTGTCAATGGAAGCCCACTTTGCCTATCCAACCACAAACATTCGTACACTCGTATCAACTAGTTCAACCTGTTGCACCCACATCAATTCCAATTGTTAATACATATTTACCCCTGTTACAGACTCAAACTGTTGTACAACAACCATTTCAGGTGGGTCCTTCAACTCAATACCCTCAAGTATTGGGCCCTCAGACTCCAAATCCTTTAGCTAGTTTGCAATAACCACCTGTACCCTGAATCATTTATTCACAAGCTAGATTACCATATTATGGGATGTCGTAGCCACAAACAGGTTATACCTATACTCAACTGAATCCAAGTTATTCTAATTTGGGTTATAACATTGGTGGACAGAACCCTTGGCAGCTTTAGGCGCAAATTCCACAACCTTCATTTCAACAAGTATTGTACCCAGGTTTTGGTCAACATAATCCTTAAGCGTTTTCTTATCAAAACAACCCCTATCTAGGTTACGAGAAACATATTCCTTATGCTGGTGTTGAAAGGCCTGTTGCCCGAGAAATTCCATCATACCCTGGCTATGCTCAACCTGACCTCAATCAACAGTTGCCCTTTGTTGCAACTTTAGAGTTACCAGATTTAAATAGGCTCACCAATGATCCAATCAACTATGTTCCTTGGTGGGCGATGATACCTCATAAATTACCCTTGGATATTCCTAAGTTTAAAGGAAATCCTAGGGAAGACCCGTCGAATCATGCTATGACTTATCATTTATGGTGTTCATCAAACTCCCTAAATGATGACTCTATTCGACTACATATTTTCCAGAGTACACTCACTGGTCCGGTTGCAAAATGGTATATTGAGTTACCTAGAGATTATTTCAATAATTTCACTGCCCTAGATACTGTCTTTTTGACTCACTTCCAGTTACCCATACTATATGAAAGTGCAACGGAACTCTTGACAAATTTTAAACAGACTAATGCTACTCACATTTCTGATCATATTCATGAGTGGTGTCGTTGTCGTAAAATGGTTAAGACATTTGTTCCTGATCAGATCCCTGCTGAGTGGTTCATTAAGTCCCTGTTACCATCTATAACTGAGGATGTGGCTAAGGGTGGAATCATTATTTAAGAGTAGGTTATTGCTCATGCCCAATATTTAGACTTGATTTATACTAGTTTGGCACACTCTATGAGAAAATTACTAATGCGTCGCGATCTAATTTTACTATTCCTCCTCCATCCAAGGACTCTCATGCCAGAGATGGTATGATTAGTACTGCAAGCATACATCACCCTATTGCATCTGATCCTACGCCTTCTTCCAAAATCAATGCCATGTCATTTGACAAAGGAAAAAGTGACAAGCAACCCGGAAGTAAGAAAAAAGGGAAATCAAAGAAAAAGCAAACTTATACCCCGTGGGAAAGATCATCTGATCAATCATCTGGAAATCGAAAACCTCATTATATGCATAATCTATAATGAGGAACACTTTGTTAGGGATTTTCCTCACCGCACTGAAGTCTAAAAAATGGTTAAGAATTCACATGCGTCAGCTGTGTTGATAAACCCGTTTCTGAATACAGACACAAATTTGGTTGCTTCGGATCCAACTTCTAGTTCCAAAGTGCTTATGCTATCTGTCACAAAGCCATAGATAGATGTTTTGGTGTCAAAATGTAATAAATATTACGGTAGTAAGGCCACTGATCAACCTACTACCTCGACCACGAATCCGTCTACGGAATCGGTACCACCACCTTCTGTTCCTGAATTGAAAAACAAGCCATCAAAGGGAGTTGTTCATAAATCAAAATTTAATCCTTGAGCCAGAGCTGCTCAAAATTATAATATAGTTGAAGATTTGGCTCAATCCCCTTTAGCTATGTCAACGCTTGAGGTGCTATAAAATTATTACTCCCAGAAACATAATTTGTTGTCGGCTATTGGTGGAATTGATCTGACTGAATCTAATCTCATAGTCTTTAATCATACGGGCTATGTGCTGCAATTACCAGCAGAATTGGCGTTCTCCATCCAAGAAAATGTTCTCAATAACCTTGTTTATCGTACTATTATTGATGAGGGAGAATCTACTTGCATTATGTCTCTAAACTATTTGAAGTCACTTGGCTTGCCGTGCTTATCACAATCATTAACAACGTTGAAGGCTTTTGATTGATGTACATATAAGCCTTATGGTATTATCAATAACATGCATGTTGAACTAGGGGGAAAACTATTGAATGTTGAAGTTGAGGTCGTTGACGGACCCCTTGACTACAATATTATACTTGGAAGGCCATGGGTATATGCTATGACTGCAATTGTTTCTACATATTTTAGAATGATCACCTTTCCACATAAAGGTGTTATCACAGTCATTAATCAACTAGCCTTCTTTGCCTCCATTTCCCAAGTAATTGGAGTGTTCCGTTTATTCATGCACTCCAAATTGAACTTCAGAACATTGGTGTAGGAATCTTAAAGGATTCCACTCTCATGGGAACCTTTGCATTACCGCCTCTTGCGACGTCAGTAGAAATTGCAAGTATAGAGACCTGCTACATGATCTCTTCCACTCCATTTGGCTTAAGGAAGAGTACGGGTGATTATGAAATTTTTACGTTGGATGAGTTTTTGTCACCCAAACCTATTAAGCTGGCATAGCAATCAATCTATCTAGCTTGGGCAGCGAATCTGAAATCATCGTTGCTGGTTGTTTGGGTCGATTGTTCCTTAGATTTTGGTACTCCATCTGATCCTTTTTCCTCAAATTTCTTGACAGATGAGAATATTTTGGAAACCATGATGTCAGAAGGAGAACCATGGGAATATTCTCATATTTGTTCCCATATTCCTGATTGTGAAGAAAATAATCTTAGTGAAATATATCACCCATCGATCAAAAATTTATTTTCAAATTCTTTTCCCATTAATGCAATTGATTCCAAACGAAATATGTCAAATATTGAAGAAACCATTTCTATTGATATTTCGACCAAACCCGGCATTGTAGAAAACATTCATGTCGGCGTGTCTTGTTCTCCATCAGAACCCGAAACATATTGCTCTCTCTTTCATGATTTTTGAGATAGCTTTTCATGGTCTTAGGAGGAAATGCTAGGTATTGACACTAGTATCATTGAACATACTATTAAAATGTATCCTAATGTCACGCCGGTACGTCAATGCCTTCGTCCTATTCATTCGAAGAAGGCTGCTGCCATTAAAGTAGAAGTTGAAAAACTTTTGCGTGCTGGTTTCATTTACCCTATTCTGCTAACTAAGTGGGTTTCTAACATCGTTCTTGTTATGAAAAAACAAGGAACCATCAGAGTGTGCGTCGATTATCCAGATGTCAATATTTCTTGTCCAAAAGACAACTATCCTACTCCTTTTATCGACCAGATTATTGACGATTGTGCTGGATGCAAAATCTTTTCATTCATAGATGGATTTTACAGCTACAATAAAATCAATATCCACCCAGATGACCAATATAAGACAACATTCATTTGTCCCTGGGGCACATTCTCTTACCGGAAACTCCTGTTTGGTTTAAAGAATGCTGGGGAAAATTTTCAGAGAGTAATGGATTATGCTTTCAATGACATCAAGCACATATTTCAACCTTATCTAGATGATTTACCTACACATTCACAGAATCAGACTGATCACCTGATGCATTTGAGAGCTATCTTTTTACGCTGTTGACATTAAAAAATATGCCTCAATCCACATAAATGTGTGTTTTGTGTTGGTTCTGGTCATTTGCTTGGATTCGTTGTCTGAAAAGAAGGAATTCAAATCGACCCATTGAAGCTCCAAGCCATTCTTGATTTGCCTGCACCATTAAATTTACCTCAGATACATAAATTTCAAGGAAAAGCTAACTTCCTAAGGAGGTTCATACCCAACTATGCTGAAATGGCTAAAGGATTTACTCGGCTCTTGAAAAAGGGGGTTACCTTCCATTGGGATCAAGTTGAATAAGCTTCTTTTGATGCTTTCAAGGATACACTTGTCAGGGCGTCATTAATGTATTCGCCAAATTATCAGAGTGATTATTTCTTATATATCACGGTGACTAATATGACCATTGGTATGGTATTGTTCTAAGTAGAAAATGGGATAGAACATCCGATCTATTGTTTGAGTTTTAATCTCAATGATATGGAAGTGAAGTATTCATACATAGAAAATCTTGCCTTGGTAGCTGTTTAAGCCGTCCAAATATTTCGCCACTATATCCTGTTGCAAAAGACCATTGTCATTTCAGATTGCAACCCTATGACTTACATCTTATCATGTCAATTACTGGGGGGAAATTATTCAAAATGGATTTTCATTTTGCAGGAATTTGATTTGGAATTCATCAAATCCAAGTCAAAGAAGTCTTTAGTTTTGGATAGGCTTCTCTGTGACCTTCCCTCTATAGTACTGTTACTACATCGGAACAATATATTCCTGACGAGTCTCTATTTCTGGTCGGATCATCTGATCCTTGGTATGGGGATTTTATCATTTATCTCCAGACCCAAAATTTTTGGCCTGATACCTCTCGCTCTTACCAGTGACATATACGATACCAAGCCAAATATTATCTGATTGTCGGCGATACACTTTATCATCATGGTATCGATACAATTTTAAGAAGGTGCCTCACTCATGAGGAGGTTGAAAATGTTTTAAATGATTGTCATGCTGGGGCTTGTGGTGGACACTTGTCTGGATACACAACCATGTAGAAGATACTCGACGTCGGTTACTTTTGGCCTACCATATTTCGTGACTGCATCCTCGCGGTCAGAATTTGTCATGCATGCAAGATATTTGATCATAAAATCTATAAACTGCCAACGCCAATGAATCCTGTTGTCTCTATAGGACCATTTTCGAAATGGGGTATTGAATTCATGACCTATAACCCTCGTTCGTCTAGGGGGCATGGTTATATTATTGTCGCAGTATACTACTTTACCAAGTGGGCCGAAGTGATGCCTACATTCAATAACACAGGACAAACAACTGCATTGTTTTTCTTTAATCATGTCATTGCACGGTTTGGGGTCCCACAGGCTATAGTCACAGATCATGGGAAGCATTTTCGCAACCACATGATGACTAAATTGAATGCTAAGTTAGGATTTTCACATGATAGTTATACTCCTTATCATCCACAATAAAATGGATAAGTTGAAGCTATGAAAAAGATTCTTAAATGTATGCTTCAATGAATGATAGGATTTCGTAAAATAAACTCGCATTTGATCCTGTACTTGGTCTTGTGGGCATACCGAACCTTGGTGAGAAATGCAATCAAATTTACTCCTTTTCCATTGGTGTATGGTATGGAAGCTATCTTGCCAATCCAATGTGAAATGCCATCATTGAAACTCGCAATTGACTTGTTACTTGACACCTCAGATGAAGAATCATGTCTTTTTAACCTCATCCATCTTGATGAAATGCATCATGAAGCCCAATTGGCCAATGAAGCGCATAAGAGACGTATAAAGGTGCAATATGACAAAAATTTCAAGCCTCACATTTTCTCAGAGGGCGACTTGGTCCTACTTTATGATCAAGAAGTTGATGTAATAGGTACAGGAAAATTTGAGCCATTATGGCACCTATATTTTCAAAATATTTCTTGCTAAGGGTGCCTACGTGTTGGTCGATTACAATGGAATTCCATTGGCACAGCCCCAAAATGGGTTGTATCTGAAATAGTACTATGCTTAATCATGAGCGTAGTAATTTTTTGTATTATATTGTATATATATGCTGTTGATTTTCATTCAATGTCTTAGTTTATTTTTTAGAGTTTTCTTGATGTTAGTAATCCGGTTTACATTTCATCGTAGATGTATGAATCTTTGGAACCGTTTGTTGGGTATGATGATGGTGCTAGTCGTAGTACACATAATCTATCCTCTGCAGCGTGAGCTATTTTCACTTCGAACGACGAGTTAGTGAGTTTTCAAGGAATTTGTATCGGTAAATTGAAAAAAAATATCGCTGAGAATAGCTCGTTGATCGAACTTCTCTCTGATGCCATTTCATTTGGTATTAACCGCATCATCATAAGATTATACTCAAAACTTGTGGTATTACAACTTACTAGTGTTTATACTGTTATAAATCCAACACTGCATCATTTGTTCTTAAGAGTTCGACTTTTGGAAAGACACTTTTATTTTATTCAATATAAAAACCTTTCCAGAAACTTGAACACATTGACTGATTCTTTAGCTAATCATGTTATAGACAGAAATTTGCAACACATGTAAAGATACATTCACATAATTGAATAGGATTATGCAATAAACATAGGAAAACACTGAAATCAAATAGATAGTTAGTTATAGGTTTTTACAAAAATTTGTGCCCAAGACACATTGGTCATATGATCTCAAAAATGTATGAAACATGTCAAAAGTAAACTAGTGATGCTCATGGTAACAAGCTATCGATCTAGCTATCCTACGCAGTAACCGCATAGGAATGCAAATAGTATGGTGCTACAATCGCATGGGTAACTCTTCAATCCGGCAATCTAGAATCCCAAAGGTCAACCCCTCTATGTGTTGCCGAAGCCTAGACAGAGTCTCAGCCATGTCTAAATCTGGAAGGACTGCTCTCTCGACACCCCTCTCTACTGGCTCATCTGCTCCATGCTCTGGTTCCTCCACTGGTTGAAATCGACCAACATCTGCATTACATTAAAAATTTAGTTTAGTCTTGGGAAAACATAAAAATAAAAAAAATTGTATAAACCTTAGAAAAATAAAAAAACATGGTCAAAACATTCTTACCGATTGCACCCCACTGAGCGCCTTCTGGTAAAGCTAAGTCTGGATCTCCTTGAAAATCTATGCCTGTGTATGCATACTCATTGATGGCGATAACCTGTCACCTGAATCAGGTGAAGAATGCAGTCGAGAACACAATGGATGATTGGTCTGCATGCCTAGCTATCAGTTCTACCCATCTCTGCATCCTCGGATCTCTAGGGTTAGACACACCCAATGTCACATGCTGAGGCTGCATCAGTGGAATCCGATCTAAGGAAAATGAAATGAGGATCAAACCATAACTAAAGTTTTTCTTCCTTCCTCCCTTTGCCTTGTTTAGTTTTTCTTTTATTTGAGAAAGCACAAATTCAGACTAGTTGAATATTGTTGGCTCCATGCACTCTAGTGCATGCTACATATAATATATTTTCGCTACATGTAGTGTAACGGTTCCGGAAAGCTTCATGATCATGAATAGAATGGTTTTCAAAGGTAAATCATGAATGTCACAGATTTTTATTTTCCCATCCTTGCTTGGCTCTGCCCCTAGATATAAATATTGCAAAACATAGTCTCTTACCACGTCTCCTCCGAGAGCAGACCCTGAGAGAGAAATGGGCAAGCCTCTCCTCGAAAGGCCTATCAGAAAATATACATCCTCCACTGTAATAGGAACCACTTTGTTCCTAATGTGAAATGCCTCAATTTATAGATCCCATGCATGAACTAGGAACTCCAAAGTTCTATCTATTGCCTCATACCTCACAAACAAAATTACTTTAATAACTCACAATCTCTTAGGGCTCTTACAGTCCCCAGATCATTAGGGGAAATGATATTTTTTTCTTCATGCTCTCTTTCTCTTCAAGTAATCGTCATTCTAGTCCGATGAATCTCTGAAACATAACCATAAGACTCATTAGACTCCTTTTCATGCAAAAAATTAGGCAAAATTTGGGTACAATGTAAGAATCAAGAATGTGAATTGCACCCAACGTAGTCTTGAACCATAGAGAGTGCATTGAATATGCACCTAGGCTTCATTTTAGGTGCTCCACAATGCAGTTTTCGATGCTCAAGGGTGCGTTGCCCTATTTGGAAAAATATTTTACCCTAAGGGGCCCAAATCCATAAAAAATTGCAATGAAATGAAATGAAATGACTACTGAAAGAAAGAGAGGGTTTATGGCACCAAACTGGATCAAACGACAATTTTTTTCCACAGATTTGATCGCAATCAACGACTGAAGTTTGGGGGAAAAAACAGGTTCAGAGCTCCAAAATTCTATTTGGTAACTTTCAAATGGTAAAAATGAATAGTAAAACTATTTTAATTAGTCATTTGATTATTTGCAGATCATATTTATTACTGACTGTGGTTTTATTCTATTTTTATCATGAAATAGGTATTTTTAATCCATTTGATGTTGTTATGAATAGTTTTTACAACTGATGAGAAAATTAGTTGTGCAGATTTATTTCAAGAATGATTTGACCACAAAGCATAATTTTATCCTTATTTTTCAAGATTTGATAAAAATGAAAAAAGATTTGAAGCACACTTTTCTCTCTTTTTCGAGCTTCGATAACAACAAAAAAGGAACCCCTGGAGTCTTCTTTTAACTCTTTTCAGGCTTCGATAATGTGAAAAGATTGTCAAGAACTTGTCTTTTAGAGTTTGTAAAAGTAAATGAATTGATATATACTAATTATAAGTTTAACCCTTTTTTAGATTGGGATAGATTATCTACAAAAAAGGAATGCCTTAGTCAAACATGGCTAGGAGGTTCTCTCAGATATGATTTTACACTTTTTCGGATCTGAGCGAAAAATTTACAAAAAAGTAACTATGGAGTTTTCTTTTGTCCTCTTCTTAAAACTCTCTAAATATGAAAAAGGATTGGGCTATCACTATTGTTAGGCTCGTTTTAAGGTCCCACCTTACCCACCATCAATAAGATAAAGAATTAGATGTCACATAATCACTAATGCTCATTTGCACAAAATCCTAAAGAATTATTCACTGTAAAATTGTTTCCAAAAACAAGCCCTTTTTTTCTTGAAATATTTAGATAATACAAGAAACAACTGTCTTATTCACACTTCAGAAAATTATTAAATTCATTTTCACATTCATACCAAAAACTTGCAGACATAGAAAGCTACACCCATTAAATAGTTTATTAATTTATAGTAATATAAAAACATAAGTAACTAAGAATTTTACACTAACAATTTATATGCACAAAAGCTACAGCCATTCAAGACTTTTGACAAACACTTTGCAGACATGCACCCTATACTCATTGATCCCTTATGACAAACACTTTGCAAGCATGCAATTAAAAGTCATTGAGGCATTTTTCCAAACACTTGGCAATAATGAATTTGAGATTATTCTTCAACATATTTATCTCATAAAATTCAGAAATTGAAACTTTAAATGTTGGCATCTTAAAACAGGGACTAAATAATCTTAATTTTTTATCAAAGACTCAACAACAGGCGCACAAAACTCGCAGCAGCAATCTGCAAAATCGCCTATATTTCCGACCTAGGTTCTGAAAAGTATTTTTTTGGAATGAAAGCAGGGGTTACATGGCCATTAGGCATGGATACCCCCTGATGTTGGGCTGAATCAAATTAAAAACGCCCAAGAACGCGATTCTTGAAAACAACAAAATATTATAGCCTTAATGTTTCATTTATGACTTTTGTCAAACATATGGAATGAAAACTTACAACTACAGCTCTACATGAGGAAAAACAACCCATAGTTATGCTACTAAGATATGCTTATTGAATTCACACCTTTCTAAATCCACCATATGAGTTTTTGAAACATTTTACCACCCATAAGCTAATTCATTTGACATGATTTGACAAGCTTTTTGAACCAATTGCTACTATTTGACAAACACATGGTAGCCCTGAATGCTACAACCATTAAGGCTTTCTGTCAAAATTCTGATAGTACTATTACAACAACTTGAATAACAAAACATTGAATTATTAATAAGAATATGAAACATAAGCCATAAATGAAATTTATCCCCCACTTACCTCAATCATTTGATATTCCAAACCATATTTTAGTTGCCATTATTTTTCATTTTCTTTTAAGGGTTGATTCTGTAATTCCTCCAGGTATGTTTTGGGCACATGTCCATTTTCTTACTTCTGATATAAGCTGCAAGTTAGCACTTATTCATGCATAAATAACATTACTCATTCACGGACTTTGTCAAACACTTTTCAAACTATCCTAAAACCATTTCTAAAACATGCATCTAATTACTTGAAACAAAACCATAAATCGTGAAATACTTACCCAAGTCCTTTGGAATTTATTTATTGCAATTACCTTCAACAATATTTGGCTTTCCTTTCTCAAATCCTACAATACCAATATTAGTACCATAAAATACACCAATAATAACTCCAATATTGAGATCTAAACATCCATACATATAGATTAATCTAGTCTTCATTTTTAACTAATCAATAGTATTCTAGATAACATAAGCCTAAACCAAAATTAGATGCTTACAACAATTCAAATGTCTACTTTTTATTTTATGCCAAAGCTATTCTATAATTTTAGGACAGTGGAAATTATACCTAAAGAGATATTCAACTCCAATCGTTGAGAATATGATCCACTTTCGATCCCTTAACCAACTCATTTGAACCATCCAGTTTTCCACCCAACCATATCCAGGGAGAACTCCTCCCCCTGAAACCCCCGAGCTGTAAAAGCTCACAACCAGTACCAAAATACAACAATAGAGAGAGAGATGCAAGGAAAACTAAGGAAGATAGTTTTCAGTTCCTCTAAATACCACTCATGTTCAACCTCAATAGATACTTAGTAGATTAGTAAGAAATTCATATTTGTTTTGGAAGTAATTGGATACTCTCCATATCTCTCCCTCTCACAATATTCCTCAAGTCTCTTCCACTCTTGGCATTCCCCCTCTCTCCCAAATGAGAATACATGAGACTCATATATAGGAGGAGCAACAAATTCTTGTCATAAAGGAGGAGTAATATGCATGCATTGTATTCCATTTTAGAGGAGTGTAACTTATGCCATTAAGGAGAGGTATGCATGCCTTATTTAAGGAGAGTGTAACATATGCATTAAAGTGAGTGTAAGAGGAATATTTTATGACATATATTTAATGAGTGTAAGAGGAATATGCCATTCCTTGATGAGTGCATAAAAGTGAGTGTAATGTAATATTTAAAATAGAGAGAGTTACATAGAGCCATGAGAGTCATGAAGGAGAGAGGTGTGAAGTGATTGAGGAGATAAAATTTCCTTTTAATAATAATATCATAGTCTCATAAAAGATAATAATATTATTAATAATATTAATAATATTGAGGATTAAGTTGAGATTGAACTATTACAATTGATTAAGCATAAGTTAAGTGATTTTCCTTCAAGTATACTTTTTTACCCATTGAATGCAGGTGATTTACTATTTTTGGAAAGTCATACTTGAAATGGTAGACATGACTTTCTATTTTTAGAAAGTCACTCCAAAATTGCTAGGAATGAGATTATTAAGGAAATTCATCTATGAGTTGCCCATGAGTGGTATTTTTCTTCCAGATGATAGGGATTCCACACCCCTATTGTATGTGTCTTCATGCCTTAGTAGATTGGGGACTCTGTGCCCTGATCTACTATAAAGATCCAAGATTCCATACCTTGATATTTTTAAATATTTAAGACTTCATGCCCCAAACATTTCCTTATATATTCCAGACTCCACGTCTTTATATTTCATGGATTTAGGACTCCGTGTCCTAATCCTTTTATCATATATCCAAGACTCCACGTCTTTATATTTCATGGATCTAGGACTCCACACCCTAATTTCCATGGCTTCTCAATTATTCTGCTTTGAAACTCTGCGTTTCACCTTACGGTACTGATTATGAACTCATACCCATCTGATGGTTCGTTGGTAAGGTCTTCTTCCAAGACCTGCACACATAACAATCTCATTGATCAAATAAATCAAATGAATTTCATAATTAATTTATTCAAATTTTACTAAATATTGTGCATGACTTCCACAGTCATTTTGGTTTTGGAGAAATGACTTCCGCATTCATTTATAACTTGAGCATCCCTTTTGGTAATGACCAAGTCCCCTGCCACATCATGCTTAGTACGAGACTACGCACATATAATCATACAAATCATGTATCATCCATAATTCATAATTAACCATATGTTCCACATAACCATGATCGTCCATGGATCTGTGTCTCAATTTTGAATCACCATTCACGTCATACACCTATGTCCAAAATAGGATACCAAAAGAGAAAACATCGCTAATATTCTCTTAACCAAAATCAATTCTTGTGCACGCAACCATAGATATTATCATAAGCACACAACAACCAAGTGACCAGGTCATAGCATATAAGCATGTACATAAGTCTTTCATACATAATATTATATCAAAATCACCATCTCTAAGTATCATCAAAGCTATCTCAATAATAAGGGACACTACGTACTCCCCCTCTTGGGCTAAACTTGGCCCGAAGTTTTTCCTACGGTTATAAGATACTTAGTTCTTTTAGATTCTCCTATCAATAAGTTGTTAACCTTATGTATTTGATATATTTTTTTCTTCATGTCAATCGATAGTTTAATGTTTTCTAAATTGGATGCAACTCCATGAAAACTAAACATACCATTCTTAATCAGGTAGAAAATATATCCACGCCATATTAGACATGTGTTGATATTAAATACAAAATATTTCCATATCAAAACCAGCCATACAATTTATAGTACCATATAAAAATACTATTGTATGTAATTTATATGATATCTACTTAATTTATCTATAATAATTTGATATTCTACATGTTCTTCTTTCTCATAGTCTCTATGAATCCTACATGTGTCATCTTCTTGGTTCTGTAGGATGTTGAGCTTGCCAAGCTATAAATAGAACACACATTGGTTGTATACACAACAATGATGGTCCATACCATATCACAATCAAATTGGCATACAATAAGCATAAAATAATCCACATACAATTGTTAGTGAAATTACGTAACAAAACATGATGTTATATATAAAACCCACTCTTATGCAACAAAACATGACGTTATATCTAAAACACACTCTTACATCCCACTTGATTTATGTCTTCTCAATCCATTTTTCCTCTTTTCATTCCATAAGATAACCTTGCAATCGAAATATTTAGGATCTATCTTTAGTTTTTACTAAACATTTACTCTTTAGGAAAAAATACAATTTGAGGTTCAAGGCACCATTATTGTTTTTTGTTTTTTTAACTAACAACCGAAGGTTAAATACAGTCCTCATTGACCCACTTATGTATTATAGATCATTCCTTTAGTTTGCATAATCTTCATTATTATTCACTTCTCTAACTTGAGAATCAATTATGAAATGACCTAGTTAGAAGATCTTCATTCTAGAAGTAGATTAATGATATATTTTTGAAAGTGGCTTGTAATCAATAACAACTCTCACAATTATGAAAATATGGTAACCTTGATAACTTTATGTCAATTTGTTTTCCAACTATGAAATCAGTCATGATTTATATTCAGTAATTAATCAAATCATTTGATTTCATATCTTATTCCTTACTATTAATACATACACAACAACAGGCTATGAAAACCATAAATTTCTCAAAATGTGATGAATCTTGTTAAATTTACATAAGATTTAGACTATCGCAAGGGAATTTCTAGCCTAAAGTTAGACCCTTTTTTTTTTTAAGGATAATTACCACCCTCTCAAATTATTACAACATTTTGTAGCACTAATAAATACTCAAACAACTATACATCCCAACAAAAAAATTCCTAAATCCAACAATCTCTTCCATTCCACATACAATACACTCATCTTAGGCTTCTAAATCATGCAAGAATTCCAATTCATCAAAATGTGATCTCACTCTCCTTCAATTTCTCCCTCAAAAAATATCACAAGCGCATATTCTTGTAAAACAATAACTCAACTAGGCTTTTCATTAATCACGTGCCTTTTTTTTTCTTTAATTTCAAATAAAACAAGTTCTCACCACATAAAACATTTACCTTCTAAACATGCTATTCTGTTCACAATTTATAAATAATTTGAATTTTGACGCGATCACCTAAATAACAATAGTTTAGAGAAATACATGAGTTCAATCCTCATAATTTCTCTAATTAATTTGGTTAAATAGAATGCAACCAATATTCAACTGACAAAATCATTAAAGAGACTATTATGGCTTTCCTAGACTTAATTTGTATTAAGCCAATAGAAAAGTTATTTCATCAAATTATCACAATAATCTTTTTCTACATTTCAAGAATTTGGAAGTCATTTTAATTCTACCTAAATTCAACACATACAAAAGGATTACAATACTAGAGGATAGATATCTAGTTCACACTTCCATATATCAAAATCAATTATTCCAAACATTCTAAACCACCTAATGGTGTTTAGTATACCAATCTTAGTATCTTCATTTGTAATAAAAATAAAATAATGGATTTAAAGCTCAAGCAAATTTGTGTTACAAATCTCTATCCATTTAACTTTAATTACACATAATCATTCCTTAATCATGAATATCAGATTCCATCAAAATATTATAACTAGAAGAATTACTTAGCTCATAGATATATTTTACTTTGGATTTCACACCCATACCTTACCTCATTAATTATCTCATAGATATATGCTAGTATGGATTCCACACCCATATATTTTCTCATAGATATATGCTAGTATGGATTCCACACCCATACATTTTCTCATAGATATATGCTAGTATGGATTCCACACCCATACATTTTCTCATAGATATACACTAGTATGGATTCCACACCCATACATTAGCTTAAGGAAAACATAACATTCAAGTGTTCCTTAAAATGGCTTCCACAACCCATCATGCACCAATCATTTAAGCCTCTTGTTTATTAGGAAGTTCATACCTCAACCTAGTATTTGAGTAATTTAAAGTTATTTGATGCCTAATGTCAACCCAAAATACACAAAATCATGTCAAAGAAACCAGAGAAATTACTCATTAAGAATGTATTCCCAAATCATATTTTAACACATCTAATCAATACACATACATTACTCTTGAATTTACATTTATAGTCAAAAGTGACATCTTTCAAGGTAGCTTTTAGTTAAGCTTCCTTTAGTGTAGGTACGCAAATATTCAAAATTATCATGATGAACTCAATCATCACGTTAGCGGAATCTCAACCTTACACTTTTTATTCATTCCCAAAGCATACACACCAAGGCCATCACACTATAGTCCAGATTAAGACAATATTCTTCTTGGTAGATACGATTTCAGTGAGTAAAGATGGCTACTAAGCCCATATCACATTGAAAATGATGCACTAAAAATATATGAAACCATGCATTCACTCCACCTATCTCACTCATTGATTTAAAATCAAGTCATTCACATACTTGGGTTTAACCCCAACTTTCTCAAGCACATCCTTTCCCAGCATGTCTTTAAGCATTTTAACATATTGTTGATAATGTGTCTTAACAAAAATATAAAGGAATATAAGGGATTTATTTTATTTTATTTTATTTCATGAGTCACTAAATGACATAATGATAATAATATCCTCTATGCAACCAATATGCTTCCAAGTCAAGATATACACCAACTCAACATGCATGCAAAATCAACATTCATACATCATCAACCTACAAGTAAGCCTGTTGGCCCATTAGGCCCTAGCGTTGTAAGTCGCTCTGATACCATATGTAAGGTCCCACCTTACCCACCATAAGTAAGATAGAGAAGTAGATGTCACATAATCACTAATACTCATTTGCGCAAAATCCTAAAGAATTATTCACTGTAAAATTGTTTCCAAAAACAAGCCCTTTTTTTCTTGAAAGCTTTAGATAATACAAGAAACAACTGTCTTATGCACACTTTAGCAAATTATTAAATTCATTTTCACATTCATACCAACAACTTGCAGACATAGGAAGCTACACCCATTAAATAATTTATTTATAATTTATAGTAATATAAAAACAACAGTAACTAAGAATTTTACACTAACAATTTATATGCACAAAAGCTACAACCATTCAAGACTTTTGAAAAACACTTTGCAGACATGCACCCTACACTCATTGAGCCCTTATGACAAACACTTTGCAAGCATGCAATTAAAATTCATTGAGGCATTTTTCCAAACACTTGGCAATAATGAATTTGAGATTATTCTTCAACATATTTACTCATAAAATTCAGAAATTGAAACTTTAAATGTTGGCATCTTAAAACAGGGACTAAATGATCTTAATTTTTCATCAAATACTCAATAACAGGTGCACAAAACTCACAGCAGCAATCTGCAAAATCGCCCAGATTTCCGATCTGGGTTCTGAAAAGTATTTTTTTTTGGAATGAAAGCAGGGGTTACATGTCCCTTAGGCACGGATACCCCCTGATGTTGAGATGAATCAAATTAAAAACGCCCAAGAATGCGATTATTGAAAACAACAAAATATTATAGCCTTAATGTTTCATTTCTGACTTTTGTCAAACATATGGAATGAAAACTTACAACTACAACTCTATATGAGGAAAAACAACCCATAGTTATGCTACTAATATATGCTCATTGAATTCACACCTTTCTAAATCCACCATATGAGTTCTTGAAACATTTTACCACCCACAAGCTAATTCATTTGACATGATTTGACAAGCTTTTTGAACCAATTGCTACAATTTGACAAACACATGGTAGCCCTGAATGCTACAACCATTAAGGCTTTCTGTCAAAATTCTAATAGTACTATTACAACAACTTGAATAAAAAAACATTGAATTATTAATAAGAATATGAAGCATAAGCCATAAATGAAATTTATCTCCCACTTACCTCAATCATTTGATCTTCCAAACCATATTTTAGTTGCCATTATTTTGCATTTTCTTTTAAGGGTTGATTCTGTAATTCCTCCAAGTATGTTTTGGGCACATGTCCATTTTCTTACTTCTGATATAAGCTGCAAGTTAGCACTTATTCATGCATAAATAACATTACTCATTCATGGACTTTGTCAAACACTTTTCAAACTATCCTAAAACCATTTCTAAAACATGCATCTAATTACTTGAAACAAAACCATAAATCGTGAAATACTTACCCAAGTCCTTTGGAATTTATTTATTGCAATTACCTTCAACAATATTTGGCTTTCATTTCTCAAATTCTACAATACCAAGATTATTACCATAAACTACACCAATAATAACTCCAATATTGAGATCTAAACATCCATACATATAGATTAATCTAGTCTTCATTTTTAACTAATCAATAATATTCTAGATAACATAAGCCTAAACCAAAATTAGATGCTTACAACAATTTAAATGTCTACTTTTTATTTTATGCTAAAGCTATACTATAATTTTAGGACAATGGAAATTATACCTGAAGAGATATCCAGCTCCAATCGTTGAGAATATGATCCACCTTCGATCCCTTAACCAACTCATTTGAACCATCCGGTTTTCCACCCAACCATATCCAGGGAGAACTCCTCCCCCTGGAACCCCCGAGCTATAAAAGCTCCCAACCAGTACCAAAATACAACAATAGAGAGAGAGATGCAAGGAAAACTAAAAAAGATAGTTTTCACCTCCTCTAAATACCACTCATGTTCAACCTCAATAGATACTTAGTAGATTAGTAAGAAATTCAGATTTGTTTTGGAAGTAATTGGATACTCTCCATATCTCTCCCTCTCACAATGTTGCTCAAGTCTCTTCCACTCTTGGCATTACCCCCTCTCCCCCCAAATGAGAATACATGAGACTCATATATAGGAGGAGCAACAAATTCTTGTCATAAAGGAGGAGTAATATGCATGCATTGTATTCCTTTTAGAGGAGTGTAACTTATGCCATTAAGGAGAGGTATGCATGCCTTATTTAATGAGAGTGTAACATATGCATTAAAGTGAGTGTAAGAGGAATATTTTATGACATATATTTAATGAGTGTAAGAGGAATATGCCATTCCTTGATGAGTGCATAAAAGAGAGTTTAATGTAATATTTGAAATAGAGAGAGCTACATAGAGCCATGAGAGTCATGAAGGAGAGAGGTGTGAAGTGATTGAGGAGATATAATTCCCTTTTAATAATAATATCAGTCTCATAAAAGATAATAATAATAATAATAATATTAATAATATTGAGGATTAAGTCGAGATTGAACTATTACAATTGATTAATCATAAGTTAAGTGATTTTCCTTCAAGTATACTTGTTTACCCATTGATTGGAGGTGATTTACTATTTTTGGAAAGTCATACTTGAAATGGTAGACATGACTTTCTATTTTTAGAAAGTCACTCCAAAATTGTTAGGAATGAGATTATTAAGGAAATTTCATCTATGAGTTGCCCATGAGTGGTATTTTTCTTCCGGATAATAGGGATTCTGCACCCCTATTGTATGCATCTTCATGCCTTAGTAGATTGAGGACTCCGCGCCCTGATCTACTCTAAAGATCCAAGATTCCACACCTTGATCTTTTTAAATATTCAGGACTCCGCACCCCAAACATTTCATTATAGATTCAAGACTCCGCGTCTTTATATTTCATGGATTTAGGACTCCGCGTCCTAATCCTTTTATCATATATCCAAGACTCCACGTCTTTATATTTCATGGATTTAGGACTCCGTGCCCTAATTTCCATGGCTTCTCATCTATTCTGCTTTGAAACTCCGCGTTTCACCTTAAGGTACTGATTGTGAGCTTATACCCATCTAATGGTTCGTTGGTAAGGTCTTCTTCCAAGACCTGCACACATCACAATCTCAATGATCAAATCAATCAAATGAATTTCATAATTAACTTATTCAAATTTTACCAAATATTTTGCATGACTTCCACAGTCATTTTGGTTTTGGAGAAATGACTTCCGCAGTCATTTATAACTTGAGCATCCCTGTTGGCAATGACCAAGTCCCCTGCCACATCATGCTTAGTACGAGATTATGCACATATAATCATAAAAATCATGTATCATCCATAAATCATAATTAACCATATGTTCCACATAACCATGATCGTCCATGGATCTGTGTCTCAATTCTAAATCACCATTCACATCGTACACCTATGTCCAAAATAGGATACCAAAAGAGAAAACATCGCTAATATTCTCTTAACCAAAATCAATTCTTGTGCACGCAACCATAGATATTATCATAAGCACACAACAACCAAGTGACTAGGTCATAGCATATAAGCATGTACATAAGTCTTTCATACATAATATTATATCAAAATCACCATCTCTAAGTATCATCAAAGCTATCTCACTAATAAGGGACACTACACTTGTTAAAACATAAAATAGTGATGGGCTTGTCGATCATGGAAAGAATCGAGTTTCATTCATCACTAGACTCATTAAATTATTAAATAATGATACATTATTCACCCGAAGAGTTGAATTATAGATCAATAATATGTTATCCTCCTCAAGATTGTTAAAAAATAAAGAGGTACTGGTCGACAAATGACAAGGGAAAATTTGGGAAAGTGAACATAACTTTTACGGTAGCAGGTTACTCTTGAACATGACACTTCACTCCATCATCGTGACTATTTGGGTTGGGTAATCTTCTTGATGGTTCATTCATACCTATGGTTTATCATACCTTCACTTAATTTTTGGGTCAATGCTGCCAACTCATCTCAGTGTCGCCGACAGGGAAAATTTTGAGGATGGAAGTTTATCTTAAAGTTTAGAAACCTTGGCATATCTTACTAATCCCCAATATGTAAATTGTAAAATTTTTGATGATATTTTTGTATAAATATTTAGTCTTCTAATTATTTTATATTAGTATATATAGAATTGTAGCGATTTTTAGGGTAAAATAATTTTATATTATAAAATTTGGGTGAATCAATTTTCAAAAAATTGGAAATTGGTGAATATTTTTTTTGGAAAAAGCATGGAAAATTATCCCACCTGCAAATATTAGCCCCTAAAATTTTCCTTGGTCACCGATATGTTCATGAGAAGTCATCCAGTGAATACTCATCCTTCTGCAATACTCATAAACCTTCATTCTCATGATGGTCATCCCTGAACATTGCTATATCAAGTCACATTTTGTCTCTAAAATCACTAACTCCCGTTTCACAATAAAGTGACTTCCTGTCGACGTCAAATCATCATGCAGGAAATTCACTTAGAAACATTATCTTCCAGTACCATGAGGGTTGTTACAACTTCAAAAATATCCTCTCTTTCAAACTTTTGGCTGAAAGGCCAGAAGATTTTGTTTGGCGTTCGACATCAAATCATCTATTCATGCCTTATGAAATGTACATCAGTACCTTGAGGTCCATTAACATCAATGATGGTTCTCTCGCATTTGTTAACAACTCACATCATTGGATGTTAATCAAACGATGTCTTACCATGTTCAAGTACATATGATATATTCACATGGATAGAATTGTACCCAAACGATCGAGTGAACGAGATAAGAAGACCCGGATCTAGTTTCAGGATTGTTGTACACATCAACTGTACAATGAACTTACATACAGATTGTCATCCAAACATGGGACTATATTTGTAGGCATCTTTGTATTGGGAAAAATTCTAATGTAGATGACTTTATGAACTATGTACATGTTATTATATATTTTATGTGTTGAGCATGGGAATACCTTCCCTCAAAAATTCATGATCAAGAGGATATAACATGATGTAATGTATTGTAAGATTGATGAAGGTCGCCACTCCGCTTCATTTCTAGCCCATCATAGTGTAAAGAATCTCATTCAAAAAAAAATGTTATTATTATTCCTACTTCATGCTTTAGGGGGCAGTTGTTATAGGTAGTTTTGGGCACCATCCCAAATGAACTGGTTAAACTGGACATCATCCCCATAACCAATGAAATAGGGTCTATTATACCCTGTAATTTCAGTTGCTACATGCTCTAAGATAAAGAACAAGAACAAATTATCCATGAATTCCATTGCAAGGTTTCCAATATTTGAAGTACATGTTATATCACCTATGAGCTCACCAACGCAGCCTCTCAAGGGACTAACTTCTTTGCATATGCAGTTGCCTCCATTCAAGGGTGCTCTGCAAATCACTTCCCGACATTCAAGAGTGCATTGCTCAAATAGGAGCGAAATTCTCATTGTTCCAGAATCTCCATATGGCCAGTGCCTTCTAGAAGAGTTGATATGTGTTAAAATTTGAATCCATGTGTCCACCTAACACCTCTGAGCATGGGAATATGTATTTCCTATTATTAGAAATTCATTGATTGAAAAACTACCTTTAGTTGCTCTATAAATTGAGCACAAATCCTAGTGCTTGAGGAGGAAGAAATTTGGCAAAGAAATGCTATTGAATTCTCAATTAAGTGTGATTAGAGTAATATGCTGCTGGTGAGATGTTTATTGTGATAAGGTTGGGATGAACACTAGAGTTGGTGACATAAAATTAATTGCTGGTTGTAACCTGCCCCTTCTATCCATTAATAAAGATTGCTTCTCATTTTCCCACATATGTATCTATTTATGTTTCTATCTTTCATATCATGGATTCTTAGTTGATGTATATGTTTCATGTTTCATTGATTTAACTATTTAAGATAAATATCCATCTGTATATTGCAATCTCTTTGTTGTTTAGTGTTTATACTTGCAGGAACTAGTCTGGCGATCAAAGTTGGATTGGAAGCTACATCAATAGTGACAGAAGGAGAATGGGAAGTGCTTGGGTCACAAGTAAGTTCCTCCATCTTTCTGTGTGTCTATTTACTCTTAGAGAAAGTGTCTGCAAAGTCTTTGATCTATTTTTATAAATGGATAGCACCACATTTAGGGAATGTGTTTGATCCATAATCCATAATTCCGCATAGCAATATTATTCATTGTTTAGATGAAGATGTGTCAGGAATGTTTCTAACTAACGAATAACATGATGAGTCTAGTCATGATATGGGGAGAAGTGAGGGAAAGTATGATTACTTAAAGGGTTACCAGTATTTGAAATGAAAAAACAATATAATTTGAGGAATATAAATTTTCCCATTACAACTAATAAAGCTCAGCCAAAGAAAGATTCTCCTAAACTAGTTGAACCAAAGAAAGACACACCACCACCACCTTATGGCAAAGAAATTAAAAAAACTTCATCTACATTCAATTTAGAAAATGATATTCCCAAAATAAAAATTCTAGCTCCCTTTGGTGAGATCATTAAGGTCACTGAGTATAGAAGCCAAATTTTCAAGATGCTTAACACTTAACTCGTACCTTTAGACATCCTAAATATTCAAGAAGACCATCCTACCATTTTCCTAGGACCAAGGGTAGAAGATGAATAGAATGAAGAAGTTCTTCCTTTTTATGTAAGTATGAACATTCATGACATGAATTTTCATAATTCCATGTTATACTAAAGAGCTTCTCACAATTTAATGCCTAAGGTGATCATGGAAAGAATGGGTTTATACATTACTAGACCTTACAAAGACTTGTTTTCTTTTGATTCCAAGAGATTTAAGTGCATTGGTCTCATTAAAGATGTGGTTGTTGGCCTAACTCAAGTGCCTACTAAGACAGTGGTAATGGACATAGTGGTAGCTGACATTCCTCTAAAATTTGGTATGATTTTATCTAGATCTCGGGCAACCAAAATTAAGGGAACTATGCAGATGGATATGACTTATGCCACCATTCCAGTCTTTGGTGAGTAGAGGAGGTTGTACAGAGAAAGTAGGATGGCTTACATGGTAAGTAGCAAAGACAAACCACAAAAATTTCCTATTTATGCACTAGAGACTGAACTGGGATCTTCAATTTTGTTTAATGAACTCATTGATGAGGAAGAAAATGAGAAAAAAACATAAAATCAACAAGAAACATATCAGAGAGGTATGGAGGAAAATGAAGAAGGTTGGTGGAATTTACATTTTTATGGTGCTTTTGGAAGAGAAGGAGTTGGTACAGGACTATGGATTACCACTCCTAATGATGAAAGTAGGTTTTTCTCTTACAAATTGAACTTTGATTGTACAAACAACATGACAGAATATGAGTCATTGTTTTTGGGTCTAGAAACTTTGAAGAGTTTAGGTGCCAAGAAAATATCAGTTTGTGGTAATTCTAAATTAGTAATCAAGCAATTAGAAGGATATTATCAGACCAAAGATGTCAGCATGTGGGCTTATAGAAATTTAATCCTTGAAATTATTGAAAATTTTAAAGAATATAGTTTCACTGTCACTGACCTAGAGACCAGAATTTAGTGGCTTATTCATTAGCTGTCTGTGATAGTTTGTTTTCATTCATACTCATTACATTAAGATATATGAGGTTTAGGTAAGGCATAGACCATCTATCCCTAATAATATCATCCACTAGAAAGTATTTGATAGTGATCAACAGGTCAAAAATTTCATTGAGCTGAAAGAAGAGTTTGAGAACATTCAAGTAGATCAGCAGAATATGTTTGCTGAAACTAAAGTCAATCCAGAGGTCCGAAAAATAATTTTATTCCCAAAGTCTTAATACCCCTTGAGAAATTGTTTGATCAGAATGATGTTTTCAATTCCCCAAAGATGAAGGATGATGATGAAGAGGTGGAAACTTGCAACCTTGGTACTGCAGAAATTCCTAAGATCGTTAAGTTGTATAGATTAATTTCTTTAGAGATGAGACAAAGGTATGTGGATATGGTGAATAAGTATATTGATGTCTTTGCATGGATATATCCTGAATTGAAAGGGTATGATCCTAGTATTATTCAACATACTATTCCCATCAAAGAGAATGAAAATCCTTTTAAGAAGAAGTTGAGAAAAATTAATACTTTTCTCATGCTACTGATTGAGAAATAGATTAAGAAATTATTTGATGAAAAAATCATTGTCCCTTTGAGGTTTTCGAGGTGGATTTCTAATTTGGTACCTGTAAGGAAGAAGAATGGTGATATTAGAATTTGTATTGATTTCAGAAATTTAAATAAAGCATCTCTCAAAGAAAATTACCCCTTTCTCAAGATGGATCAAATTATGCAAAATATTGTTGGCTCTCAAATAATTGACATGCTTGATGGTTCTCAGGTTACAATCAAATATTAGTACATCCAGAGGACCAAGAGAAAACTAATTTTACTACGCCATGGGGGAAATTTATGTATGCCAAAATGCCTTTTGGTCTCATGAGTACAGGGATGAATTTCCAAAGGGCGATGGATATTGCATTTGATGAGGAGAAGGATAAATAAGTGGTGGTTTACTTGGATGACATCACTGTATTTTCAAAGAAGGAGGAAGAACACCTTAATCAATTGGAGAAAATTATCTAGAAATGAAGAAAATTTGGTATATCTCTCAATCCTACTAAAAGTGTCTTTCCTTTGACCACTAGGAAATTATTAGGAAACATTATATAAAAGTAAGGAATACGGATTGATCCAAGTAGGGTCACCGACATTCAGAAAATGGACTTGCCACAGAACAGGAAAGATATTCAATCCTTTTTTGGAAAGGTAAATTTGTTAGAAGATTTATTCCTAATTTTGTTGAGATTGTCTAACACATTACTAAGATGTTAAGCAAGGAGTTTGATGTTAAATGGAAAACAGAGGAAATTAAATCATTTGAAGACATAAATAAGGCCCTCACTCAAGCCCAAGTGCTCATAATTCCTGAATTTTCAAGTGATTTTCTAGTTTTTACCTTCGCCTCTGAACACACAATTATTGGAGTGTTATTGCAGAAAAGGCAACAAGGCAGTGAGAAGACTATTTATGTTTTCAGTATGAATCTTGAAAACTATGATTTTAAGTATAATATCATGGATAAACATGCATAAGATTTAGTAAAGGCACTTAAAGATTTTAGAATTTACATTCTTCATTCTCATATTATAGCATTTGTGCATAATACTGTGGTGAAAGGCATTTTGACCCAGGATGATACCGATGGAAAAAGAGTTAAGTGGATTGCCACTTTGTTGGAATATCATATAGAAATTAATAATACCAAGTTGGTAAAGGTTCAAGGCCCCTATAAAAATTGATGGCATAGTCAAATTTTGGTGCTTAGACATGACTTTCATTGCAGAAATTTCAGAAGTGATTGAAGAAGAAGAATTGGTTGCTTTTGAAGAAAAATTCACTTTGTCTGAATGGTACAAAGATGTGATTTTTTTTCTACATCATCATAAAGCCGCTCCCCAGTTGACTAAGTCCAATTCAAGGTTTGTGAAGCTGAAGTCTTTGAGATAATGCATTTTGAACAAAAACTTGTATTGGAGGGACACCAGTGGTATTCTTTTGAATTTCTTGTTGGAAGAAGAGGCTGAAAATGTTATTGATGAATTTCATAAGGGAGATTGTGGAGGAAACCACTATTGGAAGGCCACAACAAAAAAATACTCAGAGTGGGATATTACTGGCCATCCATGTTTAGAAGCATCTACAAGAAGATTTATGCATGCCATGAATGCCAAATTTTTGATTGAAAAGAAGAAGCTGACTCCTTTACCCCTGAAACCAATTTATTTTGAAGCTCCTTTCCAACAATGGGGATTATATTTCATTGGAGAAATATACCCTGCATATTCAAGACATCATTACTGGATTTTGACAACATATGATTACTTCACCAAGTGGATTGAAGCGGTCCCTACAAGGCAGGCTACTGACTCGGTCATCATTCAATTTCTGGAGAACAAAATTTTGTCAAGGTTTGGCTGTCCCATGAAGATTATTACTGATAATGCTAAAGATTTTAAATCCAAAAAGTTTATTAGTTTTTTTTTATCAATATCATATCACTCTTGGTAATTCCACAACCTCTTACCCTCAAGGTAATGGCTTAGCTGAATCATCCAATAAAATCATAGTCAGGATCATCAAGAAAGTTCTGCAAGAAAACAAAATATCATGGAATTTAAAGTTAATGTTTTCTTTGTGGGTTGATAGAGTTTTTAATAAGAGATCTATAGGTACATCTCCTTATGAACTAGTATATGGAGTTGAAGCAAATTTTGAAACTTCTTTGGGGGTTTCGGTAATGAAATTGCTACAAGGGCTTGAAGAAGAGCCTAATTCCATCCAAAGGAGGATAAAGAAGCTCATAACGCTTGTTAAGCAGGTAAATCCTCTCTGCGGATAGAGAGAATCCCTTTAGCCCTAGGGTGGGTCTAGAAACAAAGAGACATGCTAGAGTGTAGGTTCCTAATTACTGAATGAAAAGAGGACACGATAGATCGACCTATCTAGAGTCCAATGCCGTCGTCACAATTGTAGTGGTGGTGGCCTCTTGCTCCTGCCTCGGCAAGTCACAATCCTTCTGGAGTCATGCTCGGATACCTACACATAGATCATAAAACAAGAATAACATACGACATAATAACTTCATTCATAACTACTAGCCAGTCAAAGAGGGCTAAAAATGTTGCATTAAAAGAATGACATAACACAAAATGGGAACCAAAAAATAGTCACGTATATGTATTGATAGAAGGGAGAGTTACAACCAAAGCTTTGATGTCGTAGTCTCCTCTAGTGGGGTTAAACCGAAGCGCATCTCAGATGCTCATCAGGGGATTCAGATGGGATGATGGCATGGACCTCAGCTCTCTCAACAAAGTTCCTTCTTGTTCTATCTCTTCAAAAATTTAGCTATAGTATACTCAGTTCTCCATGTTCAGATAGATTATGCAAGGAGAGATAGCTTCTTTTTATAGAGGAAAAGGAGGAGGTTTGGATCCCTACAAAGGTGGAAGGGAGACCTATCCTTTAGGAGGTTCCCAAAAGAGGTGGAAACCATAAACTAAAGGAGGGAGTCTGTGGTTATTCAGTCCAACCACTTCCAATGACTCATCCTCGAAGTTGTTAGAGTGGAATCTCTGCCTCTATTTTTAAAAAACATTCCATAAACAGCTCGGCGCAGGTGGCTAACTGGGACAGAGTGCCAACTACCATGGGGCCCAGTGTTAATATTCCTCATTGGCGCTAGGGAAAAACTAGCTACTCGCGCCAAGGAAAAAACAAGGGTTTCTAAAGCTCTGCTCAGGGAATTGTCAGCAAAAGGAATATTTCTCTCATGTAAAGGGATGCAATGATGGTCTTTGCAAGGCATGACACTTCTTATTAGTCACAAAAATTACTCTCCAATGTGCGAGATGGGGATTACAGGGACAATGACAAAATGCTACGTAAAAACACTGTAGGAGAAAAGAGAAGAAGTGTATGATAATCATCGACAATCACTGATCCAAATTTTTGCAGGAAAGCAACGGAATACACATATAGCCATAGATACAAAGATGCAATAGAAATAATGCTTCATTTTATTATAATCAAATAACTAAAATAAACTAGCTATGGCGATGGTAGCGTATATCTAAGAATATATGTGGTGGCTATAGACCTATGAACTGTGTTACAAAACTGAAATTTGTTTACAAACAAAATGTAAATAAATAGCTAGGGCGCTGGTAGGCTTATCTCTGAGAAGAGATGTGGTGGCTACAGGCCTCTGAATTGTGTTACAAAAAAAATGACTGAAACATGCTTATAAAAATAATAGAAAAAATGAGCTATGGTAGTGGTAGTGTATCTCTGAGAAGAGATGTGTTGGCTACCAGCCCCTGAACTGTGTTACAATATAGACATGATGGGAACAAGCGAGCTACGGTAATAGTAGCGTATCTCTGAGAAGAGACGTGTTAGCTACCAGCCCCTAAACTATGTTACAATGAGGCTTGAAGGCCTATTTATTGTTGAGAAATAATATAAAACCATAAACATCCAAAAACCTAACCCTAGGATATGAAGTGCCAAAACTGTGGGTCTCGTTTGGGTAAATTGGTGTTTCAACTTCCTGGGGACGTAACTTTGGCATACGATCTCCGTTTGACTCGCTCCATACCTCGTTAGAAAGATCTGTTTGAGGACTAAAACTTTTGAGTGATAAACATCAATCTATAGACCCACATTGCTCTCGATTTTCCTAAAAAACGTTGTTTAGGGCCTCAAAACGGCTGCGAAAGTTCAGGACCTGAAAAAACTGCTAAAAATAGTAAGTTGTGCTGAAAATTACAAAATGAAAGAAATGATGGTGGGGGTTGAAATGGAATTGGTGGGTGGCCACCAATATCCACCTGGATCATTAAGTCCCCAAAATGGCTCCGGGAGTGGAGGACTTGAAAACCTGCTAAAAATAGTAAGCTGTGCTGAAGCTGAAAAAATAAAAGAATTGATGTTGCGGGTCCAAATAGAATAGGTGGGTGGCCATCGATATCCACCTAGATCATTCCTCCCTCATTAGAAAGCAATGATCCCCATTGCGTTAAGTTCCTCCATGAGGGAAAAATTATGCTTAACTTGGTATTGGATTTGTCTGGGTTGTCGCGGACCTGTTGGCACACGTGCTGGATGTAGATGTGCCACCAGTGGGAAGTCGTTAAAGGATATGGGCAATGTTATCCATCATCACGTTCCTCTGTTTCTAGAGGGCCTCCTCGAGCAATATTTTTATAGGATCTACTTCTCCCTCGTATTTCTTTCCTTCTACCATGGGGGGTCGTCGGGGTTTGCGAGGTTGAACTCCTTATACCCTGGCCGAATTGGGGACATGAAAAGAACAATCGAGAAAGAACAGACTGCTGTGATACCACTTACAATACCATGGATAAATTCGATGTGTGGATGAATACCATGGGTGGATACATACCATGGGTGAATGAATACCATGGATAGATGTCACTTACAATACCATGGGCAGATAAATACCATGGGTGGATGAATACCATGGGTGTAGGCCACTTTTCATTCAGATCATTCCTCCCTCCTTAAGAAGCAATGGTCTCCATTGCGTGAAGTTCCCTCCTGAGAAGCCCTTGTTGAATAACCCAACCGTGATGAATGAAGATATGAGGATAGAGATGCCCTGTAGTGCTTGTGACCAACCGTGATACTAACATTGCGCGGCCTAGAAAATGGACTTTGATGAAGTGTGGGTTTGTGGATGGCCCATAACCATTACAAACGAAGATCCGAGGATAAAGATACCCTGTAATGCTTGTAACCAACTATGATGCTAACAGTGTGTGACCTAGCAAATGGAATTCGATGAAGTTTATGTTTGTGGATGACCCAAAACCATGAAAAACAAAGATCCAAGGATAGAGATACCCTGCAATTCTTGTGACAAGCTGTGATACTAACAGTGTGCGACCTAGCAAATGGACTTCGATGAGAAGGATTTTGTGCGGTTGAACCATAACTGTGATGTTGATTGTTGATGAAGTAGAAGGTGCCTACATAGCTTGGGGTGGGAGGGCATGTCTCAAAATAACCCAAGTCAAACGCTACTATGTTGAAACTAATGAATGTGAAGTAGGTGCCTACTAAAGTGGGGTGGGAGGACAGGTCTCCAAAGAGAACCTGCTCTAAATTATGCTCCAGATTTAAAATGGGAATAACTCGGTCAATATAACTCAGAATATTTATTATAACATGTTTTTGAAAATAGAATGATCATTCTTCATATTCCCATGTGCTTGAAATCGCTATCTGGAGACTCTAGACTCTCAGATTCACGCTGGAACTATCCCACTGTTACAAACTTTCTGAAAAAATAGCTGATATTAGATCAACGATAACTCCCACGTTCGGATTATGTTTTGACTTCTTTTTTTTTTTTGAAATTGGGTGATTTTTCAAGGAGAACTTTGATCTATAATCATCTCTCTAAAATTTTTCATTGAAAAATGCAAGAAATGACAGGGGAGCCGCCGTCCATGAATTGGCGTCAGAAAAAGTTCCGCAACATTGTTGATTTTGAATTAGTGATATCTCCCTCATCCGAACTCCAATTCAGCTGATTTTTTTTTGAATTTGGGTAATTTTTCACAAGGACCCATATCTGGTAATTTTTTTGTGTATTTTTCACCAAAATTTTTAGATTTGAGCTGCAAACTCGCAGCCCAAAAAATTCATGGAGTTTGCTAAAGATTGCTGCAAAACATTGAAACTGAAATATGATTCAAACCCTCATTCCCATGGATTCGTAACCTGAATCTGATACCAATGATCCAGATTTTTGTAGGAATGTAACTGAATACACATATAGCCATAGATACAGAGATGAAACGTAAATAATGCTTCATTTTATTATAATAAAATGACTAAAATAAACTAGCTAGGGCACTGGTAGCATATATCTGAGAAGAGATGTGGTGGCTATAGGCCTCTGAACTGTGTTATAAAACTAAAATTTGTTTACATAAAAAATGTAAATAAATAGCTAGGGCTCTGGTAGGCTTATCTCTAGGAAGCGATGTGGTGGCTATAGGCCTCTGAACTGTGTTACAAAACAAATGAATAAAACATGCTTATAGAAATAATAAAAATAAATGAGCTAGGGCACTGGTAGCATATCTCTAAGAAGAGATGTGTCGGCTACCAGCCCCTGAATTGTGTTACAATACATACATGATGGGAATAAGCAAGCTAGGGCACTGGTAGCGTATCTCTGAGAAGATATGTGTCAGCTACCAGCCCCTGAACTATGTTACAATGAGGCTCGAAGACCTATTTATTGTTGAGAAATAATATAAAACCCTAAACATCTAAAAACCTAACCCTAGGAGATGAAGCACTAAAACTGTGGGTCGCGTTTGGGTAGATTGGTATTTCAACTTCCCAGGGACATAACTTTGGCATACGATGTCTGTTTGACGCACCCAATACCTCGTTAGAAATATTTATTTGAGGAATACAACTTTTGAGTGAGAAAAATCAATCTATAGACCCATGTTGCTATTGGTTTTTCCAAAAAGCGTCGTTTAGGGCCTCAAAACGGCTGCGGAAGTTCAGGACCCAAAAAATGCTAAAAATAGTAAGTTGTGCTGAAACTTACAAAATGAAAGAACTGATGGTGGGGGTTGAAATGGAATCAGTGGGTGGCCACCAATATCCACCTGGATTATTAAGTCCCCAAATCGGCTCTGGGAGTACAAGACCCGAAAACCTGCTAAAAATAGTAATTGGTGCTGAAGTTGAAAAAATGAAAGAATTGATGCAGCGGGTCCAAATGGAATAGGTGGGTGGCAACTGATATCCACCTGGATCAATAAAACAATAGAGTAAAGAAGAATTTTGACAGAAATACTAAAGAAGAAAATTTCAAGATTCAAGATGTAGTTTTGAAATGGGAAGCCAGAATTGAAGAAAAGGGTAACCATGGAAGGTTTGAGAACATATAGAAGGAGCCATTTGTGATAGCTGCATATCATGGCAACAACATTTCTACTTCACGAGATGCATGGACAGCTATATGGAGGAGGACCCGTCAATGACAGGTTTCTAAAACACTACTCCTAATTTATTTTGTTGAATCACATTCTATTGTACATACTTCATTCTATGTTATTATGTTTTTCAAATAAAAATGAGTTCATCATCAAGCTTGAGCCCGAGGTGAAGGCCATAAGAGTTTGGTGAAGATTTCATCAATTTCAGTTTTTACAATAAAGACACTGGATGCTAAAAGTTATTTGTTGTACCATAGGGGCACACCATCCCTAGTGGAGCCACTGTTATCACCAATAACATTCATTTTTGTTAGGAAGGTAATTTGGTATAGGTTTTATTGCGTTGGTAAATTAATTCATGAAATTGATGAAATTATATGAATTGGTTATAATCCTAAGTTTTTAGAGTCCCCACATGTCATGTCATCATGGTCATATCAATAAAAATCTATCAAAATATTCATGCATTGGTTCAAATTCAGTTTTAGCCATCTGTCTACTTTTTCTTGAGTTCGCAACAAAATCTATGGAAAACAAGCTGTTTTTGCTACAGATTCACTTGACAAGTCTGTATCGAATCTGCGAAACTCATAACAGAAAATGCTACGAACTCATGTTTTTCTGCACCGACATGGTTATGTGTGAGGTGTCAAGTTTCAAATGGATAGAGGTCAGTCTGAGGTCATGTGATTAGTTTTTTGGATTCATGGATCATGTGCGATGATAATTGTCATCCCATCATTCTGTTTAGCCTTACTTTTTTTGTCTTCATCCATCTCACATCGAACTTACCTTTTTTAAAATTATCCTTGTAAGCTGCTGTCTGCCACCTTTTCCTTTTTCCCCTCAGTATAGCTATTGCTGTTATCTTTAGAAAGGTTCAACCTTTGTCTGCAAGCTTCTTGCTGTGCATAATTTTTCTTTGCAGGTGTCATATTACCAAGCAAGCCAGTGTTGTGTTGAGAGGAATGACCATGCATAAAAGGACCAACAAAGGGGGCTCAGTGGTCAAGTATGAGCCAATGGATTTAAAATTGGTTAATGAAGATCCAAGTTTTGCAGCAACCTTCACCAATGCTGGTTACATGAGGTTTTGCCAAAATTTGTAGGGGTATCATGCCCAAGTTTCTAAGGAATTTGCTGTGAATTTTGTTGGCATTGCATCAAAGGTGGGTGTGCTAAATTTCAAGGTTTCTCCTGAAACTATTTCCCAAGCTACAAAGATTCTAAGGACAGGGCAGAGTGGTTTAAAGCCACCAAATTAAAATTGCATAACTCTGATTAGTTCCTGAAGCTTGAGCACATTGGAGTGGACATGACCTCAGGGATACCAAGAATTTGTCTCAAAGAAAATTATTCCAAACTTCTTCTGGTGATTTAGATGTATTTCACATGAGAAGGGAGGTTTCACATGATATATCAGTATCACTTTAGGCTTTTGCTCCATTTCATTGGTAAGAAGCTTTTGGAACTTCGATTTTCTTATTCAGAAGCCTAGGAAAAAAGTCAGATAAAGTCCAACCTAGGCCTAAGAGTAGTGAAACTTCAATCTTTCATCATGTATTAATCAAGCTAATGGTTTTGGAGGAGTTTAAAAAGTTAATAGAGACTGGGCCACATTTCCGTTTCTTAGTGGTTATGAAGTGGATGTGTTAACTCCTACGAAAACACATAAATCAAAGACCATCCCTCCAAGTAAGAATGATGAGCCTATAGCTGAAGCAAAGGGTGGACACGAAGGAGAAATAAAACCAATTATAGAGCCCATGGAGATTGAAATAGAACATGTACAGGAAACAAAGATACCTCAGCCCACACCTACAAGTAGCAAGCCAAAGCCTAACAAAAAGAGTCAAAGGAGAATCACTAGGAGCCAGACAGTGGGAAAAGGTAACCTTGAGGACATTTTACAAGACATAGATATAAAATAAACTCCTGTGGTCAAATATGTGGAGGTGAAAGGAGTTAAGAAGAAAAATAAAGGCCTCATTGCCAAGAAAGTTTATTTTTTAGGTGAAGATGCAGGTTTTGTATTTAAACCAAGAAAACCTCTCACTAGATTGCAACTTGCCAAAGGTATCAAGGCTGACAAGAAGACTGAAGAGACAGAAAAGGGAAAACAACCTATAGTAGAAGACATCATTGGCCTATCCCCAAAAAAGGAAGAAATCATCAAGTAGAGGAAAGGAAAGGAGAAGGTCACTGAAAAATCTGAAGTAGAGCTTTTAAAGGAGCAGTTGAGGGATGCTAGAGAGGAGGTCATTGAAACAAAACTAGAGTTGGAAGAAGCTAAGATAGAAAGAAAAATGGTGGAGGAGTTCAAAGAGAAAGTGAATGAGTAGATTAATAATTATGGTGAAGCCTTAAAAAATGCTAAAACTTTGCTGAAGATAACTCTCCCTTTACGTAGAGTAATGAAGCACACAAGGAAAAGGAATATCTAGCTGCAGGCAGAAATAAAGAAGCTCAAAGGTCAAATGAAAGAGTTGGAAGTGTAGATGGAAATGGTACAAACATAACTCAAGAAAAAAGGGCTTAAAGATGGCAGTCATCAATGAACCTGTTGAAGCTGAAGCCACAACTGCTAAGGGTGAAGCTACTGCTGTTTGAAAGGAGGGTAAAATACCTTTTAAATATTTGTTTCCTCATTATAGTTCATCACTTATAGAGCCATGAGAAATTTTGAAAAATAAATCAATAATTTTCTAGGTCTGCTATCTGTTAGTCAAGTTCACAGCGTGTCTCAAGCTTAGAGCCGAGAAAACGCTACGAACTCGTTGAAGATGCTTTTTTCTTATATATGTCAGGTTTTGTCATGGAAAAGGCAAGTAAAGGGATGTATTTAATTTTTTTGTCTCACTAGACAACCTCAAATCAACAAAGAGAGAAAATAGTTTGCAGAAATGGTCGAAGTTGAAAACGCTACAAACTCTCACTACAGACTTGCCTAAAATTCCCCTGTTTATGCAACGAAGACGATCTTGGAGATTTTTCAAGTCTTGATTGTCTTTTTGGGACAAATCAGCCACCTGGAAAGGCCAAAAGTAATCAGTTGAATGTTTGGATGAAGACACACTCAAAAAATCTGTTCAAGTTACCAGCTCATCATGGAAGCCACATCAACAATCATGACACCACCTCCTCAAATTTCGGAAGACAAGCCTCCTGACTTGGTGGGAGTATTTATGGTTTAGTCATGGTCAGTGCCACCTCAGGAACATAATATTTTCGATGTAAACATGCATCATTTAAATTTTTTTATTGTAATAAAGAGTTTTAGAGTCCTATTAGGTTTCTAAGTCCTAAAAATAGCCGATGTCTATTTTCACTCCTTGTAATATGCTTTTGGTTAGTCTATGTGTCATTAGAAGTATTCGAAGGTCTGGCCTTGCTGGAAGACTCATTGTAAAGGTGCCTAAAGTTATAAATAGGAAGATAATTTATGGAGAGATGGTTGATTGATTTTTTTACTACATACTACTATTGTATATCTTTTTATCAGTAATATACAGTGGCAACATACTTCTTTTTACCTGAGATTCATTAATATTCTTATGAGTATTTGTCTTTTATGTTATGCTATTCTATCTTTAGTATCATAGTGTTTGATTACTTACAATTCATGGCCAACATGCTCTAACTTCCTTCAAACACTTAGTTTGCTGTAAATTTTATGCTTTCATTAGAATATATATGCCGCAACTTCCATGAGAGGAGTTTCACATGTCACTGAGTTTCTTTATACTGACTCCATATGCCCAATGGAAGTAAATTGTCTATATATTTCACTTGAAAAAAATACATTTAAAACCAATTTTAGAGTTAGCCATCTGTTGAGATTCATTTACATAATATCATCTTTATCCTTGAGAGAGCCCTCTCAGGCTGGAAAGGCTAAGTTTCAGCTAAAAGTAGGTTTGAAATAGTTACTCTAGGTTGAATGTTGAAGCAACCCATTAGTATCAATTTAGTGATAACAGGGAGGAGATAAAAATGAAATCCAACTCGCTTTAAAGTCTTAGAACCAAATCCCTTTATCAATATCCCATAGAGCCAAGATCATGTTTCTATCATTCCAGTTTGCATCTTCTAGAATGAAGTGTTGAGACTAGGCATTGTAATATGAAATTCCCATGACCCCTTGAGCTTTGATCTTTATTTAACTCAATTACAAAACCTTACGGGGTCTTGACCTTCTAGTATTTCCCACTATTCCATAGTTCCAGTCCCTCTCGATGCTATCATTTTTCCACTCATCCACATTGTATCCCTGTCTTTGGCCCCACCACTGGTAGTCCTTTATTAACATGGCACTCTAAAGCTCTTCCTTTGTAAAATACTACTTGTATCGATTTTTCCCTACAATGAAAAAACCATGAAAATAACACTTCTGGGTTCTGGGCTCCACCAAGTACCCAATGCTTTTAAAATTTTCTAGGATACTGACCTTATGACCTCTCCCTTCCCACAACCTTGGATCCCTAAAGCTCTTATTAAATTAAATTTTAAAAAGGTTACGGGGACCTATTACTTCTATATTCTTCGCGATCCAAAAAAAATACGTTCTGGTATTCCATCAAGTGTCGATCTCGGATCCATCAATTGAAGAAATTCCTAGTGCTAGATTTAAAAGAGGCAACGAGATTCAACCTTTTTAGGTTTTTTGACCGTCTGGTCTCTCAATCCTGTTACATGGTTTCTCTAAATAATGAAATCAAGTCCATCAATTGACATACTTCTTTTAAAAGCCAAAAATTGGTTAAGTTTCATCCCTTTTCTAGTGTTCTTCGCCTCTGACTCTTCTTGGTCCCCTGCACTCTTTGTCCTTCTTCTCGACACTATCAATGCTAAATTTTCTTCCTTTGAGCTTTAATATCAATCTGCACTATTCCTTTTTAGCTTTAGGTTCTCAAAGTTCATCTAATTTGACTATCCTCCTCCATAGAATTCCTATGTGTTTCCTCTATATACACTCATTCTCGACCCTTGTGATCATCTCTTTTAAAGTTTTATGCTCCCGCTGTGCTCTCTTTGTGCCCCTCCTGCAATATTTTTAAAGCCTTTGTGCAACCCTCCTCTGATTAAAGGATCGTTGATCTTTTTTGATCAACAATCAACGCTTATCTCTCTCGAGATTTATTTATCTTGAATTTTTCACTGTTTGAATTTAGGTCTCTCATGGATCTAAAGGTGTAGATGCCTCCTGAGCTAGATTCCTGTCCAACAATATAGGAGAGTTTCAATGATATTGTAGGATTTTTTGAATGAAAATTTACATAGGTTTGGTAATAATAAATTGTTTTCAAAGTTTTGATAGAAAATTAATTTCCTGTAAAATTGAGTGAATGGATAGAGATCAAAAGTTAATAATGGATTGTCATTGTTTCAATATTTTTTGAATTAATAAAGCTAAAAGTCCTTTCCTGTAATTCAATTCTTCAATTTTTTTGCGATCATTCATCCTCTTTTACTGGGCCAAATATCTGCATTGCAATCATTGGTAAATAGAATTTAATCTATGCACTCTGTTGTAACTGACTATCCACAACAATCCATTATTAACTTCTTCTATCTATCCATTCTCTCAGTTTTACCAGAAATTTATTTTCTTTCTAAAATTTGAAAACAAATTATTCTTACTAAACCTCTGTAAATTTGCATTCAACAAATCCTACAATATAATTCAAGCTCTCCAATATTTAATGCTCCTTTTGAATCTTCTTTCCTGGTTCCTGTGTGGGTTCTCATTTCCATGTCTAGTCATTAATTTTCATCACATTCCAATCTTGTTGCTGCAAATTTCGAGCTCTCTAGCTTATGAGAGGTTTTCTAGCTTTGATACCCCACGATGAAAACCAAAACCCATATCCTAGGTCATGTTCACTCAAATCCCACAGTGCCCAGACCTATATCCAAATCGACACTTCCTTCTTTTCTTGTGACAATCACCTTACGAGAACATGTATACCTTTTCCTAGTGATCCTTTCAATGGGAGGAGCTAAAAAGGGAATCCAACCCGATTTAAAGTCTTAAAGCCACATATATCAATAGCCCCTAAAGCCAAGCTCCTATCACTCTCATTCCAGTTGCATCCACTGGAACCAAGTGCTTAAACTAGGCTCTGTAATATGCAATTCCCATGACCCCGGGATCCCTACTCTTTATTTAACTCAAATATAAAACCTTATGAGGTTTTGACCTTATAGTATGGCCTAGTATTCCACACTTTTAGTTCCTCTTGATGTTGTCAGTTTCCCACTCACCCACGTCATATCCATGTCTTTGTCCCCATTATTGGCGATCCTTGATTAACATGGCACTATAAATATATTCCTTTGTAAAATATTTCTTGTATCACTTTTTCCCTATAATGGAAAATAATTAAAATAACCCTTTTGGGTTCTGGGCTCCACCAAGTACACAAGTATTTTAAAATGTTATAGGATATTGACCTTACGACCTCTCTTTTCCCATAACCTTGGATCCCTGATGCTCTTATCCAATTTAATTCCCAAATGGTTACGGGGGTTTGGTACATCTAGGTTCTTTGGGATCCAAGCAAAAGAATGTTATGGTATTCCATCAAGTGTCGATCCTGAATGTGTCAATTGATGAAATTTCCAGTGCTTTATTTAAAATAGGTAATGAGATTCAACCTTTTCAGGTTTTATGACCCTCCGGTCTATGAATTCTATTACAGGGCTTTGTTAAATAACAAACTCAGGTCCATCAATTTCCAAACTTCTTTTAAAATACAAAATTTGGCTGTCGTCCATTTTCCAGTGTCCTTTGTCCCCGACTCTTCTTGGTCCCCTGCAGTATTTGTATTTCTTCTTGGCACTATCAATGCTCAATTTTATTCCTTTCAACTTTGATATCAATCTACACTATTCCTTTTGAGCTTTAGGTTCTCAAAGTTAATCTAATTCGACTCTCTTCCTCCATATAATGCCTTCTTGTTTCTTCTATATGCACTCAGCCTTGACCCTTGCGATCATCTCTTTTAAAGTTTTATGCTTGGTTTTTCTCTCTTTGTGCCCCTCCTGCAATATCTCCAATGCCTATGTGAAACCCTCCTCTGATTAATGGATCATTGATCCTTGTTTATCAACAATCAACACTTCTCTCTCACGAGCTTTATTTATATTGAATTTGTCACTATTCAAATTTAGGTCTCTCATGGATCTGAAGGTGTAAATCCCTCTTGAGCTGGCGCCCTCTACAACCATTATAAAATATAAGAGCATATAGGCTAACATTTTGAAATAAATTAAAATATATATATCTTAATAAATTCAATATTTATACAAGGCCCTTTCTGGACAGATTTACATCACTTTTCCCATTTTGGCACTAAGCCAGGTTTTGGCTTCAAACCTCTCACTTGCGCACTTTGTCTCTACCTCTATCACACATATTTATCTCTATTCTAACTCTTATTTACATGATAAGGGATTCTGAAATAATTTAGTTCAGATCCAAATAATCCTCACCTGAATCTATAATATAGTACTCTTAGACCCACAAATATCTCACTAACCCAACTTCCCTCATTTTTCTCTAATTCTCTCAAATATTCCTAAGAAATATCCCAAGGAATATATTTGATTACAATTTCTATACATATTCTCTAAAATATCCTTACAAACTTAGAAAAAGAAAATAATTAAAAAAATTACACTCAATATACTCTATATATAAGATATCATTTATATGGTATGGATTGTATATGGTATGGTGCATATATGGTGTCGTTTGTATATCTTATGTTGGGAAAAATACTGAGAGGGGGGGGGGGGGGGGGGGGGAGAATCAGTATTTAGTGCAAACTGAAAACCTTTTAACTTTTTCTTTCTCTAAAACCCATATGCTACTTTACTAAAGCCAACTCGCGTATACACGCGGATATCCTTAATAAAACTCACGTATTAACAGAGATCTCATTATGCTGATAATTCTTTGCTTAGATCATTGCATCATTCATTCATTAGATGTTTAGTAAACAGTAAACATGTGTAGTAAGAACAGAATAAATCATCACACATAAGCGACACACATGAACACCAGGATTTAAGGTGGAAACCCAATTCGGGAGAAAACCACCGCTGCCGTCGTCTCAGTTTTCAATATTTTATTATAAAGAAAACATCGTACAACCATGTACTGGCGCAGACTCATACCAGCACGCAGGCACCCACCTGCAGAAGGCTACAACCTTCTCTCGTTTACCAGCCTCTCCTGGAAGGGAGCTACAACCCCCTGCTCTCGTTTACCAGCCTCTCTTGGAAGGGAGCTACTACCCCCTGCTCTCGTTTACCAGCTACCACTGGAAGGGAGCTACAACCCCCTCACTGAAGGCTTCGACCTTCAGCACCATTGCGGACCACGTTTCATCAATTTTCATACTGGATCCAATAGCTTCCATACAACACACCTTGTAGGCCTCTTTTCATCATATTTTCAGACTGGACCTACTCCACACATTTAAGCTCATCATACATCAAACTGAAACTTATAACTCCATCAATTCATTCATTTAATCATCAACCAATCAACCAACAACTTGATCTTCAATTAACATAATGAGCACCACATTCAAACAACCGAGATCTGTATGAATACATCATTGACAGATAGCAGTAAAACAACACAACAGATCAGACATTTCATACCACATACTTCAGAAAAACCCTAGATTCCATACACGCTTTTTCTTCACCGAACCTACGTATGTACGCGCTTTCTCTGAAATCAACCCGCGTATACTTCTGTGCATTCTTCAGAAACCCTAACTGCCCATACGCGCTTTTCCTTAAGCAGACCCACGTATACACGTGCTTTTAATGAATCGAACCCGCGTATACTTCTGTAACTTTTCAGGATTGTGCAGCTCTTCAGATCAGATAAACAACTCAGATTCATCCTTTACTTCAGAAGGTATTTCGCCTCATCTCAGATCTAAATATTCCATAAACAGATCTAGAAAATACATATACATTTCAGATCTAGAGATCCCTCTTCATCATTTTCTTCATAGGTGCATCATAAATTCAGATCTATCAATCAAGAACAGAGTTCATCCATGCAGATATTCCTTAGAGAGATTTATTCATTCACAACCCTTACTTATGCACACCCTTGCACAATGATCTTCTTCTCCTTATATAGATTTAGCCTTTATCAATACCATGAGTCAAAACCACACAACTTCCGATGGTATTCCTGGAAGGGATCAAATAGATATTCCAGTGCTCAATACAATGGGTCAATACCATGGTAACACCCCTTGGTATTCTAAATTTGGAGTGAAAAAGGGCATACATGACTTGGCACATACTTTTCCGTGTGCATACGCTACTTCACCTTAACAAACCCGCGTATGATTTGTAGCATAACTTATTTATCATTATTCTGGCACTTTCTGGATTCCTTTCTTCTGCTACTTCTGAACTGATCTGTAGATACATCAGATTTACATTATTAACAACTCATCAAGTCAGTTTCCATCACGAACAACTTCATTAAGCAGGTTCCATCAAAGTCAACACATTGTATCACATTGCCAACAATCTCCTCTTTAACTCATCAAGAAGGTTGTCATTAACTTTATCAAGTAGGTTGCCATCAAGGACAACACTCTGCATCATATTGCCAACAATCTTATTTCATCAAGTAGGTTACCATCAACTTCATCAAGTAGGTTTCCATCAAGGACAACATATGCCAACATCTTATGGTTCGTTTATGATGTGTATCCTCCATATTGTGGCCTAAAATGTCTATAGTCACTCACCATATGTGATATGATTCACATCATTAATGAATGGATCGTAGTTTCATATTTTATTTTTACAATGTTAACGATGATCACAAAGATCTACAATGACCTTGATATTTTCAATAACCTTAATGATATGGTAGTAAAATTATGACATTAAACATGACATGTCACAATGTTTTTTATGCATATGTCAAATTTCAATGATCTATATGACAATGTTATATGATAAAACTCCATGACCATGATTTATATGATAATATTGAATTATAGAACTCTATGTCAGTGACCTAGCTCCATGAGGATAATGTCCTTGCTATTATGATGACATTGAGATATATGATGACAATGACCTTGCGTATGTTCATGATAAAAATGACCTTGCTTACAATACATGATGACAATGTCAAATTTATAGCAATATGGTTTTTACAATGGCATTTATGATAACATACTTTTCATGAAAATGATAACATGATGACAGTAATAGGATAACAACTCTCTTGGAATTATTTTGTTTAGTTCACAATTGAAGTTGTGACCTGACATGGATTGGTCCCAGGAGGTCTGATGTGATTTATGTATCTCATTATGGATGTAACTTGTATCTCAGCTAAGCAATTGATGCATATCTAATAAAAGAATAATCTAGTTGGGTTTTCCCCCATTGTTAGGTGTTTCCTTGGTCTTTGACCTAAATCCTGGTGTCTTTATTATGCATAATTTTCTTTTACTGTTCTTTATTATTCTATTGCATTGTTGATGTTATTTTTCTATATAGATAATAGATAATGGTGATATGATGTAATGGGGTGAATGTAATGTGTAAATGATGAAATTTTTTAAAATGCAATTATTTTCAATAGAGAACAATCAAGCCCTAAAAAATTGAAAAATGTTACCTGAGTTTGTAGCCTCCTTAGATTATTTTACAACTTTAAACACGAATAACATCATGTGACTAACTTTAACAGTGCACATATTCTAGGCAAAAATGAATTTTACAAGTTAGAAGAAAATTAATATAAAAAGAAAAAAATATTCCAAAAATGATATCCTTATAATATATAATGAAAACATGTATTTCATTCATGTATAAAGTAACTTGACCTATTCACTATCTGTGTTTGGAATAAAAATTTATTAACAATAAATATGTTATCTACAATGCAACATAAACATTGAAAAAAAAGGTAAAGAAAAGGGATAGTAAAATTAGAAAATGGCATGATAAGTATTATCTTTGATAACATTTAGATATATTTAGAGTTAATATGTCAAAATTTGCTAGAGTTTTAAATTTTTTGAAAGTAAAAATAGATGTACAAAGTGTCAATTTGGTCACCTTGTCAGTGTGTAGGGTCAGCATGAGTTTAAGTGGGGTCCAAAATAGGAGTTAAAATCGAAATTTTCATTTGTGTCAGGCTCCCTTGATCATGATTAGGATTTAGCCACTTTTGTCGAATTTCATAGCAAGTCTAGTTATGAAAACAAAGGGTTTGATACAAATGTTCCTGAAAATTCTGTAGCAAAATTGTCCCTTCTACCACCTGTTCCGCTACAAAACTCTGATGTTGTTAGTAATGATACATTTTTTAAAAAATTTGTGGGTCAGAGTCACAATGGATTAAGATTATGTGTCAGTATTCACCTTTTCATGATTGATAATCCAAGCATTCACACCACAAAAGCTCATTCTATGTTCTTTTTATTTTGAGTTAGTTTTATTTTCATAGGGAGGTCTAGCTGTCATTATGTGAATTTTCAGGCGGCAAGAAGGAGCTTACATTGTGTTGTAGACATTGCACATAATAAACAATACAAAGGAGGCTCTATGGTATGCTATGAACCCACATACATGAAGTTGTCAGAAAAATACCCTGTTTTCATCCAATCCTTTGCCAGCGTTGGATGCTTGCATTTTTTCCAGATGTTGAGGGTTTTCATGGACAGATTGCTAAGGATTTTTCAATCAATTTCACAGGAATAGAGACAAAGGTTGGCATGTTGAATTTTTCAGTGTCCCCTGATACAATTTCCCGTGCTACAGAGATTCCCAGGGATGGTAAGATTTGGTTCAAATTTCAGAAGTGAAAGTCACTCAATTGTGATGAATTTTCCAAGGATGAATATAAAGGAATTGACATGACTGCTGGAATTTCTAGGGTTTTCCTTAAGAGAAATTTTCCAAATTTTTAATGGTCATCCAAAAATATTTTACATGTGAAGGAAGGTTCAATATCGTTTACCAGTATCACTTCATATTTCTCTTACATTTCACAGGTAAACACCCTCCGAGAATTCCTTTTTATCTTTATAGGAGTTTAGGGAAGATGTCTCACAAATTCCAGGCTAAACCTGATTCTAGCAATAATTCTCTTTTCCATCACTACCTCATCAAATTTCTTGTTTTGTAAGAGATAAATAAGTTAAAGAGAGATTAGCTTACCTTCTTGTTCTTGAGTGGTTATGAGCTAGATGCTGCCACCCCTTCTAGAAAAAATCCAAAATATCAGTCAATAAATCCTAGGGAAGAGAAGAAACCAGAAGCAGAACCTATAGTGAAGACTGCCACAAGCACTGGGAAAAGGATGACTAGAAAATAGAGTAAAGGGAAAGACAAGTTAGCTGATATTCTAGAAGCCATTGAAATTTAAGAAAGTCCAGTTTTTCAGCCTTTGCAAGTGAAAAACGCAAAAAATCAGAAAAAGGACAAGAGGGCCAAGAAAATTGATTTTACACAACAGGAATAAGGTTTTATCTTCAGATAAAGAAATCCTGTAACAATATCAATGCAACAAACTGAAAAAATACAAGAAGTTCCCTTAGAAAAAGCAAAGCCAACAAAGAGAAGACAAGGAAAAGAGCTCGTGCAAGAAAAAATCCAGATAGAAGTTTTACAAGAACAATTGAGAGAGGCTAGAAAAAAAGTGATAGAATCCAAACTAGAGTCTGTAGACTTTAAAAATCAGGTATAAAGAAAACTAGATTTCTATGGTGCAATTGCAGATAGAGCTGGAAGGAAGGTGAAGAGGACTCTACCTTTGCACAGGATGTTAAAGCATATGCACAAAAGGAAAAATTGGCTATACGAAGATATACATAAGTTTCAGAAACAAGTCAAAGGATTGGAAACTCAAATAGAGATGACCAAAATTGAACTCTCAAAAAGAAATCTTAAGCTCTTAGTTGAAGTAACAAGCACCCCTTGAGTATGGTAAATTCCTGACTTTTTTGCCTGTACTATGCTAAACTAATATTTTAAGAAATGCACATATTTAGATAGGCTACAGGGAGTAATAAGAAAGCACAAGAAATTATAAGAAATCAAAAACTCAGAAAATTCAAAATTTCGTAGCAACTCCCCATAGTTAATCCAAACATTTGCTAGGAAACTGCTGTAGCTTATCATTGAGGAAAATGCAAGAGACAATTTCGGATAAAGGATTTATAGTAGCATGAATTTAGCTAAAATACATGAGAGTACACTTCAGAGCTTGCATAGATATCAAAAAATAATAGAAGAATTTTTTTGTAGCTTGCTACCAAATTTTGCTACGAAATTGTCAAACTGCTTTCCGTGTTATAAAATTTGATTGGGAATTAGACAGTAGGGAAATCACATTAGTTGTAGGTCACAAGGGTGTCCACATCATCAGATCAGAACTCCCCTTTTTCAAGAAAATAAGTCAGAAAAGTCAACGAGGTCAGCAGATCCACGTGGTAGGAAAACATCAACAAGTCCAACACACTCAACATTTGGTTGGATTCAATAAGGTTCCACAACAAAGTATTTCTGGGATCATAGATTGGTACAATCCTATTTGAATTAAAATTGTATTAAAACAAAAAATACTTCAGAAATCTCATATGTTTTGTAAGTCAAATATGATTAGGTCTCTTAGCATGATGATCAAATCTAGCCCCAAGTGGCAGATTTTGTAATTAATGACTTATGGAGATGTTTCTCTATATATGTTTCGGGAAATAACTCCCTAGAGGTTTGTTGGGTCAAAACCTCCACAGATCAGGGCATGATATTCATGAAGGACTCACAAAACCACACTTGTATGCTAAAAACTAGATAACATCGATAGTATAACTCACCAGTAATCCTACGTTTGATGTAGATCCCGCGGGGTCCAAACCCCCAGCAACCCTTCTTCCTCTTCAACCTGAAAACCAAGAAGAAACGTACACATAAATCTAGTTTTACAGCATATATTTATCCTAAATGTCAGTGAAATCCATGTGAAACATCGTATAAACAATAATACATGCTTAAATAACAATCTTTTCACATACACAAGCAAATATTAACACGTGAATTCGGGAACGAGATGGTTCTTCTTCATTACGAACAACATGTACAATGATAGTAAAGTGGAGAGATCACCTGAATCCTTCCACGATATTCAAACAGACCGTCATTCGGATCCGTCCCGCCCTTGCCTCGCTAGGATACTTTCAAGACTTGTGCACATGAGATGACATATAAACTGATGAACATCTCTAGGAAACAAGGGTTTCCTGTAAAAATATGGGAAGTGCAGGAGGCACGGGAAATTAGACTTGAATTGGGATTCCAACAGAGTATAATATCTATAATTTCTCTCTCCCTTAGGCCATGCATGTGAGGGGCTTTTATACTCCCTCAAAGTAGTTTCAATCTGTTGGAAACAGTTGGCCACGTGCTGGGTGGTTGAACTACTGGAGTAACCATCAACCCAGCCCGAAAATAGGGAATTATATATATATTTTTAATGATTTTAATGGCATACACGGAAAAGTGTGTATGGACTAGCGTATACATGTGGAAAAGTCTGGGCATACCCGCGTATGGGATTTTTAACACTGTTTTTTATGAACTTTGTTCAAGTCTGTGGGAATGGGTGCCCAAGGCCAAAAAGACAATCATGAATCACATGAGGGTGAAAAATGATGCTATAACAATATATTTGTAGGTTTTTTACTCTGCAAACATTAGGGGAATTTTGAGATCTAAAATGGGACTCCTAAGAAAAATGTACACCCAAAATACACTTTATATGAACTAAGGATTCAATATGATGATGTCAACCATGGGGGATGATTCACCATTTTTTGAGTAAAAAAGTAAAATTATTAAAAAATAATAAAATAATAAAACTACTTTTTCAACTCATATTTTCAACTTATCTCCCTATGTTTTTACTCAAGTTTCAAGTGGGAGTACTCGTTGGATGCAAATTTTAATTCCTCATCCAAGGAGTACCCATGTTTCATACTTTTGATGCACCCTACTACAAAAAAAAATGAGAAATACATGAAAAAACATGATTGTAATCACACTTTTAATGTATTTTTTCATTTTACATGTAGCAGGGTCCATCGAAAGTATGCAACATGGGTACTCCTTGGATGAGGAATAAAATTCTGCATCCAATGAGTGTTTCCACTTGAAATTTGAGTAAACCCATAAGGAGATAAATTGAAAATACTAGTTGAAAAAATAGTTTTTTCTTTTTTCTCTCTAAAATTTGATGATGTAATCTAATCTTATTTTATTATTTCCACTATTATTTTAAAATTTACCTAGAAGGCCGATTTTAGACCTCAAAATTCCGCTAATGAGAGGATCGATATGTGAGAAATACCACTTTTGTAAATATTTATCCAGTTAATATACATTTGCAACATACCATATTTTTCAACTTGAGATTCATTTTTGGCTTTTATGTTATCTCATTATTCTTTTATGTTATTATCAATTTTCATGGATTATTTGATCACTTGGAATTCAGTGAAATATTGCTCCAACTTCCTTCAATTTGCTGTGATTGACTGTAAATGTTCACTTCACACCAGTTAATGCCAAAAATGCCTTAGCTTCCACAAAAAGTGTTTGTCTATAATTTAGTTTTCTTTTAACTGACTCCATGCTCAATGGTGGTGATTATCAAACTTTCTTTGACCTGCAAATCACACAAAAATCCAGAGTTAGCCATCTGTAATTGAGTTTTATTAAGAATATTATACAATTTTCCTTGAGAGATCCCTCTCATGCTAGAAAGGCTAACTTCTAGCTACAAGTGGTTTGAAATAGTTACTCTTGGTTAAAGGTTGACACAACCTAGCCTGTCATATCAAGTGATAACATTTTGGTGCGCCTGCCGGGAGCCAGAATTTGCACCCTGGGTGATTCATTTCAAAGTAGTTGAACTCTTTAAGGTAACAGGAGATTAGAAATTTCAAGGTTGTACTTCTACCTTGGTGACTTCACTTACATCTTCAGCTTAAAGGTGGCTCCCAAGAAGATTTATACGAGGAGAAATCTAGATCCAGATCCACCAAATATATTTGATGACTGAGAGAAAATTCTCAGAGGAGATGGTAGCTCATCAAAATCAGGTACTCCATATCTATGGAGATCTTGATCTTTACCCTATGTAGGTGCTCAAAGTATTAAGGACATAAAATTTGATGAAAAGTTTGAGCAAACAATTTTTAGATCCAAATCAGAAAATGAATTAACAAAAATTGTCCTAGATCTACAAAGATTAGGGGTAGACACCACATCTATTGTTTCCAAAGAAGATAAAGAAGGGTTTTGGGAAATTGTCACATCAAAATTGTCATTAGAAAAAGAGTCTTTGCAAAAACTAAAGGAACTTGTTCCTTTTGAATTCTTATTGAAAAGAAGAGATGGTATCCCTTTACCAGAATGGATTTTTTTTTATTTCTGAGTTGAAGGTTCCTCTGACTCAGTTTCTGACAATGACATTTACTTTTACTACTAATCATACTAGTTTGATAGCTACTTACCATGTTGTAGTTTCTGCTAGTACATATACTATTTTCACTTCTACAAAGGCATGAGTTCCTCCTTGTAATATTCCTAATTAGCTTTCAGCTAGTTGGAATATTAATTTTTGTTTTTTTCATCAAGATAGATGAATAAGAGGGTCGAGAGACCCATAAATTTCTTTAATATGAATAAAACCACTTCTAATGTGAGCGTGGTTCGTTGCATAATTTGAATAAAGCACCCTTAGGTGTGAATGGGGGCTAAAGCATGTGGATGTGGTCAAGGTTGACCAGATCAACAACGCTATTATGGAGGTAGTGGAGAGTTATTAGAGGACAACGCAGTCTTAGTGGGAGGGAGTCTCCATGAGAGTAGCATATTCAATGAGTGGGACCAAGGGTGAAGAAGCTCACCAAGCAATTAAGGAAGGGGATGGAAGCCATAGAAGGCATTCTAAATATTTTTTATGTTTGGTCTTTTATGAATTTTTGCATGCTTCAGCTATTTAGCGGAGTCTGCTGTGCTGTTTAGCACAAGGGTGTTTTTGAGTGGAAATCCCACCCTCATCCTTGGGGGACTTCGAGTGCCCACTCAGGAGAGGTTCCTTTGAGCTTCATTCCACTATTCGATATCAGGCCAAGCTTCAACCATCATCAGCAGTGTAGTCTCCTTCATGAATTGCTTTATTTTGCAGGGAAGTTACAGTGGAGGGTCAAGTACCCAATTTTTGAGCTTGTTTTCGAGTGAGGGGAGAAACCCTTCATCCGGAGAATCAGTAGGGAGGAGTATCATCCATTTTCACGTCATAAAATCCACCTCCTGGTAGTTACTCAGTTGCAGTGCATTATTCAGCCCTAGAGCTGCATTTTTCATCTTGAGTATTTTAAGAAACCATTTCTAGGTTATCTTGGAATTGTGCTAGAGAGCCTAGATATTTGATCCCAATATTTTCTGAGCACTATATCAGTAGATCCATGTATTATTAGTTTCCAGCTGCATTTATTCTCAATAGGACTGCACAATAATGGCCTTCTGACATTTTTTGTAGCAGTAGTGTTTCATGTATTGATGTATTGGGTCATTTCAAGCTTGTTTTCTTAGATTGAGTGTCTTTTTCCTCAAGATATTGTACTTCATTTATTCTATTATCTATAATAAAATGGCTCAATGATCTACTCATGTTTTTATGTATTTATATTTACTGCAACTTCCATATTTATGTTCAATATTATTGTTTTTCAAGTTTTGGAATATTACACTCCTCGTCCTCCTGCTGTAGGCCGTGCCAGATATGACCCTCTTGTCTTGCTTTCCTAACCTCATGATCTGCCATAGGGATATTCTACTAGAATAAGAAATTTTGGAGGTGAGGAGGGAATCACTGCAAAACAACATGTTGACCAATTTAATGATTTTATATACTTAGAGGAGGTGGATGATGAAGATGTTATGATGAGATTGTTCGTACAGAGTTTTATTGGTGATATCAGAAAAGTGTTTAAATATTTAACCCCAGGAAGTATGCAAAATTGGGATCAATTAGAAGGCAGGTTCTTAAGGAAAGGGGAAGTAAGGTGAATCCTATTCAAGCACTGACTGAATATAATAATTTGAATAAAGACAATAATGAATCAGTGAAATATTTTTCAAAGATGTTTAACAAGGTTTATAATTTCGTTCATGCTCATATAAAACCTCCCGTAGGGGCTACCCAATTGCATTATGTTGAAGCTTTCGATTATGAGTTTTTCATTTTTTCGAGAGAGAGAGAGAATATGCCACTTTGGCTAACATGAAAAATGATTTTGTTAAGGTGGAGGTCAACATGGATGCAACAAAAAGGTCAAATGTTGGGAAAGGAAAATTAAAGGAGGAAGACCAACATTCTAGATCTTTAGATGTAAAATTTGATAGTATGATGAAAACCGAAAAGGCTTACGAATAGAATAACACTTCAAAATAATCCTCTTGTTGCACAACCAGAAACACAGATAAGAAATCCAAATTTTAGAAGACCTCAAATTCAACGGAGACCAAGATAACAAAGAAACCAACTTGATCAGAAAGATAGGCCCCCTTTCTAGCAAAACCTTGTAGATGAAGAAGAAATGCAACCATAAATTCAAGAATACATCATACATTTTCTAGATGAGCATGAAACATGGATGTTTTTAACAAAATAAGAGCATGATGAATCTAGTAATGAAATGTGTAATGATGAAACTGAAAAACATTCATAATATCAAAAAGGATATCATCACGCCTTTTTTGAAATGAAAAAACAATATAACTTGAGGAATAGGAATGTCCCTATAGTTTACAAGAAGAACCAACTTAAGAAAACAAATGGTCCAAAGGCTGCTGAACAAAAGAGAGATGCTCCTGTGAAATAAATTGAAAAATATCAACCAATTTTTAGCCTAAAAAATGAGATTTCAAAAATAAAAATCGTTGTCCCCTTTGGAGAAATAATAAAAGTTACAGAATACATAAATCAAATTGTGAAAATTCTTAACACTCAAGATGGACCCTCTGATACTCTAAATCTGCAAGAAGATCTCCCTACCATATTCTTAGGACCTATAGTGGAAGATGAGAAAAATGAAGAAGTGCCACCATTCTATGTGAGTTTAAATATTCATGACATGGAATTACACAATGCTATGTTAGATTGAGGGGCATCTCACAATTTAATGCCAAAGGTCATCATGGAGAGATTGGGTTTGGACAAAAACATACCATATAAGGATTTATTCTCATTAATTTGAAGAGAGTTCAATTTATTGGTTTAATCAAAGATGCGGTTGTTGGTCTAACTCAGGTACCTGCTAAAAGTGTAGTGATGGACATAATTGTAGCATATATTCCACCAAAATTGAGTATGATGTTATCTAGATCATGGGCAACCAAAATTAAGGGAACCATGCAAATGGAAATGTCCTACGCCACTATTCCTATTTTTGGTGAGAAAAGAAGATTATATAGAGAGTCTGGAATGGCATATATGGTGAGCAGCAAAGATAAACCTAAAAATTTCCTAGTTTATGAAATGGAAACATAGTTAGGGTCATCTATATTTTTCAATGAAGGCACCAATGAAACAAAAATCAACATGCAGAGAAGAAGAAACATGTTTAATGAATTTATAGTGAAGGTTGGTGGCACATGAGATTTGATGGTGTTGCTAAAAGAGATAGAGTTGGTGCAAGCATTTGGATAATCAACCCAAGAGATGAAAGTAACTTTTGCACTTAAAAACTCAATTTTGATTCCAAAAACAACATGGTAGAGTATGAAGCTTTGGTTTTGGGTTTATAAGTTTTGAAAATTTTAGGTGCTGAAAAGATTTTAGGGTATGGTAATTATAAGTTGGGTATTTAACAAGTAAATGGAACCTATAAAACCAAAGATGTTAGAATGAGAGCATACAAAAATTTAATTCTTGAATTGCTGGAAAAATTTAAGGAATACAATTTCAAACAAAGGCATAGACAACAGAATGGGATTGCAAATTCCTTGGTTGTGTTAGGAAACCTATTTAAAATTCCCATTAATTCCAACAAGAAGTATGAAATTGAAATCAGACATAGGCCAACCATCCTTGACAATATAAAAATCTAGCAGGTATTTGAAAAATATCATCAAGTCAAGAATTTCCTGGATTTGAAACAAGAGTTTGAAACTACTCAAGTTGACCAACAAAATATGTATTTTGAAACCAAAGCCAGTACATAAGTCATCCAACTAAAAAACAACTGTATTCCTAAAGGGTAGATTCATCTTGAATTTTTTTTGATCAAAATGATATAGCCAAGAATCCTAAGATGAAATATGATGATGAAGAAGTTGAAAATTGTAATCTTGGTACTGCAGAAATTCCTATGTATGTTAAGCTGTCCAAACTCCTTTCTTCTGAGGTAAAACAAAAATATGTTGATTTGATGAAGAAATAAATAGATGTATTTGTGTGGATTTTTTCATATTTGAAAGAGTATGATCCAAGTATCATCCACATATAATACCAATAAAGGAAAATGAAAATCCTTTCAAACAAAATATGAGGAGAATTATTCCACTACTTTTTTCATTGATTGAAAAGGATATTAAAAAGTTGTTTGAAGCAAAGATTAGAGTACCATTGAGGCTTTCCAGGTGGTTGGCCAAATTGGTACCTGTAAGGAAGAAAAATGGGGAGATCAAGATATGTATTGATTTTAGAAACTTGAATAAAGCCTCATTAAAAGACAACTATGCTCTTCCCAAGATGGATCACATGCTGTAGAACATAGTAGGATCACAAAGGATGTCAATGTTAGATGGTTTCTAAGGGTATAAGCAGAAATTAGTACATCCATATGACCAATAAAAGACAAATTTTACCACTCCCTGGGGAACATTCATGTATGCAAAGATTCCTTTTGGACTCATGAATGCAGGGGCAACCTTTTAAAGGGCCATGGAAATTTCATTTGCAGAAGAAAAGGAAAAATTAAATGTAGCAGGGTCCTTTTATCATATGGCTTGCATTATTGATGAATGGATCATTGTTTCATATTTTATTTTTACAATGTTAACGATGATCACAAATATCTACAATGACCTTGATATTTTTAGTAACCCTTATCACATGGCAGTAAAATTATGACAATAAACTTGACATGTCACAATGATTTTTATGCATATGAAAAATTTCAATGATCTATATGAAAGTGTTGTAAGATAAAACTTTATGACCATGATTTATATGATAATATTGAATTTCATAACTCTATGTCAGTGACCTAGCTCCATGAGGATAATGTCCTTGCTATTATGATGACACTGAGATATATGGTGACAGTGACCTTACGTATGTTCATGATAACAATGACCTTGATTAAGATACATGATGGCAATGTCCATTGTATGAAAATATGGTTGTGATGATCGCATTTATGATAACATAATTTTGATGAAAATGATAATATGATGACAGTATTATGAGAGCAACTCTCTTGGACTTATTTTTTTCAGTTCACAAACGAAGTTGTGAATTGACATGGATTGGTCCTAGGAGGTCTAATGTGATTTAGGTATCTCATTATGGATGTAATTTTTATCTCAACTAAGCAATTGATAGTTATCTAATAGAAAAAGAATCTGGTTGGTTTTTCCCCCATTGTGGGGTGTTTCCCTGGTCTCTGACCTAAATCTTGGTGTCTCTATTTTGCATGATTTTCTTTTACCATTCTTTATTATTCTGTTGCATTGTTGATGTTATTTTTCTATCTACATAATTGATAATGATATGATGTATTGGGTGAATGTAATGTGTAAATGATGAAAATTTTGAAAATGAAATTATTTTCAACAGAGAACAATCAAGCCCTAAAAATTGAAAAACGTTACCCAAGTTTGTAGCATCCTTAGATTATTTTACAAATTTAAACATGACTAACATCATGTGGCTAACTTTAACAATGTACATATGCCAGACACAAATGAATATTACAAGTTAGAAGAAAATTAATATGGAAAGAAAAAAATATTCCAAACACAATATCCTTATAATGTATAATGAAAAAATGTATTTCATTCATGTATAAAGTAACATGATGCATTCACTATCTGTGTTTGGAATAAAAATTTATTAACAATAAAGATGTTATCTATAATGCAAAATAAACATCGATAAAAAAGGTAAAGAAAAGGCATAGTAAAATTGGAACACGGGATGGTAAGTGTTATCTTTGATAACATTTAGATATATTTGGAGTTAATTTGTCAAAATTAGTTAGGGTTTTAAATTTTATGAAAATTAAAATAGATGTACAAAGTGTCAATTTGGTCACCTAGTCAATGTGTAGTGTGAACATGAGTTTAAGTGGGGTCCAAAATAGGAGTTAGAATCCAAATTTTCATTTTTGTGAGGCTCACTTGATCTTGATTAGGATTTAGCCACTTTTTTCGAATTCCGCAACAGGTCTAGTTATGAGAACGGAGGGTTTGATACGAAATTTTCCGAAACATTTGTAGCAAAACTATCCCTTCTACCACCTGTTCCGCTACAAAGCTCTGCTGATGTTAGTAACTGTATATTTTTTAAAAATTTTCTGGGTCAGATTCATGATGGATTATGATTATGTGTTAGTATTCACCTTTTCACGATTGATAACCCAAACATTCACACTGAAAAAGATAATTCAATTTTATTTTTAGTTTGAGTTAGTTTTTCTGTCATAGGGAGGTCTAGCTATCATTAGGTGAATTTTCAGGTGGCAAGAAGGATCTTACTACGTGTTGCAGCCATGGTAAAGAATAAATAGTAAAAATGAGGCTCTGTGGTACACTATGAACCCATAGACATGAAGTTGATGGAAGAAGACCCTGTTTTCATCCAATCCTTTGCCAGCATGGGATGCATGCATTTTTGCCAGAAGTTGTAGGGTTTTCATGGACAAATTGCTAAGGATTTTTCCATCAATTTCACAGGAACATAAACAAAGGTTTGCATGGTGAATTTTGCAGTGTCCCCTAATAAAATTTCCTGTGCTACAGAGATTCCTAGGGCTGGTGATATGTGTTTCAAAGTTAAGAATTTTCAGTCACTCAACTATAATGAATTTCTCAAGGATGAATACAAAGGAATTGACATGACTGCTGGCATTTCTAGCGTTTTCTTCATAGAGAATTTTTCCAAATTTTTAATGGTTATATCGAAATATTTTACATGTGAAGGTAGGTTCAAAATGGTTTACCAGTCTCACTTCATATTGTTAGTAAATTTCACAGTTAAACACCCTTCGGACATTCCTTTTTATCTTTATAGTAGATTATGGAATATGGCTGAAAAAGTATAGGCTAAACCTGATGCTATCAACACTTCTATTTTCCATCATGGACTCATAAAATTTCTTGTTGTAGAAGAGCTAAATAAGTTAAATAGAGATTGGATTACCTTCTTTTTCTTGAGAAGTTATGAGCTAGATGTTGCCACCCCTTATAGAAAAAATCCAAAACCTCAGTCAATAACTCCTAGGGAAGAGAAGCAACAAGAAGTGAAACAAATAGTGAATACTTCCACAAACACTGGGAAAAGGATGAATAGAAAAAAAATTAATGGGAAAGGAAAGTTAGCTGATATTCTAGAAGCCATTGAAATTGAAGAAAGTCCAATTTTGCAGCCTTTGTAAGTGACAAAGGGAGAAACTCAGAAAAATAACAAGACGGAAAAAAAACTTGATTTACACAAGAGGAGAAAGGTTTTATCTTCAAATCAAGAAATCTTGTAACAATATCAATGCAACAAACTGAAAAAATGCCAGAAGTGCCCTTATAAAAAGTAGTCCGACAAAGAGAAGACAAGGAAAAGAGCATGTGCAAGTTAAAAGCTAGATAGAATTTTTACAAGAACAATTGAGAGAGGCTAGACAAAAAGTGATAGAATCCAAACTAGAGTTTGAAGAATTTAAAAAGTAGGTATCAAAACAACTAGTTTTCTATGATGCAGTTGCAGATAGAGCTGGAAGGATGGTGAAGAGGACTCTACCTTTGCACACAATGTTAAAGAATATGTACGAAAGGATTAGTTGGCTAGAAGCAGATAGAAATAAGTTGTAGAAACAAGTGAAGGGATTGGAAACTCAAATAAAGATGATCAAAATTGAACTCTCAAAAAAAAATCTTAACCTCTTAGCTGAAGCAAAAGGCACCTCTTCAGTATGGTAAATTCCTCATTTTTTTCCTATACTATGCTAAAATAATAGTTTCAACAATATACATAGTTATACTAGCTATAAGGAGTGATAAAAAAGAATAAGAAATTATAAGAAATAAAAAACTAAGAAAATTCAAAATTTCATAGCAACTCTGCTTAGTTAAGCCAAAAATTTGCTACGAAACTGTTGTAGCTTAAAATTGAGGAAACTGCAATAGAAAATTTTAGATAAAGGAGTTCTAATAGCATGAATTTAGCTAAAATACATGAGAGTACAGTTCAGAGCTTGTAGAGAGATAAAAAAAGTACAAGAATTATGTCTTTTGTAGCTTGCTACCAAATTTTGCTACGAAACTATCAAACTGCTTTTTTCTACATTATAAATTTTGATTGGGCATCAGACAATAGGGAAATCACATGAGTTACAGGTCACAAGGGTATCTACATCATCAGATCAGAACTGCTATTTTTCAGGAAAACAAGTCATCAAAGTCAACTAGGTCACACATCCACATGGCATGAGCACATAAACAAGTCCAACACACTCAACATTTGGTTGGATTCGATAAGGTTCAGAAACAAAATATTTGCGGGCTCATAAATTGATAGAATCATATTTGAATTCAAATTTTATTAAAAAATCAAATCCCTAAGAAATTTCATATGTTTTGTAAGTAAAATAGGATTAGGTCTCTTAGCATGATGATCGAATCTAGCCCCAAGTGGCAGATTTTGTAATTAATGGCTTATGGAGATGTTTCTCTATATATTTGTAGTTTTTTTACTCTACAAAAGAGGATCGATATGTGAGAGAGACCAATTTTTAAATATTTATCCAGTTAATATACATTTTCAACATACTCTGTTTTTCAACCTGAGATTCACTTTTGGTTTTTATGCTATCTCATTATGCTCTTATGTAATTATCAGTTTTCATGGCTTATTTGATTACTTGGTATTCAAAGAAATATTTCTCCAACTTCCTTCAATTTGCTGTGATTGACTGTAAATGTTCACTTCGCACCAGTTAATGCTAAAAATGCCTTAGCTTCCAAAAAACATGTTTATCTGTAATTGAGTTTTATTTTAATCAAATCCATGCCCAATGGTGGTGATTATCAGACTTTATTTCACTTGTAAATCACAAAAAAATCTAGAGTTATCCATTTGTAATTGAGTTTTATTAAGAATATTAAAAATTTTCCTTGAGAGAGCCCTCTCATGCTATAAGGGATAACTTCTAGCTACAAGTGGCTTGAAATAGTTACTGTTGGTTAAAGGTTGACACAACCCAACCTGTCATATCAAGTGATAACAATAAGATAAGAATTATATTTTTCATTGAGTATACTTGAGAATATTGTTTAGATACAATAAATCATACTTTACAGATTTAACAATTTGTAATAGGAAACTTATTTACAAATAACTATGTTTAGTGACCGTATAAGTCAAATTCAAGTAACATGAATAATAAATGAGACTTGGCATTGTTGCAATTGGATAAGTGAGACACTTTTAGACATTGGTATGCTACTAATAGACTGCTAATCGTTAGTACTAGAAAATATACAACAATTATTAATTATCAATGACCAAAATAAATAATACCTTACTTAACCATGTCAGAATTTCAGACCTCCATCAAATGATACTTTTTAAAATAATCCATATACACAAGTATATGACATTCAAATATATAAACAACACAACAAATTATCCAAAAACTGAAGTAATCAGACTATATCATACCATAATTTTTGTAGAAATTTTCATCATGTTTTCCTTCTTCTAGTAAGTATTTGTAGTTGGACAACCTCCAAGACAGTTATGTGACTGTTTTATTATTTCCTTTATTTTGGTTAATCATAAAATAATCAAGTGAATAAGGAGGAAAACAAATAAATTTTTGGTTCATAAGAAATAGGAATTATCACATGACTTGAAAGGGATGGAGGACCACATCTATTCAGATCATATTATTTCATAATAATTAAATTTAGATCAAAATGCATGAAATTTTGATTTGTTGTCCTCATAGGCATGCATCACTTTAAAAGGTCAATTATCAAATTGACTCAATTCAAATAATATATATATATATATATGTGTGTGTGTGTGTGTGTGTGTGTGTGTGTGTGTGTGTATATGTATATATGAAAAAACAATAAAATTATGATTTTCTTCAAACACAATATTTTGCATTGAGACAATTGGTTGATGGGGATACATTTTATTTTCTTATATATTCCTTTAGAATAAATGATTGTAGGCATAGGGATGGGACTAAGACACTTAGATATTGGAGAAAATATTTCAAAATTTGGGCTGATAGAACTCATATATACTGACTTAGAGGCAACAAATTTGGAGGAAGGATGTACAATAACATCAATTTTACTAGCATAAACATTATCAAGACTCACATGAGTACTTTTAGTAACATGGAAACATTTTTAAGATTAAAACCATGACTAAATTAATTAGAGGGTGAATCTAGTGAATGAGTAGTAGAAGAGTGAGAATGGGTTGATGCATCATGAATATGGGTTTTATGAACTCTGTTGGAATTTGGTTATCATGGATGTCAACCTAAGAAACAACTAGAAGAATCCCCACTTTTGATGAAGAAAAAGACAAGGAAGGTCACTATTCTATAATCAAGACCATCTTCATTTGATAATCCTCATCATGCTAATTCCAATGATAGGTGTAATGCCTCATAAATCCTCACAATTGAGATATATACCTTTTCAAAATTGGAGCCTCAGATGTGTGGTTATGGTCCACAAATTGAAATGATATTAGCAACTTGATGATTCGTCAAATTTGGGTTTAAAGATGGTGTCAATATTAAGTTATTTTTGATAATTTTTATGGGCTTTAAGCTACCCAAGTCATCCCTCCTTTAAGTACAAATTTTCATCCTTAAGTAGGAGTTAAAGGGTGATTGGAGTTGGATCCAAATTTTTTGAAATTGACAATTAAAATTTTAAATTTTGTAAGGTCGGATTCCTAAATTAAGGCCAATTGGGCCTCTCTAGAAGCCCCCCCACATCAATATATATATATATATATATATATATATATATATATATCTATATATATATATATATATATATATATATATATAGATATATATATATATCTGTGTGCTCAGGTTCCTAGGCATAAAAAAATTTAATTCACGCTTAATTTGTCTATCTATTTGATTACAAGAGGTCGGAGTAGTAATGCCTATCTATGAATTAGGTTGATATTTCTAAGTTTATTTGAACTATTTTTGAACTGTACTTCTCTTAATTATATTATAAGTTTGTTAGGAACCTCCATGGAGGGAATACATGGGTTTAATTTATATTCTCTTATGTGATGTTTTGAATTTATTCGGAGGTATGTTACACTAATTGTTTCTTGGATTTCATCATTTTCTGGTGGTTCTTGATTGGATAAACATTTCACTTATGTGATCTAAATCACCCTACTTATAAGGGTTAATATTTGACCTCTACAAATTTTTTTTGAGGAACCTTTGGCCTTTTCTTCTATGAATACTGAGTCTTATTTCGTCCTCTAATAAGGCTTGTTTTGAAGTAGACATGGCAGTCATTTTTAGGTTAGTTGTGTGTAAGTTACAAAGGTTAATTTGAGCTATTTCAAGGAAAATTTTGGTGGATCCATGTTATCTTGAAGGCCTATTTTTAAGACGTGTAGTTGCAAAATTTTAGAGGGTATTTGGGGTGTTTTCTCATTGCAATTGAAGCATACATTTGATCTCTTTCCAAGTAAAATTGTTGGCTCTTTCAAGCCCTATTCCAAAGGTACAAATCCAACCCATCTGCGAAATTTCTTCGCATCTATTTTTGAAGTGGGTTAAGGGTAGTCTAAGCCCTATTTCTATGGCTACAATAGAGCTCAATATCATGGAATTATTTTTCCTACATTCATTGATTGAAAAATATAAACAAAGAACACTTTTAAGCTAGTTCAAGGGATGATTCAATAGCATTATTATATCATCAAATTATAAGCCAATAAAGGTCATGGTTAGGGGTGGGTTTTGAAGGAATCTATCTAAGGCATGTTTAAGATAATTGGAGTTCTAGGCTAATACTTTTGGAGCATATTCTTGACCCTCTTAAGGTTTTTCCAAGGATCTTATGTGACTGATATTGTGAAGAAATTTTTAAGGTGTTGATTGAGGCCTCCCTCTATGAGAATGCTTAAGCCCTAGTCCAAGACATAATTTAAGGTTGATATACAAGAAAAAAATGATCTGTGTTCACTGTGGAGGTCTACCATCTTGAGATAAAATTGAATTATCCTCTAGGTTATTGCTGAGGCATATTTAAAGCAAGGTTAAAGTCATGGTTAAGGAGCAACACCTTAGACTTGTTGAAGTGATATTTGTAGTAGAGGTGAAGTGTTGGACATGGGATCCCTTGAAGAAAGAAGTAGAGAAAGAATTTGCAGATCGAGGAGCGGATCATGCAACCTGAAGCCCATTTTGAGTCTTAGGGGCTTTGGGGTGGGTCAAAGTCCCTTATTATGTAATTTAATGGGAATGTTTTGTGAATTTTGTACTCTACCCATGATTTTGGACCATGGTATTATAAATAAAAAATATATATAAGGAGTCTAGATAGAATTCATAATAAGTCGAAGAGAAGAAGAGAATGAAAATGCATTTGGATGTAATATTTTTTTAAGTAAGAGTCTGTGTCTTGGTTTAGAGGAAAGGCTCTTGTAGCTTAGTGCACGGAGACCTTAGGAAGTCTATAGCTGTGTGCATAGACCCCTGCACCTGAGTGCACAAGATGGGATTTAATGTATGAGAAAGATATGAGAAATTAATGAAATACCTTTGAAGATAGATCTGAGTTTTGTTGATGTGTTTTACTTTAATGTTGTTTATGCTTATATGTGTTAAGTAAGGGTTTTAATCTATAATTGCATAGCAAAGTCTGGTTTATGAATGTTTATGTTAATTTATGCATGATTAAGCAAGATCACATAGTCTGGTAATAAGTTCAGGAGATGTGTTGAAAAACACTTGTATATTTAATATATCTGCCTGTGAAGCTCTGTCAAGGAAGAAAATCCCTAAATCCACAATCGATTATCCCTTTGGATGCATAAAATTGGTTCTAGCATCCCCCAATATTGCCTCGGGTGAGAATTCAGTTTGTGCAAGCATATTATTTACAAAAGGGTCGGTAATAGTGGGTTTTGTTGGTTCACGCAACCACATTTGAACCTGGGTCTAGGCCCCATCAAGCCAAAAAATGGTTATGTTTTTGGGACCAAGATCTAACTAAGGGATATTTGGATGTGAAATCTGTATAAGAGGTTGAAGATTGGGTAGATATGAGAGAACGCGAGTTTGTTGTGCAAGAAAAAAAAGAATCCACACATATCTCTTGAAAATTGGTTACAGAAGAATATTTATATAGATCAGTGCAACATAATTTTCACATTGTTTTCTAGCGATTTGTACGAGTGGATATCAAGACTAGCTGCATAGACGGGTCGTTTCGATAATAGGCCAACTGCATGGACCCCAAATCTGATTGAGAAGATGAAAAATACTGATGACAAGGTCATGAGGGTTGTTGATTATTGGATCGATAGTATTCTTGAAAGTTTTATTACTGCGTTCGCGATCGAGACTTATGTATCTTATAGTGAAGTAGAGCACACGTTCTTCAAAGGCCCTATAGGTAAGTACTTGAATTCACTGAAGTTTTGGATTAGAGTGATATTGTGTGAGAAGGGTATATTATGGATGTGCTGAGATTGATGTTCGAAGAAAGAGAACCTGGTGCTACGTGGAGCGGAAAAAGATTCAAAATAGATTGGGATACTTATGTTAAAACTTAATATCATCCGTTATTTGGGTCTGAAGAAAGAGAAAGCAACCCTGCTACCCCGAGAAGTCTGTCGCTGAGATATGAAAGTCAACAAAGCAATGCAGAGATTCCCCATCCTTCCACCTCGATCATCACCCCATCCCATTCTATTCTACCACCTACAACTCCACCTTCCCCATTGACTATGGCCCAACCCCCGAAGATGCGTGTGTTTAAGGGATCAGATGATCTAGAACATTTTTGGTTCGTTGTAGAAGAAATATGGAGTTTGTTGAATATTACATATGAGAATATGATGAAAGTGTAGTTGGTTACAACACTGCAAGATAGAGCATTGCCCTGGTACATGAAATATGTTACAACGAATGAAAATGCTACATTGGTTGATACGAAGACCATTTTGAACATTGAATTCAAGAAACCAAAGTCACAGTCCCAGCGTACCACAAAAATCAAAGAGATTAAGAAACTGGCTATCGAGACCGTGTGGGAGGTAGATTAGAGATTTAAGACGTTGTTGAGCCAAATTAGCTTCAATATCCCAGATGAACAACATAGATAATGGTTCATTGCTGCGTTATTGCCTCATCTCAAATTTCCAATATCACAACAAAAGGTTTCCATTCAGGCTGAAGCGTTGGGGATTGTGATGAAGCCTGAAGCTTCACCAGTAGTTGATACAAGCATAGGAGTGCAAAAGATTCAGACTCAATTGGCGAGATTGCACATGGAGCTCCAAGATTTAAAGAAGGGAAAGGAGGTTAGAAATGATATAGGGTCAGAATTCTAGATGCAAAAATTATAACTTCACCTATTGCAAAAGTTTGTCAAAACGTCGAAGCAATTGTTCTGAAATTTCTGCAATTCGGTGGGACATGATGACCAACATTGTAAGAGCTATGAACTAATGATGTAGAACAATCCTGGTGCGTGAAAAATGCAGGTAGAAGGTCGCGAAATTGCGAGTTCACCAACTGTGTGAGGAGGTTATCTAGGCCGAGGGCATGACCAAGGAGGAGGCGCTGGTCATGGACGAGGGCAGATCATATGTTACAACTATGGACAACATGGAAATTTTTCCAGGGATTGTCAGAATCCTACTATAGCCTCCTGTAAGTATTTTCAAGAATTTGGTCATGAAATTTGAGATTGTCCCATTGTGATAGCTAAAATTCAGGAGAATTGCAACCAACAACTGGACCAGAATATAGAAATGATGAGGGTTGAATTGTACCAGGAAGATCCTTGCATTAACATAGTAATGTGTAGTGGTGTGAATACTGAAGGAAACTATGTGACAAAAAAGATGACTGTGACGAAGACATGGGTAAGGAAAGTTGAAGATAAGAATTTTAGGTTTAATGTGCAACTTTCATGGAAGTGAATAAGACATTTATGACTCCTAAATCCTTGAAATCAGCCATGCAGAGACAACTATTTACATTGAGGGATAATCCGAAGGAGGATATTGAAGAAAAGGAAGCTGATAAGTCTATCTTGGCAGCCTTCTTACAAACATGTATGAAATTACTATGAGACCATAAGGTTGTAGAAGGGTTACAAGAGCTAATAGATAACTGCACTGGAAAGGAAAATTTGCAACTGGAACAATGCGTAGTAAATAAATTGTATAGGAACAAGAAAACAACCTGCCGGGAGATGCGGTTGACTGCGCAGATTAGAGACTATGAGATGGATCAGGTCATTTTGGATCCAGGGTCAGATGCCAACGTTCTGCTAAAACAAACATCAGAGTGGATGGGAAGGAATAATATGCAATGGTCACCAATTTAGATGAGGATGGAAAATCATCAGAAGATCATTCCCATGGGGTGATTGCAGGGGATCAACATAGATATTGATGGATCCAGCGTGTTGGTCAACTTCGAAGTTATTAATATCACTGATGATAACAATCCTTATCCCACTTTGTTGGGATTTGGTTGGGATTACAATGTGGATCCTATTATCAACCTAAAGAAGAGGTAGATGATCTTTAAAAATAATGGCACTTGAGTTGTTGTTCCATTAGATCGTTCCGAAGGTACGCGCTATATATAGCCTATCCAACATGAGTATGGGGATGATGAAATTGATCAAATATACAAGCTTAATGTGCAAGATGAAGATTGGATTAATCCCACCATGAATGGCAGAATATATTGGAAGCATGATATTTCACACGTTTCAGATTCTAATGAGTAGTTGGAGCATTGGCAGAATCATTTGCATGAAGTAACTACTTAGCGTTGTAATAGGGTTACCAAATCTCTGCACTATGTCCAATTAGAAGTGTGCGACTTGAATTTTTATGATGGAATTGGGAATGTTGTCTTGTTTCTGGAATAATTTGAGCAAAAGGTGTCTGAGGACTACATATAAAAATATTTGGAATTCACATTAAGGTCTACTTCAGCTCGATGGTGGGGAGCACACAGAGAAAGTTTAGGAGGATGGAAGGAGTTCTACAAATTGATAAGGTTGAGGTTTGGTCATGTAGACATGAAGATCGCAGAGAATTATGATGGTCAGAAAGAACCACGCGGACATTTATCTTGCTAGATAGTAGCTTAGGGAACTAACCCTCAACCAGAGTGGATGCACATGTTCTTTAATTCCTTGGATATGATACCTCAACAGTGGTATCTTCAAACGGAGTTGCGCCATGGCACTATGGATTGGGATGAGATGATAGAAGGATTCTTGTTAACTTATAGCTTCATTGATGGCTAGGATGTCATAAACAAGGCTCTTCAAGAAATCAAAGCTAGAGTGTTCCATATTACCAAGGAGCCAAGGACGTTGGTACATCCTGATTGGGATACACATTTGGAACATGCCCAAGGAAGTTACAACCAGACCATTTGGAAAGATTTGATAAAAAATTCTGTGTTGGGGGAGACCTGTGAATGCCTATTGGAAGGAGCACATAGGATTATAAACAAGTTTTCCAAAGGATGGCTACATCAAAGTAGAAATATTGCGCAGAATAATGAAAGAAGGCGCACCTAAAGGGTACTACACCAAGGGAGGAACGATTGTGCTAAAGGGGTGAGTCTATTGGAGTTCATCCAAAAAGTGCCCGTTGGAACAGTAAAATTTTATTGGACAATTACCTAGCCATTAAAAGGAGTGAGAGGGATGAAATTAATGGGAATATATGGGTGGATCTGCTGATAAATCAATATTTATGAGGGAGATCTAAGAGAGATGATGGGATTTGAATTCAAATTTCTCTATAAATCAGGGATCCCAATCCCCATTCAAACACTTTTCGCACTAAGACTTAGAAGTGAGAATTTCTATCTGCAAAAGTGTCGAACAAGCTACTGTATGTCAGAGAAGAGTTACGAGGAGATTGAGCAGGAATTTCTCTATAGAGACTTGAGATTCATAATGATGGCCACACCGCAAGTAACCGCTATAGGGTCGAGATCATCCAGGAAGTAGATGAATGTGGGCGCAATGCCATCCAAAAAGCCAAAAAATCCAGTAACAAGATCATCGTCCCAGAAGAAACAACCTAAGGAACAATTTATTAATGGGACCCAAGACTCTTATAAGGAGGCTATGGAGATTGAATCCAATGAAGAGGAAGTCGCACTAGAGGAAATTGAGGATAAGGAGGATGAAATTATCTCTAGGTTGCCTCCATATATTCTTCCCTAGAATTTGGAAGCTAAGAATATAGCAAAGGATCTCGATGCAGTGAAATACAAGGTATTTACACCTTTGATTCTAGAGAAAGTGCCAGTTGAAGGAGAACTATTGGCCAAGGTTCCCCAACTATGGATGGAGGACTAGGACTTCAATGATCGCAGAAAATACCCACAGTTTGATCCTAGTAGATATCTGCAACAATGAAGCTATGCATGAGGATTGAACAAATTGGAGCCGATGAAATGGGTGTCTGGTCTGCAGGAGGCCAAGATACTCAATTTTTTGTACTTACCACACTTTGGGCGAAGTGTGACTAATACTATTTGTGTGCGACTGCTACTCACATTGGTGCACGATGTCTACATGTGGCTAGGGAAGAAGATCCCTATTGATCCAATGTTAATAAGGAGAATTACGATTCTTCCATGTCTCTAATTGGGCCTCACAGAAGCTTTTGTGGGAAAAGTTCAGGACAAATAGCTTGCTAACCATATGAAGCAATATTATAATATAACAAAGGTAATCCAATGTTGTAAAAATAACTCTATTTATGATAGATCTGTGCACTTTTTCACACACATTTTAGCAGGGAAGATTATGATAAAGAGTCATAGAGAGGACGCTTCTGCATCGGTCATATCCTTGTCTATAGAGTGCACCAAAGGCGTTGTTTATACTTGGGAAAAGTATCTATGTAGTGAATTCATCGCTAATTGCAGGGAAGCTCAAGAAGAGAGAAAATAGTTCCACTATGTGTGGCTCTTGCTCCTCATTGCATTGATGGCTGGGAGGGAGCCCGAAGAGTCACAGTTTCTGACTGCTGAACCAGAATTGTGCGAGGCAGCCAGATATGCCTCGTTGTGGCATTCGAAAGAGCCAACTAGGGTCATGCCCAATAATATTTTTTGGGTTGGATTTGAGATGAGTATATGAATGATGATTAACCAAAAGCCTTGGTTATCACCCAACATTGTGAATCAATATCGACAGATCGTGAACTTCCATTACATTCACATTTAGGCAAAGAAGGACCTCATTAGGGTTTGGTACGAGCTATCATACATTGTCAAAGAAGAAGATGTGGAAGTCATCATCAGTAAATGGTTGAGCGATTGGTTAACTCAAGGTGCAGAGTAGGCCGATACGAGTGGTGTGAAGCCCACCACATCAAAAGGAAAGAAGGACCATAAAGTCACATTCGTGACTGAGAAAGAAAATGAAGTATAGATTCTCGATACAAGAGGGGATGATACTATCGGCGGTAATATCAGTGTGGACCCATCGTCCCATTTTACTACCAATAGGTGACAAACACAAAAGGGTAGCATGAGGAAGAAGGAAAAATCCAACAAGTCTGCTGGCCCAGAAGCCATGTTCCTTACTGAAGGGGACCTCAACAAAATCAAAGACACTGAGAATAATTCCACGGAGCACTTATGAGGTAGCATTGAAGAAAAATATAAGAAGGTGCTGGTAGATGTTCACAAGGGACTGAAAGACTTTCAAGTGCAGACGAGTGTCATTTAGGTGAGCATGAACGTGCTACAAGTGAGCATGATTTAACCAAGCAGGGAAAAATACAGTGCAATCACGGTAGGGCATGAATTGGAACTGACCTCTACAATTCCTATCCCTATAGGTACATTGAATTTTGACATGGCGGAGCAGTTAAATCAGGTGGTCCACTGGTAGAATATAAAGTTTAATATTGCTGCACTTCTACTAAAGACTTTTCATGAGTTCCACCAGGGAATTGACGAGGAATTGAAGATAAGAGAACAATATTCCCTCATGATCATTTAGGATCTTCAGAAAGAAAGGCAGAGCATGGTTGAGGAAAAGCATATGGTTGTCCAAGAATGCGAGGCTGAGACAAGGAAAAGGTAGAAGTTGGAAGAAGCCATATATAAGGATTGCAATGAGCTTCTAGAGCTCTAGAGTCAGGCTGTAGCTGCGCCAGAAGAAAATGTGGCCAATATTGCACCTTAGTTAAGGAATCTAAATCCAAGGTCGATGAAGTATGCCTTGAGTTACGAATGAATATAGTTGAGCTATAGATGCAATTGCAGCCTGCCACTTTGCCAGAATTTTGTGAGCATCACGCAATAGAGTTGAAATCTACCACAAAATAGATTGAGTCCCGCATATAGGAGTGCACGAATGTATTCAGAGAAGTTATTGATGTATGTGCCTCACTGCAGGAGGACCATTAGGTGTATAAGATAGAGGCCGAAGTGCGCGGAAAGCTAGAACAAATGGTTTAGATTAAGGTAACTACCAAGACCTTATAACTGATGTAGCGATTTAGCCACCTCCAAGAGGGTACATTTTTATTGGAGAGGGTTGATGAGCTGTGCAGGAAGGAGAAAACGCTTATAGAAAAAATTAAGCCATGGGAAGTTGAGGCTAGCCAACTCTCCTAAAATATGGAAAAGAAGCTAAAATAACAACACATGACATAGAAAGGATTCAAGTAGAAGGCAACCAAGAAATTGACAGAGACGTTGCTCGGAGAAGTCAGAGAGTTCGAAAAGAAGTGCGCCAAAATGGTTCCACCATTGAAAGATGCCTTGAGAAACATAAAAGTGTACATTTATGATGCACTATCTTTGTGACTCAGGACGAGTCATAGTTTTGTGTTGGGTGCCTGTTGGACATGGGATCCCCTCGAAGAAAGCAGTAGAGAAAGACTTCGTAAATCAAGGAGTGGAGCACGTAGCGCAGAGTCCATTTTGATTCTTAGGGGATTTGGGGTGGTTCAAAGCCCCTTTTTATGTAATTTAATGGAATATTTTGTGAATGTTGAACTCTACCCATGGTATTGTAAATGAAAATTCTATATAAGAAGTCTAGATAGAAGTCATAGGTAGTCGAAGAGAAGAAGATAATGAAAATACATTTGGATGTAAAACTATTTTGAGTCAAGAGTTTGTGCCTTGGGTTAGAGGAAAGGCTCCTGCAGCTGAATGTGTAGAGACCTTAATAATACTTCAACTGTGTGCACAAACCCCTGCAGTTGAGTGTGCAGGGTGGAATTGAATGTATGCAAAATATCTGAAAAATTAATGAAATAACTTTGAAGATAGATCTAAGTTCTATTGATGTGTTTTACTTTACTGTTGTTTATTATTATCTGTGTTAAGTAGGGGTTTTAATTTTTAATTTCATAATGAAGTATTGTTTATGATTGTTTATGCTATTTTATGCATGATTAAGCAAGATTGTGCATTCTGGTAATAATTTCCACAGATACGTTGAACAATGTTTGTATAATTAATAGATCTCTCTGCGAAGATCTTTCAAGGAATAAAAACCCTAAATCCACAGTCCATTATCCCTATGGATGTAAAAACTTGGTTCTAACATCCCCACATATTTCCTTTGGTGGGACTTTAGTGTGCGCAAGCAGATCGTTACCGAAAGGGCCGGTAATAATGGGTTTTTTTGGTTCGCGCAACCACATTTGAACCTGGGTCTAGGCCCCATAAAACCAACATGAATTTTGGAATTATTGATTGAAGGCATCAATGACATCATCAAATATTGTAAAAAAAGGCATGAATTGTCTATATTGTGTTATCAATTGAAAGTTATACTTCATACGAGTTTGTAGAAGAATCATAACAGAGGTAGTTTTAAAGTTTGAAGCTTTGATACAATTCGACACACTATTTCATATATGAAGAATACATTAGTAGTAAGGGAATTTGTTGAATATCATTGTAAGTGAGTCATTATCCCTGGTACAAGATCCCACATTTATTTCCCTATTTTTATATTTTAGGGTGCATGGTGGTGCTAGGGCAAGTTGGATCTTGTAGGGTGTTAGAGATCCTTTTAGTTGGACTCGATAAAACCAGGGCATCAGAGAGTCCTTCTTGTCGGATTTGGTAAATCAGGGTTTTGGAGCATCCTTTTAGGAGTTGGGGTTTTATGATAAATATAATATTTTTCTAGATTATTAGGAAGTTGGAACTTCCCATTCAGTTGGTTTTTCTCCTGGAAGGGTTTCCAGCTAAAAAATTCTTATTTACTGTGATTATGATGTCTTGTTGATATATGTTTTGATTTTAATTTAATGCTCTAAAAATTTAATAATTAATTAATTTAAGCAAAATAATGACTCACTCACCTCGCAATATTTCCAACAATTGGTTTAAAAGAATGCCCCTTTATAAGCATTCTAACCACTGGAAGGGAGATCATGGATTGCACCAAGGGAATAGTTCCATTTTTAAATGGTTAGAACTATGAATTTTGGAATGGAATTATGAAGATATATATACAAGTACATGGATTTTATATCTGGGGTGTTGTTTAGAATGGATACATTGCTCCTCCCACTCCCCTAAAATATGAAGCTGGTAAGAAACTTGTTGAAAATGATGCTAAAGCCAAGAATGCTACTTTAAGTGGCCTATAAGAATCAATATATGTTAATTTGATGAGTTGCAAAACTTCTAAAGATGTTTGGGGCAACCTCTAGAATATATTTGAAGGAGACAAGAAATTCAAAGAGTCTAAGCTTCAAAATTTCAAAGGATAATTCAAACAACTAAAAATGAGGGAAGACATAAATATTTCAACTTAATTTCTTTGTGCAGATGAAATAATAAATTCTTTGGAATATTTGTGAGAAACCTTAGAAAACAAAATTGTTTTTCAAAAGGTTATAAGATCTCTCTCAATGAGATTTGATTCTAAGATCTTTGTTTTAGAAGATAGATTAGAAATAGACAATGCTAGCAATAATGAATTACATGGAATTATTAATTAGAGAAATTTTGAGGTATAAAATGGGACTACTAAGGAATATTATAAAAAAACAGTGGAAAAATAAAATATGACTAAATTGCATCATCAAATTTTAGAGGGAAAAAAAATAAAAAAAAAAACTTCTTTTTCAAGATGTATTTTCAGCTTATCACCCTATAGTTTTATTCAAATTTCAAGTAGGAGTACTCGTTGGATGTGTAATTTAATTTCTCATCCAAGGATTACCCATGTTGCATACTTTATATGGGCTCTACTGCACGAAAAATGAGAAATGCATGAAACAATGTGATTGCTATCACATTTTTCATGGGTTTCTAATTTTCCGCATAGAAACGTTCATCTAATTTATGCAACATGGGTACTCTTTAGATGAGGATTTATTTTTTTCATCCAATGACTGTTGTCGCTTGAAATTTGAGTAAAACCGTAGGGAGATAAGTTGAAAATATGAGTTGAAAAATAAGTTTTTTTATTTTATTTTAATCTTTTTACTTTTTTACTCCAAAAATGGTGAATCATCCCCCATGTTTGACATCATCATCTTGAATCCTATTGGTTCTAATAAAGTTTATTTTTGTTGTACATTTTTATTTTGAGGCCCATTTTTGACCTCAAAGTTTCTCTAATGATAGCTTACGAAATGAGGACTGAACAAGAAAACCCTTCCATAAGAGAAGAAACATTCAAAGCATCAAAGAAGACAAGAGAGAAAAAGAAGAAATCAAAGCCAAGTTCTAGTTGCAACTGTAGTGAAGATTCAGATGAATAAATAACCATTTTTGTGAGGAAGATGAATAAGGGATCTGGAGAGTACAAAGGTAAGCTTCCCTTGAAATTTTTGGTATAATTGGTCATTTCGCTTCAAAATTCCCCTATGAAAGAGTTATAATAGTGATGAAGAAGAATATTCTCCCATGAAAAATAAAAATTATAAAGGGAAAAAGAATCAAAGAAAAATAAAATGTCCAAGAAAATTTTTTATTAGAAGAAGACAACTCTTCATCGGATGATGAAAGTGACAATGATAGTGATTCAAAAAAGGTGTTATTCATGGAAGCTGAAAATCAAGAATATGAATAATTTTTCAAATGAGAAGTTGTTTTAGGAAGAGAATTATTCAATTCTCTAAAGGATCTAAATGTAGAAAGGAAGAATATCAAGAAGTTTAAAGAAGAGCTGAATGAACTAAAAGAACATTCTAACTGTTGTGCGAAATCTACGACCGACGATAGAAGTATGTTCCCTAGACCTAGTGGTCTGGTATAGAAAAACATAAATACAAGGGATATATTATTTCCCTTAAAGTAATTTAATAACAAGATGATGCCTACCTGGAATCCGTCACACGATTCATTCACTTCTTGGCTTGTATGATCCAATCCTAGCTTTTATTACTATAATTAGAACCTACACATACAAACACAACAAGCCAAAGATCTATGATATCTATATATTACTATCCAGTCACTTCATTCAATGGATCAACATAACATTGAAACATATGAAAAACAACATCATATATAGGAAAACAATGTACTCATTGTATTAATAAAAATAGAGAGAGCTACAACTAGATATGGGATCTGATCATGTAGATAACTCCCCAAGTTTACTTGTCCTTCCTTTCCACAAAGCACATGCCTTATGTCACCTCAATGGATGGAATGATGAATCTCCTTATATTCAGGGAAACAAAATGAGGGTAATCAATATCCAAAAGCGGACCCCTAGCTTGTGGATGACAGTAAATATATAAGAGAGGATGGTGATTTAGGAATTCTTATCCATTTACCAATCTAGGTTGGAGATCCACTCTTGATGGGAGGATGAGCTCAAGGGATAAGTGGTGAAATATCCAAAGTAGGATTAGATAATATTCGAATGTCTTGTCCATGTTAAATGGTTGAAACAACTCCTTGAATCTGCCGGAAGAGGAAGCTTTGGGATTATTTTTATTTTTCTTGAATTTTTAGAATCAACGCACCCCAAGGAGGGAAAACCTACTGATGATCAGTGCAAACATAGAGTGTATGCAAACAAGGTGCTTTGGGCCTTAAAAGAATGGAAATTAAACAGTTAAGCCTAGAAACCCAGGGATTAGGGAGAGGCATGCCTAAGGCTTTGTGCAACGAAGATAAGAAAGTTTTGATGGATGTTGATTAATCGAATTAACAATTATATTGAATAGATGTGACAAAATGGCCTATAAAATATTCCCCCATACAGTGAAAATTTAGATGCAGTGGATGATGACATAAGTGTTTTACTTTGTGACAAGTATCGACCAAGAACAACTAGTCGAGATCTTCATTTGTTACAATAGATTTATATCTTGATATATTTTATGAGGGAGGAATACCATGCTCAACTCATAAGCTAAAATTACATGTACAATGATAAAAAAGACACATCCACTAATGAAAAAAGGTGGACCCATGACTAGATGATTTTTGTATTACCATAGCCATCATATTTTGTTATCTTGTATTAATCCTGAAATCACAATCTAGATGGATGAAACTAGATTTGGGGTCTTCTATCTCATTCTCATGATCGTCCAATGTACAATTCTAACCATGTGAATCAATGAATTGAGGATGAACATGGTAGAAACCATATGATTATCAACCAATGATGTAAGTTGTTAAGAGACACAAGATAAACCACCAATGATGTTAATGGATCTCAAGGTACTACAATGCATTCTATATATGGTGTCAATGAATTATTTGAAGTCAAACACCACACATAATCTGTTAATCTAAGGTCAATTATGTAAATGTTTCGCCAAGAGTTAGTACACTTGCCATTGATATATGGAAGCTCCAAGTTACCAAAGGGAGTTTCCAATTCAAATTTCTTGATAATGAGTTAATTTTGACAGGAAACGACCCATCGCAGGAGGGCCTTGATGTATCCGTCATTAACGACATGAAACATGTATCATGATTTGCGACATAACGATGCTAATACAAAACTTGATTAGGAATGACATACATAGAATGAAGGCTTAAGAGTATTTTAGTAGATATCGACTGAATGACTTCTCTTGAACATATCAACGACATTATATGGAGTTGGAAACATTGACCCAAAACTGAAAGTGGAGCATTTGATATGGTGTGATGAACCAAAAGACATGTAGATTTCCCAATACAACAACCACATAGCTGAAGTGGAAGAGTTTCATGTTCAAGATTGACTCATTTCCATTAACAAGTGGAGTAATTTGTTTTCCCAATTTCCCCAACCATTTATAGTCAATACCTCTTTATTTTTTTAACAAGTTTGAGGAAGATAACATAGGCTTGATCTATAAGTTCATCATTTAGATTAATCACTCCGAGTATGTTTAACGAAAATTGAGAAGGAGTGGTTCATCCTTGTCATGATCAACGAGTCCATCACTTTTTTACTTTTTAATGAGTCTAATGAAGGTAAAAATCGACATCTTTTTCGTGTTTAGATATTAAAAAAAAAAGGCAAGAAAGAAAACTCCAAAAGTTCCTTTTCATAGATAGCCTCTTGAGTACGAAAAGGAGAAATGATACCCAAGAGAAACTCTTAGCCATGTTAAACTAAGGTATTCCTTTTTCATAAATAATCTATCTTAGTCCAGAAAAGGGTTAAACTTATACTGAGTAGACACATTTTAACTTAATTTAACGGGTTCGAAAAGACAAGTGCTCGACAATATTTTCATATTTTGGGAGGCTGAAAGAGTTGAAAGAGGACTCTAGGTCTTTCCTCTTTCATGAGTTTACAGATGTCGAAAAAGTGATAAAAGTGTGCTCTTCGGTTAAAATGATTCATAACATGAAAAAAATACATTAAGCAAATGATGACTTGCTTAAAACACCATCAAAAGATAAAAAATAATTGTTTCATGATAAAAATGAATAATAACTAGGTCAAAACATTAAATATTAATATAATAATAATAAGAAAATTACATTTCATTTTTACCAATTCACATTTATCCTTTGAAGTTTGAGTCGTGAGTAATTTTACCCTCGATATTATATAGCTAATTGTGGTCAATCCAGTGGATCTTTCTAGGTGTCTTCACTTCCAAGTAGGAGCTTAAACGTTTCTATTTCATTGCATGGTTGAAATTTGTGATTTAATGCATGTTTTCATGGTTTTTAGGGTACTAGGGCTATAATACCTTGCCTTAGGATCAACGCAGCCCCATAAGGTAAAAAGGAAGATTTATGTGGGATCATCTGCTTTAGGGGCAACATTGCAATGCATTGTCTCCCTTTGAGAGGGTGCGTTGGGCGCAATCCCCAACTTTGTTTTTCTAGTTTTGCTAAATATTTGTCAAGTTTTTTGCATGAAATAACTTCTATTGAATCTCGTTGTGATGTTTTAGGAATTCGTTGGAGAAAAATTGCTTTAATATGGAGAGAAAGAGAATATGAAGAATGAGATATGAATACATAAAATGAACCTACTACCATATAGACATTAAGAGGCTGTGAATTACTGAAATTATTCTGGCTTCTCGTAATGAGGCAACATATGGAGTTACTGGAATATATGGTGCATGAAAAGGATGTTAAGGTTCAAACTTTCATACTAGGCTCACATATTCTCAAGATATAGGTTGAAGACATATATTTCTTGATTGGTTTATCTAGGAGAGGTGCCCCATATATTTCACAAGCACAAGAAGGGGTGGTGACACATTCAAATATTATGTCATCACTCATTGCAGACCTCGAGCCCTACCAACTAAGGATGGGAATATAAACATAAAATATGTGGTTTGATTTCTGTTAAGGATGATCTTATTCATAATTTCCATACTTTCTTATAGTTATACACTTCATATGTCCAATAGTTGATATATGCAGTAAGCTCCAGAATGCATAGAACCAAAAATTTTCAACTGGAGTGTAGGAGTATTGGTCAACAATAAAGAGAAGCTGACTAAAGAAAAATATGGATGATTGGAGAATTTTGGCTATGGTTCAATTCCAATCTCCTTTGCATTAGAATGGATTCCATAAATACAACCTCAACATATCACACTCGAGCCCATTGATCCGATAGTTCCATGGATGAGAAAGTGGCTGGATCTCATGTCTCGAAATGAAAGTCCATTAGTGATAAGCTTCTCATCGACCTTATTTAGATGGCTATGTAGGAATATAATTCTGATAGAAGAGTATCCATATGCAGGTGTGGATTTTCATGGAGACCCTGAGCTCACGCTTCCTTATGGTGAGCGATGGGGTGCTATAGGTGAGACATTATGACCATTTTTTATTTTTAAGTTTTACATTTTTTTGTGTGTTTTTGATGTATGTGGGACTAAACTATCAATTTCTACATGCATATGTTGGACCCGTTCGACCTGTGGGTTCCTCATATCTCTAATGTGTGGGATAACTATAGTAGGTACTAGCGCCAACACAAGTTGTTGTAGAAAGACGAGATGTACTGCATGATTTCAATGTGACAAAGACCCTAGAAAAGGTATAATGTCATATGGAAGGGTTGAAACATGGCATAGCTGAGATCACGGTCGACCAAATTCTGATGAGGCTGCAATGACACACTATCAGAGTGCCTGGTCGCATTAGTTGACTACTACTCAAGATGGACCATGCCGTGGCATGTTACAATGAGAACTATGAATAATCTACTAGGATTCTTGTAGCCATATTTTCATGTATGTTTTGGATATGATTGGACATATGGCCATATTTGTCTCGGGCAAAATTTTTTTAAAACCAAACTCTTATATATATGAAACTATCTTCAATGTTTCTTATGTTTCTATTATCTCTTCCAATGGATGTGATGTGTATTGAAATTAATTTACACACGTCACAAATGTCTATTTAAAACATGATTAGCCAATGAATCCATAAATGCATTTAGATTTCTAGAAATGTGTTTATGTTGGATGAAATAAAAGTATATTTATAGAAGACGAACCCTTATGAACATTTAGAGCATAGTTTGAATTCTAACGGAATAGACATTGGTCAGTTGTAGTGCTAAAAGTGAGTCAATTATGATGACCATATGGCAGATATCATGTAAAATAGCATCAGACAATAGCTCTATCATGGTTCCATACTCATTGATGTTGTTGGTAGAGTGACCAATACAAATCCCTTGCAGACTCACTAACTAACCATTTGGATCAAAGATATCCCACGTCATGGAGGATAGCTTTTTAGTACTATGACCATCATCATCAACATACCCAAAATATGGTTCAAGGGATGTCGACATATGAAAATCAAATGTAAATGAGATAATAGAAAATGAAGGAAATTCTGAAGGGACACACCGCAAACATAGTAGCACACCTATATACAGCATGTACAAAGTACATTACACAAAGAATCAAGCATAGTATTTCTTAAGGTGCAACCCATTTCTAGGCAGCACCAGTGGAATTCCATTAAAATCAAATAACTCATAGGTCCCTTTAGTAAGAACACGCTTGAAAATATATGGACCTAGCCGCATGGGTTGGAACTTCCCTGATACTAATTTATTAGACTCTTGGTCATATACCAGGACAATGTCTCGTTACGAGAAGACACTGGGCTTGACACTCTTGTCATATTGTGCCTTGATACATTTATTATGGGCTTCATTAGCCATGGTGGCATATTTCTGAGTATCATCTAAGCGCATCATATGTAAGAGACGATCCTCTTCTACGGAAGTGGCAGAAATAAGTTCTACATCAAGTTTTAGTGATGGAATTTCACATTCAATCGGAAGGAAAAATTCTATACCATAAACTAATTGAAAGGGATTAAATCCAATAGTAGTCCTAAAGGAGGTTCGGTACGCCCACAAAGTAGCATAAATAATCAAATCCTAGTCACTATAATTACCATTGAGGATAATTTACCAATTCCAATACTTACATCTAATAAAAACTTAACCCCAAGTAGACACACTCCATACTTTGTGGTCTATCTGCTTTGTAGTTTCCCCATTTCCCATGATAGTCATTCCATCCCATGTGTAGATCCCAAGTTCTTATCAGTGCCCTTGCCATGGAGCTCTACTATAGTAGAGTATTTTGAAGCTCATTTTACCATGGACCTATTCCATTATTTTATTCATATAGCTACAAAGTGACAAGCAATAAACAATATTAAAATTGTTGAGATTTGTCTTGTTGAAATCGAAATGCGAAAAAGTAGACTGTTAAAATTAAATTTATACCAGGAAACACTAACTCCCCTCTGAGAATTTTGGGTGGTGTTGGACAGGTAAATCCCCTTTGCGGACAAAGGCAATCCCTACTAGCCTAGATCAGGTCTAGCAATATTCAAGTCACGCTAAGACACAGGTCTCTAGTTACAAAATGACAAGAAATGATAAGTTGCTTACCTCAGGTCCTACGCGATGATTATCGAAGAAGGATGACACTTCCCATCCTCCGCTTTGGACGATCACAATCCTTTCGCTTAGCGCGTCCGAACACTTGCACACATGCAAATAAACACAAAGATACACAACATAGAATCTAAAACTTGTAACTAAACATCAGTCAGAGAAGATGAAACTCATCGCATAAAAAATAAAGATACACGAGTGAAACCATAATCAAAGTCGCTTATTATTAATAACAACGAAAGAAAGATACAACCTGAGCTCTGACACTGGATATTCCTTCGGCGCGTCGACAACGGAGTACATCTCAATGAAGCTCGTTGGGAATGGGACAAAGCTCTCTCTCTTCGACTTGGCTCTCAGAGGCTGTCTGGCGATAGTCTCCTTGATACTGATTCAGCTCTTAGTTCTACTAGCACCAGCTTGCAAAGGGAAAATGGCAAGCTTATATAGATGGTGGAAGGGGAGTTGGGATCCCTACAATGGTGGGATTGGCCCTATCCTCAAGGAAGCTTCCATGATAGGTGGAAAACCACTTCCCCTACATGGAGATTCGGAGCCAAACCTCCCAATTCATTTTAGAGACTCATTTAGGAGTTGGTTGGAATCAAAATTCCGCCATTATTTTTAAAAAATAATCCTTATTAAGCTTGGCGCGAGTAATACACTGGGATAGAGCGCCAGTTGGCGCGCCCTCTTTGGTGGATTTCCCCCATTGGCGCGAGGGATGAATTGGCTAGTCACGCCAAGGCCAAAAGGTCTATTTTTAGGGTTTTTCATAGGAAACTGTATTCAAAGGAATGATTTTCCTTGTCAAGGGGGATGCCATGAAAGTGGTTTCAGGTCATGTCACTACTCACAGGTCACGGAAAAGGCCCTCCAATGTGTGGGACGGGGGATTGCAGGGACGGTGACAAATTACTGTGTAATTGATGCCCCCTAAAGCATGAGGCCCGAGAGAGAGAGAGGGGTGAAATGCTTTACGAGAACGTGCCCAACTGAAAACACTGCCATCGGAAAACCTACGTAGACAAGTACAAATGATATCTCAAATACATGATATGTGGTATGGGCGCAGCCATCCATAATAGAGTATACAATAATCAGGATCCAAGGTATGGACGTAGCCATCCAGAGAGGATCAATAAGTAGACTTAGGTATGGTCACAACCATCCAATCAATGAGTCATGTAATCAATCATGATAATCCACAAAATCCGCAGCGTGGATTCCATCAGACAAAATCCAGGGTCTTGTGCTCCATATCGACTCGAATAGAGTACAAGTCCAAGCATGTGAATAAGTGAGCTGGAGTCGAACATGCCAGAACATTGTATGATTACCAACCAATGATGAAAGCCGTTAACAGACGCGAGAGGTACCACCAATAATGACAATGGTCCTCAAGGTACTATAGGTACAATCCACAGAATGTGAACAGTGATCTGGCATCAAACACCCACAAAATCATTCGATTGGAGGCCAATGATGAAAACCCCACATTGAATGTGAAGAACCTACCATTGAGGCATGCAGGCTCCAAGGTACCTGAAGGGAGTCTCTAGACCAGCTTCCTGGATAATGAAATGAAGTCGACAGGAAGTGACCTTGATCGAAGGTGGGCCATAGTGTTTCCCACATCATCGAAATGAGACAGAGGAACATAATGTTTGTGAATTAGGATCGGGTGAGAATCAGAGGAGGGTTGAGAACTGTAGAGGTCAACTTCTCTTGAACATATTGACAACACGAAGCTGGATATGGCAGTATTTGACATCAAGCATTCTGAGGTCATGATGACGAGGAAAAGAGAAGATGAGCGGTCAAAAAGGATTATCCAAACCCATGGAGGCAAGAAATAAACGAAATGAGATGTCCCCAACCCGACACGAATGTAGACAAGTGCCATGTTCAAGAGCGACATACTGCCGACGCGAAAATGATACTGGCTTCATTTTTTCCCCACCATTTCTGGCGAGTACCCCAATTATTTTTGGAAACAAGCTTGAAGGGGATAACATATGCTTGTGATACAAGTTCGTCCTTTGGACAAATCCAACCTAGTACATTTAACGAGCCTTAGGAAGGAGAAACTCGAGTATCGTTATTACGATGGAATCCGATGTCATCATGGTTTAACGAGTCTGACAAAGGGAGAAATCAGTGTCTTTTCATATTTAGAGAGTTTGAAAAGACAGTATAAAAGTAAACTCCAATAGTCCCTTTTCATAAATAGTTTCTCAGATTCGAAAAGGTAGAAAACTATGTCTGAGAAAACCTCCTAGTTGCAATAGGCTAGGGTATTCCTTTTTTGTAAATAATCTATCTCAGCCCAAAAAAGGGGTAAACATATACTGGGTAGATGTCGTTTCACATCCAATTTAATGAGATCAAAACGACAAGCAACTCGGCAATCTTTTCATGTTTAGAGAGTCAGAAAAGAGCTGAAATATGACTCCAAAAATGACTTTTTTCGTGTTTTTACCGAGTCCGAAAAAGTATAAAATACAATTCGTATTGTCGTCCAAGCTGCATGAAAACTTGTTCTTGCACATGAAAGTGAGTGTAAAACCCATTTTTTGACAAAATATAATAAAATATTGGAAGATGACCCTCAAAACCTAAATTGACTTTGAAAAGTTATAAATATGCCAAAAATAGTAAAAACATATTCCCTTTTAATTTTTACCTCTTGTGAGAGCAACAGTGGGCTTTTCTTGTGCAAACTTGCAGTGGCGATTGTGGTCGATCCAGTACGTCATCTCAGTTCTCGTTCGTTCCAGGTAAGAGGCGCTCTCCTTAGATTTGTTTTAATTCATTTCTTATAGATTTCCATTGTGTTTTTGGATCCTTAAGGGAACCTTTGCAATTTTAGGGCTCGGCCAATTGGCACGGGTATCGGGCACGGACTCGCGCCAGTTGGCTCCTTTTTACAAAGGGGGCACGCCAGTTGGCGCGATTGTTAGCAAAACAGTCATGCCAATGGCGCAACCTAAAATTCCGCTTAACTTTAACAAAATGTGAACCAATTAGCTGAATTTATGAGTGTTCCAGAGATCTAATGAGGTGTTGATGACCATTTTGGTGCAGATACATGACCACAATGGTGATTGAGTGGAAAGAAAGGGAGCATAGTGAAGAAGATGAAATGGCCATGGAGAACGAAGCATGCATGAACGCTCTCTAAAACTGCGGTCTAAAAAAATTCTTCTTAACACCATGTTTGAGGGAACAACCTGAATTACTGCAGTATTTGATCAAGCTTTGGGACCAAGTATTGGAACTCGAATTATAAGATGTTTATTTTATAACTGAATTGTCCCGCAGAGGTCCAGTTCCAATTTTGACAGGTACTAGGCCATCTGGTGAGAAAATGGCAATGGTGATGGAAAGAGTGTGTACAGGGGCACGAACTAGATCGGGTAGTGGGAAAGTCGATATCCACACGGTTCCTAATCTAGCACTCAGAGTAGTGCTCCATACCATGATGTAAGCTGCGGGGTCATAGGCACCGCATGAGGCCACAAAAACGCATCTCCTTTTAGCATCTGAATGCATGAACCTGACACTATTTGATTGGGCCACTGCCATAACAATGAACACCAAGCGGCAGTTGACGAAGTGCAAGAATTCCAAACTGAAGCAGTTTGGATATAGATCTATCCTGGTATCATTCATCCTTAAACGACTATTAATCTTCCAGGGCCAGGGGGCAATAGTTTCCAAGCCACCATTGAGAGAGCCAAGGATGGCTTGATGGGCATCACTCATGCCCAGATCAAGAGGGGGCCATCAGATGTCTTAGAGGCCTGAGTTCTTTCTATGGCTACAACAACAATTGATCGTTGTGGAGGACTGGCCCTATGTCGATACTGACTTCACGGGAGACCCAGATCTTCCACTCTCGGAGGGAGAAGACTGGGACGAGGAGCTGGGTAAGACTCTTTTTTATTTTATGTATTATATGATTTTTTTGGATATACATGCATGTTCTAACAAACCATTCTATGTGTGTTCAGATGTTGGCCCAGAGAGGCCCGCCGAGATTTCACCCATCACACGGGACCCCTATCGCATATGACCCTCAAGGCGAGGGTGGCGAGGGGAGCGAGCTAGTGGAGAACTTGGAGGGTATCGCGCGTGGGATCCCAAATTATGCTCGGCTAGCAGATGTCTCATTGGCTTATCAGAGGCACACTGTTGGAGTGCCTAGTCGCCTGCATCATTTACTGAGGTGATTGGTGCGGGAAGTGACATGCTACCACGAGCACCACGCTGATTAGTCATCTAGGATTTCCTTTTGTACATTTTTGAGAGACATGTTGTCTCTGAATATTATTAAAACAGACATGTATATTTTTTGAATTTTATGTGATGTACACAAACTGCAAACTATTCGACATAAATATATATATATATATATATATATATATATATATATATATATATATATATATATATATATATATATATATATATATATATATACATATCTATTTCTGGATGGATCTTTTTACATATGATGATGTTTTTACAAGTTGCGTAAATGTCTATCTAAAACCATATTAGCTATTGCATCTATTAACACATTCATGTGTCTCGGTATGTGTTGATATGTAATGTAATCAAAATTTCTTTCCAGTAAACGAATATGTAGATACAGTCATAAAATGGATGGGTTTCTAACTAAATAATGACCATTAAGTTGTAATACTACAAGTTGTGAGTCTAGATATACAAGTAATGCACGAATACCGAGGTTAATAGCCTCGTTTAACAATTCCAAAACGGCACTATATTCTGCGACATGATTTGTGGTAGGCCCTAGACAAACACCTTGTAAATTGACTAACTCACCAACAAGATTGTAAATTACCCAGGCTGCCAAAGACAGATTCCTGGTACTGTGGGAAGCACCATCCGCGAAACCGACAAAAGTAGAAATATAAATCTGCACAATCAGAAAGAACCAAGCAGCAGAAAGACGCTTACAAAGCACACCACACCACACATGCACAAAAAATGAAATCACTCACTTATGTACACACACACCACATAAGAATAACTCAAGCGTAGTACTTTTTTAGGTATAGCCCATTCCTAGGCTGCGCCAGAGGAACACCTTCATATTCAATTAGCTCATAGGCCCCATTTTTTAATACTCGTTTGATGATATAGGGCCCATGCCACATGGGGCTGAGATTTTCCCGCTCCAAGTTTATCATGTGCTTGATCACATAAGAGGATGAGGTTCCCTTCAATGAAAGAACGTGGAGAAACCGATTGATCAAAATGAGCCTTAACCCACTTTTTCTGTGCCTCAATAACCAAGGCATCCAAGTGGCGGGTTTCATCCAGTCGTTCCATATACAAGAGGCATTCTTCCTCCGAAGAAGTGTCGGGTAGCAATTCCACAACCAATTTTAGAGAAGGAATTCAACCGGGAGAGTCGCTTCCAGACCATACACCAATTGGAACAGTGTGAATCTGGTCGCACTCTTTACTGACATTCGATAAGCCCATAGAGCTGAGAAAAATTGGAGATGCCAGTTAGATTTGTGGATACTAATCGTCCGTTGAAGCATCGTGACCAATACCCGTTTCACGGCCTCAAACTGGCCATTTAGCCGGGGGCAGTATGGCATTGAGCTATCATGTCGCAAGCCCAACTTTGATGTCAACTCTGCCATCATGTAATCCTAAAAATGAGTGCCATGATCGGTGATAATGGCCTGAGGGACTCCGAAACGCATAATAAAATGGTTGAAAATAAATTGGGTGGCTGTCTTACCATCGAAAGCTAATGTAGGCATTGCTTCGGCCCACTTAGTGAAGTAGTCCACGTCAACGATTATACAAGCATGCCCCTCGTCCGAGTAAGGGTTACATGTCATAAACTCTATGCCCCATTTAGAAAAAGGGCCTGTTGCAGTTTGAATATAGACGTCCAGAAGTAACCCGCACACAGAATATTCTTGGCGGTAGCATATCTGGACATGTGACCGCCACAGGCGCCACTGTGACAATCGTTCAAGACTTTCTCAGCCTCTTCCAGGGTCAAGCATCGGCGGAGCACATAATCAACTCCGACACGATACAAGGTATCTCCTACGATGCAGTATGGTTGAGACTGAAGCTGAATGCGATGTCGAACATCTTTTGTCAACTCAGACCGGAATGTGGATGTTTGAAGGTACATGATGATGTCACCGTACCATGGATCATGAGTGCTGATAAGAAAGAGTGTTTCATCTAGGATATGATCCTCGGATTGTGATGGAACAGAGTCTGTTGGGAGAGAGAAGATAAGATTGACAAAAACCAATGATTTCGTCGATTTAGCAGTGGTGAAATCCAAATCGAATTCCTGAAGGATTAAAATCCATTTGGAGTACTTGCCTCCCAAAAATTGTCGAGACAAGATGTATGTCATGGGGTTGCAGTCAGAAATCACGGTTACTGTACGCAACAAGATGTAATGGTGGAATTGCTAAACCACTTGGACGGTGGCAAGTGTCAATTTCTCAACATGAGCATAGCGTGTTCAGTGTTGAGAATATTCTGAGATAGATAGTAAACTATGTGTTCATTTCGATCATCTTCATCCTGTACTAGAACCATAGCTATCGTGCTAAACGCAGCGGCCAAATAAAGGGTAAAATCGCGATGGTAATTGGGAGAACGTATCAACGGAGCGTTGACGAGCAACGTTTTAAGCTTATTAAAGGATTGTTGGGCAATCTCATCCCAATGGAAGGGAACATCCTGCTTCAGAAGTCGTGTAAGCCCCTTGGCCACTTCTGCATATTTTGGAATGAAACGTCATAAGAAGTTAGCTTTCCCCTGTATACTCTGTAGTTGATGTAATGAGGATGGGGATGGGAGGTTAACGATGGCCTCGACCTTGAGGGGGTCGAGGCGAATTCCGTCTTTGGAGATAATGAATCCCAAAAGATGACCAGAATCCATGCAGAAGACGCACTTGTGAGGGTTGAGCCTAATATTGTAACGTCTACAGCGGAGGAAAATATGGCGGAGGTGTTCAGGATGGTCCTCACGCTGAGCTGAATGAGCCAGCAAATCGTCTAGATATGGTTGAACAATGTGACATATGTCATGAAAAGCATAGGACATAACATGCTAGAAAGTGGCTCTAGCATTTTTTAAGTCGAACAGGAGCTTCTTGTAAGAAAAAGTGCCCCACAGACAGATAAAGGCGGTCTTATGTTGGTCAGCGGGTAAAATATTAATTTGGTTGTACCCAGAGAAGTTGTCCCTAAGTGAATAAATCTCACTCCCTGCATAGTCATCGATGATCTAATCTATGAAGGGAGTGGGGTAATTGTCCTTAGGACAAACCCGATTGGTATCTCAGTAATCAACGCAGACCCTTATAGTGCCCTACTTCTTTTCTATAGGGACGATATTTGAAACCCATTCTGTGAGGGGAATTGGATATATAAAGCCCGCATTAAGAAGTTTTTCAACTTCTACCTTTATAGTTGCGGCCTTCTAGGGATGCACTGGGTGTAGACGCTAACGCACGGGCTTCGCACCTGGGTAGGTGGGAATATCATGCACGACTATACTGGGATTAATCCCAGGCATCTCTTCTTAGGACCATGCAAAAAAATCTCTGAATTCGCAAAAAATTTTGGTATAAACTTGTATCTCCTCGGGAGAACAAGTAACTCCCACATGAATGTTCTCGACTATCCCCGATTTGATGGAGATGTCGATAGGCATGGTTTGTGTAATTTTACTCAAATTTCCCTTCGAAATAACCTCATGATCAAAATTTAGAGAGGCGAAGTGGAACGATGATACCCATCGGTCCAAGGCAGATCTTCAAGAGACATCGTTTCCACGATAGCTTCATCAGAAGGGAATAATTCTCTTAAAGGATCAGGTGAATCCGCATCGCCAAGCCAGGGGGATTGAGAATATACATCTAGAGCCATGATCAAAGGAGCATGTTCAAGAGGAGGAGGATTAGATGCAGCGACAATTTAGCAGTAATTAATCTCAACTAGAGTTAAAGGCATTGATTCTCCGAAAGAGGTCACCTATTTAGGCGAAGGGATGATCCAAGGGTCGTCTGACCTAGAGATCATGTTAACTTGAATGGTGTGTGGTGGTGGTGTGGGAAAAATACCCATGAGGATGGGGTCCTTGAAAAACTGGGTCCTACATTGTCAGGGGGATTTGGGATATGATCCACGTAAGGTACAATGTTCTCAGAGGATGAGGTGAAGAAAGAAAACTGGTCGACAACAATGATATTTCCCTCATGTGGAAACTTCAGAAGCCAGAATAGGGAGGAAAAAACACATAACATAGCGTGAGTCTAGCTGTGACCAAGAAGCAGATTTTAGTTGAGCTTGGCATCAACCACTTCTACTTCCATGTTGACTGTCTTACCCTATAACATGATTGGTAAACTCTCGAGAACACCCAGGGGTTTTGATTCCTGACCATAAAATGGCTCTAGGGCATTGGGAGATGAAGTAAGAGCTGGAGAGCCATGGCCTTCCAGTAGGTAGATGACATAACATAGGTGGAAGCACCTTCGTCCACAACGGCTCTATGGATGTTGAGGCCGTTGATACCGACTTGGATAACAAGAGCGATTTGATGTGAAAGTCAGGGGACAAAATTTTATAGGTCGAAGGTGAGAATACTAGAATCGGCGGGATCGATTCCATCGATTGTGAACAACAGAGCTTTCCGTTGCAATGTGAAACTTTGAAGCACTTCCAACACAAACATTGCAGAAGGCGCCTGTGCCAAATCCTCAACAATTCTGTAGTGCTGAGCAGCACGAGCATTTGGATTATAGGGAAATTTTCGTAGAACACCTTTAGAAGGTGGCCTTACAACGGGTTCAGCGTTGGGCTTCTCTATTTCTAAAGGACTAGAGACAGGTGGGGGAGGTGGGCCATCAACGAATTCCTTCCCAGCTACCTAACACGATCCAACATAATCCTTCGAACGCGTAGCAATTGAGATAGGTGCAACACCATTCATCATAAAGACTTGTGACCCAAATAGTACAGACGGTGAAGGCTGTTCGACCATCTAGGTCTGTTAAGATGGGAAGGGTTCCTTGAGAACTGCCGGAGTCCCTTTGGAGCTTTCAAAAGTTGAATAACTTTAGATCGTTGGGGACAATCTTTGGTATAATGGTTTCCTTCACATATAAGGCAGGGGTACTTCGGTTTACATTGGGAACCATCATCAGCACGAGGTTTGGAAGACTCTGGTTTTGGGGCATCAGGTTTGGATTTGTCTTTACCCTTCTTCTTTCCTTTGGAGGCCTTTTCCACAGGATTGGCCTGAACAGCATTGACCTCCGCATTTTTACCAGAATCTGGAGGGGCGAGAAGAGTAGAATTATTGGAATAATTTGACTTCTTCTTCCCATTAGAGGACTTCCAAGAAGTTTGAGAAACGAAACCAATGACACCGTCCACTGATGTGGTAGCTGGTTCTTTAGAGGTCCCTGGCCGCGGGGCATCAGTCAAAATATCATATAGCGTGCCAAACTGAGAGTACACCAAATCAAGGTACTGGGCACAAGAGATGGATTGTTTGTCGGTCACACATGCCCCCATAGCAATATCTTGAGTGATATTGCTAATGAAGGAGGTAGTGAACCAATGTGTTAGAAGCTGATCAGGTATATCAAACTTGATCAGTTGACGACGAAATCGCCACTCATGAATATGATCTGATATGTGAGTGGCTTTATCCTGCTTCAAAGAAGTCAGGAGGTGTGTTCCGGCTTTGTAACGAACCGGTAACTGAAAATGTGTCAAAAAATCCATAGCGAGAGTATTAAAATCTTGAAAGATACCGCGGGGTAATTTGATGTACCACTTAGCAGCAGCACCGGTAAGCGTGCACTGGAAAAGACATAGACGAATCAAATTGTCCACCCAAGAGTTGGAGGAACACCACATATGGTAATTCATGACGTGAGCTTGGGGGTCCTCTCCAGCTTTACCCTCAAATTTAGGACAGTCACCAGGCACCTTGGTCAGAACCGGAGGCCAATAAGGATTGTGAAGAATTGGATCATTGGTCAATTTAGATACGTTCGGTAATTCCAACGTGGCAAGGAAAGAAAAATGAGGATTGAAAGGCATACCGAGTCCTTGATAAGGACCCATACCTGTACTCCACCCTGGTTGAGCATAAATTTCCCCCCATTGGTTCTGTCCCAGAGGATTCTGACTATAGGTGGTATAAGCCGCATAATTAGGTTGATACGGTTGCTGATAACCAGTGTAAGGGGGTTGATAACCAGGGTATGGACCCTGATTATATGTAGGCCCCGTTTGAGTAGTATATGGATTTGACTACTGAGTATAGGTATAGCCTAGTTGTTGAAGGTAATAACTAGAACCCTGGGGCGAGTTATAAATCGGTCGAGATTGACCTTGAAGATAATAACCGCTTTAGGGTTGAGCGGGCTATTAGTAAGTGGAGCCCTGCTGAGCTTGATAAATTGGGTGCACAGGCGGATTCGGCTGTGGCGTAGAGTAAATTAGTTGTTGGGCAGGGTTGACTGGATGTGCAGGTTGGCCTGGTTGAACAGGTTGACCTGCCTGAGTTGGGTGCCCTGGTTGAATAGGTTGACCCGGGTGAATAGGTTGTCTTGGTTGAACAAGTTGAACTGGCTGATGAAGGACCCCAGGCTTCCCTGGATGAGCCGGTTGGCCTGGTGGTGGAATAGGGCCAGGTTGTTCCTGATAACCAGTTTGACTTGTAATAGGACCATAAGATGGTCTCGGCTGTGCAACATTCGGACCAATAGGAAACTGAGGTTGCAGAGGTTGCATCATAAGTTGAGAGGGTTGGATTTCCCCCCAGGACCATACACCGGCCTTGGGTGATACCCCGGTTGACCTGTGGGTCCTTGAGGTTTCCCTGGTTGGACTACAGGGTGAGGCTGTATAGGTTGACCTTAAGGGTTGTAGGACTGCCCTTGCAGACCGTATAATAGCCCTTGTTAGCCCGAAGGTTGGCCCTGTAAGGGTTGTCCTTGTGGGTCATACAGATAACCAGGCTGGCTCGAAGGTTGGCCCTGTAAGGGTTGTCCTTGCGGGTTGGAAGGTTGCCCAGCCTAGGTAGATAGAAAACCTTGAACATACTGATAAGTCTCTGGAGTAGGAAAACATAGAGGGTTTCCTTGCTCATCATACTGATATGGAAAAACATAAACAGGGGTACCGTCAGCTCCATAATGGGAAAAATAAGGACGGTTGGGATCTTGGGAGGACTGACCAACCTCAGAGTTCGGCTGCTATAGAGACAACCGATACTTCTCAGGAGAGACATTCTCCGGGATAACAGATGCTATGTAAACGTCTTCAGGAAGTGACGAGGTCCTTGTGGACTAAATAGTAACAACGGGCATAGATGCAACTACGCAGATAGTAGGCCTAACAGGTACTGATGTGACCTGAGGAGATGACGTGAGGGGTGTCCTTGGAGACATCCCTAACGAAAGAATAACTAGCCTCGTAGATGGAGTTGATACTCCCATAGAAGTGACAGCGGCCACAATCTGACTTAAGGTTCTATAACTCGCTGGAAGCGAAGGACCAGGCGAAGACATGACAGATAAGTCGGGGTTGTTTTCTAGGAATAGCTGGTAATATTCACTAGATGTAGGTATTTCTTCACTAGGAGAAGGACTGGATGTGTCCATATCTAACCCTGCCGCTAGATCTTCTAAAAGACAGCGAGGACTAGGAGGTATAACAACAGCTAAAAAGGGTGATCTCGATGTAAGAGGAGGGAAATATTCCCCTACTCCAAATCCAAACCAAGTGTTGGATAAGGGTCAATTGAACTCAACTGGTCCACCAAAGGAAAGCTCAGATAGAACCGGTTCCCCGTCGGGAAACTTGGAGACAATAGGTTGTTGAGGTTCAGCAGAGGACTGAGAGACCTCTGATGAATCATCTGTGTAAGGACTACCAGTAGATGAAACTGAGGGTTTCGCTACTGTGACAGTAATGAAAATAGGAAGAGATCAAACAAAAGCACACGGGCAAAAACCAAGGCACATAATCAAATGGCCAACAAGAAAACTCTAAAAGGGCGTGTGATTGCAGGTGATTTATTTTACCACATTGAAACTTAGAAAATTTACCGTTTCATGTTTTAAGAGTCGAGAAATGGAAAAAGGTGACTCTATCTCTTTCAATTTGGAAATAAGCATGAAAGGATAAGCGCTTGATGATCCTTTCAAATTTAATGAGTCAGAAGAGATCAAAATGACTACTCTGGAACTCTAGGCAAAAGGGTGTACCAGATATCTGTGAACTGCAATATACACCTTGGTTCAAAAATGAAAAAGAAATCAACCAAGGACTTGATGTACGTGCAGGAATTCTCCCCAGTGGAGTTGCCAGCTTGTTGGAGAGTTAAATCCCCTCTATGAACAAAGGCGATCCCTACTAGCCCAAATCGGGTCTAGCAACAATCAAGTCACGCTAAGACGTAGGTCTCTAGTTACAAAATGACAAGAAATGATAAGTTGCTTACCTCAGGTCCTACGCAATGATCATCGAAGAAGGATGATGCTTCTCTTCCTCTGCTTTGGCAGATCACAATCCTTTCGCTTAGTGCATCCTAACACCTTCACACACGCGAAGAAACACAATGATACACAACATAGAATCTAAAACTTGTAACTAAAAATCAGTTAGAGAAGATGTAACTCATCGCATAAAAAATAAATATACATGAGTGAAACCATAATCAAAGTCACTTATTATTAATAACAAAGAAAGAAAGATACAACCTGAGCTCTGACGCTAGATCTTCCTTCGGTGGGTCGACAGCAGAGCACGTCTCAATGAAGCTCATCGGGAATGGGACAAAGCTCTCTCTCTTTAACTTGGCTCTCAGAGGCTGTCTGGCGATAGTCTCCTTGCTACTGATTCAGCTCTTATTTCTACTAGCACCATCTTACAAAGGGAAAATGGCAAGCTTATATATATGGTGGAAGGGGAGTTGGGATCCCTACAATGGTGGGATTGGCCCTATCCTCAAGGAAGCTTCCATGATAGGTGGAAAACCACTTCCCCTACATGGAGATCCGTAGCCAAACCTCCCAACTCATTTAGAGACTCGTTCAGGAGTTGGTTGGAATCAAACTTTTTCCATTTATTTTTTAAAAAACAATCCTTACTAAGCTTGGCGCGAGTAATACACTGGGACAGAGCGCCAGTTGGTGCGCTCTCTTTGGTGGATTTCCCCCATTGGCGCGAGGGCTGAACTAGCTGGTCACGCCAAGGCCAAAAGCTCTATTTTTAGGGCTTTTCATAGGAAACTATCTTTAGAGGAATGATTGTCCTTGTCAAGGGGGATGCCATGAAAGTGGTTTTAGGTCATGTCACTGCTCATAGGTCACAGAAAAGGCCCTCCAATGTGTGGGATGGGGGATTGTAGGGATGGTGACAAATTACTGTGTAACAAGTGGTTTTGTTCGAGTTGGGACCACAAATGGATTTATTATGAGTCTCATCCACCCATATTATTTTATGGTTAGCCATCTATTTGTAATTTTTTTCGATATCATTTTTTGGGATTCAACTGTGTTAAGTAAGCCATTCAACTATGACCATTTCCATGAGAGGTAGTCGTAACTAACTAATTCCTCATGATTTTTGAATAGTCCACTTAGCACTCATTGCATCAGGTGATGCTCATAGGGGTGAAGAAGTGGGATTGAAGCTAGTGAAATGAATCACACAACATCAATCATCACTTTTGGGGATTGCTTCTGATAACTAGGACTTCCTGGGAGGTCACCCATCCTAGATCGCCTCTAGCTCAAGCACGCTTAACTGTCAATTTTTCCCCACAATCAAGCCCACTTAGCTTGCTACCCCATTTGAAAAACCTTAGCAAGTATTGTGCCTCATGAACCATTCAAGTAGAGCTCCCTTTACTATTTTATATTTAAGTATTGATTCCATAGTGCATTATATTAGATACCATTTTTTGGGATTCAACTACGTTAAGTAAGTCATTCAACTATGACCATTTCCATGAGAGGTAGTCGTAACTGACTAAATTATCATTATCTTTTAATAGTACACTACTCATTTCATTGGGTGATTCTCATAGGGGTGAAGAAGTGGGATTGAAACTAGTGAAATGAGTCACATAGCATCAATCATCATTTTCGGGGCTTGCACCCGGTAATCAAGACTTCTCGGGAGGTCACACATCCCGTTAAGTAAGTCAACCATAGGCCTCTTTGAAGAATCCCTAATACCACTAGGATATGCCAAGCCTTGTCTATGCTCTAACTAGTAGGAGTTGATATTCAAGCCTCGTGACAAAATGCACAATTTTAATCCCAAAATAAAACCTCGAATGGTGTGTTCACCTTAAGGCCTCATTCTTGCAAGTGACTAGATTTTCTCGTCCCTTTAGTAGCCTTCCAGATTGAAAACCTTAATTAAACGAGAGATAAATGGATGATGTGTATTACGGTGGGTAGGGGTGTCTGCATTTGCAGTTCCACCCTCAAGATTCTAGCCTATGCATCAAAGAAATCCAATGATAAGGAATGATTGGCTGAAATCCACTATTTTTATAGATTGCATGGGGGGTGACCCTTGACGTTAGATGGAGAAGGGGGGTCCAGAATTTAAGTTCCCCCTCAAGGTTCCAATTTATAATTTAAACCTAATTTGTGTCGAGTCCTATTGTCTCACCCAAAATTTCTTCTGGCCTCAGTCCCTATGATTGTAATATCACTCAACCTTCGATATCGCAGTTCTGAACTTTGGTTGAGATGCTTAGAGTGTAGATACAATCATAGGTTTTTAAACCTGAAACTTACAACTTCTATCTTGATGGATGATTTTTTTCTAAAGTGAGGAGCAAGGGGGGATTTGTAAAACCCCAAATTATTTTGCTATTTTCTACTTTGACTATGGAGTCTTAAACCTTTAGTTAGAACTATGACCACTTGAGTTCAACAAGCAACTTGTTTAGTGGGTTTTTGGATAAAACACACCCCCTATCTCTGGGCAGTTCATTGAACTAGCGATTATGTCCATCTCAGGAACTCATGACATAATTTCTCATATCGATATTTACATACACACATATTTAACACCAATTTGACTGTATCCCCTTTGATTTTAGGCACAAGTGCATACGAGTTCAGAAATGTGATAAAATTAGAGAGAATGTGACTGTCATTACAATTCATTTTAAAAATTCACAAGCTAGAGAGAGAGTGTGCGGAAATACAAAGTATAAACATAAATTTAAGAAATTAAAAAAAAACCCTGATTTCATTTAAATTCCAAGAACAGTGTATTTACAGAGGCCCCATGGTCCTACAACCCGAGCACCTGAAGTTTCTCTTCTCGAGCTTCTTGAGCTTTTCTATCCATCCTTAAATTAAGCTCCTAACAATACATATGTATAGATTCCTACTGGCTAAGAAATATCCTAATAGAAAAAATACAAATGGGACATATGTTCAACAACTTAAAACTGCCTAACACCTTAGCTAGACATTTGTTATTTTTACAAAGGCCCATTTGGCCATAATACTAGGTCACCAAAATAAACTAATAGTCTATATTATTTTAGGGTTTGGACACTTGTAACTACATGAAATTTCCTAATTTTATACAAATTACGGTCGAGGGAATTTATTCCCTTTTGGAGAATTTCATGACCCCCTTAGGGTATAATAAAAAACATGTTGACTAGGGGTTGATGGTCTTGCATCAAACCCCATGGGTTGAAAATTTGTGACCTCCTGTTCATGTGATTTGATTGTTGAATCCTCCAGGATCCAAAATTTTATGTTGTTGTTGCTCATTATCTTTCTTGCTCAGCTACCCTTGTCCTTATAGGATCCCATATTTTATATTGTTGTTGTTGGTCATTGGCTTGCTTACTCAATTGTCCTACAATTTCCCTTCACCTTCCAAGATCCCATGTTTTTCTTTGTTGTTGCCTTCCATTTGATTTGATGCAATATCTTACAATCAACCAAGTTTTGTAGTTCATTGTCTCTTCCTTCTTATTGTACCTTCAACCTCCACAATTTCTTAATTTTAGTGGTCAACTCAATCTCTTGTTGGATAAACTACTGACACTACTTATTTGTAGTAGTAACCCCAAGAACCTCGTGGATTCTATTGCCACTTATTTACCTCCATAAAATTGTTTCTTACAATCTTCATCATTAAATATGAGAAAGTTGTTTAAGAATCGTGACAAACTTCCTCCTAGTTTCTTCATGAGAGACAAATTCTTGAATTTCTTATAGCAATTTATATTGTTGCCTTCAACACCTTGGTCTCTTCCTTAAGTTCCTATGGCTATCTTTTAATGCTTCAACGATATATATGTCTACCCTTCATATGAATTCACCTCCTTTTGGACCTTTCTTAATTGAAAGTTTTTCTCTTCTACACAAGGTACAACTCCACTTTTTGCAACATTTAGCTTTATATTAATTTGCTGAGAAATTTCATTTTTTATAAGAAAAACTTGTCTCATCTACTTCATTTTTTATCTTCTTCTAACAAAACTTGTTTTACTTTAAATATAATCTCATAAGTAGTCTCTACATCACGCAATTTATCATCAAAATATTTAAGTGGTTTAGGCATCCTGACCTCTTCATGTTGCTTTACTTCATTCTTTGTGAAATTTCCTCAAATTTTGGACTATTCACCTAGTCTTTTCAGAACATCATTATAGTAGGATGTTGTACCTATCTCTTATGAGGTTTTCCTCCTTGCCTACAATTTCATTTATAACAACTCTTAGTGGTTTTCCTTCAACTTCGCTTCCTTTCATGCAACTTTAAATAAATTCCCTTCACCTTCAGCATGACTATAAGCCAAATCATTCTCATTTGTTGTCTTAACAACCCTTTTTAGTTATTTGCAAGGCTCCCTTTGCTTATTCTCAAGAAACTTATTTATTTCTACTTTCCTATGCTTTTGAGAAGTTATCGCACCCTCTTCCTTCTTTTGGACAATTTGTCCATGCTCTTGATCTGAAAAGCTTTCATTCACATAAGATTTATTAGTTTTAAAATCATGAGGCCATATCGCCTCTTATACTTTCTTAATCACCAAATACTCTAGTTGTGTATGGTTCTTCTTCCAATTTCCTTTATGAGAAAATGTTGCCTCATATTTTAGTACGGAAAATTTTAAATTTTTTCCTCTTTCAATGCTTTGAGAAATCACTCCTTTGTTCTCTTATATCATTATGAAACTATGTATGATTGTCTTTATTTGCCACTCTTGTGACTTTAACCCATACACGAAACATAAATATTAAAATCATAAGGCTCTCTAGCCCCAATCAATGCATATTATTTCACATATCCAAGTTGATATGAAATTTCCTCACAATCCATGAGACCCTCATTTAGTCTCTCTAAAATATCTTCCTTGTCCTCCTCTCCAAGGAATACTCCTTGCTTTGGTTCACAATAGTGAACTTCCTCCTCTCCATACTCAACTAATTTAAGCTCTCCATTTCTCAATTGAGTACTCAACATGTGCCTCAACTTATTGGCATATAGTTGTTTAAATGACCATTGGATATTATTATTTAGATCCCATCCACATCTTTGGTATTCCTTCTCGCTCTCTCATAGCATCATGTTTATTACATATAAACTCTCTTTTAACTAAGCCATCTCTTTTTCAAACTCCTCTTAGCTTATATTTATTCTCCTAATGCCATCTTCTTTGGCGTTTTTGTCTATTATCTTATGGAATTCACTTGATCCCTTAGCATGACCATTAGTGGTCATATATTTCTCTTGCTCTATGATATTCTCCATGCTCACTGGGAGCTACAAAAAAGCCTCCACGAGGCACCTTACCAAGCTTATATCCTTTGGGTTTGGCCTTTTCGCGTCATGGGTTCACCTCGTCTAGAGCCTCTCAAGCTTCCTATGCTCCTCTTCCTATTACACTCTTCTCACCTCTCTTTTGAAATTCACTTGTTATATTCACCTTCCTTGAGTATTTCCTCTGTTCTCTTCTCTTTCCAACCTCAATTGGAACACTTTTTCCTCTTTTTTGCATCTTCACTATTGCGAGGGTTCTCTACAAAAATTGTCCTTTTTTTTATTCTATTGTTACTTGCAATATCCAAACTCTTTTATTATATTAAAATGAAAAAAATAAGACCAATTTAAGTGTTAGGTCTCCTCACACTAATATTTTCAACTTTATGCATTATTTATTTTCAACTATTCTTCCAACATTGCTTCTTGGCTGGGATTTTCTCCAATTTGTTCTAATCCTTCTCTAATCTCTACACTAATTACCTTCTGCCTCTACCACTATATATCCTCTTTCATAACAACTTTTGAAAGTTTTCCATATTCATGCTCATCATTTCCAACATACACATAATTAGTTTGGCAACTGAAATGAACATTGTATTTTTAGATGTTATGGGCATCTCTCCTCTACTCAGAGCTTGGGCACATTTCATGTCATTGGATGAAATATCTTCTTCTACTTTTGGTTCTCTCATAAAACTTGATTCTTCATCACCTTCATGAGAAATCTTGTTTCCCTCATTGGATGCAAATCTTTCATTCTTTAATTCACTCTACTTTGTGAGAAATCCTTTTAAATTATTTATTGGTTATAGTTTTCTTAGAGATAATTACTTTTTTTAATTATTACTAGTGAGTGTAATTGTTGCTCTGATACCATTTGATGTAGCCTATCATAGAATTCTATGAATAATCCTTGATACAACTTGGATACTCCAAGCATTGTCTCTACTCTAACCTGTGGGAGTCGATATTCATACCTTGTGACCAAATGCACAATTGTACTCCCAAAAGAAATCCCTGAATGGCATGTTTGCCTTAGATCCTTTTTCTTGTAAGTGACTAAGAATTCTCATCCCTTTGGAAACATTCCAAATTGACGCCCTATAATGGCCTCAGGTTAAGTTTCCATGTAAATAAATTGAACCAAGATCATGGGACACATATTCCAAGCTGAAAGGAGGGAAAAAAATTACATTGGTAATCACTTGTGGTTTATTATTGGCTATGGAAATTGGCATTGGCATTGGAAAAGGAAAAAAGGAAATAAATCACAATTAATATAGGAGAAAAGGCATATGAAGAGACAAGAATATGCATGCAAGGGGAAATTAAGGAAAAAAGAAAAGGAAAAGGGAACAAAAGGAGAATGATAACATTTTAGGCCTCTCTTAGTCACTCTTAGTTACTCTTGATCACTTATTGGTTACTCTTGGAGCATTATAGCATTCACTTGGATATTGAGGCATTCTCACTTGGGTTTCAAGGGAGAGATCACTTGGACATAAGCAAACAAGCAAGCAAAGGAAATTTGGGCAACGAAGAAGAAGGTTGGAAAAGAAACTATAACAAGAGAAGATTACAGGTAACAAGTTTCATGTGTAATTTCCTTATGATTTGAATTCATGGTACATGAATTTATTTATTTGGATACTTTGTTGTCATTGACATGGGATTTTCCTAGATTGACATTGGTTTTAGCCTTTTCTTTCCATTTCCTAGATATCCATGATGTAGTGGGTTCCCTGTTTGTTTAAGCTTTGAATGAATGGATGGGTGGAGACAAGAAAATTCCTTTGGGTATGTTGAACAAGTTGGATGCATCCAAGATTTTGGTTTTGGTGAATTCTGGAACGATTTAGGTGAAATCACTATTCTAGAGGGTTGAGGTGGTTTAACATATGGAATCCTTGGTTAGTTCTATTTTGGTTTATCCCATACGATCCCACATTCATTCTTGGAATATGGCACAGGGGTGATTGGATGAAAGACAGATTTGGTTCAACCAAATCTATGGTTAGGTGGTATGTGGAATTAATTGACTTGGTTTCCATTTGTGTATGTTATTATGTGTTATTTCTTTTTGATATAAATGAGAACATGTATTGGTTATTGTGTTTATTTTATGACTGGTGTATCATGGCTTCATTCTGGTTAAATTTTGGCTATAGGTGTGGTTAAATGATGTGCTCTTGTTATGGGTATTTTTCATGATTCAATAAGTTATTGAATTTTTATATGAATGTATGATATAACAAGTGTTGTTGCAGCTAGCTTGAGAAGGGAAGTGAGCCTTCTTGATGATTCTCTGATGAAACTAATGAAATAATGTACATATATGCATTCATGACTTGTAGCTACCACGTTTACCATATGTTTTTCTAAATTTTTAACATGTGACTGAAATGTTCAGGAAATATTTGAGCCTAAGTATAGGTTATGAATACTTGTGATTATCTTAGACTTGATTATGGAGAGTTCCAGGTAGTGTTGTGTAGGTTATCCTTGAAAATGTGGCACTGAATTCTTGGTCGTAGTCTCTTAACTGAGAAATATCGACTGTAGCCACATGGACGAAGGTCTATGCATGCGGTTGGGGCCATCTGGCTGCATGCATAGTTTGACATGTGTGATATTGGGTTGTGAAGTGAGTCAAGAATGTATTTATAGTCCAGGAAAGGTTGATTAGTAGATGTTGCTTGACATGTATGTGATATGGTGTTCCTGGAGGTTGTAGTAAGTTTCAGGATGGTGGACCCAAATTCCATAACTGGAACTTGGATTTCATGTCATGTATACTAACTCACGACTCATGTTTACCCTGGTTAGGTTGTAAAAGCAGGTAAATGTGGGGTGCGGTGTTACAAGGTGCTATTAGAGTGAGGTTGCAACATTGGACCTTAGGGTAAATGTATATTGTTATGCATGCATGTTAGTTGTCTATATGTTTATCTTGCATGCATGTTAATTATTTATTGTTATGGTTATGATATCCTTGTATGAGTTGGTATGCTTCTAATGTTGTATTGTGCTAATCCAGATTGGCCCATGCATATGAAATAACATGTCCTAAGATACATTAAGGTATGATTTTTATTTATTTATTTATTTATCTAACAATGGAATATTGCATGAAGGCCAAGAGACGAAGAGAATAATAGTTGAGTATAGTTCATATAACTCTTCATACAGGTTGAAAGAGACACTAGTAGGTTGGAATAGATCAGTTGAGCGATAGGGAGAGGGATATTTTCCTAGTTTGGAAGATACATTGAGAAGTTTAAAGGAAGAAATTGAGAGTTGTAAGGAAAACGATGAGGTGCTGATTGAGGCATAATAGGAAAGGCTTGCCAGAGATCAAGAAAAGCAAGCCAAGGTTAATGCAGTCATCCTCTAGAGCTATTCAAAGTTGCAGAAGCAGGACAACTGGGGATCAGTAATGGGGATAGACAGGAAGAAAATAATAATGGTGTAGATGGTATTAGGTCTCGGGAAGGGTACATAATGGAAAAGATGATACATTAAAGGGTGGTATATCCTTATATATACCTAAGAGGAGGGACAACACCTAGGTTCGTTTCTGAAGGAAATCATCGCCATCACCTCTAACATCCTTATAGGATGAGTGAGAAGGGATACTTGACAAAAGAGTTCAAGAAAGCCAATCCTCCTACTTTTGATGGGGAAATGAAGAAATCAGAAGATGTAGAAGCATGGCTACTTGGGATGAAGAAATTTTTCAGATTGCATGACTACGCAGAGAACATGAAATCCAAGATAGCTACCTTCAGTGTCAAGGGAAAATAAAATATCTAGTGTGAAGATGTTAAGCATGTCAGAGGCATCAGGGAAGAGGAGCTGATTTGGGATGAATTTGGAATACTCTTCAAGAATAAGTTCTTGTATGGGAGGTATTATGATGGAAATTCCATGGAATTCTATAAGATTAAGATGGGTTCTATGATATATGAAAAGTACACAACTATATTCCTAGAGTTGTTGAGATATGTGCCCTATCTCAAGGTTGAGAAAACAAAGATCCAAAGGTTCTTCAATGGATTTACATTATCATTCAAAGACCGGATTAAGTTTTATGAGCCTTGGTCATTGGAGGAATCCATCAGAAAGTTAAAGTATTGTTATGAGCAGTAAAAACAAAAACCTAAGTTAACGTGTGATTGGAATGCTAATGAGAAGAATAAAATAATGGCTCAATAAGCGAGGAAGATCTCAGGATGCAAGTGACAAGGAAAAGGTGGCACCTCATAATAATTTCAATGCAGCTGAGAGAGGACATGGGTCTCAGGCTAAGGAGCAACATAATAAATGTTATGGTTTAACATAATAAAGGCGATGGTAGAAAACCTTTGAGGTGTTGGACCTGTGGTGGGACCATCGCAAGAGGGATTTTCCATTGCATCAAGGCAACAAGCTTCATATTTACAGTTCTCGAGAGGTAAAAATAGTTAGGGATGTAGGTTAGAGCATTCCCTATATCTATGCATCAATGGATAGCAGACAAAAAAATCACCAACCATCCATTATTGATATGGTAGGTAAGATTTGTGATCAAGTTGTTTCTATTTTACTTGATCTTGGATTAAGTTATAGTTATATTAGTCTTGACCTGGTGGACCAGTGTCAGCTGAATAAATAAGTGCATTCAGAATCTTGGTTAGTGAAATTGGCTATAAAGAGGAATAGTGAGTTCATCATTGGGTGAAGTCTTGTGAATTTGAGATTAATGGCATGCCCACTTCAACAGATCTAAATGTGCTTCCTTTGGGTTCATATAGCATGCTTTTGGGCATGGAATATTTTTTCATTCATAGAACTAAGGTAGATTGATATGAGAAGGCCATTGAGTGCCTAGATTATGATGGAGAAAAGAGAGTCTTGCAGGGAAAGAAGAAACCTACACCAATGATAATGATTACAACTATGTAGGCTAAGTGCAACAACATGAAAGGGTCTTTAATTTTTGCATTATATGTTTCCAGTGAAAAAGGGAAGGAGGATGAGGATGATGAGGTCTTGAGGAAGTATCATGTCTTGCAGTAGTTTCGGGATGTGTTTCTCATAGAGATTCCAAATATGTCACCTCATAGAGAGGTTGATTTCTCTATTGAGTTGATGTCAGGAACACCACCAACATCCGAGGCACCATATAGTGTGAGCACTCCCAAATTGGTGGAATTTAAGTTGTAGCTTAAAGAGATGCATGATAAGGGATACAAAAGGAAAAGTGTGTGTCCTTAGGGTGCACCAGTGTTGTTTATAAGGAAGAAGGACAATACCCTTAGATTGTGCATTGATTATAGACAGATGAACAAGGTGACTATCAAGAACCAATATCCATTGCCACAAATTGATGATGTGTTTGATCAACTGAAGGGAGCAGTAGTATTTTAAAATATTGATCTATGATCAGGATATCATCAGGTTCACATCAAGGAAGAATACATATAAAAGACTGCATTTCATACAAGGTATGATCACTATTAATTCGTGGTGGTTCCTTTTGGTCTTACTAATGTTCCAACCACCTTCATGTGTTTAATAAAGAATGTGTTGTTCCCATATCTCGATAAGTTTTTGATGGTATTTATTGTTGATATATTGGTATATTCAAAGGATGAGGAGGAGCATGTAGAGAACTTGAAAATAGTGTTGATATTTTTGAGAGAGCATAAGTTATATGGCAAGTTCAACAAGTGCAAGTTCTTTCAGTCTCTGATTCATTACTTGGGACATGATGTTTCCAAGGAAGGGATAACAGTGGATCCATAAAATATTAAAGTTATCATGGAGTGGAAAATTCAAAGAATGTGGATGAGGTCCGATCATTCATGGGATGATCCATAAATTGTCGTGGATATTCCACTAGGAATTTTGTCACAATAGATCTGATAATAAAATATTAAAATACTGAATTTTTACACTATTACAATTTTATTACAATTATAGATCTATGAATTTAACTATAATTAGTGAATGCATGTGAATATAAATTATGTAGAAAAGTAGAGAATGAAAAAATAATATCACACACACATAAGTCATGAGATATTCTCTCTGGATACCCTTTCGGGAGAAAACCCAGCTAGAAGGTGAGGCCTGTTCGCTCTCATTATTTGTCTGGAAATATGGCTGCAATTACAAACAAGTAATACATGTGGCCCATGGGCCACTACAATGCACAAATATTCTATGTGTTCTCTACCTCCTATCTCTCGTAGCTATATTTTCTCAGTTATGGAACAAAATTCTCCCGAAATAATGAAATGCATCTTCCTCCTAGTGGCCTGGTTATAACACTTCCCAATAGCCTACTAGTGTTTAATTTTGACTACATAAAATCTTAACTAGAGTTACAATATAGACTCTTCTATAATTTTTTACATAAAAAACACATGGCTAGGCCCTTTTCCATGAATAATGGGGTTTTACGTGGCATCCTCCCAAAATATAGGTGTGAAAATAGGAAGGTCAACTTCTGAGTGGCATTACTTTTACATACGGACTTAAATTGATGCAATTATTACATCATTGGAAAGGTATTTGTGTGTAGAATATCATAAAAGGTGTTACTTTTGGCGACAAATTTTTACCCCCAAAAAATTCATTTTATGCCTCAAAACACTCTTGGAAGGTTTCAGAACCTGTGTTTCCAAACTGGGTCCCGCCAGTAAAAATATTCCCATTCTCAACTTTTTCCACTCCTAATGCATCGATATGGATGAAAAATAAAATAATCCAATCTAGATCACACCTCCCCATTTTGGGAGGAAAATGGTCCCAAAAATATTTTGTGAAATTAAGTGAGGAAAATTTTCATCCAACTTCTCTCTGGTGTATGATTTAGCTTTGCCTGGAAGTTGTCCCTTCAACCGAATCTGCCAAAGGTCATGCTGCCCCTATCTTGTATTTCTGGACCTCTTCTACAAAATTATATATTCTGTCAACTCTACCTGAGCCTCTGGTGCCAAATCCTCCACAGAAGGTAGGACATGTTCCTCCTCGTGATCTAGCATGGAAGGCTCATAGAATTTCAAATTATCTACATTCAAAACTGAGTAAATGCACATACATGGTGGTAAAATGAGTCAATAAGAATTACCACCCACCTTTTCCAGTATCTCAAAGGGACCATACCTTAGAACCTTTATTTTATTACCAAGCCCTTGTTGGCGCGACCCAACTTGATCCCATTTTGGTCAAAATACTCTGTATTTTAAGGATCATAGTGCATGGTACTGTGAAACTATATTTACCGCGTGGTGTTTTAGGGGATTTAGGGTGGGTCTAAGCCCCTCATTTTGTAATGGGTATTGGGGTTTTATTTGATTGTTTTTTCAAGCACATGGTATGTGGACCATGATTTTGTAGCTATGTAATCTATATAAAGAAATGTAATTCTTTGTCGAAGATATATCATCATGGAATCATGAGAGGAAGAAAGATATTTATGAGTGAAAGTCATTGAGTCTTTTGTTCTATTTCGAGGCCTTAAGGAAAGGCTCCACAGCTGAGTGTGCATAGACCTTGGAAGAGTCTGCAGCTTAGTGCACAGACCACCTGCAGCTGTGTGCATTGGGCGAGAAGATGAATGTACTGAAAAGATTAATATTAATAAAGAAGACGAATTTTTGGGTAATATTATGTATTCATGTACATTGTTATGTTTTCTTTCTATCTATGGATGTAGAGTATTTATTTCTATTAAATGTTATGATAGCACAATTTATATTTTTCCATGATATGCTTATGTTAAATTGATTGTGATGAAGTAAGTATTTTAGTTACAACGTAGTAATGATATGTATGCAATAATAATAAGTAAAATATAGAAAAGTGAAGTAAAAGCCACTTCACGCAGTCCCTCAATGCTGTAGAAATCTGGTTCTGCAACCACCCATAGCCAACTCGGGTCAGACTGCGATTTGATTGTAGGTCATTGATGAAAGGGCTAGTGTCTAAGGGTTTTTCGGTGTGAAGTACAAGCCAAACCTAGTTCAAGCCCAAAAGAGCTAACAAATTTTTCTGTTGTCAGGACCACGATTTGTTTGAGGGAGATGTGGATATGGCATCCATAAAAGAAGGAAATAAAAGATTGGGTAAATAAGAAAGAATGAGAATTTTCAGCTTAGGAAAACAGAAATTCGTGATTGGTGACTCAAGCCTAGTTGCATATTTATCTTTTCACAGAACAACACGATATTTTCTTCGCATCGTTGGCTAATGAACTATATGAATGGATATCAAGGTTGACTGAGAACAAGACTTGTTTAAAAAACTCCGAGCCTACCACATGGAGCCCTGAACTCATACAACAACTCAAGGATACCAACAATAGCATCTCAAGAGTTGTTGATTTTTTGATTGACAATATCCTAGGAAGATTTATCATTGAATTCACCATATAAACGACTGTATCATACAACAAAGATGAGTGAATATTATTGAAGGAACCGAGAGGTAAGTATGTAAATTATTTAAATTTGTGGATTGAAATTCTTTTCTCTAAAAAGGGTGTGCTACGAATGTAATCAAATTAATGTTTGGAAGAAGAGGGAATAAGTCTAAACCAAGAACTCTACCGGATGCAGGTGAACTGGAATGTGATTAAGGTGATGGGACATGGGTGCGGCGAAGTGTGGAGACACCTGCCCACCCATGTCATGGCTGGCGGATGACATTTAAGTCTCACTGTCTTCATATCTATTGCATTTAGTTCTGACGCCGTTGAAGATCCGACCTCCACTCCTGTTTGCGACTCCGCATGCTCCATTATGCTTTGGCCTTAGACTCTCATCAATGAGAGATTAATTCCAGGCGTTCTTTGATGCATTTGTAGTCGTGTTGATAATATGGAGTTTCACTCTGGTTTCTTAGACGAGTCGCAACCGATGAACTGCAGATGCTCTCGGGCTGCTGGGTTAGCCAGCCTCCGCACTGTGATGGGTAGGAGAAGCCAGTTGAACTGTTGCTTAGACCTTGGTGAAAATTTGCATTTTTCTCGTTCTGGCCTTTGTTTGTCTGCCTCGGTTTCTTGGAATTTTCCCTTTCCTCAAGCCTTCGTCAATCCTGCTTCTCCACCTCTTCTCGTGCCCTCTGCAGAGACTAAGCCCATGCCTCGCTTGCGTTAATGCATTCATTTATGCAGGGGTAGCACCAGTAGCCAATCCCTACGTGCTCCCTCTAGCTCCTCAACTGAGTCATCTTCCCACTCCAGTGATTATTTTGCAGGCTGATATCCTAACACCAGAAGTGGGAGGGGTCATGTTCTTGGAACAGGCCACCGTATGGGCTCCCCGGCTCCTCATTTCCCGACTGTTTTGCCTTCTCCCACGATGCACACGACGCATATTTCCTTTAATTTCTCTCTCAACCGCCCTTGAGTCACTGCCTCAATCACCGTGGTTTTTCATGAAGAGCCCCATGAAGAATAACAAAGCACTTGTACAATGGGTCTGAGCACAGAGAAAGCCCAACTTTCGGGCCATCTGGCGGGGCACGGAGGCATGAGAGAGAAGGAAAAGGAGGCTCAAGTGAGCAGGGTTCATGATGTGGAGATGGCGTAAGGAGATCCTGGACCTTCCATGCCTGAAGCTGCTCCCACCACAGACCTGTTAAAGAAGGATGGTGATATGTCTACGTTATGGTGTCGAATTGTCGAAGAACCATCAAATGATTAACTGCTTCTCTCTGGTTTGGATTTCATGCCTCGCGGCCCATTTAATTGGGCGTGTTTTTGTTTATCTTGCTGTGTTGGACTTTAGTTTTATTTTTGAATTTTGTAATCGATGTAATCGTCAGAGGCATCAAACGACAGTACACCTGGGGGGGCAGTGCAACAAACTGAAAATTTCTCAAGGCTGGTTTCGCCTTATGAGGGCAGTCTTCTCTTCGAATTTCTTGTCAAATTTGCCACAGGTCTGGGAAATGTTTTGGCTTCGTCCATGCTGTAATTTTATTTCCTCTGTTAATAGATTAACCTTACTTAGAAAAAAAAAAGTCTAAACCAAGAACTGGTCTACGCGAAGTGGAAAGCGATATAGAATAAATCATGAACCAAAGAATTTTATTAAGACTGATTATAGTCCCTTGTTAGGAGAGTTTGAGAGTGAAGAAGAAGGAAGTAACCCCGCAATGATGTGATATGCCCCCCCAGCCTAAAGGTGAGTTGAAGTTAGAAGTTGAGAATAATTAGGGCATCTTGTGGTTTCCCCATCCCTCTACCCCCCTTAATTCCCATCCCCATCCCCTTAATTCCTCTACACCCCATCTCCATCCTCGTAATCTACCAAGAATAAACATGGCTGATGATATTAAGCTACCTATATTTAGAGGGCTCAGATTAGAGAATGTCAAGAAATTTCGGTTTGTAGTTGATGCAGTATGGAAAGGCACAACTCATCACGATGCTGGAAGAAAGAGAGATGAAATGGTACATGAAGTATTCTTCAACTCATCAGGCTGATTCATTGGATGATATTAATAAAGCGCTGGTATCATAATTCAAGAAGTCGAATTCTAAATTGCAGTGCATTACTGAGCTGAAGGAAATCAAACACATGACTAATGAATCTGTTTGGGAGTTGGATCCAATATTCAGGGTGTTAATGGGACAAGTAATCTTTAACATACCCCCATAGCATCATAAATAATGGTTTATAGCTATGCTACAACCACATATTAGGTTACCTTTGTCACAATAGAAAATAACAACTCAAGCCAAATATATAGAAATTGAAATGAAGTTGGAAGCTTTGTAGATAGGAGATACTCATGCACGAGTGTAGCAGATTCAAAGTCAGTTAGAAATTTTTATCTTGGAGTTGCAAGATATAAAGAAAGGAAAATAAGTGAGACAGGGAGTGTGATGTATAAAGTTCAAAGCAGGAGCCCATTCTAAGGAATACTTCCTTGTGTTCAAATATTACTTGGCTAGTGGAGCAACTAATCCATTAAATCCAGGATCAAGTGTATGGTGTGAGATACATATAACTACATGCCAACATCACTCATAAGAGTGCTATTTATTAAAAAAATATGTGCAAACCCCAAGGAAGTTGTTTTTCAACTTTTGTGACTCAGTAGAACATGATGGGAAAAATTGTCGAAGTTATGAATTGATGACGGATCATAGTGTTGATGCTTATAGAATCCAAGATGAAGGGTATGCACATGATAATCAAGGATAAATTTTTGGTTGAGGATGTTTCCAAGGACAAGGATGAGGACGAGGAGTTGGTCGAGGACACAACCATATAATCTATTACAACAACAGACATATGGGACACTTCACAAGAGACTGTCAGAATCCTACTACAACCTATAAGTACTGCAAATATTTTGATCATTTTAAAGAAGAATGTTCGATACTTATGATGAATATACAAGAGAAAAATAACCAAAAACCCACAAAAAATATGAAAATGATGACCTCTAAACATAGGAAGGATGAACCGCGCATCAACATCGTAACAAGGAGTGGATCTGCGACAAGAGATGATAAAGCAGAAGGTAAGAATAAAATGGAAGATACATGGGTAAGAAATACCACAGAAAAATCCCCTGGGTTCAGTATTCATAAGAAAAAATAAACTTTCATGGAGGTGAAGCGAAGCTTCGTGGATTTCAGAGCTTCAACATCTAGTGCATAACAAAAGTTAATGCAAAAGAAGGACTATAACAAAGTATCTACTCTGACGCAAGAATTGGATCTGAGTATCTTAAGGTTTTTCTTATAGACCAACATGAATTTGTCGAGGAATTAGAGGGTTGTCAAAGGACTCCATGAGTTGATAGGTTTTTGCGCTGATAAATAAGTACCACGAAGATATTTGTGCACAATGAACAATTTACATAGACAGAAGAAGAGAATAGGGAAGGAAATGAGACTAACTGCATAGATTGGGGAATATGATATGGATCAAGTAATCCTAGACTTTGGCTTTGATGCCAATGTGTTACCTAAGCAAACTTCAGAGTTAATGGGAATACCAAAGTTGCAATGGTATTTGATCTAGTTGAGGATAGCCAACCAACAAAATATCCTCCCTATGGGAAGGTTACCTCAAGTTGTGGTAGATATTGAAGGAGTGCGTGTTGTTGGATATTTTGAGGTGATTGAAATTTTAGATGATAACAACCCCTATCCAGTGTTTCTTGGATTATATTTGGATTTCAATAATGTGGTGATAATCAATTTCAATAAGAGACAAATGGTGTTCAAAAAACACAATATGAGGGTTATTGTTCCTTTAGACCCATTAGAAGAAGTGCACTATACAGAGCCTATCCAGGATGAAAACTGCGACACAGATATTGAAATTTTTTATTAAATAATAGCCAAGGAGGAATATTATATTAACCCCAAAGTGGAAGGTAAATGAAGCTGGGAACATGAAAGTTCCTGTACTTCAAATTTCGAGTATTATCACTCTCCCCAACTTCCCGAGGCTGAGAATACGATTGGAGAGAGGTAACCATAGACCAGGCTTTAGGTCAGGTAGCTAGCCATACCAGGACCAGAGAGGGCTCTCTAGTTGTCACTTTTGCAGTAAAAGGAATGAATGAGTATATATTGATCTTAGGCTAGGTATATAAGCTTAGTAAAGAGGATTTGTTTGATGTTTTTAGTGCTAGATAGAAAAGTCAGTGAGTAGACTGTGTATAAGGTTTTTAGGTCTGAAATCCAAGGTGAATTTGCAGATAAAATGTGAGGCTACATAGGTAGTTTTAAAGAATTTTAATAGGTAATTGAGTGTAGGATGAAACAGAAGAGAGTTTGAATGAGAACTGAGGTGAATTCATTCAACTTAGAAGAAAATACACATAGCAATGTAAACCTTGTCTAAAATAGAGCATGAATAAACATGATTTCTTCTCATAAACTTACAATATAAAAATATATGAAGAAGAATACATGGTATCAAGCATCAAATGATAAACACACATAAGAAAAATATATGCTCCAATTCATGCCATAAGTATCTCAACACAATTCCTGCAAATATGTCTTTGATTTCATTCCAAATTGTTGATTACAAGAGCTCCACTATAATATGAGACTATCCAACCTAAAAAAAGACTAAAGAGAGTCTAATTATAAAAAATATGGACTATGAATCCTCATTAGATTGAAATCCCATCCAAAATGGATCATAAATATAAAGATGAGTCATTTCCTATATTCTAGGGTGGTTAGAAATCATTCGCTGAATTTTAGCTATGAACTAGGAGTGTTTGTCCCTTACATTATTTATACATTCCCTCATGATAGGAGGAAAAAAAAATCAATAACACTAATTCTAACTAATGTGAGAACAATACCTCGAATTTGTGACAATTTCTGAGCTTGAAAAGTGTCCTGAGGAATCCAATGATGATTTGTGACATTTCTGACATAAGGGCAACAAAGAATTTGCAAAAGCATAACAAAATGTTGGAGGAAATTTCAAAGCACTTTTAAGAGTCAAAATCCACTTCTCAAAGAACAGTCAACTAGCCCTGTGTGTCTTATTTCCTTAATATCTGTAATGTTTCAAAATGACCCACTGGAAGGCCTGCAAAATCCATTCTCCCAAGGTTACTGCAAAGCGTAGCGAAGGGTCCAAAAAGGTGGAAGAAACATTAAAATGAGTGGTTTTTGAGATTTTTATCCAAAATTACAACTTTCCATTCCATGGGGGTGTTGAGCCTCAAATTTGTGCTTTCCTTCACCTCATTTTACCTCATTTTTCCCTTGTCCATTTCCATTTTAAACCCAATTGATCAATAAAAATAGTTAAAATTACTTCTAAGAATGGTTTACATGACTGACTTGTTGAATTTTGTGATTGTTGCCATTGTTAAGCATTTTGACCGGAACTAGCTGCAGAATGCAGGCATTCCGTAGCTAACCGGCGATTCTGCAGCTACCTTTATGTTTGAGTATGTTCCAGGTGGCCTCTTGAGGAAAATCGCATATGGGCATGATCCACGTCGTGCCTACATAGTGTGTTGCTCATTATGGAAGAGGAAATGAATTAAGATGCACGGTTATGCCCACGTGGCTGCATTTTGTGAAGGAGGAAGACTCCTACTAGAGCATCCTTGTTGATCAGGAGTGTTTCCGCTTTTTCATCCTGCCGACCACCTCAAAAGACTCTAAGATGAGTTTGGATTAGGAAGACATCATTCCTAAATTGTAATTATTGTTACTTGCATTTACTTTATAAACTCTTGAGTAGTGAGAGCTTAGTTAGAAATTTTGTGTTAGATTTGCTGCTAGATTTTGTGAAAACTCTGTGTTACGTCTTTGAAGACACAGAGCATTATGTTCAAACTATTGCATCGTTAATGGAGTAGACAAAATTATCTTGAAGGCGTGATTTAATTTGGAGTTGAATGCCATCAAGTGGTAGAGGGCCCCTGCCCCTTGAACGGATTTCTTTTTGCGTAAACTAGATAAGTTTTTCCTAGTTGTCTTTACGTTCTGCATTTGAATTCGTAGTTGTTTTTTTTTATCTACTGTAGTCGTACTCATTCTAGTTCTTCCATAAGAAGACACTCTTCCAACAGACTAAAATGATGAATGTTTAAATGACTATGGTATTGTAGGATAGGAGTTAAATTTGCATTTGTTCTTAACTAGCTACTGTAGTCATATTCGTTCCAGTTCTTCCACAAGAAGACACTTTGCCAATAAATTAAAATGATGAATGTTTAATGACTATGGTACTGTAGGATAGGAGTTGTATTTGTTTTTAACTAGCTACTGTAGTCATATTCGTTCCAGTTCTTCCACAAGAAGACACGTTTCCAATAAATTAAAATGATGAATGTTTAATGACTATGGTACTGTAGGATAGGAGTTGTATTTGTTTTTAACTAAATACTGTAGTTATATTCATTCCAGTTCTTTCACAAGAAGACATTCTTCCAATAGATCATAACAATGAATGATGAATAGCTATAGTAACATAGGAATTAGTTGTAGTTTTTAGTCTTCACTATCACAGTTGCACTTGTCCTAATCACTCTTCCACAAGAAGAAATTCTTCCAAGACATCCTTAAGAAGTTCAAGATATGACTGTGATGTGACAACTTAGTTTCATTTTCTTTCAGTTCATTGCTTTCAATTGCATACAAGTCCACAGTCAAAATTGTTCTACCTCTTCCACAAGAAGGAACTCTTCCAAAATATCCCTCATGATGAACAAACTGATTGTGTAACTTCATAGAATAATGCATGTTAATTAGAATGCTCCGGAGTTTCATTTTGCATTTAATTCATGTCTAGTTACTTCATTTCAAAGTTTGATGATGGCTTATAGTTAACATTGTTCTAGTTCAGAAGCATCTTAAGCTCATGTTTAAATTAATTCATTGCACTTACATCTCATAGTCACATTGTCACCCTTTGCACAGTAGATCACTTTAGTCGATAGGATTCATAAGACAGCCTTCATTATTTACAAATATCTTTTTGTTCTGAAAACCACCAGTGATCCATAACCTTAGGAACAGAAGATAACATCATTACAAGGTCTGAAATATATCTGCAAATTCCTCACCATAAACAGAGCTCTTCCTCAACAGAACTACCCTGAAAAGAAACCAATAACTCTTGGAGAATAGACTCTGACCTTCAATTGAAATTGCAGAATAGAACTAGGAATTAGTCATGAAATAGATGAGCTTAGAATAGAATGTTGCATCATGATTAATGTCTAACTGTCTAAGTTAGAAAACTTGCATATTTAAGTGATCATTTCTCAAAGTCTAGTTTGTGTCATTTGTTTAAAAAGTCATCATTAAGCTCTTGTTTCTATTCAGTCATAGTTTAGATGTTGCTTCAGCGTTTTTGATTACATTTGCCATTCCATACATTAGGCTCAACTGTGTTCTTGACCACCAATTTCTTTTCATTAGTTTTCTAGGCATTTCCATTGTAAACACAAAACTTCAAAAGACCAAAAACATCATAAAAGACCAAAACATCACAAAACACTACACAAAACGCACTAGGAAACAAGCACCTAGGTACATATGGTACATTTCACTTCAGCAGTTTACAAATCCTGGTTGACAATTAAATGAACTCAGTTTAGGAGACTAGATTGAGACATAACAGGGGGTTCCTAATCTGTGATGTCATAATCAAAATACATCCATCCATGTAAATAAATCATCATTTGGATGCCCCCAAAATAAGAGTAACAAAAGTTCGTTACCCTTCTGCAATGAGGAATTTCAAGAATTTTGCAAAAATCACATAAAATAACAAAATTGATCAAAAATTATCAAAATTGGTTCTATTTCACCTGTAAGAGATGGTCCAAATAGCCAAATAAGCTTCAGCCAATAACTCCAAGCTATCCTTCTCTTTGAGTTTCATTTGTGCTTCTTTAAGCCTTTTATTCAATTGTTTCAACCTTATTTGAGATATTGTGTTCCTGGTGCGATAGTGGTTTGCCATATGTCTTTGTAGATTATTGTCCTTGTTAGCCCTCTTCAAGAGCTTCTCCACATGATAATTTACTCTTGACAACCAAAGCTCTCTATCTTTATTAATATCCATGGAAATAAGCTCATGAAAGGTCAACTCTTGAGGTGGACGAGTTGATTGTCTTTCTCACTCCAATGCCCTTTTGAGGCCTCTTGCTTTTGGTCTTCTTGTTTGTGTTTCAGCCTCCATGTCTTGCATTTGATCAACAACAATAACCTCCTTACCTTTACCTCCATTTTCGTATATGTCTAACTTGGGCTTGCTTTGTAGGAGTTGATTCACTTTCAATTGAAAATTATCTTGCTGAAGGAAAGTGATTTGAGATTTGGAAATGGAGATGATCTGTTTCAATTATGCTATTTCATTATATTTCTCTCTGATGATCTATTGAGCTAATATAACCTAGACCTGCTCTACTACCTAAACCTTCAATGGCGTTGATTCAATATGCTGATGCAAAAGAGGCTGCTCCTCTATCTCACATTGTCCCAAAGTGGTGTCAAGTGTAAGAACATTCTTGGTAGACTTGGGTGCAAATACTTGTGTCTTCCCCTTCTCATAGGTATGAGTAAACTCAACAATCATAGGAGAATTTGAAGGCTGAGTGGGCATGCTAGAAGAGATAAAATCCATTGGCCATGCTGATGATGTACTAGGCAAGATAGAAGGGCTAACGGTAAGAGCTACTGACAATATCTCCAAGAAATTTTCCCAAGTCATGCTGATGGAGGACATGTTATGAAAGACAATGAGATTGATCAGACCATGATGAAAAAGACTAGTGTGATGATATTTTTTGATGCTTTGAACCTTCTCATTCATCTTAATAAAAATCCTATAGAAATAATATGGGAAATCAAGTGTTTTGACAGAGGTGAAATGCGTCGACGACCTGATATGATACCTATACAACCTAGAGAATATTCCTTCACATGTGAAGTAATTTTTTATGAACATCATCAAAGGATCATACTTGTTTTTGAGGTATCTGAAAGGAAATATGTAGTTTGGCTCCTCTCCAGCATGAGGCTTGAGAAATAGTTTGTAGTTTTCAATGTCTAACTCCATGCCTTTGAACTGCTTCTCTCCATGATAAGGGATACCCGTTCCTAAAGAAATTAGGTCTGATGATAGGCCTATATCCATACCTAAAATAGTGACCTTTCCAATGCTATATCTTGTTACAAATAGGCTAGTCAATTGAAGATGATACCCCTCTTCCATGAGCCTTTCACAAAATATCAAACACTAAGCTCTCTCAAAGCATCTTCAAGCCAATTGCGAAACATTTATTTCATACATTGTGAAGGGTTCTAGCCTAAGGTGGTGCCATTCGTTGAAGATATTCTTGTCTCTTTCCATTGTTTTTGTCACTGGAATGATGGAAACCCTAGGGTGTTGATGAGATGAGTGAATGTATGGAAATCTGGAAAAACGGAGTGTATGAAAGTGTGATTTTAGAATATGAGATGAAGGGTTATGAAGTTAAGAGAAATCATATAAAAAATTGAGTGGGTTTAGTTGTGTGTTAGCTCCATTTTGTGGGTGCAATGAGGGAAAATGAGTGTGATGAAGGGGTCAAAATGATGAAAACACAGGAAATTCCCAATGTTTGACTGTGAGAATAGCTAGTGTAGAATTGGTGTAGGTTTAGAATATGAAATAAGGGCCATGGAGCTAAGAAAAAATTCTAAGAAAAATTCAGTGCATAGGGTGTCATCTTAGCTCCATATTTAAAGTGTAATGAGGAGAAATAGATGAGTGTAGTGTGGAAAAATCCAGCAAACACAAGAAATTATCAATGTTTTTCACTATGAAAATAATAGAAATTAGGGTTTGGGTGAAGTGACATATTAGGGGTGGTGTAGATGATAGGAAAGGTGGGGATAATGCATATGGAATATATGAGTTAGGGTTTTAGGTATTAGGGTTAGTGTTTAGGTAGGTGGTGTAGGTTAGGGTTTGCCACATGAAGAAAAATATTTTGGTCAAAATTCCGGAAGTGAGGATCTTGTCGATGATGTAACAAGCCTCATGGTACTGGAAGATGATGTTTCTAAGTAAACTTCTTGGATGATGATTTTACATCGACAGGAAGTTTATTTATTGTGAAACGAGAGTTACTGATTTTTGAGACAAAATGTGACTTGATATAGCAATGTTTAGGGATGACTGTCATGAGAATGAAGTTTTATGAGTATTGCAGAAGGATGAGTATTCACTAGATGACTTCTCTTGAACATATCGGTGACACTGAGATGAGTTGGAAGCATTGACCCAAAATCGAAGTGAAGGTATGATGAACCATAGGTATGAATGAACCATCAAGAATATTACCCAGCCCAAACAATCACGATGATGGAGTGAAGTGTCATGTACAAGAGCGACTTGCTACCGTAAAAGTTTTGTTCACTTTCCCAAATTTTCCCCAGTCATTTTTTGACCAATACTTCTTTATTTTTTAACAAGCTTGAGGAGGATAACATATTATTGATCTGTAATTCAACCCCTAGGGTGAATAACGTATCTCTATTTAATAATTTAATGATTCTAGCGATGAATGAAAATTGATTCTTGTTATGATCGACAAGCCCGTCGCTATTTTATGTTTTAACGAGCCTAATGACAGTGACAACCTAGTCATTTTTCATATTTAGAGAGTTTGAAAAAGAGGACGAAAGAAAAATCCATAATCAATTTTTCGTAAAGTTGTTGCTCATATCCAAAAAAGTGTAAAATAATATTTGAGAACGTCCTAGCCATGTTTTACTAAGGAATTCCTTTTTCGTAAATAATCTATCTCAGTCCAGAAAAGGGTTAAACTTATACTGAGTAGATATCAATTCATTTACTTTTACAAGCTTGAAAAGACAAGTGCTTGGAAATATTTTCACATTATCAGAGTCTGAAGAGCTAAAAGAAGACTCCAGGGGTTCCTTTTTTGCTGTTATCGAAGCTCGAAAAAGAGATAAAAGTGCGCTTAAAGTCCCTTTTCATTTTTATCAAAGCTCGAAAAATAAGGATAAAAGTATACTTTTTGGTCAAATTATTCTTGAAATAAATCTGCATGACTCATCTGATCATTAGTTGCAAACCTATTCAGAACAACATCAAATGTATTAAAAATACATGTTTCATTATAAGAATTGAATAAAACCATAGTCACAACAATAAATATGATTTTTAAATAATCAAATGAATAATTAAAAGAGTTTTACTATTCATTTTTACCATTTGAAAGTTACCATCTTCATTTTGGAGCTCTGAACCTATCTTTTCCCTCGAACTTCAGCTGTTGATTGCGATCGATTATGTGGACTATTTTCATCATTGTTTGATCCAGGTTGGTGCCATAAACCCCCTCTTTCTTTCAGTAGTCATTTTATTTCATTTCATTGAATTTTTTTACGGATTTGGGCCCCTTAGGGTAATTTATTTTTCCAAAGAGGGCAACACACCCTTGGGCATCAAAAAATGCATTGTAAAGCACTCAAAATGAAGCCTAGGTGCATATGCAATGCACTGTCTATGGACTAAGACTGCATTGGGCACAATTCATATTCTTGATTCTTGCATTATACCCAAATTTTGCCTAATTTTTTTCATGAAAATGAGTCGAATGAGTCTTATGGTTATGTTTTAGGGATTAATCGGACTAGAATGAAAATTAATTGGAGAGAAAGAGAGCATGAAGAAAAAAATATGGTTTCCCTTAATGATCTGTGTATTGTAAGAGCCCTAAGAGTTTGTGGGTTATTAAATTACTTTCGCTTATTAGGTATGAGGCAACAAATAGAACTTTTGGATTTCCTTGTTCAAGCATGGGATCCAACAATTGAGGAATTTCAAATTTGAAACAAAGTGGTTCCTATTACAGTGGAGGACATATATTTTCTGACAGGATTATCGAGGAGAGGCTTACCCATTTCTCTCTCAGGGTCTGCTCTTGAAGGAGAGATGGTGAGAGACTGTATTTTTTAGTAATTTTATCTAGGGGTAGAGCCAAGAAAGGATGGGAAAACAAACATCCGTGACGTTTGTGATTTTCCCTTTAGAACCATTCTATTCATGACCACAAATATTGCTGGTACCATTACACTACATGTAGCGAATAGATCTTATATGCAGTATGAGCTAGAATGTATGGAACCAATAGTGTTTAGTTGGTCTGAAGCTGTACTTTATCAAATAAAAGAAAAATTGAGCAAGGAAAAGGGAGGAAGGAAGAAAAACTTAAGTTATATTTCGATCCTCATTTCTTTTGCCTTAGAGCGGATTCCACTGATGCAGCCTCAGCATGTGACACTGGGTGTGTCTAACCTTAGAGATCTGAGGATGTAGAGATGGGTAGAACTAATGGCTAGACATGCAGGCCAATCATCCATCGTGTTCTTGACTGCATTCTTCACCTGGTTTAGGTGATAGGTTATCGCCATCGATGAGTATGCATATGCAGGCATCGATTTCCAAGGAGATCCAGACTTAGATTTACCAGAAGGCGCTCAGTGGGGTGTAATCAGTAAGAATGTTTCGACCATGTTTTTTAATTTTTCTAAGGTTTACATGTTTTTGTATTTTTATATTTTCCAAAGACTAAACTAAATTTTTAATGTAATGCAGATGTGGGTCGTGTTCAATCAGTGCAGGAACAAGAGCATGGAGCGAATGAGCCAGCAGAGAGGGCTGTCGGGAGAGCAGTCCTTCAAGATTTAGACATGGCTGAGACTCTTACTAAGTTTCGGCAACACATAGAGGGGTTGACCTTTGGGATTTCAGATTTCTGGATTGAAGAGTTGGTGACTGCAATGCCATAGTATTAGCATTCATAACTGCTGGATGTGGTTACTGCATAGGATAGCTAGATCGATAGCATGTTACCATGAGCATCACTAGTTTACTTTTGACATGTTGCATACATTTTGAGGTCAGATGACCAATGTGCCTTGGGAATTTCTTTTTCTAAAAACCTATAACTATCTATCTATTTGATTTCAGTGTTTTCCTATGTTTATTGCATAATCCTATTCAATTATGTGAATGTTTCTTTACATGTGTTGCAAATGTATGTCAATAAGATAATTTTCTAAAGAATTAGTCAATGTGTTCAAGTTTCTGGAAATGTGTTGATATTGACTAAAATCAAAATGTCTTTCCAAAAGTTTAACTCTTAGGAAAAAACGATGCAATGTTGGATTTCTAACAGTATAAACACTAGTAAGTTGTAATACCACAAGTTGTGAGTATAACCTTATGATGATGTGGTTAATACCAAATGAAATGGCATCAGAGAGAAGTTCGATCAACGCACTATACTCAACGATATGTTTTGTCGATCTACTGATACAAATCCCTTGAAAACTCACTAACTCGTCGTTCAGAGCGAAAGTGGCCCACACTACAGAGGATATATTCTGCGTACTACGATTAGTACCATTAGCATACTCAAAAAATGGTTCCAAATATTCAGACATCTACGATGAAATGTAAAGAGTATTATTGACATCAAGAAAAATCTAAAAAACAAACTAAGATAACGTTTCAGATACAACCCATTTCTGGGCCGCGCCAATGGAATCCCATTGTAATCTACCAACTCGTAGGCACCCTTAGCAAGAAATATTTTGACAATATAGGGGCCATGCCATAATGGCTCAAATTTCCCTGTACCTATTACATTAGCTTCTTAATCATAAAGAAGGACCAAGTTTCCCTCTGAGAAAATGTGAGGCTAGAAATTTTTGTCATATTACGCCTTTATACGTCTCTTATGTGCTTCATTGGCCAATTTGGCTTCACGACGTGTTTCATCAAGATGGATGAGGTTAAAAAGACATGCTTCTTCATCTGAGGTGTCATGTAACAAGTCGATTGCGAATTTCAATGACGTTATTTCACATTGGATTGGTAAGATAGCTCCCAAAACATACACCAATCGAAAGGGAGTAAATCCGGTTGCATTTCTCATCAAGATTTGGTACACCCACAAAGCCGAGTACAAGATCAAATTCTAGTTTCGTATAAGAACTCCTATCATTAGTTGAAGCATACATTTAAGAATCTTGTTGATAGTCTCAACTTTTCCATTTGATTATGGATAATAAGGAGTAGAATTACCATGTGAAAATCCTAAATTGGTAGTCAATTTAGTCATCATATGGTTGCGAAAATGCTTCCCATGATCTGTGACTATAGCCTGTGGGACCCCAAATCGTGCAATGACATGATTAAAGAAAAAAAATGCAGCTGTTTGTCCTGTGTTGTTGAATGTAGGCATCGCTCCAGCCCACTTGGTAAAGTAGTCTACTACGACAATAATAAAACCATGCCCCCCAGATGAACAAGGGTTATAGGTAATGAAGTCAATGCCCCATTTCAAAAATGGTCCCATAGATACAAGAGGATGCATTGGAATTGGCGGTTTGCGGATTTTATGATCAAATATCTGGCACGCATGACAAATTCTGACTGAGAGGATGCAATCACGAAATATGGTAGGCCAAAAGTAACCAGCGTGGAGTATCTTCTACACGGTAGCATATCCAGACAAGTGTCCACCATAGGCCCTAGCATGAAAATCATTTAAAATTTTTTTGGCCTCCTCATGAGTGAGGTACCTTCATAAAATTGTATCGACACCACGACGATAAAGTGTATCGCCGACAATCAAATAATATTTGGCTTGGTATCGAATACATCGCTAGTTAGAGCAAGAGGTATTAGGTTGAAAATTCCAGGTCTAGAGATAAATGATAAAATCCCCATACCAAGGATCAGATGATCCGATCAGAAACAAAGACTCGTAAGGAATAGATGGTTCCGACATAGTAGCAGTACTATCAGATGGAAGGTCACAAAGAAGCTCAACCAAAACTAAATACTTCTTTGACTTAGATTTGATGAATTCTAAATCAAATTCCTGCAAAATGACATTCCATTTTGAATATTTACCCCCCAGCAATTGACGTGATAAGATGTAAGTCATAGGGTTGCAATCTGAAATGACGATGGTCTTCCGGAATAGGATATAGTGGTGAAACCTTTGGACAACTTGAATAACTTACAAGGAAAGATTTTCTACGTACGAATACTTTACTTCCGTATCATTGAGATTACAACTCAAATAATAGATCAGATGTTCTATCTCATTTTCTACTTGGACCAATACCATAGCAATGGTCGTATCAACTGCGATGATATATAAGAAATAATCACTTTGCTAATTTGGGGGATACATTAATGACGCCCAGACAAGAGTATCCTTGACAACATCAAAATAAGCTTGCACAACTTGGTCCCAATGGAAGGGAATCCCCTTTTTCAAGAGTTGAGTAAATCCTTTACCATTTCAGCGTAGTTGGGTATGAACCTCCTTAGGAATTTAGCCTTTCCCTAAAGTTTCTATAATTGAATAAAATTTGATGGTGCAGGAAAATCAAGAATTGCATGGACCTTCAATGGGTCTACTCGAATTCCTTCTTTTGAGACGACGAATCCAAGAAATCGACCAGAATCAACCCAAAACACACATTTATGTGGATTGAGGTGTATTTTTTAGTGTTGGCAACGCAAAAAGATAGCTCTCAAATGCATTTGGCGATCAATCCAATTCCGTGAATGTGCAGGTAAATCATCTAGATAAGGTTGAAAAATGTGCTTGATGTCATTGAAAGCATCATTTCTCTTTGAAAAGTTTCCCCAACATTCTTTAAACCAAACGAGAGTTTCATATAAGCTAATATTCCGCAGGGACAGATGAATTCTGTCTTATATTGATCCTCTAGGTGGATATTGATTTGATTGTAGCCAGAAAATCCATCCATGAACGAAAAAATTTCACATACAGCACAATCATCAATAATCTGGTGGGAGTTGGATAGTTGTATTTTGGACAAGCAAGATTGACATCCCGATAATCGATGCACACTTCGATAGTTCCTTTCTTTTTCATAACAGGAACGATGTTGGAAACCCACTCAATTAGCGGAATAGGGTAAATGAATCCAGCACACAAAATTTTTTCAACTTCTGCTTTAAGGGAAGTGGCCTTCTTCGGTGAACATGACAAAGGCGTTGACATACCAGCTTGACATTAGGGTACATATTGATAGTCTGTTCAACAATACTAGTGTAAATACCTGGAATTCCCTCATAAGAACATGAAAAGATATCTCAGAATTCATGAAAGAGAGTGCGATATGTTTTGAGTTATGATGGAGAACAAGACTCGCCGATATGAGTATTTTCTACCACACAAGGTTTTGTCAAAATATCGATAAAAATCGTTTCTTCAATATTTGACAAATTTCACTCAGAATCGATTGCAATAATAGGAAAGGAATTCGAAAAGAATTTTTTAACCGATGGGTGATATAGTTCACTAAGATTATCTTCTTCATAATTTGGAATATGGAAACGATGATGATAATATTCCCATGGTTCTCCTTCTGACATCATGGTTTCCAAAATATCCTCATCTGTCAAGAAAATTGAGGAAAAAGGATCATATGGAGTACCATAATCTAATGAAAAATCTACCCAAATGACCGGCGACAATGATTTCAGATTCACCGCCCAAGCTATATAAATTTATTGCTATGCTAACTCAATTGGGCTGGGCGGAAAAAAATCATCCAACGTAACAACTTTATAATCACCCGTACTCTTACTTAAGCCAGATGGATTGGAAGATATCATGTAGCAGGTCTCTATACTTGCAATTTCTGCCGACATCGTAGTCGGTGGTAATGCAAAGGTTCCCATGAGAGTGGAATCCTTTAAGAGTCCTACACCAATGTTTTGAAGTGTGAGTTGGGGTGCATGAACTAACGTAATGCTTCCAGTTACCTGGGAAGTGGAGACAAATAAGGATAGTTGACTGATGACTGTGATAACACCTTTATGTGGAAAGGCGATCATTCTAAAATATGTAGAAACAATAGAAATCAAAGCATATACCCATGGCCTTCCAAGTAAAATATTGTATTCAAGGGGTCTGTCAACGAACTCAACTTCAACTTTCATTGTTTTCCCCCCCTATTTCAACATGCAGGTTATTGATAATACAACAAGGCTTATATGTACGTCCGTCGAAAGCCTTCAATGTCGTTGATGATTGAGACAAGCGCGGTGAGCCAAGTGATTTCCAATAGTTTAGAGACATAATGCACATATATTCTCCCTCATCAATAATAATACGATGAACAAGGTGATTGAGAACATTTAATTGGATGGATAATTCCAATTCTACTAGTAATTGCTGCACATAGCCTGTATGATTAAGGACTACAAGATTAGAATCAGCTAGATCCATTCCACCAATTGCCGACAACAAAGCATGTTTCTAGGAAGGTCAATTTTGTATCACCTCAAGCGCTAACATATATGAAGGGGATTGAGAAAAATATTCAACTATATTTTAATTTTGAACAACTCTAGCTCGAGGATTAAATGTCGATTTATGAAAGACTCCCTTCGGTGGCTTTATTGCCAATTCATGAATAGTATTAGGTGGTACTGATTCGATGGATGGATTCGTGGTCGAGGTAGTAGGTTGATCAGTAGCCTGAATACTGTAATATTTATTACGTGTTGACACCAAAATATCTGTCGATGAATTCGTGACAGATAGCATAAGCACTTGTCAACTTGAAGCTGGATCCGTAGCAACCAAATTTGTGTCCGGATTCGGAAATGGATCTGTCAACATAGCTGACGCATGTGAGGTTTTAACCATTTTTGAGACTTAAGCGCGGTGGGGATAATCCCTTACAAAGTGTTCCTCATTACATATTATTCAAGGGTAACGAGGTTTCTAATTTCTAGACAATTGATCAGATTATCTTTCCTATGGGGTAGAAGTTTGATTTTTCTTTAATTTCCATTTTTTCTTACTTCCAGGTTGCTTATAAATTTTTCCTTTGTCAAATGACATGGAGTTTATTTCAAAAGAAGGTGCAAGATTAGATGTAATAGTGTGATGTGTGGTTGCAGTACCAATCATACCGTCTCTGGCATGAGAGTCCTTTGATGGAGGAGGAATAGTAAAATTAGATCACGACGAGTTGGGAATTTTCTCATAGAGCATGCCAGATTGAGTATACATCAAGTATAAATTTTAGGCATAAGAAATGAACTACTCTTCAGTGATGATGCCACCCTTAGCCACATAAGGGGATGAAAATAATTCCAGTTTTATGAATGGTCAATTAATTTTTTTCTTCACATGTTATATTAAAAGTCTAACTACATAGGTTTTATGAATGGTCAATTATTATTTTTTTCTTCACATGTTATGTAAAAAGTCTAACTATAGTTATAGATGGTAATAGGGACTTAATGAACCACTCAACAAGGAGCTGATCAGGAACAAATGTCCTAACCATTCTACGATAATGACACCACTCATGAATATGATAAAAAATGTGAGTAGCATTAGTCTATTTAAAATTAGTCAAGAGTTCCGTTCCAGTTTAATATCGTATGGATAACTGGAAGTGAGTGAAAAATATAGTAGCTAGGGAAGTGAAATTATCAAAAGAAGCTCTAGGTAACTCAATGTATCATTTTGTCGCCAGACCAGTGAGCGTACATTGGAAAATACATAGTCGAATAGAGTCATCATTTAGGGAGTTTGATGAACACCAAAAATGATAAGTCATAACATGACTCGACGAGTCTTCCCCAGGGTTTCCATTGAACTTAGGAATATCTTAGGGTAATTTATGAAGTATCACCAACCACCAAGGAATATAGTTGATTGGGTCATTGGTGAGTCGGTTTAAATCTGGTAACTCTAAAGTTGCAACAAAGGGCAACTGTCAATTGAGGTCAGGTTGAGCATAGCCAAGGTATGATTGAATTTCGTGAGAAAAAGGCCTTTGAGCATCAGCATAAGGAATCTGTTGCTGGTAATCCAGATAGGGGTTGTTTTGATAAGAAAATTCTTGAGGATTATATTGACCAAAACTTGGATATGATACTTTTTGAAATGAAGGTTGTGGCATTTGTGCCTATGGCTGCCAAGGGGTCTATCCACCAATGTTATAACCCAAATTAGGATAACTTGGATTCAGTTGAGGATAGGTATAATCTGGTTGTGGCTACGACATTCCATAATATGGTCATCCAATTTGTGAATAAATGAATCCATATACACGTGGTTGTTGTAAACTAGCCGAAGGAGTTGGAGTCTTAGGGCTCAATACTTGATAGTATTGAGTTGAAGGACCCACCTGAGATGGTTAAGGAACAAAAGTTTGAGAATGTAACAGGGGTAAAGATGTATTAAAAAATGGAGTTGATGTGGGTGCAACAGGTTGAACCGGTTGATACGAGTGTACAACCATTTTTGGTTGGATAGGCAAAGTGGGTTGTCTTAGCACTCGGAATGAACCTCACGTCTGAGAAGAGGCAACTTTGAGGTAACCATAGACCATGCTCAACCTTGTAGCTAGCCCTACAAGGTCAGGAGAGGGCTCTCTCCGTGAAAGGATATTCAACAAAGTACAATTATGAACTGATATTAGGCTAGGTATAATAATGGGAAAAATGTTTTAATGGATGATTTTTTCAGGGATGTATGGATCAGATGGGGCTGGGCTGTTTGAATCTGGGGAATTAAATTAGAGATATAGGGTATTCTATGGGGCAAGGTAGGCAGGGATTTTAACAATTAATTTTAAATAATGATGGAATGGTGAGACTGGCGAGGAGTTGAAAAGGGCATAGGAGATGGATCCTTTTCAAACAGAAGAAAACATAGAGTATTCAATGATTTCCCAAGGCAGAGCATAAAAAATGGATTCTACCTATCTATCTTGAAAGCATTCAACTAGAGGTATGAGTGAATGAATGGCAAAAATAACAATTAACAAATGAACAAAAAAGAAAGAACAATGCTAAAATCCATACCATGGGGATCCCACAAATCAGAGCTGCATATCTTTATTAATTCCCTGCCAAAATGTTACAACAATAGCAACCTCACTCTGCTGCAAAAATCCAACCATTACACTCTGAAATTCATCAGATATATACAATTTTCTCATCCATGTATTAAGGGAATTGAGCTCAACCATCTTCTTCAAAATAGAATCAGTTACATTAAATTGGGATCGAATTTCTGAAATTAGGTGTCAAAGATGAACTCGTATCTCTTGAACCATAACACCTGTTACAAAACAGAAAGAGGTTTTTGTAGATAAGATCAGGTTGGAGAAAAACCTCTCTCAAATTTTGGAAATTAGTTTCCAGTTGCTGGAAATCTGTGCCACAAAATCATCTCTAAAAAATAAAATCATTAATGGATTGAATTTCTAAAATTAGGTGTCAAATATGAACTCGTATCTTCTGAACCATAGCACCTATTAAAAAAAATAAAGAGGTTGTTGTAGATAAGGTCATTTTGGAGAAAAAACTCTCTCAAATTTTTTAAATTCATTTCTCGTTGCTCAGAATATGTGCCACAAAATCATCTCTAAAACAAAAAATCATTAGAAATTTAAATCTATAAAAATGAGTTGTAAAGATCTAGTCAAATATTCCAATTCACGACACCTGTGAATCAAATGAGAGATATTTTTTTCATATAGCTCGTGGTTAACAAAAACCTCTTTGGGTTTCTCAAAATTACTTTCCATAAATTGTAACATGGCATCACACTAAAATGACTAAAACAGTAAAATAACTGCAAAATTTGTTTTGTTTTAATGTAGGCTTCAAATATCACTACATATCTCCCACATAGTAACATTTGTGCATAAAATGAAGAAGGTTTTTGTTATTTAGTATGTGATGGACAAAAACCTCTTTCACTTTTGTAAAATTCCTGTCCAAACTGATTTTGTAGTAAACTTGTCCCTGTGTGTAGTAACTGACCTCAAAACATGCATAACAAAGAATCAATCATTCATTTTGATCATATCTTCTGATCTAGAAACCGGTTATGGGAGTGTGATATACTGTTAGAAATATTTTTCCGAGCTCCTTATGATGGAAACATTTATGAAATTTTTTTCACTGAAGATCATGTGAAAAACATCTAACAAAACCAGACATAGTAAGAGCCCATTTCTATCCTTGGTGATAGGCTACGAAGACTGGAAGTAACAATCTGCCATTGACAAACATTCATTTCGACATTAGGATGACCAAATAATGACTAAGTACTATGAAAGTGGGTGACCATAGGTTTCCCCACAGCATGAGGAGTATAATAAGACGAAAAATATTGTTCTCCAAATGTAGGGAGTCCAATTGATATTGTATTGGATGGAATATACCTAGATGGACCAGCTTGATGTTGCCTTGATGATGGATATAAAGGATCAAGCCATTCAGTACTCACTATAGGTTTACCAGTTAGAATACTAGATTATAAAATTGGTGAAGTCCATGGATTTGAAGATGCACTAGAGAAAATTCCAGATAAATATTTATAACCTGATGGGACCATAGGGCCACCATGTAAATATGACTCTGGTGAAGTTGTGAACATATATGGGGTAGCAAGAGCAGGTGTTGTCGCAATTGGAACAGATGGTCTAGCCGAAGATGTTGGTTTAGGCATGGTTACTTGACCAAATGTATACACTATTGGATCGACGGGAAGTTGAATAGGCACAGGATCAACAAAAGCAGAGGCATGTGATTGAGGAAAATACTCGTACAAGTAAAGCTCCACCCTAAAATGAGTTGGCGCTAAAGGTGTTTCGTCTTGTGGTATTTCTTCAATTGAAATTAAAATAGGTGGAAGGATTTTTTTGTCAGGCCCAAAGTATATTTTAGGAGGTTGATTGCGTGATATGGGAGACTCAATGGCTACAATAGATTGCGGGGTGACCGATACAGGAAAAAATTCTGGTCGTTCGACTTCGGCATGTAGATGCTCTGGTAAAAAAGATATAGGATCTGGATCAACTTCCAGTTGAACAACGTCGGGTTGGGGAAGCATGGTATCACTGATTGGATGGATCATGACCATGAGTAGTTGTGAGGAATCTGTCTCGACAACAGTAGATAAACTAGGATTTGTAGAAACAACTTGTTCTGACTCTGGTATATATGAAGATGATGCTTCACCATAGGTACTGATGGTACTAGTTTTGGTAGAGCGCTTTCGCTTTCGCTGACCAGAAGTGATTTCTGGTGGTAAAGGTGGTTTCAATGCAAGTCTACAAGAATGATGGGGAAAGGGATTTTCTTCTTCCAAGATGAATAATTTATTTTATGAGAAAAAACAAATAAACAAATAAAAGAGTAATGTTAGAAAAAAGGTTTACCAAGAAACTGTGAACTGCAAAATACCTCTTGGCGAACCAAGAAGTATGGGCAGGCAATCTCCCTGAATGCTATGTTCGGTGTATCACAATTTACAAGGTGACTGACTCAGTTCACTATGGATGGATAGCAACTGAAATTTGTCCTCACAAATATACCCGAAGGTACGTGGAGGCCCAAGTCCATATTAGCTCTGTCTAATGCAAAACTGCATAGTGAGAGCACCCCTTTATAATTTTTGTACTATAACACCACCCGATATACCCGAAGGTATGTGGACAAGCTACGATATACTTATGTAAGTGGAGTGAGGTATCACACTTGGAATGTATCACAGAAAATTAATGACAACTAATATGTTTAATGACACTGGAACACGTCTCTAGCCTAGACCTTCTAAATGTTATCGTTATGGTTACAATGATTTTTTAGGTAAATTGATGTAAATTTTAAGATGATCTTGTTTATCAATTTTCCTTTCAAGATTCACCATGATGATCTGATGGAAATTCCTAAAATGAAAACTAAAACGATAAGAAAAATTTTCAATTTTAGCATTTTCAATGAAAATCCTAGCTACTAAAGGGAAGAGCAATCAGTTTTGAGAGCAAACAACAAAGAGAACAAACTAATATGCGTCTTTCCTAATTTGTTCCTATACAAAACACACCATTCACTATATGAAAGTGTAGGTTTTTCTTTTTAGTCCCCTTAATGTGAATGCAAAAATGAAACTATATGTGTCAAATCAACAAAAAAAATGCTTTCTTCTTTGAGAAATGATGAATTTAACAACAATTTATCTTTTAGGAAAAATGAATGGAACTACAATTTTTCCTAAAAGAAACTAAGAATTTAACAGCAATTTCCTTTATGAAAAAAATGGATCTAATGCAGAAATAAAATACTTTGAATTTGATTTGTCAATGATAAAGAAAAACACTTAAAGAGACAATAAAACAAAATTACTCTTCAAAGGAGGAAGAATCAAGCAAATTCACTGGTCTCTATGAGGTATCTAATAATTGAAAACACAACAAACAAAAGGTTGAGTATGATGGCAATGAAAAATTCAAAGGGAATTTGGTTGGCTAAGGGGGAAACACAGTCTCTAAGGGGGGACAGTGCATTGCAAAGAACCCCTGAGTGCAAGAAAATGTTATTGAAAGCACTGTGCGTTGACCAACTGTGCATTGGGCACATCAGAGATTCAAAATTCAAGCTACTGAACACACTTCTAATGCAATTATCTGATTCAAAAGTCTAATAATTAACAGTAGATGCTACTGGGTGGATAAGAAGAGGCAAAAACACTAGGAATGATAAGGAATATTCCCCATTGGAGTCGCCAATTTGTTATGCATAATTATGAATTATAGATAAAACACATTCCCTAAATGTGGTGCTATGCATTTAGAACAACAGATCAAAGACTTTGTAGACAATTTCTCTAAGAGTAAATAAACATACAAAATGATAGAGGAACCTACTTGTGATCCAATCACTTCCTATTCTCCTTATGTCGCTCTTGTTGTATCTTCCAATCCAACTTAGATTGCCAAACTAGTTCCTACAAGTATAAAGACTAAAGAACAAAGAGATTTCAATATACATATGTCTATTTATCTTAATCAGTTAAATCAATTAAACATGAAACATATATATCAGTTAATAATCCATCATATGAAAAGTAGAAACATAAACAAATACATATATAGAAAATGAGCATCAATATCTATTAATGGATAAAAGGGGGAGGTTACAACCAGGGATCGATTTGATGTCACCAACTCCAGCATTCATCCCAGCCTCATCACAATAAACATCTCACTAGCAGCATATCACTCTTATCACACACTCAATTGAGAATCCAACAAAATTTCTTTACCAAATTTCTTCCTTTCCTAGCACTAGGATCTATGCTCAATTTATAGGGAAACTGATGGTATTTTCTCATTCAATGACTTTCTAATAATAGGAAAGACATGTTCCCAAACTTAGAGGTGTTATATGGACACATGGATTCAATGTTTGACACATATGGACTCTTCTAGAAGGCGCAAGCCATGTGGAGATTCCAGAACAATGAGAATTTCACTCCTATTTGACCAACGCACTCTTGAATGTCGGGAAGATCTTTGCAAAGTACCCTTGAATGGGGGTAGCTGCATATGAAAAGTAGTTAGTCCCTTGAGAGGTTGCGTTGGTGAGCTCATAAGTGATATAACATATACTTCAACCCTTGGAAACCTTGCAATAGAAGTCATGAATAGTTTGTTCTTGTCTTAGGGCATGTAGCAACTGAAATGATAGTGGATTATAGACCCTATTTCATTCGTCCTGGGGATGATGTCCAGTTTGACCAGGTCATTGGGAATGATGCCCAGATTGGCCTATAACACCCATTACATTAGTTTCCTACATGAGATGAGGAAACTTCTGTTGAACTTGGTCCCTAGTGAACCATTTGCCATGGTGTAGGAGTTGGCCAGCTTTCAAAACCCGATATGATTGGATCTTCTGCTGATGAGTGTTTTTGATTTTCATGTCCATGATGAAATATTTGGTGGCCTGTTCCATGTATTCTGGGTTTAAATTTGTTGGTCTAAGTTGTTTTGCAATTTCGGAGGTGTCCAGTAGAGGTGGGAATTAGGGCCGAAAGTGGTCCACATTGAATACTAGGTGCAGGCCAAGGAATGGTGGAATATTGAGCTTGAAGGAATTGTTCCCTACAACCTTGGTGATTGTGTACGAACTATATCAGAGTAGGCAAAGCTTGTGGTGGGATTAAGTGAGGCGATCCTTTCGTAAATGTAGCAACACTTTGTTGCCCACCTGGAAGTTGCGTGGCACCCGATGTTGATCATGTCATTTCCTGTACTTAGCATTGGCTCTGTCCAATATGTCATGAACCTATTGGAAGATGTGCTAAATGTGCTCAATGAAGTTGTTCGCTTTGTCAGCTTTAGACTAGACATGAGACGAATCGGCTTGAGTAGCCACAAATGGCATGGCTACGTAAATGGGATATAGTGGTTGGAACCCCAGACCCACCTGAAAGGGGTTGTGGCCGGTTGAGCTGTGTAGAGCCAGATTATAACTATGTTGTACATAGGGAAGGCTCTCATCCCATGTGTGTGGATGGTTTGAATTTTACATGCATAAAGTGTGTACAATCATCCTGTTGATGACCTCTATCTGGCCATCAGTTTGGGGATGGAAATTTGTGGACTTGGTGAGCTTGGTGTCCAGCATTTACCAGAGGCTAGACCAAAATGTGCTGAGGAACTTGCTGTCCCGATCTGAGATGATATAATGTGGGATACCAAAGTGAACCCACACTCATTCAAAGAATATTTTAGCAGTGGCTTCTGTTGTGATATTATTATTGCAGACCAACATAATGTCCATCTTCAAGAATCTGTCGACGACCAAGAAAACATAGTCATTTCCATGCTTAGTATAAGGAAGGCCCGACATGTAATCCTTGGAGATGGATTCCCAAGGTCAACTAGGGGTAGGTAGCAGAGTATATAAGCCTTGCTTCTTGATGGTTAGTTTGGCAATGGCGCAAGCAGTGTAGGATCTGATGTACTTCCCAACATCTTGTTGAAGGTTCGACCAATAGAAATACTTCTGTAGTACTACCACTATTTTTTGGACCCCGAAATACCCAACGAATCAACTATAGTGTGCTTCCAAAATAATCTTGGCCCGCTTGCTTGAAGGAACATAAAGGTGTCCCAGGTGACATAGCAGTGCATGCTGGAGGTGAAAATTTGAAACTTGTGTAATCTCTAAGAGTGTCTTGTATGTGTGGCTGAATTTCGTATCGCTCTTGTAGAGAAGCAACCAATTAGAGGTCTCGTTCCCACAAGAGTTGAGAACACTGGTTAGCACCATGATCGGTGGTCAGCTAAGGTAGTCTGCAAAATTATTGGTGTTTCCATTCTTATACATGATGTTCAAATGAAATTGTTGCAGATATTTGGGCCACTTTTTATGGTGATCGTTTTGAAACTTCCCTTGTGTCTATATGAACTGTAGGGGTCTGTGGTCTGTGTGGATGACTGTTTCCTTCCCAAAAATTTAATTATTACATTGGTGAAAAGCCTACATAATGGAGTACATTTCTTTGTAATAAGTTGGATACTTGTAGACTGTGTCGGACAATGTATCACTGTGATATGCCACTGGATGACCCTGTTGAGTAAAAAATTCCCCAATAGTATATTCAGAGGCATCTATCTCGATCTCAAATGGTTGTTGCAAGTCTGGTAATGTGAGCATTGTGGTAGAGAAGATGTGATGTTTCAATTCTATGAATGCCTTTTGTTGATATTCCGACCAAAAGAATTTTTCTTTCACTCCTCCCTTGGTGACTTGACTCAAGGGCCAAGTGATATGAGAGAATCCCAACATGAACCCGCAGTAGAAATTAGCAAGACCTAGAAAGCTGCGAATATCTGTTAGAGTGGTTGGGGCCGGAAAATAACGAATTACTTGGATCTTGGTTGGATCCACATGCACCCCCCGTTCATCGATAATGTATCCCATATACTGATATTGGGTCATGCCAAAAGTGAACTTCTCCAAATTGGCACAAAACTTGTGTTTCCTTACTTTTTGGAGGACCCGTCGGATGTGGTGGAGGTGCTATTCCCAAGTCTGGCTAAAGATAAGGATTTCATTCAATTACACTACTATAAATGAGTTGGTGAATGGCTGCAAGATGTCGCCCATCATCCTCATGAAGGTTGTGGGAGCATTCGTCAACCCGAAAGGCATGACCAACCATTCGAAAAGGCCATCCTTGGCTTTGAAGGAAATATTCTAGACATTGGAGGGTTCGATTGGTACCTGGTGATACCCAGACTTAAAGTCAATATTGCTGAAATATTTCATCCCTTTGAGTTGATCCAAAAGGTCATAAATCCCTGGGATTGGGTACCTATTCTAGACAATGATCTTGTTCAACACCCGATAGTCAATACAGAGCATCAAATTCCCATCCTTCTTCAACACAAACACAATCGGGCTACCACAGGGCAATGAACTTGGTCGATGTGACCTTTCTGCAAAAGCTCCTGAATCTGGCTCTTGATTTCATCCTTCTCCAAAATAGAGTGCCGATAGATCAGTCCATTGGGTAGCGATGCACGTGGGGTCAGATCGATGTGGTGCTGGATCTGACAGTGTAGAGGCACGCTTATGGGTGAGGTGAAGATGTCCCCATACTCCTCCATGACCTTGTACATTTGTTTTTGTCATGTGGAGGAGCCCTATTTGGAGGTCATGGCCACAGTCTTCTTCTTGCCCTATGGGCGGATCATCAGGAATTTGTTTTCCATGTTTTGGAATTTAGCTTACTGCATTGTTTTGTAGTAACCAAAGAGATAGCCGTAGGTAGTGGTAACTCTCATATACTGTACAACTTATTTCCCAAAGTAACAATAAAAACACGAGGCCAAGACTCATACACAACATGTCGCTTCCACAAGTATGGTTGGCCTAATAATACATCACAAAAATCAAGTGGGGCAATGTCACATAATACCTCGTCCATGAAGGGCTTGATACTGTAGGGAAGGCGACACTGCTTGCTAACGCAGTGATCCCATCCTTGGTGAAGCCACCCGATGGTGTACGGATGTGGGTATTGTTGAGTCCCAAGATTGTTCTTTCTTCCATCATACTTCACTCCATTTTCTTTTGTCCATTGTTATCCCAGGCTCAAATGATTAATGAAATTAGTTAAAATTGCTTTAAGAATGAATATCATGGCTAACTTGCTAAGTTTGTGATTTTGTCATTGTAATACATTTTGAACTGAAACTAGCTACAGAATGCAGACATTCCGTAGCTAGTTGCCAATTCTGCAGCTGTCTTCACGTTCAAGCATGTTCAGTGTCCTCTCGGAAAAGCCACACATGGGTGTATTCCACATCATGTCCTCAGCGTTTGTTGCTCACCATGAAGATTGAACGGAATTCTGGACGTGGTTTTGTACGTGGGAACTCACACAAGGAGACAGACTCCTAATAGGACAAGGACAGTCCAGATGTCCTTTTTCATTTTACGCTGCCACCTTTAGAGTTCTAGTCTGATTTTGATATGAAAAGACAATGATCCCCGTATTATCTCAAGTTCTGTTATGAAGATTTGCTATAAATGTAACTCGGGAAACTGAGAGACAGGTTCTAACTTTTGATTAGATTTCATGGATTGACTGCTATATTTCTGAAGTCCGAGAATACTCTGTTTTAAGTTTTTTTTTCTTTAATGAAGAAGACAACATTTCTTTGAACGCGTTGAGTTGATCTTGAGCTACATTTCGTGCTACTCTGGTGGTAGAGGGCCCCTACCTCCTGAGCAGCTTTACTTTTGCAATTTAGATAAGTATCTTAGTTCGTTTTCAAGTTTTTGAAGTTTACGTTCATAGTTAATTTCATTAATCATTATAGCTATACTTGTTCTAAGAAACTCTTCCAAAAGATCATTAAAATAAATAAGAAATGGCTGTAGTGTTATAGATTTTATTTGCAATTCCTTTCGTTCATTATCACAATTAAACTTACTCTAGTAAACTCTTCCAAGATATCATTGTGATGACTAAGGCATAACTGTGATACTGTAGGATTCAGTTGCTTGTTTACACTAAGTAGCATAGCTAATATTACTCTTAAAAAGCTCTTCCAAAACATCATAACAATGAGTAGGAAATAACTGTGATGTCTTAGTTTTTAATTGTATTTGCTTTCAATTTTTATGTTTGTATTCAATTGCATTGAATTGTACAGCCAAGATTGTTCTAAAAAGCTCTTCCAAAATACCATTCATGATGAACGAAATAGGCTGTAGAATCCCATAGATTAATTGCATGATAACTTAGTTAGAGCACTCCGGAGGAAAATTGCATTTAATTCATGCTCTGTTATTTCGTTTCAAGTTTGATAATGGCTTTTTAGTTTAGCACTGTTCACTGTAGACTAGTAGCACCCTAGTTCAGTTCTAGCTTAGCTCACTGTATTTACATTCCAAGTTTAGTTTCCATCCATTGTATTTTAAATTGCATTAGTTGTTAAACTTAAATACCACGGTCTTCATTATTTACAAAACTTCTTTTGTTCCAAACCTATATTAACTCATAATCATCTGGACATAAGATAGTATCATTCTAAGGCCTGGAGTACTTTTGCAACCTTTTTACCATTTCACAAACAAGCCTTTCCTCAAAGACTATTCTAAAAGGAAATCTATAACTTTTGAGTGAGGTTTAGTGGTTTTAAACTAAGTTGCAGAATAGAATTAGGAGCTAGTTTTAGAGTAGAGATCTTATGATGTTACAAATGTTATTTTCCAAATATGTTTCAATAAACCTTTAATCATGGATGAGATGTTGTATCATTATAAGTTGATTGTTTAATTGTTTAGTTAGGGGAACTTTATTTACACTTAGCTGCCCATTTCTCAAGCTCTTCCAAAACATCTTTAATGAATGAATTGGACAAGTTAAGTTCATGTTGTGATTTATTTTCTTGAATTCATTATCAAGCTTTGTATTTTGCTAAGTCATAGTTTAGGTTTGGTTTTGTTTCAGTATTTGCATTTTTCATTTGTCATCAATAATTTAGGCTTCACTCTGTTTTTAACCAATAGCTTCTTTCCACCAGCGTTTAGTTCTTTCCCTTGTGAACATAAAACCATAAAAAAAAAACCCAAAAACATCATAAAGCACTAGACACAACGCAGTAAGAAACAAACACCTAGGCACATATAGTGCACCACACTTCAGTAGTTTACCAACCCTGGTTGACAATTAAATGAACTCAATTTAGAAGACTAGGTTGAGCACAAACATTTTGGCGTCGTTGCCGGGGAAGTGAAAACTAGGTAACCTTTGTTTCTTAACTCCCAAAAACAATGATATGCGTAGAGAGAGAGACTCAAGGGGTAGATTCATAAGAAGCAGAAGCAGAAGTTTGATTCCTAGAACACCACTTGTTTCACCTAGACCAAGAGCTAGTACACCTTCAAATCAGACCCACATTCCATCCTTTATTGATCCTAGACTTCTAGAAGACCTAAGATCAGATATTCCATTAGAGAGACCTTCCACTTCATCCACTGAACCTGTCTTAGAATAAGATCCAAGGAATCCTGTTAGGGACACAAAATTTTCCACTTCCACAGAAGAATCAACCATGGCAGAAGAAGGGGGAGGAGGAGTCTTTAATGGAGAACACACATTATTTGGAGGGGGTAGAGGTAGAGGTAGAGGAGAAGGAGGTAGAGGTGTAGAAGGAGAAGGAGGTAGAGGAAGAGGTAGAAGAGAAATAGGAAGCTCTTTTAGGTTTCCTATAGTAGATGAAGAAACCAATACAACCATGAAAAACATTTCACCCTCTATCCTTCCAAACTTCTATGGGCTTAAAACTGAAGATCCCGAAACCTTCCTATTTGAATTTGAAGTTCTGTGTAGAAATTATGACTACTTACAAGATGCTCAAAAACTTAAACTATTTCCTTCAACATTGAAAGGAGCAGCATTGAAGTGGTTTATGAGTTTGATTAACAGTTCTATTAGGACATGGGAAGACATGAAACAATAATTTCTAGAGAGGTATTTGGATTATTGTATGCCATTCAATCATAAGGAGGAAGTGTTTAAGATGTTACAAAAAGAAGATGAAAACTTGGAAGATTTGCTGGAGAGATTTCATTACAACATCAAAAGAGCAAAAATGGAAAACTTAGATCAAGACACCTTAAAAGCTCTTTTGTTGAAAACAATTAGGGATGAATGGTTGGATATCCTTAACATGATGGGAAAAGGGGATATATCACAGCTCACATTACCTGAAATATTTAAGTTATGTATCAACCTTTCAAGAGGGAAATCTAAAACTGTAAAAGGTCCAAGAGATCCTGCTCTTGCAAGGGCAAGTAAGTCTGCTTCTGGGACAGTAAGTAGGGCAGAAATAGGACATATTCTTGATGATTTCAGATCTGACATCTTAGGGAGTCTTAGTGAACAAATAGACACCCTTAAGTTACAAAACAAGCAAAAATCTGAATCTGATGCCTTAGCAATATTTTGTCCCAAATGTAGAAAGAAACATGCCTTGAGAGAGTGCCCTTTGGATGTAAAAGTTGTAGAGACCTGTGTCATTTGTTCTGAAAAACATGAGACCAAGAATTGTCCTTCCCTTCCTGGTCTCAAAGCTATCTTTCAAGAGGAAACTCCTACAAATTCCACAGAATCTCTCAATTTTGTCTCTAGAAGGCCTTGGCAAGGACCTCAAACACAAGGATTCCATGATCAAATGTATAACCAACCTCCACCAAATTGGAATTCTTGGCAGCAACTTTGGCCTCAATTTCAAAATCAATCTCAAGCTTGGGCACAAGGAGCACAAAGTCCCTATGGAAGATACTCTCAGTACTATCAGTATCCACCATCCTATCCACCATACCCACATTTTTCTCCTCAAAATCCTCAACAAAATTTTCAAAAAAATCCTCAACAACATCATCAGAACCTACCACATCAAAATCAACCACTTCCATTACCATTTCCTCAAAAATCAAATCAGTTGCCTGCTCAACCCATACCAAACCCCAACAATAAAAATCCTCAGAACACATACATGATAGAAGGCCAAAAGTTTCCAACTTATTTAATTACTCCTTTAGACCTTAGTGATTTTCAACTTAGGTCTGGAAGAATACTTGAAAAGAGGAAACCTTCTGTGATCATACAAGAACAAGATAACTCTGAGGAAGATTCTCTACGGGTGAATAAAATTCTTGAGGAAGACACATCTTTTCAGGACCCAAACATTGAAAAATCAAAGCAAAAAGAACCAATAATTTCAACTCATGTATTAGAGCAGCCATCAACATCTACTTCTACACCTCCCTTTCCAGAAAGATTACAAATTGATAGAGGTGTAGAAAAACAAATTATGGTGCCTAATTATGATTTCCTAGATGAGTTGAGAAATGTTTGCATTAAGATTCCATTATTACAAGCCATCAAGGAAATTCCAATTTTAGCCAAAAAAATAAAGGAGTTGAGCATGAAGAAAACAAGAAAAAGAATAAGAGAAACAAAGAAAATTCAACTGGCAGGAAAAATAGCAGACATTATGATGGGTAAGATTGCTATTCCAAAGTATCTTGACCCAGGAAATCCAGTTGTCAAAATTCACATCAATGGAATTGAAATCCAAAACACACTCATTGATTTAGGAGCAACAATCAATATTATGAGTAGACAAATCATGGATAAACTGAAACTTCCTAATCTTCTTTTTACACCCACATTATTACAATTAGCAGACAGATCTATGATCAAACCTGATGGGGTAATAGAAGACATTCCAGTGTCCCTAGATTCTTGGGAGTACCCTGTGGATTTCATGATCCTAACTCCTAAGAATAATCTAGGAGGGCATCCTGTTATATTAGGAAGACCTTGGTTGGCTACATCTGATGCTTTCATTAGTTGTAGATCTGGTGATATGTACATCTCTGATGGTAGTTCAACTAATAAATTCACTTTGTATCCTCCAGCTAGGACAATTACAGATTTAGATGATACTCAATGGATAGAGGATGAAGAAGACTTACAACCTCTCTTCACAATTTCAGAAATTAGTGAAGATAGTCAAATTCTGAATACTCTAGAAAACTTTGAATCCTCTTCAGAATACAAACATGAACCATTTCAAGAAGGATCCAAAATTGAGTTTTTGTCATCACGAAAGATGTCTCTTCATTCTATGGATAAATTTGGCAGCTCTACAAGTGAGATATTTCCAGGCAAAACTTTGAACATAAACAAGAACCTATAAAAATCTCAACAAGAAGAGTTAGTCAAGATATTACAGAGACATTCTTCTGCATATGCATGGGAGTACACTGACATGAAAGGGATAAGCCCCAAGACTTGAACTCATCACATCTATATAGAAGAAAATTGTAAACCAATCAGACAACCTCAAAGATGGATGAATCCAAATCTTAGGGACATTGTTAAAGAAGAATTGCAAAAATTGTTAAAGGTCAACTTCATCTATCCCATTTCAGATAGTTAGTGGGTTTCTCCTTTGGTAATTGTGCCAAAGAAAAATGGTAAATGGAGGGTATGTATTGACTACCGAGAATTAAACAAAGCTACTCTTAAAGACCATTTTTCCTTACCTTTCATAGATCAAGTGTTAGATACATTAGCTGGCAAAAAGTACTTCTCATTCCTAGATGGGTTTAGTGGTTACAACCAAATCCAAGTAGCACTTTAAGATCAAGACAAAACCACATTTACCTGTCCTTGGGGTACCTATGCTTACTGAGTATTGCCATTTGGATTATGCAATGCACCTGCAACATTCCAAAGGGCAGTATTAGGAATTTTTTCAGATCTAATACATGATTGTGTAGAGGTATATATGGATGATTTCATAGTTTATGGAAACACATTTGAAGAAGCCTTAGCAAACTTGAACAAAGTTTTAAAGAGATGTCAAGAAGCAAATCTTTCACTTAGTCATGAGAAATGTTTCATGATGTTTACTGAAGGTATTGTTTTGGGGCATCACATTTCAGGGGATGGGATTAGAGTTGATGAGTCAAAAGTTGAATTCATCTCTAACTTATCTATTCCAAGTTGTCAAAAAGATGTTAGGATTTTTCTAGGATTTACAGGATATTATCGGAGGTTTATAGAAAACTTCACCAAGATAGAATCTCTACTCTTCAAATTACTTACAAAAGTAACGAATTCAAATGGAATTACGATTTCCGGTTAGCCTTTCAAACTTAAAAGCAAAAATTTCTGAAGCACCTATTTTAAGGGGACCTAGCGGAAGTTACCTTTCCATATCTCAACATATGCCTTGATATAGCTCATAACGTGTTGAATAAAAGACTATTGTTCCTTCTGCCATCACTACCTGATAAGAAATTTGACTCTGCGAGTTAAACTATAACATGTGAAAAGGTTACCATTTGTTGTTCATGCCATAAACAATTCGTTCTATATAACGAGGCTATGAAACTTTTGTTCACCTTTGATCATTACGCGATTAGATACTTAATGAACAAATCAATTACTAATGGCAGAGTCATAAGATGGTTATTGCTTTTACAAGAATTCAACATTACCATTCTAGATAGGCCTGGAAAACAAAACACAGTAGATGATTACCTATCTAGACTCCAAAACATCAAAGATGACACTCCAGTTGAAGATCAATTTCCTGATGAATGTATTTTTGTAATTTCTACTCAAACTCCTTGGTTTTCTGACATTTCTAATTATTTAGTTTTAGGAAAATTTCCTTGAATAATGAATGCGAGAGATAAAATAAAAATAATTTATGACAGTGAAAAATATTCATGGGTTGCTAATGAGTTGTACAAGACAGGTCCAGATTTGATCATTAGGAGATGTGTTCGGGAAGATGAGATGCCTGAGATTCTCAAAGCATGTCATGATGAACCTTGTGGCGGACACTTTGCTGATAAGAGGACAACCTATAAGATCCTTCATTTAGGATATTATTGGCCATCCTTGTTTAAAGATGCTAAAGAGTATGTCAAAAGGTGTGACAGTTGCCAAAGGGTAGGGAAACCTTCTCCTTCGGGTGAGATGCCATTACAACCTCAGGTACATATTGAACCTTTTGAAAAATGGGCTTTGGATTTTGTAGGACCTATTAGTCCTCCATCAAGACAAAAGAAATATATATTAGTTTGCACTGATTATGTTAACAAATGGGTAGAGGCCAAGCCATTACTTTCTGCTACTAAAGCATCTGTAGTTAATTTTCTTTTTGAGGATATTTTTACTCGTTTTGGTGTCCCAAGGGAAATTGTTACAGATCAAGGAGCTCAATTTACATCAAAGCTAGTGGAACAAATGATGGAGAGGTACAAAATCAGGCATAGAAAATCTACTCCTTATCATCCACAAGCAAATGGTCAAGTGGAATCTACTAATAAGGTCATTGAAGGAATCCTAACAAAGATTGTTCATTTACATAGAAGAGATTGGGTAGATAGGCTTCCTGAAGCCTTGTGGGCCTATAGAACTACATGGAGAAACACAACATGCCATACTCCTTATGAACTTGTTTATGGAAAGCAAGTTTTGTTTCCCATAGAGTTCCAGATTCAAACTTTCAAAATGGAAGTTCAGCTAGGACTTGATTTAATGGAGGCACAAAAGCATAGATTGGAGCAGATTAATGAATTGGATGAGATCATACAAGATGTAGTTCAGAAAACAAGTCAAGTCCAACAACAAAGGACTATATGGCATGACAAGTACATCAAAGAGAAGAGGTTCAAAGAAGGTGACTGGGCTCTCTTGTTTGATTCAAAATTCAAGGATTTTCAAGGGAAATTTCAAACACATTGGCTTGGGCCATATGAAATTGTTAAAATTTTTGACAATGGAGCAGTAAAAATCAGGACAATAGATGAAGAAGAGGTCACTTTTCTTGTGAATGGTCATAGATTGAAGCTGTATCACAAACCACTCTCAAGAGTAGAATTTGTCAAGAAGTTCCAGGAAAACAATGATGTGAAGTTAATGAAGAAGAATCTTTCTTCTTCATCAACTTGATTAAATTTTCTGAAGTCATTTCTTAAAAAAAAAAAAAAAGTATAAACATGAAAACTAATCACTGATTGGCATGTTTATACAGAAAAGATAGGGTGAAAATCAGAGTCTTTCTGACACTCTAACTTTTCCATTTTGTTTCTGCAAGCAGCTGTTACAAAATCATAAGTTCAGATCCATTGCACTTATGATCCATCTCATTTCATTTCATTCCATTCACTTATCCATCCATACTCCATTTCATTCATTCATACTTCACTTCATTCCATATTTCATTCATCTCATTCCATACTTCATCCACCTCATTTCCATATTAAAATTTAAATTTTGATGTCTTTCTGCAATTGAATAACACATGTCATGAATTGCAGGCCATTTCTTATACTTTTCCACTCCATTTCATAAATTGTAATCCATCCCACTCCATCATTCACTTCATACATATCCCATTATACCATATTTCATCATCTATCTTCACTCATTCCATATAATATTCCACTTATATTCCAAACCACTCCATTCCATGATTAAAGTTCTCTACAGGTACATTCTGCAGCTAATCAGACTTTCCGCAGCCAGACAGTCATTCCGCAGCTACAGATCCTGAAGGCACTGATCAGCAGACATTTGAATTGCAACAAGATGATCCGGTATATCCATGAACAAGAAAAATCAAGAAGGATTATGAAGACTCACAAAGTAATGATTTCTAGAGGAGACCAAAGCATATAAAGACCACAAAAAAAGCAGATGAAAAGCAAAGGTAAAAAAGTTCTGATTATAATGGCATATCATGAAAAACTTTAGTATAGTCTAGTTATGAATCATTCGAAAAGTTGTTTTGATTATTTTTATTGATCATGCCAAATATACCCTCAGCAAAACTTTGGATAAAAATCCTTCATTTCAAATCCTATACCCGATCATCATTTAAAAATCTAAGCAGTTAAAATGCTGAAGTGATTGATTTTCTCACGTCACCCAGCCAAATAATTTAATGATGATTTTTGAATCCTTCGCAAAATATCTCCACGGTATTTTCACTCATTGATTTGTTTTCTTCACCTCACTTCATTAACTCGTTCCGTAACCACTCCCTATTACTCCATCCCGTAGCCAACCCTTCATCATTTCATTCTGTAAAACAGAGGTATCTCTATCACCGTGAGCAGAGGTATATTAGTTTGAAAGTTGAAGCCACTGTCACCAAGAAGCAGAGGTATATCAGTTTGAAATTTGAAGCCATTGTCACCATGAAGCAGAGGTATATCAGTTTGAAGATTGAAGCACTGTCACCGTGAAGCAAAGGAGTATTAATTTGAAGGTTGAAGTCATTGTCTCCGTGAGCAGAAAGAGTACTAATCTGAAGATTGAAGAAGAAATTATGGGCCTCATCGTGAGAACTGAACCAGTGGGCACAAAATACCTGGAAGGATACCCTCAAAGCATAGAAATGTTGCAACAAGCAGGATGGCTGAAATTCCTTGAAAAATTTAATGGCTTCCACAAAGAAGTTACTAAAACGTTTTCAAGGTCATTCAAAGGAGCCGAGGTTGAAGTTGGAGATATTAAATTTACTATCACAGAGGTTTTTATTGCAGAAGCAACAGGATTGCCTAGACATGGAGAAAGATGGTTTAAGAACAGAGAATTTCATAATGAATCATGGAAGCAGATCCTCAAGTCACCAGGTATGGATGTCACTGTGTTTAAAAAGGGAATTCCAAGTTCTGCATTAAAGAATAAATGGAGAAACATGTTGCTTATCCTACAAAAATTTATCACTTGTGAAGGTAGATATGGTACTTTCTGTGTTTACCATATTAGGTTGATAATGCATTTCCTAGAAGAAGAGCTTAATTTGCCCTATTTCTTGCTTCAAAGTTTAAAGAAAATGGCTTCAAGTGTCCAAAAGAGAATTCAATTTCTAGAGACAACCTTATATCACCATGGGTTAGTCAAGATTTTGATTGAGGATCATTTGAGAAAAATAGGGGATAATTGGGATAATTTCTTGGTGAGAAATCACTTTGAGGAACCAAAAGAGCCTTCACCTGAACATCAGCCTACAAAGAGAAGCAGAAAATGGAGAGCCTCTAAAATTGAAACTGATAAAGCAGTTCAAGAAAGCAGTGAAGAAATAATCTCTAAGAAATTGACTCAGATTAAGAGACAGCTTAGGAAAGAGAGGGTAATCAGAAAATTTGCCACAGAAAAAGGAGAGGGACCATCCCAGCCGAGAAGGAGCCATAGACTCAGGGGGAAACTAAGGAAAACACATATTAAAAAAACTGGGGTGATAAACATAGAAGATGAAGAAACACCTATTGAAGAAGATGTTGAAGAAGATTTTGATGAAGAAGCCCCTGAAATTGACCCTGCACAGCAAGAAATTTATAACTATATTGAAACATTGGAAAAGAAAGCTTCAGAGAGTAGAGATAGAACCGCTAGTTCTCCACTGTCCGAAATAGATGTGTTAAGAAGAGATAGGTATGAGATGGAAGTACTTAATAGACATATCAGGACTGAGAATGATATTCTGAAGGAACAAGTTAAACTAAAAACCAGTATGAACTCAACCTTGTCTCTACAAATGGAAAAAGTGGAAAAGGCTAATGAAAAGTTGAAAAAGAGGAACAAGAAGTTAATCAGGGCACTTACCAATTTAAGGTTCAAGTTAGTCATCAGGAAGCCCAGAAGGCCTTTAACTTCCAGGAAAAGAAGAAGAAGAGGGTTGGATGTTCTTGCAGAAGTCTCTGAGTTTATGGAATAAGTTGCATGAGGACATGCAAGAAGTTAGCAGTGGGGGTATGTTGAGCCCCAAGATTGTTCTTTCTTCCATCATACTTCACTCTATTTTCTTTTGTCCATTGTTATCCCAGGCTCAAATGATCAATGAAATTAGTTAAAATTGCTTTAAGAATGAATATCATGGCTAACTTGCTAAGTTTTGTGATTTTGTCATTGTAATACATTTTGAACTGAAACTAGCTACAGAATGCAGACATTCCGTAGCTAGTTGCCAATTCTGTAGCTGTCTTCACGTTCAAGCATGTTCCAGATGTCCTCTCAGGAAAAGCCACACATGGGTGTATTCCACATCATGTCCTCAGCGTTTGTTGCTCGCCATGAAGATTGAACGGAATTCTGGACGTGGTTTTGTACGTGGGAACTCACACAAGGAGACAGACTCCTAATAGGACAAGGACAGTCCAGATGTCTTTTTTCATTTTACGCTGCCACCTTTAGAGTTCTAGTCCGATTTTGATATGAAAAGAAAATGATCCCCGTATTATCTCAAGTTCTGTTATAAAGATTTGCTATAAATGTAACTCGGGAAACCGAGAGACAAGTTCTAGATTTTGATTAGATTTCGTGGATTGACTGTTATATTTCTGAAGACCGAGAATACTCTGTTTTAAGTTATTTTCCTTTAATGAAGAAGACACCATTTCTTTGAACGCATTGAGTTGATCTTGAGCTAGATTTCGTGCTACTCTGGTGGTAGAGGGCCCCTGCCTCCTGAGCAGCTTTACTTTTGCAATTTAGATAAGTATCTTAGTTCGTTTCCGAGTTTTTGAAGTTTACGTTCATAGTTAATTTCATTAGTCATTACAGCTATACCTGTTCTAAGAAACTCTTCCAAAAGATCATTACAATGAATAAGAAATGGCTGTATTGTTATAGATTTTATTTGCAATTCCTTTCGTTCATTATCACAGTTAAACTTACTCTAGTAAACTCTTCCAAGATATCATTATGATGACTAAGGCATAACTGTGATACTGTAGGATTGTTTACACTAAGTAGCATAGCTAATCTTACTCTTAAAAAGCTCTTCCAAAACATCATAACAATGAGTAGGAAATAGCTGTGATGTCTTAGTTTTTAATTGTATTTGCTTTCAGTTTTTATGTTTGTATTCAATTGCATTGAATTGTACAGCCAGGATTGTTCTAACAAGCTCTTCCAAAATACCATTCATGATGAACGAAATAGGTTGTAGAATCCCATAGATTAATGGCATGATAACTTAGTTAGGGCACTCCGGAGGCAAATTGCATTTAATTCATGCTTTGTTATTTCGTTTCAAGTTTGATAATGGCTTTTTAGTTTAGCACTGTTCACTGTAGACTAGTAGCACCTTAGTCCAGTTCCAGCTTAGCTCATTGTATTTACATTCCAAGATTAGTTGCCATCCACTTCATTTTAATTTTCATTAGTTGTTAAACTTAAATACCACGGTCTTCATTATTTACAAAACTTCTTTTGTTCCAAACCTATATTAACTCATAATCATCTGGACAGAAGATAGTATCGATCTAGGAGCTGGTATTCACTTTTTATCCTTATGCTTTACCATTTCACATAATCACAGCTAAATACTTTCCTCCTTTCCTTAAAGACTATTCTAAAAGGAAATCTATAACTTTTAATTGAGGTTTAATGGTGTTAAAATAAGTTGAGAATAATTAAGACTAGTTTTTTAAAGTAGAATCTTATGATGTTACAAATGTTCTTTTTCAAATATATTTCAATAAGCATACAATATGGATGGAATGTTGTATCATTATAAGTTGATTGTTTAATTGTTTGGACAGAAACTTTATTTACCTTAACACATTCTCAAAATAATACAAAAACATCTTTAATGAATAGATGAAATGATTAAGTTCATGTTGTGATTTATTTTCTTGAAGTCATTATCAAGCTTTGTATTTTGCTAAGTCATAGTTTAGGTTTGGTTCTGTTTCAGTATTTGCATTTGTCATTTGTCATCAATAATTTAGGCTTCAATCTATTTTTAACCAGTAGCTTCTTTCCACCAGCATTTAGTTCTTTCCCTTGTGAACATAAAACCATAAAAAAAAAAAATCCAAAAACATCATAAAACACTAGACACAACGTAGTAAGAAACAAACACCTAGGCACATATAGTGCACCACACTTCAGCAGTTTACCAACCCTGTTTGAAAATTAAATGAACTCAATTTAGAAGACTAGGTTGAGCACAAACATGTATGTTGTATTTGGCAGGCCTAGACGCTTCACGAACTCTTCGGAAATAAAGTTCTTATGGCTCCCATTGTCTAAAATGAACTATAGCAGGGAACCCTTTATCCACATATGAGAGTGGAAGAGACACTTCTCCTCCTTTGGATCTTCCGGTTCCTCCTTCTGGATCTTTGTAGTGGCAACAATGGCGTTGGAATCCACATTAATAATCTACTTTCCTTTGTCATTCCCCTTGTTGGGTTCTGATTCAGAGTCAGAGAACGCATCTGATTCAAAAGCGCTCATCTTAGCCACCAGTGACTGCTTGGACCGACACTCTCTTGTGTTATGAGTGGAGCTCTGATGGAACTCACACCACTTTCACGTGTCCTTCTTTAGCTTCATGGTGTTGTTCTTTTCTTGTGGCTTCGGTAGGTTATCTTAGGCCACCATGCCTTGGATTTGTCCTTTGTTCTATGGTTTGGGGGCACCTTTCCCTACTTTTGATTCACAGATCCAAAGTCTCACTTCTTTTGTTTGAATTTATGCTCAATCTTGGCAACATACCAGTATGCCGTACCAAGCGAGGAGATGTCGAGGAACTCATTTTCCTCCTGAATGTATATGTCTAGACAACTGCAGTACTTTAGCACCAAATATTTCTCTGAATATTTGATACCCAACTCTGTGAGTAGGGTATGGAACAGATTCGTTAGTTCATGCACATCATGATCCCTTTGTTACCATAGCGTAGTCCATTATATGTACTTGTCCTAATATCTCACCACAGGATAATATTTTTATTTGATGACGTCTCAGAAATGATTCAAAGTCGGTTCAACCAAGAATATAGAGGGTTCCCCCTCGTCCTTTTTCTCACAATAGGTTTCCCACCAGTCCTTGACATGGGGGGTAGCTTTGAGGAGTGCAAAAATAATTTTCTCGCAGTCGGAAAAGTCATGAACCGATAAATATCCTTCTAATAGATTCAACCATCGTGTTCCTTTCATTTTCGAGGGACTCCTCGAGAAATATTTTGATAGGATATTCTACTCCCTCATCTTTCTTTTCGTCCCCCATGGGCAACCGTGGGGGTTTGCGAGGCTGATCTTGCAAAGGTTAAACCAGATCGATCCCTAACTCCTTATACCCTGACCTCATTGGGGACATGCAAAGAAGGATCGAGAAAGAGAAGACCACTCTAATACCACTGATCCAGATTTATCCAGGAACGCAACAAAATACAAATATAACAATAAATGCAAAAATCCAACAGAAATGACGCTTCATTTAATTAATATCAAAGAACTAAAATTTGTTTACAGACAAAAATGGAAATAAACTAGCTAGGGCACTGGTAGCTTATCTCTGAGAAGAGATGTGGTGGCTATAGACCTCTGAACTATGTTACAATGAGACTTGAGGACCTATTTATTATTGAGAAACAATGGAAGACCCTAAACATCCAAAAATATAACCCTAAGAGATGAAGCGCCAAAACTATGGGCCTCGTTTGGGTAATTTGGTACATCAAATTCCTGGGGACGTAACTTTGGCATACGATCTCCGTTTGACGCGTTCAATACCTCATTATAAATATCTATTCGAGGAATACAAATTTTGAGCTACATTAATGTTTCTTTTGGCTTTCCCAAAAAACGCTGTTTAGGGCCTCAAAACAGCTTCGAAAGTTCAGGACCCCAAAAAATTCTAAAAATAGTAAATTGTGTTATAATTAGGGAAACTGAAAAACTTAAAAAAACAATGGTGGGGCCCCAAGTGGAATAGGCGGGTAGCCACCAATATCCACCTAGATCAAGAGGTGCTCTCACACACATCAAAGGGTAACAATGAGTGAAAATGATTTATTTTTTTTCCTTTTATAAGCTTGAGATGCCCCTTTTATCTTTTGACATTTGAAAGGACTCTTTGAACTTTTTACATTTCGAAATGACCTTTTCAAAACAAGACAAGTTGTCTTTGATATTTGGAGATAACCTTTTTGTCTTTGAATGAGATAATGAGTCAGAAATGACCTCTTTGAACCTTTAACAATTGATTTGACTTTTTTTCTCCTTTTAATACAATATTGAGACATAATTGACCTTTTAATGAGACAGTGAGACAGAATTTGATTCCTTTGAACTTTTTTTTTTTGACACTTGATCATTTGAAACAAGACAAATTGTCTTTATTTCATTCTCTAAACATGCTATCTCCTTCTTTAGGGTTTTATGAGAGAAATGAAGTTTTAAAGCCTTGTTTTAGGTGAGAATTTGAACAGTTTTCAAAGGCAGAGATGAACCTAGACAATGACCTATATGAGGTGGAGTGACATAAATCTATACCTTTTAAATGATGATGATGGATATGACCTTGATAATTATGGTGCAATGAATGAAATGAAGGAGCAACGTACTTGACCTAGACTTCTTCAGTGGCCAAAAATATTTTCTGAAAACTTGTTTGAAAAATTAAAATATTTTGACCTATGGATTTAGGAAAACAACTGAAAGAGTTATTTTTGATCACTGACATACCTAAGCTAACATCGAGGAAGAACTAGAAAATTGGTAGAACATGTTACATGAAGTATCTATAAGACGATGTGCCAGAATCAAAAAATTACTTTGCTGCATAACTTCAAAGGTATGTAGTCTACCTTATTATGATGGGATAGGAGATGTAAGCCTTTTTATTGATGAATATAAAAGAGAAATACCAGAAGAACAAAGGTTGCAATATTTGGATGTAGCCTTGAGGTCTACACCTGCTAGATGGTCGGTTACTCATAAAAAGAATATCGTAATTTGGGAGGAGTATCAAAGGCTGATGTGGGTCATATTTGGGCCAATAGATATGGAAGTAAAAGTAAAGTATGATGGTAAGGTTGACCCCTGAGAGAATATTCATTGTTGCACTTTATTTTGGAAAGAATTTCCAGAACAAGAGTGGGTACATGGGTTTATCCACACACTAGAGATGATTCCTATGAATTGGTATCTTGAGACAAAATTGCAACATGGAACTGCGAACAGGAAAAATTAGGTTGAAGGGTTCATAATAAAATTTAGTTTTGAAGATGACTTCCCATGCATAGATGCACCTCTTCAGAAATTCATAGGAAAGGTTATTTTCAAATTCGCTAACATGGAAGAAAAAAAATTGGACCGCGCAGTTGGAGAAAGAATTGGAGTACTATAATGTGATTGTGGAAGAAGATGATGAGGATATGAATAATATTGATATCATATAATTGGAAGGAGAATGCGAAGTTGTTGGACTTGAACCTGAAATACTTGATATAGCGAAGCACACAAAAAATGAATAAGGTGAACATCAGATTAGAAGAATAACCCAAATTTGCAATGATTGGAGATTATTGGGATGAAGACACAGTTAAAAAAATTATAGAGCTATTTCACGAGTATCAAGAGCTCTTCCCCATTAAATTTTCTATATTTAAGGGCATATTAGGGGACCTAGGAGTTATGAGGATGCCCCTAAAACTTGAAGCGAATTCAGTAGAGAAAAGACCCTATAGTTGAATTTGAAATACAAGGAAAAAGTGAAGGAGGAGTTAGGTAAAACTATCAAAGCTAGGATCATCGAACTTGTAGAAGAATCTGCATGGGTAAGTCCTATGGTAGTTCAGGAAAAAAATACAAAAGGAGAGATCAGAATTTGTGTTGACATGAGGAAATTAAATGATGCATGTTTACATGATTCCTTCCCCACACCATTTACACACAATGTATTGGACAATATAGGAGGACATGAGGCCTATTATTTCACATATGGTTTTTCAGGTTACGATCATATCAGAATTGCGCCAGAAGATAGACATAAGACAATGTTTGTTACATAGTGGGGTTATCACTATTACACGGTGATGCCTTTTGGCTTGAAGAATTCTACTGCCATATTTTCTAGAGTGGTAGTTGCAACTTTCAATGAATATATACAGATTTTTTTGGAAGTTTACTTTGATGACTATATAGTCTTTGGGATTTTGAAAATGCATGTTGTGAGCTTGAGATTGATGCTGGATACATGTAGTGTTAGGGCCCTATATTTACAGTGTAGTCACTTATTTTTTTTAGTGTAGTCCCCTTATTGTTATTTTTGTACCCCTTATTGAACCTCAAAACTGTTCTTACATTGACACCTTGTTTCATCATATCTTCCTTCCTTTATCACAAATTCATGACTCCAATCAATGATAATTGACATAATTCCATACCATAGAAATCATTTAATGATATATACTTTATATTATGATGTTTCTTTTTATTTGAATGAATTTATGTAACTAGCTACAGAATGTGTGAAGTTCTACAGCTAATCGTTGTTTCCGTAGCTACTGTTATGGTTCGACAGGTTTCAAGAAGAAAATAAGAGAATGAGTCACATGGGTGTCTCAGGAATGATCCACACATGGATCATATCCCATCCACATGTTCAAATTAGAAAATAAAACATGCCTATGTTCATGGTCAAAGGTCGGTCAAGGAGAGAGATCAGCGAGTGAGATACTCTCGATTTGATCTGACGTAGAAAATCGAGAGATAGCCACTAAGAATTTGTTTTTGTTTATGATTCTAAAATCCTGTTCTAATAGTTATCTATAAGAAGAAACGCCTTAGCCAGTTGAATCCAAAACTTTTTTAAATATCGGTCATTTTGAAACCGGAGACAATCCTAATATTTGATAATATAGTGTATGCCTTTGAGACTTTGTTTTGATAATAAGAAGACCAGTTCGAGCTTTTGATGCACACATAGTCCATTAGATTTTCAACTCATTCTGCTGCAGAGGGCCCTTGCGCAGGAAGGAGGTTTTGTTAGTTGTTTTAGTTCGAATTTTGTTATTTCATTTACTGTTAATTATCATATCTGTTTTGTCAATTTCATAGTTATGTTCACAATGCTTTCATAGATTAATTTCCTGTCAATTCATAGTTTAAATTGTTTACGTATTTGTATATTAATTTCATGAATAATTTCTTAGATTAAATTTCCTATTAGATGTGTAATCTTGTGCTTGCTAAGGACATCGCAAGAAGGCGGTTTTTCCATTTTCCAATTGGACTAGATCTGAGTATTCGGTCACACAACAGTCATAGTTTCATGCTTTGTGTTTGCTTTCAATTTCAATTCAAAACTTTCATTTCTATCATTAGAGATAGGATTTATGCTTTCAATCCATGGAATAGAATTAGATCAAGTTATTCTATGTTCTTCTTAATATTAGAAACCTTCAATAGATAAGATAGGAATTGATTTCATCTTGTCATTTGAATGAAATTAGTTCTAGAATGATGCTTTGTTTTTAACTAGCTAGATGTTTTTCATAGACATTTTTCCCTACTAACATCATTCAAAGTTTGATTTATTTTTATGCAATTTATATTAGTTAATTAACATTTCCTTTTCCTCCTTATATAGATTTCATATTACATTAAAAATAGTTTTAAATTTAATTTATTTTTTTAGAATAAAAACAAAAATTCCTTTTCTTCCTTCTTTAATTAGTTTTCATCATTAAAATTCATTTAATTTAACTATTCATTAGAATTCATAGATTTCATTTATTAGACATTAGATAAAAAAAATCCCCCAAAACAACATAAACATACACAACGAAGTAAGAGAACAAGGTTATCTAAGTACATATAGTGCACCTCACTTCATCATATTACTAACCTCGGTCGATAATTTATTATAGCAATTTGAGACATCAAATTCAGTAAACATTTTGGCGTTGTTGCCTAGGCAGTGAAATTAGGAAGCCTTATTTCTTACAACGTAAAAATTATATAAAAATAAAAAAAATAAAAAAAATGATATGCATAGAGAAAGAGACTCTAGGGGTAGATTCATAGCTAGAGGTAGAAGTTTGATTCCTACAACTCCACTCACCCCACCAAGACCACGTAGTGCCACATCACCATCTCAAACTCATATTCCATTTTTCACTTCAAGACATAGACTTCCTGAAGTCTTAAGGTATGAAATCCAACCAGGAGATTCTCCAACTTCATCTACTGAGGTAGTATTAGAAGAAGAATATCTTAGATCTCCAACAAAAGGAGTAACCTTTTACACCTCTATGGGAGAGCATATTCTAGCTCAAGAGTTAGAAATTCCTAGTGAGGAATAAAAATAAGGAACTTTCTTCAACATTCCATTCATATAAGAAATAGAGGAAGAAAAAATAAATCTACATTTAGAACCTTATGTTAGCTCTGAGGAATCTACAATGGAAAAAGAAGAAGGCCATGGAGAAATTTTCAATGGAGAAGCCTTAAGAGGAGTAGGAGGACAAGGTAGAGGATGAGGTGGAGGAAGAGGTAGAGGTAGAGGAGATCCTAACTCTGTTGGATTTCCTATAGTTGATGAGGATACAAATGTTACAATGAAAAATATTTCACCTTCTGTCCTTCCCAACTTCCACGGATTAAGAACTGAAGATCCATAAAAAATTTTATTTGAATTTGAAGTCTTATGTAGATCTTATGACTACTTACAAGACTCTTAAAAAGTAAAACTATTTCCTGCAATTCTTAAAGGAGGAGCTCTAAAATGGTTCATGGCTTTAATAACACAGTCTATTAGGACATGGGCTGAGATGAAAAGTGTATTTTTTCAAAGATACCTGGATTATTTCACACCCATTAATCGGAAGGATGAAGTATTTAAAATGATGCAGAGAGAGGAGGAAAACTTAGAAGATCTGATTGAGAGATTTAACTATAATATCAATAGAGCTAAGATGGAACATCTAGATCAAGATACAATAAAATCTCTCTTACTGAAATCCATTAGAGATGAATGGATAGATATCCTTAACATGATGGGAAAAGGAGATATCTCTCAATTACCATTACCTAAAATTGTTGAATTATGCATTCATCCCTCAAGAGGAAAATAAAAAACTAGGAAAAATACAAGGGATCTTAATCTCTCTAGAGTAAATAAATCTGCAACTGGAACAATGAGTAGGGAAAAAATTGGAAATATTCTTGATTAATTTATAAACAAAGATATCTTAGGGAGTCTTAGTGAACAAATAGACACCTTGAAATTACAAAACAAGTAGAAAGATGAAACTGATGCCTTAACTGTTTTATGTCCTAAATGTAGAAATAAACATGCTTTGAGAGAGTGTCCTCTTGATGTAAAAGTTATAGAGACACGTGTTATTTGTGCAACAAATCATGAAACAAAAACATGTCCTTCTATACCAGGTCTTAAGGATTTATTTAAAGAAGAAGAAGAAACTCCATATTCTGTAGATCATTTTTGTTTTGTCTCTAGAAGACCATGGTAGGGGCTACAAACTCAAGGTTTTAATAACCAGATGTATAATCAACCCCCACCAAACAATCGGAATTCATCATGGCAACAACCTTGGACCCAGCCTCAACCTTGGACACAAAGGATGCAAAATCCTTATGCCCAAATTTTTGTATCCACAATCCTATCGAAACTATCCTCTTCAATATTTCCACAACAAAATCAACCACTCCAAATACAAAATAGAATCCACAACTATCATTACCATATCCCCAAAGAAAAAATCAACTACCTGCCCAACCATTACCAAACCCAAACAACAAAAATGCTCAAAATGCCTATAACATAGAAGGAAAAAAATTTCCAGCTTACATGATTACCCCAATATATCTTAACAATGTCCAACTTAGATCTGGTAGAATATTAGAAAGGGAAAGCCTTTTGTTTTTATTCAAGAAAAATATGATTTTGATGAAGAAATTTCTCTACAAAAAAATACAAATTCTAAAGAAGAGACGTCTCTTCAGTAGAACCAAAATTCTAAAAATTAAAAACAAAAAGATCCAATAAACTCAACCCCTATAATTGAGCAACCTTCAGTATCTGTTTCTAATCCTCCTTTTCCTAAAAGATTACAAATCGATAGGGGGATAGAAAACCAAATTTTGTTGCCCAATTATGATTTCCTAGATGAATTTAAAAATGTTTGTATCAAAATTCTTTTGCTACAGGCCATTAAAGATATTCCAATTCTAGCTAAAACAATAAGATAGTTGATCATAAAAAAAGAGGAATAAGAACAAAAGAAATAAAAAAGATTCAGTTAGTAGGAAAAATTGCTGACATTATGATGGGAAAAATAGCCATACAAAAATATTTGGACCCCGAAAGTCTAGTTGTAAAAAATCACATTAATGGAATTGAGATTCCAAACACATTAATTGACTTAGGAGCAGCCATCAACATCATGAGAAAATAGACTATGGAACAACTTAGGCTTCCAAACCTTCAATATACACCAACATTATTGTAGTTAGCAGACAGATCAGTAATCAAGCCAAATGGTGTACTAGAATGTATAGATGTGTCCTTAGATTCTTGGGAGTATTCAGTTGAATTCATGATCCTAACTCCCAAGAACAACTTACGGGGAAAACCACTCATTTTAGGAAGGCCTTGGTTACCTACAACTGATGCTTTCATTAGTTGTAGGTCTGGTGATATGTTTAGTTTTTATGGAAACTCAATAAAGAAATTCACTCTATATCCTCCAAAATAAACAATCACAGAAATAGGAGATGAAGAATCGATAGATGATGAGAATGAAATTCAACCTCTTTTTACTATTTCTCATATTAGTGAAGAAAGTAAAACCTTAAATTCAATAGAAAATTTTGAAACATCTCCATAATCTGAAGATGATTGTAATTTTCAAAAACAATGAAATATTGAATACTTATCATCTAGACAAATGTATTTATATTTTATTGAAGAATTTTGCAACTCTATGGCTGAAAATTTCCAGGAAAACCTTTAAACATAATCAAAAACTTGGAAAAATTCCAACAAGAAGAGTTGATCAAAACATTACAAATACATTGTTATGAATATGCATGGGAGTACACTGACATGAAAGGTATTAGTCCTGAGACTGGTATACGTCATAGCTACATTGAGGAAAACTCTAGACCTATTAGAAAACCTCAAAGGAGGATGAATCCAAATCTTAGGGAAATTGTGAAAGAGGAATTGCAGAAATGGCTGAATGTAAACTTCATCTATCCAATTTCAGATAGTTAGTGGGTTCCTCCCCTAGTGATTGCACCTAAAAAAATGGAAAATGGAGGGTATGCATTGATTATCGAGAGTTAAATAAGGCTACTTTAAAAGATCATTTCCCATTTCATTTCATAGATCAAGTATTGGATACATTAGCAGGAAAAAATAATTTCTCATTTCTAGATGGTTTTAGTTGTTACAACCAAATTCAAGTAGCACCTGAAGACCAAGAAAAAACCACATTCACCTATCCATGGGGAACCTATGCTTACCGAGTACTTCCTTTTGGATTATGCAATGCACCTGCAACATTCTAGAGGGTAGCATTACGAATTTTCTCTAATCTAATACATGATTGTGTGGAAGTATATATGGATGATTTTACAGTTTATGGAAATTCATTTTAAGAAGCACTTGAAAACTTGGAAAAGGTTCTTAAAAGATGCAAAGAAGCAAACCTTTCATTAAGTCATGAAAAATGCTTTATTATGTTTACCGAAGGCATTTTTTTAGGACATCACATTTCAGGAGATGGAATTAAATTAGACTCATCTAAGGTGGAAGTCATCTCCAAATTATCAATTCCAAGTTGTTAAAAAGATGTTAGAAGTTTTCTAGGATTTATAGGATACTATAGAAGATTTATAGAAAACTTCACCAAAATAACATCCCCACTTTTCAAACTACTTACCAAAGATTGTGAATTCAGTTGGAATCCTGATTTCCAATTGGAATTTGAAACCTTAAAAAAAAAAAATCTCTAAAACACACATCTTAAGAGGTCCAAATTGGAAAATACCTTTTCACATTTCAATAGATGCTTTAGATACAACTCTGGGAGCTGTACTAGGACAAAAATATTTGATTTCCTATGCCATCTATTACAGAAGTAAAAATTTACCTCCTATGAGTTAAGTTATACTGTAATTGAAAAATAATTCCTAGCTGTTGTCCATGCTATCAACAAATTTAGATACTACATCACCAAATATGAAACCTTTATTCACACAATCCATTCTGCAATTAGGTACTGAATTAATAAATCTATCACTAATAGTAGAATCACAAGATGGTTATTACTCCTACAAGAATTTAACATCACCATTCTAGACCGCCTTGGAAAACAAAGCACAGTTGCTGATTTCTTGTCTAGAATTCAAAACAACAATAATGATACTCCAGTAGAGGATAATTTTCTTGATGAACATCTCTTTGAAATAACTACTAATTCCCCATGGTTTTTATATATTTCTAACTATTTTTCTACAGGAAAATTACCAACATACTTGTTTCCTAGAGATAAAAGAAGAAGGTGTGCTCGAGAAGATGAAATGCCTAAAATTATGAAGGCATGCCATGATGAACCTTGTGGAGGAAACTATGCTGATAAGAGAACTGCCTATAAAATCCTTAATTTAGGATATTATTGGCCATCCATATTTAAATATGCTAAGGAGTGTGTCAAAAGGTGTGACAGTTGCCAAAAAATAGGGAAACCTATTTCTACAGATGAAATGCCCTTACATCCTCAGGCACTCATCGAACCATTTGAAAAATGGGCCCTGAATTTTGTTGGATCAATTAGTACACCATCGAGACAAAAGAGGTACATTCTTGTTTTCACTGATTATGTCACTAAATGGGTAGAAGCTAAAGCAATTTCTAATGCTACTGAAGATGCTATATTTTAATTTCTCTTTAAGGATATTTTCACTCGTTTTGGTGTCCTAAGAGAAATTGTGATGGATCAGGGATCTCATTTTACATCACAGATGGTGCAAAATATTGTGGATGAATACAAGGTTAAACATAGAAAATCCACTCCTTATCATTCACAAGAAAATGGTCAAGTGGTGTCCACCAATAAAGTGATCAAAGCAATCCTCACAAAGACTGTATGGCTACACATGAGGGATTGGGAAGATATGCTTCCTAAAGCCTTATCGGCCTACGAGACTACATGGAGAAATACAGCAAGACATACTCCCTATGAACTTTTTTTGGAAGCAAGTACTATTTCCTATATAATTCCATATCAAAACCTTCAATATTGCAGTGAGATTGGGACTTACTTTATCAGAAGCCCAGAAGCACATAATGGAGCAATTTAATGAGCTTGATGAGATCAGGCAAGATGTAGTTCAAAGAACCAGTATAATCCAACAACAAAGTTCCAAATGGCATGATAAGTACATAAAATAAAGAAAGTTCCAAGCAGGAGATTGGGAAATTTTTTTTTATTCAAAGTTCAAAGAATTTCAAGGAAAGTTTCAAACTCATTTTCTTGTGCCTTATGAGATCGAAGAAGTCTTTGACAATGGAGCAGTCAGGATAAGGATAATTGATGAAGAAAAGGTACCTCTTCTTGTGAATGGACATCTATTAAAAGTCTATCATAAGTCAATTACAAAGGAGGAATTTATCAAAAAAATTTCAAGACAATAGTGATATGAAGTTGGTGAAGAAGAATCTCTCTTCTTCCCCAACTTAGTCTTATTTTTGTTTTCATATCTTAAAAAAAGGAAAAATAAAAAATATATATAAATAAATAATATATATGGAGGGTTATCCTTAGATAAAGGAAATGTTGCAGAAATTACAATGGCTCTGGTTTATAGAGAAAATTGATGGATTCCATAAGGGGGTTACCAAGTCATTTGCGAGATATTTCGATGGGATAGAGGTCGAGATTGGAGATATAAAATTATCAGTGAAAGAAGCCTTTGTGGCCGAAGCTATAGAACTCCCGAGAATTGGTGAGAGATGGTTTAAAAACAAGGAAATGCACAGTGAAGGATGGAAATTTTTTCTAAAGAATCCAGGTATGGACACTTCTATTTACAAGAAAGGAATCCCTAGTTCAGCACTCAAAAATAAATGGAGAAATATGCTCTTAATTTTGCAAAAGTTTATTACTTGTGAGGGAAGATTTGGTTGCATGTTTATTTATCATGCCCGATTATTGATGAACTGTATTGAGGATGGAGAAGTAAACCTCCCTTACTTCTTGCTGAATAGTCTAAAGAGAATGTCAACAAATGTCCAGAAAAGTGTCCAATTCATAGATAATAGAAGGCACGATCATGGACTTATAAAAATACTTCTTCAATTACACCTAAAAAGTGTAGAAGACTCCTGGGAAAGGTTCCTAATTAGAAATCACTTCCAAGATTAACCAAAGCAGCCTAAGGAGGATAAGACAAGAAAAAGTAGAGAAAGGAAGATTTTTGTATGCATTGAAGAGGAATCCTCACCTCAACCTCAGCCATAAGAGGAAGAGCTCACAATTGCATAACTAATGAAGAATAAGAGACAGAGAAAATTCAAAAAGAGAGGCAATGGGGAGAAAAATAGAAAAGTTCAGAAGACCTAAATTCTACACATCCAAGGAGTGGCTCTAGACTCCAAAACAATTTGAAGAAAACACCATTACATGAGGCATAATTTTCCAATTTAGATGAGGAAACCCAAGTACCTTCACCCATCATTGTTTAGACTGCACATAGTCCTATACACAGTCCTGCACATAGTCTTGCACATATTCCTGTACATAGTCCAAGCAGGAAATCTCTGGAAATTGATCCAACACAACAAGAGATATATTACTATATTGAGTCATTGGAGAAGAAACATGCAAAATAAAATCCAAATATAGAGGAGCAGCCTGTCAGTCCACAAGAACCTCCGATAAACACCTTCAAGCAAAAAATTTAGGAATTGGAGATACTCAACATGCAGCTTAAACATGAGAATGAAACTTTGAAAGAACATAATCACTTGGAGAAGGTCATTAGTGATAACACCATCCTACATTTGGGGGTGTGGTATAATAAGAATAAGAAGCTGAAGGAAAATAACAAATCTCTGAACAAGAAAGTCATAGCCTCAAGTATAAATTCCTTAGGAGAAAACATAGAATGGAAGTTACTACAAATAAAGGGAAGAAGAGAAAGCTAGATGTATTATTAGAGATATCAGAAAAAATTCAATAAGAGGGGGAAGCTCACATTTTTGGAAATTTCATGAGGACATGCAATGGTTTCTAAGTGGGGGTATGTTGAACCTCAAAACTATTCTTACTTTGACACCATTTTTCATCATATCTTCCTTCCTTTATCACAAATTCATGACTCCAATAAATGATAATTGACATATTCCATACTAGAGAAAGAATTTAATGATCTCTACTTTATATTATGATGTTTCTTGTTATTTGAATGAATTTCTGTAACTAGCTACAGAATGTGTGTATTTTTGCAGCTAATCATTGTTTCCGCAGCTACTATTATGGTTCGACATGTTTCAATAAGGAAATAAGTGAATGGGTGACATGGGTGTCTCAGGAATGATCCACACATGGATCATATCCCATCCACATGTTCAAATTTTATAATAAAACGTGCCTATATTCGTGGCCAAAGTTCGGTCAAGGAGCGAGATAATCTCGATTTTATCTGATGTAGCAAATAGAGAGATAGCCACTAAGAATTTGTTTTTGTTTAAGCTTCTAAAATCCAATTCTAATTTTTATCTATAAGAGGAAACGCTTCAGATAGTTGAATTGAAAACTTTTTTTAAATACCATTCATTTTGAAATTGGAGACAATCCTAATCTTTGATAATACAGTGTATGCCTTTGAGACTCTGCTTTGATAATAAGAAGTCCAGTTTGAGCTTTTGATACACACGTACTCCTTTATATTTTCAACTCATTTTGTTGTAGAGGGCCCCTGTGCAGAAATGAGGTTTTGTTAGTTGTTTTAGTTTGAATTTATTTATTTCATTTACTGTTAATTATCATTTATGTTTTTCAATTTCATAGTTAAGTTCACATTGCTTTCATAGATCAATTTCCTGTCAATTCATAGTTTAAATTGTTTACTGCTTTGTAGATTAATTTCATGAATGATTTATTAGATTAAATTTCAAATTAGTTGTGTAATCTTGTGCTTGCTAAGGACATCTCAAGAAGGTGGTTTTTCCATTTTCCAATTGGACTAGACCTAAGTATTCGGTCACACAACAATCATAGTTTCATGCTTTGTATTTTCTTTCAATTTCAATTCAGCACTATCATTTCAATTCTTAGAGATATGATTTATGATTTCAATCCATGGAATATAAATAGATCAATTTATGCTCTATTTTTCTTAATATTAGAAGCCTTCAATAGATAAGATAGGAATTGATTTCCTCTTGTCATTTGAATTCATAGATCTAGAATGATGCTTTGTTTTTAACTAGTTAGATGTTTTTCATACACATTTTTCCAACCTAATAACATCATTCAAAGTTTGATTTATTTTTATGCAATTTAGATTAGTTAATGAACATTTCCTTTTCTTCCTTTAGATTTCATATTACATTAAAAATATTTTGTAATTTAATTTATTTCTTTAGAATAAAAAAACATTTCCTTTTCTTCCTTCTTTAATTAGTTTTCATCATTAAAATTCATTTAGATTTAACTATTCATTAACATTTAGAGATTTCATTTCTTAGACATAAGATGACAAAAATCTCCCAAAACAACATAAACATACACAAAAAAGTGAGAAAAAGGTTAACTAAGTACATATAGAGCACCTAACTTCATCAAATTACTAACCTTGGTCGATAATTTATGATAGCAATTTGAGACATCAAATTGACTAAACACTCTTGTAGTCCCCATATTGTTATTATTTTGCTCCATAATAGCCCACTATTGTAATTGTTGTGCCCTTATATTATTATTTTTAGGTCGGCTAGGATTATATTGTGACCCCATGGACTCTTATATGAGGTTTTTTCATTTGTGTCATCCAAGAAATGTTCATTTATTAATGTAAAGGAGGTTTCCCCATCGAAGTGGTTGATTTCTAAGGCGTTGATCTATATTTTCTTATATTTTGTGAGCTGGTTTCGTAACATTTGGTATCAGATCTTTGGATTCTAGGGTTTTTCTGCTTCAAATAGGTCATCGTGGAATATTCAATATAATTTTTTTTCTATGAAGTTTCAGAAGCTAAAAAAAACCCATTTGTGGCGAAATCCGAAGGAACATCGTGGAAAAATTTCAGATCTTGGTTCGCAATATTTTCAGAGATATGATCTGTGGAAGTTAGATTTTTTGTAGGCTCCTGAATTTCATCTCAAAGAGGTGACATTGGGAAAATCGTCATAAATCTCTCTCTAAGCATCAGATTATAATTATGTAAGAAGTAGCAGAACCACATGGACTGTAGTTTCCTATGTATTTATTTCAGAGCCAAAGGAGGAAAAAACAACATGTGGCATGCCATACAAGTTCTCTCTACTGAACCAATCCATAATTAGGTCACTATGGGAGATTGGGCATAACTTTTCCTTGAATAATCCAAATCTGGTCTAACCCATGGCATTGGAAAGAAGATTTATAGGGATAATAAAGGACCAAAGATAAAATTTTGGGGATCTAAAATTATAGAGATACATCAATTTCAATATTGATCTCCTCAAAAGCAAGAAAAAGGTGTGTATTTTTTTTTTTTAAATTGCATCAAGTTTTGTTTGAAAAATTAGTTTGAAGTGATTCCAAGGGAATATTGAAGCATATATATCAGTATTGGGTTCTAAAATGCCCCCTAAAAATAATTAAACACCCATTAAGCCCTCAGAAGGATATACTATAGCTAATGAAGATGAAGAAGTGCAACATGATATATCAAAATTACAAGACTAAGGGAAACAAATTTATTTCTCACAAAGAGTAACAAAAAATGAAATGGAAGCTAAGATGGATGGTTTGAAGAAAGGTGTGGAAGCTAATATGGATGGTTTGAAGAAAGGCATGGAAGATAAGATGGATGGTTTGAAGAATGGAATGGAAGCTAAGATGGATGGCATGGAAGCTAAAATGGATGGAATGGAAGCTAAGATGGATGGTATAGAAGGAAACATGGAAGCTAAGATGGAAGGTTTGAAGAAAGGTGTGGAAGCTAAGATGGATGGTTTGAAGAAAGGCGTTGAAGCTAATATGGATGGTTTCAAGAATGGCATGGAAACCTATATGGATGGCATGGAAGCTAAGATGGATGGTATAGAAGGAAACATGGAATATTTGAAGAAAGACATGGAAGGTTTGAAGGAAGGTTTGGAAAAGTTGCTACAAGAAAATCTTCCTAATGGTGAAAAGGTAGCAGAGGAAACTCATGATGAGAACAAAAGAAATGTTAATCTTGATTTCATAGACTCTAATGTTGGATTTAAGACCCACCATATTCCAAAGATAGATATGAGGAAGTTTGATGGCAAGGATTCGATAACTTGGATACTACAAATGGAGCAATAATTTGAGCTCCATAATACGAAAAACACACAAAAGGTACACATTTCAAATTTATATTTAGAACAAAATCAATTTGTATGGTATCGATGGATTTTTTCTCTTAAAACACTTGTCACTTGGTCAATTTTTACAGAGGAAACAATATCACATTATGAGGATACAAAGAGAAACACATTCTTTAGCCAATTGATAAATCTCAAACAAAAGGGTTCAATGATTGAACACATTGAGGACTTCCAAAATTTGAATATAAGAGTAAATAATATTCTAGAGGAACATAGGATTTATGTCTTCATAGGGACTCTAAAGGATAAAATCCAACATGAGGTTTGCCTTTGTGAACCTGATATATTGGAGAAGGCATTTAGGTTGGCAAGAAAAATTGAAAGAAAAATTATGGCGATAAGGAAGCATGCCACTCACAACTATAAATATGGAAGTTTTGCTACTCATATAAATCCACAAAATAAAAGTTTGACACCACAAAAAATGGAAGAAAAAAGAGCGAATGGATTTTCTATAGTTGTGATAGAAAATACACTAAATTTCATAAGTGTGTCGATAAGAAATGATTTTACATAGATTGTGAAGAGCAGGAAGAAAAGGAACAAGAAAATCAAAAGAAGAGGATATAGACCAGGAACCAACCCTAGAGGAAGAAGAAATGAATCCCACCATATACTATAATACATTGGCATGAATTACCACTCCTCAAACTCTCAAGATAGAAGGACATATCAAGAAAAAAAATGTAATAGTGCTTATTGATTCGGGTAAGTACCCATAATTTTATTCATTGTAAGGTAGCCAAGGAATTGAATTGCTTCCTATACCCAGGGCCAAAGTGTTAAGTGATGGTGTAAATGGAGGATCTATAAATTTCTCTGGAAAGTGCCATAATATTAATCTAATCATGGAAATATGTATTGAATAGTACAATTCTTTCCATTCCAATGGGTGGTGCTGATGTTGTACTAGGAGTACAATGGTTAAAATATTTGGGGACAATAACTTTTAATTTTCAAGAAATTTTCTTGGATTTTTTTTTTGGAAGGAAAGGAAGTTGAATTATGGGGTATCACAAGGAAGCCAATAAATACAATAAGATCTAATGTCATGAAAAATATTCCGAAGAAAGAAAAATGAGGCGTAATTGCATAATTATGCTCACTAGAAGTTCCAACATCAAAATCATCTATTTCTCCAGATATCTAGAAAGTCTTGGACAATCATTCCAAGGTGTTTGAAACTCCCAAAGGACTCCCACCTATTCATGATCATGATCATTCTATTCATTTGATTCTAGGAATTATTCCTCCGAACATTAGGCCTCAAAAATATCCTTATGTCCAAAAGAGTGAAATTGAACGTATGATTGCAGAAATTATAGAGGCTGGTATAATTCAACCTAGTCAAAGTTCTTTCTCTACTCTAGTAGTATTGGTGCACAAGAAGGATGGATCATGGTGCATGTGTCCAGATTATAGGGAGCTCAATACGCTCAATATTAAAGATAAATTTCCCATTCCTGTAATTGATGAATTATTGGATGAATTACATGGAGAAATTTATTTCACCAATTTGGATTTCCGTTCAGGATATCATCGAATTAGAATGAAGACTGAAGACATTCTGAAAAACACATTTCGAACTCATTAGGGTCATTAGGAATTTTTGGTCATGCCTTTTGGCCTTACCAATGCACCTTCTACATTTCAAGGGTTGATGGATTCCATTTTCAAACCCTTCCTTAGAAAATTTGTGTTAGTATTTTTTGATGATATACTAATCTACAACAAGTCATGGAAGGATCATGTTCAACATGTTGACAGGGTGCTAAAACTATTGGAGGAGAAACGATTATATGAAAAAACTTCCAAATTTTTCTTTGGAGTAGAACAGGTGGAATATCTGGGCCATATTGTATCTCAGGAGGGTGTTAAGGAAGACCCTAACAAAATTAAAGCCATTAAGGAATGGAAAGTCCCCACAACCATAAAGTAGTTGCAAGGATTTCTCGGGTTAACAAGGTATTATCACAATTTTGATAAGAATTATGGTAGAATAGCAGCAAATCTAAAAATATTATTGAAGAAAGATACATTTTCATGGACTCCTAAAGCAACTAAGGCCTTTGAACATCTTAAAGAGGAAATGTGCCAAGCACCGGTCTTAGCTATGCCAAACTTCAGAAAAAAAATTATTGTGGAATGTGATGCCTCAGGAAATGGAATTGGTGATGTTTTAATGCAAGAAGGAAGACCCATTACTTTTGAAATTCGTCGAATAAAAGGAGAGTATTTATAGAAAGATATTTATGAGAAGGAAATGTTGGTAATAATACATGCACTAAAGAAATGGTGACCTTAACTAATAAGAAGACACTTCAAGATAAAAAATGATCATGATAGTCTTAAATACTTTTTGGAACAAAGGATATCTTTAGAAGAGCAGCAAAATTGGGTCACAAAGATGTTGGGTTATAACTTTGAAATCATCTACAAAAAAGGGAAGATAAATGTTGTTGCAGATGCTCTCTCAAGAAAGGATGAGGATGTGGAAGAATTTCTTTGTGCCATTTCTATTATCCAACCAGATTGGATAATCGAAGCAAGGGAGGAATGGAAGAATGATGAAGAAGTATGTACACTCATTCAAAATATGAAACAAGATTTCAATACATCTGATACATTTACTTAGAAAAATGGTTCCTTATGGTACAAATATCACTTATATATTTTTAAGAATTCCCAACTGAAACAAAATATTCTTTTGGATTTGCACACCTCTCCTTTAGGAGGATACTCAATATTTTTAAAAACTTACCACAGGGTGAAGATATAATTTTTTTGGATGACCTTAAATATGATATTCAAAAGTTTTTGGTGGAATTTTTGGCTTGCCAGTAAAATAAAGTTGATACAATTAAGACCTCGGGTCTGATACAACCTTTATCCATTCCAAATCAACCTTGGGAGGAGGTTTCAATGGATTTTATCACAAGTTTACCTAAGTCTGAAGGAAAGAGTGTCATCATGGTGGTATTTGATAGACTTACCAAGTATGCACACTTTTGTGCATTATCTCATCCATTTAAAGTGAGAACAGTTGCTACTGCATTTATGGAAACAATTCAAAAGCTACATGGAAACCCAAAGGTTATTTTAAGCGATACAGATCCCATTTTCATTGGAAATTTTTGAACGCAACTATTTTTTTTTTTGGGTAATCAACTAGCTCATAGCTCATCTTATCATCCTTAATCGAATGGGAAAAATGAGATAGTGAATTTTTTTTTGGAAGGATAACTTTGTTGCTTTGTATCTAATAAACAAACACAATGGGTCAATTGGTTACCTCTGGCTGAATGGTGGTATAACACTTCCTTCCACACTACATCAAAAATTAACACATTTATGGAACTTTATGGATATCATCCACCATTTATCACATCATATTTAAGAGAAAATTCTGAGGTTAAAGTAGTGGAAGATCACTTCAAGCATAAAAAACAAGTTCTCAAAATATTAAAGGAAAACCTAAATTTGGCACATAATCAAATGAAACAACAGGCAGATCAACATCGTAACGAGAGAAGTTTTGATGTAGGCGACTAGGTATTTTTATGGCTACAACCATACAAAAAAATTTCCCTCAAGCAAGCTAAGAAGGATAATAACTTATTGCCAAAGTACTGTTGTCCTTACAAGGTGTTGCAAAATATTGGTACTATGGCATACAAATTGGAGCTTCCTGCATCTTCTCGAGTGCACCCATTTTTCCATGTTTCATGCTTAAAGAAGGTTATAGGTAACAAACTTCCGGTACAAAAAATATTGCCAGAACTTGATGAGGAAGTAAAAATCATATTGGAACCTAAAGTGGTCATGGAAACAAGAACTAGACAGCTATGAATTTGATCATTTTCAGAGTATCCGATAAAGTGGAAGAACTTACCCAGTGAAGATTCCACATGGGAGGATGAGAATTTTATACAGAAGCATCCATAACTACTAGAGCGTTGAGGACAACACCTTTTTGAAGGATAGGGGCATGTTAGGGTCCTATATTACTAGTGTAGTCACTTATTGTTGTTAGTGTAGCCCCCTTATTGTTATTTTTGTACCCATGTAATCTCCATTTTTTTATTATTGTGCCCCATAATAGCCCACTATTATTATTGTTGTGCCCTTACATTATTATTTTTAGGTCGGCTAGGATTATATTGTGACCCCACGGACTCCTATATATATAAATGATGTTTTTTCATTTATTTCATCCAAGAATTGTTTATTTATGTAATTTAAAGGAGGTTTCCCCCTCGAAGAGGCTGATTCTAAGGCATTGATCTATCTTTTATTCTATTTTGTGAGCTGGTTTCATAACATGTAGGCAATACCAAATATCATTAAATTTTAAGAAGTGTATCTTTTGTGTACCATTTGGAATATTTTTGGGCCATGTGGTTTGTAATGAGGGATTCTTGGTGGATCCCGTGAAGATAATAGTTATTTTGAACTTTCTAGTGCCAAAAACAGTGATACAATTGCGTACGACATTTAGACACACTGGCTATTGCATAAAAATTATAAAGGGGTATGTGTAAATAAATTCTCTAATGGAGAAGTTATTGAAGAAAGTTGTCACTTTTCAATGGGATGAGGAATTTTAGAAGAGCCTCAACGTGCTAAAAAAGAAAATGTAACTGCGCCTATTCTGGTTTCACCGCACTGGAATAAGGAATTTCATGCACATGTCGATGCATCTTGCATAGCATTGGGTATAGTACTCACATAGACAAGAGCATGAGAAATTGATCACCCCATAGGATTTTCAAGAAGAAAACTATCCAAGGTGAAAAATATCTATACTACGACAAAAAGAGAAGGGTTAGCTATGGTATATGCATTACAGGAGTTCATGCACTACTTATTGGGAGTGCATTTCAAGATGTTCACTGATCACCCCACACTGAAATATTTAGTGAATAAGCTTGTTCTAAGAGGAAAAATATGTCGATGGTTGTTGTTGTTCCAGGAATATGACTTCGGGGTTATAGTCAAACTAGGAAGATTGAATATCGGGCCTCATCATCTGTCGAGGTTGGAGACAAGAGAAGAACCCACAAGTGTCGAAGATAATCTTCTCGATGCACAGTTATTCACAATTAGGCTCACAAATGATCACTTCGAAAATATTATTTAGTTTCTGGCCACATGAATGACACCCACAAAGTACACTACGCAACAAAAGAAGGAATTGGTAGTCAAAGCAATCAATTTCTCGTTGATTTCAGGACACATGTACAAAATGGGACCGGATGAAATACTGTGCAGATACGTCCCTGAACATGAAAGGCACAATATTTTGTCAGAAGCTGATGGAGGAGTCGTAGGTGGACATTTTTCAGGAAAGGAAATTGCGTAGAAAATATTGAGAGCTGAGTTATGGTGGCCCACAATACATAAGGATGCAAAATATTTTTGTCGATCATATGTTTTATGCCAAAGAATAGGAAAGCCATTTAGAAGAGACAAAACACCATTAATTCCACAAGGGATGTTGCAAGGATTTCAAAAATGGGTTATTTACTTTGTTGGACCTATTAACCCACCAAGAAAGAATACTGGTGCAAGATAGATAATCAGTACAATTAAAGGGATGACTCTTCAAAAGAAGATTGAATACCTTCAACGAAAGGAAATATTTTTAGAGAGAGGAGTCAACCATGGTAGGATGAGGCCCTCCATATTTCGTAGAAAACAAAGGATATTCTCAAGGAAATATGACAAAGAATAAATAAGTGCTGTAGAAAACTATCAGACCAACAACATAAGCACTACTGGAAGAAGTATGCCAAGAGGATAAGCAAGTAGAATCAATAATTCAGCAGTATAATGCCACATACATGAGCATCATAACAAATATTTGGGGCACAAAAGCTAAGTGACTTGGGATGAGCCACATGTGAGTGTTGGGGTCCTGTTGGGAGCGACCCAACTTGATCCAATTTTTGTAAAAAGACTCCACGTTTTGAGGATGAGAGTGCATGGTACCGCGAAGTTATATTTACCGTGTGGTGTTCTAGGGGCTTCGGGGTGGGTCGAAGCCCCTCACTTTGTAATGGGTATTGGGGTTTTATTTGATTATTTTTCTGAGCCCATTGTATGTGGACCATGGTTTTGTAGCTATGTAATGTATATAAAGAAATGTAATCATTTTTTGAAGAGATATCATCATGGAATCATGAGAGAAGAAATATATTGATGTGCGCAAGTCATTGAGTCTTTTGTTCTATTTTTGGGTCTTAAGGAAAGGATCTACAGTTGAGTGCATGGAGACCTTGGAAGAGTCTGCAGTTGTGTGTGAAAACCACATGAAGCTGTGTGCGCAGGGCAAGAAGCTCAATGCACTGAAAATATTCATCATAATAAAGAATAAGTTTTGGGAAATATTAATTATTTATGTGCTTTGTTATGTTTTCTTTCTATCTGTGGACGTGAAGTAATGATTGCTAATAAATGTTATGATAGCACGGTTTATATTGTTATGTGATATGCTTATGTTCAACTGAATATGATGAAGTAAGTAGTTAAGATAAAACAAAATAGTGATATTTATACCAGAATACTAAGTAAAATACAAAAAGTGAAGTCAAAACCACCTCGCGCAGTCCCTCAAGGTTGTAGAAACCTGGCTCTGCAACCACCCATAGCCACCTCGGGTGAGACTGTGATATTCTTGTAGCTCATTTCCGAAAGGGCTGGTGTCTAAGGGTTTAGTTGGTGCAAAGTACAAGATGAACCTAGGTCAAGCCCAAAATATAAAACAACCCTTCCACCCTCTCTCCTTGTTCAACTGTAGCCATACTCTATCTCCCACCTTGAATGATTTATTTGTTTTGTGCTGATCATGTATGGCTTTATACTTCTCCTACGACTTATGCAATGTTTCTTGTACTTGTAGATGGATATGCCTGATCTTTTCTATAAAATTTTCAGCCCTCAAAGCATCTCCAAACAAGTCTCAAATGGGTACCTTTCTGTAGAAGTGTGGACTACTATGTTATTAGAATGTTTTATATATACCAGATTTTCATCCCAGGTATTCAGATTCTTCTAGTTGTATCCCCATAGAATCTGCACCAAATTCATGTTGACTACTTATGTTTTCCCATCTGTCTATGGATTGAATGTTGTAGACCTCTTCAAATTTGTATCTATCTTCTCCCACAACGTAGTCTAGAATGCACTGAGAAATATTGTATCCTTATTTAAAATGATGCTCCTTGGTATCCCAAAGTGCACCCACACTTGTGCAAAGAACAAGTTTATTTCTTCTTTCCCATTGATGGTATTTTTACAGGGCATCAGAACACACATCTTGCTAAACCTGTCAAATACCACGAATAGGTAGTCATGTCCCTTCCTGTTTTTCGGTAAACCTCCCACAAATTCCATGGAAATTATTTCCCAAGTATGAGTAGGCACATGTAAGGGATGATATAGACCCTGTTTCCTATTGTTAGTATTGCTGGTACAACATAATATGCATCCTCTTATGAACCTAGCTACCTGCTCTTGCATCTTGGGCCAATACACATACCTCGTCAGGTTAGCGACGATCTTCCCTACACCAAAGTGCCCTGCAACCTTTGAGGTGTGAGCCTCTCTAACAATCTGCAATTGATCACCTTTAGGAACACATAGCTTATCCAGTTTGTAGATTAATCCATCCTGGAGATGGTATTCAACGGTGTTGTCGCCGTCGTGCATAAGAATCTAGCTCTGCAATTGATGATACACCTCCTTGAAGTCCTCATACTCTGAATATGCCTCTCTACATGCATCATGGGTGTATAGCTCCATGTGCATAAGTATTCCCAAAAGTGTTATCTTTGATTTGGGTGGCCTTGATAACATGTCGTCCAACTTGTTTGTGCTTCCCTTCTTATACTTTATCACCAAATGAAACTATTGTAAAAACCAAATCTACTTGTAGTGCCTGGTCTATTGTAGCTTACTGTAGGCATTCCATTAGAGGAAATTTCATCCTAAAAGTGGCCTCCTAAGGAAAAATAATAAAATAATAGTTAAAATAATAAAACAAGAGTTATGCATTATGGAGGAAAAAGAAGAAAACTACTTTTTTATATTTTATATTTTATATTTTTTAAATTGTATTTTCATCTAATCTCCTTATAGGTTTACTCAAATTTCAAGTTTATACACATTAGATGAATAATTAAATTCCACATCCAATGAGTACCCATTATGCATACTTTTGAGAAGACCCACATTGATACAAATTGTAGATACATTAAAAAACGCATTGAAACACATTTTTTAAATGTATCTAAAATTTCTATCAAGGTGGGTATTCTCAAAATTATGCATAATGCATACTCATTGGATGTGGAGTTTAATTTTTCATACAACGAGTGTTTACGCTTGAAATTTGAGTAAACCTATAAGGAGATAAGTCAAAAATACAATTAAAAAAAGTAGCTTTCCTTCTTTTTTGTCCAAAATAGTTACAAGTACCTCTTTTTAAATTTAAATAATTTTTATTGGTTTACATATTATGACAAGGAAATTACATGAAAATTTCATGGGTCACTTTTATGCTGAAATTTTCTCTAATGGAGTACTGTAACAACTGGTGATTTGTGTCGATTATTGTCTCCTTTCCCATCGTATAGTGCTTCCACTTCTTCACAACTTGAACCATGGAATAGAGCTCCTTATAATAGGTAGTGTAGTTGAGAACTTCCCCAAGAAAAACTTCAGAATGGTAACATATAGAACTTCCTCCCTACATTAAGACAAATCCCATAGCATACCCACTTGCATATGAATCCACTTTGAAAGGTCATTGCAAGTTTTGTAATGCCAGAACTGGTGCTTCACTGATCTTATTATTTAACTCCTCAAAATAACTCTTTTGACCTTTTCCCCACTGGAAACCCTTGCCACTTTCTATTATGGTGTGGAGCGGAGTTTCTACCATTTAAAATGAGGTTATGAAATTCCTTAGGTATTGTGCTTCCCCAGTGAAACTCCTGACCTCAGAAAAATTAGTAGGCACTGACCATTTCATGATGGTCTTCATCTTGGAAGGATCTATCTTCATCTCTCCTCCATCAATCACATACCCCAGATACACCAAATACTACTGCATAAACTCACACTTATTGATGTTTTCTAGCAGCTAGTGCTTCTTCAATGTTTCCATCACATGCGTCAAATGTGAAATATGCTCCTCCCAGGTAGCACTATATAATAGTATACCATCCAAATAGAAAATAACAAATGAATCTATAAAAATTTGCAGTACAACATTCATTAATCTCATAAATGTAGTTGGTGCATTACATAGTCCAAATTGCATAACTAACCACTCATACAAACCTTGCCTGGTTTTGAAGGCAATCTTCCATGTATCTTCGTCTTTGACTCAAACCTGGTGGTATCTAGATTTCAAGGCCAACTTGGTGAAGTTATTTTCTTGCTACAACTGATCGAACGGATCATTTATCCTGGGCATGGAAAATTTTAGGGGCTAATATTCGTATATGGGCTAATTTTCCATGCTTTTTCCAAAAAAACGATTCGCCAAATCTCATTTTTTTTCTCAAAATGATTTGCCCAAGTTTTATAAGAAATAATTATTTTACCTTAAAAATCTCCAAAAATTTATAGATACCATATACAATCATTAGAAGTTTGAATACTTTTACTAGAATATCACCAAGCATTTTATAGTTTGCATATTATGGATTAGTAAGATTCACCAAGATTTCTAATATTTAGGATAAATTTCTATCCTTAAAATTTTCCCTGATCCTGGGCATGGGGTATTTGTTCTTGAGTGTGATTTTATGAAATGCCCTGTAATCTATACACATCCACCAAGTCCCATACTTATTTGGCACAATGATGATGGGTGACTCACATGTTGATGTACTTGGTCAAATGATACCTTGTTCCAGTAGCTGTTGTAAATGTTCCTTCACCTCACTTGCTTCTATAACAAAATTCATATAAAACCCAATATTTGGAAAATGGGAGTCTGGCAATAGCTGGATCTCATGCTCCACTTCTCTCTGAGGTCGTAACCCTTTAGGGTCTTAGAAAACATCCATGTATGCCTGTAAAAAATCCTCCAATTTTTGTTTTCGTTTCTTAGTACACTCATCTAGGGATTCCTTGCCTCTTATTGAATCCTATTTAGACTCGCTTCCTCGTAAAAACAATTAAACATATTTTTTGCTAGAAATAATCAATTTAGTGACTTGATTGGCATTTACCAGTGAAATTTTTGACTTTCCTTTGTGCGCATTGATGGTGAATGATTTTCCATCCTTGATGAGTCGATACTAATTGTCTCTCCTCATGAATATTTCATCTCGCATGTACATGTATGAACTCCCAAATACGACTCCACATACATTGATGGGAACCACATCTAGATATAATTCATCAATAAAATCAACACTGATAGAAAATCTAATCTACATTGTTTTGTTATCTTAATATCTGCATCCTTATTTACCCATCCCAATGGAAATGGGTTTTGATGATCATGAAATTCCAACCCCAACTTCTTTAATTCTGTAATGAAATTATCCTATGATCCTGAGTCAAACAAAACATCAAACTCTGCCTTCTTGACCTATATCTTGATATGGAAGAGTTTGGTCATTTCTTTCTCTTCTTGTTGCTGAAGGCTACTTAGATTCACCTCCTTTTGTATTGACGTACAGCCGATCTTCTCATCCACATCCAAGTTTCTTTCAACTTGGTTGCTTGAATCAATGGCCATGAGATTCTTCTTCTTGTTATCTTTCTTCTTGTTCTTTGGGTTTAGCTCCGGATGCAACTTCCATCACTTCTCCTCTATATGGCTATCAATATTGAAGTTGTTGCTAGGATCTTTGCACTGGTATGTTGTAGTTATCGCCTTCTTATGTTTTCCCATTTTTTCTTCTTCTTCCCCTCCTTAGAAGTGTATTATTTCACCTCTTGCTTCGATCCACTTGATTTCACTCTTTTAAGGCTTATTTTATCTAGGTACTGTGCCTGTATACAACCCTCACCCACCAATTGGGACATGAAAAAATTTCTCATGAAGATGGCAGTGCAGACTCCCGAAATAATTGAAGAGTACATCTGGGTTCTTTGGAGAGATATGCAAAATTATAACCATCTTTCTAAATTTTGTGTTGTATTCCTGCACGCTTTGGCCCGACTTTTGCCTAAAGTAATGCCACCAGATCTATTAGTGTCCAATAGTCACAGTGATCAAAATTTAATCTTTTGACTATAGTTAGAGTCTTATGGTAGAATTTTTATATTTTCAAATAAAATGTGACATCTCTCTAGGTTTTCAAATGGTCAAGTCATTGTATAAGTGTAATGCTACTCTCATGTCATGGTCATTAAGGTCAATTCATAATCAGTTTCATGAGTCATTTAGTCACTATAGGTCATTTTTCGTTCATTAAGTGTCATTATTTATAATCTAAAAAGGAAGAGTCATTGTGTCATAAGGTAGATCATGAGAGTGTCATGAGTGTCATCATTTTTCCATTTGAAGTCATGTCATCATCATCCAAAACTAGTAAGCTGTAATGAGAGTTAAAACTTAGGGAATAATGTGTTTTAAAGAGAATCATAGGTACATCTATTTCACATTAGAGATGTAACCTCCCTATTGAAGAAATAATGTTGCATTACTAATCTCATCATAAAGTCATTTTGGTCAAAAGTACACGATGTCACTCCACTATCAAGCCAAAATCGAATTTTTAATTTATAAAGGAGCACCAAAGTATTTTAAAACTTATTTCCATCCTTCCACAAGATTCAAGAGCTCCTCTCTATCACTGTGATACTTTCCATAGCCACCAAAATTTCAAATTTTGTCCACCACTGTTCTTTCATTAGTTTGTTGCATTTCTGGAGGGTCTTGTTGTGCTTTTGATTTGGAGGTGAAAGGGAAAAAGAAAGTGTTCTGTTATCATCTGAGTGATTCAAAGGTTATTTTAACAAGTAATTCCAACCTTGCAAATCCTCTATGTAGTCTTTTTTTTTCAGAAAATTTATCAAACTCAATCCCCAGGGTTTTTCTACGTTTTCTCTTCCAATGGTCTATAACTTCAATTGAGAGGGAAACTTCCTCTTTTTTGGTTCATACATCTTTCATTATCCTCATTAAACATTCCCCACCCTTCCCCTCACTAAAATTCCTTTATTTCACCATTTCCCTTATCAAACCCGACTTGTTGTTGTGCTTCTCGCACAAGTCTATGTTTTTCCCTTTTCTTCCCTTGTTTCTCACTCATTTTGAGAAGTTTCACTTTCATTGTGTCCCTAACACCTATCCCTACTGTTAGAGTCGGTCTTTACATCCCTCCGTTAGAGATCATTTCTCTTATTGCATTTCATTTTTAGGTGTCTCATTATACTCATTCATCTGCATTCCGTTAGGGGCATGCCATTATCTGACGGAAGGGCTTTGTTTTCTCGTTTCCCTCATGTTTGTACCTGCTGGGTAGGTCAAAATTTGTCAAAGTTCATCAAAGTTGATTTCATGTCATCTACAGTCATAGGTGCTATTTTGGTCAAAAAAAGAGTCATTTCACTTTCTAGATCTAGGGTTTGGTCTTCAGAAATGTTAAATAATGCCCGCAAGCCATGAGGATGTCTTCAATAATTTTTCATTACAGGATGTTCATCGTCAATAATGCTCGAGGATATTTCTTCTTAAAAACTCTGTTTTGAGGAAGAAATTGTCAAATTTATTGTTTGTAATAAATATGTATTTTAAAATTTTCCGCCATGAAGTACTTCAAATGCAGACTCTGGTCATCCTTTGCCGAAGTCCAAACGCCACCATCCTTGCAAAAAATCAAGAACAATTTCATCATTCAAGCTCAGAAAATCAGTGAGGAAACAAAAAGAAAGAGTTATATTAAATGCAAAAGTGCCAAAGCCAAAAACATTACAAAGTGGGTCTTTGAGAAACAAACATTAAATCCATGTCTATATAAGATATTTCTCATAGTTTATAATCCATTTGCATCAAGAGATATCAAAAAATCCAAGAGAGAAGTCGAGTGGAAGTTAGAGGAGCGAAAATGTGTGTTAAAGGCCGACTGTGTGTTGAGTTTGTGCGCGCGACACATTGGTGAAAGGCACGACGCACAGAGGCCGCGTGGCGCATAGAGACGAAGTCTACTGTGCAATTTTCAACAGGCGCGGCGCACCCACACGACGTGGCGCACTGGGTTTGTGCGCGGCGCACAGAGCCCCCAAGCCAAAATTTACCACCGCTTCATCAATTTTTTTTAAAATGACTTCAACACCTTTGCTCAAGTAAGTTTACACAGTTACTCTTGCTAGTATTTGGTGTGGTTTCAGAGATTTTTTTGGAGAATTGGGTTGGTGAAACATAAACCTTATTTATTTTACTAAAATCGCTTCTTGGGGGTTTGAAATCAAAGTTTTAAAATTTGGTTGGTGCTATACTCTTGCCATTGACCACCATATTCTCCCTTTCCTCACTGTCACGCTATCATATCACAGTCCTTCTCCTATTCCCCTCTGTCCCAACTATTTATATCCATTGTTTCCATGTTCTCATCGCCAAACCCTACCACTTTCTACCACTTTCCTCCCTTCATATCATTTATAAATCCCCATATTTCCAAAACATAATCAAGTGACTGTCATTGTATTAATTGTACTTGACAAACCTCCACTTTTCCCGCTATCATATCACAGCCCTTCATTTCCCTTTGGCATATTTGGCATTGAAGCAAAGACATCTATTTCTCATTTTCAAACCAATCAAACATACACTTGTTATACACATTGCAGCATCATGTCAGAGACAAATTAATCATATGAGCAGGGATATGAGCAAGACAGTGAATCAAACGCAGAGCTAAATGTACCGAGGAGGTCTCATAAAAGTGGCAGGCACGTCAGAGAAGAGCCCACTTCTTTGACTCAGTTGCAGGCCTGCCCGCTTGCAATGACATGCTTTCAGCAACATTCATGTTTTCGGTATTCTGAGATGATTGCTCAGATTCAACATCATCAGGAGTTGGTTCGCTTATTTGTCCTACATTTGCGTGATGATCATGTAAACCTTGCTGGACTGAACTTCACCTTAACACCAGAAACCATTTCTCAGGCGGCCGGGATACCAAACATAGGTGAAGAGTGGAATAAGAGACAGTAGCTCGATAGAGCATATTATGAACCTTACATCAGGCCTGGTTATATGAGGCAGCTCAGCAGGGTGTTTCCTTTTAGATTCTTGAAGGAGTCCTATGCGCCATTAATGAAGCTCATCATTAGATACTTCAGTTGCGAGGGTAGATTCTCACGCCTTTATGCATATCACATCAGAATTTTGATGCATTTCACAAGAGTGAGACTGATGAATATTCCATACTTCATGTGCCGAAACATAGAGCGGATGACTACCCTTGTGTAGAAGAAGACTCCAGAGCAGCAACATAACAACATCTATCATTATGCGCTCATCAAGATGAGTGTGGTACATCAGCTTGGTTTGTAGGGCATTGCATGGGAGGAGTTCATTTCCCGTGACTTATTTACAGCCCCTCAGCCTCCTCCAGAGATTTTTCACAATGCAGGTGAGCCTTCGCATCAGTTTGAGGTTCCTGAGACAGAGCCTATCAGTGTTCCAGTGTGTGTTACCTATTAGAGAGGTACTAGAGCCTTATTTGTAGCAGTACGATGAGTACTATCTCTGCCCAGGGTGGAAGGGGTCTCACCTTATACATCAGCACAGGTACAAGACAGAGGCAAGAAGCCTATGCAGGATGAGGGCTCCTCAGGAGGCCAAGATACTGATTTTATATTGATCGATGTTGATTCGAGCTCTCCCAGCTCAAAGCTGAAAGAGATCATCCAAGAGCAGAAAGCTGAGATCGACACGCTGACCGAGAAATTGCAGAGAGCTCAGTGGGTTATAAATTACTTGGAGTAGCAGAATAAACAATTGGAGGATCAGCACACACTCATGGAGCTGCAGAGAATCCGCGAAGACCGTGAATTGGCCCGAAAGAGACCAGGTGACATGACACCATTTGAGCGAGAAACTTGCCTTACGAGAGTCAAAATTCATCTGGAGAAGCTCTTAGCGAAGGCCAATAGGGACAAATACATGCTCAGACATATGAAGAACCACTATTGGGCCCGCACACATGTTTGTAGAGCCAGGATGAAGATCCTGAAGGCGAGATTGAGGAGAGCACTGAAACGTCGGAAAAGGCCTGATCCACTCCAAATCTTGGCCGAAGCTTCCTTGGATGAGCATGAGACATGATGGGAGACCTTCACTCCAAATTTCAGCAAATTTGGAGTAAATTTTGTCATTTTTGAAAATTTTGGTTGCAAAACAAGTTTTTCTGCCCGACGCGTCGCGCCACCTGACGCGCGCTTATGATTGGGACATCTTCTAGAGGAAAACTTGATATTTTTGGGTTTTTTATGGTAAATTATGCATGCTCAGGAATGGCTGAGAGATTTCATGAAGTTTTGGGTGGTCTTAAAGGTCAAAAACACTCCAAAAATGGCCTTTCTGCCACTTTTTGCACCAGCAGGAACCAGTATTGGGAGATTGCAGTTTTGGAGGGGAAAATGACATCCAAATACAAAAATTCCACTTGGGTTGGATATCAGACAAATAGGGCTTTCCAACGAGCTATCATGAACTCAATTTGGACATCAGGAAGTGCCCCAAAAATATGCTCAAAGTGGCACAGCGCATTGAGTTTTCTGGCACGGTGCATAGAGGAATTTTGCCCAATTTTCACTTTTCAGCTCAGAAATTCGGCCACTTTGACTAGTTTCACTTTTGGATGTAATTATTGATCTATCTTGATGTAATTTTATTGCTATGATGTAATTTTGGCTCACATTTACTTGTTATAGAGGATTCATTCACTAAAAAGTGAAAATTAAATGAATGAATTAGTTTCCTTCCTTTTAGAGGCAAGTTGTTTGGCTGCCTAGATTTCAGTTCCATGTTTAGAGTTGGTTGAAACAGCTCCTAGAAGGATGAGCTCGACCCCTAGAAGCATGGTAAGTGGTTAGAATGGTCTATATATTGTATTTTCTGAGACATTTTCAGGGTTGGATACTTGGGAATAGTTTGGCACCTCATTGTACATACACTTCTGCATTTTTGGCAAAGGAAAGACCAGAGTTTTGCAGCACTTGTTGGGATCCTTGTGGCTCTGATTTTTGATGATGTTTTTCTCCATGTATTTGTAAGTTTCATTGATGTTTATGTATGCCATTTCCCTTCTCTTTGCTTCTGAATTAAACAAATGAGTAACTAAGGTAGAATTCATTAGTTTGCTGGTGCTCTGCCTTAAGCTTTTGTTTAGTTTTATATGTTTTCGTCAGTTTGGAGAGGATCCTTGCACCCTCTTTCCCTCTTCATCTCCTCAGCAGTATTTTCCATCCATTCATTGAATCTAAGACATCAAATTCATTTCCTTCCCTGCCCCAACTTGAACTCTTCAAGAATTTGGCCTCATCCCCAAGCCCAAAAATTGCCTTTCCCTTTTTCCAGCAAAAACCCTAAAAATCAAAACAAATCCTTATATTTATATACCTAGCCTAAAATTAGCACTAATTTTAGTCATCTCAAGGCCTATTGATACATTTTTCCTGAGATTGACTCGGAGAGAGCCCTCTCCTATTTTGCTAGGGCTAGCTACCAGACTGAGCGTGGTATGATGTTACCCTGAACTCGCCTTCCTTTAGCCTGAGGTGGATTTAGGCAATAACACCTACCTCCCATAATTTTTTTATATATTTTTTCCTACCCTCCATCCCCTCCATTCCCTTCCCTCAAGTTGCTGCATTTATAGCCCTATTTTGCAGCTCAAATCCCTTGCCCTTTCTTGTTTGAAATTAGGTTTTATATCAAAATTGAAGCTATAAAAATGGTGAATAATAGTGAAAGAGGAGGTATAAGGGAGGATATATCTCTATATATGAGCAAACTCATATGCAATATGATAATGCATCAGAAATTATTAAAAGTTCATTTGAGCAGCAAGATGCCTAGGGTTTTGTCTAAAGGTGCAAGAGGTAGGCTATCATCATGATTTAACAAGCCTAATTTCAAATAGTTTGAAGAAGGATCGGAAAATGATAGAAAGGATGATTTTTTCAATGTCAGAAGAGGTCATAGCTTCAACAAATACTATCCATAATCATGGTGAAATTTGGTTCAAGGGAATGGATTTAGACCTAGAACACTACAAATTATTCTTGAAACTACAATACAATGAGTCTCCTTCTCATGTTTTTCCTAGTCGGAAATTGTTGGACAACTACAACCCTTTGATGAAGATTATTATGAAGTGTTTCACTTGTGAGGGAAGGTTTAACAAGCTGTATTAGTATCATATCAAATATTGATGCATTTCATTTATAAGAAGCCCCTAAACCTACCTAACTATATGTTTAGAATTTTGGTGAAGATGATAAAGAAGGTGAAATATAAAATATGAGATCATCAAGCAAGCCTATTTCATCATTATTTAGTCAAGGTAATAGTCCTCCACCAGTTGGCACAGATCAACAATTCATGCGAAGCTTTCTTGGAGATAATTTCTCTCTTACCTATCTCCCACTAGTCAAAGAGTCAAAGCTCTCCTTCATCATCATTCAGACTACAGGGAGCTGAAACATCAAGCATGCCATCAGTGACAAAAACTCAACCTAGAATAGAGATTTTAAGGACATATAAGAAAGGTAAGAAGCTGGTCTTTGTTCTTGAAACAGAAGAGGGGATGCCTAGGTCTAAGCCTAAAACTAGGTCTGAAGCAAAAACATTATCTAAGGATGTTGTTACTAAAGAACCAGTGAAGACTAAAACCATGAGAGAGGAAACACCTCTGAGAAGACATGATTCACCATTGCACAATGAAGAAGAAGTGCCTCCAAAATTTGAGATGGTTGACCTAGGAGAATAAAATACAATCAAGACAACAGATGAAATCATCAAGGAGAAAGAGGCACAGATTAGAGAGCTGAAGGATGACTTATCCAAAGCCAATTTTATGGTGGCTTTCCTACAATACGAGAATAGACAGTTGAGGAAAACCATAATGCAACAAAGCCAGTCACAGGAAGACCATCCATGAGCAAGTAAAACGGGAGTTTAGGCAGCAAAGGACAAAGGTAATACCATCATTGATGTAGATTATCTGGAAGAAAAGAACATTCAAACACAACCTAGGAGACCTAAGACAAGATCAATGGCTAGAAAGGAACAAAATGTAGAAGCTCCATCTCCTCCTCAAGCTCAAGATACTATATTTGACTCCATAAGTGCCGATATTGAGAAAAAAAGGAGTATTGGCTTGAAAGAGTAAATGTACACTTGGAGAAGCTACTGGAAAAGGAAAACAGGGATACTTGAAGTTCACACCTTTTTGGAACTAGTGTACTTGACTCTTTGAAGAAATAATATACACATAGTTGCAACTATTTTTGTGGGATTCTTGTGATGTGGTTAGTGACACTATTTTTCTCTAGTTTTCCTTATGCATATGGTGATTAAGTAGTTCTAACAACCATCTACATTCTTCTTGTTTTAGTCTAATAAGTTCTAAATAGGCTACATTGCCCTGCATTGTCTCTCCCACCAAAGTCAATCTATGGCCCTCCAATTTTAGTTGCACAAATGAGATATTTTGTCCTTCCTCAATCTGATGGACACTGAAATAAACTTCGAGTTGCTATAACTAGTGGTTCAACTTTAGAGCATAGATATTGATTTGGTACAAATTGATATAAAAATTTTCTTCCACTTTAAACAGAGACTGATTCACGACACTCAAACTTGGTTAATATTTTTGAGGTTCTTTCTTCAATTGGTTCTCCGTGTCTTCCCAATCTCCTGATCCTCCTTCTGATTTTTAATCTGCATTCAAACCCCCATATTCTCCAAATATACCCAAAGTATTTCTTAGGGCCACCATCATGAGGTTTACATTGTGGTTTGTATCCATGATGTGTTGTTCGAGCCACGAAAACCTCACCTATGCAGGTTCACAAGGTTCATTTATAGATTCGTCGCCCATGATTAGGGTTTTATGATTTCGACCCCACCGATCAAGATCCCTGAAATATCTACTATAATATCCAAATAAACTACTCTGATACCAAATGATCCATAAAATGTCATGGATATTCCATTAGAAATTTTTTCATAATAGATTTGATAATAAAATATTAAAATACTGAATTTTTACTATATTATAGTTTTATTACAACTCTATATCTATAGATTTAACTAAAATTAGTACACACATACAAATATAAATCATGTAGAAAAATAGAGAATGGAAAAATAAGCTCGCACACACACAAGACAAAATATATGCTCTCTAGGAAACCCTTTCAGGAGAAAACCTAGCTAGAGGGTGAGGCCGCTTCGCTCTCTTTTTCTGTCTGGAGATATGGCTGCAGGTATAAAGAAGTAATGCCCTTGGCCTATGGGATCCTACAATGCACGTATCTTCTCTGTTTTCTCTACCTCCTATCTCTCATGTCTGTCTTTGCTAAGCTATGGAACAAAATTCTCTCAGAAGAATGGAATGCCTCTTCCTCCTAGTGGTCAGGTTATAACACAACTCGATAGCCTATTAGTGGTTAATTTTTACTACATCAACTCTTAAGTAGAGTTACAATATAAAATATTCTAGATTATTTTACATAAAAAACACGTGATTGGCCCCTTTTCCATGAAAATGGGGGTTTACGCAACATCCTCCTGAACTATAGGTGCGAAAACAAGAAGGTCAACTTATGGGTGGCATAAATTTTGCATACAGACTCTGATTGATGTGATTCTTACGTCGTTGGAAAGGTGTCTATGTGTAGAATAGAACGAAAAAGTTGCAACATTAAGCATCAAATTTTTACCCCCAAAAAACTTTGTTCGATGCCTCAAAACAATCCTAAGAGGTTTTGGATGTTGTTGTTCCAAACTGGGTCCCACCAGTAAAAATGGTCCCATGAGCTGATTCCTCCACATTTTCCACTCCAAATGCATCGAGATGGATGAAAAATAATATAATTATCCAATATGGATCATGGGACTAGTAGGTTGTTATAGGATCTTCATCCGAAACTTCTCCTAGATTGACTATCCTATCACATTTTTGTAGAGGAAAGGGAAGAATTTTGAATGAACTGATGAGTGTGAAACCATTAGGGAATTTTGAGGTCTAAAATGGGCCTCCTAAGAAAAATGTACAACAAAAATAAAATTTATAAGAACCAATAGGATTCAAGATGATGATGTCAAATATGGAGGATGATTCACCAATTTTTAAATAAAAGGGTAAAAATATTAAAAAATAATAAAATAATAAAACTACATTTTCAACTCATATTTTCAACTTATCTCCTAATTTTTTTACTCAAATTTAGAGTGGGAGTACTAATTGGATGAAAAATTTAATTCCTCATCCAAGGAGTACCTATGCTGCATACTTTCGATGGACCTTGCTACAAGAAAAATGAGAAATACAAAAAAAAACGTGATTACAATCATATTTTTCATGTATTTCTCATTTTTCGTGTAATAGGACCCATCGAAAGTATCCAACATGGGTACTCCTTGGATGAGGAATTAAATTTTGCATCCAACAAGTACTCCTTCTCGATATTTGAGTAAAACATTTTGGAGAACTTGAAAATATGAGTTGAAAAAGTAGTTTTTTATTTTTCCCTCTAAAATTTGATGATGTCATCAAATCTTATTTTATTATTTCCACTATTATATTATAATATCCTTAGGAAGCCCATTTTAGGCCTAAAAATTCCCATAATGTTGCTTTGATTAGTTGAAGTATTTTCTTACCAATGCTCTAGTTTCGAAGATTGCAGATCCTAATAAGGAGTTTGTGGTTTGTACAGATGCTTGCAAGGAAGGACTTGGTGGAGTCCTGATACAGGAAGGGCAGGTGTTTTGCTATGATGACGAAAGTGTAATGATCACGAGCATTTTTTGACTCATGATCTTGAGTTGGAAGCTATAATTCATGCATTCAATATGTGTTGACATTATCTCCTTGGTAGAAGGTTCATCTTGATGAGTAATCACACGGGAATGAGGTACTTATTTGACCAACCCAATTTTAATGCTAGGAAAGCTATATGGTTAACTACTCTAAGTTAGTTTAACTTTTAGATTAGGTACATTAAAGATAAGGAGAACTGGGTTGTGAATGCTCTTAGTAAGAGAGTACATGTGAATCATATTTCAACTGTGAGATCTTATGGGAAAAACTTGTAGGAATGGATCTTACATGCAAGGTAACATGATGAGAACTACCAATAACTGAATAAAATATTACAACAACAAAGTGAAGGTGATAGGGATGAGGAGTATCACCTCACAATATATGGCTTGGTTAGATTTAAGAGCAGGATCTATGTGCCAGATAACAACGAGTTGAAGAAGCTTATGTTGAGAGAGTTTAACGTCAAGTCGTATTCAGGCCACCCAGGATACCAGAAGACTTTGAAAATTTGATGGAATTTTGGTCTGAATCCTTAATAAAAAATTGAGTTTATGCTCTCTGTAGCTCTGTCTAAGTCAAATTAACACATGATCACCATGTTCTGTCACTGAATTTATTTTTAAAAGGTAATTTACAATTTTTTTTGAAAGAAGAATGAAAAAAACTTACATAGTCTCCAAAACACATTTGTTGTTGCTACTGTTCACAAAATTCGTACCAAAATTACATACGTAGGAAAATAATATTAATCGAATACACTATATAGCATTGCACACACAAACAAAAAGTGCAATCATTCGAACATACTATCTAGGGTTCTTAACTTTGTTTCAAATTAACATAAAAAAATCAAACCCAACATACATATTACATAGAAATCACTCCTCTTTGTCTGCGTCCTTCACAATCAGTCTAATTTTGTTCTTGTAAACAAACTTTGTTTTTTCTCTCTATCTACGCTCTGCCAAAAAAAGGATCCATTCCTACTTTTATGAAAAAATATTACAATTAATTAATGCTAAAAAAATCTCATAAAAATTATGATCTCTACTTTTTTTCAATACTCAACACTTGTGCTAACAACTTAATTTATCATGCAATAAAAATAGGATTTAAAATTAGCTTACGTGCCAGAATAGTCAATTTTCTAAATTGACCAGATATCCTTTGATCTGTCCATGCATATCATGCTATAAATGATCTCTTTAACCATTAGTTACACATTACCTTAGAAGATCTAGGTGTAGTTAGGATGACACATCAATATTGCAATCCTACATTCTTGTTCCTCATCACGACAGTTTGGCGGATAAAAAGCAGGAATATGGGAACTAGAAATTAATTACTGGAACAAGAACAGGAACCAAAATATTGGAACTGGAACTTAACTACTGTAACCAAAAATTAAATCTCTCTTTCAAAAATACATTTGACCACGAGGTCAATCTTGAACATGGTAATTTGATGCTCCTACATAAGATTCTCGGGAAAGAAAAGAATGCTCCATCAAAACCTCAGGATTTATTTGATATTTCTTTAACTTTGTTGTGGTCATCCAACTAGCATATTCAATTGGATGCCCCTTCCACTTAATCAAATATAGATAATATGTCTCTCCTCTAGTCTTCTTTGTCAATTTCCTCTTCAAGACTGCTTCCACTTCTTTCCTTGCTGTCTTTGGCATTTTTTCCTCCCAATCTAAAGTCTGAACTTCCTCTCCGGCAAATTCATCTTGTGATTTTTCTTTTGGTTCACTATATGGTACAATTTTGCAACATTAAATATATGATATATTCCAATTCCTTTTGGTAGCTCAATCTCATATGCATTGGCATAAAACGTCCTCAAAATTTTGCATGGTCCTATCTTTTTCATCTTTAATTTATTATAAGTCCCTATAGGAAATATTTCTCTCCTCAAATAAACCATAGCTAAGTCACCAACTTGGAACTCCTTTTCTCTTCTCTTGACATCAACCCTTTGTTTATGATTGCTGATGCTTTCTTGCAACCTTTGCTTAACATATTCCTGCAATTTTTGCATCTGTTCTACAAATTATTCAGCCTTTGCACTCCTTGTCTCTTGCCTTCCCAAATATCTAAGCTCACACACTCCTCTAGGATGCATTCCAAAAATAATCTGAAATGGACACATTCCTGTAATCCTATTAGGAGTATCATTATATGAAAATTCAGCTTGAGCAAGTGCTAAATTCCATTTTCTTGGATTTTTATAAACCAAGCTTCTTAATATGTTTCCCAAGCTCTTATTCACCACTTCAGTTTTTCCATTCGTATGAGGATGATAGGCTGAGATAAAACTGAGGTTCGTACCTAGATTCCTCCTTGGAGTTGGTCAATTGAAAATTTCTTGTATTTTCCTTGGGTCCATCTTCAAACCTTCTTTTGAAACTACAAATCCAAAATAGACAATCTCTTTCTTCATGAAACTGCACTTCTTTAAATTTATCAACAACTTCTCTTTTTTCAAATTATTCAAAACCAAGTTAAGATGCTCTAGATGTTATTCCTTACCTTGACTGAAAATTAGAATATCATCAAGATAAACTATCATAAATTTCCCAGCATATTATTTTAAGACCTCATTCATCAGTATCATAAATGTACTTGGTGCATTAGTGAGTCCAAAAGGCATCAATAACCATCCATAAAACCCACTATTGGTCTTGAATGCAGTCTTCCATTCATCCCCCCTCTATCATACTTATTTTTTGGCATCCGCTCTTCAAATATATCTTATAAAAATACTTTGACCCACTCAAACAATCCATCAAATTATCCATACGTGGTAAGGGAAATCTATACCTAATAGTGATCTTATTTATTTCTCTGGAGTTGGTGCACATGTGTCATTCACCTCCTTTATTTGGACTGCACATTACTAGAATTGCACACAGACTTAGGCTCTCCTTTATCAGTCCTTTATCCAACAACTCCTACACCTACCTTACAAATTCTTCATTTTCCCAAGGATTTAGCCTATATGCTACTTTTTTTGGTAAACTTGCACCAGGTATTAAATCTATGTGATGACTAATACTTCTAATTGGTGGCAATGAATTTGGAAATTCATCAACAATAATGTCGACATAATCATTTAGCATATTTTAATGTCCATAGGCAGATTATATAAATGATTAGAAGTCAAAATTACCTTGGGTTTACCCACAACAACAAAATGCAGTTCCTTCTCTTTTTTGAATTCATGCAACAACTCATTTCCACTGATCATCGAAACATTATTTCCAACTGGTCCTTTGTTTGCTTCATCATTCAAAGGCAACAATGTGTGCTTCTTCCCATCCTTATCTAAGGTATATGTGTTTCTTCTGCCATCATGAATGGCCAAGGTCTTCCCAAAAATATATGGCACACATCCATTCTCATCACATCACAGAATATGACATCTTTATATGTACCAATATGTATCTCCACTCTGTCGTAATATTCCCAAAATTTAGATTTTAACTAAATTGAATATTATAGTTGATTTTATCCTATATCGGTAAATAAAGGGGGTAAGAAGGCCCTATAATCCTTAAGGAGGAAGAATAAAACTCCTCATGTGAAAGGAGGAAGAATAAAGCAGCTGATTTGAGCACCACATGGTGTGAATAGGATTGGATCATGCTTGATCTAGTCATTTTGACCAAGTCCACATGCACTGTCTAGATACAATGTATCTCCTTGATGGAATACACAGTTTTAGAGGAGGATCACTTGCATGAGTTGGAAGGCACATGTGGATGGGACCCATAGTGGAGAGGAGAACTTGCTATATATGAAGAGGAGGAGAGCCATTGTTATTCATGGTCGATTATTATTTTCTTTGGTCTGTTGAGACTACGCTCCTCTTGTTGTTTAGCAAGGGTGCAGTGTTGCATAGCACAAGAGTGTTCCCAGTCAGGAATCCCTACCTCATCCTAAGGTAAGGAGAGGTTCTAGAGCTACATTTCCTCATTCCATCATTTCACCAAAGCTACCTCCTTTAGTCACAACATTATTCCTGGAGAAGGATAACCTTGTGTTGTAGGGTGCAACAACATAGGATCTCTTGAGTTATTCCTTGGCTTGTTTTCAGTGGAGGGCTTGGCTATCCATTGGAGGATCAGTGAGGATGACTCTCGGGCACATTTTCATATCATTGGCATTAGGCCAACCATCCATCTTCCCTCACAGCGTAGTCTCCAGCTAGATCTGCGTTATTTTGGTAGGCAGTTGCTGGGAGGGTCATTTGAGCTCATTAGGAGGGGTTGTTTCTGAGTAAAGGGATCAACCTCTTGCTTAGAGTCATTATCAGAGGAGGGAATTATTATTTCAGATTTTCTACAGCCTCATTTTATATTTTGATTCAGTTGCAGTGATACATTGTACATTCTCCAACATTTCTAGCAATCTCTCCTAGATTGGCTAGAAATCTTGTATTGGAGCCCATTATTCTATTCTTGGGAATTTCTTTGTATATTTCAGCCATAATCCATGTATTCCCATTCTTCTATTCTCTGACATTTCTAGAAATCTCTCCTAGATTGGCTAGAAATCTTGTATTGGAGTCCATTCTTCTATTATTGGGCATTTATTTGTATATTTCAGCCATAATCCATGTATGCACATCTACAACAACAGCTACACTTATATATACTACGTAGTCACTGCTCTCCGGAATTTTGTGTAACTGTAGAATCTCATGTATTTCATGTTCTAATCATTGGAGATTGATTCCCACTGCTTGAGTGGCTTATCCCTCTGGATATTTTTGTATAGTTTTGCTGATATATTAATGAACATGATGGCTGCATTATATTCCCTTTATTTTCATGTTCATATTTTCAGAGTTTCATGATTATGTTCATATGTTGCTGTAGCTCACTCTTTGAGCACTTTTCTGAGATACCGAAGGGTGGGAGATCTGTTTAACCTACCTCGAGGGATTTATTTGAGCTCAAATTCTAGAAGTGTAATGTATGATGTATTAACTAAGGGATCCAAGTCCCCTTCCATATTATTTTTGCATTATCTTCCTTATATAATGTCCCTTTAGACCATATTGCAGAAATTCATGAAAAAAGGATATTATAGTGGTATTAGAGCATCAATCTTGGCTCAGCCTGTGCATCCAAGATAATATGAAATTATAAGGAGACGCTCCTCACATAGAAGAGGAGTTGTACAAAGGAAAAAAGAAAAGAGGATGACGGAAGCTAAAAGTATCTCTCACTTTTTCTTTCAAATATGGTTGGTCATAAAAGATTCAAGGAGATAGACAGGGAGAATTATAAAGTTTGCGAGAGGGATGAAGATGGAAGCAAGCACTAGTTATTATCATGGTAGTGGAATTCGACAAGCATGTGAGGATCCACAAGGCGCTCATTTCCCACTTATATCCTCCAGGGAGGATGGAGGGAGAAGATGAGGCCATTGGAGGAGTAGCGCTGCAACTCAAAGGTATGGCTCATGGTTGGTGGTTTTAAAATTCTGTTTCATATTATCATGAAAATTTAAAATCATATGATGAATTCACTAAGGGATTGGTGAGGGAATATGATAAAAATCACTGTGAAACATCATATATCAAAACCTCAAACACTTTGCATGCATTGGAGGGAACCATGAAACAAACACCATTACATATTTCTGAAGGGGATGAAAACATGTATGATGGCTTGCTAAGGGCAAGATCCCCATTGTGTGAAGGGCCCTCTTCCATTTGTGAAGACATGGAGGTACTTCCTTCAAGAGATGATCAAGATCTAGGGTCTCTCCTTGATGATGGGGTATTCTCAATTATTGATAAGAAGGATGAGCATAGGAGATCTAACAACGTTGTCCCATTGGGAGGCGATCCATCACCACATGGAGATAAAAATGGAGCCATTTCTTCCATTATTGGAGCCCTTGTATCTTTACAAGGAGTTCCAAATGATTCAACATGTGGGAACCAAGGCACAATTCTGGAGCCATATGCAGCAGTTTTTGGGGATTGTGAGATGGAGGAGGAAGAGAAGGATCAACATCAATGGATGGTACACCATTATTTATTCTGGAAAGTTTTTGCACAAAATAAGGAGATTGTACTGCGTAGTGAATAGAGGGACAAGTCAGTCCACTCATATATAAAGTCCACTTCTGAACTAGATGCCTCACTATATGGAGGCATTCCACCTGGGAGGCCCCCTGATCTAGAGTTGATGAGGGACATATTTTCATGTAGCTCACCACTCTTGGATTCCAGAGAGGTGGATACTTTGGAGGAGTCTAGCACAACGTAGAGAGTTTGGGATAGACTGAAGGAGGATGGAGACACACTCTCATTTTAAGCATCATCCACTCACATTACCCATACTGCGCTGATAGAGATTGCTGCAGGGATGGAGGATAAAATCTTCATGATGTAGGATGACTGCTCCACAGATTTGGAGAGAAAAAGGATACTTCCTTTAGGGAAGGACTCTTTCACACATGGGAGTGTATGGAGGCCACTCATGCCTACTTTGGCCCAGCTTGGGAGATTCATTTTGGATGATAGCTTCTCATGGGAGGCCAAATTCCAAAGGTCACCATTACTATTGGAGCATGAGCAGCTACATGATGGGCATGGAAGAATTTTGGAGGATAACTTTGGCATGGGGGATGTCAAAGTAGCAAGCAGCAGCGTGAGGGGAGCTTCACATGCTAGATCACCAGCGCTGTCTAGGAGGAGGATTGATCCGTATTGGAGATCTCAGCTTTTGGTAGAGTAATCCAAGGATCTTGGTGCATGCATGATTCTTGTTGAACCAAATGGAGATGAAATATACATGGTGGAAGATGTGGTCATCTATTGCTATGGAAGAATCTTCTTGACTAGGGCTTCTAGTCTCAAGGAGAAACTATTACATGCAGCACATGAGGACTTCCTAGCTATGCACCTTGATGCATATCATGTTGTGTTAGAGTTCACTTGGGAGGGCATCTAGTAGGAAATATATCAGAATATGGAGATATGCATAGCCCGGATGATGATTGAGAGGATAGCACATCCACCTTCCTACTCATTGGGAGTGAGGGAGATTTTTCAGTTGAGCCATTTCAGCTCGAGGCCTCAAGTACATAGTAGAGAAGATATAAATTCACATTGTGCTTTGTACTTATTTTCTCTTCACATTGTGCTTTGTACTTATTTTATTTATTCCAGCATGTTGGAGGGCTGTCTACGCTTGACTATCAATGCCTTTTAGAGCTTGTCTCCCATCTTCTTTGAGCACTGTTTGTGAGCTTCTTTACAAGGTCTTTGGAGCATACTAAACTAAATCCTTAATTTCTACATGACCCCTAATTATATTTATTCCTAGATGACATAAACCTAATAGACATCAAGAAGAAGTCTATCTACATAATAAAAGCTTGCTCATGAAACCCATGAAGCAAGTACACCAAAAATACATTTTATTATCTTTTGACATCTTCTTTGAATAAATATATAATTACATAGTAAACATGAAGACTGACCTAGTTACACTTTTCAACATTGGAGGCGTACTAGATCAAGGGTATGTGTCATGGTAATGGTACTTGTCAATGGAAGGTCTATAAGAAGAATTACTTACGGGTTTTCCTCTCCAAGAGGGAGAGGTTTTGGCCCTGGCTTGAAGAGCCTAAACTTTGTGTCTCTCGTGTTTTGACAATTGACTTGATGAAAGATATAATAAGCTAACAAAGAGAAGATCTAAGTAATGGAAGCATAACAAGTTCACAAGTAATTATCAAGAAGAGAAAATTTCAATTAAACTTTGCCCTACCAAATTCTCAACATAAATCACAATGCAATTCTTCACAATAAAACTATGCCGCGGAAAATAAACTGGGACTGAGAAAAATAGATGCACACAATAAAAATGACACCAATATTTTTGGACTAATAGGCTCGGGGAAAACCCCGAAGGGAAAACTGGTGCAACATATGAGGGTTTATTTTATTATTATGCAACAACAAAATTTGAGTACATAAATCTGGATGCCTGACTGGCAATCCTCCAGCGAAATAATCTGGGCTCACTCGACAACTAATCCGGCTCCGACATTGGCCCCAACTGAGCTAATTGAATGCCCCTATGTCACCCTCTGCACAGTGCTTGCACAGGCCCTAGTCGCACTAAGAGCAAGTGTTTCATCAAGAATTCCTAATTGGAGGAATTGAAGAGAGGATGGTATGATGTCAATAAGCAGGTCAAGGGATTGAAGTTCTTTCAATCATGGAAGTTGCCGAGGAAAGATGACCTAAAAGAAGAATGAGGTATGTATGCTTTATTTAATAATTTGGAGTCATGTCATATGGTTGCAGACAATATGGATGAATGCTCTACTTCGAGAGCATGAACAAGAGAAAGGATCTCCATTGCTGAGAAGATGCAGAAAGGCATGGATGACACATTGAATAGATGAAATCCATATAATATGTTCTCATCTGAAATATGAGGTGGTTGAAAAAAAATGGAGGAACTATGAGCAAAAGTTCCTGGAAGAAAATGAGTGAAGAAAGTGTTAGGGTCCTATAATAATAGGGTTCATAATTTATGAATTGAATTTGATAGTCTTGTAAATATGTACATACCTTGCTTTCTGCAAGTTATTTTCCCATATTTTGAAAATAATAAAAAATGAAAAGAGGGTAAAGTCCTAAAAGAAATATCAAAGGACTTAGAAAAGAAAAGATAAAGAAAAGAATAAAAAATGGACCCCAAAAGAAAAAAGAGATAAAATAAGACATGAAAGTGAGCAAGTCAAAATGCCATTACTATTTACTTTTACTGCAAGAATAATGATTATGAGCAGATTGTTCAAAATGCCATAATCCATGATCAGTTAAATAGTTTAATCTTAACTTTTCATGCTTTGAATTTCATGTTTTAGATAGAGAATAAAAATATGTCAAATAGTTTAAACTTGACAAATAAGTAGGTAGTTAGAGAATAAATGAGGAGCTCAACAGTTTAATCTAAGCCCTCTGATGAAATAAGGTTAGACTTAGATAGATTTATGCTTTAAAAGATAAATGGATTTATAGTTGCAAGCTTAAATGCACCCATGCAAATGAAGTAAAAAATGTTAGAATAAAGATGGGTAGGTAGAAAGCAGTTGTGCAAGACATGTAATAAAGCATCATCGGGCAAATTACTATTTTCCCCTCCCCCACAATGATCCAGTATTCTAAACCTTCAGTTAAAGAGGCTCAGAACGTTTCTCTGACTTCTGTTGGGACTAGACCCAACGTTTAATAACTGATTGGTTAAAAATATTGGATTCCCTTTATAAAATCCATTTTCCGCAGCATATTTACCCTTTTTTAAAACTATAATCCCTTTTCCTAAGTAAAACCCTTTTTTACTTAAGAAAAGTAAAATCCCCCTTAATTAATTTCATTTTCATCCAAAAACACTCAAAAACCCACAAAATACATCTTATCCTAAGTTTATGTATAAATATCAAAATGGGATAATTTTATGCTAAAATGCCTATTTACGCTTTACTTAGTTTAAATTCTATGTATTTTGATTCATTTTATCTCATTTCATATTAATTTTTTAAATTAAAGTATTAAATCCCTTATAAATACCCCTCTCGTATATATTAATTCATTTTTAAAAAATATCCCAACCCACTTATTTAACATTAAACCTATGGTTTATATATCCCATGTGTCGAAAATAAACCCCGCCATATTCCCCATAGGTTAAATGTTATATTATGTTAAAATCCTGCTCCCAAAAAACATAAAACATTTGTTAATGTTTTATTTTACCATGTAATATTTGCCCCGCCAATCAAATAATACAATGTTTTTCACGTTATAAACATATATTTATAACGTTAAAACTATCCCACCATACCATCATAAAACATTGATTTTACAATGAAAAAACAAAGGTTTTTGATATTAAAATTAATTCCGCCGTAATACCAAGCCTGGGCCCCATGCCCTACTACTGAGCAACTTTCCCATTTAATCCCCACCGTTCGCATTAACCCCCTCAGATCCAACGATAATAAAGACGTATCGCATTTTTAACTGCGCGAACATAGGTGGTTTTCCACCTTTCTCTCTCCTCCACGCATTGACATTTCATTGGATCACATTCGATAACCACCTCCAGTTTTCCTCCTTTGAATCCGAAACTGCCCTCTGTTTCTGATATGACCTCCATTAAATGACGGCTCTTTAAACCTAAAACATTTTATAAATCTTCCATATGCGCTGTCAAAAGCCCTTTTTTGCATTCTTTCTGTGCGTTAATCCTTCTGACTGAGAAACAAAGCCGATATACTGGTTTTACGCCCGGAGAACCTGAAAAAGCACCCTGTCTTTACTGTTTATCATTCTATATTTTTTGCTGATTTCGAAAGTAGGGAACCCTTAATTGCTCCCTCTTTCGAATGACCTCTGACTACTCCTTCCTTATCCGGATTAAAGAATCCTTCATTGCTCTTTATCCCAATCAAACCACTTCACCAAATCAGCCTTCCAAGATCTTCAAAGACTTGTCTATCTTGCCCTGAAAACATTTGACTTTTTGACCTTGATCCTAGTTTTGTCTGCTTGACTTTTGACTCCTTAGCCCAATGGACAAAAAGATCTCTCACTATCCATCTCATTAAGTGATTTTTTCCCACCAAACCAAACCAAACCAAACCAATTTGCACAATCATAACTAGCCTAATATCTTATAATTAAAACAAAGTTAAATCTTAAAGAGAGAGCCCTCTTTGAACCCTAAGAAGGCTAGATCCTAGAGTTTAAAAGCTGGTCTATGGTTACCTCTAATGTTCTTGGACTTAAAATAAAAAAATCTCACAACTTAGTGATAACGGAAAGAAAAGAAGAGATCGTGGAATGCACAACTCTGAAGGAAATCAACATTCGAGAACTAAAATATTTGACTATGATATCTCCAGGAAAGATATGAAGACTCTGATGGAAGTCTGAAAAAGGAGGAGACCCTTAAAAATGTATATCTTTTGGAGATGTGTCAATATGTATGCAGGGTGCTGATGCGAACCAGAAGATGTCATGATGAAAGACCATCACAAAGGTAGTTTTGATTAAGTGTTCATTTCTTGTTTATGAACAAATATTTAGATGGGCTTATGCAGGGATGCAAAAGGGAAGAGCTAGGAATGTCTTCCGCCATTGATAACCATGTAGTAGGATGAAAGATCCTTAAAGAAACATGGCATGAAGAAGGCAACATGGCATGAAGGAAGGCTAGATATGGACTGATAGATCACTTTCCGATGAAAGGAATGATGACATGGCTCATGGATGAAAGTGATGGATGGTCTGTGCCCTATGAAGAAGTCCCAAAACATGGAGACTACTGAATAACGAAAGGTAGTTCATGACATCGCAAGGAGGAGTTCAAGCAGCTGGTTGTCCCATCATCTCCACCTGAGGAGCCGCTGTAGGGCCCTAATTAAGAGGGATCTTGGAAACACATTTCTTACTTGGAAGAAACGTGGGAACAAAATTCCTAAGCCAAGAGGGAGCTTAGGTACATTCCTTTATTGGAATAGATATGTCCTCCCTAATTAAGAGGGAGAGTTAGACACATCATTCTTGTCTTCACTTGGGAAGACAAAATGGAGGATTGGGTAAACATCTGGCATCCAATGCTCTTTGAGGATGTGTTAGGGCATCCAAGACAAGAGTAGTCGTAGAGGACCGATATTCTTTGAGGACTGGGAATCCAAGATAAGAATAGTCTTGGTGGAACACATCTTGAGAACCTGGGTAGGGTATGTTCCGAGAGAGAATGATGAGGGTGTCTATACATCATTGGTCTCACCAGCATTGTTCTCTGATCTTGTGGAGAGATAGAGCTGTTAGTCAAGGCCTTGCTATGTGACAATGCTGGTTGATATGATGCTAAACATATGGGTTACCAATCTAACTCTTTGTATGAGAATTCTTCAGATTGAGAATGACCAAGTACCATGATGAATATATACCTAGTTAAGAGGTAGTGTTGAAAAGTGTAACTAGGTTCAGTCTTCATAATGACATGTAAATTGTGATTTTATGTAATTAGTGATAAAAAGAAAACAAAATTATTTTGTAGCTCTTGAATCATGGGTTTCATGATCAAGGAATTTTATTGTAGTTAAGGTTCCCATTGTGAATCTTTAGGTTTTGTCATCTAGTCATAAAAATCAATTTGAGTCAATGTCATGTATGAAGGACCCTTCTTGGGCATGTTATATTTTTGCACGAGTCATTAAATGTATAAGAAGGCCCTCCAAGACCAAGCATGGACACCTCTTTCAAGTCGACTTCAATAAGAATAATGAAATCTCTCAAAAAGACACGTCGACTCACCCTCAGCTCATGTCGGCTCATTATGGAGGCTCCAACAACTACAAATAGTCTGCTCGTCCTCATTTTAGAGGGCATATTTTGGTCAAGGTCAAGGTCTGAAATTAGAAGTATGAGAATTACTTGGAAATAAGCCTTATAGCCAACGAAAGGAAGGAGGGAATAGCGAGGACTGTTTGGGTCTGTTTTTGGGTTAACCTTCACTCACACTTGCAAAGAAAAATGATTGTTTCTGTTGCAGAAGAGGTCGAAGTATTGTAGTTCCACAAGAAGGTCAAATCAAGAGGAGAGAAGGGTGTATCTCTAGCTGAGTTACCAAGGAAAAAATCTCCCACTAAAGCAAAGGGAATCAAGTCATAAGAGAAGGTCTTATGCATGAATTAGGGTTTCAGAATTATGGCCGAAAAGAGTTGCAGGTCTGAAGTATTGAAAAGTGTAACTAGGATCGGTCTTCATATTGACCATGTAATTATGTATTTATGTAAAGAAGAAGACAAAGATAATAAAATGTATTTTTTTGGTGTACTTGCTTCATGGGTTTCATGAGCAAGATTTTTATTATAGGTCAATAGATTTCTTCTTGATGTCTGTTAGGATTTTTCTTCTAGCTATAAATGTATTCAAGAGTCATATATATGAAGTGTCTAGTCAAAAGGTATGCTCCAAGACCTTGTCACATATCTGCAAAGGATTGGATCAAGACAACCTCAGTAACACTAGAAAATTAGCCTTCCAAGTCGACCTACAACCAGTGATATAGTCGGCCTCCTAACGTATGATAGGTCGGCTTATTAACTGGCAGGAACAACTATATATACCCCTACATGTGCTACACAGAAGACACAGAAAAATGAATTGGTTAAGTCTGAAATTTGCAGATAAGGTGTAGACAGATATGACTGCGTTGAAGTGAGAGTTAAGGCTGCATTCAAAGGACAGGGAAGCAAGGAAGTAATTATATGCGAAGAAAGAGACCAACTCTGTTGTTTAGTGTGGTTCTCAAGTGTAGACTTAAGGACTGTAATATAAGTGCAATTAAGAAGAGACAGAGCTACAGATTAAAGATGCTAGAAGGAATTAAGAAGAGACAGAGCTGCGGATTGAAGATGTTAGAAGGATGTTATATCTATATAGCGTATAAGCTAAGGTTTGGGCATATGATTTTGTGGTATATGCTAACTTACAATGCAAGCTCATGACTGTAATGTGATGCGTAGGAAGTCTGGTTAAAAGGTGACTATGTTATAGTATGAGAACAAAGCCATATATAAAGGTATCATTATGATATGATAAAAAGTGGACAAGGTCAAAGAAGGAAGAATACGAATAGAGATCGAGCTCTCTAGTTATGGTGCAAGTCGGTGCAGATCAGTGTTGAAGAGAAGAAACAATTTAAGGAGTTAGACAAAGAAGCAGTGGCAAGGTCTTGGAGGCATTCCTAGGTCAAGGGTCCGAGTCTTGGTCATGGTACTTGTCATTTGAAGATCTATAAGTAGAATTCCTTACGGGTTTTCCTCTCCAAGAGGGATAGGTTTTTCCCTGGCTCGAAGACCCTAACTTTGTGTCTCTTGTATTTTGGTAATTTATGATGAAAGATTAAATAAACTAAGAATAGATGACATAAGTAAATCAAGTAAGGTCACAAGTAATTATCAAGAAGTGAATTTGAATTAATTACCAGCCCTCCAAATTCTCAACATGGTATCAGTTTAAGGTGCTGAACACAAGGGCTACTTATCAAGAAGACATATCCAGGAAGCAAAGATCAAAGTTTACATTGAAACCTCAAATCAGTTTACAGGGAAGATTCTCAAGCTATCTCATTTAAAGGATCAACTCATTCAAGAAAATAATCTTTGCCATCAAAGATTTACATTCGAGACATTGTTGGAAGAAACATCATCTTTTGAAGATATCCTTCATCATCAAGGCAGCTGCAAGTCACTCTACTCAAGTAAGTATCTATGACCTTACTTAAATCTGTCAAAATGACATTTTGTAAAGAGAGCAACAAATTGGTTGGGTCATCAAACTTAAGTGCATGGAAGAAGAGGACACATTTGAATCTGATTGAAGACGAATTTATGGACTACATCGAAGGATCTACAATTCAACCCTCAAAAGAAGATGCTCCAGCTCATGCCAAGTACATGAAGGGAGACATCAAAGCCCAGAGGATTCTCATAGAATCCATTAAGGACTCACTCATTCTCTATGTATCAAAACTAAAGTCTGCAAAAGAAATATATGAGAAACTGGTGGAGCTATTCTCTGTGAGTACTGCAGGAGAAGCAATCTCTTTGAGACAAGAACTTTATAAAATGAAATTGTCAAGAGAAGAAGGAATCACTTCATACTTTATGAGGATTTTTGAAATAAGAGACCAACTGCACGAACTGAGAGAAGTAATGTCTGACACTGAGATGACTACAATGGTGCTAAATGCTCTACCAGAAGAATGGGGAAACCTCACTTCAAGTCTATACGGGAAGAAAGAGAAGCCACACCATTCCATGATTTATGGTCTCTATGTAAAATAGAGGAAACAAGATTGAAAGCCAAAGCTGATACATGATCAAGTGAAGAGAACCAAGCCTTTGCAGCCATATCCACGAAGAAAGGAAGATTCGGAAAAATTTGGTCCTCAGAATAAAAGAAGAAATATGGACAAAGTACGATGCTTTGGATGCAATGAACTTGGGCATTATAAAAGAGATTGTCCTAAATTTGGAAAGGACAAGAGGAAAAAGGAAGAAGCCCGTGTCACAAATTTGAGGGAAGAACCTGATCCAAAGATTTCTAAGAAAGAAGAAGCGAGAGATCTCTATTATGATTGAGATCATCTTCCTTTTTAAGTGATTTCTGTTGGTTGTAAAATAGTATGATAGGAAGCAATGTATATTGATAACATCATGATAGAAGCATGGTAGGAGCTCTTGGTGAAACAAATTTTGGAAAACCTCACTGATAATAATACTGATGGAAGGCAGTCATCAAGATCAAGGGTCATCATGGAAATATGTGCTAACAGTTTCTAATGGAATTCTCAATGAATTCACTGGTTAGAAAGAAAGCATAAAAGTTTCATCAAAGAATTCAATGCTACAGAATTCTGGGATTAGGATGTGATGACATATTGATGAAGCATGTCAATGGAATGAAGTTCCTCATTCTAGTAAAATTGCTACAGGATGACTCAAAGGAAAAAGGTATGAGGTATATATATTTATATGCTAACACTGGATGCTGTGTAGTCATGTCATATGGTTGCAGGCAATGAACTTTAGAAGTATGATCTGTCACAGTGCACATGTAGATGAAATCAACATAATATATCCTCATATGGAATATGAGGTGGTTGTATATGAAAAAAGAACTGGAAATTGGAAGTTCCTGGGAATGAAGATGTGCAGAAAGGAAGAGATCATGAAGTGCAACCATGTCAAGAGGCAGTAATCATTCGGAAGCCAAGAATATGTGACTAGAAGATCTCGTGGGAGGATATGTAGACTCTAATAGAAGTTTCGTAAAGAAGAAGACCCTTGACAAAACATATCATTAGGAGATGTGTCGATCTGAATAGAGGATGCCGATGCCTACAGGAAGATGTCATGGTGAAAGATCATCACTAAGGTAAATTTTGTTTATAAAAGTTCATACGTATATGTTTATCTGGATAAATTTGTGCAGGGATGCTAATCATGTGAAAAGGATGTAAGATCCTTAGAGATGGTTCAAAAGAAAGCATCATGGCATAGTGGACCAGATAAGGAAGTCTGATGAATCACTTTCTGATAGCTGACATGACTCATGAAAAGTCTGATGAATCACTTTCTGATAGCTGACATGACTCATGAATGAAAGTGATGGATGATCTATGCCCTATGAAGCTAAAGTTGAAGATTCCTCAATATCGAAATCCATGACATCGAGGGAAGGAATTCTTCATGAGCAACTGGGTGTCTCACCATTGCTGTTTCGGGTCCCTGGTTAAGAGGGAGCCTCGTGGTAAGTTTCTTACTTGGAAGAAACTTGGTAATTCCTAAGAATGAGCTTAGGTACATTCATTGTATTGGAGTGAGTACATTCCCTTGTGGAATAGGTCCTCCTTTGTTGAGAGGGAGAGATAGGCACATCATTCTGGTCTTCACTGGGAAGACAGAATGGAGGATTGGGTAATCATTTGACATTCGATACTCTTTGAGAATGTGATAGGGCATTCAAGATAAGAGTAGTCGGGGACCGATATTCTTTGAGGGATAGCTACCCAAGAGAAGAATAGTCCAAGAAGGTCATACTTTGGAACACCTGGGTGGAGTATGTACCTTGGAGAGACAATGACTATGGTGTCTATAAGTCATGTGTCTCGCCAACATTGTAGCCCATTGTCTCGTTGAGAGATGGGGTTGTTAGTCAAGGCCTTGCACTAGGACAATGCTGGTTGATATGATGCTATATAGATGCGATTACCAATCTGATTCTTCTTATGAGATTCTTCAGTTTGAAATGGCTGACAGATTTTCTACAGCCTCATTTTATATTTTGATTCAGTTGCAGTGACACATTGTACATTCTCCAACATTTCTAGCAATCTCTCCTAGATTGGCTAGAAATCTTGTATTGGAGCCCATTATTCTATTCTTGGGAATTTCTTTGTATATTTCAGCCATAATCCATGTATTCCCATTCTTCTATTCTCTGACATTTCTAGAAATCTCTCCTAGATTGGCTAGAAATCTTGTATTGGAGTCCATTCTTCTATTATTGGGCATTTATTTGTATATTTCAGCCATAATCCATGTATGCACATCTACAACAACAGCTACACTTATATATACTACGTAGTCACTGCTCTCCGGAATTTTGTGTAACTGTAGAATCTCATGTATTTCATGTTCTAATCATTGGAGATTGATTCCCACTGCTTGAGTGGCTTATCCCTCTGGATATTTTTGTATAGTTTTGCTGATATATTAATGAACATGATGGCTGCATTATATTCCCTTTATTTTCATGTTCATATTTTCAGAGTTTCATGATTATGTTCATATGTTGCTGTAGCTCACTCTTTGAGCACTTTTCTGAGATACCGAAGGGTGGGAGATCTGTTTAACCTACCTCGAGGGATTTATTTGAGCTCAAATTCTAGAAGTGTAATGTATGATGTATTAACTAAGGGATCCAAGTCCCCTTCCATATTATTTTTGCATTATCTTCCTTATATAATGTCCATTTAGACCATATTGCAGAAATTCATGAAAAAAGGATATTATAGTGGTATTAGAGCATCAATCTTGGCTCAGCCTGTGCATCCAAGATAATATGAAATTAGAAGGAGAAGCTCCTCACATAGAAGAGGAGTTGTACAAAGGAAAAAATAAAAGAGGAATGACGGAAGAGGAGATCTCCTTGCTTCTTTTCCAAAATATGGAAGCTATCATAAAAGATCTCAAGGAGATAGAGAGGGAGAATTGCAGAAAGTTTCCGAGAGGGTTTGAAGATGAAGCAAGCCCTAGCTATTATCATGATAGGTGTGGGAATTCAGACAAACATGTAGATCCACAGTGCAGTTCATTTCCCACTTGCACTGCAGGGAGGATGGAGGGAGAAGATGAGGCCATTGGAGGAGTAGCGCTGCAACTCAAAGGTATGGCTCATGGTTGGTGGTTTTAAAATTCTGTTTCATATTATCATGAAAATTTAAAATCATATGATGAATTCACTAAGGGATTGGTGAGGGAATATGATAAAAATCACTGTGAAACATCATATATCAAAACCTCAAACACTTTGCATGCATTGGAGGGAACCATGAAACAAACTCCATTACATATTTCTGAAGGGGATGAAAACATGTATGATGGCTTGCTAATGGCAAGATCCCCATTGTGTGAAGGGCCCTCTTCCATTTGTGAAGACATGGAGATACTTCCTTCAAGAGATGATCAAGATCTAGGGTCTCTCCTTGATGATGGGGTATTCTCAATTATTGATAAGAAGGATGAGCATAGGAGATCTAACAACGTTGTCCCATTGGGAGGCGATCCATCACCACATGGAGATAAAAATGGAGCCATTTCTTCCATTATTGGAGCCCTTGTATCTTTACAAGGAGTTCCAAATGATTCAACATGTGGGAACCAAGGCACAATTCTGGAGCCATATGCAGCAGTTTTTGGGGATTGTGAGATGGAGGAGGAAGAGAAGGATCAACATCAATGGATGGTACACCATTATTTATTCTGGAAAGTTTTTGCACAAAATAAGGAGATTGTACTGCGCAGTGAATAGAGGGACAAGTCAGTCCACTCATATATAAAGTCCACTTCTGAACTAGATGCCTCACTATATGGAGGCATTCCACCTGGGAGGCCCCCTGATCTAGAGTTGATGAGGGACATATTTTCATGTAGCTCACCACTCTTGGATTCCAGAGAGGTGGATACTTTGGAGGAGTCTAGCACAACGTAGAGAGTTTGGGATAGACTGAAGGAGGATGGAGACACACTCTCATTTTAAGCATCATCCACTCACATTACCCATACTGCGCTGATAGAGATTGCTGCAGGGATGGAGGATAACATCGCCACAGATGACCGTCTTCCTGCCGCATTTGGAGAAAAGATACTTCCTTCATCAGAGAAGGACTCCTTCAACATGGAGTGTATGGAGGCGCCCATGTTTACTTTGGCTCACTGGGAGATTCATTTTGGGATGACAGCTCATGGGAGGCCAAATTCTGTGCTGTCACCTATTGCTGGAGCATGAGTACCACATGATGGGTAAGGAAGACTGGAGGATAATTCCTGGCATGGGGGATGCTCGTTAGCAAGCACAGTCATGAGGGGAGTCACAGATGCGACCACAATGGTTTGCTTCAGGGAGGGGAGATTGATCCGTATCGAGATCTCGCTTTGTAGAGTAATCCAAGGATCTTGGGCAATGCATGATTTCGAAGAATCTTCCAATGAGATGAAAGCTATACATGGTGGAAGATGTGGTCATTCATTACATGGAGAATTTTCTTGACTAGGGCTTCTAGTCTCAAGGAGAAACTATTACATGCAAGACATGAGAGACTCCTAGCTATGCACCTTGATGCATATCATGTTGTGTTAGAGTTCACTTGGGAGGGCATCTAGTAGGAAATATATCAGAATATGGAGATATGCATAGCCCGGATGATGATTGAGAGGATAGCACATCCACCTTCCTACTCATTGGGAGTGAGGGAGCTTTTTCAGTTGAGCCATTTCAGCTCGAGGCCTCAAGTACATAGTAGAGAAGATATAAATTCACATTGTGCTTTGTACTTATTTTCTCTTCACATTGTGCTTTGTACTTATTTTCTCTTCACATATCATAGTAGAGAAGATATAAATTCACATTGTGCTTTGTACTCTAGTAGAGAAGATATGGATTTTCTTCCAAGGGGGAAAATCCATTCTTGCATATTATATGATGTACTTGCAGCTACTTGTAGCGTTGGTTTTGGCTACCTTGAGGGTGGTTTGTGGGGGAAGCCACATGACTCTTGGTGTGCACCATTGACACCATATTGTACATTCATGTTCACATCTTATGGGATGACTGTGGCAGAAAAAAAGTGGTTGGTAAAGCACTTGTTATTACTTGTTCTGATGTAGGCATGGAGTGCACTATGCTGGTTCCATTGGTGGAACTATGATTCACTCTCCGGTTGTCATTTGGAAGCTTGTTTTCATGGTCTTTTGCTTCCATATATTGCTGATATTTTTATGCTCATGGGAAGATTTAATTGGAGAGTGGGATTGGAGTTTAGTATGCCCATTGGGAGTATGATTATCCCTTTTTCACATGTTTTATGTTTCAGGAGAAACAATGGGCAAACCATGATTGCCACATCACTCCTTTTCCCTTCATATAGGAGGAGCCATTGGGAGAAGATGCGTTGTTGGAGGAGACACTTCATGGTTGATTCATTTTGTGGGGAGGCTTGGGCCAATTTTGGAGGCCATGAAATTTCAGCCCAATATCACCAACCCCCTCACACTTACCATAAATGGAGGGAGAAACCACTTGGATGGAAAAATCTAAACTCTCCATTCCACCCCAACACATTATATAGATCCAGGGTTAAGGATTTCTTGGATGAGCTACCTAGGATGGCTCATTTCATTTGGATGATTGCATGGGTGAAGGAATCACTCATTGGGAATAAGACTTCCCATGTTTCTCATCACTCCTACCTTGAGGAGGCCATTGAACAAAAAGAAGACTCCTACTTACATCACTCTTTGCCTCATGATGAACACTTCTATTTGATACACTTGGAGGTATTCATGGAGGACAAATTTATTGAATTCTATGATGAACCATGGTGGAGTATATTAATGAGGAGGCCACAAGAAGAAAGGGGGGGGGGGGGGAATAATTTTTCTCTACCTTGCAGTTACTTGAGGACAAGAAAAATTTTGAAGGCGGGGGGATTGTAATATTCCCAAAAATTAGATTTTATCTAAATTGAATATTATAGTTGATTTTATCCTAGATCGGTAAATAAAGGGGGTAAGAAGGCCCCATAATCCTTAAGGAGGAAGAATAAAACTCCTCATGTGAAAGGAGGAAGACTAAAGCATCTGATTTGAGCACCACATGGTGTGAACAGGATTGGATCATGCTTGATCTAGTGATTTTGACCAAGTCCACATGCACTGTCTAGATACAATGTATCTCCTTGATGGACTACGCAGTTTTAGAGGAGGATCACTTGCATGAGTTGGAAGGCACATGTGGATGGGACCCATGGTGGAGAGGAGTACTTGCTATATATGAAGAGGAGGAGAGCCATCGTTATTCATGGTCGATTATTATTTTCTTTGGTCTGTTGAGACTACGCTCCTCTTGTTGTTTAGAAAGGGTGCAGTTCTTCATAGCACAAGGGTGTTCCCGGTCGGGAATCCCTACCTCATCCCAAGGGAAGGAGAGGTTCTAGAGATACATTTCTCATTCTGGCATTTCGCCAAAGCTACCTCCTTCAGTCACAACGTTACTCCTGGAGAAGGATAACCTTGTGCTGTAGGGTGCATCAACAAAGGATCTCTTGAGTTATTCCTTGGCTTGTTTTTCAGTGGAGGGCTTGGATATCCATTGGAGGGTCAGTGAGGATGACTCCCAAGCACATTTTCATATCATTGGAATCAGGCCAACCATCCATATTCCCTCATAGTGTAGTCTCCAGCTAGATTTGCATTATTTTGGTAGGCAGTTGCTGGGAGGGTCATTTGAGCTCATTAGGAGGGGTTGTTTTTGAGTAAAGGGACCAGCCTCTTTCTTAGAGACATTATCAGAGGAGGGAATTATTAATTTAGATTTTCTAAAACCTCATTTTATATTTTGATTCAGTTGCAGTGACAAGTTAATTGTCACATTGTACATTCTTCGGCATTTCTAGCAATCTCTCCTAGATTGGCTAGACATCTTGTATTGGAGCCCATTCTTCTATTCTTGGGAATTTATTTGTATATTTCAGCCATATTCCATGTATGCGGATCTAAAACAATAGCTACACTTATATATACTGTGCAGTCATTGCTCTCCGACATTTTGTGTAATTGTAGCATCTCATGTATTTCATGTTCTAATCATTGGAGATTGATTCCCACTGCTTGAGTGGCTTGTCCCTCAAGATATTTCTGTATATTGTTGCTGATATATTAATGAAAATTATGGCTGCATTATATTCCCTTTATTGACATGTTCATATTTTCAGAGTTTCATGATTATGTTCATATGTTGCTGTAGCTCACTCTTTGAGCACTTTTCCGAGATACTGAAGGGTGGGAGATCTGTTTAACCTACCTTGACATATTTATTTGAGCTAAAATTTTGGAAGTGTAATGTATGATGTATTAAATAAGGGATCCAATTCCCCTTCCATATTATTTTTGCATTACCTTCCTTACACAGCGTCCCTTTGGACCATATTGCAGAAATTCCCGAAAAAGGGATATTACATCTGCAACGTTCTGTTACTAAGAGTTGATGTCCTTTTTGTAACCAGGACACTTTGTAGGGAGTAGGTTGTACCATATTATTCAATCCAAATTTCTCTGCCATCTCCATGGAGAGAAATTTTCAGTGCTCCCATTGTCAATCACAACCTTGCAGAATTTTTCTTTAAACTTGCACACAGTCCAGAATATACTTTTCCTTTTAGCTGGTTCATTTTGTTCCCTTTATGCCTTAATAAACACTCTCTTTAACAATACAGAATATCCTGCCTCAGGTGGCTCTTCTTTATCCATGACTTGAGGGGTTTCTTCTTTTATCTCATCTATATTCACAATTATTTTTTGTTTTGTTTTGTTTTGAGGGCAGTCCCATGATCCATGTCCTAATTATCCACATATGCAACATCGAATTTCTATTCCTCAACCTCTACCTGTGGGAAAAAATATTCCTCTACCAAAGTCTCCCCTCTATGGTGGTCGATTAATTTAACCTCCTGCTTCACTCTAAGAATTTTGGGATCTTGGTCTGGAAGCTCCTCTTCCTCTTGCTGGACTCTTACCTTTAATTCTCTAACTTTTCTTTCTCAATATTTTCTCCTCTTCCTTCAAAGCTGCTTGATAGGAACCTTCAATTGTCTTTAGACTTAGCAGACTGATTTAATATTGTATATCATATCTCAAGCCATTGATATACCTAGCTACCTTTTCTATGTAATCTTCATCATGTCTTGATATAGTGCTTAGTTTGTAAAACTCCTCCATGTACTTTTTGACAATCATTCCTTTCTGCCTCAAGTTTTGTAACTGTCTGAAAAATTTCAACTGGAAATCCTTAGGCATAAACTTAATTTTTAATTTTCTCACCATTTTATCCCACTGCTTAATATTTGGATTTCCCTTTCTCTCTCTGGAATTTCGTAGCTCATCCCACCAAATGGCTACATGGCCCTTCAATCTAATAGCTATGAATTGCACCTTATTTTTTCTTCGACCTTTTCATAGTCAAAATAGTTGTCTAATGAACTGATCCAATCCATAAAATCTTCCACATTAAGGTTTCCTTCATACATAGGTATTTCTACCTTTGGCCATCCACTTGATTTTGCCAACATCTTGAAAACTTTGCCTTCTTCACTTTATTCCTCCTCTTCTTCCTCAAAATATTCTTCTTCAACACTAACATCTTCCTCATCAGGTACTCTCCTCTGAGAAGTTTCCATTGCTTCCATTCTTGTGTGAAGATGTCTAATTTATTCAAGAAAAAATGCATTGGCTATAGTTCTTCCCTGACCTATGTTCTCCTCTCTTGGGAAGCATATTTGTTGAAATTATTGAGAACATAACTTAGTTCATGTCTTCTTTGATACCAAATGATGGAATTATGGTATGAATTCTTAAGAAAAAACTAATTTTATTCTCTCTGTAGCTCTATCTAAGTCAAATTAACACAGGATCACCATGTTCTGTCACAAAATTTATTTTTAAAAGGTAATTTACATATTTTATTGAAAGAAGAATGAAAAAAAATTACACAGTCTCCAAAACACATTTTCTGTTATTACTCTTCACACCATTCATACCAGCATTACATACTCAGTAAAATACTATTAATCGAATACACTATCCAGCATTGCAAACATATAAAAAATAAACACAATCATTCAAACATACTGTCTAGGGATCTTAATTCTATTTCAAATGAACATAAAAAAAACAAACCCAACATACATATTACATAACAATCACTCCTCTCTATCTGCGTCCTTCACAATTGGTATCCTTTTGTTCTTTTAAACAAACTCTATTTTTTTTCTCTATTTACACTATTCTTACTCTACCAGAAAAATGATCCTATCCTACTTTTATGAAAACAAATTACAATAAATTAGTGCCAAAAAAATCTCTCAGAAAAATTACAATCTCTAATTTTTTTCAATCCTCAAAACCTGTGCTAACAACTTAATTTATCACAGTAAAAATAGGATTTGAAATTAGCTTCCATGCCAGAATAGTCAATTTGCTAAATTGACCAGATCTCCTTTTATCTGTCCATGCGTATCATGATATAACTGATATCTTTAACCTTTCTTTATGCATTATATTAGAAGGTCTGGGTGTAGTCAGGATGACACATCAATATGTCAATCCAACATGCTCGTTCCTCATCACAACAGTTTGGCTGATAATAATCAGGAAACTAGGAACTAGAAACTAATTACTGAACAAGAACATGAACCAAACTATTGGAAATGGAACTTAACTACTGGAACTGGAAATTAAATCTCTCTTTTAAAAAGACATTTGACCACAAGTTCAATCTCAAACATGGTAATTTGATGCTCCTACATCCAATTATCAAGAAATTTTACTATTGGTCAAATTTGAAGAAAGTGGTGGCTAAGTTTGTTATAATGTGCTTGGACCGCTAGTAAGTGAAAGCTAAATGCAAGCATCTAGTTAGTCTATTACAACTTATTCCAATCCCATAATGGAAATGGGAGGTCATGGGAGGTCATTTCCATGGGCTTCATTATAATATTTCCTAGGAAATTGAGGCAACTTGGTTCCTTCATGGTTGTGGTTGGCAAGTTAAGCAAGATAGCTCACTTCATCGTAGTGAAGTCTACTAATTCAACTAGTGAAGTGGACCAGATTTTCATCAGGGAGATAGTGATGATGCATGGGGTTCCCAAGAATATTATATCAGATAGAGATGCCAAGTTTACTTACAAGTTTTGGAAGGAGTTGTTTTCAGGCTTGGGGACAAGTTAGCTTTCAATACAACTTATCATCCACAAATAGGTGGAAAGACAGAGAGGGTTAACATGATCAAAATAGGAAGTGGGAGGAATATCTTCCATTGGTTGAGTTTGCATATAACAATTGGTATCAAGAATCCTTGAATATGAGTCCATTTGAGGCTATCTATGGGTGGATTTATAATACTCCTATCAACTAGAGTGATATAGTGCACAAGGTGTTGATTGGAACATATACATTAGCAGATATGGAGAAGGAGATACAGGTTATTAAAAGAGATTTAAAGGTAGCACAAGAAAAGAGGAAGAGTTATGCATATCAACATAAAACATTCAAGGAGTTTTAGGTTGGGGAGCATGCGTACTTGCACATCAATCCCAATAGGATCTCCTTGAGGATTGGTTCATGTGCAAAGTTGGAACCTAGGTATTGTGGGCCTTTCGATATCCTTGAGAGGATTGGACCAGTGGCATAAAAACTTGTACTGCCTACATCAATGAAAGTCCATGATGTTTTCCATGTTTCGTTACTTAAAGGATATGTATAGGATGTTTTTCATGATATTTTTTAGTATGTATTGTAGGTGGAACCAAAGGGAGAGTTCTATTTAGAAACTCAATGCATCATATAGCGGAAGAATATCATGCTCTGGAACCGAGAAAAAAAGAAAGTTAAAGTGCAGTGGAAGCATTTTAGGCCTGCTGAAGCTACATGGTAGATGGTTGATCATATCTAGGTGTTATATCTTTTTTTATTTTTTGGTTGAAGAAAATGAGTTTTTGGTGTGTGTATGTGTGTCATTATAAATACTACATCGAGTTGTGTTTACAAAGCTCCAATAAAAAATATGTTTGTCATTTTTTCAACAATTTTTCATTGTAAATATTGCAACAAGTTGTGTTATAAAGCTCCAATAAGCAGTATGTTTTTTTTTCAACATTTTTGGTTGGTCCTAAGTGTCATAGAACACCAAAGATGACGTTCCCCTAAGGAGGAGGGGTCTCTAACAACCTCGAGTTAATTTTCCATGTAAATAAATTAAACCAAGTTCATGGGACATGTATTCCTAGCTGAATTGGTGGAAAAAAATTACATTGGGAATCACTCATGGTTTATTATTGGTTATGGAAATTAGCATTAGCATTGGAAAAGGAGAAAAGGAAATAAATGGAAATTAATTAAAGAAATAAATAAAAATAGGAGAAAAGGAAGATGAAAATACAATAATATGCATGCAAGGGTAGGTGATAAAGCAAGAGAGCATGTGACTGTGATTGCAATTTTTCCAATAATTCACAGGTTATAGGGAGAGTGCAAACATACAAATTAGACACATAAATAAAAAACAATAAAAACCTTTATTTCATTTAACTTCCGAGATGGTGTATTTATAGAGGCCTTGTGGGCCTGTGTCCAGAGCTCTCGGAGTTGCTCTTATAGAGCTTCTTGAGCTCTACTCCCCATCCTTAAATCGAGCTCCTAACCATACATATGTGTAGCTTCCCACTAGTCAAGAAATATCCTAAAAAAAAAATACAAATGACACACTTTTTTAACAACCTAAAATTATGTAACACATCAGCTGGAAATTTGTTATTTGGCCATAATACCAGCTCACTAAAATGAACCAACAATCCATATTATTTTAGAGTCCAGAACTTTTAACTTCATGAAATTTCCTATTTTATACAAATTACAATTAAGGGAATTTCTTCCCCTTTGGAGAATTTCATGACACCCTTGGGGTCTAATTAAAAAAATAATGGACTAGGGGTTGATGCTCCTACATTATTTTTGGACTATACCCTTACCAATTACCTACAAGATTTGATAGGGTCCTTACCAATGCATCCTTAACTTTCCTACGCATTTTCAAATATTAACATCGTACATCAACACAATATCCCCATGTTCTGAGTACATATTCCTTATATTTTTGTTGTGCAATGGATTTAGACACCTTTCATGTAATATTTGATGGCGGTCCACTAGAAACATGTGCTCTTGTAATTGGAACAACATATCCGACCTATCCTATAAATATATCATGTTTTACCTTTTCCTAGCAATATTTAATCATGGGTTTAGTATCAATTATTATAGAAGCATAATTATTTTTTGTACACAGACCAAGTTGAATGGTGTGTGCTTAATTAATGTTTTTTGCATAGTCTTCTAGGCCCATGGAATGAAAATAATTCTTTCATCCCTATTTACCTATGACACCACGGTCAATGCTAATTCTAGTGTCTTATTAGTTGTCTCTCTCATGTAATTAGCATGTCGATAATATGATGTAGCATGATGATGGTGGATCATGAATTCATTTACCAATGACATGAACACACTACCAATAAAATGTTGCCCCTAAATTTTTGTTAGGATGCATGGGAATCCAAACCTTGTGATGATATTCTAAACAATGAACCTTGTAATGGCCTTCTCCAATTAATATTGGGTCACTATAGTCTATTTCCAATGCATCAAATAATCGGTGGTAGTAATTATATACGCAACTTTTGAATAGTGTGTTAATGGTGTGGTAGATTCAAAAAATTTCATTGGTAAATTCAAAAGAAACTCTCCAACCACATTAGGCTGCAATGGAATTTCATCTCGTATAGATGCCACATTACTAATATTTTCATGCCTTCTAGACATCAAACTTCAAATTGACAAAATCAATCAAAGGGGAATGATTTCGTCAAGATAGCCTTATAATGGAACCCCACATATCCAACAAATTGAATAGCCAATTGAAACTATACCATATTCAACTTTATTAATATATATGTTTTTTACATTTATGATTGTTGTAATAGACACAAAAGTTAGAAAGAGATCTGGGTGTTCAGTAAATTGCTAGTTGTTGAAGTTGGGAGTTGCAAGTTTCAAGGCTGCTAGCCAAAACCAATTTTGAGGGAAATCTATAGGCTTGAGGAAAGTGGGCTAATAATTCCCTGCACTACCCCTTGATGAAAATTTTAAGCTTGAGAAAGGTTAATCAACCCTTTCTTAGGTTCCCTATTGATGAGAATGCAAAGTGTAAGGAAGAGTTCATTTTTTTAACAGCAAAGAGTATACTTATATATTAATCTAAGCCCATTCTCGACCAGTAACTAGGTGATTTACATTTAGATTTCATTTTAGGAGGCTCCATTTGTTGGTATTTTACTTCAGGGTTTTTCCATTTTACAAATTTTATATTGTAGATACAGCTTAATATCCTACATCTATATAGTTGGAAAAATTTCTTCATTAAAAGCTTCCATTTACAACATTGCATAAAAACAACATAAAACCATTGACACAAAAACTACTAAATAGTTGGTCATTCTTCCATATCATTGAATATGTTTAGATCAAATCCTAGGCCTATCATGTCTTCCTCCTTGCTCTTGCTGCTTTTATTGAATTTGAGCTCCCGCAGTTGAAGTTGAAGCATGTCAATTTCGTCATCCATTTGTTTGATTTTTTCATTTTTGGCCACATTCTTCTCTTGGATATGGAGCATGTTGAGATTCAACAAGATGGTGAGCTTAGTGAAAAGAGTTGCCTTCACTAAGTGGGCCCACAGGCTATTTTTGGTGCAAAGTCTATTCTTAGACTATGTCTATTTTTAGACATTTAGATCATATTCTATGAGTTGCAGGATGCTATTTGTGGATGGTTGGTCAAGTTGGAAAAATATATGGACTTCTATTTTTAGACTGCCAGTCTAAAAATAGACATGTCGAATATTATTAGCTCTTAATAATATTTGGACTCTAAACATTATCTTATTCTCTTGGAGCACTGACATTCAGTTAACAGATTTTTTAGATCAGCTAGCTGAAGGAATTACGCAATTCCTAGAGCTACTGGTGGTTCATGCATGGAGGAATTCAGTTAGAACTCAAGTGGCAGATGGAGTTGGTTTCTAGTTTAACTACACTTGTGGAGTTAAACTCAGTGGAACTGATTGTGTCTATTTCTAACTGATTTATACTTTCAATGGAGTTGAGTTAATTAATTAGTTAAATTAATTCACTAAATAATAACTCATTATTTAACTGGACAGAGACAACAGTTAACTACAGTGCAGAACAGATCAGTGGAGACTCAGTGGAGAGATTGGTGAAAGAGAAAGTGTGACTATCAATTGTGACTATAGTGTTGTGTTGTATGCACCACAAATTCATTGGATATGCCAATGAGGATTGCGTGAGAAAATATGGATCAATTCAAACTCATCCAGAGCCATTCTTTAGTAGGGATTGCGCAGTAGAGGCAGGCTATCAGGAGGGCAAAAATCAGTGCAGATTTTTGCTGATTGTTCTTGATTAATGTGTAGCGATTTTATTGTACTGAGAGCTTGATATGATCAAATTTGTATGAGGATTGTTACATGATCTCTATGAAATATATATTATATATATAGTTGGGGTTTTCAGCTTCAGGATTTCCCATTAAAAAACTGTGTTAATGTGTGTGAATTTTTATTGTTTCATGTGTGCATTGCAATCTTGATTTAATTTCCGCAAATGATCAATGGTGGAATAGATTCTGTATTTTGCATGAAGTTCAAATAGTATGATATCAAGAGAATCTTGGACATATAACACACACGTTATATAATTTCTACATGGTATCAGAGTAGTGTTGATCATTGGAGGAGATTACAATTATTGAAGCGATTGAGTTTTGTGTTGGTGGAATTCGAATTTGTTGCAGTATTTTCTTGGTGTCGAAGTTGAGAATTCATTGAAATGTCTTTCAACGGATTGCGATTGGATTATGCCCTTGAGGGCAGCTCGAATTACATAGCATTGAAGGACAGGATGGAGGTGGTGTTGGATGATAATGGGTTGAAGGAGTTCATAGATGTTGATATTCTGAAGCCCGCTTCTAGCAATGCAGCCACACTTGACGCATGGAAAAAGAAGGTAGCAAAGTGTCGAAGGATTCTGTTGGAAGGTGTGAAGGACCACATTATGTCTAGCCTTCATGGGAATGCCACTCCATTCTTAATGTGGAAGGCTTTGATAGAATTTTTCCAAATCAGAAGTGACCAAAGGAAGTTGGTGCTTAAAGACAAGCTTAGAAAAATAAAAATGGAGAAAGGTGACAGTATTCCAAAATACCTCACGAAGTCTATCCAATGTAAGGGTCAGCTGGGAAATGTGGGGGTTACTGTTGATGAAGAAGACTTGGTGATCTTGGCACTCCTTGGGCTTCCGAAGAGTTGGCACAGCTACGAAGACTCTGTCAATGGATGAGAGAAACTGCCAGGATGGAGCGAATTTTGTCGGATCTTGTACAGGAGGAGATAAGGCGGGGTACCAGGGATGGATCTTCATCGAAGAATGAAGATGAAGAAAATTGTGCTTTGGTTGCCAAAGCTCAAAAAGGAAAAGGGAAGAAATCTTCCAAATCCAAAGCTAAAGGCAAGAAGCACGATTTGTCCAAGGTGAAGTGTTTTCACTGTCACCAGCACGGGCATTTCGCCACTAATTGCCCACAGAAGAAGAAGAATAAGAGCGCTGTTGGTTCTGGAGTAGGAGAGGCCTTAGCCTTGCAGTTTGATCTTGAATTTTATTTTATCACATGCTTGGTTTCAAGTGTGATGGGATTGGTGTGGTCTCTTGACAGTGGTGCATCTTTCCATATGACTGGAGAAAAACATTTGTTTAGTGATCTAGAGGAAAAAGAACTTGGAGTGCACATCGAGATGGGCGATGATGGTAGATACAATGCGACTGGTATTGGGACCATTTCCTTTGAGAGGGAGTTTTGTAAACCATTCATCTTGAAGGATTTCATGCATGTTTCAGGATTGAAGAAGAATCTGATCTCCGTGGCGATGCTGGAAGACAAGGGTTATGATGTTGTTTTTAGTGAGGGAAAAGCTTTCCTGCGCCATAAAAAAACTGGTCAAACCAAGAGGATAGGGATTCGAGTTAAGGATATTTATAAATTGTAGGTAGATGGCTGTGCTGCAATGGTAGGCAAAGCAGAAGGATTGGTGAGCCGAGATGACGGCGAATTGTGGCACAGGATATTTCTATCGGGCTTCCCAAAGGTACACTTGCGCAGTCAGATCAGTGTAAGGGATGTACTTTGGGAAAATTTTTGAAGACCAATTTTCATGAGAAGGATAGTCATGCTTCGACGATCCTTGAGATAATTCACACAAATGTTTGTGGACCTTTCTCGGTTGCTTCAACAGCAAAGCACATGTATTGTGTGATATTTGTTGATGACTTTTCTCGTAAGTGCTGGATCTTCTTCATGCAGAAGAAGAGCGACACATACTAAAAGTTTTGTGAGTTCAAGGCACTGGTTGAGAAAGAGTTAGGGAAGCAAGTAAAAGCTCTCTGGAGTGATAGTGGTGGTGAATACATCTCTGGCGAATTCAAAGACTTCTGTAGCAAAGAAGGAATTCGAAGAGAAATCATAGCGCCTCATAACCCACAAAAAAATGGGGTCACTAAGAGGAAGAACAGAACGATCATGGGTGCTGCACTGGAAATGTTGCATGATCAAGGCCTTCCCATACACTTGTGGGCTGAGGCATACAACACTGCATTTTATGTGAAAAACCATTGTCCTCATAGAGTACTTGGCATGAGTACACTTGAAGAGGCATTTTCTGGTAAGAAGCCTGATATTTCTCATTTGAAGATTTTTGGCTCACCTGTTTACAGTCATGTGATGAAGGATGCCAGGAAGAAGCTGAAGCCATCCATAGAGGTTGGGATATTTGTGGGGTACACAGAAACACCCCCCAATTATCATGTGTATTTTCTAGAGAGTCGGATGACTGTCATGTGACGAGATATCAAATTTCATGAGGAGAAAACCATGAAGTTGTCACTTGAGAGGGAGTTACACTTGCATGAAGAGGAGGAGCTACTTGTACCTAAAGATGAGCCTCAAGATGTGGATCAGCCACAAGAGGAGGTTCATGGAGTGGAAGAAACCACTCATGCATTGCCAAACATCAGAGGGCGGAAGCGCACTACATAAGCTGAGCAACTGAATCTTGATGCAGTGCAAAATGTAGGAGTTCCTACATCACATTGTAGACAGAGACAATCACCTGACCAATTTATTGGATACATGGCTCTGATGAGCAAGTGTATCGTGACAAAGCCATCCTCTTTCGAGGAAGCTGTGGAGGATCCTGCATGGGTAGATGCCATGGTGGAAGAGTATGATTCGATTGTCAGAAACAATGCATGGGAGATTGTCCCAAGGCCGGAAGGGAAATCACAGGTTCAGGATGGATCTACAAAGGGAACAGCAGGCCGATGGGAGCATTGAATTTATAAGGAAAGATTTATGTCGGTGGCTTCTCACATCGAGGATTAGACTATGGCGAAACCGCACTTGTCACAACGTACAGAGCATCCTGTTTCTCAACACAGATGGGTTGGCACATTCATCGATGGGATGCGAAGATCGTTCAACGGAGTCATTGAGGAGGAGGTGTACATAGAGTAGCCTGAAGGATTCGAAATCTTCAGCAGCGAGTCGCATGTGTGCAGGCTCAAAAGAGCGTTGTATGGGCTGAAACAAGCACCTCATGCTTGGTACACATGGATAGACAGTTATTTCACTGGACTTGGTTTCGCCAAGAGTGAGGCAGATCCAAACCTATACCAGATTGTGGTGGAGGGTAAGATTTTGATCATTGTGCTTTATGTAGATTATTTAATACTAACAGATGATGAACTGTTGATACACTCATGCAAGGCAGATCTTGCAAAGGAGTTCGAGATGAAGGACTTGGGCCTCCTTCATTATTTCCTGGGATTGGAAATTTGGCAGTGGAAAGGTGATTTGTTTGTGTCTCAAGGAAAGTACGCCCGGGAGATACTGGAGAAGTTTCACATGCAAGGTTGAAAGCCTATTGACTCTCATGTTCCTGGTGGTTGGAGGAAGGAGGATGCTACATCGGCAGAGGTAGTGGATGCCACTGTTTATCGACAGTTGGTTGGTTCGCTCATGTATTTAGTCAATACATGACCGGACATATGCTATACTGTGAACCAGCTTTCACAAGTGATGGTGAAGTCTACCAAGCTCTTTTGGAAGGCAGGCAAGCATGTCCTGAGGTATCTCAGGGGCACATATGAGTATGGATTGTGGTACAGACAGTCGAATGAGGTGGAGTTGCATGGCTTCACAGATGCAGATTGGGCAGGAAGCCCAACGGATAGAAAGAACACATCTGGAGGGATTTTCAGTATTGGATCAACAATAGTTTCTTGGTACAACAAGAAACAAATATCCATGGCACTCAGTTCAGTGAAGGCCAAGTACATGGAAACAAGTTTGGCTACATGCGAGGCTATATGGATGAGGAAGATCCTGGTCGGTTTGTTTGGTTCTAATTTAGATCCTACTGTGATAAATTTTGATAATCAGAGTTGCATTAAAATCTCGATTAATCCAGTATTTCATGATATATCTAAACATATTGACATCCGGTACCATCATATCAGAGATTTTGTGCATCGGAGGATCATGTTGCTTTCTTACATTCCTATAGAAGATCAGGATGCAGAAATTTTGACGAAGGTGCTCACTAGGAGAAAATTTTAATACCATAGAGACAGGATCGGGGTGGCAGATAATCCCTATCTTGTTGTCAGGGAGTGTTGAGATTCAACAAGATGATGAGCTTAGTGAAAAGAGTCACCTTCACTAAGTGGGCCCGCAGGTTTTTTTTGGCGCAAAGTATGTTTTTAGACTATGTCTAGTTTTAGACATGTCAATCATATTCTATGAGTTGCAGGATGCTATTTGTGGATGGTTGGTCAAGTTGGAAAAATATATGGACTTATATTTTTAGAAATTTTGGGCGAAGTCTATTTTTAGATTGCCATTCTAAAAATAGACATGTCGGATATTATTAGCTCTTAATAATATTTGGACTCTAAACATTATCTTATTCTCTTGGAGCATTGACATTCAGTTAACATATTGTTCAAATCAGCTAGATGAAGGAATTACGCAATTCCTAGAGCTACTGGTGGTTCATGCATGGAGGACTTCAGTTAGAACTCAAGTGGTAGAGTTTGGTGGAGTTGGAGAAGTAGTTGGTGGAGTTGGTTTCTAGTTTAATTACACTTGTGGAGTTAAAATCAGTTGAACTGATTGTGTCTATTTCTAATTGATTGATACTTTCAGTGGAGTTGAGTGAATTAATTAGTTAAATTAATTCACTAAATAAAAAAACTCATTATTTAAATGGACATAGACAACAGTTAACTACAATGCATAACAAATCAGTGGAGACTCAGTGGAGAGATTGGTGAAAGAGCAAGTGTGACTATCAGTTGTGACTATAGTGTTGCATTGTATGCACCACACATTCATTGGAGATGCCAGTTAGGATTGCGTGAGCAAGGCTGGAGCAATTCAAACTCATACAGAGCCATTCTTCAACAGGGATTGCGCAGTAGAGGCAGGCTATCAAGAGGGAAAAAATCAGTGCAGATTTTTGTTGATTGTTCTTGATTAGTGTGTAGCGATTGTATTGTACTGAGAGCTTGATATGATCAACTTTGTATGAGGATTGTTACATGATTTCTATGAAATATATTATATACAGATAGTTGGGGTTTTTAACTTCAGGATTTCCCATTAAACAAATGTGTTAATGTGTGTGAATTTTTATTGTTTCATGTGTGCATTGCAACCTTGATTTAATTTCCGCAAATGATCAATGGTGGAATAGATTCTGTATTTTGCATGAAGTTAAAATAGTGTGAGATCAGGAGAATATTGGACATATAACACATAAGTTATATAATTTCTATAGAGCCTGTCCTATTGCTACTGATGTAACATTCGATGAATGATATACATCCCCGTGTGGATTTCCTCCAGGTTAGAGGCACACTTCTCACAGTCACTTGACCCTATGCCGCGTAATTTTCCTCCTCTGCAGTACCCACGGGAAAACCTAGGTTTTTGGCTCCCCCAAGGCCCCATGGCCAAACTTTCCACATCTGAATTTTTATGAGAATACATCAATATAACCACTGCAGTCCTCCCAAGTAGTTCTGCGAGAAGCCTACAACACTTAATTATTCCAACTGACTCCCATATTTGCACAATAACCTACACTCTCGGTAGCTTAACACTTGAGATAATTCTCCCACCAGGGTAAAGCCACTATGCTTCCTTCAATATTATAATTTTCCTCAGACCTTTTAGCTTCGCCCTCACCCCAACTTCTTGCACCAGAGGAGCACTTCTCACCTCTAATTCAAAGTTCTTTCCCCCTGAATTGCAGCTTCCAAATTCCTCCCCCACCAACTAGAAAGTAGGGGAAGAGCCAATTTTCCCACAGCTCCTGTCCAAAAGCCTGAATTCAAACTTAACATAGAACCACAACATGAAGGTTACCCCAATTATCTTCATCCTCGAGCACTCAGAGGCAGGATGCCAAAATTCAGCACTTCCGCCTACTCTGAACCCATCACTGAATTTCATAGAGACTCCCAACATAGAAACACTACTAGGTTCTCTCAAGAGACTCGCCCCCCTAATTTACTTGCAATTTCTAGAGCCCTAGGCTCTTCAACCTTCGTTCATGTCCTCAACAATCACTCAACATAAACCACATGTTGTCACTACTTACCACCCTGGTCAGAGTATGCCTCAACAACAAACTCCAACCAATATTGATGACAATATTTCCCTTGTTGTCTTTCAGGTCCCTGGAGCCTCTGAATAAATAGGGGTTGGGACAAGCATGGTTGACCTCATTCAATTTTTGTACTGTTCCACAATAACCATCATTAAATACCATTTCTATTTTGTACCTAGAATTCTCCTCAGCCCAGTTATCGTAGAGATAGTCCCAGCTCATTTGACCTTCTCTATGCTTGGGATTTAATTACATCCCTCGTAATTTCATAGAGTGCATGATATTTCCATGAATGTGCTGGAATCCATTCACCCTGCAGGATCTATTTCCCTTGGCACCTATGCTCCAATGTATGGTGTAGACAGGTGAACCGCTTGTGATGCTAGATACGATATGCGTCATAAATCCACATCCATCTCTCATGAAGGAGATGCCAAAAATTCCAGAGGTAATAGGGGATAGGGTGTCCCAAAGGGAGATGCAATGACCAATATAGATTAGGCACAAGAAATGGGGACATGGGAGAGTGAAGATGAGGGTTTAACATAATGAGGGTTGAGATAAGGTCGACTAGGGGAGTGGATAGACAACAAAATTTATAGACGAGATAAAGGAAAATTATCCAATGAGAGACCGACCACCAGGGGAGAGAGGGGAAAAGAGGGGGCAGGGGTAGAGGGAAGAAAAGGGGAGAGAAGGGCGAGATGTGTTTGAGCCCAACCTCATCAAACTAATACCACCAATTTATTTTACTCCAAGTTCTCCATATCTTTGGGGGTTTAACAAAATTGTTTCTTAATCCCTTTCTTCTAGATTTATTATTTTTCCCATTTATTTTTCTCATTTCAAATTAGTTAGGGGATCAGGTGCCTTCCCTCCTTTCCATTTACCATACTGATCTCTTCTGCCAGAAGGAAGGCCTGGTTTTCCTGTCTACCAGCTTCTTTATTCTGCCCACGAAGAATATGATAGTACTTGACTTCTTAAGGGTTGTCTCAATACGTTTTGTGCTTTTTATGATTTTATTAAGATTGAAATTTTGAGCCGAAGTCCCTTTGACCGTGTGTCTAATTATCAACATCAAGTCTCCTAGGACAACCACCTCCCTATTTCGTTTTCCCTATACTAGAGTTATCCTAACATCAATCCCAAGGCCTCTTATTGATTATTGGTCTTTGTTCCCATACCCCATGCATATCTTAATTATTATTTTCCTTCAATATTTAAAAGAATCCCTCCCCCTCCTGCCACCGAGGAATTTCCATTAGATTCTCCATTGAATTGAAGAATTCACCTTCTTTTTTTCTCTCACATCCACTTCTCTTGTTCTTCATCCTTTATCTGGAGTACCCAAGAGGGTTTTGGTCTGGGGCCTTTTGTAATTTTTATATATCCTCCCTCTTTAAACTAGGGGAATATCCTGGACAATTTAGAATTATCTAGAGAATGCTCTAGATATGGTTTGTGAACTTACATGCATAAGGAGAGGGCTTTTAGTGTTGTTGTTCTGACTGAGACTCGAGTCATTCTCAATATAGCTTTGTTCCGAGACAACCAAATTTTCCATCACACATTTTGATAGGGTGGGTTACAATTTTTTGAAAGTATCTTTGGCCTGAAGGGAGTCCCCATACTGAGAATTCCATGAGCTAAAGTACTGTAGAATATCCTTCAGCCACCTTGTTTTATTATAGATCAGGCCTAGGACTATCACCTACACTTCCTTCATGAATTTCCATTGTAGGAAGAGATGTGTTATAGTTTCTTCTTCTTTTTTACAGAGTGGACACCGAGACAGTCCATAATGCCCTATTTATTGTAGGTTCTCAGTTGTGAGAACTTTCTTGTGCACCAAAAGGTAACTAAAGAATTTAATTTTTGGGATAGAATTTGTGGTCCATATCTTCCTCCATATTGAAACTTTGGGGGAAATCTGAGATTTGAAAAGGAGTTGTGTGTATCCTTCTTTCAGTGAGTAATTTTTTTGTTTCCATCCCCAATTTTATTCAATTGTATTTTCCACAGGGGCGCAACCCCTTAGTTTTAGTAGCAAGAGATCTAGGAGAGGGATAAGGGCATGTGAAATGTAATCCAAGTCCTATCCAATCCAAAATCCCTGCTTGTTCCACTTTGCTATTTGGATTAAAAATTATATTCCTCTTGGATACAAATAACACCTTAGAGGATGCATTAGAATGTCCCCCCTATCGACAGTCATCCTAGAATTGAGTCTCGGAAAATATTCATCACGACACCATTACCCAAAAAATTACTTAAACGATCTTCTATTACTTCTCATGATTCTTTCACTAGCTTCCATATTAGAGATCCCATAGAGCCTCTTTTTGGTAGATCTCTGTTTCTGCCGGGTCTATCATATTTTTCTTTTAACACTTGAGACCACCAGTGCTCTTTTTTGGTGGTTAGATTCCAATTCAAATTTGCACCCATTTCCAAGTTATCTAGCTTCGGGTCTCTGATGCCCAACCCGCAATGAAGATTTAGATATCTAATTTTTTTCCACTTAGCTAAATGGTATTTTTTTTTATCAATATTTCCCCATTCCCACATGAATTTGCGAATGTATATGCCCAGCTATTGAAACACATAGTTTGGGGTTTGGAGGGTATGAAATTGATATAACGGAGTAACATTTAATACTGAATTCACAATGATAGTTCTTCCTACAAAGTTTATCCATATACCACCCCAATTTATTATTTATTATTTTATCTTTTCCAGGATTTTTTTCCAGGCAGCGGGGGTCGCTCTTTTGAGGAAGATAAGTACCCCCAAGTATATAAGTCCTCCCATTCAATGATTAATTTGAACCCCAATATGTGCTCTATATTTTTGGCCTTCAGGAGGGAGATATTCTAGTTATAGATTAGAAATTTTATATCATTTATTCCCCCAACCCCGAGGCACATAGAAATTGATTCGTAGTCACTTTAAATTTCATAAGATATAACCACAGAGGCTCCACCTAGAAGAATAGTATCATATTCAAACTATCCATGATTTATTATCTTGATGCCTTCTTTAAATTTGATACCTGGAAGGAGTTGGGCTTCCCGATATTTTTCTAATTTCTTGCTTAGTGCCTCTACCACAATGATGTATAAAATGGGGAAAAGTGGTCAATATTGTCTCAGCCCCCTGGAAGCTATAAAAAATCTCGTCACTCTGCCATTCACTAGAAAGGCAATCCAAGGAGACCCAAAACATAAGGCTAGCCATTTGATGAAGGTGTCATCAAACCCAATTTTCTTAAGGAATTTTAACAAGAACCCATGGTTCACCTTATCAAAGGAATTGGCCATATCTAATTTTACGATAAGGATTTGGTCTCCTCTTCTCCAGATAGAATCTATAGCCTCTTGGATTAGAATGCTGTTATCGAATATTTGTCTCTTCGAGAAACACCCCCCTTGATTTGCAAAGATGATACTAGGTAATAAAGGTTTGAGTCTTAGGGACAAAATTTTTGAGAATATTTTATAAGACATGTTGCAAAATTAAATAGGTTCGAATCTCGCAAAAGAGGAAGGATTATTCTCTTTTGGGATGAGAGCTAGAAAGGAAGAATTAACCCTTCCTCCAATGAGAATTTTTTTTTAGTGAGTATCCAACCATTCTACAAAAATCTCTATATGATTTCCCAAAATTGTTGGTAGAAATGTGTCAAGAAGCCATCTAGGCCCAGGGCCTTATTCGCTAAGAAGGAGAAAACCACTGCATGGATCTCCTCCAAAGAAGAGTCCAATGTAAGGGCATCATTCATCTTCTGTGAGACCAACTTTGGTACATTCTAAATTAGAGCATCCTCAATATCATCATTTATTTCTCTATATGATTTATATAGGAGACTAAAGTGGTCCTCTACCACTCTTTTTATAACCTCAAACTTCTTGAAATTCTTTCCCTCTTGATTAATCTGTGTGATATTGTTTTTTGATTCCCTAAACTTGGATTTTTTATGAAATATTTTTGTATTTATGTCCCCACTTTTAACCAGTTATTTCTTGACTTTAGCCTCTATTAATCCTCCTCTTTTCTAAGGCTAGTATGGAGATATTTAAAGGCTTCCACTTCCTTTTGAAATTTCAATGTTGTGACTTGTGTGGTTTCCATCTGGCCTTACAGGAAGCCAAAAATTTCTCCTTCTCATTTACATTATGTTTTCAATATGATTCGTTATCTTTAAGCCAATTTTTTATATAATATTTTAACCATTTTATCTTCGTTTCCCAGATCATGACTGGGCTCCCAATCATCGATCCTGCCCAAGAAGAGGAAAAAACCTCTTTAAATCCCACAAACTTAATTCGAACTAGGGAAAATAAAAAAGGGATTGGGCCAAGATTTGGGGTAGGGGCATTGAAATCCTGATAGGGCGATGGCTGATCCATGGTAAAGAAATATTGCAGAATTAATACCGAGATATAAGGACAACAAATTTTCCGAACCTAAAAAGTGGTCTAGTCAAGAAATGATGTGCTTTGGTCGTGTCCTTTTATTATTCCATTTGTAGAGGTATTTATGAGGGTTTACATCAAAAAGGTTGAGTTCTAGGATGAGGTCCTCCATGTTTTCTTGGAAGACATCTCTTACTATTGTCCCTCCTATTTTCTCTTGTCTTCCCATTATGGTGTTAAAGTCTCCTCCAAATATACAATTTTTTCCAAATTACCTGTGTTTTAGATCTGATAGAGTATGCCAACATTCCAATTTCTCCCGATAGTGAACATGAATATATACATTTACTATCGTAAAGCATTGATTTGATTCTATTATATTGAAATTTTTTGCTATACAATGTGTGTTTTTTAGAGAGAATACCAGTTTCAATTTTGTTAGATGTCACAACGTGTATAAGCCTCCAGAGGCACCTCTAGAGCTTTCTGCAACCAAGTTTCTTCTATTCCATATCCTATTCTGATAGTTGAGGCTCTCTTCCTCTCTCATTTTTGTCTCCTATAATAGCACAATTTTAGGTATTTTTTTTTGCATTAGTGATTTTATTTCTTCTATTGTCTTTGTAGTCCCCATACCTCAACAGTTCCAAGAGAGTATGTTCATAAATTACTTCTTGTTTTGTGTCGTTCCCTTCCCTGGGCCTGTTTGGTGTCCCTTTTTTTCCCCTGGTTTTGTTCCCAAACCCTGCTAGATGCTTTGTGATAGTATGTTGGAACCCGGGATCTTTGTCCTTTTCAGTTTTTCCTACCTTGTTTCTTTATTCATTTTCTTTCTTGACTTTCTAGCCTTTCTTTCAGTTCCTTGACTCACATGTTGCCTGAATTTTCATCCGAAGAGCTAAGGAGGAGCCTTGGTCCTGGTCCTTCTTTAGATGAGACAAATCCGTCATATTCTTCCTCCTCATCCAAGGAATCTTATGAACTGGAATATTATGTGTGAGAAAGGAATTTATTTTTCTTTTTAGATTCAGAAGGATGGGCCTCATCCACCAAGGTCGAACCCAACAAGGGCATGAGAGGAAGTTGCAAAGTTTCAAGAGGAATCTTGGAGAAGAAAACCTCCCCAGTTGGAGTGGTCAAAGCCTCAAATTGGTTCAAATCCAAAATGCCATCAAATGAAACTCCCTCCACCTCAGTCAACCTTGAGAGAGGAGGAATCAATGGTTTTTGACTCCCCGAAAGTGAGGATAACCAACCACCTGAGTTAGCACTAGGGTGCGGTTTTGAGATCTATTTTTTCCTCTTGACTTGCTTCCATTGTTCGTTTGTCTCTCCCAATAGATTATCACGATGCTCCTATGTTTTCTGGAAATTTTTGGCAAAATGGCCATATTCATGACACACTTTGCATTTGAAAGGGAGTTAATCATAGTCTACTTCCTGCTCATGGGTATAATCGCCCATATGAAGGTTAAAATCCCCCGGTAGGCTTGTTTCCAAGTATAATTCAACACAAATCCTCACGCAAGAGAATATACCATCCTGTAGCTCCGAGCAGTCTATATATTTTCTCAAGGAGTTACCAATCAACCTGAAGGTAGCATCATTCCAACAATGACGAGGAAGATATGGCTGTTTGACCTAGACATGAACCGAGGTAGGAACCTCACATTTTGGGTTAAGACTTGGGCTCCATCTATATAGATAAAAACATGAGCCCATAAAATAACGGCTAATTTAAAAGACCAAGTCCCGATCCTCTCTATCCTCAAAGTAAAAGTTGAAGAATCCTTTCCCACAGAAGGAGGAGATAACTTATCTAGATATAAGAGGCTTATAGTTATTTTTGATCCAACTCTTAGCAGTTCGTAGTGATGGTCATAAACCCACGAATTGGCCCATGAGCCCTTGATCAGGAAACTGTAGTGCTCTTGAATGTGGTTAAGGGGCACTTATGAATATATTTAGAATTAAATCAACATGTTTAACAAATTTTGATTGAATCTACTTCTGGAATTTAGGGGCATACACCACGAGACAATCAAAGGCCACAACCTCCATTTTCCGGGGCACCATATTGGCCTGCACCCCTAGAGACTCATCCACCTACGAGGGGACATCCTGTGCCTACACTGCCATAAACTCTAACCACACTTCGTAGGGTAGATTAACCAAGGGTCAGGGGGGGGGGGGGGGGAGGGGGAGTAGAGATAATATATTGAAGGCATACAAAAATTATTTGACCCAAACTTGTCAAGGGCTAGAGAAATCCAAGAAGTGAGGAGCCTCAGTAAGAGGCTGAGGAGACCTCCCTCAGTGAAACGGTTGGTTGCGCTACACTAGAGTTGGCCGCTTGTTTTTCTCCTGGATCACTAGTCACCCACTGAGTGTTATATAAGGAAGAGTTAGTTAATCCTTATTCATATCCGACATTTCCTCAACATCCTCCTTAATGAGAGTATTAATCTAGAGGAAGGGTCAATTGTAAAGCATAAGGAAGGGTTCATTGGCCTTTCTTCATGCCTGAATTTTCTTCATGATCATCCTTAACAAGAGTATTAATATAGAGGAATTGTTGATTAACTCTTCCTGAGGATATCCCTTGAAGAGGAACTAATGAAATTTAAGAAGGGTTAGTGATATCTTAATCAATATCCCTGTTAACAATATTACCAATGTTAGAGAAGAGGTATTCAATCATTCTTAAACACCCCTTAAACAAAACAATAATATAGTGGAAGTTTGTTTAATTGACCCTTCTTCAAGTCACCTCTTTTCAAGAATATTAATATAGAGGAATATGGGTTAAACCTTTCTCGAGATCCCTCTTAACCATAATATTAATTTAGAGGAAGGGTCATCTAACCCTTCCATAAATATTATAAATGGTGAATTATAACTGATGGGAAACCTATCAGCTTGAGAAAGGTTCAATCAACACTTCTTCAAGCTCCTCCACAATAATAATACTAATCTAGAGGAAGGGTGATGGGTCAATCAAACCTTATTCAAGGTCACCTTCAACAAGAATATTAATTGGTTGGGGATTTATCTATTCCAATAGCCAAGAGTGATTTTTCACGTTGCAAGGTGATATTTGGGAGTTACAAGCATAGGTTGATGACCTCACTATAGAAATAAATATGTATATTTGAGAGCACAACTCTCTCAAATGTGAAGACGATAAGAGAAGACATCCATTGGAGAAATTGTAGCCCATTATAAATACATATGATTCATACTTAGATGATATTACTCCATATGAAAGACCATCATTATTAATTGAAAAATTAGACATTAAAATAATATAATTGGTCTTTGAAAAGGTAAAGCTACAAAAGAAGTTGGATGTTGTGGTTAGTGTTAGTTCCATGTAGAACACAATGGATTAGATTGATCCACTGATTCCCAAGTTTCAACATAACAAGAATCAACATTAGGAAGGAGCTAGTTGGTAAAGGTTGTGCATGTTTAGGTTTGTGATTGATTGACCATTTTGAAGGAGAGGTTCAAAATTGTTAAATAACTTGAGCAGAATATTTGTAGAAGCACATAACTTAATTCACTATTTGTATCTCTATACCATGCTTGACGAGGTGCATCAAATCAATGATGCATTGATTGAATCATGCAATCCCATGATACTAAATGAAAAAAAGTCTTTGGGACTTCAATAAAATTCCACAAAAAGAATGAAAAAAAAACATTTGTTACTTTGAATAAGAATCCACCCTTAGGGAAAACCATGAAAACTTCAAGACACAAATTTATTATTTACAACAGTAAATTATGACAACCATATAAAACAAATCCCTTTCAATCATATTTGAGATGAGGATATGATCAAAGGAAACATCAAACGAGCCATGTAACAAAATTAGTCACATACAAATGATAAGCTTGTGTCCTAATATATTTGCAACAAAAGATACTTTTATAAAATGTTCTTGACGTAGATTGAACCATGTCCATACCCAACATAAAATAAAACTGATAAAATGTGTTATAATGAATCGATATTTGCAATAATTAGCCTTGATAGGCACACACAAGTTGCAAGTGTCTAATTTACCTAGGGCACACTTCAAAAACCCATTTTCAGAGGCTACCTTATACACAAAAAAGGCTACATATGGGTTGGACCTCATATTACATAGGAGGCCATGATGTATGAGGGAGTCATATGATGAGGGTATGGCCAGTGATTGATAAAATATGCGATAGTCTTAGGTATGTTATCCCATAAGAAAAATATACAATCCACAAAATGGGCTAAGTAGATGTCAACCCAAAAAAAAGTTGATATGAGTAGGTGTTAGCCTACCAAAATATAAACCAGATCATGTTATGGGAAGTTAGATCCCTACTAAAGGAGGGCATAAACTTCAAGCCTTGCATAAGTTACACAAAGACCATAATATAGGTCCACAACCATCCAAAATGAAATTAAAAATGTATATAATGTTGAGAAACATTCCATAAATGAAAGTGAAAGGGGTTTACAATTATAAGTGCATTCAAATAAGCGCTAGGAGACACAAACCCTTTCTTTTTGAAACCTTATTTCCGAAAAAATGTTATAGAATAATAAACAATTCCTTAAAATTACACATAATGGAGTCTAAAAGTACCAACAATAGCCAAGACATAGACCTGAGATGTACATAGAAAAAATAATTCAAAGTATTGTGGTAAAGGAAACCCTAAAGTTCACATGGATATATGTTGAACCAAACTCATATGGAATACTTACTCATTATTATCCATATCTATGAAGAGCAATGTTCAATGTCCTATTTTAATGTGTGAAGTCAAAGAAAATTTGCATTGATCTGAAATGAAAGAAGTTAGGGTTCACTAGGCTAAAAAAATAGAACCAGACAAATGTTCTAAGAAAGTTGAGTCACCACACTATAGTAGAGAAACCCTTCAAAGGAAAAAAATTCTTTCTCGCAAATATTAGCTTTATCCTTGCGTGACGCAAAATTATTACCAAGAGGATTAAAATTCTTTTATGTAGTGATTAGCTCTAAGGCAATTACCTCATAATTATCTAACCATTGCAATAATGATAGAACATAAAGATATTTCATCAAATACATTTAATATCCACCATGTTAAGATTACAACAACTACATACCATGAAATGTTAATTATCCCAACACTACCTTAAATTAGTATATGTACATTTTGGTTGGTTTTTTGTGACAAATTTCATTTCCTTGAGTTCCTTTTATGTTAAGTACCCCTCATTTGAATGGCTATACATCTTTTAAATTAAATGGAAATATTCTTTTTGCATTTCTACTAGGTATATATATTTTACATTGAATTATTTCCATTCATTTGATTACCTAAATATTTTCAAAGAAAAATTTAGGACTAAATGAATATTTTACCTCACTGGTTACTAGATAAATTAATTTGATGAAAAATTAATTTGAAACTTAGATTCACCCTTCAATATAAAATAGAATAATTTTATAATGAGTCAACCTTTAAAATTCCCATCTCTTTTATCAAGTGAGAATATAACCTAATTAAAACATTCTAAAATTAAAATCATCATAAATTTGAAAAAGAAGGAAGCTACAAACCTTAAAGTAAAATAAATCATGAAGTATGAAATGTAGGTCTATTGTAGATTTTATTTTTGAAGATAACTAGAATTATGGAACAAATGTTGCTCTAAAGAAAATTTTTAAAGAGGAATTAGGGCAAGCTTGAAAGGAGGTCCTAAAATACCAAATTGATTGAAATACAAGCAATGAAACTCATAAAGGGAACACAACATAATACATGATAAAGAAAGATGATATATAGGTTCTTAATGCACATACAATGCACACTATTCATCTCATATAAGAAAAAATAAGTACATATAGTGCAAAGTCATGTCAGCATTTGAATAATAGAATAAGATTGATGAGAGGTCCTCACAAGACAAGTAATCTTCCTGTTACTTTTTTTTTCCTATAAGAAGGTTTGTAGTTACAAATAATCTTTGTGTTGCTTAAAACAAGGTCATCCACTTGTAGTTGATTTATACAATGATACTCCACATGTAGTTATCAAATATACATGATGGCCCATTCACACATACTTATAAGATATACACAATAAATTGAAATACAAAATATAACAATCATATATTCTATTTATAAATATATTAAAAAACTATAAATACCAACTTCATATAATCAATAATACAATACTATTTTAACATCTACAAGAGAATTAAATAAAATATAAACCTCAATTTCACATAAACACGACACAAATTACCCTGTTATAATACAATACTATTTTTAACATGTAAGAGAATTAAATAAAATCTAAACCTCAATTTCACATAAACATGACACAAATTACCCCTTAGCCTATAAGGATAAAATTGAATTTTAAACCCTCTTTTAAACATTTAGAATCTGTTGTGAAATTAGCTCCAAAAATAGAAGAAAGGAGATATCAACGTCTTAGAAATAAGCCACTTCAAGGGGGAAAACTCCAATACATTACATGAATGAAAAATTCTTGGATGATACAAATGAAAAAACCTCCTTTCTATATATAGGAGTCCATGGGGCCACAATGTAATCCTAGTGGGGCCCCAATGTAATCCTAGTCGACCCAACAATAATAATGTAAGGGCACAATAATAACAATATGGGGGTTACAGGGGTACAACATTAACAATAAGGGGGGATACACTAACATAATAAGGGACTACACTATTAACATAGGGACTTAACATGCCCCTCTCCTTCAAACAAGTGTTGTCCTAAATGCTTGATTATTTCTTGATGCTTCTGTATAAAATTCTCATCCTCCCATGTGGAATATTCTACAGGAAAGTTCTTCCACTTGTTGAAATACCCAGAAATTTATCGTACTTGTTGTTTTCTTGTTTCTGTGACTTCTTCAGAACTTCTTTCGATGTGATGTTGATCTTCCTATTGTTTCATTAGATTCTGCACCAAAGTTAGGTAATCCTTTGAGAGTTGGAGAACTTGTTGTTGATGCTCGATGTGATATTCCACTAATTTATCATCCATATTAGCTATTATTTGATCCTTGAAACCATCCAAATTAGCTTCCATTTCTACTTTTAACCCATCTATGTCAACTTTGGTTGCTCTTCGTAAGATCAAAATTTGTTGCACTTGGTACCGTAATTTTGATATCTCATACTGCAATTCTTCCTCTTCATGCGTCATAGTATAGATTTTTGAGGGCTTAATGGGTATGGAATTATTTTTTGGAGGAATTATAGAACCTAATACTAACAAAAATTCTAAAATATTCCCTTTGAATCACTTCAAACTTCTTTTTCAAACAAGTTATGCAATTTAAAAAACCAAATACATGATTTTTATTGCTTTTGAGAAGCTCTATATTGAAACTGAATTATCCTTAATAGCTTAAATTTGGTCCTGTAGTAGTCCTCTAAAGCTTCTTTCAAATGGCATAGGTCTGACTTGATTTGGATTCTTCAAGGCAAAGTTATGTCCAATCTCCCACAATGACCTAATTATGGACTGGTTCAATAGAGCAAACTTGTACGACTTGCCACGTCTCATTGTTCGCTCCTTTGGCTCTGAAATATATAGAAAGGAAACTACTGTTCGTGCAATTCTAGCCACTTTTTACAGAATTCCAATCCGATGCTCAGAGAGAGAGTTATGAAGATTTTCCCACGATCACCTCTTTGATATGAAATTCGGGAACCTAAAAAATACCTAACTTCCACAGATCATATCTCCGAAAATATTGCGAACCAAGTTTTGAAATGTTGTAACGATGTTCCTCAAGCTTTCAGCTTCACTCTATAAAAATTTCAGCTTCTAAACCTTCGTAGAAAACAAGTTATAGTGAAAATTCCGCAATGACCTTTTAATGTGAAATTCAGGAGCGTGCAAAAAGCCCTAACTTCCATAGATCATATCTACGAAAATATTGTGAACCAAGCTCTGAAATTTTGTGATGGTGTTCCTCTGGATTTTAGCTTCTGAACCTTCATGGAAAAATAGTTATAGAAAAAATTCCACGATGACCTATTTGGAGCAGAAAAACCCTAGAATCAAAAGCTTTGATACCAAATGTTGTGAAACCAGCTCCAAAAATAGAAGAAAAGAGATATCAACGCCTTAGAAATAAGCCACTTCAAGGGGTCAAACTCAAATACATTACATGAATGAAAAATTCATGGATGATACAAATGAAAACACCTCCTTTCTATATATAGGAGTCAATGGGGCCACAATGTAATCCTAGCCAACCCAACTATAATAATGTAAGGGCACAATAATAACAATATAGGGGTACAAAAATAACAATAAGGGGGGCTACACTAAAATAATAAGGGACTACACTATTAATATAGGGACTTAACAAAATCTTATTTAACACAATAAAATGAAAATGATATTTTAATGTCCAAGAGACTAAAAATAGTCTATGGGACCATCAGTGCCCTATTTTTCACCTTTTGCAATTCAATCATTTTCTTATTCAAATTGATGATGAGTTGGCCCAATCTTCCAACAATCCCTTCTCTGAAAAGACAATTCCAAGAAACTAATGCTAACATATTCCCATAAATTTCTCTGATGTATTTGAATGCATCACATTCCAAAATGAAATGTTTTTTAGATTCCACTGCCCCAGATGTGAAAAATGTACACACCCATTCTTCCCAAGCTTCTTTAGGCATTTTCCACCCTCTTGTTTCACACCGAAGTTGATGCGAGTTAGTTCTTAATTGAGAAATAAAAACCTTTTCCCTCCATAGAATGTTAGCTCCAATGTACTATTTTTGTTGAATATCACATGTAGTGTTGAATTATTCAATGTAGTACTTCTTCTTTCTACCCAACTCTTTTCCATATACACGTTTACAAAAATTCTCCATAACAAAATTATTTAGCTCCCCGCTATTTGTGGGACACACATTGAGGTAGATATTCTATTTTTGCATCCATGTGTAGTTTTGTCTCATCCATGTTTTATTTCTTTCACTCATGCCTCCCTTGAAGATAACATTAGGCCAAATACCTACTCCTATTTTCTCAATTCATTTTAGATATATTATGAGTCACACCATAGAAATTGTTTCGATGGGAGTTGCTCCTATTTCACTCAACGTTATCTCATAAGGTACCAAAAGTTTTATTTTGAGATTGCTCATGATCAAGATTTTTTTTATTTACTTAATTTGTTTCCATTTTGAGACGGGGGTGCTTCTAGCCCATAACTCACACCCATATAGCATCACTGGACAAACTAGGAGTAAAAAAAACACTTTAATAATTTTCCAATCCCATAACTCTGCCTCTCTACATCTATTTTGAAGAGCATATAATGCTTTCCACCCTCCTAAAATTCTCCTCTTTATGCAATATTTCCAGTTAAGTTTGTTGTTGAAATCAATCCCAAGGTACTTGTACTCATTTACTTCTTCAAGAATGTTGCCTTAAAAGAATAACATATGCTGACTCTACTTCCTTGTATTAGAGAAAATCATTATTTTGGTCTTTCTAGTATTGAATTGCATCCCCACTGCTCTATAAAAATTCTCAAAGTCATATAGGTGCTTTTGAAATCCATTAGCTGATTTAGAAATCAATGCAAGATAATCAACATATAAAAGAAGTTTTATCACAAAATCCCCCAATTGAACACCATCTCCACCTTGCAGATTTAGGCACTCTTTCATTTTATCAATATATAACCCAAAAATTATAGGTGATAGCAGGCAACCTTGCTTGAATCCAATGTCACTACTAAATATTTCTGAAATACCCATCAAGGGTCTGATTTTCATTTTCACCTCTTCATAAAGTCTATGGAAAAAAACTCTATAATGCAAATGAATTTCAAGTTCTTCCATTCTATGCCACAAATTATCTCTAGGGAATGTGTTGAATGCCTTTTTGAAGTAAAAAAAACAACAAAATACTTCTTCTTTGTCCTCTCCAAACCTTTTCAATAATGTGTCTCAACGTGATACCATGATCCATTGTAGAATGCTTCAGCCTAAAACCCACTTGTCCTTTTGCCCTCTTTTCGTTTACTTCTGCACAATTACTGATTTTATTTTATACCATGCTACCAAAAATATTTGAAAACAAAGGATTTATCATAATGGTTCTATAATTGGAATTTTATTAATGTCTCCACTTTTAAAAAGGGGTAATTCTAGGCTAGTTGTCCAGTCCCTGCGGAATCCTTGTTGAATTATGTTGCTGAATATTTCCATGATGTGTGGTGAAAGAGTGTTCATTCCCCATTTTATATACTCTACTTGAAGTTCAACCAAGCCCTTTGCCTTTCCTCTTTTCAGCTTCTTAATTCCAATCTCCACCTCCTGTAATGTGAATATCTTTGTAGTTGTGTTGATCCTAGGGGGGCAGGGGGGATAAACATCTGGTTCTTTCTCGTAGAGTTGTATTACATATTCAAACCATTGATTGGATGTGATATTATTTTTTATTTTCTTCTTCCTTGGTTGAAGTTCCTCCCAAAAAATATTTGGGTTATTTTTGCCTAGATATATTAACTCTTCTCGCCTTGTTTTCATGAACTCATATTTTTTCCTTTTTATTATCCGCTTATATAACTTTACATTAATGTAAAGTGCTTATATAATTGTTTTAGGTGCTCTAAACCAAATCTATGATTATGTAGCATAAATTTAATATTTTTTGAAATCTTTAAACCTATAACAACAACCTTGCGACATGAATTTCTAGTTGAAATGTATCCTACAAAGAAACTAAAACTATAGTTTTGATTTCTCCATGCTCATGTGCATGGATTTAGATGCATGGAATATTTCAATATTACAAATGGTAAAAAAAAAATTCCTAAATTATTAAACCTAGTATTGAAATTTTGGAAATGAAAAGTTCTAAGTTATGCTGACAGGAGCCAAAAAAAATCATTAGCAAGAGAAATCGATGTTATCAGAACTAGATTATTTTTGGTGAAACCAGCCTGAACTAATCGATTAGGGGTCTGTACTAGTTCTATTGAATGTTACACAGTGGATATGGTTGGTTCCATATTGGAATTGGTGATAAATGTCAAAATTTATTGGTTATGTATGGAATTGTCCATCACCATTCTGTATAAATCCATATAGCTGGTGATGGGGACGAATTGAATATTTAAAAAAAAAAATCGATAAAATATAAAAAGGTTGAAAATGAAAACCTAACCCTAGGCCCACCTCCCCACCCTCCATTTGACTCAAAATTAATTGCAGCAATTTGGAAATTTTGAGTTGAGTATCTTGGGTTGATTTAGAGAGTTGATTTGAAGAATTTGTTGGGTTGATTAAAGAGTTTTAGAGCATCTTTGTTGATGTATTTTGGTTCAGATATGGATTGTACTTAGCGCTATTTTGGTTATATGCACCTTTTTTTTCTACATACATGAGAAAATTTTCATATTTGTGTATGATCACTTGGATTCATATGGATGCACATGAATTTGTAAATTTTCCAAAATTTGAATATTTATCTATTTTTTGGTTGACTGGTTTTGTGTTCCAGTTCTGTTTTTGTTTTTTGTTTAGTTATGATTTTTTTTTTTAGTCAGTTCAATGATTGGTTCATATTTGATATCATTGAAATGAATTAATTGGAGATTTTAGAAATGTTTGAATTGAATGAAGAAAGTCCCCAAAATTTTGAAATAAAGTAGAAAAACATGCTATTGAAAAAATACACCTAAAGTTGGACGAAGTAAATTCGAACAACGATAAAAAAGATGATATTATAATTTTTACCAAAATAATGGGAATATGATTTCATTATATTTATCTGGAAGGATGAGAAGATGTTCAGGTAATGCTAGTAAATGACCAATATGATGGTATGAAACTTTCTTGTTATCTTTCTGGCTCACGTAGCCATACAAGTGGAACATTGATTACATAAGAATAAATTATGATCACCTAAAGAGTGGGACCTAACGCTTAATGAGAAGTATTCATCTCAATTTGGTGAATCGGGTGACATGGAATATTGAAAAACATCAACTTATGACTTAATTTTATAAAATAACACCAATCATTTTGCGCTATTAAACCAATAAACTATCACTACCATTGTAAAATGAACCAATGCAGTTTTAGGATTAATATAACAAATATTACCAAATACTAAGTGTCTCAATCAATCATTATGGGGGGTGGGGGGTGGGGGCGCACAAGAATTAATTAAATTGAATTAGTTAATTAGTAAAATATAATTTTTGTACCTTTTTTTGTGTCCCTGATATTTTCTCTGCAATTAGTATTTGTGCTTTTACTTTCTCACACATATTTGTTTATGCCCAATCTAAGTCACACATGACACTAACACTGCGACATACAGACATGATTTTTGAGCATGGAGACCATTGAAATGGGATGCGTGTATATATATATATATATATATATATATATATATATATATATATATATATATATATATATATATATATATATATATATATATATTGGTTAGACCTATGAAGTTTTTTTTATTATTATTTATTTATGTATTTTTCATTTGGTTTATGTCTATGTGGTTCGTAGACCCCAGAGATCGGTGATCGCAATGTCCATGAAATATTTGTACTGGGAAGATCCACCTAAAGGGATCACTTCCTGCCGATTCAACCATAGAGGTCGTTGTGTAATATGAAGGTACCAAGCAATAATATAACACAACAATAACCAGGTTTTGCACTCATCTTATTAAAATATTTTGTTTCTCCCATGTAGGTTGACCATACCAATGTAAGGTTCATTTGTTCAAAATTTTAGGGCCTCCTTGGTATAACCATGCATGTCATACTCAGTGACTATGGCATACTCTGAGGTTGATTTAGTAATAAATTTTGTGTATCAATAAAGTTTTGGAATTTTCTAGCTAAGCTAAGGCACCAACACCACAACCTTTATGAATGACGTAGTCAAGTCTCAAGGGGGTGCCTCTTTTGTCTCATCACTATATCAATCCATGAAATGGTGGAGAGCCTAACAAGCTTCTCTTTTAATCACTCAAGCTATAAAAAATTGACAAGGTTTATTCCTACCTAACCAAACATTTTTCATGTTTTTGATTGCTCATAAAAGGAGATCAGTCTAGGGTTTCTCCTGATGCAAAATGTACCTCTCGGAAGACTATGTTAATACCTTGTTTCAGGATACTAACCCATTGGCCTTTTTTCTGTGGTGACTTTCCAAACCCAAAAAATCCTCCATAATATTACTCTCGTATTGAATCTAAAACCTTTTAACTATGATTAATTGGTAGCACATGCAATTTGCAAGGAGGGTCACAGTTTCAGGTTTGGACCATTTAGTTAGTTTTATAGATTAAATGACAATTTCATACTTCGAGTTAGAATATCTTTGAAATATATGATATAACTGACCTAGTCCATTTTTATGTCACTACTACAACGATCCATGATATGTGAAAGCAAGGTCTAATATCAATGGTTAACTTGGGTTCCATAGTAAATGCTTTTGCTTTCTCACATATATTTGTTTATTCTCAATCTAAGTCACACATGACACTGACACTGGGATAGGCGGACATGATTTTTGGGCATGTATATCATTGAAATGGGACATGTGTGTGCATGTGTCGTTATATATATATATATATATATATATATATATATATATATATATATATATATATATATATATATATATATATATATATATATATATATATATATTTATATTGGTTAGACCTATAAAGCTTTCCTTTTTTTTATTTTTATTTTTATTTATTTATTTATTTTTCATTTGGTTTATGTCTATGTGGTTCAAAAACCCCGAAGATCAGTGACTGTTACGCCCATGGAATATTTGTACTGGGAAGATCCACCTGAAGGGACCACTTCTTGCTAGCTCAACCACAATAGTCATTGTGCAATCTACATGTACCAAGAAATAATCTAACAAAGCAATGTCTAGGTTTTGTTGGAATCTTATTAAACTCTTTTTTTTCTCCCCATGTAGGCTGACCATACCAATGTAAGGTTCCATTGTTCAAAATTCTAGGGCCTCCTTGGTACAACCATGCATGTTCATAAAATGCCATGTCTCACCTCAACACAAGCACAAAACCGAATCATCACTGTGGTGTACTCTTGTGCTGAAGAAGCCACAAATGCACATCAATATCCACCCTAAATAGATGTGCTAATAACTTCCGTTCATTCAATGAAATTGGGTTGGCCCTCGGAGTTGTTTTGAGATTGCATGAAGAGAAGGTTGGTACTTTGCCTTTGAATTGAGGATCATTCAACCTAATTGGATTGGATAAATATTGAGGAGGTATAAGAATGAGTTTGTCTATTTTGTTTTGATGTTTAGAACAATCAGATGACATGTGTTCTCCAAAACATAAGTAGAAGCAGGTCTGTCTGCGAGACAGTCTTTCAAAAATTCACAAGGTATTATTTCTATTCGTTAGGAATCGCGTCCTCAGGTGATCGATAATAAATAATAGCATATTCAGCTTGATAAGCAGGTTTAATTTACAGAATATCACTCATATCTACTAGTATCATTTCCATGATTTAAATAATGAATGGAGGAGTCTTAATACTCCCAATCACTTAACATAAAAGTGACTAAGGCGACCAAAGGATAATATCCCATGACTCTCATCATCATGCCACATGTGCCTAGGTCTAATTAGAAAAAAACATATATTTTCCTATAAATAATTCATCATGGTAGTCATTGCAAGTTATGGTCTATGGTCACTACCCTGGTATTGAAAGGAGTACAATTTGTTCAATGTTCACCTTAATTTCACACATATCAATGCATATGCATATTTCAAATTTTTAGCTCACAAGGTTGTAACTATTGTGTAGGGATATTTGGATATATATATATAAGGAATTGCAAGCCCATGAGTATATGATCAATCCTGTTATAGAACAAAGATTAGCAATGTATATATATGTTATGATTTTGCTACCATGAGTCTGATTTATGTGAGCCAACCAATACACTAATAACCTTCCATATGGGGTGTTACATAATTTATGGGCATGTTAATGAGTCAACATTATACATGGAATGATGGAACCCATCATAATCTTATCAACAGTTTATGAAACATCAACTTAAATTCAATCCAACACATGAGTAAAACATACTCATGCATTCAGTAATCATAACGCTAGATTATATAAAATGAAATTTTATGGCATATGCTAAATGGGATAGATACTTATCTTGAAGTATGGATTGGAAATTGAGTCCGAGACTCCAACTCTCCACCCAAATTTAGTTTGGGATATTCTATGGTCTTTCTTGCAGTCAAATCCATAGTTTTAAACCTAGGAGAGTATAACTAAAAATCGAATTGGTTGATTGATCCAAACCCCTACCCAAACTGACTAGGTCAATTATCTGATTCGGTGGTCAGTCCATTATGGAACTGGTTGAGTTTTCACTGACCGAGACTGAATTAAATCAGCCGGTATCAGCGGTGGGAAAAAAGGCGGGTTGGGCGGACTTGAAATAATTTTTGTTTGTTTGTCTAAACTATTTCCAAGCCCCTCTACCCTTCTCCCATGCCTATAAAGGTGACCCAATCCCCTCATATCTCCTCACAACTATCTCATTGCATTTATGTGAGCATTTGTGAGGAGTTTGTGAGAAATTGGAGTTGGTTTTTGGAGAAACATTGAGGTGGTTCTTGGGTGATCTTTGTAGCAACATTAAGGAGTTGGCTTTTGGAGCAGCATTGGTTATGTGTTTTTGTTATGATCTCTATATATTACATGTATTGGACAGTTCACTCGGTGCCATTTTAATATATTATATATATTCATGAGCATCCTTTGATCAAGTGTTGTCTTTTGTCTATTATTCTAATTATTTGAGTTTGGAAACATGAATGATAATATTTAAAAAAATATTTTTTCATTAAAATTAAATATTTAATGTACTTTTTACAAAGACCAAGTCATTGGAATCGACTACTTTGAGTCGATACATAGTCGTAGTTGACCCTTGACTGGTTCCGAGTCTGAGTTAGAAGTTTAAAACTATGGTCCAATCACCCTCGAGCTAGATTCCAGAGCATGAGTGAGGGATTCGCTCAAAGGATTAAAAGAAAATATTCCAGTTGAAATAGGGGTTCTAGAGGTCCAACTACCTCCACCCACCACCCACTAGCTGAGACACGAAAGTCAAATTGTGTATAGGGACCTTTAAAGACGTGAATGGTGTAGCAAGGAAACCTATTTATTAACTTCTTCTGAGCTATTATGCTCAACTCCTTTCTTCTTCTACTTTGTATTTTTCGACTTCATTAAGCTACTAGGTCGAGACAAATCTCTGGAAATTCCCTCTCATAGCGTAGCTCCCTCCAAAAATTCTTGAGATGAGAATTCCTCGTCACTATTCACTCCAGATCATACTCTCTACTCATTTTAGGGATGCATGAATTGTATACATAGATATTGGGTGAGCTCTACTCCTCTCCTCAACCAAACTTTTGAATTTCCTCCTAATTTAACTATGTCCTCTTGATGCTCCAACTCATGTCATGTTCAATCAATTTTTACACAATATTTTTGAGGGCTCTCGATGCTATATTTTCACCATCTAGACCTCTTTCAAAATTTCCCCAAGCTTCTTCGAAGGATCTCCTCTTCTGTTTATGACACAGTGTCCTCCACCATTGCTGTTTGTTCTCAATTTCTCTCAGGATCTCACTACCTCCACCCTCTACATTGCTCCTTTTTTGTCCATGTCCTCTCGGCACTCTAACTTTCATGTTGTTCCCCTTTGTCTCTTAGAATTTTCTATTGTTACCACATGTGGACAACAATCCTATGTGCACCTAGTCCATAACCGGTTCCTTGTTGCATGGACAAATTTGCAATGGTCCTGTTGTCCCATGTTCAGTTACTCAAAGGCATACTCTTTTCCTCATCTTTAGTTGATTTTTTTACAACATGTCCCTTGTGCACACTTGTAAGTCTCCATGGATGCTATCAAATAATCAATATCCTAAAAAATTTACCCGCTCCTTAACTCTTGAATCTATGTCCCTAAACTCGACACATTTTTATTTAAATTAATTTAAAATGCTTATAATAAATGGGAAAGGTAACGGGTGTTATCTCACATTGTGACATGAATTTATCTAAATACCCCAACTACACTCGACTTGTGGATTATTTAATTCTTTATTGGAAGGGTTGTACCGCAACTACAATAAAAATATGGGACATTTTCCTCTTGGTAGGGAGGAATTGATGAGGTTTAGTCCAATGAAGATGTGTGAACATGTATTATACTTATATTTTTCTATTTTTTACTTTATCTCGTCTTTTTGGGTGACTTATTATATAATATGAAGTGATAATTTTCTCATGTTATTGTAATTTATTAGAGTTATGGCTGAAACTTGATTACTCTCCCACAATTTTGTATTATATATGTATTTATTAACACAAATGAGTGTACATACATGTGTAGAGTTCTAATATTATCCTCTCATACTTGGATACTTTCTTGCTTGTTCTTTTCTTCTGTTATGCACATATCAAAATTGTAATACCCCTACCCAACCCCTTTTGTTCTACATGTGCACATGTGGATATTAAGGTTGGGGTGCCTTTCAAAGTATCCAACTGATTAGCTTGATTGGCCAAGTTATAACATGCTAAGGCCAGGGTGCCTATGTAATGGGTTTGAGGATCATGATATTTAGGCTAGTGAGATGAGTTATATTATGTGTAGATATGTTAGAGATACTTTGGGGCCATCGTGCCTAGGTATATATGTTGTTATGGTCATGTGGTCATAGGGTTGGGATTGTAAATACAATGTAAATTGTTGTAAATATTTTAATAATGAAATAAGTTGGCTACAAATCCCACTCCAAAGTAAAGAGTATGGGGGGAAGTGAAACTCCAAGATGGTAAAAGGAAGCAAGGTGATGTAATAAATGTTGGTGAAAAGTACCCTTGGGGCCCATGTGGCCACAAGGGGTGCCCCATGGCAGAGAGAGTCCATGCATATTTAAAAGTGTATGTTTACTTGAGAGGTAATTCAGGGGAGCATATTCATTCATTCATTGAGATAAATACATTTATCTAGTGATTGATTCTTGGTTATGAATCAGTTTGTGACCCCTATACTTGTGTTCTAGAACCAACTGGGGATTTTTAGCTAGTGAGTATTGTGCTTGGACTTTGGAATTAACTAGAGATCTAGTGAAATCAATTTTTAACTAGTTGGTGAGCCTTGTGATTAGGTTCTGGAATTGATTGGGATTTCTTTGGTTTAGGTAAATAGTTGGTGAGTCTTGTGCTTGGGTTCTGGAACTGACTGGGAACTGAGTCGATTTATGGCATGAAAGCCCTGGAAGAATCATGAGATCTTAGAAGCCCAGGGTTGAGAATTTTATTGTTTGGCCAAGGAGTGAAGGCAATAAAGAATTGAGGTGGAACAAGGCTGAAGGGTGGAACATGAAAATGGAACTGTGCTAGGGGAGGGTGGAATCTTGACAATGTACCCCATCTTGGGTGATGTCACGGGGGTACCCCCCTTCTAATGCCATCATATTATGTTGTTGATCATGGGCCATTAGATCCCATCGGATCTTGGGAGGTTTGTTAATGGTTGGGAAAGTATGAGCATGATGGTTATGTCGAATTTCTATCAAGATGCATTAGAGTCGCTCGATATCATTGGGGCACAACTCCATCCTAAAAACCATGCAATTTTTGGTCTTGAATTGTTGTGTTCCGTTAGATCAAATCATTAAATTACTACTGTTGGATGGAGGCCTGTGTTGGATCTGAGATAGAGGGACCACCCCCCTCTCTCCTTATTGATGTCGTAGGAGGGCAGGCCCGCAATTGTTGTGGATGACCTAGGATCTTGCCACTTATTTTCTACAAGAGTGTCGAGTGAGTGCATAAAATGGTGCCATGAGGAGGATGAGGTGGCCAGTTCACGTGTGAATGAAAAATCAACATTTGCCAATGTGGTCAGGGATTCCCACATGGAGGTGGACATGTGTGGCATGAACTAGGGTGCTGAGGTGGACAGAACATGTAGGCAGTATGTGTGCCAATAAGTGTTGATGTGGCTAGTGAGGTGGATGGCCCAGGGGCTTGCCACTTATTTTCCATAGGAGTGACGAGCGAGTGCAGACAAGGGTGCCATGTGGTGGGTAAGGTGGCTAGTCCATGTGGGGATGACAAATCATCAGATGCCAATGTTACCAGGGATGCCCATGTGGAGGTGGACATGTGTGTTATGAAATATGGTGTTGAGGTGGATGGGACATGTAGGCAGTATGTGTGCCAGTAAGTGTTTAGGTGGCTAGTGAGGTGGAGTGCCACATCAGCCACATGGTATTTGACCCACTTGAGGATGCTAGGCTGATGTCTTTAGTGATGTGGCCTATGATGTCATGAGTGGGAAATTGAGAAATTTGAGGGCTCATGAGTGCCAAATTTCAAAATGTAGTAGGGCTCTAAGATTTTATGATGTAATGTTGAGAAAATAATTAGGCTTAATGTTGTCACTTATGTGGTATTAATTGTTGCCCATTGTAATAATAACAAGGAGAGAAACTATATTGCTACAACAGGAGATGAAGAAAGAAGAATAACACTTGGTTCTGCTATTCAATCAACATTATTATTAATTCATACATTTATTAAGTGGGAAATATATGTGAGAGGATGTGCTCGAAAGGAGAATTAGGGTTTGGTTAACAAAGAAAAATTGGAGCATGATTAAATATTTATCAAATATATAATCAATTTTCATAAATATGAGATTTTTCGTATTAAGGAGTTCTCAAAACATATTTTTTGAGCTTGGATAAGTATATCATTATGAATGTTTCTTAATTCCATAAGATGGAATATAAAGGGGCGAGAAAATTAATGTAACCGTGTAATAGTAGAGGGAAGGTTTTGGGAAAGAAACACAGGGTGGTTGCGGACAAATTTCATGTACAAGGTGTCACAGAGTTGTGACAAGTATGACAACTTTGTAACAAGATCATATACTGAGGTTTTGTTACAAGGATACAAGTGACATAACTAAGATAGGCATAAACAAGATACATGTGGTATAACATATTTCCAATAACGAATAATAGGTTGGTAATAGGTTGTACCAAAGTGGTCACATGTAGGTGTCAAAATAATTACTAGTTATAACATGTGAACTGGTCACAGGTAGGTGACATGTATATTACTAGTTTTCATAGGTAGGTGATATGGTTATAACATGTACAAGTTACAACAATAGGTGGATTAGTCACAAGTGGTGATAGATTTATAGTAGGGTTATATAGGGCTTATGACAAGCTATGATAGGTCTCTTGACAAGTACACAACAATATTATAGCCATGCCATAATTAGTGTTTGGCGGGATCATGATAGGTTGAACAAGTTTGATGGGAGTCCATAACAGATATATACAATAGGGTCATGATGAGCTTTAGCAAGACGATAATGACTCAAAGCATGAGATTTGAATAGAGCACAATGGTTAATTGGGAACCAAAAATGATTGATATAAAGTTCCCTAATGAAGGCACAATATTGTGATTGCAATAATGAATTGGAGAGTTTAAATTATTTTATGTAGTTTATTTGTAGTAAATGATGAAGTAAATAACTATAGGATCAATATTGGTATAATTCTTGTCATAATATATATAAAACATGTAGAATAAATAGCCAAATAATAATAATATTCTCTTCCATGAATCTTGCAAGAGAATTACATTTTTTGATTATGCACGAAGTATGGGGAATATTGACCCTTGACTTCTCTTTTTCTTAATTACGAACTTTCCTACTTGTCACTATCTCCAAGCATTATCTCGTGAAATTAGCATCCACCAAAATACAAGGGAACACTCCTTAGAAAATCATGTTTTATGTCACTACCAACACTCTATAGAGGAAAAATGCAATGATCCAGGAACCAATATGTAAATAATAGAGGCCTTTTTCAGACCTCTAGAGGTAAGATTTCCGACAACCAAATCAAAGGAAATTACAATATATTAGTGGAATTAATGTTTCCCATGACAAATTCATCAACTACATATGAGTGTATTCAACCAATATAACATATAGTTCATAATATCTGATTATACAAGTAACAATAACAATTCATACATGGGAATTTACAATAGCCTACATATATAGTAATTTCCAAACTAAAAAGTTACATTTTTCCCATGATTTTGCTATAACTTGAGATGCCCACAGCGCTCATTAATTTTTGTAGCTGAAGATTAATTTACAAAATAGAGGCATAAATTATCTATAATAATCCATATAAAAAATGCAGAGGGCTGCATGAATGGATGTTTGGAGAATAAATAAGACAACCTTTAAAACACTAGAGATATGGGTTCATCAACCAATCAAGTGAAATATACATTGTGTGGTAGTAATGAGTGAAATTATTGCATAATATTTTGTAATGCATGCCAAACAAATTATCATAGATAAATCATAGAGATTAATAGGAGAAGGTGCTACATATGGGTCACAATTGCTTATGCTTCCTAAAGCTTTTAGTGGTAGTTCTTCTTGAGGTTCTAATTTCGGTATTGTAATGAATAATATATCTTTTAAGGGTTGGGAGGAGTTTTGTAAATATCATTTTTCTATTGATGTAAATATCATGCTTCTCTTATTGATGTTCCATGACCAGAAGTAAAGGATAGTAGTTGCAACTACAAAATATAAAGTGCATGTAGTATTGGGCGTGATAGAGGGAGTAGTTTTCACACTATGATATATGTAATGTTTTTGGAATTTCCTTTGATAGGTTAGTGGCTTCAATTTTTTTGAAGCATAATCACAAGAATCACAAATTAAAACAAACCTAGCGCATGCTAGATTTGTTTTTATCACAAACAGAAAAAAATTGTGGCTAGATTTGTTTCTAGCATAAACACAAAATTTGTAAGGTCAAACAAATATAACACTCGCTATATTTGTTTCTGGCACAAACACAAGCATTGCAGGGTAAAAGTAATCTAGTGTAAGGAAAAACAGGATCATTGTAGAGTAAAAAAAATCTAGTGCATGTTGATTTGTTTATAGCATAAACAAAAGCATTATAGGGTTTGGACCAAATCTAGCACATGTTTGATTTGTTTCAAACACAACAAAAAAATTATAGGGTAAAAAAAATCTAACATGTGCTAGGTCTGTTTCCAACACAAACACCAACATTGCAAAGTAAAACAAATCTAATATGTGCTATACTTCCTTCCAACATAAACACAAGAATTGAAAGGTAAAACATATCTAGCATATGCTAAATTTGTTTCCACAAAGAGGAACATTACAAAGTAAAGAAAATGTAGTGCGCAATAGATTTAATTTAGCACAAAAAGGGCATTGCAAGGTAAAACAAATCTAGCACACACTAGATTTGTTTGTAGCACAATCACAAACATTTCAGATTAAAAAAAACTTAGTGCATGCTAGATTTGTTTTTAACACAAACAAAAACACTGTAGGGTAAAAAACATATAGTTCCCACTACATTTTTTTTTAGTACAAACACCAACATTGCAAAGGAAAAAAAATCTAATATGCGCTAGATTTCCTTCTATCATAACACAAGTATTGCAAGTTAAAAAAAAAATTAGCGTGCACTAGATTCGTTTCTAGCAAAAACACAAGCACTACAAGGTAAAACAAATCTTGTGTGCCCTAGATTTCCTTCTAACAAAAACTCAAGCATTGCAAAGTAAAAAAAATCTAACACATGCTAGATTTATTTCCAACAAAAATATAAACATTGCAAGGTAAAAAATTCTAGTGTACGCTAACTTTGTTTTTAGCAAAAAAACAAGCATTTCAAGTTAAAAAAAATTTAGTGCATGCTAGATTTGTTTGTAGCACAATCACAAACATATAAGTTAAAAAAAAATTAGCACGCTCTAGATTTGTTTTTAGCACAAACAAAATAATTATATGGTAAAATAAATCTAGCGTGCACGAGATTTGTTTCTAGCTCAAACACAACATGACAGGGTCAAACAAATCTAGCTATTGCTAGATTTGATTCTAGCATAAACAAACATATTGTAGGGTAAAAAAAGTCTATTTTAAAGAAAAACACAAGAGAATTTTAGGGTAAAACAAAGTACAAACACAAACATTGCATGGTAAAATAAATCTAGTTCACACTATGTTGTTTCTAGTACAAATAAAAGCATTGTAGGGCTGGAAACAAATCTCGGGTGTGCTTGATTTGTTTCTAGCACAAATACAAACATTTCAGAGTGAGCACTATATTTGTTTCTAGCACAAACAAAAAAATTTAAGGTAAAACAAATATAATGTAAGACAAAACACAAAATAATTGTAGGGTAAAACAAAAGCGTAAACACAAGCATTGCATGGTAAAAAATACATAGCGCACACAACACTTGTTTTTTATCTCAAACAAAAACATTACAAGATAAAGAAAATCTATCACGCATGGGATTTGTTTCTAGAACAAACACCAACATTGAAAAGTAAAATAAATTTGACATGTATTGGATTTTATTCTAGTATAAACACAAGCATTGTAAAGTATAACCAATAAAACATGCGTTAGATTTGTTTCTATCACAAACACATGAATTGCAAGATCAAACAAATCTAGCACTCATAAACACTAACATTGCAAAGTAAAACAATGTACCATGTACTAGATTTTCTTATAGCATAAACATAAGCATTGCAAGGTAAAAAAAAGTTAGTGCGCATTAAATTTGTTTCTAACACATACATAGGCATTGCAAGGTAAAACATAAATAACACATGTTATATTTGTTTCACCATGCAATGTGGTTTTGTTTGTGCAAGAAGGAATTTAGTGCATGCTAAAATTATTTTGCCATGTAAGACTTTATTATTCATGTTTATTTTATTAAAAATATAGTGATGAAAGCATTGATAGTATCTCTAATTCATATTTTCTTCAATAATTAGAAAATCTGGTAATAGTTTATTTATTTTATTTTTAGAATTCATGGACTATGAAGCCAACGAATTTTCAAAGAAAGCATCCAAGAGAGAAGAAAGTTAAGAAAATATACCACCAAAATCTGCTTTAAATTGCATGGAATTTTCAAAATTAGTTTATACTTTGTTGCAAATAGTTAGGTATTATGTGAATAACTAATTGTTGATTAAATAAATTTGAGCTATCATTTTCTTATAGTGAACTTGCATATGGTTCGAAATTCCTTGTTTTTATGCACGTGTGAAAGGTGTAAAATATGATTTCATAATATCTTTTAACTTGATTTTTTAAATTTATTTGAAATTGTTATATATTTTGTTAGTATGAATCTTAATTCCAAGCGTATGAAAAATTACCACTTTAGTTGTGCATAAAAAACAACCCTAACATCAAAGATGGATGCTAATATCTTCAGATCTGCAGTTAGGTGATCAAGATAAATGCTGCAAAAATCTAGATCTATGCATTAAAAGACATTAAACAGTAGAAAAAACAAGATTTACTCCACGCATCCAATAGACAAGACAAGAATATGTTGAATGAATTTTGTATTAATGGCACCTGAGAGGAAAACACAGAAGGGTGTTATCGATTCTCCTCAATGGGATGGGTTCTTGTAAGTCCTCAGCACTCCAGATCTAAAACTCCTCTCTCTTGATCGTGTAGAAAACCTAGACAAAAATGGTGGTAAAATATGACTATGATGGTGGATCAATAGTCAGATCAAAAGTATAGATCCAGAGTGATCTTTAGGCAAAAAAATGTGGTAAATGAATGGGAAAACCCTTCTATTTATAACAAAATATTGAGTTAGTCTAGATATTGTTGCATAGTTAAAATATTATTAACCAAATCAAGATCCAAATTTTATGGAATATTTTATTATATTTTTTGGAGGGAAAAAGAATTTGACTTCAGTCAAATCCCTTTATTTGTAAATAATAAATAAATAAATGATTTATTTATCATTTTAAGGATGTGGTTGAGTAATAATCAAATAAATAATTATTTATTTAATTATTTATGGGTGATTTAGTCATATTTTCTAAAGAATATTATTTAAATAAGGTTTAAATAATTATTCTTTAGAAAATAATAAGATAAATAATGATTTGTCTAATTAATTTCCTTGTTTTCGGTTAAATATAACCAGGAATATTGATTAAACTGTTGTTTAACTAATTATTCCTTGAGGAAAATAAAAAAAAATGTAGATTTATTTAATATTTCCTCATGGGGTTTCCTGTTTAGACCATAAAAAACTTAATAAAGGTGGTTTACTAATTTATTTTCATAGCGAAAGCAATTTTACTTAGGATAAAATTGGTTTTACATGGTGTACTTGGGTCCATCTAATGATAATAGGTTAGATGACCAAAAAATGGTGTAACAGATTTCTCCCTAGCATGTGAGCGTTAGGAACTAATCGTATGACAAAAGTACGTTGTAAGAACTCAATCACTAGACACCGAAGGGGAAGTCAAAGAGAGAGAAGTATAAGGTAGACCAAAGTGTTGAAAGGACTAGACCCTGAGGAGGCGAGACTTACAGGTGCGACAAGTCTCTTTTATGAGTGAGCACCTATGTTATAGGTGGCGGGGGAGGCATACCTATGCCCGCCGAGGAAAAGTACAAAAAATAAGGCGTCCAGTAAACAAGGGACTGAACAATATAGTATATGATGGCATAAACATGAGCCAGATAAATGACATGATAATGAATCCCACATACATATTGTGCCTGAGATAATAGCCAAGACTTGTACAATAATATATGAGTACATGAGATACAAATACAACCCAGATGCCCCTGTAATTAGGAAAGGGCTCTGCAAATCTGACTGATACATGCAATCAAAAAAGGCTTTGCAAGTGGCTGAGGCTGACATCATCAAATCTATGGAGTTATCGAAGAATGAAGTGGAGAGGTCATCCGGGTATGTCGGGGGCTACCTGTAGGGCCACCCCCTCATGACGGCTGAAACATCTCACACACACCTGGGAATTACTGGTCTGATCTGCTGCATCACTGAACCATAAATTATACGGATCTCGATCATGCTGAAAGGAGCTAGAGTTGAGAAAAAATCAAGTCAAAGGGCTATAAGGAGTCCCTTTTCCTGATCCGAGGCACCGAACAATAGTGGAAGCTGGAACCCAGGTACACCGCCCTTTAGACCTGTCTTCTGGAATAAATGATCTGATGTCGACAGAAGGAGGTCCACCATAGGTGAGGAAATCAGAGGTCTTAAGCTAAGGCATGAGAGAAAATAGTAGAGCGACTGATAGACGGACACCAGGGGTGATGATGAAATGGGGGGTACAGAGTAGCAGATGAAAAACTTCCCTTTTTAGAGCATAAAGGGCATGGATGAATTGGCAACGACTGAAAAAATATCATGAGGGATAGGGGACAGTGGGACTGAAGGCCATAATGTGCAACACAAGAGAGGAACCAAGCGATGAAGGATGGAGGACTATAGTGGGATACAAGGGACTCGGGATAGACTCCATGAATGCAATGATGACTCAAATTGGATGCTCTAAACAAGGGTGACTCGATGGTGCTGCCACACAGAAAAAAGGGCCAATGGGGACCATAAAAACATGATTACATGATGATTACTCACGATGAAGATCGACACAAGCATGGACAAGTATGAAGGCAAAGTGGTGCCCCCAAGTATGAGTGTTGGAGGTGAAGAAATTCGATTTTGAGGAGTGGTGAAGTGACCCTTCTTGGAAAAAAAGTGTCCTGGTGAAGTATCAAATCACGAAAAACTAATAGATACCCATTTGAGGGCTCAGTGAGATCTTTCCAATGGTACAGATGGTTTGGAAAACTGAGCTATGGTTGGGTCGCAACAGGTGAAAGAAAAATCAGGGGTTTCCCTTTTAATAAGGCATTTTCCCTCCAAATTCACTCATTTGCATGTGGAGTTGTGGTGAATGTAGAGAGGAGAGAAGGCCCTAAATCTTGTGGCAATTGTAGTGGACAAACCGACCATTGGAATCGAGATTCGTCAGTTGCAGGTAAGAGGCCTAACCCTATTCTTTTTTTTTAGTGGATTGAAAGTTCAGATTAGGTCCCCAGGGCTCAGGAACAAACCCCTGATCCTCTTCACGGCTGGGTCGCACTTTTTGGGGAAAAAAGTGCGACTTGGGTAGCAGGTTTTGAGCAAAAAACTGCGACCTGTCCCACGTTTGGGCCTGAAAAGTGCGACCTGTCAGGGAGGGGTTTTTCTGTGTTGTTTTTTGGATGAGCACTAGGTTTTTATGATGAGATATAGTCTTTCCTATATGTATACTAAAAAATATGATGGTTTTTTGCAGATATGGAATAATTACGGATCAACTGGAGAGAGAGAGACTTGGGCGCATTATGGTCAGACATTCAGGAGGATCAAGGTGTCCAAAGTTCTTTGGCCAGGTTTGGGGTTATGAAGTTTTTGGAGAACCCTTTGATGAGAGCTAGAGAGCCTTTATTGTCTCCGATTGTCAGCTATTGGGACCTGGACCATGAGGTCTTTATAGTGCAGGGGCATTGGATCGAGTTGATATTCCAGGATATATATTTCCTGACTGGTTTCCCCCACTTGGGATGGTAGGGAATACTCAACCAGTATTACGGCAGAGGCGGAATATCATAGAGTTTGTAGAGCACCATTTTCAACCAGGTCTCCAAGTCAAGGGGACTTTGATACCCATATGGGATTTGGAGAGGTTAGAGACTCGTGCCGTGGCCACAATAGTGTTGTGGATCTTGGGCAACCAGGCACTCCACCACATCACTGAAGATTAGATGATGCTTGTGAAGAGTGTTTTGAGTGGGACCTACTATGGGTGGGCCTAGATGATGCTGTTGTCATTGAAACGACAATTGTCTCTATGCAAGCGGCAAGTGAACCTTGACTGTGAATATGGTACATTTTTCTGCTCATTCTTCTTTGAGAAGATCCCAACACTTCGACCTCGCATAAAAATCCAAGATGGGGGCATGAGAGAGCCTAAGATGCACTGGTGGGGGTGAATACTATGCAAAGGAGGGGGTGGGGTGGTCGGGTGGGTGTTTCAACCCGAGTTATTTGTTCATTGGGATCAGATGCCACTGTATATAGACGACTATCCCTATAATGGGATGAGTTATTGCGGGGATCCGGATCTGCCATTGCCACCTGGTCGAATATGGGGACCCAATTGTAAGTGAAAAATTGCTAATATTTTATGTGCATTTAAAGTTCTAGAATATTGTATGTGGTACTGATTCTTTCACTTTTGGTATGTAGATACAACGCCGGTAAAATCAGTCGGATACATGGGAAAACCTGCAGTATCAGGGACTGCAGGATCTAGTGGATTGAGGGTGCAGCAAAATGAGGATGTAGTAGCCCTCCTGGAGGACATCCGTCATATATGTGAGAGGCTTCTGACCGGTGTTTCAGAGTGCGACTGGCAAGACTTAGATGACCAGTACATAGAGCCATGTATTGGTCTACCATCTGAGTGGCGAGGGGTCATGTGGCGCATGGCGATGGCCGGACGGGGTATACATGATCTACGATCTGCGGGAGCAGAGCCTTTGGCATGGGATCCTCTAGATAGTGATTAGTGTGTAGGGGCAGGTGGTGCCCCCAATTTTGAGTTTTTTGTAACATGCTATGGGCATGTTATATGTATTAGAGTGGATGGACTCTAAAACATTTTATACGACACATATTTTGGATATGCATCATTTTGATATTTTTATGTTATTTTCTTGTGTTAAATGCATGTGCTAAATGGAAATATAGAATATGGTTTGCAATGCTATCTACATAGTGATTTTGTGCTCTAGGTATATGACTGAAAGTATTGATTTCAAATTCACGCATCAAAATCTTATCTCGTAAACATATTCTAAAAAGGATATGATTATGCACATGATAGACACCATTCAATTGCATGACAAGAAGCAGGGAATCTAAATGAACATGAAGGTGGAGGATGTGATGTGAAAGGGAATAAGATAATAAACCTCGCACTGCATCATATTCGGCCTGATTATTGGTAGAAGTGCCAATGCATACACCATTTGAGAGAATGAGCGAATGCAAGGGGGTAAAAATGGCCCAACCTATTGAGGCTAGATTCTGGGAGTAGAGACTTGCACCATCGACGAAACTAATATAAGGTGTGGATGGGAGATCCATCAGAAAGGTGCCACAAGAAAATAAATGGGAGGATGATGAACAATGCTGGAAACCTAAGTGCAAAGTAGAAATGAAACGCACTCCGCTGGAGGGAGTGATCTGGGTAGGATGTCTACTACTCACATGCCGATGGTGAGGTGGAGTGTGGGAGCTACCAGAGGTGTAGCTTGTGCTCAGGTCGTGAAGGTCACCATAGGCACGGATGGTGCCATATCATTTATGGGCAGGAATGATGAAGTTAGGGGTGGACATGGCTTCCATGATGTCATCATCACAATAGAAGATGGGGTTACTGGAGGAAGGGAGACCACATGATGCGGAAAAGCTACCTGACTCATCATCATGAGAAGAAAGTTTCACATGTGCATCGTCATGGGGGATGACGTAAGAACAAGTAGATAAGGAATCTATGCATGTTGATCCCAGGGTGATCGCTGAAGGGAGATCAAGCGAAACAACAGGAGAAGATTCAGAGGGAGGTTTTTTCGAGGGTCTCATGGATGATGATAGGTAGAAGATGGTGGCCGCATGCTCTGTCATCTCGACACCAGGAGGGGGAATGTCAATAGGAGGGGGTAAATCCTCAGTCTGACCCGCAGCATATTGTGCAAGTATGGGAGAAGCAGATTGGTTCTGCTAAATATCGTACTCTCGAACTACCTCTAAAGAGGCATGATAATGCGTAAGGCAGGAAAAATAATGAGAGTAATGGCCACGGAGATCACACAAAGCACAAGGTTGGTTGGTGTGAATAGTCTTGGTGTTCTTGGTTGCAGTCGAGGAAGAAACAGGAGTTTCAGGGACCGTAGACTCAGGGAACGCGACTTTAACCATGGGCTTGATGCAGGGAAACTCGGGACATGTATGGGTGGTGTGACCGATGAAATCACACAAAGCATAAGGATTTGGAGGCAGAGGAGGTGCAGGGTCAGTTAGGGCAGCCTTTTCCTTTGAGGCCCTCTTGCGATCTTTGCCCTCCTTACTCGAAGCAGTCACAATAGGAGGTGGTTCCTGTTGAGGTGGCTGAGGCACTATAACATCAGGAGAAGTCATAGGGACTGGTTGAACCAGGGTCAAAGAAAGATAAGGTTTTGGTTGACCAGGTGGGGTAGCGGCTAGAGGATCAAGGTACCAGACGGGAATCCCAAAGGTTAGGTAAGGAAGAGAGAGGGTGGCCATGAAAGGTGCCATATAAACTCCTAGTGGGGGAGCTAGGAACGGTATCTGACCGGAGGGGTAATGGCCAGGCAGGATGGCTCCTAAATGGTTAAGGCCGGGAGGAACCGTTCCAGGAGGGTAGAGAGGCTCAGGGATACCAGTTGAAGGGCCAGGAGGAGGAGGTCCAAAAGGCTGAATCAAAGGGCTAGGACTAGGCTACGGATGGTGAGGAGGCTGCTGAATAGCCAAGGCAGGTTTCTTGAGAGCAGCTCGAGACGATTACATCATGCAAACATTCAATGAGCTGGGATTAGAGATAGGAAGAGGGAGAATAAGGAATGCACCAAGCAAGGAGGAATGTTTGTAGACTTCGGTTGAGACACTAGTCAAAGGATTGACAGTTTTCTTGTTTGCCATCGAAAAGATAGTGGACTTAGGGGAGGTCTGAGACTTCGGTTCATAATATGTCAACTGGTCAATGGTGACTATATTTCTGTTATGAGGGAAATAAATCTTGCGATGGACCGCGGAAGGGACATTAGACATCGCATAATTGTAGCTACGACCCAATAGAATGTTGTAATCTAAGGGGGCATCTATGAGTTCTACATCAACGCAAAAAGTCTTGCCCACAAGAGTAATAGGAAAATTGCGGAATAAGCCAATGGGCTGGGAGGTGTGGCCATCCCATGCTAGGAGAGTGATTATGGAAGGAGCCAACTCAGGTGATTCGAGTTGCTTCCAAACCGAATAGGACATCACACAGGTGGATGCCCCCTCATCAATAATGCACCAGGAAACGTTGGTGTTCTGAATCTTGATTGGGATTTGGAAAGTGATGGAAGCAGGGGAGGAGGATGCTATGACCGGTCAACATCAAAGACAATCAATCGATCGTCAGAAGGATCTACAACACCCATGGCAGATAGTAGATATTTTCATTGTGAAGGGCACAATTAGAGGAGTTCTAACGTTGAAATGGCAGCAGGAGATTGTGCCAAATCATCTACTATGTTATACGAATGGGCAGCTTTGCTAGAAGCAACATTTCAGTGTAGTGTTCCCTTAGGGATCTTGGTATGAATCTCCACCTTAGGCTGAGGGATCTGCAAGGGACCATTAGGTGTCAAAAGAGACTCTATAGCGACCAAAGGAGGTGGCTTGGGGATAGACGTAGCGGGAGGCTTGTTGTACTGACGGGACCGAGTCTGAAGATTGATGTCTATGGTTGGAGGTTGATCAGAGTTCATCATGAGAATCTGGTAATCAGAGGTACCAGATGGAAGAGGTTGAGTGGCCACATGTCCTTCAGGTGGTTGGGTAGCCATAAATCCTTGCTGAGGGAAAGGATCAGTAAGCACAGCCGGTTGACTAGGTGCAGCACTAGGAGGGATGGAAGGGGTGGCTTGTTGTCCTCGCAATGTTGCTTGAGACTCCCACAACTGCCGCATATATGGTAAAACAGGACAATCATGTGTGTAATGACCATAAACACCATAACAAGAACAAGGCTTGTTCGTGCGAACAGGCCTGTCCTTCTTGGGCTGGGTGCTCTGTTACTGGTTAGTGGTGTTAGGAGCATTATTTTGAGGATTAGGTCGAGGATTACCAAGAGTAGGCTGATTGTGAGTGCCTTTCCTCTTCTTTTTGGAGGGAGGAGGATTAGTCGTGCCCTGCTGTGCATACACCTGCCCCTGAGGGGGCAATGGCTGTTGTTGCGGGAGTTGAGAAGACAAGGGAGGAAGCGGTGCTAATGCTGGAGGAGCTCGAGCAACAGGCTGTGGATACAGATAATAAGGAGGTTGGGTAACAGTGTGGTAAATAGGAGGTTGGGAAAAAAGAGGAGGCTTGCTATATCCTAGATTCGTGCTACCGGGAGGGGGAAAAGTACAGGAGGTGCTGGCACCCCCCTGAGAAAAGCCATAGCCCATGGGAGGTTGAGCGTACAAATTAGAGAGAGATCCAACGATACCATTGGCGTCGTGAGATGTCCCTGGTGCATTGGCACCACTGGGTCTAGGAAGATTAGGTAGAATGGTATAACATAACTCGAATGAGCGGAGATCAGGTCATATTTTAACGCATTTTGGAGAGCAGCTTCTTCGGTTTGAGGAAAGTGCGATGCGACATATTTTCTTATAGGTGGAAAAAGAGATCTAAGGAACTAGTCCATGCAGACACGGTCTTCAAAGGTAGGAGCTTGACATAGGCTCTTTCTTCTCCGCCATTCCTGGACATGGTTGGATAGGCGGGTCACAGACGATTGATGGAAAGAAGTTAAGAGTTTGGTACCAGTGTCATAACAAAGGGGAAGCTAGAAGTAATACAGAAAATCCTGGGAAATAGTCGCAAAGGTGGTATGAGAGGAAGGGGCCTGATCAACATACCACTTAGAAGCTTCACCTGTAAGCATACGTTGGAACAATCGAAGACGGACAGAGTCATCGATAATGGAGAGGGATGAACACCACATGTGGAAAGACTGAACATGATTTGTAGGATCTTCTCCAGCAAGGCCTTAAAACTTAGGGATGTTGAAAGGGAGCTTTGTCAGCATAGCAGGCCAACTAGAGTCATGGTGTATAGAGTCATTTATCAACTGGTCAAAATCGGGGAGGCTGAGGCCTGCCATAAAGGGGAGCAAGGGCGCAGCTAGGGTAGTGTCTGTAGCGGTCCCACTAGTGGTATTCCTAGCATGAGGGTCGGGTTTACCACCAGCATTAGGTCTTACACCAGACATGGTGAAGGGGATAGGGGGAGGACTGAAGGCAGAACAAGAAGGAGAACCCAAAGGACCAGAAGAAGAGTCGGTGTGTGGACTCGGTGGTGGACTAACTCAAATCCTACGCGGAAGAGTAAGTATTCCTATCGGAAATTGAGGATGAATGTCAAGAAGTCTCTGGGATGAACACCTTGGTGGTGCAATGATGATGACACAAACATGACACAAAGGAAAAAGAGACCGACAAGGGTAGGGAGGTGTAGGATCAACTGATTACAATGTCGATACAAGGACAGAGAGGTGTAGGATCAATTGATTTCAATGTTTTAGAGTCTTTTCTTGGTGGTGTTAACCAATCCATTTTTTTCTTAGGGTGTGTTTATGAAGTGTGTAAATTTTAATTTTTAAACCCAGACGTTTGTAGAGAGAAAGAAAAAGTGTACTGTATAGCTGCAAATAAACCTGCAAATGATAGTATATAAGCCTGCAAAAACATAAAATAAATAGTTAATAATGCAATAATATAAACCCAAGGAGGCGGGCCTCTCAAAAAATAGTCTATAGGTGAGTAAAAATCTAATCAAAAAACACTTAAAAATCCAATAGATCTAAGGTCAGGAGGGACAGGGATCTAAAGGACAAAATCTGCTGGAAAGTGGTGTAGAAACAACAACAGATCAGAGGAAAAATTGTTGTAAAAAGAGGTGGCAAAAGGCTATCTCCAGGAGGGAAATGGAGTGAAACCTAGAGGAAAACCCAAAAAAAGCTAAATGAGGTGATTTGGATGGATAACAAGCCGATCTAAAGTGCATATGAAGGTGAGGTATTAGATTTGAAAAAAAGGTTGAAGACTTTGAAATTTCAGATAACCTGCAAAAACAAAAACTCTTCCACAAGAAGTGGAGGGTACTGAAGCCCCAAGGGGCTAGGTTCCCACTTAGTTGAGAAAAACAGAACAAGTACATGTCCAAAACGAGTAGATACAGAGGTCATACAACCCTAAATAAAGGCTCAGACAAACCCAAAAAACTTTCTAAAAAATTCCCGCAAAAAGTCCAGGTCATAGTTTTTGACCTGTTTTCAGTAGAGGTCACATTTTTTGGGCTAAAAGGTGTATCTTGAGGGTCCAGGTCATATTTTTTGGGCCAAAAAGTGCGACCTGCACTTTCGGCACTCTTGACAGCAGATTTTAGAAAAAAAATGTCGTCTCAGCTGCGACTGATGCCTGTCACCTACGCAATAGGTTCGAAAACACACGGAAGTTAAAATTTTTAATGTTTTAGGGTTTTATAGGTTAAAAAAAAACAAGAAAAGAAAAAACAAGAGGTTGAAGAGAAATTCTAGGGTTTGAAGAAGTTGGATATGCAAGGATCAGAAAAACGACAAAGGTCGTAATTGTAAACTCGTGTGGAGTCGCCAGTTGTTAGTATGAATCTTAATTCCAAGCGTACGAAAAAATACCACTTTAATTGTGCATAACAAGCAAACTTAACAGAAAATATGGCTGCCAATATCTTTAGATCTGCAGTTAGGTGATCAAGATAAATTCTGCAAAAATCTATATCTATGCATTAGAAGACATTAAACAGTAGAAAAAACAAGATTTAATCCATGCATCCAATAGACAAGACAAGAATATGTTGAATGAATTTTGTATTAATGGCACCAGGGAGGAAAACACATAAGGGTGTTACCAGTTCTCCTCAATGGGATGGCTTCTTGTAAGTCCTCAGCACTTCAAATCTAAAACTCCTCTCTCTTGATGGTGTAGAAAACCCAGACAAAAATGGTGGTAAAATATGACTATGATGGTGGATCAATAGTCAGACCAAAAGTATAGATCCAGAGTGATATTTAGGCAACAAAAGGTGGTAAATGAATGGGAAAACCCTTCTATTTATGACAAAATATTGAGTTAGTCTAGATATTGCTGCATAATTCAAATATTATTAACCAAATCAAGATCCAACTTTTATGGAATATTTTATTAGATTTGTTGGAGGGAAAAAGAATTTGAATTCGGTCCAATCCCTTTACTTGTAAATTATAAATAAATAAATGATTAATTTATGATTTTAAGGATGTGGTTGAGTAATAATCAAATAAATAATGAGTTATTTAATTATTTATGGGTGATTTAGTCATATTTAACAAAGAATATTATTTAAATAAGGTTTAAATAATTATTCTTTAGAAAATAATAAGACAAATAATGATTTATTTAATTAATTTCCTTGTTTTGGGTTAAATATAACCAGGAATATTGATTAAACTGTTGTTTAACTAATTATTCCTTGAGGAAAATCAAACAAATGTGGATTTATTTAATAATTCCTCATGGGTTTTCTTGTTTAGACCATAAAAAACTTAATAAAGGTGGTGTACTAAGTTATTTTCATAGTGAAAGCAATTTTAATTAGGATAAAATTGGTCTTACATGGTGTACTTGGGTCCATCTAATGATAATAGGTTAGACAACCAAAAAATGGTGTAACATATTTCTATACAAACATTTTCAGATTCTAAGGACTATGGTGCAAGTCATATTCTAAAGACAACATGGCTTTTTATTGTATTTTGTTGCCTTTATTAATTTGAGTTGACTTGTATTTCATGATACCAATACATTAATTTGTGTGTGTGTGTATTCCTAGTAAGATATTGTATTAATGGAAATCAATGATTGAATGGTTGTTAAATTTGTTCATATCAAAATTTCTTAGTTTATGGAAATTTAAAAAGTGGACTAGGTTGTATGTAGAAATTATTAGATAATTGGTCTGTTTTCTTGATTTCGATCATTTAAATTATTTTTTTAGTTGTGGTTTACCTTCATTAGAAATTTTAAAAATTACTTATTTGAAGGATAGTTCATTGTGTTCTTATAACTTCTCCTTTTCCACAAAAGTGAAAAAATTGTATTATGCTGTATGTAACACCAACAATAGAAGTAGATAATCACATTAAATAAGCACCAAATTCAACTAGGGATATACTCTAGAAAATAATATAAACTCAATTAGTATGTTTGAAATTTAAAGTGTATTAGGTTTTATGTGGAAATTAGCATATAATTACTTTTTTTACTTGAATTGGACCATTGCAATTATATTTTTCATTGAGATTAAACAAATAATTCTCTATTAAAATCTACTATTTAAATTGTGGGTGAATCTATTCATGTAATACTTATTCCATACAAATTAAATAAATGTATTAGGTCGTATGTATAAATTGGACATATCATTAGTTTGTTCATTTGAATGGGGCCACCGTAACAATGTTTTTTTTTTTTTTTAATTTTCATTTAACTCGTAAAATTTTCTTTGTTACAAATAATTTTTATTAATAATATATACTAACATCATTTTTTAAAATGTTTTGAAATGTTATGTTTTAATGTTATTTTTAATGAAGCGTTGAAGTGCTTATATATTGATGTGATATATGTGGTTGCACTGCAGATGTAGATGTGAATTATTGTAATTCGAAATATTTTGATCTTTGAAATGAAAGGAATATTCTTTCAAACATACATTGGATATGAACGAAGTTGTCATATTTAAAGGGAGCCAGATTGACAATTTGGTGATAGCTCCTATTTTTTTAGACCTTCTTAGTTGTAAGTATTAAAATATTGCTTAAATTATGATGTTGCAATATGGACATTAGATGTCATTGATAGGTACACCCAGCAAGTACTTGGAAATTCAAATATTGATATAGGGGAATTTAAATCCATATAAAGAAAGTTTTTGTTTCCATTTGGAAAGAAATGTGAAAGCATGGAGAAAAATATAATTCTATGATAAAATATTGATTGATGTGTGATCCCAATATGAAGATAAATATGAAGAATCAAATGTATTATGAATAGATACATCAAATTATCCTTCCCAATTGTTAGATATTGGTCAAACCACATCTTAATAAAATCCTAGAAATTCCAAGAACATGATACTTGACTTATGCAACTTTAATTTCCATTTCTTAAGACACTTCATTGTATCAAAAAGAAACGCGAGTACATTTTAATGTTCAATAGAGCATGTACTTCATTGTAATTGATGAAGGCAATTTTTTAAATAATTTTGCTCACAAGAACATTCCAATATTTCAGTTCAATTTGGATATAGTTTTTTGTGAATTAATTTGTATAATTTTTTATTTGTTTCAAAATATATGAGAATTGAAAATTTTATTGATATACATTATTATTATTTATAATAATTTTTGCATTAAATTTGTTGTACCAAGGATTTATTTCCTAACGTGTGTGTATTTTAATTTGCATCCTTAAATGGATTATTTGTCATTAAAATAATCTTATATGATTTGTTAAGGAAAAAATTTATTTTTATTGTTGAATTATATTTACCGATATTCATTCATAGTCACATATAAATGTGAAATGTACATTTTAAAATAACATTCAATATAAATAAAAGTACAACTCTTACTAAAAAAATATAGATAATTTAGTTGACAAATGTCAAGTGCACTATTCAAACTAATAAGAAATGGGGCATCTAGGTAATGAGCCATAAGTGAATGATTTGAACATTTTGAAGTAGAAGATATCTAATTTCCCAATCTATATTTTTTTGTTAAATTTTCATATATTTAAATCAAATAATATTTATAATTGCAATCATATCATATTGGAAATAAACAAGGCACAAAGTCATTTGTTGATTTTTATTTACCTATAAAATGCATTAATGTGTGCACAAATGTGTTATGTAATTTTTTAAATCAAATTTCACTATAAACAAATTTTCACTTCTTAAAAAAGACATAACTAATTGATAATGTATGCTAAGTTCAGTGTTAAGGTTTCATTGAACATGTGTCATAGATGATTTATGTTTTTGAACTTTTTGAATTGTAACGAATTTCATTTCATTGTCCAATGATTTTTAGAATTTTTTAATTTTTTATTTTAATCTTCATCGCATCTAATATATTTTGTATTTTTGTATCTTCATCATGTCCAATATATAACCTCTATTGGTGCATGGAATTGAACCAATAAATTCACATCAAGGAGTGCCTTAACAAAGCACCCGATCACTTTTTATCTGAGACCCCGCAGACATAAATTTTGTATTTTAAATAAAATGAAATTATATCATATGAGCCAACAAGGCCCAAGGTTATGTTATCAACTTTTACTTATTTATATTGATCAATATGAGTGTATTAATGTGATATATATAACCATAAACTATGAATCATTTCTTCCAAAAAAAAGTATTAGAATATCTTGATAATAAGTGTTAAGTAAGCTATTTGGACTAGTGGACAATATGACATAGACCAGTGGCTTTAAACTCTTTAAATTTGAAGGCATTTGATTTTCAATACATAATTATTTCTAATTTAGATGTGCTTGTAAATAAATTATTTTTGTTTACAATCATCTCACAAATTATGTTATTAAATTTTAATTATTTATATTTACAATATGAGTGTATTAATGTGATATATAACAGCCATAAACTATGAGCCATTTCTTCCAAAAACAAATATTAGAATATCTTGATAATAAGTGCTAAGTAAACTATTTGGACTAGTGGGCAATGGGACATAGATCACTCACTTCAAACTCTTTAAATTTGAAGGCATTTTATTTTCAATCCATAATTATTTCTAACTTACATGTGCTCGTAAATGAATTATTTTTATTTACAATCATCTCATACGAGTCAATAAATCATGAAGCTTTTTACTGAATTTAATTTCCTAACATGTGGTTAATAAGTGTGTATTAATGTGACATCGTTTTTGAAATTATACAACATGTAAAACCAAATGTTTCTCATAAAAAACATGGAATAAATATTTGATAATAAATGTTAAGTGGACTATTCATCAAGCCATAAGGGTTAGCTCAAGTGGTCTAGAGCTAGACGTGAAGTTCTTTGATATTGTCGCTAGTTTTCGTTGAGCACGAGTTTGACTCTCTTTAATTCCTTCGGTGAGGCCCCATAATAAAGGCCAAAGGTTTACCCAATTTACCATCTAGAAAATGTGGGGAAGTACTCTGAGGTATTTCATGCTTTAATTTCAAGTCAAAAATGAAAAAGTGGACTATTATGGGCTATTTAAGAGATGAGTCATGAATTGATGTCTTTAAACAATTTGCATCATATATCATTTGATTTTCTCATCCACATTAACAATTTGTAAAGTTCAATTCCTAAATGATTTCTAATAGAAATAATGGGATAGAAACCTGTTGAAGATTGCAACAAGAAACAGTGAAGGAGGCATCCTAAAACATCATTCTTGGTCCTAGTTGGAAAGTGATCACCTAAACTAGGTGGGGCCCACACAGGTGATTTTTGTCGCAAAGTCTATTTTTAGACTATGTCTATTTTTAGACATGTCGATCATATTCTATGAGTTGCGGGATGCTATTTGTGGATGGTTGGTCAAGTTGGAAAAATAGATGGACTTCTCTTTTTAGACATGTTGGGCAGAGTCTATTTTTAGGTTGCCAGTCTAAAAATAGATATGTCGAATATTATTAGCTCTTAATAATATTTGGACTATAAACATTATCTTATTCTCTTGGACCACTTCAGTTAAGTGGACAGATGTGAAAAAGGAGCTAACAGAAGGAATTACACTATTCCTAAGGATTAAGTGGAGCTATTGCATGGATACTTCAGTTAGAACTCATGTGACAGAGTTTGGTGGAGTTATTGAAGTATTTGATGGAGTTGTGTTCAGTTTAACTGAGTTAAACATAGTTGAGCTAGTTGTATCTAGTCTAACTGATTGATACACTAGTGAGAGTGGTGTGAATTAATTATTAATTAATTCACTAATTAATAATTCATTAATCAACTAAAGAATACATCAGTTAACTACAGTGCATGGACAGTTTTAGTGGAGACCAGTGGAGAGGTAGGTGAAAGAGCAGGTTGACTATCAGTTGTGACTATAGTGTTGCATGAGTTTGCACCACACATTGATGGAGATGCCAATGAGGATTGCGTGGTAAATATAGGATGTATTCAAACTCATCCAAAGCCATTCTTCAGCAGTTATTGCGCAGTAGAGGCAGGCTAAGGGCTGGAAAATATCGGTGTATGGATTTGCAAGATCGGGCTTGATTAGTGTGTAGTGATTTGGAGATACTGAGAGCTTATGATAAGCTTTCTATGACATATAATATACATATATTTGGGGGTTTTCAACATTAATCTTTCCCATAAATTACTGTGTTCATATGTGTGAATTTTTATGGTTTTAATGTGTGCATGCAATTGATTTTATTTCCGCATGTGATGATCAATGGTAGAAGAGATTTTGTATTGTGCATGAAGTCAAATAGTGTGTGATCAGGAGAATCTCGGATGTATAAAATATCAGTTATATAATTTCTACAAAACCAACAACAAGATCAATCTATTTAATGAATTATATCTAGTTATATGCATTGATACAAATGTATTTCACTTTTGAAATTATTTAAGTTCTTAATGTAAGTCAAGATATATTTTTCAAAAAACAAAGTAGAATTAATTGATAATGCGTTTTATATGGTGTATTTGATTTTCAATCCATAAATTTTTATAACTATGTATTACTAAATCAATTACTTATATATGGAATCATCTCATATAAGTCAATAAGTGAGAAATCTATTTATTTATTTTATATGCCTATCACGTGGTTTGATATCAATGCATAAATGTGACATTGTTGTTTTGAAATAAAAATCCATGTACAATAAAATAATTCTCCTAATAAAACGTGGATTAATTAATTTATAATAAGTGTTATGTGGACTAACATACTCATTCAAGAAATGAGTCGTAAATGGATGTTTTTAAACTTGTTACACCATAATATGAAATTTGATATTTCTATCCATATTAACATTATTTAAATTTCAATATTTAAATACACTATTTGTAGTTGATATAATCTCATAGAAACCAATAAGATATTGTTACAATAAAATTTGTCACCGTGACATTTAGCTGTCTATATGGGTTCATCATTACCTATTTATTACTTCCTTAGAAGTCTAAAAACATAAAGTTCCTAAACCAAGTCTTGGAACTGGAGAAAAGCTCTTAAAAATCCTAAAAAACCTAACTCCGCACTTTTCCTAGTCATTGCTTGCGGTACTGCGACTAATTGCTATAAAAACTGTGGTACATCCTGAACGTAAAGCTCATTAAAACCGTGGAACCCTGTAAAAGGTAAAATAAAGAGAAAAGTAAGTTATAGAAGCCCAACTGGTCGAATATTCTCCCAGCTGGGGCCTTCTAGAAGCGCTACCTGGTTGAGCCTCACCCCTTCCATTCATGAACCTTTATCCCTTCATAAATGGAGTAATCCCTTGGTTTTTGGAGATGAAGTCCCATGTTGAGAGGGCATTATCCCTTCCTTATTGGAGCTGAAACTATCTCTCTTCTGCTATAAATTGAGACCAAGTTTCAGTCTCAAGGGTACTTGGTAGTTGGTATTTACTTCTTAGTTTGTAGAAGAGAATTGCAGAAGAAATTATACTGTCCACATTTGGCATCATTGGCATGAGAGAGATTATATAATCATGGCCATAGTATTATGCTGATTCAGAGAGTTGGAGTCTTGTCAAACTAAGGAAAATGATTGTTTGGGACCCCAGAAGAATTTGTACAAACATCAAGGCATAACGGTTGTAAGGTTTCTTCTTTTATATTCAAAGTTAATACAAATGGATTCTATTTTCTCATTGAGTTGTTCATTTATCTCTCGAATGATTTAATTCTTAGACTCCTTGATCACTAAGATAGATTATCGCTTTCGAATTATCATATTTTTCATATGCTTTTGATCTGTTTGCTTGTTTTTTATTGCAAATCTTATATGTTTGATTGATAACTTCTGGAGCGACTCAATTGAAGACCGAGAAAGCATTGGACTTTAGGTAGGAGTATCTATCCGTAGTTAATGAGTAATTATTAAGCAAAATTGTCTAGAGAAAATGGTCTACATCTGTCTGTTTGTTTCTAGATATCCTTAGGTTACTAGGGAGATCTCTCTTCTCCGCAAGAGGGATTCGTCCGTGTAACAAATTGGCGACTCCAATGGGGAATATATGAACTTAGTTTTATTTTATTTTCAGTTTGATTTTTGAGATTTCTTTGAGATTTTTTTGACTTTGATTAGCTCAAAAATTTGATTGGGTAGAAAACTTAATAGGATCCCTAACTGTAAATCTGTATTTTTATTTGTTCTCTAATTTTCCTGCCTTCCGCACTTTTTTCTTTAAAATATAGCGGTAGAATCCACAATTTTTAGTAGAATACAGTGCGGTACTGCACCTTATTCCATTAAAAACTGCGGACCTTTGGAAAGTTTTAGAAAAATTAGAAATTCTGTTTTCTGGCATCCCATTACTTAATTTTTGTTCTTTACTGAATTTTTCTTGGTTGTCAAAGACTTCTGTGAAGGTTTCTTTCAACAATTTCTTTGATTAAGTGATCTATTCAGTTAATTTTCATATTATGAGTAAACAATTTTCCTAGCACTCCCATTTCTCTGAATCAAAAAATTTTGTATACCTCAACTACTTGGTATTTCATTGCTTTTTAGTTAAGCCATTGAACTTGATGCAATTCTTATTCTTATGAAAATTTGATTTTATTTTGATTTTCAAGCTTGTAAAACATTTAGGTTGATAAGGTCTGAATTTAAAATTAAAACCATTTTTGGATGCTTTGATTTCTTGCCAGAATAAGCAGAAAATTCTTGGTTAGATTACAAACTAGGCTTAAACATCCTCCAACTTTTAGATAGAATTCAAGATTACAATTTTCTTTTAGTTTTGAATTTTATAATTTTAGGACTTTTAGTTTTCTTTTGGAAGAAGTTTTACTTATTTATTTTATGATCTAAATGATATAGGGAATTTCATTTTGAGAAAAAGATCTTTTTGGAATTGAAATCTCTGAATTGTCTTCTTTTCAAAGTTTCTCATATAGGAAAGAAATAATCAATATTTATTAAGTTTCTGAAAATCTCTCAACTCTTTCCTCTAGTTATATTTCATTGAAAATAAATGAGTTGTTTATCATATAGATGCATTGTAGCATATTTTGAGTCAGGTCATTAAAACATCGTCAAGTTTCATTTCCATACCCATTGTCCTAAGAAACTACGAATTAAAAGTAACGCTTAATTAAAATCAATCTAGAAATTTTATATTTTCTAGGGCTCTTCATTAGGGGAATTTTGAGGTCTAAAATGGGCCTCTTAAGGAAAGTATAAAATAATAGTGGAATTAATAAAATAAGATTATATTACATCATAAAATTTTAGATGGAAAAAAGTAAAAAATATTTTGTCAACTATTTTCAACTTATCTCCCTATGGGTTTACTCAAATTTCGAGTGCCAACACTCATTTGATGCAGAATTTGATTCTTCATCCAAGGAGTACCCATGTTCCATACTTTCGATGGATTGTGCTACATAAAAAATGAGAAATACATGAAAAATGTGATTGTAATCACGTTTTTCATGTATTTCTCATTTTTCATGTAGCAGGGTCTATTGAAAGTATGCAACATGGGTAATCCTTGGATGAGGAATTAAATTTTGCATCCAATGAGTACTCCCACTCGAAATTTGAGTAAAACCTTAAAATAGATAAGTTAAAAATACGAGTTGAAAAAGTAGTTTTATTATTTTATTATTTTTTAATATTTTTACTTTTTTACTCTAAAAATGGTGAACCATCCCCCATGGATGACATCATGATCTTGAATCCTATTCATTCTTATAAGTTTTATTTCAGTTGAAATTTTTTCTTAGGAGGCCCATTTTAGACCTCAAAATTCCCCTAATGTTCACCAACATAGCTTCAGTTGGTGTCTTGGAATAGGTTTTAGTTAACTCTCCAAGATAGTAAAAATAAACAAGTAGTCGATCTTGCGGTAGGAAAATCCAATTGTAGCATGTATGCTCTAGGAAGCTCCTCCTAAAGGTTTCAAGCACAGGATCATATCAAAACCAGTGAGGTAATCATACCTATCTCATTGGGAATGATAGAAGGTGTGCACGTAATAAAAATGGTAAACCTCGGATATACCATTGTCGAGGAGCCTGGGGTCACTTGTCGGTAAACCTTGTATTATGTCAAGGAGACTTCAAGGGGATTGAGCTTGTTACTCTGCCCTTGCATGTATATCAGATAGTAGACTATTCCCCCATGTATATGTGTTCCCGTTGGTGACCTTAGTGGCCATAAACTTTAGGATTCTTTCCCAAGTTGACGGTGGAGGGGAGGTCCCACTGTACCTGGAACAAATGTCGGCTAGACTCACTTGGACTCTTCGGAGGGTTATATTCACTCGAGATGGTTTAGGTGGAGAAACTTGCACCGGTCTTTTTCATTAAGCAGGTTGTAAGGTAACAGTTCCAACCGCCATTTTTGCATTAAAATTCTACGATGTTGGATTTCATCACCAACTAGTGTTTTTAGTGCGGGAATCTACTGTTTCTGTGTGGATTGATCTCTTAGATTTTTATAGGCGTGTGATTCATTTGATTTTTTCATTAATGAATTTAGGGTTTGATTGAATTTTTTTTTTGGTGTGTGTTAAAAGTTTTAATCGTGGCTGAATTACCGAGACGATCATGTAGAACTCAGGGAAAACCCCCTGAGTACACACAAAGCCAACTAGAAAGACTTCAATCTCTGATACCAAATGTTATCGGCAGAACTAGATTAATGGAACAAGGAGATTCATCCATAATTATTGTTACACCATTTTTTGGTCATCTAACCTATTATTATTAGATGAACCCAAGTATACCATGTAAGAGCAATTTTACCCTAAGTAAAATTGTTTTCACTATGTGAAATAACTTAGTAAAACACCTTTATTAAGTTGTTTATGGTCTAAACAGGAAACCCCAAAAGGAAATAATAAACAAATCTATATTTGTTTATATTTCCTGGTCATATTTAACACAAAACAAGGAAATCAATTAAATAAATCCTTATTTGTTTGATTATTTCCCAGGAATAAGTTATTTTCCTTATTTAAATAATATTCCTACTTAAATTTGACTAAATCATTTATAAATAATTAAATAAATCATTATTTATTTAATTATATTCCCACCATGTCCTTAAAATAATAAATAAATAATTTATTTATTTATTATTTATAAATAAAGGAATTGACCCAAGTCAAAAATCCTTTTCCCTCCAACAAATATAATAAAATATTCCTAAAGGGTGGTTCTAGAATATGATTAATAATATTTTATTCATGCACCAAGTTCTAGAACGCCCTAATGTTTTGTTATAATTAGAAGGGTTTTCCCATTCATTAGTCACCTTTTCATGGTATTATATCACTCTGGATCTATACTCTTGGTCTAACTTTGAGCCATTATCATTGTCACATTCTTCATCACTTGCTTTGTGAGCTCCCTTTGAGTTCTATGTTTGTCTAGGTTTTCTACACCAACAAGAGAGAAATTTTAGATCTGAAATGCTGAGGACTTTCAAGAACCCATCCCATTGAGGAGAATTGGAAACACCTTTCTTGTTTTCCTCTCAGGTGCCCCTTTTTAATATAAAAATTCTTTCAAATATATTGTTCTTGTCTTGTCTATTGGATGCATGGAGAAACATTTTACTCTCACTGCTTAATGTCTTTTATGCTTAGATCTATATTTGTGCAGCTTTATTTGGATCACCTAACTGCAGATTTAAAGATATTGGTAGCCATAATTGATGTTAGGGCTATTTGTTATGCATAGCTAAAGTGGTATTTTTCCGACGAAAGATTCATACTGACCATAACGAAAACAAATGGCGCACCACATCATTAAAATGTTTTTAGATTCCACTTTATAAATTTTGGCATGACCACAACATGCTTGGGGGCACCTATGCCCCTCAACCATAACCCTCCTCAAAATTGGATTTCCTCACTTACAACACTTTTCCTTGGGGAACCACTTTGCCTCCATACTTATTCTTGTTCGTGTCGATTTCCGTCATGAGATACCATCTTGTACTCATGTTTTTATGGTCCCCTTTCGATCTTCCTCGATTTCATCATCATCATTAGTGTCCGTCTGTTAGTCGCTCTACTATTTTTTTCTCGTGCCTTAGTTGGGGATCCCTTATTGCCTCCCCTATGGTGGACCTCATTCTATCGACATCAACTCATTTACTCCAGAAGCCAGGACTAGAGGGCGGTGTACCTTGGTTCTAGCTCCTTACAGCATGATTGTAATCCGTATACTTGATGGTCCAGTAATGTAGTAGCAGCTATTGGTGATTCCCGGGTGTGTGTGAGATGTCTCAACCCTCATGAGGGGGTGGCCCTGCAGGTAGCCCCCCACATGCCCATATGAATTCTTCATTTCAGCCTTTTATGCAGCTCCTTACATTTGATGATGTCGGTCTCAGCCGCTTGCAATGCCTTTTCGATTTGCATGTATCAGTCAGATTTTGCGAGCCCTTCCCCATGTCTAGGTGGCATTTGGGTTGTATTTGTATCTCATGTACTAAAATATTATTGTATAAGTCCTGGCTGTTATTCCAGGCATAGCATGTATGTGGGATTCATCATTCTATTTTTCTGGCTCGTATTTATGCTAGCATGTACTTCATAGTGCGATTCCTTGTTTACTGGACATACTATTCTTTTGTACTTTGTCTCGGTGGGCATAGGTATGCCTCCCCCGCTGCCTTTAGCACAGGTACCACTTCATAAACTAGAGACTTGTTGCACCTGTAAGTCTCGTCTCCTCAGGGTCTAGTCCTTTAGCACATTAGACTACCTTACATTTCTCTCTACGACTTTCGTTTTGATGTCTAGTGATTGAGTTCTTACAACATACTTCGGTCATACGATTTGATCCTAACACTCATACGTTGGGAAATGCGTTACCTCTCCTTTTTGGGTATCTAACCTATTATCATTAGATGAACCCAGAGTACACCACGTAAGACCAATTTTACCCTAGTAATTGCTCACTATGTGAAATAACCAATCAAAGCCTTTATTAAGTTATTTATGGTCTAACGAAACCCCAAAGGAAATAATAAAAAAATCTATATTTGTTTATCTTTCTTTGGTCTCTTAACCCAAAACGAGCTGATAATTAAATAAATCCTTATTTATTTTGATTATTTCCTAGGAATAAGTTATTTTCCTTATTTAAATAATATTCCCTAGTTAAATTGACTAAATCATTTATAAATATTAAATAAATCATTATTTATTTAATTCTATTTTCACCATTTCCTTAAAATAATAAATAAATCATTTATTTATTAATTATTTATAAATAAAGAAATTGACCAAAGTCAAAAATCCTTTTCCCTCCAAAAAATATAATAAAATATTCCTAAAAAGAGGTTCTAGAATTTGATTAATAATATTTTATTCATGCACCAAGTTCTAGACCGCCCTAATATTTTGTTAAAATAGAAGGGTTTTTCCCATTCATTGGTCACCTTTCGTTGCATTAGATCACTCTGGATCTATACTTTTGGTCTGAATTTGAGCCATTATCATTGTCACATTCTCCATCATTTGGTTTGTGAGCTCCCTTTGAGTTCTATGTTTGTCTGGGTTTTCTACACCAACAAGAGAGAGAAGTTTTAGATCTGAAATGCTGAGGACTTTCAAGAACCCATCCCATTGAGGAGAATTGGAAACACCTTTCTTGTTTTCCTCTCAAGTGCCCCTTTAATACAAAAATTCTTTTAAATATATTGTTCTTGTCTTATCTATTGGATGCATGGAGCAACATTTTATTTTCGTTGCTTAATGTCTTTTATGCATAGATCTGGATTTGTGCAGCTTTATTTGGATCAACTAAGTGCAGATTTAAAGATATTGGCAGCCATAATTGATGTTAGGGCTATTTTTTATGCATAGCTAAAGTGGTCTTTTTCCGACGAAAGATTCATACTAACCATAACGAAAACAAATGGCGCACAACATCATTAACATGTGTTTAGATTTTCCTTTATACATTTTGGCATGACCACAACATGCTTGGGGGCACCTATGCCCCTCAACCATAACCCTCCTGAAAATTGGATTTCCTCACTTACAACACTTTTCCTTGGGGCACCACTTTTCCTCCATACTTATTCTTGTTCGTGTCGATTTCCGTCATGAGATACCATCTTGTACTCATGTTTCTGTGGCCCCCTTTCAATCTTCCCCCATTTCATCATCATCATTAGTGTCCGTCTGTTCGTCGCTCTACTATTTTCTCTCCTGCCTTAGTTGGGGATCCCTTATTGCCTCACCTATGGCAGACCTCCTTCTGTCGACATCAACTCATTTACTCTAGAAGCCAGGTCTAGAGGGCGGTGTACCTTGGTTTGAGCTCCTTTCAGCATGATTGTAATCTATATACTTGATGGTCCAGTAACGCAACAGCAACTATTGGTGATTCCCGAGTGTATGTGAGATGTCTCAACCCTCATGAGGGGGTGGCCCTGCAGGTAGCCCCCCACATGCCCGAATGACTTCTTCATTTCAGCCTTTGATGCAACTCCTTACATTTGATGATGTCAGTCTCAGCCGCTTGCAGTGCCTTTTCGATTTGAATGTATCAGTTAGATTTTGCGAGCCCTTCCCCGTGTCTAGGGGGCATTTGGGTTGTATTTGTATCTCATGTACTAAAATATTATTGTATAAGTCTTGGCTGTTATCCCAGGCACAACATGTATGTGGGATTCATCATTCTATTTTTCTGGCTCGTATTTATGCCAGCATGTACTTCATAGTTCGGTTCCTTGTTTACTAGACATACTATTCTTTTGTACTTTGTCTCGGCAGGCATAGGTATGCCTCCCTCGCCGCCTTTAGCACAGGTACCACTTCATAAACTAGAGACTTGTTGCACCTGTAAGTCTCGTCTCCTCAGGGTCTAGTCCTTTAGCATTAGGCACACATAAGACATATGAAGACTTACTTGATGTCAATGATTGGCAATTTTCTCTAGCGTACTTTGGTCATCGATTTACATAGTGGTTTGAGAGTGCTCTCTTTACCATTTTGGTGATAATATTATCCATTGATGAACCCATTTACCAGTATTAAGAATGTAATTTTTTTACGTAGTAAAGCTTATATAATGATAACAGTGCTTTCTGTGTCAGGGTGTTTGGTCTAACGAAACTAAAAATAAACAAACAATTCTATCTTGGAAAAGCATTTGTTTCAGCGGAAAATAATACGACTTATAAGCTGGAGGAACAGTGTTAAATAAATCTTATTTGGCTGATTGTTTCATAGAATCGGATATTTTCATTATTTTGAATATTATAGTTAAATTTATTCAATCCATTTCTTAAAAATTAGATAAATCTATTATTTGTTGTTATAATTCACCATGTCTTATGGAATAATAAATAAATCATTTGTTTATTTATTATTTATAAATAAAGGAATTGACCCAAGTCAAAAATCCTTTTCCCTCCAACAAATATAATAAAATATTCCTAAAGGGTGGTTCTAGAATTTGATTAATAATATTGTATTCATGCACCAAGTTCTAGACCGCCCTAATATTTTGTTATAAATAGAAGGGTTTTCCCATTCATTAGTCGCATTTTCATGGTATTAGATCACTTTGGATCTATACTCTTGGTCTGAATTTGAGCCATTATCATTGTCACATTCTTCATCACTTGCTTTGTGAGCTCCCTTTGAGTTCTATGTTTGTCTGGGTTTTCTACACCAACAAGAGAGAAATTTTAGATCTGAAATGCTGAGGACTTTCAAGAACCCATCCCATTGAGGAGAATTGGAAACACCTTTCTTGTTTTCCTCTCAGGTGCCCCTTTTTAATATAAAAATTCTTTCAAATATATTGTTCTTCTCTTGTCTATTGGATGCATGGAGCAACATTTTATTCTCACTGCTTAATGTCATTTATGCTTAGATCTGGATTTGTACAGCTTTATTTGGATCACCTAACTACAGATTTAAAGATATTGGCAGCCATAATTGATGTTAGGGCTATTTGTTATGCGTAGCTAAAGTGGTATTTTTCCGACGAAAGATTCATACTAACAATTATTCATCTTTATTTTGAAGTAGATCAACCACAAATAGCAGAACATACTCCACAGATAGTTTCAATTTTCGAATTAACCGAAGTTGCTTCTACAACAAGTGAATTATCACCTGAAGAACCTGAAATTTCTAAACTAGAAATTGAACCTACTACATTAGAACCTACTTTAGAATGCACTACTCCAACTTCCAATTATCCTGATTCACCCATAGTAAGGAATCGGATTACAGAAGATCTTCCTCCTGGTCTCATTGGTATTGATGAAATCACTGATATAGAGGAAGAGATTGTTCTTCCTTCAACTTAGGAAACTTTAGAACTTAGAGAATGTGAATCATTTTTTATAGTCCTTTTAGACAAGATGCTTGGTATTATTCATTAACAGATTTTCTACAAAATGTAGGTATTCAGTACTTTCTACCCTGAATTCCCTTTTACCCTACACCAATAGGTTACAGACCTCCATTAAACATGTCAGGTGTGTCATCTATGTTTACTGAATCACCAGAAACATTTCTCTATGGTGGTCTATCTGTTCTTGCAGGCTATCAGGTGCTCTCTGGTACATTCTCAGGAGCATCTACTCTTCCCAACAAACCTATGTCATAATATGGTCTGAATGACTCAAATACTGGAACTGTGAACAATGAACAAGTTTATATGATTTCTGGAAATATCCCAAACCCTGGTTCTCAAGGTAGTAATTTATCACCTGGGGGAGAACCTCAAAGTAGTCAAATACAGCCCGGGGAGAAACCCCAAGGGCAGTACATACCTCAGGGTCAATATCAACCCCAAGGAAAATACATACCTCAAGGTCAATATCAACCTCAGGGATAGTATTTGCCTCAAAGTCAGTACATGCCTCAAGGTCAATATCAACCTCAAGGGAAGTATCCAGCTCAATGATTTCAACCTCCTTTAGGACAATAGTTCTATCCAAAAAATAAAATGTTACAAGGAGGTGGAAATTATCCAGTCAATTATTAGCCATATGTTCAACCAAGTTATGGTCCATCTTATGTACAACCTTCATTTGAATATTCATATTTTGGAATGGTGTGGGATCCATCTCAAGTCCAATAGGATTTACAACCAAATATGAAAGTACCTTATTATCAAGCTAGAAAACAAGTTGGTTATGATCAACCCCAACAACCTGTCTAGCCTGTCATTCAAACACCTGTGTCTGGTCCTGTTCAACAACCTGGTCTGAGTACACCTACAAATTTTCCCCAGACAGCTACTCAGACTTCTGTTCAACCTATCACACCTATTCCTGCAGTGTCTACAACTCCTATTATTTCTGCCCCTCAAACATCGATACAGATTCCTCAGGTTTCTATTCGTAGTATCAACCTACAATTCAGACTACTATTCAGATGCTCGCAGGACAACCTGGTACAAGTACAGTTATAACAAGTCAACCTTAGTTTACTTATCAACCATATCAAGGGTTGTACCAATATGGACCTGTTTCACAAAATTCAGTCTACCCACAACAACCGTACCCTGGGTATACATATCAGACACCTTTTCAACCCTAGTATGGTCCAGTTATTCCTGGTTATCCAGGAGGTGCCTCGATTCCAAATGCATAGCCTATTCTAGGTTATCCTATATATCCTCCTCCTGGGACTAGTTTAGTTTCACAAGGTTATCCACAAGATCCTACCTATTGATTTCAATTCATAGCAACTTTGAATTTACCGGATTTATCTCACCTTACGAATGATCCTATCTATTATCATCTGTATTGGCCACCTATGCCTCATAAGTTGCCCAGTGATATCCCAAAGTTTGAAGGAAAATCAGGAGATAATCCTTCTAACCATGTTATGACTTACCACCTTTGGTGTGCATCTAACTCATTAATCGATGATTCCATTTGACTTAGACTTTTTCAGAGAACATTAATAGGATTAGCTGCTAAGTGGTACATTGAACTACCACAAAGCTCATTTAACAATTTCAATGCCCTAGCAAATGCTTTCTTAACTCATTTTCAGTTGCTAGTCAGATACGACAATGGCACAAAATTATTAACTTCACTAAGACAATCCATGTCTACATACATATTAGATCATATCCATGAATGGAGACATAGAAGACGTTTGGTAAATTTTTTTATCCTGGATCAAATATTGGCAGAATGGTTTTTCAAATCATTACTACCAAAAATCACTGAAGATGTAGCCAAAGCAGGAGTTGTCACCGAAGAACAAGTTATTTCTCAGGCACAGTATCTAGACTTGGTATATACCCAGTCTGAAATTTTGTACGAGAAAATTCTTGATTTACCGCATCCTGGTCAGATAACAATAAATCCTTCAGGGTCTCATGCCACTGATGGTGTAATCGGTTCAGTTAGTACAACTAAGAGTAAGAAGAAATCGTTGAAGGTTACTTCCCCTATTATAAATTTACCTGAGTCACCAAAAGGAGAATATTCCTTAGAAACTTCTGCCGATATTCACATTGTAGATTCATCTACTACAAAGCCGAAATCTGACAACAAGAAGAAAGGGAATAAAAAGAATAAACAGACTTCATCTCCCAAGGAAAAAACTGATAAAACTGAATCAACTGATGATAAACGGAAACCTCGTTATCCTTGTCTTATCTGTGACGAGGATCATTTCACTAAGGAATGTCGAAATAGGGCTGAGGTATCTAAGTTCGTCAAAGATTCACCCACTCTTGCTGTCTTGAAGGATCCCTTTCCGGTTCAAAATAGTAGAATTATTGGTTCTTCCTCTAATGCATCAACAGATATTTTGATGGTTGCGACTTGATTGCAAGATTATGGTAGTAGAAACCCTGTTACTGGTAAAGAAGTAGAAAATTCTAGTTCTGCACCAGCTACATCTCCTTCGGTTTCTGATCCACTACATATCGAGAAACCGAATCTTGATTTAGTAATCAAACCGCCTGTTAAAGGTGTACTTCATAAATCAGCTTTCCATCCATGTGCGAGAGCTGCTCGGAATTACAACATTGTGGAAGATTTAGTAATATCACCTTCAGCAATGTCAGCCTTGGAAGTGCTAAAATCATGTCCAACACAAAGGAAATTACTCTTATCAGCAATTGGAGCTATATATCTTCAGGATTCAAACCTCATGGTATTCGATTTAGAAAATTTTACACCTCGTCTCCCTCATCAAATGGATTTTCAAATCCCAGTACTATTCAAAAATAGAAGTTGCTTTCGTACTGTTATTGATGAAGGGGAATTTGCGTGTATCATGTCATTAAACTATTGTAAATCACTTGGTTCTCCAACCCTTAACTAGTCACCGAAAATCCTCAAAGCTTTTGATGGAAGAGGATTCCATCCATTCGGAATTTTACAGGATCTACCTATAGAAGTCGAAGGAAAAATCGTTAATTTAGATGTGGAAGTAGTTGATGCCCCTCTAGATTACAACCTTCTTCTGGGTTGAAGTTGGTATTATGCTATGACTGTTGTCGTGTCATCCGTATTTCGAATAATTATGTTTCCTCATCAAGGAAATATTGTGAAAGTCGATCATCTCTCATATTATTTATCTGACTCAGCTTCTACTGATAGTATTTAGCTTGTTAGAAAAAAGACTATCCCTTATGAGGATGTAGGAGTAGGTTTAATAAAATATTCTTCTTTAATGGGAACTTTTTCTATGCCTCCACCTAACGTATCGCATAATATTGCTAATATCAATATGATTACATCAAGCACTATTCCATTTGTTGATCCTTGGATAGTGCCTTTAGAATCATAATTGGATTCATTCAATGGCATTATGCCTTTGAATCCTTTTGAAATAACATATCAAGAAGTACATTCATTTTCCGATCCTTTATCAACTAATGATGATCCAATGAATGTGATCAATGAAGAATTATTTTAAACATCAAGCTCGGCTACAACATCAATTCTTGATCCTTTTCAACAAGTGTTTCATAATGATGAAAGCAGTCGTGAATTATTGTCTGTAGATGAATTACCATGGGATGATCTCCATCATAGGTCATCATTTTTATTTGAGCTTGATAAATTCAAAAATAATTTTTCCTCTATTTTTATAGCTGACTATGTCAAGGAACCTAAGAGTCCAATCTCGATCACAAATTTGGATTTTGAAGTAAATTTGTGGAATATTTCTTCTACCATTCCTATTGACATATCAGTGAAACCCAGAATAATTGAAGACATTCATATAGGTGCTTCATGTACGTCGGATGAAATTTCTACATATAAAGCGTTGTTTCAAGAATTCCATGACATATTTGCTTGGTCTTATGAGGAAATTCCAGGAATCGATCCCAACATTGTCATTCATGAAATAAAGACTTACCTGGATGCCAAACCTGTCAGACAATGATTACATCCGATACATCCACGAAAAGTTGCTGCCATTAAAGCCAAAGTTGAGAAATTACTGAGAGTAGGTTTTATTTATCCGATCTCGTTAATGGATTGGGTATCTAATATTGTTCCTGTTATGAAAAAATAAGGAACCATACAAGTATGTGTTGATTATAGGGATATTAACAAAGCTTGTCCTAAATACAATTATCCAACTCCTTATATCAACCAAATTATTGACAATTGTGATGGAAATGAAATGTATTCATTTATGGATGGATTTTCTGGATACAATCAAATAAACATACTCCCTTTCGATCAACCAAAAACAACGTTCATTTGTCCTTCGAGAATGTTTGCTTATTGTAAATTACCTTTTGGATTAAAGAATACTGGGGCAAATTTTAAAAGGGAAATTTCCTATGCTTTTCATGACATTAAACACATTGTGTAGCCTTATCTCAAGGATTTACTTGCTCATTCATTACGTAGAGAGGATCATCCAACTCACTTAGGAGTGATTTCTATGCGATGTAGGTATTATAAAATTCGCTTGAATCCACACAAGTGTGTTTTCTATGTATAATCTGGTAGGTTATTGGGATTTGTTGTTTCGAAAGAAGGCATTCGTGTCGACCCTTTGAAGGTTGAAGCCATTATCAATTTACCTCCTCCTTCCTCACTCCGCCAACACCAAAGTTTGCAGGGGAAAGCAAAATTTCTTCGTAGATTCATCTAGAACTATGCTGAGTTAACCAAAGGTTTTACCAAGCTTTTGAAACAAAATGTTCCTTTCGTTTGGGATGAGATCATTGATCGATCTTTTGATGCTTTAAAACAAATGTTGACCCATGCACCGTTACTGCATCCACCAAATTACAGCCAGGATTACTTTTTATACTTAGCAGCCTCTGATTCCACTATTGGAATGGTATTAATTCAGGAAGATGAATTCCACAATGAAAATGTGATTTATTATCTCAGTTGGAATCTCAATCCCACAGAGATTAAATACTCTCATGTGGAGAAATTGGCCTTGGCAGCAATTCAAGTTGTCCAACGTTTTTGTCATTACATGTTGTTACAAAAAAAAACGGTGATTTATAATTGCAACTCGATGATGTATATTCTAACTAAAGAATTGGTCAGGGGAAAATACTCTAAATGGATATTTATCCTTCAAAAGTTTGATTTAGAATTTAAAAAATCCAAATCAAATAAATCACTGGTGTTCGCCAAACTTATGTGTGACTTCCCGAATATTGAGGAAGAAACTATGGTAGAGCATCCGATCGTTGATGAATCTCTGTTTCGTATCAATACGTTAGATCCTTGGTATGGGGATATCATCATTTATCTCCAAACCTAAACTTTTTGGCCTGAAATTTCACGTTCACATTGATGAAATATCCATTACCAGTCTCAGTAGTACAATATTGTCGAAGACATGCTTTATCGTCGCGGTGCGGATTCTGTATTTCAACGATGTCTAACCCATGATGAGGCTGAACGAGTTTTAAATGATAGCCATTCTAGAGCATGTGGCGGTCATATGTATGGGTATGCCACCGCCCAAAAGATATTATGCGCTGGTTTTTTTTGGCCTTCGTTATTTAAAGATTACATTCTTGCGGTTCGAAAATACCACAATTGTCAAATTTTTGATCGGAAAATGCGTGCACCACTAGCTCCTGTTCACCCCATAATTGTTGTCAGTCCTTTTCAAAATGGGGCATTGATTTCATTACATGTAACCCTCACTCGTCCGGGGGGCATGGGTATATTATTCTCGTAGTAGATTATTTTACCAAATGGGCCGAGGCAATGCCTACATTTGCAGTAGATGGAAAAACTGCAGCTACATTTGTATTCAATCACATGATTGCTCGATTTGATGTACCCCAAGCTATTTTTATTGATCATGGGAGCCATTTTCAAAACATTATGATGACTGAAATTTATGACCAACTTGGCCTGCACCATGATAGCTCTACTCCATATTACCTGTAGGATAATGGTAAGGTTGAAGCCGTTAATAAAGTTTTAACCACTATGATTAAATACATAATCAGAATTCATAAATCGAATTGGCATAATATGCTTTTCTCAGCACTTTGGGCGTACCGAACCGCAGCAAAAACTGCAGCATGTTTCACTCCTTTTCAACTGGTTTATGGTTTAGAAGCTGTGTTACCGATTGAATGCGAAATACCGTCACTCCAATTAGCCATAGAGTTACTACCAGCTACCTCTGAGGAGGAAAAATTCTTTGTAATTGGCACAATTAGATGAGACTCAGCGCACCACTGCATTGGCAGCCAAAGCTCATAAAAAATACGTTAAAGCTTAGTACAATTGAAGTGTTACACCTCGTGTTTTTTCAGAAGGTGACCTAGTATTGGTATATGACCAAGCTAACGATAAACTAGGAGATGGAAGATTTGAACCCATGTGGTAAGGTCCTTATATTTTCAAGCGAGTGCTTGAAAAAGGGGCTTACGAATTGATTGATTATGATGGGGTCTCTTTAGGTAAACCCAGAAATGGACTTTATCTGAAGAGATATTATGCTTGATTTTTTGTGTGAAGATCTTATCTGTAGATTAGTTACTTTTTCTAGATTAGCTGCTTTAGATTAGATGAGAGTGTCTAGTTTAAGTTTGTGTTGACTACTATTCCTGCTTATCTTGATTACTCTTGATATTGCAGATTTCGACGTCCCTTCAAGCGTACATTGGTTTTGCTGATGGTGCCTATCGTAGTATATGGAATATCTCTTCCACAGCCTGGGTTATCTATTCACCCACCAATGAGTTATTTTCTATGCATGGGGTAAGCCTTGGTCAAACAACGAATAATTTTGCAGAATATAGTGCAATGATTGAGTTATTTATGATCCCATTTCATTTGGAATTCGAAGTTTGATCGTTAGGTTAGATTTAGAACTCATTGTATTACACTTAAACATAGTATACATAATTAAAAATCTAGTGTTACTGAGATTATTCTTGAAGGTTCGTCTCCTGGAAAGGCAGTTTGATTACATTGTATATCAAAACATTCTAAGAAATTTAAATACATTTGCTGATGCATTAGCTAATAATGTTATAAATAGACATTTGCAACATTAAAACGGTAAGTTAAAACAACATTCGATAAGTGTTGAACAAGATATCCGTCGAAAGTAGTCATATCATAGATAAAGAAAGTGTTCAAAAAATATTACATCGTCTAGGATCATAGGTTTAAAACACCTTATGATCCGAAAGGTAGTGATAAAAAAGAAAAAATACAATGGTCTACGATAATCATCCACTATCCATGGTGATGATCATGATAATACAACATAGGTATTTTTGAAACTAGCTAGGAACGCCAACAACATGCCTCTGGAGGTGCAGAGGAATATCGTCCATACTATTCTCTCATATGTATCTGGTCAACCTCTCCAGGTTTTGCTCTAAATCAGTGAGAATCACTGCTTCCTGGTTCTTTGGCGGTGCAATAGCATTTGTTCGCTTCCTCTCGAAGCAACATAGATTGGCTAGTCTTCATGGACCAACATTTGCATTTAAATTTTTGTCATCAGTACTAGATGATTGAAAACCAAAAAAAATAAAATTAGAGTTAAAAACACATAAAAATTATTTATTTACCTGACTCGTCCCATTGTGTTCCTGGAGGAAGAGGCATATCAGGGTCACCACGGAAATCTATACCAGCATACGAAAAAACTTCAATGGCGAAGATCTAGTTCTGTAGCCAATGAAATTATGCGGGTGTAAATCAAACTATCTCAAAACCATCTCCATGATGGGCCATCACTTGTACCCAGCGGGCCATCCGAGGATCTCTGATTCCACCAGCATCAACCGATATAAGCTGGGGGGAAAGAGATGGAATCCTCTCCAGAGAAAAATAAACTACGATAGCTCCATATCCAAAGTTTTTCAACTTTGCGTTCTTAGCTCTGGTCAATTGGCCTTTTACATTAGCCAATAATCCTTCACACTAGTTGAAGATGGTGCCTTTGTAGAATTCAACCACTGTCTGCATCTGGGCTTTAGTAGCCATGTGTGGAGCCGCACTCCCACACAATCTAGCCACTATGAATGCAAATACTTTGAGCTCAAGCCATATAATAGTTTTTATATCAATGCAGTTGTCTTTTGGATCAGGATCTTCGTTACAAAATTATTATTGATAGCTAGCTATAGATTGGCCACCTTGCCTAGCCCCAAACAAGGAAATCGGTTCTCCTCTTTTGGACAAACCTGTAAGGAAGTATATATCCCCTAGCTCAATCTCGAGCTGGTGATCACCGATAATGAAACACTGTTCTTGAACATCCCACCTATTCACCAACCATGTCAAGAGCTCTACTTGAGCCCTCATGCCCTGCATTTCCCAATGTTTGTATAAACCATAATTTTTTAACACGCGCAATGTGGGTAAACTTCCGAAGGCTACCTCATCTACTGCCTCATGTTCACGTTCTCTCCATTCAAGCATTGTGGATACTCTGCAATAGACACATTGAAAGATTAGATCCAATTAGAATGGAAAATTTGGCTTAATTTGAGAGAAATCATATTTTTTGTTTTGTTCACGGCCCCTCCGCACTTTTTCCACTAAGACAGTATGAGCTATTGCACGCGTTATACACGAAAAGAGCGGGACCTCGATAATTTTCTTTTGGAAAATTATCGGGGTCTGCAGGTACTGTGTATATCACCTGCAGTACCCCAAGAGCGATTTTTTGAACCTATTTTTCTCTTAAAAAATGATTTTAAAACCTAAAAAGAGAATGTAAATGGACAAAAATGAAGAGAAATGTGTTGTGGATTACCTGGAGTCGCGGTTTTGGATTCGAACAGTCGGTTTTTCTGATATCTCCTTTAGAACTTTTTCTACCAAAAGCTCTCAACTTTCACTCTGGATGAAAATGGTAAAAATGAATTGGTTGAACTACTTTTTATAATATTTTTTGAATAAATAAAATAATATTTTATTTATTTTCCACTTTGAAAGGTTGTTTTTCAAATAATTTTTACTTATCTAAAACAGGTATGTTTAATTTTTTGGGTTTTTGTGTAGAATACAGGATTTTTAGGTGAAATAATAATTTTTGCAATGAGTATGCTTTTTGTTACTTTTTCGAACTCGTTAAAACTTACAGAAAAAGCGACATATGAGTACATTTTTTTCATTTTTTCGAACTCGTTAAAACTTACAGAAAAAATGAAACCATGGAGTTCTCTTTTAAGCCCTTTTTAGACTCTCGAAACATGAAAAGATTGTCGAGTACTTGACTATTCAAACTCGTTAAAGGAAATGAACAGTCATCCCTTTAGTATAATTTTACCCCTTTTCCGGACTAAGATGGACTATTTACGAAAAGGGTATACGTTGACTAACCATGGACAATAGAGTTCTCTCCTACATTATTTTATCCTTTTTTCAGGCTTGAGAGACTAAATTTACGAAAAAGAACACCCATGGAGTTTTCTTAAAGTTTTTCTTCTGGCTCCATAAAACTGAAAAACACTGAGTTTCGCCTATACTGAACTCATTAAAATTTTACAGTAAAGGACTTATCAATTATAAACAGGAACGAACCACTCCTTCTTAGGGTTATATTTTAATAATAAGTTGGACTCATCCGAAGGATGAGCTTATATTACAAGAAAATTTTGTCCTCCTCAAGCTTGCCAAAAATAAAGAGGTACTTGCCAAAAATGGTGGGGCAAAAGAGAGAAAATGAATCCAGTTGTCACACTTCATTTTAAAAAATTTGTATACTAGTCTTGAACACGACACTTTTGTTACATTCATATTTGGGTTGGGAAAATCCTTTGGCCAAACAGTTAATCGAACCACATTGAAAGACTTCAGCCGATTTCTGGGTATTAGCTTTAGGTCAATCATCACCATCTGCAGTGTCATTACGTGTTCAAGAGATCATTTTAATAAACCATTCATTGCAAACATTTGTCTCCATTCGTGTTGACCATCCCTAAGTCAGTCCTTGCTTAAAATTTCTTCAAAACTTGATCTAATGATTTTGTGTCATGGGCTTTCCTACGACGGATCACTTTCTATCGATGACATCTCATCATCTATAAAGTTGATCTAGAATCCTAATAGTACCTTGGAATCTGCATACCCTAATGGAAAGTTTCTCGCCTTCAGCGATAGGTTGCATCATTGGCCTTCGAACGAATGATTCTATGAAATGTTTGACTTCAGATCATAAATTCACATTTCATAGATTGTACTGAATAATTTTAGAACCATTATCATTATTGGTCGTTTCTCTCACACTTGTTAATAGTTCACATCATTGACTGGTAATCAAGTGGTTTCTACCATGTTCAACTTCGACACAATCAATCGCATGGATAGAATTGTACTAGTTCGAGAAGTAGGAATAAAGACTTTGGATCAAGTTTCCACCATCCAGGCTGCAAGGAATTTTATTATTCATTATATAGTAGACTACTCAAAAAATATGGCTACGTCCATTCTATGTCTACTGCTTCATGTAATTCTAAAATCATTTCTATATCAGAACATGTAGTTATTTTTTATCTGAGTATGGGAATGCCTACCTCAGTGATGATATATATATATATATATATATATATATATATATATATATATATATATATATATATATATATATATATATATATATATATGCATGCATTGAATTTTTTTCAAAGTCAACTCCGTGTGCCCGTAGCCCGATCCTCTAATGACAGTATCACTGCACCTTCAGACTTTTCACTTTAGGGGGCAATCTGTTACACTAAAATTTGTCACCATGAAATTTAGCTGTCTATATGGGTTCATCATTACCTATTTATTGCTTCCTTAGAAGTCTAAAAACATAAATTTCCTGAACCAAGTCTTGAAACTGGAGAAAAGCTCCTAAAAATCCTGAAAAGCGTAACTCCTCACTTTTCCTAGTCATTCCTTGCGGTACCGCGGCTAATTTCTAGAAAAATTGTGGTACATCCTGAACATAAAGCTCATTAAAACTGTGGACCCCCGTAAAAGGTAAAATAAAGAGAAAAGTAAGTTTTAGAAGCCCATTTGGTCGAATATTCTCCCAGTTGGGGCCTTCTAGAAGCGTTATCTGGTTGAGCTTCGCCCCTTCCATTCATGAAACTGTATCCCTTCATAAATGGAGTAATCCCTTGGATTTTGGAGGTGAAATCCCATGATGAGAGGGATTTATGCCTTCCTTATTAGAGATGAAACCATCTCTCTTCTGCTATAAATTGAGACCAAGTTTCAGTATTAAGAGTACTTGGTAGTTGGTATTTACTTCTTAGCTTGTAGAAGAGAATTGTTGAAGAAATCATACTCTCCACATTTGGCATCATTGGCATTAGAGAGATTACATACTCATGGCCATAGTCTTATGTTGATTCAGAGAGTTGGAGTCTTGTCAAACTGAGGAAAACGGCTGTCCGGGACCCTGGAAGAACCTGTACAAACATCAAGGCATAACGGTTGTAAGGTTTCTTATTTTATATTCAAAGTTAATAAAAATGGATTCTATTTTCTCATTGAGTTGTTCATTTATCTGTTGAATTATTTAATTCTTAGGCTCCTTGATCACTAAGATAGATTATCGCTTTCGAATTATCATATTTTGCATATGATTTTGATCTGTTTGCCTGTTTTTTATTACAGATCTTATATGCTGGATCGATAACTTCTGGAGCGACTGGATTGAAGACCGAGCAAGCATTGGACTTCAAGTAGGATTATCTATCCATAGTTAATGAATAATTCTTAAGCAAAATAGTCTAGAGAAAGTGGTCTACATCTGCCTGTTTGTTTCTAGATATCCTTAGGATACTAGGGAGATCGCTCTTGTCCGCAAGAGGGATTCGTCCATGTAATAGATATGAAACTATTTATTGAACTCTATTTAGCTATATGCTTACATAATACATGTTCATAAATAGATAGTGTATTAAAATAAATATTTTATTATAATTAAAGATACCAATTCTACAAAATAAATAGTTTAGAATTAATTGATAATGCAATTAAAATGAACTATTTTGATTTTTAATCCATAATTTTTTCTAACTAGATATTCTTAAATTAATAACTCATATTTGCAATAATATCGTGTAAGCTAGGAAGCCATTTATTGACTTTTATATGCCTATCATGTGGTTTGATATCAATGCATAACTGCGACGTCATTTTGAAATAAAAATCCATGTAAAATAAAATGAATCCTAATAAAACGTGGAATAATTAATTGATAATAAGTGTTAAGTGGAATAATTAATTGATAATAATTGTTAAGTGGACTATTAGGCTCATTCAAGAGATGAGTCGTAAATGGATGTCTTTAAACTCTTTACACCATAATATGACATTTGATCTTTCCATCCATATTAACATTATGTAATTTTCAACATTTAAATACATTATTTGTGGTTGATATAATCTCATAAAATCCAATAATACATGAAACTACATATTGGACTATATTTAGTTAGATGTTTCCATAATAAATGTTTATAAATGTAATGTATTATTAAAATAAATCTCTTAATGTAAGTAAATACACAATTTTACAAAATAATAGTTTAGAATTAATTGGTATTGCATTTTAAATGGTTTATTTTGAATTTTAATTCATAACTTCTTATAACTACCTATTCTTAAATTAATAAATCATATTTGAAATCATCTCATGTAAGTCAATAAGTGAGAAGCCATTTATTGACTTATATTTTCATATCATGTGGTTATTGCGAGTGTAGAAATGTGAAATTTTTTGAAATGGAACTCCATGTAAAACAACATGTTTTTCCCAATAAAACATGGAATGATTAAGTGTTAATCATTGTTAAGTTGAATTTCAAGGCTCATTCAAGAGAAGGGTCACAAATGGATGCCTTTAGACATTTTACACCATTATTGTAACATTTGTTTACATATTACAATTAATTGATAATGAATCCTAAATGGTATTTAAATAAATTATAATTATTTGATAATTATTTCTAAGTGGCTTGAACCTATTCTTGATGCTTTCTAAAAGCACTAAGGGGACCTGAAAATTTAGCATAAAGAAATATTTTTCTTGGTAAATTTCAGGTAGACTAGTTTCAATGCAAAAATTTGCAAGGGAGGTATTCCCTACCAATTATCACATTGAGATCCTCACAACACCATCATATTTTGATAAAAAAATTCCCCTTGGGTTGTGGGGAACTTGGTGGTGAGTGTCGTTAGGCACAAAAATTAGACATCAAGGAATCGTGTCTATTATACATAACTATAATATATTTCTTTAATGTTATACATACTAATATGATTTAATTGATTTCTACTTAGAGCTATTTTCACACCCTTACTGTGTATCAATATTGTTGTGCCCAAAAATCCCATATTTGACCTATTCATGGTCAATACTTGGTTTGAAATTACTAAAAATATTTATCTTATCTTATCTTGAGCTAATATTGTGATTTTGTCAAAGAGGTGCTATACAAACCAATATGGCATAACCCCTCATAAAGATTTACACCTTTAAATGTCAATGTTTTCTAGGATATTGGGACTAGTTAAGATAAGTTTGAGTTAGTCATTTGATGGGTTCAATAATGGTGCTTTACAAGCCCATGATATTGCATAGCCCATGGAATTTTTCTGTAGTATTTGTTATGATGAAGCCTACTTAAAGGCTCGAGGAAATCCATTATGTAATGTAAGAGTACCAACCTAGATCCATATTAACCCTAGAATTGATCCATATTGGCACTTAGTAGATATCGATGTAAGATGAATTTATGCTGGTTTACAAAATAATTAATGTTAATGAAGTCCTTATATTGGTTTTCACTATTAAAGAATACATTTAAACATAATATGGTTCTTATGTAATATTTTCTCTTTTTGATTATAAAATTTCATCAACCTCCTAAATTATATAATAAAATATGATACTCATTGCAAAAAAGTTATTAATAGTACCTGCAATTAAAATTGTTATAGTAACATACATACTGGTATAATTATATCATTAAATAAATTTTATGGAAACTTTAAAATTGTGCCAACCTTCTACTATAATAGTAACTAACACAACTAGTATTCTATCTACTATATCAAATTATAACTAAATTGGTTGATAATACTAATATTCACAATATTCTTGTAATGAAATAATATTAATAAAATTTTTAATGGGAAACATAAATAATATTAGAAGAAATAATGTAGGAAGTCCAAGATTAAGACATCAAAGATTTTATTTTGCAATTTTATATTTAATCTTCAAAATCAATATCTTAACGATAATTTATTTGTATTTACATTAAATATTTAATAATTAAATAACACGAGGACTTATATAAATTTGAACTAAAATCCATGAGTTATGTTTCACAGTTATTTATTCCCCATTAAAAATTCTTATCATTTTCTCCTCTCAGTGAAAGTAATAGTCAATCATGGTTTTCCATACAATTGTTTGGCACTATTACATCGAGACTATTATTGGTTTTGACAATGTTGACAAGGAGAGATCAATATCAACACTGCCATCAACTACACTAATATTTGAAAACTCTTGCCTCCACTACTTACAAGAAGACCACTAATCCTTTTTTACTTCAATTTGTGACACTGTCCATCACAATGGAATTATTTTAATACCCATTTAAGAACTGTCATTTGATGTACTTGGATTTGAGTGGAGATATATTAATGGCACCCAACCTTCTTGAAATACCTATATAAAAAATGCATAACTTTTATATTGGATGCATGGATGCTATAAAGATGAATGATTACCCACTCATTAGTGCTTCATAAAGGAAAAAAGGGATCGTAGGAAATTTATCACAAAAGCATTTTACTAAGTTTTTAGTAACTAGTTTCAATTCAATGCAAGGGATGCACATCCTTTCAATTTAAACTAAGATCCTCACATCACCATCATTTAATAAAAAAATCCCCTGTAGGTTATGGTAAATGGGGTTAGATTCGTCAGACACAAAATTCAAAAATTGAGGAATTTGGTCTGTTATCCATAATTATAATACCTTTATTGGATGTTCGAAATACTAATATGATTTAACTTAAATAAATTGCTTCTAAGGGTTTAATTTCACACTCCTATTGTGTATTGATACTATTGTACATAACACCCCCATGTTTGACCTATTCATGATATCTAATTGATTTGAAATTACTAAAATTATTTTTATGTTAAATTAAGTTAATATGATGATTTACAAAAGAATGAATGTTGTTGAAGGCATTTTAATAGAAAACATCCAAATTTAATGAAATATGTGTTAGGGGCTTGTTGTACATTTTTAGCCTATAGCCATTGTCAAGTAGAGGGATCCCCTCCTCATCTATGGTTTTGATCTTAAAAGCCCCATTGTCATGGAATTTATCCACTTGATAAGGTCATAACAATCTGGTCATTAAATTTCCCTTAGAGTACTTGAATCTAGAGTCATAGAGTAGAGCCCAATCTGCTTCCTGAAATTTCTTTTCTCTGATGTGCTTTTCATGCCAAAATTTTCTTTACAGATGGATTACTTCTGTGTGAGGGTCTGCATTCTAAATTCAACTAAACCATTTAGCTACAATAACCTTTCTTGTTGTGAATTTGTGATGTCCAAGTCCAAATATGCTTCCATCCTCAGGGTGTTATACTCAAAATTAATGGAAAGCAAATATTTCTTCCCATAAACTAAATCACATGGATTAAACCTTGTAGTTTTCTTCCAGGTGGTATTGTAAGCCCAAGTGGCTTCCACCAATTTGGCTTCCTAGTATTTCCTACTGCTGCTCACAACTTTGGTGAGGATGTTCTCCAAGGCTCTATTTTTTACTTCCACTGGGCCATTTTCTTGAGGATGATAGGCAGTGGAGGTCTTGTGCTTTATTTTGTGCTACTTCATAAGGTTCTCAATGAGATGAGATGTAAATTGAGACCGCTAATCAGAGAATACCTCTTTGGGGTATCCAAACTTGTAGAACACATTCTCTCTCAAAAACTCATCTACCTTCTCTTATGTTGCTACCTTTACAACCCTTGTTTCAACCCACTTGGTCAAGTAATCGATGTAGACTATGATATATCTCTTCTGCTCGGATGGTGGATCAATGGGTCCAATTAATTCCATGTTCCACTTTTCAAATGGCTCTAAAACCGCCTGATCTTGCAAAGGAATTTCATCCCTTGGTGTAGGTCTCCCAATCCTCTGTCATTGATAAGATCTACTGGTGTATCTCTTGGCATCCTGGTGGAGGGTAGCTCAATAATAGCCTTCTTGAAAAGCTTTGAAGGATGTCCTCTTAGTAGAAAAATGACCCCCATAGGGAACATCATGGCATGCTGAGAGGATTTCAAAGACCTCCTCTTCCCTCACACATCTTTCGGGAATTTGATACAGATCTAATTTGAATATATTGCGACCAATCCAAGTGAAAGGGGTGCTTTTCCTTATAATCCTTCTATTTTCTTTGGATGAAAGGTTTGGAGGAAACCTAGCAAAAAACAAGTAGTTAGTTATGTCAAAAAACCAAGGAGATAGTGCTGATATAGAAAATAGATGTTCATCATCAAGCTAATCATCCACCATTCCTCCCTCATCTATAGATAAATTTAGTCTAGATAAGAAATTTATAACGACATTTTCCTTTCCTATTTTATCAACAATTTTCAAATCAAACTGCTACAATAAAAACAACCATATAATGATTCTAGCATTAACATTAGGTTTATTCATTAAGTAGTTAATTGCTGCATGGTCAGTATGTATAAAGGTATGATAACCAGTAATGTAGTGCCTGAATTTTTTTAGGGAATGGAAAATGAATAAGAGCTCCTTTTTAGTGACAATGTAGTTAAGTTCAACTTTTGATATATTATTGCTAATGAAATAAATGACATAGTGTCATTTGTCTTCTAATTTCCCCAAGGCTACCCCCACAAATTTATCTGATGAATGTGTATGAATGTGGAAGGGAAAAGTCCAATTGGGACCTTAAAGAAGAAGGGTAGTGGTTAGATTTTCCTTCATGATATCAAAAGCCTCCTGACAAAGAATAGACCAAGAAAACTCGTAATATTTGGCCAACAATCTGAATAATCGTGAAGCCACTTTACTGAAGTCCTTAATGAACCTCCTATAGTAGCCAACCAAACCTAGGAAACTTATGAAATCTCTCTAATTTTGAGGAATAGGCACCCTTTTGATGATGGTGATTTTGTTTGGGTCTACCTGTATTCTTGCTTGTGATTTTGAATAGCCTAGGGATATCCCTGCCATTTTTAGAAATTCAAGATTTTGGGACTCAGGGAGAGATGAATTTCAATGAACTTCGTCAACACTTTTCCTAGATTGCAGAGAGCCTATTGGAAATCATACCCATAAGGTGTGAAATCGTCCATGAGTTAATCTTCAGGGATTTAAATGGGCCAAATTCCACATCCTTGGGGGCTTCAGAGGTTGATTCAACTGAGTGCAACTCAATCCAAGGGTGGCTTTTAGATTCTATCACTAGGTCATTGAGTAGAATGGAAGTGGGGGGATAGCTTTGAATGATGTGGTCAATGAGATCATCCTCATCAGGTTTCCCCCCTATAAGAAAACTATCTATGGTGAAAATGGGGTTAGGTGTGGTACTCTGTACTTCATCCTCTTCTTCTTCACCTTCCAACTACAAGGGTAGATCAGGGTGAATGGAAGCCTGGGTAGGAGGATACAATACCAGTTGTTTGGAAAAGGGACCATTCTTTATACTCATGTTTTCATACCTACAACTAATATAAGCATCGGTAGTGGCCAACCAAGGTCTATCCTAAAATGATAGGATATCCATTAAACTTTGTTTTTTTCTTGAGGACCAGGAAATCTGTGTGGTACTCACAAGAGTCAATCGAGACCATCACATCATCAAAAATTCCTTTTAGAGCTACTGTGGATCTGTCTACAAGTTACAGAATAGTGGTGGTATTTCTCAAGGCTCCTTCAAGGTTGATTTCAAGCATAGTTTCCTTGGTCATCACATTGATGGAAACCCAAAGATAAATCAGAGTGTGGGGGACTTTGACACTATCGATATGTACATCTACTACTAGAATTCTACAGTCCAGGTACTTCGAGAAAATCACCCTTCCCAACATTAAGTTAGACAATTTTCCCACAAAATTGATGGTGTGGGTGTCTTTCTTCTTTATCCAAGGATTTTAAAATAATTTTTCTTCGATGAGCCTATTGTAAATATTTACATCCTTCAGGGCCTGGAGAAGATGTATTTTCACACTCAAGTTTTTCAATTCTCCTAGGAGTTTAGTCTCTTCTAGGGTGTCCTAATTAGATTGGATCAGGAGCTCAGGAAAATGAGTTTGATTGGTCTGAGGGTTTCTCTCTTCCTTTTCCTCCTCAACATCTACAGGTGGAGATAAAGGATGATTGTCTAGAAGTACTCTTCCATATCTGAGGTTGATTTCATGTATCTATACAACATAAGTTGGATAGGATGTTTCCCCACTGTAGACATGTTGTGCCTTATTGTTTTACAAGTTCAGATTGGGCTGGGAAGGCATTTGAGGAAACTTAGGTGGAGCAGAGTGAGTGAGATGAGGTTGAGGTTGGGTTGGAGTAAATAAAGCAAGTGATTGGTTGTGTTGGGGCCTCCACCCTTGTGATGGGTTTCTCCACTGAGGTGGTTGAGGAACATATTTCTCAAAGGGTTGGTTTACAAGTTGAGGGTGATATGAAGGGGTGTAAGGAAAAGTAGGAGGTGTAGGCTATGATGGAGGAGTGGATGTGTACCAAGACTGCATAGGTGCATTATGGTTTGTATGGTAGTGGGAGTAAGGTGCACCTTGCATGCCCTACTAAGATGGCTGAGGCCCTTGAGTCCGTCTCTGATTTATGTTTCTTCGGTCCTCCTTCCCCACCTTGATATACAAATTTGAGACTAGGTAAGGAGAGACACTTATCTATGGCATGATTCTCTTCACAGAATAAGCATACCTCTATAAAATTTAGTGGACATTCATTTTGGGGGTGTTTTCAGGTACACATGGGGCAAAATATAGCCAAGGAACTCTCTTCTTCCTCTTGCTTCCTCTTGATATGAATTGTGTCCATTTGCAAAGAAACATTGTGCAACATGTCACTTTTGAAGTCATCCAACATATTCCCAATCTCATGCTTGATGGAGGTGGAAGAGGAAGGGGTGCTGGTCATTCTTTGGCTAGATCTACCTTTCTTCCTTGCTGCCCTAGAGTGGTTTCTAAAGATATTTTTGATGTCCTCATAAGGTAGCTGGCATATGTCTCCTCTATATAGCATATTGTTGGACATAATTGTGAATTACTGATAAAACATGCTTCCCTAGATTGGTGATAATCCAGAACAACAGATTAAAGACTATAAGACTTCTTCTCCTAACTAAGAATAGACAAACATAATAGATTAGAAGCTTACTTGTAATCCAAGCGCTTCTAAATGGTTCCTTCTGTTGCTTCTATTGCAGCTTCAAATTCCAGCGGTTTGTGCAAAATGCTTCCTGTAAGAATGAACACTAAATAGCATAAGATAGCAATAATACAGATGTCTATTCAAGTTAGTTTGCTAAATCATTAAAGCATAAACCATATACATCAACTAAGATCTTACAATATGGAAAATCAAAGCCAATATAGATGCATATAGGGAAAATTAAGATGTATTATTTATTGATGATAGAAGGAGAGGTTGCAACCTAGTGACTGATTTGAAGTGACCATTCCAGCAACATTCCTAGCCTCATCACAGTATAATTCTCTCCAGCAGCTATTACAAAAATCTAATTCTCAATTGAAAATCCACCAGCATTTCTCTACTCAAATTATTCCTTCTTAAGCACTCAGATCTGTGCTCAATTTATAGAGGAGTTGAAGGTTGTTTTACAATCAATGACTTTCTAATAATATGCAAGACATGTTCCCCATATTGTATATGTCAAATTGATACTTGGATTCAAAGCTTGACACATGGGAACTCTTCTATAAGGCATTGGCCGAGTGGAGATTTCGAAACAATGATAATTTTGCTCCCAATGTGACCAACGCACCTGTGAATGTCGGGAAGTGCTTTACTGAGAAACCTTGCATGGGGCTACCTTCATATGAAACACACTTGGTCCCTTTAGAGGCAACGTTGATGAGCTCTCATATGCTATATAATAAACTTCAAACCTTGGAAACCTTTGCTTGATGAATTTCATGCTTGATTTGTCTTGTTCTTGTCTTAGGGCATGTAGAAACTTGAAATGATAGGGGATGATAGACCCTTAGTCATTGGTCCTGGAGATGATGCCCAGTTAATCAGGTCATTAGGAATGATGCCCAAATTGACCTATAATAATTTCCCCCTAAAGAATGAGGTCAAAATAATAAAAACATTTGATTGAGATGCTTTACACTGTGATGGGTTGGAGATGAAGCGGAGTGGTCACCTACATCAATATTACAATACATTACATCTAGATATATCCTATTTGATCATAATTGCTGAGGGTAGGCATTCCCATGTTCGGCACATAAACAATCTAATAACATGTACATAATTTAGAAAGTCATCGACATTGGAATGTTTCCCAATGCAGATATGCCTACAGATATAGGCCCATGTTCAGATGATGATCTATATGTAAGGTCACCGTACAAATGATGTGTACAAAAATCCTGAAATCACAGGATGGCTAAAACTAGATTCGGGGTCTTCTTATCTCATTCACTCGATCATTCAGGTACAAGTCTAGCCATGCAAATATATGATTTGTCGCCGAACATGGAAAGACATCGTTTGATTACTAGCTAATGATGTGAGCTCTTAACAAATGCGAGAGAACCACCATTAATGAAAATGGCCCTCAAGGTACTGCAGTACATTTCGTAAGTCATGAGTACATGATTTGATGTTGAATGCCAAACAAAATATTTTAGTCAAAGGTCCAGAAGTGAGGATCTTTTTGATGATGTAACAAGCCACATGGTACTGGAATCTGATGTTTCTAAGTGAAATTCTTGGATATTGGTTTGTCATCGACAAGAAGCCACCTTATTGCGAAACAGGAGTTACTGATTTTAGAGACAAGGGTATGACTTGATATAGCAATATTCAGGGATGATGGTAATGAGAATAAAGGTTTACGAGTATTGCAGAAAGATGATTTTATTCACTGGAAGACTTCTCTTGAACATATCGACAACACCGTGATGAGTTGGCAGCATTGATCCAAAACCGAAGTGAAGGTATGATGAACCATAGGTATGAATGAACCGTCAAGATGATTACCCAACCCAAAAAGTCACGGACATGGAGTGAAGGAAGTGTCATGTTCAAGAGCGACTTGCTACCATAAAGAAATTTTGCTCACTTTTCCCAAATTTTCTCCAGTCATTTGTCGACCAGTACCTCTTTATTTTTTAACAAGCTTGAGGAGGGTAACATTTTCTTGATCTATAATTCAACCCTTCGGGTGAATAAAGTATCGCTATTTAATAATTTAACAATTATAGCGATGAATTAAATTCGATTCTTGCCATGATCGACAAGCCCGTCGCTATTTTATGTTTTAACGAGATTAATGACAGTGATAGCCTGATCCTTTTTCATATTTAGAGAGGTTGAAAAAGAGGATGAAAGAGAACTCCATAAGTAATTTTTTCGTAAATTTGTCACTTAGACCTGAAAAAGTGTAAAATAATATCTGAGAGAACCTCTTTGGTCAATTTTAACCAAGATATTCCTTTTTTGTAAATAATCTATCTCATTCCGGAAAAGGGTTAAACTTATACTGAGTATATATCAATTCATTTACTTTTACAAGTTCGAAAAGCCAAGTGCTCGACAATATTTTCATATTATCAGAGTCTGAAAAGAGCTGAAAGAAGACTCTAGGGGTTCCTTTTTCGCTGTTATCGAAGCTCGAAAAAGAGATAAAAGTGTGCTTCAAATCCTTTTTCGTTTTTAACAAAGCTCGAAAAATAAGGAGAAAAAGTATGCTTTGTGGTCAAGTCATTCTTTGAATAAATCTGCACGACTAATCTGTTCATCAGGTTTATTTATTGTTCAAAACAACATCAAATGGATTAAAAATACCTACTTCATGATAAAAACATAATAAAACTATAGTCATAGCAATAAATTTAACTTGCAAATAATTAAATTACTATCAAAAATAGTTTCACTATTCATTTTTACCATTCCATAGTTACCATTTGCATTTTGGAGCTCTGAACCTAATTTTTCCCATGAAATTTAGCTGTTGATTGCAATCATTTATGTGGACAAATTTCATTTCTGTTTGATCCAGGTTAGTACCACGAACCTCCTCTTTCCTTCGGTGTTAATTTCATCTCCAATTTCTGCAATTTTTTATGGTTTTAAGGCCCCTAGGGTAAATTCTGCCCAAAGTGAGGGAAACGCACCCCGGAATGTCAAAAACTGCATTGCATAGCAGGTACAGTGAATGGTACTTGCATGTGCAATGCACTGTCTCTTGTTAGGGAGTGTGCTGGGCACAGTCTAAGTTTTTGATTTTCTCATTATGCGCAAAATTTGCCTAGTTTTTTTGCAATGAATGGAATCTAATGGACCTTATGGTTGTATTTCAGGTTTCCATTGGATTATAATGATGATTAAATGGAGGGAAATAGAACATGAAGAACAAGATATGATTTCCTTAAACGATCTGGGTACAGTAAGAGCATTGCAATATTGTGGACTGCTTAAGTACTTCAAGTTGTCAGGAATGACGCAAAAAATATAACTCTTAGAGTTCTTAGTTTGATCATGGGATCCAGCGATAGAGGCATTTCATATTAAGAACCAAGTGGTTCCCATAATAGTTTAGGATGTGTATTTTCTCACAGGTTTGTCGAGGAGAGGTTTTCCCATTTCACTCTCAGGGTCTACCGTTGGAGGAGAGTGTTACACTAAAATTTTTCACTGTGAGATTTAGCTATCTATATGGGTTCATCATTACCTATTTATTGCTCCCTTGGAGGTCCAAAAACATAAATTTCTAAAAAAAAAATCTTGGAAATGGAGAAAAGCTCTTAAAAATCTTAAAAAGCCTAACTCCACACTTTTCCTAGTCATTTCCTGTGGTACCACAGTTTATTTCTATAAAACCTGCGGCACATCCCGCACGTTCTGCTCATTAAAACTGCGGACCCCCATAAAAGGTAAAATAAAAATAAAATTATGTTCTAGAAGCCCAACTGGTCGAATATTCTCCCAACTGGGGCCTTCTAGAAGCGCTATCTGGTCGAGCTTCACCCCTTCCATTCATGAACCTTTATCCCTTCATAAATAGAGCTATCCCTTGGTTTTTGGAGCTAAAATACCATGATGAGAGGGCTTTATCCCTTCCTTATTAGAGCTGAAACTACCTCCCTTCTGCTATAAATTGAGACCAAGTTTCAGTCTCAAGGGTGGTTAGTACATAGAGAGTTCAGAGAGTAATTACTTCTTAGCTTGTAGAAGAGAATTTCTGGAGAAATTATACTCTCCACATTTGGAATCATTGGCATGAGAGAGACTACATACTCATAAGCATAGTCTTATGTTGATCTAGAGAGTCAGAGTCTTTTCAAACTGAGGAAAATGGCTGTTCAGGACCTCGGAAGAACCTGTACAAACATCAAGGCATCAAGGTTGTAAGGTTTCTTCTTTTATTCAAAGTTAATACAAATGGATTCTATTTTCTAATTGAGTTGTTCATCTATCTTTTGAATAATTTAATTCTTGGATTCCTTGATCACTAAGATAGATTATTACTTTTGCATTATCATATCTTGCAGATGCTTTTGATCTTGTTTGCTTATCTTTGATTTCAGATCTTACATGTTGGATCAATATCTTCTGGAGCGACTAGATTTAAGACCAAGTAAAGCGTTGGACTTCAGGTAGGAGCATCTCTCCATAGTTAATTAAGAATTCTTAAGCATAATGGTCTAGAGAAAATGGTCTACATATGTTTGTTTGTTTCTAGATATCCTTAGGATACTAGGGAGATCACTCTTGTCTGCAAGAGGGATTTTTCCGTCTAACAAAATGGAGACTCCATTGGGGAAAATTTGAACTTAGTTTTCTTTTTATTTTCAGTTTGATTTTTGAGATTTCTGTGAGATTTCTTTGACTTAGATTAGCTCAAAACTATATTGGGTAGAAAACTCAATAGGATCCCTGACTGTAAATCTGTATTTTTATTTTTTATCTACTTTTCCTGCCTTTCGCACTTTTTGTTTAAAAAAAGAGTGGTAGACTCCGCAAATTTTAGTGCAATATAGTGTCATACCACATCTTATTCCATTAAAAACCGCGGAACTCTGGAAAATTTTAGAAAAAGTATAAATTCTGTTTTTTGGAATCCCATTACTTGATTCTTTGTTCTTTACCCAATTTGTCTTGACTATCAAAGACTTCTATGAAAAGTTTCTTTCATCAATTCAATGTTTAAAGTGATATTTTCAGTTATTTTGATTTTATGAGTAAATGTTTCCTTGTCCTCTCGTGGTTTTGAATCAGAAACTTTTGTATACCTCAGCTACTTGGTATGTCATTGTTCTGTTGAGTCATTGAACTTGATGCAATTATTACTTTTATGAAAATTTGATTTTGTTTTCATTAGCAAACTTAGAAATAATTTTGGATAGATAAGGTTTGAATTTCATTTTAAAACTGTTATCGGATGCTTTATCTTCTTGCTGAAATAAGCAGAAAGATCTTGGTTAGATTACAAACTGAGCTAAGACATCCTTCAACTTTTAGATAGAGTTCAAGATTAGAGATTTCTTTTAGTTTTTAAGTTTTTAGTTTTAAGACTATTATTTTTTCTTTTGGTAGAAGATTGTTTTTGTTTCCAATCATAATGATATAGGGAATTTAATTTTGATCAAAGATATTTTTTGAAATTGAATTCTCTGAATTGTCTTCTTTTCAAAGTTTCTCATGTAGGAAAGGAAGAATTGATATTTTGAAAGTTATTGAAATCTCTCGAATCTTTCCTCTAGTTATATTTCATTGAAAATAAATGAGTTTTTTTATCATATAGATGCATTGTAGAATTTTTTGAGTCGGGTCATTAAAACATCATCAAAGTTTCATTTCCGTACCCATTGTCATAAGAAACTGCCAATTAAAAGTAACGCTTAATTAAAATCAATATAGAAATTTTATATTTTCTAGGGCTCTTTTCCACCAATATAGCTTAGGTTAATGTCTTGGAATAGGTTTTCGTTAACTTTCCAAGACAATAAAAACAAACAAGTAGTTGATCTTGTGGTAGGAAAATCCAATTGTAGCATGTATGCTCTGGGAAGCTCCTCGTAAATGAGTCAAGTACAAGATCATATACGAACCATTGAGGTAATCATACCTATCTCATTGGGAATGATAGAAGATGTGCACGTATTAAAAATGGTAAACCTCAGATATACCATTTTCGAGGAGCCTAAGGTCACTTGTCAGTAAACCTTGGATTATGTCAAGGAGCCTTCAAGGGGATTGAGCTTGTTAATATCCCCTTGTAATTATATCGGATTGTAGACTCTTCCCCCAGGTATATTTTTTTCCATTGGTGACCTTAGTGGCCATAAAATTTAGGATTATTTCCCAAGGTGACAGTCGAGGGGAGGTCCCACTGTACCTGGAGCAGACATCTTCTAGGCTCACTTGGACTCTCCAGAGGGTTATCTTCACTCAATATGGTTTAAGTGGAGAAAATTGCACTGGTCTATTTCATTAAGTAGGTTGTCGAGGTAACTGTTCCAACTGCCATTTCTACATCAAAATTCTACGATGTTGGATTTCATCACCAACTAGTGTTTTTAGTGCGGGGATCTACTGTTTGTGTGTGGATTGATCTCCTAGATTTTTATAGGCGTGTGATTCATTTTATTGTTTCCTTAGTGACATTAGGATGATTTGATTGAAATTTTATTTATTTTCATGTGTTAAAAGTTTTAATCATGGCAGAATTACCAAGACAGTTGCGTAGAACTCAGGGGAAACCCTCTGAGTATACACCAAGCCAATTAGAAAAAATTAAATATTTGATACCAAATGTTATCAGTAGAAATGGATTAAAAGAACACGGAGAATCATCCATAATTATTCATCCTAATTCTGAAGTAGATAAACCAAAAATAGCAGAACATACTCCACAGACAATTTCAATTTCCGAATTAATTGAAATTGCTTATGCAACAAGTGAGTTATTAGCTGAAAAATATAAAATTCCTGAATTGGAAACTAAATCTGCCACGTCTGAACCTAATTTAGAGTTTGCTACTCCAAATTCTGGTCATCTTGATTCACCCAAAGTAAAAAATCAAATCACAGAAGATCTTCCTCCTGGTCTCATTAGTATTGAAGAAGTTACTGACACTGAAGAAGAAGTTGTTCTTCCTTCAGCTCAGGAATCTTTTAATATTAGAGAATGTGAATCAATTTTTTACAGTCCTTTTAGACAAGATGCTTGGTATTATTCACTAACATATTTTCTACAAAACGTAGGTCTAGAGTATTCTCCACCCCGAATTCCTTTTTACCCTACACAAATAGGTTATAGACCTCCGTTAAAAATGTCTAGTGAGTCATCCATGTTTACTGAATCGCCAAAAACATTTTTGTATGGTGGTCTGTCTGTTCTTGTAGTCTATTAGTCGCTCTGTGGTACATTATTAGGAGCATCTCCTCTTCCCAAAAAAACCAATGTCATCATTTGGCCCGAATGAATCAAATACTGGAACTTTGAACAATGAGAAAATTTATATGATGTCTGGAAATATTCCAAACCCTGGACCTCAAGGTAGTAATTTATCGCCTGGGGGGAAACCTCAAAGTAGTCAAATACATCCTGGGGGGAAACCTCAAGGAAAATACATACCTCAAGGTCAATATCAACCTCAAGGATAGTACATACCTCAGGGTCAATATCAACCTCAGGGACAATATACGACTCAAGGTCATTACATGCCTCAAGTTCAATATAAACCTCAAGGGCAGTACCCAACAAAAGGATTGCAACCTCCTTTAGGACAAGATTTCTATTCAGAACATCAAATGTTACAAGGAGGTGGAAATTATCCAGCCAATTATCAGCCATCTGTTCAACTGAGTTATGGTCTGTCTTATTCACAACCTTCGTTGGGACCCTCATATCCCAGAATGGTGTGGGGTTCATCCCAAGTCTAATAGAATTTACAACCAAATGTGAAAGTACCTTATTATCAAGCTGGAAAACAAGTTGGTTATAATCAACCCCAATAACCAGTCCAACCTACAATTCAAATACCTGCATTTGGTCTTGTTCAGTAGCCTAGTCTGAGTACACCTATGACTCTGCCACAAACTGATGCTCAGACTTCTGTTCAATCTACGACACCTATTCCTGGAGTGTTTATAGATCCTATTACTTCTTCCCCTCAAACATTAGTACAAATTCCTCAAGTTTCTATTCCACAGTCTAGAACTATAATTGAGACTACTATTCAGATGCCTGCAGGACAACCTGGTACAAGTATAGATATAAAAATTCAACCTCAGTTTACTTATCAACCGTATCAGGGACCATACTAATATGGACATGTTCCAAAAAATCCAACTTACCCGCAACAACCATATCCTGGGAATACATATTAGACACCTGTTCAACCCCAGGATGGTCTGATTATTCCTGGTTATCCAAGAGGCATTCCGATTCCCAATGCAAAGGATATTCCTGGATATCCTGGTTATCCTCCTCCTAGGACTGGTTTAGTCTCACAAGGTTATCAACAAGACCCTACCCATCGATTGCCATTCATAGCAACTTTAGATTTACCTGATTTATCCCGCCTTACGAATGATCTTATCTATTATCATCCATATTGGCCACCCATGCCGCATAAGTTTCCCAGTGATATCCCTAAGCTTGAAGGAAAATTAGGAGAGGATCCTTCTAAACATGTCATGACTTACCACCTTTGGTGTGCATCCAACTCATTAATCAACGATTCCATTCGGCTTGGACTTTTTCAGAGAACGTTAATAGGATTAGTTGCCAAGTGGTACATTGAATTTCCACGAGGCTCATTTACCAATTTCAATGCTCTAGCAATTGCTTTCTTAACTCAGTTTTAGTTTCCAGTCGGATACGAAAATGAAACGGAATTATTAACTTCACTAAAACAATCTATGTTTATGTACATATCAGATCATATACATGAATGGAGACGTAGAAGACATTTGGTAAAAGTTTTTATCCAGGATCAAATATTGGAAGAATGGTTTATCAAATCATTGCTACCAAAAATCACTAAAGATGTAGCTAAAGGAGTAGTTGTTACAGAAGAACAAGTTATTGCTCAAGCTCAGTATCTTGACTTGGTATATACCAAGTCAGGTACTTTGTACGAGAGAAATCTTGATTTACTGCATCCTGGTCAGATAACAACAAATCCTTTAGGGTCTCATGCTGCTGATGGTGTAATCGGTTTAGTTAGTATGAATAAGAGTAAGAAGAAATATTCCAAGGTTACTTTACATATAATAACTTTACCTAATACACCAAAAGGAGAATCTTCCCTGGAAACTTCTGCCGATATTCACATTGTAGAGTCATCGACTACAAAGACAAAATATGGTAGCAAGAAGAAAGGGAAGAATAAAAGTAAATAGACTTCATCTCCCAAGGAAAAAACTGATAAAAATGAGCCAAATGATGATAAACGGAAACCTCGTTATCCTTGTCTTATTTGTGACGAGGATCATTTCACCAAGGAATGTCCACATAGGGCTGAGGTATCTAAGTTTTTCAAAGGTTCATCCACTCCTGCTATTTTGAAGGATCCTTTTCCTGTTCAATATAGAAAAATGATTGGATCTTCTTCTAATACATCAGCAAATATTTTGATGATGTCTCAAGTAATGGTTGCGACTCGATCACAAGATTATGGTAGTAAAAATCCCGTTGCTGGTAAAGAAGTAGAAAATTCTAATTCTGCACCAGCTACATCTCCTTCGGTTTCTGATCCACTTCATATCAATAAACCTAATCCTGATTTAGTAATCAAACCACTTGCTAAAGGTGTACTTCGTAAATCAACTTTCAATCTACATGCGAGAGCTGCTTAGAATTACAACATTGTGGAGGATTTAGAAATATCTCCTTCAACAATGTCGGCCTTGGAAGTGTTGCAATCATGCCCAACACAAAGGAAATTAATCTTATCAGCCATTGGAGCTGTAGATATTTAGGATTTGAACCTCATGGTCTTCGATTTAGAAAATTTTACACCTCGTCTCCCTCATCAAATGGCTTTTTAGATCCTAGTACTAGTAAAAAACAGACATTGCTTTCGTACTATTATTGATGAAGGATCATCTACATGTATGATGTCGTTAAACTATTGGAAATCACTTGGTTCTCCAACCCTTAACCAATCACCGACAATCCTCAAAGCTTGTGATGGAAGAGGATTCCATCCATTCAAAATTTTATAGGATCTACCTATAGAAGTTGAAGGAAAAACCGTTAATTTAGATGTGGAAGTAGTTGATGCCCCTCTAGATTACAACATTATTCTGGGTCGAAGTTGGTCTTATGCCATGACTATTGTCATGTCATCCGTATTTAGATTAATCATGTTTCCTCACCAAGGAAATATTGTGAAATTCAATCATCTCTCATATTATTCATCTGACTCAGCTTCTACAGATAGTATTTAGCATGTCGGAAAATCAACTATCTCTTATGAGGATGTAGGAGCAGGTTTAATAAAAAATTCCTACTTTAATGGGAACTTTTTCTATGCCTTCACCTAATCTACTGCGTAATATTACTAATATCAATATGATTTCATCAAGCACTATTCCATTTGCTGATCCTTGGATAGTGCCTTTAGAATCAGAACTGGATTCATTCAATGGTGTGATGCCTTTGAGTCCTTTTGAGATAGCATATCAAGTAGTACAGTCATTTTATAATCCTTTATCAACTGATGATGATCCAATGTATGTGATCAATGAAGAATCATTTTCATCATCAAGCTCAACTATAACATCAATTCCTGATCCTTTTCAACAAGTGTTTCATACTAATGAAAACATTCGTGAATTCTTGTCCGTAGATGAATTACCATGGGATGATCTCCATCATAGGTCATCATTTTTACCTGAGCTTGATCGATTTGAAAATAAATTTTTATTTATTTTTCCAACAGATTATGTCAGCAAACCTCAGAGTCTAACATCAATTACACATTCAGATTCTGAAATTAATTTGGGAAATAATTCTTCTACGGTTCCCATTGACATATCCATTAAACTCAGAATTATTGAAAACATTCATATATGTGCCTCATTTACGTTAGATGAAATTAATACATATAAGGCCCTATTTCAGGAATTCCATGACATATTTTCCTGGTCTTATGAAGAAATTCCAAGAATCGATCCCAACATTGTCATTCATGAAATAAAGACTTACCCGGATCCTAAACCTGTCAGACAGTGATTACGTCTCATACATCCACGAAAAGCTGCTTCTATTAAAGCCAAAGTTGAGAAATTCATGAGAGCAGGTTTTATTTATCCAATTCCTTTAACAGATTGGGTATCTAATATCATTCCTGTTACGAAAAATCAAGGAAAAATACGAGTATGTGTCAACTATAGGGATATTAACAAATCTTGTCCTAAAGACAATTATCCAACTCCTTATATCGACCAAATTATTGACGACTGTGTTGGCAATGAAATTTATTCATTTATGGATGGATTTCTTGGATACAATCAGATCAACATACTCCTTGCTGATCAACCAAAAACATCATTCATTTGTCCTTGGGGAACATTTTCTTACTGTAAATTACCTTTTGGATTAAAGAATGTCGGGGAAAATTTTCAAAGGGCAATGTCCTATGTTTTTCATGACATTAAACACATTGTGTAGCCTTATCTCGATGATTTACCTGCTCATTCATTACACAGGGAAGATCATCGTACTCACTTACGAGTGATTTTTATGAGATGTAGGTATTATAAGATTCACTTGAATCTGCACAAGTGTGTTTTTTGTGTACAATCTGGTAGATTACTGGGATTTTTCATTTCGAAAGAAGGCATTTGTGTCGACCCTTCGAAGGTCGAGGCCATTATCAATTTATCTCCTCCTTTCACACTCTGCCAACTCCAAATTTTGCAGGGGAAAGAAAACTTTCTATGTAGATTTATCCAGAACTATGCTGAGTTAACCAAAGGTTTTACCAGGCTATTTAAATAGAATGTGTTTAGTCAATTTAGTGCCTTAAATTGTTAACATAAATTATCGACCAGGGCTAGTAAACTGATGAATTGTAATGCACTATATGTGCCTAAGTATCCCTTTTTATTACTTCGTTGTTTTTAGTGTTTTATTGATGTTTTGGGGTTTTTATGTTTGATTCTTAGTATGCTAATCTATGCTAAAAAGATGAAGTTAAATCTATGTCAAGTGGGAGAAAAGGAAATGTTAAAAAATGAATTAAAACATAGTTTATTTGCAAGTTCTGTTCCTAACTAAAAAATTATGAAAACAAAGAGTCCTAATCCATGGATATTACAGCTTCTAAATGAATATTCATGAAATGAAAAGTAACTCAAAACACTACAACTTAATCCGATTCATTTAGTTAGAGATTTGTCGGAAGAGCTTGTGAAAAAGATTAATTCTAATGCAATGAGGATCTCCTAAAACATAAAAGGAAATTCTGAAACAAACAGTAACTTAGAACATTACAGTGAAATCTCATTCATTTGATAGAGGTTTATTGGAAGAGCTTGAGAAAAATATTACTATAATGTAGTAAGGATCTCCTATGAAATGCTGAAACAACTTATAACATTACAACTAAATCTCATTCATGAGTTAGGGGTTTATTGGAAGAGCTTTTGAAAGAGATTAATCATAATGTGATAAGGATCTTCTATCAAACAAAAGAATCAATAACTCACAATATTACAACTATGTCTCATTCATAAATTAGAGGTTTATTGGAAAAACTTTTGAAAGAGACTAACTATAGTATAATGAGGATCTTTTTTTTTTAAATAGAAAATGAAATGCTAATAAATTAGAATATTACAATTGAATCCCATTCATTTAATAGAGATGTATTGGAAGAGCTTGAGAAAGATACTAACTACAATATCATGAGGATCCTTTATCTAAGCAAATGACATGAAACATAATGCTAAAAGCTATGATTTTAGAAAGCAATCTAAGTAAGGAAATATGACAAAATAGAATTGAAAATGACTTATCTAGAAAACACGTAAAACCTCCTCAAATAGCAGGGACCCTTTGCTATCAATTCGGCATTAATCCTTTAACTTCTCAAAGATGTGATCAAAACAACATCAAAGAACTGATCTCCTTTATTAAAAACAGATTTTGATAAAAATAGAGTATCACACTGCAAATTTGAACTGTACTGTACTTTTTCTGAACTGTCTTTTTGGTCTTGTACAACCAATATTTAAAGGGAAATTACATAACTGATTATGAGATATACTTGCTACAGGTGGCTAATTCGAATTATACTTGCAATAGGACAATTGGACTCTTGCTAATTTGAATTTAGACTTGTAATAGGACTACTCGAATCAAATCAAGAGTCCTACTGCATTTGGATAACATAGTTTGACTCCACCTTTGACCATGAGTTTAGGCATGCTTTTCTATTGATATGGACAGAGTGAGTAGGATAGAATCCATGTAGGCATCATTCTAGAAACAATCATGTGGCCCAATCCTCCAACTGACACCTGGAGCACATTCAACCACAAAAGTAACTGAAAAATGCCTGATCGGCTATGGAACATCTGTATTCTGTAGCTATACTGCACAAAATTATTAAAACAACAAAAACCATGAAAATACAATATGTTAATCAATTTCATGTATACTTGGGACAATCCTAAACATTATTCATTGATTGGGGCTTATGAATTGATGAAAGAGAGGTGAAATGAGATGAGAAGTTTGTAAAGAAATGGGAAATTCTAGGGTTCAACATACCCCCACTGCAAAACTATTGCATGTCCTCATGAAATTTACCAAAATTTCAAGTTCTTCTTCATTATTGCATGTGCTATGATACTTCAGCCAAAAAATCCAGCCTTATTCTTCTGTTTCTTGAAAATTATTTCTTACAATAAATCCTTCTCAACTGTCCCCTGGATTTTTCAGTATCTCCTTCCAAGACTCATTATGAAATTCCTTGTTCTTGAACCACCATTCTCCTTTCCTTGGGAGTCCTATTACCTCAGCCAAAAATGATTCTGTTATTGTGAATTTGATGTCTCCAATCTCTACTTTTTCTCCATCAAAAGATCTAGCAAATGATTTTGTAATCTCCTTATAAAAGCCATCAAAATTTTTCTATAAAATTCAACCATCCTGCTTGCTGTAGTAGCTCCCTGACTTGTGGATATCCTTGTTCTGACAATTAGACCCATTCTTCACTTGTGTAGAGTATCTTCCCCTTTATATTTACTTTCCTATGCTTAAATATAAATTGGCTGCAAAGTGTAATGGAGGTGAATGGATGGAGGTAATTAAGCTATGAGAGAAAATGAAGTGGCTATGGATTTTATGGAGAATTTATGATGAAATTGTGGTGAAATAAGTGAATGATACAATCTTAAGGAGACGTGGACTAGTAGGTTACGTTTGTGATTATGACTGTTAGTCATTAATCAAGGTTTTAATGAGGACCGTTATGGAATGTTGGATAAGGGATATGGCCAAGATATGTTAATCAATTCGAATGATAGGTTGTTTAGGAAACATGATTGTAGACATTGTATCTATTTCATGTTTTAAATTTTTGCTATTAAAATAATTTTCACAATTTACCTCAGAATTTTGACCTTGTTAATTTTTGTGCTTGATGTTGTTCCTTTGGTCCTCTTTTAGCATGTTGGTCTTCAAAACATAATCCTTCAATTTCCTATAATCATCATATCTTTGTAGGATGTACAATTATGTTAGAACTTCTGAATAAGATGTGGCTACAGCATGCAATCTGTAAAAAGAAATGAAGTATGGCTATGGAATATAGATGTGAAATTAAATGGAATGAAAGTGTAATATGACTTGTGAAATGGAATAAAAGTGGAGTGAGATGGAGTGAAAGTGGAGTGAGATGGAGTGAAATTGTAAAATGAAATGAATTTTTCAATTTCTCTCAAATGGTTTATTATAATTCCCTGAAATTTTTGGAGATTGTTACCATTAATATTATGTATCTTCCAACAAAAAATCTCAGCCATTGGTTGTACAGATCTCCCGAAAAATGAGAAATGGTTGTAGGTGAAAGTGGCCAATTTCTGGAAGAATACACACTGAAATTTTCAGAAATTTTCTATGTTTATTTACCCTACCTCAATGCATTTACCATAAAAATTTCAGGACCAACAGATGCACGGTTTGAAAGTTATGATAAAATCAATTTCTGCCTTGTTTCACCCTTCATGCTGCCAAATGTTGCAACAAAAAAAATACGCCATGAATTAATTTTAAGGCCGAATTGAGTGATTCAAAAGAGAAACTGTGTATTTTTAACTTTTCTACTGCCACATGCTTTCAAAATTTCATTTTGATGAAGAAAAGGCAATTTTGTGCAAAAATATCAAAATCTATCCTAATCTGTCCATAACGCTGAAAAATGAAAATCTGCCTTAGAAACCCATCTGAAATGTCCTTAAAAATTGCTTATTTTTGAATTTTGTCAGCAATTTACTCAATTTATCATATTCTGAGAAAACCCAGAAGCTCATAATTTTTTATTTTTGTTCCAATCTCTTGCAATATTTGCACCAAAACTGCCTCTGGAAAAAGTTGTAAAAACAAAAACAGGCTGTTATAGCTAGCTGCAGAAACTGCCACTTTCCGCAGCTATTGTTGATTTGAAAAAAATATGAACATGCTGCTACAAGAAACTAATAAAATTTACTGCTGCAAGTTGTTGTTGATTCCATAAAACTATTAATCTTCATCGAAGCCAAAATTCATGGTACAATTCTTACCATGCGAATGAATGTGTCGAAGTCGAGCATGGGAAGAAATCATTGCATTACCAATCAATGATGAAAATCGTTAACCAATGCGAGAAAAATCACTTATAAGGTAAATGAGTGTCAAGGTACCTGAGTGCATCTTGACAGGGACGAATGAATGTGTCGAACTCGGGTCGTCTGCAAGGTTTGACAATCAAGAGACATTGTTGTATTCCCATTGTTATCAACGAGGAAGCTTGCCATTGATGTATGCAAGTTCCAAGGCACTCCAAATAATCTCTAATCTTGATCCCAGATAAAGTGTTGAGGTCGATGGGACAAGATTTGTTGGAAGGTGGACCTTAAGGAATTCCACATCATCCAATTCGAGCATAGAACCAAAAATGATTTGAAGAACCATAAAATAATGAAACCATCATGAAATTGTAGAACTTATTGTGAAATTTTCTCGCTAGTTTCCTGGTTTTCAAGCAAAACTCATGTCCAATTGTGCCAACGATATGGTTTTCACAATAGGACTTATTTTTCTCTTTACTTTTTTTTTTTAATATGTCCTACTCTACTTAACAAAGAAATCTTATTCAAGTATATGAATACTTCCAATGGAACCATGTCTGTAATAGGATGATAGATAAACTCATATGCATGTTTGAAATATACTCTTTGATATGTACCCGTATATGAGAGACCAATTTCCTTGATTGAGATGATATCAGAAGATACTGAAGAATTTAGCATTGGGATCCGATGACTCTCTTGAACCAAGATTCGATGTAATATTGTATTCCTTGGCTTCCTTCTATCATGTCATGCAAGTCTTCAGAGATGTGATCTTCATTTATAGAATCTAGTGATAGGTAGGCATGAAACTTTTCAATATCTAGTTTCAATAAATTCTCTTTATCAATAGACATCCATGATCCTTGGACCTTATCTGAGTCTTCTTCTTGTTGTTGTTGTTCTTCAATGATAGCTGGTGAATCATTTTGCAATACCTCAAAATTGTAAGTTGATTGAGGTGTTTTATTGTTGGGGATATGAAATGGTTGTGCATGTAGTGGAGTGGGAATGGATCTTTGGGGTGCTTGTGTGTATGATAATGGGAAAGGTTGAATTGAGGTCAAATGAGGGTGATATTGATTTTGTGGTGGAGGTAAATGGTATGGATAACATTGATGATGGTATTGAGGATAGAGAGGGAAATATTGAGGATATGGTGGATTTCCTTTATAGGGCCTTTGCCAAATTTGTTGCCAAGATTGATTTTGAGGTTGGGATTGAGATGGCCAAGATTTCCAAGGTTGGTTTTGAGGTTGGGATTGAGATGGCCAAGGTTTCCAAGGTTTGTTTTGAGGTTGGGATTGAGATTCCAAAGGTTGCCAAGGAAAGGGTGTTTTCCAATTGTCTTGAGATTGTTGTGCATAACCTTGAAACTGTGCATAAGGATATTGCATCATATTGGGTTGATGAGGCTGCCATAGTCCTCTTGGAGCTACATAAAAAAGTTGCTTTTGTGCTTTATTTTCTCCATTATCATTATGGTAAACTGCCTTCAACCCTGGTAATGATGGGAAATCTTCAGTTCTATGTGATCCTACACAAATTTTACAAATTTTAATGTTATCAGGTGGACATTCATGCAAAGCATGTTTCTTTCTACATTTAGGGAAAAATATAAATGAAGCAACTTTTTGCTTGTTTTGCATTCTTAGCATGTCAGTTTGTTCATTTAAATTACCAAGAATGTTTAACAAATTTTTAGGTTCAGTTTGACTTACCAATCTTGATGCCGACTTACTTACTCTTTCCATAAATGGATCTTGAGGGGATCTTACACACTTTTCTTTTCCTCTTGATATGTTCTTGCACAGTTCACAAGTTTCTTGAAATGGCAATTGATAGACATCTCCTTTTCCCACAAGATTAAGAAGATCAATCCATTCATCCTTTATAGCATTTAGTAGGAGAGATTTTAATGCATCTGATCCTAAATTATGCAATTTAGATCTTTTGATATTATAGGTAAATCTCTCCACTAAATCTTCTAGGATTTCATCATCTTTTTGGTTCATCTTAAAGACTTCATTTCTAAGATCATGGTGCATGAAATAAACTTTATATTTTTCCAAAAATACTCTTTTCATATCATCCCATGTCCTTATAGAATTTGTTCCTAAAGTCATCAACCATCTAAGAGCTCTATCCTTCAATGTTTCTAGAAACAAATTCAATTTTTGAATGTGAAATGAGTAGCCATAAGATCTACAAATTATTTCAAATTCAAAAAGAACAGTTTCCGGGTCTGCTGATCTCATGCCTTTGAAGTTAGGAAGTACATGTGGATGGATGTTCTTCATTTGAATGTTGATATCATTTTCTTGAATGGGAAATCCAAAAGGATCTTCCTCATTTTCATCATCTCCATCCATTTCTTCAACCTCCTTTGTCACCTCTTCTTCTACCTGCAAAAATACGAATTCATGATGTGGATGTGTGGCTCTTACTGCACCACATGATATAGTGGGTGTGGTAGGTGATTGAAGTTTTTTTTTTTGGATGTAAGAATTAAGGTTACCTAGTTACACTTCCCCGACAATGGCGCCAAAATGTTTAGTCAATTTAGTGTCCTAAATTGTTAACATAAATTATCGACCAAGGCTAGTAAACTGATGAAGTGTAATACACTATATGTGCCTAAGTATCCCTTTTTCTTACTTCATTGTTTTTAGTGTTTTATTGATGTTTTGGGGTTTTTATGTTTTATTCTTAGTATGCTACTCTATGCTAAAAAGATGAAGTTAAATCTATGTCAAGAGGGAGAAAAGGAAATGTTAAAAAATGAATTAAAACAGAGTTTATTTGCAAGTTCTGTTCCTAACTAGAAAATGATGAAAAAAGAGAGTCCTAATCCATGGATATTATAGCTTCTAAATGAATATTCATGAAATGAAAATTAACTCAAAACAATACAACTTAGTCTAATTCATTTAGTAAGATATTTGTTGGAAGAGCTTGTGAAAAATATTAATTCTAATGCAATGAGGATCTCCTAAAACATAAGAGGAAATTCTGAAACAAACAGTAACTTAGAACATTACAGTGAAATCTCATTCATTTGATAGAGGTTTATTGGAAGAGCTTGAGAAAAATATTACTATAATGTAGTAAGGATCTCTTATGAAATGCTGAAACAAATTATAACATTACAACTAAATCTCATTCATGAGTTAGAGGTTTATTGGAAGAGCTTTTGAAAGAGATTAATCATAATGTGATAAGGATCTTCTATCAAAAAAAAGAATCAATAACTCACAATGTTACAACTAAGTCTCATTCGTAAATTAGAGGTTTATTGGAAAATTTTTGAAAGAGACTAACTGTAGTATAATGAGGATCTTCTTTTTAACTAAATAACAGAAAATGAAATGCTAATAACTCAGAATATTACAATTGACTCCCATTCATTTAATAGAGATGTATTTGAAGAGCTTGAGAAAGAGACTAACTGCAATATCATGAGGATCCTTTATCTAAGAAAATGACAGGAAACATAATGCTAAAATCTATGATTTTAGAGAGCAGCCTAAGTAAGGAAATATGACAAAACAGAATTGAAAATTACTTATCTAGAAAACATGTAAAACCTCCTCGAACAGCAGGGCCCCTCTGCTATCAATTTGACATTAATCCTTTAACTCCTCAAATATGTGATCAAAATAGCATCAAAGAACTGATCTCCTTTATTAAAAATAAATTTTGATAAAAACGGAGTATCGAACTGCAAATCTGAATTGCACTGTACTTTTTCTAAACTGTCTTTTTGGTCTTGTACAACCAATATTTAAAGGGAAATTACATAACTGATTATGAGATATACTTGCTACAGGTGGCTAATTCAAATTAGAATTGAAATAGGACTATTGGAGTCTTGCTAATTTGAATTTAAACTTCTAATAGGAATATTGGACTCAAATCAAGACTCCAACTACATTTGGATAACATAGTTTGACTCCACCTTTGACCATGAGTTTAGGCACGATTTTCTGTTGATATAGACTGAGTGAGTAGGATAGAATCCATGTAGGCATAATTTTAGAAACACTCATGTGGCCCAATCCTCCAACTGACACTTGGAACACATTCAACCACAAAAATGGTTGCAGAACGCCTGATCAGCTACGGAACGTCTGTATTCTATAGCTATACTAAACAAAATTATTAAAACAACAAAAACCATGAAAATACAATATGTTAATCAATTGAATGTATCCTTGGGACAATCCTAAACATTCTTCATTGATTGGGGCTTATGAATTGATGAAAGGGAGGTGAAATGAGATGAGAAGTTTGTAAAGAAAAGGGAAATTCTAGGGTTCAACAGAATGTTCCTTTTATTTGGGACGAGATCGCTGATTGATCTTTTGATGCTTTCAAAAACGTGTTGACCCATGCACCATTATTGCATCCACCAAATTACAGCTAGTATTACTTTTTATACCTAGTAGCCTCTAATTCCACCATTGGAATGGTATTAGTTCAGGAGGATGAAGTCCAAAATGAGCATGTGATTTACTACCTCAATCAGAATCTCAATCCAACAGATATTAAATACTCGCAAGTGGAGAAATTGGCCTTGACAGCAGTTCAAGATGTCCAACTGCAACAGGGTTCACTCCTTTTCAACTCATCTATTGTTTAGAAGCTATTTTACTGATTGAATGTGAAATAGCATCACTCCAATTAGCCATAGAGTTACTACCAACCACTTCTGAAGAGAAAAAACACTTTTTGTACTTATCACAATTAGATGAGACTCGACACACCACTGCATTAGCAACCGAAGCTCATAAAAAATGCGTTAAAGCTCAGTACGACCGAAGTGTTACACCTCATGTTTTTTCAGAAGGTGACCTAGTATTGGTATATGACCAAGCTAACAATAAAATAGGAGCTGGGAAATTCGAACCCATGTGGCATGGTCCTTATATTTTCAAGCGAGTGCTTGCAAAAGGGGCTTATGAATTGATTTATTATGACAGGGTCTCTTTAGATAAACCCAGAAATGGACTTTATCTTAAGAGATATTATGCTTGATGTTTTTTGTGAAGATCATATCTGTACATTAGTTATTTTTATGAGATTAGTTGCTTTAGATTAGATGAGTGTGTCTAGTTTAAGTTTGTGTTGACTACTATTCCTGCTTATCTTGATTACTCTTGATATTTCAGATGTCAACTTCCCTTCAAGTGTACATTGGTTTTGCTTATGGTGCCTGTCGTAGTGCACAAAATATATCTTCCACAGCCTGGGTTATCTATTCACCCACCGATGAGTTAGTTTCTATGCATGGGGTAAGCCTTGGTCAAACAACAAATAATGTGGCAGAATATAGTGCAGTGATTGAGTTTTTATCTGATGCCATTTCATTTTTCATTCGGTGTTTGATCGTTAGGTTAAATTCAGAACTCATTATATTACATTTAAACAGAGTATACGCAATTAAAAATCCAGTGTTAATGAGATTATTTTTGAAGGTTCGTCTCTTGGAAAGGCAGTTTGATTACATCGAATATCAACACATTCCAAGAATATTAAATACAATGGATGATGCATTAGCTAATAATGTTAAAAATGACATTGTGACGTTAAAAGTAAATTAAAACAACATTCGATATGTGTTGAACAAGGTAGCCAACAAAAGTAGTCATATCATAGATAGAGTTTGTGTTTCAAAAAATATTACATTGTTTAGGACCATAGGTTTAAACCACCTTATGATTTGAAAGATAGTGATACAAAAAAAAAAAACAATAGTTTGCGATGATCATCCACTATCTGTGGTGATGATCATGATACTATACTATAGTTCGTGCCACTCTATGCAGGTATCTCCAAAACTAGCCAGGAACGCCAACGACATGCCTCTGGAGATGAAGAGGAATATCATTCATCGTAGTGTCTGGGATGTCTCTAGTCAACCTCTCCAAATTCTACTCTAAATTAGTGAGAATCTTTGCTGCCTAGTTCTCTGGCGGTGCAATAGGATCTGCTTGCTTCCTCTCGAAGCGACGGAGATTGGTTGGTCTTCGTGGACCAACATCTGTATTTTTATTTTTGTTATAAGTATTAGACACTTAAAAAACAAATAAAAATTAGAATTAAAGCACATTAAAATAATTCAATTACCTGAATCATCCCATTGTGTCCCTGGAGGTAAGGACATCTCGGGGTCTCCTCAAAAGTATATGCTTGCATATGGGAAATCCTCGATAGCAAAGATTTGGTTCTCTAACCAACAGAAGTATGATGGAGTGAACCAGACTACTGTACAAACATCGCCACCATGACGAGCCATCAGTACAACCCAGCACACCATGCGAGGCTCTATGAGTTCACCAGGATCAACAGAGATCAGGTAAGGGGTGACAGAAGGAATCCTCTTTAAAGCGAAAGATACTAAGATCGCTCCATACCTAAAGTTTTTCAACTTTGGGTTCTTCGCTCTGGTCAGTTGACCCTTCATGTTGGTCAACACCCGTTCACACCAATTGAAGATAGTGCCTCTGGAGCATTCAACAACTGTCTGCATCTGTGACTTGGTAGCCATGTGTAGAGCTGCACTCCCACATAATCTGTTAACAGTAAATGCAATGAATTTCAGATCAATATGTATGATAGTTTTGATGTCTATATGGTTGTCTTTGGGATCAACTACCTCATTACAGAACTCTTGTTTGTAGCTAGCAATAGGCTGGCCACCTTGCCTAGCCCCGAACTAAGATATTGGTTCACCTCTTTTGGGTAAACTAGTGAGGAAGTAGATATCTTCAAGCTCAATTTCTAACTTGCGATCTCCAATGATAAAGCATTGTTCCTGAACGTCCCATTTATTCACTAGCCAGGTCATTAGCTCTACCTATGCCCTCATGCCTTGAATGGCCAAGAATTTGTATAAACCAAAATCTCTCAAAGTATGCATTATGGCCGGATTATTCATGGCCATATCATCTACCTCTTCATGTTCGCATTCTCTCCAATCCAACATTGTGCAAATAACCTGAAAATGGACGCATTTAATGGTTAGAAGCTATTAGAGTAAAAAATTTTATCCATTTTTGAGAGAATTCTTCAATTTCATTTTCTTATGGCGCCCCCGCAGTTTTTATATAAAGACAGTGTGGACCCCCGCACGCATTATTCATAAAAAATGTGGTAGCTCGATAATTTTCCTTTGGGAAAATTATCGGGGTCCAAAGGTAACCAATGGCTGACCCACGGACCCCCTTCAACAAAATTTTGAACGTTTTTTCCCCCAAAAATGAATTTAAAAACTAAAAAAGAGAATGAAAACCGATGAAAATGAAGAGAAGAGTGTTTTGGATTACCTGGATTCGACGGATTTCGATTTGAGTGGCCGGTTCTCCCGTTATCACCTCTGGAATGTTTTTTGCACAGAGCTCTCAATTTTCAATTTTGAACACAAAAGGTGAAAATGAATTTTCTAAACTACTTTTTATAAGATTTTTTGAATAAATAAAATACCATTTTATTTATTTTCCACTGTAAAAAATTATTTTTTTGAAATTTTTTACTTGTTGGAAACAAATATGTTTAATTTTTCGATTTTATGTGCAGAAAACAGGATTGTTAGGTGAAAAGGATTATTTTGATGATGTGCATAATTTTATCACTTTTTCGGGCTCTTGAAAATTACGAAAAAGCAAAACCCTGGGGTTCTCTTTTAAGCCCTTTTCAGACTCTTTAAATATGAAAAGATTGCCGAGTACTTGACTATTCGAACTCATTAAAGGAAATGAATAGTCGTCCCTTCAGTATAAGTTTACCCCTTTTCCGGACTGAAATGGAATATTTACGAAAAAGGTATATGTTGACTAATCATGGTCAATAGAGTTCTCTCCTACATTATTTTATCCTTTTTTGGGCTTGAGAGACTAAATTTATGAAAAAGTACACCCACGGAGTTTTCTTAAGTTTTTCTTTTGACTCCCTAAAATTGAAAAACACCGAGTTTCACCTATACTGGACTCATTAAAACTTAACAGTATAGGACCTGTCAATTATAAACAGGAACAAACCACTCCTTCTTAGGGTTCGATTTTAATACTAAGTTGGATTGATCTGAAGGATGACCTTATATAACAAGAAAATTTATCCTCCTCAAGCTTGTCAAAAATAAAGAGGTACTTGCCAGAAATGGTGGGGGAAGAGAGAGAAAATGAATCCACTTGTCACACTTCGTTTAAAAAAAGGTTGTATACCACTCTTGAACATGAAACTTTTGTCACATTCATGTTTGGGTTGGGAAAATCCTTTGGCAAACAGTTAATCAAACCACATTGAAAGTCTTTAGCCAATTTCTGGGTATTAGCTTTACGTCAATCATCACCAAACCATTTGCAGTTTCGTTATGTGTTCAAGATATTAGTTAAATAAACCATTCATTGAAAAAAATTGTCTCCATTCGCGTTGACCATCCCTGAGTTAGTCCTTGCTATATATTTCTTCAAAACTTGATATAATGGTTTCGTGTCGTGGGCTTTCCTACAATGGGTCACTTTCTATCGATGACATCTCATGATATAGAAAGTTGATCTAGAATCCTATCAATACCTTGGGATCTGCATGCCCTAATGGCAGGATTCTCGCCTTCTATGACAGGTTGAATCATTGACCTTCGATCGAATGACTCTTTGAAATGTTCGACTTCGGATAAAAAATTCACATTTCATAGATTGTATTGAGTACTTTGACAGCCATTGTCATTATTGGTGGTTTCTTTCACACTTGTTAACAGTTCAAATCATTGAATGGTAATGAAGTGGTTTCTACCATGTTCGACTTAGACACAATCAATCGCATCGATAGAATTTTACTAGTTCGAGAAGCAGGAATCAAGACCCTGGATCTAGTTTCCACTGTCCAAGCTATGAGGAGATTTATTATTCATCATACAGTAGATTACTTATAACAGATGGTTGTGTCCATGTTGTGTCTACTACTTCATGTAATTCTAAAAACATTTATGTATTAGAACATGTAGTTAGTTTTGATCTGAGTATGTGAATGCCTACCTAAATGATGATATATATATATATATATATATATATATATATATATATATATATATATATATATATGCATTGAATTTTTTCAGGGTTTCAACTGGTGTGCCTGTAGCCCAATCCTCAGAATGATAAAGCACTTCACTCTTCAGAACTCTTCAGACTTTGCACTTTAGGGGGAAATATGTTACATTAAAATTTGTCACCATGACGTTTAGCTATATATATGGGTTCATCATTACCTATTTATTTCTCCCTTCGAGGTCCAAAAACATAAAGTTCCCAAAAAAAAATTTGGAATTGGAGAAAAGCTCTTAAAAATCCTAAAAAGCCTAACTTCGCACTTTTCCTGGTCATTTCTTGTGGTATCGTGGTTTATTTCTATAAAACCTGCAGCACACCCACACCTTCTGATCATTAAAACTATGGACCCCCATAAAAGGTAAAATAAAAAGAAAATTATTTTCTAGAAGCCCAACTGATCAAATATTCTCCCAGCTGGGGCCTTCTAGAAGCGCTATCTGGTCGAGCTTCACCCCTTCCATTCATGAACCTTTATCCCTTCATAAATAGAGCTATCCCTTGGTTTTTGGAGCTGAAATCCCATGATGAGAGGGCTTTATCCCTTCCTTATTGGAGCTAAAACTACCTCCCTTCTGCTATAAATTGAGACCAAGTTTCAGTCTCAAGGGTAGTTAGTACATAGAGAGTTCAAAGAGTACTTACTTCTTAGCTTGTAGAAGAGAATTGCTGGAGAAATTATACTCTCCACATTTGGCATCATTGGCATGAGAGAGATTACATAATCATAGCCATAGTCTTATGTTGATCCAGAGAGTCAGAGTCTTGTCAAACTGAGGAAAACAGCTATTCAGGACCCCAAAAGAACCTGTACAAATATCAAGGCGTCAAGGTTGTAAGTTTTCTTCTTTTATTCAAAGTTAATACAAATGGATTCTATTTTATCATTGAGTTGTTCATATATCTTTTGAATAATTTAATTCTTGGATTCCTTGATCAATAAGATATATTATTGCTTTTGAATTATCATATCTTACAGAGGCTTTTGATCTTGTTTGCTTATATTTGATTGCAGATCTTATATGTTGGATCAATATCTTCTGGAGCGACTAGATTTAAGACCAAGTAAAGCGTTGGACTTCATATAGGAGCATATCTCCATATTTAATTAATAATTATTAAGCATAATGGTCTAGAGAAAATGGTCTACATTTGTCTGTTTGTTTCTAGATATCCTTAGGATACTAGGGAGATCGCTCTTGTCCGCAAGAGGGATTTGTCTATCTAACATAGATACAGTGAGGGATTATATTCTGTATTATTTATATGTAGGGGAAGAGCCTAGCAAAGATGGAAAAATAAACATCTGGGATGTCAGAGATTTTCCTTTGAGAACTATCCTTTTCACGATCGCTAAACTTGCTAGCACTGTTACACTACATGTAGGGAATAGATAGTATATGCAGTATGTGCTAGAGTGTATGGAGCCTACAGTATTCAACTGGTATGAATTTGTTCTATATCAGAGAAAGGAACAACTGAATAAAGAAAAGGGAGGAAGGAAGAGGAATTTTAGTTATGGTTCAATCCTTATATCCTTCGCTTTAGAATGGATTCCACTAATGCGGCCACAACATGTGACACTAGATATAGCTAGTCCTAGAGATCCTCGGATGCAGAGATGGGTATAACTCATGGGTCGGCATGTATGCCAATCGACTGTTGTGTTCTCTACTACATTCTTTGCCTGGTTCTCGATACATACACAAACGTTGATTTCCGAGGAAATCCAAATTTAGCATTACCAGAAGGTGCTCAGTGGGGTGCAATGGGTAAGAATGTTTGACCATGTTTTTTGATTTTCATAATGTTTATACAATTTCTTTTGTATTTTTATGTTTTCCCAAGACAAAAATAAATGTTTCATGTAATGTAGATGTTGGTTGTGTTCAACCAGTAGTGGAACTGGAGTGCAAAGCAGATGTGCCAACAGAGAGGGCTGTCGGGAGAGAAGTCCTTCAGGATCTTGATATGGCTGAGACTCTGACTAAGCTTCAGCATCACATAGAAGGTTTGAACTTCAGGATTCCAAATTTCTAGATCAAAAATCTTCCTATGCGACTGCAGCGACACACTATTTGGGTTCCTAACCATTGGATGCAGTTACTTCATAGGATAGCTAGATCTATAGCATGTTACCACAAGCACCAATAGTTTACTTGTGACATTTTGCATACATTTTTAGGTCTGATGACCAATGTGTCTTGGGCATAAATTTTTTAAAAACCTATAACTATCTATCTATATGATTTCAAAGTTTTTCCTATGTTTATTGTGAAATCCTATTCAATGATGTGAATTTGTTCTTTACATATGTTGCAAATGTCTGTCTAAAACTTGATTAGCTAATCAATTAGTCAATGTGTTCAAATTTCTTGAAATGTGTTGATATTGAATAAAATCAAAGTGTCTTTCCAAAAGTTGAACTCTTAGGAACAATCTAAGAAGTGTTGCATTTCTAACAGTCTAAACACTAGTGAGTTGTAATACCACAAGTTGTCAGTCTAACCTTATGATTATGCAGTTAATACCAAATGAAATGGAATCAAAGAGAATTTTGATCAATGTGCTATACTCAACGATATTGTCCATTTATCCACCAATACAAATCCCTTGAAAACTCACTAACTCGTCGTTCAGAGTGAAAATGACCCACGCTACAGAGGATAGATTCTGCGTACTACGACTAGCACCATCAGCATATCCAACAAATGGTTTTGAAGATTCGGACATCTGAGATGAAATTTAAAGCAGATTACTAACGTCAAGAAAACTCTAAAAACAAATTAATATAGTGAATGCAAATCAACAACGTATATACAATATAATCAAAAAATTACTGTGCTCATGATTAAGCACAGTAATGTTTCAAATACAACCCATTTCTAGGCTGCACCAATGGAATTCCATCGTAATCAACTAACTCATAGGCACCCTTAGCAAGAAATCTTTTGAAAATATAGGGGCCATGCCATAATGGCACAAACTTTCCTGTACCTATTACATCAGCTTATTGATCATGAAGAAGGACTAAGTCGCCCTCTGAGATAATGCGAGGCTGGAAATTTTTGTTTTATTGCACCTTTATACGTCTCTTATCCGCTTCATTGACCAATTGGGCTTCACGATTCATTTCATCAAGATGGATGAGGTTAAAGAGACACACTTACTCTTCTGAGGTGTCAGGTAACAAGTCTATTGCGAGTTTTAATGATGATATTTCTCATTGGAATGGTAAGATAGCTTCCAGACCATACACCAATTGAAAAGGAGTAAATCCGGTCGCGTTTATCACCAAGGTTTGATATGCCTACAAGGTGGAGTACATGACCAAACTCCAGTTTCTTTTACGAACTCCTATCATTCGTTGAAGCATTCATTTAAGAATTTTGTTAATAGCGTCAACTTGTTCATTTTATTTTTGATAATAAGGAGTAGAATTATCATGTGACAATCATAACTTGGTAATCAATTCAGAAATCATGTGGTTGTGAAAATTATTCCTATGATCTGTAACTATAGCCTATGGGACCCCAAACTGTGCAATAACATGATTAAAAAAAACAATGCAGTTGTCTGTCCTGTGTTGTTGAATGTAGGCATCTCTTCGGCCCATTTGGTAAAATAGTTGACTGCGACAATAATATAACAATGCCCCCTAGAAGAACGAGGGTTACAGGTCATGAAGTCAATACCCCATTTAGTAAATGATCCCATAGAGAGAACAGGATGCATTAGCGTTGGCAGTTTTTAGATCTTATGATAAAAATTCTGGCACGCATGATAACTTTTGACCATGCAGTCTCGAAAAATAGTAGGCCAAAAGTAACTAGCGTGGAGTATCTTCTGTGTGGTATCATATCCAGATAAATTTCCACCACAAGCCCCAGCATGAAAATCAATTAACACTTTTTTGGCCTCCTCATGAGTGAGGAACCTCCTTAAAAAGGTATCGACACCACAACGATAAAGTGTATCGCCGATAATCAGATAATATTTTGCTTGGTATCGAATACATAACTTTTCAAAGCAAGAGGTATTAGTTCAAAAATTTTGGGTTTGGAGATAAATGATGAAATCCCCATACCAAGGATCAGATGATCCAATCAGAAACAAAGACTTGTCTGGAATTGATGGTTCCGACGTAGTTGCAGTACTATCAGAGGGAAGGTCACAGAGAAGCTCATCCAAAACTAAAGACTTCTTTGACTTGGATTTGATAAATTCCAAATAAAATTCCTGCAAAATGAAAATCCATTTTGAATACTCCCCCCCTAGCAATTGACGTGATAAAATATAAGTCATGGGGTTGAAATCCAAAACTATTGTTGTTTTTCGGAGCAGGATATAATGGCGAAATCTTTGGACAGCTTGAACAACTACCAGGGAAAGCTTTTATAAGTATGAGTACTTAACTTCCATATCATTGAGATTGTGACTCAAATAATAGATCGGATGTTCAATTCAATCTTCTACTTGGACCAATACCATAGCAATCGTTGTTTGAGCCACGAAAATATATAGGAAATAATATTTTTGATAATTAGAAGGATACATTAATGACGCTCGGACAATATTTTCCTTGGAAACATCGAAAGAAGCTTGCGCAACTTGGTCCCAATGGAAGGGAACCCCCTTTTTCAAGATTTGAGTAAATCCTTTAGCCATTTCAGCGTAGTTTGGAATGAACCTTCCTAGGAAGTTAGCCTTTCCTTGAATTTTTTGTATCTGAAGTAAGTTTGATGGCGCAGGAAAATCAAGAATGGCCTGAACCTTCAAAGGGTCGATTCGAATTCCTTCTTTTGAGACTACGAATCCAAGCAAATGACCAAAACCAACACAAACAAACATTTATGTGGATTGAGGCATATTTTTTAGTGTCGGCAGCATAAGAAAATGACTCTCAAATGCATCGAGTGATCAGTTTGATTTCGTGAATGCGCTGGTAAATCATCTAGATATGGTTGAACAACGTGCTTTATTTCATTGAAAGCATAATCCATTTCTCCCTGAAAAGTTTCCCAAATGTTCTTTAAACCAAACAGAAGTTTCCTATAATCGAATGTGCCCCAGGGATAGATGAATGTTGTCTTATGTTGATCATCTGGGTGGATATTGATTTGATTGTAGCTGGAAAATCCATCCATGAACGAAAATATTTTTCATCCAACACAATTGTCAATAATCTAGTCAATAAAGGGAGTAGGATAGTTGTCTTTTGGACAAGCATGATTAACATCCCAATAATCAACGCACACTCTAATGGTTCCTTGTTTTTTAATAACATGAGCGATATTGGAAACCCACTTAGTTAGCGGAATAGGGTAAATGAAACCAGCATGCAAAAGTTTTTCAACTTCTGCTTTAATGGTAGCTACTTTCTTTGGATGAACAGGACGAAGCCGTTGACGCATCGGTTTGAAATCAGGATACATATTAATAGTGTGTTCAACTATATTAGTATCTATGCCTAAAATTTCCTTTTAAGACCAAGAAAATAAATCACAGAATTCACGAAATAGATAGTGATATGATTCGAGTTCTAATGAAGATACACTGACATGAATGTTCTCTACAACACCAGGTTTGGTTGAAATATCGATAGAAATGGTTTCTTAAATATTTGATAGAATTCACTCGGAATTGATTGTATTAATGGGAAAAGAATTCGAAAATAATTTTTTTATGGATGGGTGATATATTTCACTAAGATTATTTTCTTCATAATCAGGAAGATGGGAAAAATGATGATAATCTTCCCATGGTTCTCCTTCTGCCATCATGGCTTCCAAAATATTATCATCTGTCAAGAACATTGAGGAAAATGGATCAAATGGAGTACCAAAATCTAAGGAACAATCAACCCAAACACTCAGAGATGCTGATTTTGGATTTTCCACCCAAGGTAGATATATTGATTGCTATGCTAGCTCAATAGGGATGGGCAGCATAAATTAATCCAATGTAGAAATATCAGAATCACATGTACTCTCCCTTAAGCCAGATAGAGTGAAAGAGATCATGTAGCATGTCCCTATACTTGCAATTTCTACCAATGTCATGGGCAGCGGTAATGCAAAGGTTCCCATGAGAGTGGAATCCTTTAAGAGTCCTACACCAATGTTCTGAAGTTCTAGTTGGAGTATGTGAACGAATGGAACGCTTCCAGTTACCTGCGAGGTAAAGGCAAAGAAGGATAGTTGATTAATAAATGTGATTGTACCTTTATGTGGAAAGGAAATCATTCTAAAATATGTAGAAACAATAGCAGTTATTGCATATACCCATGGCATGCCAAGTAAAATATTATAGTCAATGGGTCCGTGAACAACCTCAACATTAATATTCATTATTTTCCCCCCTAGTTCGACATGCAGGTTATTAATAATACCACAAGGTTTATGTGTGCGTCCATCAAATGCCTTCAATGTCGTTGATGATTGTGATAAGCGTGGCGAGCCAAGTGAATTCCAACAATTTAGAGACATAATGCATGTAGATGATCCCTCATCAATAATAGTGCAATGAACAGGGTGATTGAGAACATTTACTTGTATGGAGAATGCCAATTCTGCTGGTAGTTGCAGCACATAGCCCATATGATTAAAGACGACAAGATTAGAATCAGTCAGATCAGTTCCACCAATAGCCGACAATAAAGGCTATTTTTGGGAGGGACGATTTTGTAATACCTCAAGAGCAAACATAGCTGAAGGGGATTGAGCCAAATCTTCAACTATATTATAATTTTGTGCAGCTCTTTCTCAAGGATTATATGTCGATTTATGAATTACTCCCTTTGGTAGCTTGATTGTCAATTCAACAATAGCAGTAGGAAGTACTAACTCTATAGATGGATTCATTGTTGAGGTAGTAGGTTGATCAGTGGCTTGAATACCATAATATTTATTTCATGTTGACACCAAAATATCTGTTGAAGGTTTGGTGACGAATAACATTAAGACTTGGGAACTAGGAGCTGGATCCGTAGCAACTAAATTAGTGTCCGGATTTGGAAATGGGTCTGTCAACATATCTAATTCATGGGAACTCTTGATGATTTTTGAGACTTTAGTGTGACGAGGAAACTCCTTAAAAAAGTGTTCCTCATTATAGATTATGCATGGATAACGAGGTTTCCGAGGTCTAAACGGTTGATCAGATGATCTTTCCTGTGAGTTGGAAGTTTTCTTTTTCTTTAATTTCCCCTTTTTCTTACTTCCAGGTTTCTTGTCACCTTTTCCTTTGTCAAATGACATGGCATTCATTTCAGAAGTAGGAGCAGGATCAGATGCAGTAGTGTGGTGTGTGCTTGCAGTACCTATCAAACCGTCTCTGGCATGAGAGTCCTTTAATTGAAGAGGAACATTGAAATTAGATCTCAGCGCATTAGGAATTTTTTCATAGAGCATGCCAGACTGAGTATAAATCAAGTCTAAACATTGGGCATGAGTGATAATTTTCTCTTCTGTGACGATGTCTCCCTTAGCCACATCCTTAGTTATAGATGGTAATAGTGACTTAATGAACCATTCAGCAACGAGCTGATCTGGAACAAAGGTTTTAACCATTCGGTGACCATGAAGCCACTCATGAATATGATCAAAGATGTGAGTAGCAGTAGTTTGTTTTAAATTGGTCAAGAGTTCCATCAGTTTCATATCTGATGGGTAACTAGAAATGAGTCAAAACGACAGTAGCTAGGGCTATGAAATTATCAAATGAAGCTCTAGGTAATTCAATGTACCATTTTGCAGCTGGACCTATGAGCGTACACTAGAAACAACGTAGTCAAAAAAATCATCATTCAGGGAATTTGATGAACACCATAAATGATAAGACATGACATGAGTCGATGGATCTTCTCTAGGGTTTCCATTGAACTTATTGATATCCGAGGGTAATCTGTGAGGTATCATCGGCCACCAAGGAGCATAGTTGATTGGATTATTGGTTAGCCAATTTAAATCTGGTAACTCTAAAGTTGCAACAAAAGGCAACTATATATTAAGGTCAAGTTGAGCGTAGCCAGGGTAAGATGGAATTTCTTGAGGAACAGGCCTTTGAGCACCAGCATAAGAAATCTACTGCTGGTAACCCAGATAGGGGTTGTTTTGCATAGCAAACACTTGAGGATTCTGTTGACCAAAACTAGGATATGATACTTGTTGAAAAGAAGTTTGAGGCATTTGCGGCTGAGGTTTCCAAGGGGTCTATTAGGATAACTTGGATTCGTTTGATATTTATAACCAGGTTGCGGTTGCGACATCCCATAAAATGGTAGACTAGCTTGTGAATAAATGATTCCGAATATAGGTTGTTGTAAATGAATTGAAGGATTTTGAGTTTGTGGACCCAAGATTTGATGGTATTGAGTTGAAGGACCCGCTTGATAGGGTTGATGTACAAAATTTTGATTCTGTAACAAGGGTAAAGATGTATTAACAAGTGGTAATGAAGTGGGTGTAACAGGTTGAACTGGTTCATATGAGTGTACAAATGTTTGTGGTTGGATAGGCAGAGTGGGATGCCATTGGAAAAAATTCGTTTCAACATTAGATTGACCAAAACGTGACAGAGTACTGTCATATTGGGTGACCAAAGGTTTCCCCCCAGCATGAGGAGGATAATAAGACGAAAAATATTGCTCTCTAAATTCTGGGAGTCCAGTTGATATGGTACTTGAAGGAATAGACCCAGAAGGACCTGCTTGATATTTCCCTCAAGATGTGTATAATGAATCAAGTCATTCAGTACTTATGATAGGATTACAAGTGAAAATATCAGATGATGACATTGGTAAAGTCCATGGATTTGAAGATGCGCTAGAGAAAATTCCAGATAATTATTTGTAGCCTAATGGGACCAAAGGCCTCCATGAAAATATGAATTTGGTGAAGTAGTAAACATTGACGGGGTAGTGAGGGTGGGAGCTAACGTAATTGGAATAGATCGCCCAATCAAAGATGTTGGTTCAGTCATGGTTACTTGACCAAATGTATATCGTTTTGAATCGACGGGAATTTGGAAAGGAGTAGGATCAACAAAAGCAGATGTTGTTGATTGAGAAAAATGCTTGTACAAGTAAAGGTCCTCCCCAAAATGGGTTGGAGTTAAAGGTGTATCATCTTGTGGGATTTCTTCAACCGTAATTAAACCAGGTGGAAGTATTTCACCGTCAGGCCCAAAGTATATTTCAAGCAGTTGACTATGTGATATAGGAGTTTCAATGGCTACAGAAATTTGTGGGATGACCATGGTAGGAACAACTTCTGGTTGTTAAAATCCAGGATTCAAATTTTCTGTTAAAGAAGAGATAGGATCTGGATCAATTTATGGTTGAACAATGTCGGGTCCAGGAGGTATGGTCTCACCGATTGGATGGATCATGACCACGAGTAGCTGTGAAGACTCTGTTTCCACAACAGTAGATGAACCGGGATGTGTAGAAACAACTAGAGCTAACTTTGGCTTATGGGAAAATGATGCTGCACCAGAGGTACGGATTGTACTTGATTCGGTAGTTCGTGATTGCCTTCACCTACCAGAAGTAACTTTTGGTGGTAAAGGTGGTTTTAACGCTAGTCTAAGCGAACGACGGGGGAAAGGATTTTGTTCTTCGAAGATTACTAATTTATTTTAACCAAAAAAAAAATAAAAAAAAATAAAAGGGTAATGCTAGGCAAAAGGGTTTACCAAGAAACTGTGAACTGCAAAATACCTCCTGGCGAATTAAGAAGTATGAGCAGGCAATCTCCCCAAATGTTGTGTTCGGTGTACCACAATTCACAAGGTGGAAGAATTGTCTCACTATGGATGGATAGCACCTCAAAGTTGTACTCCCAAATATACCCATTGGTACGTGGAGGCCCAAGACCGTATTAGTGATGTCTGATGCAAAAACACATAGTGAGAGCACCCCTTTATACTTATCGTATTGTAACATCACCCGATATACCGAAAAGTAAGTGGAAGAGCTACGATATACTTACATATGGGGAGTGAGGTATCACACTCGGAATGTATCAAAAACAAGTTAATGACAGCTGCTATGTTTTACGACGCTGGAACATGTCTCTAGCCTAGACCTTCTAAATGTTATTGTTATGTTTCCAATGCTTTGTTAGGTAAATTAAGATTAATTTTATGTTGATCTTGCTTAAAAATTTTCCTTTCAAAGGTTCACCGCAATGATGAACTGGAAAATTCCTAAAATGCAACTAAGAATGATAAGAAATATTTCACTTTTAGTTTTTCAATGAAAATCCTAGCTACTAGAGGGAAAGAGCAATCAATTTGTGAGAAAACAAATCAGAAAACACAAACTAAATGCAGATTTCCTAATTTTTCCTTTTTGCAAAAGACACAAACCACTACATGCAAATGAAGATTTTTCTTTTTAGTTTCTTTAATGTTATGAATGCAGAAAATAAAATAAGTGCACTAAATCAACAAAATAAAATGCCTTTTACTTTTGAGAAATGAGGAATACAAAAAAAAATTTCTCTTTTGAAGGAAAAATGAGGAATGAAACAACAATTTCTCCTGTCAGGAAATGAAGATTTTACGACAATTTCCTTTTTAAAAAGCAAATGGATCTAATATGACAATAAAAATACTTTGAAATAAACTTGCCAATGATAAAGAAAAATTCTTTAAACAAATATTGAAAAAAAATTCTTTCAAATGAGGAAGAAATATATAGATTCACTGGTCAATATGAAGTTCAAAATTTTCAAAACACAGCAGAAAACAAACTGAATCAATTTGCAAAATTCAAGGGAATCTGGATGGTTTCACAAGGCAACGTAGTCTCTAAGGGGAGACAATAATCTACAACATAGGCCTAAAAGGGAGATAGTGCTTTGCAAAGCACTGTTTCCTGTCCAAGAGTGCATTGGGTGCAATGTATAAGGAAAAACACCAGTGTTTAACACACTTCTTTTGTAAATTAATATTTCAAAAAGTTTGATCTTTGTGAATAAAAAATACTGGGTGGATAAATAGAGAAAATCAAAGGCTAAAACACCTAGAACTAAGAGAAATTATCCCTAGTGGAGTTGCCAATTTGTTGGACAGAATTGTGAGTTACGGATAAAACACGCTTCCCTAGACAGGTGATAATCTAGAACAACATATCAAAGACTATATGACTTCTTCTCCTAACTAAGAACATACACATAGAATATATTAGAAGCTTACTTGTAATCCAAGCACTTATAAATGGTTCCTTTTGTTTCTTCCGTTGCAGCATCAAATTCCAGCGATTTGTGCAAAATTTTTCCTGCAAGAATGAACACTAAACAACAGAAGATAGCAATAATACATATGTCTATTCAAGTTATTTTTCTAAATCAGTAAAGCATAAACCATATAGATCAACTAAGATCTTACAATATGGAAAATCAAAGCCAATACAGATGCATATAGGGAAAAGTAAGTTGTATTCTTTATTGATGATAGAAGGAGAGGTTACAACCTAGAGACTGATTTGAAATGACCATTACAACAACATTCCTAGCCTCATCATAGTATAAATCTCTCCAGCAGCTGTTACACAAATATAACTCCCAATTAAAAATCCACTAGCATTTCTCTACTCAAATTTTTCCTTCTCAAGCACTCAGATCTGTGCTCAATTTATAGAGGATCTGAAGGTAGTTTTACAATCAATGACTTTCCAATAATTGGCAAGACATGTTCCCAATCTTGTAGATGTAAAATGGACACTTGGATTCGAATATTGACACATGTGAACTCTTCTAGAAGGCACTGGCCAAGTGGAGATTCTAGAACAATGAGAATTTCGCTCCCAATGTGACCAACACACCTGTGAATGTCGGGAAGTGATTTTCAGAGCAACCTTGCATGGGGCTATCTGCATTTGCAATGCACTTAGTCCCTTTAGAGGCAGCGTTAATGAGCTCTCATGTGCTATATAATAAAATTCAAACCTTGGAAACCTTTTCTTGATGAAAGTCATGCTTGATTTGTCTTGTTCTTGTCTTAGGGAATGTAGCAACTTGAAATGATAGGGAATGATAGACCCTTAGTCATTGGTCCTGGAGATGATGCCCAATTAACCAGGTCATTGGGAATGATGACGAAATTTACCTATAACAGATATTGTGGTTTTTACGACCTCTTCTATGATCCCTCATAGAAGTACCAATTTTAGTGATCTAGGATCAAGGGTGCAGTTGGCTCTTTTATAGTTCAGCTGGAATATTTCTTCATAATCATCCTGGGATTCATCAGGTCTGAGATTCATCCTAAATATATCCTCTTTGGTCTCTTTGGACCTACCGTAGTCTCTATATTTGTTGTTGAAGGACTCTTGCATCTATGCCCAGGTAGTTATACTATTCCCAGGAAAACCCATGAACCAACGCAAGGCTGCATCCTTGAGGGTGGATGGGAAATTTTTTAGATTTTTTTCATCTGAGCCATAGTCATAAGTCCTACAAAAAAAAAAAAAAAAAAAAAAAAAAAATCGAATATGAAGGTGTTAGGTTCCTCAAAAGTAAGCCCATGGAAATGTGGAAGGGTTGAGGGATTGATGTTCTTCATTCTAGTTTCTCCATCTATTTCTCTAATGGGAAAGGCTCCTTGGGCTGTAGTTTCAGCCATGGCTTGAATTGGTGAAGCAAGTTCCTATTATTCTCCAATAGATTCTTCAAAATTTTCAAGTGGTTCACCTATGGTCTGTTGAACCTCACAATCACTGAATTAAGGGTGACTGTGTGGGGATGTGGAGGTTTTTGATAATAATTTTCCTTGGTTATCACTAGTCTTATGAGGCATGAAAGTCTATTTTTTTTTTTCAATATTTTGGAACTGAGTGTAAAATAAAAAGAAAAAAATAATGCTAAAGCAAAAAAAACATCGATGTAGACACCTCCCCCCACAAAGGTGCCAAATATTGGTGAGCCTTGGTATTGCACCAAGAGTGGTGCAACTTCGAGAGGCTACTCAAATTTACTTTATCAACTTGGGGTTCATACACACTTGGAGGTGACAATAATATATGCACAATAGATGAGTTCTACTCATGCCATCCTCATCTAAGTTCTACAATGAGGTGCTACTGTTAGGGTTACTTCTAGGAAAGGAAGTATCTCATACTTCTAAATTTAATCTAAGACTGTAAATAAAGCATGACCATTAGTCTATCAAAAATTAAAGAAACTACTCTATATCACACTAATTCATCCATCTATTTTCAAGAAAGATAAATTCACACTTGTGCTAATGCAAGAAAGGAAATTACACTAAGTATAATTTAGAAGCTAGATTGCTGAATTGAATTGCATAGAAGGAAACTAATCTAGAGAAAAAATACTGAATCAAATGAATAATTGAGTCCTATATATCTTATGCTTAACTATTGTGTTTAATGATGCATATAGCAATGAGATAATCACACTTTTAAATGACTCTATTTTGCAACAAAATAAGGAGGCGTTGAGCTGGTCTAAGAGGGATCCTAGACCAAAGGTTCAGATATGAAGGTCTATTGGTGGCTTTTCTAGGCTTAGATGAGGTGAAAGAGTGATTTTGGTCTCAAGGAGAGAGTGTTGGAACTTCTATAGTAAGTTGCTACAATATTTCTTCTAGTACTACATGATGTCCTGAAAAGATATAGGAAATAGGATCTGTGGAGTTTGAGGCTATAAATGGTGAGAAAAATTTTAGTATAGGTGGGGTGAAGGTGGATATAGGTAGATTAAAGGTATCCAAATCCTTGGGCAAGCTGATAAGTCTTCACAAAGGCAATCTTGCACCTTCAAGGTGGCTCTCGGTGATGTGGTGGTGATTTCCAAAAACATGGTTGTAGGTGACTTGGATGGAAGGTGGTTGATGAAGGGTGGAGAGTGAAGATGGTGGTATTGAAGGGGTCCTCCTCTGCTGCTCTATTCAAACCTTGAATCAAACTACATCTTCATGCATTTGTCATGGACAAACTTATCATTAAAATTGGTTGAAAGGATGAGTTCAATTTAAATAAACCTACCTATGCTACTGAAACAGAAGTCTACCTATGCTTCTACAACATGTTCATGATAAGTAACATAAAATATCTAAATTTTCCAAAAAATCATAAACTAAAATACTTTTGGTCTGTGGTGGAAGACCTTCCTCCTCAAGCTCCAATGGAAGAGGTGAGAGAGGGAGGCTTAGCACATAGTCTTGAGAGTTTATATGCTACTCAACATAAAATGAAAGACATTAACTACTCCAACATAAGAGAAAACACAAGTACATCAGAGAGATTTAGGTCAACGGATTTGGCCCTAACCCACAAGCTCAACTCACTGAAACTAACTCAGTGCAGAAGAAACCAAATTCTCATTTTATTTCATAACCAGTCTTGTACATAACATATGAAAGTCAGAAATGTCTAATACAAGAGCCAAGAGTGCTCTAGCTACCTCTAAAAATTGAATCCTAGTGAGCTCTTTTTCTTTCTCAAGGGTAGCTACAAACAAATCCCTAAGAAGTAGGTATCTATTCCCTTGGAACTCGAGAGAAGTGGACCTTGGCTCCCTTTGAACTTTCACTTTCTTAGCTACCGATTATTTTAAACTGTTGGAGGAGAATATAGAGGAGATATTGGCTACCTTTAGGAGTTTAGGAGGTGGTCAACCATCCTAAAATCACTCCTTTTTGTCTACTATGATACCTAATTATGCAATCTTCCTAAAAAATGGCATTATTCCCCTGATTTTCCTTCATTTAAACCACATCAGGCCTCGAAGCATGACAACCCTTAATACACCATTCTCACTAAGAAAAACATGAAAAAAAGAAATTAAATGTGTGAGAGAAAATAATTAAGCTAAAAAGGTGACAATTAACCCATTAGAATATACCTAATGATGGTGCTCATAAAATATTCCAATTCTCTCCATTCCAATGGGCGATGAAGATGTTGTACTAGGAGTCCAATGGTTACAATATTTGGGTACGAAAAATTTTAATTTTCAAGAACTTTTCTTGAAGTGTTTTTGGGAAGGAAAGGAATTTATATTAAGGGGTATCACATGGAAAACATTAAATATAATAAGTTCTAATGGAATGAAAAAAAAATCTAAAGAAAGAAGAACAGGGTGTAATTGCACAATTATGCTCACTAGAGGTCCAAACAACAAAATCATCTATTTCTCTAGATATCCATAAAGTCTTAGAAAATCATTCCAAGTTATTTGAGACTCTCAAAGTCATCCCACCTATTCATGATAATGATCATGCTATTCATTTTATTTCAGGAAGTGTTCCTCTAAACATCAGGCCTTACAGTTATCCCATGCCCAAAAGAGTGAAATTTAATGTATGGTTATAGAAGTGCTAGAGGCCGATATAATTCAACCTAGTCAAAGTTCCTTTTCAGCTCCAATGGTATTGGTGCACAAGAAGGATGGATCATGGTGCATGTGTTTGGATTATATGGAGCTCAAAAAGGTCACTATTAAAGATAAATTTCCCATTCTCATTATTGATGAATTATTGGATGAATTACATGGAGCAATTTACTTCACCAAGTTGGATCTTATTTCAGGATATCATTAAATTAGAATGAATATTGAAGACATTATGAAAATGACATTTATTCATGAGGTTCATTATGAATTTTTGTTCATTCCTTTTGGCCTTACTAATGCACCTTATACATTTCAAGTTTTGATGAATTCCATTTTCAAACCCTTCCTTAGAAACCGTGTGTTAGTATTTTTTGATGATATACTAATATACAACAAGTCTTGGAAGGATCATGTTCAACATCTTGACATGGTGCTCAAATTATTGGAGAAGAAACAATTATATGCAAAAACCTCCAATTTTTTGTTTAGAGTATAGGAGGTGGAAAATATGGGTCATATTGTATCTCATGAGGGTGTTAAGGTAAACCCTAAAAAAATTAAAGGCATTAAGGAATGTAAAATTCCGACAACCATAAATCATGTACGAGGATTTCTAAAGTTGATAGGGTATTATCACAAGTTTGTTAAGAATTATGGGAGAATTTAAAAACCTCTAACAACACTACTAAATAAAGATGCATTTTCTTGGACTCTAGAAGCAACTAAGGCCTTTGAATATCTTAAAGAGGCAATGTGCCAAGAACCGGTCTTAGCTACACCAGACTTCACAAAAACCTTTATTGTGCAATGTTATGCCTTGGGAAATGGAATTGGTGTTTTTTTAATGCAAGAAGGAAGATCCATTTCTTTTGAAAGTCATCCAATCAAAGGAAAGTATTTACAAAAACCTATTTATGAGAAGGTTATATTGGAAATACTAGATGCATTGAAGCAATGGTGACTTTACCTAATCGGAAGAAACTTCAAGGTAAAAAAAAATCATGATAGCCTTAAATAATTTTTGGAATAAATATTATCTTCAGAAGAGAAGAAAAAATGGGTCACAAAAATGTTGGGCTATGACTTTGAAATCATCTACAAAAAAGGGAAGAAAAATGTTTTTGTAGATTCACTCTCAAGGAAGGATGAGGATGTGGAAGCATTACTTTGCTCCATTTTATTATCCAAATAGATTGGATAATCAAAGAAAGGGATGAATGGAAGAAATACGAAGGAGTATGGACACTCATTCAAAATTTATAGCAAGATCCCAGTACATCTCTTCCATTTTGCTGGAAAAATGATTAATTATGGTACACATATCTCTTATATATTTGTAATAATTCCCAACTCAAACAAAAGATTCTTTTGGAATTGTACACCTCTCCCTTAGAAGGGCACTCGGGATTTAAAAAAAATTAACATAGGGTCAAGAAGGTATTTTTTTTGGATGAACTTAAATCTTATATTCAAAATTTTGTGGCATAATGTTTGGTTTTCCAACAAAATAAAGTTGAGGCAATTAAGAACCTCGGTCTGTTACAACCTTTATCCATTCCAAGACAATGTTGGGAGTAGGTTTCAATAGATTTTATTAGAGGTTTACCCAAGTTTGAAGGAAAGAGTGTCATCATGGTGGTAGTTGATAGACTTACCAAGTATTCACACTTTTGTGCATTATCTAATCCATTTAAATCCAATACAATTTCTACTCCATTTATGGAAACACTTAAAAAGCTACATGGAAACCTAAATATTATTGTAAGCGAAAAAAATCCCATTTTCAAGGGAAATTTATTGAAGAAATTATTTTCTTATCTGGGTACTCAATTAGCTCATAGTTCATGTTATCATCCTCAATCTAATGGGAAAAATTAGATAGTGAACAAATATTTGGAAGGATATCTTTGTTGCTTTGTAACTGATAAGAAATCACAATGGGTTAAATGGTTACCTCGGGTTGAATGGCGGTATAAAAATTCCTTCCAAGCTACAACAAAAATGACCCCATTTATGGCACTGTATGGATATCATCCACCATCCATCACATCATATTTAAGAGAAAATTCTAAGGTTCAATAAGTGGAAGATCACGTCGAGCATCAACAACAATTTCTCCAATTCTTAAAGGATAACCTCACTTTGGCATAGAATCAAAGGAAACAACATGCATATCAACATCGCAGGGAAATAAGTTTTGGTGTAGGCGACTGGGTATTTTTATGGCTACAATCATAGAAACAAATTTTCCTCAAGAAATCTAAGAAGGATGATAAACTATCACCAAACCACTATGGTCCTTACAAGGTGTTGAAAAATATTGGTATTATGATATAAAAATTGGACCTTCTTGCATCTTCTGTAGTGCACCCAATTTTCATGTTTCATGCTGAAATAAGGTTATAGGTGACAAGCTCCCATTTCCAACAATATTTCCAGAACTTGAAAGGAAGGAAAAATCATATTGGAAACTAAAGTAGTCATGGAAACAAGAAATTGACAAATACGAAATCGATCAATTTCAGAGTATCTCATCAACTGGAAGAACTTACCCGCTGAATATTCCACATGGGAGGATGATAATTTTATATAGAAGCATCCATAAATACTCAAGCATTGAGGAAAACACTTTTTTGAAGGCGAGGGGCATGTTAGGTTCCTATAATACTAGTGTATCCCCTTATTTTTTTTGTTAGTGTAGCCCCACTATTGTTATTGTTGTTCCCATGTAGTCCGATATTGTTATTATTATGCTCCATAGAAGCCCACTATTTTTATTGTTATGCCATTAAATTATGTTGGCTCTAATTATATTGTAACCCCTTCAACTCCTATATATAGAAAGGAGGTTTTGTCATTTTAATCAACAAAAAATTGTTCATTTATGTAACTTAAAGGAGGTTCCCCCCTCTAAGAGGATAATTTTTAAGTCGTTGATCTATCTTTTCTTTTAATTTTTGAGCTAGTTGCATAGCATGGGATATTTGTTTTTCCCTAGACTGATAATCTGGGAGGATCCTTGAGTTTCGTTAACAAGGAAATCTAAAAGAGACCCATAACTTTTAAATATTTACCATGAATCATTGTTTTCAAGTAGGTGTGACTTATATAGAGATACTACATGACAATTAGACTCTAGACACATCAAATATTTCAATTATTGCAACATACATGGCTAGACAATTTGCAACAATACTCATGCTTTAGCTAATATGAGTGATATTAAAACTATTAAATTTTGAAATAATATCTGAAGCAAGGCTGGTGTAACATCTCCCAAGTTTGTTTGAAGGAGTATATACTTTTTTTATTAGATTAATGATTAATTTTGAACATCCAAAGACACATAAATTTTAGAGACCAAGCTTAAAAGCGTTGTCGAAAACAAGAAATATAGCTTCAAACTTCGTGATATTATTAGTACATGAAAAAATTAATTTATAAGAAAATGGTTCTACCTTTTCGAGATGATTTTTGAAAATAATACCGGAACCATTTCCTTCTTGAGATAATTCCTAATAAAAAATCACGTGCCATATGTGATCATGATTTGAGGGAGAATTTGAGGTATTCTTGGTTTCAGCTTCCTCTTCATTAAAAATGGAATAATTTTCTAAATATTCCATTACATATTTGACATAAGGTTGAGGGAGATTTTCAATGTAAGGAACAATTATTTCCTCATGGTATATTATAATATTCTTGGGACCTATGAGAATAATGATATGGGTGCCATCCATTGAATAATATCCCCAGTTAGATATTTCCAACCTCTACGAATAATTGCTAACAACCATATCAATAACTTTTATGTTTCAAGTGGTACAAATTTCGGATGGAAGCACATAACCAATGTAACATCCTTAAACTTCCCAATATTAAGTTTATTTTGTTTATTAAATGCTATCATATTTCTAGATACTTCATTGGTGCAAGATAGTCTAATATCTTCCATTATTTCCCTTGACATAACATTGGGGCTAGATCCACAATCAACTAGAAAACAATGAGAAATATTGTTAAATATATTCATAGAGACATAGAAGGGTGGGTTATTTCGTTTTCTATAATTAGTTATAGTTTTAACACTTTTTTCATAGATGGTTCAATTTATTCTTCCATTTTATAGATATTTACCCAGGAAGATGGATATTTAGTTTGTTTTCCAAGATTTTTTTTTAGATTAGCAATATGTTTAGGAGTAAGAGCTAAATCTAATAATGTAGCATTTGATTTGATTTTGGATATATCATTAATTATATTGTATTTTATAGTAACCTTAGAAGGGATTGAAATTGACTTTGAATTAGGTTTAATTACATCCTTAGCAACATTTTCATGGGAATATTTCTTAGAAACATGATTAACATTATTACGATTAGAATAATTATTTTGAAATATTTTATTACAATTCCATGCACAAGTTTTTAAAATGTGGATATTATCATATAAAAAATCTAAGTTATATACATATGCATTATTAGTTGGAGGTATGGGTCTTTTTTTGAAAATACTCTCATTACTAGCTTTCATAATTTCACATGTTTTTTCGTCATGATAATCCTCATAGAAATTTCACCAGGAGTGATTTACAAGGAAGGTGGTAAGTGAGGATGTCATGGGAATACATTGAGAGAATGAAGGAATTGCAAAGTTAATTGGAAAAGGAGATACTTTCATTTCAAATGATATCATTCTGTTATTCATGTTTTGCATCAATTGTAGGACAACATACATTTCAACACTTTTATTTAATTCACCCAAAGGAAGTCCAGTTCTTGAATTTTTATCTTAAAATTCCAAGAAAGTTTGTAAGGTTGGTGCTATATTGTTAACAACTTTATCATCAAGTATATTTTTATAAGTATGAAGTATATTTTTATAGTAATGAAACATAAAGACCTGACTATGAGGTCTAATTAGACCAGGGATCCGATTATACAATTCAGTGAATATGAGATTAAAAAGCTGAATAGTTTCACCAGGTTAGAAGCCAATGTTATTATATTTTTTGACAATCGACTAGGCTCTATTGCTAGCCACATGTAGATTTAAACTGGTAACAAAGTACATACCAAGTGGAAAAATATTTTGGGGGAAGATCAAAGAAATATGATATGGCATTCTCTTCCAAAGTATTTATAAATAGACTCATACACACATCATTAGCATTAGCCCATGTATTATTATAGGGATTCCAAAAATTACTCAAATGTTATTACATAGTACAAGTTCCATTACCTGAAAAGCTTAGGTAAATAATCCTTAAAATTAGGAAAATGAGAAATGGATGTTGGAGTTGGGATCCCCCGCGAAGTAAATACTCCACAATTCAAGGCACAGAGTGCACAACGTGAATTATATTTTTGGTCTTAGGGAATTAGGGTGGGTCAAAGCCCCTTAATTATGTAATGGGATGGGACTTTTTGTGAACATTGAACTCCGCCCATGGTTTGGGACCATGGTATTGTAAAAGCCAAATCTATATAAAGAGTATAGATAGAAGTCATAGGTAGGTTATGATTGATGATATGCAATGAATTTGGATGTAATATTGATTTAGAGTCTGTGTTTTAGGTTAGAGGAAAAGGCTCCTGTAGCTGTGTGTGCGAAGACCTTAGGAAAGACTACAACTGTTTACGCATGCCCTTGTAGCTGTGTGTGCAGGGTGGAAAGTGAATGCATGAGATAGAATTGGACATTAATAAAATAAATATTGAGAATATATGAGTTACAATGATGTGATTTTTTCTTATTGTTTATGAATTTCTATGTTGAATAAGGGTTTTGTTCTATAATTGAATAACGCAGTTCCTTTTATGGTTATTTATTGTGTTTGATGCATGAATAAGTAAGATCGCATAGTCTGTGAGTAAGTTCAATAGTTGTGTTGAATAACGATGGTAATATTGATAGATCTAACCTGCGGAGCTCTGATAAGCAGGAAAATCCCTAAAGCCAATATCCTCTATCCCTCTAGATGCATAAACCTAGTTCTAGTATCCCCTATATTGCCTCGAGTGTGACTTCGATCTGCACAATAAGATCGTTGCCGAAAGGGCTGATAATAGTGGGTTTTGTTGGACTACACAAACTATATGAACCTGGGTCAGGGCCCCATAAAGCCAAAAAATTGGTTCTATTTCTGGGACCAGGATTTGATTGAAGTATAAATGGATGTGGCATCCATCTAAGAAATATATTGAAGATTGGATAGATCTAAAAGAACATGAGTTTATTGCACAAGAAAGAAGAAGTTTGTGTATCTCTACTAAACACTGGTTACATAAGTATATATATACAAATCAATATGACCTCTTCTTTCCATCATTTTCTAGCGAGCTTCACGAGTGGATCTCAAGGCTAGATATATAAACAAGGTATTTTATTAATAGACCTACTATGTGGACCCCATATCTAATTGAGAAACTGAAAAATATTGATAACAAGAGCTGCTGATTACTGTATTGAAAACATCCTTGGGGGATTCATTACTGAGTTCGCGATCGAGACATCTGTGTCCTATAGTTAAGCAGAGTGCAGCTTTTTCAAAGGCCTGCGAGGTAAGTACCTAAATTCGCTAAAGTTCTGGATTAAAATTTTATTATGTGAAAAGAGTATATTACTGCTCATATTGATGTTTGAAGATAGAGAGCCTAGTGCTACGAGAAGTGGAAAAATGTTTAAGACCATTTGGGGAACATTGAAAGGGAATATAGTTCGTTGTTTGAGACTGAAGGAGGAGAAAGCAACCCCGCTACTCCGTGAAGATTTTCGTTGGGATCTGAAAGTTAGTAGTTCTAAGGAAATTCACCAACCTTCCACCCCCATCATCACTCTGTTTCATTCTATCCTTCCACCTCCACCTCCACCTCCCCCATTCACCATGGCCCAACCACCGAAGATGCTTGTGTTCAAGGGAACAGATGACCCTGAAAAGTTATGGTTTGTAGTAGAAGCGATATGGAGCTCTCAGAATGTTACACATGAATATATGAAGAAAGCGGATTTGGTTACAGTGATGTAGGATCGAGCATTGTACTGGTACATGAAGTTCATTACAACGAATGAAAATGCTTCATTGTATGAAACAAAGACTGTGTCAAATTCTATATTCAAGAAACCAAATTTGAAATCCCAGTGTATCACTGAGATCAAAGAAATTAACCATCTGCCTACCCAGATCATATGGGAGGTAGATCAAAGATTCAAGACATTGTTGAGCCATATTAGTTTCAAGATTCTAGATGAATAACATAAAGAATGGTTAATTGCTATGATGTTTCCTCATCTCAGATTGCCATTTTCAGAACATAAGATCGCGACTTAGGCTGAAGCGCTGAAGATAGTGATGAAGCTGGAAGCTTCACCGATAGTTGATGCAAGAATAAGCGTGAAACATATTCAAACTCATTTGGAAAGTTCTCACATGGAGCTCCAGGATCTAAAAAATGGAAAGGAGATTTGCTCAGAGATGAGAACGAAGGTCTGGTGTTTCAAGTGCAAGGCTGAGGGCCACTACAAAGAGCAGTGTCCCATTTTTAGAGACTATTTAGGTGCTAGGATGCCAAGCCCATTAAAACCCATATCGAACGAAGGACCAAGAGCAGGGCCTAATCTATGGGGTAGTGTACGCAAAGTTGCAGGCCAACATTCCACCGAATTTTGTCACTTATTATAAAAGTTGGTTAGATCCCCAAAGTAATTTTTCTGCAACTTTTTTATTTCAATTGGGCATGATGAAAAACATTGTAGGAGCTATGATATAATGCTACCGAATAGTCTGGGTGCATATCAAATGCAAGTAGAAGGCCATTAAGCTATGGGTTCAATATTTGCGCGAGGAGGTTTTTAAGGCCGAGGCCATGACCGAGGAGGAAGCTCTAGTTGAGGGTGAGGATAGATTGTTTGTTACAACTGTAGTGAACCTAGAACCTTTTCTCTAGATTTCCAGAATTCTACTATTGTGTCCTGTAAATATTGTTAGGAATTTGGTCATGAAATAGAATATTATCCTGCTTTGTTAGCTAAAATGCAAGAGAAGCGCAACTAGTAGCCATCACAAAACATATAGATGATGAGGGTTGAACCATGGCAAGGAGATATAAGTGTTAACATAGTCACGCAAAATGGTATGAATACTGGAGGTAACCACGTAAATGGGAAGAGGTTTGTACTGGAGACATGGGTAAAGAAGGCTGAAGATAAGATTGTTGGGTTTGATGTACAACGGGAAAAGGAGACATTCATGGCAGCAAAGAAATTTTTTATGACTCCTAAGGCTACGACATCAACTATGCAAAGAAAATTTTTCCTGGTAGAAAATAAGCCTGAAGAGGATGCTGAATTAAAGGTAGTTGATTCGTCGATCCTACCATCTTTCTTATATATGTGCATGAAGTTGTTAAGTGAGCAGAGGGTTGTAGAAGGATTGCAGGAGATGATTGATAACTGCACTGGTAAATAAGAGTTGCAGATGGAACAACACACAATAAAAAAAGTGTACAAGAATGAGAAGAGAACTGGCTAGGAGATGCGATTAAAGTAACAAATCACAAACTATGATATGGATCAAGTCATTATGGATCTAGGATCGAATGCTAATGTTCAGCCAAAATAGACAAGGGAGCGAATGGTAAATCTGAAGTTGTAATGGTCACTTATTCAAATGAGGATGGAAAATCAGTAGAATATCATTCCTATGGGGTGCTTGATGGGAGTCAGCATAGATATTTATGATGCAAGTGTCTTGTTTTAATTTGAGGTCATCGATATCATTGATGATAATAATCTGTACCTGGTGCTGTTAGGATTTTACTGGGCTTATGACATGGATGCTATAATAAACCTGAAGAATAAGCAGATCGTATTTGAAAATAATGGCACCCAAGTTTTTGTGCCACTAGATCCCTCTAAAGGTGAGTGATATAGAGAACCTGTCTAGTATGAGAATGGCGATGTTGCGATTGATTAGATTTATCAGCTTACTACGCAGGATGAAGACTAGATTAATCCTACCACAAATGGAGGAAAATTTTGGGAGCATGATAGTTCATGCATGTATGATTACAATGAATAGTAGGAGCGCTAGCATAAAATATTTCATGAAGTAAGCATGAATCATTGTAACATGGTTACAAAATTTCAGCGTTGTGTCAAGTTAGAAGTGCACGACTTGCCCTTTTATGATGGAAAGGGGAATGTTGTCTTGTTCTTGGAAGAATTTGAGAATTTTTTTTTAGAGGAATAAAGGTATGAGGCTCTGGACTTTGAATTAAGGTCTGCTATAACCTGATGGTGGGGTGCGAATAGAGAAATTCTAGGAGGTTGGCTGGAGTTCTGTAAATTGATAAGGTTAAGGTTTGGTCAGGTTGACACATGAATTACATAGAAGTATGATGTCCAGAAGGATCCACATGAGAATTTAGCTTGCTGAACCACAAATTTGGGAGTATAATATCAGCCATAATGGGTACACATGTTATTTCATTCTTTGGATATGGTACCTTAGCAATGGTATCTTGAAACATGACTACACCATGGAATGATGAATTGGGATGAGATGGTAGAAGGGTTCTTGTTAACGTATAACTTCCCTGATGGCTGGGAATGGATTAATTAGGCTTTTCAAGAAGTCACAACAAGATTATTTCACATTGCAAAGGAACCTAGGACTCTAATACAATCGGATCGGCTGGGTAGTGGGAAAATACTCATGAAATTTTCCCACAATTGTTTTGGAGGGACATGGTTAGCAAGGTTGTGTTATGGGAGGATCTCATGAAGAATAAATGTAGACCAATCATGGTGAAGGATGGATTCAGTGTAGTTGAATTATTGCACGAAAGATTGATTATAGGCACAGTTGGAGGTTACTACACTGAGGGGGGCAGGACTATGCTGAAGGGGTGAGTGTCGTGGACTTTGTCCAAAATATGACTGTTGGAATAGTAAAGAATTATTGGACAATGACTTTTCCATTAGAAGGATTAGTAAAAAATAAGTTAATGGGCATATCTGGCCAACTCTGCCATAAAATCGACATTTATGAGGAGACCTGTCTCCAAGAGGGTAAAGTTTTATAGGAACAAATTGAGGAGTTATGCCAGAAAGAGCAGATAGTCATTACCAAGATGAAGCCATCGAAATATGAGGCCAGTCATCTTTCCCAAACTGTGGTGAAGAATATCAAAGAGTTGTGCACAACTCAGATGGGATTGGAACATAAGGTAGTGAAGTCCATCACATAACTACTACTCGGAGACGTCTATGATTTTGCAAAGTAGTGCACCGATATAGTTCCTCCATTGAAGGATGCCTTGAGGGGCATCAGAGCAAAGCATGATGGCACACTGTTATTGTGATTCAGGACGAATCACCATTTTTTGTTGGGGGTCTGTTGGATCTGGGATCCCCGCAAAGTAAATAATTCATAGATCAAGGCACGAAGCATGTAGTGAAGTATATTTTTGGTCTTAGGGGCTTTGGAGTGGGTCAAATCCCCTTAGTTATGTAACGGGATGAGACGTTTTGTGAACGTTGGACTCTGCTTATGGTTTGGGACCATGGTATCGTAAAAGCCAAATCTATATAAGGAGTCTAGATAGAAGTCAAAGGCATGTTATGATTGATGATATGCAATTCATTTGGATGGAAGACTAAGTTAGAGTCTATGTTCTAGGTTGGAGGAAAAGGCTCCTGCAGCTATGTGCGCAGATAACTTAGGAAAGACTGCAGCTATGTGCACGGGTCCTTGTAGTTGTGTGTGAACGGGTCCACAAATATCATTCTACAACTTCTGAAATATGATCATCATGTTTAAAAATAGACATATTCTAAAAATAGACTTGCGCCAAAAATAGCCTGCGGGCCCACTTAGTGAAGGTGACTCTTTTCACTAAGCTCATCATCTTGTTGAATCTCAACACTCCCTCTCAACAATATAGGGATTATCCTTCACCCCGATCCTGCCTCTATGGTATTTGAATTTTCTCCTGGTGAGCGCCTTCGTCATAATTTCTACATCCTGGTCCTCCATAGGAATGTACTAAAGCAACATGATCTTTCGCTGCACACAATCTCTGATATGATGATACCAGATATCAATATGTTTAGATCTATCATGAAACACAGGATTAACTGAGAGTTTAATGCAACTCTGATTATCACAATGAATCAATGTGGGATATAAATGTTAACTGAACAAACCAACCAGAATCTTCCTCATCCAGATAGCCTTACATGTAGCTAAACTTGCTACCATGTATTCTGCTTCTGCTGAACTGAGTGCCACGAATATTTTTTTCCTAATGTACCAAGAAACTGACATAGATACGATACTAAAAATGCCTCCTGATGTGCTCTTTCTATCTGTTGGGCTTCCTGTCCAATCTGCATCCGTGAAGCCATGCAACTTCACCTCATCCGTTTGTCTATACCATAAACCATACTCAGATGTGCCCCTGAGATATCTCAGCACATGCTTGCCTACCTTCCAAAAGAGCTTGGTAGGCTTAACCATTGCTTGTGAAAGCTGTTTCACGACATAGCACATGTCTGGTCTTGTATTGAATAAATACATGAGCGAACCCACCGACTATCGATAAACAGTGGCATCCACTACCTCTGCCGATGTAGCATCCTCTTTTGTTAGGTCCCTATATCACTAGTATAGTCCCTTATTATTGTCAGTGTAACCCCCTTATTGTTATTATGGTACCCTTGTAACCCCCATTTTTTTATTATTGTGCCCTTAAATTATTATTGTTAGGTCGGCTAGGATTACATTGTGGCCCACTAGGATTACATTAGGGCCCCATGGACTCCTATATATAGAAAGGAGGTTTTGTAAATTGTATTATCCAAGAATTGTTCATTTATGTAATGTATTGGAGGTTTTCCCCTTGAAGTGGCTTATTTCTAAGGCGTTGATATCTCTTTTCTTCTATTTTTGAAGTTGGTTACACAACATTTGGTATCAGAGCTTTGGATTCTAGGGTTTCGCTGCTCCAAACAGGTCATCGTGGAATTTTCACTATAAATTTTTTTCTACGAAGTTTTAGAAGCTGAAATGTTTAGGGTGCGAAGACGAAATCCTGAGGAATATTTTCTAAAACTTTCAGAGCTTGGTTCGCAATATTTTCAGAGATATGATCTGTGGAAGTTAGGTCTTTGTTCAGGCTCCTAAAAAGGTCATCGTGGAATTTTTAATATAAAAATTTTTCTACTAAGGTTCAGAATCGGAAATTTTTAGGGTGCGAATCTGAAATCCTGAGGAAACTCTTCAAAAAAATTCAGAGCTTGGTTCACAATATTTTTGGAGATATGATCTGTGGAAGGTAGTACTTTTTCAGGCTCCCGAATTTCATCTCAAATAGGTGATCGTGGGAAAATATTCATAACTCTCTCTGTGAGCATCGGATTAGAGTTCTGTAAAAAGTGGTCACAAGTACACAAACTATAGTTTCTTGGCGATCAATTTCAGATCCTAAGGATGAAACAGTGACACGTGGAAAGTCGTACAAGTTCGCTCTACTCAACTAGTACAAAATCGGGTCATTGTGGGAGATTGGACATAACGTTTTCTTGAAGAATCAAAATTAGATCAGACCTGTGGCATTTGAAAGAAGCTTCAAAGGGCTACTACAGGGCTGAATTTCAGATATTGAAGATTTTCAATTACAGAGATAATTCAATTTTAATATCGAGCTCCTCAAATCAAGTAAAAGATGTGTATTTTTTTTCGGAATTGCATAAGTCTTGTTTGAAGAATCAAGTTGAATTGATTCCAAGGGCATATTGTAGAATAGATATAAATATTGGATTCTAAAATGGCCCCTAAAAATAATTCAACACCCATTAAGCCTTTAGAAAGCTCTACTATGACTCATGAAGACGAAGAATGGCAACATGACATATCAAAATTACAAGAGCAAGTACAACAAATTTTGCTCTCGCAAAGAACAACAAAAAATGAAATGGAAGTTTTGAAGAAAGGAGTGGAAACTAAGATGGATGGTTTTAAAAAAGGTGTGGAAGCTAAGATGAATGGTTTGGAAGATAAGATGGATGGCATGGAAGCTAAGATCGATGAAAAAATGAAAGACAGCATGGAAAACATGAAGAAGGATCTAAAAGTAGACATCGAAGGTTTGGCAAAGTTGATACAAGAAATGTTTCCTAATGGTAAAAATATAGTAGAAGAAGCTCATGATGAGAAAAAAATAAATGTTAATCATGATTTCATAAACTCTATTGTTGGAGGGAAGAACCACCATATTCCAAAAATGGATATGAGGAAGTTTGATGGAAAGGATCCTGTAACATGGATACTACAGATGGAGCAATATTTTGATCTCCATAATGTGCAAAACACACAAAGGTACGCATTGCAACTTTACATTTAGAACAAAATACATTTGTATGGTATCGATGGCTTTTCTCCCGTAAAAAAATTGTCACTTGGTCAATTTTTACGGAGGAAATGATAGCACATTATGAGGATACAAAGAGAAACACCTTCTTTAGCCAATTGATAAATCTCAAACAAAGGGGTTTAGTGGGGCAGCACATTGAGGACTTCCAAAAATTGAATATAAGGGTAACTGATATTCCAGAGGAACACAGGATTGATCTCTTCATAGGCACTTTAAAGGATAACATTCAACATGAAGTTCGCGTTCTGGAACCTGATTCATTGGAGAAGGCATTCAGGTTGACAAGAAAAGTTGAATGTAAAATTATGGCAACAAGGAAGCCTACCACTCAATTCTATAAAGAAGGAAGTGTTGCTATGCCTATATTTCCACAACCTACAAGGTTGACACCACAACAATTCGAAGAAAAAAGAGAAAAATGGCTTTGCTATAGTTGTGATAGAAAATACACTAAAGGTCATAAGTGTGCTGAGAAGAAATTATTTTACATAGATTGTGAAGAAGAAGAAGAAAATGAACAAGAAGAGGATATACACCAGGAACAAGCCCTAGAAGAGGAAGAAATGAATCTGACCATATCGTGTAATGCACTGGTAGGAATTACCACTCCTCAAACTCTCAAGATAGAAGGACATATCAAGAAGAAAATGGTAATAGTGTTGATTGATTCAGGTAGCACCCATAATTTTATTCATTGTAAGGTAGCCAAGGAATTAAATTGTTTCCTATACCCATCACCAGAATGTCAAGTGATGGTTGCAAATGGAGGAACTATAAATTGCTCAGGAAAATTTCATAATATCAAGCTAACAATGGGAGAATATGTATTTACTAGTCCAATTCTTTCCATTCCTATGGGAGGTGATGATGTTGTACTAGGAGTACAATGGTTACAATCTTTGGGGACGGTAGCTTTTAATTTTCAAGAACTTTTCTTGAAATTTTTTTCAGAAGGAAAGGAAGTCGAATTACGAGGTATTGTAGGGAAGCCAGGAAGGATAATAAGCTCTAATTTCATGACAAAGCTTCTAAAGAAATAAAAACGAGGCGTAATTGCACAATTATGCTCACTAGAAGTTCCAACATCAAAATCATCTATTTTTGCAGATCTCCAACAAGTCATGGACAATCATTCCAAGGTTTTTGAAACCCCCAAAGGAATCCCACCTATTCGTGATCATGATCATGCTATTCATTTTATTCCGGGAAGTGTTCCTCCAAACATCAGGCCTTATAGATATCCTTACGTCCAAAAGAGAAAAATTTAACGTATGATTGCAGAAATGTTATAGGCGAGTATAATTCAACCTAGTCAAAGTTCTTTCTCTGCTCTTGTAGTATTGGTACACAAGAAGGATGGATCATGGCAAATGTGTCCAGAATATGGGGAGCTCAATAAGCTCACCATTAAAGATAAATTTCCCATTCCTATGATTGATGAATTATTGGATGAATTACATGGAGCAACTTATTTTACCAAGTTGGATCTTCATTCGGGATATCATCAAATTATAATGAAGACTGAAGATATTCCAAAAACAGCATTTTGAACTCATGAGGGTCATTATGAATTTTTGGTCATGCCTTTTGGCCTTACCAATACACCTTCTACATTTCAAGGGTTGATGAATTCCATTTTCAAACCCTTCCTTAGAAAATTTGTGCTAGTATTTTTTGATGATATACTAATCTACAGCAGGTCTTGGAAGGATCATGTGGAACATGTTGACAGGGTGCTCAAACTATTGCAGGAGAAACAATTATATGCAAAAAAATACAAATGTTTCTTTGGAGTACAAGAGGTGGAATATCTTGGTCATATTGTATCTCACGAGGGTGTTAAAATAGACCCTAACAAAATTAAAGCCATTAAGGAATGGAAAGTCCCCACAACCATAAAGAAGTTGTGAGGATTTCTCGGGTTAACAGGGTATTATCGCAAGTTTGTTAAGAATTATGGGAGAATAGCAGCACCTCTAACAACATTATTGAATAAAGATGAATTTTCATGGACTCCTGAAGCAACTAAGGCCTTTGAACATCTTAAAGAGGCAATGTGCCTAGCACCGGTCTTAGCTACGCCAGACTTCACAAAAACCTTTATTGTGGAATGTGATGCCTCAGGAAATGGAATTGGTGTTGTTTTAATGCAGGAAGGAAGCCCATTTCTTTTGAAATTCATCCAATCAAAGGAAAGTATTTACATAAACCTATTTATGAGAAGGAAATGTTAGCAATACTGCATGCACTAAGGAAATGGTGAACTTACCTAATGGGAAGACACTTCAAGGTAAAAACTGATCATGATAGTCTTAAACACTTTTTGAAACAAAGACTATCTTCCGAAGAGCAGCAAAAATGGGTCACAAAGATGTTGGGTTATGACTTTGAAATAATATACAAAAAAGGAAAACTTAATGTTGTTGCATATGCACTCTCAAGAAAGAATGAAGAGGCGGAAGCATTGCTTTGTGCCATTTCTATTATCCAACCAGATTGGATAACTGAAGAAAGAGATGAAAGGAAGAAGGAAAAAGATGTATGGACACTCATTCAAAAGTTGCAGCAAGATCCTAGTACATCTGATACATTTATTTGGAAAAATGATTCCTTATGGTACAAAGATCGCTTATATCTTTGTAATAATTCCCAACTAAAACAAAAGATTCTTATGGAATTGCACACTTCTCCTTTAAGAGGACACTCGAGATTTTTAAAAACTTACCACAAGGTGAAGAAATTTTTTTTTTGGGATGGCCTTAAATCTGATATTCAAAAGTTTGTGACGGAATGTTTGGTTTGCCAGTAGAATAAAGTTGAGACAATTAAGACCCTGGGAATTCTACAACCTTTATCCATTCCAAGTCAATGTTGGGAGGAGATTTCAATGGATTTTATCATAGGTTTACCTAAGTCCGAAGGAAAGAATGTCATCATGGTGGTAGTTGATATACTTACCAAGTATGCACACTTTTGTGCATTATCTCATCCATTTAAAGCAAGTACGGTTGCTACTACATTTATGGACAAAATTCAAAAGCTACATGGAAGCCCAAGGGTTATTGTGAGTGACAGAGATCCCATTTTTACTGGAAATTTTTGGACGGAGTTATTTTCTTGTTTGGGTACTCAATTAGCTCATAGCTCATCTTATCATCCTCAATATGATGGTCAAAGTGAGATAGTAAATAAATGTTTGGAAGGATATCTTCGTTGTTTTGTATCTGATAAACAAACACAATGGGTCAAGTGGTTACCTCTTGCTAAATGGTGGTATAACACTTCCTTCCATATTGCAGCAAAAATGACCCCATTTATGGCACTTTATGGATATCATCCACCATCCATCACATCATCTTTAAGGGAAAATTCGAAGGTTCAAGTAGTGGAAGATCACATCGAGCATCAGCAAGAAGTTCTCCAACTCTTAAAGGATAACCTGAATTTAGCACAAAATCGAATGAAACAACAGGCAGATCAACATCGTAGCGAGAGAAGTTTTGATGTAGGAGATTGGGTATTTTTACGGCTACAACCATACAAACAAATGTCCCTCAAGCAAGCAAAGAAGGATAATAAATTATCGCCAAAGTACTATGGTCCTTACAAGGTGTTGCAAAATATTGGTACTATAGCATACAAATTGGAGCTTCCTGCTTCTTCGCGAGTACATCTAGTTTTCCATGTTTCATGCTTAAAGAAGGTTATAGGTGAAAATCTTCCAGTTCAAACAATATTGCCAGAACTTGATGAGGAAGGAAAAATCATATTGGAACCTGAAGCGGTCATAGAAACAAGAACTCGACAACTACGGAATCGATCAATTTCAGAGTATCTCATCAAGTGGAAGAACTTACCCACTGAAGATTCTACATGGGAGGATGAGAATTTTATACGAAAGCACCCGGAGCTACTCAAGTGTTGAGGACAACACTTTTTTGAAGGAGAGGGGCATGTTAGGTCCCTATATCACTAGTATAGCCCCTTATTATTGTTAGTGTAAACCCCTTATTGTTATTATGGTACCCTTGTAACCCCCATTTTGTTATTATTGTGCCCTTAAATTATTATTGTTAGGTCAGCTAGGATTACATTTTGGCCCACTAGGATTACATTATGGCCCCATGGACTCCTATATATAGAAAAGAGGTTTTTTAAATTGTATCATCCAATAATTGTTCATTTATGTAATGTATTGGAGGTTTCCCCCTTGAAGTGGCTTATTTCTAAGGCATTGATATCTCTTTTCTTCTATTTTTGAAGCTGGTTACACAACACTTTCTTCCAATTTCCTCGAAGAGGAGTGTCGATAGGCTTGCAGCCTTGCATGTGAAGCTTCTCCAGTATCTCCCGATAATACTTCCCTTGAGACACAAATAGTTCACATTCCCTCTTCCATATTTCCAATCCAAGGAAATAATGAAGGAGGCCCAAATCCTTCATCTCAAACTCCTTTGCAAGATCTGCCTTGCATGAGTGTATCAACAGCTCATCACCTGTTAGTATTAAATCATCAACATAAAGTACAATTATTAAAAGCTTACCCTCCACCACAATTTGGTACAGGTTTGCATTTGCCTCACTCTTGGTGAAGCCATGTCTAGTGAAATAGCTATCGATCCAAGTGTACCAAGCACGAGGTGCCTGTTTTAGCCCATACAATGCTCTTTTGAGCCTGCACACATGTGACTCACTGGTAAATATCTCAAATTCTTCAGGCTACTCAATGTACACCTCTTCCTCAATGATCCCATTAAGGAACGTAGTCTTCACATCCATATGATGAATGTGCCAACCCATCTGCGCTGAGAGAGCAAGGATGGTCTGTATGGAAGAATACCGTGTGACAGGTGAAAAGGTTTCTTCATAGTCAATCCCCTCAATCTGTGAGGAGCCCCAGGCAACAAATCTTTCCTTATACTTCTTGACACTCCCATCAGCAGCTTGCTTTACCTTGTAGATCCATCTTGATCCTACAACTGATTTTCCCACCGACCTTGGAACAATCTCCCAAGCACTGTTTCTTACAATGGAGTCATACTCCTCCACCATGGCATCTACCCATGTGGGCTTCTGCACTGATTCTTCAAAAGAATATGGCTCTATCACGATACACTTTCTCATAAGAGCTAAGTATCCAGTATATCGGTCAGGTGAATGTCTCTATCTGCGCTATGATGTAGGGACTCCCACATTCTATGCCACATCAAGCTTCAGTCTCTTAGCTTATGTGGTACACTTTCTGCCTTGTCTAATGTTTGGTTTTGCATGAGTGGACTCCTCCACTCCATGAATCTCCTCCTATGGCTGATCCACATCTAGAGGCTCATCTTTGGGAACAATAAGTTCCTCCTCTACATGCAAGTGTAGCTCCCTCTCAAGCGACAACTTCATGGATTTTACCTCATTGAATTTTATATCTCATCTCACAATAGTCATCCGACTTTCTGGAAAATACACACGATAGTTATGGGGTGTTTCTATGTACCCCACAAATATCCCAACTTTTGAAGTCGGCTCTAGCTTCTTCCTGGCATCCTTCGTCACATGAATGTAAACAGGTGAGCCAAAAATATTCAAATGAGAAATATCAGGCTTCTTACCAGTAAAATCTTCTTCAGGTGTACTCATGCCAAGTACTCTATGAGGACAACGATTTTTCACATAAACTGCAGTGTTGCATGCTTCTTCCCACTAGTGCATCGGTATGCCCTGGTCATGAAGCATCGCTCGTGCAACACCCATGATCGTTTTGTTCTTTCTCTCCGCGACCCCATTCTACTGTGGGTTTTGAAGCACTATGAGTTCTCTTTGAATTCCTTCTTTGCTACAGAAGTCCTTGAATTGACCTGAGATGTATTCACCACCATTATCGCTCCATAGAGATTTCACTTGCTTCCCAACTCCTTCTCCACCAATGCCTTGAACTCACATAAATTTGAGAACATTTCACTCTTCTTCTGCATGAAGAAGATCCAGCATCTACGAGAATAATCATCATCAAATATCACATAATACCTATGTTTTTTTGTTGAAGCAACCGGGAATGGTCCACACACGTCTGTGTGAATTCTCTCCAGGATCATCGAAGCACGGTTTTCGTTCTCATGAAAGGTGGTCTTCAAAAAATTACCCATAGTACATCCCTTGCATTGATCTGACTGTGCAAGAGTACCCATGGGAAGTCCATTAGAAATTTTCTGCAAAATCTTCAAAGCGCCATGGTGAAGATGGCCCAATATCCTGTGCCATAATTCGCCCTCATTTCAACTCACCAGTTCTTCTGCTTTGCCCACCATTGCAGTGCAACCATCTACCTCTAGCTTGTAGAGATTCTTAATTTGAACCCCTATCTTCTTGGTTTGAACCGTTGTTTTATGTCAAAGGAAGGATTTTCCCTCACCGAAAAAAAAATCATAACCCTTGTCTTCCATCATTGTGACTGAGACGAAGTTCTTCTTCAGACCTAGAACATGCATGACATTCTTCAACAAAAACGGATTACTGGACTCCCTCTCAAAGGTAATGGTCCCAATTCTAGTCGTACTATACCAACCATCGTCACCCATCTCTATATGCATCTGAAGGTCCTTCTCCTCCAAATCACTAAACAAATCTTTGTCTCCCATCATATGGAAAGATGCACCACCGTCAAGGTACCACACCGATCCCATGCAGCTTGAAACGAAGCATGCGATCAAGGAAAAATCCAACTCAAATTGCAAGGCTAAGGCCTCTCCAACTACAGATCCATCAGCCTGTTTATTCTTCTTCTTCTGTGGATAGTTAGTGGCAAAATTTCCATGCTCGTGATAGTGAAAACACTTCACTTTGGAAAAATCCTGTTTCTTGCCTTTAGCACCGGATTTTGAAGAAGATTTCTTCCCCTTCACTTTCCTTGATTTGGCAGCGAAAGAAAAATTATATTCATCTTCATTCTTCGATTAATATCCATCCCTGGTACCCTGCCTTATCTCCTCCTGCACAAGATTCGACCAAAGTCACTCCCGTCTCGACAGTTTCTCCTGTCCATTGACAGAGTCTTCGTAGCTATGCCAACTCTTCGGAAGCCCAAGGAGAGCCAAGCTCACCAAGTATTCTTCATCAACAGTAACCCCCACACTTCCCAGCTCATCCTTACAGTGGAAAAACTTCGTGAGGTGTTTTGTAATACTGTCGCCTTACTCCATTTTTATTTTTCTGAGCTTGTCTTTAAGTGCCAACTTCCTCTAGTCACTTTTTCTTTGGAAAACGTCTGTGAAATCCTTCCACATTAAGAATGGAGTGGATTTCCTGTGAAGGCTGGACACAATATGGTCCTTCACACCTTCCAACAGAATCCTCCTTGTCTTTGCATTTTTCTTTTTCCATGCATCAAGTAATGCAACATCGCTAGATCCTGAATTAGGAACATCGCTATTGATGAACTCGTTCAACCCATTATCCTCTAGCACCACCTCCATCTTGTCCTTCCAGACTATGTAATTCGAGCTCCCATCAAGGGCATACTCCAATATCAACCCGTTAAAAGAAATTTCAATGTATACTCGATTTCTGCACCAAGAATATTCTATAGCAAATTCGAATTTTCCACCAACACAAACTCACTTCACAATTGCAATATTAAATCAACAACCCTCTGATACCATGTAGAAATTATATGCACTAAGCATGCATATGTCCAAGATCCACCTGATCTCACACTATTTAACTTTATGCAAGATACTGAATCTATTCCACTTGTTAATCTTTTGCGGAAAAATTAATTGCACACACATGTGAAGCATAAACAAAAATATTCAATTGCACATAACACATTTTTTTAACCGGGAAAGCCTGAAGCTGAAAAACCCAACTATATATTATGTAACATGGAGATCATATGAAAATCTCATACAAACATACAAAGCTTATCACAAGCTCTCAGTACAGTACAATCGTCATACACTAATCAGGACCAATCTTGCAAATCCATCCACCGATCTTTGCCTCCTGCTAGCCTGCCTCCACTACGCAATCCCTGCTGAAGAATAGCTCTAAATGAATTTGAATTACTCCATCCTTGACTTCTCAATCCTCATTGGAAACTCCAATGTGTGTGTGATGCAATCAATGCATCACTATAGTCACAACAAATAGTCTATCTTTCCCTTTCACCTATCTCTCCACTAAAACTGCCATGCACTGTAGTTAACTGATGTATTTTTTAGTTGATTAATGAGTTATTATTTGCAAATTAATTAAATAATTAATTCAATCCACTCTCACTAGTGTATCATTCATTTAGACTAGATAAAACTAGCTCAACTGAGTCTAACTGAGTTAAACTGAATACAACTCCATAATTACTTCTTCCAATTGTGTCATAACTCTGCCACTTGAGCTCTAACTAAGTCCTCCATGCATTAGCTCCAGTAAACCCTTAGGAATAGCGTAATTCCTTCTGTTAGCTGATGTGCCACATCTGTGCACTGAAATGAAGTGATCCAAGAGAATAAGTTGTTGTTTAGAGTCTGATTATTATTAAGAGCTAATAATAATCGACATGCATCTATTTTTAGATTGATGATCTATAAATAGACTTCGCCCAATATTCTAAAAATAGAATTTAATCTATTTTTCCAACTTGATCAACCATCCACAAATAGCATCCTACAACTTCTGAAATATGATCACCATGTCCAAAAATAGACATAGTCTAAAAATAGACTTGCACCAAAAATAGCCTGTGGGCCCACTTAGTGAAGGCCACTCTTTTCACTAAGCTCATCATCTTGTTTAATCTCAACATTGTTTTGTAAGTGAATAGCGTAGTTCCTTTTATGGTTATGCATGAATAAGTAAGATCGCTCAGTCTATGAGTAATTTCAAATGTTTTGTTGAACAACATTGGTAATATTGATAATTATGACCTGCGAAGATATGATAAAATAGAAAAGCCCTAAAGCCACTATCATCTATCCCTCTACATGCAGAAACCTAGTTCTAGCATCCCCATATATTGCCTCGGGTGAGAATTCGGTCTCTGCAACTAGATATTTGCCAAAAGGGCTAGTAATAGTGGGTTTTATTGGACTGTGTAGACTATCTGAACCTCTGTCAGGGCCACATAAAGCCAACAATTGCTCAAGTTAAATCCAAAGGTGATGGTACATGCCATGGGGTTTCACTTAAGTCCTCTTCAAATTCAAACAAATGATATTTTTTTATAACATTTTTGGGATGGGTTTTTGAGATAACAAACTGATAATGACTATAAACAATACTGAGAGGAGGTGAAGCCATTTTATATGGTTGTATATTAAACACAAGTAATTTATGTACAAGTGTAACACTTGATTTAGAAAGGGATATTTTAAGAGTGATTTTAAGATTTTCCTTTCTGTGTTTGACATCTAATAGGGAATCATATTTAAGATACTTCCCTCTAAGTCTTCATGACTGGTGAGGGGTTTCAAATGCTTGATGATAAGCCCTTGAGATGGATTAAGGGGTGTATGCATTTACTTGATAAAATTAATTATTCAGGTTGAATTCTAGCTATTCTTTCTCTAAATTGTTCAATAATAATTTCAATATCCCTTGATATAGTAGCCCAAGTTTTTCCAATATATTGCCTAGTCTTTGCAATATTTAACATAATATCAAATAAACCTGTAGAAATACAATTTTGATTATTGGAATTGGGAAATATGTTAGGTTTAAATAGATCTGGTACAAACATTTATTACAAAGAGAAAGTATATTCAATCAAATTAAACTAAGAAATATAACATTTCATAAATATATCTCAGGAGGAAGACTAAAAAATTTAATAACTTACCTTGACTAAAGATCTCCACTATTGTTTCTTTAACCACCAAGAGAAATGATAGAGAAAAATATTCTTTCTCAGTATTCGACAAAAATGGTTCAAATTTGGTCTTAACCTCCAAGATAGACCAGGGAAAAAAAAGAAAAAAGAAAAGGAATGAAATAAAAGAGAATATTTAATAAGAACACAAAAAAATAGAATAAAAAAGAAACCACAGGCAAACAAGTCAAAATAAAATAGATCAAGCAATTTACGTCCTTAGTATGATAAGAAAAGAGGCTCATATTAGGGGAATTTTGAGGTCTAAAATGGGCCTCCTAAGAAAAATGTACAACCAAAATAAACTTTATAAGAACCAATAGGATTCAAGATGATGATGTCAACCATGGGGGATGATTCACCATTTTTTAAGTAAAAGGGTAAAAAGATTAAAAAATAATAAAATAATAAAACTACATTTTCAACACGCATTTTCAACTTATCTCCAAAATATTTTACTCAAATTTCAAGAGGGAGCACTCGTTGGATGCAAAATTTAATTCCTCATCCAAGGAGAACCTATATTGAAAACTTTCAATGGACTCCGCTACACGAAAAATGAGAAACACATGAAAAACGTGATTGCAATCACATTTTTCACGTATTTCTCTTTTTTCGTGTAGCAAGGTCCATCGAAAGTATAAAACATGGGTACTCATTGGATGAGGAATTATTTTTTTCATCGAACGAGTACTCCCGCTCGAAATTTGAGTAAAAAATTTGGGAGATAAGTTGAAAATACGAGTTGAAAAAATAGTTTCTTTTTTCCCTCTAAAATTTGATGATGTCATCAAATCTTATTTTATTGTTCTCACTATTATTTTATAATTTCCTTAGCAGGCCCATTTTAGACCTCAAAATTCCCCTAATGTTTATGGATATGCTATTCATTCAATAACCTTTCAAATTCATGGTAGGCTAATCAAAGAATAATGAGAACATTGTTGAGATTTGGGCAGCTATGAGATGAATTTCCCATAGAAACACAACTGCCCAAAAAAATCCCTAAGAAGAATTCAATTTAAATATTATTTATTAATTTGTGGGATTGCCTCCTATTACTATATTTTGTGACAAAACCCTTCAGCAAATCTGATGCAAATCCAAACCCGTATCTGGGGTCAGGTTCGCTCAAATCCCACAATTCCCAAACCTCTGTCCAAATTGATGCTTCATTATTTTCTTGCTACAATCTCCTTAAGGTATCATAGATTAATTTCCCTGTCGAGAATTTCAATGGGAGGATCTAAAAGGGGAAGCCAACCCTCTTTAAAGTCTTATATCCAAATCCCTTTATGAATAGCCCCCGAAGTTAAGCTCCTATTACTCTCATCCAGTTTTCATACACTGGAACGAAGCACTAAAAATAGCCATTGTAATATGAAATTCTAGTGATCTCGCAAGCCTTTCTCTTCATTCAACTCAAATACAAAACCTTACAGGGTTCTGACCTTTTGGTATGGTCCATTTTTATGCACTATCAATTCCTCTCCATGATGTTTGTTTTCCACTCATCCACATTGTATCCTTGTCTTTGGCCCCACTACTATCGGTTCTTGATTAACATGCATCTCTAAATATTTTCCTTTGTAAAATCCTCCCGATTTCAATTTTTCCCTATAACAAAAAAACCATGCAAACCACCCTTCTGGGTTGTGTGCTCCACCAAGTAACCGACGCTTTTAAAATGTTTCAGGATCCTGACCTTCCGACCTCTCTCTTCCTACAACCTTAGATCCCCCTGCACTCTTATTAAATTCAATTCCACAAAGGTTACGTGGATCTAGTACTTCTAGTTTCTTTAGGCTCCAAGGAAAATCCTATTACTAGATTTCATTCAGTGTCAATCCCATATCCATCAACTCACAAAATTCTCCATGCTCTATTTAAAATAGGTAACCAGATTTGGACTTTCTAGGTTTTCTAGGCCTTTGGGCTCTGTATTCTATTATGGGGTTTCATTAAATAATGACCCTAGGTATGTCAATTGAAAAACTTATTTTAAAAGCCCAAATTTTATAAATATTGGCCCTTTTCTAGTGTTATTCGCCTCTGAATATTCTCAGTCCCCTATGCTCTTTGTCTTTCTTATCGATGCTATCAATGCTCGATTTACTTCCACTAATATTTGATCTTAATCTACACTATGCCTTTTGGTATTTATGTTCCAAAATTTAATATAATTTAGCTGTCCTCCTCCATAGAATTTCTTTGTGTTTCCTCTATATGCACTCAACATTGACCTTGGTGGTCATCACTTTTAAAGTTTTATTCTCTTGTTGGGCTCTCTTTGTGTCACTCCTATGATATTTTTACTGGATCTAAACACCGCTTCTCTGATCAGTGGATTTTTTATCCTTGTTTCTCATTGATCAACACTTATCTATCATGAGCTTTATTTATCCTCAATTTGTCACTGTTTGAATTCAGGTCTCTTGTGGATATGAAGGCATAGATCACTCTTGAGCTATCTTCCTCTACAATAATTATAAAATAGAGGATCATATAGGCCAACATGCTGAACTAAATTAATATATATATATATATATATACACACACACACATATGAAATGCTTACACAATTCTATTTTTGGCCTTATTTACATCACTTTGCCCATTCTGACACTAAGCCAGGTTTTGGCTTCAAACCTCTTTCTTGCACATTCTATCTCTACCTCTATCACACCTCTCTATCTCAATTCTAACTATTATTTACATGAAAAGGGATTTTGAATTGATTTAGTCCATATCCAAAGAATCCTCACATAAATATCTAATATAGGACTCTTAGATCCACAAATATCTCACTAATATAACTTCCATCATTTTTATCTAACTCTCTCAAATATTCCCGAGATCTATCCTGAGGAATATATATGATGACAATTTCTATACATACTCTCTAAAATCTCCTTCGATAGAAAATGGTTGATGAGAGCCATGTGGTGACACTGATAGTTGATACAAGAGGCGATCCAGGTTCAATAAAGGACTCTTTGTCAATGGCTGGATTTCTTCCTACTATCCTAGCTGCTGGTGCCACTTAAACTATCACAGAACTTCGACAGAAAGGTAGGATGTAGTTCCACCTATTAATAACTCTTTTGTTTGTTCCTACCTCGATTCATTACCAATGGTCGAGACCCATTAGGGATTGGACTTGATTTAAGTTAATAAATTTTTCTTATATTAATGGAGGGCCTGCGTATAGATATGGGACACTCCCCCGGTGATTATATTTGGGTCATGGACCTAAGTGATAGCTCAAAATTCAAATTGTTTGGAAGTGTTTCAAACCTGTGCGAATAGATGAATCTCGTCTTCCTGATTCTAGCACCATGAATGGTTCGAAAAACCGACACCATATGAAGAATTTATCACGATTTGAAAATTCCAGTAAACTGTAATTTCTAGCTTTGGACCAAGTTTGACTGGATTTTGGGAAATTAAATGGGGAATATTCCTAGAATATTCCTAGAAATATTCCCCGTAATATTCCCTCTGGGCTAGTCTGATTGGGTTAAGGTTGTATGAGTGTGTTTTGGTGGCCAATTTGGTGACACATGGCCAGACATGAGGCCCCCACGTGTCCCCTAGACTATTCATCAAAATATTTGTTTGGGTCGCCGGGGCTCGACCTCGAGACCTCCCTGCATGCACACATAACTCTTATTGCTCGGGCCACCATTTGAATATCAACCCTTATGTTCATAGGTTTATTATAATGTTTGTGGACTGCGCATTTGGGGGTCGGAGGTGGCTAGCCCCGAGGGCCAGCCCCCCCATATGTCTTTAGCCCAGAACTAGGTGCCAATACAACCTACCGGTGGTCCATCGTTTGTGGTCACATGAAAAATGTTTAAAGAAAACCGCAAACATTTTTCGTGCAGTTTAAACCTCTTGCCTTCTCCGCAAATGCTAAAACTTGTTCGCATGCAAATGGTTATACACTAGCCTCCGCGTGGTTTATGTGCATTGGGTTTCGCTAACCACCAAAAAGACCGCGGGGTTTGTGGCCATGTGGCCACCCCAACGGTCACATTAATTTCTAGTGGTTAACCTGGTGGAAGAGTTGGCATGCATCTGAAAAATGGCAGAGATTCATAATTTAATTACAGTTAAGTGCAGTTCACCATTTTTGGTGGAGGATTTTTACGGGACACTAGGAAAAATCAGTTTAGGCTCTATCTTGAGCCAGACTCGTCCATTATGAGAGTGTGAATAGTTAATTTTGACTATCTAAGACATTCCAGAATCATTGGTGAGGGTTGCAGAGACATCAAAGGACTTTTGAGCAGGTTTTTTCTTCATAGAAGTTCTATGGGCCACTAGGGCCACCATGGGCCAGCAACAACAGTGTAGCTAGAGGCCTTATTCAAAAATAAAATAGTCAATTTTGGATGTTTAAGAAATTATGGAACTAATGGTGTCATTTTCAGAGCCTCTAGAGGAATTTTGAAGGCCGAGTTGCTTCAGAGAAGTTCCAGGGGCCACCAAGGCCATCGAGTTCCAACATGAGAATGAGGCCTATCTAGAGCAGTCATTATCCATTCTCAGCAAACCAATAGTCATTTATAAATTTTTTGATACTTTTGAATCCATTTATGGAGTTTACAAAATCTTTTGAGGACTTCTGAAAGTCAATATGCTTCAGGGAAATTTTTAGTGACCCTAGAGCCAAGGGGTGCCACTAGGTGTTGGAGGCAAAACCGGAGCTTCCGGAGCCCAATTTATGAAAATGAATAGTCTATTCTAAATAATTAAGATATTATGAATCCAATGAAAGGATTTTCAGATCCATTTGAACACTTCTAAAGGTCAAAGTATCACGAGGAATTTTTGGGCAACCTAGGGCCATGAGTGGATGGAGGCCTAGATTGGGGAGCCAGTGCTCATTTTGAGCAAATGATTAGTACATTTTGGAGGTCTGATATGTGCTATAGATAGTAGGTGAGGTTTTAGGTACAAAAAAAATAATTCTAAGGGAGTTAGTGCCACTTCAAAGCTCAGGGAAGCTTAAGGGCATCGACAGAAGGAGTCAATTCTAAGGGAACCTAGTTCTATTTTTAGAGTGGTGATTTCCATGAAAGGGGTATGATGGTATTCTAAACCCATTGGTTCAGTTCAGATAACCATTGGAGTTGATTTTGTAACTTTTAAAATAAATTTTCCATAATCCCAAAGAGCCAAGTCAAGTTGACAAGAGCTCAAGGAGACGTAGCCCATGATATTCGGGTGAACTCCTATATTAAATTTGTTGTTATGTGTTGATGTTTATTTTATGAATTATATGGTTTTTGCATGTGTTTAATATCAGAAAAAACAAATGGTCTTAAAGCACTTAAACAATTAAAAAACATACACCTGTTTCAAGTACAAAATTCTGTAAAAGTCAAGTATAAGATAGATCTATTATTTATTTAACTGAGTGGGAGGTTCTTGAAAATAACAACAAGTTATCCAACCCAATTTTAGATTAGGTTGTTATCAGAGCATAGTTTCTTGATTGACGAAGCACTAGATCAATTGTTTGAATTGAAAGGTGTTTGAATTGTTAAATAATTTGGCTATTTTCAAACTGACTGTTGCTTACAAGTTTGAGTTTGCTAGAGGTGAAGGGAAATCTACTGTTAGTTAAGTCCAAAAGAGGACAAGAATGAAGAAGGATGAAGGAATTCTCCTTACCCAAAGGACCTCAAGGAAACCCTTGAAGCACAAGAGGTTTTTTTTGCAAAGGTTGCTTGAAGAAGAGCTTGACTCTACAACCATTTTGTTCAGAAGTTTTTTCAAGAGTTTTTTTGAAAGCTTTGTGAATTTTTGTTGAAGTTATTTAGTTCATTTTTATAAGATGACAACTTCTTCAAGTGAGGATTCAAAATCCTCCTCCTTCACAAGATTATTTGATGAAGACATGAAGCGAGACTTCTACATCTTGAAGGATATGGTGCAAATTCTGTTTGAAGATAAAAGAGAAAGAACTAGACTTCATGAGAAATTGGTCATTATGAAGCAAGAGAAAGAATAATTTCTTCAAATAATGCATGAGATGGAGATGCAGCTCCATCAACCCCAAGAGGCCTTAACCAAGAACATGAGTGAAGCAGAGGTAATTCACTCAAATTTGTCTTCAATTTCCTCTTCAGATAGATGTGTTGGTTCATTTCAAAATCACACTAGAGGTATAGGGTTTAGGAAAACATGCATAAGGCATGCTTTATCCTAAATTATTTGAGGAGAGGCATAAGAATTTTTGTCTTGGTTATGTTCAATCTAATGGAAAAAACTCCAAAGCCATGAAGGCATGTGAGACAACTTCAAGAAGTTTTTTTGTCGCAAGTTCTAAGCAACACAAATCTCAAATTTGTTTTCAAGTTGATTGCCAATGTTTGAAGCCTATGTTGCAGCAAGGTGTTTGTACACATGCAACTTATGATGAGCATGAGAGTTCCGACAACTATCAAGACATAAACATTGATATTGGTCCACAAAAGAAAGCTGGAGCCTCTACTAGTTCATCTCCTCATGAAGGTAAAAAATATGGACATGCAAAACAACATTTGAGGTATAATGCCTCCCATAGTCAAGTTGATTATGTTTCTGATATGCATGACAAATCTTCATGCTTGAAAGGAAGAAATATTTGTTGTGCATATTTTGGTATGTGTAACCATGTTGTTTCAAAATGCTGGAAGAGGATGAAGGCATACAGGAAACAATTGAGGCAAAGGAAAATTGCAAAGAAGGTGCAAAAGACTTGCACACATTGCCAAAAGAGGGGACATTTTGTTGCCAAATGTTGGACATTGCATCCAACTAATCGTCCCAAGCATTTGAATAAAGAGGACAAAAATACTGGTAGAATTGGAACCAAGGATTCCATCATTGATGTGAGAACATATGTTTCACATGAAGAATATTTTCAACAAAAAAAGTCGTCGTGGAAGTGGCTTGGTAAGAAGTAGTTTGACTTCTTGACTCAGTAAGACATACACTCATTTGTACGTATGAAAATTTCAGTTATGTATGGATGTTTTATGTTGTAATCTCACATTTTTTTGAGCCACCTTGGATTGATGCTAAAGGAAATGGTGTTCAGCTACCTTCTATCAACTTCTCACCAAAAGTTTCTGGATGAGTTCGAAGAATACAATCCTAGACAGGAGGACAAGAGCATTAAGGAAGGAAAGTGTTGAACACCTTCAAGTTGTGGTTCAAAGGAACTAAGGCATGCAAGGCAAGTGTATGGAGGCTGAAAAGTGAGGGTTTTGTACTCTCATCTACTGAACAAATCAGGTAATCAATCTTTTGGGGTCCAAAAGATTCCCAATGGGGAGGTGTGATCAGATTTGGATTATGGACCTAAGTGATAGCTCAAAATTCAAAGTGTTAGGAAGTGTGCCAAGCTTGAGTAGATAGATAGACATTGTATCCCTCATTCTGATGCCTCAAACAGTTCGAAAAATTGACACCGTATGAAGAAGTTATCGCAATTTGAAAAGTTCAGTAAACTGCAATTTTTGGTTTTTGACCAAGTTTGACTGGATTTTGGGAAATTAAAAGAAATAATATTCCCTCTGGGCCAGTCATATTTTGAAAAAATGGCATTACCTGATTGGGTTAAGGTTGAACGAGTGTGTTTTGGTTACTAATTAGAGGTTGACATGTGGCTAGCCCTGAGGCTGCCATGTGTCCCCTAGACCATACATCAACATTTTTGTTTGGGTCACTGGGGATCAACCTCGAGTCCTCCTCGAATGCACACATAACTCTTACCACTCGGGCTACCATTTTAATATTAACCCTTATGGTCATGAGTTTATTATAAGGTTTGCGGAATGCACATTTGGGGGTCAGTGGGGGCTAGCCCCCCTATATGTCCTTAGCCTGGAACCAGGTGCCAATAAAAGCCGTCGGTAATCCATCATTTGTGGTCACACGAAAAAAGTTTAACAAAAATTGCAAATATTTTTTGTACAGTTTAAACCTCCTGCCATCTCCACAAATGCTAAAACCTGTTCACATGCAAACGGGTATACACCAGCCTCTGTGTGGTTTATGTGCATTGGGTTTCGCTAACCGCCAACAAGACCACAGGGTTTGCAACCATGTGGCCACCGTAATGGTCACATTAATTTACAACAGTTAACCTGGAAGAAGAGTTGGAGCACACCCCAAAAATGGTGGAGATTCATAATTTAACTGCAGCTAAGTGAAGTTCACCATTTTTGGTAGAGGATTTTTAGGGGACATTGGGAAAAATCAGCTTAGGCTCTATCTTGAGCTATATTCGTCCAGTATGAGAGTGTGAATAGTCAATTTTGACTATCTCAGACATTCCAGACTCATTGATGAGGGTTTTAGAGCCATTAGAGAAATTTTGAGGAGGTTTTTTCTTCAGAGAAGTTCTAGGGGCCACTAGGGCCACCATGGGCCAACAACAGTTTAAGGCCTAACCAAGGCAACTAGAGGCCTTATTCAGAAATTAAATAGTCAATTTTCAATGTTTCAGAAATTATGGAACCAATGGTGTTGTTTTTAGAGCCTATAGAGGACTTTTGAAGGCCGATTTTCTTTAGAGAAGTTCTAGGGGCCACTAGGGCCATCCAGTGCCAATAGGAGAATAAGGTCTATCTAGAGCAGGCAATATCCATTATCAGCAAACCAATAGCCATTTTTGACTATTTTTATACTTATAAATCCATTTATAGAGATTGAAGAAGCTTTTGAGAACTTCTGAAAGTCGATATGCTTCAAGGAAGTTTTGAGTGACCCTAGAGTCAGGGGTGCCACCAGGTGTTGGAGGCGAAACCAAAGAAATGGGAGGCCAATTTATGGAAATAAATAGTCCATTATGACTATTTCAGACATTATGAATCTAATGAAATTATTTTCAGATACATTTAAATATTTCCTAAGGTTGAAGAACCACAGGGAATTTTTTGGAAGCCTAGGGCCATCAATGGATGTAGGCCTAGATTGGGGAGTCAGTGCTCATTTTGAGAAAATGATAGTCCATTTTGGAGGTACGATATGTGCTGGAGATAGTAGGTGAGGTTTCAGGGACAATAAAATAATTTTTTAGGGAGTAAGTGCCACTTCTAAGCCGAGGGAAGCTTAAGGGCAATAATACAAGGAGTTAAGTATAAGGGAACCTAGTTTTGTTTCAAGAGTGATAACAACCATGATACGGGTATGATGGTATTATAAACCCATTGGTTTAGTTTAGATAACCGTCGGAGTTGAGTTTTTAACTTGTAAAAGAAAATTCCCATAATCCCAAAGAGCCAAGTCAAGTTGACAAGAGCTCAAGGAGACATAGCCCAGGATATTCGGGTGAACTCCTATATTAAATTTGTTGTTATGTGTTGATGTTTATTTGCTGCATTATATGGTTGTTGCACATGTTTAATATAAAAAAAAAACAAATTTTATTAAAGCACTTAAACAATTAAAAAACATACAATTGTTTCAAGTCTAAAATTCCACAAAAGTCAAGTATAAGCTAGATCTTTTATTTGTTTAACTGAGTGGGAGGTTCTTGAAAAGCATAATAAGTTATCCAACCCATTTTCAGATCAACCAAGAGGGGGAAGGGGTTAATATATTCAGTTAAATTAGCACTCGATTTATTGTCTTCTTGACATACCTATCTGGTTGCAAACATAGAAAATCACAATAATTAAATCAATTAAGTCAATTACAAAAATTAGGGAACTAACTCCCTTAGTAAATGAAACAAGACCTAAGTATAGTCAAAGGAATATTTACTCAAAGGTAAGATGCTCCTGCATCATACTACCATGGTGGAAAAAATTTCATGGTCTCCTAAACATGTGCTTTCATATTTTGTTGAAAATCCTGCTGGATTAAACACTTCTGAGTCCATAACTGGTCTCTTTCCTTGTTGTGTTGCTATTTTTCTATTCTTTCATCTGGTTCTCCAGGATTCCAAATCTTGTTTTGTTGTTTTCCACTTGATTTTTTGATGTAAATTTACTCTGTCAGTTGTTCCTCCTTACAATTTATCCTCCTATGTTTGTTATCCCTTCTTCTTCTAGGTGGCATTTTCATCAACATGCACACTTCATCAATCACCTTATCAATTTCTTCCTTTGGCTGGGTTTTGCTACTAGTCCTGTCATCTGTCTACTACGTATCCTTTTTTTTCACAAGATTTATAAAAATATTGTCAATTAGTTGCCCATACCTTTGTTTCTCACACTTGGTAATATTTCCTTAATTGTTTTTTAACACATTTTCTTCCTCCTCTAGTTCTATCCCTGCAACCTAGAGGTGCTTTCTTTGGGTTTCTATTCTCTATTACAAAGAATTTGATTCCTCATACAATTCAAAACATCTTTTAATTTTATGCTAATAATCCATGAAAAATCCATCACTTAGGTCTTCTGTCAGCCAATTCTCTAAAGGTTTCTTCTCAACTTCACTTGTGCTTCCTTCTGTAGGCATGAGTGTACCTTCAAGCATATCTTCACTTACCACTTCAGATGATGTTTTTCCATCCTCCTTCATAACAATGATTAATCTATGATAAAATTCAATTACCTCTACCAAACCAAATTCATCATTAACGAATAAATTCTTACATAACTTCTCTAGTACAACTACCTCCTCTATGAGTCTCAATTCCTCTTTTACTTGCATAATCATTTCATTAGATTGTTGGTATTCACATGTCAAAATTGAAAATACACACCAAAAATTGGATTTGAAAATATGAGGTTCTTCTTTTATTACCTCAATTGCATCATCTCCAAGATGATCTTCATAGTCCATCAAGTTATCAATGAAAAATTCCTCAATATCTCTGATTTTCTCCTCATTAAAGAACCAAATTTGTTAAAAAACATTCATTACATTTCTAGCCTTAGGTATATCCTGTTCTTCGTGATCACCCTTAAATAATGTACAAATTTTTATCTCCACATGTTCTCATATTCTTTCCAAACTATCTCCTCACTCTTGAATTCTTATAAATTCTACTATTCTAATTCCTTTAGCTAGGTTACTTCGCCCAACTTCCTCCTTACCATCTCCATTCTTCAAATTATGCAATCTCCTATTTCCTTATCTCCAAATATTTCTTAATTCTTTAAATAACTATAAATAAAATTATAAAAAATAAACAAACCCAACAAATCACAGCTCTAAGTTTCATCCTACACCATTGAAGAGTTTCACCATGATTTTTCTTATAGTTGCTTCCACTTGTGATAGTTTCCTGAAACTACTCCTCTGTAAGCTCTGCGAACACCTGTTGTCTTTCAATAGCATGCCTCTAATTTTGTGGAACTTCCATCATCTCTTCTACTCCACCTACAATTATTTAATTACAAAATACAATATCATGAGACTGTCCAGTCTTAGAATATACTTATATCATATTTCCATCATCATATTCCTCTCCAAGGATCGGTCCTTTCCTAGGTTCACAAATAGATTCTCTCGCTTCATACTCAGTTTCTCTAAGTACTTCTTGTTCTTCATTTGATTTATGCATTAGGTTCTCAACATACAACTCTATGACATACCACTTTACTACTTTCCCTACATAAACAATTTAATTCAATCTTGCTAACAATTTAAGCTTCAACTTCTTTGTATGCTCTTGCATCTGCTGTTTAAACTCACCGAGTTATGCTTTCATCTCACTCAATTTTATCTTCCTTTCTTGTTCATTCATCTATTGTCTTGTAGCCTTTTTTCTGACCTCCTTTTTCTTTCTATTGTGGCTTCCTTCTGAATTCTTCATTTCACTATATAAATCTATCCTCTTCAATCTTTTTTTTTTGTGAGCTTCTCCATGCCCACTATGAACTGAAACCAACCTCTATAGTAGCAAGCTTCTCCTCTTCTTGCCACATGATACCTCACCAAAATTATTCTCCTTTTAGCTTAGTTTTTTGGCACCTTCCCGATCCTCTTCTGTGGAACCAAATGAGAACTCCTTACTCTAGGTTGTTGCACAATTCTCATAATATTATTATTCTTTCACTATTAGCTTTACTTCAGCCTCTACCTTAAGCTTCTCACAACAATCTTGCTGGAAATTATTTCTGCCACAAGAGTTTTTTGAGAGATATGTGATTGCTTCATTCTTCTTCTGTTACAATTGTTTGCTGCATATTTTCCTTCTTCGACTACTTATCTCAAAAACTTCAAATTAATTAAAAATAAGATTCCTCGCATGTTCACCAAACCTCCTTAAGATATTTTATTCTCTCCTTCTATCAAAAGTTTATTGTTGTGTTATTCTTCTTTTATTCTTCAATGACCACCTTGCTTCAATATTTTTCTAACTAAAAAAACTCAAATTCCTTTCTTGTCATTCAATTGTTCAATTGTTTCTCCAATCATTCATCCTCTTTCACTGAACCATATCTTTGCACTGCAATCCTTGGTAACCATAATTTAATCTATGCACTCTAATGTAAGTCAATATCAACACCAATCCATTATTAACTTCTTTTTTCTATCCATTCACTCAATTTTACAGGAAATCAATTGTTTATCAAAAATTTTAAAACAATTTCTTCTTACCAAACCTCTATAAATTTTCATTCAACAAATCCTACAATATCATTCAAATTCTCCTAGATTTATTCCGCCTTTTGAATCTTCTTGCTTGTTTCGTATGTGGGTTCTCATTTCCATTCCTATTACTTATTTTTCAACATATTCCAATCTCGTTGCTGCAAATTCTGAGCTCTTTAGCTTATTAGATATTTTTCAGCTCTAATACCACATGATGAAAACCAAAACCCGTATTCAAGGCCAGGTTTTCTCAAATCCCACAGTGCCCAGACCTCTATCAAAATCAACACTTCCTTCTTTTCTTGCTATAGTCACCTTAAGAGATCATAGATATCTTTTCCTATCAAAAATTTCAATTGGAGGAGCTAAAAATGGAATCCAACCCGCTTTAAATTCTTAGAACCAAATCCCTTTATCAATATCCCCCGAAGCCAAGATCCTATTTCTATCATTCTAGTTTTCATCTTCTACAACTATGTGCTGAAACTAGGCATTTCAATATGCAATTACCATGACCCCTCAAGCCCTACGCTTTATTTAACTCAAATAAAAAACCTTATGGGGTTTCGACCTTCTAGTATTTCCCACTATTCCATGGTGTCAGTTCCTCTCGTTGCTATCAGTTTCCCACTCGTCCACACTGTATCCCTGTCTTTGGCCCCACCGCTGGTAGTCCTTTATTAATATGGCACTCTAAAGCTCTTCCTTTGTAAAATCCTACTCATATCACTTTTCCCTATAATGAAAATACCATGAAAATAACCATTCTGGGTTCTGGGATCCATCAAGTACCCAAAACTTTTAAATTTTTCTATGATACTCACCTTACGACCTATCGCTTGCCACAACCTTAGATCCCTGATGCTATTATTAAATTAAATTCCCAAAAATTTATGGGGATTTAGTACTTCTGGATTCTTTGGGATCCAAAAAAAATTATGTTCTGGGATTCTGTCAAGTGTCGATACCAGATCCATCAATTGACGAACTTCCCAGTGCTCGATTTAAAATAGGTAATGAGATTCAACCTTTTCAGGCTTTCTAACCCTCTATTCTTTGACTTCTATTACGTGTTTTCACTAAATAGCGAAATCGGGTCCATCATTTGACATAATTATTTTAAAAGCCAAAAATTGGTTAAATTTTGTCCCTTTTCCAGTGTTCTTCGCCTTTGACTCTTCGTGGTCCCCTACACTCTTCGTCCTTCTTCTTGACACTATCAATGCATGATTTTCTCGCTTTGAGCTTTAATATCAATTTTCACTATTCCTTTTGAGCTTTAGGTTCTCAAATTTCATCTAATTTGACTCTCCTCCTCCATGGAATGCCTATGTGTTTCCTATATATGCACTCAACCTCGACCCTTGCGTTGATCTATTTTAAAGTTTTATGTTCTTTTTCTGCTCCCTTTATGCCCCTCCTGCAATATTTCCAAAGCCTCTATGCAAACCTCCTCTGATTAATGGATCGTTGATCCTTTTTTATCAACAATCAACTCTTATCTCTCCTGAGATTTATTTATCTTGGATTTTCATTGTTCGAATTTAGGTCTCTCATGGATCTAAAGGTGTAGATCCCTCCTGAGCTAGATTCCACTACAACAATCTAGGAGAGTTTGAATGATATTTTAGGATTTGATGAATGCAAACTTACATAGGTTTGGTAAGAATAATTTTTTTTCAAACTCTATATAGAAATTTAATTTCCTGTAAAACTGAGTGAATGGATAGACATAAGAAGTTAGTAATGGATTGTCATTGCTTCAATATTATTTGAATTAATAAAGCTCAAATTCCTTTCCTGTAATTCAATTCTTAATTTTTTTTTTTTGCAATCATTCATCCTCTTTTAGTGGGCCAAATATCTACACTGCAATCCTTGGTAGCTATAATTTAATCGATGAACTCTATTGTAACTGACTATCCACAACAATCCATTATTAACTTCTTTTATTTATCCATTCTCTCAATTTTACTAGAAATTAATTTTCTATCTAAAATTTGAAAACAAATTATTCTTACCAAACCTCTGTAAATTTTCATTCAACAATTCTTGAAATATCATTCAAACTCTCTTAGATTTAATCCTCCTTTTGAAACTTTTCTCTTGTTTCCTGTGTAGGTTCTCATTTCTATGCCTATTCCTTAATTGTCATCACATTCCAATATTGTTGATGAAACTTTCAATCTCTCTATCTTATGATAAATTTTATAGCTCGGATACCACACGATGAAAACCAAAACCCGTATCCTAGGTTGGGTTCACTCAAATCCCACAGTGCCCAGACCTATATCCAAATTGACACTTCCTTATTTTCTTGCAACAATCACCTTACGAGAACATATATGACTTTCCTAGTGATCCTTTCAATGGGAGGAGATAAAAAGGGAATTAAACCCACTTTAAAGTCTTAGAGCCAAATCCCTTGATCAATATCCCCTAGAGCCAAGCTCTTGTCACTCTCATTCCAGTTTGCATTTGCTGGAACCAAGTGCTTAAACTAGGCATTGAAATATGCAATTCCCATGACCCCGTGATCCCTACTCTTTATTTAATTCAAATATAAAACCTTAGGAGGTTCTAACCTTATAGTATGGTGCACTATTCCACACTCTCATTCCCTCTTGCCGTTGTTAGTTTCCCACTCATCCACATCGTATCCATGCCTTTTTCCCCACTGTTGATGGTACTTGATTAACATGTCACTATAAATCACTTCCTTTGTAAAATGTTTCTTGTATCACTTTTTCCTTATAATGGAAAACTAATCAAATTAACCCTTCTGGGTTCTGGGCTCCACCAAGTACCAAAGGATTTTAAAATGATCTAGGATACTAATATTACAACCTCTCTCTTCCCATAAGCTTGGATCCATGGTGCTCTTATCCAATTTAATTCCCAAATGGCTATGGGGATATGGTACATCTGGATTGTTCGGGATCCAAGGAAAAGTATGTTATGGGATTCCATCAAGTGTCAATCCTAAATCCGTCAATTGAAGAAATTTCGAGTGCTCAATTTAAAATAGATAACGAGATTCAACCTTTTCAGGTTTTCTAACCCTCTAGTCTCTGAATTCTATTACAAGGTTTTGTTAAATAATGAACCTAGGTCCATCAATTGAAAAAATTCTTTTAAATGCCAAAATTTGGCTAAGTTTCATCCATTTTCCAGTTTTCTTTCTCCCCGACTCTTATTGGTCCCCTGCACTCTTCATCTTTCTTCTCGGCACTATCAATGCTCAATTTTCTTCCTTTCATCTTTGATATCAATTTGCACTATTCCTTTTGAGCTTTAGGTTCTCAAAGTTTATCTAATTTGAATCTCCTCCTCCATATAATGCCTTTGTGTTTCTTCTATATGCACTCAACTTCGACCCTTGCAATCATCTCTTTTAAAGTTTTATGCTCCCGTTTTTCTTTCTTTGTGCCCCTCCTACAATATTTCCAATGCTTGTGTGCAACTCTCCTCTGATTAATGGATCATTGATACTTGTTGATCAACAATCAACACTTCTCTCTCTTGAATTTATTTATTTTGAATTTTTCACTATTTGAATTTAGGTCTCTCATAGATTTCAAGGTGTAGATCCCTCTTGAGCTGGCATCCTCTGCAACCATTATAAAATATAAGAGCATATAGGCTAAGATTTTGAACTATATATATATATATATAATTTCAATATTTATACAAGGCCCTTTATGGATATATTTACATCACTTTTCCCATTCTGGCACTAAGCCAGGTTTTGGCTTCAAGCCTCTCACTTTCACACTCCATCTCTACCTCTATCACGCCTCTTTATCTCTATTCTAACACTTGTTTAAATGATAAGGGATTTTGAACTAATTTAGTTCATATCCAAATAACCCTCACCTGAATATATAATCTAGTACTATTAGACCCACAAATCTCTCACTAATCTAATTTCCCTCGTTTTTCACCAACTCTCTCAAATATTCCCGAGAACTATCTCGAGGAATATATCTGATTACAATTTCTACACATATTCTGTTGAGCCTCAAATTTGTCCTAATTTTGTTGATGAAACCATACGTTTTCACATCATTCCATTCACCCTTTTCATTTTTAACCATATTTCTTCATAAATGCACCAAATTCCCGCATATTTCTACGTGGTTTATTATTGTTATTTCTATTATTTTTTATGAATTAAAGATAATTATGCATGGTTTTACTAATGATAGTTTGACAGTTCAAGTTTCTATAGTTTCCGTAGTTGACTCCATGGTTGAGGCAGTAGCATCACTCTAGAATGAAATCTAACACGTGGAAATTGTTTATAGAAGCTTCAATATGGATTGTTGTTGGTCAAATTTCACCCAGCTCACACATGTGGACCTTCAGGAAAAGATCAACAGAAAATCGCAGCAGTTTTGACCAGTCAACTTAAAACACGTTTTCTGAGCAAATTAAAGCGCATCTCACAAACAAAAATATGGGTTTTTTTCATCACAAGCCTAATTAATTTACCTATGACCCATTTCCCCAAATTTGTTACCATTTGGGAGATATTTCAAGTTCTTAGGAGCCCTATTTTGTAGTTGCGTGAGAAAACATTGTGCCCATGTGTCAATAAATGCCCAATCAAGAAAAAAGAGGTTGGAATGGACTGTGCTTCATCAAATTCGTGGAAAATAGATGTGAATTTTATTTTGATATTTAGCCATATGAATCTCCATGAAGTTACATTGAAACCCTTATATAAACACTCCATTGAAATAAAGAGGAAAAGTTAATTTTCTGAAGCATATTGTGAAGTTTTAAAACTTTGTTTTTCATTCCTTTTTAATGAATAATTTCCTTGAATATTTGATGCGTAGATAACTGTTTGTTTGAAGCTTTGAGACCACCTGTTTGTGGAGGGCCCCTGCAAACAGTGAAGGTTTCACATTTTATGTTTTTAATGTAGTTTTCATGTTTTCATTTTATCATTTTCTGTAGTTGTTTTCAGAATTCCAATTTGTCATTTGTTGTAATTGTTTCCAAAATTTAATTTTTCTATTTGATGTAGATGCTTTCATAAGTATTCTTTTATCATTTTATGTAGATTCATCAATATTTCCTTACGAATTGTCAAATTGCAGAAGATTCATAGTTTTACTTCTAGAGCAGCAACGATTTATTTTAGAGTAGTTTTACAAGTTCATTAGTGGTTTATTTCAAGAGCATGAGTGATTTCTTTTCGAAACAGTAGTGATTGAGTGATTTCCTTTCAACATATGAGTGCGCTATTTTCCGTTCATGGGTGATTTATTTTCAAGAGCTATAGTGATTTCTTTGCAAGTTTCATTGCCATAACATTTCATTTCAAAAACATAAAAATGTATAAATTCCCTTTTCTAGAATTTGATTTTATTTTCTTGCACAAGAATGTTAGAGAATAAGAATTTTTAGAGACTAAAAAATAAATTAGTTAAGATTTCTTCATAAGATAGAGAAATTTTGTTTCAGTTTTTACAGAGTAGAAAACATGTTGATTTTTATTAGTTATAATTTAAATTTATCAATTTCATTAGGAACATAAGAATAAAAAAATCCTTAAAAGTAATCTCTACAAATCCAATCATCACAGCAATAATCTAAATGAATAAAAGAGGCTTCTAGCATATATTGTGCACTTGCACTTCACAAGTTTACCAACTCCGATCGATAATTTATGTATTCAATTTAAGACAATTAAATTGACCAAACATTTTGGCGCTGTTACCGAGGAAGTGTAAATAGGAGCCTTTTTTTTCTTAAAAAAAAAAGAACTTTAATCCCCTACCACCCCCACTATATCACGTGGTGCAGTAAGATCCACACATCCACATCATGAATTATTATTTTTGCAGGTATAAGAAGAGGTGACAAAGGATGTTGAAGAAATGGAGGGAGATGATGAAAATGAGGAATATCCTTTTGGATTTCCCATTCAAGAAATTGATATCAACGTTCAAATGAAGAACATCCCTCCATCCGTACTTCCTAATTTCAAAGGTATGGGATTAGAAGACCCAAAAACCTTTCTTTTTGAAGTTGAAATAATTTTTAGATCTTATGGCTACTTATTGCACATTCAAAAATCGAATTGTTTTTCGGCAACATTGAAGGATAGAGCACTTAGATGGTTCATGAATTTAGGAAAAAATTATATAAGGACATGGGATGATATGAAAAGAGTAATTTTGGAAAAATATAAATATTATTGCATATTCCATGACCTTAGAAATTAAATCTTTAAGTTGAACCAAAAAGAGGATGAAATCCTAGAAGATTTAGTGGAGAGATTTACTTATAATATCAAAATATATAAATTGCATAATTTAGGATCAAATGAATTAAAAAATCTCCTACTAAATGCTATAAGGGATGAATGGATTTATCTTCTTAATCTGGTGGGAAAAGGAGATGTCTGTTAATTGTCATTTCAAGAGATTTGTGAATTGTGAAAGAACTTATCAAGAGGAAAAGAAAAGTATGTAAGATCCCCTCAAGATCCATTTATGGCAAGAGTAAGTAAGTCAAGATCAGGATTGGTAAGTCAAACTGAACTTAAAAATTTGCTAAACATTCTTGGTAATTTAAATGAACAAATTGACATGCAAAGAGTGAAAAAAAATAAGAAGTTGATAATGCTACTTCATTTATATTTTTCCCTAAATATAGAAAGAAACATGCTTTTCATGAATGTCCACTTGATAACATTAATATTTGTGACATTTGTGCAGGATCAAATACTACTAAACATTTCCCATCATTACCAGAGTTAAAGGTAGTTTACCAGGAAGAAAATCAAACACTGGAATAATCTTGTTATGTAGCTCCAAGAAGACCAGGGCAGCCTCATGAACCTTTTATGATGCAAGATCTCAATTCTCAATTTCAGGGTTATGCACAACAATCTAAAAGTAATTGGAAAACACCCTTGCCTTGGAAAACTTGGAAATCTCAATCCCAACCTCAAAACCAACCTTGGTCACCTTGGCCATCTCAATCCCAACCTCAAAACCAATCTTGGCAAACAATTTGGCAAACACCCTATAAAGGAAATCCACCATTTCCTCAATCTTTCCCTCTCTAGCCTCAATACCATCATCAATGTTATCCATACCATTCACCTCCACCACAACATCAATATCACCCTCATTTGACCTCAATTCAACCTTTCCCATTACCATCCACACAAGCACCCCAAATATCCATTCCCACTCCATTACCTGCACAACCATTTCATATCCCCAACAATAAAACACCTCAATCAACTTACAATTTTGAGGTATTGCAAAATGATTCACCAACTATCATTGAAGAACAACAACTAGAATAATAAGACTCAGATAAGGTCCAAGAATCATGAATGCCTTTCGATAAACAAAAGTTGTTGGAACTAGATATTGAAAATTTTCATGGTTGCTTATCATCAGATTCTATAAATAAAGATCATATCTCTAAAGACTTGCATGACATGATAGAAGGAAGCCAAGGAATACAAGATTACACTGAATCTTGGTTTAGGGGATTCATCGGATCTCAATTCTTAATTCTTCGGTATCTTTTGACATCATATCAATCAAGGAAATTGGTCTCTCATATACTGGTACATATCAAAGAGTATATTTCAAACTTGCATATGAGTTTATCTATCATCCTGTTACAGACATGGTTCCATTGGAAGTATTCATATACTTGAGTAAGATTTATTTTTCAAGTAGAGTAGGACATATAAAAAAAAAAAAAATTAAAGAGAAAAATAAGTCCTATTGTGAAAACTAGCTTTCTGGCACAATTGGACATGAGATTTTCTTAAAAACCAGGCAATTGACAAGAAAAGTTCACAATAAGTTTTGCAATTTCATGATGGTTTCAGTATTTAAGTATGGTTCTTCAAATAATTTTTGGTTCTATGCTCGAGTTGGATGATGTGGAATTCCTTAAGGTCCACCTTAAAAATAGATCTTGTCCCATCGACCTCAACACCTTATTTGGGATCAATATCAGATATTATTTGGAGTTCCTTGGAACTTGCACACATCAATGGCAAGCCTCCTCGTTGACAACAATGGGAATACACCAATGTCTCTTGATTTCTAGATCTTACAGGTGACTCGACTTCAACACATTCATTTGTCCCAGTCAAGATGCACTCAAGTACCCTAACACTCATTTACATCATCGGTTAGTTGTCTCACATTGGTTAATGATTTTCATCATTGATCGATAATCTAATGATTTCTTCCCATGCTCGACTTTGACACATTAATTCGCATGGTAAGAATTGTATTATGAGTTTAGGATTTTATGAAGACTATTGGTTTTATGGAATCAACAACAACTTGCAGCAATACATTTTATTGGTTTCTTGTAGCAGCTTGTTCATCCTTTTTTTCATTCAACAGCAGCATGATGGCACCATTACAACACTTTTTCATTAATTTTCATTTTCAAGAAAAAAAATAAATTTGGGCATATTGTAGTCAATATGAAGTATGTTTCATGGTTTCTACTTCAGAATACAGTACACAATTCAAATCAGCAGTTCAAAATCAAAGATTTTTTTTTCTATTGCAAAAATTGAAATTTTTTGCAACAGTTGCGGAAAGCTGCAGTTTTTTTCCAAAGACAGTTTTGGCACAAATATTGCAAGAGATTGGAGTAGAAATAAAAAATTCTAAGCTTCTGGGTTTTCTCAGAATATGATAAATTGAGTAAGACACGGACATAGTTAAAAAAGAAAAAAATCAATTTTGAAGGGCATTTCAAGTGGGTTTTTAAAGCAGATTTTCATTTTTCATCATTTTGGATAGATTATGGAAGATTTTAGTATTTTTTCACATCATCACATTTTATTCATCAAAATGGGATTATGAAGGCATGTGGTGGTAGAAAAGGTAAAAATACACGTTTTACCTTTTGAATCACTCAATTTGGCCTTAAAATGAGTTCATGACATATTTTTTTGTTGCAACATTGGGAAACGTGAATGGTGAAACATGGCAGAAATTGATTTGATCACAACTTACAAACCATGCATCCTTTGCACCTAAAATTTTATGGTGAATGCATTGAGGTAGGTTAAATGAAATCGGAAAATTTCAGAAAATTCCAGTGTATTTTTCAAGAAATTGGCCACTTTAGCCTACAGAAATTTCTCATTTTTCTCAAGATCCGTGCACCCATTAGCTGAGATATTTTGTGGGAAAATGAATAATATTAATAGTAACAATCTCAGAAAATTTCAGGAGAATCTGATTCACCATTTGATAGAATTTGGGAAAAAAAATCTGTTACATGAAAAAGATACATTTTGTGGAGCAAGGTCAAAGTGGAGGTCAACACATCATGGAGCAGAGTACTTGAGGCAAATCAATGCCAAATTAGGCATCATATCTTGTTCTCTTCTCTAATTCCAAAAGTTAAACTTGAGGTAAAACTAGCCTTAAACTTTTTAGTTTATTGAAAATTCTAGAAATTTTGATGACAAGCTATTGTAGACATGTAGTTCCAATTTTTTTCCCATTATGTTTTGTCATACCTTTTAGCAACCAATCCCATAGCTTATGATTGATTCTTTATCAACAAATTCCTATCACCCATGCAATCATATCATTGTTTTCCATGGTCATAATGATGTTCTTCTATGATTTCGCCACTCTCTTGTTAGTCCATGCTTTCCTTAATGGGCCATCACCATGATGTTCTTGAGAAAACGAAATATTTTACAAATATGAAAAATTAACTCCATGGTACATGTTTGTAGAACATGATCAAATGTACATAGGGCACTTGAAATTATGTGTCCTATTTCTCATCTTCAAATTTATAATGGAAGCCAAGAAATGATGAGTACAAAGCCACAAGAAGAAGAAGATTGCAACAAGCATTTGTTCACACACTCTTAAAGTCACTTGGAAGAATATTTAAGGCTTTTATAACTTGAATAACCCTCAAAAACAACAATTCTTATTTTGTGTTATGTGCAACTCATCTTGTAAAAAACTTCACATTGGAAAGTATTCTTCATTCATTAGTTTGTGAGTTCTTGAAGAAACTATTTGATCACATAGTTGAAATGTGATTGGTTTCTACGCATGGATGATAAGAAGACAAAAATTATTGGCTGCAATATATGGGATGAACTTCACAATGATGGAAAGCACATTCTATAGATGGAGTAAAATTCTTGATGTGTTCTTCACAATATGGTATTCTACAAAGGCTTGAACAATTTGAGCACAATTAAAGTAGTGACAACTACAAGTACTTGGATATGCTACTATGTGGGCATCCTTTCTTTTCACACAAGTTGCATATAATAAATAATGAAGGGTTGGAGAAAAGTGCATCATATTGAGATAAATGGTCAATATTTCTCTCTTGGAGCTTTGGTCAAGGATTTAATTGAAATGACAGAATAAAGGAACAAAAGGAGCCAGTTGGATTATGAAACTTTGCAAGACTTTTTTTGCATGAGGACATGCAAAATATCTAGTGTGGGGGAATGTTGATCCTCAAATTTTTCATAATTTGTTGATGAAACCATCCATTTTCACATCATTCCATTCACCCATTGTCATAATTTTTAACCATATTGATTCATAAATGCACCAAATTCCCACATACATGTTTACATGGTTTATCATTATTATTTCTATTATTTTTAATGAATTAAAGAGAATTATGGATGGTTTTACTAATGATAGTTTGATAGTTCAAGTTTCTATAGTTTCTGCAGTTGTCTCCATGGTTGAGGTAGTAGCATCACTTCTAGAATGAAATCCAACACTTGGAAATTGTTTCTAGAAGCTCCAATATGGATTTTTGTTGGTCAAATTCCACCCAATTCACACAAGTGGACCTCCAAACAAAGATCAATGGAATATCACAACAGTTTTGACCAGTAAACTTACAACATATTTTCTGAGCAAATTAAAGTGAACCTTGCAAAAAAAAAAAACATGGGTTTTGTTAAGCACGGGCCCAATTAAGTTATGTAATTGCAATTTTCCCAAAGTCGTTACCATTTGGGAGATGTTTCAAGTTCTTTGGAGCCCTATTTTGTAATTGTGTGAGCAAACATTACGCCCATGTCTCAATAAATGCCCAGTCAAGCAAACAGAGGTTGGAATGGAATTTGATTCATCAAATTCGTAGCAAATAGATGTCCATTCAGTTATGATATTTAGCCATATGAATCTCCATGAAGTTACATTCAAACCCCTATATAAACACTCCATTGAAACAAAGAGGAATAGTTAATTTTATGAAGCATATTGTGAAGTTTTTAATTAAAAAGTTTCGTGAAGATTTGATGCATAGCTGACTATTCGTTTGAAGCTTTGAGACCACCTGTTTGTGGAGGGCCCCTGCAAACAGTGAAAGTTTTTCATTTTATGTTTTTAACGTAGTTTTCATGTTTTCATTTTATCATTTTCTGTAGTTGTTTTCAGAATTCAAATTTGTCATTTGTTGTAGTTGTTTCCAAAATTCCATTTTTCTATTTGATGTAGATGCTTTCATAGGTCTTCTTTTATCATTTGATGTAGATTCATCAATATTTCCTTTCAAATTTTCAAATTGCAGAAGATTCATAGTTTTACTTCTAGAGTAGTAGTGATTTATTTTAGAGTAGTTTTACAAGTTCATGAGTGGTTTATTTCAAGAGCATGAGTGATTTCTTTTCGAAACAATAGTGATTGAGTGATTTCCTTTCAGCATATGAGTGCGTCTTTTTCCATTCATGAGTACTTATTTACAAGTTTCATTGCCATAACATTTCATTTCAAAAACATAAAAATGTATAAATTCTCTTTTCTAGAATTCAATTTTATCTTCATGCACAAGAATGTTAGAGAATAATAATTTTTAGAGACTAACAAATAAATTAGTTAAGATTTCTTCATAAGATAGAGAAAGTGTGTTTCAGTTTTTACAGAGTAGAAAGCATGTTGATTTTTACAACTTAGTTTTAATTTAAATTTATCAATTTCATTAGGAACATAAGAATAAAAACATCCTTAGAAGTAATCTCTAAAAATCCAATCATCACACCAATAAACTAAATGAATAAAAGAGGCCTCTAGCATATATTGTACACTTGCACTTCACAAGTTTACCAACTCCGGTCGATAATTGTTATAATCAATTTAAGACAATTAAATTGACTAAACATATTATCTAAAATCTCCTTAAAAACTTAGAAAAATACAATAATTAAAAAAATTACACTCAATTACATAAATTAGGGAACCAAATCCCTTGGTAAATGAAACAACCCATAAGTCTAGTCAAAGGAATTTTGACTTGGAGGTAAGATGCTCCTACATCACAAGAAATTATTAAATAAAATATATTTGAGATTATTGAAAGAGAGGGTTACATTGGCAAAACTCAGGCCAACTCTTCAAATTAAGTTATCCATTTGATCAATGAAAATGCATACAAATAACCTATGATCTGCTATTACAATGATGCATTGTAGCACCGAGGAATTGAATATATATCGGAGCATCAGACACAATGATTCGTAATAAATATCTACATGGGCTTATGGATCACACACTCTCTATTCTTTGTATTGGATATTATAGGATCTTGCACTCAAATATACTCTATACAAGATATCATTTATATGGTATGGTTCATATATGGTGTCGCTTGTATATCTTATGGTTCGTATATAATATGTATCATCCATATTGTGACCTGAAATTTCTATATTCACTCACCATATGTGATATGGCTCACATTATTAATGAATGGATTTTAGTTTCATATTTTATTTTTACAATGTTAACAATCATCACAAAGATCTACAATGACCTTGATATTTTCGGTAATCCTAATCATATGGTAGTAAAATTATGACAATAAAATTGACATGTCACAATGATTTTTAAGCATATGAAAAATTTAAATGATCTATATGACAATGTTGTATGATAAAAATCTATGACCATGATATATATGATAATATTGAATTGTATAACTCTATGTTAGTGACCTAGCTCCATGAGGATAGTGTCCTTGCTATTATGATGACATTGAGATATATGATGACAATGGCCTTGCATATGTTCATGATAACAATGACCTTGCTTATGATACATGATGAAAATGTCCATTGTATGAAAATATGGTTGTGACAATCACATTTATGATAACATAAATTTGATTAAAATGTTAACATGATGACAGTAATATGATAACAACTATATTAGAATTATTTTGTTCAGTTCACAAACGAAGTTGTGAACTGACATGGATTGGTCCTAGGAGGTTTGATGCGATTTATGTATCTCATTATGGATGTAATTTGTATCTCAACTAAGAAATTGATGCATATCTAATAGAAGAAGAATTTGGTTGGGTTTTCCACCATTTTTGGTTGTTTCCCTGGTCTTTGACCTAAATCCCAGTGTCTTTGTTTTGCATGATTTTATTTTACTATTCTTTATTATTTTGTTTCATTGTTGATGTTATTTTTCTATCTACATAATTGATAATGGTGATATGATTTAATGGGGTGAATGTAATGTGTAAGTGATGAAAATTTTGAAAATGCAATTATTTTCAAGAGAGAACAATCAAGCCCTAAAAGTTGAAAAACGTTACTTGAGTTTATAGCTTGCTTAGATTATTTTATAGTTTTAGACATGACTAACATCATGTGACTAACTTTAATAGTGTACATTTTCCAAACACAAATGAATATTACAAGTTAGAAGCAATTTAATATAGAAATAAAAAAGATTCCAAACACGGTATCCTTATAATGTATAATGAAAACATGCATTTCATTCATGTATAAAGTAACTTGACGCATTCACTATATGTGTTTGGAATAAAATTTATTAACAATAAATATGTTATCTACAATGCAAAATAAAAAATGAAAAAAAAGGTAAAGAAAAGGAATAGTAAAATTAGAACACGGGATGGTAAGTGTTATCTTTGATAACATTTAGATATATTTGGAGTTAATCTATCAAAATTAGTTAGGGTTTTAAATTTTTTGGAAACAAAAATAGATGTACAAAGTGTCAATATGGTCACCTAGTCGATGTGTAGGGTCAACATGAGTTTAATTGGGGTCCACAATAGGAGTTAGAATCCTAATTTTCATTTGTGTAAGGCTCACTTGATCATGATTAGGATTTAACCACTTTTGTCGAATTCCGTAGCAGGTCTAGTTATGAAAAAGAAGGGTTTGATACAAAAGTTCCTAAAACTTCCATAGAAAAATTGTCTCTTATACCACTTGTTCCGCTATAGAACTCTGCTTTTGTTAATAACGACACATTTTTTTTTAGGTTGTGGGTTAGAGTCACAATGGATTAATATTATGTGTCAATATTCACGTTTTCACGATTGATAACCCAAGCATTCAAACCAAAAAAGCTCATTCTATTTTCATTTTAGTTTGAGTTATTGTTGTTTTCATAGGGAGGTCTAGCTGTCATTATGTGAATTTGCAGGTGGCAAGAGGGAGCTTACTATGTGTTGCAGACATGGCACATAAGAAACAATACAAAGGAGGCTTGGTGGTACGCTATGAACCCAAAAACATGAAGTTGTTGGAAGAATACCATGTTTTCATCCAATCCTTTACTAGCATGGGATGCCTGTATTTTTTCCAGAAGTTGAGGGTTTTCATGGACATATTTCTAAGGATTTTTCCATCAATTTCATGGGAACAGAAACAAAGGTTGGCATACTCAATTTTGCAGTGTCCCCTGATACAATTTCTCGTGCTACAAAGATTCCCAGGGCTGGTGAGATGTGTTTCAAAGTTGAGAAGTTACAGTCACTCAACTATGATGAATTTCTCAAGGATGAATACAAAGGAATTGACATGACTTCTGACATTTCTAGGGTTTGTCTTAAAGAGATTTTTTCAAAATTTCTAATGGTCATCCAAAAATATTTTACATGTGAAGGCAGGTTCAATATGGTTTACCAGTATCACTTCAGATTTCTCAGGTAAACACCCTCCGGGCATTCCTTTTTATCTTTCTAGGACTTTAGGGAAGATGTCTCACAATGTCTATGCTAAAATTGATGCTATAAATACTTCTATTTTCCATCATGGCCTCATCAAATTTCTTGTTGTAGAAGAGATAAATAAGTTAAAGAAATATTGGCTTACCTTCTTGTTCTTGAGTTGTTATGCGCTAGATGTTGCCGCCCCTTCTAAAAAAACTCCAAAATATCAGTAAATAACTCCTAGGGAAGAGAAGAAACCAAAAGCATAACCTATAGTGAAGACTTCCACAAGCATTGGGAAAAGGATGACCAGAAAACAGAGTAAAGGGAAAGGCAAGTTAGCTGATATTCTAGAAGCCATTGAAATTGAAGAAAGTCCAGTTTTACAGCCTTTGCAAGTGACAAAGGAAGAAGGTTATAAAAATAACAAGAGGGCCAATAAAATTGATTTTAAACAAGAGGAACAAGGTTTTATCTTTAGAACAAGAAAGTGTGTAACAATATCAGAGCAACAAACTGAAAATATGCCCGAAGTTCCCTTAGAAAAAGAAGAGCCAACAAAGAGAAGACAAGGCATAGAGTCTGTGCAAGAAAAAATATAGGTAGATTTTTTACAAGAACAATTGAGAGAGGCTAGACAAGAAGTGGTAGAATCCAAACTAGATTTTGTAGACTTTTAAAAGTAGGTATCAAAGCAGTTAGATTTCTATGATGCAGTTGCAGGTAGAGCTGGAAGGATGGTGAAGAGGACTCTATCTTTGCACAAGATGTTAAAGCATATGTACAAAAGGAAAAATTGGCTATAGGAAGATAGAAATAAGTTTTAGAAACAAGTTAAAGGATTGGAAACTCAAATAGAGATGACCAAAATTGAACTCTCAAAAATAAATGTCAAGCTCTTAGCTGAAGTAACAAGCACCCCTTGAGTATGGTAAATTCCTGAATTTTTTTCCTATACTATGCTAAAATAATAGTTTCAGTAATGTACATAGTTATACAGGCTATAAGGAGTGATAAGAAAGTAGAAGAAATCATAAGAAATCGAAAACTTAGAAAATTCAAAATTTCGTCGCAACTCCCCATAGTTAAGCCAAACATTTGCTAGGAAATTATTGTAGCTTATCATTGAGGAAAATTCAAGAGACAATTTCAGATAAAGGAGTTATAATAGCATGAATTTAGCTAAAATACATGAGATTACACTTCAAATCTTGCAGGGAGATCAAAAAAGTACTAAAAGAATGTTTTTTTGTAACTTGCTACCAAATTTTGGTATGAAACTATCAAACTTCTTTTTCTGCGTTATAAATTTTGATTGGGCATTAGATATTATAGGGAAATCACATGAATTATAGGTCACAAGGGTGTCCACATCATCATATCAGAACTCCTATTTTTTAGGAAAACAAGTCAACAAAGTCAACTAGGTCAACGCATCCATGTGGCAGGAGCACATCAACAAGTCCAACACACTCAGCATTTGGTTGGATTTGAAAAGGTTCAAAAAAAGAATATTTGTGGGCTCATAAATTGGTAGAATCCTATTTGAATTAAAATTGTATTAAAACAATTTTTTTTTTTCAGAAATCTCATATGTTTTGTAAGTCAAATAAGATTAGGTATCTTAGTAGGATGACCAAATCTAGCCCCAAGTGGTAGATTTTGTAATTAATGGCTTATGGATATGTTTCTCTATATATTTGTAGGCTTTTGACTCCGCAAAAGAGGATAGATATGTGAGAAAGACCACTTTGTAAATCTTTATCTAGTTAATACAAATTTGCAACATACTTCGTTTTTCAACCTGAGATTCACTTTTGTCTTTTATGTCATCTCATTATGCTTTTATGTTATTATCAGTTTTCATGGCTTATTTGATTACTTGGAATTCAATGAAATATTTCTCCAACTTCCTTCTATTTGTTGTGATTGACTATAAATTTTCTCTTCACACCAGTTAATGCCAAAAATTCCTCAGCTTCCACAAAACATGTTTGCCTGTAATTGAGTTTTCTTTTAACTAACTCCATACCCAATGATGGCGATTTTCACACTTTCTTTAACCTGCAAATCACACAAAAATCTAGAGTTAGCCATCTGTAATTGAGTTTTATTAAGAATATTATATATTTTTCCTCGAGAGTGCCCTCTCATACTAGAAGGGCTAACTTCTAGCTACAAGTGGTTTTAAATTCAAGGTTGAAACAACCCAACTTGTCATATCAAGTGGAAAAATTTTGGTGCGTCTGCCAGGAGCCAAAAGTCGCATTACCCTGGGTGATTCATTTCAAAGTAGCCAAACTCTTGAAGTTAACAGGAGATCGGAAATTTCAAGGCTATACTTCTACCTTGGTGACTTCTCTTACATCTTTAGCTTAAAGGTGGCTCCCAAGAATATTTATACAAGGAGAAATATAGATCCAGATCCACCAAAGATAGTTGATGATCTAGAGAAAATTATCAGAAGAGATGGTATCTCATCAAAATCAGGTACTCCATATCCCTTGAGATCTTCATCTTTACCCTCTAGAGGTGCTCAAAGTATTGAGGACATAAAATTTGATGAAAATTTTGAGCAAACACTTTTTAGATCTAAATCAGAAAATGAATTAACAAAAATTGTTCTAGATCTACAAAGATTAGGGGTAGACACCACATATATTATTTCCAAAGAAGATAAAGAAGGGTTTTGGGAAATTGTCACATAATAATTGTCATTAGAACAAGAGTCTATGGAAAAACTAAAGGAAATTGATCCTTTTGAATCCTTATCGAAAAGAGGAGCTGGTATCCCTTTACCATAGTGGATTTATTTTATTTCTGAGTTGAAGGTTCCTTTAACTCGGTTTAATACTACTCATACTAGTTTGATAGCTACCTTTCATGTTGTAGTTTCTGCTAGTACATCTACTGTTGCCACTTCTACAATGGCAGGAGTTCCTCCTCCTCCTCCTCCTGCAGGCCTTGCTAGATATGCCCCTCTTCTCTTGCTTGCTCAACCTCATGATCTGCCAGAGGGATATTCTACTAGGTTAAAAACGTGTTGACCAATTTAATGATTTTATAAACTTAGAGGAGGTGGAGAAATTTGACAGTATGATGAAAAAAATGGAAAGGCTTATGGATAGACTAACACTTAGAAATATTCCTCCTGTTTCACAACCAGAAACACAGATAAGAAATCAAAATTTTAGAAGTCCTCAAATTCAACGGAGATGAAGAGAACAAAGAAACCAACCTAATCAGCAAGTTAGGCCCCCTTTCCAGCAAAACCTAGTAGACGAAGAAGAAATGCAACCATAAATTCAAGAAGAAATCATACATTGTTTGGATGAGCATGAAACAAGGATGTTTTAAAAAAATAAGAGAATGATGAATCTAGTAATGACATGTGTAACGATGAAACTGAAAAACAATCATAATATTAGAAAGGATATCAACATGCCATTTTTAAAATGAAAAAGAAATATAACTTGAGAATATGAATGTCCCTATAGTTTCCAATAAGAATTAACCTAAGAAAACAAATGGTCCAAAGGCTTTTAAACAAAAGAAAGATGCTCCTGGGAAAGAAATTGAAAAATCTTAGCCAATTTTTAGCCTAAAAGACAAGATTTCAAAAATAAAAATTGTTGTCCCCCTTGGAGAATTAATTAAAGTTACAAAATACATAAATCAAATTGTGAAAATGCTTAACACTGAAGCTGGACCCTCTGATACTCTAAATCTGCAAGAAGGTCACCCTACCATATTCTTAGGACCAAGAGGGGAAGATGAGAAAAATGAAGAAGTGCCACCATTCTATGTGAGTTTAAATATTCATGACATGAAATTACACAATTCTATGTTAGATTCATGGGCATCTCACAATTTAATGTATAAAATTTGAATAAATAATATATTATTCATCGAGATTCTCCTGATCACACACTATTTTAACTTCATGCACAATACAAAATCTCTTCTACCATTGATCATTACATGTGGAAATAAAATCAATTGCATGCGCATATTAAAACCATAAAAAATCACACATATGAACACAATATTTCATGGGAAAGCTTAAAGCTGAAAACCCCCAACTATCTGTATATTATATGTCATAGAGATCATGTAACAATCATTGTACAAATCTCCTCACAAGCTCTCAGTACAACCTCAAATTGCTACACACTAATCAAGCTAGATCTAGAAAAACACATGCTCCAATCTATGCCACCTGATAGCCAGCCTCTATTGCGTAATCAATGTTGTAGGATGGCTCATTAAATAACATAAACCACCTGTCTTGTACTGCGCAATCCTCATGGGCTTCTCCAATCACTGGTAGTTGCAAATATGCAACAGTATAGTCACAACTGAAAGTTAACCTGCTCTTTCACCTATCTCTGCACTGGTCTCCACTGAAACTGTCCATGCACTGAAGTTAACTGATGTATTCTTTAGTTGATTAATGAGTTTATAATTAGTGAATTAATTAAATAATTAATTCACACCATTCTTCACTAGTGTATTAATCAGTTAGACTAAATACAACTAGTTCAACTATGTTTATATTAGTTAAACTGAACACAACTCCATTAACTCCTCAATCAACTCCACCAAACTCTCTCACATGAGTTCTAACTGAAGTCTCCATGCAATAGCTCCACTTAACCCCCTAGGAATAGCGTAATTCCTTCTGTCAGCTCTTGTGCCACATCTGTGCACTTAACTGAAGTGCTCTAAGAGAATAAGATAATGTTTATAGTCCAAATATTATTAAGAGCTAATAATATTCGACATATCTAATATTGGGCGGAAATCTAAAAATAGATTCCACCAGTATGTCTAAAAATAGAAGTCCATCTATTTTTTCCAACTTGACCAACCATCCACAAATAACATCTCGCAACTCTTGAATATGATCGACATGTCTAAAAATAGACTTAGTCTAAAAACAGAACTAGACAACTAGCAAAAATAGCACAGAAGGCCCACTTAGTGAAGCGACTTCTTTCCACTCTAGCTCATCATCATTGCAATCTCAACACTCCCCTCTCAACAAGATAGGGATCATCTGCCACCACACAGGTCACACTTTCATGGCTGTTCTAATTTTCTCACAGTGAGCGCCTTCGTTAAGATATCGGCATCACGATCTCCGTAGGAATGTATGAAAGTAACATGATCTTCGGGTGCACACAATCTCTGTGCACACAATCTACGATATGATGACACCGATCAGTGAAGCCATGCCACCCTCAACTCATCCTCATCACGCCACCGCAGTCCATATCCTGATGTGCCTTTGAGATATCTCAATACATGCTTGCTTTCCTTCCAGTAGAGCTTGGTAGGCTTAACCATAGCTTGTGAAAGCTAGTTAACAGCATAGCATATGTCGGGTCGTGTATTGACCAGATACATAAGCGACCCCACCAAATATCGATAAACAGTGGCATCCACTACCTCCACCGAAGTAGCATCCTCCTTCCTCCAACCACCAGGAAGAGGAGTATCAACGGGCTTGCATCCATGCATGTTGAACTTCTCCAGTATCTCCCGGAGTGTTGGAAATATGATGCAGAGTGTTGTCCTTGATGGCAACCCACTGAATGAAGATGAAGACATGCGACTGTTGACATGTGTTGTCCTTGATGGCAATTCACCTAATGAAGTTATGCTTGACTTGATGGACTTAGTAAATGATGTAAATCTGATGTGATATGATGCTTGTTGACAATATGATGCTAAGTGTTGTCCTTGAAAGGCAACCCACTTGATGAAGATGATGACAACTTACTTGATGAATTTGTGCTTGAGAGAATGTGTTCCTAATGAAGAAAATATGATGTTTCTACAGTGTGTACAGAAGGCTATGAAGAAAGGATTTCAGAATGTACTCAAAGTATGATGAAAAAGAGTATGTTTCTTGGTATACGCGGATTGGCCTAGGGGAAGTCACGTATGCACGCGGAAATGAACGTGCCAAGTAGCGTATGGGCTAAAGCGCTCAAAAAGTGCAAAACCAAGGGTAACCACCATGGTATTGACCCATTGTATTGGGTAATGATCCGCCTAAATTAACCCCGTCCAGATAGTTTTGGGCTCATGGTATTGCTTTGACCCATGGTATTGAAAAAGGGGCTCATGGTATTGAAAAAGATAAACCTATATAAGGAGAAGAAATTCATTGTGCAAATGATGAGTGTGAGAGCAAGATGTCTGAGCTTGAATGAATACTTCTCTCTGAAGTATATCTGAATGGAAAGGGTTACACTTGAATGATAGATCTAAATGTATGATGCACCAATGATGAAGAAGAGGATCTAGATCTGAATTGCTTCTTGTATTTGCTAGATCTGATTATGGAAGGCTTAGATCTGTGATGAGGCGAGCATCTAGGCGAACATCTGTCTGAAGCAAAAGGGTAGATCTGAACTGATTATCTGATCTGATGAAGTATGCTGCTCTGTAGTGATTGAAGATCTATACGCTACTTCACCGTGGAGAAAGCGCGTATATACGCAGCTTCAGCGAAGAGAAAGCGCGTATGCGCAATAAAATATACACTGAGGTATACGCTGGTTTGTGTGGACGGAAGCGCGTATATACGCGACATCAGTGAAGTAAAAGCGCGTATGCAAACTAGGGTTTGCTGAAGCAAGGGGTATGAAATATCTAATCTGTTCTGCTGTGTTTCTGCTATCTGATCTGTGTTGATATGTATCTGTTGATGATGTATGGTTGTGCTTAAAAGTATGGAAAGGGTTCGGTCTGGAAATATGATGAATTGTGGCTTGCAAGTTGTGTTCTATTGAAGTGGTTGGATCCAGTGTGAAAATTGATGAAACGTGGTCCAAGGTGGTGCTGAGGGTTGTAGCCTTCAGTCAGGGGGTTGTAGCTCCCTTCCAGGTGAGGCTGGTAAACGAGATCGGGGGGTCGTAGCTCCCTTCCGGGAGAGGCTGGTAAACGAGTCAGGGGGTCGTAGCTCCCTTCCAGGAGAGGCTGGTAAACGAGCGCAGGTGGGTGCCTGCGTGCTGGTCAAGTCTGCGCCAGCACATATGTTGTAAGATGTTTTCTCTATAATAAAATATTGAAGGCTGAGAAACTGCAGCGGTGGTTTTCTCCCGACTTGGGTTTCCACCAAAAAAATCCTGGTGTTCATGTGTGATGCTTTGTGTCATGATTTATTCTGTTCTTACTGCACATGTTTACTGCTTATTGAATATCTGATGAATAAATGAAGGAATGATTTGAGTGAAGAATTAATGACATAAATAGATATCTGTGTATACGCGAGTTTCGTAAAGGGTATCCGCGTATATACGCAAGTCTGGTTCAGGAAAGTAGTGTATGCATTTTAGAAGCAGAAAAAGTGAAAGTTTTGAATATGCAGTAAATACTGATTCACCCCCCCCTCTCAGTATTTTTCCCAACACCAGGCATACTTACCCTGAGAAAAAAACAGTCCACCACTGCACTACCAAATTTCCAATCCCAAGAAATAATGAAGGAGGCCCAATTCCTTCATCTCAAACTCTTTTGCAAGATCAGCCTTGCATGAGAGTATCAACTGTTCATCACCGGTAGTATCAAATCATCTACATAAAGTACAATGATCAAACACTTACCCTCCACCACTATCTGGTATAGTTTCGGATCCGCCTCACTCTTGGAGAATCCATCCATGTGTAAAATAACTGTCAATCCATGTGTACCAAGCACGAGGTGCTTGTTTCAACCCATACAGCGTTGTTTTGAGCCTGCACACATGTGACTCGCTGCTGAAGATCTCGAAACCTTTGGGCTGCTCTATGTACACCTCCTCCTCAATCACTCTGTTGAGGAACGCAGTCTTCACATCCATCTGATGAATGTGCCACCCCATGCAATGTTGAGAGAGCTAGGATGCACTCGAGTATGGAAGAATACCTTTACGACAGTGCAAAAGGTTTCCCTCATAGTCGATCCCTCAATGCTGCCAGAAGCCTCGGGCAACAAATCTCCTTTCACTTCTCCACACTCCCACGATTGACTACCTAATTCACTTTGTTCTTCCATCTCGAACCCTGTGATTTCCCTTAGACCTTGGATCAATCTCCCATGCCTTTAATTCGACAATCGAATCATACTCTTCCACCACTTCATCTTATCAGGGATCCTCCATAGCTTCCTCGAAAGAGGATGGCTCTGTCACGATACATTGACTCACAGGAAGCCATGTATCCAGTATACCGATCAGGTGATTGTCTCTGTCTGCACTGTGATGTAGGTGCTCCTACAATCCTCTCTGCATCTTGAGCCAGTCGCTCAGCTTCTGTAGTGCGCTTCCGCCCTCTGATGGTTGGCGCTGCATGAGTGGTCTCTTCCACTCCATGAACCTCATCTTGTGGCTGATCCACATCCTGATACTCATCCTTAGGAACTAATAGCTCCTCATCTGCATGCAAGTGTGTCTCCCTCTCAAGCGAACTCTTCATGGCTTTCTCCTCATGAAATTTGATATCCCGTCGCACAACAGTCTTGCGACTGTCTGGAAAATACACACGATAGTTGTGGGGCGTATCAATGTACCCCACAAATATCCCAACCTCTGCGGTCGGCTCTAGCTTCTTCCTAGCATCCTTTGTCACATGAATGTAAACAGGTGAACCAAAAATCCTCAAATGGGAAATATCAAGCTTCTGACCAGAAAATGCCTCCTCGGGTGTACTCATGCCAAGTATCCTGTGAGGACAACGGTTCTACACATATACTGCAGTATTGCATGCCTCATCCCATAAGTGTATGGGAAGGCCCTGATCATGCAACATCGCCCGTGCAGCACCCACGATTGTTCTGTTCTTCCGCTCAACAACCCCATTATGCTGTGGGTTATGAGGTGCTATGAGCTCTCTTCAAATTCCTTCTGTGCTGCAAAAGTCCTTGAATTTTCCAGAGATGAATTCACCACCATTGTCGCTCCTGAGAGCCTTCACCTGTTTCCCCGATTCTTTCTCAACCAGTGCCTTGAACTCACAGAACTTTGAGTATGTCTCACTCTTCTTCTGCATGAAGAAGATCCAACACTTACGAGAAAAATCATAAAAAAATATCACATAGTACCTGTGCTTTGCTGTCGAAGCTACTGAGAAAGGTCCACACACGTCTATGTGAATTCTCTCAAGGATCATCATGGCGCGACTATCCTTCTCGTGAAAGGTGGCTTTCACAAATTTTCCCAAGGTACACCCCTTGCACTGATCTGACTATGCAAGAGTACCCTTAGGAAGCCCAGTAGAAATATGCTGCAGTATCTTCAAAGCTCCATGGTGAAGGTGGCCCAATCTTCGGTGCCACAAATCGCCATCATTCTAGCTCACCACTCCTTCTGCCTTGCCTGCCATTGCTGTGCAGCCATCTACCTTCAATTGATAAAGTTTCTTAACTCGAACCCCTATCCTCCGGATCTCACCAGTTGCCTTACTGCGCAGGAAAGCCTTTCCCTCGCTAAAGAAAACATCATATCCCTTGTCTTCTAACATTTCCACAGAGATCAGATTCTTCTTCAATCCTGGAACATGCATCACTTCCTTCAATACGAAGGGTTTACCAGACTCCCTCTCAAAGTAAATGGTACCGGTACCGGTCATACTGTATCTACCATCATTACCCATATCGATGTGCACTCCAAGATCTTTCTCATCTAGATCAGTAAACAAATCTCGATTTCCTGTCATGTGAAAAGATGCACCACTGTCAAGAAACCACACTGAACCCATCACACTTGAGACCAAGCATGCGATCAGTGAAAAATCCAACTCAAACTGTGAGGCTAAGGCCTCTCAAGCTGTAGATCCAGCAGCCTGCTTATTTTTCTTCTTCTGTGGACAACTAGTGGTGTAATGTCCGTGTTGGTGACAGTGAAAGCACTTCACCTTCGACATGTCCTGCTTCTTGCCTTTCGCACTGGATTGAGAAGATTTCTTGCTCTTCCCCTTCTTTTCTTTGGTATCCAAAGCGAAATTCTCTTCATCAGAGTTCTTTGATGAAGATCCATCCCTGGTACTTCGCCTTATCTCCTCTTGCACAAGATCCGACCAAAGTCGCTCCCATCCTGGCAATTTCTCCCGACCATTGACAGAGTCCTGATAGGAATGCCAACTCTTCAGAATGCCAAGGAGAGCCAAGCTCACCAATTCCTCATCATCAACAGTAACCCCCACACTTCCCATCTCATCCCTGCATTGGATGAACTTCGTGAGGTACTTGGGCATACGGTCGCCTTTCTCCATTTTTATGTTTCTGAGGTTATCCTTGAGCACCAACTTCCTCTAGTCTCTCTTTCTTAGAAATAAATCTGTCAAAGATTTCCACATCAAGAATGGAGAAGCCTTACCATGAAGGATGGACACTATGTGATCCTTTACACCTTCCAATAGAATTCTTCGACACTTTGTTATCTTCTTTTTCCATGCGTCAAGTGCGGCAACATCACTAGAAGTAGGTTTTGGAATTTCTGCATCTATGAACTCCTTCAACCCGTTGTCATATAACAATGCCTCCATCCTGTCCTTCCATGTAATAATTTGAGCTTCCTTCAAGGGCATACTCCAATCGCAATCCGTTGAAAGACATCTCAACTTCGACACCAAGAAAACACTACTACAAATTTGAATTCCACCAGCAGAAAACTCAACTGCTTCAATGTTTTGCAATTTCTCCAATGATCAATATCGCTCCGATACCATGTAGAAAATTTGAATAAATGATATATTATTCACCGATATTCTCCTGATCACACACTATTTTAACTTCATGCACAATACAAAATCTCTTCTACCATTGATCATTACATGCGGAAATAAAATCAATTGCATGCGCACATTAAAACCATAAACAATCACACATATGAACACAATATTTCACGGGAAAGCTTAAAGCTGAAAACCCCCAACTATCTGTATATTATATTTCATAGAGATCATGTAAAAATCATTGTACAAAGCTCCTCACAAGCTCTCAGCACAACCTCAAATTTCTACACACTAATCAAGCTAGATCTAGCAAAACACATGCTCCAATCTCTACCACATGATAGCCAGCCTCTATTGCGTAATCAATGTTGTAGGATGGCTCGTTAAATAACATAAACCACCTAGCTTGTACTGCGAAATCCTCATGGGCTTCTCCAATCACTGGTAGTTGCAAATATGCAACAGTATAGTCACAACTGATAGTTAACCTTCTCTTTCACCTATCTCTGCACTGGTCTCCACTGAAACTGTCCATGCACTGAAGTTAACTAATGTATTATTTAGTTGATTAACGAGTTTATAATTAGTGAATTAATTAATAATTAATTCACACCACTCTTCACTAGTGTATTAATAAGTTAGAATAAATACAACTAGTTCAACTATGTTTAGATTAACTCCTCAATCAACTCCACCAAACTCTCTCACATGAGTTCTAACTGAAGTCTCCATGAAATAGCTCCACTTAACCCCCTAGGAATAGTATGACTAACCACAAATGAGCTCTTGTGCCACATCTGTGCACTTAACTGAAGTGCTCCAAGAGAATAAGATAATGTTTATAGTCCAAATAGTATTAAGAGCTAATAATATTCGACATATCTATTTTTAGACTGGAAATCTAAAAATAGATTCCGCCCAATATGTCTAAAAATAGAAGTCCATATATTTTTCCAACTTGACCAATCATCCACAAATAGCATCCTGCAACTCATAGAATATGATCGACATGTCTAAAAATAGACATAGTCTAAAAATAGACTTGCGCCAAAAATAGCTTGCGGGCCCACTTAGTGAAGGTGACTTCTTTCCACTAAGCTCATCATATTGTTGCAATCTCAACATTTAATGCCAAAGGTAATCATGGAGAGATCAGGTTTGGAAATAACCATACTATACTAAGGAATTATTCTCATTTAATTCAAAGAGAGTTCAATCTATTAGTTTAATCAAAGGTGTGGTTGTTGGTCTAACTCAGGTCCCTACTAAAGGTGTAGTGATGGACATAAATTTAACAAATATTCCACCAAAATTAGGTATGTTGTTATCTAGATCATGGGAAACCAAAATCAAGGGAACCATGAAAATGGACATGTCCCATGCCACTATTCATATTTTTGTGAGCAAATAATATTACATAGAGAGTCTAAGATGGCATATATGGTCAGCAGCAAAGATAAACCTCAAAATTTCCTAGTTTGTGTAGTGGAAACATAGTTAGGGTCATCTATATTTTTGAATGAAGCCACAAATGAAACAAAAAATAAGCATGCAAAGTAGAAGAAACATGTTGAATGAATTGATAGTGAAGGCTGGTGGCACATGAGCTTTGATGGTGTTTCTGGAAGAGATAAAGCTGGTGCAGGAATTTGGGTAATCAACCCAAGAGATGAAAGTAAGTTTTTCTCTTACAAAATAAATTTTGATTCCTCAAAAAACATGGCAGAGTATGAACCTTTGGTTTTGGGTTTAGAAGTTTTGAAAAATTTAGGTGCTAAAAATATTTCAGGGTATGGTGATTCTGAGTTGGGTATAAAACAAGTAAATGACACCTATCAAACCAATGATGTTAGAATGAGAGAATACAAAAATTTAATTCTTGAATTGCTGGAAAGTTTTTAAGAATACAATTTCTCAAAATGGCATAGAAAGAAGAATGACATGTAGATTCCTTGGTTATGTCAGCCAACCTAGTTACAATTCTCATTCATTCTAGCAATAAATATGAAATTGAAATCAAACATAGGCCAACCAACCTTGACAATATAAAAATCTGGCAGATATCTGAAAACGATCAATAAGTAAAAAATTTCCTGGAGTTGAAAAAAGAGTTTGAAAATACTCAAGTTGACCAACAAAATATGTTTTTTGAAACCAAAGCCAGCACAGAAGTCATCCAACTAAAAAAAAACCGTATTCCTAAAGGTTTATTCCTCTTGAAAATTTGTTTGATCAAAATGATGTAGCCAAGATTCCTAATATGAAATCTCATGATGAAGAAGTTGAAAATTGTAATCTTGGTATTGCAGAAAATCCTATGTATGTTAAGTTGTCCAAACTCTTTTCTTCTGAGGTAAAGACATAAATATGTTGATTTGATGAAGAAATACATATATGTATTTGCATGGAGTTATGCATATTTGAAAGAATATGATACAAGTATCATCCAACATACAATACCAATAAAGGAAAATGAAAATCCTTTCAAACAAAATACGAGGAGAATTAATCCACTAGTTTTGCCATTGATTGAAAAGGATATTAAAAAGTTGTTTGAAGCAAATATTATAGTACCATTGAGTCTTTCTAGGTAGTTGGAAAAATTGGTACCTATAAGGAAGAATAATGGGGAGATCAGGATATGTATTGATTTTAGAAACTTGAATAAAGCCTCATTAAAAGACAACTATCCTCTTACCAAGATGGGTCACATGCTGCAGAACATAGTAGGATCACAAAGGATGTCAATGTTAGATGGTTTCTCAGGGTATAATCAGATATTAGTACATCCAGATGACCAAGAAAATACAACTTTTACCACTCCCTGGGGAATATTCATGTATGAAAAAATGTATTTTGGACTCATGAATGCAGGGGCAACCTTTTAGAGGGCCATGAACATGCATTTTTAGAAGAAAAGGACAAATTCAATGTAGCAGGGTCCTTTTCTCATATGGCTCACATTATTGATGAATGGATCATAGTTTCATATTTTATTTTTACAATGTTAACAATGATCACAAAAATCTACAATGACCTTGATATTTTCAGTGACCCTAATCATATGGTAGTAAAATTATGACAATAAACTTGACATGTCACAATGATTTTTATGTGTATGAAAAAATTCAATCATCTATACGACAGTGTTGTATGATAAAACTCTATGACCATGATTTGTATGATAATATCAAATTGTATAACTCTATGTCAGTGACCTAGCTCCATGAGGATAATGTCCTTGCTATTATGATGACACTCAGATATATGATGACAATGACCTTGCTTATGTTCATGATAACAATGACCTTTTGATGATGGGGTAAACCCACAGTCCCATTTTTCAGATTATTTCAACCTCAATCTGCGTGTAAAATGCATCTAGAGTTTCTTGCCCAATCAACTTCACAATCTGGCAAACTTAACATACTCTGCTTCCCTTTAATTGACAAATTAAATACATCTGTGTATATTAATATCTCAATTTGAGATTGAGATATTAATTAAATATCCTCTTTCAGTTAAAACCTTGTATTTCATATAACCCATCACCTTCGCCAATACATACATACACTTGTTATGTTAATGGTTGGCTGGGATTGGAACACGTCCTGTAGAAATTTGAATAATAGCTGAATTATTCACCGAGATTATCCTGATTACACACTATTTAAGCTTCATGCATAATACATAACCTCTTCTACAATTGATCATCAATATGCGGAAATAGAAGTAGTCGCATGCGCACATTAAAACACAATCATGCGCACATATAACACAGTATGTAATGGGGAAAGCATACAGCTGAAAACCCCCAACTATCTGTATATTATAATGATAGAGAACATGTAACAATACATAGCACAAAGCTCTCACAGCTCTCAACACTATCTCACATGCTACACACAAACTAGCATGGAAGATGAACAAGTCACAGGTTCAAATCTCCTCCACAAGTCTGCCTGCCTCTACTGCGCAATCCAAGATGTGAATGAATGAGATCCAAGTTCGAATCCCCTAGCTTGTACTGCGCAATCCTCATTGGCAATCTCAATCAATGTGTGTGCAAATCTCATGCACAGCCATAGTCACAACTGATAGTAGACTCACCCTTTCACCCATCTCTAACACTGGTCTCCACTGAACTGTCCATGCATTGCAGTTAACTGATGTGTTCTTTAGTTGATTTATGAGTTAATAATTAGTGAATTAATTAATAATTAATTCACACCACTCATCACTAGTGTATTTGTCATTTAGACTAAATACAACTAGTTCAACTAAGTTAAACAGAACACAACTCCACCAACTGTCTCATCAACTCCACCAAACTCTGCCACTTGAGTCCTAACTGAAGTCAACCATGCAATAGCTCAACTAACCCTTAGGAAACACGTACTTCCTTCTGTCAGCTGCATGTGCCACATCCAAGCATCAAACATAAGTGCTCCAAGAGGATAAGATAATGTTATAGTCTAAATATTATTAAGGGTTAATAATATTTGACTGTTCTATTTTTAGCCCGATAGTCTAAAAATATAAACTGCCCAATGTCTAAAAATAGAGGTCCATCTATTTTTACCAATTCGACCAATCATCCATAAATAGCATCCTGCAACTCATAGACCATGATCCATATGTCTAAAAATAGACATAGTCTAAAAATAGACTTTGCGCCAAAAATAGCCTGCGGGCCCACTTAGTGAAGGCGACTTCATTTCACTAAGCTCCATCATCTTGTTGCATTTTCAACAGGTCCTTATTACAATAGTGCTTGACCACAACAAGCATGTAACAAGGCGGACCACACTAGCCTTTAGTGATACCATTCATTTTATAACTAGGGGCTTTATATAATGTTCGGGCTACACATATATTATTAAACTTGTGTCAATGCGACCAACATTCCATACTGTGGTTAAAACCGTAAACCATAGTTAGGACAGCGAAAATCAACATATGTATATGCATGGGGCCCAGTGCCTATGACCCGTCCACATCCAACGGTGGATAATATGTCACACCGGCTTCGACGATCCAACGATCCAATTGGATATCGCGCGAGCTACTTGCACAATCGTTAAGTCGCAATGAGAGTGGGTTTTCAAAACTGATTAAGGCCACATGTCGGCCTGTGGCATTGATCGCGTTCAAATGGGGAATACAGCTTACCATACAAAGGCGGTGTGATATGTCGGAAACCTGTCTTTACTGTGCAGCCCTTAAGGTTCTGACTACTCTTGCTCAGGGTTCCACTTGAATTCACAACTGAATCTTGCCCACAGAATACAATTCAATATCTACTCTCCCTTGATTCTCTCTTAGCAACAAGAAGTAACAATTACCTGCGTCCTTCATGAATGCTCATCGATTCTCATTGGTCTATTCACACGAGGTTAGAGCATATTCTGGATTCGATTGTCAACAAGTTGCGGAGTGTGACTTCCATACAAAGTCCAACATCGATTAATATAGGACTTCGACCTGTACTATCTGTGCACGCCCTCACGAAACTTACACACACAATTCATATATTATTTTAACACAGGTTTATCATGCATTTAAGCACTGATACTCATAAAAAAATCAACACCTCAGCATGGTCCTTCACATGGATTTATCACACGACTTTATTCACCCAACAATTTCTTCGCCGAGTTAGACTAATATCCAATGGTTTCAGGAAAGGCTTAAACCTCTCGCACAAAGGCTAGTATTTCAGGAAAGGATCGGTCCCTCTTTCAACATACAGGACCTCATTAAACCACAATGATCAAATATGTATTCTAGACTACTATACAGTTGATTATTGGGGCACATAAACCATTCACGCCCTCCAATTACACATGACATTATTCAACTCCACTACAGAGATTATTCACACAGAGAATCAGGGCATTCCACACAATAATTAAATTAATCAACACACAAATACTCAAGGTATTCTCCACAGAGTTAAACAACAAATGCACAGTTATACTGAGACAAATTCCTCATTTATACAGTGACCAAACTTACAAGTTTTTTACTGGCCAGATCTTCGATTAATTGGCCCTTCTCCTCTACTTTGTCTCCACTACAGTCCTATGTAGCCTATGCAGTTCTCTATGTAGGTCCCTCCATTATGCCTATAGGGCTTATTTTTTTATACAAAACCCTGAATCGACTAAACTCCTCTAACGCTCAAAACTCTTCATATCTCTAACTCTAAAACTAACGCTCTGACAGACAGAGACAGACTCCTAAAATTAGCTTAACTTCTGAAACTGACTATCTCTTCAGGTGCCCATTAATCATTCGGGAAGTTACAATATTTTTTTACATTAAACTAAAATCAATCGATTTATTCAGTAATTACATGACCAAGAAAATATAAGACCCCCTTAAGTCTAGCTATATACAAAATATTGGTTTGAGCCTAATGCTCCTTCATCAGACTCCACAGGTTAAAACAGTTCATGATATCCTGATCATGTGCTTCATCTTTATCTACCTGGATCCCATACTTTGTTCTGCAACTAGTTATTTTTTGTAGCGTTCTTCTTTCGCATTCCTCCTAGCTTCCATACCTTGTGCTGCAGCTTTCCACTGGCTGTACTTTTATAGTCTCCTTCTGTTTTCCTTTTGATGGTACTTCTTTGTTTCTTCGCTGCTGTCTTTTTCTGAGTCACCTTTATCATCAACTTTCTTATAAATTCGATTTCTTGATCCAAGGTGTCCTTTGACTGCTAGACACCACTTCTCTTTGATTGTTGAACTTTAGCTATGTCTGTAGCCCTTCTTACTACTCCAGTTCTTACTATTTCCCTAGATGTCACCCAATCATCCATACCCTCTCTGCAACAGTAAAATTATTGCTCCTCTGTTGGCAACACTTCAGCTCGTTGCTTCAAAATTCTCTCCGAAAACACTCCAATCAGCTATTGCTCTGCCATTTCACCTTCTTTTCTAAATATCTTCAGCAAATACCCCAGCCACTTGTTTTGTGCTTGACTCTCATTGTGAGCATACTGTAAACTGAACTCAGTATGTCCTTCTCCTTCTTCCTGGGAAATCCTCAGCAATTGCCTTCCCTCTTCTTGAATGATTCTGCTAATCACCTCAAGTCTTTCAAACACTGATATTTCATATTTTATCAGAGTAAAAATCTGATTTTCAACTGCTGTAGCAGCCCAAAAATTCTACCATACAGTCTTCTCCCCAATCTTCTCTTGGCTATTCGAACAAGCCAATTCCTTTCTGCTATCAGTAGCAACCAATTTCTACCCATGAGACATGATTGTCTTATCTTCTTCCAGCTGCTTATATTTATTCTCCAATAGCTCCTTTTTATTGTCATCTGCAAAAACAACAAGTTCATTCACAGGAGGCATGATAGCCTCACCTTCCTCCTTCGGTAACAGTCCGTCACCTTTCAGAACAACTTTAAAATATGGATTATTTTCTGCTTTTCCTGTCAACACAGCCAATTCATCAGTTCCAAAACCACAAGATCCAATGGTCCCAACTAATGATTCAATCACCAATTCTTTTCTATCTTCATCCCATTGTGTCTTCACATTCTGCAATCCCCAACTCTGAAATTGAGGTTTTCTCTCTTGTATTGAATCCTGCTGATTTAGCATACTCTCTAGCAGCTCAATTCCTCCATTCCATGGTTTAAAATCTTCCATAGAATTCTCTTTCTCCTTCAATTGACTGCCCCATGTTGTCAATTCTCCTTCATCAATAGGATCTGCATTCAAAAATAAATTTTTAAAACAAAATCCACAAGGCCTCAGAGCCTTTCCTTCTTCGGTCAGCATCTCAGTATGCTGTCCCAACTTTCTTTTCTTCTCAATCAACACATCAGAATGCTAATTCCAATTCTTCAAACATTTCTTGAGACTGTCAGTTAGTCTCTCCTTTGCACCATCCTCTTCAAGGATGTCTCTCTGCTCTAGTTCATAGGAATGAACTCTCTCATATTCAATCATCTCTGTCCTTACCATATGAACACCTTATTTTTGTGTTTCTAGCTTCTGCACATGCCAAAATCTTGGCATCTCATCTGAGAAAACACCTTCACAATCCTTACTATCTTCTACTGTCACTATCTCCTCAGCCTTCATCAGAATGGAATTCTGACTTCCCATCTCTATAAAAACTTCAGCTATCTGTCCATCACCCTTTACTTGGCCATTCATCAAAAGCAATTTGTCATTATCAGCATTAATGACAAATTTATCTTCACCAACTTCATTGAAACAATCTCTTTTATAAAACAAGGAATTAATGAATTCCTTCTATTGCAATAACATAATCTGATCTTCATATGAAAGATACTCATCATATCTTGCTTGGCAACAGTCAACTTCATTCATCAAAGTTCCATCATGTGAACTGTCTCCATCAATACCTACATTCATACACAACTTGTCAGCTTTAAAAACATAAGACCTCATGGCCTCATTCGATGATTTGATCATCAAATCTTCTTGCTGTTCCAAGTCTTTCGTATGCTTCAGAGATTATTCAATGGTATCTGCTTCAAATACTACAAGCTGTTTAATTTTTTCATCTTCCACCTTCTGACCAATATCATAAACTAAATCTCCCCTGCTTCTAATATGTTGGAAAGCAGGATCCTTCTCCAACTGTGCATGGACATCTTCAAAACATGTAGCTGCTCCATTTTCCTTCTCAGCAACAACATCAACAGTTTGTTCTCTCTCACCTACTGTTCCTGCAAACATACAAAATGTGTCAGATGTAAGGCTCTTGGACCCCTTGGTCCCACTTGAAGCTTTAGTCTCCAAGTCCTTCTCCAGATACTCAATCACTCTGAGTAATTCCTTCTTCTTCTGAGCATTTATCATTTTCTCTTTCTTTCTTTGTGGCCTCTGCAAATTTATCTTCTTCTTCATGAGCCAACCAACTCTCTGGCTTTCTTCTATCCTCATGTTTAATCTGTTGAACTGCTCCCTGATCTCAGCTAATTCCTTCTTCCATTCTTCATCAGTGAGTCTCTTCCTTATGCCATTTTCTTTGGCATCTTCACTCACTCTTCTGCTGTGGCTTCTCTCAGAACCTCTGCACTCTCTGCTGTGGCTGTCAATAGCCGTCCTCTCTTCCAGGATTTCTTTACCCACAAGCTACACTAAGCCTCTGCAACAGTAAGCTCTCTTTCTACAACTTACCTCACCAATCCTTTTCTCCAGATCCGACTTTTGGCAAGTACTGGTTCACCCTCTCTGGAACCTTTTGAGCACTCTCTTCTGCTCTCTAGGTTTCACTCTGCAACTTCTATCAAGAACACCTCTTTCCTTCCTTCATCCAACCTCAGTTTGGAATATTCCAGGTTCTGCCACACTCTTTCTGCACTCATAATCCCTTACTGGATTCTTCTATCACTGCTCTCAAATCTTATGATCTACCTCTTGTTGAGATTCCTTCCACAATTTCTTGCACCCTGAAATATGCAAACAATACCTTCCAACCAGAGTTAAAATAAGGCTCATCATCTTACCTCTCAAGATCCCTGAATGATCTTGTTTCTTTTCTCACATGCACAACATTTCTACCTGCTACAATATTCAAGACACTCTGTCTTCAACTCCAGATTCTGTAAATCTGAGTTATCAACCTTCACTGCATAATTAATCAAATCTGCAACTCTGTGAAACAGATGTAAACATCAACTTTCTCACTGTTCAATATATGTGCATTTCAAAATAAACTTTTCAAAGAGCTAATTAAATTCTAGCTCTGATACCACTTGATGACGGGGCTAACCAACAATCCCGGTTCTCTAACTATTTCAACCTCAATCTATGTGTAAAAATGCATCCAGAGTTTCTTGCCCAATCAACTTCACAATCTGGAAAACTCAACGTACTCTGCTTCCCTTTAACTGACAAATTAAATACATCTATGTATATTAATATCTCAATCTGAGATTGAGATATTAATTAAATGTCCTCTTTCAGTTAAAACCTCGTATTTCATATAACCCATCACCCTTGGCCAATAAATACATACACTTGTTATGTTAATGGTTTGTTGGGATTGGACAAGGTCCTTATTACAATAGTGCTTGATCACAACAAACATGTAACAAGGCGGACCACCCTAGCCTTTAGTGATACCATTCATTTTATAACCAGGAGCTTTATATAATGTTCGGGCTACACATATATTATTAAACTTGAGTCAATGTGACCAAAATGCCATACCGTGGTTAAAACCATAAACCGTAGTTAGGACAACGAAAATCAACATATGTATATGCGTGGGGCCCAGCGCTTACAACCCTTCCACATCCAACGATGGATAATACATCACACCGGCTTCGACGATCCAATGATCCAATTGGATATCGCGCGAGTTACTTGCACAATCGTTAATTCGCGATGAGAGTGGGTTTTCAAAACTGCTTAAGGCCACGTGTCGGCCTGTGGCATTGATCGCGTTCAAATGGGTAATATAGCTTACTGTACAAAGGCGGTGTGATATGACGGAAACCCGTCTTTACTGTGCGGCCCTCAAGGTTCTAACTACTCTTGCTCAGGGTTCCACTTGACTTCACAACTGAATCTTGCCCACAGAATATAGTTCAATCTCTACTCTCCCTCGATTCTCTCTCAGCAACCAGGAGTAAAAATTACCTGCGTCCTTCATGAACCCTCATTGATTCCCATTGGTATATTCACATAAGGTTAGAGCATATTCGGGATTCGATTGTCAACATGTTGCAGGGTGTGGCTTCCATACAAAGTCCAACATTGATTAATACAGGACTTTGACCTGTACTATCTGTGCACGCCCTCACAGAAATTACACACACAATTCATATATTAGTTTAAGACAGGTTTATCACGCAGTTAAGCACTGAGACTCATAAGAAAATCAACACCTCGGCATGGTCCTTCACATGGATTTATCACACGACTTTATTCAGCAGACAATTACTTCGCTGAGTTAGACTAATATCTAATGGTTTCGGGAAAGGCTTGAACCTCTCGCACAGAGGCTAGTAATTTAGGAAAGGATCGGTCCCTCTTTCAACATACAGGACCTCATTAAACCAAAATTATAAAAAATGTATTCTAGACTACTATACAGTTGATTATCGAGGCATAGAAACCATTCACGCCCTCCAATTACACAGGACATCATTCAACTCCACTATAGAGATTATTCACACAGAGATTCAAGGCATTCCACACAATAATTAAATTAATCCACACACAAATACTCAAGGTATTATCCACAGAGTTAAACAACAAATGCACAGTTATATTGAGACAAATTCCTCATTTATACAGTGACCAAACTTACAAGCTTTTTACTGGCTAGATCTTTGATTAATTGGCCCTTCTCCTCTACTCTATCTCCACTACAGTCCTACACAGCCTATGCATTTCTCTATGCAGGTCCCTCCATTATGCCTGTAAGGCTTATTTTTTTATACAAAACCCTGAATCGACTCAACTCCTCTAACGCTCAAAACTATTCATATCTCTAACTCTAAAAATAACGCTCTGATAGACAGAGACGGACTCATAAAATTAGCTTAACTTCTGAAACTGACTATCTCTTCAGGTGCCCATTAATCATTTCGGCAGTTACAATATTTTTCTACATTAAACTAAAATCACTCGATTTATTCATTAATTACATGACCAATAAAATATAAGACCCCCTTAAGTCTACCTATATACAAAATATTGGTTTGAGCCTAATGCTCCTGCATCACCTTTCTTAATATACATGATGAAAATTTCCATTGTATGAAAATATGGTTGTGAAAATCGCATTTATGATAACATACTTTTGATGAAAGTGATACCATGATGACAGTAATATGATAACAACTCTCTTGGACTTATTTCATTCTGTTCACAAACGAAGTTGTGAACTGACATGGATTGGTCCTAGGATGTCTAATGTGATTTATGTATCTCATTATGTATGTAATTTGTATATCAGCTAAGTATTTGATGCATATCTAATAGAATAAGAATCTGGTTGGGTTTTCCCCCATTTTGGGGTGTTTCCCTGGTCTCTGACCTAAATCCTAGTGTCTCTATTTTGCATGATTTTCTTTTACTGTTCTTTATTATTCTATTTCATTGTTGAAGTTATTTTTATATATACATAATTGATAATGGTGATATGATGTAATTGGGTGAATGTAATGTGTAAATGATGAAAATTTTTAAAATGAAATTATTTTCAATAGAGAACAATCAAGCTCTAAAAATTGAAAAACATTACCCGAGTTTGTAGCCTCATATTATTTTACAACTTTAAACATGACTAACATATGTTGCTAACTTTAATGGTGTAAATATGCCAGACATAAATGAATATTACAAGTTAGAAGAAAAATTAATACGAAAAGGAAAAAATATTCCAAACACGGTATCCTTATAATGTATAATGAAACATGTATTTCATTCATGTATAAAATAACTTGACGCATTCACTATCTGTGTTTGGAATAAAAATTTATTAACAATAAAGAAGTTATCTACAATGCAAAATAAATATCGATAAAAAATGTAAAGAAAAGGAATAGTAAAATTAGAACACAAGATGGTAAGTGTTATCTTTGATAACATTTAGATATATTTAGAGTTATTTTTTTTAAATTATCTAGGGTTTTAAATTTTATGAAAAAAAAATAGATGTACAAATTGTCAATTTGGTCACTTAGTTAGTGTGTAGGGTCAACATCAATTTAAGTGGGGTCCACAATAGGAGTTAGAATCCAAATTTTCATTTTTTTCAGGATCACTTGATCATGATTAGGATTTAGCCACTTTTTTCGAATTCCCAAGCAGGTCTAGTTATGAGAACAGAGTGTTTGATACGAAATTTCCTGAAACTTCTGTAGCAAAACTATCCCTTCTACCACTTGTTCCACTGTGGAACTCTGCTGATGTTAGTAATGGTACATTTGTTTAAGAATTTGTGGGTCAGAGTCACAATGGATTATGATTATGTATCAGTATTCACCTTTTCACGATTAATAACCCACGCATTCACACCGCAAAATCTAATTCTGTTTTCTTTTTAGTTTGAGTTAGTTTTTCTATCATAGGGAGGTCTAGCTGTAATTAGGTGAATTTTCAAGTGGAAAGAAGTATCTTACTAGGTGTTGCAGCCATGGAACATAATAAATAGTACAAAGGAGGCTTTGCGATATTTTATGAACCCATAAACCTGGAGTTTTTGGAAGAAGAACCTGTTTTCATCCAAATCTTTGCCAATGTGGGATGCATGTGTTTTTGCTAGAAGTTGTAGGGTTTTCATGGACATATTGCTAAGGATTTTTCCATCAATTTCACAGGAAAAAAAACAAAGGTTGGCATGCTTAATTTTGCAGTGTTCCCTGATATCATTTCCCAAGCTACAAAGATTCTCAGGGTTGGTGAGATGTGGTTAAAAGTTCAAAATTTTCAATCACTCAACTGTAATGAATTTTCCGAGGATGAATACAAAGGAATTGACATGACTGCTGGCATTTCTAGGGTTTTCCTCAAAGAGCATTTTTCAAAATTTTTAATGGTCATCTAGAAATATTTTCCATGTGAAGGCAGGTTCAATATGGTTTACCGGTATTACTTCAGATTGTTAACACATTTCACAGGTAAACACCCTCCAGACATTCATTTTTATCTTTATAGGATATTAGGGAAAATGGCTGGAAAAGTCCAAGATATACCTGATGCTAGCAACACTTCTATTTTCCATCATGGCCTCATCAAATTTCTTGTTGTAGAAGAGATAAATTAGTTAAACAAAGATTGACTTACCTTCTTGTTCTTTAGCGGTTATGAGCTAGATGCCACCACCCCTTCTAGAAAAACTCCAAAATCTCAGTCAATAACTCCTAGGGAAGAGAAGCAACCAGAAGTGAAACCTATAGTGAATACTTCCACAAACACTACGAAAAGGATGACTAGAAAAGAAAGTAAAGTGAAAGGAAAGTTAGTTGATATTCTAGAAGCCATTGAAATTGAAGAAAGTCCAGTTTTGCAGCCTTTGCAAGTGACATAGGCAAAAACTCAGAAAAATAACAAGAGGGCCTAGAAACTTGATTTACGCAAGATGAACAAGGTTTTATCTTTAGATGAAGAAATCTTGTAACAAGATCAATGCAACAAACTAAAAAAATTCCATAAGTGCCCGTATAAAAAGTAGAGCCAACAAAGAGAAGACAAGGAAAATAGCTTGTGCAAGAAAAAAGCTAGATAGAATTTTTACAAGAACAATTGAGAGAGGCTAGGCAAAAAGTGATAGAATCCAAACTAGAGTTTGAAGGATTTAAAAATCAGGTATCAAAGCAGCTAGTTTTTTATGATGCAGTTGCAGATAAAGTTGGAAGGATGGTGAAGAGCACTCTTCCTTTGCACACGATGTTAAATCATATGTAAAAAAGGAATAATTGGCTACAGGAAGATAGAATAAGTTGCAGAAATAAGTGAAAGGATTGGAAACTCAAATAAATATGATCAAACTTGAACTCTCAAAAATAAATCTTAAGCTCTTAGTAGAAGCAACAAGCACTCCTTAAGTATGGTAAAATCCTCATTTTTTTCCTATAATATGCTAAAATAATAGTTTCAAAAATATAAATAGTTATACAAGCTATAAGGAGTGATAAGAAAGAAGAAGAAATGATAAGAAATACAAAATTGAGAAATTCAAAACTTCGTAGCAACTCCCCATAGTTAAGCCAAAAATTTTCTATGAATCTGTTGTAGCTTAACATTGAGGAAACTACAAGAGAAAATTTCAGATAAAGGAGTTCTGATAGCATGAATTTAGCTAAAATACATGAGAGTACAATTCAGAGCTTGCAGAGAGATCAAAAAAGTACCAGAAGAATGTTTTTTGTAGCTTGCTACAAAATTTTGCTACGAAATTGTCAAACCACTTTTTTTGCGTTACAAATTTTGATTGGGCATCAAAAAACACGTCAATAACATGAGTTATAGGTCACAAGGGAGTCTGCATCATCATATCATAACTCCTATTTTTTAGGAAAACCTGTCATCAAAGTCAACCAGGTCAATACATCCATGTGGCAGGAGCACATAAACAAGTCCAGCACACTCAACATTTGGTTGGATTCGATAAGGTTCAGAAACAAAATATTTGTGGGCTCATAAATTGATAGAATCCTATTTTAATTCAAATTTTATTAAAATATAAACTCACTAAGAAATCTGGAATTTTTTGTAAGTCAAATAGGTTTAGGTCTCCTAGCATGATGATCGAATCTTGCCCCAGGTGGCAGATTTTTTAATTAAGGGCTTATGAAGATGTTTCTCTATATATTTGTAGTTTTTTGAATCTACAAAAGAGGATCGATATGTGAGAAATATCATTTTTTAAATATTTATCCACTTAATATACATTTGCAACATACTTTGTTTTTCAACATGAGATTCACTTTTAGCTTTTATGTTATCTCATTATGATCTTATGTTATTATCCTTTTTCATGGCTTATTTTATTACTTGGAATTCAATGAAATATTTCTCCAACTTCCTTAAATTTGTTGAGATTGAGTGTAAATGTTCAGTTCACACTAGTTAATGCCAGAAATGCCTCAACTTCCACAAAACATTTTTATCTGTAATTGAGTTTTCTTTTAACTGATTCCAAGCCCAATGGTGGTGATTATCACACTTTATTTCACCTACAAATCACACAAAAATCAAGAGTTATCCATCTTTAAATGAGTTTTATTAAGAATATTATACAGTTTTCCTTGAGAGATCCCTCTCATGCTAGAAGGGCTAACTTCTAACTACAAGTGGTTTAAAATAATTACTCTTGGTTAAAGGTTTACACATCCCAGCTTGTCATATCAAGTGATAACAATAATATAAGAATTAGATCCTCCATTGAGTATACTTGAGAATATTGTTTAGATACACTAAATCACACTTTACAAATTTAACAATTTGTAATAGTAACTTCTTTAAAAATTGCTACATTTAGTGACCGTATAAATGAGTAACATTCAATAAATGAGTCTTTGCCTTGTTACAATCGGATAAGTGAGACACTTTTAGAAATTGGTATGCTACTACATAGACTGATAATCGTTAGTACTAACGAATATACAACAATTATTAATTATCAATGACCAAAATAAATAATACCTTTCTCAACTGTGTTAGACTTTCAGACCTCCATCAAATGATAATTTTTAAAATAATCCATATAAAAAAAGTTTATGAAATTCAAATATCTAAAAAACACAACAAATTATCCAAAAACTGAAGTACTCAGACTATATCATATCATTATGATACTTTTTGTATAAATTATCATCATGTTTTCCTTCTTCGAGTAAGTATTTGTAGTTGGACAAACTCCAAGATAGTTATGTGACTCCCTGATTATTTCTTTTATTTGGGTTAATCATAAAAGGATCAAGTGAATAAGGAGGAAAAAAAAAATTTGGGTTCATAAGAAATAGGAATTATCACATGACTTGAAAGGGATGGAGGGCCACATCTATTCAGATCATATTATTTCATGATAATTAAATTTAGATCAAAATGCATGAAATTTTGATTTGTTGTCCTCATAGGCATGCACCAATTTAAAAGGTCAATCATCAAATTGACTCAATATATATATATATATATATATATATATATATATATATATATATATATATATATATATATATATATATATATATATATATATGTATATGTATATGTATATGTATATGTATATGTATATATGTATATGTATATGTTGTATATGTATATGTATATGTATATGTATACATACATACATATATATATATATATATATATATATGTATATGTATATGTATATGTATATGTATATGTATATGTATATGTATATGTATATGTATATGTATATGTATATGTATATGTATATGTATATGTATATGTATATGTATATGTATATGTATGTATATGTATATGTATATATATATATATATATATATATAGATATATATATGTATATGTATATATATCTATATATATATAGTAATGTCCAAAAAGAGTGCATGAATATCCAAATACGTCGATCACAAAAATATCACAAAATTCCATTAAAAACATGAAATAATCCAAAACTGAATTTGTAAGTCACCGCATCAAAACCTATATGAAAAAAACAAAATTATGATTTTCTTCAAACAAAAGTTTTTGAATTGAGACAATTGGTTGTTGGGAATAAATTTTGTTTTCTTTATCTATTCCTTTAGAATAAATGATTGTAGGCATAGGGATGGGACTAGGACACTTATATTTTGGAGAAAAGGTTTCAGAATTTGGGCTAATAGAACTCACATACACTGACTTAGAGCCAATAAATTTGGAGGAAGGGTGAACAATAACAACAATTTTACTAGCATAAACATTATCAAGATTCACATGAGTACCTTTGGTAACTTGGGAAACATTTTTAAGATTAAAACCATGAATAAATTAATTAGAGGGTGAAGCTAGTGAATGAGTATTAGAAGAGTGAGAATGGGTTGACGCATCATGAATATGGGTTTTATGAACTCTGTTGGAATTTGGTTATCATGGATGCCAACCTAAGAAACAACTAGAAGAAGCCCCACTTTTGATGAAGAAAAATACAAGGAAGGTCTTTATTCCTATAATCAAGACCATATTCATAATCCTCATCGTGCTAATTCAAATGATAGGTGGCATGCCTCATAAATCATCACAATTGAGGATATACACCTTGTCAAAATTGGAGCCTCAAATGTGTGGTTATGGTTCACAAATTGAAATGATATTAGCAACTTGACGATTGGTCAAATTTGAGTTTAAATATGGCATCAATATTAAATTATTTTTGATAATTTTTATGGACTTTAAGCTACCCAAGTCATCCCTCCATTAAGTAAAAATTTTCATCCTTAAGTAGGCGTTAAAGTGTGATTGGAGTTGTCATCTGTGTATGTGTGTGTGTGTGTGTGTGTGTGCTCGGGTTCCTCCATGAATGGCATAAAAAAATTTCATTCATGCTTAATCTATATATCTATTTTATTACAAGAGGCCAAAGTAGTAATGCATACATCCGAATTAGGTTGATATTTCTAAGCTTATTTGAACTATTTTGGAATTGTACTTCGCTTAATTATATTTTAAGTTTGTTCAGAACCCCTATGGAGGGAATACATGGGTTTAATTTATATTCTCTTATGTGATGATTTGAATTTATTCGAAGGTATGTTACACCGAATTTTTTGTGGCTTAAATTTCCATCATTTTCTGGTGGTTCTTTGCTTGATGAACATTGCACTTATGTGATCTAACTCACCCTACTTAGAAGGGTTAATATTTTACCTCTGCAATTTTTTTTTGAGGCATCTTGGGCCTCTTCTTCTATGAATACTGAATCTGATTTCGTCCGCTACTAAGGCTTGTTTTGAGGTAGACATGGCAGTAATTTTTAGGTCGGTCGTGTGTAAATTACAAAGGTTCATTTTATCTATTTCAAGGAAAATTTTGGTGGATCTATGTTATCTTGAAGGCCTATTTTTGAGGCTCATAGTTGCAAAATTTTATAGGGTATTTGGGGTGTTTTTCTCATTGTAATTGAAGCATACATTTGATCTCTTTCAAAGGAAAATGGTTGGCTCTTTCAAGCCCTTTTCCAAAGGTACAAATCCAACCCATCTTTGAAATTTCTTCACATATATTTTTGAAGTGGGTTAAGGGTAGTCTAAGCCATATTTATGTGGCTACAATAGAGCTCAATATCATGGAATTATTTTTCCTACATTAACTGATTGGAAAATATGAACAAATGACACTTTTAAGCTAGTTCAAGCGATGATTCAATAACATTCCTATAACATCACATTAGAGGCTAATAAAGGTCATGGTTAGGGGTGGGTTTTGAAGAAATCTATCTAGAGCATGTTTCAGCTAATTGGAGTTCTATGCTAATATGTTTGGAGCATATTCTTGACCCTCTTAAGGTTTTTCAAAGGATCTTCTGTGACTGATCTTTTGAAGACATTTTTAAGGTGTTGATTGAGGCCTCCCTCTATAAGAATGATTAAGCCCTAGTCCAAGACATAATTTAAGTTTGATATACAAGAAAATTTTTGATCTGTGTTCACTATGGAGGTCTAATATATTGAGACAAAATTGAATTACCTTTAGGTCATTGCTGAGGCAAAATTAAAGCAAGGTTAAATTCATGGTTAAGGAGAAACACCTCAGACTTGTTGAAGTGATATTCGTAGTAGAGGTGAAGTGTTGCAAATGAGATCCCCTCGAAGAAAGCATTAGAGAAAGACTCTGTAGATCGAGGATTGAAGCGTGCAATACAGAGTCCATTTTGAGTCTTATGGGATTTGGGGTGGGTCAAAACCCCTTATTATGTAATTTAATGGGAATTTTTTGTGAATGTTGAATTTTCCCATAGTTTTGGACCATGGTATTGTAAATGAAAAATCTATATAAGGAGTCTAGATATAAGTCAGAGTCTATGTAATATTGTTTTGAGTCAGAGTCTATGTATTGGTTTAGAGGAAAGGCTCCTGTTGAGTGCACGGAGACCTTAGGAAGTCTACAGTTGTGTGCACAGAACCCTACACTTGAGTACGCAAGGTGGAATTGAATGTATGAGAAAGGTCTAAGCAATTAATGAAAGACCTTTGAAGATAGATCCGAGTTCTGTTGATGTGTTTTACTTTACTGTTGTTTATGATTATCTATGTTAAGTAAGGGTTTTAATTTGTAATTGCATAGCAAAGCCTGTTTTATTACTATTTATGTTATTTTATGCATGATTAAGAAAGATTGCGCAGTTTGGTAATAAGTTCAATAGATATGTTGAAAAATGCTTGTATAATTAATAGATTTTTCTAAAAAGCTCTGTCAAGGAAGAAAAACCCTAAATCCGCAATTCATTATGTTGGAACACCTAATCCTCTATGGGTAGGTGTGGAATGCGAAAAGTCACAATGGAGTCCAAGTGACCTTGGAATATGAAACCAAGAGTCACACCATTGTACTATAAATGTACATCTTTGTATAATGGAAAATAAGAAAGCCTCGCACTTATCTTTCATTGTGTGTTGAGTCTCTTGTGTGTGTGTTCATATTTCTCATACACCATGTGTGTGCTTTAACATGGTGTTTAACATGGTATCAAAGCAGGCGATTGCTGGCCCTGCTCCAAATTGAGTGAGCCATTTGTGTTTATGGCTTGTGCATATCTGCATTTTTGCAGCATTTAGAGAGTTTTTGTAGCAGTGATTTTGACATTTTGCTGCATTCAGAATTGGTTTTGAAGAGGAGCAGCATTCAAAATCCAAACATTTAGAAATTGGCAGCATTCAGGCATTGGCTTTGAAGAAAGGCAGCACTGCCCATCTGAAGGTTTTCATTCTAATTTTTCTCTGCAATTTCTGCTTATTAAAATCTTCATTTTCAAGAGCTGCTGGAATACTGTTTAAAGAGGGTTTCTGAGAGAAAAATTTATGAGTTTTTCATTGAAAAATCTCTGCAAGTTTCAAAATTTCTGAATACTGTTAAAGTCTGAAATGGAGTAGATTGCTATATATTTGGAAAATTTGTTGTTTTGAAGACTAAAATTCTGAAGTTGCCCTCATTTCTGCACTTTCTACTGCTGCTGGATTTGTTCTGCTATACATCTTGGAAAAATTCTACTATCCTCTGCTAGTCTACTCTACTCTCTGTTGTTTGAAAAAAAATAAAAATAAAAATAAAAATAAAAATAAAAAATTCTGCAACTCTCCATGCAAACCAACCTCACCTCATGGCCTTTCGGCCTTAACCTCCCTCTCTACCCACGGCATTACACAACCTCACTCCACAAACGATCCTCATTAGACATCGACCCTCACACAATACAACCCTCCCCCTCACATCGACCTCTTAACGCCACCCACTCTCCCTAACTCCCTGGCAGTACGCCCCACTCCAACGTTACACCTGTTCTACGCCTTAACGCTCTTCCCACCCTGCGCCTACTCCCTCATCGACCTCACCCTATTCCTTTCTCAACGCCCTCATCACTGCGACCCCTAACCCCAACCCCCTACGCCTCTACTGCCCTACATGTCTCCCACGTCGACTCCCCCTCCGCTGCACATACAACAACCCCCTCCCTGAGCCCTCTGCATCGAACGCTCAACCCACAACATCTTCCCATGGCCCCCTCCCTCACACTACACCCTCCCCATCTGCTTGGCCTCACTCTGCAACCAAACACCAGCCCCTCGCATCTCCCCACTCGGCCCTTGTATCTCCCCCTTACACTCATCTACGCCTACCACTCCCTCCTGCTCTCCTTAAACCTGCAACATCCCACCTCCCTCCCTTCGTCCCTCTCTACACCATTCATTACACCGCCTTCCCTCTACCTCTTACAATGCACAACGCTTCCCCTTATCACTCCATTGCTTTCCCACGGGCTATGCCCCAACCCGTCCCCTGCCCCCGTGTTAATTTTAATTTAATAGTCGCCCTTCCCATATAATACGAATCCCCCCACATTAATTTTAATTTAATACCCTTCGCTCCCATATAATACGACTTCTCTTCCCAATTTATAATTTCGTTTTTAGATTTAAAAAAAATAATAAAAAAATAAAATTCTCTCCCACCCTTTTGAAATTCCCCCTCCCATAATTTTTCCTTCCCTTTTAAATTCTTCCCATTTTTAATTATCTCCATTTTTAATTAATTTATTTTTTAATTAATTTTTAATTAATTGAAAAAAAAAAAAAAAAAACAGCAGAGAGAGAGGAAGAAGAGATATGAACAACAGAAATGAAGGAAATGACATGTGAGCAGATGGACTAAATACATAAACAAAACTCCAGATTAAATTATATGATTTGTGGCATTGACATAAGGGTGATTTTTTTGAAGAAATTGACATTTGAAGATAGTTTGCCATCATTGCAAAACAACTCCTTGAAGGAAAATTCAGCTGCCTTAAAGGCCTTTTGCAGAAGTGTTTTCAGCTGCACATTCAAAAAAATATTTTTGCAGAGATATTGACATTGTATTGTGAGTGGAATTTTCCTCTTCGTTCATAGTTGGAATCAGTGAATTTGAGTTGTTGGATTGTTGATTTCCCTCCATCATTTGAGGAGCACACTTTGTACTTTGACATTTCTATAAGACATTTGTATTTCTTGTTGAATCACATTGTAAATGGGTGCATTTTCAGTTGAAGCCAACACCCTTTCATTTTTTGAGCCTAAGTTGTTGAAAAATGGCCAAAATCAATGAGGCATTAGAGTTTTTGAGTAACCTCATTCATTCCAATGTTGATGATATGATAAAAATGAGCAAGAATTCTCTTTGTAACATTCAGATTTGTTTACAAGATGCACAAGAAAAGATTGAGTTTTTGCAGTTGGAATCTCAGCTTCAACAAGATGAACTTCAGAAAAAGAGTCACCATTCTGAACCTGTTTCTGTTCAGAAGATTGAGAAAGACTCCCATCAGCAGCAAGTCAGTAAATTTGAAGTCGATTCCCATTCAGTTCCTTCTACTAGAGCAGATGTACATGCAGATGCAGCATTTCAACCTGCACTTCTCAAGCCCATCATCAAACCTTTGGAAGATCTTGTCCACAACAAGCACCGAACCGTTCTTGGATATGACAAGGATGTGTCCTTTCATATTCCGGACTATACCAAGCCCATCATATTTCAAAGTGCCGGATTCCTGTATGACAGTTCCCTGCAGCTGTTCCAGATCCTATTCCGCTTCCACAATAGATTGAGAAATGCCAACACTATGATCGAGTTGGCCATATGAAATATCACTGTTTTGATCTTCATCCATGCAAGCACTGTGGTCGGCACACTCATTCTTCAGATAGATGCTTCAGAAACAAGCCTCCTGCAAGAACCAAGATTCATCTTGGATGGATCGCTTCTTGGCAATGGGCATCAGCAGCCAAGAAGATGTTTAAAACGCATGTGAGAACTTGTTCTCAGATATTGAACAAACTTGCAGTTGAGTTTTCACCATCATCTCACCTTGTCCCTGACAGGGGGGAAAATGGTGGTCATGTACAAGCTTCGACGACAGATCAAGCGAGCTTGAGCCACAATCTCTCATTCCATGTTCGAAGTTAAATGAGACACAAAGAAACACAGCCCTGAGCCACAATTCATCATTCCAAAGTCAGAGATGTAGCCAGAGACACGGATGCCCATGAGCATGCCTTCGGTTGGTGGATAACCTAAAACCATCATCTTTGGTTGGTGGACAACCTAAAACCACCACAGGTAGTAGACCTCCCTTCTTTAGGTCGAAGGTCTCCCTTTCATATATGAGGAACACTTCCTCTAGCAGAAGCCTTCAGCTTAGCAGCCTTCAGCTTCTTGCCAGCTTTGGTTGAGTTCCAGGAAATGCTTCAAAGCATTCCAGAGTTGTTGGTAATCCTAAAACCATCATAGGTAGTAGACCTCCCTTCTTTTAGGTTGAAGGTCTCCCTTTTTTATGAGGGACAATTCCTCCAAAGGGCTTAGCTTTAAAGCTTTGAAGAGTTCCGACACAAAGTTTTAGGTTCTGTTTGGTGGTCATCCCTAAACTACCATTTTCCAACATTTCAGAGTTGATTCCCAACAAGTGCTGCCATGCATACTTTGCATATTTTTATTACAACTCTCTTCTTGGACTCACACATACCCCTTCGGATTAAGGGGGGATGTTGGAACACCTAATCCTCTATGGGTAGGTGTGGAATGCGAAAAGTCACAATGGAGTGCAAGTGACCTTGGAATATGAAACCACGAGTCACACCATTGTACTATAAATGTACATCTTTGTATAATGGAAAATAATAAAGCCTACACTTATCTTTCATTGTGTGTTGAGTCTCTTGTGTGTGTTTTCATCTTTCTCATACACTGCTTTAACATGGTGTTTAACACATTATGCCTCTGGATGCAGAAAAATGTTTCTAGCATCCCCCTATATTTCATTGGGTGCGACTTCGATGTGCGCAAGTAGACCGTTTATGAAAGGGCTGGTAATAGTGGGCTTTTTTGGTTCATGCAGCCACATTTGAACCTGGGTCTAGGCCCCATAAAGCCAACAAAAGTTTCCATTTATGATATCGAGATTTGACTGAGGGATAGCTAGATGTGGAATCTATCTAAGAGATTGAAGATTGGGTAGATCTAAAAGAACGCAATTTGTTGTGCAAGAAATCAAGAATCCACCCATATCTCCTGAAAATTGGTTACATAAAAATATTTATACATATCAGTACAAGATATTTTTCACATCGTTTGCTAGCGATCTGTATGAGTGGATATCAAGACTAGCTGCATAGACAGGTCATTTCAATAATAGGCCAACTGCATGGACGCTAGATCTGATTAAGAAGATGAAAAATAATGATAACAAGATCATGAGGTTTGTTGATTATTGGATCAATAGTATCCTTGGAAGCTTTATTACTAAGTTCGTGATCAAGACTTATGTATATTATAGGGAAGAAGAGCACAAGTTCTTCAAAGTCCCTAGAGGTAAGTACCTGACTTCACTGAAGTTTTGGATTAGAATGATATTTTGTGAGAATGGTGTATTATGGATGTGTTGAGATTGATGTTCGAATAAAGAGAACCTAGTGCTACGCAAAGTGAAAAAATATTCAGAACACATTGGGATACTTATGTTGAAACTGAATATCGTTCGTTGTTTGGGTTTGAATAAAGATAAAGAAATCCTGCTACCCCGAGAAGTATGTCGCTAAGATTTGAAAGTTAGCAAAGAACTGCAAAGATTCCCTAGCCTTCCACCTCGATCATCACCCCATCCCATTATATTCTGCCACCTACACCTCCACCTTCCCCATTGACCATGACCCAACCCTTGAAGATGTCTGTGTTCAAGGGATCATATGATTCGGAACAGTTTTGGTTTTTTGTAGAAGCGATATGGAGTTCGCTGAATATTATAGATGACAATATGATGAAAGTGCAGTTGTTTGTAGTGCTGCAAGATAGATCATTGACCTGGTACATGAAATATGTTACGATGAATGCAAATGATACATTTTATGAGGTGAAGACCATGTTGAACATTGAATTCAAGAAACCAAAGTCGTAGTCCCAGTGTATCATATAAATCAAAGAGATTAAGAAGCTGGCTATTGAGACCGTGTGGGAGGTATATCATATATTTAAGACATTTTTGAGCCAAATTAGCTTCAATATACCATATGAATAACATAGAGAATGGTTCATTCCTATGTTGTTGCCTCATCTCATGTTTCCATTTTCACAACAAAAGATTTATACTCAGGTTGAAGTGATGGAGATTGTGATGAATCTTGAAGCTTCGCCAGTAGTTGATCCAAGAATAGAAGTGCAATATATTTAGATTCAATTAGTGACCTTACACATGGAGCTACAGGAACTAAATAAGGGAAATAAGGTTAGAAATGATATAAGGTAGGAAGTCTGGTGTAGGATATGTGAAGTTTCATGAAAACATTCCACGAACTATTGTCACCTGTTGCAAAATTTTGTCAAATCGTTGAAGCAATTGTTCTGCAATTTCTTCAGTTCAGTGGGACACGATGACCAACATTGTAAGAGCTACGAAAAATACTTGCGTGTACCGAATGTAGGTAGAAGGTCGCAAAGTTGCGAGTTCACCGACTGTTCAAGGAGGTTTCCTAGGCGGAGGGCGTGGCAAAGGAGGAGGCGCTGGTTATGGATGAGGGTAGATTATATGTTACAACTACGGATAACCTAGAAATTTTCTAGGGATTGTCATAATCCTACTGCAACTTCCTGTAATTATTCTCAATAATTTGTCATGAAATCAAAGATTGTTCCATTTTGATAGCTAGAATTCAGGAAAGTGCAACCAATATCTGGCTCAGAATATAAAAATGATGAGGGTTGAACTGTGCCAAGAAGATCCTTGTGTTAACATAGTAATGCGCAGTGGTGTGAATACTGAAGGAAACCGCTCAGCATAAAAGAGGACTATAACAGAGACTTGGGTAAGGAAAGATGAAGATAAGAATGTTTGGTTTAATGTGAAGGGTTCGTGGAAGCGAAGAATAAATTTATGGCTCCTAAATATTCGACATCAACCGCCCAGAGACAACTATTTCCATTGAGGGATAAGCCGAAGGAGGATAATGAAGAAAAGAAAGCCGATCAATCTATCTTGGAATCCTTCTTACAAACATGTATGAAATTACTAAGGGATGAGAAGGTTGTAGAAGGGTTGGATGAGCTGATAGATAACTGCGCTAGCAAGGAAAAGTTGCAATTAGAACAATGCATAGTAAATAAAGTGTTCAAGAATAAGAAAAGAACTGACCGAGAGATGCAATTGACTGGATAGATCAGAGACTATGAGATGGATCAAGTCATTCTAGATCTAGGATCAGATGCCAATGTTTTGATGAAACAAACATGGTAGCGGATGGGAAGGCCTAAGATGCAATGGTCACCAATTCAGCTAAGGATGGAAAATCATCAGAATATCATTCCTATGGGGTGATTGCAGGGGATCAACATAGATATTTATGGAGCCAGCATGTTGGTAAACTTCGAATTTATTATGATTGATGATGATAGAAATCCTTATCCTGTGCTATTGGGATTTGGCTGGGCTTCCAACATGGATTCTATAATCAACTTAAATAAGAGGCAAATGATCTTTGAAAATAATTGTACCTGAGTTGTTGTGCCATTAGATCCTTCCAAAGGTGCGCACTATATAGAGCATGTCCAACATGAGTATGGGGATGCTGAATTGATTAGATATATAAGCTTAATGTGCATGATGAATATTGTATTAATCCCAACACAGATGGAAAAATATGTTGGGAGTGCGATATTTAATTCATTTCAGATTCTGATGAGAAGTTGGAGCATTGGTAGAATCATTTGCATGGAGTAACTACTAAACATTGTAATAGGGTTACCAAATATCTGCGTTGTGTTATATTAGAAGTGCGATACTTGCCTTTTTATGATAGAATGGGGAATGTTGTCTTTTTTCTAGAATAATTTGATAAAACGGTTTCTAAGGACTAGAGATACGAAGCTTTGGACTTCACACTAAGGTCTACGTCAGCATGATGGGGGGTGCACAAAGAGAAATTTTAGGAGGATGGAAGGAGTTCTACAAATTGATAAGGTTGAGATTTTTTCATGTAAACAAGAATATCATGGAGAAGTATTATGGTCAGAAAGATCCTCACGGGAATTTATCTAGATGGAAAGTAGCTTGGGGAACTAAATTTCAACTAGAGTTGGTGCATGTGTTCTTTTATTCCTTGGATATGATACCTCAGTAGTGGTATCTTGAAACAAAGTTGTGCCATGGCACTAGGGATTGGGATAATATGATAGAAGGAGTCTTATTAACTTATAACTTCATTTATGGCTGGGAGTGCATAAATGAGTCTATTCAAGAAGTAAAAGATAGAGTGTTCCATATTACCAAGGAGCTAAGGATGTTTGTACATCCTGATTTGGCTAAGCAGTTGGAACATTCCCAAGGAAGTTACAACCAATCTAATTGGAAAGATCCGACCAACAAGTCTATGTTGGGGGAGACCTCTGAATACCTAATGGAAGGAGAACATATAATTATTAATGAGTCTGCCAAAGGATGGTGACATCAAAGTAGAAATAGTGCGTGGAAGAAATAAAGAAGGCGCATCTAGAGGATACTGCGCCAAGGGAGGAAATATTGCACTGAAGTGGTGAATCTAGCAGAGTTCATCCAAAAATTGACTGTTGGAACAATAAAAGTTGATTGGAAAAGGACTTGGACATTAAAAGGAGTGAGAGGGATGCAATTAATGGGAATATATGGGTAGATCTGCAGCCAAATAAAAATTTATGAGGAAGATCTAAGAGAGATGATGGGATTTGAATTTGAATTTCACTATAAATCAGGGATCCCGCTCCCCATTCGAACAATTTGTGAGCTAGGAATTAGAAGTGAGAATTGATGTTTGCAAGAGCACTAGACAAGCTACTGTTAGAGAAGAGTTACAAGGATATTGAGTAGGAATTTCTCTGAAGAGGCTTGGGATTCATAAGTATGGCCATACCACGAGTAACTGCTATAGGGCCGAGATCACCCAGGAAGCCACAAAATCCAGTAACAAGATCATCGCCTCGGAAGAAAGAACCTAAGGAACAATGGAGTAAGGGGTCTCAAGACTTGTAGAAGGATGCTATGGGGATTTAATCCGATGAAGAGGAACTCGCACCAGAGGAAATTGAGGCTAAGGAGGACGAACCTATCCCTAGGTTGCCTCCATATATTTTTCCTAGAAGCCAAAAGCTAAGAAGCTAGCGAAGGATCTGGATGTGGTGAAATATAAGGTCTTTACGCCTTTGATTCCTAAGAAAGTGCCAATTAAAGGAGAATTATTGGCCAAGGTTCCCCAACTTTTGATGGATGACTAGCACTTCAATGATCGTAGTAAATACCTGCAGTTTGATCCTTGAAGATATCTATGCCAACGAAGCTATGAAAGATGAGTGACCAGATTGGAGCTGATGAAATGGGTGTCTGGTCTACAGGAGGCCAGGATACTCAATTTTTTGTACGTACCACAATTTGGGAAAAGTGTGATTAACACTATTTGTGTGTGCTAATTGCTCATATTGGTGCACGATGTCTACTTCTGGCTAGGGAAGAAGATTCCTATCGATGCAATGTTAATAAGGAGAATGAAGAATCTTCCATATCTCCAATAAAACCTCGCAGAATATTTTGTGGAAATGTTGAGGACAAAGAACTTGCCAACCATATGAAGCAAGATTATAATCTAATGAAGGGAATATGGGGTTATGCAATTAAATCTATTTATGATAGATCTATTTGCTTTTCCATATACATTTTAGCCAGGAAGATTATGATAAAGAGGCATAGAGAGGAGGCTTCTGCGTCGGTCATATGCTTGTCTACAGAGTGCGCCAAAGGTGTTGTTTATAACTGGGAAAAATATCTATATAGTGAATTCCTCACTAATTACAGGGAAGCTCAGGAAGAGGGCAAGAAGTTCCACTATGCATGGCTCTTGCTCCTCATAGCATTGATGGCTTGGAGGGAGCCCAAAGAATCACAGTTCACCACTGTGGACCCAGACTTGTGTGAGGTGACCATATATGCCTCCCTATGGCATTCAAAAGAGCCAACTAGGGTCATGGACAATAAGATTTTTTGGGTTGGATTTGAGATGAGTCTGCGAATGGTGATTAACCAAAAGCCTTGATTATCACCCAACATAGTGAAGCAATATCGACAGATCGTAGACTTCCACCACATTCACATTCAAGAAAAGAAGCACCTTGTTGGGGTCTGGTACGAGCTGTCATACCTTGTCGAAGAAGAAGATGCAGAATCCATCATCAGTAAATGGCCGAGAGATTTTTGAACTCAAGCTGCGAAGCAGGCCAGGATGAGTGGTGCGAATCCCACCACACAAAAAGTAAAGAAGGACTAGAAAGCTAAATTCGTGACTAAGAAATAAATTGAAGAAAATAATATGAAGACATAAGGGGATGACACTCTCAGTGGTAATATCAGTGTGGACCCATCCTCCCCTCTTAATATCAATAGGCAACAACCACAAAAGGGTGGCATGAGGATGAAGGAAAAATCTGATAAGTCTTCTAGCCTAGAAGCCATGGTCCTTACTGAAGGGGACCTCGGCGAAATCATATACCCCGTGAAGCATGCCACTGAGCACTTATGAGGAAACATTAGAGAACAATATATGAAGTTGTTTGAAGATGTTAAAAAGGGCTTGAAATACTTTCAAGTGCATGTGAGTGTTTTCCAGGCAAGCGTGAGTGGGCTACAAGTGAGTGTGATTCAGCCAAGCGAGGAAAAAGCTGATGCAAGAACAGTAGGGAATGAATTCGCAATGACCTCTGATACCCACATAATGCCTATCCCTATAGGTACATTGATTTTTTACATGGCAGAGTAGTTAAATTAGGTGGTCCCCTGACATAATGCATAGTTTAATATTTCCGCGCTTCCATTGAAGAATTTTCATGAGTTCCACCGGGGCATTAACGAGAAATTAAAGGTCAGAGAAAAATGCACCCTCATGATAATTTAGGATGCTCAGAAATAAAGGCAGAGCATGGTTGAGGAAAAGAATATGGTTGTCCAAGAACATGAGGCTAAGACAAGATAAAGGTAGAAGTTGGAAGACATCATATCTAAGGCTTGCAGGAGCTACTAAAGCTTGGCAGTCAAGCTGCAACTGTGCCATAAGAAAAAGTGGCCAAGATCGCATCGTAGTTAAGGAATCTATAGCCAAGGTTGAAGAAGTGCACCTTGAGTTACAAATGAAGATAGTTGAGTTGCAGATGAAATTGCAACCTTCCACTCTGCCAAAAGTTCGAGAGCAGTGCACAACAGAGTTGGAAGTTTTTAGAGAACAGATGGAGTCCCGCATACAGGAGTGCGCAAATGTATTCGGAGAAGTTAAGGATGTATGGGCCTCACTGCAGGATGACCCTCAGGTGCAGAAGATAGAGGTCAAAGTGCGTGAAAATATAAAACAAATGGATCAGATTGAGGTAATTGTCAAGACCTTAGCACTGATGTAGAAGTTTACACACCTCTAATAGGGTAAATTTTTACAGGAGAAGGTCGATGAGATGCGCAGGAAAGAGAAATTAATTTTAGACATAATGAATCCATGGGAAGCTGAGTCCAACTAGCTCTCCTAAACTATGGAAAATAAGCTAAAAGAACATCGCATGACATAGAGAGGATTCGAGCAAACGCAACCAAGAAAGTCACAGAGATGCAGAAGTCAAAGAGTTTGAAAAGAAGTGCTCCAAAGCGGTTCCACCATTGAAGGATGCCTTGAGCAGAATCAAAGAATATATTGATAGCATAGAAACTTTGTGACTCAGGATGAGTCATAGTTTTGTGTTGGGTTCCTGTTGGACATGGGATCCCCTAGAAGAAAGTAGTAGAGAGTTTCCGCAGATCAAGGAGTGGAGCACATAACATAGAGGCCATTTTGAGTCTTAGGGGATTTGGGGTGGGTCAAAGCCCTTTATTATGTAATGTAATGGGAATATTTTGTGAAATTTGAACTCCACCCATGGTTTTGGACCATGGTATTGTAAATGAAAAAAATATATAATGAGAGTCTAGATAGAAGTAATAGGCAGTCAAAGAGAAGAAGAGAATGAATTTTCATTTGGATTTAAGACTATTTTGATTTAGAGTTTGTGTCTTTGGTTAGAGGAAATGTTCTTGTAGCTGAACGTGCAGGGACCCTAGGAAGTTTGCAACTGTGTGTGCATACCCTTGTAGCTGAGTGCGCAAGGTGGAATTGGATGTATGAGAAATATATGAGAAATTAATGAAAGACCTTTGAAGATAGATCTCAGTTCTTTTGATGTTTTTTAATTTAATTTAATTTATGATTATCTATGTTAAGTAAGGGTTTTAATATTTAATTTCATAGAGAAGTATGGTTTATGATTGTTTATGTTATTTTATGCATGATTAAGAAAGATTGCACAGTCTGCTAATAAGTTCTATAGATGTGTTGAATAATTGTTGTATAATTAATATATCTCTCTGTGAAGCTCTATCAAGAAACAAAAACCATAAATCCACAGTCTATTACCCCTATGGATGTAAAAAACTTGTTCTAGCACCCCCAAAATTGCCTCGGTGGGACTTCAGTCTGCAGAAGAATATCGTTGTCGAAAGGGCCCATAATAGTGGGTTTTGTTGGTTCGATCAACCACATTTGAACCTAGGTCTAGGCCCCATCAAGCCAACATGAAGTTTGGAATTATTGATTTAAGGCATCAATGACATCATCAAATATTTTAAACAAAGGCATGAATTTTCTATATTGTGTTATCAATTGAAAGTTATAATTAATAATTGTTTGTACAATAATCATAGTAGAGATAGTTTTAATGTTTGAAGGTTTGATACAATTCAACACACTATTGCATATATAAAGCATACAATAGTAGTAAGAGACTTTGTTGAATATCATTGTAATTGGGTCATTATCCCTAGTACAAGATCCCACATTTATTTCAGGGTGGTATGGTGGTGCTAGGGCAAGTTGGATCTTCTAGGATGTTGGAGCGTCCTTTTAGTTTGACCTGATAAAACCAGGGAATTAGAGCGTTATTCATGTCAGATTTGGTAAATCAGGGTGTTGGAGCATCCTTTTAGGAGTTTGGGTTTTCTGATAAATAAAATACTTTTCTATAGTACTAGGAAGTTGGAAGTTCCCATTCAGTTGGTTTTTCTCCTGGAAGGGTTTCCAACCAAAAAAATATTGTTTATTGTGATTATTATGTGTTGTTGATATATGTTTTGATTTGAAGTTAATGCTCTAAAATTTTAAAAATTAATTAATTGAATTGAAATAATGATTCACTCACCTCTCAATATTTCCAACAATTGGTTTAAAACAATTCCCCTTTATAAGAAGTCTAACCATTGGAAGGGAGATCCTGGATGGCACCAAGAGCATAGTTCCATTATTAAATGGATATAACTATGAATTTTGGAGTGGAAAGATGAAGATCTATCTACAAGTACATGGATTTTATATCTGGGTCATTGTTTAGAATGGATACATTTCTCCTCACACTCCCCTAAAAGATGAAGCTCGTAAGAAACTTTTTGAAATGACGTTAAAGCCAAGAATGATATTTTAAGTGGCCTATAAGAATAAATCTATGTTAAATTGATGGGTTTCAAAACTTCTAAATATGTTTGAGGCAAGCTCTAGAATATATTTGAAGGAGAGAAGAAATTCAAAGATGCTAAGCTTCAAATTTTCAAAGGACAATTCAAACAACTGAAAATGAGGGAAGAAATAGATATTTCAACTTAATTTATTTGTGTAGATGAAATAATAAATTCTTTGGAAAATTTGTGAGAAACCTTAGAAAAGAAAATTGTTTTTCAAAAGGTTATAAGATCTCTCTCAATGAGATTTGATTCTAAGATCTCTGCTTTATAAGATAGATTAGACATAGACAATTCTAGAATTAATGAATTACACAGAATTATTAATTAGAGAAATTTTTAGGTTTAAAATGGGCCTCCTAAGGAATATTATAAAATAACCATGGAAAAAATAAAATATTATTAGATTATATCATCAAATTTTAGAGGGAAACAAATAAAAAAACCACTTTTCAACTTTTATTTTCAACTTATCACCCTATGGTTTTACTAAAATTTCAAGTAGGAGTACTCATTGGATGTGTAATTTAATTTCTCATCCAAGGATTACCCATGTTGCATACTTTCTATGGGCCCTGCTACACGAAAAATGAGAAATACATGAAACAATGTGATTGCAATCACATTTTTCATGGGTTTCTAAATTTTCGTGTAGCAAGGTTCATATAACATATGAAACATGGGTACTCCTTAGATGAGGATTTAATTTTTTCATCCAACGAGTGCTCTCGCTCAAAATTTGATTAAAACCATAGGGAGATAAGCTAAAAATATGAGTTGAAAAAGAAGTTTTTTATTTTTAATATTTTTACTTTTTCACTCCAAAAATGGTGAATTATCCCCAATGTTGACATCATCATCTTGAATCCTCTTGGTTATAATAAAGTTTATTTTTGTTGTACATTTTTATTTTGAGGCCTATTTTTGACCTAAAATTTTCTCTAATGATAGCTTACAGAATGAGGACTGAACAAGAAAACCCTTCCATAAGAGAAACAACATTCAAAGCATCAAAGAAGACAAGAAAGAAAAGGAGAAATCAAGGACAAGTTTTAGTTGCAACTGTAGTGAGGATTCATATGAATAAATAACCATTTTTGTGAGGAAGATGAAGAAGCGATCTAGAAAGTACAAAGGTAAGCTTCCCTTGAAATGTTTTAATTTTGGTAGAATTGGTCATTTCGCTTCAAAATTCTCCTATGAAAGTGTTATAACAGTGATGAAGAAGAAGATACTCCCAAGAAAAATAAAAATTATAAAGGGAACAAGAATCAAAGAAAATTAAAATGTCCAAGAAAAAAACATATTAAGAAGATAAATCTTCATTTGATGATGAAAGTGACAATGATAGTGATTCAAAAAAGGTGTTATTCATGGAATTTGAAAATCAAGAAGATGAATAATATTTCAAAAGGGAAGTTGATTTAGAAAGAGAATTAGTCAATTATCTAAAGAATCTAAACGTATAAAGGAATAACATCAAGAATTTTAAAGAGGAGTTGGATGAACTAAAAGAACATTCTAACTGTTATGCGAAATCTACGACCGGGGATAGAAGTATTTTCCCTAGACCTAGTGGTTTGGTATAGAACAACAGAAAGACAAGGAATATATTATTCCCATTAAATTAATTGAATAACGAGATGAGGCCTACCTGGAATCCGTCACAAGATTCACTCTCTTCTTTTCTTGTATGATCCAATCATAGCTTTGATCGCTATAATTAGAACATACACATACAAACACAACAAGCCAAAGATCTATTATATCTATGTATTATTATCCAATCATTTCATTCATTGGATCAACATAACATTGAAACATATGAAAATAAACATCATATATAGGAAAAAAATGTACTCATTGTATTAATCAAAATGGAGAGAGCTACAACCAAATATGGGAGTTGATCATGTAGATAAATCCCAAATTTTACTTCTCCTTCCTTTCCACAAGCACACCTCTTATGTCACCTCAATGCATGGAATGATGACTCTCCTTAGATTCAAGGAAACAACATGAGGGTAATTAATATCCAAAATCCAAACCTTAGCTTGTGGATGGTACTAATATATAGGAGAGGATGGTGATTTAGGAATTCTTATCCATTTAACAATATAGGCTTGAGATCGACTCTTGATGGGAGGATGAGTTCAAGGGATAAGTGGTGAAATATCCAAAGTAGGGTGAGATAGTATTCGAATGTCTTGTCCAAGGTAAATGGTTGAAACAACTCCTAGAATCTTCTGGAAGAGGAAGCTTCGAGATTATTTTTATTTCTACTGAATTTTTAGAATCAACGCACCCAAAGGAGGGACAACTTGCTGATGATCCAATTAGGTGCAGAGTGGAGCAACCTACTCTGAATGTAGTCTCTTAAGAAAAAAGTGCATTAGGCCTTAAAAGCATGGAAATTAAATAGTTAAGCCCAGAAACCCAGGGATTAGGGAGAGGCATGCCTAAGGCTTTGTGAAATTATGATAACAAAGTGTTGATGGATGTTGATTAATCCAATTAACAATCATATTGACCATATGTCAGAAAATGGCCTATAACATATTCCTCCCTAAAGTGAAAAGTTAGAGGCAGTGGCTAATGACATAAGTGTTTTACTTTGTGACAAGTCTCGATCAAGAACAACCAGTCGAGATCTTCATCTGTTATAATACATTTATATCTTGACATATTTGCTAAGGGAGGAATACCCATGCTCAACTCATAAGCTAACATTACATATATAATGATAAAAAAGACACATCCACTGATGAAAAAAGGTGGACCCATGACTGGATTACTGTTTTTATTACCATAGCCATCATATTTTGTAATCTTATATCAATCCTAACATCATAGTCTAGATGGATGAAACTAGATCTGGGGTCTTCTATCTCATTCTCATGATCATCCAATGTACAAGTCTAACCATGTGAATCAATGAGCTAAGGTCGAACATGGTATACACCATATGATTATCAACTAGTGATGTAAGTTGTTAATAGACACAAGATAAACCACCAATGATGTTAATGGATCTCAAGGTACTACGGTACAATTTGTATGGTGTCAATGAATGATTTGAAGTCGAACACCACACATAATCTGTTAGTCTAAGGCCAATGATGTAAAATTTTCACCAAGAGTCAGGACACTTTCATTTTATATATTCAAGCTCCAAGGTACCGAAGGGAGTTTACAATTCAAATTTCACAAGAAACGACCCATTGCAGGAGGGCCTTGATGTATCCCTCATCAAAGACATGAAACATGTATCATGATTTGTGACATAATGATGCTAATACAAAACTAGATCAGGAATGACATACACAGAATGAAGGCTTAAGATTATTGTAGTAGATATTGACTAAATGATTTCTCTTGAACATATCAATGACATTGTATGGAGTTGGAAACATTGACCCAAAATTGAAAGTGGAGGATTTGATATGGTTTGATGAACCAAAAGACATGTAGATTTCCCAATCCAACAACAACATAGATGAAGTGGAAGGGTTTCATGTTCAAGATTGACTTGTTTCCATTAACAAGTGGAGTAATATGTTTTCCCAATTTCCCCAACCATTACTGGTCATTACCTCTTTATTTTTTCACAAGTTTGAGGAGGATAACATATGCTTGATGTGTAAGTTCATCCTTCAGATTAATCCCTCTAAGTATGTTTAACGAACCTTGAGAACGAGTGGTTCCTCCTTGTTGTGATCGATGAGTCCATCACTGTTTTATTTTTTAATGATTCTAATGAAGGTAAAAATCGACATCTTTTTCATGTTTAGAGAGTTCAAAAAAAACGTGAGAAAGAAAACTCCAAAAGTTCCTTTTCATATATAGATCCTTGAGTACGAAAAGGCAGAAAATGATACCCAAGAGAAACTCCTAACCATGTTAAACTAAGGTATTCGTTTTTCATAAATAATCTATCTCAGTCCAAAAAAGGGTTAAAATTATACTAAGTATATGTATCTTCATTTACTTTAATGAGTTCGAAAAGACAAATGCTCGACAATATTTTCATATTTTGGGAGTCTGAAAAGAGTTGAAAGAGGACTCTAGGTATTTCCTTTTTCATGAGTTTATAGATCCCAAAGAAGTAATAAAAGTATGCTACTCGGTCAAAATGATTCATAACATGACAAAAATCCATTAAACAAATGTCGACCTACTTAGAACAACATCAAAAGATGAAAATTATTGTTTCATGATAAAACTAAATAATAACTAGGTAAAAATGTTAAATATTAATAAAATAATGATAAGAATGATGATAAATTAGTGAAAACGACATTTCATTTTTACCAATTCACATTTTTCCTTTGAAGTTTTAGTTGTGAGTACTTTTACCCTTGATCTTCTACAACTGATTGTGGTCAATTCGGTGGGTCGTTTTAGGTGTTGTCACTTCCAGGTAGGAGCTTAAAACTTTCTCTTTAATTTCATGGTAGAAATTTTTGATTTCATGCATGTTTTCATGATTTTTATGGTCATAAGGCTATAATACCTCACCTCAGTATCAACGCACCCCCAGAAGGTCAAAAGGAGCATTGATCTGGGATCATCTTTTCTAGGGATGTAATGTTCCTAATTTTGCCTTCAATAAATTGGAACATTAGATTTTGATAATTTCATTTATAAGTTGAATAATTGGGTGAGGAGGCCATTCATAATAAAAACATGGATAAAATCTCTCTATTATGAAATGGAATCAGCCTTGGAACTAGATTTCACACCCTCATGTGTGAAAGGGGACATTTTGTAAAGAGGCTTGGTTAAGTTTGACCAGGTCAAACAACGTTGGGTATGAGGTGGAAAGCACTACATGGGACAGTGTAGAGATAGAGGAGGGAATATTCCTTTATGGAGGAAACCCTAATTGATGGGGCCCATGGAGAGAGATACTTCACTTGCTATATATGGAGAGGAGGAGAGCCATTGTTATTCATGCTTATGATTATTCATTTCATGTCTATTCAGACATTGTGCATTCTTTGTTGTTTAGAAAGAATTGTCGGGAAATTCCTATTTAAGATTTCCTCACCTTCATGAGAGGCCTCTTGAATGTTGGTTCCTCATTCTCCACATCTCTTGGCTCAAGGCCAAAGAATCCTTCTCCAAGACAACGTTATTGCTGCAACAACATAACTCTGTGTTGCAGGGCGTTGCAGTGGAGACCCTAGAACACCTCTTCCATCTCATAATTTTCAGAGAGAGAGTCTTTCCTTTCTTTGGGAGATCATATCGGAAGCTTGGGAGCTTATTTTCAGGTCTTGGCCCCTGGCCATAGTGTTTTATTCCACTCACTGCGCAGTCCCTATTAGTGACTCTGTTATTTTCACGGAGTATCTGCAGTGAGGGTTTGTAGATTGATTGGAGGGTGAGATATCAAGTGTAAGGATCAGCCTTCCACTTTGGAGATCCATTGGAGAAGGTCTACTTCATATTTATCATCATCTCAGCCTTCTCTATTAAGTTCCATATTTGAGTTGCAGCTGTTTCCCAACAACTCCGGCATTTTTGCCATTTTGTGTATTTCAGCCAATCCCTTGGAGGATTGTTGTATTTTTGCTTCCAAGGGTTAGATATTTTCTCCCCCACTTTATTTGAGCCATGTATTGTCATATATTTCAGCTATTATGTAATATGGAGAAGTATCTCTTATAAATTGCGTCCTCATAGCTTGGGTTTATGCAGAAATAATAGTGTTCTCTATCTTCATGTACATGTCTTGTTGAGGCTTGCATTGCCTTTCTTGAGTGCATGTTTCCTCAAGAACTCGTACTCTTTTACTACTATAACATTATTTGATGGCTATTCAGGTCTTCATATGCTCATGTTTGTAAAATAACATTGTCTTTCCATTTCTTGTTCAAGAATTGTTGCAATCCCTCACTGGGCACTTTCAGAGGATATCTAGTAGTGGGAGATCTTTTTAACCACTCTAGAAGGATTTATTTGGCCCTAACTCTTGGATTTTGGTCTTAGACACATTTTTCTAAGGGATCCAGATCTTGGTATCAAATCCTACTGCCTTCATTTCTGGAAAATGCATTTTCCAGCCATGGATTGCTAGCTGTCATGATTTGGGAACGTTACAATGGTATTAAAGCAAATTTCTTGGCTTAGCCTATGAGTCTAAGCCTAAGAAGATCAGAATGTTGAAGAAGATGAGTTTATTCTCATCTATTTTCAGATCCAGAGGATACCTCTCCAAGGAGCTCAAGAAGATTGAAGAAGAAGAGGAAGGACCATGCACTTCCTATTCTCATCAAGAGGAAGACATTGAGCATGGAAGACACTTGGATCATCAAATTCTGAGTGATTACCTTGTTGAGTATAGATCTCAAACTAGAGGCTTCAAGGAGATTCTAGATTTTCCTCATTTCATCCAATTGAAGGAAGAGAAGAGACCATGTAGCAGAAAAGAAATCAAAGGAAATAGATTTCTTTTGTCTACCTTTGATGGGTCATCTACTGCAAGAACTTATGTGAAAGAGTTGGTAGCATTTTTCTTTCTACATCTTGTAGTAGAGAAAGAATTTTTTGAAATCTTAGTGCTGCACTTGGAGGGTGAAGCCTATGATTGGTGGAGCAGCCACTTGAGCCATGCAAGGGAGAAAATTTTTGCAAAGTTCATCCAAGGGTTGGTCAAAACCTTTGATGATGAAAGAGAAAAGGAAGGGAAGACCACACCACCACCTGAGGAACCTTGTGATAATGTTGTCACACTCATGGAGGAGTAGCCACATGCAACAACAATTGGAGTAGCCAACACTTTGGAGAAGGGAACTCTTGTATCCCTACAAGAAGTTCCAAATGCACATCAAGGTATGAAAGGATTTCCACATTCTATTATTATAGCAAATTCTTTTGATCAATGTGGAGATTTACGTTTTCATGACCAGGGGTCAAATCCCATTGCTACCATAGAGCAGCTTGGTTGCATTGCGCTATGCAACATGAAAAATTTCAAGTAGAAAATAAACCATCATTTTTATGAGCCTTTGTTGGATTGCATATCACATTGGAGGTTGGGGTTTGAAGCCTTGAAGGATGATAGTAGACATCTTGCAGTGAGAAACCCTTTCTCCTTTTAAGATGACACTTTCTCAATGATCTCCTCTCAGCTCAAAGAGGAAATTCTACTTTCAGATCCCAGACCTCAATGGTTTTGGAAGACTATTGATGAAAGGGAGGTCTCAAGGAGAGATCTCATAAAAGGTGCACTTCCACACACCATCGAGTGCAATGATTTTCTTCCTTTCTCACAAGAGCAGATAGAAGATGGAGGACATCTTAGGATGGATAACATCTCTCATTCTTGTGTTGGACATTCCTTGAGCCATACACATCATTATGGGAGGTTTTTTCCTACCACCTATTTGGGTCTTGATAAGGTGTCATTGATACTTGAGAAGATTGCATTTCAAAATCCCATGAAGTGAAAAGACAGGAATTTGATTTGGGAAGATGGTAGCCCTCATGGGAGGAGTACCAATATTAAGAGAAAAAGGAAGCATTCACAAGTGGTCGAGTGGATGTGGTTGATGAGCAAGGAGCTGGGAGGCTACTTGCAAATTTATGATACCAGGCAACAGGAGGCTTGGCTGCGCTGGTTGCTCTTGAAAGAGTTGGGTCATCACTAGGTAAACACTCTTCCTAAGAGTAGGAGGATGGATACTTGCATCATTGAGCAGCATAGAGTATGGATGCATGGTGTTGATGTGATACTAATATCATTCATTGTGTCTTAATCACATGAGTTGTATGATGGAAGTATGAGGAAGCAGCAAAATCTTGTGTTGCTTTGTTTTTTCTTGGGAGAGCAAGAAAAGATTTTCTCTCACACTTTGCATGATGTTGCAAGAGGAGGAGATGGCATTATCTCCTTGGCTTTTGATGATAGAGAGGTACTTCCACCCTAGAAGGAGCTTATTATGTATTGTAGCATTATGAGAGGCATCTTTGACAAGGAGCATTTCAAATAATGGAGCTATGAGTTGACTGGAGATCATTTGTAGAGGCCAGCAGCACTGTCACTTGATAGCTTGGGGTTATTGATGGAGTTTCCCCATGATCACTTCACACTGGATGCACTTGGAGGAAAAAGAGGAGTTGAGATTGATGGAGTAGTGGATGAATACATCCATTACATTGGTATGACCTCACTTTCTATGATCTTCTCGACTTGGATTTCCAAGTTGATGCAGGAGCATTCAGGCTAGTCAGCAATGTGATAGTATGGTCACATGTTGTGACTAGCAAGGGGCTGAAAGAAAATAATTTAATTAAATTATTTGTTTAAATATGTGAGAGTGTTTATTGAGGAAAGGGTATAGGTGGCTGAGTGATCCTCCTTGTATGGAGATCAGGCCAAATAGTTGGATTTATTTGGCTAGAATAGAGTATGAGGGACTTTAAAAGCTTTATTTAGTGTTAGTTTAGAAAAGAGTGGAATTGAAGAGATTTTTTAGGTGAGGTTGAGAGATTTCTGGTTCAGAATCAGAATTGATTCATGGAACCATTTATTTGTATAAATTGGGTCTTCTTATATATTCAGTAGTAGGGATTGGCGAGAGGATTAGAATAGGTTTTGTGTAGAAGCGAGAGGCCTTAGTGTCTATCTTGGTGTGGAGCGGAAGCTCAGGTTTGGAGTGAGAATTGTGTTTCTTTATAACAGAGATTTCCTCCTTGTGAAAAGTAGCCAAGGGCGAACTCTGTTTTTTTTTTTTGTATATTATGAATAAAATTCGTGTCACTCTTTGTGTGATGCGCTACGAATTTGGATTATGGTTGATGTGTAATTACTTGAATTTGTGATAGCCTGTGTATGTTTTATGTTACAAAATGCAAGAATTTCGTGATCAATGCAATTTGGGTGTTTTCGAAACTAATAAGCCGGGAAATTAGTTAATACAGAGAAGTAGCATAGTTCGCCTGTTCGAACCTTTTTAAATGAATTCCAAAGTTATATTAGTTATTGTATTGTGAATTGGGTCCAGAGCGAATATGGAAATACTTGTGGAATGTAACTGCTAAACATTCTGACTGGTGATCTCTAATTAATATCACAGAAGCGGATGCGAAGGTTTATAGACTGAGTTGAATTTGCATCGGATCTGGATTTCGTATTGGAACCTTGGAGCGCCGAAAGTGGAATCTGTCGATTGGTGTTGGGTCCAGCGATCTCTGATCACTGATTAGATCAGATCGGAGGATTTTCATAGTTGCATTGAATTGGAATTTGTGAATGGCTGTTAAAACACCAATGAATGTTGTAAATGGGTTTGGAGTTGTATCGGGTCGGAGGTTATAGTGATCGGATCGGAGCAACAGGAGTTGGACTCCGATCGGAGTTGGGTGGAATTCAACGATCGCCGATTTGCGATTAAATCGGATCGGAGGTAAGATGATAAAGAAATCGTGTTAAATTCCTAAAATGAATGGAGTTAAATGTATGTAAAAAGTGATGTCTGGAATCAATAGCTGACAGAGGTCGATGTGCAAGTGAGTGAGTGGTAAGCTGGAAGATTTAAGATTGCGTTGAGTTTTGCATGAGTGGATACAAGCAATTAAAATCTGAGGAATTATGGTGCATTGTTAAATCAGAGTTTATAATTAAAATCGTGGAGCTAATCCACAACATTAGCAAAGGCGTGGTTCCAATGATCGATTTTCATCGTGTTGTTAAAGCAAACGTAGAACAGAAGGGTCGATAGAAGAAATCCTTGAATTTGACGGAATGTGGAGTGGAAGTAAGTTGAGATGGAGGTGTAAGAGCGTGGAGAGGGCGCACTCAAATTTCATAAATACTCATGGTAAGCATATCTGTATTTATTGAAGGCAGATCTATTGTAATGTTGAATGGAATGATAAATTGCAGAGATGGAATCCTCCGACTAAGAATTGCTTTTACCAAAGTGATGAAAATCGATGCAGCGTTCTGAAATAGAGAGGGGTATTAAATTGTCAGTTTAAGGCACATCTTGTTTTATTGTAAGTTGATATGATGGGCGCATTGTGCCAACTGAAGTTTTGTGTTTAATTGAATGAAAAGGTTGATAATTGGGTTTATGGAGATTTATTGAAATTTCGTAAGTGCAGGTTGGGAAATAATTAAATGAAAATGAGTGAGGAGTTTGCTATTTGAGATTTAAATCCAAAAGAAATGTGTTGAATGTTAATTAGATTGGGAAATGTACGAATTATTCCAGATTGGAATCAACAATTGGGCAGTGATTGAAATATATGTTGAATAGAACAGAGTTTCATGAAGTTTCTGGGTATTTGCAGGTTTAGGCCTGCATCACAAGTATAAGGAGGGTGATCTTTATGGCACATATGGTTCATTTCTCTTCCTAGGAACGTACCATACTACTATGGAGGGATTATTCATATACACATGCATCATATTGCTCTCAACATATGGTAAGAATATTTTTTTTACATCTATGGATTATCTAACACCATATTTTGATGCTCTTACCATTCATCTTCATTGCATTGCTCCAAAAAAGGGCAAGTTTTTCATTGAGCTCCATGGAAAAAATTGGGCCAACTTGTATGATGGAGACAACCATATTTTATATGGCCTTGGGAAAGTGTTTTATTTCATGTATGATTATTTGATATACTCAGACATTTTCTATTTATCAGTAGCTATCATGACATACATAACTATTCATGTAACACAAAACAACTTGCCATGTGATTTTCTCAAGAAGCAACTTGTAAAACTGTGTTGTCACTATAGGGAAAGCTGTTGGTACCTTCTTGCATCATTTGAAACCTTCAGAATTTTCTTCATTATATTGCTGATCATGAATTCATTTGCTGATATGGATCAGATTTGTATAAGAAGCATGATTATGAATGAGGCACATGAGTTGGATGTGTCCTTTAGGGGAGAAAATTCCCACATTTTCTACACTACATGTTCTAATGGGAGCATGGGAGGAGATATGGCCACCACTACTACATGTGTGTTATATTTTGAGGTGGACCATGGAATTGATAGTCATCCATTGTACAGCCATGTTCAAGTGTTTTATCTTGTATTTTTGCTATATTCAGCCATTTACTATTCCTTAGTAGATGTGATGAATTGTATATGTTACTTGCCATACTATTTTATGAAGTTGCAGTGGATGAAAATGCGGTGTATCCTTGAGAGACATTGTTTGTATCATGTATCATCATGTATAAAATTCATAAAACTTCTCATTGGGATGTTCTAAGATGATCATGTTTTATTCATAATGGATGGATTGTTTTGGGCCAACTTGTTCTTCATTGTTGGAGGAGAACTCTTTGGAGGTTTGTTCTTCACATTGCCATTTGAGGGAAATAATTTTGCAGCCTAGGATCAGCACACACTCTACACTTATGATAAGTGGAGAGAAGGATAGCATGGGGCAAGCTATGATGCTTGCCAAGTTCAGATTTTTAGCCCACCTTCATTTCCGGAGGTTGAGGTGGAAGGAGATTTTCAGGAGTTGCCATGTTGGGAGGTGACTCATTTTGTTTGGATGATTGCTTGGGGATGGAGGATCCACATGAGGAATATTTTCCTCATCAAAATTTATAACTTCATGCCTTGAGTGGAGACTTTCCAGTTCTATCCTTGCAGTTTCTTGAGGACAAGCAACATTTGGGAGGGGAGGACTGTAATGTTACTAATTTTTCCTTCAATAAATCGGAACATTAGATTTTGATAATTTCATTTATAAGTTGAATAATTGGGTGAGGAGGCCCATTCATAATAAAAACATGGATAAAATCCCTCTAGTATGAAAGGGGATCAGCATTGGAACTATATTTCACACCCTCATGTGTGAAAGGGGACATTTTGCAAAGAGGCTTGGTTAAGTTTGACCAAGTCAAACAGCGTTGGGTATGAGGTGGAAAGCACTACATGGGATAGCGCAGAGATAGAGGAGGGGATATTAATTTATGGAGGAAACCCTAATTTATGGGGCCCATGGAGAGAGAGCCTTCATTTGCTATATATGGAGAGGAGGAGAGCCATTATTATTCATGCTTATGATTATTCATTTCATTTCTATTAGACATTGTGCATTATTTGTTGTTTAGCAAGAATTTTCAGGAAATTCCTGTTTAGGATTTCCTCACCTTCTTGAGAGGCCTCTTTAATGTTGGTTCCTCATTCTCCACATCTCTTGGCTCAAGGCCAAAGCATCCTCCTCCAGGACAACATTATTGCTGTAGCAACATAACTCTGTGTGGCAGGATGTTGCAGTGGAGACTCCAAAACACCTCTTCCATCTCATAATTGTCATAGAGAGAGAGTCTTTCCTTTCTTTGGGAGATCATATTGGAAGCTTGGGAGCTTTTGTTCAGGTCTTGGAACTTGGCCATAGTGTTTTATTCCACTCACTACGCAGTCCCTCTTAGTGACTGCGTCATTTTCATGGAGTATCTGCAGTGAGGGTTTGCAGATTTATTGGAGGGTGAGATAGAAAGTGTAAGGATCAAAATTCCACTTTGGAGATCCATTGGAGAAGGTCTACTTTAGATTTCTCATCATCTTTAGCCTTCTCTATTCAGTTCCATATTTTAGTTGCAGCTGCTGCCCAGCAACTCCAACATTTTTTCCATTTTGTGTCTTTCAGCCAATCCCTTGGAGGATTGTTGTATTGTTTATTTCAGGGGTTAGAGCTTTGCTCCCCCACTTTATTTGATCCATATATTTTTAGCTATTTTAGTTATTATGTAATATGGAGCAGTATATCTTATAAAGTGTGTCCTCATAGCCTGGGTTTATGCAGAAATAGCAGTGTTCTCTATCTTCATGTACATGTCTTGTTGAGGCTTGCATTGCCTTTCTTGAGTGGATGTTTCCTCAAGAAATCATACTCTTTTACTGCTATAACATTATTTGATGGATATTCAGATCTTCATATGATCATGGTTGTAAAATAACACAGTCTTTCCATTTATTGTTCAAGAATTGTTGCAGTCCCTCATCAGGCACTTTCTGAGGATATCTAGTAGTGGGAGATATGTTTAACCACTCTAGAAGGATTTATTTGGCCCCAAATCTTGGATTTTGGTCTTAGAAACATTGGTATAAGGGATACAGGTCTTGGTATCAAATCTTACTACCTAAATTTCTGGAAAATGCATTTTCTAGCCATGGATTGCTAACTGTCCTGATTTGGGAACATTACAAGGGAAAACATTGCAATGCATTGTCTCCCTTTGGGAGGGTGTGTTGGGTGCAATCCCCAACTTTGTTTTACCAGTTTTTCTAAAATGTGGTCAATTTTTTTGCATGAAATAACCTATATTGATTTCCTTGTGATGTTTTAAGACTTCATTGGAGAAAAATGGATTTATTATCGAGAGAAAGAGAACATGAAGAATGAGATATGAATGCAGAAAATTACCCTGCTACCATCCAGGCATTAAGAGGTTGTGGATTATTGAAATTATTCTGGCTTCCCGTAATGAGGCAACATATGGAGATACTGGAATATATTGTGCATGCAAGGGATGTTCAGGCTCAGGCATTCATACTGGGAGCACATATGCTCGAGATACAGGTCGAAGACATATATTTCTTGACTGGTTTATCTAGGAGAGGTGCCCCATATCTTTCACAGGCATAAGAAGGGGTGGTGGGACAATCAAATATTATGCTAGCACTCATTGCAGACCTCGACCCCAACCGACTAAGGATGGGAATATCAACATAAAATATGTGGTCTGAATTTTTTTAAGGATGATATTATTCATCATTTCCATACTGGCTGGTAGTTCTACACTTCATGTGTCCAATAGTTCATATATGCAGTAAGCTCTATAATGCATATAACCAAACAATTTCAAATAGAGTGAAGGAGTATTCGTCAACATGAAAGAGCAGCTAACTAAAGAAAAAGATGCAAGATTGAAGAATTTTGGGTATGGTTCAGTTCTGATCTCCTTCGCATTAGAATGGTTTCCATTGCTACAACCTCAACATATCACACTCGAGCCCATTTTTCTGAGAGTTCCATTGATGAGAAGCTGGGTGGATCTCATGTCCTGAAATGCAAGTCTATCAGTGATAAGCTTCTCATTGTCTTTATTTATATGGCTACATAGGAATCTCATTATGATAGAAGAGTATCCATACACAGGTGTGGATTTTCATGGAGACCATGAGCTCATGCTTCCTTATGGAGAGCGATGGAGTGCTATAGGTGAGACATTATAACCATTTTTTATTTTTAAGTTTTACATTTTTTTTGTATTTTTGATGCATGTGAGACTAAACTATCTATTTTTACATGCATATGTTGGACCCGTTAGACCTGTGGGTTCCTCATATCTCTAGCATGTGGGAGACCTATAGTAGGTACTAGAACCAACACAAGCTGTTGTAGCAAGATGAGATGTACTATAGGATATCAATGTGACAGAGACCCTAGAAAAGTTAGAGCATCATATGGAAGGGTTGAAACATGGAATAGCTGAGATCATGACCGACCAAATTTCGATGAGACTGCAACGACACACTATCATAGAGCCTAGTCGCATTAGTTGGCTACTACGTGAGATGGTTCATGATGTGGCATGTTACCATGAGAACTATGACTAATCTACAAGGAGGCTTGTAGCCATATTTTCATGTATGATTTGGATATGATTATAAATATGGCCATATGTGTCTCGGGCACAAAATTTGTAAAACCAAACTCTTATATATATACAACTGTCTTCATATTTTCTTATGTTTCTATTATCTATTTCAATGGATGTGATGTGTATTGAAATTAATTTACATATGTTGAAAATTTCTATTTAAAACATGATTAGCCAATGAATCCATCAATGCATTCAGATTTCCAAAAATGTGTTTATATTGGATGAAATAAAAGTATCTTTCTAGAAGACGAACCCTTATGAACATTTAGAGCATAGTTGGAATTCTAACAGAATAGACATTACTCAATTGTAGTGCTACAAGTGATCCAATTATGATGACCATATGATAAATATCACGTAAAATAGCATCAGAAAATAGCACTATCATGGTTTCATACGCAGTGATGTTGTTGGTAGAGAGACCAATACAGATCCCTTGCAGACAGACTAACTCACTGTTTGGATCAAAGATATCCCATGTCACGGAGGATAGATTTTCATTACTATGACTAGCACCATCAACATACCCAAAATATGGTTCAAGGGATGTCGACATATGCAAACCAAATGTAAACAAGATAACAAAAAATGAAGGAAATTTTGAAGGGACACATCGCAAAAATACTAGCACACCTATATACAACATGTACACAATACATTACAAAAAGAATCAAGCATAGTATTTCTTAAGGTACAACCCATTTCTAGGCTATGCCAGTGGAATTCCATCAAAATAGACTAACTTATAGGCACCTTTAGCAAGAATACGCTTGAAAATATATGGACCTAGCCACATGGGTTGGAACTTCCCTGATACTAATTTATTAGACTCTTCGTCATATACTAGGACAAGGTCTCCTTTCGAGAAGACATGAGGCTTGACACTCTTATCATATTGTGCCTTGATACATTTCTTATGGGCTTCATTAGCCATGGTGGCATCTCGCTAAGTCTCATCTAAGCACATAATATGTAAGAGATGTTCCTCTTCTACGGAAGTGGCATAAAGAAGTTATACATCAAGTTTTTGTGATGCAATTTCACATTCAATCGGAAGGATAACTTCTATACCATAAACTAATTGAAAGTGAGTAAATTGAGTAGTATTCCTAACGGAGGTTCGGTATGCCCACAAAGTAGCATAAATAATAAAATCCCAGTCCAATCTACGTACCCCTATCATACATTGAAGCATAATCTTGAGAACCTTATCAATAGTCTCAACTTTCCTGTTCGCTTGAGGGTAGTAGGAAGTGGAAAGTTCATGGGAGATTCCTAGCTTGGAAGTAAGTTCGGACATCATGTGATTATGAAAATGTTTGACATGGTCTGTAAAAATGGCTTGTGGAACACAAAACCATGCAATTACATGGTTAAGGAAAAAATAAGTAGTTATTTCATGGGTATTGTTAAATGTAAGCATTTCCTCAGCCCATTTGGTGAAGTAATCTACTGCTACAATGATATAGCCATGCCCCATGGACGAATGAGGGTTACATGTCATGAAATCAATTCCTATTTTTTCTAAAGGACCAAAGGGGATAACAAGATGCAAAGGAGAGGGTGGATAACGAGTATTATGATCATAAATATGGAATGCGTGACACTGATAAATAGCGATAATACAATCGCGAAATATGGTAGGACAAAAGTAACCTACACTCAGGATATTCTATGCAATGGCATAACCAGATAAATGAAAACCACAAGCCCCCGAGTGGAAATAATTTACGACTTTCTCAGCCTCCTCATGAGTGAGGCCCCTTTGAAAAACTGTATTGATACCACAACGATAGAGGGTGTCGTCAATGATGATGTAATTCTTGGTTTGATATCGAATACGTTGTTTTTTAGAGTGAGTGGTATCAAACCAAAACGTCTGAGTCTGGAGAAATATAAGAATGTCTCCATAACATGGGTTAGATGATGAGATCAGGAACAACGACTCATCTAGGATGGAATTTTCAAACGCTGATTCAAAATCAATGGTGGGAAGGTCGCATATTAGCTCAACAAAAACTAAGGATTTATTTTACTTGGATTTGATGAATTTCAAATCAAACTCATGTAGGATGATGATCCATTTAGATTATTTCCCTCCCAGTAATTGATATGATAAAATATATGTCATAGGGTTGCAATCTGAAACAAACATAGTTTTACACAACAAAATATATGGTGAAATATTTGGATATCTTGAACAACCACCAAACTAAATTTTTGACATCGGTGTACTTCACCTCGATATCAGTAAGATTTTGACTCAAGTAATAGATAGGATTCTCAGTCCCTACATCATTCTCCTAAACCAATACCATTGTTATGGTCGTAACTGCAGCGACAAGATATAATAAATAATCGCACTGGTAATGTGGGGAATATAAAAAGGATACTCGAAACAACACATCTTTCAAGGCATCAAATGCTTTCTGAGTAGTGTATTCCTAATGGAAGGGAGCCGATTTCTTTAATAGAAGAGTGATTCCTTTGGTAAATTGGGCGTAGTTAGGTACAAACCTCAGTAGAAAGTTAGCCTTCCCTTGGAATCGTTGAAGTTGAAGAAGGGAAGAAGGAGAAAACAGATTTATGATTGCATAAACTATCAAGGGATCGATACAAATTCTATGTTTTGAAACAAAAAAATCGAGAAGCATAATAGAACTAACACAAAATACACATTTGTGAGGATTGAGTCGAATATTATAATGTCTACATCATAAAAATATGGCCCTAAGATGCATAAGGTGATTATTCTGATGTTTCAAGTGAGTAGGAAAATTGTCCAAATAAGGTTTCATTATATGTTTGATGTCATGGAAGGCATAATCCATTGCCCTCTAAAACATTGCCCCAATATTCTTTAATCTGAAAGGGAGATTCCACTATGAAAATGTGTCCCGGGGAAAAATGAATGCAATTTTAGGTTGGTCTACTGGGAGAATGTTGATTGATTATAGTCGGAGAAACTAGCCACAAATGAAAATATTTCACAGCCAATACAATCTTAAACAATATGGTCGATGAAAAATGTGGGGTAATTTTCCTTTGGACAAGCACAATTTACATCCCGGTAATAAACACACACACGGATTTTTACTTATTTCTTCATGACATGAACAATATTTGAAACCCAATTAGTCAAAGGTACTAGTTAGATTAAATGAGCGCATAGAGCTTTTCAACCTAATCTTTATCACGAAAACCTTCTGGGATGGACTAGACAAAGGTGCTGCCAAACTGGTTTAGCATCAGTATAAGTTTTTATTTCATGCACTACGATGTTGGGATCGATACCTGGAATTTCCTCATAAGACCAATAGAAGACATATTGAAATTCTTGGAATAGGGCTTTATATGTAAGAATCTCATCTAGAAAACAAGAAACACCGATATGTAGATTCTCGATGATGTCAAGTTTGTTCAAGATATCGAGAGTGATCGTATATTCAATATTTGATAGGTTATTTTCAGAATTGACTTCGTGAATGGATACAAAAATTGTAGAAAAATTGACAATATTAAGTATATATAGGTCACTGAGATTATCCTTAATGGAATATGGTAAGGAGGAATGATGGTGATGATCATCCCACGGTGCATCGTCTAGCACCATTCTCTCCATGATGCTCTCATTGATAGGGAAAATGTGAGAGAAAATATCAAAGGATTTTCCATAATCCAATGAGTGATCGACCCAATTAATTGAAGAGAAGATATTGAAACAAGCCACAAAATCCAAATAAATGGCTTTGTAATCAAGCTCGATGGGGCTAAGTGGCATACAATGACCAAAAATATCGATATTGGACTCATTTGTTACTATCCAAGGATAAATTGGAATAGTAGAAGAATATATCTTTTGATAAAGCAAATCGAAGGAAATATTTCAGGAAGAAAAGGAGGAGGAAGCAAAAAGGTTCCCATGAGAGATGAGTCCTTAAGCATTCCAACGCCAACATGCTGATACAAGTCTAAAGTTTCCCCTATGAGAGAGAAACTTCTAGTGACTTGAGAACAAGAGGAAAATAAGGTGATTTGATCGATGGCTACTATACCGCCTTTATGAGGAAAATTGATCATCCATAAATAGGTTGAAATGATAGTATCCATGGCATAAAACCATGTGCAACCCAATATAATATTATAGTCTAGTGGTTCGTCGATAACTTCAAACCATATGGATACATATTTACCTCTTAATTCTACTTGTAGTGAATTTAAAATTCCACAAGGTTTATAGTTCTTTCGTCAAAAGCCTTCAAGGTGGTCAGTAAGTGGCTCAATTGAGGAGAACCAATAGCCTTCCAGCAAGATAAAGACATAATATAGGTTGAATATCCTTCATCCACAATATAACAATAGATTTTCCTACCGCAAACAATAACCTGGATCATGAAAGCTAATTGGGTTGGATGTTGAGGTGAATATTTCTCATGATTGAAAAATACTAGGTTGGAACCCAAATTATTAGGACATATGATTGGAGAAACCAAAGCCTTCTTTTGGGTGGGACAATTTTGCAACACCTCAAGAGTGGACATAGTATATGGAGACTAAGCCATGTCCTCAACTATATTGTAATTTTGAGAGGCTCTCGTGTGAGGGTTGAAATCATATTTATGAATAACACCATTGGGAGGCTTAATGGTTAATTATGTAGGAATCGTAGGTGAGTAGGATTCAATGGACAAGCATTTGAATTGGTAGGTTGATTAGTAGCCTGGATGTTCATAGGATTCAAATTACCATAGTAATTACTTCGAGTGGCCACGATAATATTATATTTTGACTTAGCAGAGGAAATCATTAAAACCAAATTAGAGGAAGCAAGGTCCCAAGCAACCATGTGAGTCTTCTGATTTGGAAATAGACTAGTCAACATGGTGGGTGAAGTAGAATATTTCATGAATTGGTTCACTTTAACCCGATGGGGATAGTCACGACTGTAGTGCTCCTCATTACAGATCAAACATGGATAACGAGGTTTCCATTTTTTGTCAGAAGATTTCTTTTTTTGTTTTTCATGCGGAGGATAATAATTCTTATTTTTACCTTTTCCTTTCTTCTTACTTCTTGGTTGCTATTGATAATTTCATTTATTGGATTGAAAAATATTGATCTCAGAAGTAGAAGCTATAAGAGAAGCGGATGGAGGGTTTTGGGAAGTCACAGAAAGAGAAAAACCAAATAGTTTACTTTCCGTCTGCAAGCTAGAACCAATCACACCATCAAGAATGTGTGATTCTTTGTTGGGAGGAGTAGGAACAATTTTAGAGGGTCTCGAAGCATTTGGTATTTTCTCATAAAGCATGCCTGATTGGGTATAAATGAGATCCAAATATTTAGCATGAGAAATTAATTGCTCTTTAGTCACAACTTTTCCCTTAGCTACATCCTCTGTAATGGATGGTAAAAAAGACTTAATGAACCATTCTTCTAAGAATTTATCATGAACATGTTTTTTAACCAATTGATGATGGCGTTGCTACTCATGAATATCATGAGAAATGTGAGTGCCATTATTCTGTTTAAAGTTGGTCAAAATTTCTGTTTTATACTCATATCATATAGGTAACTGGAAATGTGTTAGGAATGTAGTGGCCAAGGAACTAAAGTTATTGAACGAAGCTCTAGGTATTACAATGTACCATTTAGTTGTCAAACCAGTAAGTGTGTGCTAGAAAATATGAAAATGAATTGAATCATCATTAAGGGAGTTCGAATAACACCATAAATCATAAGTCATAACATGTGTGGATGGGTATTCTTCAAGGTTCCCATTGAATTTTGGGACATTATAAGGAAATTTCGTAGGAATTATTTTCCACCAAGGAGAATGAGCGATGGGGTCATTCATGATTTGAGTCAAATCTGGTAATTCAAGTGTTGCCAAAAAAGTCAATTTCCTATTGAAATTTGGTGGAGGATACACTGGATAAGATGGGACAGCCTGAAAAATAGGTTTTTGTGCTCCATGATAAGGAGGGTTCTGATAAACATGAACATGAGTACCAGGACAGGGAGGATTATGATAACTAGAATACACATAACTTTGTTTACCATATCCAAGATAATCTTGTGAATGTTGGAATGGTTGTGTTTGGATTTGTTGGCCTTGATAAGGAACTTGAGGGATACCTTTATAGGATTGATATTGTTTCCCCATGGGATTTTTCATCATCCTAACATAAGGTGGACTCGATAGTGGTTGTGCCATACCATATGCAGTTTGTCCTACCAGAATTTGAGGAATACCTTATCCAAGCAGTTGAGACTGTAAGTTACCTTGTAAAGGTTGACTAAATAAAATATGGGAAGTACCAGATATCAAAGGGATAAATTGAGTCACAGGTGCAACCTATAAAGGTTGGATTACATTGATTTTAGCTTGTTGAGATATATATTTATATGTATGAATTTTGGATGCAGATGGAATAGGTTGAGAAATTGAAGATGTATCCACAAATTAAACAGGTTGTATCGTAAAAGTAGGTTTCCAAATATTAACATCCATCCCAGGAGATGAAGGATTCCAATAAGGGTGATAAATAACCTATGGAATACCAATGGCAGGTTTCCCCCTGCCAATGGAGAATGGAATGATGGAGAAAATTCCACCCAGGAAGAGGATACCCAACATAGGAAGAATTGGATTGTTGTAATTATCCATGCCCACTAACATCAGGGCCAATTTTTTGTTCAACTGTAGGTGTAGGTGGAGGAGAATGAGTATATTATATAGTTTTCATGAAATAAATTCCATATGAATTCTAGAATTAGATAACACGGGAGAGGTCCATGGAATGGATGTTTCACCAGAGAAGGTACCAATGAGTGATTGATAACTAGGTGGGACAAATGGACCAGCATAAAAATGTGTTTATGGTTATGTCGCAAACATGTCTGAGGCAGAAACATTGGTTGTCTAAACCATAGTAGCAAGATGTGAAACCATAGCCAATTCAGTCATGGTTAATAATCCCAAACATGATTTTCGCAATAAACTAACAACTGAGGTGAAAGGAGAAGAATCGGATAAAGGAGATTGTAATGGAGTTTGAAGAGGAGGAAGAGGATAAACCTGATAAAGATGAATTCCTCTCAAATGAATAGGAGAAGATGGATGATTTTCTTCCTATGGGATCTCTTCAATACTCACAAGACCAAGTGGAAATGGTTCATCATTGGGTCCAAGATATATAGTTTGTAGTTGTGTCTGAGATAGAGGAAGAGAAGAGGAAGGTCCAGAAGTAATAAGTGAATATGGTTGAGGTGCTTCAAGTTGTAAAGTGCCTGATTCAGTAAATTTAGGCTCAATAACCTCAAGTAACAAATTATCAGGTGATTTTGTTTTGATTGTGTCAGATTCACCAACAAAAGAAGAAGTAATCTCAGGCTCAGTACTAACAGGGAAGGATGATTCTGGTGGATCAATTTTAGGAGGAGGAACAAAAGTATTTCCTGAATATTTTGATTTGGTAGTTTTCATTTTCTTATGCTTTTGATAGTGACCAAGAGTGTCCTCTGGTGAAAGAGGAGGCTTATTTTTCATTCTACATGAATGATGAAGAATAGGGTGTTTTTCTTCCATGTTGGATTACTAAGTTTTAATAATTAACAAAAAATTAAATAAATAAAGGGGTAAATTAGGCTTAAAGGTTTACCAAGCAACTGTGAGCTGAAATATACAACCTTGGAGAACCAAGGATTTATGATTGTTTGGTTTATCGCAGTGTACAAGCGACCGACTCGGTTACCTATGGTGAGGATAAAAGCCTATGGTATACTTCCAAAATATACTCAACAATATGTGCAAGTGTAGTCTATGTTAGTGGTGTCTAATGTGTAACCGTATGATGAGATCATTCCCATATGCTTTTGATGCATGGAGTGCCATATAATATACCCAAAGTTACGTGGAGAACGATCCAATACACTTACGTACATGGAATGGGATTTCACCCCCAGGATGCAACGCTGGAAAAAAAAGGATAGCTCTTATCTTTATAGAAGTTTTAACACGTCTCTAGTGTAGACCTCTAAATGTTTGCATTAATTTTATAAATTATCCTTAGGTTGTTTCAATATATTTTAATGTTTATCTTCAATTAGATTTCATTTTCGAATCTCACTAGAAAGTTCACCTGAATATCATAAAATGCAAGCTATCATGAATAATTGAAATGTTTCTTTTAAATTAAAATATATCTAAAGGAGGGAAGATAAGAAAGATTACGAAACATATAAAATTCAGTAAAAAAATATGCTAAGTGCAATTCCCTTAAATGCAATTGTCCTAATTCCAATCACACAGAAAACCCTATATGCCAATGCAAAGATAATTTTCTTTTCAATTTATATTAATTTTCAAATGAGAGAAAAATAAGATGCATGTCTAATCACTGATTAAAGAAAATATTCAGAATTATGACAAAAAAAACAATAATTTCAAGCACTGAATGATCAAACAAATCGGTTTTCTAATGACATATTTATATGAATAAAGGAAAATATAAACAAATTCTCATCAAAGGCACACAAAAACAAAATAAAACCATATGGAGGCTTATGAGAGACCAAAAGACACTCAGGGACACATGAAAGAGCATCTGTAACACAATTAAATAAAAATAAAATCAAAACAAGGCAATTTTTTGCATTAAACAGGGGTCAACGCAGGTGTTGGAAGTGTTATCCTCCACAACGTCCCAAGGATGAGAATGGAAACCGAAGGAACTAACCTAAAACCACTTAAGACTTGGTAGCTATCCATGCCAGCTTAGAGAGGTTTCTCTCTATGATCTTAGAGTAAAAAAGGTGACTAAAAAGGGTAAAAAGATATTCGACTAGGTCTTGAGCTCTAGATTTTTGAAATTTAGGGTTTTTGTTGGATCCAGAGGAGAGGTCAAGGAAACCAGGTTAGATCTAAAATATTTTAGTTACAAGGATACAAACGGGAATGGAAGGTATGCTCAGTGACACTTTGAGGTTGTCAATTTTAGTGTATGGTGGAAAATAAAAGGTTCAAATTGAGCATGACAAGCATGAGTTCATTTATTAGAATATGAATAACAAGAACATGAAATTCCTACCAAAAAAGAGCATAGAGTTTGAGAATATTGTTTAACACCTTATAGGAATATCACAAAAATTATAGATATAAAAAGAATATGAACTAATCATTCATAAAAGTGAATTGCAGAAGAAAAACACTGCCACAAAATCATACCACACGAATCCCTATATAATAGTTATAACTGGCCTTGTATTTCTACAAAATTAAACTGTACACAAAGCTCCAAGCCTTCTACTCTATGATGTATAACCTTGATTATGATTGAAAACTATATACATATAGACCAAAACCGTCTTCCCCTCTCTCAAGGGTAGAATCCCTCAAGATATGAGCATTTCACACAAATTTCTCTAACCAAACCTAAGACTATGGAGGTTAAAACAAAATCTTCCTTTAGCCTTTAACTGGCATTTTCATCATTAGTGATCCTCATAATTACATAAAAATGACATTAACAAGCATAATTACATTCATTTACATCATGTCAACTCAAAAAGAGAAATTACATCATGAGAAACCAATTTTTATTGAAAAAACTTGAAAGTTTGACCTCCAGCGAAAAATGTAGCACATTCAAGGAAAAAAATAATGGCATCAGGGAAAAGCGCAATGCCAAATTGGAGGGGAATTTTGACTAATTTCCTATGCTACAAATTCTGATTTGAAGGTGCCATTAGAAAGCTTAGTAATTCTAGTTGTCCATAGATTCCTTAAGAAAGCAAAATGGCCTCTCCAAGGTTGAGAAAAAAATATTATTCCAAGGTTACTCCAAAAGCGCAGTGCTAGGGTGAAAAACGTGGGAGAAAGTGTTTCTTAGCATTTTTTTTCACTTTTCTCTCACCCAAAATGTTGATATGGCACAAAAACTAGATAACTGACATGTGAAGGTCATAATCTATCCATGCATGTAAATTTTTTGTGATTTGGAGCTCTGAGGGATGTAGAAATTACACCAATGGATTCAATATGATCATGTAATGTACTAAAAAAAGATAGTCAATCCTTCTACAATATTAGCAGAATATAAATCACGATCGCTCAATCACATGCAAGTAAGATAAAGAAGTAAATCAATCGCACAACACAATATTTTCTTGGGGAAAGCAACTTCTCAAAACCCTTCTAGCTTTATTGTATAATCAGCCAAGGAATCATGAAACAATACAATGTATGTGTGCTCACAAGAACCTTATACACTCTACCAATCGTCTCGCACCGATCTAGGAAAAATTAGACCAATACATAGCCAATTTATTTCCCACATTTAGCCTACCTTTCTCACACAATCCCTTGGCAAAATAATTCCTATTAAATAGGAATTCCAACCTTACTTGACTGCACAATCCATCATGGGCATCTTCTGGCTTTATAATTGCACTTAGGTAGTTCGATAATAATACAACTGATAGTTTAATTCCCTTTAAGCTTTTTCTCAACTGGGTATCCATCATATTTGACATGCATGCAGCTAATAATAGAAAATCATCACTTACTTGCTAGATCACTACTTGTGAATTAAATCTAATTTAATTTACTTAACCTTCCACTAGCTCATCACTTAGCTAGAACTAGTTAAATTTTTTGCTCCAGAATTTTGAATTACAAATAAATCACGCTTCCCTAGACAAGTTATAGTCTATAAGAATAGGTGAAAGACTATACAACTATTTTTCCTAACTCATAATATATGCACAAAAATGATTGGAGGCTTACTTGATCAGTCGCTTCCAAATGGCTCCTTCTGTTGCAGCTTCAAATTCAAGCAGTTTTGTACTGAATGCTTCCTGCAAGAAACAAAACTAAAACAACAAAAGATGAAATAATATAGATATCTATTCAAGCTAGTTAGCTAAATCAGTAAAGAATAAACCATACACATCAACCAAGATCTTTCAATATGGAAAATCAAAGCCAATATAGATGCGTATAAGGAAAAATAAGCAGTGTTCTTTATTGATGATAGAAGGAGAGGTTACAACCAAATGAATGATTTGAAGTGACCCTTCTAGAAATGTCCCCAAGCCTCATCATAGTATAAATCTTTCCAGCAGAAGCTATACAAATATAGCTCTCAATTGAAAATCCTCTGGCATTTCTCTACTCAAATTCTTCCTTCTTAAGCACTTAGATCTGTGCTCAATTAATAGATGAACTGTAGGTTGTTTTACAATAAATGAATTTCCAATAATAGGCAAGACATGTTTCTAGTCATGTAGATGTCAAATGGACACATGGATCCGAAGCTTGACACATGTGAGATCTTCTAGAAGGCAGTGGCCAAGTGGAGGTTCCGGAACAATGAGAATTTTTCTCCCAATGTGACCAATGCACCTATGAATGTCAGGAAGTGCTTTGCAGAGTATCCTTGCATGGGGCGACTTGCATATGCAATGCACTTAGGCCCCTTAGAGCCTACGCTGGTGATCTCTCATATGCTATATAATAAGCTTCAAACCTTGGAAACATTTGCTTGATGAAAGTCTTGCTTGATTTGTTTTGTTCTTTGTCTTAGGGCATGTAGCAACTGAAATGATAGGGAATGATAGACCCTTGATCATTGGTCCTAGAGATAATGCCCAATTAGCTAGGTAATTGGGAATGGTGCCCAAATTGACCTATAACAATTTCCCCCTAAAGCATGATATCCAAATAATAATAAAATTTGATTGAGATTCTTTACACTGTGATGATCTTGGAAACAAAGCGGAGTGGTCACCTGCATCAATCTTACAATACATTACATCATGATATATCCTCTTTGATCATAACTGCTAAGGGTGGGAATTCCCATGTTCAGCACATAAACAATCTAATAACATGTACATAATTCAGAAAGTCATCTTCATTGGAATGTTGCCCAGATGCAGACATGTCTACAGATATAGGCCCATGTTTGAATGACAATCTGTATGTAAGGTCACCATATAGATGATGTGTACAACAATCCTGAAATTGCAACCTGGATGGATGAAACTAGATTTGGGGTCTTCTTATCTCATTCACTCGATCATTCGAGTACAAGTCTAGCCATGCGAATATATGGTTTGTAGTCGAACATGAAAGACATCGTTTGATTACTAGCTAATGATGTGAGTTGTTAAAAAATGCGAGAGAACCACCATTAATTTCAATAGCCCTAAAGGTACTACAATACATTTTATAAGGCGTGAATAGATGATTTTATGTCGAATGCCAAACAAAATCTTTCGGTCAAAGGTCCAGAAGCGAGGATCTTGTCAATGTTGTAACAAGACTCATGGTACTACAATCTGATGTTTCTAAGTGAACTTCCTGGATATTGATTTGTTGTCGAAAGGAAGTCACCTTATTGAAAAACAGGAGTTAATAATTTCGGAGACAAGGGTATGAATTGATATATCAATTTTTCAGGGATGACGGTCATGAAAATGAAGGTTTATGAGTATTGCAGAAGGATGAGTTTTAAATTACTGGATGACTTCTCTTGAACATATCACCGACACTGTGATGAGTTGGTGGCAATGACCTAAAATCAAAGTGAAGGTATGATGAACCATAGGTGTGAATGAACCGTCAAGATGATTACCCAACCCAAAAAATCACAAACATGGAGTGAAAGAAGTGTCATGTTCAATAACGACTTGCTACCAAAAAGAAAATTTGCTCACTTTTCCCAAATTTTCCCGGGTCATTTTTCGACCAGTGCCTCTTTATTTTTTAACAAGCTTGAGGAGGATAACATTTTCTTGATCTATAATTAAACCCTTCGGGTGAATAAAGTATCGCTATTTAATAATTTAATGAGTCTAGCGATGAATTAAACTTGATTATTGCCATGATTGACAAGCCTGTCACTATTTTATTTTTTAATGAGCTTAACGATAGTGATAGCCTGGTCATTTTTCATATTTAGAGAGTTTGAAAAAGAGGATGAAAGGAAACTCCATAAGAAATTTTTCGTAAATTTGTCTCTCAAACCTGAAAAAGTGTAAAATAATATCTGAAAGAACCTCTTTGGTCATGTTTAACCAAGGTATTCCTTTTTTTTAAACAGTCTATATCAGTTCTAAAAAGTGTTAAACTTATACTGAGTAGATATCAATTCATTTACTTTAACGAGCTTGAAAAGACAAGTGCTCGACAATATTTTCACATTATCGGAGTCTAAAAAGAGCTTAAAGAAGAATCCAGGGGTTCCTTTTTCGCTGTTATCGAAGCTCAAAAAAGAGATAAAAGTCCGCTTCAAATCCTTTTTCGTTTTTATCAAAGCTCAAAAAATAAGGAGGAAAAGTATGCTTTGTGGTCAAGTCATTCTTTGAATAAATATGCACAAATAATCTATTTATTAGTTGTATGTCCTATTTCAGAGCAACAAAAAATGGATTAAAAATTCCTGTTTCATGATAAAAACATAATAAAACCATAATAAAACCATAGTCATAGCTATAAATATAATCTTGCAAACAATTAAATGACTATAAAAAGTAGTTTCACTGTTCATTTTTACCATTCCATAGTTACCATTTGCATTTTGCAGCTCTGAACCTAATTTTCCCCCCGAATTTTAGCCATCAATTGCGGTCAATTCTGTTGATGGATTTCATCACCGTTTGATCCAAGTTAGTACCATGAACCTCCTCTTCCCTTTGGTATTCATTTCATTTCCAATTTCTACAAATTTTTAGGGTTTTAAGGCCCCTAGGGTAAATTCTTCCCAAAATGAGGGCAAAGCACCCCTGAATGTTGAAACCTGCATTGCATAGCAGGTATAGTGAAGGGTACCTGCATATGCAATGCATTTTCCCAGCCTAGGGAGTGCATTGGGTGTAGTTCAAGTTTTTGGTTTTCATGTTGTGCCCAAAATTTTCCTAGTTTTTTGCAATGAATGGAATCTAATGGATATCATGATTGTATTTCAAGTTTCCATTGGATTATAATGACGATTGCATGGAGGGAAAGAGAACATGAAGAACAAGATATGATTGCCTTGAATGATCTGGGTACTGTAAGAGCCTTAAGAGATTGTGTACTACTTAAGTACTTCAAATTGTCGGGGATGAGGCAACAAATAGAACTCTTGGAGTTCTTAGTTCGAGCATGGGATCCGATGATAGAGGCATTTCAAATTAAAAATCAAGTGGCTACCATAATAGTTGAGGACGCGTATTTTCTCATAGGTTTGTTGAGGAGAGGTTTGCCCATTTCTCTCACAGAGTTTACTGTTGGAGGAGAGACAGTGAGGGATTATGTTATCATGTATTGCTTTCCAGGGGTAGAACCTATAAAAGACGGAAAAATAAACATCCAGGATGTCAGGGATTTGCCTTTGAGAACCATCCTTTTCACGATCGCTAAAATTGATGGCACCGTTACACTACATGTAGTGAACATATCGTATATGAAGTATGCGCTAGAGTGTTTAAAGCTAACAGTCTTCAACTAGTCTGAAGCTGTTCTATATCAGATAAAGGAACAACTGAACAAGGCAAAGGGAGGAAGGAAGAAGAATTTCAGTTATGGTTCAACCCTTATCTCCTTCACTTTGGAACGGATTCCAATGATGCAGCCACAACATGTAACACTGGATATATCTAGTCCTAAAGATCCTTGAAAGCAGAGATGGGTAGAACTTATGGGTCGGCATGCAGGCCAATCAACCATTGTGTTCTCCACTGCATTCTTCACCTAGTTCTGACGACAGATCGTTGCCATTGATTAATATTCATATGCAGGCGTTGAATTCCGAGGAGATCCAGATTTAGTATTACCAGAAGGCACTCATTGGGGTGTAATGGGTAAGAATATTTTGACCATGTTTTTTGAATTTTTTTTAAGGTTTATACAATTTTTTTGTGTTTTTATTTCTTTCGAAGACTAAAGTAAATTTTTGATGTAATCCAAATATCGGTCGTGTTCAACTAGTAGAGGAACCAGAGCGTGAAGAAAATGCGCCAGCAGAGAGGATTGTCAGGAGATCAATCCTTCAGGACCTTGATATGACTGAGACTTTGGCTGAGCTTCAGCAGCACATAGAGGGTTTGACCTTCAGAATTCTAGATTGTCGGGTTGAAGAGTTACCCATGCGACTGCAGAAACACACTGTTGGGGTTCCTAACCTTTGGATGCGGTTGCTCCATAGGATTGCTAGATCTATGGCATGTTACCATGAGCACCACTAGTTTAGTTGTGACATTTTGCATACATTTTGAGGTCAGATGACCAATGTGTCTTGGGCACAAATTTTGTAATAACCTATAACTATTTATCTATATTATTTCAGAGTATTTCCTATGTTTATTGTGGAATCCTATTCAATGATGTGAATATTTTCTTTACATATGTTGCAAATGTCTGTCTAAGACTTGATTAGCTAATGAATTAGTCAATGCATTCAAATTTCTGGAAATATGTTGATATTGAATGAAATCAAAATGTCTTTCCAAAAGTCTAACTCTTAGGAACAATCTAAGAAGTGTTGGATTTCTAACAATATAAACACTAGTAAGTTGTAATACCACAAGTTGTGAGTCTAACCTTATGATTATGCGGTTAATACCAAATGAAATGGCATCACAGAGAAGTTCGATCAACGCGCTATACTCAACAATATTATTCATCGATCTACCAATGCAAATACCTTGAAAACTCACTAACTCAGCGTTCAAAGTGAAAATGGCCATGCTATAAAGGATAGATTCTGCATACTATGACTTGAACCATCATCATATCCATCAAATGGTTTCAAAGATTCATAGATCTGTGATGAAATTGTAAAGTGGATTAATAACGTCAAGAAAACCCTAAAAGAAAATTAAGATAGTGAATGAAAATCAACAACATATATACAATATAATACAAAAAAATACTATGCTCATGATTAAGCATAGTAACGTTTCAAATACAACCCATTTCTAGGTTGTGCCAATGGAATTCCATCGTAATCAACTAACTCGTAGGCACCCTAAGAAAGAAATTTTTTGACAATATAGGGGCCATGCCAAAATGGTTAGAATTTCCCTGTACCTATTACATCAGCTTCTTGATCATAAAGAAGGACCAAGTCACCCTCTGAGTAGATGCGAGGCTGGACATTTTTGTCGTATTGCATCTTTATACGTCTCTTATGTGCTTCATTAGCCAATTGGGCTTCACGACGCGTTTCATCAAGATGGATGAGGTTAAGGAGACACACTTCTTCTTCTGAGGTGATAGGTAACAAGTCTATCATGAGTTTTAATGATGATATTTCGCATTGGATTGGTAAGATAGCTTCCAGACCATACACTAATTGAAAAGGAGTAAATCTGGTTGCATTTCTCATCGAGGTTCGATACTTCCACAAGGCAGAGTATAGGATAAAATGCCAGTTCCTTTTATGGACTCCTATCATTCGTTGAAGCATTTGTTTAAGAATTTTGTAAATAGCCTCAACTTGTCCATTTGATTGTGGATAATAAGGAGTAGAATTATCATGTGACAATCCTAACTTAGCAGTCAATTTAGACATCATGTGGTTGCAAAAATTCTTCCCATGATCTATAACTATGGCCTGTGGGACCCCAAACTATGCAATAATGTGGTTAAAGAAAAACATTGCAACTATCTATCCTATGTTGTTGAATGTAGGCATCGCTTCGGCCCATTTGGTAAAATAGTCAACTGCGACAATAATATAACCATGCCCCCTGGATGAAGGAGGGTTATAGGTCATGAAGTTAATACCCTATTTCATAAATGGTCCCACAGAGACAACAGGATTCATTGGCGCTGGCGGTTTGCAAATCTTACGATAAAAAATTTGGCATGCATGACAACTTTTGACTACGAGGATGCAATCTTGAAAAATAGTAGGCCAAAAGTAACCAGCGCAAAGTATCTTCTGTGCAGTAGCATATCCAGATAAATTTCCACCACAAGCTCCAGCATGAAAATCATTTAACACTTTTTTGGCCTCCTCATGAGTGAGGCACCTCCTTAAAATTGTATCGACACCACGACGATAAAGTGTATCGTCGAAGATCAGATAATCTTTGGCTTGGTATCGAATACATCATTGTTCAGAGCGAGAGTTATTAGGTCAAAAAGTTTGGGTTTGGAGATAAATGATGAAATCCCCATACCAAGGATCAGATGATTCGATCAGAAATAGATACTTGTCAGGAATTGATGTTTCTGACGTAGTTGCAGTGCTGTCAGAGGGAAGGTCACAGAGAATCTCAACCAAAACGAAAGACTTCTTTGACTTGGATTTGATGAATTCCAAATCAAATTCCTGCAAAATGACAGTCCATTTTTAATATTTCCACCCCAGAAATTGATGTTATAAGATATAAGTCATGGGGTTGCAATATGAAACTATTGTTCTTTTTTGGAGCAGGATATAATGATGAAATATTTTGTAGTGTCCCTTCTTAGTGAGATAGCTTTGATGACACTTAGAGATGGTGATTTGATATAATGATATAATATAATGTATGAAAGACTTATGTACATGCTTATATGCTATGACCTGGTTTAGGTCACTTGGTTGTTGTGTGCTTATGATAATATCTATGGTTGCGTACACAAGAATTGATTTTGGTTAAGAGCATATTAGCAATGTTTTCTCTTTTGGTATCATATTTTGGACATAGGTGTATGACATGAATGGTGATTCAGAATTGAGACACAGATCCATAGATGATCATGGTTAGATGGAACATATGGTTAATTATGATTTATGGATGATACATAATTTGTATGATTATATGTGCATAATATCGTACTAAGCATGATGTGGCAGGGGACTTGGTCATTGCCAACAAGGATGCTCAAGCTATAAATGACTGTGGAAATCATTTCTCCAAAACCAAAATGACTGTGGAAGTCATGCACAATATTTGGTAAAATTTGAATAAGTCAATTATGAAATTCATTTGATTTATTTGATCAATGAGTTTGTGATGTGTGCAGGTCTTGGAAGAAGACCTTACCAATGAACCATCAGATGGGTATGAGCTCACAATCAGTACCTTAAGGTGAAGCGCGGAGTTTCAAAGCAAAGTAGATGAGAAGCCATGGAAATTAGGGCGCGGAGTCCTAAATCCATGAAATATAAAGACGTGGAGTCTTGGATATATAATAAAAGGATTAGGGCGCGGAGTCCTAAATGCATGAAATATAAAGACGTGGAGTCTTGAATCTATAATGAAATGTTTGGGGCGCGGAGTCCTGAATATTTAAAAAGATCAAGGTGTGGAATCTTGGATCTTTAGAGTAGATCAGGGCATGGAGTCCTCAATCTACTAAGGCACAAAGATGCATACAATAGGGGTGCGGAATCCCTATTATCCAAAATACCACTCATGGGAAGCTCACATATGAAATTCCTTAATAAGATCTCATTCCTAACGATTTTGGAGTGACTTTCTAAAAATAGAAAGTCATGTTTACTATTTCAAGTACGACTTTCCAAAAATAGTAAATCACCTCCAATCAATGGGTAAACAAGTATACTTGAAGGAAAATCACTTAACTTATGATTAATCAATTGTAATAGTTCAATCTCGACTTAATCCTAAATATTATTAATATTATTAATATTATTATTATCTTTTATGAGACTATGATATTATTATTAAAAAGAAATTATATCTCCTCAATCACTTCACACCTCTCTCCTTCATGACTCTCATGGCTCTATGTAACTCTCTCTATTTTAAATATTACATTACACTCTCTTTTATGCACTCATCAATGAATGGCATATTTCTCTTACACTCATTAAATATATGTCATAAAATATTCCTCTTACACTCATTAAATATATGTCATAAAATATTCCTCTTACACTCACTTTAATGCATATGTTACACTCTCCTTAAATAAGGCATGCATACCTCTCCTTAATGGCATAAGTTACACTCCTCTAAATGGAATACAATGCATGCATATTAATCCTCCTTTATGACAAGAATTTTTGCTCCTTCTATATATGAGTCTCATGTATTCTCATTAGAGAGGAGGAGGGGGGTAATGCCAAGAGTGGAAGAGACTTGAGGAATATTGTGAGAGGGAGAGATATGGAGAGTATTCAATTGCTTCCAAAACAAATCTGAATTTCTTACGAATCTACTAAGTATCTATTGAGGTTGAACATGAGTGGTATTTAGAGGAAGTGAAAACTATACTCCTTAGTTTTCCTTGCATCTATCTCTCTACTATTGTATTTTGGTACTGTTTGTGAGCTTTTACAGCTCGGGGGTTCCAGGGGGAGGAGTTCTCCTTGGATATGGTTGGGTGGAAAACCGGATGGTTCAAATGAGTTGGTTAAGGGATCGAAGGTGGATCATATTCTCAACGATTGGAGCTGAATATCTCTTCAGGTATAATTTCCATTGTCCTAAAATTGTAGTATAGCTTTAACATAAAATAAAAAGTAGACATTTAAATTGTTGTAAGCATCTAATTTTGGTTTAGGCTTATGTTATCTAGAATATTATTGATTAGTTAAAAATGAAGACTAGATTAATCTATATGTATGGATGTTTAGATCTCAATATTGGAGTTATTATTGGTGTAGTTTATGGTACTAATCTTGGTATTGTAGCATTTGAGAAAGGAAAGCCAAATATTGTTGAAGGTAATTTCAATAAATAAATTCCAAAGGACTTGGGTAAGCATTTCATGATTTATGGTTTTGTTTCAAATAATTAATAGATGCATGTTTTATAAATGGTTTTAGGATAGTTTGCAAAGTGTTTGACAAAATCTGTGAATGAGTAATGTTATCAATTTATTTATGCATGAATAAGTGCTAACTTGCAGCTTACATCAGAAGTAAGAAAATGGACATGTATCCAAAATATACTTGGAGGAATTATAGAATCAACCCTTAAAAGAAAATGAAAAAACAATGGCAACTAAAATATAGTTTGGAAGATCAAATGCTTGAGGTAAGTTGGAGATAAATTTCAGTTATGGCTTATGTTTCATATTCTTATTAATAATTCAATGTTTTGTTATTCAAATTGTTGTAATAGTACTATCAGAATTTTGAGAGAAAGCCTTAATGGCTGTAGCATTCAGGGCTGCCATGTGTTTGTCAAATTGTAACAATTGGTTCAAAAAGCTTGTCAAATCATATGAATTAGCTTGTGGATGGTAAAATTTTTTAAGGACTCATATGGTGGATTTAGAAATGTGCGATTTCAATGAGCATATCTTAGTGGCATAACTTTGGGTTGTTTTTCCTCATGTAGAGGTGTAGTTGTAAGTTCTCATTCCATATGTTTGACAAAAGTCATAAATGAAGCATGTAGGCTATAAGTTTTGTTGTTTTCAAGAATCGCATTTCTGGGTGTTTTTATTTCGATTCAGCCCAACATCAGGGGGTATCCGTGCCTATTGGTCATGTAACCCCTGATTTCATTCCAAAAAAATACTTTTCAGAACCCAGATCAGAAATCTGGGCGATTTGGCAGATTGCTGCTCTGAGTTATGTGTGCCTGTTGTTGAGTCTTTGATGAAAAAATAAGATCATTTAGTCTCTGTTTTAAGATGGAAACATTTACAGTTTAAATTCTGAATTTTAGGAGATAAATATGTTGAAGAATAATCTTAAATTCATTGTTGCTAAGTATTTGACAAAATGCCTCAATGACTTTTAATTGCGTGCTTGCAAAGTGTTTGTCAAAAGGGTTGAATGAGTGTAGAGTGAATGTCTGCAAAGTGTTTGTCAAAAATCTTGAATGGCTGTAGCTTTTGTGCATATAAATTGTTAGTGTAAAATTCTTAGTTACTCTTGTGTTTTTATGTTACTATAAATTTTAAATAAACTATTTAATGGGTGTAGCTTCCTATGTCTGCAAGTTTTTGGTATGAATGTGAAAATGAATTTAATAATTTGTTGCAGTGTGACTAAGACAGTTGTTTCTTGTATTATCGAAAGCTTTCAAAATAAAAAGGGCCTTTTGTTGAAACAATTTTACAGTGACTAATTCTTTAGGATTTTGTGCAAATGAGTATTAGTGATTATGTGACATCTACTTCTCTATCTTACTGATGGTGGGTAAGGTGGGACCTTACATATGGTATCAGAGCCAGCTACAATGCTAGGGCCTAGTGGGCCAACATGCTTACTTGTAGGTTGATGATGTATGAATGTTGATTTTGCATGCATGTTGAGTTGCTATATATATTGACTTGGAAGCATATTGGTTGCATAGAGGATATTATTATCATTATGTCATTTAGAAACTCATGAAATATATATATATATTTCTGATATTCCTTTATATTTTTGTTAAGACATATTATCAACAATATGTTAAGATGCTTAAAGATATGCTGGGAAAGGATGTGCTTGAGAAAGTTTGGGTTAAACCCAAGTATGTGAATGAATTGATTTTCAATCAATGAGTGAGATAGGTGGAGTGCATGCATGGTTTCATATATTTTTAATGCATCATTTTCAATGTGATATGGGCTTAGTAGCCATCTTTACTTGCTGAAAGCATATCTACCAAGAAGAATATTGGCTTAATTTGGACTATAGTATGATGACCTTGGTGTGTATGCTTTGGGAATGAGTAACAAGTGTAAGGTTGAGATTCCATTAACTTGATGATTGAGTTCATCATGATAATCTTGAATCTTTTTGTACCTACACTAAAAGAAACTTAACTAAAATCTACCTTGAAGGATGTCACTTTTAACTGTGAATGTAGATTCAAGAGTAATGTATGTGTATTAATTAGATGTGTTAAAATATGATTTGGGAATACATTCTTAATGAGTAAGAATGAAATTTCTCTGATTTCTTTGACATGATTTTTTGTATTTTGGGTTGACATTAGGCATCAAATAGCTTTAAATTACTCAATTACTAGGTTGAGGTATGACCTTCATAATAAACAAGAGGCTTAAATGACTGGTGCATGAAGGGCTGTGGAAGCCATTTTAAGGAACACTTGAAGGTTATATTTTCATTAAGCTAATGTATGGGTGTGGAATCCATACTAACATATATCTATGAGAAAATGTATGGGTGTGGAATCCATACTAGCATATATCTATGATCTAATGTGTGGGTGCGGAATCCATACTAGTATATATCTATGAGAAAATGTATGGATGTGGAATCCAACTAGTATATATTGAGATAAGTAATGAGGTAAGGTATGGGTGTGGAATCCATACTAAAATATATCTATGAGCTAAGTAATTCTTCTCGTTAGAATATTTTTATGGAATCTGATATTCATGATTAAGGAGTGATTATGTGTAATTAGAGTTAAATGGATAGAGATTTGTAACACAAATGTGCTTGAGCTTTAAATCCACTATTTTATTTTTATTACAAATGAAGATACTAAGATTGATATACTGAACACCATTAGGTGGTTTAGAATGTTTGGAAGAATTGATTTTGATATATGGAAGTGTGAACTAGATATATTGAATCCTTTTGTATGTATCGAATGTAGGTAGAATTAAAATGACTTTCAAATTCTTGAAATGTAGAAAAATTTTATTGTGATAAGTTGATGAAATAACTTTTCTATTGGCTTAAGACAAACTAGGTCTAGGAAAGCCATAATAGTCTCTTTAATGATTTTATCAGTTGAATATTGGTTGCATTCTATTTAACCAAATTAATTAGATAAATTATGAGGATTGAACTCATGTATTGCTCTAAGCTATTGCTAGTTCAGCGATCGTGTCAAAATTCAAATTGTTTATAAATTGTGAAGAAAATAGCATGTTTAGAAGGTAAATATTTTATGTGGTGAGAACTTGTTTGATTTGAAATTAAAGAAAAAAAAAAAGCATGTGATTAATGAAAAGCTTAGTTGAGTTCTTGTTTTACAAGAATATCTGCTTGTGATATTTTTTGAGAAAGAAATTGAAGGAGAGTGATATCACATTTTGATGAATTGGAATTATTGCATGATTTAGAAGCCTAAGATGAGTGTATTGTATGTGGAATGGAAGAGAAAGAGATCGTTGGATTTAAGAATTTTTTTTGTTGGGATGTATAGTTGTTTGAGTATTTATTAGTCCTACAAAATGTTGTAGTAATTTGAGAGGGTGGTAATTATCCTTAAGAAAAAAAAAAAAAGGGGTCTAAATTTAGGCTAGAAATTCCCTTGTGATAGTCTAAATCTTATGTAAATTTAACAAGATTCATCACATTTTGAAAAATGTACGGTTTTCATAGTTTGTTGTTGTGTATGTATTAATAGTAAGGAATAATTACTAAATATAAATCATGACTGATTTCATAGTTGGAAAACAAATTGACATAAAGTTATCGAGGTTACCATATTTTCATAATTGTGAGAGTTGTTCTTGATTACAAGCCACTTTCAAAAATATATCATTAATCTACTTTTAGAATGAAGATCTTCTAACTAATTCATTTCATAATTGATTCTCAAGTTAGAGAAGTGAATAATAATGAAGATTATGCAAACTAAAGGAATGATCTATAATACATAAGTGGGTCAATGAGGACTGTATTTAACCTTAGGTTGTTAGTTTAAAAAAAAAAAAAAAAAAAAAAAAAACAAAAATGGTGCCTTGAACCTCAAATTGTGATTTTTCCTAAAGAGTAAACGTTTAGTAAAAAAAAAAAAAAAAGAAAGAAAAAAAAAACTACGGATAGATCCTAAATATTTTGATTGCAAGGCTGTCTTATGGAATGAAAAGGGGAAAGTTGGATTGAGAATACATAAATCAAGTGGCATGTAAGAGTGAGTTTTATATATAACATCATGTTTTGTTGTGTAATTTCACTAACAATTGTATGTGGATGATTTTATGCTTATTGTATGCAAGTTTGATTGTGATATGGGATGGACCATCATTGTTGTGTATACAACCAATGTGTGTTCTATTTATAGCTTGGCAAGCTCAACATACTACAAACCTTGAAGATGACACATGTAGGATTCATATACAACCAATGTGTGTTCTATTTATAGCTTGGCAAGCTCAACATACTACAGAACCTTGAAGATGACACATGTAGGATTCATATAGACTATGAGAAAGAAAAACATGTAGAATATCAAACTATTATAGATAAATTAAGTAGATATCTTATCAATTACATACAATATTACTTTATAAGGTACTATAAATTGTATGGTTAGTTTTGATAAAAATCTTTGGTATTTTATATCAAAACATGTCTAATATGGCATGGATATATTTTCTACTTGATTAAGAATGGTATGTTTAGTTGTCATGGAGTTGCTTCCAATTTAGAAAACATTAAACTATGGATTGGCATGAAGAAAAAATATATATATATATATATATCAAATATACATACATAAGGTTAACAACTTATTGATAGGAGAATCTAAAAGAACTGAGTATCTTATGACCGTAGGAAAAACTTCGGGCCAAGTTTAGCCCAAGAGGGGGAGTATGTAGTGTCCCTTCTTAGTGAGATAGCTTTGATGACACCTAGAGATGGTGATTTGATATAATGATATAATATAATGTATGAAAGACTTATGTACATGCTTATATGCTATGACCTGGTTTAGGTCACTTGGTTGTTGTGTGCTTATGATAATATCTATGGTTGCGTACACAAGAATTGATTTTGGTTAAGAGCATATTAGCAATATTTTCTCTTTTGGTATCCTATTTTGGACATAGGTGTATGACATGAATGGTGATTCAGAATTGAGACACAGATCCATGGATGATCATGGTTAGATGGAACATATGGTTAATTATGATTTATGGATGATACATAATTTGTATGATTATATGTGCATAATATCGTACTAAGCATGATGTGGCAGGGGACTTGGTCATTGCCAACAAGGATGCTCAAGCTATAAATGACTGTGGAAGTCATTTCTCCAAAACCAAAATGACTGTGGAAGTCATGCACAATATTTGGTAAAATTTGTATAAGTCAATTATGAAATTCATTTGATTTATTTGATCAATGAGTTTGTGATGTGTGCAGGTCTTGGAAGAAGACCTTACCAACGAACCATCAGATGGGTATGAGCTCACAATCAGTACCTTAAGGTGAAGCGCGGAGTTTCAAAGCAAAGTAGATGAGAAGCCATGGAAATTAGGGCGCGGAGTCCTAAATCCATGAAATATAAAGACCTGGAGTCTTGGATATATAATAAAAGGATTAGGGCGCGGAGTCCTAAATCCATGAAATATAAAGACGTGGAGTCTTGAATCTATAATGAAATGTTTGGGGCACAGAGTCCTGAATATTTAAAAAGATCAAGGTGTGGAATCTTGGATCTTTAGAGTAGATCAGGGCGTGGAGTCCTCAATCTACTAAGGCACAAAGATGCATACAATAGGGGTGCGGAATCCCTATTATCCAAAATACCACTCATGGGCAGCTCACATATGAATTCCCTTAATAAGATCTCATTCCTAACAATTTTGGAGTGACTTTCTAAAAATAGAAAGTCATGCCTACTATTTCAAGTATGACTTTCCAAAAATAGTAAATCACCTCCAATCAATGGGTAAACAAGTATACTTGAAGGAAAATCACTTAACTTATGATTAATCAATTGTAATAGTTCAATCTCGACTTAATCCTCAATATTATTAATATATTAATATTATTATTATCTTTTATGAGACTATGATATTATTATTAAAAGGGAATTATATCTCCTCAATCACTTCACACCTCTCTCCTTCATGACTCTCATGGCTCTATGTAACTCTTTCTATTTTAAATATTACATTACACTCTCTTTTATGCACTCATCAATGAATGGCATATTCCTCTTACACTCATTAAATATATGTCATAAAATATTCCTCTTACACTCATTAAATATATGTCATAAAATATTCCTCTTATACTCACTTTAATGCATATGTTACACTCTCCTTAAATAAGGCATGCATACCTCTCCTTAATGGCATAAGTTACACTCCTCTAAATGGAATACAATGCATGCATATTAATCCTTCTTTATGACAAGAATTGTTGCTCCTCCTATATATGAGTCTCATGTATTCTCATTAGGGGGGAGGAGGGGGGTAATGCCAAGAGTGGAAGAGACTTGAGGAATATTGTGAGAGGGAGAGATATGGAGAGTATTCAATTACTTCCAAAACAAATCTGAATTTCTTATGAATCTACTAAGTATCTATTGAGGTTGAACATGAGTGGTATTTAGAGGAAGTGAAAACTATATTCCTTAGTTTTCCTTGCATCTATCTCTCTACTATTGTATTTTGGTACTGTTTGTGAACTTTTACAGCTCGGGGGTTCCAGGGGGAGGAGTTCTCCCTGGATATGGTTAGGTGGAAAACTAGATGGTTCAAATGAGTTGGTTAAGGGATCGAAGGTGGATCATATTCTCAACGATTGGAGCTGAATATCTCTTCAGGTATAATTTCCATTGTCCTAAAATTGTAGTATAGCTTTGGCATAAAATAAAAAGTAGACATTTAAATTGTTGTAAGCATCTAATTTTGGTTTAGGATTATGTTATCTAGAATATTATTGATTAGTTAAAAATGAAGACTAGATTAATCTATATGCATGGATGTTTAGATCTCAATATTGGAGTTATTATTGGTGTAGTTTATGGTACTAATCTTGGTATTGTAGCATTTGAAAAAGGAAAGCCAAATATTGTTGAAGTTAATTGCAATAAATTTATTCCAAAGGACTTGGGTAAGTATTTCATGATTTATGGTTTTCTTTCAAATAATTAATAGATGCATGTTTTATAAATGGTTTTAGGATAGTTTGCAAAGTGTTTGACAAAATCTGTGAATGAGTAATGTTATCAATTTATTTATGCATGAATAAGTGCTAACTTGCAGCTTACATCAGAAGTAAGAAAATGGACATGTATCCAAAATATACTTGGAGGAATTACAGAATCAACCCTTAAAAGAAAATGCAAAAACAATGGCAACTAAAATATAGTTTGGAAGATCAAATGCTTGAGGTAAGTTGGAGATAAATTTCAGTTATGGCTTATGTTTCATATTCTTATTAATAATTCAATGTTTTGTTATTCAAGTTGTTGTAATAGTACTATCAGAATTTTGAGAGAAAGCCTTAATGGCTGTAGGGCTGCCATGTGTTTGTCAAATTGTAACAATTGGTTCAAAAAGCTTGTCAAATCATATGAATTAGCTTGTGGATGGTAAAATGTTTTAAGGACTCATATGGTGGATTTAGAAATGTGCGATTTCAATGAGCATATCTTAGTGGCATAACTTTGGGTTGTTTTTCCTCATGTAGAGGTGTAGTTGTAAGTTCTCATTCCATATGTTTGACAAAAGTCATAAATGAAGCATGTAGGCTATAAATTTTGTTGTTTTCAAGAATCGCATTTCTGGGTGTTTTTAATTCGATTCAGCCCAACATCAGGGGGTATCCGTGCCTAACGGTCATGTAACCCCTGATTTCATTCCAAACAAATACTTTTCAGAACCCAGATCGGAAATCTGGGCGATTTGGCAGATTGTTGCTCTGAGTTATGTGCGCCTGTTGTTGAGTCTTTGATGAAAAACTAAGATCATTTAGTCTCTGTTTTAAGATGGAAACATTTACAGTTTAAATTCTGAATTTTAGGAGATAAATATGTTGAAGAATAATCTTAAATTCATTGTTGCTAAGTATTTGACAAAATGCCTCAATGACTTTTAATTGCGTGCTTGCAAAGTGTTTGTCATAAGGGCTGAATGAGTGTAGAGTGCATGTCTGCAAAGTGTTTGTCAAAAATCTTGAATGGTTGTAGCTTTTGTGCACATAAATTGTTAGTGTAAAATTCTTAGTTACTCTTGTGTTTTTATGTTACTATAAATTTTAAATAAACTATTTAATGGGTGTAGCTTCCTATGTCTGCAAGTTTTTGGTATGAATGTGAAAATGAATTTAATAATTTGTTGCAGTGTGACTAAGACAGTTGTTTCTTGTATTATCGAAAGCTTTCAAAATAAAAAGGGCCTTTTGTTGAAACAATTTTACAGTGACTAATTCTTTAGGATTTTGTGCAAATGAGTATTAGTGATTATGTGACATCTACTTCTCTATCTTACTGATGGTGGGTAAGGTGGGACCTTACATATTTCGACAACTTGAATAGCTGCCAAGGCAAGCTTTTCCACATATGATTAATTAATTTTCATATCAATGAGATTATGACTCAAATAATAGATCGGATGTTCAATTCCATCTTCTACTTGGACTAAAACCATAGCAATGGTCGTTTAAACTATGACGATATATAGGAAATAATCATTTTGATAATTAGGAGGATACATTAATGACGCTCAGACAAGATTGTACTCGACAAAATCAAAAGAAGCTTGCACAACTTGGTCCCAGTGGAAGGGAACCCCCTTTTTCATAATCAAGTAAATCCTTTAGCCATTTCGTCGTATTTTGGAATGAACCTTCTCAGGAAGTTAGCCTTTCCTTAAAGTTTCTGTATCTGAAATAAATTTTATGGTGCAGGAAAATCAAGAATGGCCTGTTCCTTCAGCGAATCTATTCAAATTCCTTCTTCTGAGACCACGAATCCAAGAAATCGACCAAAACCAACACAAAACACACATTTATGTGGATTGAGGCATATTTTGTAGTGTCGGCAATGTAACAAAATGGCTCTTAAATACATCGGGTGATCAGTCTGATTCGTGAATGCATTGATAAATCGTCTAGATATGGTTGAACAATGTGCTTGATGTCATTGAAAGCATAATCCATTGCTCTCTGAAAATTTTCCCAACATTATTTAAACCAAACGGATGTTTTCTATATGCGAATGTGCCCGAGGGACAGATGAATGCTATCTTATGTTGTTCATCTGGGCAGATATTGATTTGATTGTAGCTGGAAAATCCATCCATGAACGAGAATATTTCACATCCAGCATAATCGACAATAATTTGGTTGATAAAGGGAGTAGGATAGTTGTCTTTTGGACAAGCCATATTGACATCCTGATAATTGACACATACTCTAATGGTTCCTTGTTTTTTCATGACATGAACGATATTGGGAACCCATTCAGTTAGCGGAATAGGTTAAATGAAACCAACACAAAAAATATTTTCAACTTCTTCTTTGATGGCAGCAGCCTTCTTCAGATGAACAGGATGAAGTCATTGGCGCACCGGTTTGACATTAAGATACATATTAATAGTGTGTTCAACTATACTAGTATCTATGCCTAGCATTTCCTCATAAGACCAAGTGAATACATCATGAAGTTCATGAAATAAAGAGCGATATGGTTCAAGTTCTGATGGGGAACAAGATACAATGACATGAATATTTTCTACAATGCTCGGTTTGGTCGAAATATCGATAGAAATCATTTCTTCGATATTTGATAAATTTCGCTCGGAATCAATTGCATTAATCGGTAAAGAATTTGAAAAGAAAGTTTTGATGGATGGGTGATATAGTTCACTAAGATTGTTTTCTTCATAATCAGGAAGATGGGAACGATGATGATAATATTCCCATGGTTCTCCTTTTGAAATCATAAATTCTAAAATATTTTCATCTGTCAAAAAATTTGAGGAAAATGGATCAGGTGGAGTACCAAAATCTAAGGAACGATGAACCCAAACACTCGGCGACGCTGATTTCGGATTTTCCACCCAAGCCAAATAGATTGATTGCTATGCCAGCTCAATAGGGCTGGGCGGTAAAAATTCATCCAACATAGAAATATCGGAATCACCCGTGCTCTCCCTTAAGCCAAATAGAGTGGAAGAGATCATGTAGCAAGTCTCTATACTTGCAATTTCTACTGACATCGCGGGCGGTGGTAATGCAAAGGTTCCCATAAGAGTGGAATCCCTTAAGAGTCCTACACTAATGTTCTGAATTTCTAGTTGGGGTAAGTGAACAAACATAACTCTTCCAGTTAACTACGAAGCAGAGGCAAAAAAGGATAATTGATTAATGATTGTGATTGTACCTTTATGTGGAAAGGAAATCATTCTAAAGTATGTAGATACAATTGCAGTCATTGCATATACCCATGGTCTTCCAATTAAAATATTATATTCAAGGGGTCCACCAACAACCTTGACATCAATATTCACTATTTTTCCCCCTAGTTCAACATGCAGGTTATTGATAATACCATAAGTTTTATATGTTCTTCCATCAAAATCCTTCAACGTCGTTGATGATTGTGATAATTGCGATGAGCCAAGTGAATTCCAATAGTTTAGAGACATAATGCACGTAGATGCTCCCTCATCAATAATAGTGCAATGAACAAGGTGATTGAGAACATTTACTTGTATGGAGAATTCCAATTCTGCTGGTAGCTGCGGTACATAGCCCCTATGATTATAGACGATAAGATTAGAATCAGTAGGATCAATTCCATCAATGGCCGAAAATAAAGCTTGCTTCTGGGAGGGACAATTTTGTAATACCTGAAGAGCAGACATAGCTGAAGGGGATTGAGGAAAATATTCAACTATATTATAATTTTTTGTAGCTTTTGCTCGAGGATTATATGTCGATTTATGAATTACTTCCTTCGGTGGCCCAATTGTCAATTCAAGAATAAGAGTAGGTGGTACTGATTCAGTAGATGGATTCATTATCGAGGTAGTAGGTTGATCAGTGGGCAGACTACCATATTCTTTAATATGCATTGACACCAAAATATCTTGTGAAGGTTTTGTGGTGGATAACATTAACACTTGGGAACTAGAAGCTAGATTTGTAGCAACCAAATTAATGTCTGGATTTGGAAATGGGTCTTTCAACACAGCTGATGCATGGAAAGTCTTGAAAATTTTTGAGACTTTAGCACGGTGAGGATAATCCCTAAAAAAGTGTTCCTCATTACAGATTATGCATGGATAATGAGGTTTCTATGGTCTAGACGGTTGATCATATGATCTTTCCTGTGGGTTAGAATTTTTATTTTTCTTTTATTTCCCCTTTTTCTTACTTCCTGGTTGCTTGTCACTTTTTCCTTTGTCAAATGACATGACATTAATTTTGGAAGTAGGAGCAAGATTAGATGTAGTAGCGTGGTGTGTGTTTGCAGTGCCTATCAAGACATCTCTAGCATGAGAGTCCTCTATTTGAGGAGGAACATTGAAATTAGATCGTGGCACATTAGGAATTTTCTCATAGAGCGTGCCAGACTGAGTGTAAATCAAGTCCAAATATTTGGCACAAGCGATAACTTTCTCTTCTATGACGATGCCACCCTTAGCCACATCCTCAATTATAGATAGTAACAGGGAATTAATGAACCATTCAGCAAGGAGCTGATTCAGAACAAATGTCTTAACCATTCGTCGATGGTGATGCCACTCATGAATATGATCAGAAATGTGAGTAGCATTAGTCTGTTTGAAGTTGGTCAAGAGTTCCATTCCAGTTTCATATCTAATCGGTAACTAGAAATGGGTCAAAAAGACAGTAGCTAGGGCAGTGAAATTTTCAAAAGAAGTTCTAGGTAACTCAATGTACCATTTAGCAGCCAGACCTATAAGTGTACATTGGAAAAGACATAGTCGAATAGAATCATCATTCAGGGAATTTGATGAACACCATAAACGATAAGTCATGACATGAGTCAACGGATCTTCTCCAGGGTTTCCATTGAATTTAGGAATATCAAAGGGTAATTTATGAGGTATCACCGACCACCAAGGAGCGTAATTTATAGGATCATTGGTTAATCGGTTTAAATATGGTAATTCTAAGGTTGCAACAAAAGTAAATTGTTGATTAAGGTCAGGTTCAGCATATCCATGGTAAGATGGAATTGCTTGAGCAACAGGCCTTTGAGCACCAGCATATGGAATCTACTGCTCGTAACCCAGATAGGGGTTGTTTTGCATAGCAAACACTTGAGGATTCTGTAGACCAAAACTTGGATATGATACTTGTTGAAAAGAGGTTTGAGGCATTTGTGCCTATAGCTACCAAGGGGTCTGTCCACCAATTTTATAACTCAAATTAGTATAACTTGGATTTGTTTGATATATATAACCAAGTTGCGGTTGTGACATCCCATAAAATGGTACAACAGCTTGTGAATAAATGATGCCTGATACAGGTGGTTGTAAATTAACCAAAGGATTTGGATTCTGTGGACCCAAAATTTTATGATATTGAGTCGAAGAACCCCATTTAATAAGGTTGATGTACAAAATTTTGATTCTATAACAGGGGTAGAGATTTATTAACAAGTAGTAATGAAGTGGGTGTAAGAGGTTGAACTGGCTGATACGAATGTACAACCGTTTGTGGTTGGATAGGTAGAGTGGGCTGCCATTGACAAAAATTCATGTCAACATTAGTTTGACCAAAAATTGATCGAGTACTGTCATGTTGGGTGACCAAATGTTTCCCCCTAGCATAAGGAGGATAATAAGATGGAAAATATTGTTCCTCGAATGTTGGGAGTCTAGTTGATATGGTATTTAAATGAATTGACCCAAAAGGACCAACTTGATATTTCCCTGATGATGTATGTAGTGAATCAAGTCGTTCATTACTAATGATAGGACTACCCGTTAAAATACCAGATGATGACATTGGAAAATACCATGGTCTTAAAGATGCACCAGAGAAAGTGCAAGATAATGATTTTTAACCTGTTGGGAATGAAGGGCCACCATGAAAATATGACTCTCGTGAAGTTGTGAACATCGACGGAGTAGCGAGGGCAGGAGCTAATGTAATTGGAACAACAAGCCCAATTGAAGATATTGGTTCAGACATGGTTGTTTGACCAAATGTACACCCTCAAAATTGACGGGAGATTGAATGGGAACAAGATCAAAAAAGGCAGATGGAAATGATTGAGGCAAATACTGGTACAGGTAAAGGTATTCCCCAAAATGGGTTGGAGTTAAAGGTGTATTTCCTTGTGGGATTTCTTCAATCGCAATTAAACCAAGTGGAAGAATTTCACCGTCAGGCCAAAAATATATTTCAGACGGTTGACTGTGTGATATAGGAGTTGCAATGGCTACAAAATTTTATGGGATGACCAAGGTAGGAAGAAATTCTGCTTGTTCAAATTTTATATTCAGATGTGCTAGCAAAGAGGAGACAGGATCTCGATAAATTTGTGATTGAAAAAAATCGGGTCCAGGAGGTATGGTCTCACTGATTGGATGGATCGTGACCATGGGTAACTATGAAGATTCCGTTTTGGCAACAGTAAATGAACCAGGATGTGTGGAAACAAATTGAGCTAACTCTGGATTATTGGAAAATGATGTTTCACCAGAGGTACGGATTGTACTTGATTTGGCAGATTGTGAACACCTTCACCTATTAGAAGTAACTTTTGGTGGTAAAGGTTGTTTTAAAGCTAATCTACGTGAATGACGGGGGATAGGATTTTGTTCTTTAATGATTGCTAATTTATTTTAACCAAAAAATAAATAAACAAAAGGAGGGTAATGCTAGGCAAAAGGGTTTACCAAGAAACTATGAACTGCAGAATACCTCCTGGTGAACCAAGAAGTATGGACAGACAATCTCCCTGAATGTTATGTTCGGTCTATCACAATTTCAAGGGGGCCAACTTGGTTCACTATGGATGGACAACAACTAAAAGTTTTCCTCCCAAATATACCTGAAGGTACGTGGAGGCCCAAGTCTGTATTAGCGCTTTCTGATGCGAAACTATACAATGAGAGCACTCCTTTATACTTATCGTACTGTAACACCGCCCGATATACCCGAAAGTATGTGGATGAGCTACGATATACTTACTTATGTGGATTGAGGTATCACACTTGGAATGTATCGCAGAAAAGTTAACGACAACTGCTATGTTTTACGACTTTGAAACACGTCTCTAGCCTAGACCTTCTAAATGTTATCGTTATGGTTCCAATGCTTTTTTCGGTAAATTGAGGTTAATTTTATGTTGATATTGCTTAGAATTTTCCTTTCAAAGGTTCACCGTGATGATGTGTATGAAATTCCTAAAATGCAAGCTAAGAATGATAAAAAATCTTTCACTTTCAGCTTTTTTCGATGAAAAACCTAGCTATCAAGGGAAGAGAGCAAATAATTTGTGAGAAAACAAATCAATGAACAAAAAAAATCAATGATCTCAAACTAAATGCAGATTTCCTAATGTTACTTTTGCAAAACACACATTATTCTACATGCAAATGCAAGTTTTTCTTTTTAGTTTCTTTAATGTTATGAATGCAAAAAAGAAACTAGGTGCACTAAATCAGCAATTCAAATGCTTTTTACTTTCGAGAAACGAAGAATACAAACAACAATTTCTCTTTTGAAGGAAAAACGAGGATTTCAAGAACAATTTCTCCTATCAAGGAAATGAAAATTTTACGACAATTTCCTATTTCGAAAGCAAATGATTCTTAATGTGACCATAAAAAGTACTTTGAAATCAACTTGTCAATGATAAGGAAAAACTTTTTAAACAAACATTGAACAAATTTTCAGTCAAAGGAGGAAGAAGTATATAGATTCACTGGTCAATATGAGAAGCAAACTTTTCAAAACACAACACAAAACAAACTAAAGAAAATTGCAAAGGCAAATTCAATGGAATTTGGGTGCTTTCAGGAGTCAATGCAGTCTCCAAAGGGAGACATTTCTCTGCAACGCTGGCTAGGAAGGGAGACAGTGCTCTGCAAAGCACTATGTCCTGTCTAAGTGTGTGTTGGACGTAGTATACAAAGAAAAATACTACTATTTAACTCACTGTCTCTCCTAATTTGGCTTTGAAAAAGTTTAATATTGATGAGTAACAACTACTGGGTGGATAAATAAATCAAATTAGAGGCTTAAACACCTATAACTAAGAGAAATTCTCCCCAGTGGAGTCACGATTTTGTTGGGCCAGAATTGTGAATTATGGATAAATCACACTTCCCTAGATAGGTGCTAGTCTGTAACAACAGGCGAAAGACTATACGACTATTTTTCCTAACTCATAATATATACACAGAAAGGATTGGAGGCTTACTTGATCAGCCGCTTCCAAATGGCTCCTTTTGTCACTTCTGTTACAGCTTCAAATTCAAGTGGTTTTGTGTTGAATGCTTCCTACAAGAAATAACACTGAAACAACAGAAGATGAAATAATATAGATATCTATTCAAGCTATTTAGATAAATCAGTAAATCATAAAACATATACATCAACCAAGATATTTAAATATGGAAAATCAAAGCCAATACAGATGCATATATGGAAAAATAAGCAGTATTCTTTATTGATGATGGAAGGAGAGGTTACAACCAAATGATTGATTTGAAGTGACCCTTCCAGCAACGTCCCCAAGCCTCATCACATTATAAATCTCTCTAGCAACAACTATACAAATCTAGCTCTCAATTGAAAGTCCTCCAACATTTCTCTACTCAAATTCTTCCTTCTCAAGCACTTAGATCTGTGCTCAATTAATAGATGAACTGTAGGTTTTTTTGCAATCAATGACTTTCCAATAATAGGCAAGACATGTTTCTCGTCATGTAGATGTCAAATGGACACTTGGATCTGAAGCTTGACACATGTGAACTCTTCTAGAAGGAAGTGGCTAAGTGGAGATTCCTGAACAATGAGAATTTCTCTCCCAATGTGACCAACACACCTGTGAATGTTGGGAAGTGCTTTGTAAAGCAGCCTTGCATGGGGCTACCAGCATATGCAATGCACTTAGGTCCCTTAGAGCCTGCGTTGGTGAGCTCTCATATGCTATATAATAAGCTTCAAACCTTCGAAACCTTTTCTTGATGAATGTCTTGCTTGATTTGTTTTGTTCTTTGTCTTAGGGCATGTAGAAACTAAAATGATAGGGAATGATAGACCCTTGATGATTGGTCCTAGAGATGATGGCCAGTTAACCAGGTCATTGGGAATGGTGCCCAAATTGACCTATAACAAAATTTATTTTAACTCAATTAATTTGACTCAACTGATTGCACTCACACCACACTAGTGCTACAACTGCAACTGGACCCTGTAAATAATATAATCACTCTACATATCTCACCTTTGACCCTCATCTCGAAATTCTTGAGCTAATTAAGTATATCACACTTAGTTAACTATTACAAGTTGTTATGAGATAATATTACAATTTATTATCCAATTTATTTAAAAACTAGGCACCCACATTTAGCACTAATGTCTCACTGAATTCCTCACTCATGTGTGACTAGAATCCCACACTAGTATGTGGTTCATTTTCTTGTTGAATTTCAACACTCCCTCTCAACAAGAAATGGATTACCAACTAACCCGATCCTACTTCTGCAGTATTCAAAAATTCTCTTATAAAGCGCCTTCTTCAAGATATCTGCATCTTGATCCTCCATGGAAATGTACTGCAACAACATAATGCACCTCTGAACAAAATCTCTGAGATGGTGGTACCAGATGTCAATATTCTTGGACCTATCATGGAATACCAGATTAACTGAGATTTTTATGCAAATTTGGTTATTCCAATGTATCATTGTCGGATCCATCTAATGGCCAAACAAACCAACAAGTATCTTCCTCATCCAGATGGCCTCGCATGAACTGTGACAAGCTACCATGTACTCTGCCTCGAATGAACTAAGTGCAACCGATCTCTGCTTCCTGCTATACCAAGAAACTATTGCTGATCCTATGTTGAATATGCCCCCTGATGTGCTCTTCCTATCTTATGTAATACCTACCCAATATTCATTGGTTAAGCCTTGAAGCTTCACTCCCTATGTCTGTACCATAATCCATACTTTGTAGTGGCCCTGATATATCTCAACACATGCTTCCCCACCTTCTAAAAGAACTTGGTAGGCTTAACCATAGCTTGAATAAGTTGGTTAACTATGTAGCATATTTCTGGTCATGTTTTCACCAAATACATAAGCGAATCCACAAGCTAACTATAAATAGGAGCATCCACTACCTCACCTAAAGTAGCATCCTCCTTCCTCGAGTTTCCTGCAAGAGGAGTCTCCATGGGTTTTTTGCCCTCCATGTGAAACTACCTTAGAATCTCCTTGGAATACTTTCCCTGAGATACAAATGCATCCCCATCTCTTTGCCAATTTTCCAAGCCTCAGAAATAGTGCAAGAGCCCCATGTCCTTCATCTCAAACTCTCTTGCAAGATTCTCTTTTCAAGAAGTTATGAGCTGCTCATCACCTTCAGTATAAAATCATCAACATATATTACAATAATCAAAATCTTACCATCAACCACAATATGATATAGGTTCACATCCAATTCACTCTTTTTGAAGCCAAACCTAGTGAAATAGCTGTCGATCCTGGTGTACCAAGCATGAGGTGCTTGCTTCAACCCATAGAGTGATCTCTTGAGTCTGCACACATGCGACTCCATATCAAAGGTCTCAAAACCTTAAGAATTCTCAATGTACTCTTATTCCTCAATAAATTCATTGAGAAAGGTTGTATTTACATCCATCTGATGTATCTTCCACCCCATCTACGCTGAGAGTGCAAGGATGGATCTAATCGATGAGTACCTTGAAACTGGTGCAAAATTATTCTCACAGTCAATCCCCTCCACCTATGAGAATCCTCTGGCCACAAATCTAGCCTTATATTTCTCCAAACCCCCATCTGCTACTTGCTTCACCTTGTAGCTCCACCTGGATCCAACCACTGACTTCCCCACTAGACTTGGGACCACTTCTAATGCAATGTTTCTGATAATGGAGTCATACTTCTCAACCATGGAATTAACCCATGTTGGTTGCTACACTACTTCCTCAGAAGAGGACGATTTTTTCACAATACACTTGATCATAAGAGCCGTGTATCCAATATACCTTTCTGGTGATCTTCTCTTCCTGCACCATGAAGTAGGTGCACCTACATGCTCTGTCACATCTAGCATCAATTTGTTAGCCTCTCTGGTGCGCTTCCTACCATTTCTGGTGGATGGAGCTACATGAGTGGTTTTTTCCACTCCATGATCCTCTGCTTGTGGCTTCTCCACATCCCGAGGTTCATCCTTTGGAACCAAGAGTTCTTCATCTGCATGCTAGTCAATCTCTCTCTAAAGGGACAATCATATGGATTTATCCTCATAAAATTTAACATCTTTCTTGGCAATTGTCATCCTGTTAACCAACAAATACACCTAATATTTGTGGGGAGTATCAGTTTACCCCATAAATATCCAAACCTCTTTTGTTGGTTCTAGCTTCTTCTTGACATCTTTGGTGACATTGAAATAGAAAGATGAGACAAAAACTTTAAAATATGAAACATCCAGTTTCTTACCTGAAAAAGTCTCCTCTGGTGTATTCATGCCAAGTATCTGATGAGGACTATAGTTCTGCACAAATACCATTATGTTGAATGCCTATGCTCACAGATGCAAATGGTAGGCCCTGATAATATAACATAACTTGTGCTTCTCCCATAATTATTATGTTCTTTCTTTCTGCTACCCCATTCTGTTGTCGGTTATGGGGTGCAATCAATTCTCTCTGAATTCCTTCTTTGGCACATAAGTTTTTGAATTCATTAGAGATATACTCACCACCATTTTCGCTCCTTAGAGCCTTCACCTTTTTCCAAGTATATTTCTCGACCAGTTCTTTGAACTCAAAAAGCTTGGATAAATTATGATCTTTCTTCTGCAGAAAGAATATCCAATACTTTCTAGAAAAATAATCGAAAAAATAACACTATACCTATGCTTTGTTATTGAAGCTGTTGAGAATGGTCCACACACGTTTGAGTGAAATATCTCAAGGATTGTCACTGCTCAGTTATCCTTCTCATGAAAAGTGGATTTAGTATACTTCCCCATGGTACATCCCTTGCATGTGTCTATCTATGCAAGAGTACCCTTTGGAAGACCTGTATAAATCTGTTGCATGATCCTCAAAGCACTGTGGTGTATATGGCCCAATCTCCTTTGCCATAACTCACGTATATCCTGGCTCACCACCTCCCCTGCTTTATTACTCAATGTTACACAACCATCTACGTCAATTATGTAGAGGTTATTTAAATGAAACCCGATCTTCTTTACCTGCCCCGTGGCTTTGTGACAAAGGAACACCTTTCCTTCACCAAAAACCGCATCATATCCAAGATCCTCCAACATAGCAACTGAAACTAAATTATTTTTCAAGCCTGATACATGCATGACATATTTTAATATGAAATGTTTACCTGAATGTCTCTAGAAAGTAATTGTACCAATCTCGGTAGCATTATACCACCCGTCATCACCCATCTCGATGTGCATATGAAGATCCTTATCCTCCAAGCTACTAAAGATTTATTTGTTTCCCATCATGTGGAAATATGATCCACTATCCAAGTGCCACATAGATCCCATAACAGTTGACACCATGCATGCAATGAGAGAGAAGTCCAACTCAAAATTTGAGGCCAAATATTCACCCGCTTAAGCTCTCGAAGCCTTCTTGTTGTTCTTCTTATTTGGTGGAGAATTTGGGCATAGTGTCCATCATCATGCCAATGAAAACATTTCACCTTTGACATGTCACACTTCTTTCCTTCTTTCCCGGTCTCATATTGGAATGGGACTTCTTCCCCTTCCCCTTCTTTTTCTTACTATCCAAGGCACAATTTTCCTCATCATCAGTCTTGGATGAGGATCCATCCCTGGTATTCTGCTGAAACACTTCTTGTACCAAATTTGACCATAGTCACTCCCAATCTGGTAAATTCTCCCTCCCATTCAAAAAGTCTTTGTAACTATACTAGCTCTTAGGAAGGCCTAGAATTTCTAGGCTCACTAAGTCATCATCAGCTACAGTAATCCCAACACTTCCAATATCATCTCAAAATTGAGTAAACTTGGTCAAGTATTTGTGGATTGTGTTGCCTTTCTCCATTTATATTTTCCTGAGATTGTCCTTGAGTGCTAGTTTTGTGTGGTCACTGCTGCTTTGAAATAGATCTCTAAATTCCTTCCACATAGCATATGGAGTTTCATTTCCATGGAGACTCGAGACAATATGATCTCTAACTCCCTCTAAAAATATCCTCCTCGCCTTTGCTACCTTCTTCTGCCATGCATTAAGAAGTTGGGCATCTTCTACTGCAGGCTTGGAAATATAACTATCTATGAATTCCTTCAACCCATTGTCCACCAACACTACCTCCATCCTATCCTTCCATGTAATATAATTTGAACTTCCCTCGAGTGGATATTCGAGTCTCAATCCATTGAAAGACATCTTGATCCGCTTCTAGCTCCAAAGAAAGTATCTACGAATTTAAATATTATTCAACACAAACTCAATTTTTTCTCCATTATTGTGATTCTTGGTGCTCTGATACTATGTAGAAATTACACCAATGGATTCAATCCGATCAGGTAATGTAATAAATAAATATACTAAATCCTTCTACAATATTCTTGGAATATAAATCACAATCGATCAATCACATGGAAGTAAGAGAAAGAAGTAAATCAATCACACAACACAAGATTTTCCGGAGGAAAGAAACTACTCAAAATCCCTCTATATTTATTGTATAATCAAACAATGAATCATGAAACAATACAATGCATGTGTGATCATAGGAACCTCATACACACTACCAATCATCTCACATTGATCTAGGAAAAATTGGACCAATACATAACCAATTACTTTCCCACCTTCAGCTTTCCTTTCTCATGCAATCCCTAGGAAAAATAATTCTTATTAAATAGGAATTGCAACCTTCCTTTATTACACAATCCATCATGGGAATACTATGGCTTTATAACCACACCTGGGAAGTTCGCTAATAATACAACTGATAGTTTACTTGCCTTTAACCTTTGTCTCAACTGGGTCTCCATCAGATTTGAAATGCATACAGCTAATAATATCAAATCATCACTTACTTGGTATATCACTACTTGTGAATTAAATCTATTTTAATTCACTTGACCTTCCACTAGCTCATCACTCATTTACAACTAGTTAAACTGATTTGAACTCAATTAATTTGAGTTAACTGATTTCACTCACACCACACTAGTGATACAACTGCAACAGGACCCTATAAATAATAGAATCACTCTACATGCATGACAACTTATCATCCAATTTATTTGAAAATTAGATGCCCACTTTTAACACTAATGTGTCATTGAATTCCTCACTCATGTGTGACTAGAATCTCACACTAGTATGTGGTGCATTTTCTTGTTGAATTTCAACAAGGGAAAGTGCTACGCTTTTGGCTAACTGTGTTTTTCTATTTTAGCCAAAAAACAAAAAAAATTGCTAAAAAATGGTCCAAAATTGCCCCTTGAAGTTAGAATTTGATGTGTTATGCAATGAGATAGGCCTCGACCAACAAATGCATTTTATCCTTCTTCTTTTTCTTAATTATGGTTGTCCCGAATTTATTTTTCAATTTCTTGATCCCGATTTGAGAAATCTTGTTTCTGGTGAAATAAGGCATGGTCATGTTCCTCTAAAGCTTATTTTTCTTATTAGCCTTCTCAAGAAGCTTATTCAGGTAACAATTTACCTTATCAAGACAAAATTATTTATCTTGTTCAATTTATGCTGCAGTCAAATCATCAAAGTCCTCTTGAACTAATGATGGAGATGGTTCAATTTCTTGTTCTTGCTGCCTCTTGAGACATATTTTTCTTGGTCTCCTTGATTTTATTTTCACTTCATTATCTTCAAAATCATCAAAATAAATCACTGATTTACCTTTTCCATCCTCCTTCTCCAAATATTCCTTGGGTTTGCTAAGCAAGAGTTGTTTCACTTGGCAATGCATGTTCTCCTGCTGAAGAAATGTAATCATAAAGTTTTCCTTTGATATTTTTTCCTTTAGCTCCCTCATTTCAGCTTCCTTATCTTTCATAGTCTGCTCTGGTGGCTTTTTATCCTCATGCATCTCTAGGTCTACTATGTCTGTATCAAAATGTACTTATCTTTCCCCTTGCAATGGTGCCTCATGTTGATGTGTTGATGTCTCTTTTTCCACTAATGTAGGTTGAGCCCTTTCTACACTGCCAGGATTAAAAATTAGCCTCTTTCCTCTAGTATATGTTTTAGTGACCTCAGCTCTAGGCATTCTTGTTACATGTTTGATTGTGGAACCCACTTTTTGTTGTCTTGGTGAAGTCAATGGTGTAGACAAATTGCTTTCTTGAATTGGAGTAGGCAAAAGAGAGTTTGAATGCATGAATCCCTCCCAAGACAAGTTGACCTATGTAAGATGATGGAAAACAATAATTTTCACCAAGCCATGATGGAAAAATATTGCATGATGATCTTTCCCTTTTTTATGTACTTTTTTCTGCCATTTTGACCAAGCTTTTGTAGAGGTAGTGAGGTAGGTTAAGAGCTTTAACACCTTTGAAATGCATCAATAATATAACATGGTAATGATATATCCTTGAAAACATACCCTCACATGTAAAATATTTCATTATCATATTCATGAGAGGGGCATACTTATCAAGCAAGTGTTTGAAAGGAAAATTTTTCTTTGGAACAAATTTGTATGGAGGCTTCAAAAACATCTTGTAATTTTTAATATCTAGGTATCTTCTTTTGAACCAGAGCTCTCCATGGTTTGGGATCCTAGTGACTATAGAAATGGCCTCTGCTGAAATAGTAAAAAAAACCCCTGCAATGTTTTTCTTATCCCTCCTTAAACTGGTAGAAAAGATGCTTGTTAATTTATCACTAAAGCCTAGTTCTTCAATATTTTGGCAAAAAACAAGGAAACCTTCATCCTGGAATGACTTCTTGAGAAATGGTGAAGCCATGATATCTTATACTCTGGTGGGTTCATATATAATGATCTGAAATCCTTTATAATTCCTCTGGTGAGCGGTCTCTAAATCCATGTGAAACCCTAACTCACTAGGAAGGGGTAAATTGGGGTTTTGGTTTAGGAAAATAGGTGATTTGGGGCAATTTTAGGAATGGAGGTAAATGAAGGGGTTTGAGGGTGTTTAAATTCTTGGGATAATTTAGGGGGTAGGGATAAATGTTAGGGAGTGTAGGGAAGAGAAATATTGGGATATGAGTGAGGGGAAAGGGTATAAAAATGAAAAACATAGTCCTAGCATAGGAAAATGTAGTGTAGGATAGGTTTTTGTAGGATAGGATTTGTAGGAAAATGAAGACAATAAGGTAAATGGATGAGGGGAAGTTTCAAGGGAGATGTATGGAAGGTGAGGGAGGGTATTTGAGCATGAATTTCAAGTTTTTTCATAGTAATTGACCCAAAAATGCTATGAGACCAAAAAACACAGCAAACCCTAGGAGAAGGTGATTTATGATATTACAAGCATGAAATGAAGCTAAAGAGAGGTAGATGAGGGACCCACTTACTTGATTTTTATGAGTTATAACTTGTAGCTGATGAATAAAACCTTTCAAATTGAAGATTGTGCTTCCTGGAGAAAAATGAAGCAACCTGGAGAAAAGCGCAGCGCAACTGAGAAATTTGGCTTTCCAAGGTGAAATTTGTTTTCTCGGAGGATGAAAATGCTCCTTTCTAATAGAAAGATGTCTCATGAGGGTGGAATGATAAAATTATTTTCTCCTTTGGTATTCTTATAGTCTGAAAATTCGATTTCTTTTAGATGGTGATGTGGTCCCACCTTGCCTTTTAACAAACTAACTTGACAAAGTTGTGTACTGCAGCTTTCGAACCTTATTACAAATATTTACATCTTAAAAAATATCAAATGATTTTTAGAGATCATAATAAAACACTTTTCCCTATTACTAATCCCTCTAATGGTGAATTTTATGATGCCATTTCCTATTTACATGACCAATGATGACACTAAATGGAAAGATAAGTAGAATGATGACTAAGATGACCAAGACACTCTTTTAAAGAATAATGACCTGACAATGATGATGTTTTTTTACCATGAGGATGAAAGGAGTAGTAATGACCTAGCTATCCTAGCCAATAATCAAATTTGTATTTCAAAACCTTTTGAAACTATAATTTTTTTCCCTAGGACCCTATCAACCATATGAAAGAGAATAATTTGATCATTGGTGACTAACAAGACTGATAGACAATAACATTGGCTCCAGCTAGGGATGGAATCTCCTTAGGATGTTTCAAAAGTATCCTTATCCATTGGGGATCTCAAGGGGATCTCATGAGTAGCCTTATCCATTGGTCATGGAGTCAAAAGTAAAAAGCAAGACTCGAAACTAAAATAACTTGACAAACTGACATGACTTAACACACTAAAATGACTTGATAAACTGAAATGAACTGAAAAAATATTTGAAACAATATCTGATCAAAGAAACCTTATTTCCTTCACCTCGGGCTTCAAACTTCCATGACAACTCCTTCACACTTTGACAGCATAATAATTTGGTATGTAAAATGAAAATAAGAAATATCTGAAAAATCAGGAGAGATAGTGCTTGAGGAGCCTACCATTGACTAGTCCTCTCGAAAAATATTGTCCATCAAATTCTTACAACAAAAAGGCATTCTTCCCTATGAAAGCCAAAATTTTGTATGGTCCTTTCCATAAATTTTCAAAATTACCATGCTTTCCTTTATCCTCATTCCAGGCATCCCATCAAAGAACTACATCTCCCACACTGAAATCATCTGCCTTTATTTTCCTGTAGTATATATTTTTAATATTCTCTTGAAGCTTCATAGTATTATGAAATAATTCCTCTCGGAATTGATACAAATGAATCATATAATTGATTCTCTGTTGAATATCATGAGGTTTAATGTCTACTTCCTGCAATTTTTTCATGACCAGGACAACAAGAGAGGTCGAAAAAATAGTATCCACTCCATATACCAACTGAAAAGGTTACATACCTATGGATTTATTAGTGCTCACTTTGTCTGCCCATAGAGAATTGATTAACTTCTTCTGCCAATTCTTATTATTGTCTTTCAACAACTTTTTGATGATGTTTACCAATGATTTATTGGAAGATTCATACAACCCATTATCTTGTGGGTAGTATGTTGTTGAATGCCCAATCCTTAAATGATACTTGTCATAGAAATAGACCATCCTCTTGGATTTAAAAGAAGTTGCATTATCTGTGATTATTTTCTACAGACAACCAAATCATGATAGAATATTAGACTCGATAAATTGAATGATTACCGCATCTGTAGCCTGCCTGGTGGGGATAGCTAATGGGTCTCTAAATTAGACATAAAATAAGGCCCATCTAGCCTTTCGTAAGCCCATCTACCTTCCTTATGAACATGAATATATATATATATATATATATATATTAAATCTCTCCTTCTACACTTCATAATGTTTTCTTATGCTTCAATATTTTCTTAGGAAGGTTTAAATGTAATTACATATTTGTGCCTAATATTGGTTTCTTTTGTAGAATATTGTGAGAATATTTGGCAGATTATGCAGATTTGGCGAAGGAGATGATTTAAGGACTTACTTCCTGCCATTGGAAGATCAATATTAGGGAATAAATGAGCACAACATCAAGAAATTAGGGATAAATCGTGGATATATTCAAGGGGGTTGTCCACCCTCCTGAACTATCAAAGGTAGCCAAAGGATCCTCATCAGATCCCCTCTGGCAATTCAAATTCTAGAGGCAGCCAAGAAACTCAATCCTTGTTTACTTAGAGTCAATTGGACTCAATCAACCCAAATATTCTCTCCAAAAATTTGAGTTCCAGAGGCTGCCAGGCAACTCAAAGAGGAGTTCACTCAATCTCTGTTTACTTGGAGTCAAGTGGACTCAATCACCCCAAAGATTCTCTCCAGCAGTTCGAGTTCCAGAGGCAGCCAAGCAACTCAAAGAGGAGAGTGCTCAATCTTTGTTTACTTGGATTCAAGCAGATTCAATCACTATTTTATAGGGAGATGTTGGTAACTTCCCTGTAGAATAAATAGAGCAGGGATAGAGCTAGGAAGAGTTAGTCAATTCCATTCATAAATTTTGTTGCAAGCTATTAGGCTTTTGCTATTTAAGACCTTCAGGATGTAATAAGACTATATTTTTTGTAATGAAATGAGTAGGCAAATATTTTTTTACTGATCTAGTTTCAGGGAGCGAGGCTCACGGTTTAGGGCTCAACACACGTGCCTCAACTTCTCTGTTGTTTTCGTTCTTTCCTTTATGCCATTTGGCTAGTTTTCTTTCTGTCATTCAATTATTTCTACTTTTAAATAGTTTCATTGTTGTTTAGTTTTTATTTCATTATGCTATTGTAGTTTCTCATTTTCTTGTGAGTAATAGAATAGAGGAGAAAAAATAAAAATATTTGGATCAAGACTCATTGCTCATCTCTGTCAATAGAGCTCAAGGAGGGTAAACCTTCCGACATACCCTAAAATTGATTTCTGTTCACTAATTTTATCACACACTTCGTCTATTTTTCATGCATGGATCAACAAGGTTGCTTGTAGGAATGAGCATCAAAATCCCCAGAGAGATTATCAAGTAATTTAACTCCATTTTCAAGTCCCTACCCATCTCTCTGCTACGCTTCTGAACCTTTTTGTTACGCTTCTATTCCTTCCTTTTCTCTTATCGCAGCTAGTGCACCCTTTTTATTCACAAAACACTTGGAACCCTTTGAAAATCGACCTCTGCCTTTGCTCCTCGAATCTCTTGCCACCGTACATTGCAATCAAATTTCACATGGTTTTTTTTTCTTTTAACATTTACTGCTCTTTTTTCCGATTGCGATATTGCGATCATGCTCCTCCGCTAGTCCCAGCGCCACGTCACCCGTCACATTTCGCACTCCACACCATTTAGTTGCTTTTCATTAATACTTACCACTCTTTCTGCCGATTGAAATATCAAATTAATACATCGCAGTTTCCTCCCAGTCACACTTCATAGTTCTTACCTTATTGCACTTCACATTTTGCTCCCACTCTCGAAAAATACTTCCGCTCCCTTTAATTTTGCGATATTGTGATTGTGATATTGCATATCGCATATTGCAACTTTTGACTCCATCGCACCTCTGCCATGAAAATTTTCATTTCATTCCACTCCAAAGCCATTTCTGCACTATAATAAGGTTTTACAAGGTTTAACCCCACTCTTTCCACTTCTAAGTTTTGTTTCATGCGTTAAGCCCTCCATTAGCCTCTTTAGCCCTTTTCTTCCCTCCAAATTGTAAATCAACACTTTTTCAATTAGAATTAATTCATGGATAGCTTAGCTGCATGGATATAAGCATGATATATAGACCATAGGATAAGTAGAGTGCATTTAGCATTTTTTCAAAATTAAGTGTGGTTTAGAATTAGTTTCCTTTCTGTCATTTCTTTTCTACAAATTAAATTAGCTTCCTTCCTATCATTTTTTTTTGGCAATTTAATTTAGTTTCTTTCTGTCATTTCCTTCATGCACATTAAATTATTTTCATTTCATTCATTTCCTTTGTACAAATTAAGTTAGTTTCCTTTCTGTCATTTCCTTCCATCAATTTAATTTTCATTTTTTATCATAGTTTAAGAAATAACACCCTTTCATAAAGTAGAATAGGATGACATGAACATAATGCATCTGATGTGTATATAGCATTGTCACCTCCAAGTTTTACGAACCCTGGGTTGATAAAGTAAAGTAGGGCAACCCTTGGGAGCTGCAGCACTCTTGGTGCAATACCAGGGCTCACTACGTTTTGGCGTCGTTTCCGGGGAGTTTTCTAGTAGATGATTTGATTTTGTTTTTAAAATTCTTTGTTGCTTTCCTTTCTTTTCATGTCTTTTCAGAAATATTAAAAAAAATACAAAAATATCTGATTTTCATGCCTCATAGGAGTAGGGATATTCAGAATTAAAAAAAAAAACAAAAATACTTCTCCAATACCAACCCCCCCACTTGACCACGTGGTGCAATAAGAACCACATCACCATACACTTTTGAAGGTAGAAGAAATGGATCATCAAAGGTAGCCAAAGGATCCTCATCAGATCCCCTCTGGAAATTCAAATTCCAGAGGCAGTCAAGAAACTCAATCCTTGTTTACTTAGAGTCAATTGGACTCAATCAACCCAAATATTCTCTCCAAAAATTTGAGTTCCAGAGGCTGCCAGGCAACTCAAAGAGGAGTTCACTCAATCTCTGTTTACTTGGAGTCAAGTGGACTCAATCACCCCAAAGATTCTCTCCAGCAGTTCGAGTTCCAGAGGCAGCCAAGCAACTCAAAGAGGAGAGTGCTCAATCTTTGTTTACTTGGATTCAAGCGGATTCAATCACTATTTTCTAAGTTGGTAACTTCCCTGTAGAATAAATAGAGCAGGGATAGAGCTAGGAAGAGTTAGTCAATTCCATTCATAAATTTTGTTGCAAGCTATTAGGCTTTTGCTATTTAAGACCTTCAGGATGTAATAAGACTATATTTTTTGTAATGAAATGAGTAGGCAAATATTTTTTTACTGATCTAGTTTCAGGGAGCGAGGCTCGCGGTTTAGGGCTCAACACATGTGCCTCAAATTCTCTGTTGTTTTCGTTCTTTCCTTTATGCCATTTGGCTAGTTTTCTTTCTGTCATTCAATTATTTCTACTTTTAAATAGTTTCATTGTTGTTTAGTTTTTATTTCATTATGCTATTATAGTTTCTCATTTTCTTGTGAGTAATAGAATAGAGGAGAAAAAATAAAAATATTTGGATCAAGACTCATTGCTCATCTCTGTCAATAGAGCTCAAGGAGGGTAAACCTTCCCACATACCCTAAAATTGATTTCTGTTCACTAATTTTATCACACACTTCATCTATTTTTCATGCATGGATCAACAAGGTTGCTTGTAGGAATGAGCATCAAAATCCCCAGAGAGATTATCAAGTCATTTAACTCCATTTTCAAGTCCCTATCCATCTCTCTGCTACGCTTCTGAACCTTTTTGTTACGCTTCTATTCCTTCCTTTTCTCTTATCGCAGCTAGTGCACCCTTTTTATTCACAAAACACTTGGAACCCTTTGAAAATTGACCTCTACCTTTTCTCCTCGAATCTCTTGCCACCGTACATTGCAATAAAATTTCACATGGTTTTTTTTTCTTTTAACATTTACTGCTCTTTTTTCCGATTGCGATATTGCGATCATGCTCCTCCACTTGTCCCAGCGCCACGTCACCCGTCACATTTCGCAGTCCACACCATTTAGTTGCTTTTCATTAATACTTACCACTCTTTCTGCCGATTGAAATATCACATTAATACATCGCAGTTTCCTCCCAGTCACACTTCATAGTTCTTACCTTATTGCACTTCACATTTTGCTCCCACTCCCGAAAAATACTTCCGCTCCCTTTAATTTTGCGATATTGTGATTGTGATATTGCATATCGCATATTGCAACTTTTGTCTCCATCGCACCTCTGCCATAAAAATTTTCATTTCATTCCACTCCAAAGCCATTTCTGCACTATAATAAGGTTTTATAAGGTTTAACCCCACTCTTTCCACTTCTAAGTTTTGTTTCATGCGTTAAGCCCTCCATTAGCCTCTTTAGCCCTTTTCTTCCCTCCAAATTGTAAATCAACACTTTTTCAATTAGAATTAATTCATGGATAGCTTAGCTGCATGGATATAAGCATGATATATAGACCATAGGATAAGTAGAGTGCATTTAGCATTTTTTCAAAATTAAGTGTGGTTTAGAATTAGTTTCCTTTCTGTCATTTCTTTTCTACAAATTAAATTAGCTTCCTTCCTGTCATTTTTTTTCTGCAATTTAATTTAGTTTCTTTCTATCATTTCCTTCATGCACATTAAATTAGTTTCATTTCATTTGTACAAATTAAGTTAGTTTCCTTTCTGTCATTTCCTTCCATCAATTTAATTTTCATTTTTTATCATAGTTTAAGAAATAACACCCTTTCATAAAGTAGAATAGGATGACATGAACATAATGCATCTGATGTGTATATAGCATTGTCACCTCCAAGTTTTACGAACCCTGGGTTGATAAAGTAAAGTAGGGCAACCCTTGGGAGCTGCAGCACTCTTGGTGCAATACCAGGGCTCACTACGTTTTGGCGTCGTTTCCGGGGAGATTTCTAGTAGATGCTTTGATTTTGTTTTTAAAATTCTTTGTTGCTTTCCTTTCTTTTCATGTCTTTTCAGAAATATTAAAAAAAATACAAAAATATCTGATTTTCATGCCTCATAGGAGTAGGGATATTTAGAATTTAAAAAAAAAAAAACAAAAATACTTCTCCAATAACAACCCCCCCACTTGACCACGTGGTGCAGTAAGAACCACATCACCATACACTTTTGAAGGTAGAAAAAATGGATGGATATGATGACAATTAAGAAGATCTTATTGCGTTTCCCATTCAAGATATGGACATCAGTGTACATATGAAGAACATCCCTCCATATTTCCTTCCCAACTTCCATGGTATGAGGACAGAGGATTCGGAAACATTTCTCTTTGAATTTGAGATACTTTGTAGGTATTATGGATACTTATCACACGCTAAAAAATTGAGATTGTTTCCTGCAACATTGAAGGATAGAGCTCTTAAACGGTTCATGAGTCTAGGTACTAATTCAATAAGATCATGGAATGATATGAAAAATATATTTCTAGAAAAGTACAATGATTGTGATCTTAGAGAAGAAATTTTTAGAATGAACCAAGAATAAGATGAGAGCCTTGAGGATCTAATAGAGAGGTTCATGTATAATGTTAAGAGGGGAAAATTGCATCATTTAGGATTTGACACACTAAAAAACCTATTACTTAGAACAGTTAGGTATGAGTGAATTGATCTCATTAATCTCTTGAGTAAAAGAGATGTATATCAATTGCATTTGAAGAAATTTTTGAAACATGAAAGAGCATATCAAGAGGAAGGGAAAGAGTAAGTAATTCAGCATCAACATTGGTAAGGTAAGATGAACTTGGAAATTTTCTTGACAACTTTAAAACATAAATTCTTAGCAATATAAGTGAACAAGTAGAAATGTTAAGAGTGCAAAATGAGAAAAAAGAAGATGTTGATATTTTTGTTATCCATGCAGAATCATATGCTACTAAATGTTGTCCATCATTCCCCAAGTTTAAAGAAGTTTACTATGAAGACAATGGAGCAAGGCAATCATGAAATAAGCTATGTTATGTAGCTCCAAGGAGACCCTCGAAGCCTAGTCAACTTGATATGATGTAAGGAACCACTTCACAATTTCAAGCTTATTCACATCCATATCAAACTAATTGGGACACACTTTCTCCTTGGCAACCTTGGTCATCTCAACCCAAAAACCAATCTTGGCAACATGGTTGGCAAGGACCTTATGGGGGAATCCTCAACATCCACAATAATACCTTAAATATCACTCCATACCCAACTCCATGCTATCCCTACCATCCACCTCCACCACAACCACAACCTCAACCACATCCATCTCATATATCCATCCCCACTCAACTACTCATACCACCATTTCCAAACCCACACCATGAAGTATCTCAACTCACTTGCAATGCTAAGGTATAACACTTACAAACATCTCCTCTTGATCTAGATGGTATTAATATTAGTTCAAGAAATGTATTGCAAAGAAGGGATTTTGTTGATGTCATTGAAGGAAAACATCAAGAAGAAGAAGATACAAATGAGGATATCAAAATATTGAGGGTTGCACTTGATGAAGAGAGGATATCAGAATCAAATGTTGAGAAAGTTCCCTCATGTTTACCAGCATTTCCTCCATGTGTTTAAGAGAACAATCATCAAAAAGAGGAAGATTTGACTGCCATAATAGAAGAGGACATCTAAGGTGATCCAACTGAGCAAGTGAACCAGGGGCATCACAACTATATTGACATATGGTTCCAAACAATCATTAAGTTGCGGAAACACACTCTTCTCCAATAGTACTTGATACAATCCCAGTAAAATAAATTCATCTCTCATATTTAGGTACATGTCAAAGCATGTATTCCAAGTGTGCACATGATTTTATCTGTCATCTTGATGTGTACATGGCTCCATTGGAAGTATTACTATACTTGAAAAAGGTTTTGTTTTTTTCAAGTAGAGTAGGAAGTGAAAAAGAAAAAAAAAATGAAAAAAAGGGAAAGAATAAAATCTCAGGTGAAAACCTCTTTTGAGGCATCTAAGATTGGCCCACTGATTGAAAACCTCCATGAGGCGATCATTGGGTTGGAAAAAAGAAGAAGAGAAAAATAAAATATCCTAGGTAAAAACCTCCTTTGAGACGCCTAGGCAGACCTACTAGTGGAAAACCTCATTAAGGAAACTAGTAGGCCTTATATATATATATATATATATATATATATATATATATATATGTATGTATGTATGTATGTATGTATGTATGTATGTATGTATGTATGTATGTATGTATATGTATATGTATACGTATATTTACATCTACATACATACATACATATATATGCAAAATGAGAAAAAAGAAGATGTTGATATTTTTGTTATCCATGCAGAATCATATGCTACTAAATGTTGTCCATCATTCCCCAAGTTTAAAGAAGTTTACTATGAAGACAATGGAGCAAGGCAATCATGAAATAAGCTATGTTATGTAGCTCCAAGGAGACCCTCGAAGCCTAGTCAACTTGATATGATGCAAGGAACCACTTCACAATTTCAAGCTTATTCACATCCATATCAAACTAATTGGGACACACTTTCTCCTTGGCAACCTTGGTCATCTCAACCCAAAAACCAATCTTGGCAACATGGTTGGCAAGGACCTTAAGGGGGAAATCCTCAACATCCACAATAATACCTTAAATATCCTCCATACCCAACTCCATGCTATCCCTACCATCCACCTCCACCACAACCACAACCTCAACCACATCCATCTCATATATCCATCCCCACTCAACTACTCGTACCACCATTTCCAAACCCACACCATGAAGTATCTCAACTCACTTGCAATGCTGAGGTATAACACTTCCAAACATCTCCTCTTGATCTAGATGGTATTACTATTAGTTCAAGAAATGTATTGCAAAGAAGGGATTTTATTGATGTCATTGAAGGAAAACATCAAGAAGAAGAAGATACAAATGAGGATACCAAAATATTGAGGGTTGCACTTGATGAAGAGAGGATATCAGAATTAGATGTTGAGAAAGTTCCCTCATGTTTACCAGCATTTCCTCCATGTGTTTAAGAGAACAATCAGCAAAAAGAGGAATATTTGACTGCCATAATAGAAGAGGAAATATAAGGTGATCCAACTGAGCAAGTGAACCAGGGGCATCACAACTATATTGACATATGGTTCCAAACAATCATTAAGTTGCGGAAACACACTCTTCTCCAACGGTACTTGATACAATCCCAGTAAAAGAAATTCATCTCTCATATTTAGGTACATGTCAAAGCATGTATTCCAAGTGTGCACATGATTTTATCTGTCATCTTGATGTGTACATGGCTCCATTGGAAGTATTCTTATACTTGAAAAAGGTTTTGTTTTTTTTCAAGTAGAGTAGGAAAGTGAAAAAGAAAAAAAAGGGAAAAAAATGGAAAGAATAAAATCTCAAGTGAAAACTTCTTTTGAGGCATCTAAGATTGGCCCACTGATTGAAAACCTTCATGAGGCGGTCATTGGGTTGGGAAAAAAAAGAGAAAAATAAAATATCCTAGGTAAAAACCTCCTTTGAGGCGCCTAGGCAGACCTAACCTCATTAAGAAAACTAGTAGGCCTTATATATATATATATATATATATATATATATATATATATATATATATATATATATATATATATATATATATATGTTTACATATGTATGTATGTATATGTATATGTACATCTACATACATACATACATACATACATACATACATACATACATACATATATATATATATATATATATATATATATATATATATATATATATATATATATATATATATATATATTTCTCCATGTATCTTTATATAATGAATGCAGGTGCTCTCCAACCTTTGTAAGCTGGAAAACAACAAGTTGGAACAAAAATAAAATTTGTTCAACACCCTGGTTAAAGGTAGTCAAACTTGGACTTTATCCTCCTCTGCTCAGAAGCTCCAAAGGGACCTCAAGCAGATTATCACATGCAGCTTCAGAACCACCAAAGACAGCTTCAACAGCCATATCAACAGCTTCAATATCACCTGTAAAAACAAATCAATGGTAAGGCTCAGGTATGAAATCATCTAACCCTTTATTAGAATCTATTTTAGCTTAATAAAACATTAAAAAGTGTGAGAAGAAAAGTTTTTTTTATATAGCCAAAACCCGTATTAGATCAACCTCATCCTTATCTAGCAACTAGCCTCACTTTTTTCACTAAGAAAATGAACAAGACAAAAGTAAAAAGGACTTGAGAAAGTGGGCAGTAAGCATTTCATTGTAATAGAAGACAAGGAGTGCCAAGGGATAACCAAGGGTGAAATCAGTTCACAAGAAAAAGAACTGTGAGTTTACTTTGCATGTAATAAACAAAAATAAAAATACAAAGAAAAGGTGGATCCACCACCTTTTGGCATGCAAAACAGATTTACTTAAGGCATCTGAGGACCTCCTTGAAGCACCTACCAGAATAAATGCAAGAATATTAGCAGGAGGATCAACGCATGGGCCAGTAAACAGAAAATGAAATAAGCCATCATGTAGTAAAAACCATAAGGGAGGGTGGATGAATAGGTTTCTTATAGGATGAGCAACAATTTCAGTAGTGGGGTGATGATGGGCCTCTATTTTAGACATAAAATAAGGTCGATATAAACTTTCTTAAGCCCATCTACCTTCCTTATGCACATGAATATATATATTAAATCTCTCCTTCAACACTTAATAATGTTTTCTTATGCTTCAATATTTCTTAGGAAGGTTTAAAGGAAATTTCATATTTGTGCCTAATATTGGTTATTTTTGTAGAATATTGTGAGAATATTTGATAGATTATGCAGATTTGGAGAAGGAGATGATTTAGGGACTTGTTACCTACCACTGGAAGATAAATATTGGGGAATAAATGAGCACAATATCAGGAAATTAGGGAGAAATATTGCAGAGATTCAAGGGGGTTTTCCACCCTCCTTAACTCTCAAAGGAAGCCAAAGGATCCTCATGAGATATCCTCTAGCAATTCAAATTCCAGAGGCAGCCAAGAAAATCAATCCTTGCTTAATTTGAGTCAAGTGGAATTAATCACCCCAAATATTATCTCCAGTAATTCGAGTTCGAGAGGCAAAAAAGAAACTCAAAGAGGAGCTCACTCAATCTCTGTTTATTTGGAGTCAAGTGGACTCAATCACCCCAAAGATTCTCTCCAGCAGTTCAAGTTCCAGAGGCAGCCAAGCAACCCAAAGAGGAGAGCACTCAATATTTGTTCACTGGGAGTCAAGTGGACTCAATCATTATTTTATACGGAGTTGTTGGTAGCTTTCCTATAGAGTAAATAGAGAATATCTAGGGCTAGGAAGTGTTAGTCAATTCCAGGGGATTCGATTCCATTCAAAACTATTGTTACAAGCTATTAGGATTTTTTTGTTTAAGACCTTCAAGATGTAATAAGACTGTATTTGTTGTAATGAAATGAGTAGGAATATGTTGTTTTACTGATCTAGTTTTAGGGAGGGAAGCTCGTGGGTTAGGGCCCAACCCATGTGCCTCAGCTAATCTATTGTTTTCATTCTTTCCTTTATTCCATTTAGCTAGTTTTCTTTCTATCATTCAATTAGTTTTGATTTTAAATAGTTTCATTGCTATTTAGTTTTGCATTCAGTATGCTGCTATAGTTTTTCGTTTTCTTATGAGTAATAGAATAGAGGAGAAAAAACAAAAAGTTGTGGATCAAGACTCCCTACTCATCTCTATCAATAGAGCTCGAGGAGGGTAAAACTTCCCACAGACCCTAAAATTCATTTATGTTCACTACTTTTATCACACACTTCATTTATTTTTATGCATGGATCAACAGGGTTGTTTATAGGAATGAGCATCAAAAGCCTAAGAGAGATTATGAAGTCATTCCACTCCATTTTCCAATCCCTACCCATCTCTGTGTTACACTTTTGAACCTTGCTATTACACTTGTATTCCTTCCTTTTCTCTTATAGCAGCGACCGCGCCCTTTTTATTCACAAAATGATTGTAAAACTTTGAAAATCAACCTCCGCCTTTTCTCCTCTAATTTCCTGCCATTGTACATCGCAATCACATTTCACATGGTTTTTATTTTCATTTTAACATTTACCGCTCTTTTTCTGATTGCGATATTGCGATTGCTCTCCGATGATGGTCCCACCGCCACGTCACCTGTCGCATTTCGCACTTTGCATCATTTAGTTGGTTTTCATTAATACCTACTGCTCTTTTAGCTGATTGTGATATCACATTTCACACGTCATAGTTTCCTCCTCATCGCACTTCGCATTTCGCTCCCTCTCCCGAACAATACTTTGACTGTCTATTTAATTTTTTGATATTGCGATTGCGATATTGCATATCTCATATCGCAACTTTTGCCTCCATTTCTCCGCTGTCATCACACTTTTCAATTCATTCTGCTCCAAAGCCATTTTTGCGCTATAATAAATTTATATAAGGTTTAACCCCACTCTTTCCACTTCTAAGCCTTGTTTCATGCATTAAGCCCTCCATTAGCCTCTTTAGCCCTTTTCTTCCCTCCAAGATTCAAATCAACCCTTTTTCAATCAGAATTAAGTCATGGATATCTTAGCTGCATGGATAGAAGCATGATAGATAGAACATAGGATAAGTAGAGTGAATTTAGCTCTTTGGCCAATGTAAGTGTGGTTTAGAATTAGTTTCCTTTTTGTCATTTATTTTCTGAAAATTAAATTAGTTTCCTACCTGTCATTTATTTTCAGCTATTTAAATTAGTTTCTTTCTGCCATTTCCTTCCTCCACATTAAATTAGTTTCATTTTTGTCATTTCCTTTCTACAAATTAAGCTAGTTTCCTTTCTGTCATTTACTTACAACAATTTACTTTTCAGTTTTTATCATAGTTTAAGACATAACAAAATTTCATAAAGTAGAAGAAGATGACATGAACATAATGCATTTGCTGTGTATATAGCACTATCACCTCCAATTTTGTACAAACCCCGGGTTGATAAAGTAAAGTAGGGCAACCCCTGGATCTGCAACACTCTTGGTGGAATACCAAGGCTCACCAATAGCTTTGATCCATTTTATGAAATATTTTTTTGTTTTCAAGATCCATTTATGCTAAGCTAAATATGAAGGGTGAATCTCACTGATAAAATCAAGACCCCACTATTGAAAGGGTGCTTGAACTAAAATGGGCTGCAAAGGTAGTGGTAGCAACTTTTCCTTTCCCTAAAAATTCTGACCTTCATGGAAACTCATGACAATTTTATAAACATATGAAAATAAACTCAGCCAATAAAATCTAGCCCTCAATATCTTGTTTTCTATTTTCTTCCAAAATATTTGAACGCCACAATATCCCTTGTGAAAATTCAACAAGACTTGTCCCGGATCTCTCCAAAATAATGCATCATTAAGAATACAATATTTAAGATCTTTCAACTTTAATGATATACTCTTACATTTTGAGACTTCTGGTGGAGGATTCAAGTATTGATGTACATACAAAATTTCCGAATACCAAGGAGATGAAGTGAAAATTTATGATACCTGAGATGTTGAATCAACCACTTCTTCATCAGAAACTATAGTGATGAGATTGATGTTGAGAGCATGAAAAGTGGATTCTCTCATAAGCTTTGTCAAACGTTGTTCCATGATAAACATTGTTGGCCTAATTTTGAGGTCATACTCCAACATTGTAGCAATCCATTTTCTTTGCCTACCTTCAGGGTTAGGTTGCATTAAAATAAATTTGACTGTTGCATTTGGAACATAAGCAACAATATGCGAGTGAAGAATGTACACATGGAAATACTTCAAAGCTTTCACAAGTTCCAGGACCTATTTTTGAATGATTTTGTACCTTAGTGTGGCATCCCTTATGGCTATACAAAAAATGGCAATTGGTTGATTTGCTTTTAGGTCCTTCTTCTACAGTGGGAAAAAATCCATTTTGTGCTCAGAAGCAAATGAAAAAATAATGAAATCCATAGTATAATAAGGTTTGATCAAGATTAGAGGATGGGACAAAGAAAATTTGACTGAATTGAAATATTTCTTAGCATCTTCAGACCACATTACATCACTGTCCTTCTTTAACATACTATTTATCTCTCATAAATGCTCAGCAAGGTTAGGAATGAATCTCCTCAAAAAGTTAATCTTACCATTAAAGGACTGAATATCCTTCTTGTTTCTTGGAAAATAGAACTGCTGAATTGCTTCAATTCTTGAGGGATCTATGTTGATGCCATCCTTTGCTATGATATGCCCAAGTAACTTACCTTCTTCCATAGAAAACAGACTCTTTTTTGGATTCAATGAAATATTGAATTTCCTATACCTTTGAAAAAAAACCTCAAATGATGCAAGTAATCTTCATCTGTTTGAGAGAAAATTGTCAAATCATCAAGGTAAATAACAAAAAATGCATCTTTTTGTTTGCAAAAGAAATATGCATCGCTTGCTGAATGTGGCTTCTGCATTTTTCAGCCCAAAAGTCATATTGGCATACATAAAAGTATCGCATGGTGTCGTAAAATTTCTCTTCTCATGGTCATCTGGATGCATTAAAATCTAATTTTACCCTCAGTACCCATCAAGCAATGACATTCTAGAAGCACCAAATACCCTCTGTAATATGTGTTTCATCTCAGGTAGAGGATAATTGTCCTTCAAGGACACTTTGTTCAAATTATGGAAATCAATGCATAAAAAAAATTCACCTGTCATTTTTCTAACTGGAACCGGATTTGACATAAAATTGGAAAAGCAAAGAGGGGTAATGATACCAGACTTATAAAAACTGTTTACCTTTTTCTAAATTAATGGTAGCAATCTTAGATTAATCCTCCCGACCTTTTGGCGGAAAAGCTTCTAATTAGGCTTAATAGGAATAATGTGATGAATTTTACTTTTATCATAAACATTCAAATATGAATAATCCCACACAAACACATCTGAAAATTCAACCAAAATTTTTGTGTATTTACCTTTTATTTCCGGAGTTAAGGATTTAGAAAACTTCACCATCTTGGGCTTCTCAGTTGTGCCAATGTTGATATCTTCAACTCCTACTTCAGTGGGGACCATTATCGGTTTCTTCACAACATCATATTGATCAAAGAGCTCTTCCAAAGGTAAAAGACATCTTGGAATGGAATTTTATTTCAGTTGTAACACCTCTAATTTTGTAGCATTAATTCCCTGATCATCAAATACATCGTCGATATGAGAAATGGCAAACTCTTCCTCCATTTGCAGAAAATTGCTAATTTTCTTGTCATCTTGGAGCACTTGCCAATGCTGAAGGCTATCCAGAACATTGGAGCAATGCTTAACATTAATTTCATATTTCCTGTTGGGATGTATCATAATTATAAACATGCTTGCTGCAGTAGTAAGAGAGTCGACAATACAATTCTGGTTTCTAGGAATCACGGATAAATTATATTTAGTTTTTTTTTTAGAATATCGAAGAAAACATTGCGATATACTATCATCCTTGAATTTTTGGCCTAGTATTCCCCTTTTACCTATTTTATAATCAAATCGGAGTCGCCATAAACTGAAATCTGTTGAGCCCCTAACTTCTTAAGCATCTTAAGCTTGACAATCAAAGCTTTGTACTCAACTTCATTATTTGAACAATTGAAAGCAAGTTTATATGAAAAACACCTGACATTAGGAGGAAGCTTGTCTGACTAATTCATTGGGCTATGAATCCAAATTCCTATTCAAGCTTCTTCTTTTCCCACTGCTCCATAAAAATCCATAGTCCTAAGACACCTTTCTTCATCTGAATGCTCAAATTTGGATGGTTGATATTTATTCTCTTTTTATTGATTCGTTGTCTCAACATGCTTTGTTCCTTTCATTGATTCTATTGGCTACTCGACTGATGTACTTGGCTGAAAATCATTCAATTTTTGTTCAATATTTTTTGCATTGAAAATTTTCCAACACTACCTGAAATTTCTAAAATTTCCTCATTCTCTACTAGGTGACTATCTATATCAACTAGACTATCACATTAAACAAAATAAAAGACTCTAAGTGGGTATGTACAAAGTGTATAGGGTGATTATTATGTTTCTCCTTGCTGCTAATCATATACTTCATCTTTGTTTCCCAGTACAATTTTCTGAGCTGGCCGAACACTGGTATAGTAGCAAAAGAGAAATCGAGCAGCAAAGTACCTTTCATCTTTTCTCCCCATGATCATGAGAAAAACATCCTATACCTTGAGTAATATCAGCCACAACGAGATCCATCAAGACATTCTTCTGGGAATCTGATCAAGAGACACTACCAAGTATTTAATGAGACTACGACACCTCACTCTACCTGAATCAAAGGAATAAAAGTCATGATATGGGCGGGTAATGTCTAATCCCACCTTGTCCATTATGGATTTTAGAATGAGATTGTGAGATGATCGATAATCTAACATGGCATTGTGAATTATGAAAACATGGACTCTAAGACTGAGGTAGAATGGTGGGACTTCACTATCAGGTAAGTTTCCATCTAGGGATGGGCCAAAAAACAACTCAAGGTTATCATTGCTAAAATTAACCTTATCAGATGTTTAGTCTAGTTTGAGCATCTTAGCTATGTGAAATTTATACTGATCTTTATTTACAGGTTCAGTTAAATGAATGGAAAATTTCAACTTAGAAATTTCTGTCTATAAACTAAACATATTGGGATATTTTCTACCTCTTTAGAAGTGCATCCTTCCTTTTACACTGTTCTTTGGCAATAATCTGCTTTCTCTGACCTGCAGTTTTTGTTTGCTCATATTTCTTTGGATTTCTGGTTGATGCCTCATTATTCTTATTCAAGTTAGTAGAAGCAAGATCCTTGTATTTTTACTGATTTGTAGAGGTCAGTTTTTGGGGCTGAATATCCTTTGGAGAAGTTGGCCTCTTCTGATTTGAAGTGGTAGCCACATTTCTATTCCTCAAAGTATATTTCCTTTGCAAAGAGATAACCGCATTTTGGAAACCTCTATGATAATATTATGTCTCTGCTATTATCATATCATCATTTGAAGGAACACATTTCTAATCATTATATTGATCAACTTCGAGTTCTTGAGTGTATTTTTCATCTTCGATTAAGAAAATAGGTTGTCCATCATTATCGAAAATATTATTCTCTTCAAGAATCTCTCCTTAATTTCTTGAGCATAGTTTTTTTGAAGTGGTGTTCTAATTTTTTGTTGTGCTTTCTGATCTTGACCTCTCTCCTCTCTTTTCTTGATTCGGAGCTGAGGTTGTTGCTATTGTTGTCCTTGGAAATTAGGATTCCATATATGATTTTCTACTTGCCTATATGATACTCTCATCCTATAAATATCTTCTCCATAGTTCTGATCAAAGAGTCTAGCTTACCTTCACAAGAAGTAGATGCCTCCTCTTTAATTATTACCCTTCTTTCTGTTTTCATTTTTTATTTCTTAATCATAAAATTCACCTCCACACTCACTTCATTTCTCTACATCTCCTCGAGAGTTGTAGGACTTCTTTCCCTCCATTGATAAACCATTTCATGATCGAAGGCATCCAAATAATGTAGCAAATCCAACCTAGGAGGAGGATTTATGTCATTTGGAATTGAATTTTAAATCTTTTTTAATTAGACTGTGAAATATTGCACAGACTCATTGGGATGTCTTATCAAAGCATAATATTCAGCAAGAATCTGAAGTGGATTCTTCTTTTCTTCCCATTTGTCTAAAAACAAATCAATCAAATACTGAGTATTTGCAACTGAATTTGGAGTCAAATTACGAAACCATGTCCTCACATCTCTCGAAAAAAATTGGGCAATTACCCTCATATTTGCATCATCATTGTCGATCTCTTCAAGATTGATGAAATCAGTGACCTTCACCATATGTTGTAGGGTTGTAATATCTTTTGTACCATCAAAAAAAGGGAGCCTTTGACCATAAGCTTGAGGTAAAGTAGTGAGCTATCACCATTAAAGGGCCAACTATCACCATGAATGTTGCAGAAGGTTGTGTAGGAGTAACAATAGGAGGTGTTGTTTGAGGAGGTGTTTTTGGAGGAAGTCATGAAAAAGGAGTAGATGATGTTGTAACAACTGAATGAGATGATGAAGGTAATGATGTAGTAGAAAAAAATATTTCTTGCTAATACTGAATATAGGCTTTCTTGGAGGCGTACTACAACTTATTGGGTAATTTTTGAAGCTTTTGGAATTGTGACCAAACCTTCCTATCAGTTTTAGATGCAGACTCTAAAGATGGTGGACTTAATTAAATATTTATAGGATCATATACTATTTCTGAAAGTGAATTTTCAAATTTAGTTCTGAACAATGAAATCTCAAACTTTATGTCAAAAGGTATATCTTGTAGAGTATTCAAATCAGCGGGAAGTGAAAAATATCTTACTAGTGATGGTGAATTTGAGTCAACTTGCTAGAGTTGTGATCTTTGCTTATTCAAGATCCTCTTCGGGTCTTCAACCGAAGATGGTGGATTAGGATCAATGTTTGATATTTTAAACTTCTTAGGAGCTAGTTATGGAAACTGCACTTTGTCTCTGGAAATGTAAATCCACCTTCTTGAAAACTAAGTCTTGTGTAATATCCCCAAATTCGGATTGCTAGCAAGACATGCCTGAAAAATGCATTTTTCAGGAATGTATGATTTGGAAAACAAGAGCCCTTAGATCCCTTAGATATGATAATCTAACACCCAAATCCAAGAGGAAATTTGAAACCAAGCAAACTAGGTGAGGTAAACAAGCCTCTCACACCTAGAATGGCTGGAAAATGCCCAAGAATGGGACTGCAACAATATGTAAACACAATTTTAGAGAAACAACAAGCTATTCACTCATGAAATGTGTCAAGAAGCACATTATCATCATTTGGTGTTACAGCAGCAAATTATTACACCTTCTATGACCCCAAAAGTTAGGAAAATGCAGTAGAATGAGCCTTAAAAACGTTATTCCCAAATATTTGTGTAATAAAATAGAGAAATAATGTTGGGATCCCTTATATTATAAAATATGGGACTAACACATAGAAAATAATCAGAAAAAATATGTTTTACTAAGTTAAACAGATCTCCTGGCCCCGATATGGCTCAAAAAGGCCCAAATCCCATGACTTAACTCAATAGAAAGCTACTAAAGCATATAAAACGTGATTTTCTGGGCGTTTTAGATGTAATATGGTGTAAAAATCAGATATAGAGTTTATTGTATCAAAACATGGAGGAAAATGGAGATCTAGCTCCTTTTATACATCAAAGAGATATCTCGGCAAGGGTTTCATGAGAGCACAAGTACATAATAGCAGATCTGCAGATCTAGATCTAGAAAACTCAGTTACACTGTAGCTCTGAATACATATAGCTTAAATATACAAGAAATAGAATAAGGATGCTTTACAAAGCCTTCCAGGAGAAGGGTTGGCCCTTCCTCCAAGGAATAAGCTCACAAACAAGGGCTTAACCCCTGCTATTGCAACACTAAGTAAAATGACACAGTTTCTATCAGTGACTAAACTCTAGAAGGTGGAGAATGATTTGGCCACATTCCAATATGTACAAGATGCTCAAAAACCTTCTTTATAGATCTTGCAAAGAAAGGGAAGATCCCTCCTCTGAAAGATAAGCTCAAAAAGTGGTGTTGGGGACTTCCCACTGCAACACCCTACAACACAGCACTATACTCTGTAGAAATAATGTTGTGGTTGAAGGAGGATTCTTACCCTCAAGCCTGAATGTGGAAAACTGAAGTAATTTACTCCTTCAAGAGGCCTATCAAGAAAGGAGAAGGATTCCTAAACAAGAGATCCTTGTGCTAAACAACACTGCAGCTCTACTAAATAGCAAGAGAATGCCAAACAATCTAAACAAAACAAAAAGAATAGTATCCAAGCTAACCCAAAATGGTTTCCATCCTCTTCCTTATAAAATTTGTGAGCCTCCTCACCTTGGGTCCCACCCATTAGGGTTTCTAACTCCACATGAGCAATCTCCCTCCAAAATTACGTTGTACCTTCATCAAGGCCACTCCTCCATACTGCGCTGCTTGATTTGGTCAAGTTTGACCTCTTCAATCTTCTTTATCCCTTTTCGCACTCAATTTCCTTTAGTCCAACTCTCAAATGTTTGTCTATGTTGATCCTTTTTCACACTTAACTAGTTACATTGATGATCTCCTCTTCTTCATGCATGCATATTGACTTAGTAAAAATTGACTTTATCGTCATCCATTTGCCATTATTCACACACACAAGTGTAAAATCCATCTACTATGATGATATCCTTTCACATTATGATAGGTTTTATTCATGTTTTTATTATGCATGGGCTTCCTTACCCATTTATTAAGCTGCTAGGTGGTAAAAAAAAATTTAATATTCACATTAGTTGCTTGCTAATGTAGGAATATTAAAGTCCTCCCCTCGTAAATGTTGCTTGTCCTCAAGAAACTGCAAGGATAGAACTAAAAATATTCCTCCCAAGGCATGGATTTTGAGATGTTTTTGGGAACTATCATTCCCATGTAAAACCTCCACCCCCAAGCTATCATCCATACAAGGTGAGTCACCCTCCCACATGGAAACTCATAAAATATCTCCTCCACCTTAAGCTTTTGCAATGTAGGTGGGCTGAATAGCTGAACATGGTAGACAATATGGCGTACCCCACACTGTCTTCCTCTCCACTTATGATAAGTGTAGAGCATATTCTGTCCTTGGGCTACAATAAGGTTGCCCTCAAATGGAAAGAAGAGGATTAGATCTCCAAATATCCTTTCTCCCATGTCATGAATCATGCTGGCCCAAATCATGCCATTCATAATGAATGGCACATCATCACCATTTGGTACCCAAATCAGAAAAATGCTAAAGGTTACATGCAAGTTTGGATAATACCAATGGTTTTTCAAGTGGATACAGCGCAGTCTTCCCAACTGCTGTTTTAGTACATCATGTGGCAAGTGGTTCTTCAACAAGATGACAGTTGTGCATTTTTTCATATCTACCATGAAGTGGTAAATAGCATTATAGATCAGCTGTATACAATGAAAATGACAACAAACTTGTTCAAATTCATGTATATTAGGGTTATCTCCACCATAAAGGTTGGTTCTATCATGACCATGAAGCCCATAAATAATATTTCCCTCTTGTGGAGCAAGGCATTGTACATACATGGTGAGGAAGTGTACATACTCAATGAAACAATCAATAAGTACATAAATATATTTCCTACCATGCATAAAGAGTAAACTGAAAGTGGGATCCATGGATGAGTCCTCCCATGATAATATCCTCATAAAAATATGCAAAAAGGAAGGATGCATACTCCCCTTGGAACACTCCATCAACAGGAACATACTCACTAGTGACAGCGTTGTTGGCCTTAGTGTCAAGGCCTTTGTCACTTCATGACTTCTCTCTTTGACATTCCACATGCCAAATCCATCCACCAATATGCTACTATGTGAGAAGCTCTTCCTCCTATGTGGAAGCCTCTCCTTGTCCTCCAATGCTGAAGGGTAGCCTCTTTTCACTTTGAATGTGCCATACATTCCTCCTAAAATACCATGATAAGTATGGAGAAATCTCAGCCCATACTCTCCCAATAGTAACCATAGCAACAAGGACTCTTTCTACCTCCTTGCATTCTCAAAATGCAAATCATGGAGCAATAATACAATGATGGACAGTGAGATTTCTCATCAATATAGTACAACCCAACTCCCTTATACATCATGTGGGAGTTATCCTTTCTCCCAACCCAAGGTTCGTACATGAGATACACCTCAAACAGAAATATGTGTGAATACATGAGACATACCTCCAACAAGGGCAAATACATGGACATAATATTTGACATACGATGTCCAAACTCCCTCCTTAATATCCACAACAACCATGCCTTCTTCTTATCCATCCTATCATTGAGACTTAAGGCACGAGATAAAGAAATAGAAATTTTTGGGTAGTGACCATGCTCACCCAAAAACAACTAGCGCAACCATGCTTCATGTTGGCATGTATCATAGATCTGCAAGGGGTTTGGAAACCTCTTGCTCCATACTACCATCCACTCATCCCAATGTGGGTGATGGATCTCATTCTAAAAATACTTGGTATCCTCCCATGGTAGGACACCAACCTTCTCAAATATTTGGAGAACTTTGCACTTCATGAAATGTTGAAGTGCACCTCCAATGGGATTTCTCGATGAGACCTCCTCCTCATGCATGGCCTTCCAAAACCAAAGAGGCCTTGGATATACTGCAAGTATAAGTCTCTCTTTGAGATGTGGCATGCTCATTGAGAGAGTGTCATCTAGAGAGGAGAAAATTTTTCTCATCTCAAGATGTCTACCCTTTGACATCACTTTCTCCATGGCTTCCTGAATGAAGCTGTTATCTGAATGCTCCCATGAGGAATGGGTCCTCCTTTCTTTACTGCTGCTCTTGGACAACGCAGTTCAATATTGCTGTTCTAAATTAGTAGTAAGTGATGATCCTAGGTCATACAACAGCAAATTTCCATAATCTTCTGAAATATTTTCTACAATAAGAGAAATTGGAAATGCAATCATACCTTGCTGGGCTTTGGGAACACCTTGCATGGTTGCAAGAGTTATTTCTTCCAATGTGTTGGCTCCCTCAACTGCTGATGTTGAAGGCTACTCCTCCAAGGTTGTGACAACGATGATATAAGTCTCCTCAAGAGGTGGTGAGGGCTCCTCCCTCTCTAATTTTTCTTCATCAAATCTCTTGATCACACTCTGAGTGAAATCTACAAGAGTAGATATTCTTGCATGACTTATGTGATTGAACCACCAAGTGCTGATTTTCCCTTCATGTGCAGCACTACAATCTCTACTGCTTCTCTTTATACCATTAGATGTAGTAGGAAGAATTATGCAAGTCTTCTTGTGCAATTCCTTGCTAAAGATGATCCATCAAAAGTATACAATAGAAACATATTTCCCTTCATTCTTCTTGTGCTGCAAGGTATCCTTTCTTCCTCCAATTGAATGAACTGTGGGAAGGCTAGAGTCTGCTTGAAGGCTCTAGGTTGAGTATTTTACTCAAAAAGGTATTCAATTAGAATCTGATGTTCAAGTGTCTTCCATGCTTCTTGTCTTCTTCTTCATGAGAAAGGAAGTGCATGGCCCTTCCTCTTCTTGAAACCCTCTAGGAGTCTCTTGGAATCTCTTCTCCTTCATCATCTTAACATCCTGGGAGAGGTTCTTTCTAGATCTGAAAAGTGATGAGATTAAATGCATCCTCTCCATCATTCTAATCTTGCTCCTTTTGATAGCTGGAACTCACAAGCTAAGCCAAAAATCATGCTCCGATACCACTGTAATATCCCCAAATTGGGATTGCTAGCGAGACATGCCTGAAAAACACATTTTTCAAGAATGTGTGCTTCAAAAAATAATATTAGCCCTTGGATCCCTTATATATGATAATCTAAGACCCAAATCCAAGAGGAAATCAAAAACCAAGAAAACTAGGTGAGGTAAACAAGCCTCTCACACCTAGAATGGATGGAAAATGCCCAATAATGGGACTCCAAAAATATTTAAACACAGTGCTAGAGTATCAGTAAGCTACTCACTCATGAAATGTGTCAAGAAACACATTATCATCAGTTGGTGTTACATCAGCAACTTATTACACCTTATATGACCCCGAAAGTTAGGGAAATGCAACAGAATGAGCCTTAAAAACATTATTCCCGGAGATTTGCGTAATAAAAGAGAGAAATAACACTGGGATACCTTATATTATACAATATGGGACTCACACCCAAAAAATAATCAGAAACAAATCTATTTTACTAAGTTAAACAGATCTCCCGGTCCCGATATGGCTCAAAAAGGCCCAAATCCCATGACTTAACACAACAGAAAGCTACTGAAGCATATACAGCATAATTTTCTGAGGGTTTTAGATATAATATAGTTTAAACATCATATATGGAGTTTATTATATCAAAACATGGAGGAAAATGGAGATCTAGCTTCTTTTATACATCAAAGAGATAACCCGACAAGGGTTTCATGAGAGCATAAGTACATAATAGTTGATCTGCAGATATAGATCTGGAAAACATAGTTACACTATAGCTCTGAATACATATAGCTGAAATATACAATAAATAGAAGAAGGATTCTTTACAAAGCCTTCCAGGAGAACGGTTGGCCCTTCCTATAAGGAATAAGCTCACAAACAAGGGCTTAACCCCTGCTACTGCAACACTGAGTAAAATGTTGTATTTTCTGTCATTGACTATGCTGTAGAATGTGGAGAATGCTTTGGCCACATTCCAAGATGTACAATATGCTCAAAAACCTTCTATATAGATCTTGTAAAGAAAGGGAAGATCCCTCCTCTGAAAGATAAGCTCAGAAAGTGGTGTTGGGGACTTCCCACTGCAACACCCTGCAACACAACACTATGCTCTACAGAAATAACGTTGTGTCTGAAGGAGGATGCTTGGAATCAAGCCTGAATGTGGAAAACTGAAGTACAATACTCCTTCAAGAGGCCTCTCAATAAAGGATAATGATTCCTAAATAGGAGATACTTGTGCTAAACAAAACTGTAGCTCTGATAAATAGCAAGAGAATGCCAAACAGTCTAAACAGACCAAAATGAATAATATCCAAGCTAACCCCAAATGGCTGCCATCCTCTTCCTTATAAACTTTTTGATCCTCCTTACCTTGGGTCCCACCCATTAGGGTTTCCAACTCCACATGAGCAATCTCCCTCCAAAATTACATTGTAACTTCATCAAGGCCACTCCTCCATACTACATTGCTTTATTTGGTCAAGTTTGACCTCTTCAATCTGCTTTATCCCTTTTCACACTCAAGTGCCTTCAATCCAGCTCTCAAATTTTTGTCTATGTTGATCCTTGTTCACACTAAACTAGTTACATTGATGATCTCCTCTTCTTCATGCATGCATATTGACTTAGTCAAACTTGACTTTGTCTTCATCCATTTTCCATTTTTCACACACACAAGTGTAAACTATAGCTACTATGATGATCTCCTTTCACATTATGATAGGTTTTATTCATGTTTTTATTATGCATGGGCTTCCTTAAGCTGCCAGGTGGTAAAAGCAAAATTTAATATTCACATTAGATGCTTTCTAATGTAGGAATATTACATCCTGTCTACCACATGCTTATATCTCAATGAATTTGTCATGAAATACTAGGGAATATGCGATATTTCATTCCCCAGCAACAACACCAAAAATGTTATCCTCCACAGTGTCCCAAGGTTGAGAATGTAAACCGAAGGACGTAACCTCAAACCACTTAGGATTTGGTAGCTAGCCGCACTACCAAATCAGAGAGGGATCTCTCTATGATATTACTGTAAAAAAAAGTTACCAAAGAGGGTAAAAATATATTAGGCTAGGTCTTGACCACTAGGTTTTGAAATTTAGGGTTTTTTTCTGGATCAGGAGTAAAACTAGGTCAGATCTAAAAGATTTCAGTTGCAGGGATACAAAGGGGCATGGAAGGTATGTTCAATAACACTTTTAGGTTGTAAATTGTAGTGTAGGGTGGAAAGGAAAATGTTAAAAATGAGCATGAAAAGCATGAGTTAATTTATGATAATATGAATAACAAAAATAAGAAATTCCTACCAAAATAGAGCATAAACATTGAGAATTATGTTTAACATCTTATAAGAAGATCATTGAAAGAATAGATATGGAAAGAAGATGAATTTATCATTCATGAAAGTGAATTACAAAATAAAAACACTGCCACAGTATCATACCACATGAATCCCTATATAATAGCTACAATTGGCCTTGTATTTTTGCAAAAGTAAACTATACACAAAGCTCCAAACCTTCTACTCTCTAATGTCCAACCTTGATTCTAACCGAAAAATAGATACATATATAAATAAACCATATTCCCCTCTCTCAGGGGTCGAATCTGTTAAGATAGTAAGGATTCACACAAATTTCTCTAACCAAACCTAAGACTAGGGATGTTAAAAGAAACTCTCGTTTTAGCCTTTGCTTCACATTTTCATCACTAATGATCCTCTTAATTACATCACATGACATTAACAAGACTAATTACATTCATCCACATCATTTCAACTCAAAACAAGAGAAATTACATAATGAGAAACCAATTTTGATTGAAAAAACTCGAAAATTTGACCTCAAGGGAAAAGCACAACACATTTAGGGAAAACATTGCACCATGAGGGAAAAGTGTAGCGCCAAATTGCAGGGAAATTTTGACTAAATTCTATGCTCCAAATGCTGATCTAAAGGTACCAATGGAAAGATTAGGATGTATATTTTTCTGTAGAGTCCTTAAGAAATTTTTTTTTTCTCTCTAAGGCTGATAAAAATGGATTCTCCGAAGGTTACTCCTAAAGTGCAACGCCTGGGTGAAATAGGTAGCAGAAAGTGGGTTTTTAGCATGTTTTTTACACTTTTCTCCCAACCAGAATACTGACATGGCACAAAATTTAGATAGAGTACATGTTAAGGTTAAAATATATCCATGCATGTAAATTTTTTGTGATTTGGAGCTCTGAGGGAAAATTTTAGCGCCTTGGTGCTGCGCTTTTGGCTTACCGTGTTTTTCTGTTTTAGCCATAAACCACAAAAATTTCAAAAATTTCAAAAAATTGTTGCAAAATGGTCCAAAATTTCCCCTTGAAGTTGGAATATGATGTGTTAGGAAATGGGAGAGGCCTCAACCAACAAATCAAGTTTATCCTTCTTCTTTTGCTTAATTAGGGTTTTCCTCAATTTCTTTTTCGACTGCTTGATCCTGATTTGCAAAATATTGTTTCTCGTGCAATAATACATGGCCATGTGCCTCTGAAGCTTATTTTTCCTATTAGCCTTCTCAAGAATCTTCTCCAATTGAAAATTTATCTTGTCAATCCAGAATTCTTTATCTTACTCAATTTCTACTACAATCAAATCATCAAAGTCCTCTTGACCTAATGATGAACATGGTTCAATTTATTTTTCTTACTGCCTCTTGAGACCTATTGTTCTTGGTTTCCTTGGTTTGATTTGAAATTCCTTATATTAAAACTCATCAACGTCAATTATTTATTTACCTTATCCATCCTCCTTCTCCAAATCTGCCTTGGGTTTGCTAAGCAAGAGTTGTTTCACTTGGAGCTGCATGTTCTCATGTTGATGAAATGTAATCATAAAGTTCCTGTTTGATAGTTTGTCCTTTAGCTCCTTGATTTCAATTTCCTTATATTTTATAATCTTCTCTAGTGCCTTGTACTCCTCATGCATCTCTAGGTATTCCATGTTAGTATCGAAATGTACCTTTCTTTCCTCTTGGAATGACTCCTCATGCTGATGTGCTGATGTCTCTTTTTCCACTGATGTAGGCTAAGCCCTTTCCACACTTCCAGGAGAAAACATCAACCTATTTACTTGGGTATATGTTTTAGTCACCTCATCTCTAGGTGTTCTTGTTATATTTTTTCTTTTGGAACCCACTTCTTGTTGTCTCGGTGATGTCAATGGTGTAGATTGACTGCTTGATTGAATTTGAGTAGGCAAAAGAGAGGTTGAATGCATGAATCCCTCTCAAGACAAGTTCACTTGTGTAAGCTAATGGAAAACAATAATTTTCACCAATACATGATGGAACAATCTTGCATGATAATCTTTCCCTTTTCTATGTACTTTTTCTTCCATTTTACCAAGCTTCTGTAGAGGTAGTGAGGTAGGTTAAGAGTTTGAACACCTTTGAAATACATCAGTAATCTAACATGGTATTGATATATCCTTGAAAACCTGCCCTCACATGTAAAATATTTCATAATGATCTTCATGAGAGGGGAATTTTAATCAAGAAAGTGTTTGAAAGGAAAAATGTTCTTTGGAGCAACTTTGTATGGAGGCTTCAAAAACATCTTGTAATTTTCAATATCTAGGTCCCTAAATTTGAACCAGAGCCTCCATGGTTTGGGATCCTAGTGTCTATAGAAATGGCCTTTGATGAAATAGTAAAAAAAAACCCTGAAATTCTTACCATATCCCTCCTTATATTGGTAGCAAAGGTGCTTGTTAATTTATCACTAAAACCTAGTTTTTCAATCTTTTCGAAAAAGCAAGGCAACCTACATCTTTGAATGAATTCTTGAGAAAATGTGAAGCCATGATATATTGTACTCTATTGGGTTAATATCTTAGGATATGACCTCCTTTATGCTTCCTCTGGTTAGTGGTCTTTGAATCCATGTGAAATGCTAGCTCATTAGGAAGGGAAAATTAGGGCTTTGGTTTAGGAAAACAGGGGATTTGGGGCAATTTTAGGAATGGAGGGAGATGAAGGGGTTTGAGGGTGTCTAAATTCTTGGGAAAATTTAGGGGGGCTAGGAATAGATTTTAGGGAGTTTAGGGAAGTGAAAAATTATGAAATAGTGAGGGGAGAGGGTATAAAAATGCAAAACACAGTCCTAGCCTAAGAAAGTGTAATGTAAGCTAGGGCTTGTAGGAAAATGAAAAAAAAAGGGAAAGGTATGAGGGGAAGTATCAAGGGAGATGTATGGAAGGTGAGGGTGGGTATTTGAGCATGAATTTTAGGGTTTTTCATAGTAATTGACCCAAAAACGCTATGAGACCAAAAAACGCAGCAAACTCTAGGAGGGTGATTTCTGATCTTGCAAGCATGAAATGAAGCTAAAGAGAGTTAGATGAGGGAACCAATTACTTGATTTTGATGAGTTAGAACTTGTAGCTGATGAAGAAACCCCTGGAAACTGAAGATTGTGCTTCCTAGAGAAAATCATAGCAACCCAGAGACAAGTGCAACATAGCTGAGAAATTTCGATTTCCAAGGTGAAATTTGTTTGCTCTGAGGGTGGCAATGCTCCTTGCTAATAGAATGATGTCTCATGAGGGTTGAAAGAGAAAATTATTTTATCCTTTGGTTTTATTTTAGGTTGAAAAGTAGATTTTCTCTTAGGTGGTGATGTGGCCCCACCTTGTATTTTCATAAACTGACTTGACAAACTTCTGTAATGCAAATTTCAAACTGTTGTGAAACCAACTCCAAAAATAGAAGAAAAGAGATATCAATGCCTTATAAATAAGCCACTTTGAGGGGTCAACCTCCAATAAATTACATGAATGAAAAATTCTTGGATGATACAAATTAAAAAACCTCCTTTCTATATATAGGAGTCCATGGGGCCACAATGTAATCCTAGTGGGGCCATAATGTAATCGTAGCTGACCCAACAATAATAATTTAAGGGCACAATAATAATAATATGGGGGTTAAAGGGGTACAATAATAACAATAAGGGGGTTACACTAACAACAATAAGGGACTATACTAGTAATATAGGGACCTAACATGCCCCTCTCCTTCAAAAAAGTGTTGTCCTCAATTCTTGAGTAGCTTTGGGTGCTTCTGTATAAAATTCTCATCCTCCCATGTAGAATATTCAGTGGGTAAGTTCTTCCACTTGATGAGATACTCTGAAATTGATATATTTCGTAGCTGTCGAGTTATTTTTTTCCATGACTGCTTCAGGTTCCAATATTATTTTTCCTTCCTCATCAAGTACTGGCAATATTGTTTGAACTGGAAGATTTTCACCTATAACCTTCTTTAAGATTGAAACATGGAAAACTAGATGCACTTGTGAAGAAGCAGGAAGCTCCAATTTGTATGACATAGTACCAATATTTTGCAACACCTTGTAAGGACCATAGTACTTTGGAGATAATTTATTATCCTTCTTAGCTTGCTTGAGGGAAATTTGTTTGTATGGTTGTAGTCGTAAAAATACCCAGTCTCCTACATCAAAACTTCTCTCGCTGCGATGTTGATCTGCCTGTTGCTCCATTCGATTTTGTGCCAAATTCAGGTTATCATTGGAGAAATTCTTGTTGATGTTAAATGTGATCTTCCACTACTTGAACCTTCAAATTTTCTCTTAAATATGATGTGATGGACGGTGGATGATATCCATAAAGTTCCATAAATGGGGTCATTTTTGCTGCAGTATGGAAGGAAGTGTTATACCACCATTTAGTGAGAGGTAACCACTTGAACCATTGTGTTTGTTTATTAGATAAAAAAAAAATAAGATATCCTTCTAAACATTTATTTACTATCTCAGTTTGACCATCAGATTGAGGATGATAAGATGAGCTATGAGCTAATTGAGTACCCAAACAATAAAATAACTTCATCCAAAAATTTCCAGTAAAAATGGGATCTCTGTCGCTCACAATAGCCCTTGGGTTTCCATGTAGCTTTTGAATTGTGTCCATAAATGTAGTAGCAAATGGACGTGCTTTAAATGGATGAGATAATGCACAAAAGTGTGCATACTTGGTAAGTCTATCAGCTACCACCATGATGACACTCTTTCCTTCAGACTTAGGTAAACTTGTGATAAAATCCATTGAAATCTCCTTCCATCGTTGAATTGGAATGGATAAAGGTTGCAGAATACCCGAGGTCTTAATTTTCTCAAATTTATTTTGTGTTGTGAAACCAACTCCAAAAATAGAAGAAAAGAGATATCAACACCTTAGAAATAAGCCACTTTGAGGGGAAAACCTCCAATACATTACATGAATGAACAATTCTTGGATGATTCAAATTACAAAACCTCCTTTCTATATATAGGAGTCCATGGGGTCACAATGTAATCCTAGTGGCGACACAATGTAATCTTATCCGACCTAAAAATAAGAATTTAAGTGCACAATAATAACAATATGGCGGTTACAGGGGTACAATAATAACAATAAGTGGGTTACACTAACAACAATAAGGGAATATACTAGTAATATAGGGACCTAACATGCCCCTCTCGTTCAAAAAAGTGTTGTCCACAATGCTTGAGTAGCTCTGGGTGCTTCTATATAAAATTCTCATCCTCCCATGTAGAATCTTCAGTGGGTAAGTTCTTCCACTTGATGAGATACTCTGAAAATGATCGATTCCGTAGCTGTCGAGTTCTTGTTTCTGTGATCGCTTCAGTTCCAATATGATTTTTCCTTCCTCATCAAGTTCTGGCAATATTGTTTGAACTGGAAGATTTTCACCTATAACCTTCTTTAAGCATAAAACATGGAAAAATGGATGTACTCGCGAAGAAGCAGGAAGCTCCAATTTGTATGCCATAGTACCAATATTTTGCAACACCTTGTAAGGACCATAGTACTTTGGCGATAATTTATTATCCTTCTTAGCTTGCTTGAGGGACATTTGTTTGCATGGTTGTAGCCGTAAAAATACCCAATCTCCTACATCAAAACTTCTCTCGCTGCGATGTTGATCTGCCTGTTGTTTCATTCGATTTTGTGCCAAATTCAGGTTATCCTTTAAGAGTTTGAGAACTTCTTGTTGATGCTCGATGTGATCTTCCACTGCTTGAACCTTCAAATTTTCTCTTAAAGATGATGTGATGGATGGTGGATGATATCCATAAAGTGCCATAAATGGGGTCATTTTTGCTGCAGTATGGAAGGAAGTGTTATACCACCATTCAGTGAGAGGTAACCACTCGACCCATTGTGTTTTTTTATTAGATGCAAAATGTTGTGTAACCAACTCCAAAAATAGAAGAAAAGAGATATCAACGCCTTAGAAATGAGCCACTTCGAGGGGCAACCTCCAATACATTACATAAATGAACAAATCTTCGATGATACAATTTACAAAACCTCCTTTCTATATATAGGAGTCCATGGGGCCGTAATGTAATCCTAGTGGGCCACAATGTAATCCTAGCCGACCTAACAATAATAATTTAAGGGCACAATAATAATAAAATGGGGGTTACAAGGGTACAATAATAACAATAATGGGGGCTACACTAACATAATAAGGGGCTACACTATTAATATAGGGACTTAACATGCCCCTCTCTTTCAAACAAGTGTTGTCCTCAACGCTTGATTATTTCTTGATGCTTCTGTATAAAATTCTCATCCTCCCATGTGAAATATTCTACAGGAAAGTTCTTCCACTTGCTGAGATACTTTGAAATTGATCGTATTTGTCGATTTCTTGTTTCTATGACTGCTCCATAACTTCTTTCGATGTGATGTTGATCTTCCCGTTGTTTCATTAGATTCTGCACCAAAGTTGGGTTATCCTTTGAGAGTTGGAGAACTTGTTGTTGATGCTCGATGTGATCTTCCACTAATTTATCATCCATATTTGCTATTATTTGATCCTTCAAACCATCCAACTTAGCCTCCATTTCTGCTTTTAAACCATCTATGTCATCTTCAGTTGCTCTTCGTAAGATCGAAATTTGTTGCACTTGGTACCGTAATTTTGATATCTCATATTGCAATTCTTCCTCCTCATGCGTCATAGTATAGCTTTCTGAGGGCTGAATGGGTATGGAATTATTTTTTGGAGGCATAATAGAACCCATTACTGAAAAAAATTCTTTAATATGCCCTTGGAATCAATTCAACTTGATTCTTCAAACAAGACTTATGCAATTAAGAAAAAAAACAATACACACCTTTTTCTTGCTTTGAGGAGCTCGATATTGAAATTGAATTATCTCTGTAATTGAAAATATTCAATATCTGAAATTCAACCCTGTAGTAGCCCTATGAAGCTTCTTTCAAATGCCACAGGTCTGATCTAATTTGGATTCTCCAAGACAAAGTTGTGTCCAATATCCCACAATGACCTAATTATGGACAGGTTCAGTAGTGCGAACTTGTACGAATTTCCACGTGTCACTGTTTCGTCCTTTTTCTCTGAAATTGATATCCAAGAAACTACAGTCTGTGTACTTGTGACCCCATTTTACAGCACTCCAATTCGATGCCTAGAGAGAGAGTTATTGAACTTTTCCCACGATCACCTATTTGAGATGAAATTCAGGAGCCTGAAAAAACACTACCTTCCACAGATCATATCCCCAGAAATATTGCGAACCAAGCTCTAAAATTTTTTGATGAATTTCCTCAGGATTTAATATTTGTACCATATGAATTTCAGACTCTCAACCTTCGTACAAAAAAATTTATAGCGCAAATGCCACGATGACCTGTTTAGGAGCCTAAAAACATACCTAACTTCCACAGATAATATCTCCGCAAATATTGTGAACCAAGCTCTGACATTTTTATACAAGCTTCCTCAGGATTTCAGATTTGCACCATATGAATTTCAGATTCTGAACCTTCGTAGAAACAAATTTATAGCGAAAATTCCACGATGACCTGTTTATGAGCTTGAACAAAGACCTAACTTCCACAGATGATATATCCGAAAATATTGTGAACTAAGCTCTGAAATTTTTAGACAAGCTTCCTCAGGATTTCGGCTTCGCACCCTAAAAATTTCAGCTTCTGAAACTTCGTAGAAAAAAAGTTATAGCGAAAATGCCACGATGACCTGTTTGGAGCAGCGAAACCCTAGAATCCAAAGCTCCGATACCAAATGTTGTGTAACCAGCTCCAAAAAGAGAAGAAAAGAGATATCAACGCCTTAGAAATGAGCCACTTCGAGGGGGAAACCTCCAATACATTACATAAATGAACAATTCTTGGATGATTCAAATGAACAAAACCTCCTTCTATATATAGGAGTCCATGGGGCCACAATATAATCCTAGTGGGGCCACAGTGTAATCCTAGCCGACCTAACAATAATAATGTAAGGGCACAATAATAACAATATGGGGGTTACAGGGGTACAATAATAACAATAAGGGGGCTACACTAACATAATAAGGGGCTACACTATTAATATAGGGACTTAACACAAAACAATGAAGATATCCTTCCAAACATTTATTTACTATCTCAGTTTGACCGTCGAATTGAGGATGATAAGATGATCTATGAGCTAATTGAGTACCCAAACAAGAAAATAACTTTGTCCAACAATTTCTACTAAAAATGGGATCTCTATCGCTCACAATAACCCTTGGGTTTCCATGTTGCTTTTGAATTCTGTCCATAAATGTAGTAGCAATTTTACTTTCCTTAAATGGATGAGATAATGCACAAAAGTGTGCATACTTGGTAAGTTTATCAACTACCACCATGATGACACTCTTTCCTTCGGACTTAGGTAAACCTGTGATAAAATCCATTGAAATCTCCTCCCAACATTGACTTGGAATGGATAAAGTTTGTAGAAGACTCTAGGTCTTAATTGTCTCAACTTTATTTTGCTGGAAAACCAAACATTCTGCCACAAACTTTTGAAAATCATATTTAAGTCCATCCCAAAAAAATTCTTTCTTCACCCTGTGGTAAGTTTTTAAAAATCTTGAGTGTCCTCCTAAAGGATAAGTGTGCAATTCCAAAAGAATCTTTTGTTTTAGTTAGGAATTCTTACAAAGATATAAGCGATCTTTGTACCATAAGGAATCATTTTTCCAATGAAATGTAACAAATGTACTAGGATCGTGCTGCAACTTTTGAATGAGTTTCCACACTTCTTCGTCCTTCTTCCATTCATCCCTTGCTTCGGTTATCCAATCTGGTTGGATAATATAAATGGCACAAATCAATGCTTCCACCTCTTCATTCTTTCTTGAGAGTGCATCTACAACAACATTTAGCTTCCCTTTTCTGTAGATTATTTCAAAGTCATAACCCAACATCTTTGTGACCCATTTTTGTTTCTCTTTTGAAGATAGTATTTGTTCCAAAAATTGTTTAAGACTATCATGATAATTTTTTACCTTAAAGTGTCTTGCCATTAGGTAAGTTCTTCATTTCTTTAGTGCATGAAGTATTGATAACATTTCCTTCTCATAAATAGGTTTCTGTAAATACTTTCCTTTAATTGGATGACTTTCAAAAATAATGGGTCTTCCTTCTTGTATTAAAATAGCACCAATTCCATTTCTTGAGGCATCACATTCCACAATAAAGGTTTTTGTGAAGTCTGGCATAGCTAAGACTGGTGCTAGACACATTGCCTCTTTAAGATGTTCAAAGGCCTTAGTTGCTTCAGGATTCCATGAAAATGCATCTTTCTTCAATAATGTTGTTATAGGTGCTGCTATTCTCCCATAACTCTTAACAAACTTGCAATAATAACCCCATTAACCCGAGAAATCCTCACAACTGCTTTATGTTTGTGGGGACTTTCCATTCCTTAATGGATTTAATTTTGTTAGGGTCTACCTTAACACCCTCGTGAGATACAATATGACCCAGATATTTCACCTCTTGTACTCCAAAGAAAAATTTGGATGTTTTTGCATATAATTGTTTCTTCTACAATAGTTTGAGCACCCTGTCAACATGCTGAACATGATCCTTACAAGACCTGTTGTATATTAGTATATCATCAAAAAATACTAGCACAAATTTTCTAAGGAAGGGTTTGAAAATGGAATTCATCAACCCTTGAAATGTAGAAGGTGCATTGGTAAAGCCAAAAGGCATGACCAAAAATTCATAATGACCCTCATGAGTTCAAATTTTTTTTTTTGGAATATCTTTAGCCTTCATTCTAATTTGATGATATCCTGAATGAAGATCCAACTTGGTAAAATAAATTTCTCCATGAAATTCATCCAATAGTTCATCAATCACAGCAATGGGAAATTTATATTTAATGGTGAGCTTATTTAACTCCCTATATTTCGGAAACATGTGCCATGATCCATCCTTCTTATGTACCAATACTATAGGAGCAGAGAAAGAACTTTGACTAGGTTGAATTATACCCGCCTCTAACATTTCTGCAATCATACATTCAATTTCTCTCTTTTGGACATAAGGATATCTATAAGGCCTGATGTTTGGAGGAACACTTCCTGGCATCAAATGAATAGCATGATCATGATCACGAATAGGTGGGAGTCCTTTGGTAGTTTCAAACACCTTGGAATGATTGTCCAAGACTTTTTGGAGATCAACAGAAATAGATGATTTTTATGTTGGAACTTCTAGTGAGCATAATTGTGCAATTACGCCTCATTGTTCTTTATTTAGAAGCTTTGTCATGACATTAGATATTATTATATTTCCCTACTTCCCTACAATACCCCGTAATTCAACTTCCTTTCCTTCTGAAAAAAAATTCAAGAAAATTTCTTGAAAATTAAAAGCTACCGTCCCCAAAGATTGTAACCATTGTACTCCTAGTACAACATCAACACCTCCCATAGGAATGGAAATCGTTGGACTATTCAATACATATTACCCCATGGTTAGCTTGATATTATCGCATTTTCTAGAGCAATTTATAGTTCCTCCATTTGCAACCATCACTTGACATTCTGGTTCTAGGGATAGGAAAAAATTCAATTCGTTGCCTACCTTACAATGAATAAAATAATGGGTACTACCTGAATCGATCAACACTATTACATTTTTCTTTTTGATATGTCCTTCTATGTTGAGAGTTTGAGGAGTGGTAATTCCTGCCAATGCATTACATTATATGGTTGGACTCATTTATTCCTCTTCTAGGGTTGGTTCCTACTGTATATCCTCTTCTTTTTCATTTTCTTCTTCCTCTTCACAATCTACGTAAAATAATTTATTCTCAACACACTTATGACCTTTAGTGTATTTTCTATCACAACTGTAGCAAAGCCCTTTTGCTATTTTTTCTTCCAATTTTTGTGGTGTCAACCTTGTAGGCTTTGAAAATCTAGGCGTAGCAACACTTCCTTCTTTATAGAAGTGTGTGGTAGGCTTCCTTGTCGCCATAATTTTACATTCAATTTTTCTTGCCAACCTGAATGCCTTCTCCAATGAATCAGGTTCCAAAATGCAAACTTCATATTGGATGATATCCTTTAAAGTACTGATGAAGAGATCAATCCTGTGTTCCTCTGGAATATCAGTTACCCTTATATTCAATTTTTAGAAGTCCTCAATGTGCTTCCCCATTAAACCCTTTTTTTTTAGATTTATCATTTGGCTAAAGAAGGTGTTGCTCTTTGTATCCTCATAATGTGCTGTCATTTCCTCCATAAAAATTGACCAAGTGACAATTTTTTTATGGGAGCAAAGCCATCGATACCATACAAATGTATTTTGTTCTAAATGTAAGGTTTCAATGCGTACCTTTTGTGCATTTTTCACATTATGGAGATCAAAATATTGCTCCATCTGTAGTATCCATGTTACAAGATCCTTTCCATAAAAATTCCTCATATCCATTTTTGGAATATGGTGGTTCTTTCCACCAAAATTAGGGTTTATGAAATCACGATTAACATTTATTTTGTTCTCATCATGATTTTCCTCTACTATATTTTCACCATTAGGAAACATTTCTTGTATCAAGTTTGTCAAACCTTCCATGTCGTCTTTTAGATCATTCTTCAAGTTTTCCATCTTATATTCCATGCCAGCTTCCATGCCATCCATATTAGCTTCCATGCCATTCTTCAAACCATCCATATTAGATTCCACACCTTTATTCAAACCATCCATCTTAGTTTCCATGCCTTTCTTCAAAAATTCCATGTCTTTTTTTGTTGCTCTTTTCAAGAGAGAAATTTGTTGCACTTGCTCTTGTAATTTTGATATGTCATGTTGCCATTATTCATCTTCATGAGTCATAGTAGAGCCTTATAAGGGCTTAATGGGTGTTGAATTATTTTTAGAGGCCATTTTAGAATCCAATATTGATATATATTCTACAATATGCCCTTGGAATCAATTCAACTTGATTATTCAAACAAGACTTATGCAATTCAGAAAAGAAAAATACACACCTTTTACTTGCTTTTGAAGAGCTCGATATTGAAATTGAATTATATATATAATTGTAGATCCTAAATATATGAAATTATTCCCTGTAGTAGCTCTCTGGATCTTCTTTCAAATTTCACAGGTCTGACCTAATTTGGATTCTTCAAGACAAAGTTATGTTCGATCTCCCACAATGACCCAATTATGGACTGGTTCAGTAAAGCGAACTTGTACGACTTGCCACATGTCACTATTTCCTCCTTCAGCTCTGAAATTTATTGACAGGAAACTACAGTCTACGTACTTGTGGTCACTTTTTATGGCATGCCAATCTAATGTTAAAAGAGAGAGTTATGAATATTTTCCCACGATCACCTCTTTGAGATGAAATTCAGGAGCCTGAAAAAGCCCTAACTTCCACAGACCATATCTCCAAAAATATTTTGAACCAAGCTCTAAAATGGCTTTGCACTCTAATAATTTCCACTTCTTAACCTTAGTAGAAAGAAAATTATAGTGAAAATTCCATGATGACCTGTTTAGGTTAAATTCGGGAGCTTGCAAAATGACCTAAATTGCACATATCATATATCCGACAATATTTGGAACAAAGCTCTAAAATTTTGCGATGATGTGCCTTAGGATTTCGGCTTCGCACCCTAAATATTTCAGCTTTTGAACCTTCATAGAAAAAAAATTATAGAGAAAATTCCATCATGACCTGTTTGGAGCAACGAAACCCTAGAATCTCAAAGCTCTGATACCAAATGTTGTGAAACTAGCTCCAAAAATAGAAGAAAAGAGATATAAACGCCTTAGAAATAAGCCAGTTCGAGGGGGAAACCTCCAATACATTACATGAATGAAAAATTCTTGGATGATTCAAATTAAAAAACCTCCTTTCTATATATAGGAGTCCATGGGGCCACAATGTAATCCTAGCCGACCTAACAATAACAATTTAAGGGCACAATAATAACAATATAGGGGTTACATGGGTACAATAATAACAATAAGGGGGTTACATTAACAACAATAAGGGGGTTACATTAACAACAATAAGGGACTATACTAGTAATATAGGGACCTAACATTCTGCTGCCAAACTAAACATTCTGCCACAAATTTTTGAATATCATATTTAAGGCCATCCCAAAAAAATTCTTTCTTCACCCTGTGGTAAGTTTTTAAAAATACTGAGTGTCCTCCTAAAGGAGAAGTGTGCAATTCCAAGAAAATTTTTTGTTTTAGTTGGGAATTATTACAAATATATAAGCGATCTTTGTACCATAAGGAATAATTTTTCCAACTAAATGTATCATATGTACTAGGATCTTGCTGCAACTTTTGAATGAGTGTCCACACTTCTTCATCCTTCTTCCATTCATCCCTTGCTTCGGTTATCCAATCTGGTTGGATAATAGATATGGCACAAAGCAATGCTTCCACCTCTTCTTTCTTTCTTGAGAGTGCATCTACAACAACATTTAGCTTTCCTTTTTTGTATATTATTTCAAAGTCATAGCCCAACATCTTTGTGACCCATTTTTGCTGCTCTTCTGAAGATAGTCTTTGTTCCAAAAAGTGTTTAAGACTATAATGATCAGTTTTTACCTTGAAGTGTCTTCCCATTAGGTAAGTTCGCCATTTATTTAGTGCATGCAGTATTGCTAACATTTCCTTCTTGTCAATAGATTTTTGTAAATACTTTCCTTTGATTGGACAACTTTCAAAAGAAATGGGTCTTCCTTCTTGCATTAAAATAGCACCAATTCCATTTCCTAAGGCATCACATTCCACAATAATTTTTTTTGTGAAATCTGGTGTAGATAAGACCTGTGCTATGCACATTGCTTCTTTAAGATGTTCAAAGGCATTAGTTGCTTCATGAGTCCATGAAATTGCATCTTTCTTCAATAATGGTGTTAGAGGTGTTGTTATTCTCCCATAATTCTTAACAAACTTGTGATAATATCTTGTTAACCTGAGAAATCCTCGCAACTGCTTTATGGTTATGGGGACTTTCCATACATTAATGGCTTTAATTTTGTTAGGGTCTACCTTAACACCCTCATGAGATACAATATGACCTAGATATTCCACCTCTTGTACTCCAAAGAAACATTAGGATGTTTTTGCATATAATTGTTTCTCCTGCAATAGTTTGAGCACCCTGTCAACATGTTGAACATGATCCTTCTAAGACCTGCTGTAGATTAGTATATCATCCAAAAATACTAATACAAATTTTCTAAGGAAGGGTTTGAAAATGGAATTGATTAACCCTTGAAATGTAGAAGGTGCATTGGTAAGGCCAAAAGGCATGACCAAAAATTCATAATGATCATCATGAGTTCGAAATGTTGTTTTCAGAATATCTTCAGTCTTCATTCTAATTTGATGATATCCTGAACGAAGATCCAACTTGGTAAAATAAATTGCTCCATGTAATTCATCCAATAATTCATCAATCACATGAATGGGAAATTTATATTTAATGGTGAACTTATTGAGCTCCCTATAATCAGGACACTTGCGCCATGATCCATCCTTCTTGTGTACCAATACTATAGGAGTAGAGAAAGAAATTTGACTAGGTTGAATTATACCAGCCTCTAACACTTCTGCAATCATACGTTCAATTTCGCTCTTTTGGACATAAGGATATCTATAAGGCTTGATGTTTGGAGGAACACTTCCTGGCATTAAATGAATAGCATGATCATGATCACAAATAGGTGGGAGTCCTTTGGGAGTTTCAAACACCTTGGAATGATTTTCTAATACTTTTTGGAGATCTGAAGAAATAGATGATTTTGATGTTGGAACTTCTAGCGAGCATAATTGTGCAATTAAGCCTCATTTTTCTTTATTTAGAAGCTTTGTCATGAAAATAGAGCTTATTATATTTCCTGGCTTCCCTGCAATACCCTATAATTCAAATTCCTTTCCTTCTGAAAAAAAATTTCAAGAAAAGTTCTTGAAAATTAAAAGCTACCGTCCCCAAAGATTGTAACCATTGTACTCCTAGTACAACATCAGCACCTCCCATAGGAATGGAAAGCATTGAACTATTCAATACATATTACCCCATGGTTATCTTGATATTATGGCATTTTCTAGAGAAATTTATAGTTCCTCCATTTGCAACCATCACTTGACATTTTGGTGTTGGGTATAGGAAACAATTAAATTCCTTGGCTACCTTACAATGAATAAAATTATGGGTAATACCTGAATCAATCAACAGTATTACCTTTTTCTTCTTGATATGTCCTTCTATCTTGAGAGTTTGAGGAGTGGTAATTCCTGCCAATGCATTACACAATATGGTCGGACTCATTTCTTTCTCTTCTAGGGTTGATTCATGGTGTATACCCTCTTCTTTTGAAGATTCTTGTTCATTTTCTTCTTCCTCTTCACAATCTATGTAAAATAATTTCTTCTCAACACACTTATGACCTTTAGTGTATTTTCTATCACAACTATAGAAAATCCCTTTTTCTCTGTTTTCTTCTGATTTTTGTGGTGTCAACCTTGTAGGTTGTGCAAATCTAGCAGTAGCAACACTTCCCTCTTTATAGAAGTGAGTAGTAGGCTTCCTTGTCTCCATAATTTTACATTCAATTTTTCTGGCCAATCTGAATGCCTTCTTCAATGAATCAGGTTCCAAAACGCGAACTTCATGTTGGATGTTATCCTTTAAAGTACCTATGAAGAGATAAATCCTGTGTTCCTATAAAATATCAGTTACACTTATATTCAATTTTCAGAAGTCCTCAATGTTCTCCCCACTTAACCCTTTTGTTTGAGATTTATCAATTGGCTAAAGAAGGCGTTTCTTTTTGTATCCTCATAATGTGCTATAATTTCCTCCGTAAAAATTGATGAAGTGACAATTTTTTTACGGGAGCAAAGCCATCGATACCATACAAATGTATTTTGTTCTAAATGTAAAGTTGCAATGCGTACCTTTTGTGTGTTTTTCACATTATTGAGATCAAAATATTGCTCCATCTGTAGTATCCACGTTACAGGATCCTTTCCATCAAACTTTCTAATATCCATTTTTGGAATATGGTGGTTCTTCCCTCCAACATTAGAGTTTATGAAATCACGATTAACATTTATTTTGTTCTCATCATGAGTTTCCTCTACTATCTTTTCACCATTAGGAAAAATTTATTGTATCAACTTTTCCAAAACTTCTATGTCTACTTTTAGATCATTCTTCGTGTTTTCCATGTTGTCCTTCATTTTTTCATTGATCTTAGCTTCCATGTCATCCTTCTTATCTTCCATGCCCACTTCTATGCCATTCATCTTAGCTTCCACGCCTTTCTTCAAACCATCCATCTTAGTTTCCATGCCTTTCTTCAAAATTTCCATTTCATTTTTTGTTGCTCTTTGCGAGAGTGAAATTTGTTGCACTTTCTCTTGTAATTTTGATATGTCATGTTGCCATTTTTTGTCTTAATGAGTCATAGTAGAGACTTCTAAAGGCGTAATGGGTGTTGAATTCTTTTTAGGGGACATTTTATAATCCAATAGTGATATCTATTCTATAATATTCCCTTGGAATCAATTCAAATTGATTCTTCAAACAAGACTTATGCAATTCAGAAAAAAAATACACACCTTTTACTTTATTTTGAGGACCTCAATATTGAAATTGAATTATCTCTATAATTGAGGATCCTCAATATTTGAAATTCCGCCCTGTAGTAGCCCTCTGAAGCTTCTTTCAAATGCCATAGGTATGATCTGATTTGGATTATTCAAGACAAAGTTATGTCTAATCTCCCACATTGACCCAATTATGTACTGGTTCAGTAGATCGAACATGTACGACTTTCCACGTGTCACTTTTTTCCCCTTTGGATCTAAAATTGATAGAAATAAAACTACAGTCTGTGTACTTACAGCCACTTTTTACATCATTCCAATCCAATTCTCAGAGAGAGAGATATGAATATTTTCCCACGGTCACCTCTTTGAGATGAAATTTAGAAGCCTGAAAGAGACCTAAATTCCACAGATCATATCTTCGAACATATTGCAAGCCAAGATCTAAAATTTGGTGACTATGTTCCTCAGGATTTTGGCTTCGCAGTTTAAAAATTTAGCTTCTGAACCTTCGTAGAAAAAAAATTATATCACAAATTCCAGGATGACCTGTTTAGGTTAAAATCAGGAGCCTGCAAATTGAACTAAATTCCACAGATTATATATCTGAAAATATTGTGAAAAAAGCTATGAAATTTTTCGACGTTGTTCCTCAGGATTTTTTCTCTGCACGCTTAAAATTTCAGCTTCTGAAACTTCGTATAAAAAAAATTATAGCACAAATTCCATGATGACCTATTTAGGTTAAATTCAGGAGCCTGCAAAAGGACCTAAATTCCATAGATTATATCTCCGAAAATTTTGCAAACCAAGCTCTGAAATTTTGCGACAATTTTCCTCAGGATTTTGGCTTCACACACCAAAACTTTCAGCTTCTGAACCTTCGTATAAAAAAAATTTATAGCGAAAATTCCATGATGACCTATTTGGAGCAGTGAAACCCTAGAATCCAAAGCTGTGATACCAATTGTTGTGAAAATAGCTCCAAAAATAGAAGAAAAGAGATATCAACGCCTTAGAAATAATCCACTTCGAGGGGGCAACCTCCAGTACATTACATGAATGAAAAATTCTTGGATGATACAAATTACAAAACCTCCTTTCTATATATAGGAGTCCATGGGGCCACAATGTAATCCTAGCCAACCTAAAAATAATAATTTAAGGGCACAATAATAATAATATGGGGGTTATAGGGGTACAATAATAACAATAAGGGGGTTACACTAACAACAATAAGGGACTATACTAGTAATATAGGGACCTAACAAAAACCTTGTTACACATATTTTCATCTTAAAAAATATCAAATGATTTTTAGAGATCATAATAAAACACTTTTCCATATTACTACTCCCTCTAATGGTGACTTTGATGATGACATGACCTATTTACATGACTGATGATGGAAATATATGGAAAGATAAGAAGAATGATGACCAAGATGACCAAGACACCCTTTTAAAGAATAATTACCTAACCATGATGATTTTTTTTACCATGAGGATGAATGGAGTTGTAATAACCTATCTATGCTAACCAATGATCAATTTTTTTTTTTAAACATTGTTGAAACTATAAAAAATTTCCCTAGGACCCTCTCAACCATATGAAAGAGCATAATTTGATCACTGGTGACTGACAGGACTGAAAAACTCTAATAGGAATGGCATTATTTCTCTGCAACATATGTACAAAAAGGGATGGGGTGGAGTGTAATTCACTCATAGAAAAGGTTAGGGTGCACTGAAACGCTCTGTCTCCAGACCAGGGGGAGTGTTCATCGAGGAATGGTAAGTTCTGACACAAAAAATTCAATTGAAGTTCAATTAAATTTTTTCTTAGGGCCAATTCAGACAAAGTGTGAAAATTAAAGTATAAACAAGAGGCAAAACAAGTACTAAGGACAAGGATACCACCAAGGGAATGAAACATTCCCCAGTAGAGTGTCCAATCTGTTATGTAGAATCTACAACTACAGACAAAAGTATATTCCCTATACCTAGTGGTCTACTCTAAAATAATATAAATATATGGAATATATTAATTCCCTTAAAATTAATTGTTGGAGGTGTGATCCCCTCAAGGAAACTAGCAAGGAAAGACTCTGCAGATCGAGTAGAGAAGTGCACAACACATAGTCTATTTTGAGTCATAGGGGATATGGGGTGGGTTAAGGCCCTTTATTATGTAATGGGATGGGATATTTTGTGATCCTTGGACTCCGCCCATGGTTTTGGACCATGGTATTGTAAATGCCAAACCTATATAAGGAGTCTAGAAAGAAGTCATGAAAAAATATGTAAGATGTGAAAGAAGGCAAGTAAGCTTAAATGATAGATCTTATGAGATGCATTTGGATGTAAGATTGGTTTTATTTTATTTTTTTGGGTGAGAGGAAAGGCTCATGTAGCTATGTGTGCAGAGACGTAGGAAGTCTACAGCTGTGTGCGTAGACCCCTGCAGTTGTGTGCACAGGGTGAAACTGGATGTATGGGAAAGATCTAGATATTAATGAAAGAATTGTCGATAATATTTGAGTTATATTGATGTGCTTGATTTTTTATTACTATCTATGAATGTATATGTTGAATAAGTGTTTTGATCTATAATATAAAAGTGAAATCTTGTTTATGGTTATTTACTTTGTTTAACACATGTCTAAGTAAGATCACACAATTTGTGGTAAGTTCAACAGATGTGTTGAACAATGCCTATATTATTGATAGACATGACTCGTGAAGCTCTGTAAGAAGGAAAATACCTAAATTTTCCATCCTCGATCCTTCTGGATGCAAAAATTTAGTTCTAGCATCCCCCTATATTTCCTTGGGTGAGACTTTGGTCTGCACAAGTAGATCATTGTCAAAAGGGCCTGTAATAGTGGGTTTTGTTGGACTGTGCAGTCACTTTGAACCTAGGTCTAGGTCCCATCAAGCGAATAAAAGGTTCCTTTGCTCGAACTGGGATATGACTAAGGGATAGTTGGAGGTGGAATCTATCTAAGAAAGAGATCAAAGTTTGGGTAATTATGAAATAATGTGAGTTTGTTGTGCAAGAAAACATAAACCCACACATCTCTACTGAACATTGGTTAAAAACGTATATCTATATAGATCTGTATGAGATGTTTTTCACATCATTTTCTAGTGAGTTGTATGAGTGGATCTCAAGGCTAGCTACTTAGATGGGTCGGTTCAAGAATAAGCTAACTACGTGGACCCCAAATCTAATTGAGAAATTGAACAATATTGATAAGGAGATCTTGAGAGCTGTCGATTACTGGACATAAAATATCCTTGGAGGGTTTATCATTGAGTTTGTGATTAATAATTTTGTGTCTTATTGTGAAGTTGAGCGCAAGTTCTTCAAAGGCCTTAGAGGTAATTACTTGAATTCAATGAAGTTATCGATTAAAATGCTATTGTGTGAAAAGGGTATACTATGGATGTACTCAGATTGATGTGTGAACAAAGAGATCCTGGAGCTACGTGAAGCGGTAGAAGGTTTAGAACAAGTTGGGGTACATACGTTGAAAATAAATATAGTTCGTTGTTTGGGTTTGGAGAAATAGAAAGCAACCCTTCTACCTTGAAAAGTCTGAGATTTTAAAGTCAACAAACCACTGCAAAGATCCACCAACCTTCCACCCCCATCATCACTCCATCCCATTTTTTTCCTCCACCTCCACCTCCCCCATTCACCATGTCCCAAGCCTTGATGATGCCTGTGTTCAAGGGAATAGATGATCTTGAAAAATTCTGCTTTGTGGTAGAAGTGATATGGAGTTCGCAGAATGTTACAGATGAAAAAATAAAGAAATCACATTTGGTTAGCACACTGCAAGATAGAGCATTGTATTGGTACATTAAATATGTTACGATGAATGAAAATGATTCATTGGTTGAGACAAAGACCGTGTTGAACGCTGAATTCAAGAAACCAAAGTCGTAGTCCCAGTGCTTCACAAAGATCAAGGAGATTAAGCATCTGACTAATTTGACTGTATGGGAGGTAAATTAACTATTTAAGATGTTGTTGAGCCAAATTAATTTTTAATATCCTAGATGAACAACACAGAGAATGGTTCATTTTTGCATTCTTTCCTCATCTAAGATTGCCACTAGCAAAACAAAATATTGCTACTCAGGCTGAAGCATTGGAGATAGTGATGAAGCTGGAGGCTTCATCGATATTCGATACATGCATAGGGGTGCAACAGATTCAAAATCAGTTGGTAAGCTTACATATGGAGCTCCAGGATCTGAAAAATGGAAAGGAGGTTCACCTAGAGATGAGAACAAAGGTCTAGTGTGTCAAGTGCACAGAAGAGGGTCACTATAAAGAGCAGTGCCCTATTTATAGAGAATATTTGAATGCTGGGATGTCAAGTCCATTGAAGCCTAGATCGAGTGTAGGCCATGTGTAGGGCCCCATGTATAGTGTAACTTATGTGAAGTTGCAGGCCAACATTCCACGGACTATTTTCATCTGTTGCAAAAGTTTATCTGATCGTCGAAGTAATTGTTCTAAATTTTTGCAATTCGGTGGGACATGATGAGAAACATTGTAAGAGCTATGATCTGATGATTAAGAAAATTCCTGGTGCACATCTAATGCAAGGAGAAGGCCGCAAAGCTTTGGGTTCATCGACTGCGCGAGGAGGGTTCCTAGCCAAGGGAGTGGCTGGGGAGGAGGCGCAGGTGGTGGATGAGGCTAGATGATATGTTACAACTGTGGACAAGCTAGACATTTTGCCAGGGATTTTCAGAATCCTATTGCAGCTTCCTCTAATTATTGTCAAGAATTTGGTCATGAAATTAAATATTGTTCCATTTTGTTAACTAAAATGTAGGATAAGCGCAACCAATAGTCGGCTCAACATATACAAATGATGAGGGCTGCACCGTGCCAGGAAATCCAAGCATTAACATAGTAAAATGTAGTGGTGTAAATACAATAGGAGACCACATATAAGGAAGAAATACAGTGATAGAGACCTAGTTAAGGAAAGATAAAGATAATAATGTTGGGTTTAATGTGCGTCATGAGAAAGAAACCTTCATGGAAGCAAGGAAGAAATTTATGAAACCTAAATCTTCACCACCTACCACATAGAATCAACTGTTTCCATTAGGGAATAAGCCTGAGGAGAATGCTAAAGTAAAGGAAGATGATTAGTCTATCTTGGCATCCTTCTTGCAGATGTGTATGAAATTGGTGAGGGATTACAGGGCTATAGAAGGGTTGTAGGAGATGATATATAACTATGCTAGAAAGGAAAGCCTACAACTGGAACAACATGGAGTAAACAAAGTATACAAGAAAAAGAAAAGAACTGGTTAGTAGATGCAGTTGACTGCGTAGATCAGAGATTATGAGATGGATCAAGTAATTTTGGATCTAGGATTAGATGCCAATGTTCTGCCAAAGTAGACATGGGAGTGAATGGGAAGGCCTAAGTTACAATGGTCACCAATTCAATTAAGGATGAAAAATAAGATAAATTTAATTCCTATGGGGTGTTTGTACGAGATTAGCATAGATATTGATGGAGCTAGCATGTTGGGCAACTTCTAAGTGCTTAAAATAGTTAATGACAGTAATCCATATCCTGCGCTATTGGTATTTGAATGGGCTTACAACATGGATGCTATAATCAACCTGAAGAAGAGACAAATTATATTTGAAAAGAATGGTACCTGAGTTGTTGTGCAATTATATCCTTCCAAAGGTCCACGATACAAAGATCATGTCCAACATGAGTATGGGGATGCTGAGATTGACCAGAGATATAAGCTTACAACGTAGGATGAATACTGGATTAATCTCACTGTGAATGGTAGAATATGTTGGGTGTGATATTTCATGTGTTTCAAATTTTTATTAAGAGCTAGATCATTAGAAGAATTGGTTGCATGAAGTAACCATTAAGAAATGTAATAAAGTTACCAATTCTCTTTGTTGCGTCAATTCAGAAGCGCACGACTTACATTTTTATGATAGCACAGGGAATTTTGTCTTATTTCTGGAATAATTCGAGAAAAAGGTGCCTTACGACTAGGGATACAAATCTTTGGACTTCGCACTGACGTCTACCCTAGCCCAATGGTGGGGCAAACATAGGGAAAGTTTAGAAGGATGGAAGGAGTTTTTCAAGGTGATAAGGCTCAGATTTGGTCAGGTTGATACAAATATTGATCAGAAGTATGATGGTTAGAAGGATCCTCGTGAGAACTTGGCTCGCTGGATTGAGGCTTAGGGCATCAAACCTCAACCAAAATGGGTGCACAGGTTCTTTTATTCCTTGGATACGATACCCCAACATTGATATCTTGAAACATAGTTACGCCATGGAACTGTAGATTGGGATGAGATAATATATGGGTTCTTGTTAACTTATACATTCTCTGATGGATGGGAGTGTATTAATGAGGCTCGTCAAGATATTAAGGTGGTATTTCACATTACTAAGGAGCCGAGGACTCTAGTATCACCTGACTAGGTTGCGTAGTTGGCAAAAGCCTGTGAATGTTAAAATTTGACTATATAGGAAGTAGAGGAAGATCTGCATGATGTTCATATCCCTAATTCCAAAGGACAACGTGAATTTTTAGGGCTCGAGATAGTATTTCATATCTAGAAAAATCTGTCAAGACTCAACAAGTCAACATAGGCTTAGAGGCATAGCCCAAATTTTCGAAGATCAGGGACTATTGGGATGATGATGCAGTCAGCAAGGTCACTGAATTATCAGAGTTAAAAGGGATTGTGGGTGATTTATGAGTGATTCGTGTCACTTTGAAGCTTGATGTGAATCCAGTCAAGCAGTTCCCATATCAGCTGAACCCAAAGTACAAGGAGAAAATCAGGGAATAAATCGACAAAATGCTTGACATTGGCATCGTTGAACTAGTCAAGGAGTCTAAGTGGGTTAGCCCTATGGTGGTCCAAGAAAATAAGACTAAGGGAGAGATAAGGATTTGTGTGGATCTTCACAAGTTGAACGATGCATGTGTCCATGATCCATTTTCCACACCATTCATAGATGAATTATTGGAGAATTTTGGTGGGCAAGAATCCTACTCATTTACGGATGTATTCTATGGTTATCATCATATAAGGATTGTGGTAGAAGACAAGAGAAATACCATGTTTGATACTGAGTTGAGGTCCTTTCAATACATTGTCATGCCATTTTGTTTTAAGAAAATGCCAGCTATATTTTCCAGGGATTTTTTTGAATATTTCAAAGAATATATCCAAAAGTTCTTGGAAGTATTAGTTGATGACTAGACAATATTTGGCCTATTAAAGAAGCATGTCACTAGCCTGTGCTTGATGTTGGATACCTGCAAGAATTATCAGATCTCCTTCAACCTAAAGAAGTGCATTTTCTAAGTACCATATGGTATGTTTTTGGGACAGATTGTGTACAAATAGGGGTTGATGGTATACCCTGTGAATATTGTTGTGATTTTCAATTTGGAATTCCCAAAAAGTGTAAAGCAGCTACGCATGACACTTAGACATACATGCTATTATAGGAAGTTCATTAAGGCATATGCACAGATTATGCATCGATGGAGAAGTTATTAAATAAGGATGTCAAGTTCTGTTTGGATGACGATTTTCATAAACTCTTGATATACTAAAAGAAAAAATGGTGACTGTGCCTATTCTTGTCTTCCTATATTGGAAGAAGGTATTTCATGTATATGATGATGCATCTTGCATAGCCTTGGGGGCTGTGCTAGCACAGTTCAGAGAAGGAGACATTGATCACCCTATAGCCATTTCTAGATGGAAGTTGTCTAAAGTTGAGAGGAACTACTCCACCACAGAGTGCGAAGGGTTGGTAATGGTATATGCACTATACAAATTTAGGCACTATCTATTGGGTGTGCACTTCAAAATGTTAACGGATCATTTTTCTTTGAAGTACATGGTAAAAAAGCCTATGTTCAAGGGGAAGATTACCAATGATTAGTGTTGCTCCAAGAATATGATTTCGAGGTAATTTTTAAGCTAGGTTGTTTGAATTCCCGACCAGACCATCTGTACAAAATTGAGACAGGGGAGGAACCAAAAAATATTTAAGAATGATTACCTGATGCACAGTTGTTTGCTATCAAGGTTGCAAATGAGAATTTTCTAGATATCATTTAGTTTCTCTCGGTGAGCATTGCACCTGTGGAATACACTACACAACAAAAGAAAGAGTTGGTTGTAAGGGTGAAAAAATTTACTATGGTTGTAGGACACCTGTATAAAATGGGGGCTGATGAGATCATACGAAGATATGTTCCAGAGCATCAATGACACAACATATTGTTTGAAGCACATGAAAGAGTAGTTGGCGTTCACTACGTAGGAAAAGCTACTGCGCAAAATATTCTTCGCGTTGGGTTATGGTGGCTCATGATACATAAAGATTCAAAGGAGTATTATAGCACATGCGATGTTTTTCAGAGGACTAGAAGATCATCATGAAGAGATGAAATGGAGTTGCACCCCCAAGTTATGTTCCAAGCTTTCAATAAATGGGTGATTGACTTTGTAGGACCAATCGATCCTTTAGGAAAGAAAATGGGTGTGCGGTACATAATTACTGAGACCAATTACCTCACTCGGTGGGCTAAGGTGAAACTAGTGAAGAATTTTACTACATACATAGTATAAAAATTCATTTTTGAGCATATCGTGTCACATTTTGGTTGTCCAAAAATTTTGATGAGCGACCAGGGTACATATTTCTTGAATAGAATTGTTGAGGCCTTGACTGAAGAATTCCAAGTCAGTGTGTTGGAAATATTGTCATTGATGGAAATGGAGGCAGAAAAGATAGATACAGACAAAGAAGGTAGCATATGCAAAGATAGGCAAAAAAAAAACAGCAGTAGGTAATATGTACAACAAAGGCAGAGGCTGAGGTCGAGCAGCAGTAGCAGCTAAGGCAGAGGTAGAGGCAGCGAATATAGAGGCAGAGCCGTTATCAGAGGCAGAGGCAGAGGTAGAATCGTTATCACAGCAGTAGAGGCAGAAGTCGAGCAACAGAAGCAGCAGAGGCAGAGGCAGAGGCAGAGGTTGAGCGACAGAAGCAGTGAAGGAAGAGGCAGAGGCAGAGCCGTTATTCCAAGAATCACTACCCAGCTGGTAGAAACTCTAAACATAAATTCCAGGAACTATAACCCAGGCGGAAGGATACATATATATAATTCCGAGAATCATAACCCAAGCGGCAATGTATGCATATATATAAATAAATTCCGAGAATCGCTTAACCTGTTGGAGGATACTCTAAAGATGAGACATAAAACTTATATATATATATATATATATATATATATATATATATATATATATATATGCAGCACCTTATACACAAAGGTTCAAAGCATATATATATAAATTCATAATGGAACGCTTTAATGGATGAAGAACCAAAGGTATCAAAGTCTTATATGGTGGGACCCTTTCCCAATCGCATCGATGATTATAAGGGCAGCGGAACATATAAACAGAAAATTGCGATGGTGATGAAGCCCGGACCCGATGGGTTTATAAAACATAATGGATATGTGTCAGAACATGCAACCAAATAATTGTGATTGCGATGAAGCCCGAATCATATAAACAAAGGTTCAAAGCATACATATATATATATATATATATATATATATATATATAAGTGGATCGCTTTATGATAACCAAAGTACCACAAGGTGGGACCAAATCGCATCGGAGAAAAAAAAAGCAGCGGAACATGCAAACAGGAAGTTGCGATTGCGATTGGCAAAGCCAGACGCGATAGTCGTATAAAATCCATCATATAAAATATAGTCGGGTCCACACATTGATCGCATCGGAGAAAAACTAGCAGCAGATCACTTGCAACTAAAAGTTGCGATTGCGATTAATCGCATCGCATCAGGTCAATCGCATCGGAGTTAAGCAGGGCACCGAAACATGCAAATAGAATTTGCGATTGCGATTAATCGCATCGCATCAGAGTAATCGCAATCGGAGTTATGCAGGGCATCGAAACATGCGAATGGAATTTGCGATTGTAATTAATCACATCGCATCAGAGTAATCGCAATCGGAGCTTCGGAGCATTGGAATATTGGTACATTCAAATGGAAATTACGATTGCGATCAATCGCAATTGGAAGAAGTCGAGGAGTAGTGAATATCATCGGAAAGCATGGCAAGTGGGCCCAGATATATGATATTCCATTGATTAAATAGAATCGAACCCTTATACTAATGTTTATAACGCTTGATTCGGGGAATATGGATACATGGTGATACTATTTATATATTGTGCTAAAGTCGAAATTTATAGAAAATGAGGTGTGTGTTGGGCATTCGCAAAAGTAAACTCATGGGTCTTTAATTTTTGATTGGAGAACATATATATATATATATATATATATATATATATATATATAAGCATATATCTATGCTGTGTGGGGCTATCGCATTGGCACGAAGGCTGAGCAGTGGAACATACCAATGAAACTTGTGATTGTGATTAATCACATTGTAACTATCATAGAAGACCTAATCACAATCGGAGATTTGCGAAGGTGATGTTATATATATACAATTTTTTTGCGATTATATTGAAAAGTGCCGCGTGGTCTGTGGACCCATGGGCCTCGGCTTAAGGTGGAGGGTGATTATTAATATAATACAATTGCGATGTGTGCAATTGTATCGGGCCATAAAACAAAGGCTGTGGTGTATGTATGTTCCGTTTGCGGAACTCACCACATCAATAAGACGCTGTATAAAAAGCGTTGGAATTTTCCCAGATTTAAAGTCAGCAGTTACATATATATACAAAATGCACTGATATAAAAAGCATAGTCACATGTATGCAGCAGTTACACCACAATAGAGGACATAAGAGAAAACAGAGCTGAAAAGAGATAAAACATAGTCACAAAAAAGACAGACACAGTCAAAGAAAAGACAAATATGCAGCGAGCCAAAATACTAAATGAGTTGATCTGGAGTTCTCATTGTAATCTGATTGTAAATGTTTTAATTGATTTTTATTGTTTGTGATGCATTGGCAAGTCTCCTGAAGAGAAAAATTATCCCACTGTAATGTTAAATTTATACCTACGGTTATATTTATTGAATGAGCAGATAAAAGGAATGAGAAGACATAAGCCAAAGAGTCATGACTGTTCACTCCAAATTCTTTGTGAAATACAAACAGTCATATGAGGAACTCTATATATAATATCAACTGGATATGCATAAAAGAGGTTAGAGAGAGAAAATATAGAGAATGCAGAGTATAGAAGAGTGAGGAAGAGAATATTAAGAAAATAAGAGCAGAAAGAGATGCCACAGAATAGAGCTGATATCTGAGGTAAATCAGCAAACATTCAGTTTGATAAATTGAGGAAGTTGAAGCTTTCCTATCAAGTTGCAGCTTGATAGCTGTCATTTGTAGCTGACTGAGGTTGGAGCCTCCTGTAGGTTGGTGCCTGCAGAAAATTGAAGGGATTTGGTGCTTCCTTGCAAGTTGTAGCTTGCAGAATTGAGGTTGGATCCTCCCGTAGGTTGGTGCCTGAAGAAAAACAGTGGTGAGAGGGATTTTGAGCTTGCCTTTGCATCACAAAAATAATAAGATGTGGTTTTCTCCCTTTATGGGTTTCCACTTATATCTGGTGTCTCTGTGCATGATGTTTATGTGTTGATCTGATTTATGTCATCTACTTAATACTTGCTGCTCTCATATTAAGTCTACTTTTATATTATATTAATACTTGTTGCTCACATTCTAAGATTTCTCACATATTAAGTTGGACATAAATGAAGGTGTAAATAAGGTTTAATGAAAATTTTTAAAAGACAATGAATGTGTTAAAATGATTCACCCCCCCCCTCCCCCTCTCAGTTTAACTAAGGGTTCAACACGGTGACCACAAGAGTATGCCATACCACCCCTAGGTGAATGACACAGTAGAAACTTTCAACAAAATATTGGATAGTGTGCTAACACAAGCATTCAATGTTAATAGAAATGAATGTGATCTGCACATTTCGGTTGTGTTATGGGCCTACAGAACTACCCATAAGAAGCTGAAAGGTTAGATCCCCTTCCCACTAGTGTATGGAAATGAAGAAGTGATGCCGATGGAGTATATCATACCTAGTCTTCACATCGTAGTAGTGACTAATATGGTGGACAATGGAATTATGGAGCATAGATTGGCACAACTGCTCAAGTTGGAATAAGATCGGTTCATCGTTGGATTTCATCAGTAGGTTAAAAAGGAATGAGAGAAGGCATGGCATGATCGACATATTAAGAAAAATACGTTCAAAGATGGGTACCTTGTTTTTTTGTATGAAAAAAAGTTTTAAAAGTTCCCAGGAAAGCTAAAAATGCATTGACTAGGCCCGTATATTGTTTGATAGGCGACAGAAGGTGGCATAGTCTAGCTTTCCAAGATGAATGGCGACTTGTTCCCTATTTGTATAAATGGTAGCTGATTAAAGTTATACAAATAAGCCTCTGTCCCTAACAGTTCGCAATGACTATATGGCTAGCATAGAGACTTGATGCTCTGTGCAGCTATTCGGGGGCATAAGACTAAAAATGGGCTGCAAATACAAAGGAGAGTGAATCAAGTGAGCGGGCTTTAGGAGAGCATGGCTCAAGTGAGCATGGTTCCAAAATGTGGTAGAAAAGTAGTGCATTGAAGTAGTTCCCCAGTTGAAGGATGCCTTGAGAAGCATCAAAGCGAAGACATATGGTGAACCAACTTTGTGACTCAGGACAAGTCACAATTTTGTGTTGGGGGCCTATTGGAGATGGGATCCCCTCAAAGAAAGAAGCAAGGAAAGACTTCGTAGATCGAGGAGTAGAGCATGCATTGTAGAGTCTATTTTGAGTCATAGGGACTATGGGGTGGGTCAAAGCCCCTTATTATATAATGGGATGGGATATTTTGGGAATTTTGGACTCCGCCCACGGTTTTTGACCATGCTATTGTAAATTTCAAAACTATATAAGGAGTCTAGATAAAAGTCATGAAAAAAGATGTAAGATGTGAAAAGAAGGAAGGTAAGCTTAAATTATAGATCTTATGAGATGAATTTGGATGTAAGATTGTTTTGAGTCTATGTTTTAGGTTAGAAGAAAGGCTCATGCGACTGTGTGTGTAGAGACCTAGGAAGTCTTCATCTAAGTGTGCAGACCCTTGCAGCTATGTGCTTATGGTGAAACTGAATGTGTGGGAAATATCTAGTCATTAATGAAATAAATTTCAAGAAGATTTGAGTTATATTGATGTGTTTGTTTTTTTATTATTGTTTATGAATGTCTATGCTGAATAAGGGTTTTAGTCTGTAATTTAATAGTGCAATATTGTTTATGGTTATTTACTTTGTTTAATACATTTCTAAGTAAGATTGTGCAGTCTATGGTAAGTTCAACAAATGTTTTGAACAATGCATATATTATTGATAGACCTGACCTCCGAAGCTCTATAATAAGGAAAAGCCCTAAATATCCAATCCTATATCACTATGGATGTAGAAACCTAGTTCTAGCACTCCCCTATATTTCCTTGGGTGAGATTTTGGTTTGCGCAAGCAGATCATTGCCGAAAGAGTTAGTAATAGTGGGTTTTTTTGGCCTTCGTAGCCACTTAAACCTAGGTCTAAATCCCATCAAGACAAAAATAATTGAATAACGAGATGAGACCTACCTGGAATCCATTGCAATATTCACTCTCTTCTTGGCTTGTATGATCCAATCCTAGCTCCGATCAATATAATTAGCACCTGCACATACAAATAGAATAAGAAAAACATATACGATATCTATGTAGTATTATCCAATCACTTCATTCAATGGATCACCATAACATTGAAGCATATGAACATCAACATCATATTTAAGAAAACAATGTACTCATTATATTAATATAAAGGGAGAGAGTTACAACAAAATATAGGAGCTAATCATGTGGAGAACTCCCCAAGTTTACTTATCCTTCCTTGCCATAAATAACACATCTTATGTCACCTAAATGTATGGAATGATGAATCTTCTTAGATCTAGGGAAACAACACAAGGGTAAAAAATATCCAAAATACAACCCCTAGCTTGGGTATGACAGTAAATATATAGGATAGGATGGTAATTTAGGAATCCTTATCGATTTACCAATTTAGGCTTTAGATCCAATCTTGATGGGAGGATGATATCAAGGGATAAGGGGTGAAATATCCAAAGTAGGATGAGATGGGATTCAAAGGTATTATCTAAGGTAAATGGTTGAAACAACTCTTGGAAGATTCTAGAAGAGGAAGCTTCAGGTTTTTTTTTTTTTTTTCCCGAATTTTTAGAATCAGTGCACCCCAACGAGGGACAACCTGTTGATGATCAATGCAGGCACATAGTGGATAAACCTAGTCTAAATGAAGTCTCCTAAGGAAACAAGTTTCATTGGGCCTTAAAAGGATGGAAATGAAGTAGTTAAGCCAATAAAATTAGGGATTATAGAGAGGCATGCTTAAGGCTTATGGATGTTGATTGATCCAACTAATAGGCTTATTGACCATATGTGACAAAATGACCTATAACACTAAAAATCTAAAAAAAAAGGCTAAAGAATTAGACAATATCATCATCAACTTGAAGGTACAATTAAATTAATATATAAGAAAAATTTAATAAACACGCAAATAGGTGTTGGAAGAAAGCACCAAGATAAAGGAAAGTTTGGAAGCATAGATAGTCTCTCTACAAAAGGAAGCGCAAAAGAAGAATCTTCAATAGAAATTTGTGAATAGCTCTAAAGTGTTGGATGGAATTATCAATAGTCAAAGGCCATGTGATGAAAAATCTGGATTAGGATACAAGATAACCTTTGTTAAGGGTTCAAATTTCATGAAAAGAAAAAAATTTGAATGGAAAAATTTTGTTGATGTCATCAAATATCCAAACCAGAAGAAAAAATTCTCGCAATAAAGTGAGAAGGTTTAGGATCAGTCAAGCAGGATAATACCAAATCAACAACCGACTATAGAAAATTCTCAACAAGAGAGTTTCTATATATTTGCAACACCTATAATATCCCCCTCTTAGGTACCAAGATATCTTTCTTGGTGTGTGCTATTCTTACAACAAGTTTTGGCACAAAGCTGTAAATTGTAATGGTTATGATAGAAACAAAAGTAATTATGGAAGTCACTCTTAAATAAATTATGTCAAAAGTCCCCATGAGGACTATAATCAAAACTACAACAACTTTGTACCATTGATTGATGAAGTAGAATGATACAACTGTAACAACTTTGGACATATAGTGAAATATTTCAAGTTGATCACTCCTCTAGAAGAATCGAGGAAAAGTTTCAGCATCCCTCCAAAAGTTTAGAAAAAGAAATATGAAACATATGGTCTTGCTCTTATGGCTCAAAGTAATAAAAATAAATGGTACATTGACATTGGTTTTTCAAATCACATGACGAGGGACAGAGACAGGTTTGTAACCTTGGAAAAAAGAGAAATATGGATGAGTTTTATTTGGAAATGATATTTCAACCAAAATTTTAGGTAAAGGAGCAATCAAGATTGGAGGTAGGGATTCCATGATGGAAATTATTTTTCTCATTGAAAATATGAGTCACAACTTGTTAAGTGTGAGTCATATGGGTGATCAAGGACACACACTTCTATTCAACTTCAAGAAATAACACTGTTACCGATGAAATAGGTAACCTGACCTCAAAACGGGAACTCTAGCCCAAAAAGACTAAAAAAACATGAAAAAACAACCCAAAAACAAAAAAAAGTGTATTCCAGAACGCACTTGGTTTTTTTTTAAGGTCAAATTTCAACATTTTATAAAATTATGCTAAAAACAAAATTGTTTCTTGAAAAAAGGATTGAAAAAACACCCTCAAAACAAAACCAGTTGATGCTGGAATAACAAAAAAAAAATTGTGTCATATTTTTGACATTTTAAAAAATAGAAATAACATTTTTTAATTTTTAAAATTCAAACATTAAAAAAAACCTAAAATTTAAGAAAAAAAATAAATTTAAAAAATAAAAACATTTTAAAGCTTAAAATTTAAAAATATATAGGAACAAAAAAAATAAAATAAAAACAAAATAAAAATAAAAATTCAAACATTAAAAAAAACCTAAAATTTAAGAAAAAAATTAAAAAAAAATTAAAGATTAAAATTTCAAAATATATAGAAATAAAAAAATAAAAATATTAAATTAAAAAGAAAAACAAGTTAAAAAAAGAAAGAAATTATAAAAAATAAAATATAGAAATTAAATTTAAAAAAGAAAAAGAAAATGTTTATTAAATTAAAAAATAAATAAATAAATTTTAAAATAAAAAATTAAATTTAAAGAAATATATTAAATTTTAATAAATTTAAAACTTTAAAAAAAAAATTATTGAAATGAAAAGTAAAAAAATTAAAAATTAATTGAAAATAATAAATGAAAAATAAAATACAATAAAAATATTAAATTTAAAAAAATATATATTAAAAAAACAAATAGATTTTAAAAAATAAAATAAATTCAAATTATATATATATATATATATATATATGAACTTAAATTAAAAATATATATATTAGATTTTATTAAATTAAAAAAAGAATAGGTTAATATTAAAATAACAAATTAAATTTAAAAAAAAATATTAAATTTTAATAAATAAATGAATAAACAAATAAATTTTGAAATAAAAAATAAATTTTAAATATAAATAAAAAAAAACCTTGTTAAAATTGAAAAATTGAAAAAAAAATATTAAATAAAAAACTAATTAATTTGAAAATACTAAGTTTAATTAATATATATATATATATATATATATATATATATATATATATATATATATATATATATATTTTAAATACATAATTTTAATTGAAATAAAAAAAATACAAAAATTTTATGTAATTAAAAATACAATAATAAAAAAATAAAAAATAAAAAATAAATATTAAATTCAAATAAATTTAAAAAAAATACAAAATTTACTAAATTTTTAAAAATTAAATGAAAAAACTAAACATAAAATTGAATAAATAATTAAAAAAATATGAAAAAATTTAAAAAATATCAATTAAATTAAAAAATAAAAAATAAAAATAAAAATAAAAAAAACAAAAAAAATTAAAACAAATTAAATTTCAAAAATAAAAATTAAATTTAAAAAAATCAAATTAAAAAAAAATATTAAAAATTAAAAAAAAATAATAATAATTTCTTGATCATGGTGGCGCCGCCAATCGGCCTCTTGCCCAGGTGGCAGCGGAGGCCGGCCGTTGAGTGGGAGGCCGATTCCCTCCCGCTGCAGGAGGCCGATTCTGGGAATCACCTTCCCACGGCGAGAGGCCGATTCCGAGAATCGCCCTCCCGCGACGCAAGAGGGCGATTCCCGGAATCGACCTCCCGCCATGGGAGAGTGATTCCCGGAATCAGCCTCCCACGACGGGAGGGCGATTCTCGGAATCGGCCTCATGTCGCGAGAGGGCGATTCCCGGAATCGACCTCATGTCGCGGGAGGGCGATTCCTGGAATCGGCCTCCCGCGGCGGGAGGGCGATTCCCGGAATCGGCCTCCTGCGGCGGGAGGGCGATTCCCGAAATTGGCCTCCCATCGCGAGAGGGCGATTCCCAGAATCAGCCTCAGCCGCGGGAGGGCGATTCTCGGAATCGACCTCCCATGGTGAGAGGGCGATTCCCAGAATTGGCCTCCCGTCGCGGGAGGGCGATTCCCAAAATCGGCCTCAGGGCGATTCCCAGAATCGAACTCCCGCCACGGGAGGGCGATTCCTGGAATCGGCCTCCCGCGGCGGGAAGGCGATTCCCGGAATTGGCCTCTTGCCACGGGAGGGCGATTCCCGGAATTGGCCTCTCGCCGCGGGAGGGGCGATTCCCAGAATCGACCTCCCGCCTAGGTAGCGGCGGAGGCCGGCCTTTGCTGCCACTTGGGCGGGAGGCCGATTGGTGGCGCCACCACGATCAAAAAATTCTTTTTATTTTTTTTATTTTTTTAATTTTAATTTTTTTAATTTGATTTTTTATTTATTTATTTATTTTTTAAATTCAAAAAATTTAATTTTTTTTTTTTAATTCAAATTTTTTATTTTAAATTTATTTATTTATTTTTTAAATTTAATATTTTAGATTAATTATTTTTTAAATTTAAAATTTATTTACTAAATTTATTAAATTTTAATTTAATTTATTATTATTATTTCTAATCTTTTAGTTTATTTAGTTTTCATTTTTAAAATTTATAAATTGTTTCATTTAAAAAAAAACAGTATATTTATGGATATTTGTTTTTTAATTATTTGTACGTGGTTTCTTTCATTTTTTTGTTTTTTAATGATAGTTTTTTTTATTTTAATTCTTTTATTTTAATTTTCTTTTTCAATTTTCAATTTTCTTTTTTTTTTTTTAAAAATTTTTTTGGTTAATTTTAAAATTTGTATTTTTGTTTTCTTATTATTATTATTTTTTAAATTTAAATTTTTAAATTTAAATTTTTCTTTTTTGTATTTTATATTTTTAATTTTAATTTTAATTTTAATTTTGTAATTTAAATTGTTTTAAAATTTTCTATTTTAATTATATGGTTTTTTTTAATAACTTAGAAAAAAATGTTTTTGATGTTTTTTTTTTTAAATTTGGTTAATTTTTGTTTTTTTTCCTTAAATTATGTGTTTTTTTTTCAAATTTTGTCATTTCTTTTGATATAATTTTCGAATATTTTTGTTTTTTTACTTATTTTTGTTTAAATTTTTTATTTTTACGAGTTAATTTTGTTTTTTTTTACATTTTTATTGGTTTTTTTTTATTGTTTTTATATATATTTTTTAATCTAAGTTTTGTGTTTTATTACCAACATGAAAATCACCACTCTAAAAAAGAAAGGTTGATGCATGCATCAATACGTTTCAAAATTAGCATGAAAATCACCGCTCTAAAAAAAAAAAATTGATGCTGCATCAATACGTTTCAAAATTAGCATGAAAATCACTAACATTTAAAAAAAAATATTCATACTTCATAAATAAAAATATTAGAGTGTCAAAAATGTGCTCAAAAAAAAAAAAGGTGATTCTGCATCACCACTTTTCAAAATCGGGTGCTTTTTATGCTACCAAAAAAAAGTAGGTAACAATGCTGTTACCTATTTCATCAGTAACAGTGTTAAATGTGAAATAAGAAGTAAGAAATCAGGTAAATTGGTGACTACAACATTAATGTATCCAAATAATATATATATATATATATATATATATATATATATATATATATATATATATATTGGATGAAATTGGAAAGGAAAGTTGTTTTTTAGGGAAGGAATATGAAAGATGCTTATTTCATATGAGAATGTGTCACATACACTTTGATAACCTTGTCAAAATCAACAAAAAGGAACTAGTCAGAGAGATGTCAGAAATTTCAAAACCAACAAATACCATGTGTAAGAATTGCTAGCATGGAACACAGACAAGGGTTGATTTTAATAACAAGGAGAATTCTACCTTAAAGCCATTGAAATTTCTACACACTGACCTATGTGGACCAATGAGATCTAAAGTATTAAAAGGTGAACAATAATTTAAGTTGTTTATTGATGAATTTATGAGAATGAAAACAATAAGTTTTCTAAAGAAAAAGTTAGAAGTGTTTGAATTATTTAAGATTTATAAATAAATGGTTGAAAACGAAACTGACTTGAAAATAAAATTCTTAAGATCAAACAATGGAGGAGAAATCACATCAAAATAATTTCAACACGGTTGTGAAGAGCAAGGTATTAAGAGATAATTCTCTGCAACCAAGACACCTTAGCAAAATGGAGTCACTGAAACGAATAACAGAATCATAGAATAAATGGCTAGATTCATGTTGAATAATTCCACATTGTGTGACATATTGTGACATATTTGGGTTTAAGTAGTTGAGAAAAATATTCATATTATAAACAAAGGAATTCTCAAAACAAATAGTGAAAAAACCCAATATGAACTATGGAATGGGAGACTAAAAAATTCCAAGCACTTAAGAGTCTTCGAAAGTAAATGCTACATATAGAAGGAAGCCAAGAATATCGTCAAATTTGACTCTTGAGTAGATGAAGGTATATATGTTTGATACTCAAGTAAAATCATGGCATATAAATTCTTTAATCTAAGAATCAACAATATAGTAGAAAGCATTAAGAAATTATTGTTCAATTTCTTGGGCCAAATACCAAGCAATAATGCACATATTCAATGGAAAAAACAAATAAAATAAATGGAGAAAGAATAGATAATAAAGGAAGAAGAACCATTAGAAGAAGAGCCTGATGTCAACTAGGAATAAATTGACCAGAAAAATCCTTAGGCACCTTACAAAACACCTAAATGGTGGTACTATAAGAATCACCCATTAGAGCATATTACCAGAGACAATGATGCAAGAATTAAAACCAAAAGAAGGTGCATGCAAAAATAGAGATACATTGTGTTGCTATCTATAATTGAGCCTAGAATATTTGAAGAATCCAACCATGATGAACACAGGATGAAATCCATGGAAGAAGAATTGGATCAAATTGAAAATAATGAAACATGGGAATTGGTTCCAAGGCCAATAGAAAAAAATTCCATTTGCATAAAATGGGCCTTCAAAAACAAGATAAATGAAGGTAGACAAGTGACTAGGAACAAATCAAGGTTTAAAGGGTATGTGCAATTTGATGGTATATATTACAGAGAGACATTTTCGGCAGTGGCTAGGATTGAAGACAATAGGATATTTTTGACCTATTCTTACTCTAGAAGGATTAAAATGTAATATATGGGCGTCAAATCAACCTTTCTAAACAAAGAATTGGAAGAATAATTCAATATAGAACAACCATAAGGATTTACGCTTATAGAAAAGAAATAATATGTGTGCAGGTTGAAGAAAGATTTGTACAGTCTCAAGCAAGCTCCTAGAGCCTGGTATGCATGTATAGATAGGTACTTACACAAAAAGGATTCAAAATAAGAGGGTTGATAGAAACATATACATAAACTTTGAATGAGACAGTTGGATAATAATTGAATTATATGTGGATGATATCATCTTTGTAAGTCATGATGGCCGGCTAAGTAAGAAACTTTCCAACGATATTTAAAGTTAGTTTGATATGTCCTTACTTGGTGAATTGAATATCTTCTTGGGACTCTAGATATCTCAGGTGGATGATGATATATTCATTTCTCAAACCAAGTACATCAAAAAAATGTTGAAGATTGATGGGACTCCAAATTAGCTACAATTTAAGGCCCATATGACCATCCTTCAACACATTAAACCTCTCATTTTGCATTAAATCACATATTTTTATGTTTAATATGATTATTAGGAAGGTTTAAAGATAATTACATATTATGTGCCTAATATTATTTATTTTTGTAGAATATTGGGTAGATTATGAATATTTGAAGGCTGAAATAATCTAGGTACTTGATCCTTGCTACAGGATGGACCAATATCGGATAATAAATGAACAAGATATGATGGTATTATTGAATAGATTATGGAGCTCTAGTTATTGAGAAAATCTAGGAATGCACTCCCTGTCATTTAATGCATATTCCTAGCCTTGAGAACCATATATATGTTTTGAGGGATTTTTAGGGGAACGCTATCTCCTTTTAGGGAGAATGCTTCCCCATCACTTTGTATGAGTACAAATTAGATTTTTCCTCGAGGGGCATGATTTTCTTAGTCTTCCTGTGAATAAAACTTGTCATTTAGCAACTCTACTTTCATTTCTAGTAGGGATGTACTTGGATTGATTCAAATAATGAAGTTTGGTGTTATTTTTAGCTTCTAAAGTTTGGTTTCCTTCATATGACTCTACTTATCCTTGGGATTTTCCATCCTGGGATCCTTAGAGCCCTGTTTTACAATTTCTTTATCTTCTTTGAATGTTTTCACTTGCATCTTTAATTCTTGTTTTTCCTGTTTCCGCAGTTAGTATTCATGTTTCATTTTTTATAGGTTATATTGGTTAAATGAATGAAGTCAGTTTTTTAGGTTATTTATTAAGTCACGGGCATGATATATATTTATAAAAACCTTACAAATTCATATCCATGATTGATCTACTTGGATTGGTTCACTAGTTCACAATTTTGGAATTTCTGGAAGTATCGTGTAGCAAAATAATAGTAATTTTATACTAATTTTTAGTATTAATTAATGATATTATTTCAAGTTTATTAAACATGTATTAGATATTAAAAAAAATCAAAATTAATAAAAAATTTGCCCCACAACATTTGCACTTGATTAGCCTAGGCATTTTGGCACTTAGATCCACTTACTAGTTGATTGCTATTAAATTTCTAGTTTCTAGTAGTAATTTTATGCTATTTTTTAGCACATGTTAACAAGGATATTTTGCATTGATTCCACTTGTATTGAGTCCTAAAAAAATTATAACTAATAAAAAAAAAATCCACATAGAATTTTCATTTGATCAGATTAGGCATTTGATATGTTTGCTAGCTTACTAATTCTTCAATTTCTGGTTTTTAGAGTAGTAATTTTCTGCTATTTTTTAGAACATGCTAACATCGGTATTTTTGAGTGATTACACTTGATTAAATTTTTATTGGAGTTACAGGAAATCCTAATTAATAAAAAAAAATCCCATATCATTTTCATCTGATTCTCCTGGGAATTTCACAAGTGAACTCGAGAAATAACAATCTTATAGCAATCATGTAGCAATTTGTTTTCGAGATCTTCCTTTCCAAAATTGACTCCAAATTCATGGTAGGAGTAGATTTATAGCCTATGAATGCTATGAGACCACATTTTTTGAGATGAGGATTTCTTAGGTCATCACTTAAATCTTACATTTATTGCTTCCTAAATTCTGATTTCTACAATTAGTCCATATTTCCTTTCTACAATTTGCTTTAAGCAAAGTGTTTTTTCCTTCTTGAAAAAGTAATATAGGACTTTATTTCCTACAAAATAGAATATGTTTCCTTTAATTCCATTTATTTTCTAGCAAGATATATTATATTCACTTGGTTTTCATTGAGCCTTGTTGGCATTATGATGTAATATGTTGTCCTTGATGGCAACCTACTTGATGAGTTGCCTTTTGATAGAAACGTATCTGTTTAAGCTGTCAAAATGATGTATCTACAGGTCGGTTTAGATGTGACAGAGAAAGGAATTCTTGAGTTAGTTATAGAGGAATGATAAAAGTAATGTTTCAAAATTTATACGCAGGTTTGATAAAGGCAACCCGCGTATACTCGCAGGTTTGATGAAGGCAACCCGTGTATACATCCAGAATTAGTGTATACACATGAAGAGAAGTCATGTATACACGTGGGTACTGTTGTAGAGGTAAATCCCCTCTGTGGATAGAGGCGATACCTACTAGCCCAGATCAGGTCTAGCAACAATTAGGTCATGTAGTGACGTAGGTTCCTAGTTACAAAATGACAAAAATAATAACGAATTGCCTACCTCAAATCCTATGCAGTGGTTGTTGAAGAAAGGATGAAACTTCCTGTCCCTTTCTTGGAAGATCATGATTCTTCTGCTCGACATGTCTGAACACCTTCACACATGCAAAGGATACAATGATGTACAACGTAAAATCTAAATCCTGTAACCATGCATCAGTCAGAGAGGATGTAATTCATTGCATATAAGAAATAAACACACGAATATAACCATAATTAAAGTCACTTATCATTAAAATAACAAAGGAAAAATACAGCCCAAACCTCTGATGCTTGATCTTCCTTTGGTGGGGCTGGCAGTGGAGCACGTCTCAACAAAGCTTGTTGGAAACGGGACGAAGCTCTCTCTCTTCGACTTGGCTCTCAAAAGTTGTCTGGATATAGTCTCCTTGCTACAATTTCAGCTAGATTGCTAAGGGAGAAGTCAAGATTTTAGAGATGGGGGAAGAGGAGTTGAGATCACTATAATAATGGGATTGGCCCTATCTCTAAGGAAGCTTCCATGATAGGTGGAAACCACTTCCCATTCATGGAGATCCGGAGCCAAACCACCCAACTCCTTTTAGTGACTCGTTTAGGAGTTTGTTGGAATCAAACTTCCACCATTTATTTTTAATCCCTTATTAAGCTTAGCACGAGTGAGACACAGGGACAGAGTGCCAGTTGGCACACCCTCTATGGTGGATTTTCCCCATTGGTGTGAGGGCTGAATTGGCTAGTCGCACGAAGGATAAAAGATTTGTTTTTAGGGTTTTTCAGAGGAAAATTTCTTCAAAGGAATGTTTGTCCTTATGAAAGGGGATGCCATAAAAGTGGTTTCAGGTCATGTCACTATTCACAGGTCATGGGAAAATCCCTCCAATGTGCGGGACAAGGAATTGCAGGGATGATGACAAAATTCTGTGTAATAGATGCCCCCTAAAGCATGAGGCCTGAGAGAGAGGGAGGGGTGAAATGCTTTATGAGAATGTGCCCAAATGAAAACACTGCCTTCAAAAGACTTGCATATAAATACAATTGATATCTCTGATACATGATATGTGGTATGGGCGCAACCATCCATAATAGAGTGCACAATAATCAGGATCCAAGGTATGGGCACAAACATCCAGAAAGTATCAACAAGTAGACTCAGGTATGGTCACAACCATCCAATCAAATGAGTCATGTAACTAATCATGATAATCCACAAAAACCCATAGCATGGATTTCATCAGACAAAACCCAGGGTCTTGCGCTCCATCTCGAACCGAATAGAGTACAAGTCCCAACATGTGAATAAGTGAACTGGAGTTGAACATGCAAGAGCATCGTCTGATTACTAGCCAATAATGAAAGCCATTAACAGACGCGAGAGGTACTACCAATAATTAGGATGGCCCGCAAAGTACTATAGGTACAATCCACGGAATGCGAACAGTGAGCTGGCGTTGAATACCCGCAGAATCATCCGATCGAAGGTCAACGATGAAAACCTTGCGTTGAATGTGAAGAACCTGCCATTGAGGCATGCAGGCTCCAAGGTACCTGAAGGGAGTCTCTAGATCAGCCTCCTGGATAATGAGTTGAAGTCGAAAGGAAGTGACCTTAATCGAAGGTGGGCCATAATTTTTCCCACATCACCGATGCGAGACAGAGGAATATGATGTTTGTGAATCAAGATTAGTAGAGAATCAGAGGGAGGTTGAAAACTGCAAAGGCCAACTTCTATTGAACATATCGGCAGCACGACACTGGATTTGGCAGTATTTGACATCAAAGGATTTGAGGTCATGATGATGTGGCAAAGAGAAAATGAGTGGTCAAAAGAGATTACCCAAACCCATAGAGGCAAGCAGAGAACGAGATGAGATGTCCCCAACCCAACACGAATGCATACAAGTTCCATGTTCAAGAGCGACATACTGCTAACATGACGGTGATACTGGTTCCATTTTTCCCCACCATTTTTGGCGAGTACCCCAATTATTTTTGGAAACAATCTTGAAGGGGATAGCATATGCTTGCGATATAAGTTTGTCCTTCGAAGAAATCCAAACTAGTACATTTAATGAGCCCTAGGAAGGAGGAACTCGAGTATTGTCATTACGACGGAGTCCGATGTCATCAGGTTTTAATGACTCTGACAAAGGAAGAACTTGACATCTTTTCATGTTTAGAGAGTTTGAAAAGACACAGAAAATAAAAATCCAACAGTCCCTTTTCGTAGATAGTTCCTCAGATCCAAAAAGGTAGAAAAATATATATGAGAGAACCTCCTAGTCGCGATAGGCTAGGGTATTCCTTTTTCATAAATAATATATCCCAGCCCAAAAAAGGGGTAAATGTATCCTGGGTAGATATTGCTTCACAGCCATTGTAACAAGTTCAAAACAACAAGCGTCTCGAAAATATTTTCAATTTTAGAGATTTAGAAAAGAGCTGAAAGGTGACTCCACCTGGAGGAACAAGTGGTATAAAGGGCAGCAACTAGTTATGGTAATGGTGGAACTACTCTGAACAAATAAATGTCGAGAGACTGGCTAACAAGACCAGTCATCACAGTAGTTCCTCAGGAACGGGTAAAACAACCAAGTGAAGGCATATGATCAGCCAAGCAGATAGTGACGATGGAGTGAGAAAACCAAGGCTCATCTGGCAAAACAGGCTGATAAAATGACAATCACAAGAGGTAAAATGGGAATGGTTTCATTTTCACACAAGCTTGAAATCATGAGAAAATTTTCTTGGAATCGATTTCATTTTTACAAAAGCTTGAAACAAATATAAACTATGCTTGAAACCGGTTTCATTTTTACACAAGCTTGAAACGGAAACAAACTATGCTTAAAAAATTTAAGCATGCCCCCAGCATGGTGACTCAATTCGAGGTACATGCCCCCCAAGCTTCAATCCATAGAAAATGGAGTTAAGGTTCAAAAACAAGATTATAGAAAGACTCGATTGGGATTTTACGAGATCTGAGCAAAGACTCGAATTGAACGGGAACATGTTTCATTGTTTAACAAGGTTGACACATTAAAATAACTATCCTCAGATGACCTTGTCTCATTTTTTAACGAGGTTGATACAAAAGACAAAATATCCTCAGAACACCTTGTTTCATTTTTTAACGAGCTTGACACAAGAAAATGAACTACACTCTGACGACCTTGTTTCATTTTTTAAGGAGATTGACACAAGACAAGGAACTCTACTCTGATGACCTCATCAATAAGAAGTAATAGCTTCCAAGAGTTTCTCGTCCGATGGAAGGAAAAAATCTTGGAAATTTTGACCCAATGCCCCCAGCACATGATGTACAATGGCACTATCACTGAATACAGGCACAGGATAGGTAGCCACATAATTAACTTGCGGCGGGGATGACACAACCGGCTGATAAATATCTGGCAGGGATGATGGTGGACTAGCTACCATATTAGAACCAAAGAATGCAAGTTGATCGATGGTCACGATCTGACCTTGGTGTGGAAAACACATCACACGAAAGAGGGAGGAGACAAGCACTCCCATGGCATAAGTATAATCGCTCCCCAAGAGTAAATTAAAGTCCAAAGGGCTAGGAACAACCATCACGTCCATATGGATAGTTTTCCTTCCAAAATTAACAGGCAATTTTGGAAGGATCCCTAACAGTTGACTAACTCCTCTGTTAAAAGCCAACAAATTCTGCGTAACAGGCACAAGCAGCGGCAAATTGAAATCTTGCCAAGTAGTTGAGGATAAAATATTGACAGACGCACCTTCATCTATAAATTTTTTGGGTAGGACTAGATGAGAGGCCTGTACCGTGATCTCAAAGGGCACATAAGATGGAAGGTGGTATCCTACAAATCAACTCCAATCAAAGGAAGTGACCAAACTACTTGGGGGAACTACCATTGAACTGAGATGGTCTTCGCTTGGTGTTATGGAAGAAGAAGGAGCATCCTCCATGACCTCCATCACAGATTTGGGAGGGGTATCCTTCGGGACCTCCATCACAGGAGGTGGAGGAGTGGCTTATTGGGATATAGGGATCGGAGAATATTTCTCCAAGTTCGAGAAATCTGAAGAAACAAAAATAACTTGAGGGATGCAAGAGCCACTCTCAATGGAAAAGACCTAGTGCACCACAGACAGGGCCAGCTCAACCGATCCCATGACCAATGGTTGGTCAAGAATGGATTCCTGAATTTGAATTTCCAGGGGAGCAGGATCGACCACGGATGACTCTTGACCAATCATTGAATCAACTAGTGAAGGACTCAAAGAAAGCTATTTGTAACCAGCCAGAAGGCAAGGTGCAAAAACAGTTGAGTTTTCCAAAACTCTCTTGGCTTCATCCATATATGGACAAAGGTGAATGGCATGGTGCCTTTCACACAACTTATAGGGATTGGAAAGATTACCCTGCTTCTTAGGAGCTTTACCAGCACTAGCTGAAGACGTGTCCCCAACCTGACTCCCAGAAGCCAAAGGCAACGGAGGATGACCATTGGACCATACTTCGAGCAGCTTCAAAATGCCAGGGAAATATTGAAGAAGATGGTTTCCTTAGCACAACATGGGAACTTAACTTTCCATGGAGGGTTGGAAGGTTTATCAAGGGCTTAGCCTCTCTCTTATCCAAATTCTTCTTCTTTGTCTTCTTCTTCTTCTTCCTAGCCACCTGGTTACTCGAATCCATACTTTCACCACGAGAAGTAGAAGAGGAGGACACAAAAACAGATGAATAAGGGGAGAGGTCACCTTGGAATCAACATGATGTTGTTCAGGCCGAGGAACTGATTGAACAGTAGTCGGGACATTCGGGACCACAGAGGTTGAAAACAACCAAATAGGAAACCCAACAGTTAACCCAGGAAGGGACAACGTTTCCATATAAGGAGCATCAACATTTCCAAAAGTAGGAAAAGGACCAGGATTCCCATCGAAGGGGATTCCTTGGTTGGTGAACTCCGGAAACGTTTCCATCGAAAACGACCTTGAAATAAAACACTAAGGACAAAAATTCTAACCAGGAATATTTCGTGGTCGATTAATTTTTAAGACACTGAAACCATACTCTATTGTTTCATAATTTAAGAGTCGAGAAAAAAGAAAAATATGACTCTATCACTTTAAATTTGGAAACACGTGTGAAAGGAAAAGCACTTGATGATCTTTTCAAATTTAATGAGTCAGTAAAGATCTAAATGACTGCTCTGGTAATATAGGTATATTGCAGTTCATGATTGCCAGTTTTTTGGACAGGTAAATCCCCTCTATGGACAGAGGCGATCCCTACTAGCCCAGATCGGGTCTAGAAACAATCAGATCATGCAGTGACGCAGGTTCCTAGTTACAAAATGACAAAAATCATAACGAATTTCCTACCTCAAATCCTACACAGTGTTCGTTGAAGAAAGGATGACGCTTCCCGTCCCTCACTTGGCAGATCACGATTCTTCCGCTTGACACGTCTGAACACTTGCACACATGCAAAGGATATAGTGATATACAATGTAAAATATAAATCCTGTAACCATACATCAGTTTGAGAGGATGTAATTCATTGCATAAAAGAAATAAACACATGAATAGAACCATAATCGAAGTCGCTTATCATTAAAATAACAAAGGAAATATACAACCCAAATCTTTGACGCTTGATCTTCCTTTGGTGGGGCTGACAGCGGAGCATGTCTCAACAAAGCTTGTTGAAAATGGGACGAAGCTCTCTCTCTTCAGCTTGGCTCTCAAAAGTTGTCTAGCTATAGTCTCCTTGCTACAAGTTCAACTAGCTTGCTAAGGGAGAAGGCAAGCTTTTATATATGGGGGAAGAGGAGTTGAGATCCCTATAATCATGGGATTGGCCCTATCTCTAAGGAAGCTTCCATGATAGGTGGAAAACCACTTCCCATTCATGGAGATCCAGAGCCAAACCACCCAAATCCTTTTACTGACTCGTTCAGGAGTTTGTTGGAATCAAAATTATGCTATTTATTTTTAAAAAACATCCCTTATTAAGCTTAGCATGATTGATACATAGGGCAGAGCACCAATTGGCGTGCACTCTATGGTGGATTTTTCCCATTGGCGCGAGGGTTGAACTGGCTAGTCGCGCCAAGGCTAAAAGATCTATTTTTAGGGATTTTTAGAGGAAAATTTATTCAGAGGAATGTTTTTCCTTATGAAAGGGGATGCCATGAAAGTGGTTTCAGGTCATGTCACTACTCACAGATCACATGAAAAGCCCTCCAATGTGCAGGACGAGGAATTGCAGGGATGGTGAAAATTTTTTGTGTAACAGGTACGAAGAAGAAAAGTAGTGTATGTAATTACGCACTCAATTTATGATACTAGGGGTCTTTACCATGGTATTAGCCCAAAATATTGAGCGTTGTGTCATCTATTTGATTCTCTCCAAGAATACCATCAGCACTTGTGTGGGTTTGGCTCATGGTATTGGCTAAGGCTCAATATAAAAGGAGAACAAGATCATAATGAAAAGTGGTAAAAATGTATGGGTATTGATTGAATACTTCACTTTTAAGTATATCTACATGGAATGAGTTACAATTTATTAATAGATCTGAAATAATGATGCACCTATGATTACAATGATGGATCATGATCTCTAGACCTAAAATGACTATGTATTTGATTGAACTATTAGTGACATGTTTAGATCTGTGATCTGGCACATGTTTTCTGAAGTGAATGGTATGATATAAGTAAGTTTGTTGATCTGAATTTTACGCAGTCCTGAATATTTAAGGATCTAAACACTAGTTCGTCACGGTGAAAGCGCTTATACACGCGAGTTTGTTTTAGAAAAAGAACATATGAAAGTTACGGTTTTTCTAGAGATAGCTAAAGAAAATGTCTTATAGTTTCTTCTATATTTTTGTTGTCTGTCAATGAAGCCTTCATGTTGATCTGGATTGTTTGAATAATGTTTATGCTGCTTGTTGATTATGTATATATATGATCAGTGACTGGGTGATTGAATATGATGGATGTTGTTGACTGAGTAAGGGTTTTGTAAATCTGACAAAGTATGCCTGGATGTCTCTGATCTATTCATAGTCTGATTAGATTCCTAAATTCAGTATATAAATATCTATAGGTAGGTTCGTCCATAGGAAAGCATGTATATATGCAGGTTGCAGTAATTAAAGTAGCGTATACATTTGGTTTTATGAATGACCATGGTTGAAGTTGATTCTACATGTTAATTCAGAATTTTGGGTTTATTTGTTGTGATTTTGTTACAGTGATCTCACTGTTCTATTTAAATATTGGTTCCTGGCTATTGGTGTTTATCTACAAATTGCGTTATGTTGAATTTGTTCGATATAGTGTGAAAATTTATGAAACATGGTCTGTAGTGGTTCTGAAGGTTGAAGCTTTCAATGTGGAAGTAGAAGCTGGTGATCAGTTTAGGGGTTTGTAGCTCCCTTACAGTAGTGGCTGGTAAATGAGATCAGGGGGTTGGAGCTCCCTTCTAGTAGTAGTTGGAGAATGAGAGAAGGTTGCGGCCTTCTGCAAGTGGGTACCTGCATATTACCATGAGTCTGCATCAATAAAACATTGTAAGAAGTTTTATACATAATAAATATTGAAGACAGAGATGACAGCATCGTTGTTTTTCTCTCGACTTGAGTTTCCACCTTAAATCTTGGTGTTTGTGTGTGATGCCCTTGTGTGATGATTCATTTTTTTAATTACTGCACATGTTTACTATTTAAATATCTGATTTATAACTGATGAACTGGGATAAGTAATTTTTCTGAACGTTTATCTAAACATTAAGTTATTTCAGTATACGCAAGTTTCATTTAAGATAGATGCATGCATACACAAGTTGGACTAATTAGAGCCGCATATATAAATCAGTAAAAGAAAAGTAAAAGATTGTGATTCTTGTAAATATTGATTCACCCCTCACCCCCCCCCCCCCCCCCCCCCCCTCAGTATTTTTCCCAACAATTGGTATCAGAGCAAGTCCTTCTGAAGAAGCTTATTCACCAGAAGGAAGATCATACAAGATGAACAGTCAAGATGGAAAAACATCTATCAGACCACCACTCTTTAATTGAAACAATTTTATCTTCTAGAAGACAAGAACAAGAGAGTCATATCTTCAGTCTCTTGGAGAATATGTTTGGGCAATAGTTGAAGGCAGTTACAAATATCCAGCTATTATTCCAACAGATCCAGTAGCAAGGAAGCACTATGAAACCAATGCAAAAGCTGTCAATGCATTATTAGGAAGTTTTACTAAATCATAATTTTTCAAAGTTATGAAGTTAAATACAACAAATTAGATATGGGAAAAAATCATTCTGAGCTTTGAAGGTGATGAAAAGGTAAAAAGTGCTAAGCTCCAATCTCTCAGAATTAAATATGAAAATCTCAGAATGCATAATGATGAAATTATTGCTAGTTTATTTTTACGTCTAGATGAGATCGTAAATCGTATGATAGATTTGGGTGAAGACATAAGAGGCACCACTCTAGTAGAGAAAATATTAAGATCTCTAACTCCTAAATTCAAGTCAAAAGTGTCTGCTATTGAAGAGAAGCAGGATCTACAGACTATTACTATTGTTCAACTTCATAGGATCTTGACTTTTTTTGAAATGAGAAAAGGAGGCCCGTCTGAAGTCAAAGAAGATGATTTTAGAGCTGTTGTAAAAGGAAAGGACAAGGAAGAACAAAAAGAATCAGGGTATGTATCAGAAGAAGATGAGGTGAATTTTTTAAAGAATATTCAACTTGGCACTGGAAGGTTCAGAGGTAAGATTCTTGTCAAATGTTTTTCTTGTTGAAGAGTGAGACATTATGCTGCTAAATGTCTCCATAAAGATAATCATGATAAGGGAAAGGATTTAGCAAAAGGTAATAGGAGACAATTTGTTAATAGAAAAAGTTACTATACTCAGGAAGATAGTGATGGCTTGTCAAATAGTGAAGAAGGTGAATATAATCAAGATATTAGACTTCTCATGGAATTTGAAAAAGGCACTAGTGAGTGTATAAATTTGAATAACTGATATGTTATCCACCGAGATTCTCCTGATCACACACTATTTTATCTTCATGCACAATACAAAATCTCTTCTACCATTGATAATTAATTGCGGAAATAAAAACAATCGCATGCACACATTAAAACCATAAACATTCACACATATGAACACAATATTTCATGGGAAATATTAAAGCTAAAAACCCCAACTATCTGTATATTATATGTCATAGAGATCATGTAACAATCATTGTACAAAGCTCCTCACAAGCTCTCAGCACAACCTCCAATTGCTACACACTAATCAAGCTAGATCTAGCAAAACACATGCTCCAATCTCTACCACCTGATAGCCAGCCTCTATTGCATAATAAATCCTATAGGATGGCTCATTAAATAACATAAACCACCTATCTTGTACTGCGCAATCCTCATGGGCTTCTCCAATCACTGGTAGTTGCAGGTATGCAACAGTATAGTCACAACTGATAGTTAACCTGCTCTTTCACCTATCTCTGCACTGGTCTCCACTGAAACTGTCCATGCACTGAAGTTAATTGATGTATTCTTTAGTTGATTAATGAGTTTATAATTAGTGAATTAATTAATAATTAATTCACACCACTCCTCACTAATGTATTGATCAGTTAGACTAAATAAAACTAGTTCAACTATGTTTAGATTAGTTAAACTGAACACAACTCCATTAACTCCTCAATCAACTCCACCAAACTCTGTCACATGAGTTCTAACTGAAGCCTCCATGCAATAGCTCCACTTAACCCCTAGGAATAGCGTAATTCCTTCTGTCATCTCCTGTGCCACATCTGTGCACTTAACTGAAGTGCTCCAAGAGAATAAGATAATGTTTATAGTCCAAATATTATTAAGAGCTAATAATATTTGACATATCTATTTTTAGACTAGAAATCTAAAAATAGATTCCACCCAATATGTCTAAAAATAGAAGTCCATCTATTTTTCCCAACTTGACCAACCATCCACAAATAGCATCCTGAAACTCATAGAACAGGATCCATATGTCTAAAAATAGACATAGTCTAAAAATAGACTTTGCACCAAAAATAGCCTGCGGGCCCACTTAGTGAAGGAGAATCTTTTCACTAAGCTCATCATCTTGTTGCAATCTCAACAGTGAGGCTAAAGATACTTTTATGGATGCTTTAGAAGAAAAATATTTTCTTGAAGAAATCACTCAACTAAAAATATGCTTGGAAGAGAACAGAATAGCCATAGATACTCTAATGAATCAACTCATAGAAAAGGAGAAGCACAATGAGAAATTAGAATGTGAAATAGTAAGTCTAAGAAAGGAAATTGAGAGTGTAAAATCTCTAAATCTTGGATTTTCTAAAGGATCTGAAATATTAGATGAAATTATCAAGGTTCAATGCTTTCCTCTTGTGAAGACAGGTCTTAGATATATTGGATAATCTTCTAAGTCAGAAAATTCCTCACCTACAAGCTATCTAAATGCAGCAAAAGCCAACCAACAAATCTTCATCACTCAGCAAAAGAACAAAGACAATGTCCAAGTAAATCATGATCATTCAAATTCAAGGATGAAAAATAACAGAAATATTAGTCAAATGGTAAACAACACTAGAAGGTTCTATGAACACAGAGCTTTCTTCTTTAATGGAAAATGTTTCTCATGTAATAATTTTGGTCACAAAGTTGCTCAATGTGTTGCATACAAAACCATCATGACCAGAGAAGCAAGAAAGAAAAGAAATGAGACAGGAATAAAGAATAATACTTATAACATTTTTTCTCCTCTTCAAGACAAAATTGAATTTTCATTATGCAATAACTTTGGACATGAAGAATATGAATGCAAGAGTAAAATTCAGCCAAAAGAATAGATATCCACAAGCTCCAAGGTATGGATAAAGAAGGACTTACAGTTTGAAAGTTGTGGCATATATTTATTTGCAGAAGGAGAAGAAAATCAATGGTACATTGATAACGGATGTTCAAAACACATGACGGGTGATAAAGATAAATTTATTTCATAAAATGGATTAGAGAAGGAAAATAATGTTACTTTTGGAAATGACTCTCCTGCTATCATTAAGGGTAAAGGATCCATTTTTATAAAAGAAAAGGTTAAAGATAACAATTTTATGTATGTTGATGGATTTAAACATAAATTTTTGAGTGTTAGTCAAATGGGTGATCAAGGAAATGAAGTTGGATTTCAATCAGAAGAGTGTGTGGTTCATGAAATTGACACAGGAAAGACCGTAATAAAAGGAACAAGAACACCAAACAATATGTATATATTGAAAGGTGGCCAAGAGAAATGCTATCTAGGTAAATCTACAGAAAACTGGTTATGGCACACAAGATTGGGACATCTGAGCCTTTATCAAATAAGAAAATCAATCAGGCTCAAAGTTTTTTGTGATCTACCCAACATCACTCTACCTGAAAGTACCATATGAAAATCATGCCAATTCAGTAAGAAAACCAGGGTTCAATTTAATGCCAAAGAAGGATAAGAAGGTAAGCCTCTTGAACTTATACATATTGATTTCTGTGGACTTGTAAGGAAAAATTCACCTCGTGGAGAACAATAATATATCTTATTCATTGATGACTTTTCTAGAATGTGTTGGATCAGTTCATTGAAACATAAAGGTGAAGCATTTGAAAAATTCAAGGTCTTCAAAGATTTAGCTAACAAGGAATTAGATCTAAAAATCAAATTTCATAGATCTGACTGAGGAGGAGAATACATACCAAATGAATTCTTTGATTTCTGTGAACAATATGGCATAAAAAGACAACTTTATGTAGCTAGAACTCCGCAAAAAAATGGCGTAGCAGAAAGAATGAATATAATAGTTCAGTAAATGGCTCATGTTATGCTTGATGAATCTAGGACTCCTGACACATTTTGGGGTGAAGCTGCACATACTGTAGTAAATATTCTCAACAAGGCTCGTGTTTGTGTAAATAGTGATAAAACTCCTTATGAACTCTGGTATGGCAATACTCTCACTTTGAAGCACTTTAATGTTTTTGGAAGAAAATTTTATATAAAAAATTATGATGAAAAACTTGGTAAGTTTGAACCTAGAGCAGATGAAGGAATATTTCTTGGTTACTCTTCTAGAAGTAAAGCATACAAATACTGCAATAAGAGACTTTATAATATTTTTTAATGTATTGATGTTGTGATTGATGAATTTTTCACAACTCCCAAAAGGTAAATAACAACAAATGAGGATGATGATGATGAATGTTTTCCATCATAAAAAAAAATAATATAGAAGGAGAACCTAATCAAGCACCAGAAGAAGATACATTAGAAAGAGAAAAGGCTCCATCCAGGTATGTTCAAAAGAATCATCAACAATCTCAAATTTTGGGAGAAAAGGAATCATGAGTACAAACAAAAAGAACTCTTATAGGATCTCCCAGTTTTCTTGAATTTTTACCCACCATTGAACCACAAAATGTAAATCAAGCTAGTAAAGATGTTGGATTCATGCCATGAATGAAGAAATTGATCAAATTGAAAATAATAAAACTTGGGAATTGGTTCCAAGACCTCACGATAAAAAATTTATTGGAACAAAGTGGATATTCAAAAATAGGTTTAATGAAAATGGAGATGTAATTAGAAACAAAGCTAGACTTGTTTGTATAGGGTATGCTCAATAAGAAGGTATATAATTTGAAGAAAATTTGCACCATTAGCTAGACTTGAAGCCATAAGGATTTTTCTTGCATTTTCAAGTTTACAACAATTTTAGGTTTATCAAATGGATGTAAAATCTTCTTTCCTCAATGGTGATCTAGAAGAATAAGTTTATATAGAACAACTATAAGGATTTTGGGAAATGATGAAAAACTTGTTTGCAAACTTAAAAAGGCCCTATATGGTCTAAAAAAAGGCCCCTAGGCATGGTACTATTGTCTTGACAAATATCTTCAACAATAAGGTTTCTCAAAAGGATCTGCAGACAGTAACTTATACAAAAAATTGAGAATGATAAACTATTAATTATTGTTGTTTATGTTGATGACATCATTTTTGGGAGTAGTGAAGAATCCATGTGTCAGAAATTTTCTTCTACTATGCAACATGAATTTGAAATGTCTTTATTTGGGGAACTAACATATTTTCTTGTCTTACAAGTGCAACGAGAAAAATATGGTATCTTTCTCTCACAAGAAAAATATCTCAAACAGATCTCGAAGAAGTGGGATGGAAGACTGCAAACCTGTGAAAACTCCAATAATCACCAGATGTAACCTTAGTTCTCATGATGATTCTCCCATGGTAAACCAACCAGAGTATAGATCTATGATTGGAAGTATGCTCTGTCTAACATGGACTAGACCGGATATCATGCATGCAGTTGGGATTGTTGGACGATTCCAAGCAAATCCAAAAGAGTCACATCTTCAGGCCATAAAAAGAATATTCAAATATATACAAGGAACTCAAGATTTTGGTTTATGGTATCCCAAGAATGTTGATCTTAGTCTTCATACTTACACAGATGTGGTCTGAGCTAGAAATGTTGATGACTTGAAAAGCACTAGTAGTGGTGCATTTTATATGGGGCCCTGATTAGTATCCTAGTTCAGCAAGAAACAAAGTTCCATAGCCTTATCTACAACAGAAGCAGAATATGTGGCTGCTGAATCATGTTGCACACAAATTATTTGGATGATGAAAACATTACAATATGTTCAAATTAAATGTTCTCCTCCCATATCCATCCTATGTGATAATATATGTGCCATAATTATCTTGAAAAATCATGTTATGCATTCCAAAACCAAGCACATTCCTATAAAGTATCACTTTTTACGAGAACAAGTGCTCGAGAAAAAGGTTAAATTGGAGTATGTTCCCTCGAAAGAAAAATTTTCTGACATATTTACTAAACCTCTTCCTAGAGAAGCATTTGAATAACTCATATTGAAGCTGGGAGTTGTCTCTACCTCACTTATCTAATATGTTTTGATTTCAGCAGATTAAATTCGGTACGTAGGTTTCATGACCCATACTCATGTATATACATGGATTTCTCTTTATACAGTCACATATGGATCCTTCTATCCTATAATCTGTGGGTCATCCTTCAGATCAATTTTCTCCATGTTGCTGACATATATGGTTCGGATCTGTTTGTTAGGTGTTGATGGTTACAATCTACAGTTCTAGTGTTCAATTTACATTTCCTTTCCTTGATATTTATCTTCTCGGTGAAGATTCTTTGATGAATTGGTTGTTGAAAATGTTTAGGATGCACAAGTTTAGGGGAGCATTAGCCTTGTTGAGAATAATGCATTGTTGGCATTATGTTGGTTGCTGAATTATGATTTCTCTATTGAGGTACTTTGGTCTTGGTTATAAAGGTCATATCTGAAATTTGATGTAAGGGTCATGTTGATACCTATGATGTATAAATTTTCATATTCAGTTATGTATGGAATTTTTCAAAATTTTAAACCCACTTGGTTGGATGCTTGAGTCAATAATGTAAACCCCACTTTGGTTTGGTAGTTAATTCAAATATGTAACCCCAATTGGTTGGGTAATTGATGTATGTATGCATCCTTGGTGATAAGAAAGGTTATAAAGTCTTGAAAATCTGTTTTGATGCTTCAACATGTGTTCAGGGGGAGCATGGTCCATATAGTGTAGCACAGATATTGGCATTCTTGTATTGGTACACCCTTTTCCCTTGATGTCAAAGGGGGAGGGTAACTTGGTGTTTGAATAATTATCATCATTGAAGTGTCTACCTACAAGTTGCGGTGATAAAACACCAACATGATTGCCATCAAGTCCAAAGGGGGATATTTTTGGAATTATGATGTAATGTGTTGTCCTTAATGGAAACCTACTAAATGAGTTTCCTTTTGATAGCAACCTATTTGTTAAAGCTGCGAAAATGATGTATCTACAAGTTAGTTCAAATGTGACAGAGAAAGGAATTCCAATCAGTGACAGATATTTATAGGAATGTGCTTTCCAATCAGTATCACTTCAACTTGCATATATATGTGCTTTCCTATGGATGAACCTACGTATAGATATTTATATACTGAATTTAGGAATATGATCAGACTAAGAACATATCAGAGACATTCAAGCATAATTTTTCAGATTTACAAAACCCTTACTCAGTAAAAAACATCCATCATATTCAATCACCCAGTCACTGATCATATTTATACATAATCAACTAGCAACATAAAAGGTATTCAAACAATCCAGATCAACATGAAGACTTTATTGACAGACAACAGAAGTATAGCAGAAATGATCAGACATTTTCTTTAGTAATCTCTAGAAAAACCCTAACTTCCATACGCGCTTTTGCTAAAATGAACCCCTATGTGTACATGCTTTCACTGTGACAAACCAACGTATAGATCTGTAAATATTCAAGACCATACATGCGGGTAAAAAGAAGAAAAGTAGCATATGTACTTACACACTCAATTTATGATACTAGGGGTCTTTACCATGATATTAACCCACAATATTGAGTGTTGTGTTGTCTATTTTATTCCATCCAAGAATATCATCGACACTTGTGTGGTTTTAGCTCATGGTATTAGCTAAAGCTCAAACTATAAAATGAGAATAATATCATAGTGCAAAGTGGTGCAAGTGTATGGGTATTTATTGAATACTTCACTTTGAAGTATATCTACATGGAATGGGTTACAATTTATTAAAAGATCTGAAATAATGATGTACCTATGAATACAATGATGGGTCATGATCTCTAGACTTGAAATGACTATGCATTTTCTTGATATGTTAGTGAGATGTTTAGATCTGTGATTTAGCGCATGTTTTTTCAAGTGAATGGTATGATCTGAGTAAGTTTGTTGATCTGAAATTTTATGTGGTCTTGAATATTTACAGATCTATACGTTGTTTTGTCACAGTGAAAGCATGTACACATAGGGGTTCATTTTAGCAAAAGCGCGTATGGAAGTTAGGGTTTTTCTAGAGATTACTAAAGAAAATGTCTGATCATTTCTGCTATACTTCTGTTGTCTGTAAATAAAGTCTTCATGTTGATCTGGATTGTTTGAATACCTTTTATGTTGCTAGTTGATTATGTATAAATATGATCAGTGACTGGGTGATTGAATATGATGGATGTTTTTTACTGAGTAAGGGTTTTGTAAATCTGACAAATTATGCTTGAATGTCTTTGATATGTTCTTAGTCTGATCATATTCCTAAATTCAGTATATAAATATCTATACGTAGGTTCATCCATAGGAAAGCACATATATATGCAAGTTGAAGTAAGTAATGTAGCGTATAAATTTGGTTTTATGAATGACCAGGGTTGAAGTTGACTCTGCATGTTAATTTAGAAGTCTGGATTTATTGCTGTGATCTGGTTACAGTGATCTCACTGTTATGTTTAAATATTGGTTTATGGCTATTGGTGTTGATATAAAAATTGTGTTGTGTTGAAGTTGTTGGATCGAGTGTGAAAATTTATGAAACGTGGTCTGCAATGGTTCTGAGGGTTGAAGCCTTCAGTGTGGAAGTCAAATCTTCCTTGCAATAGGAGCTAGTGATAAGTTTAGGGGGTTGTATCTCCCTTCCAGTAGTGGATAGTAAATGAGATCAGGGGGTTGGAGCTCCCTTCCAGTAGCAGCTAGAGAATGAGAGAAGGTTGTAGCCTTCTACAGGTGGGTGCCTGCGTACTGACATGAGTCTGCATCAATACAACATTGTAAGCAGTTTTCTATATAAGAAATATTGAAGACATAGATGATAACAATGGAGGTTTTCTCCCGATTTGGGTTTCCATGCTAAATCTTGGTGTTCATGTGTGATGCCCTTGTGTGATGATTCATTTTGTTATTACTGCACATGTTTACTATTTAAATATCTGATGTATAACTGATGAACTAGGATAAGTAATGTTTTTGAACATTTATCTGAACATTAAGTTATTTGGGTACAAAAGTTTCATTTAAGATAACTGTGTGCATACAAAATTTGGAATAATCAGAGTCCCGTATAGAAATCAGTAAAAGAAAAGTAAAAGATTTTGATTCTTGTAAATACTGATTCACCCCCACCCCCCCCCTCCACCCCCTCCCCCTCCTCTTAGTATTTTTCCCAACATGTTTTAAATTTTTTCAAAAACAATAGAATTCCTTTCTATGATTTAATTTCCAGAAAAAGTAGAATAGGTTTTCTTATTATTATTTACCTTTTGTAACTTAGGATTGGTGGCTTACCTATATCTTTGCTCTTTTGAATTTATTTCATTTCCTTCTATAATTTGCATCGAAGGGAGTCACACTAAGAAGAGGAAGGTGTTTGTTGCACATACAATTCCAACCCCTCTTAAGTTTGAATAGACCCTTGGTTGATAATTTAAGTCAATATCCTCAGGAGTTTCAAAAATTTTGTTGTAACAAAAGGGTTCATAAAAGATGTTTCAAATGGAAGATTGCAAACAAGTAAAGACTCCAATGGTGATTGTTTGCAAGTTAATCAAGGATGATTAATTCAAGAAAGAAAACCAGATATTGTATAAATAGATGATTGGTAGCCTATTGTATGTGACAACTTCAAGACCAAATGTGATGTAGGAATTTGGGCATGTAGAAATATTCTAATCAACACCAAAAGAATCCCATGTTGTTGCACTGAAAATTATTTTTATATATCTACAAGGAAGGGAAACATTTGGATTATTATATCCAAAAGGGAATGAATTGAATGTGGCATCTTCTACAGATGAAAATTTGGCAGGAAATGTTGATGATTGCAAAATAACAAGTGGAGCAACATTCTACTTGAGTGATTGTCTTATGTCATTGTTGGGCCTCCGTTCTGTCTTATTTTTATCCATTTCTCTAACGATGTTGATTGGTTAAATGATTATGTATTTGTTACTTAATTTTTTAATAGGATTAAAATAGCATTAATAAAATATTTTCTATTACATGATTAAAACTGGTTCGATTATGCTTTGGGACCTTCCTGCACCAGAGAAAAAATGGATTCTTGCACCAACATTCCTGCATTGATTTGGGGCTTTCATACATTGACACATTTTTGGGAAAATATAAATGATTTTTATGTTTAAAATGTTGTTTGAACACCTTCCCCTGGGTTGGATCGCACCTAGGTCACATGTGTGGGCTTCTAGAAGCAAATTAATAAAACTGCTTAAAATCCATATAATTTCTAAACGGCCATGTTTTACCTCAAGTTTTGTGCATATGGAGATGAATCACGGAAATCCAAGAAAATGTGTTTTTCAAAAATATAACCAATTACCAAGAACAAAATTTCTTTCCTAAAATTCACATTGGTTTGAAAGTTATGCACACGTCTCTGAAGCAATTTGATAAAAAAATACTGTTTTTTTCCATAATTCTAGCTAGCAGTTTCCAGACAGTCAACTTCCTCCTTGATTTCCACGCCAATCATTGCGAATCTCAAAATTTCGAAACATGGTTTTTTTCCCAGCATAGGAAACTAAGAAATATGTGGGAAATTTTCCAAAATTCGTAGTGGTTGAGGAAATACGAAGGGGGCATTGGAGGCAATTTGTTAAAATTACCAAATTTTCTAGAATTCTATAAAATGCCCAAATTTGGAAAATTCAGATTAAATATTCATTATTTCAATAGGGAAATAGTTGTACTAATATTATATTCCTTTGTGTGAATTTTATGTGGAGAAATCACTCCTCCAAGTGATGCACTTGTTTCATCATCACGCAAAGAAGAAGAAAATTGATTCAATGAAATCGCACCTTCCAACAACAACCACTCCAGGAAAATAGGAACAATTTCCCTATTTTGACATTTGGTTGCCAAACCAATTTTTATTCATGGAAAATATTTGAGATCAATTAGTTGTTGAAAGCTCAAATTTGTAAATTCAATGCATATATGATATTATTGTGAGCAAATTAATTGATATTCATTGAATTAAGAAATCAGTCAAGGGAATGCGCAGAAGGGAAGAGGAGTTGTCCCAATGTAGCTTCACGTGGTTCATAAATAGAGGCTCGATCCTCTCATCTTGTTGAAGCTAATATTTTTGTTTTCTTGATGTAAAATACAACATTTTCAAGAATTAATTAAAGTATTTTCACCCATGATCTATTTATTTAATTTTTGTATCTAATGATTCTAATTTATGTGTAATCCAGGTCGCTCATAGAGGAAGAGAGCTAGCTAGGTTGGCCGCCAGACTAGCTAGAAATCACTCTAAATTTCTTAAATTAATTATCATTTACATTATCACTTACTATGTGAAGTTTATTTAATCATTTATAGCTTCCTTCCTTCCTTAATTTAATGTTATTTAATTTGCTACAACATTTTCCTTTCAATTGCGAAATTAATTGATTTGTTGCATTAAGGAATTGTTCCTGCACTTTGAAATCTTTATTTATATGGAACAAGAATTACGTCCCTTTAGAGATGTAACTTGAAAACTTGAATTCTTTGAATTGATCCAGACCATCTAATTTGTATTCCAGAATCTGAGATCGATTTGAGTGTTTATGGTCTTGAGAGATGACATTTATAAAAGGGAATTCCTCTATGTTTGAGATCGATAATGTTTATTTTTCGATATAATTACGCTTAAGCTTCTGGAAAATTTTACAAGATTCATCTATGAGGACAAAGAAGGCAGGAGATTCATATTAAATCAATTCCTTTACAAGTTTATTTACACAGTCAATTTACTTCTTGCTGATGTTTCACACAAAATTAGTACAGGCAGAATGGTTTTGAATTTCTTTTTAGTTTATTCCAGCATTTACAGTATTCTTATATTGTGTCGACACTTCTTGGTTTCTAGTTCTAATTTCCTTTCTCATTTCTCATACTTAAGAATTTCCTTCCGCATTTATAGTACATGATTTCCTTTTATTTATCGCATGATTTAATTGTTTGGATTGGTGTTTTCTCGAGTTCTCTTTTACTAAAGGATTTCATTTATTGTTGAGATTAATGTACAAGATAGACTATATTTTCATTTACAGGTTGATGGGGGCTTTATCTGACATTTCCAGTGATGCATCTCGAAGTTCACGAACTATCCGGATTGAAAATTTAAATGTTGGTACATTTATAGGCCCTATAATGCACCCAACAGTCATGGTTTAAAAAGAAGAAGTATTCAATCTTCTTGTCGACAAAATAAGTAGAATATATATCAACAAAAACTTGTTGTACTCAGGTTCTCTAGATGAATAAAACTATGCAATATTTCCAAGTGAAGTTTGATGAGCCCATTCCAATATTTGTGACAACACTAACACCATAAGTTTCCCCAAGAATATTGTAATGCATTAAAAAATGAAACACATTCATATTAAATACCACTTTCTTAAGGAATAGGTTGCAGAGAAGAATAAGAAGGTAGATTACATTGGGACAAAGGATGAAGTACATGGCATCTTCACCAAACCTCTACCTCGAGATACCTTTGAGTATATTCAATAGAAGCTTGGGATTCTATTGGGTTCACATTGATACTTATTACATCAATCTAAGAAGACAACGAGGAGAAAGGAATGTTGCAGGAAGATATATGAATATATTTCATAAGGGGGAGTCGCCCTTTTCCATTGATGTTCAAGGGGGAGATAAATTAGGAGAGGAAGATCAAAAGAATGAAGTCAGGGGGAGTAATATTCGAAAGGGGAGTAAGTGTGTTTCCAGAAATTCCAAAGGGGGGGATTTTTGGAATTTGGTTGTCATTGATGTCAACCCAAGTATTAGAAAAAATAAGCCCTAATTTTGATGAAGAAAAAGACAAGTAATATTGATTTTTCTTCAAGAAATATAATATTCATTTGATAGCCTTCATCGTGTAAATTACAATGATAGGTGGTACACCCCATAAATAATCATGGTTGAAGAGATATGTCTTGCCAAAATTGGAGCCCTAGATGTGTAGTTATGGTCCCCAAATTGAAATTATATTAGCATCTTGATGATTGGTTAGATTTGTGTTTAAAAATGGCATCAATATTAAAATATTTTTGATAATTTTTATGGCCTTTGAATTTCCCAAATTGGTCCTCCTTTAAGTAAAAGTGTTCATCCTTAAGCTCTCCTTAAAGGGTGATTAGCGTTGGCCCCAAAAAATTTGAAATTTAAAATTCAAATTTAAAATTTTGTAAGGTTGATTATCTAAATTAAGGCCATGTTGGCCCCTCTAGAATCCCCCCCTACATCACTATATATATGTGATTAGTTTCTTCCATGAATGGCATAAAGAAAAAAAATCATTCACACTTGATATGTCTATCTATATAATTACATCAGGTATGAGTAGTCATGTTTATCTTTGAATTAGATTGACATTCATAAGGTTATTAGAACTATTGTGGAAATGTACCTTTTTTGGTTTAAGGAAAATTTTAGGGGCGAAATTTCCCAAATGGGCTATTTTCTAGACATTTTATGAAAAAAATATTCGCCAATTTGGTTAAACGTTTTCCTATTTTTTACATATGTATGATTAAATTGATGATATTCACCAAAACATTACCAATTTTAATAGTAGATTACATGTTTTTGATTGAATACTTTCATACATCCTATAAGTATGATTTTTTAAAATAGAGTAGTCACCTACATTATTATTATATATAGGAAAAATATTAAATCCTTAAAAAATACCCAGGATGGATTATCTTTTTAGGTTATTCACCCCCCCTGTGGAGGGAACATCTGGGCTTAATTTCTATTGTCTTTTGTGATGATCCAAATTTATTTTGAGGTATGTTACACCATATTTTTTGGGGCTTAAATTTTCATAATTTTTTGGTGGTTCTTCATTGAATAAAGATTTCACTTATGATATCTAACTCGCACTGCCCATAAGGTTTAATATTTGACATTTGGGTGTTTTTTGAGTCATATCAATCCTCTTATTCTATGATTACTGAATCTTATTTCATCCAGACTATACCGAATCAGATGTGGCACTCCTTTAATGTGAATCCTCTGTAAAATGGAAATGTTCATTTGAATTGTTTCAAGGCAATTTTTGATGGATCCATGTTAGCTTAAAGGCCTATTTTTTAGGCTTGGAATTGCACAATTTAATAGGTTGTCTAAGGTTACTTTCTGATTATATTTGAAACAAACATTTGGTCTCTTTTCAAGGTAAAATATTGACTCTTTCAAGCCTTATTCCAATAGCACAAATCCAACCCATCTATGAAATTTATTCAAATCTATTTTCAAAGTGGGTTAAGGGAAACCTGAGCTCTATTTCTATGGATAGGAAAAGGCTCAATATAAGGGAAAAATTCTTCCTACATTCATAGATTGCAAAGGATGAATAGAGGAACATTATAAGTTGGTTCAAGGGATTATTCGAGAGAATTCCTATAACATCACTTCAGAGGCCAATACAGGTCATGGTTAGGGCTAAGTTTTGAAGGAATTTATAAGGCATGTTTCAACTAATATGATTTATGGGCTAATATTTTTGGATCATATTCTTGGCCATCTTAGGTCATGTCCAAGGCACTTATCCAACTAATCTTCTAAATATATTTTAAGGTGTTGATTGAGGCCTCGCTCTATGAGAAGGTTTAATCCCTTGTACAAGACTAAATTTGAGGTTTATATACAAAAACAAATTTGATCCATGTTCATTATGGAGGTCTAATATCTTGAGTCATAATTGTATCCTCCTTTAGGTCATTAATGAGGCATCTTTAAGGCAATGTTAAAGTAATGGTTAAGGAGAAACATCTCGAACTCGTTGAGGTGATATATATAGTAGAGGTGAAGTTTAGACCTTTTGATTGAAGGCATCAATCACATCATAAAATATTGCAAACAAAGGTATTATTTTTCTGTACTATGTTATGAATTGAAAATTTTAATTCATAAGGGTTTGTACAAGAATCAGAGTAGAGGAAATTATGAAGTTTGAAGGTTTGATAAATTTTGGCACATTATTGCATATTTGAAGAATAACACAGTATTAAGGAACTTTGTTGAATATAATTGTAAGCGAGTCATTATCCTTGGTACGATATCCCACTTTTATTTCCATATTTTTATATTTCATGATGGAAGGGTGGTGCTAGGGAAAGTTGGAGTTGCAAGGTGTTGGAGCATCCTTCTAGTTGGAGATGGTAAATTAGGGTGTTGGAGCATCCTTTCAGGAGTTGTAACTTCCTGATAAATTTAATACTTTTCTAGAGTATTAGAAAATTGGAGCTTCTCATTCAGTTGAAGCTAAGGAATTTTGTACTCATAAATTATTAGAAATGTGTGCAATGGTTTTTCTCCTAGAAGGGTTCCCACCTAAAAATTTATCATGTACTATTATTGTGGTGTGTTACTAAACTATGTTTTGAATTGAATTTAATTATCTAAAAATTTAATAATTAACTAATTGAAGTGAAATATTGATTCACACCCCTCTCAGTATTTCCATATATTGGTATTAGAGAAGGTACCTTTACAAGAATTATAACCACTGGAAGGGAGAATATTGATTAAAACAAGAGTCGAGTTCCATTCTTCAATGGATAAAACTATGCATTTTGGAGTGAGAGGATGAAGATATATATACACCACATGAAATTTATATTTGGGGAACTATTCCAAATGGATACACTGTTCCTCCATCTCCACTAATAGGTGAAGTTGGTAAGAACATTGTTGAAAATGATGCTAAAGAAAGAATAAGAATTATTCTACGTTAAATTGATTAGTTGCAAAATTGCTAAAAATGTTTGGGGAAAGATTTATAATATATTTGATGGATACAAGAAAGTCAAAGATTCTAAGCTTCAAATTTTCAAAGGGAAATTCGAATAGCCGAAAATGAGGGAAGAAAAAAATATTAAGCTTTATTCCTATAGATGCAATAGTAAATTATGTGCAAGGTGTGTGAGAACCCTTAGAAAAAAAATTTGTTTTTCAAAATTTCCTAATATCTCTCCCAATGAGATTTGGTTCTAAGGTATTATTTTTAGAAGATATATTGGACTCAAACAATGTCAACATCGATGAATTACATGGAATTATTATAGCTTAGGAAATGGGGAACAAACAATAAAACCCTTCCATGGGATAAGAAAAGTTCAAAGAATTAAATAAGAGAAGAAATAACACACACCAATAAAATATTGGAAACAATGATGACTACTCGGGGGGGGGGGGCTCGGCGATCAGCCGGATCTTTATACCAATTTTACCAATTTAAATTTTTTTCACAAAATCAAACATCCATGCACATTTACAACATTAGTTCATCAAAACATGCAAGAAACAATAAAATACAAACATAATAAACATTATAAATGACCATGAGTAATATCAACAAAAGCATGGACACACAAGAAACAAGTATTTATGGTGGAAACCCTTTCAAGAGAAAACTACCTTGTTGTTTTTGCACTTCTTAATTCTTTTAATAATATGCTAAAAAATTTCTACCTAGATTAGCTTACACCCATAATTCAGAATACTTGGCTTCCTCTATAGTATATTGAATCTATCAATTTATAAATATGTTTCTCTTGCGGATCTACGGACTACCATCCACTAGAAGCTCCCATGACCAACGATCCTCGCCCAAATACTATTTGACTATTCAACACCTATTGGATGGATAAAAATCTTCCTACTATTGAATCCACTAAATCATTTTCTATATTGAAGCCTCCATGCCTTCACTTTCTTCATGCGAACCACTTTTCATATATTTTCAAACTAAGTTCTCAATTCACTCAACATGAGAAACCCAATAGCTCTAGCTTTCTACTCATAAAATTTGAATCATAAATTTGACATAGAGGGGGGGATTTATTCACTTATACTCGCATGAAAATAATTCTCCCAAACACACAACAATATGCCAATTTGTTTCCATGAACTACATCCACATTATGAATCTTCTTCTCAACTCTTTCTCTGATTTGTTTTCATAATACTCTTTCCCTGCACAAACAATTTAAGAGGATGCTTCAATATCTACTCAAACACAATATCCTCACAATCAAATACTCACTCACTCTCAAAGAAACCAGCCAAATTGATCCAAGTGGATTAAATAGGTACAAGTACAAGTGGCTAAGTACAGAGGGCTGAAAAATAAAAATGTTTGAAAATATCTCGAACTAGGTTCATGTTGTAGATCTCGTCTTTCTGATTCCAATGGCACAGACGAAACTCAATTCCGAGTTCGTATGAAGGAGTTAGGAGCAGTCAAATTTTTGGTTTGACTTGGTGACTGGGCAGCCTTAAGGAGGATGCAAATTCAACTTTTCCTGGCCACTAGATTCCAGTAAGCTCATGCTAGATTTCGGGCGAAATGTTTGCCTAGTTAATTTTCCTCCTTCGGTCAAATTTCGAAAATTCGAAAATAACTACTTTTTTTTAAATAAAAAAAAATTAATTAAAAAAAGAAAGGCTGGCAAGCCATGACCCCCGCTGACCTCCCCACACCATGCCACAACCGTATGTATTAAAATAATGTTAAATTTGGTTGGGGGGTGGGTGGTCAACCCCCAAGCCACTGTTCCACATATATTACATGGTATATATTAAAGCATATATGTTATATATATGTTAACACCATATGTGCTAATATTTTTGGAGAGGCAGGATTTGATCCCCCGACCTCCCCTAACTAATTTTCTATTTTTACCACTAGGCCAACAACCTTTTGTTGGTAAGTCTACCCAGTTTCTCATACTTAAACCCAACTTATTTTCTGTGTGTGGGAGAAGCTAAGCATGAAGAAGGAGCACGATTTTGCAGAAGGTTAATGTTATTTTGCAGCCAAGTATGGGCACGAAATCCAAGGAGATGAAAAGATTTCAATTTTTATTTGCAGGTAAATTGCTGCACGCAAATCAAGGAGGTGGAACCATGAGCCAAAAAAGAGCCAGGCGGAACCTTGATTGAGGGCAAATTTCAGGAGGGAAAAATTTTGATTTTGTCCAAATGGGACAAATTTTATGTCATTTTTGCACTACTCGACGCCACGAGTCTGATGGCGTGCTTAGTTTATTCATCTGAGTTTTTTTTTTATTTTTCAGCTACTTTTGGAGGTGGGTTATGTAGGTACCATATTTTCGTGTGTGATCAGTCATTTTCACCTTTTTCGATGCCACAATATTGATGGTATTTTCAGATTCAGCTGCAGAGCAGCTTATCCTTCAGAAAATGGCAGCATGAGGTATATGATATGGATTTCATGTACTTATTTATTTATTTCTCTTTGAGATGCATTATGTCTTGCAGATCCCAGTTGATACATGAGTCATGGGATCTTGCTTTGTGTTTTTATTGATGTATTTTCAGCTATGGATTTGTGTCATGTATGAGATCCCTTTTATGCCACATTGGTAGGATGCTTGTTTTCATATGTGTATTTTTTAGATCCCTTCTTTGCTAGGATTGGCTGGATACTCTTATTTATTACACGTTAGCTATGGTCATACTGATAGGAGTCTTTCTTTATGTATGAGAGTTCCGAAGTGGAACATCTCTTAAAGAAGTCAAGCCATTCCTGTGTGAGGGAAAATTTTCCTTGTATGTCATAGGGAAACATATCCATGTACATATTCTTCTTACAACACATAATGCAGTGGAATACACCATCTTGACACCGAGGCCTGGAGATGTAGTCCCTCCTGGATGAACTCCATCATCAAACGACGTGTTCTTATGATTGTTGATCTTGTTCATTTATGTTCCTCTTATTTACAACTACAATTGTTCATTTCATTTCATTAACGTCTTAATTAAATGAAATTCCATTTATCAGTCGAAGTAAAAGGTCTTGGTTAAGGGTATCAATATTTTACCCTGGATCACAAATAGACTCAAATTTTTCCTCTATTTATCATTTTTCTATGTTAAGTAACTTAGAAAATGCTACAGGTTATGGATCACTCGAAAACTCTTTTCACATGCTTCAGATTTGGTTGAGATAGGATTATTGACCGAATAAACGACTAACTCCACTAGCCTTTTGATATCTTCAACCTTGATAAACTTCTATAGGTTTCATTAACTTTTCCAACCATATGTCGAAAATTTTGGACCAACAACATCGCCACAATAGAAAAATTAGCTGAGTAGCACGAGGAATGAAAATAAATTCCCATGACAAAGCTCAACTGCTTCCAGAACACATCATGCATGAGATTATAACTCCTCATTTTCTCCCATAGTTCTACATGCCAATGACTGGAGATTTTCAACTGCTCCCATAGGCTTCGCTCCATGTGACTATGGGTAAATATGGTAAAAAATCAGTCAATCCAGCTCAGAAACTACTCCACTCTCTTATAAATATTGAAAACATTGTGTAGGACCTCTAGAAGTCATTAGCACCTTTGAAACACTTTACCTGATCACTACTACATCACTTTCATTATCATCAGTCAAAATAGGTTGACTAGGATGCCAACAACAACCATACTAGCACTTGGGACATGAAATTTATCCACAAACACTCTTCCATAAATATACGTCTCTAAAACTTGTCAAACATCCTCTAACACCTGTACAACCACCTCAAACATTTGCTGACACATCTAGATCCTCTATAACCCAAAGTATAACATCATCAACATGGGATACTTAATCTGGGACATGGAGATCATGGAGACCTAATCAACAAGGCTCCTCAAATATAACTCATGAAGAAACCACCACCATCTGTATGCAACAACATGATAAAGAAGACCATCATCATGGTAAGGCCTCCAATTTAGTGAAATACTCCATCATCCAACTCAACAACAGCATGATCATGACATCCTCTGATCATACTCTATATGCAACACTTGTGAATCATATCTCCAAGCTAGTAGACATGCCAAGGAACATATACACATCATCCATACACAAGCCATCTACATCCACACATACACATGCATAACCAACTAACTTGAAAAACAATAAAATAGGTTTAAATCAATTTAAAAAACACACATCTTCAACAATGTACGACACATCAATGCCAGCTATCTCCCCCCTTGGCATTGATGTCAACCCCTCTTGAAAAAATCATCTGAAACTGTCCTCTGAAAACTGATCAACATCAACATCCTCATATTCTCCCCTTTAACGTCAATGGAAAATGGCTAGAAATATCAATGACAATTTCCATATACTACTCTACATGCAAGGGTCTTCATAAAACAAAAATAAGATCCACTCAAAATCATATGCAGGTGATGAACTCCCCTTAGACATAAGATATGTACAATAAAAAAAAAACTAGAGAAACAATATACTTCTCCTACCAGAAGAAATAATAAGCTCTCTCACTCAGCAACAACAAAAAATTAAATACATGTTATATCCCCTAAATAAACAAAAACATAATCCATGACATAATAGTAGTAGTGGGTCAGATCACCAACCCATAGTAGCAACAAAATTAAGAATTACCAACTATCAGAAACAACTCTGAGAAACCGAATAGCTATAAAAACATATATCCATCCACTCTAAATAAACAACAACAAATATATCCTCTCCAACAATATAAAACTCATATATCAACAACAACAATGTCTATCTAGAAGAAACATATCTCTAAAGTAGACATGGTAGAAACAAATACATGATGATGGGTCACAATAGTATGACCAAACATACTCCATTGAATACAAACATCTCCATGTATGAATGTAAGCTAATGTGCATAACTGCCAATGCCTCCTTTCAATATGCAAGAGGCTACTCCACATGGACCACTGACTATGACCAAATGATATGCATAAAATTAAAGTGCTTCATAGGCCTATTTCATTCTTCTAAAGTGATAATACATGATTTTTCAATTACATCAATAAGCTCATATATGGTTGAACCATGATTCACATGACTCTCTCTCAATGCATACATGACTCTATATAACCTCTCCCTGATAAGTGTGAGAGTATACATGAATAATACATGAAATACATGGTTTGACCAACACTACTAAAAAAAAATACATATTTGTACCAACTCTCATGAATCATTATGCAACATATTCCAAACATGGCTCTCAACACTATGCATGAAATATACAAGAATGAGACTCCCTAATACATGACTATCATAAAAATCCTCTCATCAACACATGTTTAATACAATGTCATAATGCAAGTACATAGAGCATGTGATCAACCACATGTCCTCATTATGGAAGCAAGATAAAGTCAATATTAATAACATAGAAGACATGTATCTTCCTCTCCAAATTATCAACCATGAATCAATATTATAGCGGAAATAATTGGTAGTCCATAAAAATACATAGTGGACCAAGAAAATTATATATCAACATCATCATAAATCAGAAATATATCACATAAATCAGCCCAATATATCAGCTCTCTATATCTATACATGGAAACAACACTAACCATTATATGGAGCATGATCCTCAACAATATACTCAATAACTAATAGCAACAAATAAATATATAGTGATGTAATGAAAACAAAAAATCACATCAGAAACCATACTTAAAAAACATAAGCATCATGCACGATCATCATACTAATATCCATGGCACAACCACATGGATAAAATCATCAACCCAAAAATGCATGATACAAGCCAATTGCATGTCTAGTCATATATGTGACAAACAAACCATGCATAATCAAAACACAAACATCTACAATGGATGAGAACATAGCATGAGATGCATAACTCCTCCAAGGAGCCATAATTCCATTGAAATATTGGAAGCATATTAAGTGCTCCCCCTAAACATGTGTTATCTCTCCTCCTGATCACACCTTAGCAAAGACAAAATCAGTAGAAAAAATCCATCATCAAGAAATCATAATCAAAGAGATAGACATCAATATCATCACAAACTTACTACATGAAAAAACAATATATGTTGTATACTCCCCCTGAGCTTATGAAGGCTTCATATCTAATTTCCAGTATAAAGGATATATCATGCAAGGGCAGACTGCAATATGTGTTTTTCTCTTCTACTTTGAATCTAAAGATTAAGAGTACTTCTTTGATCTCCTTTTTGTGCTAACTCTTAACTTCAATACATAAACATTGCCTGATGTATTTGTTCCTTATTTCATGATGAAGAAACCTTTGGAGTTGAATACCACTTCCTTACCTCCATCTACCATTTATTTCACACTTATAATATTGTGATTCAGGCCATCAATGATCCATACATCTTCAGTATTGGTACTCCTTTTACCAAGTTTTTCCTTTACCGAGACTTACCAATACTCTTGTTGGTTCATTTCCTTCAAAAACAACATTACCACTTTTGATTTTCTTCAAGAAGTGAAATTTTCTCCTATCACCTCACATATGATGTGTGTTGAGATTTAACAAGATGATGAGCTTAGTGAAAAGAGTCTCCTTCACTAAGTGGGCCCGCAGGCTATTTTTGGTGCAAGTCTATTTTTAGACTGTGTCTAATTTTAGACATGGTGATCATATTTCAGAAGTTGTAAGATGTTGTTTGTGGATGGTTGGTCAAGTTGGAAAAATAGATGAAATTATATTTTTAGAATATTGGGTGAATTCTATTTATATATCATTGATCTAAAAATAGAAGTGTCGATTATTATTAGCTCTTAATAATAATCCAATAATAAACATCAACTTATTCTCTTGGAGCACTTAATTTTAGTATACAGATTTGGAAAATCAGTGGGCTGAAGGGATTACACAATTCCTAGGGTTTACTCGTGGTTCATGCATGGAGGAATCAGTTAGAACTGAAGTGGAAAAGTTAGGACAGAGTTGGAAGAGTATTTCATGGAGTTGTTATTCAGTTTAACTCAGTTAATGGAGTTAAACTCAGTTGAGCTAGTTGTATCTAGTCTAACTTAATGATACACTAGTGAGAGTGGAGTGAATTAATTAGTTAATTAATTCACAAATAATAACTCATTAATCAACTGAACAATACAACAGTTAACTATAGTGCATGTCATTTCTAGTGGAGACCCAGTGGAGAGATAGGTGAAAGGGCAAGATGGACTATATGTTGTGACTATAGTGATGCATTGATTGCATCACACACACATTGGAGTTGCCAATGAGGATTGCACAGTCAAGGAAAGTTTAATTCGAATTCATTCAGTGCTATTCTTCAGCAAGGATTGCGCAGTGGAGGCAGGCTGTCAGGAGGCAAGAAATTGGTGCATAGAGATGCAAGTTTCTGCATGACAGTGTGTAATTAATCAGCATTGTACTGAGAGCTTGATGTACTAAGCTTTGTATGAGATTTTTACATGATATCCATGATACATAATATATGATATTTGCGGTTTTCAGCTTCAGTATTTCCCGTTAAAAAACTATGTTATGTGCGATTGTTTTTATTTATGCTTCACATGTGTTTGCAATTAATTTTCTGCAAAAGATTAATAGTATAATGATTCTATATTTTGCAAGAAGTTAAATATTGTGAGATCATGGGAATCTGGATGTATGCATGCTTAGTGTACATAATTTCTACAATGTGAACATCCTCTATCAATATACCATTTATCATCCTCGTCACGTGAAAAAAGAGAAATACCAAAATTTCCTAAAAAATTATCTTTTTTTGTCTACATAGCTCTTGATGGGCTCCTTTGTTTTGCATTTTTATTTGGTTGCTTATTTTGTATTGATTATCTCATGGATCTGGGAAATTTTCAATATTTTTTCATGTGTCCAAAGTTGTGACACATATAAAATTCTACATGACCAAGATAATAAGCCAAATAGTTTGATCATGTGTTCCTCATACTGGACTTCCAACCTCTCATACTAGACCCGCAATCAATGGCCTTATGGCCAAAAAGGTTACAAGCATAACATAAACCATTAAAAAAACTTGTATACCTGAAGGAAGATCCCATCCTTTGTTGTCCAAACTGTTGCATGGATGTGTCCAATTTTCTCCCATAAAAATTTTCTATATTTACAAACTAATGAAAATTAAAACACTCAATCTCATTCATCAAAGGAGAAAATGAATTTTGATTTCTCCGTTGAATTCTACTACTACCAACTCCAAGAGTGAATGATTTTCCTCGCATAGAGACTCCCTTCGAATCTCTTCTTTTTTGTTGATGAATTTTCTTCGTCTTTTCTCCAACATTGTCATGGCTGCTCACAAAGTTTGTTGTTGCTTTCTTTGAATATATTATGTTAAAATTTCCTAGATTCAAATTTTATTCTCCTCTTTGAAGATTAGATATGGATTTTTTCACTACATTGCTTCTCTTAATTTTTCCTAGCTGCTCGTCTTTCTCTTCAATTTTCTTTCTCAAAATTTCTACTACATTTTCAAGTGCTTCTACATAATATTTAATTTTCTTTTTATTGTTGCATATTAATTCTTCATTTATTTTTTAATTCGCCAGCTGAGTTATGAATATAGTGAGATCCTCCTTCATATTTTCCTCCTTCTCATCACAAATTTGAAACAATTTCTTATGATATCTACATGTATTTATTAGTTTTTCCACTTGACTAGCTAATTGTTTGATCACAACCATTGCCAATTCATATAAAAAACTTAACAATAGAAATATCCTTCTTATATTCACTAAGTGGCTCTACATAATCATCAGAATCATAATTCAAAAATTCCCTCAAAATATTACCTCGTGAGACATCTTATTTGGTTGACAATTCACAACTTGCAGCTTCTATTGCAATGGATTGATTTTGTTCCTTCTTCAAAATATTTTTATTTTGAGATATCCTCTTCTTTCTTCTGCCCATGATACATGATCTAATCTCCAAGTGGTCAAGCTTCACTAAATATTACTTTCTCTGATACCAAACTTTGGAAACAATGACCAATACTGAGGGGGGGGGGGGGGGGAGGGGTGCCTCAGTAGTGATGGCATTTATACCAATTTTACCAATTTAAAATTTTTTCCACAAAACCAAACATCCATGCACATTTACAACATTAGTTCATAAAAACATGTAAGCAACAATAAAGTCAAAACATAATAACCATGAGAAACAACCATGAGGTATCAATGAAATCATCCATACACAAGAACACAAGTATTTCTGATGGAAACCCTTTCAAGACAAAACCACCCTATTGTTGTTGTGCTACTCAATTCTTTTATTAATTTTATGAAAAAATTGTACATGGATTAGAATACAACCATAAGCTGGAAGACTTGGCTTCCTCTATAGTATGTTTCCATTTATCAATTTGGAAGTCTATTTCTCTCATGGATCTACGAACTACCATCTGCTGGAATTTCCCATGATCAATAATCCTCTCCCAACTACCATTGGACTGTCCAAATCTTATTGGATGGAGAAAAATCTTCCTACTACTGAATCCACCAAATCACTATCTATACTGAAGCCTCCACGCCTTCACTTCCACCATGCAAACAAATTTTCATATCTTTTCAAATTGGGTTCTCAATTCGCTCAACATGAGAAACCCAACAACTCTAGCATTCTACTTATAAAATATAAATCATAAATCTGACCCGGAGGGGGTAATTTCTTCACTTCTACTCACATGAAAACACTGCTCCCAAACACACAATAAGCTGCCAATTTTTTTCCACAAACTACATACAAATTCTAAAACTTATTCCTATTATTTTATTATTTCTTCCCACAATAATTTGATACATATTTGTGTAAAAAATGTGAGAAACTACTGCAATATCTACTGATATACAATATCCTCACAATGGCATACTCACTCGTTTTCCAAGTAACCAACCAAATAGACTCAAATATTTCCTCTATTTATCATTTTTTTATGTTGAGTAACTCCATAAATGTTACGGGTTATGGATCACTCAAAAAATATTTTCATATGCTTCAGATTTGGTTGAGATAGACTTCTTAACCAATTCAACCAATAAAGCCACTAGCCTTTTGATATCTTAACCTTTATCAACTTCTAGAGGCTCAATTACCTTTTCCGATCATACGCCGAAAATTTTCGACCAATAACATCACCATAATACAAAATTAGCTGAGAAACGCAAGGAATGCAGATAAATTCTCTTGAAAAACCTAAACCGCTCCCACAACACATCCTTCATCTAACTGGAACTCCTGAGTCACTCCCATAGTCCTGCATACTAGCGACTGGAGACTTCCAGGCACTTCCACAGGCTTGGCTCCATGCATCTGTTGCTAAACATGATGAAAACTTATTCAACTGACCTCAAAAAATACTCCACTCTCTTCCAGAGCTTGAAAAGACTCTATAGGGCCTCTGGAAGTAATTGGCCATTATAAAAAACTTCATTAAATCACTTCCACAACACTTTCATCATCATCAGTTAAACTAGGTTTACTAGGATGCCAACCAACAACCATACTAGCACCCATGCCATCAAACTGATCCACAAACACTCTTTCAGGAATATGTAGCTCCAAATCCTGTCAAGCACCCTCAAAAACATGTAAAACCACCTCAAGAATACACTGACACATGTATATCCTCTCTAAGCCCAAAATATAATATCATCAACATGGGAGACCTAATCCAAGACATGGATATCATGGAGAACTAATAAAAAGGCTTCTCAACTCTAACTCTTAAAGAAACCACCATCATAAGTATGAAAAAACATGATCAATAATACCATCATCATGGGAAGGCCTCCAAGCTAGTGCAACACACCATCATCCAACTCAACAACAACATGATCATGAGGATCATGACATCCTCCGAACATACTATAGATGAAACTCCTTCAAATTGTATCTCCAAGCTAGTATACATGCCAAGGACCATCCACACATCATCCATAAACACGCCACCTCCAATCACACATACACATGCATAACCAACTCACCGACAACCCAAGCAACTAGGTTGACATCAATGCCAATGAACAACACATATAAAACATTGCAACACGCATCAATGACAACATCAAAGCCAAGTTCCTGTTAGAACTATAGTGAATATTCAAATGAATAAATAGCCAATTTCATGAGGAAGCTAAAGAAAGGAACCATAAAGTAGAAAGGTAAGATTCCCTTGAATTTTTTTAATTGTGGTATAATTGGCCATTTCACTTAAAAATTACCCTATGAGAAGTTTCTAATAATGAAGAATAAGAAGAATCTCCTAAGAAAATAAAAATTATAAAGGGAACATGAATAAAGGAAAAAAAGGTCCAAGAAAAGCTTATATTAAAAAAAATACAAATCTTCATCCAATGATGAAAGTGACAATGAGAGTGATTCAAAAAATATGTTATTGATGGCATTCAAAAATAATTAAGATGAAGAAAATGTCGAAGGAAAAGTTGATTTAGAAAGAGAATTGGTCAAAGGTCTAAAGGATATAAAGGTGGAAAGGAAGAACACCAGGAAGTTTCAAAAGGAGTTGAAATAACTAAAAGGACATTTTGACAGTCTCAACAAAAATTCTAAAGAATTAAAACATATCATCATATTTTTGAAGGTACAATTAGAGGAAGCTGGAAAAATTCAAGAAATGCTCAAAAAGGAGTTGGAAGAAAGAACCAAGAGAAAGGAAAGCTTGGAAGTAGAGATAGTTTCTCTATGAAAGGAAGTGCAGAAGAAGAATGTCCAATAAAACTTTGTGAATAGCTCTAAAGTGATGGATGAAATTATTAGAAGTTAAAGGCAATAAAAGAAGGATTAGGACACAAGTCGAATTTTGTTAATGGTTCAAGCTCCATGGAAGGAAAAGAAGCGGAACATAAAAGTTATGTTTAATATGTCATCAAATATCCAATCAAGAAGCAGGAATACTCACATTCAAGGGAGAAGGTTCATGATTGGTTAAGTATGAGAATTCCAAATCCAAAATCAGTTATAGAAAATAATCAAGAATGTTTCTGGAGATTTACAACACTTGTAATATCCCCGTCTCTTAGGTACTAAACTATATTTCTTGGTATGTTTAATTATTACAACAATTTTGGGCACAAAGTTGTAAATTGCAATGCTTACACTAGAAATAAAAGTAATTATGTAAGCTACTATCAAAGAAATTATGTAAAAATGCCTCGTGAAGACTATAATCAAAACTACAATATATTTGTATCATTGAGTAATGAAGTAGAATGCTACAAGTGTAATGAATTTTGACACATAGAAAAATATTGCAGGTTGATAACTCCTCTAAAAGATAAAAAGAAAAGTTTCAACATCCCTCCAAAATTTTGGAAAAATAAAGTTGACAAATGCGGTCTTGCTCTTATAGATCAAAGTAAGAAAAATGAATGGTATGTTGATAGTGGTTGTTCAAATCTCATGTGACGAGCCCTAGTACTACAACAAGAACATTGCAACTCTTAAGGTTATCGACTTAAATTATCAACCCGGGGTTCACACAAACTTACTATAGGGGTTGACACTATATGTGCCGCATATACCTTCCTCTTCCTAGTATAACTCCATTTGATGCAAGAAATAAGGAAATGAAACAACTTAAAATGAGAAAATATCTAGGTAAGTTGTGAATCCTAAATTGCGAAAGGTAAATAACCATAAGAAAACCTATTCTACTCTTGCTCGAAAGTAAATGTCAGAAAGGAAATTTATTCTTTTTGAAAAAAGGTAAAGAATAATCACAACTAAGTAAATGTAATCTGTCTTGATGGAAATGAAATGAAATTAAAGGAATTATATTCTATTTTGCATGAAAGGAAAAACCTAGACTACTATTGCGATAAGGAAATCACACTTTGCATAAAGTAATTTACAAAAAGGAAGTATATAATAATTGCATAAATAAACACTCAAGAAGAAAAAAATGTAAGAGATAAATGGTGAACTAGCCAAGAATCAACTCAATAAAAGCTGCATCAGAGCATTCATAGGCTATAAATATACTTCTACCATGAATTTGGAGTGAATTTTGGCAAGGAAGATCTCAAAAACAAATTGCTACAGGATTTCTACATCTCGTGATAACTTGCTGAATTCCCAAGAAAATAAAATGAAAAGGAGAAGGGAAATTTATTTTTAATAATTAGGATTCCTTAGGACTCCAATACACTGGAAGTCAATCAAAAATATCCCTAATATTAACACATGCCTTAAAATAACAGAAAATTACTACTAAAAAAACCGGAAATTCAAGAATTAGTGAGCTAGTTAACCTATCAAATGCCTAACCTGAAAAAGCGCAAATTAAATGGGATAATTTTTTTTATTAACTTGACTATTTTTATGAATCAATACAAGTGGAATCAACTCAAAAGAGCCTCATTAACATGTGCTAAAAAATATCAGAAAATTACTACAAGAAACTAGAAATTTTAGAGAAATGAACTAGTACGTTGATCTAAGTGCCCAAATGCCTAGCCTAATAAAGTGAAAATGTTGTGGGATAAATTTTGTTATTAATTTGGATTATTTTAAACCGAAATAAAAGTGGAATAAAATTTAAATAATTTCATTAACACATGTTACAAATTAGCATAAAATTACTACTATTTTGCTACAGGATACTTCCAGAAATTCCAAAATTGTGAACTAGTAAACCAATCCAAGTGGATCAATCATAGATAAAAATTTGAAAAGTTTCTATAAATAGGAATCATTATTGTGAATTCATAAATAACCTGAAAACCAAAAACTTCAATATTTTAACGAATGTAATCTATAACAAATGAATAATGAATACTAAATGAAAAAATAGGAAAAACAAGAATAGAAAATGAAAGTGAAAACATTCAAACAAGATAAAAAAAATTGTACAAAAAGTATTTTAGGCTCCTAGGATGGCCAATACCAAGGATTCTCATATTAATATTAAATAAAACAATCCTTAGATGTTGAAAATCACACCAAATTCATAATTTTAATAAATCCAAGTACATCCATGCTAGAAATGAAAGTGGAGTTGCTAAATAACAAGTTTTCTCCACAAGAAGAAAAATCACTACCTACCCATAGAGGAAAAATCGTGATGGTACTTATACAAAATTTACGTGGAAACATAATCCTTAAAAGGAGGATCATTTCCCCTCCAAAATCCCTCAAAAAGTGGATCTAGTTCCCAACAGTAGGAATCTTCATTAAATGGTAGGGAGCACATTCCTAGATTTTATCAGTCACAGGAGCTCCATAATTTGTGAAATAATTTTATAATATAATTTTAATTTACTATCCAATATTGGTCCATCTGGTATTAGGGAGAAATTCCATAGTTTATCTCATCCTCCAAAGCTTCATTATCTACCCAATATACTCACATTCTAGAAAAATAAATAATATTAGGCACATAATATCCAATCATCTCTAAAACTTCCTAATGAAAATATTAAAGATAAAAAGATGTATCCAATGTAAAAAGAGAGGTTTAATGTTATGAAGGATGGTAATATGGGCCTTAATTTGTGATAGCATGCCTATCCTATCAAAACCACAATCACACACTCTTGTGCATGTAAAACTGCATTCCAAATTTTTTTCCCAAATAATTTTAAATCTGGGCAATTTCACAACATTGAGGCAGAAGCAATTTTCTTCATTTATTCGTCATAAAATTGACCAACCAGATTTTCTCATCTATTTGCAGAAGCTTCACCTTCAACCATATAATAAGAACCCATTCATTATATTCGAATTAACATTCAATAATATTTCAACTTAAACTCCAAAGTCAAAACTATTTCCTATTGCCCATTCGAATAACTCAATGGTGCTCACCCTCATCATGACTCTATTATCATATACCCAACATAATATTTTAACATATATTATGTATACAATCCAAAGTTATGAAACCTCATGATAACCCCTTTTTCCGCCGCACTCGCCCACAAGCATTTATAGATAATAGCCGTAATTAGTCATATATACCAACGTCTAATTTAATCTTCGACCTTGGGCATATCATAATGCATCAACACACATCAAACCAATGATCCACAACAAATTTGGGTCCCATAACATTTGGCCTTTAAACTTTGGTTTATATTTCAAATATCAAAATAAAATTTGATTCAGCCCACAACAACTTACGTACCTTTCCGTTAATCCCTTTGCAACTTAAAGACGTGACCACCGTTCGATCCTTTGATTGATGCATCCAACGAGAATTGCAGTTTTTAACCTCCGAAATTTAATGCTAAAAAAAAATGCGAAATAGGCAATCTTAAAATACCACCTTATGCCACGTGTTGAGACGAGACCCTTATCGTGTTTTTTTCAACAAACTTACCATTTTTAAATTATGCAAGACTGCCGGTTTTGTGGTTTGAAACCACCGTTACTGTTCAATGCCTATTTACTCGTGGTTCCATTTTATACATGGTTCTATCGTTGTTGTTAATGCTTCCACTCCGCCTTTGTTGTTCCGGAAGGATGTTCCACTTCATTTATTAGTTTCGCCTTCCACGTTCATATCTGCATTTCGAACAGCGTATTAAACCCTCTTCTTACTCACTTCTACTCCCAGTTCTTCATTATGCATCTCTACAACTAAGTTAGACTTTCCTCTGCATCCTCAATGTAGGACCTTTGTGCTCATGAATTCAATTCCGCTTCAATATTTAGTGCGGAACTTACTTAGAACCCCTCTTTGTAGTTCCAATACATCCTTTACGATTTCCTCGATTTAGAATTGTGTTCCTACTATTACTTCACTCCCATTCAAGGATCGAATAAGTCCAATTGCAATGCAATTGTTGCTGTAGATCGAGTCCCTCACACTGTGATATTGTTTCACAAGGAATATAATATCTCATGAACTTCCTTCTATGAAATTAACCCCATTTCGGGACACATCTAGTCAAATTTATACATCAACCTATCAACTTTTGTCAATTCCAAATTGAATGCTATTCAAACATCCTTTGCGTCATCGATCCTTCAGTGATCAATGACAACGACTCTTCTCCTAACATTTCACAGAAATATGTATGCCAATATGCATTCAACTTCGAAACATAATAATTAACATCGATTTCTCCCTTATATGAAGAGAATTATTACAATCACTTACAGAATCTCACCTCAGCCCTCAATTACAGAGATTTAATAACAATTGCTTAATCAATCAACACATATAATTCCGAGAAATATATTTTCATACATACAAATGAAATTACTTACAGACTTCTTGTTTTCCTCGGCTAGATCTTCAATTCGAATGGCCCTTCTACCTTCACTACTCTACCTCTTGAACCACTCACTCTGTCTCTGAACATCTATCCTCTATCTGCCCATAGGCTTACATTTATACAAATTAATAATGAATTAGTTCAGCTTCCTTAACAGCTCAACAAAGACTCTTGGAATTCTCTAAAGTTATAAGGTTAGACTCAATTCCTAAAATAACTGAAACTGATCCTAATTCGACTGTCCCTTCACATTCCTAACTAATCACCTTCCTCTCATGTTCTCTAATGGTTAGAGAACATTTACAATTTCTCACTATTTTATTAAAAATACTAATAATTACATGAGAATTTAAAAACATAAGACCCCCCATGTCTACTTAGATAAAAAGTATTTTGTTGTGCCTAATGCCCCTACATCAGACTCCCAAGGTTCAAATTGTTCATGATCTCCTGATCATGTGCCTTCAGTCCTTGTTTTCCTGGATCCCATACTTTTTTTTCCTGCTGTCCAACAGCTGCATTACACTCCAACTGCACTTCTCCAGGTCTCCATATCCTGTTTTGCATCTTGCCTCCAACTGTGCTTTCACAATCCCTTCTTATCTTTCCTTTGCTAAAATCCTTCTGCTCTCTTGCTATTGTCTGCTGTTTCTGAGATGCCTTCATCATTAGTCCTATGATGTTTTCAATTTCTTTGTCCAGCTTATCTCTTTTCTAGAAATTTCTTTGCCCACTACTGCTGCTTCCAATCTCTGTTGCTGCCAATACTGTTTTTGTTACTGCCTCCATGAATTTTGTTGCTGCCCTTGTGGTTATCTCCTCAATTGTTGCTATAATTATTTTTACTTCTGCAGATGTCACCCCACATGTTGCTGCCTCTGTGTTTGTCTCCCAAAATTCCAAAATATCCCTTAGGATATCTCCTTTTGCAACATTATTTTGCTCCTCACCTGCAAATTCACTCTTAAAAAATAAAATTTTATTTAATTCCCTTCCTGCAGTAACATACTCATTTATTTTTCTTTGTATACTAGTAAGCATAATTAAATTCAAAAAACTAGTATCTGCTCCTTTCACAACTTCAGGCAATTTTACTCTAGTGTCTGCAATTCCTTTGTCTTGTATAATTGTTTCCAGCAAACATTTCAGCCATCTCTTATGTATTTGTTTCACATCCTCAATATGATGCAATTTAAATTCAGCATCTTCTTCTTCTTCTTTGACAATCTTCAGTAATTGTCTCGCACCTTCTTGTTTGATTCTGACAATCAAATCAAGTTCTTCAATTTTTATACCTTCATCTCCTATCAGAATAGAATTCTGATCCTCCATCATTGTAGTGGTTCCACAAGTCTTCTCTCTAGTCTTCTCTTGGCCCATCAGACAAGCCAATTCTTCCTTGTGACAAACAATAGCAATTTTCCGCATGACTGTTTCACCTTCATTCAAGACAATCCCAAGAGATGGGCTGTCTCCTGCAATACCTGTAAGCACAATCAAATTGTCAGTTTCAAAATCACAAGACCCAATGGTCTCAATTGATGATCCAATCACCAATTCTTCTCTCTGTAGTTCCAATTATTCTTCAAGACTTAGAAAATCTTCACTATCTTTCTCCTCAGCTTCTAGAGTTATCTCCACTATTCCAATCACCATGTTAAAATGATGATCCTTCACTATGTTTTTAGCTAACATAGTTTCCTTCTTATTAAATTTCCTGACAATTTCCATTTGTTGTTCTTATTTTCCTATATAATTAACACATGAACCTTCAGCACTAAAATTACAAGGTCTCAATACCTCTTCCTCCTCTGACAACATTTCAGTATGTTGTTCTGAGTTTCCTTCTAATTCCTCTGTCATCACATCAGTATGTTGATTTGCATCCCCCATGATTCTGTCAGCTAGTCTCTCCTTCTTACCATCATCTGATTCATGAAGACCTTCCTACTCTGCTTCCCCAAAAAATTATCTTGTGCATAGGTCCTTTGTTTCTCCAATTCTCTTCTTTGGAAATCCAACCTTCTATACAATTCAACAACTTCAATTGGAGTAGATATTGGGAACTTCACACAACCTTTTACACCTTCACTTGTTCTTGATTGATCATCGGATGGTCCCTCATCTCTTGCCTCAATACTTTGCTGTATATTCTCCTTGGAATCCCTTGTCTTCAATTCCTCCTGAGATCTGGATATATCAGCATTGATCTAAACAGATTCTAGATTCAGTTTCTCTTCCTCAACAAACTTTAAAGCTTGTTCATCTCCCTGTGATGTACCTGAAAACATACACAACTCTTTAGTTTTAAAACCACATGACTTTTTAGTCTCGGTTGCTTCATTTATCAGTGCCTCAGACTGATCCTCTTCTTTTTTAGAACCTGTCATCACCTCACAATTGTCAGATTCAAAAATACAAGGCTTTACATCTTCCAGCTAATCTGAATTTTTCCAATAACTCAGGAAATCATCAATGATTTTCTCTTCAGCAAGAAAAAATTCTTGTTGCCTTAAGACTTCATCATGGTTCATAATATCCTTCATAGATCTATATTCTTCTCCTATACCCGTGACTTCATTCTATCCTTCTTCAAAAACAAAAACTTCCTTTTTCTACTCAGCTACTCTGAGTTCTGCACATTCCAATTGTGCACTCTTCCTCTGTTCAAGCTTTCTCAGCTTCTCTACAAACATACAAAAATCATTATATGTAAAGTCATTTGACCCCTTGGTCTCACTTGAAGTTTCAGTCTTCAATTAATTCTTTAAATACTCAATCATCCCTTGTAATCCCTCTTTCTACTAAGCATCTACAATATGCTCTCTCTTTAGCTCTAGCCTATGCCACTTCAATTTATTCTTCATGAGCCAACCAACTCTCTGGATTTCCTCTATCATCATCTTCAGTTTTTTAAAATATTCTTTGATCTCGGGTACCTCTTTCCAATATTCTGCATCAGTCAATTTCTTCCTCATGCTAGTTGTCCTAGCATCTTCTTTCTCTTTTCTGTTGTGGCCCCTCTCAGAACCTCTGCAATATTTGCTATGACGATCAATATTCATCTTCTCCTTCATGAGTTCCTCACTCATCAACTGCACCAAGCCTCTGCGATAGTAGGCTCTCCTGCTGCCACTTACCTCACCAATCCTTTCCTCCAGATCTGGGCTTTTGGCAAGTACTGGTCCCCTATCTGCTAGAACCTTATGAGCACTCTCTTCTGCTCTCTCTAGGCTTCACTCTACAACTCTTAGAACTCATTCAACCTCTGTTGAATCTCCTCAAGATTCAGCCACACTTTCCTCTACACTTTAGAATCCTCTACTAGACTCTTTCATCACTGCTCTCAAAGTCATGATCTGCTTTTGCTGTGATTTCTTCAATTTCCTGCAATCTAAATTCTACAAAAAATTCTTCAAACCAGAGTTAAAAACTTCTCATCAACTCACCTTCTTTTGAGAACACTGCAATTGTCCTCCCTATTCAACCTTTAGCTAAATATCAGGTTCACTTCCATCATCATCAAAAATCTGTCTTCACTTTCTGCAACCACAATTTTGCAGTTACCATGGAAAATTTTAGGGGCTAATATTCGCAGGTGGGCTAATTTTCCATGGTTTTTCCAAAAAAAATATTCGCCAATTTCCATTTTTTTATAAAAAAGATTCGCCCAAATTTTACAATAAAAAATTATTTTACGTTAAAAATCGTGAACATTATATAGAAAATATATATAATATCATTATAAATTTGAATAATTTTACAAATACATCAATAAACATTTTATAGTTTGCATATTAGAGACTAGTGAGATTCGCCAATTTTTTAAACTTCCAGATAATTTTCCATCCTTAAAATTATCCCTGGCAGTTACAAATTTCAAATCAGATTTAAAATTATTTTACCTGCAAGATCCCTGCATGATCTTGTTCTCCATTTATTTCTACAATCCTGTTTACTGCAATTGTATATCTGTTGCATACCATATTTAAAAATCTGATCTTCCTTCATTCTGTCATCACATGCACTCATTCAGATTTTATTACAAAATTTTCTTCACTTCTCAACAGAGCTATCCTGCTCTGATACCACATGATAGCATCCCTATCCTGTCAAAACCACAATCACACACTCTTATGCATGTAAAACTACATTCCAAAATGTTTTCCTAAATAATTTTAAATCTGGGCAATTTCACAACATTGAGGCAGAAGCAATTTTCTTCATTTATTCGTCATAAAATCAACCAACCCAGATTTTCTCATCTATTTGCGGAAGCTTCACCTTCGACCATATAATAAGAACCCATTCATTATATTTGAATTAACATTCAATAATATTTCGACTTAAACTCCAAAGTCAAAACTATTTCCTATTGCCCATTCGAATTAACATTAGAATAACTCAATGGTGCTCACCCTCATCACAGCTCTATTATCATATACCCAACATAATATTTTAACATATATTATGTCTACAATACAAAGTTATGAAACCTCATGATAACCCCTTTTTCTGCCGCACTCGCCCACAAGCATTTATAGATAATAGCCGTAATTAGTCATATATACCAACACCTAATTTAGTCTTCGACCTTGGGCATATCATAATGCATCAGCGCACATCAAACCAATGATCCGCAACAAATTTGGGTCCCATAACATTTGGCCTTTAAAATTTGATTTATATTTCAAATAGCAACATAAAATTTGATTCGGGCCCACAACTACTTACGTACCTTTCCGTTAATCCCTTTACAACTTAAAGACGCGAACATCGTTCGATCCTTTGATTGATGCATCCAATGAGAATTGTGTTTTTAAACCTTTGAACTTTAACGCGAAAAAAAACGCGAAATAGGCAGTCTTAAAATACTGCCTTATGTCACGTGTTGAGCTGAGACCCTTATCACGTTTTTTTTCAACAAACAAATTACCATTTTTTAATTATGCGAGACCACCGGTTTTGTGGTTTGAAACCACTGTTATTGTTCAATGCCTATTAACTCATGGTTCCATTTTATACATGGTTCCATCGTTGTTGTTAATGATTCCACTCCGCCTTTTCTGTTTTGGACGGATGTTCCACTTCATTTCTTAGTTCTGCCTTCCATGTTCATATCTCTATTTCGAACAGAGTATTAAACCCTCTACTTACTCGCTTCTACTCCCAGTTCTTCATTACGTGTTACACAGTAATTTTTCACCGTCCTTGTAATCCCCTGTTCGGCACATTGTAGGGCCTTTTCCATGACCTGTGAGTAGTGAAATAACCTAAAACCACTTTCATGGCATCCCCCTTGACAAGGAAAATCATTCCTCTGAAGAAAGTTTCCTCTGAAAAACCCTAAAAACTGATCTTTTGGCCTTGGCGTGACCATCCAGGTCATCCCTCGTGCCAATAGGGGAAATCCACCAAAGAGGGCGTGCCAACTGGCGCTCTGTCCCAGTGTATTTATCACACCAAGCTTAATAAGGATTGTTTTTTAAAAATAAATGGCAGAAGTTTGATTCCAACCAACTCCTGAACGAGTCTCTAAAATGAGTTGGGAGGTTTGGCTCCAGTCTCCATGTAGGGGAAGTGCTTTTCCACCTATCATGGAAGCTTCCTTGAGGATACGGCCAAACCCACAATTGTAGGGATCCCAACTCCCCTTCCACCATCTATATAAGCTTGCCATTTTCCCTTTGCAAGCTAGCCTTAGTGGTCATAGAAGCAAAAGTTGAATCTGTAGAAAGGAGACTATCGCCAGACAACCTTTGAGAGCCAAGCCGAAGAGAGAGAGCTTTGTCCCATTTCCGACGAGCTTCGCTGTCAGCCCTGCCGAAGGAAGATCCACCATCAGAGCTTTGGGTTGTATCTTTCCTTTGTTATTTTAATGATAAGCGACTTTGATTATGGTCTCATTCCTATGTCTTTTCCTTTGATGCAATGAATTACATCTTCTCTGACTGATGTATGGTTACATGATTTAGACTCTATGCTTTGTATCATTGTGTTTCTTTGCATGTGTGTAGGTGTTCAGACGTGTTAAGCGGTGATCCAGGGTAAAATCTTGATACCCTTAACCAAGACCTTTTAATTCGGCTGATAAATAGAATTGCATTTAATTAAAGACGTTAAAGAACTGAAATGAACGATTGTAGCTGAAAATAAGAGGAACATAAATGAACAAGATCAGCAATCATAAGAACACGTCGTTTGATGACGGAGTTCGTCCAGGAGGGACTACATCTCCGGGCCTCGGTGTCAAGATGGTGTAGGCCACTGCATTATGTGTTGTGAGAAGAATATGTACATGGATATGTTTCCCTATGACATACAAGGAAAAATTTCCCTCACGCAGGAGTGGCTTGACTTATTCAAGAGATGTTCCACTGCGGAACTCTCATACATAAAGAAAGACTCCTATCAGTATGACCATAGTTGACATGTAATAAATAAGAGGATCCTGCCAATCCTAGAAAACAAGGGATCTCAACAATACACATATGAAATTGAGCATCCCGCCAATGTGGCATAAAAGGGACTCATACATGACACAAATCCATAGCTGAAAATACATCAAAAACAACACAAAACAAGATCCCACGACTCATGTATCAACCGGGATCTGCAAGACATAATGCATCTCAATGAGAAATAAATGAATAAGTACATGGAATACACATCATATACCTCATGCTGCCATTTGCTGAAGGCTGAGCAGCTCTGCGGCAGAATCTGAAAACACCATCAATCTTGTGGCGTCGAGAAAGTGGAAAACAACTGCTCACATGTGCAAATCCGACACCGGCATAACCCACTTCCAAAAGTGGCTGAAAAAATCAAAAAATCAGATGCAGAAACTGAGCACGCCATCAGAATCGTGGCACTGAGTAGTGCTGAAACGACATAAAATTTGTCCCATTTGGACAAAGTCAAAATTTCGCCCTCCTGAAAATTGGCCTCAATCAGGGTTCCGCCTGCCTCTTTCTGGGCTCATGGTTCCACTGCACCTGCAAATAAAAAATAATAAATCTCGAATTCCATGCGTTCTCTCCCGCTCCTCCATGGCCTGGGCGCACTGTAAAAATCTGAGTTTATATAAAAAAATCTGGGCGGAATTACCCAAGTAGTCAGTTGGGCGCAATGGTAAGAATGGTTATTGGTTGAGGAGCGGTCGGGGGGTCAAATCCCGCCCCTCCCAACTTAGCATGATATTTATTTTAAAAAAAAGGTGTGTTCTCTTTTTTGAGAGGGGTCGGGTCCTCCTTGGGCAGCCCGCCCAACAACCCACGGTTCAAACGTTTAAATAATAGCGTTGGCCGTTGTTTAAATTTTGTTGGGACGTTGTTTGTATTGATATGTTGGTTGGGGCTGCCCGTGGATCGGGCCGGCCCACGTGGCCGGGCGGGTTCAATTCCCGCTGGCCCATTTATATGGTGCCATATGATAGTGCCGACGGGGGTGGCGGGGGTCACGGCCCCCACCCCCTTTTTTTTTTTAAATAAATTTTTGTTATTAAAAACAAATTGTTGTTTTTCGAACCTTCGGATTTTTGACTGAAGGAGTGCAACTAACAGTCCCACAAATTCACCTGGAATCTGGCCTGAGCTTGCCGCAATCCGGTGGCCAGAAAAAGTCAAATTTGTGTCCTCTTTAAGGCTGTCTAGTCACCAAGTCAACCTGGAACTTTGACCGCTTATAACTTCTTCATACAGACTCGGAATTGAGTGCCGTCTGCGCCGTTGGAATCAGAAAGACGAGATCTACAACATGAACTTGGTTTGATAACAATACAAACACTTTGATTTTTCAGCCTTTTACTCAAGCCACTTGTAGCTGTACCTGATTATTCCACCTGGATCAATCCTCCCCACTGAGGAGCTTTTGGTCCTCCAAAAGCATCAAGCTTTACCTATCATCAACTGTCTACAAATTTCATTGAAAGGCACATCCCCACATGACTCCTTCACCTGACGTACTTTGGAATCAAGATGCAAAGCCATCATCTGCAACTGCTACAATGTGATGTCTGAAAAGGCACATCCCTTGAAGACTCCTTTACCTCTCGTACTTCGGAATCAAGATGCAAAGCCAACACCTGCAACTGTGAAAATGAAAATGTCTGAAAAAGTACATCCCTTGAAGATTCCTTCACCTCACATACTTCAGAATCGAGATGCAAAGCCAACACCTGCAACTGTAGAAATGCAAATGTCTAAAAAGGCGCATCCCTTAAAGACTCCTTCACTTCTGTCCTTCGGAATCGGAATGCCAACACCTGCCTAAAGCTGCCATGAACATTACATTCTCAATGTGACCAATAATGACCCAGATGTTTCCATACTTGCCACGAGTTTATAACATGCACTCGGTGGTCAAGTTTACAGCAAAATGGAAATCATACATCGACAAAATTACAAGACCAAACCTCATCGTTGCATTTCGAAGTGATGGAAAAACTCCTCATCACTTTTACATGAAAGAAATGCATCAGAGGACTCATACAACATGACCAAAACATAATCTTCGCATCTCAAAGTGATGGAAACACATCATCACTTTTACATGAAAGAGATCTAACACACGACATATAAAACAAGGCCAAAAAAAAATTCATGGTCGCTTAAACGAGTGATGGAAACACATCATCACTTTCATAATAAAAATGGGACAAATGACTTACAAGTGTGGCCATGACAAGCTTAACATCTCTAGAAAAAAAAAAAATCTAGAAGAACCACTTCTCATTTATTAAAATGAGTGGATCATTTCCCTGTGGCGAACTTGCTTGTCAATCAGTTCTTTCAAATGGTGTATGCACGGGCTATTTGGATTTACGGCGCTGCTCTGGATGAAGTTTCCAGCATGTGGCTTTTTGGTGGCCACTCCGGTCGTAATGGGTGCAAAAGTTATTTTTCCTCCAAACCTGCTTAACTGATTTCTTTTCTTGTTGGGGAGAAGGCTTTTCGTGCCTCTTCCTTCTTTGCGCTACCATCCTCTTCCAGCACTTAGAAATCACAGGTTATTTAAACCACAAAATAAACAAGTTTTACGATGCCATATTTTACGACCGTGGTTATCAACATTATTGTAATTAAAATGCACTCTGGAATAATGAGACTTGGTATACCTTCTGCGGTGGTCTTCGGTGCCATCATGATGATGGGAGCTCGCCTCGGTTCCTTCACTGCAACATGCACTACCGTGGAACGATGGCGAAGTGTCCCTATCATTCCTCTTCCTTGGAGAGTTCATTAGTATCTGTTTTCCCTTGATGTCCTTCGAACATCCTTCACCATTGTACCCCAAACCTGCATAACGAGGTCGTTGCACAACCTCCAAAGGTTTGGTTATGCCTTGGCCACGAACGCCAAGTCCTCCTCCTCTGTACCCCATTTTAGTGAGGAGCCTCATGCCGGTACCTGTGATGGGTATCTCCACACTTCCAACTGAAATTATATCATGTGGAGAAACTGAAGAAAAATCAACACTGTTTACCTTAGGTGTTGATTGCGAAACAGATGAAGAAAGATGTTGTAAGCCTTCGTTGCGCTTCACTTCCATCACTACCTCTGACATGGCTTGTAGATGAAGCTGCATCTGTTGCATCTCCTCCTTCTCTTTTTGTAGGAATGCTTTTAAGGCATCATGATCTCTCTGAAGAGTTTCGTTGTTGCGTTTCAAATCTTCCCACGCCTCTGTCGTGGCTTGCAACTGAAGCTGCAAATGCTGCTTCTCCTCCTTCTCTTCATGTAGGAACGCCTTCAAGGCATCATGATCTGCTTGCAGAATTTCATTGTTGCGCTTCCAATATTCCCACGCTTCTGTTGTGGCTTGCAACTGAAGCTGCAATTGTTGTTTGTCCTCCTTCTCTTTGTGTAGGAGGGTCTTCAATTCTTCGTTCTCTGCTGATTGATTTTCGTAAGCCTCGTACAATATGTCTGCTTTCTCGGACACCCTGAGCATGGTTTCGTACATGTCCTTGACACTTTCCATGGCTCAACTCAGCAAACGTTCAATGTTCACGCCTGCAATCCAACCAACAAGAATACCTGCTCCGATACCACTTGATCCAGGGTAAAATATTGATACCCTTAACCAAGACCTTTTAATTCGGCTGATAAATAGAATTGCATTTAATTAAAGACATTAAAGAACTGAAATGAATGATTGTAGCTAAAAATAAAAGGAACATAAATGAACAAGATCAGAAATCATAAGAACACGTCGTTTGATGACGGAGTTCGTCCAGGAGGGACTACATCTCCGAGCCTCGGTGTCAAGATGGTGTAGGCCGCTGCATTATGTGTTGTGAGAAGAAGATGTACATGGATATGTTTCCCTATGACATACAAGGAAAAATTTCCCTCACGCAGGAGTGGCTTGACTTCTTTAAGAGATGTTCCACTGCGGAACTCTCATACATAAAGAAAGACTCCTATCAGTATGACCATAGCTGACATGTAATAAATAAGAGGATCCCGCCAATCCTAGCAAACAAGGGATCTCAACAATACACATATGAAATTGAGCATCCCGCCAATGTGGCATAAAAGGGACTCATACATGACACAAATCCATAGCTGAAAATACATCAAAAACAACACAAAGCAAGATCCAACGACTCATGTATCAACCGGGATCTACAAGACATAATGCATCTCAATGAGAAATAAATGAATAAGTACATGGAATACACATCATATACCTCATGCTGCCATTTGCTGAAGGCTGAGCAGCTCTTCGGCAGAATCTGAAAACACCATCAATCTTGTGGCGTCGAGAAAGTGGAAAACGACTGCTCACATGTGCAAATCCGATACCGGCATAGAATGTTGTAATTTAAGGGGGCATCTATGACTTCTACGTCAACGCAAACAGTCTTGCCCGCAAGAGTAATTGGAAAATTGTGGAATAAGCCAATGAGCTGGGAGGCATGGCCATCCCATGCTCGGAGAGTGATTGTGGAAGGAGCCAACTCAAGTGATCCAAGTTTCTTCCAAACCAAAGTGGACATCACATAGGTGGATTCCCCCTCATGATTAATGCACCGAGAAATGTTGGCGTTCCAGATCTTGACTGGGATTTGGAAGGCAACGGAAGGAGGGAGAGGAGGATGTTCTGACCAGTCAACATCAAAGACAATCAATCGATTGTCAGAAGGATCCACAGTTCCCATGGTATATATTAGAGCTTTTCGTTGTGAAGGGAATGACTAGAGGAGTTCCAACGTTGAAATGGTAGAAAGAGATTGCGCAAAATTATCTACTATGCTATACGAATGGGAAACTTTGCCAAAAGCAGCATTTTGGCGTAGTGGTCCTTTATGGATCTTGGTATGAGCCTCCGCCTTAGGCTGAGGGATCTACAAGGGACCATTAGGTGTCGAAAGAGGCTTTGTAGAGACCAAAGGAGGTGACTCGGAGACAGACGTGGCAGGAGGCTTGTTGTACTAACGGGGCCGAGTCTGAAGATTGATGTCTATGGTTAAAGGTTGATCAGATTTAATCATGAGAATCTGGTAATCGGAGGTACCAAATGGAAGAGGTTGAGTTTCCACCTATCCTTTAGGTGGTTGGGTAGCCAAAAATCCCTGCTGTGTATACACCTGCTCCTAAGGGGGCAGTGGCTGTTGTTGTGCAGGTTGAGAAGGCAAGGGAGGCGAAGGTGATAATGCTGGAGGAGCTGGAGCACCAAGCTGTGAATACTGATAATGAGGAGGTTGGGTAACATTGTGGTAAACAGGAGAATGGGAAAAAAGAGGAGGCACATCGTATCCTAGATACGTGCTACCGGGAAGGGGGAAAAGTGCAGCAGGTGCTAGCCCTCCCCTGAGGAAAACCATAGCCCATGGGAGGTTGAGCGTATGGATTAGAGAGAGCTCCAACGATACCGTCGGTAGCATGAGGTGCCCCCAGTGCATTTGCACCACCGGGTCTGGTAAGATCAAGTAGAACGGTATAAACATAACCCGACTAAGCGTAGATCAGGTCATATTTTAATGTTATTTGGAGGGAGGCTTCTTCGGTTTGAGGAAAATGCGATGCGACATCTTTCCCGATAGGAGGCAAGAGAGATCTAAGGAACCAGTCCATGTAGACACATTATTCGAAGGTAAGGGATTGACATAGGCTCTTTCTTCTCTGCCATTCCTAAACATGATCTGATAGGCGGGTCGTAAATGATTAACAGAAAGAATTCAAAAGTTCGATACCAGTGTCATAGCAAAGGGGAAGCTGGAAGTAGGACAGAAAATCCAGGGCAAAAGTTGCAAAGGTGGTATGAGAGGAAGGGGCCTGATCAACATACCACTTAGAAGCTTCACCTATAAGCGTTCGTTGGAACAACCAAAGACAGACAGAGTCATTGGTAATGGAGTTAGACGAACACCACATGTGGAAAGATCGAACATGATTTGAAGGATCTTCTCCTTCCAGGCCTTCAAACTTTCGAATGTCAGAAGGGAGCTTTGTTGGCATAGTAGGCCAACTAGTGTCATGGTGTATAGGGTCATTTATTAACTGGTCAAAATCGAGGAGGCTGAAGCCTGTCATGAAAGGGAGCAAGGGCACAACCGGGGTAGTGTCTGTTGCGGTCCCACTAGTGGGATTCCGGGCATGAGGGTTAGGGTTACCACCAGCATTAGGTCCTGCACCAGACATGGTGAAGGTGTCAGGGGGAGAACCGAAGGCGGAATGAGAAGGAGAACCCAAAGGACTAGAAGAAGAGTCAGTATGTGGACTCAGTGGAGGAATAACTCGAATCCTACGTGGAGTAGTAAGTCTTCCTACCGGAAACTAAGGATGAAGGCCAAGAAGTCTCCTCGATAAACACCTTGGTGGCACAATTATGATGACACAAACACGATACAAAGGAAAAATAGACTGACAAGGGTAGAGAGGTGCAGGATCAACTGATTACAATGTCGCAACAAGGGTAGAGAGGTGCAGGATCAATTGATTTCAATGTCTTAGAGTCTTTACTTGGTGGTGTTAACCAAGCCCTTTTTTTCTTAGGGTGTGTGTGTAAAAGTGTGAAAATTTTAAATTTTAAACCCAGAAGTTTGCAGAGAAAAATAAAAAGTGTGCTATATAGCTATAAATAACCCTGCAAATAACAGTATATAGGGCTGCAAAAATAGAAAATAAACAGCTAATAATGCAATAATATAAACCCAGGGAGGTGGGTCTCTCAAAAACTAGTCTATAGGTGAGTAAAAAAATAATCAAAACACACTAAAAAATCCAATAGATCTAAGGTCAAGAGGGACAGGGATCTAAAAGACAGAATTTGCTACAAAGTGGTGCAGAAAACAACAACAAATCAGAGGAAAAATTGCTTTAAAAAGAGGTGGCGAAAGGCTATCTCCTGGAGGGAAACAAAGCGAACCCTATAGGAAAACCAAAAAAATCTAAATGAGCTGATTTGGATGGATAACAAGTCAATCTGAATCAGATCTAAAGGTGAGGTATCAGATCTGAAAAATGGCTGAAGACTCTAAAATTTCAGACAACCTGCAACAACAAAAACTCTTCCACAAAAACTGGAGGGTACTGAAGTCCTAGGGAGCTAGGTTCCCACTTATTTGAGAAAAACAGAACAAGTACAAGTCCAAAACATGCAGAGATGGAGGTCAGACAACCCTGAACAGAGGCTCAGACAAATCCAGAAAACTTTCAGAAAAATCCCTGCAAAAAGTCCAGGTCGGAGTTTCTGACCTATTTTCAGCAGAGGTCGTAGTTTTTGGCCTGAAAGGTGCATCCTGAGGGTCTAGGTCATAATTTTTGGGCCAAAAAGTGTGACCTGCACTTCTGGCACTCTCGGCAGCAAATTTCAGAAAAATTTGTCATCTCATGTGCGGCTGATGTCTGTCACCTGCGCAATAGGTCCGAAAACACACGAAAGTTAGAATTTTTATCGTTTTAGGGTTTTATAGGTTAAAAACAACATCAAGTAAAGAAAAAACAAGGGACTGAAGAGAAATCCTAGGGTTTGAAGCAACTGGATATGCAAGGATCAGAAAAATGACAGTGGTCGTAATCGTAAACCCGTGTGGTGTTGCGAGTTGTTAGTATGAATCTTAATTCCAAGCGTACAAAAAAAGATCACTTTAGTTATGCATAAAAAAAACCCTAATAACAAATATGGTTGTCAATATATTCATATCTGTAGTTAGGTGATCAAGATAAATGCTGCAAAAATCTATATCTATGCATTAGAAGACATTAAATAGTAGAAAAACAAGATTTACTCCATGCATCTAGTAGACAAGAGAAGAATATGTTGAATGAATTTTGTATTAGGGGCACCTAGGAGGAAAACACAGGAGGGTGTCCCCAGCTCTCCTCAATGGGATGGGTTCTTTTAAGTCCTCAGCACTTCAGATCTAAAATTCCTCTCTCTTAATGGTGTATAAAACCCATACAAAAATGGTAGCAAAATATGACTATGATGGTGGATCGATAGTCAGAACAAAGGTATAGATCTAGAGTGATATTTAGGCAACAAAAGGTGGTAAATGAATGGGAAAACCTTTCTATTTATAACAAAATATTGAGTTATTCTAGATATTGGTACATAATTAAAATATTATTAACCAAATCAAGATCCAACTTTTATGGAATATTTTATTATATTTTTTGGAGGGAAAAGGAATTTGTCTTGGGTCAAATCCCTTTATTTGTAAATAATAAATAAATAAATGATTTATTTATCTTTTTAAGGATGTGGTTGAGTAATAATCAAATAAATAATAATTTATTTAATTATTTATGGGTGATTTAGTCATATTTAACAAAGAATATTATTTAAATAAGGTTTACATAACTATTCTTTAGAAAATAATAAGATAAATAATGATTTATCTAATTAATTTCCTTGTTTTGGGTTAAATATAACAAGGAATATTAATTAAACTATTGTTTAACTAATTATTTCTTGAGGAAAATCAAGAAAATGTAGATTTATTTAATATTTCCTCATGGGGTTTCCTGTTTAGACCATAAACAACTTAATAAGTTATTTTCATAGTGAAAACAATTTTTCTTAGGGTAAAATTGGTCTTACATGGTGTACTTGGATCCATCTACTGATAATAGGTTAGATGAACAAAAAATGGTGTAACACTTGGGGTATGTTCAAATATGCAAAGATTCCATTTGGACTGAATAATGCAGGGGATACCTTTCAATGTGCAATGGATATAGAATTTTCATATGAGAAAGATGTTTTTCTAGTGGTATATTTAGATGATTTGAAAATTTTCTCCCATTTTGATGATGAACACTTGTATCACTTAAGGATGGTTTTTAAAAAATGTAGGAAATTATAAAAAATCTCTTAATCTGAAAAAGAGCCTTTTTTCTAGGGAGGAGGGAAAAATTCTCGGTCACATCATCTCGAAGGATGGAATTCAGAGTTACCCTTCTTGGGTTGAGGCAATTCAAGCTTTCAATGGTAAGATGAATTTATGACACAAATTTATTCCAAATTTCACTTAGCACCTTTGGGAAATTACCAACATGTTGAAAAAGGACAATGAGTTAAAGTGGTCGGAGGATGCCAAGAAGTATTTTAACACAGTGAAATTTTCTTTGACTACAACCCCTATTTTAATAAGTCTAGATTATACTATTGATTTTATTATATTCTCATTTGCTTCCGAGCTCAACATAGATGTAGTTTTAATGCAAATGAAGGACAAGACTGAACAACCTATTTCATTTTTCAGTTGATCCACCAGGGATGTAGCTCTTCGGTATAATATCATAGATAAACAAGATTTGGCTTTGATAAAAGCGTTGAAGGATTTTCATGTCTATATTTTACATTCACATACTTTGGATTATGTCCCTAATGCAGTAGTAAAAGATGTTATTATGAAGACAGATCTGAAAGGTAGAAGAGGGAAATGGATAGAAATGATGTTGGAATATGACATTGAGATCAATCCCACAAATATAATCAAAGGTCAAGATTTAGCAAATCTTATGGTTGAGTCAAATTTTCATGTTTTAGATATCAATCTTATTACAACATTGTCCAATGAAGAGCATGATGTCACTCTGATACAAGTATCTGATATGTTTCTCTCCCCTCCTTGGTATTGTGATATAATATATGTTCTTCAACATTTGAACCCTCATCCAGGCATGAATAAGAGTAAGGGTAGGTCTTTAAAGTTGAAAGCTTCCAAATATTTCATTTTGGATAGCGCCCTTTATTGGAAATATGCAAGAGGTATTTTACAGAATTGTTTAGTTGAGAGTGAAGCCCAAGAAGTTATGAATGATTTTCATAAAGGAAAATATGGGGGCCACCTTTTATAGAAGACCACGGCTAATAAAGTATTGAGAGTGGGATACTACTGGTCAACTCTCTTTGCATATTTGTAAAAAATAGTGATGAGTTGCCATGAGTGTCAAGTGTTTTAGGGTAAAAGAAAAATTCTTCCATTACCTTTGCAGCCTATTTCAATTCATGCACCATTTCAGCAGTAGGGCCTTGATTTCATCGAAGAGATTCACCCTACATCATCTGCACAACACAAATGGATATTAACAGCCAACGACTACTTCACCAAATGGATCTAAGCGATCCTAACAAGGCAAGCAACATACCTACTAATTATTCAATTTTTGGAGACTAACATATTGTCTCATTTTGGTTTTCCTCATAATATTATTATCGACACTGAGGAAACATTCAAGTCAAAGAATATGGTTGAGTTTTGTGACAAATATAAGATCAAGTTGGTGCACTCAAATGCCTACTATCCACAAGGTAATGGCTTAGCAGAGTCCTCTAATAAATCCCTGATTAATATCATAAAGAATATGCTGGAGGCAAAAAAGAAGAAGTAGAACAAAAATCTTGTGAATGCATTATGGGCAGACAGTGTGAGTAGCTATAAATCTATAGGAATGTCCCCTTTTCAATTATTTTATGGGATAGACACTATTTTTCCTACATAAATTGTAGTCTCGATCATGAAATTGTTGCAAGAAGTAGGAAGTGAGGAGAATGATCTACAACGTTGGATCAATCAGATGATCCATCTTCAGCAGACGAGAGATTAGGTATTTCAGAACACCTCAAAGCTTCATGAGAAGATAAAGAAGGTGTATGACAGTAAGACCAAGGCTAATAAATTTAATCTTGAAGATGTAGTCCTCTAGTGGGATGCAAGGAACGAGGAAAAAGGGATCAAGCACTGAAAGTTTGAGAACCTATAGAAAGGGCCCTATAATATCTCAGTTATTCGAGGACAAAATGATTTTTTACTATAGGAGATGAATGGAGAGGAATGTTTAGGAGGACCAGTCAAAGGTAGGATCCTTAAGCATTATCATTATTGATACAGTTTTCAGATTTCCCACTATCATTGTAAATATCAGTTTAAATTTCCTGTAAAGCGTGAAGTAGAGAATCACCAAAGCTTGGGGCCTGAGGTGAAGGCTATAAATTTTCATTGGTTTCTACTGTTTTCAAAATTAATTTAGTTAAATTCAAGTTAGTTTTGAGTCAATTTTAAAGTCAATTCTTAGTCAGATTTAGTTTGTTACAACTCAGTTTATGTTTTTAGTTTTCAATTATTCTTTAGCTTTTGACTCCATGCCCAATGGAGAGGCACTTGGTCTACGATGTTATTGGCACCTCCAAGGAGCTACCATCCCCAAATTGAGCCAATTTTAGTGCCAGTATTTTCATCCTTCCACCAATGATCAAATTAAATATTTCATTTCATGTTAGGGGTCCCATTCTAAATTTTTTTCATTCCAATAGGTCATGGAAAAATTTGTTCACTTGGTGCATATTTAAATCAACTTTCACTCTTTTCAAAAAATTTCATCACTTTCTAGCTCATTTCATCACTATGGTGAGTGTCCATCATTCATGAGTCTTTATCACCTTTTCAGTCATGTCATCATTAATTCCATTTAGTCAAGGTGCCCATTAGGTCTTAGGGTTTTCAAGGTCCATTAAAACATCATTTCCATTGCATAAAAGACCAATAAGTAAAAGGGTGACCAACACATTCACTTTACCATGTAAATTTTAAATGTAATATGTAATTTTTATTTCACTATGTAATTTTATGTTTTCTCAATATGTAATAAGTTCATGGTTCTAAGATAGCTGCCAACTCAAAGTTCCATATGCCAAGAAAGCTCAAAGTTCCAAAGTCTAATTGTCCTCAATTCTATCAAATGATTAAACTCTAAAGATCAAAATAAAAAGTGAAAGGTAAAGGTTCTGAGGTTTAAAGTGATTGTGAAGAAGAGAAGTGGGTCCTAAAACCAAATTCATCCAAATCACCAAGAATAAATCCCATCAAAATACAAATAAGGCACTCATTTCTCTCCAAACCATCAAGCTCTCTCTCCCTCAACTTTAAAATAAATTTTTCAGTGTCAAAAACCAATTTTTTGGGTGGTGCTACACTCCTGGAGGCAAGGCATTGCACTCTTGGCAAAGGCGATGCACTCCTGGTAAGGGCGCTGGGCTCCTGCCCAATTTCACTCCAAGCTTCGAAACTTCGTGCAAGCAGTCTAAATCATTAGAAAAGTGTTCCTCCACCTCCTATCAAGTAAGAAATACCTTTTTATTCCCTCCTTGCATTTCCCAATTGCAAAATTTAAGGTGTTAAACTTCTCATTCAAATTTTCATGTTTTCAATATAGAAAACCCTAGTGTCACTCACACATCCATAAATTGGTTCCCTATACCTCACATTCCCTCCCCCATATCACAGTAAACCTTATACCTATCCCTAAATCACTAAATCCCTATGCCCAAATTACATTTCCCAAAACCCTAGATCCTAGGCTGCTAAGTCCTAGGTAGCTCTATTATCATACCTGTAATAAAATTCTAAATCCCATTTCACTAAGTGTTTTGATCCCATATCACTCCCCTAAGTTCCCTAACCCCCTTCCCTATTTCCCCAAATTTTTCTACTCCCATCCCCACTCCCTAAGCCTATTTTCCACTCTCCTTTCCCTTCCCTAGGGTTCCAAAACTAAAAAACACCATGGAAGATAGAGATTTCATGGAGGAGGAAGACAGAGAGGAAAGAAGACCTCATAAGGGAGGAAGTATTTTGAGGCTTCAACCAAAAAAAACAAGAGAATTGATGGCCTCACCCATGACAGTAACTTGCTTCAAATATGTGGGCTACTTTTATTTCTACGAAATGATCCAAAGAGTTCAACACCACCCTGTTTTGAGTAGAATTTTCATCTCAAACCTTCAATACAATCAGGTGACCATTGCAGGTGTAACCTTCAACATATCCACAACCATCATTTTTGCTGCCATATGGATACCTATTGTGGGTGAGAAGTGGTTTAAAGCCAAAGACCTGGATGGCAAGTATCATTTATCAAGCCATGGTACAAAAATGAGGGAAAGAGAGTCTTACCTTTCAGTTACCTTCTTGATATATATGCTCCCATGATGAAAATTATCATGAAGTACTTCTCTTGTGAAGGCGGGTTCTCCAGACTCTACACATATCATATCAGATTGCTTATGCACTTCACAAGAGTAAAATTTCTCAACATCCCATACTACCTGTTGATAAGTATTGAAAAAATGGCCTACATAGTGTAGAAAATAGAATATGATCAGCAAATGAATAACCTTTTCCAACACTCTCTCATCAAGATAATTGTCCTTCATCATCTAAATCAGCCGAACATTTCATGGGATGCTTTCATTTCCAATGATGTCTTCACTTCTCCACAAGCTCATCATGCTGAAACTATGCCTCCTCCACTTCAGCCCACTGCACCTATTCCTCCATCAACTCAAGCTACTCGACCCATCTCATCACCATCATCATTATTTTAGAGCCAAATTGGGTCATCTAGCAGATTTGTGGTCAACAAGCCTAAAAAGACCAAAGAGGCTGAAAATGACACATTGGTCAAAACTTATCAGAGAGGGCCTATGCAGGTATTTTCTCCACATATTGTAGAAGCGACCTTTCCTTCTTCATCAGCAAAGTAGGTACAAAAAGGAAAGAAAAAAGAGCCATTTTCTCATGAGGAAGTCATGCAAGAGGATAAAGACCCTCATGAGGAGGAAACATAGTTTGATCTAGTTGACTCAGATTAGCAATATGATCATGAGGCCTCAAGCGTGATTATCAAATAAAAGGAAACCTAAATTAGAGAGCCACAAACTAACTTGGATAGAGCTCAATATGTCATATCATTCCTTGAACAAGAGAATAAGCTAAAAGATCAACAAGTACTTATGGAGTTAGATTTTCTTAAATAAAAAAGAGGTAAGGCTATGATATCACTTGATGATATTGATCATGATGACATTCAAACCAGCAGAACAAGACCTAAGACAAGAGGTCTTAAGAGAGCTATACAAAAACATAAACTTGAGGATGAAAAACTCACTTTTGAGGAGAGTATTTCCAAGGAGGTTGAAAATGATAGAGAAATATGGCTAGATAGGGTAAACCTCCACCTTGAAAAACTCCTCCACAAGGAAAACAAAGATAACAATATTCTCATAAACATGTCTAACAAACACATCATAAGAAATAATATCTGTAGCATTAAACTCAAGGAATTAGAGGAAAAACATAAGCAACCCTAATTAAGGAAAAGGAAGAAGATAGGCTTGACATCCCTGTTGAGGCCTCTCTGATTTCTTAAGCATAATTCATCATCATTCCACATACCAATTTTGAATATTTTTGAGCAATTTTTGCAATTTTGGGTTTTTGTGCAAACTTTTGATAGTCTTCAGCACAGTCTGACTGTCAGAAGCGCAACAACCTAGGCATTGCGCTTCTTCTAGAGGCCTCCAAATTCAAAAATAAGACCACCATTGGATTCAGAAGGCAAAAAATATGCAAGTTTGACACTTTTCAAAGAAAAATTGGACAATTTGGCAGGGAGAAAGGCCGAAAAACACCTCAAAAATCATATTTCTGCCCTGATTTTTAGTTAGGTGTTGTGCTCCTAACCAGTATTGGGATATTGACCTCTTGGAGGGAAAAAAATCATTATTTTGGAAACCAAGGAAATTTCTAGAAGCTAGACAGGACAAGCTTTCCAATGAGCTATCTTGAACTCAATATGCACATCAGAAACCCCCTCAAAAATTCAGCTGAAGTTGGCTTTTCACTCCTGACATTGGCGCTATGCTCTTGACCAATGACTAATATCTATGATTTTTTCATAGTTTTCTGAGTTTGACCATGGAAAATCACGATTTTAATGATGTAAATGATGGATGTAAATGTGATTAAGTTACTTTTTAGTTACTTAAGGGTAAATACATTAGGTAAAAGTCTTTTTGAGGATGAATGAATCAATTTCACCAAAGTTAGGGATGAGTCAATTTGACCTCCCTACACTTTAGGTTTGCAATTCAGCCTTTTCTGGATCATCTCCAAAAATTAGGGATTCGAACCCTGAGGTTGGGAGAAGTTGTTTCATGTTTATATCTTTCACCTCTTCACTCATTTGAGAGGTTGGATGTTGTTGTATTGATTAGAGACATTAGTGTATTCAGATTTTGGAAGGAATATATTGGATGATTTATATCTATTTTGGTGGGATTCTTGTGGTACTGTATTTTGACATAGTTTATTCTTTTGTTTCATATGTATGGATTTTTTGTAATTTCCATGTTCATTACACTTTTGTGATATGTTTGATTCTAAAGTATGATAAGAAGAATACATCTTTATGCTATGTTTTGGGAGAATCTTCATAATTTGTTTCATTTCTTCATTTTAAAAAGAATTCATGTACTTTCATGCTATTTTTAGCACCTCAACAGTCTGATCCATCTCACCTAAGAACCCTAAAGTGTTAGAATACCTACTTACCTTGCCCCATTAGATTCCTGCAATTTTGATCTTATTTGCCTTGATCTAGTTACCTCTTTGACCTAATTCACTCATCCGTCACCTAAATCAGCCAATCAAAACCCTTGTGTTACTATGCCTAGCCTAAAACGTAATTAATCCAGAACTCTTGGTTGTGATTGCTTGGAGAGATCACTCTCCTGCCTAGTAGGGTTAGCTACCTGGCAAGAGCTTGGTTTGTAGTTAGCTTTGTTGGTCTCTTCTCGACCTTGGAGATCCGGTGGAGTGCTAACACGGGGAATGTTAGCTACAAAAACATCCATAAGAACATTCATAGCTAGATTTTGATCTAAGGACACCACCAAATATTTGATAAGACCAAGACATTTAACACTTCCAAAGTCAAAATAGTAAAGGTCATGATATGGCTTGGTAATATCCAATCCTAATTTATCCATGATGGCTTTAGGCATGATATTATGGGAGACCCTAGAGTCTAGCATAGCATTATGGAGGATGAAGTCATGAATTTTGAGACTAAGGTAAAAAAGTGGAACTTCACTATATTCTAAGTTACCATATACAACGTGGCCAAACAAAAGCTCGGGGTGGTCAACACTAACATTTACCATATGAGACAATTGGTCAATATGAATAATTTTGGTTACCTGATACTTGTATTGGTCATTCCTAATTAATTCAGTCAAGGGAATTGAGACTTTAAGATTTGAAATTCCATTCTCAAGACTAAATAAAGTAGAATTCTTTTCTACCTCTTTAGATGGAATGCCCTTCTTTTCAGGTTGTTCTCTGATTGGGATCTCCTTTCTTTGTCTTCCATCTTGAGTTTCTTTGTTTCTCTTCAGATTTTTAGTGTAAGCTTCATTAATTTTTCCCTGAATTGTAACAACATGTCCTTTTTCTTTATTCTGATTTGTAGAGGTCATTTCTTTCTTATGAACATATTCTTGAGAATTTCTCTTTTTCTGATTTGAATTTATGGGCATGTTTCTATTTCTCAGACCATATTTCCTTTTCATTTGGATAAAGGAATTTTGATAAACTTTTTGATAATCCTTTGTCTTTAATGCCAAAATATCATCACTAGAAATAACATATTGCTAATCATTAGGAATATATGGTTCTTCAGAAAATTCATCCTCCTCAGTCAAGAAAATGGGTTGCTAATTTTCCTCAAGAAGGTGATTTTCCTCTGAGATATCTTCTTCTTCATCAGGGACCTCTATATAATTTTGTTGAAAATGAGTACATATTTTTTTTTGAACTTGTTTATCTTGACCCCTCTGCTCCCTTTTTTAAATCCTATATTGGGGTTGCTGATATTGACCTCTGAAGTTTACATTTCTGATTGGAGGTTCTTCTTGTCTTTTTTTTATGGTCATATTGTCCATCATATTCTCCATTTTCTTAATCAAAGTACCAAGCTTACCCTAATATTAATTGGATGGCTCCTCCTTTATGGTAAACCTCTTATTTGATTTCACCTTTGATTTTTTGATAAGTAGATTTTCCTCAACACTTATTCCATTCCTTTTCATGTCTTCAAGGGTGGAAGGTTTTCTCTCCCTCAATTGGTAGGCCATATCTGGATCAAAAGAATCTATATAATGAAGAAGTGCTAGTCTAGGTGGATTCTTAATGTTTTATGGGATAGAATCATATACCCTATTAAATCTGGCTGTGAAATCTTGCACAAATTCATCAGTATTTCTCTTCAAAACATTATATTCGACCAAAATTTGGAGAGGGTTATTTTTCGCCCCCCAATTTGCTAGGAATAGGTCTATTAAATGTTGTGGATTGACTACAAAAGTAGTTGTTAAGAAATGGAACCATTTTTTGACTTCCCCTGAAAAAATTTGTGTTATTATGTGCATTTTGACATCATCATTATCGATTTCCTCAAGATCAATAAAATTAATGACTTTAACTATACGTTGTTGAGCCATGACCTCTATTGTGCCATCAAAAAAAGGCAATATTTGACCATAATCTTGAGGCAAATAAGCAAGTTGGGGTGGTAAGATAAAAGGATAAAAACTTACCATGATTGATGTAGAAGGTTGTACAGAAGTCACAACAGGAGATGTTGATGGAGGAAATGATTGCAGAGGAGGTGATGGATTGAAAATGGAGGATGATGGAGCAACTATATGAGGAGGTGTAATAATATATTTAGCAGCAAATAAATTCTCTTGTTGGTACTGGATATAGTCATTTTCAGAGGTTATTTTGAACTTATCAACCAATCTCTAAAGTTTAAAAAAATATGACCAGAAATTACTATCACCCTCAAAAGATGAAGACTCGAAAGATGAAAAATATAATTCAAAATGAATGGCATCAAAAACTGCTTCTGAGAGGAAATACTCTGACTTGGACTTGAATAAAGATAAATCAAATTTCAGAGAAAAATATAGATCTTCAGGAGAAACCAACCTTCGAGGCAAATATGTGGATCTTACTAGTGGAAGTGTACCTTTCTTAACTTCTTGAGACTGTGACCTCTACTTTATCAATAGTCTCTCAGGGTCATTAACTACTAGTGAAGGATTGGGATCAGGATTAGGCCTCGTATGAATTTTGGGAGCCAATGTTCTTCTCAATATGAACTTTGGCTAGAAATGACTAAATCGACCTTATTTTAGTGCTAACACCTATCACCCATAGGCCTATATTTTAAGTAATTGTAAGAAATATCCCCATGGAATATTTGACACTTGTTCCTTGGCAACGATGCCAAAATTTTAGCTCTCCTTAGCTTCCCAAGGCCAAGAAAGGAAACCAAATAGGTAACAACATACCAACTTTTAAATTGGAATCTAATCCTACCAAATCAAAGAGGGATCTATCAATATCAACCCCACAACCAATGGAAATTACTAGAGAGTATTAGAGTTTTAGGCTAGTTATTAGCTCAATAGGGTTTGCTGGATAAAGAAGCATCAGGTTTAGGAACTAGGCCAAGTATTCCAAAAGATAAATTACAGACATTAAATTAGGCAAGGTAGGTGTAATAAATACAAAAAATATATTTTTCATTGTAGTATGGTGATGAGGAAATCAGATAAAGAAACTAAGTGAGCATACATGCATGAATTCACTTGTTAGAGGATAGAAACACTTATATGATAATCTCAAAAAAATAGAGCTTTATAGATAATGAAATCTATTAAAAAATTAGGAGGTTAAAACCAAGAGAAATTGAAATGGTTGCTAGAAACATTTAATAATAAAAAACATAAGAAACATTGGAGAAAACACTTCCACTGACCACAACACATGAATCCCATAAAATTACCTGCATGTGCTTGTATACTATTTTTGCAAAGAGTCAAGTACACCAGTTCCAAAAAAGTAGGAAATTCAATTATCCAACCTTATCTTTGACTTGTTTTTGAGTACATATAGAGGAAAAACAATATTCCACCTCTAAGGGTTCGAATCCTGATCCATAGCAACTAATTCATGAACCTAATTACTCATTTCCAAATCCTAGGGAACTTAGAAAACTTTTTCCAATGCTTTAGATTCTAAGTTTGCTTTATGGTTAAGAGATGAGAAAGAAAAAAAATTGATGGATATGCAAGAGACTACAATTGGAGTGCATTCCAATATTATGGCTTCAAATAAATTGAAAATAGAAGAGGAGAAAGCAACAAAGGACAAAAATAAAATGAAAGAAGAAAAATCTTCTTCCTCCAAAACTCTTACAGCAAAAGAAAATATTGATCAAATGTCCAATTTGATCAAATAACTTTCCTCTAAGATGACAAAATTTGAGTTAGAGAGCAAACTAGCTGCAAGGGCAAATCAAAATGAAACCAATATAAATCATGCTCCCTTCGGAAGACCTTTTCTACCTAAAAAATTCTTACAACGCCCAAGGAGGAATGTTGATGATCAAAATGTCCAGCCTCCTTTGCATAATTTTGCTGAAGAAGAGAAAAAAGAACATGAGGAAGAAAATAAAGACATAAACCTTGTAAGGGAAACATCACAGTCAAATTTTTTTACTTTGCAAGAATATGAAGACCAATCAAGGATATACCTATTTTTAGATGGTGTTAATGCTCAAATTCATGAAAAAAATGATAAAAAATAGCAAGAAACTCAAAACAGAAATTATCCTTTGAGGTCCAAAGGTCCTATTCAGCAACCTCAACAAAAATCAAATTCTGAAAAACAAGCTGAAAAACAAAAGCTGAATGTCAGTGATGTCCGTCCACCTCATAATTCTGCCCCAATCATCAAATTTTTTGCAGAAAATAAAGAATTAGCTCCTCTATATTTTAGTTTCAAATCAGAACTGAATAAAATCAAGATCCCTGTCCCACTTCATGAATTGTTGAAAAATCCATCATATAAAGAGTAATTTAAAATCCTATTAAAACCACCTCTCTCTCCTGATTTTGTCTGTCTTGAGGATGAACATCCTACTACTTACTTAGGCTTCCATGTCCAAGACCAAAATGATGATAATTCACCACCTTTCTATATTTCATTCAATATACATGACAAATTGATGCATAATTATTTATTAGATTCTGGGGCTTCTCACAATCTAATGCGAAAGAAAGTGATGGATGAATTAGCATTAGAAATCATTAAGCAATACCAGGATCTATACACTTTTGATTCCAAAAAAGTCAAATTTTTAGGAGTGATTAAAGACTTGGTTGTTTCTCTTACCCAACTTCCTATGAAAATTTTTGTGATGGACATAGTGGTTACAGACATAGCTTCTAGATTTGGAATGCTACTTTCTAGATGTTGGTCTAAAAAATTGGGAGACACCCTTCAGATGGATATATCATATGCCACAATCCCAGTGTTTAGAGGAGAATTCAAGAGGTTGTATAGGGAAACCCAAATGGCCTATATCATCAGTGATCGACATAATCCCTCAAATTATCCTATAAATGCTGAGGAGATGGAATTGTGATCATCCATATTACACCTTGTTGTCGATGATAACAATATCCAGCCTAAAATTAGTGAAAAACAACATTTGCAATATATAAATGAGCAGCATTTAGAGGGAGGACATATCAAGAAATTATACTTTGATGGAGCCTAATTAAGAGAAGGATCAAGAGCTAATGTAGTTCTCATTTCTCCCACTTGGAAAAGGTTAACACTATCATATAAACTACAATTTGTTACCACTAATAACATTGCTGAATATGAAGCGCTTATTTTGGGTATGAAGGCAGCTAAATATTTGGGAGTTGAACAACTAGTTGATTTTTATTTAATTTATGATAAGCGTGTTGATAAACAAATAGATCAAGGAAATTCCAAATTGAAGAATTATAGGAATGAAGTGTAGAATTTAATTGAGCATGTTTTTTAGCATTCAATGTAATTTTAACTAGAGAAAATTTAATAATAATTCACTAGCTATTGATTACAGTAATTTTTAAAGTTCATCTTGATGCTCATGAAAAATTCCATGTTCAAAAGAAAAAAAGACCTTATCATGATGATTGAGATACTGAAAGTATTTGAGGATGACTAAGAAATTCAAAAAAATTTAGAGTGTGTTGAAGATTTTGCAGAAATTCAAATTGATGATGAGGAGGACATTGTTGAAAATCAAAACAAAAAGTCTTTCAAAACGACCATGGCTGGGAAAGACATTATTGATCTGAAAACTAACAATATTACTAAAGGCCTAATTCCTTTAGAAAGATTTTTTGACAATAATGATGTCTTTTTAAAGCCTAAAAATAAATATGATGGAGAGAGCATAATTGACTGTAATATTGGTACAGAAGATCAGCTAAAATTAGTCAATGTTTCTAAATTTCTTTCTCTAGAAACTAGAACAAAATATGTCAAGCTGCTGAAACAGTATGCAGATATTTTTGCATGGTCCTATAGTGAGTTGAAGACCTATGATAGAAATATAATGGAGCACAAAATTCACATAAAAGAAAAAGCAAATATTGTAGCACAAAATATAAGTAATATCAATCCCATGTTGCTCCCTAGCATTGAAAAAGAAATAAAAAAATTAGGGGAAGCAAATAATTCTGCCTTTAAGATTTTATAATTGGCTAGCTAATATAGTCTTGGTTTGATAGAAGAATGGAGAACTAAGAATTTGTGTTGATTTTCGCAATCTGAACTGATGTTCATTGAAGGATAACTATCCATTACCCAAGATGGATTATATTTTATAGAAGTTATTTTAATATTCCCATTTAGGTCACAATCAAATGGAATATTAAAATTTTGTTTTTATCACCTAGAAGCTAAATAAATGGGTAAGGAAGCCCATGCTTATTAAAAACATGAATAAAATCCCTCAAATGTGAAAGGGGATAGTCATAAGAGCTGGATTTCACACCCTTATGTGTGAAAGAGGACATTTGCATGGAGACAAGGTCAAGTTTGACTAGGTCAACAACGCTGGGAGAGGAGGTGTAGAACACTTTGTTAGACCTCGCAGTATGAACGGGAAGAGGGTTATTTGGTCGAGGAAACCCTAATGAGTGGGACCCATGGAGAGAGGGATTTCACTCTTTAAAAGGAGGGCAAGGCAACCATTGTTATTCATGTTATGTATTATTGATTTCTTGGTCTATTCAGACTTTGTGCAGTCTCTATTGTTTAGCAGAAATGCAGTGCTGCTTAGCACAAGGATCTCTTGTTCCGGAGTCCTTTTCCTTTCTTTAGAGGCCTCTTGAAGGAGTTGTACTAATTTTCCTCACATCCAGGCTTGAGGCCAAGCATCCTCCTCCAAGATGTAGCCATATTTCAAGAATAATAATGTCAGGTTAAGTTGGGTGCTGCAATGAGGGTCTGCACACACTTCCATCACTGCTTGTTTTTCTCGCAGGAGGTTCTCTTGAGAGATCATCAAGGTCTTGAGCTACCTTCAGATCTTGGAATTGGGCCAACTCATTCCCTTCCCCCTACAACACAGTTTCCTTCAGTAACTGTGTTATTTCTAGTGAGCATTTGTAGTGGGGCTTTTGCAGATTGTTTGGAGGTTGAGATCCTCAGTGATAGGATCAACCTTTCACTTGAGAGATCCATTGGAGGAGGCCTTTCCATCAGATGTATCATCTTCAGCCTTCTCCACTTGTTTCCAGTTCTTGAGTTGCTGCTGCTACCCAGCAACTCCGACATTTTGCAGATTTTGTATATTATAGCCAATCCTTCCAAGATTGACTTGAGGTAGTATTTGGGAGTTGACATCTTCACTCCCAATTTTGTATGGGCCATACATCTGTACATATATGTATTTTACATGTGTTAGCATGTATTTTATCTTATAAAATTGCACAGTCATAGCTTGGGCGTACTTGTGTAGCAGTGTTTGATCATGATTTATGTACTTGTTTCTTGAGGCTAAGAATTTCCTATCTTGAGTAACATTTTCCTCAAGATCTTGTATTCCTTATTTGATGCTATAACTTAATAATATGTATATGGATATTTCTCACATTTCTATGAGTTGAGCATCACTGCTACTCCATTGTTGTATTTTCATATTGCTGGATCTCCACATTTGGAATATGTTAATATATTCCCGATAGTGTAGAATTTCCCTATTTTGGGATATTACAGTGGTGTCAAAGCATAATCTTGGCTCAGCCTGTGGATATAAGCCATGATGCTATCAAGCAAAGAGAATATGAAGACTCCATTATGGCAAGGAAGAAAGGAAGATAGGCTTACAAAGCTTCTTCCAAGATCTGTATATGGCGTTCGTGAAGATTTCAAGAAGATAAGGAGGGAGATATGTACAGAATCTCCAAGAGGGTTTGAAACTGATTCAAAATATATATTTTCTTATGGGGAGTGTGAGCATGCATCCACGCCCTATGATGCATAGCGTAGTCACATGGCCAGTTTTTCCACAAGAGAAAGAGAAGAAGAAGGAATGCCTGAGAGGGGAACTCTTAGTGGTTTCTTGCATGAGTATGAATCTCAAACTCAGAAATTTAGAGCTCATGCCACTTTCCCAAAGTTTTGCAAGGTCAAGGTGAGGAGGAACAAGCAGCATAATGTGGATATATTTCTCCTCTCTATCTTTGATGGTTCCCCTACATGTTCAGCCATGACTTGGGTGGAAGAGCAAGACACCTTTTTGCAACAACATCATATTTCTGAAGATGAAGCCATCAGAGTAGCAGCGCTGCACTTTGGAGGTAAGGTATATGCATGGTGGTTATTGGAGTCCTTTACTTTAAATAATGCAATTACTTCTTCCTATGCAAGGTTCATTAAAAATTTTATGGAAAGGTTTGGTAGGGAGAATTCTGAAACACATGTGGAGGAAACAAACACATCTAAACAAAAAAAACCCTTGCATGTGATGGAGGAGAACATAGACTCATAATAACTTTAGAGAACCATAAAGGAGGCTGATATCTTGCATTATAATTTGTTGGAGGAAAGACCTTCATCTTGTATTTTGGCACAAGTAGGCAAAGATATCCGTTTTCCAGAAGAGGATCCAATCATTGGAAGGTTTCCCATTCATGTTTAGGAGACTAAGGGCAAGAACACTGTCATTTCTAGAGTTGATCTATCACCTCATGTAGAGGAAGGAAGAGCTATTGCTCCAACTAGAGGGATTATGTTATCCCTACAAGAATTTCCCCATGATATCATACATGGAGGTCCAAGCACAATCAATGAGCGGCATCATTGTGCAGCATTGTAGCTGGAAGGAGGAGTTAGGGAGGAAGAGTAGAATCATGTGATGAGAGGCACACACCCTTATATACTTTAGAGATCTAGTGCAAAGAGGAGGCAGATTGTATTGTGCTGTGGAAGCAAGGGCAAGGTTGCCCAACCATATGTACAGTCCACTCTTGAAATTGATGTCTCACTACATGGAGGCATTCCACCTGGGAGGCCACCAGATATATCATTGATGAAAGACATCTTGTGTTTGGTTCACCACTCTTGGATTTTGGAGAGGTGAAGAGTTTGGAGGAGAAATTTATGGGGGATGTCAGAGTAGCCGGCAGCAACATGAGGAAAGTTTCACATGCCAGATCACCAGCGCTGTCTCTTAGGAGGATTGATCCTTATTGGAGATCTCAACTCTTAGTAGAGTACTCCAAGGATCTTGGTGCATGCATGATCCTCGATGACCAGGATAGAGATGATTAGTATATGGTGGATGATATGGTCATCTATTCACATGGAAAAGTCTTCTTGACTAGAGCTTCTAGTCTCAAGGAGAAATTCCTACATGCAGCACATGAGGGTTTCTCTTCCATGCATTTTGATGCATATCTTTCCTTGGAAGAGGAGTTCATTTGGGAGGGAATTCAGCATGACATATTTCAGCATATGGAGAGATGCATAGCTTGGACAGTGACAGAGAGGATGTCACATCCACCTTCCTACTCATTGGGAGTGAGGGAGAATCTTCAGTTGAGCCATTTCAGCTCAAGGACCAGAGTACATGGTAGAGGAGGTATACATTTGCATTATGATTTACCTTTCTTTACTTTAAATGAGCATCATATTGTACCAAGGAGGTTCATTCCTTCTTTCATATTGTATAATAATGTACTTGCAGCCTCTTGTAGCATTGAGATTGGCTATCTCATTGGTGGTTGGTGGGGGAAGCCACATGATTCTTAGTGTACACCATCGACACCATATTGTAACTTCATGTTTTCACCTTATGATATGACTGTGGCAGCAAACAAGTGGCTGGTAAAGCACTTGTTAGTTCTCATTTTGATGCAGGCAAAGGGTGCACTGCGCTAGTTCCATGAGTGGAACTATGATTCACTCTCCGGTTGTCATTTGGCAACTTGTTTTCATTGTACTTTGCTTCCATATATTGCTTATATGTTTATTTTCAAGGGAAGCTTTGTTTGGAGAGTGGGCTTGAGATTTAGGATGCCCATTGGGAGCATGATCCTCCCCACTTTACATATTGTACATTTCAGGAGGAACAATGGGAAAACCATGATTGCCACATCACCTTTTTTCCCTTCTTGTGGGAGGAACCACTTGAAGAACTTGAGGAGGAACTTCATGGATCATGTGAAGATGGAGGAGATACATAACTCTTTGGAAGAGTTAGCACAACCACCTCTTTTCTATTTGAGGATGAGAGGAGACTCATCTATGAGCCACTCCATTTTCATGAGAAATACTTATGGTAAGGGTATTGTTTGTTTGCATAATGAATTGTATAATGTATCTATGCATCCCTTAACCATACATGTGTAGGATGTTGCTCCGAGGAGGGGCATTATTTTTTCTAGACCTCATGGTATGCTTGAGGCCATGAGCAGTGATGGTAACCACTCCCTAGGAGGACTTGGGGAGGAGATGTATTTTGGAGAGCATGCTCACTTTTAACCATACATCATTCACTTTCTCCAAACATATGAGAAGAGTGGGACAGCAAGCAAGTGGTTGAGAGACTACACTTTTTGTCACACTCTTTTGCAGTTGAGGGCCAAAATGTGTTGGTTACACTTGAGGGACCATTATCCTTCTCCCTTGCTACACATGGCAGCAGGCATGGTTCTTATTATGGTTCCTTATGTTGCTGTTATAATTATATTTGTTGAGAGCATGATTGGGGGAATGGCACATTGGTTGGATATGTCCCTTGGGGGAGAGATATCCCACATTGTTTGCATTTCATGTTCTAATGGGAGCATGAGAGAGTATATGGCCACTACAATAAAACATTTTTTTCCATTTGAGGTGAGCCATATGATTGATTGGCTGCCATATGATGGTGACTTCCAACTCATAACATATGAGATGATTTGGGCAAACATGTTTCATAACATTGGGGAAGAGATCCCTGGGGGTCTAGTCTTCATCTTGCCACTCGAGGGAAATATTATTGCAGCCTGAGATTAGCGTATACTCTGCACTTATCCTAAAATAGTGTTACCGATGAAATAGGTAACCGCACTGTTACCTACTTTTTTTTGGTAGCATAAAAAGCACCCAATTTTGAAAAGTGGTGATGCAGAATCACTTTTTTTTTTTGGAGCACATTTTCGACACTCTAATATTTTTATTTATGAAGTATGAATATTTGTTTTAAAATTTTAGTGATTTTCACGCTAATTTTGAAACGTATTGATGCAGCATCAACTTTTTTTTTTAGAGTAGTGATTTTCATGCTAATTTTGAAACGTATTGATGCAGCATCAACCTTTTTTTTTAGAGTGGTGATTTTCATGTTGGTAATAAAACACAAAACTTAGATAAAAAAATATATATATATATAAAAACAATAAAAATGTTAAAAAAATAAAAAATTAACTCGTAAAAATAAAAAATTTAAACAAAAATAAATAAAAAAAACAAAAAAAAAAATATTCGAAAACTATATCAAAAGAAATGACAAATTTTGAAAAAAAAACACATAATTTAAAGAAAAAAACAAAAATTAAAAAAAAAAACATCAAAAACATTTTTTTCTAAGTTATTAAAAAAAACCGTATAATTTTAAAAAAATAAATTTAAAATAGAAAATTTAAAAATAATTTAAATTACAAAATTAAAATTTAGATAAATAAAATAAAATAAAATAAAAAGAAAAAATTAAATTTAAAAATTAAAATTAAAATAATAATAATAAGAAGAAGAAAAAATACAAATTTCAAAATTAACAAAAAAAACAAATTAAAAAAAAACACAAAATTGAAAATTGAAAAAGAAAATTAAAATAAAAGAATTAAAAAAAAAAAAAAAAAAACTATCATTAAAAAACAAAAAAATGAAAAAAACCATGTGCAAATAATTAAAAAACAAATATCCATAAATTTACTATTTTTTTTAAATGAAACAATTTATAAATTTTAAAAATGAAAAACCAAATAAACTAAAAGATAAAAAAAAAAAAATTAAATTAAAATTTAATAAATTTAATAAATAAATTTTAAATTTTAAAAAATAATTAATCTAAAATATTAAATTTAAAAGCAAAATTAAAAAAAAAAAACAAAAAAAAATTAAAAAATCTAAATTTAAAATAAAAAATTTGAATTAAAAAACAAATAATTTTAAATTTTTTGAATTTAAAAAAAAAAATCAAATTAAAAAAAAAATATTAAAAATTAAAAAAAAATTAAAAAAAAAAAGAATTTTTTGATCGTGGTGGCGCCGCCAATCGACCTCCCACCCAGGTTGCGGCGGAGGCCAGCGGCTGGGCGGGAGGCCGATTCCGAGAATCGCCCTCCCGCGGCGAGAGGCCAATTCCGGGAATTGCCCTGAGGCTGATTCCGGGAATCGCCCTCCCACGGCGGGAGGCCGATTCCAGGAATCGCCCTGCCGCGGCGCGGAGGCCGATTCCGGGAATCGCCCTGCCGCGGCGCGTGAGGCCGATTCCGGGAATCGCCCTCCCGCGGCGGGAGGCCGATTCCGAGAATCGCCCTCCTGCGGCAGGAAGGCGATTCCCAGAATCGACCTCCCGTCACAGGAGGGTGATTCCTGGAATCGGCCTCAGAATTGCCCTCCTGCCCTGGGAGGGCGATTCCGGGCAGGAAGGCGATTCTCGGATTCGGCCTCACGTCATAGGAGGGTGATTCCTGGAATCAACCTTAGGGTGATTCTTGGAATCGACCTCTCGCCGCGAGAGGGCGATTCCCGGAGTCAGCCTCCCGCTGCAGGAGGGCAATTCTCGGAATCAGCCTCCCGCCCAGCAGCTGGCCTCCGCCGCCACCTGGGCGGGAAGCCGATTGGCGGCGCCACCACGATAAAAAAATTCTTTTTTTTTTTTAATTTTTTTAATTTTTAATATATTATTTTTAATTTGATTTTTTTTTTTAATTTAATTTTTATATTTGAAATTTAATTTGTTCTAATTTTTTTTGTTTTTTTTTTTTTAATTTTTTTTAATTTTATTCATTTTTTTTTGTTTTTATTTTTTTTTTTCTAAATTTCGTTAAATTTTTTTATTAAATTTTGTATTTTTTTTATTTAATTGATTTTTTTTTTTAAATTTCATATATATTTTTTTATTATTATTAAATTCTATGTTTGGTTTTTTCATTTAATTTTTTAAAATTTAGTAAATTTTGTATTTTTTTTTTCATTTATTTGAATTTAATATTTTTTTAATTTTTTATTATTATTTTTTTAATTACATAAAATTTTTATATTTTTTTTATTTCAATTAAAATTGTGTATTTAAAATTATATATATATATATATATATATATATATATATATATATATATATATATATATTAAACTTAAAATTTTCAAATTTATTTGTTTTTTATTTTATTTTTTATTTAATTTTTTTATTTAATTTATTTTTTTCAATTTTTCAATTTTAATTGATTTTTAAAGTTTTTTAACTTTTTATTTTAACGATGTTTTTTTTTCTTTATATTTAAAATTTATTTTTTATTTCAAAATTTATTTGTTTATTCATTTATTTATTAAAATTTAATATTTGTTTTTTTTTAATTTAATTTGTTATTTTAATATTAATGTTTTTTTTTTTTAATTTTTATTTTAAAGTTTTAAATTTATTAAAATTTAATATATTTCTTTAAATTTAATTTTTTATTTTAAAATTTGATTTTTTTTTCTAATTTAATAAACATTTTCTTTTTCCTTTTTAAATTTAATTTCTATATTTTATTTTTTATAATTTCTTTCCTTTTTTAACTTGTTTTTTTTTTAATTTAATATTTTTATTTTGTTTTTATTTTTATTTTTTATTTCTATATATTTTGAAATTTTAATCTTTATATTTTTTTTTCTTAAATTTTAGGTATTTTTTTAATGTTTGAATTAAAATTTTTATTTTATTTTATTTTTATTTTTTTATTTACGTATATTTTTTAAATTTTAAGCTTTAAATATATTTTAAATTTTTTTTTTTGTTATTCCAACATCAACTGGTTTTGTTTTGAGGGTGTTTTTTCAATCCTTTTTTTAAGAAACAATTTTGTTTTTAGCATAATTTTATAAAATGTTGAAATTTGACCTTAAAAAAAAACCAAGTGCATTCTGGAATACACTTTTTTTGTTTTTGGGGTGTTTTTTCATGTTTTTTTAGTCTTTTTGGGTTAGAGTTCCCGTTTTGAGGTTAGGTTACCTATTTCATCGGTAACAATGTTCTAAGTGGAGAGGAGGACAACGTGGGGTAGGCCATTTTGTCTACCAATATCAGATTTTCAGCCCACCTACATTACAGGAGCCAAAGGTGGAAGATGATTTTCAGGAGTTGCCATGTTGGGAGGTGACTCATTTTGTATGGATGATTGCTTGGGGGATGGAGGATTCACATGGGGAATATGTTCCTCAACAAGTTTCAAACTCCATGCCTTGAGTGGATACTTTCCAATTCTATCCTTGCAGTTGCTTGAGGACAAGCAACATTTGGGAGGGGAGGACTGTAATATTCCCATTTTATCCCACAGCTAAAAGGAATGTTAAAGTTTTGTTTTTATCACCTAGAATTTAAATAAATGGGTGAGAGAACTCATGCACATTAAAAGCATGAATAAAATCCCTCAAATGTGAAAGGGAATAGTCATAAGAGCTGGATTTCACACCCTTATGTGTGAAAAGGGACATTTGCATGAAGACAAGGTCAAGTTTGACCAAGTCAACAATGCTGGGATAGGAGGTGGAGAGCACTATGATAGACAACACAGTGTGAATGAGAAGAGGGTTATTTGGTGGAGGAAACCCTAATGAGTGGGACCCATGGAGAGAGTTCTTTCACTTGTTTAAAAGGAGGGAAAGGTAGCCATTTCTATTCATGTTATGTATTATTAATTTTATGGTCTATTCAGACTTTATGCAATCTCCGCCTGTTTAATTGAGTTGCAGTGTTTCTTAACAGAAGGATCTCCTGCTTAGGAATCCTTCTCCTTTCTTGAGAGGCCTATTGAAGGATTTGTACTGATTTTCCTCACATCTAGGCTTGAGGCCAAGCATCCTCTTCCAGTACAGCGTTATTTCTGCAGTAGAATAATGTTGTGTTGCTGGCTGTTGCAGTGAGGGTTCACAACACCACTTCCATCACTTGTTTTTCAGAGGAGGAGCCTCTCTTTCCTTTGGGAGATCAGTTTGGGAGCCCTTGGAGCTTATTGCAAATCTTGGCATTGGGCCAACTCATTCCCTTGCTCCTACAACGCAGTTTCCTTCAGTAACTGTGTTATTTCTAGTGAGCATTTGTAGTGGGGATTTTGCAGATTGTTTAGAGGGTGAGATCCTCAGTGATAGGATCAGCCTTTCACTTGAGAGATCCATTGGAGGAGACCTTTCCATCAAATGCAGCATCTTCAGCCTTCTCCCCTTGTTTCTAGTTCTTGAGTTGCTGCTGCTACCCAACAACTCTGGCATTTTGCAGATTTTTTATATTACAGCCAATCCTTCCAGGATTGACTTCAGGTAGTCATTGGGAGCTGATATCTTCACTCCCAATGTTGTATGGGCCACACATCTGTACATCTATATATTTGACATGTGTTAGCATGCAGTTTCTCTTATAAAACTGTGTAGTCATAGCTTGGGCACACTTGTGTAGCAGTGTTTGATCATGATTTATGTACTTGTTTCTCGAGGCTGAGCATTGCCTATCTTGAGTAACATTTTCCTCAAGATATTGTATTCATTATTTGCTTTTATAACTTAATAAGATGGCTATGGATCTTTCTCACATTTCTATGAGTTGAGTGTCACTGCTACTCCATTGTTGTATTTTCATATTGTTGGATCTCCACATTTGGAATATCTTAATATATTCCCGATAGTGTAGAATTTCCCTATTTTGGGATATTACATAGGCTCTAAGAGATTTTGAATGATAGATGGCTTTTCAAGGTATAATCAAATCTCAGTTGATAAAAAATACAAAGAGAAGACAACATTTACCACACCATGGGGAATATTCATGTACAACAAAATGCCATTTTGTCTAATGAATGCAGTTGCAACATTTCAACAGGAAATTGATATTACCTTTGCAGGAGAAAAAGATAGATTTGTAGTCGTTTACTTGGATGAAATTATAGTATTTTAGAAATCTGATGAAGATCATTTGAAAAAATTGAAACAAGTTTTTGAAAAATGGAGAAAATTTGGTTTTTCCTTGAACCCAAAGAAGTCATGCTTTTTTGTTCAAGAAGGAAAATTATTGGGACACATTGTAACAGAGAGTGGTGTCTCTATTGATCTAGGGAGAGTTGAGGCTATTTAAAAGATTGTTTTTCCAAGGAATAAAAAATAATTGTAGTCATTTTTGGGGAAATTTATTTTTCTGAGGCGATTCATCCCAAATTTTGCAGAGTTGATCAAACACATAAATTTCTTACTGAAGAAAGATGTAGAATTCAAGTGGCGAGATGAAGCAAAAAAATATTTTTCAGCAATCAAGTCTTCCTTGACTGAAGCTCTAGTTTTAATAAGCCCTGATTTTGAAAAATATTTTTTGATATTTTCTTATGCTTCAGAAGAGACAATTGCAGTTGTTTTGTTACAAAATAACAAAGAAGTTTTATGACAACCTATTTCATTTTTCAGTCATGTTTTAAGAGAAGATGAATTAAAGTACAACTTGACTGAAAAAAAAGCATATGCACTAGTTAAGGATTTAAAGTCTTTTTGAGTTTATGTGTTACATTAAAAAATTGTTGCTTTTGTACCAAATATTACTATCAAAGATGTATTGTTGTAGCCAGACACATATGGCAGGAGGGGAAGACGGTTAACCAAGACTCTGGAATTTGATATTGAGATTAGACCTACTAAATTGATAAAAGGACAAGGTTTAGCTCGCATGATGGCTGAATATAATTGCAAAGCTCTAGATCTGAATATGGAGATAGCTAAGGAAAAATATGGAGAAGTTATATCTTGTTATCCTAAAATATTTCATTCAAATTGGTGTAAGTGTATAGTATACTTTTTGTTAAATTTCAGCTATCCCCCTGAAATGGAGAAGTAAAAAGGGAGAGCTTTTAAATTGAAAGATGTTAAGTATTGCATTTTGGAAGACCATATTTACTGGAAAGACCTTGTGGGAGTCTTATTAAGATGTGTAGATGAAGCTGAGTCACAGAAGATAATGTTAGAGATACATGAAGGGGTGTGTGGCAGACATTTTTATTGGAAAGTTACTACAAATAAAATCTTAAAAGCTGGCTATTATTGGCCAACTCCTTTCGCTGATGTTTTTTCCAAAGTTAGGACTTGTGTTGAATGTCAAAATTTTGTTGGTAAGAAGAAGCTACTTCCATTACCTCTTATTCTTATTTCAACCGATGTTCCTTTCTAGCAGTGGGGGTTAGAATTCATCAATGAAATTCATCCGCCTTCATCAGGACAACATAGATGGATTCTTACAACTACAAACTATTTTACTAAGTGGATCAAAGTTTTTCCAACCAGGAATTCCACTGAAATGGTAATAATCAAATTCCTGTTGGAAAACATTATGTCTAGATTTGGTTGTCCTCAGAAATTAATGATTGATAATGCAATGGATTTTAATTTTACTAAGATGAATAGTTTCTGTCAGAAATATGGTATTGATTTGACTCATTCTACATCTTATTACCCTCAAGGTAATGGGTTAGCTAAGTCATCCAATAAAATATTGGTGAGAATCATTAAGAAGATGTTTCCTGAAAGTAAGAGAAATTGGGACACTCAGCTAGTTCATGCTCTTTGGGTAGATAGGAAAAGTAGCAAAATATTAATTGGAATGTCTCCCTTTCAACTTGTCTATGGTACTGATGTTGTAATTCCATTGTAATTAGCTCTTCATGTTATGAATTTTCTGCAATATTAAATTGATGATGAAAATCCAATTCAAAGAAGAATATTGCAGCTAATAGAAGCTCATAAAATTAGAGAATCACTGATGGACAAAGTACAAAAATGTCAGACCAATGTCAAATTGGTTTTTGAAAAAAGAGAAAAACAACAATTATTCCAAGAAAATGATTTGGTGTTGTGCTGGGATGTCAAAAGGGAAGACCATGGAAAGCATGGTAAGTTTGATAATTTATGTTTTGGGCCAATGTTCAGATTTTCTCAAGTTTTGGAAAACAACACATTTCTTCTCAAGCGTCTGGATGATGATCAGCTGACTGGAGGTCCATTGAATGGTCATTTTCTTAAAAAGTTCCATGTTTGATAATTTAGTTAGTCATTCCATTGTAAATATCTGGAGTGATGTGTCAATAAAACTCCATTCCCAATGGTACGTGTGTCTGTAAATATGGTCAGTCTTGAGTCCAGCCAATCTAAGGTCAATTGTAGTCATAAGATCCAGAAGTTCTCTGAGTCCTAAAAGTTTTAAGGAACTAAGTTCTAGTCATAAGTTTCAGAAGTTCTTTGAGTCCTAAGTTCTAGTCATAAGTTCCAGAAGTTCTTCGAGTCATAAATACCAAATGATATTTATCTCTCACATCTTAGGTGCCAAACCTTTGAATTTTCCTTTCTTTCTATACAGATCCTTGCTTAAACTGTCTTTGAAGTTGAATAAAATCCCTAGTTATTCCTTGCATAACCTCTATCATAGGGGTTTAATCAAGATGTTGATTGTATATCACCTTCAGAAGAAAATGAATACTTGGGAAAAATTCCTAATAGAGGAGGGATTTGGTAGTATCAACTCTAGGAGGAGGGTAGGGAGACCCAAGAAGAAAAAATCCCAAGAAAAAACTGGCACAACACCTGTGCCAAATAGCTCACAGCCAACTCAGTCCATCCAATCAACTAGTAGACACACTAGAAGTTCAGCTAAGACTAAGAGATGAAATCATTAAAAAACTCATTTCTAATCCTAGACTAAGAGATGAAATCATTAATGTTGATGAAAGCCCAGCAAAGGAAGCCAAGAAGACGAGAGCTCAGAAACAGAAGCATACAGGAAGACGAAGAAGTAAAAGGACCACTAAGGCAGAGTGTCTCAAAATATTTGCTTCAATACTTGATTTTATTTAATCCTTTTATGTAAGTCAAATAAGGAGAGGTACACACATTTTTGGCTTAATCAACAAACACAACTATTTGCAAAATTTCTGGTAATAGCTACATGTTTCTGAAAAGGGAAACTATTATTTCATGAGTTTTTGTATGAAGGATTTGGAGGCAGTTTTTGTTCAAGTCTCGAAGGGTGCTACTGAGGAGTAATTACATGCATAAATTATCAACAAAATAAGCTACTTCCAGGTGTAATTTGATCAATTTCCCTTCCAAATTTTAGAATTCCATTTTGCACCTTTTGGGGAAGCAACTAGATGTCATCTTTAGCGGTTAGTTGCACTTTTTGAGGAAGTGGTTGTACCATAAAAGAGGAGAAGTCTGTCAGCATCTTGCCACATCATTCCAGCCACTTCAAACTATATCCCATCATGTTGTTTATTTTTATTATGTTGCACTCATTTGTATTAAGGTTAAGGATAAGCCTCACATTATTTATAGGAATATAATAAATTCTCTAGAACAGATTCACACTTTTTGTAGAAATGTCAATATAATATATCTTGTATATATAGGATGAAACTCAATGGAGAAAAGGTACATGGTTTGTGAATCTTATACTCATGTGATCAATGTACTTTTTTCAGTTAATAATATTGAAGAATACTTTTGACGACTTATTACCAACTTGATATGTGTATTGTTGATATTTCTTATGTGTTTCCACACCTAAATCTCCTCAGTTGTAGTTTTTAATTTCAAATGTTGTTGTGTGTTTTTATAATCCTATTGATGTGATATGTATCTTATCAACTTTTATCAGTCTTACTCAGTGAGATTTCTTGATGAGATATGTATAATTACTATTTAAATAGCATTCCTTATGACAATAACTTTTCATGATATTCAATAAGAATGTTGTAAGTCTTGATATAGCTTTCTCTTGTTGATATATTGTCAAATATTTTCATGTGTTATTTTTCACCAAAGAAGTGGATTTATGCCTTACAGAGCCACTATCCCTTTTGATTATTCCACACTTGCCTCCTACCATAAGCTACAAACTTGTTTTTTTCTACCATATCAGGCCTAAATACCCTCATTGGTGTGACAGTGAATTTGACTAAAATCCATTTTCAGTGATTGAGAGCTTAAAACACCTACCAATTATATAATCCAAATCATTAAATTTACCTAGAGCTTAATATGTGTCTGGTAAAGCACTTGAAGTAATCCAAGTGCTAATTTCAGCACTAACATCTTTTGGTACATCTACCGGGAGACAAAGGCCTTGAAACGAAGTATATTCTTAAGTCTCTTGTTTTAAATTGTTGATGATCAATTCTTGATGGTGAACAAGAATTGGTGACTTGAATAAGACTGAAAATTGGTTCACTTGGTGACTCCACAAAGAGGAAGAGGGGTTTCAAGACCTCCTACTACGAGGAGAAATCAAAGATCACATACCGTGACTCCAATTGTTGACCTAGAGAAGAACATTAAAGATGCAAAAGGAAAACATAGATGAAATGAAGCCACATATCAGTCAGTGAATAAGGTACATAAAAATTACATTCCAAAGAAAAAGGTATCTTCATCTACTTTAGAATCAAAATAAGTTTTAGTTTCAAAAGATTCTGTTGAAAAATCTCAAGTTGAAACTACTTCCCTAGATAATAAAGTAGATGATGTTAACCTAGACTCAACTGAAATTTTCTCTCACTCATCATTTATTAAATTAGAGATAAGTACAGTTGCAGTTAAATAAGAAAAAAAAAATTTAAGTTTCAATAAAAAATCAAAAGACTTTGTGCAGACAAAAGGGGAGTTAGAACAAGTATTGGCAATTTCACATTTTCTATATAGGGATGTTTTGACTAATGAAGATTTTAAAACCATTATAAATTTTATTCAAACTCATCCTGAATATCAGTCCTTTTATACCCCTCAGCAAGAGTACTTTCCTTTGTCTTGAAATCTATTTGTTGATTCATCCTCTTCTCATCCACTAGAAGGGAATGTTCCTAAAGGCCTAACTTTCAATTTATCTGAATTCTTAGCTCAGAAAAACAAAGTTGAAGTTACTTCATCCCCTTAAGAGACAACATTTGAATCTGATTCTTCTATAGAAGGTGAAACAGAGACCTCCTTTATTCATGTCTTTAAAAATGCATTGTTTTCAGTCCCAAAACTTGAAGAACCAGCCCAAGAATCCTAATTTTCTGTTGTCTCAAATCAGATTCAAATTCCACAGATTGTAATTCCTAGTTCCCAAAAAACTACATCAATGAGTCATACATCAATTTTACATCAGCAATCCATGGCTCAACATGTCCTTCTAAGGATGAAATAGATAGTTTCTGCAAGATATGCACCACTTTCTCTTCCTAAACCTTTGCATCCTCTTCCTCAAGGGGATTATTATGATAAGTAGAACATTGAACATGAATCTATTTAGTCAAGAATATTTGTTCAAATCTTGGATGGAGAAGCTCGTAAATGGTTTAGAAGTCTGCCACCAAACTCAATAACAAAAGACTGTGGGGTGAATTGGAGGAAGTATTTGTGAAACAATGGGGTGATATAAAAGACTATGTGTAGTACCTTACAGAGTTTGGAACTCTAAAAAAGAAGAAAAATGAGTCATTGACTGATTTTACAAAGAGGTTTAATAAAATTTATCAAAACATTTGTGAAGAAATTAAGCATCCTGAAACCACAACTATGATAACATTTGCCAATGCTTTAGATTCTAAGTTTTCTTTATGGTTAAGAGTTGAGAAAACATGAACATTGATGGATATGCAAGAGGCTTCAATTGGAGATTAGTCTAATATAATGGCTTCAAATAAATTGAAAAAGGAAGAGGAGAAAGAAGCAAAGGACAAAAATAAATTGAAAGAAGAAAAACCTTCTTCCTCGAAAACTCTTACAGTAGAATAAAAAATTGATCAAATGTCCAATTTGATCATAGAACTTGCCTCTAATATGAAAAAACTGGAGTTAGAGAACAAACCAGCTGCTAGAGCCAATCGAAATGAAGCCAATAGAAATCACGCTCCCTTCAGATGACCTTTTCAGCCTCAACAAATCTTACAACACCCAATGAAGAATGTTGATGATCAAAATGTTCTACCTCCCTTGAATAATTTTCCTGAAGAAGAGAAGCAAGAACATGAGCAAGAAAATGAAGACATAAACCTTGTAGGAGAAACATGACAAACAACTTGTTTTACTTTGAAAGAATATGAAGACCAGTCAAGGATATATCTATTTTTAGATGATGAGAATGCTCATATTTATGCACAAAATGATAAAAAACAACAAGAAAATCAAAGCAGAAATGATCCTCTGAGGTCCAAAGTTCTTGTTCAACAACCTAAACAAAAATCACAGTATGACAAACAAGCTGCAAATCAAAAGGCGAAAGTCATTGATTTCCATCCACCTCATAATTCTGCCCCAATCATCAATTTTTTTGCAGGAAATAAAGAATTAGCTACTCTTTATTTTAGTTTCAAATCAAAACTGAATAAAATCAAGAGTCGTTTCCCACTTCTTGAATTGTTGAAAAATCCATCATTCAAAGATTCATTTAAAATCCTGTTACTGCCACCTCTTCCTCTTGATTCAGTCAATCTTGAGGATGAACATACTACTATTTACTTAGGCTTCCATGTCTAAGACCAAAATGATGATAATTCACCACCTTTCTATCTTTCACTCAATATACATGAAAAATTGCTACATAATTGTTTATTCGATTCTGGGGCTTCTCACAATCTAATGCCAAATAAATTGATGGATGAATTAGGATTATAAATCACAAAGCAATACCATGACCTATACACTTTTGATTCCAAAAAATCAAGTGTTTAGGAGTGATTAAAGACTTGGTTGTTTCTACTACCCATATTCCTATGAAAATTTTAGTTTGGGACATAGTAGTTGCAAACATACCTTCTAGATTTGGAATGCTGCTTTCCAGATCTTGGTCTAAAAAAATGGGAGGCACCCTTTAGATGGATATGTCATATTCCACAATTTTAATGTTTGGAGGATAATTCAGGAAGTTGTATAGGGAAACCCAAATGGCCTATATCATTAGTGATCAACATAATCCCTCAAATCATCCTAAATATCCCGAGGAGAAGGAATTTTGGTCATCCATATTACACCTTGTTGCTGATGATAACAATTTCCAGCCTAAAATTAGTGAAAAACAACATTTGCAAGATATAAATGAGCAACATTTAGAGGGGGGACGGATTTGGAAATTATACTTTAATGGAGCCTCATCAAGAGAAGGATCAGGAGTTGGTGTAGTTCTCATTTCTCCCACTCAGAAAAGGGTAATTTTATCATATTAACTGCAATTTTCTACCACTAATAACACTATTGAATATGAGGCACTTATTTTGGGTATGAAGGTAGCAAAAATTTTGGTAGCTGAAAAACTAGTCGCTTTTGGTGATTCATAATTGGTGATAAGGCATGTTAGAAACAAATATCAAGTGAAAAATTCCAAATTGAATAATTATTGGAATGAAGTGTGGGACTTGATTGAGCATTATTTTTCAGCATTCAATGTAAATTTTGTCACTAGAGAGGAAAGTCAAATGGCTGATTCACTAGCTATTGCTGCTAGTAATTTTAAAGTTCCTCTTGATGTCAAGGAAACATATGATGTTCAAATAAGTAAAAAACATTCTATTCCTGATAATATCAAATACTAGAAAGTATTTGAAGATGAAAAATAAATTCATAAATTTTTGGAGTGTGTTGAAGGGTTTGTAGACATTCAAATTGATGATGAGTAGGACATTGTTGAAAATCAAATAGTAAGTCATTCAAAAAGACCATGGCTGGGAAAGACATTATTGATATGAAAACTAACTACATTCCTAAAGGCCTAGTTCCTTTAGAGAGGTTGTTTGACAATAATGATGTCTTTTTAAAGCCTAAAAATAAAGCTGATGGAGAGAGTAGAATTGACTGCAATATTTGTGCAAAATATCAACCTGAATTAGTTAAATTTTCTAAATTTCTTTCTCTAGAAACTAGAACAAAATATGTCAAGTTTATGAAACAATATGCAGACATTTTTTCATGAGTTGAAGACCTATGATAGAGGTATAATGGAGCATAAAATTCCTCTGAAAGAATAAGCAAAGAATGTAGTGCAGAATATTAGGCATATCAATCCCATGTTTCTCCCTATTATTGAAAAAGAGTTTAGAGAATTATGGGAAGCAAAAATAATTCTTCCTTTAAGATTTTCTAATTAGGTAGCTAATATAGTCCCGGTTCGAAAGAAGAAAGGTGAAATTATAATTTGTGTTTATTTTCATAACTTGAACCGATGTTCATTGAAGGATAACTATATATTACCCAATATTGATTATATTTTGCAAAAAATTGTAGGCTTCAAGAGATTGTCAATGATAGATTTCTTTTTAGGGTACAATCAAATCTCAGTTGATAAACAAGACAAAGAGAAGACAACATTTACCACACCATTGGGAACATTCATGTACAATGAAATTCCATTTGGTCTAATGAATGCAGGCGAAACATTTTAACGGGCAATGGATTTTTCCTTTGCAAGAGAAAAAGACAGATTTGTAGTCATTTACTTGGATGACATTACAGTATTTTCAAAATACGATGAAGATCATTTGAAATATTTGAAACACGTTTTTGACAAATGGATAAAATTTGGTTTGTCCTTGAACCCAAATAATTCATGCTTTTCTGTTCAAGAAGGAAAATTATTGGGACACATTGTGACAGAAAGTGGTATCTGTATTGATCTAGGGAGAGTTGAGGCTATTTAGAATATTGGTTTACCAAGGAATAAAAAATAATTGTGGTCATTTTTGGGGAAAATTAATTTTTCTGAGGTGCTTTGTCCCAAATTTTGCAGATATGATCAAACACATAAATGTCTTACTAAATAAAGATGCAGAATTCAAGTGGTGAGATGAAGCAAAAAATTATTTTTCATCAATCAATTATGTCTTGACTGAAGCTCTGGTTTTAATCAACCCTGATTTTGAAAAATATTTTTTGATCTTTTCATATGATTTAGAAGAGACAATTACAGCTATTTTGTTACAAAAGAACAAAGAAGGTTTAGAACAACCTATTTCATTTTTCAGTTGTGTTTTAAGAGATGCTGAATTAAAGTACAACTTGACTGAAAAACAAGCATATGCACTAGTTAAGGCTTTAAATACTTTTCGAGTTTATGTGTTACATTCAAAATTTTTTTATTTTGTACCAAATATTATTATCAAAGATGTATTGTTGCAGCCAGACATAGATGGAAGGAGGGGAAGATGGTTAACCAAGATTCTGGAATTTGATATTGAGATAAGACCTACTAATGATATTGAGATTAAACCTTGTAATGATATTGAGATCAGACCTAATGTTTTCAGTTAATGATATTTAAGAAGACATTTGAGGACTTATTACCAACTTGATATGTGTATTGTTGATCTTTCTTATGTGTTTCCATGCCTAAATATCCTCAGTTGGAATTGTAATTTCAAATGTCGTTGTATGTTTTTATGAGCCTCTTGATGTGATATGTATTTTATAACCTTTTATCGGTCTTGCTTAGTGAGCTTTCTTGATGAGATATGTATAATGACTATTTAATGAGCATTCCTTACAACAGTAAATTTTCATGATATTCAATAAGAATGTTGTAAGTTTTGATATAGCTTTCTCTTGTTGATATATTTTCAAATTGTTTCTTGTGTTATTTTTCATCAAAGCAGTGGATTTCTGCCTTGCAGACCCACTGTCCCTTCTGATTACCCCACACTTTTATCCTATCATAAGCTACAAACTTACCTTTTTCTACCATCTTAGGCACAATACCCTTAATGGTGTGACAGTGAATTTGACTGAAATCCCTTGCAGTGATTGAGAGCTTAAACCACCTACCAATTATATAATCCAAATCATTAAATTTCCCTAGAGTTTAATATGAGACTGGTCAAGAACTTGAAGTAGTCCAAGTGTCGATTCTAGCGCTAACACATTGACCTCTTGCATATGAGTTTGCTCATATCTAGAGATTTATTCTCCCTTATACCTCCTCATTTCACTGGGCTTCAGCATGTTTTTTTCTTCACTTTTGATAGAAAACCCTAATTTCAAACAAGGAAGGGAAAGGGATTTGAGTTGAAAAACAAGCTAAAAGCACAAAAACTTGAGGGAAGGGAATTCAATGGATGGATTTAAGGTAAAAATATGAAAACTCTATGGTAGTAGGGATAGGTGTTAGGGACATAATGAAAATGAAATTTCTCAAAATGAGTGAGAAACAATGGGGGAAGGGGGAAAATACCAACTTGTGCCAGAAGCGCAGCAACAAGCTAGGTTTGATAAGGGAAATGGTGAAATTAAGGAATTTTAATGAGGATAAATGTGGAGAATGGTTAGTGAGGATAATGAAGGATGTATTAACCCAAAAAAAAGGAGGTTTCAGCTCAATTGAAGCAACATACCATTGAAAGAGAAAACACAGCAATAAAATGCAACAAAATCCTAGGGATAGATTTTGATCAATTTTATGAAGAAAAGACTACATAGAGGGTTTTAAAGGTTGGAATTACTTTTTAAAATAACCTTTGAATCATTGAGATGATAACAATACCCTTTATTTCTCCCTTTTTCCTCCAAATCAAAATTGCAACAAGACCCTCGAGAAACACATCAAACTGATGAAATATGGTAGTGATGGTGAAATTTGCAGTTTTGGTGACTATGGTAAGTATCACAGTGATAGGTAGGAGCTATTGAAGCTTGTGGGAGGATGGAATGAATTTTTAAAATACTTTGGTGCTCCTTTATAACTAAAAAACTCGATTTTGGCTTGATAGTGGAGTGACATCATGCACTTTTGACCAAATGACTTTATGATGAGATTAGTAATGCAACATCATTTCTTCAATAGGAAAGTTATATCTCCAATGTGACATATATTTACCTATGATTCTATTTAAACAAATTTATTCCCTAAGTGTTAACTCTCATGGCATCTCACTAGTTTTGGATGATGACATGACTCCAAATGGAAATATGATGACACTCATGACACCCTCATGATCAACCTTATGACACCATGACTCTTCCTTTCCAGATTATAAATAATGACACTTAATAAAATGAAAAATGACCTATTCTGACTAAATGACTCATGAAAATTATTATCAATTGACATTGATGACCTTGATATGAGAGTAGAATTACACTTATACAATTACTTGACCATTTGACAACCAAGAGAGATGCCAAAATTTATTTGAAAATATAACAATTTGACCATAAGACTCTAAATATAGTGAAAAGAGTAAAGTTTGATCACTGTGACTATTGGACACTAACAGGACCATGGTATTGTAAATGGAAAATATATATAAGGAGTCTAGATAGAAGTCATAGGAAACCAAGTAGAAGTTAATGAAATTCATTTGGATGTAAGATTGTTTTCAGCCATAGTCTGTGTTTTGGGTTAAAAGGAAAGGCTCCTACAACTGTGTGCATGGAGACCTTAGGAAGTCTGCAGCTGTGTGCGAATACCCCTACAGCTATATGCGTAGGGTGAAATTAAATGTATGAGAAATATAGGGATATTAATGAAATAAATGTTGCAAATATCTAAGTTACATTGATGTGTTTTTTTTTCTTATTGTTTATAACTTATTACGCTGAATAAGGGTTTTGATTTGCAGTTGAATAACGTAGTCTTGTTTATGATTGTTTACTTTGACTAAAGCATGACTAAGTAAGATCATGCAGTCTGTAGTAAGTTCAATAGATGTGTTGAAAAAAATATATATTATTGATAGATCTGATTTGTGAATAGTTGATAAGAAGGAAAATAACTAAAGCCACACCCCTCTATCCCTCTAGATGGACAAACTTGGTTCTAGCATCCCCCTATATTGCCTCGGGTGAGACTTCGGTCTTCACATGTAGATAATTTCTGAAAGGGCCTATAATAATGGGTTTTGTTGTACTCCAGAGTCACTTTTAACTTGGGTATAGACCTCATTAAGCCAAAAAATGGTTCTATTGATGGGATCAAGATTTGACTAAGGGATAGCTGGATGTGGATCCGTCTAAGCAAGAGATAAAAGATTGGGTAAGTCTAAAAGAACGTGTTTTTTTTGTGTGCAAGAAAACATAAACCCCCACATATCTACTAAAAATTGGCTAAAGGATTATATATATACATATCAATACGAGATATTTTTCACGTCATTTTCTAGTGATCTATATGAGTGGATCTCAGGACTAGCTATGAAAACAGGATAGTTCAATAATGAGCTAACTACGTGGACCCAAGATCTGATTGGGAAGCTAAAAAAGACCGATAACGAGACCGTGATATCTATTGATTATTGGATAGACAGTTTCCTTGGTAGTTTTATCACTGATTTCACAATTGAGACTTCTGTTTCTTATAGTGAAGTAGAGCATAAGTTCTTCACAAGCCTTAGAGGTAAGTACCTTAATTCACTAAAGTTCTAGATTAAAATTTAATTTTGTGAAAAGGGTGTAATATGGATGCGCTTGGATTGATGTGTGAAGAGAGAGAACCTGGTGCTACCCGAAGCAGAAAAAGGTTTAGGATCAGTTGGGGATCCTACATTGAAAAAGAATAGAGTCTGCTATCTAGGTCTAGAGAAAGCAACCCTGCTACCCCAAGAAGTATGAAATCTGAGTGTCAACAAAACACTATGGAGATCCCCCAGCCTCCAGCCCCGTCATCACACTATTCCATTATGTTCCTCCATCTCCACCTCCCCCATTCACCATGGCACAACCCCCAAATATGCATGTGTTCAAGGGAAAAACTGATCCTAAATAGGTCTGGTTTGTGGTAGAAGCGATATGGAGTTCGCAGAATGCTTCTGATGAAAACATGAAAAAATTGTAGTTGGTTACCATGCTGCAAGATAGAGCATTGTCTTGGTACATGAAATATGTTATGACGAATGAAAATTCTTCTTTGGTTGAGACAAATACAATTTTTAATTATGAATTCAAAAATCCAAAGTCAAAATCCCAGTGTATCACAAATATCAAGTGTTGGGTACATGTTATATTCTTTCCACGACTAGCCCCACGCGTTGTACGTTGCACCGGGCACAGCAGGGGGGTCACAAGGGGGGAGGCAACCCCCACTGTTGGGGTCCGGGGCAGCGCCTCGGAAAAAATTGTTTTGGTGTGCGAACCCACTCATAGGTGGACCCACCCATGTTTGTTGCATGAGTTTGCACATGGTTTTGGGGTACGATGATTTTCGGCCCCTGGTATTTTGTAGATCTGGTCAAGGGAACTACGGTTATTTTCTAATCTAGGGTTAATGGATTGGATTTTATGTATGCTTCGGCATGTATATATATGTGTTGTAGCACTAAAAGGAATATAATGAAAAATCAAGCTGGTCCTCCTGATTTGGGATCCAGGAAAAATCTCTGTGTTTATCTGTTTTATGTTTTATGCTCTCGCTATTGTTTATTTTCTATTATAAGATTCGTGTGTAGATAATTGATGTTTAGGGTTAAAACCTACATTTGGTATCAGATTTGTTTCAGTTCCAAGGGGACACCTTTACTGCTAAGGTTTTTTTGCTCAGGCGTGAGGTAGACCTTGTTCAGTGGGAGATCTATGGGATCGATTCTTGCAGTGAAAGAACATGGCGAGCGGCAGAAAGATAGAGATCAAGAAATTTAATCGTCAGAGTTTTGAGTTGTGGAAGCTCAAGATGGAGGATCTACTGGTGGATAAAGATCAGTGGATCGTGGTAGATCCAGGTACTAAACCAACAGCAATGTCAGATGAAGACTAGAAGAAACTGGATCGGAAGGCTAAGAGCACGATATGGTTGTCTGTCTCAGATTCAGTATTGTTGAATGTATCTGGGGAAGCTACGGCGAAGAATTTGTGGGAAAAAATTGGGACTTTGTACCAATCTAAGTCTCTAATGAATAAGATGTTCCTGTGCAAAAAGTTGTATAACCTGAGGATGAAGGGTGGAGACTCGGTGATAGAGCATCTGAAAGCCTTCAATATTGTGGTAAGTCAGCTGTCATCTGTTGATATTAAAATCTCAGATGAAGATAAGTGCATCAGTTTGTTGTGTTCTCTACCAGACTCATGGGATAGTCTAGTTATTGCAATAGGTAGCAATACAACTACCTTGAATTTTGATGACATTGCCTCAGCCTTGCTGTCGGAGGAAATGAGACGAAGAAATATGGAGGGCTAGAATAGAGATGCTTTATCTGTATGAGGAAGGTCCAAAAACATAAACAAGAATAAGGTTTCTAGTGGGAGATCCAAATCTAGAGGGAGATCTAAATCTCCTAGAAAGTTTGCAAAGGTATGCTAGAAATGCGGAAAGGAAGGGAACTACAAAAAGGAGTGCATATCTAAAGCTCCTGAGAAAGGAAAGGGATCTGATGATGCTCCTTCTGCAAAGGAAAAAACACCTCGGATGAAGGTGGGGATGTGTATTTGGCTTCTTCTTCAAATACATATGTATATCATGAGTCATGGTTGATTGAATCAGGTGCATCCTTTCATTTCACTCACCATAGGGAGTGGTTCTGCAAGTATGAGAAATATGACAGTGATGTCTTCCTAGGGGATGATAGGAAGGCCAAAATCATCGGACGTGGAAAGGTCAAGCTGAATTTTCAAGGTGGAAGGATTATAACACTTCTAGGTGTTCTACATATTCCTGCATTGGCCAGAAATCTGATTTTTGTAAGCAAGATGGATGAAGCAGGTGTAAAAATAGTGTTCGAGAAAGATGCCTGCAAGATGGTTCGGGGAGCACTGGTATTAATGCAGGGAGTTCTGACTGGAACTCTATACAAGCCACAAGGTAGCACTATTATTGATGGGTGTAATAGTTATGTGGTTCCTGAAAGTGGAGCGGAAAGCCTAGTTATCTCTGGAGAAAAGACCATGCTATGGCATCAAAGGCTTGGACATATTGGAGAGAAGGGCCTTTGGATACTACATAGAAATGGTATGGTAGAAGGTATGTCTAATTTCTCTGCGGATTTTGATTACCGTGAACATTGTGTATATGGGAAGTAGGAATCGGGTGACTTTTCATACAGTGCTAAGAGGAATGAGAACAAGATATTAGAACTTGCAGTGATGTGTTGAGACTGAAAACTGTCCCGGTTCATCATAGTTGAGTAAGCCTATGTACTATGTTTCATTCATAGATGACTTCTCGGAATGCATGGATATATTTCCTGAGGAAGAAAACTGAAGTCTTTGATATATTTAAATAATTTAAGGCTCTAGTGGTAAACCAAACAGAGAAGAAGATAAAGATGTTGAGGACAGATAATGGAGGAGAATTTTGCAAGAATGAATTTGAAAAGTTATGTAAGAAGTGTGGTATATCACGACAGAAGACTACTCCATACACACCTGAAAAGTAGATTAAATAATGAATAGAACGGGCCCATTGGAAAAGGTCTAGGATGTCATGCTCGGTAGTGCGGGTCCTTTCAAGTGCAGGGGGCGAGAGGCCTACATGTTATCTGGTTAATAGATCACCTTCATCAGTTTTGGAGGATAAGACTCCACATGAGGTATGGACTGGTAAGAAACCCTCTCTTTCACATCTAAGGGTATTTGGATGTGATGCATATGTACATGTTCAAAAGGAGAAAAGGACCAAGTTGGATAATAAATCTGAAAGGTGCATCTTTATTGGGTATAAGGATGGTTTAAAGGGTTACAAGCTTTGGAACCCAGAAACAAGGAAGGTTGTGTACAGCCGAGATGTGGTGTTTAGAGAGGTGAAAGATGTTGTTAAACATGAAATCATACCAAAGGAACTTGAGAAGATAGAGTTTGAGCTAAAGGAGGATGAATCAGACTCTACAACAGAAGAAGACTCAGAAGATGAAGAGCCACAAACTCCAGCTTTGAGAAGATCGGTTCGGGAAAGAAGGCAACCAGAAAGGTATAGTCCATCTGCTTTCTGTTCAGGTTTTGCCTTAACTATAACTGATGATGAACCCAGAACTGTCAGGGAGGCAGTAGATTCAGAGGATGGAAAATTCTGGAAGGAGGCCATGGTTGATGAAATGGCATCCTTGCACAAAAATGAGGCATGGGATCTGGTGGAGTTGTCGGCTGGAAGGAAGCCCATTGGGAGAAAATGGGTGTTTAAGAAGAAGATGAATGTAGAAGGCAAGGTGGAGAAATACAAAGCTTGGTTGGTAGAAAAAGGTTATTCCCAAGTGCCGGGAATTGATTTTGGTGATATTTTTTCTCCTGTTGCCAAAGTTACTTCTATTAGATTACTTTTATCTGTTGCTGCTACATTTGATTTTGAGATAGAACAGATGGATGTGAAGACAACATTTCCTCACAAGGATCTAGAAGAGGATATCTACATGAAGCAACCTAAAGGCTTTATGGTGAAGGGTAAGAAATAACTGGTATGCAGGTTGAAGAAGTCTCTGTATGGGTTAAAAAAGTCACCAAGGATGTGGTATCAGAAATTTGATACCTATATACAGGGAATTGGCTTCACCAGAAGCAAGGAGGATCACTGTGTTTATTTTAAATTAATTGGTGACCATGTTATTTATTTGGTCTTGTATGTGGATGATATGTTGTTGATTGGAAATGACAAAGAAATTATCCAAGATTTGAAGACCCAACTGTTCCCCAAATTCGACATGAAGGATCTTGGTGCTGCAAACTATATTTTGGGCATGGAAATTAAGAGAGATCGGGCAAAGAGGAAGCTCTGGTTAAACCAGAGGAAGTATGTAGAGACTATATTGCAGAGGTTCAATATGCAGGATAGTAAACCGGTGAATGTTCCTATTCCTGTAGGTGTAAAGTTGTCTGCTGAACAGTGTCCCAAGACACAAGAAGAAGAGGAGGATATGTTCCGTGTTCCATATGCAAGTGCAGTGGGTAGCCTGATGTATGCAATGGTCTGTACTAGACCAGACATTGTACATGCAGTGGGAGTATTGAGCAGGTTTATGTCAAACCCAGGGAAGGAGCATTGGACAACAGTGAAGCGGGTTTTCAGATATTTACGTGGCACTAGTGATTATGGCTTGTGCTACCAGGGAAGACCAGGATTGGAAAGAATTTTGGACATTCGTGGTTTTTTTGATGCAGACTGGGCTGGAGATCTGGACCAAAGAAGATCTACAAGTGGGTATGTGTTTAGCCTATTTGGAGGCGCAGTCAGTTGGATGAGTAAAAGACAGTTTGTAGTGGCTCTTTCAACTACAGAGGCAGAATACATAGCAGCCACTCATGCAAGCAAGGAAGAAGTTTGGTTGCAGAGATTGTGTTCAAGTATGGCATTGGTACAGCAAGCTATAAGGATAGACTGTGATAGCCAAAGTGCAATTTTCTTGGCTAAGAACCCTGCTTATCATTGAAAGACAAAGCACATTGATGTTCAATATCACTTTGTTAGAGATATGGTTGAGGCTAAAAGGGTGTTGCTGGTAAAGGTGGACACTTTGAAGAATGTTGCGGATGCATTGATGAAGTCTGTGAGCACTCAGAAGTTCTCTTGGTGTAGAGAAACAATGGGTGTTGAAGAATTGGCCCAATGACTAAGCTCTCCTGTGGCCCCCTGTGGAAAGAAAACAACAAGTGGGATAATGTTGGGTATGTGTTATATTCTTTCCACAACTAGCCCCACACACTGTACGTTGTGCCGGGCGCAGCAGGGGGATCACAAGGGGGGAGGCAACCCCCACTGTTGGGGTTCGGGGTAGCGCCCCGGCGAAAATTGTTTTGGTGTGCAGACCCACTCATAGGCGGACCCACCCATGTTTTGTGCATGATTTTGCACATGGTTTTTTGGTATGATGGTTTTCGGCCCCTGGTATTTTGTAGATATGGTCAAGGGAACTATGGTTATGTTCTAATCTAGGGTTAATGGATTGGGGATAATGTATGCTTCGACATGTATATATATGTGTTGTAACACTAAAAGGAATATAATGAAAAGTCAAGTTGGTCATCCCGATTTGGGATCCAGGGGAAAATCTTTGTGTTTATCTGTTTTATGTTTTATGCTCTCACTATTGTTTATTTTTTGTTATAATATTCGTGTGTAGATAATTTCTGTTCAGGGTTAAAACCTACATTTGGTATCAGAATTGTTTCGGCTTCAAGGGGACGCATTTGCTGCTAAGGGTTTTTTTCTCAGGCCTGTGTTAGACCCTGTTCAGTGGGAGATCTGCGGGATCAATTCTTGCGGTGAAAGAAGATGGTGAGCGGAAGAAAGATAGAGATTGATAAATTTAATGGTTAGAGTTTTGAGTTGTGGAAGCTCAATATGGAGGATATGTTGGTGGATAAATATCAGTGGATCGTGGTAGATCCAGGTACTAATCCAACGGCAATGTCAGATGAAGACTGGAAGAAACTGGATCAGAAGGCTAAGAGCACAATATGGTTGTGTGTCTCAGATTCAGTATTGTTGAATGTATCTGGGGAAGCTACGACGAAGAATTTGTGGGAAAAAATTGGGACTTTGTACCAATCTAAGTCTCTGGTGAATAAGTTGTTCCTGCGGAAAAAGCTGTATAACCTGAGGATGAAGGATGGAGACTCGGTGAGAGAGCATCTGAACGCCTTCAATCTTTATTATTAAGTCGGTTAATCATCTGTAGATAGTAAAATCTTACAGTCCAAAATTATTAACTAAGCACTTGGTTCTCTCTGATTCAGTGGATAAATACGTTTTATTATTTGACAAACATTCACAACTACCTTGAGTACATTCAGACGTTAACCAGTACTTCTGTGGAGAAATAGACGGAAAATATGAGGCTGGAAATAATTATTATCATGTGAGAAAATTAGCTAGAAATGACAGGACTTGGTGGAGATCAAGTCTGAATCTGTAATCTCCTAGAAAGTTTGTAAAGGTATGCTGGAAATGCGGAAAGGAAGGGAACTACAAAAAGGAGTGCAGATCTAAAGCTCCTGAGAAAGGAAAGGGATCTGATGATGCTCCTTCTGTAGAGGCAAAAACCACCTCGGATGAAGGTGGGGATGTGTATTTGGCTTCTTCTTCAAATGCATATGTAGATCATGAGTCATGGTTGATTGACTCAGGTGCATCCTTTCACTTCACTCACCATAGGGAGTGGTTATGCGAGTATGAGAAATATGATGGTGATGTCTTCCTAGGGGATGATAGGAAGGCCAAAATCATCGGACATGGAAAGGTAAAGCTGAAGCTGCAAGGTGGAACGATTAGAACACTTCCTGGTGTTCTGCATATTCCTGCATTGGCAAGAAATCTGATTTCTATAAGCAAGACGAATGATGCAGGTGTAAAAACAGTGTTCGAGAAAGATGCCTGCAAGATGGTTCGGGAAGCACTGGTATTAATGCGGGGAGTTCGGACTGGAACTCTGTACAAGCTACAACATAGCACTTTTATTGATGGGTGTAATAGTTATGTGGTTCCTGAAAGTGGAGCGAAAAGCCTAGCTGTCTCTGGAGAAAATACCACGCTATGGCATCAAAGGCTTGGACATATTGGAGAGAAGGGCATTCAGATACTACATAGAAATGGTATGGTAGAAGGTATGTGTAATTTCTCTCTGGATTTCAATTTCTGTGAACATTGTGTATATGGGAAGCAGAATCGGGTGAGTTTTCCTTCTGGTGCTAAGAGGGCGAACAAGATATTAGAACTTATGCATAGTGATGTGTTTGGTCCTGTGTTAGTTCCATCACTGGGTAAGTCTATGTACTATGTTTCATTCATAGATGACTTCTCAAGGAATACATGGATATATTTCTTGAGGACGAAATCTAAAGTCTTTGACAAATTTAAAGAATTTAAGGCTCTGGTGGAAAACTAGACAGAGAAGAAGATAAAGGCGTTGAGGACAGCAGAAGACTACTCTGGTGGGGAGTTCTGCAAGAAGGAATTTGAAGAATTTTGTAATAAGTGTGGTATAGCACAGCAGAAGACTACTCCATACACACCTTAGAAAAATGGAGCTACAAAAAGAATGAAAAAAACGTTGATGGAAAAGGAAATATGCATGCTCGGTGGTACCAGGTTAGGACAAGAATTCTGGGCAGAGGCAGTGGAGACTGCATGTTACTTAGTTAATAGATCACCTTCATCAACATTGGAGGATACGACTCAACATGAGGTATGGACTGGTAACAAACCCTCTCTTTCACATCTAAGGGTATTTGGATGTGATGCATATGTACATGTTCCAAAGGAGAAAAGGACCAAGTTGGATAATAAATCTGAAAGGTGCATATTTATTGGGTATAAGGATGGTTTAAAAGGTTACAAGCTTTGGAACCTGGAAACAAGGAAGGTTGTGTACATCCAAGATGTGGTTTTTAGAGAGGTGAAAGATGTTTTAAAACATGAAATCATACCAAAGGAACCTAAGAAGATAGAGTTTTAGCCAAAGGAGGATGAATCAGACTCTATAGCAGAAGAAGATTTAGAAGAGGAAGAGCCACAAAATCTAGCTTTGAGAAGATCAGTTCGGGAAAGAAGGCAACCATAAAGGTATAGTCCATCTGTTTTCTATTCAAGTTTTGCCTTAACTATAATTGATGATGATCCCAGAACTGTCAGGGAGGCAGTAGATTTCGAGGATGGAAAACTCTGGAAGGAGGCCATGGTTGATGAAATGGCATCTTTGCACAAAAATGAGGCATGGGATCTGGTGGAGTTGCCAGCTGGAAGGAAGCCCATTGGGAGAAAATGGGTGTTTAAGAAGAAGATGAATGTAGAAGGCAAGGTGGAGAAATACAAAGCTCAGTTGGTAGCAAAACGTTATTCCCAAGTGCCGGGAATTTATTTTGGTGATATTTTTTCTCCTGTTGCCAAAGTTACTTCTATTAGATTACTTCTATCTGTTGTTGCTGCATTAGATTTTGAGATAGAACAGATCGATGTGAAGACAACATTTCTTCACGAGGATCTAGAAGAGGAGATCTACATGAAGCAACCTAAAGGCTTTATGGTGAAGGGTAAGAAAAAAATGGTATGCAGGTTGAAGAAGCCTCTGTATGGGTTAAAACAGTAACCAAGGATGTGGTATTAAAAATTTGATACCTATATACGGGGACTTGGATTCACCAGAAGCAAGGAGGATCACTGTGTTTATTTTAAATTAATTGGTGACCATGTTATTTATTTGGTCTTGTATGTGGATGATATGTTGTTGATTGGAAATGACAAAGAAATTATCCAAGATTTGAAGACCCAACTGTTCCCCAAATTTGACATGAAGGATCTTGGTGCTACAAACTATATTTTGGGCATAGAAATTAAGAGAGATCGAGCAAAGAGGAAGCTCTGGTTAAAATAGAGGAAGTATGTTGAGACTATATTTCAGAGGTTCAATATGTAGGATAATAAACCGGTGAATGTTCCTATTCCTGTAGGTGTAAAGCTGTCTGCTGAACAATGTCCGAAGACACAAGAAGAAGACGAGGATATGTCCCATGTTCCATATGCAAGTGCAGTGGGTAGTCTGATGTATGCAATGGTCTGTACTAGACCAGACATTGCACATGCAGTGGGAGTATTGAGCATGTTTATGTCAAACCCAGGGAAGGAGCATTGGACAATAGTGAAGTGGGTTTTCAAATATTTATGTGGCACTAGTGATTATGGTTTGTGCTACCAGGGAAGACCAGGATTGGAAAGAATTTTGGACATTCATGGTTTTGTTGATGCGGATTAGGCTGGAGATCTGGACCAAAGAAGATCTACAAGTGGGTATGTGTTTAATCTATTTGGAGGCGCAGTCAGTTGGATGAGTAAAATACAGTCTGTAGTGGCTCTTTCAACTACAGAGGTAGAATAAATAGCAGCCACTAATGCAAGCAAGGAAGCAGTTTGGTTGCAGAGATTGTCTTCAAGTATGGGGTTGGTACAGCAAGCTATAAGGATAGACTGTGATAGCCAAAGTGCAATTTTCTTGGCTAAGAACCCTGCATACCATTCAAAGACAAAGCACATTGATGTTCAATATCACTTTGTTATAGATATGGTTGAGGCTAACAGGGTGTTGCTGGTAAAGGTGGACACTTTGAGGAATGTTGTAGATGCATTGACGAAGTCTGTGAGCACTCAAAAGTTCTCTTGGTGTAGAGAAACAATGGGTGTTGAAGAATTGGCCCAATGACTAAGCTCTCTGTGGCCCCCTATGGAAAGAAAACAACAAGTGGGAGAATGTTGGGTATGTGTTATATTCTTTCCACGACTAGCCCCACGCGCTGTACATTGCACTGGGCGCAGCAAAGGGGTCACAAGGGGGGAGGCAGTGCCCCGACAAAATTTGTTTTGGTGTGCGGACCCACTCATAGGCGGACCCACCCATGTTTTGTGCATGAGTTTGCACATGGTTTTGGGGTACGATGGTTTTCGGCCCCTGGTATTTTGTAGATCCGGTCAAGGGAACTACGGTTATGTTCTAATCCAGGGTTTATGGATTGGGATTTATGTATGCTTCGGCATGTATATATATGTGTTGTAACACTAAGGAATATAATGAAAAATCAAGCTGGTCGTCCTGATTTGGGATCCAGGGGAAAATCTCTGTGTTTATCTGTTTTATGTTTTATGCTCTTGCTATTGTTTATTTTCTATTATAAGATTCGTGTGTAGATAATTTCTGTTCAGGGTTAAAACCTACATCAAGGAGATTAAGCAACTTACTACTGAGACTGTATGGGAGGTAGATTAGCGATTTAAGACGTTGTTGAGCCAAATTAGTTTTACGATCTCAGATAAAAAACATAGAGAATGGTTCATTGTTGCGTTGTTGCCTCATTTTAAATTTCCATTATCGCAACAGAAGGTTGCCACTCGGGCTGAGGCATTGGAGATAGTGATGAAGCTGGAAGATTCACCAATAGTTGATACAAGCATAGGAGTACAATAGATTTAGACTCAGTTCGCGAGCTTTCATATGGATCTATAGGATCTAAAGAAGGGAAATGAGGTTCACTTTGATATAATGTGAGAATTTTGGTGTATCAAGTGTAAAGCAGAGGGTCACTATAAAGAAAAATGCCTTGTTTATAGAGAATATTTAAATGTTGGGATGATGAGTCAAGTGTAGGACCCCACATATGTTGTAGCTTATGTGAAGCTGCAGGCCAACATTCCGTAGACCATTGTCACCTATTGCAAAATTTATCAAATTTTTGAAGCCATTTTTCTGCAATTTTTGATGATCAACATTGTAAGAGCTATCATTTGATTATTCAGAATAGTCTCGGGGAATATCGAATGCAAGTAGAAGGTTGTTAAGCTTTAGGTTCTCCGACTGTGTGAGGAGGATTCCTAGGCCAATGGTGTGGCCGAGGAGGAAGCGTAGGTTGTGGGCAAGGCAAGATGATATGTTACAACTATGAGAAAGTTGGACATTTTTCTAGGGACTTTTAGAATCCTATTGCAGTTTCTTGTAAGTATTGTCAAGAATTTGGTCATGATTTCAAATATTGTCCCATTTTTTTAGCTAAAATGTAGGAGAATCGCAACCAACAACCATCTCATAATATACAAATGATGAGGGTTGAACTGCACCAGGAAAATCAAAGCGTTAACATAGTAACATGCATTGGTGTGAATACCAGTAGAGACCAACAGAAAATGAAAAACGTTTGTGACAAAGACCTGGGTAAGGAAAGATGACAACAATAATGTTGGATTTAATGTGAAACGCAAGAAAGAAACATTCATGGAAGCGAGGAAGACGTTTATGACCTCTAAATATTCACCACATACCATGCATAGAAAGTTGTTTCCATTGGAGAACAAGCTTAAGGATAATGTTGAAGTAAATTAAGTTGACTTGTATATCTTGGCATCATTCTTGCAGACATCTATGAAATTTTTAAGGGACCAGAGAGTTGTTGAAGGGTTGTAGGAGCTGATAGATAACTATGCTGGCAAGGAAAGGTTGTAGCTGGAAAAAAACACAGTAAACAAAGTATCGAAGAGCAAGAAGAGAACCGGTCAAGAGATGCGGTTGAGTGCAAAAATCATAGTTTATGAGATGGATCATGTCATTCTAAATTTTTGGCTTGATGGTTCTTGATCAAGGTTCAAAGTTGAGGATAATCAACAAAACCTTATTACTACTGGCCCTTTCGACAGTGACCTGCTTGCACAAGTCAAAGTCTCACCTCAAGCAGTATGGCGTGTATAAATTATATAACTAATGCGTTATACATCCAATATTCTCTTGATCACACACTATTTGACTTCATGCATAATACAAAATCTCTTCTACTATTGATCATTACTTGCGGAAATTAAATCAATTGCATGCACACATTGAAACCATAAAAATTCACACATATGAACATAGTGTTTTAACGGGAAATCCTGAAGCTAAAAACCCCAACTATCTGTATATAATATATGTCATAGAGATCATGTAACAATCCTCATACAAAGCTGATCATATCAAGCTCTCAGTACAATACATTCGCTACACACTAATCAGGCCTGATCTAGCAAATCCATGCACCGATGTTTGCCACTTGCTAGCCTACCTCTATTGCGCAATCCCTACTGAATATTGGCTCTGAATGAACTCGAATTGGTCCAGCCTTTCTCATGCAATCCTCATTGGCATCTCCATCAATGTGTGGTGCAAACTAACGCAACACTATAGTCACAACTGATAGTCAACCTGCTCTTTCACCTACCTCTCCATTGGTATCCACTAAAAATGTCCATGCACTATAGTTAACTGATGTATTCTTCAGTTGATTAATGAGTTAATATTTAGTGAATTAATTATTAATTTATTCACACCACTCTCACTAGTGTATCAATCAGTGAGACTAGATACAACTAGCTCAACTATGTCTAACTGAGTTAAACTGAACACAACTCCACCAAACTCTGTCACATGAGTTATAACTGAAGTCTCCATGCAATAGCTCCACTTAACCCTCAGGAATAGCATAATTCCTTATGTCAGCTCTTGTGCCACATCTGTGCACTTAAATGAAGTGCTCCAAGAGAATAAGATAATGTTTAGAGTCCAAATATTATTAAGAGCTAATAATATTTGACATATCTATTTTTAGACTGGCAATCTAAAAATAGATTCTGCCCAATATGTCTAAAAATAGAAGTCCATATATTTTTCCAAATTGACCAACCATCCACAAATAGCATCCTCCAACTCATAGAATATGATCGACATGTCTAAATATATACATAGTCTAATAGACTTGCGCGAAAAATAGCCTGCGGGCCCACTTAGTGAAGGTGACTCTTTTCACTAAGCTCGTCATCTTGTTGCAATCTAAAAACTCCCTCTCAACAAAATAAGGATTATCTGCCACCCCGTTCCTGCCTCTATGGTATTCTAATTTTCTCCTGGTGAGCGCCTTCGTCAAGATATCAGCATCTTGATCCTCCATAAGAATTTAAGAAAGTAACATGATCTTCAACTGAACACAATCTATGATATGATGGTACTAGTCCGTGAAGCCATGCCGCCTAAACTCATCCTCCTGTTTGTACCATGATCCATATACTAATGTGCCTCTGAGATATCTCAATACATGCTTCCCTGCATTCCAAAAGAGCTTGGTATGCTTAACCATAGCTTGTGAAAGCTGGTTAACAACGTAGCATATGTCAGGTCATGTATTGACTAGATACATAAGCGACCCCACCAACTGTCGGTAAACAGTGGCATCCACTACCTCTGTCGCTGTAGCATCCTCTTTCCTCCAACCACTAGGAAAACGAGTGTCGATAGGCTTGTAGCCTTGCATGTTGAACTTCTCCAGTATCTCCTGGGCATACTTTCCTTAAGACACAAACAGTCCATCACTGCGCTGTCAAATTTCCAATCCCAAGAAATAATGAAGGAGGCCCAATTCCTTCATATCAAACTATTTTGCAAGATCAACCTTGCATGAGAGTATCAACTGTTCATCACCCGTCAAAATCAAATCATCTACATAAAGTATAATGATCAGCAACTTACCCTCCACCACAATCTGGTATAGGTTTGGACCCACCTCACTCTTGGTGAGTCTGACACCAGTGAAATAACTGTCAATCTGTGTGTACCAAGAACGAGGTGCTTGTTTCAACCCATAGAGTGCTCTTTTGAGCCTGCACACATGCGACTCGGTGGTGAAGATCTCGAAACCTTCAGGCTGCTCTATGTACACCTCCTCCTCAATGACTCCATTGAGGAATGCAGTCTTCACATCCATCTGATGAATGTGCCATCCCATCTTCGCTGAGAGAGATAGGATGCTCCGTATGGAAGAATACCTTGCAACAGGTGCAAAGGTTTCCTCATAGTCGATCCCCTCAATCTGTGAGAAGCCGAGGGAAAAAAATCCTACCTTGTACTTCTTGAAACTCTCGTCAACTGCTTGCTTCACTTTGTAGATCCATCTCGAACCTACCACTGATTTCCCTTCTGGCCTTGGGACAATCTCCCATGCACTATTTTTGACAATCGAATCGTACTCTTCCACCATGGCATCTACCCATGTAGGGTCCTCCATAGCTTCCTCGAAAGAGGATGGTTATGTCACGATACACTTTCTCATCAGAGCCCATGTATCCAGTATATCGGTCAGGTGACTGTCTCTGTCTTCGCTGTGATGTAGGTGCTCCTACAATCTTCTCTGCATCAAGATTCAGTCGCTCAGCTTCTGTAGTGCACTTCCGCCCTCTAATGGTTGGCACTACATGAGTGGTTTCTTCCACTCCATGAACCTCCTCTTGTGGCTGATCCACATCCTAAGGCTCATCCTTAGGAACTAATAGCTCCTCATCTGCATGCAAGTATGGCTCCCTCTCAAGAAAACACTTCATGGATTTCTCCTCATGAAATTTGATATCCCGTCGCACAACAGTCTTCCGACTATCTGGAAAATACACACGATAATTTTGGGGTGTTTTTTGTACCCCACAAATATCCCAACCTCTGTGGTTGGCTCCAGCTTCTTCCTGACATCCTTTGTCACATGAATGTAAATAGGTGAGCCAAAAATATTCAAATGAGAAATAATAGGCTTCTTACCAGAAAACGCCTTTTCGGGTGTACTCATGCCAAGTACTCTGTGAGGACAACGGTTTTGCACATAAACCGTAGTGTTACAAGATTCGGCCCACAAGTGTATGGGAAGGTCTTGATAATGCAACATCGCCCGTGTAGTACCCACGATCATTCTATTCTTTCGCTCCGTGACCCCATTTTGTTGTGGGTTATGAGGCGTTATGAGCTCTCTTCGAATTCCTTCTGTGCTGCAAAAGTCCTTGAATTCGCTAGAGATGAATTCACCACCATTATCTCTCCTAAGAGCCTTCACCTTCTTCCCGAATTCTTTCTCCACCAGTGCCTTAAACTCACAGAACTTAGAGAATTTCTCGCTCTTCTTCCGCATGAAGAAGATCCAACACTTACGAGAAAAATCATAAAAAAATATCACATAATACCTATGCTTTGCTGTCGAAGCTTCTGAGAAAGGTCCAAACATGTCTATGTGAATTCTCTCAAGGATCATCGTGGCACGACTATCCTTCTCATGAAAGTTGGCTTTCACAAATTTTCCCAAAGTACATCCCTTGCACTGATTTGACTGCGCAAGTGTACCTTTGGGAAGCCCAGTAGAAATCTACTGCAAAATTTTCAAAGCACCTTGGTGAAGATGGCCCAATATCCTGTGCCATAGCTCGCCCTCATCTCGGCTCACCACTCCTTCTACCTTGCCTGCCATTTTTGCGCAGCCATCTACCTGCAACTAATAAAGGTTCTTAACTCGAACCCCTATCCTCTGGATTTCACCAGTTTCCTTACTGCGCAGGAAAGCCTTTCCCTCGCTAAAGACAACATCATATCCCTTGTCTTCCAACATCGCCACAGAGATTACATTATTCTTCAATCCTGGAACATGCATGACATCCTTCAAGATGAAAGGTTTGCTAGACTCCCTCCCTCTCAAAGGAAATGGTCCCGATACCAGTCGCACTATATCTACCATCATCGCCCATCTCGATGTGCACTCCAAGATCCTTCTCATCCAGATCAATAAACAAATATTTGTCTCCGGTCATATGGAAAGACTCACCACTATCAATAAACCACACTGACCCCATCATACTTGAGACCAAGCATGTGATTAGTGAAAAATCCAGCTCAAACTACAAGGTTAAGGCCTCTCCAGCTGCAGATCCAACAGCCTGCTTATTTTTCTTCTTTTGTGGACAATTAGTGGCGTAATGTCCATGTTGGTGATAGTGAAAGCACTTCACCTTGGACATGTCCTACATGTCCTGATTCTTGCCTTTCGCACCAGATTTAGAAGTATTCTTATTTCTCTTCCCCTTCCTTCCTTTGGCAGCCAAAGCACAATTTTCTTCATCTTCATTCTTCGATGAAGATCCATCCCTGGTACTCCACCTTATCTCCTCCTATACAAGATCCAACCAAAGTCGCTCCCATCCTGGCAGTTTCTCTCGACCATTGACAGAGTCCTCATAGGAATGACAACTCTTCAGAAGCCCAAGGAGATTCAAGCTCACCAATTCCTCTCCATCTACAGTAACCCCCACACTTCCCATCTCATCCCTGCACTGGAAAAGCTTCGTGAGGTACTTCGGTATACTGTCGCCTTTCTCCATTTTTATCTTCCTGAGTTTATCCTTGAGCGCCAACTTCCTCTAGTCGCTCTTGCTTTGGAACAAGTCTGTCAAAGCTTTCGACATCAAGAATGGAGAAGCTTTACCATGAAGGCTGGACACTACGTGATCCTTCACACCTTCCAACAGAATCCTTCGACATTTTTTTGTCTTCTTTTGCCATGTGTTAAGTGCGGCAGCATCGCTAGAAGTAGGTTTTTGAATTTCTGCATCTATGAACTCCTTCAACCCATTATCGTCCAGCACCACCTCCATCCTATCCTTCCATGAAATATAATTTGAGCTGCCCTCAAGGGCATACTCCAATCGCAATCCATTGAAAGACATCTCAACTTCGACACCAGGAAAACACTACTGCAAATTCTAATTCCACCAGCACAAAACTCAACCTCTTCAATGCTTTGCAATTGATCCAATGTTCAATATCGCTCCTATACCATGTAGAAATTATATAACTAATGTGTTATACATCCAATATTCTCCTGATCACACACTATTTGACTTCATGAATAATACAAAATCTCTTCTACTATTGATCATTACTTGCGAAAATTAAATCAATTACATGCACACATTGAAACCATAAAAATTCACACATATGAACACAGTGTTTTAACGGGAAATCCTAAAGCTAAAAAACCCAAATATCTATATATAATATATGTCATAAATATCATGTAACAATCCTCATACAAAGCTGATCATATCAAGCTCTCAGTACAATACAATCACTACACACTAATCAGGCATGATCTAGCAAATCCATGCACTGATCTTTTCCACCTGCTAGCCTACCTCTAATGCGCAATCCCTACTGAATATTGGCTCTGAATGAACTCTAATTGGTCCAGCCTTGCTCACGCAATCCTCATTGTCATCTCCATCAATATGTGGTGCAAACTCATCTAACACTATAGCCACAACTGATAGTCAACCTGCTCTTTCACCTACCTCTCCACTGGTCTCCACTGAAACTGTCCATGCACTGTAGTTAATTGATGTATTCTTCAGTTGATTAATTAGTTAATATTTAGTGAATTAATTATTAATTAATTCACACCACTCTCACTAGTGTATTAATCAGTTAGACTAGATACAACTAGCTCAACTGTGTCTAACTGAGTTAAGCTGAACAAAACTCCACCAAACTCTGTCACATGAGTTCTAACTGAAGTCTCCATGCAATAGCTCCAATTAACCCTCAGGAATAGCATAATTCCTTCTGTCAGCTCCTGTGCCACATCTGCGCACTTAACTGAAGTGCTCCAAGAGAATAAGATAATGTTTAGAGTCCAAATATTATTAAGAGCTAATAATATTAGAAATATCTATTTTTAAACTGGAAATATAAAAATAGATTCTGCCCAATATGTCTAAAAATAGAATTCCATCTATTTTTCCAAATTGACCAACCATCCACAAATAGCATCCTGCAACTCATAGAATATGATCGACATGTCTAAAAATAGACTTGCGCCAAAAATAACCTGCGGACCCACTTAGTGAAGGCGACTCTTTTCACTAAGCTCATCATCTTGTTTCAATCTCAACATGGTGGGTGCTAGAACCAGGTTTCACACCCTGAGAGAGATTTAAATTATCTAGGTGAACTTAGATCTAAAATAACCACAAACAGACCTCCAAAATAGAATCCCTAACCAGAAAACCCTTAACAGACAGATTTAGGTTATTTATGTAGAATATCTGGCGTGCAAGCTAAAACAGAGTCTATAATTCACGTAATAGATCTTAACAGATAGTATTAACACCTCATAGCATTAGATCCATTCACTAATCATTCATCTAAAACTAGAAGCAGTTGCGTAAGTGATCTAAACATAGACAATATAGGAATTGGAAATAATATGTAGAAGTAATCAGTACATAAATAGTAGATGCATTCCAAACTCAGATATCAACAAAAACAGTTCTTTATTCATAACAGTTCCGATCCTTCATACAAAAACCCTTCAGTTCACCCACGCATACAGCCAGCGGGGTCCACATATAGCAGGACTAAGGTCTCTACGCACATGGACAGAAGGAGCCTTCTACCCAAACAAATCCACACAAAATATCACCACAAAACTAGATCTATCATTCATTGTTCAATGTTATCCAAAAAATTACTTCTTTGACTCTATCTAGACTCCTATTTATACTTTTAGCTTGCAATAATCAAGGGTCCACAAACCGTGGTTTGAGGCCCCTTATTCTACCCTTTTTGCCCATCATAATTAATGAGGGGCTTTGACTAGCCCCAAATCCCCTTGACTTATGCTGCGCACGACTAAAATTACAATATATATTACAAAATTATATCAAAATGGCCTTCAAAGCTTGGACTTATGGGACCCTGCTCCAACAGGCCCCCAAAAAAATATTGTGACTCATACCGAGTCACAGCGGTGTTGGGTTCTTCATCTTATTCTGAAGTTCTTAAATAGCAGCAAAAAAAGGTGCAAATATGCCTGCACTTTGGCCTGTAGTGCTCTACATGGTCCCTATTAAATATTCTGAAGTCAGCCCTTCTGTGGCCAAGATGAAACTTTGCAAGGTCTGATTAAGGTTTCTTACTGTAACATCCAGGTCCTGAGATAAATTCATTGCCTCGTATTCCCACGACTTCATGTGATCAACGATAATCTTCTTCTTCTGGTGGAACTCCTCGACCTCATCTCGTAGCACCTAACTGGTCTGAAGGTGGACCATGTGTTGGGCTAGAATGAACATGGGAAAGACCTCCTGTAGGTCATTGAACTCCTGCTCTTTGGTGCGTAGCTCCTAGGTAGTATTTTTGACAAGTGGATCTGTTTGCACAAAGGTCCATAGTCCCATGGCAGTCTCCAAAAGTGCTGATACCTTGTCAACATTGGAGGAGATACTACAAATGTGGTTTTAACTAGGTTGATTCATTACGCGTGCACCTATGGATGGGTCTTAGGCTATAGCTTAGCCTGCAATGTAGAAATTTTCTTCTAAAAGTCTGCCTTCACCATCTGAATCTCTAATATGGAAGCCTTGAGTGCGAAAACCATGCTTTCAATATTTTCTTGCAGCACACTGAAGGCAGGGATGACCACTTCTACAATTTTTCCACACAATCTGTCAATGAGGTTTTCTAATTCTGCGTGCTGAGCTAAACTGGCTATTATATTCTTTGAGCCTGGATTGATTATGTTGTCTTCGTAGCTGCACTCTGCATGGCTTCACTTAGCTATTTCTATGTGAACATCCCCCTGCTCTGCAACTCGGCATAAATAAAGATGTGGAGAGCATGTAGCTTTCCACTGGGAAGCTTCGTGAGGTCAATGACAACCTTAGGGCATGTTTGCACCTGCACACATAGCACTGGTTTTTCCAGGTTCACGGCCGTGCCCAGAAAGGGGAAGATTCTGATTTAGGACGTTGTGTCTAATCATGGTGGTTGGTAGGCTTGCTTGCACTGGCCTCGCTTGATCCATGCTTGCTTGTAGAGTGTCCCTATTCAAATGTAACACTTGTAGACCTGACTGCACAGCCTCCACCAGGTTCTTATACTACTATTATATGGCAATCCATCTATCCTCGTACATAGAAGTGACTGCACCCATGATCTTGTAGAGTTCCTCTTCTTTCAGAGTGACCTCTTCATCCCCTTCGGCCTTGAACCCATTTCTCTTTTTTGCAAACCTTTCGAATTTTCTGTGGCTCTTTTGGTGTCGTGCAGATATTCGACACCATCCTCCTTTATCCCATCTAAACCTCTGGGGTCCATTTCCTGCTCACCTCCTAAATTCTATTATTTATCTTTCTCTTCTTCTGACTCTTTCTCTACTTCGTCTTCAATGCCTTTTGTATTGGTCTGTTCAGCGCCTGTCTCAGTGCAAAGCTCGGTGGTTTCCGTCAGAACTATTTCTTTGCCTTATCTAGATGGCGTAATGGGCTAGGTGGAGCCAAGCCCAAATTTCCATGCGTCCGGCCAAGTCGCCACGACCTAGTCAACTTTGGCTTATGTTACCATAAATAGAAAGGTATACCAAGTAGAGTCCTTGCGTGCCTTGATCTGCACATTGTGCATAGTTACTTGGAATTCATCAACACTGTTGTATTTATCATACACCACTAGAGAGAGTCTGGGCCAGGAATGGATAGCAACAGCCAACGTGCCTTCAAAAAGCACCCAGAATATTTTATTCTCCTTAACATGCTGGGGTTCATGGGAATCCCATAGACTAGCATAGCATGCCCCTTCGCGTATGCCCGAATCTATCTCGGGGAGGACTACATCTGCCAGAATCTCCCATGCTACCAGTGAAATTAATAACAGTAGCCACAAGTAGAAAAACTACTTCCTTAGCTCATGCACCTCACGCACATTATCCAGAAATTCTTCACAAAGAAACTGGGACTAGTTATAACTAACCCCCTTCTCGCATTTCCCTACCAAATCAATGACATCCGTCGGGGCTGTCTTTGGGCGACATTTTCTCATTAATTTTCATCCAAGGACTAGAGTACCTAGGCGCACTCCCAGGTCAGCGATGGTCTAAACCAGAAACCCCCTTTTGTCCCTCCCCACCTTGCATTTCGTTTTGACATCCGTTGCCACCTTAAGCTCATCAATTTTTCTAAATCCCTTCATCTGATGAGGCCCTTTCTTATGTGTATTGATGACCCAATGGATCAATGCAACGTCTATAAGAATTTTCCCTTGAATCCATAGGAAACCCTTTTGGACTAAGGCTAGCAGTTAGCGCACACAGATACAGTTGATGGGGTACCTTCCGAAATGAAAAATCCTTAGCAGATTTAGGACTCCAACGTTGTTCAATCCATGTGCCTAAGACATTGGCTCAACCTTTGACACTTCTTTATAGATCAGTCATTCTAAATAATTCTCTGGTGCAAGCTAAGGGAAATTTTCTTCATTTTCCAATTCATGGCCGTCAAAGTTAATCTACAAGACTTTTCCGAACAATTCACCAACAAGGGGAACGTCCTCACGGATCAATGGCATCTGTAGGTATTCCTGGAATGTATTGACAATCTTTGGCATGCACACAGAGGGATTGTGTGGCTTATCATATGGTGGTTTCCAAGAGATGTGTTCAACGAACATGGCCTTCTCTTTGGCACTCATTGGTTGCTTTGATGGATCGCCGATGGGGGACCGATCCTTGGTGGCCTAACGTGGGGACATTACATTCCGAGGAGAGGTGTGTGGCTTCGAGGAAGCCCACTTTGACATCTTCCCTTTTCCCTTAGCCGGCATGGAAATGACTTCTTGTACATCAGGGGTCACCTCTCGAATGTCATATGATCCCATTTCAGATGATGTAGTGAGGGGCGTTGAGTGCTCCTCTATAGGGATGGCGGCTGTCATTCTTGGTCAAAATATAAACTCTGGATTATTGATGTCAGATGGGGATTCTCGGCAAGAAATATAGGACTTACAGACAGAAATATAGCAAAAATCACAGATAATATTGGGCCGCAAAATATTTTGAAAGCAAAGGAACCAATTGTGACCCACACCCTCCCTTTTATAAGCTATCCATGGTAAAAACGACCAGATTGTCATTAATTTCCTCTTATCTTCAAGAAAACGGTAAAAAATCCTTCGATATTTCCTCCTTAAATGCGAAAAACCCATTCCATCCAATGGTAAAATTAATTTTTCACCCAGTTTCACTATTCTAATAGCTAGTTTCCTCCCTTGCACATCACCTTTGTGCTTATGTCGCACCTGTCTGCGCCTTTCCTTTGTGATACTCACAAACTCTTTGATTCTAATGCTTCAGCCATATAGTCATTTTTTCGGCACTAGATTGTCTTTATATGGCTTCAGACGGCTTCCATTGGAATACTTGGGAAGATTCTCATCGCACAGTGTGGCCAAGCGCTCCACACCACCAGTAGTGAGCTCCTTCACAATATATGGCCCAAAACAATGCCTTCTGAACTTCCTCAGGTGGCGTGAAAACTCACTATCATATAAAAATATCAATTCTTCCTCCTTGAACACCTTCTGCCTAATGTGCCTACTATGTCAGGATTTTTAGCACGCCTTCTATACTTGCTGATGAAAGTTAGCAATGAACCGATCATCTTCTAAGGCAACGAGTTGCACCACTGTTCCTCCATAATTTTAGGCTCAACAATATTAGTGAAAGTTTTGATGCACAAGATTGGGACAATACATTCCATTGGCATGATGGCTTCCTGCCCATAAACCATCCTGAAAGTTGTTTTCCTCGTTAACTTCTTGCATGTTGTCCTATAACCCCATAACACAGGGGATGCGCACGTCCCAATTATCTTGATTGGCATTACAGATCTTTGTGATTTAATTATCCAAGATTTGGTTGAAATCTTCTATTGTGCCTTTTTCTTGTGGGTGATAAGAGTTACTCTTTTGGTGATGGATCTGAAATTCCTAGGTCAAAGCTTCAATTTTTTTGTTAAAAAAGTGCGTACTTCTATCACTCATCAAAATATTTGGGCATCCAAATTTGGTTAAAATGTGTTCAAAGATGAAGTGCGTAGTAGTATCTATAGTACAGTCCTTAATTTCCTTCGCCTCTGCCCATCTAGTTACATAATCAGTTGCAATAATGATATAATGTGCTCCAGTCTTCTTCCTTGGAGTGTGGATTGGTCCAAAAAAATCTGTAGGCCATTTATCAAATTCCTGTAATGGCATCTGTGTTTGTAGGGGACTTTCATCTCTGCATGAGGGCTTCCCTGTCCTCTGACAATAATCACAGGCTCGACAATATGCATGTGCATCACTGTGTAGCGTGGGCCACCATAATCCTGCGTGCAACACATTATGTGCAATGGATTTCCTAGCATAGTGGCCTCATTCCACTCCTCCATGAGCCTCAGCTAAGATATCCTTTCTTTCATGTTCCAACACATATCTTTTCAACACTTCATCTACTCCCATTTTATACAATTGATCCACAATCAAGGTAAAATCAGTTGTGCGCACAACCAACTACTTCTTTTGTTGAACTAAATATTCTGCAGGTGCGGTTCCCATGGTCAGGAGATGAATAATATCAACAAAGTGTTCATCAACCACCTTGATACCAAAGAGCTATGCATCAAGAAACCCCTCCTCCAGACTTGTTGGTTATCCATCATTTTCGATTTGTGAGAAATGATTCGGTCCGACATTTAATATTGCAGGCTTCACAATAATTTCAAATTCATACTCCTAAAAAAGAAACAACCATCTGCAGATCTCCCCCCCCCAACACATGCTTATTGACTAGGTATTTCAAATTATAATGGTCAGTGAACATTTTAAAATTCCCTCCTAGCAAATAGTGGCTGTATTTTTATAGGGCGTATACCATGGCCAATCCTTCCCTTTCTGTAGTTGAGTAGTTTCGCTCTGCACTGGAGAGCTTCCTACTGGAAAAAGCAATAGAGTGTTTGATGTCTCCTTCTCCTAACTACTCTAAAAAAACCCCAAGTTCTATACCAGATGCATCTACATGCACCTGAAAAACCTTAGATCAGTCTGGGGATATCAAGGTAGGTGAAATGACCATTTTCTCCTTTAGCAGCTCGAATCTCTTCTGAAATTCATCATCCAAAAAACATGATACATATTTCTTTAGAAACTTCTCCATTGGTGTAGTTATCAGAGCATACCATTTGATAAACTTCCTATAATACCCAATGTGACCTAGGATGGAGCGCATTTATTTATCATTAGTAGGAACTTCTAAGCTGATGATAACCACTATCTTGGTTCGATATACCATCAATATTTTCTCACATACTATATGTCCTAACAAAATTCCAAAAGGCACGCAAAATATGCATTTCTTTAGGTTGAGATAAATTTGGTGCTTCCTACAAGTGTCCAACATCATGTGCAAGTTTGACACATGTTTCTTTACTAATCCAAACACTATCCGACCATCGAAATATACCTCCAAGAATTTATGCATGAATTATTTGAAAACAGCTACGACTTCCCGCGAGAAGATTGCAGGTGCATTTTTCAATCTAAATGGCATGAAAGTCTATTGGAAAGACCCCCATTCTATTGTGAAGGTGGTCTTGTTGTGGTCTTTAGGTGCAATTCTGATATGATGGTACCTCGAAAGCCCATCAGTAAATGAATAAGCTTCTTGTCCACCTACATTATCCAGGATTTCATCGGGTAACAGAGTAGGGAAGGGGTCATGCACACATGCATCATTAAGCTTGCACATATCTACACAAACCCTTATCTCTCCTTTGGACTTTTTCTCCTTAACCACCATTGGGCTTATCCAATCAGACTGTTCGATGATCTCAATGATGCCCACAACCACCATATTTTCTAATTCCTCTTTTAATTTATGCTTATATTTGGGATTCAATCAATATGGGCACTACTTGACAGGGTGCATATCTAGTTTCAATGTGATATTCATAACACCCAGGTCCCCTACAATTCCCTTGAGCTTAGAGAACTTCATAGGAAACAAATCTTGGTATTCTGTTAGTAGCTTCAAAATCTTTCCTACTTTATCATCATCCAATTAATCCCAAATTTTGGCCAACTTGGGCTGCTCTTCTATCCCAATGTTGACTTCCTTCAATTTCAGAGGTTTAGAAACATCCACCATCCCTAATTCGGGCACTAAAACTGCGTGCTCTCCTTCATATTCAGGTACGTTAACATTTCTTGGGTCATCTTCATTATCCTCTATTGAGAAGTTCCTGTAGTTGATGATGTCTTGCATCTGCGCATCCCAAGCCAACACAACACATCCCTTTTAGGGTCGGGATTCCTCAAAGACAAGGGAATCTATGTCCTGCAGGGTTTCATCCAATTTATGCAAGCCCCCAACCAAGCCAAAGGTTACTAGGAAATCCTCAGTCATAGTAGTCCACTGGCGAGTGCCTCGGTGTAACTCAGCGTCTAGATACTAGGTGGTGGGTACTGACCCCAACGAATGAATAAACCTATGAACCCACTCGTTCAAGGTATTTTCATCCCATACCTCCATTCACATGGCCAGGTGCTTGCGCGGGTCTCCCCAACCATAAAAAATATCAGTTGGTGAGGTAGATGGAGGTTTAAAAAACAGTCTAATCATTTTTCTACATTCCTCCTAGTCATGGAAAGCTCCCTTGTGCATCTCCAAACAATGCACTGGAGTTGTGTGCATAGCCAAATCAAGCACCCATAACCTTCGCTCCTCTGGGATGACCTTTTCCAATGCTACTGAAAATTCTTTGACACTACCAGAACCATCAAAATATGGCATTTATCTTACCTCTGAGGAGATGCACTCGAAGTTCTTCAAGATCTTGAGTCAGTGTAGTGCAGATACATCATGAAACCGATTCTACCAGTTCTCCATCTCATCGTCTGAATCTAGGAAACATGAGATATCCTTCTCCCAATTCAACATGCTATCAGTTGTAGGGTTGATCCAATCTTCGTTCCACGCAGTGAACTTGTAAAGATGGTCAAAATCATACCCTTTTGTATATTTTCCCCCTTATATTGGGTCTAGTGGGGCTATCACCCACGTACTGTCATTCTCAAATATCATGCTTCTACGCTTCAGGTTGATTATGCCTCCCATATCAATGGCCCAATCCAATCCTAGCAGCGTAGGGTATGGATCTTCCTCATCCAAAATTTGTATTACTTCAAAATCCGTGCACGCCTTCACTCCAACAATGTCTACCACAACTTGTGGAAGCCTTCCAAGTGGAATGATATTTTGCTTATTAGCCATGCGTAGCTGAATGGTGGACCATTCCAGCTTTGGTTCTTCCATCTTATACCAGGTCTTCTTAGGTAAGACATTTGCATTAGACCCCAGATCCAATATGACTTGATCCATCTCATACTCTCCAATCTGTAGTCACACACATCTCCCGACCAAATCTCTTCTTGTGCTTATAAATCTTGTTCACAGCCTTGGTATCTGTTCGAGGCACATCTTTCTCTGCACAATTGTCTATCAAGGCCTGGAGATTATCTATTTCCTTTTGATTGTGAAATAGCTTAATGTATGCTTGTAGGAATAGTTTAAATTCATCATCATCCTTTGGTTCCATGGTATACCTTGACGTGGATGCTCCAGAAGTAGAAAAATCCCTCTTGGCTTCAATGAAAATATATTTTTCTTTTTACAGGTTGAGTCCTTCCTTCTTTTTAGATGCCTTTCTGATCAGTGGCTCTGTGGCAGCCTTTTCCTCATTTCCTCTAGTGGCAACACTTCTATGTGTAATTACATTTACACTTGGACCATCCTCGTGTGGTTTAGCCTTAACCATTTGTATTTTTTGCGTAGACATTTGCTGCTTTTCTGCATTTTAGCTATTAACATAGGAAAATCTTTAATTACATGATCAAATTGCCTACAGTAACTGTAGGATTTTCACACAAGGTTCAGGAAGTCACGTGCAAAGTGTCTATTGTCTCCATAGTTATAGAAAATTAATTTCCCACTTCCTCAACCTGCGCCTCCACCTCTCCCCCCTCCCCTTCCTCTTGCTCGGGATCCTCCCCATTTAGAGGGAGACGCTGGTGACAAAGGGTAGGCATGTACTCTATAAAGGTTTGCATTTTATATACCCTTTTCACACTGAAAAGGGTATTTTGTCTATACCCTTTTCACTCAGTGTGGTTGCAAAAAATACCCTTTTCACACAATAGAATCTTAATCAGTAGGGGAAAATTTCATAATAATTTTCCTCTCAATCCCTTGAAAAATATCCTTTCAGCTTCAGAGTATGTACAAACTAATCTACTGCAAATTCTGTCACAAACCCCCCCAAGATGTTGTCAACCCAGTGATCTATAGTTTGGGTAATAGAGATATCAGTATTTTCCAACTGTTGCATCAATTCAGGGGTCCATTGTGTGACCTTATCATCGTTCCAACAGGTTTGAAATTTTTTTAATATTAACAACCATTCCTGCAACTCATACACAAAGTTCATGAAGAATATCTCGTGCACTTCTGTGAAAATATACTTTTCCTTATACTCTTCAGTGGATAACTTTTTACTTCTATTTTATTTTAGGGAAAATTCCTGAATTTTCTTTTCAAACCACTCCTCTAGTTCAAGCTTTAATGACTGCCATTGACCTTTCCACATCACCCAACCTCTCTCAAAATGATGCCGATCCTGGCAACAGAACCATTTTTTGGCCTGAGGGGTCCTATCCCAGGTTCGAAGTTGAATTTAGCTAACAAAACTCTCTTACTACTGGCCCTTTCAACAGTGATCTTCTTGCACAAGTCAAAGTATCACCCAAACTAGTATGGGGGGGTTTTGGAACTAGGTTTCCACACCCTAAGAGAGATTTAAATGATGTGGGTGCCCTTAGATCCAAAATAACCATGAACAGACCTCCGCAATAGAATCCCTAACCAGAAAACCCTTAACATACAAATTTAGGTTATTTATGTGGAATATATGGTGCCCAAGCTAAAACAAGGTCTATAATTCACTTAATAGCTCTAAACAGATAGTATTAAAACCTCATAGCATTAGATCCGTTCACTAATCATTCATCCAGATCCAGAAGTAGTTTCGCAAGTGATATAAACACAAACAATACAGGAATCCAAAATAATATGCAGAATAAATCATTACATAAACAATAGACGCATTTCAGGCTCAGATATCGACAACAATAGTTATTTTTTCATAACAATTCAGATCCTTCATACAAAAACACTTCAGTTCACCTGTGCACACAACCAGAGTCATCCACACATAGCAAGACTAAGGTCTCCACACACATAGACAATAGGAGCCTTCTACCTAGACAAATCCACACAAAATATCACCACACAACCAGTTCTATCATTCAATGATCAATGTTATCCAAAAACTTACTTCTTCGACTCAATCTAGACTCGTATTTATACGTTTGTCCTATGCTAATATAGGGTCCAAAAACTGTGGTTTGCACCCCCTTTTTCTACCCTTTTTACCCATTACAACTCATGAGGGTATTTGACCCGCCGTAAAGCCCCTTGACTTATGTTGCACACGATTAAACTTACAAAATCTATTGAAAAATTATATCAAAAGGATCTTCAAATCTCGAACTTAGGGAACCCTGCTCCAACATAAATATAGGATCAAATGCAAATGTTTTTCCAAAACTAACCTGGGAGCAGATGGGAAGGCCTAAGCTACACTGGTCACCAATTCAGATGAGGATGGAAAATTAGTAGAAGATAATTACTATGGGGCGATTGTAGGGGATTAGCATAGATATTGATGGAGCCATTGTATTGGTCGAATTTGAAGTGATTGAGATCATTGATGATAGTAATCCATATCTTGCGTTGCTGGGATTTGACAAGGCTTACGACATGGATGATATAATCAACCTGAAGAGGAGGTAGATGATATTTGAAAAGAATAGTACTCGATTTGTTGTGCTATTAGATCCATCTGAAGGTGCGCACTATACATAGCTTGTCCAGCATGAGTATGGGGATGTTTATATCGATCAGATATATAATATTACTATGTAGGATGAAGACTGGATCAATCCAACCATGAATGGTATAATTTTTTGGGAGCGCAATAGTTCATGCATTTCAGATTCTAATGAAGAGCTGGAGCATTGGCAGAATAGTTTGCATGAAGTAACCACTAAACGATGTAACAAGGTTACCAGAGCTCTGCATTGTGTCAGGCTAGAAGCATTCGACTTGCATTTTTATGATGGAACAAGGAGTGTTGTCCTAATTTTGGAGGAATTTGAGAAGAAGGTACTTGAGGACCAGAGATAGGAAGCTTTGGACTTCGCATTGAGGTCTATCCCAGCTCGATGGTGGGGTGCGCACAAGGTAAATTTCAGAGGATGGAAGGATTTTTGCAAGATGATAAGGCTAATATTTGGTCAGGAGGATACAAAGATTGCAGAGAAGTATGATGGTTAGAAGAATCCTCGCAAGCAGTTGGATCGCTGGACTGAAGATTGGGGAGCCAAACCTCAGGCAGAATGGGTTCACATGTTCTTTCACTCTTTGGATACGATACCTCAACAATGGTATCTTGAAAGAGAGTTGCACCATGGGACTATAGATTGGGATGAGATTATAGATGGGTTCCTATTAACATATATATTCACTAATGGTTGGGAGTGTATTAATGAGGCCCTTCAAGAAGTTGTGTGAGTATTTCGTATTACTAAGGAGTCGAGAACTCTGGTACAATCCGACTGGGTTGCGAGTTGGCACAAGCCCATGAATATTACATTTTGACCATGGAGGAAGGTGAGGAGGATCCATGTGAGATTCATATCCTTAATTCTGAAGGAAAGTGTGTGGTTGTAGGCCATATCCTTGAGTCTGAAGGAAAACACATGGTTACATGATCCGAGATAGCAATGCCAGATATAGCACAACCGGTCCAGACGCTACAGGTAAACATTAGCTCAGAGTTGGAGGCCAATTTTCCAAGATAGGGGACTATTGGGATGATGACATAGTCAAAAATGTCCTTGAGCTTCTACATGAATACCAAGACCTGTTCCCTAAAAAATTCTCAGAATTAAAAGGAATTGTGGGTGATCTAGGAGTAACGTGGATCACTTTGAATACTGATGCAAAGCCAGTCAAGTAGCACCCATGTTGGGTGAACCAAAAGTATAATAAGAAAGTGAGAGAATAAATCGATAAAATTCTTGACACTGGCATTATTCAACCAGTTGAGGAGTTTGAGTGGGTTAGCCATATGATGGTCCAGGAGAATAATACTAAATGAGAGATAAGGATCTGTGTTGATCTTCACAAGATGAACGATGCATGTGTCCATGATATGTTTCCTGCACCATTCACAGATGAAGTATTGGAGGATTTTGGTGGGAAGGAAACATACTCATTTATTGATGGATTATCTTGGTATCATCAGATCAGGATTGTATCAGAATATCAGAGAAATACCACCTTTGCTACTAAGTGGGGGTACTTTCTATACATTGTCATGGAATTTGGGTTGAAGAACGTGTCATATATATTTTCTAGGGCCGTTGGTGCAGCTTTTAAATAATATATCCACAAGTTCCTTGAAGTATATTTCGATGACTAGACTGCCTTTGGTCTATTAAAGAAGCATGTATCTAATCTGTGATTGATGATCGATACCTGTCGAAAGTATCAGATCTCCTTAATCCTGAAGAAGTGATTTTTTGGCGTACCATATGGTATTTTGTTGGGACACATTGTGTAAACATGGATTGATGGTAGAAGCTACGAATATTGTTGTGATTATCAATTTGTAACCCGCAACAAGTTTAAAACAACTACGCATGATGCTTAGACATACAAGCTATTACAGGAAGTTCATTAAGGTGTAAGCGCAGATCATTGTGCCCATGGGGAAATTATTAAAGAAGGATGTCAATTTCTGTTGGGATGATGATTGTTAGCAGAGTATCAATATACTAGAGGAAAAAATGGTGACTGGACCTATTCTTGTCTTCCCTGATTGGAATAAGGTATTTCATGTGCATGTAAATGCGTCTTGCATAGCCCCAGGAGTTGTATTAGTGCAACCCGGAGAAGGAGATCTTGATGACCCTATAGCCTTTGTAAGAAGGAATTTATCTAAAGAAGAGAGGAACTGCTGCACCAAAGAGCGTGAATGATTATCAATGGTATATGCACTGCAGAAATACATGCATTATCTATTGGGGGTGCACTTCCAAATGTTCATAAATCATTCTGCTTTAAAGTATCTGATCAACAAAACTGTGTTTTGGGGGGAATATTTCCGATGGCTACTGTTGTTCCAAGAATATGAATTCAAGGTAATTGTCAAGGCAGACCATTTGAATGTTGGACCAGACCATCTATCTAGAATTGAGACAGGGAGGAACCAAAAAATACTGAGGAAGGATTACCTGATGTGAAGTTGTTCTCTATCAAGGTTGCTCTTGGAGCGGGGTCGCCTAAGTCTGACAATTTTGCTATATCTTGTAATACTTATTCTTGCATGGGGATTTTGGGGTGGGTCAAAACCCCTCACGAATTGTAATGGGTCAAAAGGGTAGATCAAGGGGCCACAAACCATGGTTTGCGGACCATAGGATAGTGCAGGTTAAATAGTATAAATAAACGAATAGATTGAGTCTAAGAAGTTAGTTTTTGGATAAGTCTGAACGTGGATGATAGATCCCTATAATTCATGATCAGTTGTGCGGATTTGTCTGGGTAGAAGGCTTCTGATGGCTGTATGTAGATACCATAGTCCTGTTGTGTGCAGAACTTGCTCTGTGTCCACAGGTTGTTGAAGTGTTTGGTATGAGGGATCTAAAATGTTAAGTAATAAATGAGTATTGTTGCGAATATCCAAGTCTATATGCATCTATCGGTTGTGTTATGAATGTTCCGCATCTTGTTTCTGATTTCTATACTATTTGTGATTAGATCACTTGCATGACTGTGATTACACTTATATGAATGTTTATTGGATGGATCTGATGGTATAAGGCTATTATATGATGTATTGACAGTTATTAACTGATTTATGATTACTATATTAATTTTCATGAGTTATTCTTCATATTTGAACTAAATCTGTCTGAAAGGGGGTTAATAATTAGGGTTGTTGTGGCGAAAGACTATTTATGGTTTCTTGGGACCTTAAGGCACCCACATCATTAGAAATATCTCTCAGGGCATGGAAACCTGGTTCCAGCACCCCCCATACTGCTTCGAGTGACACTTTGACTTGCGCAAGTAGGTCACTACCGAAAAGGCTAGTAGTAAGAGTTTTTTGTTGGTTAACCTCAATTCCAAACCTGGGTCAAGACCCCTCAAGCCAAAAAATGGTTTTGTTGATGGGATCGGGAGCATTGTGAGAGAGATTGGGTGATGTCGTAAAGGCATTGGAGGCCATTAAAGCCTGAACTTGAGGACTGGTTTGAAAAACAAATTCAGGAGTTTTTCCTGAAAGAAAATAGAAGTAAGAAGCTATCTGCTGAAGAGTGGAAGAATAAGTATCTTTGTACGAAGGTGCACGAGATATTCTTCGTAACCTTTTCACATGAACTATAGGAGTGGTTGGCGAGGTTATTGGAATTCCAAACCTATTGGAAGGATGATTAGGCCATACAGTGGACCCCTGAATTAATCCAACAATTGGAAGAGACTGATAATTCCATTACTCGGACTAGATATCATTGGGTTGATAATGTTTTGGGCGGGTTTGTAACTGAATTTGCAGTCGATCAGTTTGTGTCCTACTCTAAAGCTTAAAGGAGGTTTTCCAAAGGATTGAGGGGTAAGTTATTACAAAATTTTCCTCTTATGATCAAGATGATATTGTGTGAAAAGGTTGTTCTGTGCAGCCACACCAAGTGAATGACCCCTAATTAGAGCAGAAGTACGATAGGCAACGGTAAATATTATCGAGTAAATCAAAAGGGGGATAAATATGTGTACATTCCTCTGAGAAACTAACCCGATCTAAACAGCAGCGGGGCTACGCACGCAAAGACTAGCCCTCCGGCTATGCCACCATCAAACTCACATAGGGGTAATAATCCTCCTACCCCACCTCCACCCCCAACTAAGGACGATATGGTTGCACAGATGAAGTTACCCACTTTTAAGGGTGTGGGGGATGAGGATATGGACCGATTTTGGTTCATGGTGAATGCATTATGGGCTGCGCAGAATGTCAATAATGATGTTGTTAAAAGAGTGCAACTAGCAATAGCCTTTGAAGTTCAGGATTTGGATTGGCTCATGGGATACATTACTCAACATGTGAATCCTACAATACAAGAGATCAAGGATACCCTAAAGAAGCAGTTTCAAAAACCTATGTCTTATTCTCAATGCATGGTAGAACTAAAAGATATTAGGCAAGGGCCTACGGAGTCAGTTTTGGAAGATGACCAGTAGCTAAAAAAGGTCATCAATGATGAAGGATTTGCCTATGATTAAAATAAGAAAAAATAATGGTTCATTTCCAAGTTTTTCCCGCATTTGTGCTAGCCCATGGGACAAAAAAATATTGACTCATAGGAAGAAGCCCTAGAAATTCCTATGAAGTTAGAAGTTACACCAAGGGATGCTGCTCAATTTGGGGCGTTACAAATTCAAATTCAATTAGAGGCAATGCACTTATTCAAAATTTACTAAGAGACTTAGGTAAAGAAGCTAGCACAGATTTCTAGTACATATGCTACAGAGTATTTGGCCACACCAAAGATCAGTGCCCTCTACTGTCGGATTATATGTAAGCTGGGGGACCAAGTCCGCTATGCCCAAGGGATATTTATGGGCCTATTACGCCCACATTATGGTGCACTAATTTTTGGGTGGTGGGGCGGCATGGTACAGACCACTTCCCATGATTAGGTTCCTATGTCCCTGAATTGAAGCAACAATGGTGCATATTTTTCTCTTCGGTGGGACACAATGAGCACAATGACCACACATATGACTTGATGATTTATTTAGGGAACCTATAAAAAATGTAGGCTGACCTTTCATTATGAGCATCTCACTCCAGATGCGAAGGATCCCCAACAAGAGGTCGGGGAGGGGGGAGAGGTGGAAGCGCTAGTAGGGGAAGAGGGTAGCTATGTTGCTACAACTATGGAGACATTGGAAATTATGCACGAGACTACTCAAACCTTGCATGAAAATACTACAGGTATTGTAGGCATTTGGATCATGTAATTGAAGATTTTCCAGTGATGATCTCTAAAATGTAGGAGAAATAGCAGAAGCCAACGCAAAAAATATACTAGGTTACAGCTGAGCCGCGCGGCGACGGGCCAACTGTAAATGTCATTACATGCATCAAAATTTCTACTAGAGGTAACAAAGAGAAGGCCAACATAGAACCACTAATAAGAGAAGAATCTAAAAAAAAAGAAAAACCTCAACCTGTAGAAAGAGAAATAGACTTTCATCGAAGCCAGAAAGGATTTTTATAATATATAATAAACCACTTCAAGAACTCTCGGGGAATCAAAAGATAACGATAAGTTTAAGCCACTCTTTGTAATATCCCCAAATGGGAAAAGAAGGAATATAGCTCACAATAATGGAAATAGTAGCAAATGTTAACACATTACATATGAGCGAAATAATAAATCCATGGTATTACGTATAACATCAATAAATAAGTACAAGATCTTGGGGATCAAGTCCCTCAAGATAGGCAAAAGAAGCCTCCAATTCCTAAAAGCACCCAAATCATGTAATACACTACTATACAAAACATTGAATAAATTACAACATAGTTTTAGTTATCAATACTACAACTGGGACATACATATAAATGGATCTGATAAGATCATGCTCATACAAGGCCAAAAATGGATATCTATGCTCTGATACACTTTTCCAAGACAACCCAGGAAGGGTTTCCGGAAATGCACAAAATATAAATGGTGGATCTAAAGCCCTAGGGCTAAAGATTCACTACAACTGAAGCACAAAGGAGGATGTTGAATCTGATGTAGATTTGAAATAACTCCTCCAAAAGACTCTCTCAATGAAGGGTTGATCCCTTCAATGAAAAGAAAACACCCCAAATGGAGCACTGAACTTACTCATGCAACAAATCACCAAAATAACGCAGTCATGGACTGGAACTATGATGTAGGGGATGTTACTTCCTTGGCCTGATGCCAAAATCTGATATGAAGCACAAGGACCTTCTTTACTGATCTCCCAATGGAAAGAAAGCTTCCTCCACTTAAGGCAAGCTCAGAAATGGCCCAAATAAACCCTCCACTATTGCACCATTCAACTCAACACATATATAAATTGAATATGCACTGTAGAAGAAGGCTTAAGCTTGGAAAAATGCTGGAATGTGGAAATGTGGTGCAAATTATTTTTCTTTGAGGCTTCTCAAGGATAGAGGTGGGATTCTCGATCGGGAACACGCTTGTGCTAAATAACACTGCAATATTAGCTAAATAGCTAAAGAGAGCTTAAATTCTTAACATACCACATCAAATAATAATCTAAAACATGATCACAATGGCTACCATCCTCTTCCTTATATTCCTAGTGAGCTTCCTCACACTGGGCCACACTCATTAAAGGCACTACTTCCATGCAAAGGATCTCCCTCCAAAACTACGATGTCCCTCTTTGAATTTCCAATACTTCCATACCAGCACTATTGATTTGGTCGAAGTTGACCCAATCCACATGCTTCTTCCATTGTTCACACATAGGGGAGATTTATCCAGTTCTTTTGATGCCATCCATTCACATTTGGAGTGGTTTTATTCCTACTGAGGAGATTTATGGGTCTCCCTACCCTCTTATTATTATAACTAAAAAGCAAAATTAGATTTTAATATTCAAATTAGCTGCATGATAATTTAGGAGTATTACAATCCTCCCCTCCCAAATATTGCTTTTCCTCAAGAAACTTCAAGGATATATCTAAAAAATGTAGGGAATCTTCATCCCCATGTGAACCTTCATCCTCCAAGCTATCATCTGTATAAAATGAATCACCCTCCAGAATCGTAATTCATAGAAAAAATCCTCCCATATGAGAGGCTCATCCCAAAGACATAAGTCAATCATATGGCTCCCTTGATAAGGAAACAAGTAATGTTATGTAGTAGCCATATAATTTCCCATGCTCCCCTTGATGCATGAAGAAGTGTGGGAAGTTTCATTACCAATGGAAACATCCAACCAATGTTTCATCCCTCTAATCATGTTCCCAACAATAATAAGAACATCATCAACATATGGGATCACAATCAAAGTCATGCTAGCTTCCATGTGTAATAATGGAGAAGGAAAATGATCCATCAAGTGAAACTAGCACAATTTTACTCCTAACTGCATCAAAACATGGCATGATGAGTGGTTTCTCAACCACTTTTTTGCTGTTCCAATCTCCTCACAGGCTTGGAGAAGGTGTATGGTGTATGGTGCAAATTGATCATACCCTGCATAAGATACCATCTCCCCAAGATCTCCTAGGGAGTGGCCATCATCAATGTTGTTTATGGCCTGAAGTAGACCATGAAGTCTAGAAGAAATAATTCCCCCTCTTGGATTCCCTGAACATGAATGGTAAGGAAATGAAAATACGTAGTAAGTGAATCATGATGTACAGAAATACAATATTTACCATGTACTTGGTTCAAGCTGGTAAGGTGGCTAATAGATGGGCCTCCTCTTACTCCCAATGAGAAATGAAGTGGTTTTGATAGCTCTACCAAAGATTTATGTCTCTCCTCATCCTCAAAACAATCCATGCATCTCCTCATATGGTGGTACATCTCTTCTTTGAAGCCTTCCCAAATGAATCCCTCCAGGATAGTATGGTATGCTCTTATAAAACCAGTGGGTTTGGAGAGAAAACCCTTATATGATGCATCTAGCAGTTTCTCCTTGACCTTAGAGGATCTAGTCAAGAAGACTCTACTATGAAAATTGATGACCCCATCTACCATCGCACATATTCCATCAGATAACTGGTCATCAAGCACTCTGCATGGAAAGAGATCCTTGGAGTATTCCACTAATAGCTAGGATCTCTAATAAGGGTCAATACTCAATAATGATAGTGCTTCTGATCTATCATATGAAGCACCTATCATGTTGTTGCTCTCTTCTTTGACATCTCCCATGCCAAAGTCATACACCGAGATGCTACAATATTGCCTCTGCTGCTCCTCTTGCAGCTGCTCATGCTCTAGAGAAGGTGGAAATTTTTAGAGGCTAGCCTTCCTTGAAAAGATATCACCCATAAAAAACATTTTGAGTTTGGCCAATGTAAGCATGTGTGGCTACCAACTTCTACCAAATATGCAAGAGTTCCTCCAATTTGGAAGTATATTCTGATTCTACAAAGCCATGGAGTGGTCCCCTTGCTCCATGATGGTGCCATCCACCCCTGAAACATATTCTCTCAGCACAAGATGTTTGGTGAGAGTGGGTAATACTGATATTGGTAGAATTTCTTCCTCCTCCTTGAGTCTACCCAAAAATCCCTGCGTTGTGTCAAGTCCTCCCAAGGTTCTCACCCCTCCGAAATCAATGAGTGGTGCAACCAAATGTGAAGCATCTCCCATCATCTCCTGATCCGGTGGTATCCCAGGTGGAATGCCTCCATGAAATGACATCAATATCAAGAGTATATTGCATATATGAGTGGACTATTTTTTCCTTTCTCCCACTGTGCAAATAAATCTTCCTCTTATGTGCATCAACCTTCTCAAATAGATAGGGGTGTGTGCTCCTAATCATATGATGTCGGTCCTCCTCCCTATCTTCCCCTTCCATCTGCAAGGTCTCACAATCTATCAATACTGGCACATGCTACTCATGGATTTTGCCTTGATCTCCACATATGATATTCTTTGGAACTTCTTGTAAGGATACAAAAACTCCTCTTATTGGATAAATTTCTCCCTATTCCTCTCCATGAGGTGCTAGATTTTCTCCTGATGTGACAGTGTTGTTACCTCCAGCCCTCTCTTCCCCTTTATCATGAATGGAGGTTACCTCATCATCATTATGCAGCTTTATGATTTGATCTTATTTTGAGAAAGACATCTCTATGTTTTTCCTTTGAGAAGAGAGATCTTTTTGAAGCCGGCACCTTGCCTCTAGCAGGGTATTCTGATAAACTCTAACCCCCTCAATAGTATTCTCAAAATGGATTTGGGTTTATATATCCTTCCAACTCATGGAAAGGTTTTTTTTGTTTAGGCTTGGCTAGCTCAACCAAGGATATTTCAAAATGTTTTGCATCAAATCTTTTCACTAACCTCTTAGTGAACTTTTAATAAGTAGATAAATTTACATGATTCAAGGAAGAAGTTTCATAAAACCAGCAGGCATAAGCCTTACCTTCAAGATGCATCATTGCTACTCTAATGGCTTCCTCTTTTGAAACTTGGTGCTGCTACAAATAGGTGTCTAGCTCCTTCACCTGAGCCCTAGTTGTGCATCTAGGTCACCCATCAAAAGTAGATAGAAAGAATCTACCCAAATCATGATGCTTGCACCTCTTGCTTCTATTATGATTACTAGGTCTTCTATTCTCCTTGATCTTTCAAAACCCTTGGAATTTTAGATGATCTCTGAACCTCGGTGATTGAGATTCATATTCTTGAAGATAGTCACCAAGAGTCTCCTCCTTTGGTACATTTCCTTCCTCCATCTATGTTGCTATGAATATAGGCATGGTAGAGCGTTGTAGATCTGATTTTGTGGCTAAATGCTCACACCCATAATATGAAAAACATGATCTTTCTTCATGTGAAAATCTTCTTGAGGGATCTTCATGTCTTTCCCTCCTCATTCCCTTGATTTCTCTATTAAGCTCATGCATATCTTGGAGAAGAAGTTCTCAAAACCTCTTTCCCTCCATTTCTCAAAATAATGGAGACTTGCCTTTGTCTCTTTTGTAAGCCTTATTTTTCTGTGAGAAGCTTATTCTTCTTCTAGCAACATAGATGCAATGTCTTCACAGGTTGAGCTAATATTATGCTCTGATACCACTGTAATATCCCCAAATGGGAAAAGTAGGAATATAGCTCACAATAATGGAAATAGAAGAAAATTTTAACACATTACATATGAGCCAAATAATAGGTCCATGGTATTATGTATAACAACAATAAATAAGTACAAGATCTTGGGGATCAAGTCCCTCAAGATAGGTAAAAGAAGCCTCCAATGCCCAAAAGCACCCAAATCATGTAATACACTGCTACCAAAAAGACTAAAGAAAGTACAATGTAGTTTTAGTGACTAATACTACAGCTGGGACATATATATAAATGGATCTATTAAGTTCATACTCATACACGACCAAAAATGGAGATCTATGCTCCCATACACTTTTCCAAGAAAACCCAGGAAGGGTTTCTGGAAATCCACAAAATATAAATGGTGGATCTAAAGCTCTAGGAATGAAGATTCACTGCAACTAAAGAAAAAAGAAGGAGGTGGCTGAATCTGATGTAGATCTAAAAGAACTCCTCCAAAATACTCTCTCAATGAAGGGTTGATCCCATCAATGGAAAGAAAACACTCCAAATGGAGCACTAAACTTACCCCTGCAACAACTCACTAAAATAACGCAGTCATGGATTGGAACTGCACTGTAGTGGATGTTACTGCCTTGGCCTGATGCAAAAATATTATATGGAGCATAGGGACCTTCTTTACTAATCTCCCAATGGAAAGAAAGCTTCCTCCACTGAAGACAAGCTCAGAAATGGCCCAAAGAAATCCTCCATTGCTGCACGTTGACCCTTAGCACATATATGAATAGAATCTATGCTGTACAAGAAATATGAAGCTTGGCCAAATTATGGAATGTGGAAATGTAGTGCAAATGCTCTTCCTTTGAGGCTTCTCAAGGATAGAGGTGGGATTCCTGCTCGAGAACACCCTTGTACTAAATAACACTACAATCTAAGCTAAAAAGCTAAAGAGAGCTCAAAGTATTAACATACCACATCAAATAATAATCTAAAACATGATCACAAAGGCTGCCATACTCTTCCTTATATTCTTGGTGAGATTTCTCACCCTAGGCCCCACTCATTAAACTCGCTACTTCCATGCAAAGGATCTCCCTCCAAAACTATGTTGTCCCTCATTGAGTGTCCACTACTTCCATACCAGCGTTGTTGATTTGGTCAAAGCTGACCCAATCCACATGCTTCTTCCCTTGTTCACAGATAGGGGAGCTTTATCCAACTCTTTTTATGCCCTCCATTCACATTTGGAGTGTTTTTTTTCCTACTAAGGAGATTTATGGGTCTCCCTACCCTCTTATTCTTCTAACTAAGAAGAAAATTTAGATTTTAATATTCCAATTAGCTGCATGCTAATTTAGGAATATTACATTCTTACAAGCATGCATTAAGCTACTACGTAATAATAAGGTAGTAGATAATCTCCAGACCCTAATAGATAGTTGCACAGAAAAAGAGGTGTCGCATATAGAAAACAAGGCTGTAAACAAAGTCTACAAGTAGAAGAAGAGAATGGGTAGCGATATGTGCATGACATTACAAAATGGGGAATACGAGATGGACCACGTCATATTAGATCTGGGGTCTGATGCAAATGTATTACCTAAAAAAACTTGGTAGAAGGTGGGAGAGCCAAAGTTGGAATGGTCCACCATTCAGATATGCATGGCTAATCAGCAAAACATCATCCCCCTTGGTAAGCTTTTGAAAGTTGAGGTCGACATCACGGGATTAAAGTTATGTGTTTAATTTGAGGTTATAAAAATTGAGGATGATGCATATCCCTACCCTATTCTATTAGGATTGGATTGGGCCATTGATATGGGAGGTATCATCAACCTAAAGCATAGAAGCATGATTTTTGAGAATAATGGTACACGGGTGATAATCCCACTGGATCCAGCAGAGGGGGAATGATACACAGAGCCAATGCATGAAGGGGATGAGTTTGACCATATCTATAAATTGACTACACATGATGAAGGCTGGATCAATCCTACAACTGATGGCACGTTGAACCAGGAGAAGGATAGCTCCTATTTTTCTGATTCTGATGATGAAATGGAGAACTAGCAAAACTCGTTGCATGACATATGATGCACCGAAATCCTGTGCTCAATCCAATTAGATTACAATCGATTGAAAAAAACATTTCCACATATTTACGTTGCATTCTGGCGCAATTCCGACAATTGCAACACATCTGCGTTGCATTCCTTGCAAGTTATAAATGTTATCAAAAACATTTACGCCCATCTGCGTTTTTAGTGTTGCAATTAACGAATAAAATAACCATATATCGATTGAAACATTCCAATGCAATCTATTGCATTTGCCAGAACGTAAACATTACTAAATCGTTTTATATCTATGTTAAAACGATTTTATACAATACATCTATACCCAGAAACGCTTTCCCACTGTAGATTTACGTTTTAGCTTTGCTGGTCTGGAACAGAAGGTACTAAAACTTCGCTCTGCTCCATTAACTTAGATTCCTCTACGTTTTTTCAATCTGCCGTGGTTTGGAATGGCGCTATCAATGATTGACTCCTCACGAAATGGTGATTCGAACCCAACGCATCGAAAGCCACCCGATTCTGTTTCATAACGAATCCACCATTCGATATGGCAAAGTCAATTGCATTTTTTTCCGTGATCCAATACACAACTGCCAGTTAATGCATATCTAATCTGATTCGTTCTACAACTGGCAATTAACAACCTCCAGGATTTTGAGGCGAAATTTCAGGAATCACAAATTCCAAATCCGGCATTGTTCCGAAATCCACGCAGTCTGTTTTCTTGATTATCCTCCGTGGGAAAATTCCACGCACAAAACTTAACACATATCACAGATATTTGAATTAAAACCACAGTTCAGCAATCCATTGATACGAATCAAATATGTTACATTTATAACACAGATTACCATCACACATTGGCGGAAACAATATTTTTTTTTTATTCATAAGCAACAGCAACAGTAATAAAAAAACAGAGATTTGTTTCGATGACTTCTTACAAAGAACAATCTCCAGTTTTATTCAAAAAAACACAGTCCTCTTATTTAATTGGAGCTTTTCACCCAAAAACAAACAACCACACCACCCCTACGCTCTCTCTCTTCACACCCCAAAACTAACTCTCTTTTAACGAAGAAAAATCTCTTCGTTTTTATTACAGCTGTCCTACCTTTTCTTTCTAACTACTCGATACATAATCTTCTAATTATAAAAATTCTAACAATAAACTCCTATCTATTTGTGCTCACTTACACCTGTTATAACAATCTTAACAATAAGATAGACACGCCTATTACAATAATAACTAATTATTTATGAAGTCGACCTCTTTAGCAAACTGGATTTTAACATACAGCAACGAATTTCACCCTGTCAGGCCACAACATGTGGACAGTCTTCCACATTGCTGGCCAGTTCCGATGCTCCTGCATCAACATATCTGCACTATGTTGTCTCAAGATTACAAATGACTTCCATTGCATCTCCTCTGAGGTAAGGGAGCTACCCATATTTGATGATTATGGCAGTGTCAAATAATTTTTAGAAGCGCTAGAAAAATTTGTCCCAGAGGAAGGAAGATTCTGGGTGTTGGATTTTTCTATGCACGCAACTCTAGCACGGTGGTGGGAAACACATAAGGGAAACTTTTAGGACTGGAAGGAATGTTGACAAATGATGATGCTATACTTTGAACTTTGTCAACAATTCCCATTAAATTATTCTATGGTCGGGGAGACTCGCGCAAGCACCTGGACATGTGGATGGAGGTAGGGGATGAGAAGACATGGAATGAATGGGTTCATAGGTTTTTCCACTCATTAGGACTAGTCCCCATGACCTAGTATCTTTAAGTTGAGTTACAACGAGGCACTCGAGATTGGTATACAATGACTGAATATTTCCTAGTAACCTTTGGATCTATGGAAGGCTCAAAAAAATTGGATGAGGAGTTGCAAGACATATATGTGATGGTGTTTGATGAATCTCTACCCTGTAGGGAGTGCGATGCACTGGCCTGGGATGTGTAGATGTAAGACATAGTCAACTGCCAAAAAATTTCAATTGAGGATAATGAAGATGATCCAATGAATGTTAATATCCCTAAATAAGAATGTGAGCTCACAGTGGTCGGACCAACGTTAAGAACGGTGGACGTGACTAAACCTATGAAATTGAAGGAAGTCAACGTTGGAACAGGCGAGCAGCCTAAGTTGGCCAATATCGAGGAATACTAGGATGATGATACATTAGGCAAGATTGTAGAGTTGATGATGAAATATCATGATCTTTGCCCTACAAATTTCTCAGAGCTGAAGGGCATCGTGGGGGACCTGGGTGTCATGAAAATCACATTAAAACCTAATGCACACCATGTCAAGTAGTGCCCATATCGATTGAACCCAAAATATAAGCAGAACATAAAGGAGGAGTTAGAAAAGATGGTGGTTGTAGGTATCATCAAGCTATTCGAGCAATCCGATTGGGTCAGCCCAATGGTGGTTCGGGAGAAAAATACCAAGGGTGAAATTTGGATTTGTGTCGGTCTGCGCAAGTTGAATGATGCCTGTGTACATGACCCTTTCCCTACTCTTTTCTCTGATGAAATTCTGGATAATGTGGGAGGGAAAGAAGCTTATTCGTTCACATATGGGTTATCAGGTTATCATCAAATATGCATTGTTCTTGAGGACCGCAGCAAGACCACCTTTGCCACTAAATGGGGTTATTTTCAATATACTGTCATGTCGTTCAGATTGAAAAATGCACCTGCAATATTCTTACGTGTGGTCATGGTTGTATTCAAGGAATTAATGCATAAATTATTGGAAGTCTACTTTGATGACTGGACATTATTTGGATTGGTAAAGAACCATGTATCAAATCTACGCATGATGCTAGATGCCTGTCGAAAGCACCCGATTTCTCTCAATTTGAAGAAATGCATATTCTGTGTACCTTTTGGGATTCTGGTGGGGCATATAGTATGTCAGCAAGGATTGATGGTGGAATCGACCAAGATCATGGTGATCATTAACTTAGAAGTCCCTTCTACTAAGAAACAACTACACTCCATCCTAGAACATACCGGTTATTACAGTAAGTTTATCCAGGGGTATGTATGATCACTGCGCTGATGGATAAGTTTTTAAAGAAAGATGTATCATTATTTTGGGATGAAGAGTGTCAGAAGAGCTTTGAGCTAATAAAAGGGAAAATGGTCACTGAACCCATTTTGATATTCCCATATTGGTCTAAGGTTTTCCACGTGAATGTGGATGCATCTGGCATAGCACTGGGAGTTGTTTTACCACAACCAAGAGAAGGTGACATTGATCACCCAGTAGCTTTTGCTAGTTGAAAGCTCTCAGGTGTAGAGCGCAACTACTCAAGTACAAAAAGGGAAGGATTGGCCATGGTATATGCACTACAAAAATATAGACACTACCTGTTGGGAGGGCATTTCAAGATGTTCACTGATCATTTTGATTTAAAATACCTGATCAATAAGCTTGTGTTCAGGGGGAAGATCTATCGATGGCTGTTGATTTTCTAGGAGTATGACTTTGAAATAATTGTAAATCCAAGAAGACTTAATGTTGGGCCTAATCATCTGTCACAGATTGAGAATGGGGAGGAACCAACCAGTCTAGAGGAATGATTACCAAACGCACAAATTTTCACTATCAAGGTGGTTGGTGGGCACTTCGTGAACATTATTCATTTTCTGACTACGGGCACAATGCTTGTGGAATATTCGATCCAAAAAAATAAGGATTTGGTTGCGTGCGCATCAGATTTCACCCTAATTGTAGTTCAGTTGTATAAATTATGATTCGATGAAGTATTAAGGAGATATTTGTTGGAACATGAAAGATGAGCTATATTGACTGAAGCTCACGGAGGAGTAGCAGCTGGCCACTATGCTAGGAAAGCCACCGCGTAGAAGGTGCTGCATGCTGGGTTATGGTGGCCCACACTGCATAGTGATGCATAAGCATACTATTGGGCCTGTGATGCTTGTCAATGGACTAGGAAGCTGTTGTGTAGAGATGAAATGCCCCTCCACCTATAGATGGCCTTGCAGGCATTTGAAAAATGGGCTATAGATTTTTTGGGACCAATGAACCCTCTTGGGAAGAAGACTAAGGCATGGTATATCATTACTGCAACTGATTATGTGACCAGGTGGGCAGAGGTGAAGGCGGTTAAGGATTTTACTGCAGACACTGCTGCGCAGTTCATCTTTGAGCAAATTTTGACTAGGTTTGGGTGCCCAAATATTTTAACGAGTGATAGAGGTACACATTTTGTCAACGCGATGATTGAAGCATTGACTAAGGAATTTTAGATTCATCACAAGAAGAGTACCCCGTATCACCCACAAGAAAATGGCACAGTGGAAGCATTAAATTTTTTTTTGGAACACGCGCTTACAAAGATCTTCAATACCAACTAGGACGATTGGGACGTGCACATCCCTTCTGTACTATGGAATTACAGGACAACATGTAAAATTTTTACAGGAAAGACACCATTCAGGATGGTCTATGGGCTGGAAGCCATCATGCCCATAGACTATATTTTTTCCATTCTACACATTGCAACCTTCACTAACATGGATGAGCTTGACATTATGCAGGAATGGTTGGCACAACTCGTTGCCTTGGAATAAGATCGCTTCATTTCTAACTTCCACTAGCAAGTACAGAAGGAGCGCGAGAAATCTTGACACGATAAGCACATTAGGCAGATGGTATTCAAGAAGGGATATTTGGTGTTACTTTATGATATTCAGTTTGCACGCCACCTAGGTAAGTTTTGAAAGCATTGGTTGGGACAATAATTTGTAAAGTAGATCACTGATGGAAGTGCGGTACGCTTGGCCACATTGCGTAGAGATGACCTTATCGGATACTTCAATGGAAGCCACCTAAAGCCGTATAGAGAGAATCCAACACCTACCAAATGACTATATGGTTGGAGCATCAAAATCATAAGATCTTAGCGCAACAGGGAGAAAGAGCACAGGCAAGTGTGCTAGGAGCACAGTGGTAACACGCAGGTCAGAAAACTAGCTGTTGGAATAGTGTAACAGGATGAAAAAATGAAATTACCATTGAAAGGAGCGGAATTGTTGCATTTAATGAGGAAATTTCAGAAGATTTTTTATCATTCCCTTGAAAGTAAATGGAAATTAATGCTAATCTGACCGTTTTTACTATGGGTGGATTATAAAAGGGTGGGTGTGCGTCTTAATTTGACCCGTTAATATTTAAACATTTGGCACCCTATGCTCATCTATAAGCTCTGTCTTCCCACCAGATGTGAGTTCTTCTTGTCTAGTCGCGAATCCCTTTACGATGGTAGTAACCCTGAGTTCATATTTCAAGCAAGAATGATGGCCACAAACCCTGCATAAGAGCTTTTGACGCCCCTCATGGCATCTATAGAGGAAGGATCAGATGAGGTCAGAGAAGTGGTTCCGGACATGGAAGAAGTTGAATCCACTCTAGTGAAAGTGAAGGCAAAGGGAAAAATATCGAAGTGTGCTACTTCTAAGCTACACACCTCTCTGAGGAATTTTACATCTCTGAGACAAGCTTCCAAGGAGCGCTCCCCAATTAGTGATCTGTCCAAGCATCCAATGACTACTAGGTAAGAGGCACTGCACGTAGATCTATTTTCTTGGTGGAAACCATATGTTAAGCAGTGAAATCCTTTGGCACACAAGCCATGGAACCTTGATGTGATATGAGAATACTTGTAGATGCCATTGTGCCCTCAGGATGTCCCCGTGGTTGGAAAAATGCACAGAAATCTCCCTCATGTGGAGTTTTATGATTATGGTCTCGCCAATGATGTAATGTTCCATGAGCCTGACCCGGAAAATTAATTGGAATGCGTGTTGTATGATGATGTACTAAAATTAGAGCTGATGCCATGGGCGCATGAATTGCACAATGTGGGATTCCTCAATCTACTGAGGATCCCCTATTTTAGGCAGTACCCCATCACAAGCATGTGCGTTTTCCAATTTTTGGCCTTGATCGATGATGGCATGCTCTAGATTCAGGGGAGAATCCCTATCGATGCCACACTGATCCATCAGATCACTGGCCTGACCATGAGGGCGCCCCATCTAATGACAGGGTTTGGGAAAAGCACTCAATTAAAGGTAGCAACGGATGTTAAGGAAATGTACGAGGTAGAACATGATAAGTGGGGATTTCTGGTCTAGACCCTCAATGACCAGGCGGTGCGCGTGGGCACCCATATCCTTGGATTTAAGCTTATGCAGAAATGCTAGCCGAAGAAATTTTCGGCGAACATCATTTCCTTAGCGGGGAAGTGTGAAAAAGGGGTATTGTATAGCTTGTCACAATTTCTTTGTGAGTAGATTTTGGATAATGCGCTTGAGTCGCAGGAAATTGGGAAACCATTTTTATATTCATGGCTTTTATTGCTGATTGCACTGGTAGCCCAGGAGACCCCATATGATACAGTTCTTCCTGAAATTGAGTCAGGAATCTGCAAAGGTGGACGTTATGAAAGTTTTTGGGACTCGCTGAATGCCAAGTGAGTCGAGGAAAAAAAAAATTGTGGGTTCTTTTTTAAGGCGCATTGGCACAAGCTATTTATTCCAGCCCACGACTCTCGCTGGCTGTCTATGAGAAGTGTAAAAGCATGGAGGAGTTTTAGGTAATGATGCACACCATCATGATGAAGGCGCGTAAGAGCCCCAATTGGTATCCCTTACCCTACATGGTTACGAAAGCGGAGGTTGACCAGGTCGTCGCTTCATGACCGAAGTCATGGAATATTGGGCTGGGCTGTACAAATCCTGTCATGCCATCCACTTCCAGGAAATAAATAGCTTTGAAGGACAAGACTATGAAAGATATGGCTCTAGCTCCAAAAGAAAAAATGCCCAAACATACCATTGAGCCGTGCATGGAGACATGCGGAAAGGATAAAAAAGCTAAAGCAGACGAAGACCTGGACGCCAACGAAAATATAGAAACATACAATGACCAGGAATTTGGGGGTGATCATGCTGAGGGGGACCTTTTTGGAATGGATGGGATTGGTGGATATGGTGCATAATCATCACTTGGCACCAACCGTGGAGGAGAAACATCTAAGGGGTTGCGCAAGAAGAGGAAACGGTCCAATATGGGTGGAGAAGAGGAGGTTACTCTGACTAAAGAGGACCTAAAAAAAATTTCCAATGTGGTTGCCTCAGAGTCTGAAGATCGGTGGAGCACCATGGAAGCCCAACACAAGGCTGTGGTGGAAGCCTTGCAGTGCAATTTACAGGCTCTGCAGCTAGAAGCCGATACCTTGCAAGTGAGTGTAGATCAAGCAAGTCCGATAAAAGTGAGCATGGATCAAGCGAGGTTGGTGCAAGCGAGTTTTCTGTCTACAACAATCGTCGTAGCCACAGGAAGTAGATTCTACACCCTCTCGGGCGTAGCGGTATCTCTAAATCCAACAGATTTATGTGCACACATCTGTGCCTAATCCGAGGTCGGCCTTGAACTTGCTAAGTTACCAAGTGGGCAGCTCCATGCACTTCATATCTTCATCTCAGCAAAACTTCAGGATAGGGAGGTGCACGCTCAGCAGCAAACCAATGAGGTTAAGGAAGTTGCAGCCGAAAAAATGGAAGAGTCTCATTAGGCTCAGACAACACAACAGGAAACCTTAGCTCAAAGAGTAGAGTTGGAAAGTTTCATTGATAGGCTATGCGACGAGATTCCCGACATCGCTATTCTGGCCTTTGTCCTGCCACAAGATAAATTTGAGGGCCTGGTTGCAGCTCTCAAAGTCTCCAGGTCAAAATTTCAGTCTGTCAAGGTAGAGTTTGAGCAACATATTACTGTGTTGCAAGCGCAACTGTAGCTTGAGACTCCCCCAGAAGAGCGCGCACAACAAGTAGCCATTGTCTAGAATTTTGCAGCTATAATTTCAGGATATGTCATGTATGGCTCCACCTTGCTCGAAAAAGCCATGGGACTATGGGCCTATGTACATACAGATCCTTTAGTTAAGAAAATAAATTAGGAACTGCACATGAGGGAGAAAGAGTTTGACGACTTACAAGAGTTTCTACCCACCCTTATGCCTGCTCATAGAATGGCACACCTTCAGAACAACCAGATGCTGTAGGACGGACTGGATGAGATCTACCACAGGAAGAAAATCATCACCGTTCATATGAAGCCAAGGGCAGACAAGGACATGAACCTCTCTCAAGACCTGGATGCTACTGTTCGTATTCTGACCCAAAAAATGCAAAAATTCACTTCAGCTGCTAAAGGGCCCCCGTCTAAAAAGATGGTAGAGACTGTGCCTAGCACTACAGACCAAAGTGAAGGTATCTTGCCATCATTTTCTACTGCCATCGACGCACTCGAGCTCAAAATGAATACCCCACTACTAGTGTGACTCGGGACGAGTCACAAGATTGTGTTGGGGGCCTGTTGGAGTATGGTCCCCTAAGTTCAAAAATGTTGCTATATCTTGTAATAATTTAGTCTTTCGCAGGGGTTTTGGGGCAGGTCAAAACTCCTCAAGAATTTTAATGGGTCAAAAGGGTAGATAAAGGGGCCAAAAACCATGCTTTTCAGACCATAGGATAGCACAGGCTAAATAGTATAAATAAATGAATATATTGAGTCTAAGAAGTCGATTTTTGGATAAGTCTGAACATGGATGATAGATCTAGATAATTCATGATCAATTGTGAATATTTGTCTGGGTAGAATGCTCCTACTAGCTGTGTGCGCAGAGACCTTAGTCTTGATGTGTGCGAACCCTGCTAGATGTGTGCACAGGATATTGAAGTGTTTTGTATGAGGGTTATGAATTGTTAAGTAATAAAGAAGTATTTTTGCGAATATCTGAGTCTATATGCATTTGTTGGTTATGTTATGAATGTTTTGCATCTTGTTTTTTATTTTTTTAATATCTGTGATTGGATCTCTTGCGTGACTATGATTAGGCTTATATGAATGTTTATTTGATGGATCTGATGGTATAAGGCTATGATATGATGTATTGATAGTTATTAATTGATTTATGATCACTGTATTAACTTGCACGAGCTATTCTTCATATTTTACCTAAATATGTCTGAAAAGGGGTTACTTGTTAGGGATGCTGTGGATAAGGTCTATTTGTGATTGTTTGGGATCTTAATGCATCCACATCATTCCAAATATCTTTCAGGGTGCGGAAACCTGGTTCCAGCACCCCCCCATACTGCTTCGGGTGAGACTTTGACTTGCGCAAGTAGGTCACTGTTGAAAGGGCCAATAGTAAGAGGGTTTTGTTGGTTAACCTCAATTCTGAACTTGGGTCAAGATCCCTCAAGCCAACAGTTGCAGATAAGCATTTTCGAGATATCATTCAGTTTCTTTCAACGATAATTCCACCTACAGAATACACTATGCAGCAGAACAAAGAGCTGGTCATAAGGGCGATATATTTTACTCTGATTGCAGGACACTTGTATAAAATGGGGGCTGATGAGATTCTATGAAGATATGTTCTTGGACATGAATGACACAACATACTAGTTGAAGCACAAGGAAGAGTAGCTGGAGGTTACTTTCCATGCACCGGATTATGGTGGTCTACGGTACATAGAGATTCAAAGGAGTATTGTAGCACATGTGATTTTTGTCAGAGGATTGGAATATCATCACGAAGAGATGAAATGGAATTTCACCGCCAAGTAACATTGCAATTTTTCGATAAATTGGAAATTGACTTTGTTGGACCAATCAATCCTCCAGGAAATAAAAGAGGTGTGTGATACATTATTACTATGACTGATTACCTTACTCGGTGAGCTAAGGTGTAACCAAAAAAGAATTGTACTACAGAAAATGCATATAAATTCACTTCTGAGCATATTGTGTCTTGGTTTGGTTGTCCGAATATTTTTATGAGCGACTGGCGAACACATTTCATGAATAGCACTATCGATGCCTTGACTGAAGAATTCCAATTCGGTCACCACAACTGTACGCCATACCACCCCAGGTGAATGGCACAGTAGAAGCATTCAACAAAATATTGGAGAATACACTAATAAAAAATTTCAACGTTAACAGAAATTACTAGGATCTGCATAGCCCTGTTGTATTATGGGCATACATAACTACATATAAGAAGCTAACAAGTTAGACCCCCTTCTGACTAGTGTATGGCTAGGAAGACGTGATGCCGATGGAGTATATCGAACCTATTATTCACATCGCAACAATGATGAATATGGCGAACAATGACATTATGGAGCATATATTGGCGCAACTGCTCGAGTTGGAGGAAGATCGGTTCATCGCCGGATTTCATTAGTAGGTTCAGAAGGAATGAGAGAAGGCATGGCATGATTGGCATCTTAAGAAAAATACATTCAAATATGGGGATCTAGATTTTTTTATGACAATAAGTTTGAAAAGATCCTGGTAAAGCTGAAAATGCACTGGCTAGGCCCATATATTCCCTCAGAGGTGATGGAAGGAGCCGCATTCCAGCTGGCCAAGCTGAATGGAAATTTTTCCCTAGTTGTATTAATGGTAGTAGATTAAAATTATAAAAATAAAACTCCATCCTTGGTAGTTTGAAATGACTATATGGCTAGAATCGAGTCTTAATGCTCCACACAACTGGTTGGAGGGATGCGATTTTAGCTGGGTTGCACACATAAGCGGGCATGAATCAAGTGAGTGGGCTTCAGGAGAGTGTGGCTCAAGTGAGTGAGTTTCCAGAACATGGAAGAAAATCAATGTACCAAATAAGTGACCCAGTTGAAGGATTCCTTTAGTGTCATGTAAGCGAAGATAGATGGTGCACGAGTTTTATGACTTGGGACAAGTCACAATTTTGTATTAGGGGCATATTGGAGATGTGATCCTCCCAAAGAAAGTATAAAGGAAACACTTCATAGATCAAGGAATGCAACGCAAAACTCAGAGTCTATTTTTAAGTCATAGGGGATTTTGGGTGGGTCAAAACCCCTTATTATGTAATGGGATGGGATATTTTGTGAACTTTGGACTTGATCCAAATCCTGGGGGGAGGCCCCCAACATATAAGAAAATTGAAATGGATCTGACAATATCTACAAAATTAGAATGCCAGAAAAAAAGAGAGAATAAAAAGCAAATAAAACCACAAAGAAACTTGTTTTATTGAAACACAGAATAACTGTAGAAGCTACATTGTGGTGGACAATATGTCCTTTTACAAAGTGAGGCTTGCTATTTATAGCCTTTTTTTGAGTTACAATATCATGGGTAGATACCATAGGTGGATACCATGGGTCGATACCATGGGTCAATACCATGGGTGGATACCACTTACAATACCATGGGTAAATTCCATGTGTGGATGAATACCATGGGTTGGTTCCATTTACAATACCATGGGTAAATTCCATGGGTGGATGGATAACATGGGTGGATGAATACCATGGGTGGATTTCATTTTCAATTTGGATCATTCCTCCCTCCTTAAGAAGCAATGGTCCCCATTCGTGAAGTTCCCTCCTGAGAATCCTTTGTTGAATATGAAGACCACTGAAGAGAATATTTTTGTATAGTTAACCCTTAACCGTGATGAATGAAGATCTGAGGATAGAGATACCCTATAATGCTTGTGACCAAATGTGATATTGACAGTGTGTGGCCTAGCAAATGGACTTCAAAGAAGTGTGGGTTTGTGGATGAACCAAAACCATGACAAACGAAGATCCGAGGATAGAGATACCTTGTAATGCATGTGACCAACTGTGTTACTAACAGTGTGCGGCCTAGCAAATGGACTTCGATGAAAAGGATTTTGTGCAGTTGACCCATAACCGTCATGTTGATTGTTGATGAAGTAGCAGGTGCCTACATAGCTTGGGGTGGGAGGGCACTTCTCCAAATAACCCAAGATGAACACTGTTATGCTAAAACTGATGAATGTGAAGTAGGTACCTACTAAAGAGGGATGGGATGGCACGTCTCCAAACAGAACCCACTCCGAATGCTGCTCCAAATTTAAAATGAGCATAACTCAGAATATTGATTATAACCTATTTTTGGAAATGGAATGATCATTCCACATCTTCTCATGTGTTTGAAAGCGATATCTGGGGACCCTGGACTCTTTGATTCGTGTTGAAATTGTCTCGCTGTCATAAAATTTCTAAAAAAATAGCAGATTTTAAATCAACGATATATCCCTCGTCCTAACTCCGATTCAACCGATTTCTTTTTTGAAATCAGGTGATTTTTCAAGGGGACTGTAGATATATAACCATTTATCTAAAATTTCCCACTAAAAGCTACAATAAATTATATGAGATCCACTGTCCATGAATTTTCGTCAGAAAATTTGCTGCAACATTGCTAATTTTGAATCCGCAATATCTCCCTCATCCGAACTCCAATTCAGCCGTTTTTTTTTTTTTTTTGAATATTTTCTCACAAGGAATCCAGATCTGGTCTTTTTTTTGTAAAATTTTCACCAAAATTTTTATATCTGATCTGCAAACTCGCCGCCCAAAACAAAATTCATGGTGTTTGCTGAAGATTGATGCAAAACATTGAAACTGAAATATGTTTCAAACCCCCATTCCCACAGAGGCGTAACCTAAATCTGATACCACTGATCTAGATATTGGGGGGAAGCCCCCAATATCTAAGAAAATTTAAATCGATCTGACAAGATCTGCAAAATTAGAACGCTAGAAAAAAAGAGAGAACACAAAGAAAATAAAACCACAAAGAAACTTGTTTTATTGAAACATAGAATAATTGTAAAAGCTACATTGTGGTGGAAAATCTATATTTTTACAAAGTGAGTCTTGTTATTTATAGCCTTTTTTTGAGTTACAATACCATGGGTAGATACCATAGGTGGATACCATGGGTCGATACCATGGGTCAATACCATGGGTGGATACCACTTACAATACCATGGGTAACTTCCATGTGTGGATGAATACCATGGTTTGGTTCTATTTACAATACCATGGGTAAATTCCATGGGTGGATGGATAACATGGGTGGATGAATACCATGGGTGGATGCCATTTTCCATTCATATCAGGACTCCACCCATGTTTTTGGACCATGGTATTGTAAATGGAAAATCTATATAAGGATTCTAAATAGAATTCATAAGCAGTCAAGTAGAAGTTGATGAAATGCATTTGGATGTAAGATTGTTTTGATTCAGAGTCTATGATTTGGGTTAGAGGAAAGGATCCTACAACTGTGTGCGTGGAGACCTTAGGAAGTCTATAGTTGTGTGTGCAGACCCCTGCAGTTGTGTGTGCAGGGCAAAATTGAATGTATGAGAAATATCTAGCTACTAATGAAAGAACTGTTGACAATATCTGAGATACGTTGATGTTTAGTTCTTTTTCCTTACTGATTATAATTTTTTATGCTGAAAAAGGGTTTTGATCTTGGTGAGCCCTGGTATTGCACCAAGAGTGCTGCAACTCCCAGGGGGTAACCCTACTTTACTTTATCAACTCGGGGTTCGTAAAAAATTGGAGGTGATAGTGCTATATACACAACAGATGCATTCTTTTCATGTCATCCTATTTTGATTTAAGAAAGGGTGCTATTTCTAAGGGTTCTCAGTGAAGTTTGTCACTCTTCAATGAAACTAAAATAAGTTGCAGAAAGGAAATGACAGAAAGGAAACTAAATTAAATTTTTGAAAATAAATGATAGAAAGGAAACTAAACTAAATTGCAGAAAGGAAATGATAGAAAAGAAACTAAACTAAATTACATTGAGCTGGCCAAATTTCTAAACACACTCTATTTATCCTATGATATATCTATCATGCTTCTAACCATGTAGCTATTCATGATCTAATTCTAACTGAAAAAGTGTTGATTGCATTTCAGAGGAAAAAGGGCTAAAGGTGTTCATGGAAGGCTTAAATGCATGAAACAAGGCTTAGAGGAGTGAAAAAGGTGTTTGGACTTTATTAAAGCACATAATATCACAAAAATGCTTTGGAGTGGGATGCTTTGGAAAGCGTGATGGTGGAATTGCAATGGAGGGCTGGAAGTGTGATATGCGAAATGTGATATCGCAATATCGCAATGTCGCCAGGATAGAGGAGAAGAGGGAGTGTAGTTGGAAGGAAATGCAAAGCATGAAATGCGATACCGAATGCGATGTAAAATGTGATTGTGATGTTGTGGTGCAATTGGGGTATTTCACAATCGAGGTTCAGGGATGGAAGGTAGTAAGCGATGTGCAGGGCTGAAATGCGAGAATTGCAATAAGGTTAGAATTGCGAAATGTGAAATGTGATGATTTCGAAATGAGAAAAGGCAATCATTCAAATGATGTGGCGGTAGGATAGGTGGCAGAGTGCTTTAATAATATCGCAATCGGTAGAAAGGAGCGGTAAGTGTTAACGAAGGCCAACATGAATTTTGAAGTGCGATAAAGTGAAGGGATTCTCAAAAAAAGGTTGAGTAAGGTTCTTTCAAATGTTTTGACATAGAAATGAGGAGCGAAGGAGAAAGGAGGGAAAAATGAATATCTTAATCAGGGTTTGGAAGTGGGAGCTATTAACAAGGACGAAATGGGAAATGTGATTGTGAAAAGGAGCGATGGTAAGTCCAAAGGGGAAAAATGTGGTTTCTAATGTTTTTGACTATTTTTAATAAAAGAGCAGCAAAGGGAAGTAGAAATGGATATTGCATTCGAGCTTGGAATGAGAGAGCGTTAACAAAGATCACAAGTGATTTTTGATTTGCAATGGATTGAGGTACAATGAGTGGGAGTTTTGAGGAGAAAGGGTGAAGGTCTAATTCTAATTCTTTTCAAGCATTTTGGGAATGAAAAGGGGTGATAGATGAAAATAAGAGAAAAATAAGGGAAATGGAGGCACAACAACAGTTCTCAGGTGTGAAAACAGAGCTAGGAAATGAAGCAGGATGGCTTCATGATCTTCCTGGTGATTTTGATGCTTATTCCTGCAAACAAAGCTACAAATTTATGCACAGTAAAATAGAAAAAAGGCATGATAAAAATAGTGAACAGAAAGCATTTTTTTTCCCATGGGAAGGTCAACCCTGCTCGAATTCCATTAATAGATATGAGAGGGGAATAATGCCTCATAGTTTTATAGATTTTATTAGCTATTCTACAGTGCAGATAAGCAAATTAAATCTACAGCAGCAACTATAATAGCAATGATAATATCCGAAATAAAACTAGCTAAATAACATAAAGGAAAGGATGAAAATGACAGAGAAGCTGAGGCACATGGTTGGGCCCTAACCCACGAGCCCAAATCTCTGGAACTAAATCAGTAAAATGGAGTCTATCTGCTCATTTCAGGAAGAAAATAGCCTTGTTACATTTCTGAAAGTACAATCACTGAGTAGAATAAAAATCTTAATAGCTTGCAACAAAATTCCCAAAATGGAATCGAAGAATCGACTAATTCTTCCTAGCTATAGCTCTGCTCTATTTATTCTACAGGGCAACTACCAAAATCTCCCTAGAAAATAGTGATTGACTCCACTTGATTCCCAGTAAGAAAAGAATGAGTGCTCTCCTCTTTAAGCTACTTGGCTGCCTCTGTAACTTGAACTGCTGGAGAGAATATTTGGGGTGATTAAGTCCACTTGACTCCAACTAAACAAATATTGAGTGAACTCCTCTTTGATTTTCTTGGTTGACTCTTGAACTCGAATTGCTAGAGAGAATATTTGGGGTGATTGAGTCCACTTGACTCCAAGTAAACAAGGATTGAGTGCACTTGGTCTTGTGTCACTTGGCTGCCTCTAGAATTAAAATTGCTGGAGGGGATATCATGAGGATCCTTTGACTGCTTTTGAGAGTTAAGGAAGGTGGAAAACCCCCTTTAATATCTCCAATATTTCTCCCTAATTTCCTGATATTGTGCTCATTTATTATCCAATATTGATCTCCGAGTGGAAGGGAGAAAGTCCCTAAATCATATCCTTCTCCAAATCTGCATAATCTACCAAATATTTTCACAATATTGTACAAAAATAACCAATATTAGGAACAAATATGCAATAACCTTTAAACCTTTCTAAGAAAATATTGAAGCATAAGAAAACATTATTAAGTGCAAAAGGAGAGATTCAATATATATACTCATGTGCATAAGTAAGGTATAAAGGTTATATGGGCCTTATTTTATGTCTAATTTATAGGCCCATCATCACCCCCCTACTGAAACTGTTGCTAATCCTCTGAGCAGCCTATTCATCCTCCCTGCCTTACGGGTTTTCCTGCATGCTGGCTTATTTCATTTTCTGTTTATTGGTCAATGCACTGCTCCTGTTGCTAATATTCTTGCTATTATTCTTGCATTTGTTATTGTAGGTGCTTCATGGAGGTCCTCATATGCCTTAAGAAAATTTGTTTTTCATGCTAAGAGGTGGTGGATTCACCTTTTATTTGATTTTTTCTTTTTTTGTTCTATCTTTTATTTGATTTTTTCTTTTTATTTTTTTTATTGCATGCAAAGTAAACTCAGTTCTTTTTTTTGTGAACTGAGTTCACCCTTTGTTATCCCTTGACACTCCTTGTATTCTATCACAATAAACTTCTTATTGCCCACTTTCTCAAGTCCTTTTTACTTTTGTCTTGTTCCTTTTCTTGGTGGAAAAAGTGAGGCTAGTTGCTAGACAATGCTAAGGTTGCTCTTCTACTGATTTTGGCTATATAAAAAAACTTTCCTTCTCACACTTTTTAATTTTTTATGAAGCTAAAATAGATTCAAAGAAAGGGTTAGATGATTGCATACCTGAGCCTTACCATTGATTTATTTTTTTAGGTGATATTGAACCTACTGATATGGTTGTTGAAGTTGTCTTCAGTGGTTGTGAAGCTGCATGTGATAATTTGCTTGAGGCCCTTTTCGAGCTTATGAGCACAGGAGGAGGAAGTCCATGTTTGACTAATTTTAACCAGGGTGTTGACCAAATTTTCTTTTTGTGCCAAGTTGCTATTTTCTGGCTTGCAAAGGTTGGAGAGCACCCACATTCATTAGAGAGAGATACATGGAGAAATGGAATCTTTTATTTTTTATTTTATAAGGCCTACTAGCTGCCTCTTTGAGGTTTTCCACTAGTAGGCCTGCCTAGGCACCTCAAAAAAAGGTTTTCACCTAGGGTATTTTATTTTTCTCTTTTTTTTCCCAACCCAATTACTGCCTCATGGAGGTTTTCAATCAGCGAGTGAATCTCAGACCCTTCAAAATAGGTTTTCACCTGATATTTTATTCTTTCCCTTTTTTTCTTTTTCACTTTCCTACTCTACTTGAAAAAAACAAAACCTTTTTCCAGTATAGGAATACTTACAATGGAGCCATGTACACGTCAAGATGAAAGATAAAATCATGTGAACACTTGGAATACATGCTTTGACATGTACCTGAATAAGAGAGATGAATTTCTTTGACTGGGATTGTATCAAGTATTGGTGGAGAAGATTGTGTTGCTGCAACTTAATGATTGTTTGGAACCATATGTCAATATAGTTTTGATTCCCCTGGTTCACTTGCTGAGTTGGATCATCTTGGATGTTATCTTCTATTATGGCAGTCAAATATTCCTCTTTTTGTTGATTTTTCTCTTGAACACATGGAGGAAACACTTGTAAACATGAGGAAACTTTCTCAACATCTGATTTTGATTTCTGCTCTTCATAAAGTACAACCCTCCATATTTTGATCTCCTCATTTGGATATTATTCTTCTTGATGTTTCCCTTCAATGAAATTAATAAAATATCTTCTAGGAAATACCTTTCTTGAACTAATATGCAAACCATTTAGATAAAGAGAATATGTTTGGTAGTTTTGTACCTTAACATTGTAAGTGAGCTAAGATAATTCATTGTATGGGTTTGGAAATGGTGATACAGGTAGTTGAGTGGGGGTGGATATATGAGATGGATGTGGTTGAGGTTGTGGTTGTGGTGGAAGTGGATGGTAGGGATAACATGGAGTCAGGTATGGGGGTTATTGAGGGAAATATTGAGGATGTTAAGGATTTTCCCAATAAGGACCTTGCCAACCATGTTGCCAAGATTGGTTTTGGGGTTTAGATGGCAAAGGTTTCCAAGGAGAGAGTGTGTCCCAATTAGTTTGAGATGGATGTGAATAAGCTTGAAGTTGTGAAGTGGGTCCTTGCATCATATCAAGTTGACTAGGCTTCCAAGGTCTCCTAGGAGCTACATAACATAGATTCTTTGGTGATTGAATTGCTCCATTGTCTTCCTGGTAAACTTATTTAAACCTGGGGAATGATGAACAAAATTTAGTATCATATGATTCTACATGGGTAACAAAAATATCAACATCTTTTTTTCGCTCATTTTTCATTCTTAACGTTTTTACTTGTTCAGTTAGATTGCTAAGAATTTTTGTTTTAAAGTTGTCAGGAAAATTTCCAAGTTAATCTTGCCTTACTAATGTTGATGTTGACTTAATTACTCCTTCACTTCCTCTTGATATGCGCTTGCATGTTTCACAAATTTCTTCAAATGACAATTGATATACATCTCCTTTACTCATCAGATTAAGGAGACCAATCCATTCATCCCTAATTGTTCTATGTAAGAGGGTTTTTAGTGTGTCAAATCCTAAATGATGCAATTTTCCCTCTTAAAATTATACATGACCCTGTCTATTATATCCTCAAGACTCTCATCTTCTTCTTGGTTCATTCTAAAAATTTCTTCTATAAGATCATGATCTTTGTATTTTCTAGAAATATCTTTTGCATATAATTCCATGATCTTATTGAATTAGTACCTAGACTCATGAACCATTTAAGAGCTCTATCCTTCAATGTTGTAGGAAAAAATATTATTTTTTGAGTGTGTTATAAGTAGCCATAACACCTACAAAGTATCTCAAATTCAAAGAGAATTTTTTCCAGTTCCTCTGTCCTCATACCATGGAAGTTGGGAATGGAATATGGAGGGATGTTCTTCATATGTACACAAATGTCCATATCTTGAATGGGAAACCCAATATCTTCTTTATTTTCATCATATCCATCCATTTCTTCTACCTTCGAAAGTGTATGGTCATGTGGTTCTTGCTGCACCACGTGGTCAAGTGGGGGGATTGGTATTGGAAAAGTATTTAAAAATAAATAAAAAATTGAGTATCCCTACTCCTATGAGGCATGAAAATCGAATCTTTTTGTATTTTTTTTAATATTTATGAAATGGAATGAAAATAAAGGAAAGGAGAAAAGAATTCTAAAAAAAAAATCAAAGCATCTACTAGACACATCCCCGGCAATGACGCCAAAAAGTGGTCAGCTCTGGTATTGCACCAAGAGAGCTGCAAATCCCAGGGGATGCCCTACTTTACTTTATCAAGTCAGGGTTCATACAAAATTGATGTGACAGTGCTATATACACAGCATATGCATTCTTTTCATGTAATACTCTTCTTCTTTACAAAAGGGTGCTATTTCTAAGAGTTCTCCGTGGAGTCTATCACACTTCAATGAAACTAAACTAAGTTGTAGAAAGGAAATGACAGAAAGGAAACTAAATTAAATTGCTAAGAAGAAATGACAGGAAGGAAACTAAAATAAATTGTAGAAAGGAAATTATAGAAAGGAAACTAAACTAAATTTCATTGATTTGGCCAAAAAGATAAACACACTCTACTTATCCTATGATCTATCTACCATGCTTCTAACCATGCAGCTATTCATGATCTAATTCTAACTGAAAAAATGTTTATTTCAGTTCAGAGGAAAAAGGGATAAGGTGCTCATGGAAGGCTTAAATGCATGAAACAAGGCTTATAGGAGTGAAAAAGGTGTTTGGAATTTATTGAAGTGCATAATATCACAATTGATTTTGGAGTGGGAGGCTTTGGAAAGCACGATGGCGGAATTGCAATGGAGGGTTGGCAGTGCGATATGCGATATGTGATATCGCAATATCGCAATGTCACAAGGCTGGAAGAGAAGAAGGAGTTCATTTGGGAGGAAATAAAAAGTGTGAAATGCGATACCTTATGCAATGTGAAATGTGATTGCGATGTTGTGGTGCGATTGCGGTATTTCACAACCAGGGTTTAGGGGTGAAATGCGATAATGCGAAATACGAGAATTTTGATAAGGATAGAATTGTGAAATGTGAAATGTGATGATTTCGAAATGCGAAAAGGTGAGCAGTGATATGATGTGGTGGTAGGATAGGTGGTAGGGTGCTTTAATAATATTGCAATCAGCAAAATGGAGTGATAAGTGTTAACAAAGGCCAATATGAATTGCGAAGTGTGATAAAGTGAAGGAATTTTCAGAAAAAGGAGTAAGTTTTTTTCAAATATTTTTGACATAGAAATGAGGAGTGAAGGAGGAATGAGGGAAAAAGAGATATCGCAATCGGGGTCTGGAAGCGAAAGGTGTTAACAAGGACCAAATGGGAAATGCGATTGGGAAAAGGAGCAATGGAAAGTCCAAAGGGGAAAATGTAGTTTCTAATGTTTTTTATTGTTTTTAATAAGATATTAGTAAAGGGAAGTAGAAAGGGATATCGCATTCAGGATTGGAATGAGAGAGCGTTAACAAATATCAGAAGCGATTTGAGATTTGCGGTGGAGAAAGGTGCGGCAAGAGGGAGTTTCGAGGAGAAAGGGCGGAGGTCTAATTCTAATGCTTTTCAAGAATTTTTGGAATGAAAAGGGGCAGTAGGTAAAAATAAGAGAAAAAGGAGGGAAATGGAGGCACAACAACAGTGCTTAGGCATGAAAACAGAGCTAGGAAATCAAGCGGGATGGCTTGATGATATTCCTAGGGATTTTGATGCTTATTCTTGCAAACAAAGCTACAGATTTATGCACAAAAAAATAGACAGAAGGAATGATAAACAAAGTGAATAGAAAGAATTTTTTTCCTATGGGAAGGTCAACCATGCTTGAATTCTATTGATGGATATGAGAGGGGAAGACTGCCTCATAGTTTTGTAGATTTTATCAGCCTTTCTACAACACAGATAAGATAATTAAATCTACAACATAAACTATAATAGTAATGAAAATATCAAAAATAAAACTAGCTAAATAACAGAAAGGAAAAGGATGACAATGACAGAGAAGCTAAGGCACATGGGTTGGGCCCTAACCCATAAGCCCAGCTCTCTGGAACTAAATCGGTAAAATGGAGTTTGTCTGCTCATTTCAGGAATAAAATAGTCTTGTTACATTTCTGAAAGTCTAATCACTGAGTACAATAAAATGTTTAATAGCTTGCAACAAAATTCCCAAAATGGAATCGAAGAATCGACTAACTCTTCCTAGCTCTAGCTCTGCTCTATTTATTATACAGGGAAGCTACCAACAACTCCCTATAAAATAGTGATTGAGTCCACTTGAATCCTAGTAAACAAAGATTGGGTGCTCTCCTCTTTGATTTTCTTGGCTTCCTCCGGAACTCAAACTGTTGGAGATAATATTTGGGGTGATTGAGTCCAATTGACTCCAAGTAAAAAGAGATTGAGTGAACTCCTCTTTGAGTTGCTTGGTTTCCTATGGAACATGAATTGCTGGAGATAATCTTTGAGGTGATTGAGTCCACTTGACTCCAAGTAAACAAGGATTGAGTGCACTTGGTCTTAAGTCACTTGGTTACCTCTGTAATTCGAATGACTGGAGGGGATCTCATGAGGATTCTTTGGTTGCCTTTGAGAGTTAAAGAGGGTGGACAACCCCCTTGAATGTCTCCAAGATTTCTCCCTAATTTCATGATATTGTGCTAATTTATTCTCCAATATTGATCTTCCAGTGGCAGGGAGCAAGTCCCTAAATCATCTCCTTCTCCAAATTTTCATAATATGCCAAATATTCTCACAATATTCTACAAAAATAACCAATATTAGGCACAAATATGAAATTACCTTTAAACCTTCCTAAGAAAATATTGAAGCATAAGAAAACATTATTAGGTGCAGAAGGAGATATTTAATACATATATTCATGTGCATAGGGAAGGTATATGGGCCTAAGAAAGGTTAGATGGGCCTTATTTTATGTCTAATTTAGAGGCCCATCAGATCTATAGTTGAATAACGCAGTATTTTTTATGGTTATTTACTTTGTTTAATGAATGACTAAGTAAGATCGCATAATATGTAGTAATTTCAAAAGATGTGTTGAAAAACACACATATTATTGATAGATATGAGTTGCGAAGAGCTGATAAGAAGGAAAAACCATAAAGCCACACTCTATCCCTTTGGATGAAGAAACCTAGTTCTAGCATCCCCCTATATTTCCTTGGGTGAGACTTCAGTCTACGCAAGCAGATCATTGCTAAAAGGGCCAGTAATAGTGGGTTTTTTTGGACTGTGTAGTCACTTCAAACCTAGGTATAGGCCCCATCAAGCAAAAAATGACAAAATTGGAGCCAATAAAGTGGGAAAGAGGGTTAGAACATTCTAGACTATTGAACATGTTGTATGTGCCACACTTCGGCAGGAGTACCATCAACATTGCCTGTGTGAGACAATTTCGTGTGCTATTGCACGATACATACCTCTGGTTGGGAAATATGATCCCCATTGATGACATACTGATAGTGAGAATTACTAGATTACCATACTGAGGAAGGGATGTTGTTGAAGGGTTTGTGGGTAAGGACCAAGAAAAATTAGTAGCACTGACCATGAAGGAGAAGTTTGAAATGGTCAAGGGAAAGCGAGGCTATGACATAAATTAAATCAAGGACCAAGAAGTACCTTTCATTATGCCTATATTGGCTGGGAATATTATGTTGAAAGGTCGAGCTAACGAAGTCCCCACAACAATTGTTTCGCTAGCTGCGTAGTGAAACAACAGGGTCTAGTATAACTGGGATGGGTATTGGTGCAAGGAATTCCTGGAAGATTAACGTGAAGCCCAGGAGAAAGGTTCATCCTTTCACTATGCATGGATGATTTTGATCATTGCACTAATGGGATTGAAAGAACCAGAGGAATCATAGTTTCCTACGGTAGATGTAGATGTGTGCGAAGCAGCGTGGTATGCCTCACTATGGTATACTACTGAACCATTGAGAGTATAGGAGAACTGGGTTTTCTTCTTATTGTACCACATGGATCTACATATGGTGGGGAACTACCATCCTCATATGTCATCAAATCTATGTCAGCAGTATAACACAGTTTGAAAGTTAAAGGAAGAATTTCATATAATATATGTACAAGGAAGACATGGCATCCTCTTCCATACTTGGTCACCCAAGATGATCTGGTTACATTGATACAGCAGTGGCCCACATAATGGATGATTGCGGCAAAGGAATGAACAGAGGATAGTTAGACAGATGAAGATACATCAGAACATGGAGGCCTGAGTGGAAAAGACAAGGAAAAAGAGGAACATGAAAAAGGTAATGATCCAGGACATGACAAGGGTTATTCATATCATTTTGGAGGCACGGATCCACTTGGAGGTGATGCACAGGATAAGGAAAAGACAACAGAAAATAAATGCAAAAGGAAGATGCACAACGAACTCTCCCTAAGGTGTAAGAAGAAGCAGAAGGTTGATAAGTCGAAGGGTGTAATGCCCTTGGTCCTTATTGAAGGGGACATCAATGATATCGAGGACATATTTTACGAAGTGGAAGAGTAATAATGGGGAAGAATCGAGGATCGCTACGATGCACTCCTGACAAGAGTTGAGGAGAGAGTAGTAGAGTTAAATATTCTAGCACAAACAGATAGACAACCAATGCTGATAAGTCAGCCACTCCACCAGGAGAGATTGATAGTAACAAAATTTGGGACGAGGTTCATGTAGATATCTGTTTGGGCTTTGTAGTTCAACGTAGCTAAAGAAAAGTAGTAAGAAAAAACTTGGAACAAGGTTGACATGAACCTTGTAGCACTGCCCATTCCGATATTGCATGATCTGCATGAAGGTATTATAAATGAGTTAAAGGAGACGAAGAAGTGCACAAAAAAACTAAATATTTACATAGAACAAGAGTGAGTTGCGCTAAAGAAATAACTCAACCAGTAAATAAATGAGAAGAAATACAAAAAAACAAAAATACCAGAGGTTGAGAGAAGCGGTCGAAGCCACTTGCAGACAATTTCAGGACATGGATGTCCATGACGAGGATCCAGTTGAATAAAAGGTCATGAAGCTTGACCTTGCTGTCAAGGAATCCAAGAAGAAGGCTACAAAAGTACATTTTGAGTATGACCTCAAGATCAATGAGCTGGAAATGAAGCTGCATCCAACCACGCCACCAGAAGTATGATAATGGAGGGAGATCGACTTGAAAAATGCAGTGGCAGGCATCTCCAACATAGTAGCGGATCATCGAAAACTATTGGAATAAACCTTGCTGATTTGAAATTAGTTGTAGGAATATCCAAATGTATAAAATATAGAGGAGGATATCTAACAAAAGCAGAAGCATTTGGAGGAAATTAAGACAACATCGAAGAACTTTCCATTTTCGTAGAAGCTTAGTAGGATCAGTGAAGGGAAGGCTCTTCAGAAGCATGTTGAATAACATAGGAAGGAAGAACATTTTTTGACAGAGAGAATTCAACCATGGTAGGATGAGGCTCTCCATATATTGCAACATGTAGATGGGAAGCTGTAATATTCCAAAATTAGCATGTAGCTAATTGGAATATTGATTTTTGTTTTTATCACCTAGCAACTTAATAAATGGGTAAGGAAGCCCATTCATATTAAAAATATGAATAAAATCCCTCATAATGTGAGAGGGGATAGTCATAAGAGCTGGATTTCACACCCTCGTGTGTGAACAGGGTCATTTTCATGTGGACAAGGTCAAGTTTGACCAAGTCAACAGCGCTGGGATAGGAGGTCGAGAACACTTGGAGAGATAGCACAGTATGAATGGGAGGAATATTCCTTGGTGGAGGAAACCCTAATAAGTGGGACCCATTATTAGAGGGCTTCCAGTTTTTTAAAAGGAGGGCAAGCTAGCCATTTTTATTCATGTTATGGATTATTGATTTCTTGGTATGCTTAGACTTTGTGCATTCTCCTGCTGTTTATAAGAGTTGTAGTGTTGCTTAGCACAAGGCATTCTTGTTTAGGAATTACTTCTCCTTCCAAGAGATGCCTCTTGAAGGAGTTTGCTCTTGATTTCTCCACATTCAGGCTTAAAGGCCAAGCATCCTCCTTTAGCTACAACGCAGTTTCTATTTAGAGCTGGGTTGTGTTGTAGGGTGTTGCAGTGGAGGTTACTAAACACCACTTCTTGAGATTATTTTTCAAAGGAGAAGGCTTTATTTACTTTGGGACACTAGTGAGCAATATTATGGAGCTTATTGCATATTTTCGCACTTGGCCAACACATTTCCATTCTCCTACAATGCAGTCCCTACTCTATACTGCGTTATTTTTAGTGTGCAATTGCAGTGAAGGTATGCAGGATTATTAGAGGGTGAGATCTTCAGTGATAGGATCAGCCTTTCACTTGAAAGATACATTGGAGGAGGTCTATTTATCTGATGTAGCATCTTCAGCCATCTCCATCCAGTTCCAGTTCTTGAGTTGCAGCTGCTACTGCAACTCCGACATTTCTGCAGTTTTGCATATTTCAGCCAATCCTTCTAGGATTGACTAGAAATAGTGTTTGGGAGCTTAGATATTCTCTCCCATCATTGTATCAGCCATATATATGCAGATCTATGTTGTTTTGTATTTCCTGTACCAGTGCTCTATCTATGACTGTGTAGTTTTGATCCATATATATTCTGCTATGTAGCAGCATTTCAATTTTGACATATGTATTCATGGGAGGCTTGTTTGCCTTGATCATTTGATGCATATTGCACTTATTTTCTATTGATATATACAATAAAATGGATTTATGGTTTCCATACATCTTGGTATGATATTATCACTGCTACTCCATGTTTATGTTCATGTATTGCTGGATTTCCAATTTTGGAATATCTTAAAGATATTCCCATTGTTGTAGATTTTCCCTATTTTGGGATATTACAGTGGTATTAAAGCATAATATTGGCTCAGCCTGTGAGTTTCATCCATTATTCTATCAGAAGAAAAGAAGATCATAACGTTGGATAGAATGAACCTTCTCTCATCTCTTTTCAGAAGCAAGAAGGACCTCAACAAGGAGGTCAAGCAAAGAAGAAGCAGTGGGACTATGCCTTTCCTTTTGAAAGAGAGGAAAAATTGCAGAAAGATGAAGGACACTTGGATCACAAGATCCTAAGTGAATACCTTGTTGAGTACAAGGCTCAACCTAGAGCCTTCAAGGAAACTCTAGCCTTCCCACAATTCATTCAATTGGAGGAAGAAATGAGACCTTGCAGCACAAGAAGAATGAAGGGAAATAGGTTTCTATTGTCTAATTTTGATGGATCATCTTCAACAAGGGCTTGGGCAAGAAAACTTGATGCATTATTCCTACTACATCCAGTGGTAGAGAGAGAAGCTGTAGAAATTTCAGCATTGCACCTTGAGGGTGAGGCCAATATTTGGTGGTTCAACCATTTGGGTCATGCAAGAGTGCATACTTTTGTTGAGTTTACTCAAAGGTTAATTAGAAAGTTTGGCAAAGAGGGATTAGAGGAAGAGAAGCCCTCACCACCATTGGAGGAGACTTGTACTAGCGCTGTCACAACCTTGGGAGAGCAGCCTTCCACATCAGCAGTTGGGGGAGCCAACACATTGGAGGAAGAAACTCTTGCAGCCAATACAAGATTCTTCCAAACTTCACCAAGGTATGCCTAAGTTTTTGTCTCCTATTGTTTCAAAAAATTCTATGGAGGGTTGTATACCATTGCATGTTGCTTATTTAGAGCGAAAAACTTCCACTGCGCTATGCCACCTTGACTTGTTCAAGGAAGGGAGGAACCATCATCCTCATATACCATTGATGAGTTGTATACCACACTTGAGGTTGGGGTTTGAAAACTTGGAGGAGAGGATGAATATTGTTCCAAACAAACTTACACAAAACCATATGTTCATCCTTGAGTTGGAGCATGAGATAGAAAGTACACCATTGGAAATATTAACAACGTTGTTATTTTGTAGCAATGATGAGTTGGGTACCCAACCATTGTTGAAATATTCCCATGACCTTCCCATATACATAACCGGAGGGGAACATATAGATGATGGAGGACATAATAGTATGGATAACATCTCTCATGTGTGTATTGAATACTTCTTGATGAGCCCTACACATCATGATGGGAGGTTTTTGCCTACCACCTATTTGGATCCTTATGGGATCAACTTGGTCATTGAGAAGATTTCATTTTAATGTCCCATGAAATTTAAAGATAGAAATCTGATTTGGGAGGATGGTAGTCTTCATGGGAAGTGTACCAAGATTTAGCATGATGAGAGGCACCCACATTTGGATGAATGGGTGTGGATGGAGAGCAAGAAGCTGGTAAGCTACTTGAAAATTTATGACACTGGGCAATAGGAGGCATGGCTATGTTGGCTACTCATAAAAGAGTTTTTCCATATTGAGACATATCCTCTTTCAAAGGGTATGAGGGAGGAAGGTGTTGGAAGGATACTTGCATCATTGGGCAACAAGGAGTGTGGATGCATTATGATGATATGATCATTATGTTTTCACCTCATGATTTGTATGATGGAGGTATGAGGAGAAAGAAAAAACTTTTGTTGCTTTGGAGGACTTTGGGAGAGAAAGGGCAGATTTTCTCTCACAGTTTGCATAATTTTGCATGAGTAGGAGATGGAACTAACATGGTGCAAGGGGGCTACTCCTTAGCCTTAGATGATCACGAGGTGCTTCCACTTTGGAAGGAGCTTCCTATATATGGCAGCATTGTGGGAGATGTCTTTGACAATGGGCATGTCAAAGAATGGAGTTATGGGATGGCAGGAGCTTATGCTCATAGGCCAAAAACGCTATCACTTTGGAGCTGGGATTTATTAATGGAGTGTTCCCAGGATCACTTCACATATGATTCACTTGGTGGAAAAGGAGGAGATAAGAGTGATGGATTAGTGGATGGATACATCTATTACCAAGGTGTGATCTTCTTAACTTGGGTTTCCAAGCATAAGAAGGAGGACCTTCATGCATCACATGGTACATTCCTCTTCATAGGAGTATGTCCTACCACTATGGAGAACTTATTGATGGATCCATATATCATCATACTTCCAGCACATGGTAAGAATTTTAATTTGTTATACATGGATTATCTAACACAACACTTGTGTGTTCTTATCATTCCTATTCAGTGCATTGCTCCACAAGAGGGCAAGCTTCTCTTTGGGATCCATGGTAATCTTTTGGACAACTATTGTGATGGAGACAACCATCTATTATGTAGCCTTGGGAAAATTTTTCATTATTATTTTATGTATTCTTAGTTGGTTCACCAAGCCAATTACTATTCACTAGTAGAGGTGTTGACATATACAACTAGCTATTTTTCAAGAAACATCTTGCCTTGTCATTTTCTGAAGCAACAATTAGAAAAAATGCACTGTAACCACTTGGGATACTGTTGGTACCTTCAAGAAATATGTGGAACCTTTAGTAACCTTCTCATTTGGATGCCATATTATGATCATGTCCTATTCATCATATATGAGACGGTTTGGGCCAACTTGATTCATAGCGTTGGAGGAGAGATCTTTGAAGATATAGTCTTCATATTGCCTCTTAAGGGCAACATTATTGCAGCTCAAGATCAACAAACACTCTACACTTATCATAAGTGGAGAGGAGGACAGTGTGGAGTAGGCTATTTCGTCTACCATGCTCATATTTTCAGCCCACCTACATTGCATAAGCTCAAGGCGGGGGAGCATTTTCAGGAGTTGCCATGCTGGGAGGTGACTCATTTTGTATGGATGATTTCATGGGGATGGAGGATCCACATGGGAAGGATGTTTCCCAATACATTTCATACTACATACCTTGAGAGGACCTCTAGAAAACACCTTATTGCATCCTTGAGTACTTTACTTATTCATGATGATATCCATTTGGCAAGCTTACATGCTTGGGAGGGGCAATTTTGAGATTCATTGATGACACAACATCTCATTCCTTTGAGGATTACATCATATGAGGATGCTACAGAAGGAGGAAAGGATACTTTCCAGTTCTATCATTGTAGTTGCTTGAGGACAAGCAACATTTGGGATGGGAGGACTATAATATTCCAAAATTAGCATGCAACTAATTGGAATATTGATTTTTGTTTTTATCACCTAGCAGCTTAATAAATGGGTAAGCAAGCCCATGCATATTAAAAATATGAATAAAATATCTCATAATGTGAAAGGGGATAGTCATAAGAGCTGGATTTCACACGCTCATATGTGAACAAGGTCATTTGCATGTGGACAAGGTCAAGTTTGACCAAGTCAACAACGTTGGGATAAGAGGTGGAGAACACTTGGAGAGACATCATAGTATGAATGATGTTGAAGATTGCAACAAGAAACAGTGAAGGAGGCATCCTAAAACATCATTCCTGATCCTAGTTGGAAAGTGATCACCTAAACTAGGTGGGGCCCACACAGGTGATTTTTGTCGCAAAGTCTATTTTTAGACTATGTCTATTTTTAGACATATGGATCATATTCTATGATTTGTGGGATGCTATTTGTGGATGGTTGGTCAAGTTGGAAAAATAGATGGACTTCTATTTTTAGACATATTGGGCAGAATCTGTTTTTATATTACCAGTCTAAAAATAGATATGTCAAATATTATTAGCTCTTAATAATATTTGGACTCTAAACATTATCTTATTCTCTTGGAGCAATTCAGTTAAGTGCATAGATGTGGAACACCAGATGACAGAAGGAATTACGCTATTTCTCAGGGTTTACTGGAGCTATTGCATGAAGGACTTCAGTTAGAACTCATGTGACAGAGTTTGGTGGAGTTGTAGAAGTAGTTGGTGGAGTTCTATTTAGTTTAACTCAGTTAGACATAGTTGAGCTAGTTGTATCTAGTCTAACTTATTGATACACTAGTGAGAGTAGTGTGAATTAATTAATAATTAATTCACTAAATAATAACTCATTAATCAACAGAACAATACATCAATTAACTACAGTGCATGACAGTTTCAGTGGAGACCAGTGGAGAGATAGGTGAAAGGGAAAGATGGACTATCCGTTGTGACTAATAGTGATGCATGAATTGCATCTACATATACATTGGAGTTGCCAATGATAATAATGCAGTCAATGAGAGTGGGATTACTTTTAATTGGTATTTGTAATTAGTTTGGATTGCGCAGTGGAGGCAAGCTAGCAAGAGGCAAAGATCGGTGCATGGATTTGCAAGATTGGGCCTGATTAGTGTATGACGATTGTACTGTACTGAGAGCTTGTGATAAGCTTTGTATGCTTTGTATGAGATTGCCATATGATCTCCATGATACATAATATAATATACAGATAGTTGGGGGTTTTCAGCTTTAAGCTTTCCCATAAATACTGTGTTTATATGTGTGATTGTTTATGGTTTTAATGTGCACATGTGATTGTTTATATTTCCGCAATTAATGATCAATAGTAGAAGAGGTTATGTATTATGCATGAAGCTCAAATAGTGTGTGATCGGGATAATCTCGGTGAATAATTTAACAGTTATTCAAATTTTTACAAATGGAAGGAAGATTCCTTGGTGGAGGAAATATTAATGAGTGGGACCCATGATGAGAAGGCTTGAATTTTTTTAAAAGGAGGGAAAGACAACCATTGTTATTCATGTTATGGATTATTGATTTCTTGGTCTGCTTACACTTTGTGCATTCTCCTGCTGGTTAGCAGAGCTACAGTGCCTCTTAGCACAAGGCATTCTTGTTTAGGAATTCCTTCTCCTTCCAAGAAAGGCCTCTTGAAGGATTTTTCTCTTCATTTCTCCACATTCAGGCTTCAAGGCCAAGCATCCTCCTTTAGCTACAATGTAGTTTCTGTTTAGAGTTGGGTTGTGTTGTAGGGTGTTGTAGTGGATGTTACTGAACACCACTTCCTGAGATTATTTTTCAAAGGAGATAGCTTTATTTCCTTTGGAACACTAGTGAGGAAGATTCTGGAGCTTATTGCATATTTTTGCACTTGTCCAACACATTTCCTTTCTCCTATAGTGTAGTCCCTACTCTAGATTGCATTATTTTCAGTGCCCAACTGCAGTGAGGGTCTGCAGGATTATTGGAGGGTGAGATCTTTAGTGATAGGATCAACCATTCACTCAAAATATCCGTTGGAGGAGGTCTATTTATCTGATGTAGCATCTTCATCCATCTCCATCTAGTTCCAGTTCTTGAGTTGTAGTTGCTACTGCAACCCCGACATTTCTGCAGTTTTTCATATTTCAGCCAATCCTTCCAGGATTGACTAGAAATAGTGTTTGGGAGCTTAGATCTTCTCTCCCATCATTGTATCAGCCATATATATGCAGATCTATGTTGTTTTGTATTTCCTGTAGCAGTGCTCTATCTATGACTGTGCATTTTTGATCCATAGATATTCTGCTATGTAGCAGCATTTCACTTTTGAAATATTTATTCATGGGAGGCTTGTTTGCCTTGATCATGTGATGTGTATTGCACTTATTTGCTGCTGATATATATAATAAAATGGCTTTATTTTTTTCCATACATCTTGGTATGATATTATCACTGCTACTCCATGTTTATGTTCATGTATTTCCGGATCTCCAATTTTGGAATATCTTAAATATATTCCCATCAGTAGATTTTCCTTATTTTTGGATATTAAAGAAGCTCCCAAATATTCACCAAGATGAAGAGGTAGCATTGAAGAAGACTACAAAACTAATCATAAAGGATGTTTTAAAATAATTTTGTAGTCAAGAGAAGTAGATCGCAGAGGTGTTGTAGAATTTCAATGCCACCTACAACAACATAGCACCAAATATCAAGGGAAAAGGAGCTGACTGACTCAGGACACGTCACATGTGACTGTTTGGGGCCTATTGGGCGCAGCCCAACTTGGCCTCTATTTTGGTTAAGTCTCCACATTTTGAGGAGCGGAGCGCAAAGTATATTTTTCAAAACAACATTTTGGATATACTCCGTGGTATCCTAGGGGCTTTGAGGTGTGTCGAAGCCCCTCCTTTTTATAATGGGCTTAGGTTATTTTTGCTTATATTTTCTTAGCCCATGGTATTTGGACCATGGTTTTGCAATGATCTAATTCTATATAAAGCGATGTAATTTTAGAAGAAAATATAGGTGATTGTAAGTCTATGGTCATGGGATAGTTTGTATCTATATTTTGTAGCAAAGGAAAGGATCTACAATAGAGTGCGCAAAGACCATGGAAGAGTTTGTAACTTAGTGTGCAGACCACTTGCAGTTGTGTGCACAGGTCGGAGAACCGATTGTACTGAAAAGATCCATCATAATAGAAAAAAGGAAGTTTTGTGAAGATATTTTGTGTTCTTATGTGTTTTTATGTATTTGCTTAATACCAGTTATTGTGAAGTAATTGTTATAGTTGTGCGTTATAGGAGTTAATTTTATGATATTGTTTATATGCTATGTTGAATGTGGTGAAGTAAGTGAAGGGTTTAATACAATGAAATAAGTTTATTCATGTTAATGGATAATAGTAGCACAGTATATTAGCCACATCATGCAATCCCTCAAGGCTGTAGAAACCTGGTTCTACAACCACTCATACTCACTTTGATTGACACTTAGACATGCTTGCATATCATTGTCGAAAGGTCTGATGATCAAGGTTTTTGTAAATTCAAAGCATAAATTGAACCTGGGTGAAGCCCAAACCAACCAACATATGACGACCACAATCCTGTAGAAAATATGGACAATCATGTATCACTTTATGTCAATCCTGTAGCATCCTTGTTTAACATGTATCTCTTAAACAATAGATTAGATTAACCTAAAAAAAATTTAGCATGTTTCCATCATCCTTATGAATCTCCCCATAAAACATCTTGGCTAACAGATGCATGAATCTCGTGAAAAATAGAATATTTTTATAGGTGATGGAGGCCAATTTCTCGAAAATTATGCACTAGAGTTTGCTGAAATTTATTGAGAATGTTACCATCATCCTTATGAATCTCCCCATTAAACAAATTATAAAAAATATGCATAATTTTGGAGATTTTTTCCAAAAAAAAAAAATGCATTGGCAACCCTGTAGAAAAAACATAAGTTTCCTATAACACTTTAGGACAACAAGGAAAATGAATGGGAAATTCTTGGGAATGATGGGTGAATGTTGGAAATGGATGAGGGTGATGGATTGAAATGGTCTTGGTCCTATTGGATCATATGGGAAAATGAGAAGAAAGCCCAATTTTGACTTTCTTTGACTAGGATTTTGATCAACATTTTCTTTGGTGCTAACATTTTATTATTTATTGTAGAGGTTGGAGAGAACATGCAATCATCAAAGAGAGATAAGTAGATAAAATAATTATTTCTCCTTTTCATTTTTTCATCTTTTTTCTCTTTTTTTTCTAGGCCTAGTAGCTGACTCAATGATTTTTTCAACTAGCAGGTCTGCCTAGGCACCTTAAAGCAAGTTTTCACATAGGAACCTTTTCTCTTTTTTATTTTTATTTTTCTTTATTTCCAACCCACAGACCCTCCTCAAGGAGGTTTTAAATTAGTGAGCCAATATTAGGCACCTCAAAATAGTTTTTTCACATGCTATTTTATTTTTTTTCTCTTATTTTCTTTTCTTCTCTTTCCTTTTTCCTTTTATTCATCTATCCTACCCTACTCGAAAAGAAAAGAAAATATATTTCAAGTATAGGAATACTTCCAATGGATCCATTTGAATAAAAATATGAGAGATAAAATCATGCGTAGGCTAGAAACATATGCTTTGACATGTACTTGAATATGAGAGACCAACTACTTTGATAATGTCAAGAACTGTTGAAGAAGTGAGTGGTGTTCTTTCTTAGTGATTGTCAGTAACCAAATTTGAATATAATTGTGATTCCATTAGTTGACTTGCTCATCTAGATCATTGTGTATGCCTTCTTCTTCCATGCAGTATTCTACTATTTTTTTATTATTCCCTTGAACACTTAAAGGATATGATGATTAGCATAATATAAATTCTTCAATCGCAGGCTCCAATTGATGCTCTCCCTCAAAGGTGGTCCATGGCTCTTTATTCCCCTATGGATATTCTTCTTCTTGATGTTGTTATTTAATGACAATAGAAAAATATTATTTTTGTAATTATCTTCTTGATCTAAGATGAATATCATTTATATCAAGAGGATGTTTTCAGATATTTTTCATCCGAACATTGTAAGGGGGCTGAGGCATTTTATTGTTGGGGTTTCGAAATTCTTGTGCAGGTAGTTGAGTGGGAGTGGGTCTTTGAAATGGTTTTGGTTAAGGATGTGGTTGTGGTGGAGGTGGATGGGATGGATAAAATTGAGTCTGGTATGGATCATATTGAGGATGTTGAAGGAAATATGGATCACCCCATTGGTGATGATATGGATGAAAAAAAGTATTGGCATAAGGCTGCCGATATGGTTGAAAAGGTTGGGGAGGATAAGACTCTTGTTGATGTGGGTTGAAAAATTAGAGATGATCGATTACTCCTTCTAAATTCTCTACCACATATTCTTATTCTACCTACACATGATCACGTGGGGGGGTTGAAAAAATATATATTTTTATATTTTTTTTGAATGAGAATGCTAATGCAATGCAACGGAAGATGCCTAATGAATTTTTTTTGGTTTTTCATAAAAGAAAGAGGGAATCATTCCAATAATAAGAGAGTGATTTTTTTTACACCCTCCCTACCAACGATGCCAAAATGTTATGAGCCCCAGTATTGCAAAAATAATGTTGCAACTCCTAAGGCTATAGACTTAAATTATCGACCTGAGTTTTGCACAAGCTTAAGAGGGGTCGACACTATATTTGAAACATACAGCTTCCTATTCTTAGTATGAATACATTTGATGCAAGTGAAATAAGGCAATGAAACAAATTTAAATGATAAAATATCTATGTAAGCTTCCAATCCTAAGTTTCAAAAGGTAAATAAACTTAAGCAAATATATTCTACTTTTTCTTGAAAGTAAATGACAGAAAGGAAATGTATTTTATTTGTAAAACACAGTAAATATAATATATATTTATGGAGGAAATGAAATTAAATGAATTCTATTCTATTTTACAGGAAATAAAAGTCCTAGATTACTCTTCCAAGAAGGAAATGACACTTTGCATAAAGTAAAACAAGGAAAGTAAATGTAGACTAATTACATAAATCAAAATTCAATAAGCAAGAAATGTAAGAGCTAAATGGAAATATAACCAACCTCATCTCAACCGAAGTGGTCTTAGAGAATTAAGAGGCTATAAATCTACTTCTCCCATGAATTTGGAATGGATTTTGGAAAAGAAGATCTCGAAAACAAATTTATATAGGATTGCTAATTCTCGCGGTAACTTGTTGAATGCCCAATAAAATAAAATGAAAATGAGATGGGAATTTTTTTTTATTAATTAGGATTCCCTAGGACTCCAATCCAAGTTGAATCACTCAAAAATACTCTCGTTAACATGTGCTAAAAAATAGCCGAAAATTACTACTAGAAACTAAAAATTTTAGAGCAAGGAAATAGTAAGTTGATCTAAGTGATGAAATGTCTATGCTAATCAGGTGAAAATGTTGTGGTATGATTTTTTTTATTAATTTTGATTTTTTCAAGCCCTAATAAAATTGGAATAAACTTTAAATAAGCTAATTTATATGTGCTAACAATTATCATAAATTTACTACTATTTTTCTATAGGATACTTCAATAAATTTTAAAATTGTGAACTAGTAAACCAATCAAAGTAGGTAAATCATAGGTGTTAATTTGAAAGGTTGTTATAAATATGTATCATTCTTGTGACTTCATTAATAACCTAAAAAAAAACTCACTTCAATCATTTAACCAATATAGCCTACAAAAAATGAAGAATGAATACTAAATGCAGAAATAGGAAAAACAAAATAAAAGACGCAAGTGAAAACATTCAAAAAAGATAAAGAAATTGTACAAAAGGGATCTGAGGCTCCTGGGATGTCCAAGCCAAAATATAATCAAAGTCCTATCTAAGAAACCAATCCTTATATGCTTAAAATGACACCAAAATTCATTATTTGAATCAATCCAAGTACATACTTCGTCTTATAGGTCAATTTGGTCATCATTCCCAATGACCTGTTCAAATTGGACATTATTCCCAGGACCAATGAAATATGGTCTAACATCCCCTATCATTTCAATTGCTACATGCCATAAGACAAGAAAAAACTATTCATGACTTATATTGCAAGGTTTCCAAAGGTTAAAGTATATGTTATATCACTTATGAGCTCATCAACGCAGCCTCTCAAGGGACTAAATTATTTGCATATGCAACTTCCTCCATTCAAGGGTGCTCTACAAAGCACTTCCCGACATTCAAGAGTGTCTTGGTCAAATGGGAGCGGAATTCGCATTGTTCTGGAATCTCCACATGGTCAGTGCCTTATAAAAGAGTCCATATGTGTCAAAATTCGAATCCATGTGTCCATCTAACACCTCTGAGCTTGGGAACATGTCTTGACTATTATTATAAATTCATTGATTGAGAAACTACCTTCAGTTGTCCTATAAATTGAGCACAGATCCTAGTGCTAGGAAAGGAAGAAATTTGGTAAAGAAATGTTGTTGGATTCTCAATTGAGTGATATGCTGCTGGTGAGATGTTGATTGTGATGAGGCTAGGATGAATGCTGGAGCTAGTGACATAAAATCGATTGTTGGTTCTAACCTCCCCCTTCTATCCATTAATAAATATTGCTGCTCATTTTCCCATATATGTATCTGTTTATGTTTCTACTTTTCATATTATGGATTCTTAACTGATATATATGTTTCATGTTTAATCGATTTAACTGATTAAGATAAATAGACATCTGTATATTTCAATATCTTTGTTGTTTAGTGTTTATACTTGCAGGAACTAGTCTGGCGATCTAAGTTGGATTGGAAGCTACAACAAGAGCGACAAAAGGAGAATAGGAAGCACTTGGATCACAAGCAGGTTCCTCTATATTTTTGTATGTTTATTTACTCTTAGAGAAAGTGTCTGCAAAGTCTTTGATCCGTTGTTCTAAATGAATAGAACCACATTTAGGGAATGTGTTTTATCCATAATTCATAATTCCACATAAAAAATTGGCGACTCCGCTGGGGAGTTTCCCATCATCATTGGTATTTTTTCCTCTGCTTATCCATCCAGTAGAATCTACTGTCAATTATTAGACTTTTGAATCAAATAATTTCATCAAAAATTTGTTCAATAGCTTGAAATTTGAATCTCTATTGCGCCCAACGCATAGTTGGTCAAGGCACAGTGCTTTTCATAGCACTGTCTGCCACTCAGGGGTGCTTTTCAATGCACTGTCTCCCCTTAGAGACTGCCTTGACCCCTTAGCCAACCAAATTCCCTTTGAATTTTTCATCGCCATCATACTCGGTCTTTTGTTTACTGTGTTTTCAATTATCTGATACCTCATAGCGATTAGTGAATTTTCCTGATTCTTCCTCCTTTGAAAATTAAGTTTGTTCAATGTCTCTTTAAATTTGTTTCTTTATCATTGACAAATAAAATTCAAAGTATTTTTGCATTAGATCCATTTGTTTTCGTAAAGGAATTTTTTGTTAAATTCTTCATTTCCTATAGGAAAAATTGTAGTTCCATTCTTCATTTTTCCTAAAAGGGAAATTGTTGTTAAATTCATCATTTATCAAAGAAGAAAGCATTTGTTTTTTGTTGATTTGATGCGTATAGTTTCCTTTTTGCATTCACATTAAGGGGACTGAAAAGAAAAACCTGCATTTTCATATAGTGATCTGTGTGTTTTGTATAGGAACAAATTAGGAAAGCTGCATATTAGTTTGTGCTCTTTGTTGTTTGCTCTTTCCCTTTAGTAGCCAGGATCTTCATTGAAAAAGCTAAAATTGAAAAGTTTGCTTATCATTTTAGTTTTCATTTTAGGAATTTCCATCACATCATCGCAGTGAACCTTGAAAAGAAAAATGATAAACAAGATCAACTTAAAATTTACATCAGTTTACCTAAAAAATCATTGGAACCATAACAATAACATTTAGAAGGTCTAGGCTAGAGACGTGTTTCGACGTTGTAAAACATAGTAGTTGCCGTTAATTTTCTGCAATACATTCCGAGTGTGATACCTCACTCCACATACATAAGTATATTGTAGCTCATCCACGTACCTTCGGGTATATCGGGCGATGTTATAGTACAAAAAGTATAAAGGGGTGCTCTCATTGTGTGGTTTCGCATTAGACAGCGCAAATGGACTTGGGCCTCGATGTACCTTCGGGTATATTTGGGAGGAAAAATTTAGGTTGCTACCCATCCATAGTGAACTGATTCAGCTACCCTGTAAATTGTGATACACCAAACACAACATTCGGGGATATTTCTTGCTCGTACTTCTTGGTTCTCTAGGAGGTATTCTGCGGTTCACAGTTTCTTGGTAAACCTTTTTCCTAGCATTACCCTTTTATTTTGTTTATTTGTTTTGGTCACAAAATTAATCAGTCATCATGGAAGAAGAAAATTACTTTCCCTGTCATTCGCAAAGACTTTCATTGAAACTACCTTTACCACTGGAAGTCACTTCTAGTCAACGAAGGCAACATTGCTCTACCAAAATTAGTACCATCAGTACTTCTAGTGAAGCATCATCTTCATATATACTAGAGTTGGCACAAGTTGTTTATACAAATCCTGGTTCATATACTATTGTTGAGACTATGTCCTCACAGCTACTCATGGTCACGATCCATTCAATCAGTGAGACCATACCTCCCGAACCCGGCGTTGCTCAACTGGAAATTGATCTAGATCCTGTCTCTTTTTTGCCAGAACATCTACATCCCGAAGTCAGGCGATTGGAAGTTGTTCCTTTATCGGTTGCCCCATAATCTATTATAGCCATTGAGTCTCCCATATCGCACAGTCAGCCTCCTGAAATATAATTTGGGCATTTAATTTTGATTGAAGAAATACCAAAAGACGAAAAACCTTTAACTCGAACTCATTTTGAGTTGGAGATTTACCTATACAAGTATTTTCCTCAATCACGTGCCTCTACTATTGTTGATATTGTGCCTATTCAAGTTCCTGTCGATCCAATAGGGTATAAATTTTTTCAAATAACCATTCCTGAACCAACATCTTCAGTTGGACCATATGTTCCAATTGCGACAACACCTACTCTCGCTACCCCGTCAATGTTAACAACTTCACCAGAGTCATATTTACATGGTGGCCCTATGGTCCCATTAGGTTATAAATATTTATCTATAATTTTCTCTGGTGCATCTTAAAATCCATGGACTTCACCAACGTCATCATCTAGTATTCTAACTGGTAAAACTATAGTGAGTACCGAACGACTTGATCCTTTATATCCATTAGCAGAGAAATATCAAGCTGGTCCATCTTGGTATATTCCATCCAGTACAATCTCAGCTGGACTCCCTACATGTGGAGAAAAATATTCCCTATCTTATTATACTCCTCATGCTAGGGGGCAACATGGTCACCCACTTTGACAGTACTCCATCATTATTTGGTCAACCTAATGTCGAAATGAATGTTTATCAATGGCATCCCACTCTGCCTATCCAACCACAAATGGTTGTACACTCGTATCAATAGGTTCAACCTGTTGCACCAACATCAAATCCACTTGTTAATACATCTTTTCCCCTGTTACAGGCACAAAATATTGTACCTCAACCATTTCAAGTAGGTCCTTCAACCCAATACCCTCAAGTTTTGGGCCCTCATACTCCAACTCCTTCGGCTGGTTTACAAAAGCCACCTGTACCCGGAATATTTTATTCATGAGTTGTATTTCCATATTATGGGATGTCGTAGCCACAACCAGGTTATACCTATCCTCAACCAGATCCAAGTTATCCTAATTTGGGTTATAACATTGGTGGACAAACCCCTTGGCAGCTACAGGAACAAATGCCACAACCTTCATTTCAACAAGAATCGTACCCAGGTTTTGTTCAACAGAATCCTCAAGAATTTACTTATCAAAACAACCCATATCTGGGTTACCAACAACAAATTCCTTATGTTGGTGCTGAAAGGCATGTTTCCTAAGAAATTCCATTATACCCTGGCTATGCTCAACCCGACCTAAATCAACAATTGCCCTTTGTTTCAACTTTAGAGTTACCAGTTTTAAACCACATCACCAATGATCTAATCAACTATGCTCCTTGGTGGCCGTAGATACCTCATAAATTACCCTCATATATCCCTAAGTTTAATGGAAACCATGGGGAAGACCCGTCAACTCATGTTATGAATTATCATTTTTTGTGTTCATCTAACTCCCTAAATGATGACTCTGTTCCACTATGTCTTTTCCAGCGTACGCTCACTGGTCCAACTGCAAAATGGTACATTGAGTTACCCAGAGCTTCTTTTGATAATTTCACTGCCCTAGCTACTTTATTTTTGACTCACTTCCAGTTACCCATACGATATGAAATTGGAATGGAAATCTTGAATAATTTTAAACAGACTAATGCTACTCACATTTCTGATCATATTCATGAGTGGTGTCGTCATCGTAGAATGGTTAAGACATTTGTTCTTGATCAAATCCTTGTTGAGTGGTTCATTCAGTCCCTGTTACCATCTATAACTGAGGATGTGGCTAAGGGTGGCGTCGTCACTGAAGAGAAGGTCATTTCTTGTGCCCAATATTTAGACTTGATTTATACTCAGTCTAGCATGCTCTATGAGAAAATTCCTAATGTGTTGAGATCTAATTTTATTGTTCCTCCTCCATCAAAGGACTCTCATGATGAAATTGGTATGATCGGTACTGAAAGCACACGCCACACTATTGCATTTGATCATGTGCCTTCTTCCGAAATAAATTTCATTTCATCTGAAAAGGGAAAAAGTGACAAGAAACTCAGAAGTAATAAAAAAGGGAAAGAAAAGAAAAATCAAACTTCTACCCCACAAGAAAGATCATCTGATCAATTGTCTGGAAATTGAAAACCTCGTTACCCTTGCATAATTTGTAATGAGGAACACTTTGTTAGGGATTGTCCTCACCATGTTGAAGTCTAAAAAATGGTTAATACTTCACATGCATTAGTTGTGTTGACAGATCTATTTCTAAATCCGGACACAAATTTGGTTGCTACAGATCTAGCTTCTAGTTCACAAGTGCTTATGTTGTCTGTCACAAAGCCATGGATAGATGTTTTGGTGTCAACGCGTAATAAATATTATGGTAGTCAGGCCACTGATCAACCTACTACCTCAACCATGAATCCATCTACGTAATCGATACTACCACCTACTATTATTGAATTGAAAATCAAGCTACCAAAGGGACTCATTCATAAATCGAGATTTAATCCTCGAGCCAAAACTGCTCAAAATTATAATATAGTTGAATATTTTGCTTAATCCCCTTTAGCTAAGCCAACGCTTGAGGTGCTACAAAATTTTCCCTCCCATAAGTAGGCTTTTCTGTCAGCTATTGGTGGAATTGATCCAACTGATTCTAATCTCACAGTCTTTAATCATACGGGCTATGTGCTGCAAATACCAGCAGAATTAGCAATATCCACCCAAGTAAATGTTCTCAATCACCTTGTTCATCATAATATTATTGATGAGGGAGAATCTACGTGCATTATGTCTCTAAAATATTGGAAGTCACTTGGCTCATCGTGCCTATCTCAATTGCCAATGACATGGAAATATTTCGACGGACGTACATATAAGCCTTGCGGTATTATCAATAACCTGCATGTTAAACTAGGGGGAAAAATTGAATGTTGAAATTGAGGTTGTTGACGGACCCCTTGACTACAATATTTTACTTGGAAGGCCATGGTTATATGCTATGACTGTGATTGTTTCTACATATTTTAAAATGATCACCTTTCCACATAAAGGTGTTATCATAATCATAAATCATTTATCCTTCTTTGCCTCCAGTTCCCAGGTCTTGGGTGCTAAAAGGTGCCTTTTAAAACTCCTATTTATCCCACATTAATTATCAACCCAGGAAAGTCATCTTATTTCAAGAGTGTACACAATATATGCACACTATAATCCCAGAGAGTAATGTTTCTTAAAATGTAGTATAGATCTTTCAAATACAAAAATAAACGGATGCTTTTAATAAATCCCACTTGCAACTAAAGGAAACTCAGTGCTCTAAAACTAAATAATTCATTTAGAAAAGTAACAAAAATTATCAGTAGAGGATACAGTAGCAATAAATCATTCCTCTTTTAACTGATGTAAACTAATCAAGCATAAATAAGATCATCAATCTGAGAGCTTTGACAACAATAGCCAATGTTCTTTATAGTTGTTGATCTCACACACAACATACTAAATAACTAATTGGAAATGGAAATGAATTAAATCAATAATGCTACTGCAACTGATGGAAATGAGATAATTATGCTAACTATAGGAATGCTAAAAGGAAAAACTAAATGATTGCAGAAAGTAAATGAGCAGCAATGCTATATAATAGAAATAAACAACAACGCTCATGTGATTGCAATGAACAGTAAAAATAAGTTACTGAAATGAACAACGAAGCTATGTAATTAGAATGAGCAACACAAAAATATACTTGCAGAAAGAAATGATCTTTTTATGAGTGAAAAGAACAACAACGCAATTCAATTGCAGAAAGTAATCATTAAACAAACCACACTAGCAGAAACCAGAAATAAGGAAAACCACACTGTATGGTACAGGAATGGCAAGTAGATCCACCAGGATCCAGGCCCTTAGCCACCAGTGAATACAGTCTGATTACTTCAGGAGATGCGAAGGAACTGCAATTGTTTTTATATATTCACTATTGCATAATCGTTACAGCAAGTTCGTGCTCTACTTCAACAGTGAGAGTCAATGATTAAAGTTACAATTTCAATAGTAATTATCCCATTCCTCCTATCCTATCCTATATATTTATAATCTAATAATCCATCTAATTCTCTCTCTAATCATCCATCATGAATCCCCATAATAACCCCCCCTTCTCTGATCTCTGTTTTGATTTAAATACACATAGAGAAAAGAGAAGTTACAACCGATATGATTAAAAATTATTTCTATTACAAATTTGGATTGCTCACAACCAATTGATCAGCAAGATCATATCTGAAATATCCTTCCATCAATCATTTAACAGGAACAGGTCGAATTTGGTATTGCAACTGGAAGAATTTGGAAAATGGCCACAATAGCGAATATGGGAAAATCATCCTCAAAGAACCTTTTGTTTCTCTCAATACATGCCAAATTCGGGCAAATTGTTCTTCCACAAAATTAATTCGGTTCGTTCTGGACAAAACCCATGTTTCATATTTTCCAGATTCTTCTCCATTTTCCCATTACGTTCAATGCAAAACTGTCACTTCTTATTCCAGCGAATTTTTTGAGTTGGCATATTTAATGATGAGCTGGAGATCAACTCTGCAATCTAGAAAATATTTTGGAGACTAAAATGGTGAGTGATGTTACAAAAAATTATTAATAAACCATAATTGGTAAAATTATGCATAATCATCAATTTATTAAAAATAAAGGAGAAGAAATAATATTTATCCATAAGAGCATAAATAATTATAAAATGGAATTATATGATAAATTATGATAAATGACATGATAAAGAAGAGTAGAAATGGATGAAATAGATGTTAAAAAGTGATAATAATAATAACATATTAGCATCCCAACATACCCCCAAACTGAATATATTGCATGTCCTCATGCAACCCAGAACTGAATATATTGCATATCCTCATGCAACCCAAAGACAAAACCCATGTGTTAACCAAGCAAAAAATAAAATAAAATAAAATTGTTCATCCCAACTCATGAAATGGATGGAACAAATGAATTTTTCCTCAAATAATGAATATTCAATTTTAGCAATCTTGATGAAGGCATAACAATTTTTATAGTTGACGTTCAACTATATGTATATGATGTTGCAGAAAAATGTGATATAAGTAACAAAAAACTTCATTAACCATTTTCTCAAAAACTAGATTTCTACTATATTAATGCTTCTATGATCCAAAAATTAGATCGTTTTGATGCACGGATCATGAGATCTAAACAAAATGGCTGTAGCTGATAGCGCATAATTTTCAAAATTTTATGAACTAATTTAGCGTGAAATTATCTGGGTTTGTGTATTTTAATGATACCTCTTCGTTATCCAGAAATCACAAGAATTCAGTTCAGAGTTTTAAAGATATATGCAAATCAATTTTTGCACTGTATAAAAATGAAATTGTATGCCTTAAACGAAAAAGAAAGTAGAAAACATCCATCTTGTGTAGCAATTCCTCCCCCAAACTAAAGAATTAGCATGTCCTCATGCAATGCTAGAAAAAAAAGAGAGGTGGTTGCTACAATCTGTTGAAATCTATGCTTGGTGTAAAACAACATGGAATCAGGGAGGTGCTGAGAATGAATAAGAATATCAATGGATGATAAAGAATATTAGTGACATGGTCATAAGAAAGAAATTAAGGAAAGCAAAACTCCCCCATACTAAAAGATGATATGTCTCTGAAAAATAGGAAGTGGTAAAGATGTGGAATGAATGATGATAAATAATGCTCATTGGATTTTCGTGAAATTCTCCTAAATTCATAATAAATCAGAAAATTATGCTATTTTACCTCAAGTGTTACCTCCGAAAAAAAATGTGGAATGACATGTAGGGATTAGCATTTGTTGAAGCTGATGTAGGCTAAGTGAATACTGAAAGTGATGCAAAAGGTGGAATCCATGAAAGCACATCATGTCTAAAGAATTGTGCGCATTCAGGAGTTGCGCGAGCCTTTGCTGTTAGTTGCAATAGTGTGGTCGTGCTGCGAATAGAATTTCCCCCGCATACCTGCTCTCCTGTAACCAAATCATGATTCTGCATGCAATTTTCTTGAATCCACAGTGTTAATTTTGAAGAGCAACAGAGAAGATGTATGCCAAAATTTCAATCAGAAAAACTTCTGTAGAAATGTAGTATGAATATTGTGGCAAATCAGTAAATTATGGTAGAATTTTGTACTTATATCACGTGCTATCTATAATGCATACATTCCCACTTCCAATTGAAAAAGGGATTCCATGACCATAAAGCATAGAAATTTTTTTATGCTGACGACAAGGCAAGGGAACAAACATTACAACAGTAAATGAAGTAGAGTACACATATCAAATGATAGGACAACAAGAGGTATGGTTATACTGAGGGCAGAGTGTATAGATATAGTTATGAATAAGAGACAATATGCTTGGGTTTATGATAGGTAATGTGGAAGTAAAAAAGGACAGAAATATGCAAGAAAAGATACCTTGCTGACGATATTCCATCTGAAAATGATATGATTGATTAAAAAACATTAACTCATGCGTAAAGGTGCATAGTAGGGATAAATTAGGGAAGCAATCTCTCTAATAAAAAGAAAATTAGGAAGAGTGTATTATAATAAATATTGATGTTGAAAATAGAACTTCAATACCATAAGTAGAGCCTTTGCTACCAGTAGGCATCCATAGCCTCGACAGAGTTGCTTTTTAACCCATATGAGTCAGGATCCTCAATTTATAGTTGGAGAATTCCATTTTTTTTCTACAAAAGATATCAGCGTGCTAGCGAGGTAACCAGATAACCACACTGCTATTCACTAGGAAGTAGCAAAAGTGATCAGGCCGACTCGTGATGAGACCTCATGTTCCAAGGATATTGTGGCTATCCAATGGATCATAACCCTAGTGTGGTGGCCATAGTGGGAATGTCACTTCGCTACAACCTTATGAACATGGTAGGCTGACTCTTTAATGAGACCCCCTATCCTCTATCTGTAGACAAGATTTTTTCGTTTTTACACCTTTTATGATAAATAGAGAGAGGCTCAATACTCCTTAAGAGTGGGGATGGTGGAAGAAGTTTGAACATGTCAATAGAAAGAAAATATACCCATAATATTACTTATAATAGATAGAGAGAATTGTAGCCAGGAGAAGTGGAAACATCGTGGTAAAGATAATCAATTAGTATCATATACAACAGAAATCAATATAGTAAAGTAATATATAAATAATTATGTCCCTTTTGTTTGTTTTAAAAAAAAAACCTATCATCAAGAAGTTGTCTTGTTAAAGATCATAACGTCAAGAATATTCACCTACTTCAATAGACTCCATAATTTTTGTCCTCATAAAAGTATTGTACTTCATGCGATGCAAGGGAATCAATAGAATTTGGCTGAGATGAATTAGGAATAATCGCACAATAGGGAGGAAGGGTTGTTCTCGAAAATATTCCCAAAGTGTTGTTCCCTTGAAGGAACAGCAAAAACACTCAAAAAGTGATGTTCATTTTAAGGAATAGCAAAAATACACCTAAAATAAGTGTTGTTCCTTAAAAGGAACAACAAAAAGTACTCCCAAAAAAATTGATGTTCCTTAAAAGGAACAACAAAAAATATACCCAAAAAAAAATTTTGTTCCTTAAAAAGAACAGCAGAAAAATGCATGTGAAAAAGTATTGTTTCTTTTAAAGAACAACGAAAAAATACACAAAAAAGTGTTGTTCCTTAAAAGGAACAACAAAAAAATCAACACGCAAAATGGTTGTTCCTTAAATGGAACGTTGTTGTTCCTTAAGAGGAACATTAGTTGTTCCTTAAATGGAACAACAAAAAGACAAACACGTGAAATTGTTGTTCCTTAAGAGGAACAACAAAAAGACAAACACACGAAATTTAGTGTTAGTGTTCCCTGTAGGGAACAACAAGGGAAAAATAAAATAAAAAACTAATGTACAATCTATTATCTAAGAAAATCCAATCAAATAAAAAGAAAACAACAAAAAAAGGGTAAACTTATGTACAGGTTTCAAGAGAATAAATTGTTTAAGGGACAGGTGTTGACGAAGAGTTTTCTTCTGCAACAAGAATTTGTATTGTGGGGTCCTCATTGTTCAATTTCCAATAGATCGGAAACTAAAATTTGAAGGGAGCAACACCTGAAACACAAAAACATAAAAGAAATTAGAAAATAAACAACACTTTATTAAGTTACAACAGCTATGATGTTATTTCCTAAAGCAAGGAAAAAAAAATGATCTCTTTGAAAAATGTTTTAGCAGCAGTGACATGACATGAATCTTCAAATGGAAATCAATTGTTCATTGCTTCTGTTATGAATCCATTGGGTAATGAATTGTATGAACTTCCCTTGTTTCATTAAAACTTCTTTCAAGAATCGCTCGTCCATAAATTGACCTTCTTTATTCTCCTAGGACCTGCAAAAAAATGAGTGTGTACCTACAATAATACATTAAATCATGGAAAAAGAGAGGTGATCAGGTTCCCCTAATCCAAGAATTATGCAAAAAAACTAACAAGTAGTTACTCTATAAAGCAAATCCATGAAGTAAAAATAAAGTAAAATTAATTTATTACCTGCGGGAGAGCAGTGGCCAATCATGCTAACCTGCAATGTTTTAATCATAACTTCTTTGTTTTTTGTCCAAATTGAGTGATTCTAAATCTAGATGAGAGCTAATTCAAAGGTATATCTCCAATATAAATAGGTTTTAAAAATTCAATGCTATGATATGTCAATTTTACTTAGAACGACCTATATAATAGAGTCATTTTCGATTTTCCAGCTTAGACCAAAAGTTGATATTTCAAGCATAAATATTTAATTTGATGGTAGATTAAGATGATTCAAATTGGAATTGGAATTATATTCATTTATTTATCTTCAATAGAAACAATTTTTGAAGACAAGAAGAATTGATAGGTCGAATACACTAGTGAACAACCGAGAAAAAATGTTTCAAGAGTGCTGATTTATGATAAGAATTTAGTATTTTGGCCATAAATTCCTCATATGATATCAAAATTGAATGATTCAAATTTCTTTGTAAAATATATTCATAGAATAATATACCATAAAAAAAAGTTTTAATAATATAGTCATTTAGGCCTCCAAAAACTGACTGTACCAACTTTGTTCCTGAGCTGCCTACTAGACTCCCTATCAATGTTTTGGTTATAAGTTTTTAGTTTCAAATCCAAATGGAGTGATTCAAATTGGGTTGGAAAGTAGAAATCAAGATCTATTTAGGATAGAAATATATTTTAAAAATATTCACTTTTGGTCCCTCAAAACATGACTGTCCCGACTCTATTCCTGAGCTACCTACTAGACGCCTTGTCAATGTTTTGCTTCTAAATTTTTCGTTTAAAATCAAAATGGAGTGATTCAAATTGGGTTGGAAAGTAGACATCAATTATTACTTAGGATAGAAATAGGCTTCTATAATATTCACTTTTCGTCCCTCAAAACATGACTGTCCCGACTCTGTTTTTAGAAATTTCATCAAGCTTGCAAGCCAGAAAATATGGTATTCAAGAAATTTTTCCATATTGGTGATAAAAATGAATATAAGTGTTTGTATAACTGTTATTTTCAATATAATACATCTACATACACAAATAATTTAAAATATTTATCACTGATATTGATTTCCAAAGCGTGTTGCAACAAAAACAATTTTTACATAATAATAAAAATGTATTTATTTATCTCCTTATTTATTTATTTATTTTCTCCACTAACCTAATCTTCTTTGAAAATTGAATATGCTTACGTATAAGAGTACTCCCAGTGGAGCCATTTTTGAAATAAGGCCTCTAGTATGTACATACCCAAATTTGAAAAATGCATGTTAATAAATAGTAGGGTATGAGAAGCCAACTTCCCTTGAAAAGATTGTGCCAAAAATTGTTGAAGTATGGAGTGATGCTGCAAAAAAATGGAGTGAAACAAATCTTCAATGTATCCCTTACTTTCTTGATTTCCCATAGCCATCATATCATGAAGTTCTTGAGTGTTTAAAACAGCTTGTTGATGCAGGCTAGAAGAAACCTCATTTTCTTTCATAACCTCTACAATTTTTGGATTTGAAACATTCTGAATCTCAGTATAAGTTTTATCCAATGGAGCATATGAGATAGAATGGGTGGGAAGGGTGGGTAAATTTTTCAGTTCAACACTATAAGCATGTTGTATTTTTTTATTATGGTGAGGATGTGGAATGAGTTGAGCAGGAAATTGTGTAGGGAATGGAGCATTTTGATGATGTAGTTGATTGAGTTGAATGGATGATTTTGATGGGAAAGAAAGATTTTGTGGAACAGCTGGAAGATGTGTTTGTGCTACAAGATGAGGGAGAGTAGTCATGCAATCATAAGATGAACCATGCCAAACTTGTAGACAATATTGGTGGTGGTTATACTGAGATTGGCACGGCTGCCCTAACATATGAATATTCCATAATGGATTATGCAAGTAGGAGAATGGAGAGGAAGTGTTTTGAACCATACCTGTAGGCCATTATTTCCATGGTTTTGACCTTGTTGCAGCTTCCTCGTCTCTTTGATATGCTACTTCCATCCTAGATAAGTAAGAACAACTATCTATGGGATGCTCCTTTCAGTAATGAGGGAAAAACACTTCATCAAATTCTTGATTTTTCTGAACCTGCAAAACATTCAATTGTGAATTTATAGAGCTAATGAAATCATATTTAAAATTTTCAAATAAAACATTGATTTCAGCTCTTATGTCTCTTGTTCTTGTAGTAAATTTGGAAAAGAAAGAAGAAACTTCTCTAGAATTCTTACCAGCCTTGGAAATTCCTCTTGAATACCTTATGCACAATTCACAAACATCATCATATGATAACTAAAAAGCATCACCTTTTCCTATCATATTTAAGAGTTCTAAAAATTCATCTTTGATTCCTTTAAGAAGGAGTGTTTTCGAGATCTCTTTTTCCAAATGCTTATGCTTTGATTTTTGAAGGTTATATTGAAATCGCTCTACATAGTCCTCTAAGCTTTCATCTTCCCCTTATATCATATCAAAAATATCTTCATTGGATTTGCAGTAGTCTTGGTACTTATTCAAGAATATGTTCTTCATGTCCTCCCATGTTGGGATGTAGTTCCCACCTAGGCTCATGAACCATCGGAGAGCTGCACCTTTTAGAGTAAGAGGAAACACTTTCGACCTTTGATTATTAGTACAATAATCATATCCTCTACAAAGTATTTCAAACTCAAATAAGAATGTATCGGTACCTTCATTTTTCAAACCGTGAAAATTTGGTAGAGACGATGGGGGAATTATGTGCATTTGTGTCACTCCTCCTAGATCTTTGATAGGGAAATCAAAAGTTGAAATGTGAGCCATTTATTACCATAATAGAAGATGTTCTTCATATGTTTCTTTAAGGATCCTCCTTCCAATGTTCCTGTCAATTGGTTAGTGAAATGGGTAGTGCTTACATCACCACTCAAGTGGAATTACAAGATTTTTTGTAAAATTTCTACCTCTAAAATACAAACGTTCATTTCTACCTTAAATTCCTAGAAATTTTGCTAGAAAGCGGGTGGGGGAGAAATCAATTTACTTGTTTGTTACACAGGTTCTTACCTTTCGTTTTTAATACCCAATTATTTCCTAGCAACAAATATCAAACATACATCACTCTCTATGAAATGGAAATACTCTCCCTGGCAATGGCACCAAAATGTTGGATGCTAAAAGGTGTCTTTTAAAACTCCTATTTATCCCACATTAATTGTCAACCTGGGCAAGTCTTCTTATTTCAAGAGTGTACAAAATATGTGCACGCTATAATCCCAGAGAGTAATGTTTCTTAAAATGTAGTATATATCTTTCAAATACAAGAATAAACATATGCTTTTAATAAACCCCACTTGCAACTAAAGGAAACTAAATGCTCTAAAACTAAATCATTCATTCAGCAAAGTAACAACAATTATCAATCAAGGATACAATAGCAATAACTCATTCCTTTTTTAACTGATGTAAACTAATCAAGCATAAATAAGATCCTCAATCTGAGAGCCTTGACAACAATAGCCAATGTTCTTTACAGTTGTTGATCTCACACACAACACACTAAATAACTAATTGGAAATGGAAATGAATTAAATCACTAATGCTACTGCAACTGATGGAAATGAGATAATTATGCTAACTGTAATAATGCTAAAAATAAAAACTAAATGATTGCAGAAAGTAAATGAGCAGTGATGCTATATAATAGAAATAGACATCAATGCTTATGTGACTGCAATGAACAACAAAACTAAGTTAATGAAATGAATAATGAAGCTCTGTAATTAGAATGAGAAACACAACAATATATTTTCAGAAAGAAATGATATTGTTATGAGGGAAAATAACATCAATGCAATTCAATTGCAGAAAGTAATCATTAAACAAACCACACTTGCATAAATCAGGAATAAGGCAAACCACACTGTATGATATAGGAACGGCAAGTAGATCCACCAAGAGATGGGCCCTTAGCTGATGGTGAATACCGTTGGATTACTTCAGGAGATGCGAAGGAACTGCAACTGTTTTTATATATTCATTATTGCATTATCGTTACAGCAAGTTCGTGCTCTGCTTCAACAATGAGAGTCGATGATTAAAGTTACAATTTCAATAGTAATTTTCCAATTCCTCCTATCTTATCCTATCTATCTCTAATCTAATAATCCATCTAATTCTCTCTCTAATAATCCATCATGAATCCCCATAATAACCCCCCCTTCTCTGATCTTTATTATGATTTAAATACACATAGAGAAAAGAGAAGTTACAACTGATATGATTAAAAAAACATTCATATTGAAAAAATGGATTGCTCACAACCAATTGATCAGTAAGATCATATCTAAAATATCCTTCCATCAATCATTTAACAGGAACAGGTTGAATTTGGTATTGCAACGGGAAGAATTTGGAAAACAACCACAACAACGAATCTGGGAAAATATTCCTCACAGAACGTTCTGTTTCTCTCAATACAGACTGAATTTAGGCAAAATATTATTTTCTAAAATTAATTCGGTCCGTTTTGGACAAAACCCATGTTTCAGATTTTCCAGATTCTTCCCCATTTGCCCAATACGTTCAATGCAAAACTGTCACTTCTTATTCCAACGAATTTCTGAGTTGGCATATTTAATGATGAGCTGGAGATCAACTGTGCAATCTAGAAAATATCTTGGAGGCTAAAATGGTGAGTGATGTTACAACAAATTTATTAATAAACCATAATTGATAAAATCATGCATAATCATCAATTTTTTAAAAATAAAGGAGAAGAAATAATATTTATCCATAAGAGCATAAATAATTATAAAATGGAATTATATGATAAATTATGAGAAATGACATGATAAAAAAGATTAGAAATGGATGAAATCAGTGTTAAAAAGTGATAATAATAATAACATATTAGCAGCCCAACACCAGGTAACTGGAAGTGTTACGTTAGTTCAGGCAACCCAACTCACACTGCAGAACATGGTTGTAGGACTCTTACAGGATTCCACTCTCATGGGAACCTTTGAATTACCGCCGCCTGCGACGTCAAAAAAAAATGCAAGCATAGAAACTTGATACATGATCTCTTCCACTCCATCTAGCTTAAGGAAAAGTATGGGTGATTCTGAAATTGTTACGTTGGATGAATTTCTTCCGCCTAGCCCTATTGAGATGGCATAGCAATCAATATATCTAGCTTGGGTGATGAATTCGAAATCATCATCACCGACTGTTTGGGTTGATTGTTCATTAGATTTTTATACTCCATCTGAACCTTTCTCCTCGAATTTCTTGACAGATGAGAATATTTTGGAAACCATGATGTGGGAAGGAGAACCATGGGAAGATTATCATCATCGTTCCCATCTTCCTGATTACGAAGAAGATAATCTTAGTGAACTATATCACCCATCAATCAAAAATTTATTTTTCGAATTATTTCATATTAATGAAATCAATTCCAAGAAAAAATAGTCAAATATTGAAGAAAACATTTCTATCGATATTTCGACGAAACCTGGCGTGGTATAAAATATTCATGTCGGCATGTCTTGTTCTCCATTACAACTTGAAACATATCGCTCTCTCTTTCGTGACTTCCGTGATGTATTTTCTTGGTCTTACGAGGAAATTCCATGAATATATACTACTATCATTGAACATGCTATTAATATGTACCCTAATGTCAAAATGGTACGTCAATTCCTTCGTCCTGTTCATCCGAAGAAGGCCGCTGTCATTAAAGAAGAAGTTGAAAAACTTTTGCGTGCTAGTTTCATTTACCCTTACCCTATTCTGCTAACTGAGTGGGTTTCTAACATCATTCCTATTATGAAAAAACAAGGAACCATCAGAGTGTGCATCGTTTATTGGGATTTCAATCTTTCTTGTCCCAAAGACAACTATCCTACTCCCTTTATTGACCAGATTATTGACGATTGTGCTGGATGTGAAATTTTTTCGTTCATGGATGGATTTCCATTTACAATAAAATCAATATCCACCAAGAAGACCAATATAAGACAACATTCATCTGTCCCTGGGGCACATTCGCTTACTGAAAACTCCCATTTGGTTTAAAGAATGTTGAGGCAACTTTTCAGAGAGAAATGGATTATGCTTTAAACGACATCAAGAGCATCATTCAACCCTATCTAGACAATTTACCTACACATTCACAAAATCAGACCGATCACTTGATGCATTTGAGAGCTATCTTTTTATGCTACCAACAATACAAGATATGCCTCAATCCACATAAATGTGTGTTTTGTGTTGGTTCTATTCATTTTTTAGGATTCATTGTCTCAAAATAAAGAATTCGAATAGACCCATTGAAGGTCCATGCCATTCTTGATTTTCCTACGCCATCAAAATTTCTTCAGTTACATAAACTTGAAGGAAAGGCTAAATTCATAAGGAGGTTCATATGCAACTACGATGAAATGGATAAAGGATTTACTCGGCTCTTGAAAAAAGGAATTCCATTCCATTGGGACCAAGTTGCGCAAGATTCTTTTGATGTTGTCAAGGATACTCTTGTCCAGGCATCATTAATGTATCCCACAATTATCAGAGTGACTATTTCTTATATATCGTCACGGTTGATACGACCATTGCTATGGTATTTTTCCAAGTAGAAAATGGGATAGAACATTTGATTTATTATTTGAGTCATAATCTCAAAAATACGAAAGTGAAGTATTCGTACGTAGAAAAGCTTTCCTCGGTGGCTGTTGAAGATGTACAAAGATTTCGCTATTATATTCTATTCCAAAAGAGCATTGTCATTTCATATTGAAACCCCATGACTTATATCTTATAACGTCAATTTATTGGGGCAAGTACTCAAAATGGATTGTCATTTTACAGGAATTGTATTTGAAATTCATCAAATTCAATTCAAAGAAGTCTTTAGTTTTGGATGAGCTTCTCTGTGACCTTCCCTCTGATAGTACTACTACTACGTTGGAACCATCTATTCCTGACGAGTCCTTGTTTCTGATTGGATCATCTGATCCATAGTATGGAGATTTTATCATTTATTTCCATACCTAGAATTTTCGACCTGATACCTCTCGCTCTAACTAGAAACGTATCTGATACCAAGCCAAATATTATCTAATCGTCGGCGATACACTTTATCATCGTGGTGTCGATATAATTTTAAGAAGATGCCTCACTCATTAGGAGGCCGAAAAGGTTTTAAATGATTTTCATGTTGGGGCTTGTGGTGGAAACTTGTCTGGATACGCTACCGCGTACAAGATACTCCACACCAATTACTTTTTTCCTACCATATTTCACGACTACATTCTTCCAGTCAGAAGTTGTCATGCATGCCAGCTATTTGATCATAAAATCTGCAAACTGATAGCACCAATGCATCATGTTGTCTCTGTGGGAACATTTTCGAAATGACGCATTGACTTCATGATGTGTAACCCTCATTCATCTGGGGGGCATAGTTATATTATTTTCGCAACAGACTACTTTACCAAATGGGCCAAAGCAATGCCTACATTCAACAACATAGGACAAGCAATTTCATTTTTTTTATTTAATCATGTCATTGCACGGTTTGGGGCGCCAGAGGCTATAGTCACAGATCATGGTAAGAATTTTCGTAATCACATGATGACTGAGTTGAATGCCAAGTTAGGACTATCTCATGATAGTTATACTCCTTATTATCCACAATCAAATGGACAAGTTGAGGCTATTAATAAAATTCTTAAACGAATGCTTCAATAAATGATAGGAGTTGATAAAAGAAACTGGTATTTGATCCTATACTCAGCCTTGCGGGTGTACTGAACCTCGGTGAGAAATGCAACTGGATCTACCCCCTTTCAATTGGTGTATGGTCTGGAAGCTATCTTGCCAATCCAATGTGAAACACCGTCATTGAAACTCGCAATAGACTTGTTACTTGACACCTCAGATGAAGAAGTGCATCTTCTTAACCTCATCCATCTTGATGAAACGTGTCGTGAAGCCCAATTGGCCAACGAAGTGCATAAGAGACATATAAAGGCCCAATATGACAAGCATGCCCAACCTCACATTTTCTGAGAGGGTGACTTGGTCATTCTTTATGATTAGGAAGTTGATGTAATAGGTACAGGGAAATTTGACCCATTATGGCATGGCCCCTATATTTTCAAAAGATTTCTTGCTAAATGTTCCTATGAGTTGGTATATTACGATGGGATTCTATTGGCACAGCCTCGAAATGGGTTGTATCTAAAACGTTACTATGCTTAATCATGGGCGTAGTAATTTTTTGCATTATATTGTATATATATATGTTTTTGATTTGCATTCACTATCTTAGTTTATTTTTTTAGAGTTTTCTTGACATTAATAATCTACTTTATATTTCATCGCAGATGTCTGAATCTTTGTAAACCATTTTTTGGGTATGCTGATGGTGCTAGTCGTAGTATGCAGAATCTATCCTCTGCAGTGTGGGCCATTTTCGCTCCAAATGGTGGGTTAGTGAGTTTTCAAAGGATTTGTATCGATAGATAGATGAACAATATCACTGAGTATAGCGCGTTTATTGAACATCTCTCTAATGACATTTCATTTGGTATTAACTACATCATTACAATTTTAGACTCACAACTTGTGGTATTACAACTTACTAGTGTTTATACTGTTAGAAATCCAAAATTGCATCACATGTTCCTAAGAGTTCGAGTTTTGGAAAGACATTTTGATTTCATTCAATATCAACACATTTCTAGAAACTTGAACACATTGACTGATTCTTTAGAGAACTATGTTATAAAAATACATTTGCAACACATGTAAAGATACATTCACATAATTAAATAGGATTACGAAATAAACATAGGAAAAAAATAAAATCAAATAGATATATAGTTATAGGTTTTTACAAAAATTTGTGCCCAAGACACATTGTTCATATCACCTCAAAATGTATGTAACATGTCAAAAGTAAACTAGTGATGTTCATGGTATCGATCTAGCTATCCTACATAGTAACTGCATCCAGTGGTTAGGAACGCCAATAGTATGATGCTGCAGTTGCATGGATAACTCTTTGAACCAGAAATCTGGAATCCTGAAGGTCAACCCCTCTATGTGCTACCAAAGCTCAGTAAGAGTCTCAACCATGTATAAATTCTAAAGGACTACTCTCCCGATAGCCCTCTCTGTTGGCTCATCCGCTCCATGCTCCTGTTCCTGCACTGGTTGAACTCAACCCACATATTCATTACATTAAAATTTTAGTTTAGTCTTGGGAAAAAATAAAAAATACAAAAACATGTATAAACCTTAGAAAAATAAAAAAACATGGTCAAAACATTCTTACCAATTGCACTCCACTGAGCGCATTTTGGTAAAGCTAAGTTTGATCTCCTCAGAAATCAACGCCTGCATATGCATACTCATCGATGGTGATAACTTGTCATCTGAACCAGGCAAAGAATGCAATCGAGAACACAATGGAAGATTGGCCTGCATGTCTAGCCATCAGTTCTACCCATCTCTGCATCCTCAGATCTCTAGGGTTATACACACCCAATGTCACATGTTGAGGTTGCATCAGTGGAATCCGCTCTAAGGAAAAAGAAATGAGGATTGAACCAAAACTAAATTTTTTCTTCCTTCCTCCCTTTTACTTGATCAATTGTTCTTTTATTTGAGAAATCATAGCTTTATGCCTATTGAAAATTGTTGGTTCCATGCACTCTAGCACATACTGCATATAAGATCTATTTGCTACATGTAGTGTAACGATACCAGCAAGCTTTGTGATCATGAATAGAATGGTTCTCAAAGGCAGATAATGAACGTCATAGATGTTTATTTTCCCATCCTTGCTTGGATATACTCTTGGATAGAAATACTGCAAAATATAGTCTCTCACCATCTCTCCTCTGAGAGTAGACCATGAGAGAGAAATCGGTAAGCCTCTCCTCGACAAGCCTGTCAGAAAATATATGTCCTCCACTTGAATAGGAACCATTTTGTTGCTAATGTGAGATGCCTCAATTGTCGAATCCCATGCTCGAAAAAGGAACTCCAAAAGTTCTATTTTTTGCCTCATGCTTGATAAACAAAGGTACTTTAATAACCCACAATCTCTTAGGGCTCGTACAGTACCCAGATCATTAAGGGCAACCATATTTTGTTCTTTATGCTCTCTTTCTCTCCAAGTAATTTTCATTCTAGTCCGATGAATCCATGAAACATAACCATAAGACTCATTAGACTCCTTTTCATGCAAACAATTAGGCAAAATTTGGTTACAATGCAAGAATCAAGAATGTGAATTGCGCCCAACACAGGATTGGTCCATAGACAGTGCATTGCATATGCACCTAGGATTCATTTTGAGTGCTACAAAATGCATTTTTCGATGCCCAAGGGTGCGTTTCCCTCTTTGGAAAAATAATTTACCCTAAGGGGCCAAAATCCATAAAAATTTCCAATGAAATGACTACTGAAATAAAGAGGGGGTTTATGGCACCAACCTAGATCAAATGACGATGAAAATTGTCCACAAAATCGATCGCAATCAATATCTGAAGTTCAAGGGAAAAAATAGGTTCAGAGCTCCAAAATGAAAATGATAAATTTCAAATGGTAAAAATGAATAGTAAAACTCTTTTAATTAGTCATTTGATTATTTGCAAATAATATTTCTTACTGTGGCTATTGTTTTATTCAATTTTTATCATGAAACAGGTATTTTTAATCCATTTGATGTTGTTCTAAACAGGTTTGCAATTGATGAGCATATTAGTCACACACATTTATTTCAAGAATGATTTGACCACAAAGCATACTTTTATCCTTATTTTTCGAGCTTTGATAAAAACAAAAAAGGACTTGAAATACACTTTTATCTCTTTTTCAAGCTTTGATAACAATGAAAAAGGAACCCCTGGAGCCTTCTTTTAGCTCTTTTTAGACTCCCATAATGTGAAAATACTTCCGAGCACTTGTATTTTCGAGTTCATAAAAGTAAATGAATTGATATCTACTCAGTATAATTTTAACCCTATTTTGGACTCAGATAGATTATTTACCAAAAAGGAATGCCCTAGTCGAACATGGCTAGGAGGTTCTCTCAGATATTATTTTACACTTTTTTTGGATTTGAGTGATGAATTTACGAAAAATTACTTATGGAGTTTTCATTTGTCCTCTTTTTCAAATTATCTAAATATGGAAAAGCACTAGGCTGTCACTGTCGTTAGGCTCGTTAAAACATAAAATAGTGATGGGCTGGTCGATCATGGCAAAAATTGAGTTTCATTCATTACTAAACTCGTTAAATTATTAAACAATGATACATTATTCATCCAAAGGGTTGAATTATATATCAAGCATATGTTACCCTCCTCAATCTTGTTAAAAATTAAGGAGGTACTGGTCGACAAATGACTGGGGAAAATTTGGGAAAGTGAACAAAAATTTTACGGTTGTAGGTCGCTGTTGAACATGACACTTCACTCCATCATCATGATTGTTTGGGTTGGTTAATCTTCTTGATGGTTCATTCATACATATGGTTCATCATGCCTTCACTTTGGTTTTGGGTCAATGCTTTTGACTCATCTCAGTGTCATCGATATGCTCAAGATAAGTCATCCATTGAATACTCATCCTTCTGCAATACTCATAAGCCTTCATTCTCATGAAATTCATCCCTGAACATTGCTATATCAAGTCACATTTTTTCTCTGAAATCAGTAACTCTCATTTCGCAATAAAGTAGCATCTTGTCGACATCAAATCATCATCCAGGAAGTTTACTTAGAAACATCATCTTCCAGTACCATGAATCTTGCTACATCATCGACAAGATCCTTGCTTTTGTACTTTTGACCGAAAGATTTTTTTTGGCGTTCGACATCAAATCATCTATTCATGCCTTAAGAAATGTATTGCAGTACCTTGAAGACGATTGACATTAATGGTGGTTCTCTTGCATTTGTTAATGACTCACATCATTAGCTGGTGATCAAACGATGTCTTACCATGTTAGACTACAAATCATATATTCGCATGGGTAAACTTGTACCTGAACGATCGAGTGAACGAGATAAAAGATCCCGGATCTAGTTTCAACCATCAGGCTTGGATTTCAGGATTGTTGTAAACATCATATGTATGGTGGCCTTACATAGAGATCGTCATCCAAACATGGGCCTATATCTGTAGGAATGTTTGTATTGGGCAACATTCCAATGTATACGACTTTCTGCACTATGTACATTTTATTATATAGTTTATGTGCTGAGCATGGGAATGCCTTCCCTTAGAAATTCGTGATCAAGAGGATATATCATGACATAATGTATTGTAATATTGATGTAGGTCGCCACTCCACTTCAGTTCCATCCCATCACATCCTAAAGCATCTCATTCAAAAAATATTGTTATTATTCTCAATTAATTCTTTAGGGGCAGCTATTATAGGTCAATTTGGGCATCATTCCCAATGCCCTGGTCAAAATGGAAATCATCCCCAGGAACAATGAAATAGGTTCTAGCATCCCCTATCATTTTGGTTGCTACATGCCCTAACACATGAACAAACTATTCATGACTTTTATTGCAACGTTTCCAAGGGTTTAAGTATATGTTGTATCACTGATGAGCTCACCAACGTAGCCTCTCAAGGGACTAGCTACTTTTCATATGAAGCTTCCTCCATTAAAAGGTGCTTTGCAAAGTTTGAATGTTGCAACAAGAAACAATTAGAGTGGCATCCAGAAACATCATTCCTTGATCCTAGTGAAAAGTAAGCACCTACACAGGCTATTTTTAGGTGTATGTCTATTTTTAGAATGGTGAGCATATTATAAAATTAGCAAGAGGCTGATTCTAGATGGTTGAGAAAATTATATATTTAGATGATTTTCTATTTTTAGAAGACAGGTGAAGTCTATTTATAGATCACAAATCTAAAAATAGAATGCATGTCGATTATTATCAGCCCTTAATAATAATCAGACAATAAATATTAACTTGTTTTCTTGGAGCACTTTATTTCAGTGAACATATGTGGCACATCAGTGGGCTGAAGGAATTACACAATTCCTAGGGTGGTTGGTGACTCATGCATGGAGGGATTCATTATAACTAATTGTGGCAAGTTGTAACAGAATTGGAAGAGTAGTTATGTGAGTTGTTATTTAGTTAAACTTAGTTCAATGAGTTAAAATCAGTTGTGCTAGTTGTAACTAAACATACACTAGTGATAGATGAGAGAATTAATTATTTAATTAATTCACAAGTAGTGTCTTACTTGCAACTGAAGAAATACAACAGTTAACTACTTGCATGTCAGATCCAGTGGAGACCCAGTGGAGGGATAGGTGAAAGGGTTAGATGGACTATCATTTGTGACTATAGTGATGCATTCAATGCATCTACACACACATTGGAGATTATTATGAGGATTGTGCAGTTAAGGCAAGGTAAGGTCGAATTCATTCAGAGGTTCTTCTTCAGCAGGGATTTCACATTGGAGGCAGGCTGTCAGGACGCAAAAAATTGGTGCATAGATATGCAAATTTCTACATGACAGTGTGTGATGATTTTATATTGTACTGAGAGTTCTATGAGCTGAGATTTGTATGAGATTGTTACATGTTCCATTGATATACATAATATATGATAGTTGGGGTTTTTAGCTTTAATCTTTCTCGGTAAAACATCTTGTTATGTGCGATTGATTTTGCTTCATATGTGTTTTGCAATTGGCGATTTAATTTCCACAAAAAATTAAGTGGAAGGATTTTGTATTTAACATAAGATTAATTTTTTAGATCAGGATAATCTAGTAATATACATGCATATTCTATAATTTCTACATGGTATCAGAGCGGTGTTAATCATTGGAGTGTGCAATATTAAAGTGGTGTTGAGTTTTGTGCTGGTGGAAACAATTCGAAATTGTTGTAAGAATTTCTTGGTGCGACAATTGAGTATACATTGAAATGGATTTCAATGGGTTGCGGTTGGAGTATGCACTCGAGGGTAGCTTGAACTACATAACTTAGAAGGACAGGATGGAGGTGGTGCTTGAAGATAATGGCTTGAAGGAATTCATCGAGAAAGATGTTCCTAAGCCCACTTCGACGAATGCTGCAATACTTGATGCATGGCAAAAGAAAGTAGCAAGGGCAAGGAGGATTTTGTTGGAAGGTATGAAAGACCATATTGTGTCAAAACTTCATGGGAAAACCACTCCATATGCTATGTGGAAGACTTTGACAGATCTTTTCCAAAGCAACAATGACCATAGGAAGTTGGCGCTGAAGGATAAACTCGGAAAAATCAATATGGAGAAGAACGACACTATTTTGGTATACTTGAAAAAAAAATTCCAATGCAGGGATGAGCTTGGGAGTGTAGGAGTTAGTGTTGCTAATGATGATTTGGTGAGCTTGGCTCTCCTTGTACTTCCGAAGAGTTGGCACAGTTATGAAGACTCTGTCAATGGATGGGAGAAACTATCGGATTTGGAGCGATTATGGTCTGATCTAGTGCAGGAGGAGATAAGGTAGACCACCAGGGATGGCTCTTCATCAAAGCATGATGATGAAGAGGACTGTGCTTTAGCTGCCAAGGAGAAGAAGAATAAGGGGAATAAATTCCATTCTTGATTTGAGGCCGGAGAAGATGGCAAGGAGGAAAACATGTCCAAAGTGAAGTGTTTTCACTGTCACGAGTTTGGACATATCGCCATAAATTGTCCACATAAGAAGAAGAACAAGATGGCTGCTAGAGCTGCAGCTGGTGAGGCTCTTGCCTTGCAATTTGAGCTTGAATTCTCATTGATTGCATGCATGGTGTCTAGTGCATTGGGATTGGGCCGGTACTTTTATAGTGGTGCTTCCTTTCACATGACGGGAGATGAGAAATTATTCAGTGACTTGGTGGAGAAATATCTCCAGATGCATGTTGAGTTTGGCGATGATAGACGATACAATGCGACCAACATTAGAACTATTACCTTTCATAGGGCATTAGGTAAACTCTTTCATTTAAAACTTGTTGTGCATGTTCCAGGTTTAAATAATAATTTAATCTCAGTCGCAATGTTAGATGATAGAGGCTATGATGTTGTCTTTATTGAAGGAAAATTTTTCTTGCGACACAAAGAAAGAGGACAAGAAAAGAAGGTTTGGATTCGAGTTAAGAATCTCTACAAACTTGAAGTAGATGGGATTTCTATGGAGCTTCCTACTATTGGAAAGTGTGAGAAAGACATGCAATTGAAGCTTGAGAGAAAGAAAGATTTGCATGCAGGTAAGAATGAAACTCTGGATGTGGAGCAGCCACAAGATTAGGATCATGGAGTCGGAGCAACCACTCATGCAGAGAAATTTTGTGCCAGATGGGCAGAGGGAGTGCATGCAACTATACCATCAGGTGAGAGGTGGGGCGACATGCATGAGTAATCCTAAGAAGATATTTCTGGAGAGGAATCATTGAGATGGTGTGGATCTCATGAATTGAACCTGGCTATGAGGCACCCACAAAGTAGCAATAGGATAATCAGTTGGATTGATACAGTCAGATCAAAGTGACAGTGTCAGATACTGGAGCGTGGATCATAGTTGACAAAAAGTGCAGAGTGCATGGGTGTAGAGTTCAATAGTGAAGTGATTCTTGAAGACATGTGCAGTAACTAAGTAGAGGTTAGAAGACTTTGATGACATATGCATTATATTGATTTAGATGTTTGGAGGCTATTCAGTTTCAAAAGTGTTGCATATAAGAGTTGCAGGGCGGATGCATGGAATTGTAGGGCACATGCAACAAAAGTACTTTCTTGTTGAGAGGGAGTGTTGAATGTTGCAACAAGAAACAGTGAAAGTGGCATCCAGAAACATCATTTCTTGATCCTAGTGAAAAATAAGCACCTACACTAGGTGGGGCCCACACAAGCTATTTTTAGAATGGTGAGCATATTCTAAAATTAGCAAGAGTCTAATTCTATATGGTTGAGAAAATTATATCTTTATATGAGTTTCTATTTTTAGAATATGGGTGAAGTCTATTTATAGATTGAAAATCTAAAAATAGAACGCATGTCAGTTATTATTAGCCCTTAATAATAATCAGAAAATAAATAGTAACTTATTCTCTTGGAGCACTTTATTTTAGTGAACATATGTGGCACATCAGTGGGCTGAAGGAATTATGCAATTCCTAGGGTGGTTGGTGACTCATGCATGGAGGACATCGTTATAACTTATTCTGGCAAGTTGTAACAGAGTTGGAAGAGTAGTTATGTGAGTTGTTATTTGGGTTAACTTAGTTCAGTGAGTTAAACTTAGTTGTGCTAGTTGTAACTAAACATACACTAGTGATAGATGAGTGAATTAATTATTTAATTAATTAACAAGTAGTTTCTTACTTGCAACTGAAGAAATACAACAGTTAACTACTTGCATGTCAGATCCAGTGGAGAGATAGGTGAAAGAGTGAGATGGACTATCAGTTGTGACTATAGTGATGTATTCAATGTATCTAAACACACATTGGATATTCTTATGAGTATTTCATATTCAATGCAAGGTAAGGTCAAATTCATTCGAAGGTTCTTCTTCAGTAGGGATTTCACAGTGGAGGCAAGCTGTCAAGAGGCAAGAAATTGGTGTATAGATATGAAAATTTCTGCATGATAGTGTGTGATGATTATATATTGTACTAAGAGCTCTATGAGCTAAGCTTTGTATGAGATTTTTACATGTTCCATTGATATACATAATATATGATAGTTGGTGTTTTTAGCTTTAAGCTTTCCCGGTCAAACATCTTGTTATGTGCGATTGATTATTCTTCATATGTGTTTTGCAATTGGCGATTTAATTTCTGCAAAGAATTAAGTGGAAGGATTATGTATTTAACATAAGATTAATTTTTTAGATCATGAAAATCCAATAATATACATGCATATTGTATAATTTCTACACGTAGCACTTCCCAACATTCAGGAGTGTGTTGGTCAAATGGGGGCGAAATTCTCATTATTCTGGAATATCCACATGGCCAATGCTTTCTAGAAGGGTCCATATGTGTCAAAATTCAAATCCATGTGTCCATATAACACCTCTGAGATTGGGAACATGTCTTGCCTATTATTATAAATTCATTGATTTAGAAACTACATTCAGTTTCCCTATAAATTGAGCACGGATCCTAGTGCTAGGAAAGGAAGAAATTTGGTAAAGAAATGTCGTTGGATTCTCAATTGAGTGTGTGATAAGTGTGATATGCTATTGGTGATATGTTGATTGTGATGAGGCTGGGATGAATGCTTGAGCTGGTGACATCAAATCGATCATTGGTTCTAACCTCCCCCTTCTATCCATTAATAAAGGTTGCTGCTCATTTTCCCATCTATGTATCTGTTTATGTTTCTAATTTTCATATGATGGATTATTAACTGATATATATGTTTCATGTTTAATCTATTTAACTGATTAAGATAAATAGGCATCTGTATATTGCAATATTTTATTGTTTAGTGTTTATACTTGCAAGAACTAGCCTAGCGTCTAAGTTGGATTGGAAGCTACAACAAGAGCAACAAAAGGAGAATAGGAAGCGCTTGGATCACAAGTAGGTTCCTCTATATTTTTTATGTTTATTTACTCATAGAGAAAGTGTCTGCAAATTATTTGATCTGTTGTTCTAAATTCATAGCACCACATTTAGGGAATGTGTTTTATCCATAATTCATAATTCCGCACAACACTTTGCTAGAAATGAAAGTGGAGCTGCTAAATAACAAATTTTCTCCACATGAAGACTAAGAAATACCTACTCCTAGAGTAAAATTCGAATTGGTGCTTATAAAAATATATGGGGAAGCATCCTGCTTGAAAAGAGGTATCTTTCCCCTCCAAAATCCCTCTAAAGGTGGATATGGTTCCCAACATTAGGAATCTTCATTAAATGATAGGGAGCACATTCCTCTATTTTATCAATAATCATAGCTCCATAATTTGTGCAATAATTTCATAATATCTTATCCATTTATTATCCAATATTCGTCCATCCTATAGCAGAGAGAAACTTCCTAGATGATCTCATCTTCCAAATGTTCATAATCTGCCCAATATTCCCACAATATTCTAGAAAAACAAATAATATTAAGCACATAATATGAAATTATCTCTAAACTTCATAATTAACATATTAAAGCTAAAAATATGTCATCCAACACAAAAAAGGAGGTTTAATGTGTTGAAGGATGGATAGATGTGCCTTAATTTATATCTAATTTGGAGGCCCACCAACATTACAAGGGATAGAGATAGGTTTATAACCTTGCAAAAAGAAAAAACATGGATCAATTTCATTTGGAAATGATGGTTCAACCAAAATTTCAGGTAAATGAACAATCGGTCTTGGAGGAAAGGATTCCATGGCGAAATATGTTTTTCTCATTGAAAATATGAGTCACAGCTTGTTAAGTGTGAGTCATATGTGTGATTAAGAACACATGCTTCTATTAAACTCCAAGAAATATTAAATAAGAAGGAAGAAATAAGGTAAATTGGTGGCTACAACAACAAGGTCTCAAAATAACATATATTTCTTGGATGGAATTGGAAAGGAAAGGTTTTCTTTAGGGAAGGAAGCTGAAATTTGGTTTTGGCACAAGAGAATGGATCACATACACTTTGATAACCTTGTCAAAATCAACAAAAAGGTAGTAAGAGAGATGCAAGAAATTTCAAAATGAGAAAGTACCATGTGTAAGCATTGTTGGCGTGGAAAGTAGACAAGGTTTGAGTTTAACATCAAGTAATGTAATACCTCAAAGCCATTGGATATGGTACACACTAACCTATGTGGACCAATGATATCTAAAGGATTAAAAGGTGAAAAACAATTCATGATGTTTATTGATGACTACACGAAAGTGACAATAGTAAGATTTTAAAGGAAAAAGTTAGAAGCATTTTAATTATTCAAGATTTACAAAGAAATGGTTGAAAACAAAATTAACCTAAAAATGAAATTATTATGATCATAGAATGGATGAGAGTTCACATCAACATAATTTCAGCACTATTGTTTAGAGAAAGGTATTAAGAGACAATTCTTGCCAGCCGAGACACCTCAAAAAAATGGAGTCATTGAAAGGAAGAATAGAACCAAAAAAGAAATGGGGAGAACCATTTTTAATGATTCCAAATTGACTGACATCTTTTGGGATCAAGTAGTGGAGACAACTGTACATATTCTAAATATATTAATGCTTAGAAGCAACAATGAAAAAGCCCCATATGAACTATGGAAGGCGAGACTGGAAAATGTCAATCACTTCATAGTCTTCAGAAGTAAATGCTACATAAAGAGGGAAGACGAGAAAATTGGAAAATTTGACTCGGGTATATGAAGGTATGTTTTTTTTATACTTAAGCAAAAGTAAGGCATATAAATGATTTAATATGAGACTCAAGAAGATATTGGAGAGCATTAATGTCACTATTGATGAAATTCATGGGTCAAAGACCTAGCGAGAATGCACATCTTCAACGAATCAAGAAACATAATAAGTAGAGAAATACGAAAGAATAGAGGAAGAAGAACCATTGGAAAGAGGTATTTCTGTCAACCAAGAAGAAACTAATAAAATATCCTTAGGCATCCTCCAATACACCTAGATTTTGGTATTATAAGATTCACCCATCATAGAAAACTATCAGAGAAATTGATGTAGGAATTAAAACTAAAATAGGCCACATTCCAGAACATAGAAATATTGCATTTTTGTCTATAATTGAGCCTAGCAACTTTGAAGAGGCCAACCATGATGAAAACTAGATCAAATCCATGGAAGAAGAACTGGATTAGATTCAAAATAATGAAACATGGGAATTGGATCCAAGAACAATACATAAAAATGAAATTGGCACAAAATGGCTCTTCAGAAATAGGTTAAATGAAGATGGACATATGACTAATAACAAAGAAATTTGGTTTGTAAAGGATATGCACAAGTTGAAGGGATATTTTTTGAAGAGACATTTGCACTAGTGGCTAGGATGGAAGCCATCAAGATGTTCTTATCCTATGCTTGCTTGAGAAATATTAAAGTGTATTATATGGACACCAAATCAACCTTACTAAATGGAGAATTGGAAGAAGACGTCTACAAAGAGCAACCAGAATTATTTATTATTATAGAAAAGAAAGACTATTTGTGCATGTTGAAAAATATTTGTATAGTATCAAGCAAGCTCTTATAACCTAGTATGCACAGTTAAATATGTACTTGCAACAACAAGGATTCAAAATATAAAGTTCTAATAAAAAATTATATATAAATATTGAATAAGACAACTTGACCATGATTGAAGTATATGTGGATGATATCACCTTTGGAAGTGTTGATGATAAGTTGAGTAATAAATATGCCAACAATATGAAAAATGAGTTTGAGATGTTCTTACTTGGTGAGTTGAATTTCTTCTTGGGAATCCAAATATCTCAAGTAGATGATGGAATATTCATTTCTCAAACCATGTACATCAAAGAAATGTTGAAGATGTTTCAAATGGAATATTGTAAACCTATTAGAACTCCCATAATGAATGATTGCAGGTTTGTAAAGGATGATGAATCCAAGGAACTAGACCAAAAATTGTATAGATGGATGATTGGTACCTTATTTTATTCAACAACTTTGAGACTAGATGTGGTGGAGGAAGTTGGAAATGTAGCAAGATTCTTAGCAGCACCATTAGAATCCCATGTTGTTGTATAGAAAATTACCTTTATATATCTCATGGGAACAACATATTTTGTATTATGGTATAAAAAAGGGAATGAATTGGCTATGAAAACTCATATGAATGTAGATTACACTAGTAGTGTTGATGATCACAAAAGAACCAATGGATCAACCTTCTACTTAGGTGATTGTCTTGTGTCATGATTGAGCAAGAAACAGTCTCTAGTCTCCTTGTCCATAGCAAAAGAAAAATATATAAGAGAAGCAACATGTTGTACTCAATTTCTATAGATGAAGCAAACTTTGTAGGATATCCAAGTGAAGTTTGATGATCCCATTATGATATTCTCTGACGAAACTAGTGTCATAAGTATCTCTAATAATCCTATAATGCATTAAAAAAAAAAAACATTACTATTAAATGCCCACTTTATTCAGGAACGGATTGTAGAGAATAATATAAGGGTACATTACATTGATACAAAGGAGTAAATAACTAACATATATTCCAAACCTCTACCTTGAGAGACCTTTGAGTATCTGTTACACCAATTTTTGGTCATATAACCTGTTACTATTAGCTAGACCAAAGTACACCATGTAAGACAAATTTTACCCTAGTAAAATTTCTTGCACTATGTAAGATAACTTAGTAATCCATAATTTATCAAGCTGTTTATGGTCTAAACAAGAAACCCCATGAGGAAATATTAAATAAATTCCTATTTGTTTGGTTTTCCTCAAGGGATAATTATTTAAACCACAGTTTAATTAATATTCTTGGTCATAATTAACCCAAAACAAGAAAATTAATTAGATAAATCACTATTTATCTTATTATTTTCTAGGAATAATTATTTAAAACGTTATTTAAATAATATTCCTTGTTAAATTTGACTAAATCATTTATAAATAATTGAATAAATCACTATTTATTTAATTATTACTCAACCATACTATTAAAATAATAAATAAATCATTTATTTATTTATTATTTACAAATAAAGGCATTTGACCAAATTCAAATTCTTTTTCCCTCCAACAAAAAATAAAATATTCCATAAAAGTTGGATCTATATTTGGTTAATAATATTTTAACTGTGCACCAATATCTAGACTAACTCAATATTTTGTTATAAATAGAAGGGTTTTTTCATTCATTCACTACCTTTTGTTGCCTAAAGATCACTCTCGATCTATACTTTTGGTCTGACTTTCATCCTCCATCATTGTCATATTTTTATACTTTTTTCTTGTGAGCTCCCTTTGAGTTCCATTTTTGTCTGGGTTTTCTACACCATAAAGAGAGAGAGATATTAAATCTCAAGCACTAAGGACATACAAAAACCCATCCCATTCAAGGGGACTGGTAACATCTTTCTATGTTCCTGTCCTAGGTGTCATAATACAAAAATTCTTTGAAAAATATTTTTGTCTTTTCTATTAGATGCATGGAGCAACTCTTACTTTTAATTTCTATTTAATGTCTTTAACTTCATAGATCTAGATTTCTGTAGCATTTATTCTGATCACTAACTGCAGATATAAGGAGATTAACAACCATCTTTGATGTTAGGGTTGTTTGTTATGCACAACTAAAGTGAGTTTTTTTTGTACGCTTGCGATTAAAATTCACACTAACAACTGGTGACTCCACAAGGGTTTATAATTACGACCACTATATTTTTTCAAATCCCTGCATGACCATTTGTTTCAACCCCTATGGTTTTTCTTTAGCTTCTTGTTTTTATTTTTTTGATGATTTTTTTAACCTTTAAAACCGTAAAACGATAAAAATTCCAACTTATGTGTGTTCTGGGCCTATTGCGCAGGTGACAGGTATCAGCTGCAACTAAGACAACACCTTTTTCTGAAATTTTCTCCCAAGATGGCTAGAAGTGAAGGTCACACTTTTTGGGCCAAAACCTATGACCTCATCTCTCAGGTAGCACAAAACTTCCAAAAAATTGCTACCTCAGCGGAAAACAAGTCAGAAACTATGACCTAAAATTTTTGCAAGAATTTTTCTGTGAATTTTCTGGGTTTTCTGGGCTACTGTTCAAGGTTGTTTGACCTCCATCTCCACCCATATTGGACCTGCACTTTCTCTATTTTACTCGCCGAAGTAGAAACCAAGCCCCTTAGGGCTTCAGTACGCTTCGACCTTTTTAGGAGGAGTCGTCTGAGATTTCAATGTGTTCAACCATTTTTCAGATCTGAACCTATGCTTTCAGACCCATTTCATATCAATTATTCATCCATACAAAAAACCTCTTTTCAGTTTTGTTTGGTCCTCCATTAGGGTCCCCTCAGTTTCCCTTCAGGTTGTAGCCACTCGCCACCTTTTTTGCAACATTTTTCCCTCTATTTTTTTGTTGTTTTCTGCACCTATATCTACCAAATATGACCTTTAGATCCCCGTCCCTCCTGAATTTATATCCATTGGCCATTTTTTATGTTTTTACTAGATTTCGTCCACCCATAGACTAGTTGTTGGGAAGCCCTCCTCCTGGGTTTAAATTGATGCATCTTTAGATTTTTATTTTATGCTGTATTCAATTTAATTTACTGTCATTTTCAGATTTATTTACATTTATACAACATATTTTTTATTTTTTCTCTACACACATCTAGGGTCAATTAAAATTAACACACTTATCACATACATGCACAACCTAAGTGAAGAGCGCCTCGTTTACATCACCAGGCCAAGACTAGAACATTGTAATCAATTGATCCTACACCTCCTTGCCCTTGCTTCGACATTGTAATCATTTGATCCTGCACCTCCTTACCCTTGTTGGGCTCTCTTCCTTCTGTGATCTGTGTCTGTTTTCCATCATTGTGCCCCCAAGGAATTTATCCCTAAGACTTCTTGGCCTTCATCCTTAGCTTCTGTTAGGAATACTTACTCTTCCGCGTAGGGTTTGAGTTAGTCCTCCTTCGAGTCCCTATTATGACTCTTCTTCTAGTTCATTGAGTTCCCTTTCTGGCTCTATCCATGGTTCTCCTCCTATCACCTTCATCGTTTCTAGTTCAGGACCTAACGCTAGTGGTAGCCCTAGCCCTAATGCTATGAATACTACTAGTGGGACCGTAGCAGGAACTATCCCAGCTGCTCCCTTGCTCCCTTAGATCGCAAGCCTCAGTATTCCTGATTTTAGCCAATTTATTAATGACCCCATACACCATGATCCTGGTTGTCCCGCTATGCCAACCAAGCTCCCTTCAGACACTCCCAAGTTTGAAGGTCTTGCTAGAGACGATCCTACTAACCATATTCATTCTTTCCACATGTGGTGCTCATCTAACTCCATCATCGATGCCTCCTTTCATCTTTGGTTTTTCCTGCGTACGCTTACTAGAGAAGCTTCTAAGTGGTATGTCGACCAGGCCTCCACCTCTCATACTAATTTTCTGACTCTTGCCTATAATTTTTTGTCTTACTTACAGCTTCCCCTTTGTTATGACACCGGTACAGAACTCTTGACCTCTTTTTGTCAATCATCTGCAACCCGCCTATTTGATCATGTCTAAGAATGTTGGATAAGAAAGAGCATGAATCGATCCCTTACCTTCGAAGACCATTTCTACATGGACTGGTTTCTCAGATCCCTTTTTCCTAATATTGGAAAATATGTCGCATCTCATTTCCCTCAAACCGAGGAAGCTACCCTCCAGATTGCGTTGAAATATGACCTTATCTACACACATTCTGGTTATTTTATACCATCTTACCTGATCTCCCTAGACTCAGTGGTGCCAATGCACTGGGGGCATGCCATGTCGCTGCCGGTATCATTGGAGCTCTTTCTCATCCATACACTCATCCTCCAATGGGTTAAGGTTTACCTCAGGGAGGTGCTACCTCCTCCAGCACTTTCCCCCCTCTCGGTAGCATGTATCTAGGATACAACATGCCTCCTTCTTTTTCCCAACCTTTTTACCCCAATTTTGCCCAACCTCATTTTAATATATATCCACAACCTGGTGCTCCAACTCCTCCAACATTAGCACCTCATCTTCCCTTGCCTTCTCAACCCCCGCAACAATAGCCACCACCCCACTAGGGTCAATTATATGCACAGCAGGGTGCAACTAATCCTCCTACTTCCAAGAAGAAGAGGAAAGGCAACCAAAACCAATCTGTCCCAGGTAATCGAGGACCCAATTCCCAAGCGAATACCCCTAATATGGCAACCTAGCAATAGGGCACTCATCCCAAGCAGGACAGGCCTGTTCGCATGATCAAACCTTGTTGTTGTTGTAGTGTCTATTTTCAATACACCCACGATTGTATTCTTTTACCTCAGATGTGTCAGATATGGGAAGCTAAAGCAACATCCCGAGGATAGTAGCCCTCCCATTCGGTTCCTCCCAATGTTGCACTTGTCCAACCGACTTTGTTTATCAATCCTTTCCCCTAGCAAGAATTCGTGGCTACCCAACCCCCTGAAAGTCAGGCGGCCACTCAACCTCCTCCATCTAGTACCTCTGATTACCAGATTCTCATAATGAACTCTGACCAACCCATTTCCATTGACCTCAACCTTCAAATTAGGTCCCATCAGTACAACAAGCCTCCTGCTACGTCTGCCCCTGAGCCCCCTTCTTCAAGTCCCACGGAGTCTCTTTCGAAAGAAAATGGTCTTTTACTGATCTCTTAGCCTAAGGCAGAGGTTCACAACAAGATCCCTAAGGGACCATTACACCGAAACACTGCTTCTAGTAAAGTTTCCCATTCATATAGTATATTAGATGACTTAATGCAATCCCCTGCTGCCATGTCAATGCTAGAAGTTCTCAAGTTGTGCCATTCACAATGAAAATATCTACTAAATACCATGGGTGTTGTGGATCCTTCATATGGTCATCTAATTTTCTTCAATTTTTACTGGTCAGAACATCCTCCCCTTCCTGATTCCATTGCCTTCCAAATCCCTGTCAAGATCTAGAATGCCAATGTCTCCCATTGTATCATTGACAAGCGGGCATCCACTTGTGTGATTTCCAATTTGGTTTGGAAGAAAATCGGATCTCTTGAGTTGGCCCCTTCCATTATCACCCTCCGAGCGTGGGATGGCCACTCTTTTGGCATGTTACGAAATTGTCCTATTACTCTTACAGGTAAGATTTTTTGTGTTGATGTAGAATTCATTGATGTCCCCTTAGACTACAACATTATATTGGGTTGTAGCTACACTTATGCAATGTTTTTTGTTCCTTATGTGGTTCACAATAAGATGTTATTTCCTCACAACGGAAATATTGTCACCATCGAACAGTTGACATATTACGAACCGAGGTCTCAGACCTCCCCTGAGTCTGTCATATATTCGGTGTCCATTAAACAAATAGTCAAACCTTCAACCAGTGTCTCACCTAGAGTCTACAAACACTCCTCTTTGCTTTGTTCATTCCCTGGTCTTCCTCCCCCTATCTCTCATCCCAGCTCTTCGAATGTTTGCATGATGCAATCTTGTCAGTCCGACCTCAAACGACCTGGTTTGACTAGTCAGCAGCCTCGCCCTCCGCAACTTGCTCCTAGCACCTCAACTCAGCCTCTAGGACCCCTTACTCAAGGCCCCTCATATGCAGCTGGTATCCATGAGCCTATATACCCTCCTTGAACAGTTCATCCTGTCCTTAACCATCTCAGAGCTGTCCCACCTAGACATAACCCCTCTGGTCAGGTATTGTTTTTAGCTCCCCTTCCTGGATTTTTCTTGGTACCTGTTATGGCTACCTTGTCTCTTCCTAACATGACACTGGGGATCCCAGTCTGGTACATTGATCCCCCAGCCACCATCCCACCTGTTTAGCCCAGACCTAATCTTTCTTTGACCCCAGTCCAACCGGTCACCATGACCCCTCTCTTTGCTTGTGTGCCTCAGCCACCTCAACAGGAACCTACTCCTGTTGCGAAAGTTTCGGGTGAGGGGGACAAAGCTCGCAAGAAGGAACCTAAGGATAAGGCTACCCAGACAACCCCTGCCCCTCCTTAGCCTCCAAATCGTACTCCGCCGTGTTCTTTTTGTGATATTTTTGGTCATGCTACCCATCATTGTCCTGAATTTCCTCGCATCAAGCCCATGGTTAATGTCTTGTTTCCTAAGTCTAAGGTCCCTAAAGCCTCTATTTCTTCCTCGACTATAGCCAAGAACCCCAAGACTATTCATACCAACCAACTATTTTCTTTGTGTGATCTCTATGGCCATTATACCCACCTTTGTCCCCACCTCAAGCATTACCGCGTCTCTTTGGAGGTAGTTCGGGAGTATGAGATTAAACAAAACTATTCTACCTCTCTTGTCCTCACGCAATATGCTTTAGGAAAACCTGAGGATGCCTTTTCTCCCATTGACATTCCCCCTCTTGATGTCGAGATGACAGAGTCTTCGACCACTATCCTCTACCCATCATCATCCATGAGATCCACGATGGAAGCTCACTCTGGGACTTCCCCTTCTATTTCGCTTGACCTCCCTTTAGCGATCACCCTGGGCTCAACATCAGTGGATCATTTATCTTCTTGTTCTTCCGTCACCTCCCATGAAAATGTGCATGAGAACCTTTCTTCTCATGATGATGAGTGAGGTAGCTTTTCTGCGTCATGTGGTTACCCTTCCACCAGTCACCCCATCTTCTACTTTGATGATGACATCATGGAAGCCTTTTCCACCCCTGACTTCATATTTCCCACCCATAAGAGGAATGACACCATCCATGTCTATGGTTACTTTCATGACCTTAGCACAAGCTTCCCCCCCGACAGGTCCCACACACCACCTACATGTCGGTGTGCGGGTAGTAGACATCCTACCCAGAGCTCTCCCTCTAGCAGTGTTTGTTCGATCTCTACCTTGCATTCGGGTTGCCAGCATTGTTCATCTTCCTCTCATGTGTTGTCTTGTGGCACCTTTCATATGGACCCCCCCATCCACACCATATATCGGTTATGTCGATGGTGGAAGTTGCTACTCCCAGAATCTGGCCTCGGCAGCCTCAGCCATTTTTACCCCTTTACATTCATTTGTTATCTCTAATGGTGTATGCATTGGTACTGCCACCAATAATTAGGGTAATTTTGAGGTCTAAAATGGGCCTCATAAGGAAATTATAAAATAATAGTGGAAATAATAAAATAATATTTGATTACATCATCAAATTTTAGAGGGAAAAAAGAAAAACTATTTTTCAACTCGTATTTTCAACTTATATCCCTACAGGTTTACTCAAATTTTGAGCGGAAACACTTGTTAGATGCAAAATTTGGTTTCTCATTCAAGGAGTACACATGTTTCATACTTTCGATGGACCCTGATACACGAAAAATGAGAAATACATGAAAAACATGATTTCAAACACGTTTCTTCATGTATTTGTTATTTTTCATGTAGCGAAGTCCATCAAAAGTATGCAACATGGGTACTCCTTGGATGACGAATTAATTTTTTCATCTAGAAAGTACTCCCACTTGAAATTTGAGTAAAACCATATGGAGATAAGTTTAAAATATGAGTTGAAAAAGTAGTTTTATTGTTTTATTATTTTATTATTGTTTTATTATTTTATTATTGTTTTATTATTTTTACCTTTTTACTCCAAAAATGGTGAATCATCCCCCATGGTTGACATCATCATCTTCAATCCTATTGGTTCTTATAAATTTTATTTCTTTTGTACATTTTTCTTAGGAGGCCCATTTTAGACCTCAAAATTCCCCTAATTAACCAGGCCGAATATGATGCAGTGCGAGGTTTATTAGCCATTGCCCTTTCCCATTGCATCCTTCCCCTTCATGTTCGTTTAGAGTCCCTGCTTCTTTTCATGCAATTGAATGGTATCTATCATGTGCATAATCTTTTCCTTTTTAGAATATATTTATCAGTGAAACTTTTGATGCGTGAATTTGAAATAATTACATTCATTCATGTACCTAAATAACAAAATCACTATGTACATAGCATAGCAAATAATATTCTAAATTCTCATTTATCACACACATTTCACACAATAAAATAACAATAAACCATAAAACGATGCATATACATTATATGTGACATTCAAAATGTTTTAGAGTCCATTATCTTTGATACAAATGACAAGCCCATAGCATGTTACAAAAATAAAAAATTGGGGGCACCACATGCCCATAAATCTAATCACTATTTGGAGGATCCCAGGCCAATGGCTCGGCTCGGTGGCTCATAGATCACACATCCCATGTCTGGCCATTTTCATGCGCCGCATGGCCCCTTGCCACTCCGAGGGTAGACCAATACATGGCTCTATGTACTGGTCATCAAGATCCTTCCATCCAAACTTTGAAACATCGATCAGTAGCCTCTCACATATACGATGGATGTCCTTAAGGAGGGAAACTGCATCCTCATTTTTTGGACCCCTCGACCCACTAGGTGTTGTAGCTCCTGATACTGCAGTTCACCCCATATACCCAGCCGGTTTCACCAGTGCTATATCTTCATACCAAAAGTGAATGAATAAGTACCATATAAAATATTTTGAAACTTTAAAATTCACATAAAATATTAGCAACTTGTCACTTACCATCGGGCCCCCATGCTCGCCTGGCGAGAGTGGCAAGTCTAGTTCCCCATGATAAGTCATCCCACTATACGGATAGTCGTCTATCTACAGTGGCATCTGATCCCAATGAGAAAAAAACTCAGGTCGGAACATTGGTCCAACTGCCCCACCTCCCTCTCTACATAGTAGCCGCCCCCAACGGCGCATCCTGGGCTCTCTCAGGCCCCCATCCTGGACCTTTAGGCGAGGCCGAAGTGTCAGGATATTCTCAAAGAAGAGCAAGAACAACACTATGCCATATGCATAGTCATGGTTTACTTACTGCTTGCATAGCGAAAACTACCATTTCAATGACGAAAACATCATTTGGGCCCACCCATATTAGGTCCCACTCAACACACTCTCAACAAGCATCATTTGAGCCCTAGTGATGTGATGTAGTGCAGCCATAGCACGGGTCTCTGCCGGCTTTAGATCCCCGATCGGTATTTGTGTCACCTTCACCTAGAGACCCAAATAAAAATGGCACTCCACAAACTCCATAATGTTTCGCCGTTGTGGTAACACTAGCTATGTATTTCCCACCATCCCAAGTGGTGGGAGACGATTCATAAAATATATATCCTGGACAGTCAAGTCGATCTGGTGCCCCTGCACTACAATATATATCCGGATCCGAATAGCTGACAATCCGAGCCAACAAGGGCTATCTAGCTCTCATCAAAGGGTTCTCCACATACTTCAGAACCCAAAACCTAGCCAATGCAGTGCACACACCATGATCTTCTTGGATCTTCGACCGTAATGTGTCTAGGTCTCTCTCTCTCTCTAGTTAATCCTCAATTCTTCCACATCTACACAAAACCATCATATTTGTTAGTGTATAAAAAGGAAATATTGCATTCAACCATAAAAACCTAGCTCTTAGCCAAGAAACAATACCAAAATCCCCCTCTCCGATAGGTCTCACTTTTCAGGAAATTCCTGGGACAGGTCACAGTTTTATGCCCAAAACCTGCTACCCGGGTTGCAGATATTGCCCCAAAAAGTGCGAACCAACCGTGAAGAAGAGCATGGGTCTGTTCCTAAGCTCTTGGTGCCTAAACTAAACTTTCAATCCACTGAAACGAGAGAGTAAGGTTAGGCCACTTAACTACAACTTACAAATCTCGATTTCAATGGTCGGCTTGTCCGCTATGATCACCGCAAGACTTAGAGCCTTTTCTCGTCTCTACATTCACCACAGCTACACTTGGAAATGAATTAAATTGGTGGTAAAATGCCTTATTAAAATAGAAACCCTATATTTTTCTTTTGCCAGCAGTGACCAAACCGTATCTTAATTTCAAAAACTGTTAGCACCATTGTAAAGCTCTCACCAAGCTCTCAAATGGGTATCCCTTAGTTTTTAGTGATTTTATACTTTACGGGGACACATTGTTTCCAAGAAGGGTCACTTCACCACTCCTCAAAATCGAATTTCTTCACTTGCAACACTTGTACTTGGGGCGTCACTTTGCCTTTATACTTTTCCATGCTCATGTTGATTTTCATCGTGAGTAACCATCTTGTACTTATGCTTTTATGCTCCCCACTGGTCATATTCTGTGTGGCAGCATCATCGAGTCGCCCTTGTTTAAAGCATCCGAGTTGAGTCATCATCGCATCCATGGAGTCAGTCCTGTGTCCCTTTTGTATCCCGCTACAGTCCTCCATCGTTCCTCACTTTGTTCCTCTCTTGTGTCGTGCATTTTGGCCTTCAGTCATACTATCCCCTATCCTCTATAGTTTCGAGTCAGTAGCTTCCAGGTCATTCATGCCCTTTATGCTCTAACAAGGGAAGTCGTCAGCCTACTACTCAGTACCCCCCATCCCACCATCATCCTTGTTGTTATTCTATCAATCACTCTATTATTATCCCTTGTGCCTTAGTTTAGGATCCCTTATTTCCTCACCTATGGTGGACCTCCTTCTCTCGACATCAACTTATTCATTCTAGATGATAGGTCTAGAGGGCAGTGTACCTTGGTTACAACTTACACTCTTGTTAGATGCCTCAGATCAAGAAAAGGGAACCTTTATTTCCCTTTGACTTGATTGTTTCTCAATTCCAGCTCCTCATGGAATGATCAAGATTCATATACTTGATGGTTCAGTGATGCAGCAGATTGTACCAGTGATTCCTGGGTGTGTGAGATATGTTTCATACCTCATGAGGGGGTGGCCCTTCCGGTAGGCCCCCACATGCCCGGATGACCTCTCTACTATAGCCTTAGATGTGGCTCCATAGATTTGATGGTTCCGGCCTCAGCCGCTTGTAGCGCCTTTTAGTTTGCATGAATCATTCAAATTTTCAGAGCCCTTTCCTATTTTACAGGGCCTCTTTGGTTGTACTTATATCTCATGTACTCAGATATTATTGTATAAGTTCTAGATGTTGTCCTAGGCATAGTATGTGTTGGGGTTCCCATTTTTTGGCCAGGTTGGAAAGAACAAAGATGAGACAACATCAAACCTCTTTCAGACCTTATGATCTAGCCCTCCTAGGTTCGGAGAGGGATCTCTCTATAATAGTCAAAGTATATATGTCTTTGAGGCTCAAATTTAATATGTTAGGCTAGTTATAGGCACAAGGTTTTGTTTGTTTGATTTGTTTTGATTTGGTTGTTGGGAATCAGGAATGAAGGATTCAATATAAGATAAGGCAAGGCAAAGAAGACTTTAGGAAAAGAGAGATAAATTCAGATAGTATTCAAGACCATTGGAAAAATGGAGTCAGGAAAGGGTTTACTTGCTGTTCAATATGTAGGCTTTCAGTTGGGCTAGTCATCTAAAGCATTGGATCCTAAAAAGATAGGTGGAGTGAAACAATCAGGAAAGAAAGTGAAAGAATGAGGGTAAACCAATTTCTATCTGTAGATCAGGTCAGAGGTCATTTAACTCCAGACCTGCTTGGACATACTCTTAGGCAACTCTCAAAGAAGGGCAAGGAACCACTTGAGGGAAACTTAGATAGGTTTAATTAACTGAAAAGGATCCTAGTGAGATAGAGATAGAGTTCCACACTACCAGTGTTCCCAATTCATTTAATTAAAATCTAACAAGAACATCTAAGAAGCAGATTCATAAACTCATACATCAGCTAGCAGGCAATGACATCCACTACACTGGTTAAATTAACTAAAATTAATTCTCAGATAACACATTTAGCAAAAAAAATTAAGGCAAGAAGAGCAGAAGCATAGGGTGCCTAACAAGGGAAAATCCTATGCCAGATTTATGATGCAAGCCAGAAGAACTAAAATGGAATGAAATAAAACATAGAGACAGAAAAACATCACCGCAGCTTTAGATCAGGATCCAAAGAAATGTGCTTGTCATATTAAGAGCAACACCAATCAGGTACAAAATTTTCCAATAGCTTGAAATTCAATTTGAAAACATACTCCCCAACCTATCTTAAAACTTTACACAGTGAGCGTGCCTCAAGAGAAAAGCTTGCAATTCTCAGATATCTCATCAACAACCTTTACAATAATTTTCTCAGGAGTTTATAGAAAAATTTGAGCCGAGGAGGTAGGTGCAATACTAAATGAAGCATTAAACTCATAAAAGAAATAAGGCCTGAAGCCCATTCTGTTTTAACTCCTGTGCATTGATCTCTAGAATTCTTTGGATGAACGAATGATCCTTTTTAGGCTTCCAATTACTCTGATATGACCCTGATGTACACTGGCTTGCAGTACTCTATGGTACTTTTGGAGAATGAGCAAAGGGTGATTAAATGGCAGAGAAAGTCTGCCATACCACACAACAAATGTTTTGATGGCTTTGGACTGTGGCTAAGGCGGAAATCTTCCCTGGAGCACGGCATAGAATAAAAGCAGTATGGGCAACCCGTCCTTTTCTGGAGAAAAACATTCTAGTGATGTAGAAAACCTGATATATATTAATTTCTGCACATTCGTATCCTCTGTGTGATCTATGATGTCTTTTACCTGGTAGCTTTCCTTGAAAAACTTGGTTTAGGCTCAAAATCTTCTATTTCGTGCCTCAGACTCTCTGCCGCTTCATTTATATCTCTGTCGGTGAAAACTTGCCGCTGTATCAAAACTGTGTAATCATGGAGGCGTGTCACTTCCTGTACCCTGCAAAAACCCACAATTGTGTTAAGAAATCCATGCACGTAGGAGGTGGATGGTTGCGGAGGACGGGCAGAGTGGTAGCGCGGCGGTGGTGAAATGGTGTTTTTACATGAAATAATGGTGAAAATGCATTGGTATGGTGTTAACAATGAAACCATAGGGTTTTATGGAAGAATGCGTGTGGACCGTTTGATCGTGGTCTGGAGATGAAGATCAACGACAGAGATCAGAATAGAGGGATGATATATGAAATAAGGTGGAATGAACATGAAATATTAAACCTTAGTGTAAAATGTGAAACTTCGATTGATGGAGGAAATACAAAGGAAAAGAACGAAATGTAATGAAATGTGAGGGAAATGATAGTACACGGTGGGACCGGGCGCGGGTGGAGGGCGATTCACTTCGGATCGTCAGATCTCGAGGGAAGATCGACGACCACAATCTAATCGGAAAAACCCCAATCGTAATGGACAAGAGGTGGCTACAATTAGAAAATGCGATTGCGATTGGGACGGGAGTGCGATTGAGCATTGGCCGTTGGATTGACAAGGGGATCGAAGGTGGAGATCTATTCGAAGGGAAAATGGGAAAGAGTGACAGGCATGATGTGATAAGATCAGGGCCATTGATTTTTGAACGAATGGATGGTTGTGATTTAGTCGGGACATCGCAAACGGAGGGAAACAAGTGTGACACATTACCAAGGTTCCGATTTCGATTGGGCGGGAAGTGCGATGGCCATCGGATCGTGGATTAAACGGAAAATCGAGATTGAATCGGGATAATCGCAATCGGGGGGCGTGGAAGAGGAGATGCGATTGAATGCTGCGATCACGATGGAGCGATTAGCGCCGAGCAGTAGGATCAACGAGGAAAACAACGGTGGGGATTAAGTCGAAAGATCGCAATCGGGGGGGGGGGGGGGGGAACAGGGGTGACACATTATCAAGTTCCGATTGTGATTGGCAGGGAGTGCTATTAGCGCTCATCTGTCAGATCCCGATAACAGATCAATGGTGGAGAACACATCGCGGGACTTAATGACAAAAGCAATCGCATGGGAGTTTTTTCGATGTTACAAAGGAATGCATCCGCCCGACACTCCGATTGTGATTGGTCCCAAGGCACTAAGCGCTTGGTCTTAGCGCAAGGGTATATGCAGGGAAGTGGTTGAAAGGGGCTGGCGGGAAAAGGGGATAAGCCCTATTATAAGGTTGAAAAGTGGGTTTTTTCCCATTTTTAATGAAATTTGAGTTTGGGAATGGGTAAAGATAGGGAGGAAAATGAGAATTTGGCCAAACAAGGGGTAAGGGAAGAAATCCAAGGGGATTTTGGAGAGATTTAGAGGGTTAATGGGGAAGAATTTGGGATGGAAAGGGAACTTTGCAAAGGGGAAAAAAAGGGTAAAATGGAGAGTTTCTGCAGAGGTGCGAGGGGCAGGTAAAGGCCTTTTGGAGCATAATTTTTCATCAGTAAGGCTCATTGACACCATAACAGCAGGGGGGAATAGTCAAAGGTAGGGAACATAAAAAGGCTTCAAGGATGATGTGTTTTCAAGGGAAATGCATTCCTTGAAGACTCATAAAACAATCTAGCCCCTTGCTTTCTTGTCAAGGAATTCATAAGGGGCTAACAGTGGCTCCACATGGGGATGGCTTCTTCTTGAAGGAGTCAAGAATTCAGAAAACGATCTTTGGTGTAGGCCAGATGCCTGCTGCTTAAGCCACCTTTCTTCTTTGATTTTCAGCTGCCACAAATATGATTGATCAGCAAAACATTCTCAACAATCTACCTACCCATCCTACAATCCTAGCATTTTTTCTTCTAGGGTGCATTTGAACTAGCAAACCCTTTACATCATTTATTTTTATAACAGAAAATAAACCTATTCTAAATCTACCCTTATTACTCCATGAGACCGGATTAGACTATTGGTCTCATATGTTTCTCTACCTAATCTAATATCTGCTGGGATTAAACTGTCCAGCAGATTTCTTCTCTACATTCTACAACAAAAATTTAAAAACATTCAAACTATGATTAGACAGTCTAGTTTGATGTGGATCCAAGGCATAAAGACAGTTGCACATGGAAAAAAATTTGCAGAAAACTTGAAAATAGAACTGTGAAGGCTTGGAAACTAAAATCTTGAAGCATCCTTCTTTATTTTTGTGAATCATGTTTTGAGTTTGTTAGAGTCACGTTCTTTTCTTCATTTCAGCTCAGGTTTTAGGCAGGTCAGAGTTGATTTTTCTTTCTTCTTTGCTGGCCCAGATTTTGAGCATGTTAGGACCAGCTTCTTTGCTTCCTTTGGCTCAGGTTTTGATCATATTAGAGCTAATCTTTTGTACCTCAGAGGTTCATGTTTTGAGCATGTCTGAACCTCTCCTTTCTCTCTGTTTTTTGGAACATTTTTCTTTTTTTCTTGAAAACAAAAATTGCAATGGTATGTACAATGGAAGTGAAAACTAGAAATTGAAAATCAACAGAAGTAGTGTTTGAGCATCCTACCATTGACAGGACCCCCAAACAGCTCTGTACCATCTAATTCCTATAGGAAGAAAGCATTTGGACCCACCGTGGCCTGGATGATGTATGGACCTTGCCACAAACTGTCAAACTTGCCATGCTTTCCTTTATCCTCTCTCCTTGAGTCCCACTTCAGAACCTTATCTCCAATTTTGAAATCAGCAGCTTTGGTTCTCTTGTCAAACAACTTCTTTATGTTTTCCTAAACTTTGACAGCTCTGTTATAGACCTCTTCCCTTGTTTGCTGGAGATGAATTGTTTGGTTTATCCTTCTCACCATACTGTCTTCTTCTGTCCGGATCTCTTGGACAAGTTTTATCACTAGTACACCCAAACTGGTAGGAAAAACTGCTTCTGTCCCATAGACCAGCTGATATGGTGACATGACAATGGATTTCTTTGCTGTAAGCCTGTCAGCCCACAAGGCATGAACTAACTTGTTATGCCATGAATTTTTGTTCTCTTCCAGCAGCTTCTTGATGATGGTCACCAGGCTTTTGTTTGATGATTCAGCTAAGCCATTACCTTGAGGATAATAGGAAGTTGAATGACCAAGTGTTATTTGATACATGTGAAAAAAATCAACCATTTTCTTGGATCCAAACGCAGCAGCATTATCAGTGATTATTTTCCTTGGGCAGCCAAACCGAGAGAGGATATGACCTTCTAGGAACCTAATGATGACTGAATCTGTGGCATTCCTAGTAGGTATGGCCTTTATCCACTTAGTGAAGTAGTCTGTGGCTGTTAAGATCCATTTGTGTTGTGCAAAAGAAGCAGGGTGGATTTCTCCAATAAAATCTAGGCCCCATTGCAAAAGGACCTTCAACAGTGATGGGTTGTAAAGGGAGGGGAAGGAGTTTTCTCTTGCCTTCAAAAATATGGCATTTGTGACAGGCAATTACCATCTTATGGATGTCATTGAAGAGTGTGGGCCAATAATAACCAACCCTGAGTATTTTGTTTGCAGTGGCCTTCTAGTTCAGGTGGCCACCACACTCTCCTGCATGGAATTCTTGTTTAATCCTTTCTGCTTTAGCTTCAGGCAAACATTTAAGTAAAAGGCCATTTGGATTTTTCCAGTATAAGTTTTCATTCATAATGCAGTAGTTTCTGGCCTTTAGTTTCAGGAATCTAGCCTTGGTCTTTGACAGTTCAGGTGGAGCATTTAGGTTGGTGAGCACATAAAGGATATCAGAGTACCATGGAGAGTTCTGAAATTTCTCCTCAACAGTGGGATCGGGCAGTCCTTCCTGCTCATCTGAGGCATTCACCATGTTAATTTCAAGGGCTTTCAAGTTCGATTTAGCCATTAACTTAGCTAAGCCCTGCCCTTTGATCAGTTTTGTGGGTTTTATCTCAAGATCATATTCTAAAATCACAACAATCCATTTTCCCCTTTTCCCATCTGGGTCTTGGGACAGTATATCTTTGACTACTATGTTAGGCACATAAGCTATGGTGTGGGAATGCAATATGTACACCCTAAAGTCTTTTAAGGCCTTGACTAAGGCATAAGCTTATTTTTCCATTATGTTGTATTTCAAGGGTGCGTCTCTTAGTGCTTTGCTGAAAAAGGCAATTGGTTGTTCCATTCCCTCTGGATTTTTCTGCAGTAGGACTGCAACCACAGTATGCTCAGAGGCAAATGAAAAGATCAGGAAATCTTTTGAGAAATTAGGGCTAATCAGAACAGGGGCTTGGGTGAGTGCAAGTTTCACTGATTCAAAATATTGTTTAGCTTTGACAGTCCATTTAACTCCTACACCTTTCTTCAGCATGTTAGTCATATTCCTAAGGTGTTCAGCTAGATTGGGAATAAACCTCCTAAGGAAGTTAATCTTCCCAATGAAGGACTGTAATTCCTTGATGTTTCTTGGGTGTGTGATCTGTAGTATTCCCTCAACTCTTTGTGGGTCTATCCTAATTCCCTTTTCGGATATAATGTGGCCAAGAATTTTTCCTTCTTTCAACCCAAATAATGTCTTCTTAGGATTCAATGAAAGACTAAACCTTCTACATTTTTCAAACACTTTTCTCAGATGTTCTAGGTGTTCTTCTTCAGTCTTAGAATAGACCGTTATGTCATCCAAGTAAATAACAATGAAGAGTCCTATCTCATCTGAAAAAGCTTTATCCATTGCTCTTTGGAAGGTTGCACCTGCGTTCATCAGTCCAAAGGGAATTTTTACATACATAAAGGTGCCCCATGGAGTGGTAAAAGCTATCTTGAGTTGGTATTCTGGGATTACTAAGACTTGGTTGTATTCTGAAAACCCATCTAGCAGGGAGATCCTTTTTGAGCCTACTACCCTCTGAAGGATGTGTTCCATTTTTGGAAAAGGGTAATTGTCTTTGAGAGAGGCTCTATTAAGATTCCTGAAATCAATGCACAGCCTGATATCCCTTGTTTTCTTTCTCACAGCCACTAGGTTGGATACCCAATCAGAGAACCTTACAGGTACACTTATTCCTGCCTCATACATATTTTTAATTTCTTTTTCAATTGTAGGCAATTTCTTTGGGTTTATTCTGCAGAGTTTTTGTCTGAAGGGCTTCTGATTTTCTTTCAAAGGTATTTTTTGCTGTATGATGTTCGTGTCATAGGCCTTTAAGTCTTCATAACTCCACGAAAACACGTCAATAAATTCTTTGAATAAGTCAATGTATTTCCTTTTCATGTTTGCAGGAAGAGACTTAGCCAATTTAATCATTTTGGGCCTATCTTCTGTGCCTATATTGCATTCTTCAACATCAGATTCTACGTGTTCTATGGTATGCTTTTTCGCTACATCATCGAAGTCAAAAAGGTCTTCTAAAGGCGCCATGCCTCGAGTTATGTTCCTATATTTGGCCTGCAGCACCTCTACTTCTTCACTGTTTGCGTTTTCACATTCGGTGGTTGAATTTCCAGTTTTTTCATTTAAAGCATTTATTTCTACGTCGTGGGGTGGAGTTTCTTCCGCGTCTGAGGGTTCCTCACTTAGGCAACTATCACTAGACGTAGCGCCTGAATCGGAAAACTCAAACTCGTTCCTACCCATCAAAAAATCTTCAATTTGTTTATCCCCCTCAAAGACCTACCAGTATTTTTCGTTATCCGACACTGCAGGTCTGAATTTGGTCTGAATGATGATCTGTTGGTCACTTGGAGTCTGAGGGTATGAACTGGCTAGGCAAGCTAATCCATTTGCAATGGTGTTCTGATTTCTAGGAACAAACACTAATTCGTATTCAACAAATGTTTTCAATATATCCACAACATCGTTCCTATATGCTCTCAACCTAGGGTGTTTGGCCGTGTATTCACCGTTCACCTATTTGATAACCAATTCAGAGTCTCCCTGCATGGATATTCTACAGGCTCCTTTTTTCTTCAACAGATTTAAACCCAGGATAAGGGCCTCATACTCTACAATATTATTGGTACATTTGAAATGCAGATTGCAGGCATGGCTCTCTGCATAGTCGCTCTCTGTGTTACGTAGCCATACCCCAGCTCTGTCAGTTCTTCTTGTGCAGGACCCATCGAAACTCATCTCCCATGGGGGTTCACTCTCGGTTTTGTTATCATTTCTTTCCCTATGGCTGGGTTCACCGTTACGTTGTGCTATAGGGTCTGTACTAGGCTGTGGACTGTTTAGTTCTTCGCGTGATGTAGGAGTTTGTGAGGGATGACTAGCTAGCTATTTACCTTCTGTTTTTCACTTACTCTGAGCTTCCGTTCCAGTGCACTGTCTAGGGTTTCCTTCTTCATTTTCCTCTAAATCCAGGGTGGCCATTATGTTAAAATCTATGGTCTCAAATCCTATGTTTGTATCTATTCTTTCTGGTGCTGGCTCTCCCAAGGATTCATCGTTGCAGAAGATGAAAGAGTCCAAATCTATGTGCACAGAGTATAAAGGAGAATTCTCAGGTTTTTCAGGGCTACTAACCAGAAATTTCATTTGTGCCTCCCTGTACAGTCTTATAAGTTGGCCAAAGATTGGGATTGTGGCATAAGCCCCATCCATCTGCATTGTTCCTCGCAGCTTGGCTTCCCATGATCTAGATAGTAACATGCCATACTTAGGTGGTACATCTGCCACCACAACATCCATGACCATACATTTATCTTGGATTTGGTTCAAGCTCACACATAAATCTTTGATCAGGCCAAGGCACTTTACCCTGCTAGAGTCGAATGAATATAGGTCTTTGTAAGGTTGGGTTTTCTCCAGGCCTAGCCTTTCCATGACTACTTTAGGCATTAGGTTATGTGATGCTCCAGAATCATGCATTGCATTATGAAGAATCTTGTCATGAATGTTGAGAATGATATAAAAATGTGGAACTACCCCCTCCTAAAACTTCCCTTTAATCTTGGGAGCAAACAGAAGGGCAGGTTGATCCTCACTCAGATTTACAGTGTCACTATTCTCACCTAAATTTAATGCTTTCAAAATTTTGCCCTTATATACTTCCTGAGTGGCCAGCTCAGAGAGTGGGACAGAGATTTTAATTTTTTCAATCTCGCTCTCCACATTGAAAGCGGACTGACTCTTTGGAATGTTCAACTCTATTTTGTTAGTCACTTCCTTAGTGGCTGAATCAGTGTGCTGATTCTCGTTATGTACAGTTTTTGTGATAGTTTTATCAGGAGCACTAACTACAGTGCTAGTGATGCTAGTTGGTTTACCTTGTGTGTCAGTATTTTGGTTGTCCTTTTCTTTGTTCTTTCCAGAACTCTCAGCTGTTGATTTGTTACTTTTAGCAGTTTCTTTAGAAGTTTTCTCAGGTCTTTTCTTGATGGTGACCTCAGAAGCTTTTGGTTTGGCAGTTTCTTGGCTATTTTTACTTCTAAGTTCATATTATTCTCTGACCTGCATCATGGCATTTTCAAACCCCAACCTGTAATCCTCAGTTTCTAACCATTCCTCATCCCAACTAGAGGGTGAGGGCTGATCTTCTTCTGTGTAACAGTTATGGATTGAATCCTTTGTTTCAAACATGTTTATTGTATTCCCCTCAAACTCTTCTATGATTCCCTCATCTTCATCAAGAAAGTTCTCTTGAAATGGGGGAATGACTTGCTGATCTGATTCTCTTTGTCTGTTGGGAGTGGCATTGTTTCTTCTAAAGTTTTGGTTCTGGTTATGGTTTTGGTTTCTGTTTTGGTTACTGACTGAGACAACCATTTTTTCCATAATTTGTTGTAGCCTTTTAACATTTTTAGATAAACGGTCATAATTTGGATCAGATGTGGAAGCTACACTGTCATCTCTATATGTTACCCTTTTCTCAGCTCTTAATATTGCTCTTTTCTCAATCAGATTTTCCTCTACACTCACTGCTCCCTTTTGCATGTCTTCCAACATGTTATAATCCCTCTCCCTAAGCTGGTAGGCCATGTCGGCATCAAAGCCTTCAGGGCATTTCGCTAGGGCCATACCTTGGTGAGGTTTCATGTGTGGATGAAGAGCGTTGTAAATGCTATTAAATCTTGTTGTGTAATCATGGAAACTCTCCCCCACGTTTCTTTTAAGGCTCATATATTCTTATAGGAGTTGGCAAGGGTTGGCCTTAGCTTCCCATTTGTTTATTAAAGTCTGATATAGAGATGGAAGATCATTAATACTACCCAGAGGTAGGCCTTTGAACCATTTCTTCACATCACCTTCTAAGCTTTGGGCAAAGATTCTCATTTTGACTGTGTCATCATCTATCTCCATGTATTCAAAATAATCTTCCATCCTATCTACATGGTGTTGGGCTGTGGTAGAATCTTTTGCAGTGAAGTGTGGGATCTTTGATTGATAATCATTGGGCAAGGGTACTAGAGGCTGAGGTAAAACTATAGGTGCATACCAGGCCGCCATGATGATGTTTTGATGAGGTAAAGGGTTGACTTGGGAAGCAGGTATATGGATGATAGGGATATTATGACCAGCAGAAGACTGATGAGCCGATCTAGGGTGACTGAGCCCCAAGTTTTGAATGAAGTGAATATCAGGAGGTGTAGATGGAGGGGTTTCTCTGTCCCTAATGTGTTTACCACTTTGAGGTGGTGAATTAGGAAGCTCAAGGTTTGGCTGATCTAGAACACTGAATGACCTAGTTCTTTGCAAACTATTTTGAGTGCCTAGGTCAAAAAATGGGTCTGATAGAGCTGTAAATGTTTCTGTTGTAGAGTTAGCTCTATGGATGTGGCTGGAAACAGTTGATTGTTTATGTGTAGGAGATCCATTGAGGATGCTCTCAGGGTTGTCAACTATTTCAGGTGGGTCTGGGTTAGGATAAGCTCTTGTATGGATGGTTTGTGAAGCCAGAATGTTGTTTCCTGACCAAGCAGCTTAACCCTACTTGTTACTTCTACTGAGGCTGATGTTGTAATGGCTTTGGTCTCCCAGTGGAGTCTTTGGTGAAACCAAGATAATCAGCAGGCCTACTGATCACCAGTGGAGTCTTTTAATCTTTTAGGAACTATGGAGTCGCCAGGTGGAGGGTTTTAGGATGTTTCTAGAGGGTACACTGTCCACCACAGTGCTTATGAGATGTCCCTTTTCAAGGATATCTTGAAAACACAACAAACTCAAACCAGAGATTGACTGGGAGGGATTTTACCAGATGTGTCACCTCTGAAAGAATGTGAGGTTTGGAGGCTACCTGGCCCTTTCCAGACTCTGTCCAAGAGCATGGGAGAACACAACAAATGGTATAGAGGTTGATATGTGAATAAGAACGTTTAACTACCAACCTAACTAGAGATTATAGGTTTCTGAGTTTTTTATTATGAAATGAGGTGAGGAATACTCAAAACTTCCCCAGTGGAGTCGCCATTATGTTGGGGTTCCCATGTTTTGGCCAAGTTGGAAAGACCAAAAGATGAGACAACATCAAACCTATTTCAGACCTTAGGATCTAGCCCTCCTAGGTCTGGAGATGGATCTCTCTATAATATTCAAAGTATATATGTCTTTGAGGCTCAAATTTAATATGTTAGGCTAGTTATAGGCACAAGGTTTTGTTTTTTTTATTTGATTTGATTTGGTTGTTGGGAATCGGGAATGAAGGATTCAATATAAGACAAGGCAAGGCAAATAATATTTTAGGAAAAGAGAGATAAATTCAGATAGTATTCAAGACCATTGGGCAAATGGAGACAGGAAAGGGTTTACTTGCTATTCAATATGCAGGCTTTCAGTTGGGCTAGTCATCTAAAGCATTGGATCCTAAAAAGATAGGTGGAGTGAAACAATCAGTAAAGAAAGTGAAAGAATGAGGGTAAACCAATTTCTATCTGTAGATCAGGTCAGAGGTCATTTAACTCCAGACCTGCTTGGACATACTCTTAGGCAACTCTCAAAGAAGGGCAAGGAACCACTTGAGGGAAACTTAGATAGGTTTAATTAACTGAAAAGGATCCTAGTGAGACAGAGATAGAGTTCCACACTCCCAGTGTTCCCAATTAATTTAATTAAACTCTAACAAGAACATCTAAGAAGCAGATTCATTAACTCATACGTCAGCTAGCAGGCAATGACATCCACTACACTGGTTAAATTAACTGAAACTAATTCTCAGATAACACATTTAGCAGAAAACATTAAGACAAGGAGAGCAGAAGCATAGGGTGCCAAGCATAGGGTGCCTAACAAGGGAAAATCATATGCCAGATTTCTGATGCAAGCCAGAAGAACTGAAATGGAATGAAATAAAACACAGAGATAGAAAAACATCACCGCAACTTTAGATAAGGATCCAAAGAAATGTGCTTGTCATATTAAGAGCAACACCAATCAGGTACAGCATTTGCCAATAGCTTGAAATTCAGTTTGAAAACATACTCCCCAACCTATCTTACAACTTTACACAGTGAGCGTGCCTCAAGAGAAAAGCTTATAATTCTCAGATATCTCATCAACAACCTTTAAAATAATTTTCTCATGAGTTTATAGCAAAAGATGAGCCGAGGAGGTAGGTGCAATACTAAATGAAGCATTAAACTCAGAAAAGAAATAAGGCCTGAAGCCCATTCTGTTTTAACTCCTGTGCATTGATCTCTGGAATTCTTTGGATGAAAGAATGATCCTTTTTAGGCTTCCAATTACTTCGATATGACCCTGATGTACACTGGCTTGCAGTACTCTGTGGTAATTTTGGAGAATGAGAAAAGGGTGAGTAAATGGTAGAGAAAGTCTGCCATACCGCACAAAAAATGTTATGATGGCTTTGGACTGTGGCTAAGGCTGAGATCTTCCCTGGAGCATGGCATAGAATAAAAGCATTATGGGCAACCCGTCCTTTCCTGGAGAAAAACATTCTGTTGATGTAGAAAACCTGCTATATATTAATTTCTGCACATCTATATCCTCTGTGTGGTCTATGATGTCTTTGACCTGGTATCTTGCCTTGAAAAACTTTGTTTAGGCTTAAAATATTCTATTTCGTGCCTCAGACTCTCTGCCGCTTCATTTATATCTCTGTTGGTGAAAACTTGCCGCTGTATCAAAACTATGTAATCATGGTGGCGTTTCACCTCTTGTACCCTGCAAAAACCCACAACTGTGTTAAGAAATCCATGCACATAGGAGGTGGATGGTTGCGGAGGACGGGCAAAGTGGTAGCGCGGCGGTGGTGAAATAGTGTTTTTACATGGAATAATGGTGAAAATGCATTGGTATGGTGTTAACAATGAAACCATAGGGTTTGATGGAAGAATGCGTGTGGACCGTTTGATCGTGTTATGGAGACGAAGATCAACGGTGGAGATCAGAAAAGAGGGATGATGTATGAAATAGGGTGGAATGAACATGAAATATTAAACCTTAGTGTAAAATGCAAAACATCCATTGAAGGAGGAAATACAAAGGAAAATAACAAAATGTAATGAAATGTGAGGGAAATGATCGTACACAGTGGGACCCAGCACAGGTGGAGGGCGATTCACTTCGGACCGTCGGATCTCGGGGGAAGATTGACAGCCACGATCTAATCGGAAAAATCACAATCGCAATGGACAAGAGGTGGCTGCAATTAGAAAATGCGATTGCGATTGGGACGGGAGTGCGATTGAGCGTTGGCCGTTGGATCGGCAAGGGGATCGATGGTGGAGATCTGTTCGGAGGGCAAAGGGGAAAGAGCAACGGGCGCGATGCAATAAGATCAGGGCCATTGATTTCCGAACGAATGGATGGCTATGATTTAGTTGGGCAATCGGAATTGGAGGGAAACGAGTGTGACACATTACCAAGGTTTCGATTTTGACTGGGCGAGAAGTGCGATGGCCATCGGATCGTGGATTAAATGGACGTTCAGGATTGAACTGGGATAATCGCAATCGGGGGGCGCGGAAGAGGAGATGCGATTGAATGTTGCGATCGCGATGGAGCGATTAGCGCCGGGCCGCAGGATCAACGGGGAAAACAACAGTGGGGATTAAGTCGGAAGATCGCAATCGGGGGGGAATAGGGGTGACACATTATCAAGTTCCAATTGCGATTGGCAGGGAGTGCGATTATCGCTCATCCGTCGGATCCCGATAACAGATAAACAGTGGAGAACACATCGCGGGACTTAATGACCAAAGCAATTGCATCGGAGTTTTTTCGATGTTACAAAGGAATGCGTCTGCCTGACACTCCGATTGCAATTGGCCCCAAGGCACTAAGCGCTTGGTCTTAGCGCAAGGGTATATGCAGGGAAGTGGTTGAAAGGGCTGGCGGGAAAAGGGGCTAAGCCCTATTATAAGGTTGAAAAGTGGGTTTTTTCCCATTTTTAATGAAATTTAAGGTTGGGAATGGGTAACGATAGGGAGGAAAAATGGAATTTGGCCAAACAAGGGGTAAGGGAAGAAATCCAAGGGGATTTTGGGGAGATTTAGAGGGTTAATGGGGAAGAATTTGGGATGGAAAGGGAACTTTTCAAAGGGGAAAAAGAAGGGTAAAATGGAGAGTTTCTGCAGAGGTGCAAGGGGCAAGTAAAGGCCTTTTGGAGCATAATCTTTCATCAGTAAGGCTCATTGACACCATAACAGCAGGGGGGAATAGTCAAAGGTAGGGAACATAAAAAGGCTTCAAGGATGATGTGTTTTCAAGGGAAATGAATTCCTTGAAGGCTCATAAAACAATCTAGCCCCTTGCTTACTTGTCAAGGAATTCATAAGGGGCTAACAGTATGTATGTGGGATCCATTATCATGTTTTTCTCTGGCCTATGTTTATGCCAGCATGTACTATATAGTTCAGTCCCTTATTTACTGGACACATTATTCTTTGTAATTTTTTATCTTGGTGGTCATAGGTATGCCTCCCCCGCCTCATGTAGAACATGTACTCGCTCATAAAATATACTTGTCGCACCTGTAAGTCTTGCCTCCTCAGGGTCTTGTCCTCTAGAGCTTTATTCTACCTTATATTTCTCTCTCTCTGACTCCCCCTTTGGTGTCTAGTGATTGAGTTCTTACAATGTACTTCGGTCATACGATTAGTTACTAACACTCGCACGCTAGGGGCCAATCCGTTAGACCAGTTTTTGGTCATCTAACATGTTACTATTAAATGGACCAAAGTACACCATGTAAGACCAATTTTACCCTAATAAAATTTCTTTCACTATTAAAAATAACTTAGTAATCCATAATTTATTAAGTTGTTTATGGTCTAAACAGGAAACCCCATGAGGAAATATTGAATAAATCCCTATTTGTTTGGTTTTACTCAAGGGATAATTAATTAAACCACAATTTAATTAATATTCCTGGTCATATTTAACCCAAAACCAGAAAATTAATTAGATAAATCACTATTTATCTTATTATTTTCTAGGAATAATTATTTAAAACAATATTTAAATAATATTCCTTGTTAAATTTGTTTAAACCATTTATAAATAGTTGAATAAATCACTATTTATTTAATTATTACTCAACCATATTCTTTAAATAATAAATAAATCATTTATTTATTATTTCTAAATAAAGGGATTTGACCAAATTCAAATTTTTTCTGAGGTTACACTGCCCCCCCTGTGGAGGGAATATGTACGCTTAATTTATATTCCCTTATGTGATGATCATAATTTATTCTAATCTATGTTACACCAAATTTTTAGGGGGTTAAATTTTCATCATTTTCTAGTGGTTCTTCTTTGGATAAAAATTGCACTTATTTGATCGAACTAGAATTTCTCAAAATGGTTAAACTTTGACCTCTATGGAAGTTTTAGAAGGAATATCAGGCCTCTTCTTCCATTAAAATTGAAGCTTATTTCGACCTCTACTAGGTACCATCCCGAAGAAAATGTGGCACTCCTTTTTAGGTCATTCGTATGTAAATTTCAAAGGTTCGTTTGATCTATTTCAAGGCACGTTTTGGTGGATTTATATTATATTGAAGGACATTTTTTTGGGCTCAAAATTGCATAGTTTTATAGGCTTTTTTAAGTGATTTTCTTATTGTATCTGAAGAAGAAATTTTATCTCTTTCCAACATAAATTTTTGAGTCTTTCAATCCCTATTCTGAAGGTACGGATCTAGCCCATACGTGAAATTTATTCACATCAATTTGTGAAGTGGCTCGAGGGAAGTTGGATCCCTATTTCTATGGCTAGGTCATAATAAAATATAAGAAAATAAATTTTCCTACATTAATTTATTACAAAGGCTAAACAGAGGAAAATATTAAGCGGGTTCAAGGGATGATTTGAGATCATTCCTATAACATCACTTTAGAGACAAAAAAAATCATGGTTAGCGATAATTTTTTAAGGAAGTTATCTAAGGCATGTTTTAGCTAATAAGAGTTATGGGTTAATATTTTTGAAGCATATTCTTGACTCTCTTAAGGTATGGCTAAGGAACACGACTAATCCTGAGAAGAAATTTTAAGGTGTTGATTAAGGCCTCCCTCTATGAGAAGGTGTAATCCCTAGTCCAAGATTCAATCTAAGGTTGATATACAAGAAAAAGTATGATCAATGTTCACTATGTGGGTCAACTATCTTAAGATAGAATTGTATTCCTATTCAACTCATTTTTGAGTCATCTTCAAGGCAAGGTTAAATTCATGGTTAAGGAGCAACACCTTTGACCTATTGAATTTATATCTATAGTAGAGGTGAAGGTTGGAGATGTTGATTGAAGGAATCAATGACATCATGAAATATTGAAAACAAATGTATGATGTTTTTGTACAGTGTTATGAGTTGAATGTTATATAATCGTAACAGGATCATTTATGTGTTAAAAAATTATATATTACAGAGCAATGGAACACATAAAATATGCGGAAAAAAAACATATAAAATAAGAGAGACATAGATATATGTGGTTCACCCAACTTGGCCTATGTCCACAGAAACAACCAGTCCTTACTTTTTATTATCTATCAAAATGAAGAGACACAACCTACAGGAAATCCGTTGTAATATCATATACTCTCACATAGTCCCCCTTTCTATTTCTGGCTCTGAATATGCACAAAATACATAGCCACAATACCATTCCCTCATACTAGAGGGGGGTTTCCTTCTAGGGAAAAAAACCCTAAATTAATAATAACTTCTACTTCCAAATCATCCACCTAATGAATGACCCAAATTAACTACGAAATTACAATATTTTACAAGGAAATTTTACATCTGTTTTTAGCTACGAGGGTGCTTCCCCCGAAACCCGCCGCCAAGGGGGGGCTCCAAAATGTCACCACCGCCCCCCCTTGGACCCCCCTGACGACAATAAGATAATGGGAAATGTTTCCTCCATGTTAAGAATAAGTGTCCAACACGACTATACATCTAACTAAGGAAGATAATCATGCTCCACAACCAACAATATGAATTTTGAGGGTTGATAAAATTTGGCACCCTATTGCATATCAAAAGCATACAATAACAGTAAGGGACTTTGTTGAATATCATTATAAGTGGTTGATTATCCCTAGTATGGGATCCAAAATTTATTTCCCTATTTTTATATTCCATGATGGTAGGGTGGTACTAGGTAAAGTTGGAGTTTTTGCAGGGTGTTGGAGCATCCAAGTCAGTTGGAGCTGATAAAACTAAGGTATTGGAATTCCCTTCCAATTGGAGCTGATAAATCATGGTTTTGGAGCATCATTTTAATATTTGGAGCTTCCTGATAAATATAATGATTTTCAAGAGTATTAGGAAGTTTGAGCTTCCAATTCATTTGGAGTTGAGGAATGTTATACTCATAAATTATTAGAAAAGCATTTGGTGGTTTTTATCCTAGAAGGGTTTCCACCTAGAAATTTCTTAACTATTGTTCTTATTATGTTTTGTTGATCTATGTTATGATTTAAATTTAATTCTCTAAAAATGTAATAATTAACTAATTTAAGTGAAACATTGATTTACCCTCCTCTTAGTATTTCTAAAAAACTAATCTCCATCCTTTATCCTCAGAGTGAGGAGGGTTTGGTGTTGGGTTACAACCATCAACTCATTCCATGCATCGTTACAAGGATCTTGTACATGAATCTCACGGATATTAGGATGAGGTCTTAAAGGAGGGAAGAAATTATTTTGATAGATAAGGGGATGTCAAGTCACATTGGGATAAATTAGGAATACATATCCAGTAGTATCCAACTAATGAAATTTTTCATAATCAACATTTAAATCCATTGAGAAATGAATCTTTTTGTTTTTCCTAGTATCCCATACAAAAGGGGGTCGGTTTCCTTGGCCTCAACCCCCTCCCTATCTTCTTGAATTAAAACTCATTTTTGAAATTCAATCAAAACATTAACAACAACTGAATAAATAAATTAAACTAATGCACAAAATAAACATGTTTTCCTTTTGAACTACTACAATAAATGCATTTAAAGCAAAAATCAATAGATCTCATGCAAGGAGAAAATAAGGTCTGGTGAGGTGGAATGATAGTTCAAATGAGTAGTGGAAGTCGAATGATACAAGGGAAATAAAACCCTTATTAATATTTTGAAAATAAGGCCTCTATTAATTTGTGTAAATGCCATATTTTGTTTTACATTTAATTTTTTCTTTTTTAAACATTTTCTTTTCTTTTGTAGGTTCAAATTTTTTCTCTTCTGCACTGAGAATAAATATGAATTACTGTAATACTTTAATGTGGCTGAAAATGAAATTATCAATATTTATTTTGAGGGTTAGGGTTTATAAATTTAAAATTAGGGATTTATGTTTGAAATGGAAACATTGAGGGAAAATATGAGAGTATTGTGTAAACCCAAAATTTGCAATGCACGGAAGGGTTTGATAGAAGTTCCAACTAAAATACATGAGGGTACTTTTTTTATGCATTGTAAGGGTCTCAATAATGGATATAATGGTTAGAAATTGGAAACCGATTATGCAACTAAAAGATTTGTAGTCAGAGTGAGGGTTTGGAAAAGGACTGAGCTGAAATGTGGAGGGTCATTTCCCAATTTGAGATATTAAGAGCACAATTCCCTTAAAATCTCTACATCAAACTTGTTAACCATATTTTGACAAAAACCTTAGGTTGAAATAGGTTTTTGAGCTACTAGGAGCTCAATCTTTAACTTTGTGAGACGACTAAAATTTTTATGAGATATTTTTCAAAGAAACACAACTTTAATAATAGTTTTATGCTGATAATGAGTATCAACTCACCAATTATTCACTCACTATGTCAACACACATCCTGGAGGAATTCCCACTAGTTATCCTGCAAACTAATTCACAAATAACCCCTTGATATCTAGGTCTATCACAATGACTACAATGACTAGGATGGTAATAATACAATCACAAAAATAAAATTCCAAATAAAACCCCAAGTTTCTAGATTGAAATGTTTAGTTTCTAACTGAGAAAAACCCTTATCATAGAGATCCATCGATTTAAAGCAAGATGCATACCTATATGTTGATTGGATTTAAATACTAGGGCATTAAATATATGGTTACAATTATTCCTTCCAATATTGGGAATTTAACGCTGAGAGTGATGTCCAACCACCTCATGCTGAATGACTTCCAAAAATAGCGTGTAAAATCACACGTACTATTGTTATGTTATAGTCACATTATTTCCATAACTTCTACATCAGTGCCACAATTTTTATATTATTGCCACAATACATGTGTCATAAAATCAATATTAAGCTATTTCTAGTATGACTGTATTGTAGGAACTCACAATTACCCTTTTTTTTAAAAGTAAACATATGGCTGTCATTATATTCATACATTTATCTTATTTGGGCTTGCACTTATAAATTGAAAAATGTAATGATCATGCCATCATTAGATAGCATTAAATATTTCTGTCATAATACATATGCATTGATACTCACTGATCAAATATTAAACTTCTTATGGTGTCCTCCCCCTTGGGTCATGGATAAGAAGAGACCAGAAAAATTTAGGGTCACTTTTAGCATGACAAAGCAATGATAGAAGTACGTTTTTCTAGCATGATACAATTTTTTTTTTTAAATTGGTATCAACACCATTCTAATTATAGAAATAAAATTAACTAATATATTTTAAGACTATCTTATCTCAAGAATGTAATTTTAATGAAGTTTGAACTCTGAAGATTGATTTAAAAAAAATAGAAACTATTCCTCAAATTTAAATAGTCTTTTAAAAGAAATTGTAGAGAATAAATAATTCACGTAAATAGCTAAATGAAAAACAATATGCTACATCATTCATACAATATTATTTACTATATCAACTATGAAAAAGTAAAATGAACTAATTTAGTGATTAAGATCAATGCAATGCAAAAAATAGATCAAAATCAAGAATAATTGAGAGAAGCTAAAAGAATAAACAATTGTGAATTTTTCAAAAGAAAGGCAAACAAATGCGTGAATAACAATACCACACTCGATGTTTAGAAATAGATGATAAAAACTCATTAATGGCTTTTATTTATTTAAAATGAAGTCTATACAATAGAGGACAAGGATGTTTCCCAAAAAACACAAATCGTTCACTCTTGGAAGGAATTTTCTTAAATACATCTAAAAAATATCTAAAGAATATTTTACTACTATTTTTTCCGATGAAAATAAATTATGTGAATTATAATAAAAGAAAGGTTGTTAAATGTCTTGAGGTATTTCCTCCATCTCTATAAATTTGATCTTTTATGAGTCTTCCACGTACTCCTTCCTTTGCATGTGGGTATGCATAACCTGTGAGATTAATTGTGTAGGTGAAGTCTCCAAGTTAATCTCATAGTCCTTAACCTTTCCCTCCAAATTTACCAATCACCTTCCAATCTGGAAGAGGAATTTTTTACAAACTTTGTGCAACTCTAAGGATGTGCCAATAATTGGTTGAAAAATTGCATTGTAAATTTTCCCACCTCCTTGATTGCATCCTTTGTATGCTTCCCATTTTTGTTCACATCGACTATGCACAAGTATCTTGTGACCACCTCTCCCATGAACTAGGCACTAGGCATATCGAAACCGTAATGAGATCCATAGTCCCATAAAATTGCACATAATAGTCTTTTTGTGCATTATTGACCAAATTTTGAAAGTGATTAAGCTTTTTCTTTTAGTTATTCAGGGAAATTTTCATTTTCAACTTATCACTTTATGAGATCCTTGGGAGATAGTCAGGTTTTGACTTATGATTTTATTTCCATAATGATAATATGTTGAAATAATTTTGTTCCTATCCATGTTCAGTCAACCTATCAACAATGGAATGAGAGAAATCATTTAAAATATTTTTTGAAATTGAACTAAGTATAAGTTTTGATAGAATTCCTCTTGAGCAAGCTTGAGCTACTGATTAACGTCTAATTTGTCTTCCTTAAAGAGGTTGATATTCACACTGTTCTCCTATAATTCCTTAGTTTATAACATTATTTGATTGATATGTGTTTCCTTTTCTACCAAAAAGTTAGTGGAAGAATTTTGTACCTTTTTAATTCATTCTCAATATCCTTTAATTGATTATGATGCAACTATAATATGACAACAATATTTTTTTGATACTTAGTCTCAATATGATACATTTTGTTCTTTATTATAAGTATTTTCTTATTACTGTTTAATGTTCAGTTTCATATTATTTGATTGACCACTTGTTGGCACTAGTAAAGCCCCCAATCAATTCAATAAATTCATCTACAGATTCATTTAGGGCGAGCTTAGAGGCAATGTCCCAAAACATGACATGTTGAGTCAGTGATTCTTCTTTTTTCTCTACTCTCCTCCTTTTATGCATCCTCTTAATAATGGCCTTCTTGATATTGCTATAGAAGTAATGGATAAGATGAATTTCCTCCTCTTCAATAGGATCCAAAAAATACAAAAAATAACATCAGGGGAGGTGATCCCTTGATAAGAGGAAATACGAGTTTTAGAGATAATCCTAGTGGTGATAATACCTGATAGCTCTTGAACTTGACCAATCTATGTATTCTTTGAGATATGAGTATTAATCTCCTTCATGGAATCTTATCCATATATCAAAATGTTCTCGTCCTGACGTTTATCTCCTTGAGGAAAATTAATTTTGATTTTCTCTCCTTGAACTTGTTGAATGGGTACATTAGATGTTTGTGGCACAATTTGTCCTTGTATTGCTTCAATTCTTTATTTTTGGCCCTTGTCAAATAGAGACCATCTTGTCTGTAGCTTCTCAAATAGAAGTTCCTCAGTTTGAGATTTTTCCACTAAATTTTGATCAATTAAAGGCTGACCTTCCTACACATTCTTGAAGGTGCATGCTCAATTTTCTCTTCTATTTTCTGAATATTTTTTATTGGTACTTTTTCAATATGCCAAATTTCTTTCTCCCTTTCCTCTATTTCTTCTTTCCTTTTTTTCTACTTTTTAATCCTCCACCTATGTCTTCTAATGTTGTGTGTTACTTAGCAATTAAGGAATGGAGCTAGATCTAGTTTTCTTCTCTCGCTCCTGTTGAGTCTAACAATTTTTCATAAAATTTGCCGCTAGGGAAAATTTTATCCTTCTTTTGATGACATAAAAATATGTCTTAAGGTCCTCTGCAATTTCTTGAAATGTTTTTAGGAATTTATCATTCCTAACTCTTTTGAAAATTTGATCAAAGGGCATGTCCTCATTGTTATAGTTCTTAATTTTTTTTTTGGTTTTTATAGTGATTTTCTACTATGTTCATAGGGTCACGCCTCTTGAAAGAAATGTCATATTAATTAATTTCCAGTAACGTTGAGGCCTCCAACTTAGCATGTTTAATGTTGGACAAAGTATAAAATACCACATTAATAGGGAAAGAGGGCCATATTTTCTTTGAGAATGATTCCATGTATTTTTAATTCTTGTCCTAGTCATATGATATGATATGTTATGTCGCTGATTGTTAGCCTATAAAAAACATACTTGGGTAAGGAATGAAGAGTGTTTTGGCAGCCATATATTCTAATGTATGATAAGGTCTCATCTACATACTAGTCTCCAATGGGGCCAATTACTCTTATAGCTCCTTTGTGAACCTAAATGGTGAAAAACCAAATAAAATATGATGAAGAGGGTGTAATAAACCCCTATTTAATTTACCATAACTTCGAAGACTTTTAATTTCAAAATTTTAATTTTAGGAGAATAGATCCATAGAGGAATGTGAATTCATTAAATGAAAAACACAAACAATTGAATAAATCACAAATCGAACAGTTTTATTAAATGAAAGGCTTCGATAAATTATTACAAAATTATGAGATGAAAACTTGAATAAGCACACCCAATAACACTTGTGGAATTTGGATCTTCATACTTAGAAAAATATCAATCGTGGCAGTTGTATCTTCCTACTTAGAAAAATATCAATGTAATAATTTATGCCCGCACTGGAAACTGGTAAGGAACAGATCTAGCTACTCGTTTCTCTCTGATGATAATGTGCTCTACGAAAAAATTCACGCTATTGACAATTATAACTTAACAATTCATCCCTTGATGTGTTCACAATGAATTTGTTAGATTCTTAAACAATTCAATCCCCTTGAAAAATAATAAAATTGATTCTCGGCCCTCCATGTTACCTACCTTGGCCTTCAACAATTATAACACCAATTGGATTAAGTAATTAAAAATATAATTTGGTTAATGCAAGGCACGACCTTAGCTCAATTTGAATTAAATTTTCAACTCTAATGTTTATTGTAAAATTTGTTTCTAACCTCAATTGGTGACAAGTCAATCCTCAAATTCCTAGATTCATCAATTATTCCTTGATTCTCCTTCTCACTCCATGTGTAATGGTGGCTTAATCAAATAAATTTGATATTTCCTGAAAATTAATCAATTTGGCTCAATGAGTGATTATTGAAATCAACCCTATATTTTTAATGACAATGTGACTCTATTTTCTAATGACAATGTGACTCTTTGATACAACAGGAATTGGCCATGAGTTGTCTAATGGTATCTCATCCATTTGAGTAAATGAAAGTGGCCTTTTGAAATGAAGAATTATGCCTTGAGTGATCCCATAGTGACACAACCCTTTAAGAAATAAAATTAACTTTGGTTTAGTTCCTTCAATCTTAATTTTGAGGGTAATATAGTCAGTATCCATGGTGTAGAATAACACTTCCCTTTTGTGATAATTCAAATCGGTTGATTGTATTATTTCACCTGGACTTACTCTTGAATTAACCACTTGGCCAAGGCTCCTTGGAAAAAATACTAAAAATACAATTTTGTCACCTTTTTTATATTTAATTCATCCCTGACAATTTTTTCTCAATTGGTAGAATCCAATTTTCTTGATGCTTATATCCTCCTAGTTCTGATGCTGTTATTTTTTCTATTGTAGATTCAATGTACCCATTGAAATAATTAGCTAGTGCATATTTGTGTCCGCAAAACCAATGCCAATGAAATAATTGACCATAGAGTGTCTTCCAAACCCGAAGCTAATAATATATATCTAGGGTATCTAACTCAATACTGAAGTTATAAAATATCAGAGTTTCCCTTTTATCGAGAAACTCTTAAAGTTACTTATCAATTTATCGATGATTATTATCTTCCCTTCCTTCAATATCCTTCTCCCTTTATATAATAATTACCTCCTCTACATCCCATGGGAAATACCGCAAGAAATTAATTCACCTGGAAGTGACCTTTTACCCATTTTATTTAATCATTATTATATTTTTATTTTGATGACCCGTTATTCTTCCTGTCAGTAGCATATGGGATCTAGATAGTATAATACTCAATATCCTTTTTCTTCTAAGAGTTAGAAAGGGGCATTTCAATCCCCCCTTTCCAAATTTTTCTTGTCCTAAAGAAAATTCCATCTCGTACCTGAATCCCATACAATCTGGTTGAAGGCTCTAGAAACATGTTTTTGCACCATATGATGGTTTCCCAATTCAATAGTGTTGTTATATATCATCATGCTAGGAAGAAAATCTTGTAACCTAACTCCCATAAAAACTCTCGACAAGAATGAAAAGATTAATTATTGGTGATGGCCCATCTACTTCATTATGTTATTATATTTTTTCTAGATGTCATGTTGTTGTTTGACACCTCTTAACTACAAAACCCATTTCCTTTTGGTGTTGTACATACATCTTGAGTATTCTTTATTTATTGATAGAGGCCTATCAACACGCTTAGGATCTATTTGATTCATAACATGTATCATTGACTATGAATTCCCCCTCCTTATTAATTATATTGGGAGTTGATTACATGAGTATCTTGTGATGTCTCCATGTGCTTCTGCCCACTTCTTCCCACCATTTATTTAAGTGTAGAAATATTTGGAGGATCCTAAGTCACACAGATGAAGACTACCCTTCGAAATCCCTTCATTTTAAATCACATATATATGGTTTGGTAGTTCTTCCAATACTTTCCAATGGTGATAATCCATTGGACACCCAATACTATTTCAGAACTGGAAAATTCACCACGTAAATATCGTCAATCAAAGTGTAGTTTCCAATATTTAACTATACATTTGGTTTTTATGCAACCAAATCACTAAACAGAGGGAAAGATATATCAACGACTTAAAAATTATTCTCTTTGAGGGGGAAACCTCCTTTACATTACATAAATGAACAATTCTTGGATGATACAAATGATAAGACCTCCTTGGTATACATAGGATTCTAAGGGGTCACAATATCAGAGGCTACATAACAAAAATAATGTAAGGGCACAACAATAATAATAGCAGGCTTCTATGGGGCACAATAATAACAATATGGGGGATACATGGGCACAACAATAACAATAGGGGACTACAATAACAATAATAATAAGGGGACACACTAGGGACGTAACATGACCCTCTCCTTCAAAAAAGTATTGTCCTTAATGTTTGAGTTGTTCCTAATGCTTTTGTATAAAAGTATCATCCTCCCATGTGGAATATTTGGTAGGTAAGTTCTTCCACTTAATGAGATGTTATGAAATTAATTGATTTTGTAGCTATCGAGTTCTTGTTTCTATGACTACTTCAGGATAAAATATTTTTTTCCCTTCTTCATCAAGTTCTGGAAACATTGTTTGAACTAGGAGCTTGCCACTGATAACCTTCTTTAAGCATAGAACATGGAAAACTAGGTGTACTAAGGAAGGTGCAGGAAGCTGCAATTTTTATTCCATAGGACCAATATTTTGCAACACATTGTAAGGACTATTGTACTTGGGTGATAATTTATTATCCTTCTTAGCTTACTTGAGGTACATTTATTGGTATGGTTGTAGCTGTAATAATACCCAGTCACCTACACCAAATATTATTTCGCTACGATGTTAATATTCCTGTTGTTTCATTCAATTATGGACCAAAGTGTGTTTATTCTTTAAGAGTTGGAGAAATTATTGTTGATGCTCGATGTGATCTTCCACTGCTTGAACCTTAGAATTTTATTTTAAATTTGATGTGATGGATGCTAGAGGATATCCATAAAGTTCCATAAATGGGGTAATTTTTGTTGAGTATGGAAGGAAGTGTTACATTCAACTAGAGGTAACCACTTGAACCATTTTGTTTGTTTATCAGAATATATCATTCCAAACATTTGTTCACTATCTCAGTTTTCGTGTCAAATTGAGGATGATAAGATGAGCTATGAGCTAATGGAGTACCAATACAAGAAAATAATTTAGTCCAAAAATTTCTAGTGAAAATGGGATTTCTATCACTTACAATAATCTTTGGGCATCCATGTAGCTTTTGAATTGTTTCAATAAATGTAGTAGCAAGTATACTTTCTTTAAAAGGATGAGATAATGCACACAAGTGTGCATTTTTGGCAATTCTATCAACTACCACCATGATGGCACTCTTTCCTTTAGACTTGGGTAAACCTGTGATAAAATCCATTGATACCTCCTCCCAACATTTACTTGGAATGGATAAAGGTTGTAACACACATGGGGTCTTAATTGTCTCAATTTTATTTTGATTGAAAAACAAACATTCCCCCACAAACTTCTGAATATCATATTTAATGAAATCCCACAAAATTACTTCATGACCATGTGGTAAGTTTTTAAAAATATCGAGTGCCCTCCTAAGGCCGGAGTGTGCAATTCTAAAATCATATTTTGTTGGATTTGGGAATCTCCACAAAGATATAAGTGGTCATTGTACCAAAATGAATAATTTTTCCAACTATATGTATTGGATGTACCAAGATCTTGTTGTAATGTTTGAATGAGTGTCTGCACCTCTTCATCATTATTAAATTCATACCTTGCTTTAGTTATCCAATAAAGTTGGATAATAGAAATGACACAAAGCAATGCTTCCACATCCTCATCCTTTCTTGAGAATGCACCTGCAACAACATTTTTCTTCCCTTTTTTGTAGATGATTTCAAAGTCATAACGCAAAATATTTGTGACTCATTTTTTATGCTCTTATGAATATAATATTTGTTCCAAAAAGTATTTAAGACTATAATGATATGTTTTTACTTTGAAGTGTCTTCCCATTAGGTAAGGTTGCCATTTCTTTAGTGCATGTATTATTGCAAACATTTCCGTCTCATAAATAGGTTTGTGTAGATATTTTTCTTTGATTGGAAAAGTTTCAAAAGTAATGGGTGTTCCTTATTGCATTAAAACAACAACAATTCCATTTCCTGAGGTATCACATTCCACAATAAAGGTTTTTGTGAAGTCTGTCGTAGCTAACACCGGTTCTTGGAACATTATCTCTTTAAGTTTTTGAAACGCCTTAATTTCTTCTGGAGAGCAATAAAATGCATCTTTCTTTAGTAATATTGTTAGAGGTTCTGCTATTCTCCCATAATTCTTAACAAACTTGTGATAATGCCAAGTCCACCCAAGAAATCCTCGAAGTTTCTTTATGATTGTGGGTATTTTCTATTCCTTAATGGATTTATTTTTTTTAGTGTCTATATTAACACCCTAATGAGATATAATATGACCCAAATATTCCACCTCCTATACTCCAAATAAACATTTGGAGGTTTTTTCATATAATTATTTCTCCTCCAATATTTTGAGCACCATGTCAACATGTTGAACAAGATCGTTCCAAGACTTGTTGTAGATTAGTATATCATCAAAAAATACCAACACAAATATTTTAAGGGTTTGAAAATTGAATTCATCAAACTTTTAAATGTTGAAGGTGCATTAGTAAGGCCAAACGACATCACCAAATTTCATAATGACTCTCTTGAGTTCTGAATAATGTTTTTTGAATGTCTTCAGTCTTCATTCTAATTTTATGATATTCTGAATGAAGATCCAACATGATGAATTAAATTGCTCCATGTAATTCATAAAACAATTCATCAATGCCATGAATGGGAAATTTATATTTAATAGTGAGCTTTTTTATCTCCCTCTAATCTGAACAAAAATGCCATGATCCATTCTTCTTTTGCACCAATTCTACTATAGAAGAGAAATAACTTTGACTAGGTTGAATTATACCAGCCTCTAGCATTTCTGACACCATATGTTCAATTTCACTCTTTTGGGGATAGAGATATTTGTAAGGCTTGATGTTTGGAGGAAAAATTCCTAGAATCAAATGAATAGCATGATCATGATCAAAAATAGGCTCAAGGCCTTTAGGAGTGTCAAATACCTTTGAATGATTATCCAATACTTTTGTAGGTCTGGAGAAATAAATGGTTTCGATGTTTGAAACTATAGTGAGCATAATTGTGCATTTACACCGAGTTGTTGTTTCTTCATAAGCTTTTTCATGCCATTAGAGTTGATTATCTTTCCTAGTTTCACTCCAATACCCCTTAATTCAACTTTCTTGCCTTTCCAAAAAAAATTCAATAAAATTCATTGAAAAAGAAAATCTATCATACCCAAAGATTGTGACCATTGGAATACTAGTACAACATTTGCACCACCCATTGGAATTGAAAACATTGGAATATTGAACACATATCCCCCCATGGTTAGCTTGATATTATGGAACTTCCTAGACCAATTTATAGTTCCTCCATTTGCAACCATCACTTGACACTCTGGTGCTAGATATAGGAATCAATTCAATTCCTTGGCTATCTTACAATGAATAAAATTATGGGTACTACCCTAATCAATCAACACTATTACATTTTTTCTTCTTGATATGTCCTTCTATCTTGAGAGTTTGAGGAGTGGTAATTCCTTCCAATGCATTACAATATCTGGTCAGATTTATTTTTTCTTTCTCTAGGGTTGGTTCTTGGTGTATATCCTCTTATTTTGAAGTTTCTTGTTCCTTTTATTCCTCCTCTTCACAATCTATGTAAAAGAATTTATTCTCAGTGCACTTATGACCTTTAGTATAGTTTCTATCACAACTGTAACAAAGACCTTTTGCTATTTTTAGCTCCAATTTTTTTGGTGTCAACCTTGTAGTTTGTAGAAGGCTAGGAGAAACAACACTTCCATATTTATAACTATGAGTGGTAGAATTCATTTTTTCCATAATTTTTCTCCAACTTTTCTTGCTACACTGAATTCCGTCTTTAATGAACCACGTTCCTAAAGGCGAACCTCATGTTGGATGTTATCCTTTAAAGTTCCCATGAAAACATTAATCCTATGCTCCTTTGGCATATTAGTTACCTGATACTAAACTTTTGGAAGTCCTAAATTTGCCCCACCATTGAAACATTTTTTTTGATATTTATCAATTGGATAAAGAAGGTGTTTCTCTTTGTATCGTCATAATGTATTATCATTTCCTCCGTAAAATTTGACCAAGTGACAAGTGGATTATGAGAAAAAATCCATTGATACCATACAAATTGATTACTTTCTAAATATAAATATGCAATGCATACCTTTTTTGTGTGTTGCACATAATGGAGATCAAAATATTGTTCCATCTATAGTACCCATGTTACCAGATCCTTGCCATCAAAATTCCTTGTTGGCATCCATGGGGATATTGTTGGGATTATGATGTGCATGGATTCAACTATTTGATGTTATCATTATTTCATGATAACAGCTGGCTCATGTTAGAATTGATGTCAACCACTTTTAAACTAGATTATGTGTAGATTCCATTCATTATAGCATGGTTTCAGCTAGTTGTGTTGGCATTGGGATGGTTGTGATGGCATTGATGTCAACCTTATGATGTCAACCCTATGAAGTCATGCACTTATGATGTTGTAGATTGATGGAGAAGTTTGTGTGTTTCAGTATGTGTTGGAATTTATGTTTCTTCCTATGATGATGGAACACTCATTATAGTCATATGATGCTGCTACAAGTGGATGATGCAGATCTACATGTGATGGTGATGGTTGATGACACTCTAGTTGAGTTGTTAACTAGTTCTTCATTAGCTCTTCATGTCTATGATTTTGAGGATGATTTTTTGTATTGATGTGATGGTTTGATGATGGTGCTATAGTTTTTGTAGATTTTTTCAAAGGTTTTTTAGCTTGTGGAGATGTTTGATGGGGAGTGGAGGACTTGTTGGTACTCTTGCCAACCTTGCTTGTTGGCCTTCTAGGTCAATTTGGCAATGACACTTGGGAGACATGTTTGACCCACTTGAAAAAGTGTCAGAGCCTATGTCAAATGTTTGGAGGCTAGTAAATATGTTGGAGAAGAGGATCCAACATGTGGAAGAGGTTCTAAGCTAAAGGCTTGATTTTTTCCTTCTTCCTCTACCCCAGATGCATGGATGATGGGTCATCAGTGCAACTGAAAGGCTCCAGTCATTGGGAGAAATTATTATTCATGCTGCTAAATATTCCTGTCAAGTTTTTCTAGTGTTGTGAATGAAACTGAGGAATTTCACGATATTTTCTCGACATTCCTTACATTGTTCAGAAGAAAACTAGCAAGGAAATTCCTAGAGGCTTCCAAAATTGTTTGAAAAGGTCATATTTTTTTTGTAAAGGTCCACTAATGATGTGAACACATTTAGTGCACAAGTAGTGTTGTTAGGGGATTTATTTGGCCCAAATTGTGCATCATTGATCCTAGCCCCAAGCTCAAGTTCTCCCTAAAGGTTTTATATACTTCATCTTGGAGCTATGTGATGGTTGATTGTGGGTGTATGTGTAAGAGAAGGATCCAAAGTTTGTGTATGTCTCAAACCTATTGGAGAACATATATGCTTTATTATATGAGTGTTAATGACTAAATAGTGAGCATATATGAAGCATGATGCAGAATAGATATTATTTGATGATGCTAGAGTATAAATTATTTGGAGAAGTTTTTTGTATGCTGTTGGAGTATATGTTTGTAATATTCCTAATTACATTTTAGCTAGTTATACTATTAATTTTTTTTTTTGTCAATAAGATAGATGAATAAGAGGCTAGAGGGACCCATAAATCTTTTTAGTAGGCATAAAACCACTTCTAATGTGAATGGAAATCAATGCATCTAGATATGATCAAGTTGAATAAACCACTCCTTGGTGTGAATGGGGGTAAATGCATGTGGATGGGGTCAAGTTGAACAAATCAACAACATAGTCATGGAGGTAGTGGAGATAGTGGAAGACATCGAAGTCATAATGGGAGGAAGTCTCCATGAGAGTAGCATCATTATTGAGTGGGGCCAAGGGGGAGAAGGCTCACAAAGAATATAAAGAAGGTGATGGAAGCCATAGAGGGTATTATAAATATTTTTTATGTATTGTATTTTATGAATTTCTACACACTTCAACTGTTTAGCGGAGTCTGTTGTGTTGTTTAGCACAAGGGTGCTTCCGAGCGGAAATACCACCCTCATCCTTAGGGGACTTAGAGTTCCCACTTAGGATAGGTTATTTGAGCTACATTCCATCATCTAGCATCAGGCCAATATTCAGCCACCATTAGCATTGTAGTCTCCTTCACCAATTGCGCAATACAGGAGGGCAGTTTTAGTGGAGGGTTAATAACCCAAATTTTTGAGCTTATCATCAAGTGAGGGGAGCAACTCTTCACCAGAAATTCAGTGGGGAGGAGTAGTAGAAATTATCTCATTAAATCATCCACCTCCCATCAGTCTCCTGGCTGCAGTTCATAATTCAACCCTAGGGATACATTTTTCATTATTGTCATTTCCGGAAACCCTTTCTGGGTTATCTTGGAATTGTGATGGAAAGCCTAGATCTCTGATCCCAACATTTTTTTTAGTACCCAATCAGCAGATCTACACATTTCTAGTTTCCAACAGAAATTATTTCCAGCAAGATTGTGTAGTCATAGCCTCCCAGCAATCGATGCAGCAACAGTATCTTATGTCTTAATGTTTAGGGTCATTTCAGGCTTGTTTTTCCTAGCTTAAGTTTCTCTTCCTCAAGCTCTTGTACTTCGTTTATGCTATATAATTTAATAAAATGGCTCAGTGATATGCTCATGTATTTTATGTGTTGATGTTTACTTCATTTTCCAGTTTTATGTTCAATATTATTTTTTTTCCTATTTTGGAATATTACAGTGGTATCAGAGCATAATCTTGGCTCAGCCTATGGGGCACTACATCTATGAAATCTGAAGAAGAAGAACCTCTTACAGACCTAGAGAATCAATATATTAATATAGGCCAAAAGTTTTATTATACAAACAATGAATAAGACAAAGGCAAGTCTCCAATATTGTGAGAAATGGATGAAAGAGATTTTCCAAAGCTTCTTCTCCAAAATATGCAAGATATTGCCAAAGAAATCAAGGCGATGAGGGTGGAAAGACAGAAGGAAACCCAAAGGGAGTTTCAACATGGAGAAAGTTCCAGAACTTCACATCATTGGTGTGAGCAACCTACATTGCAACAAGTTTCGGAACGCTCCACCATGCCTACATTCCTAGCAGTGGGAAATGGCGTTGGAGGAACCCAAGAGAAAGAGGTTCTTGGTGATTACTTTCTAGAAAATGAATCTCAATCTCAAAGGTTCAAAGAGAATATGAGCTTACAGGAGTTTTGTCAGATCAAGAATAATAGGAGACCCTGTAATAAAAATAGAAGTGGAGGGTACATGTAGAAAAATGATCTACAATGTACTATGGGTAGATTCTTTCTGTTTGCTTTTTATGGGTCACCCAAGTGCATAGCCAAGGCTTGGGTATGAAAATTAGACATCTATTTATACCTAAACAAAGTTTCATAGATTGAAGCTATTAAGATAGTAGTGCTGCAACTTGAAGGTGAAGCACATGAATGGTGGTTTCACGGTCTATCTACATTGGGGCATGCAGGTGTGACTTCATATGCATAATTCACCCAGAGGTTGGTAGAAATATTTGACCTAAGATATCCAGAGGAACACTTTGTTGAGCTAGATAATATCAAGCAGTCGGAAAATACAGATACTTATATCTCTCAATTTTTGAAACTTTCAAGCATGGTGCCAAATCTGTCTACAACTAGAAGAGTACACATGTTTATTAATGGGCTAGCAGAGCCTTTGCATGGGTTGGTGAATTCCAATAGACCAACTACGCTCCAAGATGCCATTGAGAGGGCTAGGCACTTACAAGATGCTTTGCTAAGGGCAAGATCTCCATTCCAAAAAAAACCCAATTTTCAGTCAAAAGGGAAAGATGTGAAAGTTCCTTGCCCAAAGGAGAACCAGGGAAAAGGACCTCTTAGTGATGATATCCAAAGAGATTTGAGGAGGACGAAGCTTTGTTTCACTTGCCAAGAACCATGAGCACCAGGGCATCGGTGTGCTACAAGAAAGGCACACTATATTGAAGTGTTCTATGATAGTGAAGAGGAGGAAGAAGAGGAGCCGTAAGAAGACACTAGCACTGTGGCACCAAGAGAGAATCCACCACCACCAGGGGGTGGAAATGGAGCATTTTATCCAATTGCAGGAACCATTGCATTTTTGCAGGGAGTACCCAGGTTTCTGACATTGAGAGTTTGAGGCACAATTTAGGGGCAACAGGTGTCAGTATTGATAGAAAATGGGGCTACCCATAATTTTATTGATTCCCAAGTAGTGCAGAAGAGAGACATACCCACAAATGATTTTTAAGGATTCTCAGTTTCGGTTCCAAGATCTAGAACCATGCAATGTGTGAAGTATGTTTCGACATTGACTATAACTTTGGGGACATACACACTAAAAAATCACTTCTTTTTGGTTGATATTCATGACACCAATGTGATATTGGGTGTACAGTGGTTGACCATACTAGGGAAGGTGACCACGGATTGGGATACCTTGAATATGGAATGGAAAAATAAGAAGAGTGGTATGCATGAAATGATTAGGGGCATGCACACCTATCCACCTCAGGAAGTCTCTGCACATAAGATGGAGACTAATTTGTGTAGAGGGGGCATAGCATGCGCAGTATGAATATGTAAGTTGGAAGTAAGAGGCAAGGAAAAACCAGTCCACTTAGTTATGCAGTCTATTCTAGACCATTATTCTACAGTATTTGGAGGCATTCCACCAAGGAGGCCACGAGACTGAAAGTTTGTTAAAGGGTTCTCCCAACTAGTAGTACAACTCACAGATCTGACCAAGAGGGGAGCCTTTGGTTGGAAAAAAACTGCGCAGAGGGAATTTGATAGGCTCAAGGAGATAATGAGCAATTTTCCAGTGTTGGTATTTCCAGATTTCAACCTGCCCTTTGTGCTGGAATGTGATGCTTCAGGGGAGGGTGTTGGCATAGACTTGATGCAGGGAGGCCATTCCATAGACTTTGAGAACCAAAAAAATCTTCCACATGAGAATGTGTGTTCCATTTATGAGAAGGATTTGCTGGCCATCATGCATGCATTGGCCAAATTCAGGCAGTGTTGGGTAGACAACAATTTCCAAGCGAAGATTGACCACCACAGTCTTCGGTGTTTCCTTGAGAAAAATTAGATGTAAGAGAGGCAACAAAAATGGATTAGAAAAATCCCAGAATATTACTTTGACATTGAATATATCAAAGGAAAAGGTAATGTGGTAGTAGATGCCTTATCACAGAGACAAACAACATTGTCATTAATGAGTGCAGATTCAGATTGGGAGGCCCAGTTGTTCGTGGAGTATTCCAAAGACCGCTTCACATGTGAGATACTAGATGGACAGGAGACCGATGAGAGGTATATAGTGATGGATGATATCATCTACTACCTTGACCAGATCTTCTTGACTAGATATTCTAAGCTCAAGGAGAAAATTCCGCATGCAGCACATGATTTACCCCTCTCAGGCCACCAAGGCTTCACAAAGACATATCAGGCCATTAGAGAGAGATTCTCATGGAAGGGTCTCAAGGAGGATGTGCTCTAGCACATCAAGGAGTGCGTATTTTTCCAGTAGAATAAAGGAGAGAACAACCATCCTATAGGTTTGTTACATCCACTTCCTATTTTGGAGGGGAAATGGGAGAGCATTTCTATGGATGTCATTACCATTTTTCCAACAGTACAAGGCAAGGATTGTATCTTTGTGGTTCTTGATCGACTAATAATGTGTTCACATTTATTTTCCATTTCTTAACGACACACTACTTCATAAGTGGCCAACCTCTTCTTTAGATATGTTTTCAGATTTCCTGGTCTTCCTAAGACCATAGTTAGTGATAGAGATTTCCACTTCATGGGTGGATTTTGGTAGAATATTTTCTCTTTGGTGGGTACTGAGTTGACACCGAGTACCAGTTATCACCCCCAGATATATGGGAAAATAGATATTGTAAACAAGTGGCTAGAAGGCTACTTGTGAAATGATGTTTCGGGGCAGCAAAGAGCATATCGGTGCTGGCTCCACTTGGGTGAATATTGATACAATACGACACTTCATATGTCGATCGATATGTCTCCATTGTTTGCTCTATATGGTTATGATGCTTTATCATTCAAGATCCAAGAGAATCAGGATATACTCCATGCTCTTAAGAACAACATCGTTACAACCCAAAATCAGCTGAAGTTAAATGCAGATCATGGTCGGGTGGAGAGACATTTTGAGGTGGATGATTTATTCTATCTTCGTCTTCAGCCTTACAAGAAATATACATTGGAGGAGAATGGATATAAGAAGCTTAAGCCCAATTTCTATGGGAAATAAGGAGTGATCCGTCATGTTGAGGAAGTAGAATATGAATTGGAGCTCCCCATTGCGAGTAAGTTCCACAACATTTTTCATGTCTCATGCCCGAAGAAGGCATTTGGCCAACGTGTAGTTTCCACTATGGATCTCCCACCTATTGATGATGAGGACCATCTAGTTTTACAACTAGAAGCTATCTTGGATACTCGAGAGAGGCAACTAAGGAACAGGGTGATTAAAGAATATCTGGTTCGATGGAGGGATCTACCAGATGAGGATGCTAAATGGGAAGGAGAGAATATTTTACAACGTCCATCCTTGCAGTTTCCCGAGGAAAAGAAACATTTGAGAGGGGAGGACTGTAATATTCATAATTAGATTTAGCTAGCTAGAATATTAAATTTTGTTTTTGTTAATAGGATAAATGAATAATAGGGTAGAGGGAGCCATAAATCTCTTTAGTAGGAATAAAAACACTTCTAATGTGAATGTGGATCAGTTCATCTAGATAGGATCAGGTTGAATAAACCACTCCTTGGTGTGAATGGGGTCAATGCATGTGGATGGGGTCAAGTTGACCAAATCAACAACACAGTCATCGATGTCGTGGAGACAGTGGAAGACAACACAGTCATAATGGGAGGAAGTCTCCATGAGAGTAGTATCATTATTGAGTGGGGCCAAGAGGGAGAAGGATCATAAATCATATAAGGAATGGGATGGAATCCATAGAGGGAATTCTAATTTTTTTTTATGTATTTTCTTTTATGACTTTCTGCATGCTTCATTTGTTTAGTGGAGTTTGTTGTGTTGTTTAGCACAAGGGTGTTTCCAAGCGGAAATTCCACCCTCATCCTTGGGGGACTTCGAGTGCCCACTCGGGAAAGGTTGTTTGATATAAATTAAGTCATCTAACATCAGGCCAATATTAAACCACCATCAGCAGCGTAGTCTCCTTCAGGAATTGCGCAATCCAGGAGGGCAGTTTCAGTGGAGGGTTAATAACCCAAGTTTTTGAGATTATCATCCAGTGAAGGGAGCAACCCTTTATCAGGAAAGTAAGTGGCAAGGAGTAGCAGCTATTTTCTCATCTGATCAGCCACCTCCCAAAATTCTCCCAGCTGTAGTGCGTAATTATGCCCTAAGGCTGAATTTTTCATTATTGTCATTTCCGGAAACCCTTTCTGGGTTATCTTGGAATTTTGCTAAAAATCCCAGATCTCTCATACTGACATTTTCTCAGCACCCAATCAACGGATCTACACACTCCTAGTTTTGAATAGAAGCTATTTCTAGTAGGATTCCTCAATCATAACCTCCCAGGAGTTGAGGCAATAGCAGTATCTTATGTCTTCATGTTTAGGGTCATTTCACGATTTTTTTGCCTACCTTGAGTGTCTCTTCCTCAAGCTCTTGTACTTCATTTCTGATATTGCATATAATAAAATGGCTCAGTGACCTACTCATGTATTTTATTTGTTGATGTTTACTGAATTTTCCATTTTTATGTTCAATATTCATGTTTTTCATATTTTGGAATATTACAATGTTGGTGATAGTCACATTTGTTTTTTAGGAGCTGCTGATGCATTTGGCACATATACATAGTGTCTCATGATTATATTTGTTTTATGAAACATTTTATTTTTCTGAGGATTTTATTGTATTCAAATTTTATGTGGCCACAATCTTGCTAGTTTGGAGATATTTAGCTTGTGGTATTTATTATTTTTATTTGATGATGGGATCTTGCTACTGAGAGCATGTATGTAGAGTTGATTTATTGTTGAGCAAAGTGTCTTGGATCTAGTTTGAAAATAGATGAAAGGATGTGTACATAGTGGTGATGAGCAACACCTTCATGGAGGTGAAGCAATGTTATCAAAGCTTCAACAAAAGGAACAATTTTATCAATCCAATGGTAGTTGGATATTCCAATCAGAGTTGGATGAGGATCGATTGGTCATGGTGGATTTCAATGGATTGTAGTTCGTAGATCCATGTGATAACAAATTCTTCTGATCTGATTAGTATAATTGAGTCTCCTAGCTAATTGATGTTAGCATATTGTATATGAGGTCGAGTCTCCATGTTTATGGGAGACAACAAGCTATGCAAAAGACAAATTTCTTGACTAATATAAATTTAGAGTAGAGCAAAAATAACAAGGATGGTTTTCCTCCCAGAAGGGTTTCCACCAAAAATCTTGTGTCTCATGTGTGATTTATGTGATGTGCATGTTTATTTTTTTGTAGCTTCTTATGGTTTTCAATTATGTTTATGTGACGCACATTCTATGATGTTTATTAGTTGGTGTTTAACATATGTGTGATTCATTAATTTGAGTTTGAATTGGTAAAAATCATATATATATCACAGTATTGATTCATTCCCCCTCCCTCTCAGTAGTGCTCAAAGGTTTCTATCATTCCTCATATTGATATAAGAATGTGGTAGGTATTAAAACCCACATTGGAGTCTCTAAAATCATAAATCATATTCCTTTTGTCCTCGTTATGATTTTCATGGAATACCTTGTCACCCCTAGGAAGCCTTTCTTGCAGCAACTTTATCAAACCTTCCTTTAAACCTTCCATGTATGCTTTTAAACCATTCATGTAACATTTTAAATTATACATGTCACATTTTAAACCATTCATCTCCCCTTTTAAGACATCCATGCTCCATTTTAGTTCATCTTTGGTTGCTCTTTGTGAGAGCGAAATTTGTTGCACTAATTTGTCCCATAATTTGGATATATCATGTTGCAATTATTCCTCTTCGTGCATCATAGTAGATATTTTTGAGGGATTAAAGGGTGTAGAATTATTTTATTTGGGAGAAATTTTAGAAACAAATAATGATATTTATACTTCAATATTCCGTTTGAACCACTTCAAACTAATTTCTCAAACAAAAGTTATGCAATTTTAAAAAAATACACACATTTTTCCTGCTTTTAGGAGCTCGATCTTGAAACGATTCTAAATCTATAATTTCGGCTCTCCAATGTCTAAAATTTTGTCTTTTGGTATTCCTCTAAGTCATATTTCCAGCCCCACAAGTCAGACTAATTTTGGATTCTTCAATAAAGAGTTATGCCCAATCTCCTATTATGACCTAATTATAGACTGGTTTAGTAAAGCAAACTTGGACAGAATTCCATGTGTCACTATTTCTACCTTCAGGTTGGAAAATGATAAATGAAAAGTTAAAGTATATTCACTTTCAATCACCTTTTATTAAATTAAATTCCTATGATCGGAGAGAAAGTTATGGTGATTTTCCCTAGGTCACCTATTTGAGATTAAATTCTGGAGCCTGCAAAAAACCATAAGTTCTTTGGACGATATCTACGAAAATGTAGTGAACCAAGAGCTGAAATTTTTACACGATGTTAATCACGATGTTTTCTCCAAGTGGTAAAAAAAATTATCTTATGAAAACTTGTATAAAAAAATTTATAATGAAAATTCCAAGATGACCTGCTTGAAGAAGCGAAAGCCTAGAATCCAAAGCTCTGATACCAAATTTTATGCAAACAACTCAGTAAAAAAAAGAAAATATAGATGAAAAACTTAAAAATTATCCTCTTCGATGGGGAAAACTCATTTACATTACATAAATGAACAATTATGTGATGATAAAAATGATAATATCTCCTTGGTATATATAAGAGTCTAAGGGGTCACAATATAATCATAGCCTACATTAGAATAATAATGTAATGGAACAAAATAACAATAGTGGGTTTTTATGGGGAACAAAAATAAAAATATGGGGGATACATGGGCACAAAAATAACAAAAGTGGGATACAATAACAATAAAAATAAGGGGGATACACTAGTATTATACGGACCTAACATTGAGACTGTCTTATTTCATGCCATGATGAGATCACCCACCACCTCCACATTAAAGCCTCCAAAGTCCTTATTTGGGATGAACTTTTTAGCTATTAATTTTGAGTCAATAAATTTTTTGGTTGACCCACCATAAATTAGGATAGTGCCTCGAAGCCCCTATATGGAATATTTGTATCTGAAGGTATTATAGCTAGGGACTTCTAAAAGTGTGGCTATGATGCCACCTATTGATTATACCCTTGGATCCTCCTCCTCTGAAGTTGATTGTTCGCCATTATGTAGTGGTCATGTTTCTTCTTCTCCCTCAATTTTGGAGAGAACCTCAATTTAGTGAAATTTTCACTTTCCCTTGCATGTGTACCCTTTCTCCCAAGGCTCCTACAACCATAACAAAGCTTCTTTCTCCATAACTCATCTCTATTTATAGGGACCAACCTACTTATTTTGGTATCCTTCGCTTGGGGAGGTATCCTATCTGCAATCTACTAAAGAGGTGGTGGTTTGGGAGATTCTTTAATTTTAGGTACCATATCCTCCATATCCCTTATCTTGGAAATGGATTATTTTAATTTACCAGGCTTAAAATCCTTGACCCAACCACACAATGGTTTAACTAACCCTTCCATGAACAACGTCACCAAAAATTCCTGAATGATATCTATAACCATCACATGTAATCTCTAGAATTATAAAACAAATATGTTCATAGTCCCTATTTGTAGTGTCTTTGACCCCCAATCTGGAACCACCACTCTAAAAATACTCCATACATATCATTACAATAACTGTAAAAGTGTACATGTTGAATTTTCCCATAGGTCTTAGCCAGTCCTAGAATTTTTGATAATTATGAAATGCAGTATAATATTCCATGAAACATTATTTCTCACATATAAAATAAATTAAATAACCATATTGAAATTTTTTTTATAATTATACAAAACCCCATATAGGGTTAATAATAAAATAATCCACAAAATATAAGGCACGCCATAAATGCATAGATGCATGGCACATAAACACCATATTTTCTGAAATTAGGGTTTTCCATCATAACATGTAAGTACATATAGAAATAATCATAAAAAATATCATGGTATAGGGAGCACTTATCTATATTAAAAGAGATTATTGGCTACAGACTCCCCACATTCCTCCGAGCCATAGAATGTTTGGATAAAAATATCAGCCAAAGGTCACCCCTAAGATGAGGCAACAACTGCAGGAAATAATGCTCAAACAAAAACAAATCCCAGGCGATGACATCCACCCTAGTAACCTCAATCTATAGCCATAAGATATGTTTCTTTGAACATGTTCCCAATTGGCACACACCTTCTCTATTATTTTCTAGTCCATTGGTGGTTCGTAGCTTCTAGGATACCTTAATGTCAACTAGAAACATCTCAACTTGCAGCCCAGGAGTTATGCCATTGTTCAATGTCCAAGTTTCAACAATTGAACCATAATAAAACCCCTTAGATTATGTCACAACCCAAACCAGGATTCTATGATTATATCTGAAGGAATTTCCTTACCGGAACTCCATGATACCAAGCCATAATTAGGGACAACATACCCTCAAAGCCATGAGGATCCCGGAGTCATCAAGCTCATGTAAAAAATATTTATCTATTTCTCTATGGTTAAATTGATAACCAAACCATTAATCACTCCATAGTGCACTCCTTAGGACTCATCGATTCATCAGTCTTGTTAGCATCCTGTAATTAGAAAGATTGGCAAAAGTCCAATTGCAGGGAGAACAGTATTTCAACCACTTTGGGATTCTAGGATCTAGCCCTCCTGAATCCGGAGAGGGATCTCTCCAATAAGTGAAAATATGGATTTGTCTTTGAAGTTTGGGGTAATGATATTAGGCTAGTTATGAAGGCCGAGGGTTTTGTTTTATTTTGGATGGTTGAGCATGAATATTATTTCAGGTGGAAAGTTCTAAATGCAAAGAGTTTCAAAGGTGAGAAGTTGCAAGCAAATAGAACAAGTTCTGGCCAAGAAGATAGATAATTGCAGGTTTTCGTCCATTGGGATATGGAGTCATGATAGGGTTTAATTGAAACAATCAAGTTCAAGAGTGGTCCATGGGGCAAGTCATCTATGTCTAAGGATCTCTTTGAAGTTGGATTTATGGAATGAAATGATACAAAAATAAGGGGAATTAAACAAATGAAGAACAAAGAGTAGCCCAGGATCTGGTAAGTACTTTGAAACTAGCCAGCCTTTGAAAAACACTTAAGAAAGACATAAAATAAATCCAAGATCTGGTAAGTGCTTCGAAACTAGCCAGCCTTTGATACACTTTCGATAGAAAACATATAAAAATAGAGGGAAAGTTGAAGGCAACTGTTGGAGAAGAAACTAGTGGGCCGGGCTCACCACAAATCCTCTCCTAGCTCTGCTTTACTTGGTTACTTTCAAGACAAACAGAAAGATAACACATAATGACCTAAGATCTAGTAAGTACTTTGAAACTAGCTAGCTTTTGACACATTCCAAGGGAAGCATTCAGACAATCTTTGGGGATAAAACTAGGACTAGGGCACACCATATCTTCCTTAGTTCATCTCTAATTAACATATACTGAAAATAAAATCCAAGAAAAATATTTAGCTAAGACAGTAGGACGAGGGAACGATAGCATTCCTATGCTTAAACTAAATTAAATCATTCGTAAATAACACAGATTTGGAAGAAAACATGATGATAAAGATTTTTAGTCAGAGAAGGGTACTGATATACAGTAGGTCCTAACTCTATGCATGTTGTTCTTTATGAGAGAAGATGAACAGAGTGAAAACAGAAATAAAATAACAATTTACAATAAGAAATAACATCACCGTCAACATAGACCAGGATCCCATAAATCAACTTGTATTGATGCTCCCAACCAGTTATAGCTCTAAGTCCAATGCTTTAGCTTAGAAATCATCTACACTTCCCAGACTAACTTATCTATCACAAGCAGAGCTCCAAGAGCCAGTGAACACTATTTAAAAGTAGAAGTCTCAAGCTCAATTACATTTCAAAGTTCAGAAACCAACTCCACCAACCCCTCTCTCATCTTCTCTAGTAGTATTTATAGAAGAATGAGGAGGTGAGATCCGATAAAATATCTCCAAAGATAATTAATATATTCTTAATGGCTTCTCGGCCTTTGGGGGGCTCAATGGAGAAGTTTACAGATGTTTTTTGTCTATATTAATTGTTTTACATCTAAGATTAAGCTCGATGGGAGCTTTGTTGACTTTTGAGGCTCTGTGTTATGTTGAAGTAACTCTGCTGATATTTTGTCATTAAGTTTATTTGCATAATTAACTTCTCTAGCTGCGCTGAGACAAATATCTGATCTTGATCAATAACTTCAGCCTTTGTTTGAATGCTTTGAGGCACAAGTGGCATTGCGGTATCTGGGAGGAATCAATTTGCCTTAGATGTGGTGGTGGAGGCCTTCTGTCTGATAAAACACTTTAATTTCCTTTTAACTGTGTCTTAATAGAGAGGATTAGGCTTTTGATAATAAATCTTAGTCGTAGTCCTCATAAATTTGTCTTCAATATTCCATTCTGGTGCGTTCTGTCTTCGACCCTGATACTCTATGATTTGTGATTGATTTACTATGTTTTGTTGGTGTGCAGTACTGTGCAGGGATCGTGAGGCATCAGTTCCTTTGGAGTATTAACGAGGCGCGAATATTTTAAACCATGTATGGCTTTATTTTAAAGAATCGAAGGCATAAGAATTAAACCCCAGCCTTCAGCCTTTCTTCAATATATAATGGAAAAACCATATAATCACCCTTACCAAATAATATATCCGGATTTCAAAACTTATGATAAAACCAAGCTGTATAACCATTTCGGGTCACAAAAGGGACTTGTTGATGTCAAGGTGTTTGTGACCCAAATTTTTTATAAAATACGTCATATAAAGTTCCCTAGGTCCGAATTGGGGCCTGCTAATGTCAAGGTGTTTGTGACCTGAAATATTTATGAAATCCACCATAAACCGTATCGGGTCCGATTTTCTTGACCATGTGAGCAACCAAACAAAACTCGCTCCAAACAGATGTTGTCGCATGTGCACTGACATGTATTTTGACTAGGCGTTAGGGACTAGGGCGATTGATTGTGGGCCATGGATCATGTCGTACCTTATTTTACCCCCCCCAACTTCTTTTGAGCGCGATCACTAACCGATGAGCCAGCCTCAGATCGGACGGTGTACATCCATATCGCGCTAAGCCCACGGTCATCATTTAACGCGCAAGGAGGGCGGTATCTCCAAACCACTTAAGGCCACTTGTCATCTCCTAGTATGTGTCGTGCTCGAATTGGAAATTCCGCTTACCCCACAAAGGCGGTGCGGTCAAAACTACTTCAGTTTTGTATAGTGAATGACTGTAGGTTAAACCGGGGTTAACACCCTACTTCCTATTCACTTTGGTCATTAAAATCCAAGTTCAAACCTCAGACTCTTTAATATGACAGAAAATTATTCAAACACCTGCACAATACAAAACTATATTATAAAATCTTGCGTATTTGGTTTTACGGCTTCAGAGGGTGTGGGGAGGAGCATGGCCGTTGGATGGCATCAACCAATGGTGTAGATCTTCTCGTGGAGGTCAAAGAAGATCGGAGGGAGAAATAAGTCACAACCATTGATCGCACAGGGATCAACGACGGGGATTACGCGATCGGGCCATCGCAATCGAAGTGGGGAAAAAACATTAAAAATGCTCCCAAAGGAAAAATACGACGCGATAAGTACCCAATGGGTCTAGCGCCTGGCTTCAGCACCAGGGAATATAATGAGGAAGTGGTTTAGGACTTAGCCCAAGGGGGCTTAAGTCTGCAACATAAAATAGTATTTTTTATGAATTTTTTCAAGCTTTCAATAGGTTTTGGGGGTTTCGGCAGAGTTCAAAAATGAGTTTTAAACATGGAAAATGATTTTCATGAATGGAAGAAGGGGGATAATGAAAAATAGAGGAATTTTATGGAGGAAAAGGGGAGCAAAATGGAGGTTGGTTTTTTAAGTGAGGAAAGGGAAAAAAGAGGTTATCTTGCAGCAGTTTCTTCTCATGAAATCAACAAAATTCCAGAGTGTAAAATGGTCACAGTAGGGAAGTTTTTGGATAGAGGCATGGGGACTTCAAGAGTCTTCAAGAGCCAAAAAATTTTTGCAATAAAATTTGTTCCTTTAAGGCTCCAAAAAATTATTTAGCCAGCATTTGATATAAATTTTTTTATAGTTGGCTAACAGTGGCTCCACTTGGGGATGGTGCCTTCTTGAAGGCATCAAGAACTTTAGACTTGCATTCTCTGGGAGGCTGATTAGTGCCTCATCCATTGGGCTGCCTTTCTTTCCTTGAATGATCTTATTTTGTTCTGAAAACAGGTTAACAGCCATAAAAACAATGGATCTTCATCAACAAGCTTTCTACCTACCCAATCCTACATATCTAACATTTTTTCTTCTTTAGAGTGCACATGGATTGGCAAACTATTTTAAAACATTTTATTCTTTTGAAAGTAGGAAATCTAATCTATTTCTACTCCTTATTTCTCAATGGAATCAGATTAAACAGTTGAGCCCATATGATTCTCCATCTAATCTACTATCTGTTGGGATTAAACTGTCCAACATATTTTATTTTCTAAATTCTACAACTAAAATTTAAAAGAATACAAGTCACGATTGAACAGTCTAACTTGTTGCTGATCTATGGCATACAAACAAGCTACACATAGATATTATTTTGCAGAAAATTTAAAACAAGATGGAAAGCTTAGGATCTGAAATTTCAAAGCATTCCTTCATCTTTTTGACAGCTTTGTTTTGACTTTTGTTTGAGCTATTCCTTCTTTGTTTGACTCGTTTAGATTTTGAGTTGATTAGAACCAGATTTACATCTTTTTTGACTCGGAATTTGAAACAGATTTGAGTCATTCTGTTTGGGAACTTAGGTTCATATTTTGAGAATGTTTGAACCTTTAATTTCTATCCTAAACTATCTACTGATAAGCCAATATTAAACAGTTTGGAAAATCGAATTCACTATCCTATCAACAGAAAATTTAAAACCAATTAGTCAAGGTTAGGTTGTTTGACTAACTAGAAGTGTGTTCTTTAGGAGTGGAATTTGAGCTTGCACACTTTCAGATTTGTTTCTCTTTTTGGTATGGGGCTCTACCTTTATTTTTTTCACAATCTGCCCTCTTTTCTTTCTTCCATTGTTTTTGTATTTTTGAATTTTTGATTTTTCTTCAAAGCAGAAAAAAACAACTAACTACATGCTCAGAACTGAGCTTTATTGGAATTCCTATCTAACCTATTATAAACATGGAGTATTTACATATTCACATTATACAAAAGTTCCAATGTAGCCAGCTGAGTAATGTCAAGAAGAAGAAGAAACTCTGGCTGCTTGTCAGAGGTATCCATAGTATATTTTGAAGATTAATCTTCAAAACCCAGACTATCATAGGAGGTGACAGATTTTCATGTCTCTGGCTCTTGCAAAGGATTACTGCTTGATAATTTGAGCTATTTGTGACTTCCACACACTTTTCCAAAGGATCAACAAAGAAAAGATGAAGGTTCTCTTCTTTTCGGTCCTCCATGTATGGTAAATTGTTTGCTTCCAAGGGTTCAGCTTTGAGGAGTACATCTTCAGAAAGTTTCTTGGAAGCATCATCATTCTTAACAGAAAAGGAAAATTATTCTTCTTGAGAAGATGGTATATCCTCAATAGGACAGTATTTTATCTGTTTCTCTCCCTCTTCTTCATCATCATCTGAACTGGAGGACTCATCATATTTGGCAGTGTTTTCCTCTTGTAGCCTTGGTATGCTTGGATTCAGTGGGATAAAATCTGTGAAGAGGTTATCATATTCTTGAGCAGGGGTATATTCAACTGCTTCCTCTCTTTCAATAGAAGGCTCCTTGGTTACAACTTGCTAAAAAATTTCTTTGTTTCTTTCCTCCTCATCCTTTGAGCTGAAATTCTGCTGAGTCCCAATCACATGGAAACTATTACTGATGATCTGAAACGAAGCAGAGAAAATATCCAATGAATCTTTACTCACTTCTAGGCTTTAAAAACTCTCATCATCAGATCATAAATAGTCTGCACTGGTTCATTACTTCTTTGAAGGAATTGATCTTCCTTGCATAAATCTGCTAATGATGATCCTACGAAATTAACTTCTGTTTGGGAAGCATCATCACTAGATAGATCAAAGTTAGGAGAATCATGAATATGAGTAATACTACTAATCAAACATACTAGGTTATCAGCAGGCCCTTCTTCATTATGATCTACAAAACAACTTTCTAAATATATATAACAAAGTTCTCTATGTGAATGGGCAAGAGTATTTGTTTTGCAAAAATTTTCAGAGACTGGCTGTTTATAAATAGTCTGATCTATCTCTTTTTCTGTCAAAGGGGAGGATGTTTCTATGTTCCTTTGAACAGGAGTACAACAGTTCTCTGCCTCTTGTGAAGACTGATTTTGAGGCTGGATGTCTTCTTGAGCCTCAACTATAAGGGATGATGAATCAATGTTTGAGTTTTCAGGGATATCTTTAGGAATGTTCAGTATTTCTTGGTTCATTTCTTCCTCAACTGATTCATCTATGTTTTTAAAATTTTTCAATAGCATATTAAACTCATGAATGGCTGTTAAAAGATCTTCAGGATGCATTTCTTCCAAAACTTCATCATTATCTATAATGTGTTTGGTGATGTTTTGTGATGGATCATAACATATTGCACCCCATGATAATGATGTAGTGTTTCCTTTATAGTTCTCATGAAACACATATTCAAGATCTTTTAAAGAAAACAAACTACTAGATCTCAAGCATTCATACCAATCCCTAGATTTTCATTCTAATGTTAACATGAACATTTTCATTAGGCAATCTTCATGCCATTCAACTTTCAACCTCCATACATGTATATGAAATTTGATGAGATGTAATAGAGGGTCATCAAACTTTTCACCTTGAAAAACAAGTAGGTTGTCTCCCAATTCACCTGGGGCATCTTATGTGGAAACCCAGGGATATGATCTCTACTCATTGGGGCATATCTTCATTGTATCCTTGGAATCATTTTGTAAATCAAGAAATAGGTCACTGTGTCTGGTCAATCAGTTTAGGGTCTTCTACCAATGGAGTCATTTGGTTTTTTGGAAGTTTCAAAGTGTGGAGTCGCGAGGCAGAAAATTTTTAGCTTGTAAGGAGGTAAAATGTTTTATGGTTCCACCACCATATGACTCTTGTAGAGCTGCAATATTTTCAGGAACTGAATTAGCTCTCAAGGGTGATCTGAAAATAGTTGATAATTTAATCCTAGGATACTTCCTAAGGATACTTTCTGGGTTATCAACTATCTTAGGTGGATCAGGGCCAGGATAGGATCTAGTATGAATCTTTCTAGGAGCCACTATGTTGTGTTTTTCAAACCCAAATAAACAAGAAAAGTTCAACCAGATATGACAATCTTTGAGAGGTTAACTAGTATGTTTCACAAACTTAAATCCTACAGTCCTCTGACTGAGTCTGAATGATATTATAATGATAAGGGTTCTTCCCAGTGGAGTCTTACGGTCTATTCAGGATTGTGGAGTCGCCAAGTGGAATTTTTTAGCTCCTAAGGAGGTAAAAGGTTTTATGGTCCACCACCATGTTTATTGGATACCAATCTGAAATATTTTTGGGTTTTCTGAGTTATTTTTTAGTTGTGTGGTTTCTAAGAATGTCCTAACTCTATTTCAAAACATAGCTATGGTTATGAGACAAATACATACTACTCTTATGGCTAAGCCAGTTGATTTTTCAAGGTTAGATAAAGCCTTATGAGAATCCTAGGGTTTGCCTAGTTTTTCACCGATTCAAACAAGCTTCATCATGATTACCATTTCATGGTAGTGATCGAAAAGGCTGCTTTTTACTCACTACACAATGTTTGTATGAAATTTTAAGGGGAACCAGAGATTCTAATTAGGTTCGGTCCACAGCGGAGTCATTAGAAATGTTAGCACCCTGTAATTAGCAAGATTGGAAAAATTCCAACTGTAGGGAGAACATTATTTCAACCACTTTTGGATTCTAGGATCTAGCCCTCCTGAATCCGAAGAGGGATCTCTCCAATAAGTGCAAAGATGGATTTTTATTTGAAGTTTGGGGTAATTATATTAGGCTAGTTATGAAGGCCGAGGGTTTTGTTTTGTTTTGGATGGTTGAGCATGAATATCATTTGAGGTGGAAAGTTCTAAATGCAAAGAGTTTCAAAGGTGAGAAGTTGCAAGCAAATAGAACAAGTTTTGGCCAAGAAGATAGATAATTATAGGTTTTAGTTCATTGGGCTATGGATTCATAATAGGGTTTAATTGAAACAATCAGGTTCAAGAGTGGTCCATGGGGCAAGTCATCTATGTCTAAGGATCTCTTTGAAGTTGGATTTATGGAATGAAATGATACAAAAAGAAGGGGAATTAAACAAATGAAGAACAAAGAGTAGCCTAGGATTTGGTAAGTACTTTGAAACTAGCCAACCTTTGACAAACACTTAAGAAAGACATAAAATCAATCCAGGATCTGGTAAGTACTTCGAAACTAGCCAGCCTTTGATACACTTTCAATAGAAAACATATAAAAAAAGAGGGAAACTTGAAGGCAACTGTTGGAGAAGAAACTAGCGGTCGGGCTCACCACAAATCCTCTCCTAGCTCTGCTTTACTTGGTTACTTTCAAGACAAACACAAAGATAACAAAGAATGACCTAAGATCTGGTAAGTACTTTGAAACTAGCTAGCTTTTGACACATTCCAAGGGAAACATTCAGACAGTCTTTGGGGATAAAAATAGGACCAGGGCACACCATATCTTCCTTAGTTCATCTCTACTTAACATATACTGAAAATAACATCCAAGAAAAATATTTAGCTAAGACAGTAAGACAAGGGAACGCCAGCATTCCTATCCTTAAACTAAATTAAATCATTCCTAAATAACACAGATTTGGAAGAAAACATGAAGATAAATATTTTCAGTCAGAGAAGGGTACTGATATACAGTACGTCCTAACTCTATGCATGTTGTTCTTTATAAAAGAATATGAACACAATGAAAACATAAATAAAATAGCAATTTACAATAAGAAATAACATCACCGTTGACATAGACCAGGATCCCATAAATCAACTTGTATTGATGCTCCAAACTAGTTACATCTCTAAGTCCAATGCTTTAGCTTAGAAATCATCTACACTTCCCAGACTAACTTATCTATCACAAGCAGAGCTCCAAGAGCCAGTGAACACTATTTAAAAGTAGAAGTCTCAAGCTCAATTACATTTCAAAGTTCAGAAACCAACTCCACCAACCCCTCTCTCATCTTCTCTAGTAGTATTTATAGAAGAATGAGGAGGTGAGATCTAATAAATGATCTCCAAATATAATTAATACAGTCTTAATGGCTTCTCGGCCTTTGGGGGGCTCGATGGAGAAGTTTACATATGTTTTATGTCTGTATTAATTGTTTTACATCTAAGATTAAGCTCGATGGGAGCTTTGTTGACTTTTGAGGCTCTGTGTTATGTTGAAGTAACTCTGCTGATATTTTTTCATTAAGTTTATTTGCATAATTAACTTCTCTGGCTACGCTAAGACAAATATCTGATCTTGATCAATAACTTCGGCCTCTATTTGAATGCTTTGAGGCACAGGTGGCACTGTGGTAGCTGGGAGGAATCAATTTGCCTCAGATGTGGCAGTGGAGGCCTTCTGTCTAATAAAACACTTTAATTTCCTTTTAACTGTGTCTTAATCAGGAGGATTAGGCTTTTGATAATTAATCTTAGCCGTAATCCTCATAAATTTGTCTTCAATATTCTATTCTGGTGCATTCTGTCTTCGACCGTGATACTCTATGATTTGTGATTGATTTACTGTGTTCTGTTGGTGTGCAGTGCTGCATAGGGATCGTGAGGCATCAATGCCTTTGGAGTATTAACGAGGCGTGAAAATTTGAAACCATGGATGGCTTTCTTTTAAAGAATCAAAGGTGTGAGAATTAAACCCCAACCTTCGGACTTTCTTCAGTATATAATGGAAAAACCATATAATCACCCTTACCAAATAATATATCCGGATTTCAAAACTTTTGATAAAACCAAGCTGTATAAGCATTTCGGGTCACAAAAGGGACTTGCTGATGTTAGGGTGTTTGTGACCCAAAATTTTTATAAAATATGCCATATAAAGTTCCTCGGGTCCAGATTGGGGCCTACTGATGTCAAGGTGTTTGTGACCCGAAATATTTATGAAATCCGCCATAAACCGTATCAGGTCCGTATTTCTTAACCATGTGACCAACCAAACAAAACCTGCTCCAAACAGATGCTGCCGCGTGTGCGCTGACATGTATGTTGACTAGATGTTGGTGACCAGGGTGATTGATTGTGGGCCATGGATCACGTCGTACCTTAGTTTATCCCCCGAGCTTCTTTTGAGCGTGATCACCGACCGATGAGCCGGCCTCAGATTGGATAGCATACGTCCATATCGCGCTAAGCCCACGATCGTCATTTAATGCGTGGGGAGGGTCGTATCTCCAAACCACTTAAGGCCACGTGTAAGCTCCTAGCATGTGTCATGCTCAAATTGGAAATATCGCTTACCCCACAAAGGTGGTGCGATCAAAACTGCTCCAGTTTTGTACAATGAATGACCATAGGTTAAACTAGGGTTAACACCCTTCTTCCTATTCACTTTGGTCATTACACTCCAGGTTCAAACCTCAGACTCTTTAATATGATGGAAAATTATTCAAACACCTGCACAATACAAAACTATATTATAAAATCCTGCGTATTTGGTTTTATTCAGAGGGTGTGGGGAGGAGTGTGGCTGTTGGATGGCATCAACCAATAGTGTAGATATTCTCACGGAGGTCAAAGAAGAGCGGAGGGAGAAATGAGTCACAACCATTGATGGCACAGGGATCAACAATGGGGATTACGCGATCGGGCCATCGCAATCGGAGGTGGGGAAAAAAAATTAAAAATTCTCCCAAAGGAAAAATTCGATGCGATAAGCACCCGATGGGTCTAGCGACTGGCTTCAGCACCAGGGCATATAATGAGGAAGTGGTTCAGGACTTAGCCCAAGGGGGCTTAATTCTACAACATAAAACAATATTTTTTATGAATTTTTTCAAGTTTTCAATGGGTTTTGGGGGTTTCGGCAGAGTTCAAAAATGAGTTTTAAACATGGAAAATGATTTTCATGAATGGAAGAAGGGGGATCATGAAAAGAGATGACTTTAATGGAGGAAAAGGGGAGTAAAATGGAGGTTGATTTTTTAAGTGTGGAAAGGGAAAAAAGAGGTGATCTTGCAGTATTTTCTTCTCATGAAATCAACAGAATTCCAGAGTGTAAAATGGTCACAGTAGGGAAGGTTTTGGACAGAGGCATGGGGACTTCAAGAGTATTCAAGAGCCAACACTTTTTTGCAATAAATGTTTTTCCTTGAAGGCTCCAAAAAATGATTTAGCCAGCATTTGATATAACAAATTTTATAGCTGGCTAACAAGTCGCTGGGATCAAATTAGTGCTAAATGATCCTATGGATTCCCCCCCTAAGGGAATTAATCCATGAATGAATAACTTCCTAATCCATGTTGTAAATATTGAGAGGGGGTGAATCAATATTTCCTTCCATTCAGTTAATTTTTAATTTTCAGAGCATTAAATTCAAATCAACATTAAATTAAAATCACATCACATGAACAAAAAACAACATCATTCAATAATGCTCAAACATCAAGAGAATAGACAACAAATGTTTAGGTGGAAACCCTTTCGGGAGAAAAACCACTGAACGCTTCTTAATATTTTTCTTCAATTATTTACATCAATAGGAAGATAAAACCTCCAAGTTTTCATAATCAACTAAATGGGGCTCCAACCCCCTATTTTACAGGTTACAACAACTTACTATTCAATAAATGAGTCCAATACTTCTTTTCATATATACATGTTGATAAACCCTATAAGTAGTGGAACAAGGTCACAATAACAATAATATGTACAGTCTAAGGTATTGTTGTATTTATATCACAATATTGTATTACCACCATTTTTATCACTGTTGGCTTGTGTCCACATGCATAATTCATTATGCTATAGATCTATCCTATATACAGTTGTAATTTGTCTCAACATTTATCCAAGTAAACATAGGGTCATAGGATATCAAATCAAATGAGCCTTTGAAATGTAATTTAGATTAAATGATTCAAAAAATTCCTCTTTTTGAATTGGAGGGAAATTCATATTAATTTTGAATTTCAAATTTCATTTTTGGAGCCAAAAATTCTCTTTGTAGGACTACTTTGCAAGGAAGGAAATTTTAAATTTTTCTTTGACTATGAGCCAAAAACCCCAAGAAATTAAATCGATTTGACAACAAAATATTTAATTTAATTATTTAATAAATGACTCCTTGTACATATCTAATGATGAGCTACCACATCACCTTATCATTTTTGGAATTTGACCATAAGAAAAGGGATTTAATATTTGATGAAACATATCTCCCAATTGTGAGGAATTATGAGGCATGCCATATATCATTAGAATTTGCATGATGAGAGGCATAAACTAATGATTGTATTGATAAAAAATGTACTTATCCTCACCCAAAAAATATTTAATAAGTGTGGGACTTCTAGGTATTCTTCTTGTTTGGAGCTTCCAACTGATGTAATCGATGACCTATATTAAGAGAGTTCAAGAACAATGTTGGTATCAGTGACAACACCATTAAAAAATCTTCCCCTTTGTCAGCAACACACATACTCCTAATATGATTATTTCTCCCCCTAACTCCATGCCTCTGATCACCCTAACCTATTTTCTCTCCCCATTTGACATCAATGGCAAAGGATTACTCCCCCTAATGAAATATTTTCCTCTAACTTCCTACAAAATTCTTGTCTTCCTTATGATTAATTTTATCCCTTTGACATTTTATGCTTCTCATGCATTTTAACACCTAATTATACCTACCAATACGCATCATCAATAATGAGTCCTTTTGCAATTTTTCCAATATTTTTCTTGCCAAAATTGGTACTCCATGGAAACTGCCCGTAATTCTGAATGTTACTTTGATGAGTTCTGACATCTGCAAACCTCTCAAAGGATAAAACTTCAAATATGTAACCTATGCTACATATATTCTCCCTATTCAAAATTTGGAGGGGGTAAACATAATTAATTATTTACAATAATGTATGATCCATCTCTGCACTTGAATCATCTTAATTCTCATTCGTGGACTCATCATGATATTTTGGATTTACAAAACATGATACCATAACCACTAGGAATTATTCTTTTACTTGTTCCTCTTGGTTTTGATTTATTCTCCAAATCTTCTTGTACCTCATGTTAGGGTTGTCTTCCATGGAAAATTCCATCTTGTACATGCAATCAAAAGCTATATGCCCATAGTTATGGAATTTGTAACATTTTGAAATGTTAGGTTTGAATAATGGAGAAAATGGCATATAAATTATGTTGGAAAATAAATTTTTAAATATGTCTTGTGATCTTGCAAACTTTCTTCTAGGGTTTCGATAATTTCTTTGATAATCATTTCTGCCATGCATTCTACAATCCCTAGCCATATGCTCAAAGTCAAAACATGAAAAACAACAACCATTAAACATGATAAGGTACCTGGAGGATGAGATGTATGGTCTTGATGAAATTTTGTAGACATTATTTCTTAGAGGAGTTAAAACTTTTTGTTGATCCTTATCCTTCAATACTTCAACATTTTTTCTTAGAGCTGCAACAATTTTAACCTTCTTTTGTACTTCATTTTGATTTTTCCTCTGAGGGATCCTGCTATAAATATTTTCATCGATATTGCTCTCTGGGGACTTGGAGCTTGTGCCTTCATCACATTGATCTTTACCTGTTGATTTTACATTCATCTTTAACTGAAAAATTTCATTATTCTTGCTTTCTTCATCCAACAATTTCTCTTTCCTGACCTTGTCTAATTCAGTTAGAGTAGAGTCATTTTATTTTTTATTTTCAGAAATATATTCTAGAAACTGACTTTTAAATAATTTTCTTATTTCTTATACCTCCTCTACTTCCATATTTAGAAGAGTGACCTTTTTTCTTACTCTGTTAATACCTTGCATATTTTCTTTCTGCCTTTCATTTTCCTTTTTGAGCCTATTTATTTTTTCTAAAGATGCATGAAGTGAAGTTTTCTTTTTACCAACATCAACTACGTACCTTTGACCAGATTCCTCTAATTGACTTGTCAGGTTTTTCTCTTTTTTCTAAGCTTCTTGTAATTGAAGTCTTAGAAGGGAAAATTATTCTTCAAGTACCTACATTCACTTTCTTTATATGTTAAGATCACATAAGGAACTGATCAATTTTACATCCAAATCTACTATTCCTTCATCTTCCTAATTTGCTTCATTGGAATCATAATCATCATCATCATTTTTCTTCTTGAACTGCATTATTATTTGAGTAGATATCATTCAGATTATTCCAAATACCTTTGGCTAATCAGCACTAAAAAACTTTGGCTTTTATGAGGTTTGGAAGAGAAATAAAAATTACATTCATGTATTTTGTATTATATGTTAGCATTATGGCTAATGTGTTGTTCTTGATGGAAACTTGATTGACAAAGATGTACTTGATCATAAAAATGTGATAATATAATATCATGAATATTGGCACAAATTTTATGGATGATATGGACACAGAAATGGAATTTCAGTTATAGATCTAATTGAAAAAATTAAATTTTGAGAAATTATAGATGTTCCTGTGAATAAAGTTCATGTACATACACAGGTCCTGTAAGAAAAAATTGTGTACATAATCTGAACCATGGAAATATGGATACTAGGGGTCATTTCCATGGTATTTTCCTATAGTGATTTGAGTGACATCATTTATTTGATCTCGTCAATGAATACTAATGACATTACCAAAGGATCTACTTAAGGTATTGGATAATTCAAAAGCTATATAATAATATGGAGATCGAGGTGTTATGCGAGAAATTGAATGGATTATTAATAGGTGATCTGATCTGGAAGAGGGATGCACTAGTAAGAAAGTAGATGAATTAGATCTAAAATGTCTAAAGATATGTTGAAAAATGGTTGATTGATTTAATTTTTGAAAATAATTTAGTAGCTAATAATAATGGTTATATGATTATAGTAATGCTGAGATCTAAGTGAATTTTTAGAAGTCTATAGTTTTTACTGTGAAGGTTTTAGAATGTGAGTTTTGTTTTGTAACGAAGGTATTCTTTAGTAATTTAAGATATGTACAGTGTTTTACTTCTGAATAGTTGCATACATACATGAATATGTTTTTGTTGAATCATGAATATATTATGAGATGTAGAAATATATAAATAGATTAAAATTATTTTGTAATGTACTAAAACAAAATACTGGATCAATTCTACAAATTGTGAAAACCAATTTCAATCGCACAATCACATAAACAAGTAATAGAAAGAATAAATCAATCACACAACATAAGATGTATTTGGGGAAAGCCTCAACTAAGAACCTCGCTATATGTATATTTCATAAAGTTAAGAACATGAAACAATACAATATTTTTTCCCTTCTTGAGAAACCTCTGCACTCTGTTGATTGTCTCGCTCTGATCCTGCTCTGATCTAACCAAGTTTGGTCCAATGTTTAACCAATTTCTTTCCTCTTCTCGACTATCCTATCTCACGCATTCTTGGGCCAATTGAGCCCCTATTAATTAGGAATTTACCATCAATATATTAAACAATACATCCAAGGCTTCTTGATGACCTCATGTATGACTTGTACAATTTTCTAATTATACAACTAATAGTTATCTTTCCTTTTAACCCCAATCTCAACTGGGCCTTCCATAGAATAGACATGCAAAAACTATTTATAGTGAAATATCAGTTAACTAATTTATCATTGCATGTGAATTAAATCATATTTGATTCAATGGACCTATCACTAATTCATCTCTTAGTTAGAACTAGTTAAACTGATTTTAACTCAAATACTTGAGTTCACTAATTTAAACTCACAAATAACTCAACCAAGGCTCCTAAAAGTTAGGAGAAACACTACATGACTCCAGTTTGACCTCCAACTCAAATTAACTAAGCTAACTAAGTATTCCTGACTCATTTAACACTTAAAAGTTTCATGTGATAGAATTACAATTTACCTATAATTTAATTAAGGGAAATTTAAATCAAAAGCCCCCTTGGGGTGCCATTTCTTGGTGCCATTTCAACACTCCCTATCAACAAGAAAGGGATTCTATGCTACCACAATCAGGTCTCTATGGAAATTGAATTTTCTTCTTGACATTATCTTCATCAAGATGTATGTATCCTTCTCCTATGTGGGAATGTACTCTAATGACATAATTTTCCTTTGCACACAATCTATGAGATGTTGATACTAGATATCAATATGCTTGGACCTATCATGAAAAACTATATTAAAAAAAGGTTTGATGCAACTTTGGTTATCACAATAAATCACTGTTAGATCCATCTGTCGACCAAATAAACAACAAGTATCTTCCTCATCGAGATGGCCTCGCATTGGTTACTACAATGCTTCCTCAAAAGAGGATGGATCTATATCTACACCTTCACTCATAATATACATATATCCAATGTATCGCTTTGGGGACCTTATCTTCCTGTGCTTCGATGTGGGTGCTCCCAAATTTTCTCTCACATATAGCATCAACCTGTGAGCCTCTCTGGTGTGATTAATTTTGTCTTGGATGTATCTACATGAGTGGGTGCTTCCACTCTCTGCACCTCTTCTTGTGGATTCTCGACATCTTAAGGTCCTTATTTTGGAGCCAAGAGCTCCTCAACTGCATGCAACTGAAGCTCCCTCTAAAGGGAAATTCACATGACCTTATCTTCATCGAATTTCACATCTCTTTTAACCACTTTATTCCTATGTACTAGAAAGTACACTTGATAGTTGTGAGTTTTATTAGTGTACCCCACAAATATATCCAACTCAATTGTTGTCTCTAGATTATTCCTGGCATCTATAGTCACATGGAAATAAAATGATGAACCAAAATTTTTAAAATGAAACACATCTAGTAGGTTACTTGAAAAATATTCCGTTGGTGTAGTCATCCCAAGTATCCAGTGAAGACTTATTTTTTTCAAAAATAATATTGTATTTCATGCTTCCACCCATAGGTGCAAGTAGGTCCTGATCATGCAACATAGATCATGTTTCTCCAAAAATAGTTTTGTTCCTCCTTTCTACAACCCCATTTTGCTACGAGTTATGAGGTGCAATAAAGTCCATTTGAATTCCTTATGAAGTGAAAAAGTTATTGAATTCGTTAGAGACATATTCTCCACTATTGTCACTCCTTAGAGCCTTCACCTTATTCCCTATATATTTCTTGACAAGTGCTTTGAACTCACAAAACTTGGAGAATGTTTGACCTTTCTTCTACATGAAGAAAATAAAACACTTTTATAAAACATCATCTACAAAAATCACATAATACCTATGTTTTGTTGTGAAATCTATCTAGAATGGTCCACACACATCTGAGTAAATTCGCTCAAGGATCACCTTTTCTCAACTTTCCTTATCGTGAAATTTGGCTTTGGTATACTTCCCTAATGTACATCTTTTGCATGTATCTTGATACATAAGTGCGCCCTTTGGAAGTCCTGTAGAAATCTATTTCATGGTATTAAAAGCGCAATGGTTTACATGTCCCAATCTCTTGCGACATAACTCACCGATGTCTCAGCTCTCCACCTTCTCTCCTTTAGTTCTCAAGGAAGAATAAACTTATACATCCAATTTATATAGGTTCTTTACTCAAACCCCAATATTTTTCACCTGTCTCGTGGCTTTGTGACAAAGGAAATACTTTCCTTCACTGAATATCACATCATAGCCACAGTCTTCCAACATAGCAACATAAACTAAAATTATTATTTAAACTAGGAACATACATGACATATTTTAATGTGAGAGGATTAGATGACTCCCTCTAAAAGGTAACTATACATACGCTGGTAGTGCTATACCTCCTGTCATCTCCCATCTCGATGTACATCTAGAGATCCTTCTCCACCAAGTTACTGAAGAATTACTTGTTTTTGGTCATATGGAATGAAGCTTCACTATCCATATACCACACATAACCCATCATTGATGACACCATGCATGTGATCAGCATGAAATCCTACTTGAACTATGAAGAAAGCACTTCATCTACCACTCCTCCTTAGGTCTAATTGTTGGTATTCTTGTGCAGACACTTTGTAGCATAGTCTCCAAGCTCATGACATTGAAAATATTTTACCTTTGAGAAGTCTCACTTCTTTCCCACCAGACTGAAATATGATTTGGAATAGGACACATTTCCTTTCCCTTTCTTTTCCTTTACATCCTGTTGATCATATCAGCCCCCTATCAAAATTTGTTAAGCAACCCACTTTAAACCACTCGAAACCCCTCTGTTTGGCCTAAAAATCTATTTTCCGCCTATCATTACTTTCTCCCTGGTCACAAAATTTCATAAAAGACCAAAAAACCCACTTTGAACACTAAATTAAGGCCTAAGCCCCTTTTCCGCAAGCCCCAACCACTTCCCCACATATGCCCTTAGCCTGAAACCGAGCGCTGATCCTTAAGGCACTAATCGCAACCATCGCAATCGCAGTGTTTATGTTATGTTTTGCTATCGGATGATAAAAAAAATTTGCGATGCGATTGATCGCAGGTTCATCCCCCATCGCATCGCATGTCCGACTCTTGACCCCCAATTGCACTCCCCTCCGACCATCGCGATCGCAAGATCGCAATTGCAACATTCATGTGTAGCCTCCTGTTCAGTCCATTGCAAATCTTTGCGATGCAATTAATCGCATCGCACATCCCCTCGCTTGCGATTGTGATTACTCCCGCTCTGGCTTTCGATTACAATTCCATATGGGTCCCACCTTACACGTCCATTTCATTACATTTCATGCAATTCCCGTGTATTTCCTCCATAGTCCAAAGTTTCGCATTTTGCATTAAAATATAACTTTTTATATGTATTCCGCCAATGTTCATATATCATTCCACTGTTTAATCTCCGCCGTCGATCTACGCCTCTAGACCTAGATCGAATGGTCCATATGCATTTTCTAGTCAAACCCTATTGTTCACCGTTTACACCATATCATTATGTTTCCCACTGTTATTTCACATAAACCAATTTTTCACCACCGCTGCACTATCATTTCTTCCGCTCCCATAACCAGTCTCCCATTTGCATGGATTTCATGACCAAGTTGTGTGTTTTTGTAGAGTACGAGCGGTGGAAGACCGCCATGATTCAGAGTCTTAGTACAATTACAGAGAAGATGTAGAACAGGGTTTGCATTAAAGGAAATAGAGTTTAAACTCTGTTCGCCCTCTACAGAGCCATTAAAGCTTAGATTTTGCAGTTAGAAGGCAAACATGGAAGCGACAAAGAGTATCAGTGGGAAGCAGAGAATTCAGGGCACACAATAGAATATTTTGAGCCTTAACTCGTTAATTTAGAGGAAGGGTACCGGTCAAAGGCATCATAAAATGCACGGAAGGCTCATCACACAAAAATAAAAAATTATCGAGGTCCCATATTGGCAGATTTGTTTTAAAAGACAAATCGCCCATACTGTTTCCATATTTTACCATGTTCCTGAAGAAAGTTCCGCCCTGATCATAGTCAGAAGCTGTCAAGAGAATTTTTTATGAAGTATGGCCGGCCTTTGTATTATTATTTCACTTTATTGTTCATTCACCAAAATTACTACAGAGTACTGTAGCCAGGTACATTAGAGACATACCTGGAGTAAATGGAAGCGGAAGAAGATCACTCTTTCATCCCCAAAGGTACCAGAGATAAATGCGGAAAATTTAAATAGAATGGGCTTCGACCCTCTGGCTCTTCTGGGTTTTAATTTTGCATTTAGTTTTCCACCTACCACCACTGCTCTTCGTTCAGTTGTAAAAACTATGAAGAAACACATTGTAAGGGTTCCAGATTTTATCAGAAAACTATGCAGTGAAAGGCTTTTTTGTATACATTTTGTAAAATTCTTGTATGCAGGCTCAGAGCCCATAGGGTCTCAATGAGGAGGAGTTCCATCTGTTAAAGAGGATTCTGGTATTTGGTATTTCACAATCTGTAACTCTGTTTTATGTGTTATTTAATATATCATTTCATTTCATCCATCTTTCCTGTATCATGTTTTGGAATGCGAGTGGCTCACTAATTTTTGGTATGGATTTATCCTAGTTGATACCCATGCTTGGATTAGTCAATCACTTTAAATATGGCTCATGCATGATATTCTGTTCCGCTATTCATCTAAACCGTATTTCTGCTATATTAGTTTCTTTGGGAGGGTGCTTTTAAAATGCTATTGTCATGTATGGATTCTTAGATTGGTAAGCCCATGCATGGTGGTATTGTATATCTGGGTATCAACTCAATGTTAACTAATATCTTCTCAATATTTCTTTCACTACATACACCTTCTGATAATTGATTTCTGTGACACATTACTTGAACTGGCCCGCTTTGCAGTAAACTGTCTCTGAATTGTCTATTGCTTTTGTATTAGAGTTCTACATCTTGCCTCTGTAGTATCTCTTTTCCTGTGTCAGTTTTTGAGAGTTTGGTCCCATTCTATTTTATTTCCCTGTTTACAGGAGATAGCAGGTGAGCTGAAGTTGACAACTTCATACATTATATTATATGCTCCTAGCTATTTTAAGATGTCCTAGGCACTGGTCTATCACAACTCTAGGCTGGCTCTAGGAGCGACAACATATTTCGGGCGTCGTTGCCGAGGAACGAAGTTGAGAAATTTTAAAATCCCTGGGCCTCGAAAAATCTAATTCACTCTTCAAGTAGGTGAGTATGGGGAGTTGAGATTTGTAGATCCCTCACCTTGGCGACTCCACATTTGTTCATTTGAGAAATCTATTTGCAGTCCTGGCTCCTCGTAAGCCACACTTGAGGTCAGATATGTCTAAGCCAAAGACACCTTCAGTGTCTAACCCTAAAAATATCATACATAGAAGAAATTGGAAGGAAAGAAAATCAGTCCATTCTGAGATTCCTGAATTCTCTCAAGAAGACTTTCCATTCTCCTCCTCTCAAGATTCTCAATTGCAAATTCCCGACTCCACCGTCGAAGATACCGATTACTATTTAGATAGTCCACCCCTAGGAGGTGTCCAATTTAAAGATAATTTTCATCCTACTCCTGAGGTTGAAGAGGTCATGGAATTAACTGAAGTATCTTATGTTAACAGACCATTATTCCCCTCAACACCTCAACCAACTTCAGTCGAATATGTTCCTATTATTATTCATACTCCACTTCCACCTCCTCCTCCTCCTCTTACTCGTCAAACTATTGCACTACCTCCACCCCCTCCGATGGCAAATGTTCCAGGCTTCTTGCTAAATAAATATGCTCCTCTGGCATTAACCCAAGTGTTGAATGATATGCCCCAAGATTATCTGAAGATCTTGCCCAGATTCAATGGAGAAGATGAGATTGATGCTCAAAAACATCTTGAGACTTTCTTCTTTTTTGCAGAGAACTTTAATGTTGAACATTTAGATGTGGTCTTAAGACTGTTTGTGCAATCTCTTGATGGTGAATCTCGAAAATGGTTTAAGACTTTGGCAGGTCGTTCTATTACCACTTGGGATAATATGGAAGATACTTTTCTCAGAAAATGGGGGGAGAAGAAATATCATGGACAATGTCTTACTAAGTTTAATACACTCAAGAAAATGCATAATGAAGGGGTGTCAGAATTTATCAACAGATTTAATAAATTGTATTTGAGCCTTCCTGCTGACATGAAACCTCATCAAACTGCCACTAAAGTAGTTTTTGTAGCAGCCTTTGATTCAAAATTTGGTTTCTCTCTCACAGAAAGAAAGTTTGCTACTCTGGATGATGCTCAGGTAGATTCACTAGAGTTGGAAGCAAACTTTGCCTCCACGGGTAAATCAAATGGAAAATCTGAACATGATACTAGAAGAAGGAGCAAAGAAAAGGTGTCTACTTCTAGCCAAGATAGAGACTCCAGTACTAGCATAATCGAAGAAATGAAAAAAAATATTAGCAACCTTACTAATAAGCTAGGTAATCTTGAATTGGAGGCCAAGAATTTAGCTTTCAGGAATTTTCAGAATGCTCCAAAAAAAGGTTACAATCCTCAGTATAGGAAACCACCCTTGCAAATATTTCCAAGGGAAGCAAAGGAGCAACAGGATCAAGTGCCACATCCATTGTACCTGGAAGGTCCAGTAGATGATTCTACTGAAGACACTGCCTATGGACTGGAGGACGCAAATCTTGCCTTCTCAAATAGTGATGAAGAAGAATACCCTTTGCAAGGAAATGATGGAGCCGAGTGCTCATTGCAAGAAGGAGAGAAGGCCAGAGACACAGAAGAAGAATAAATTGATCATTATTATAAACAATTTGATGATTTCATGAAAGAAAATTTCAATAGAAGATATGATCTCAGATCTTCTAGGAAGAGGACTCGTACCCAAGAACAAGAAGAAGAGCTACCCCAGAAGGAAGCACCTGCTCAGAAGGAGTCTACAATGCAGAAAGTCGCAGACAAAGGTAAGGGCCCTCTCAAAAAACCTTTGCAGTCTAATGATCAAATTCCTTCCGCTCCAAAAGTAATGATTCCTCCTAATACCAAGTCTGTGTCAAATAAAGTCAAACCCCCAGCTGAAAATAAAGAGCCAAAATAGGTTGTAATAGAGAAATTCCCCCCAGTTTTCAGTTTTCAAAAGGAACTTGAAAAAGTCAAAATCCCAGTTCCCTTGACTGAACTGTTGAAGAAACCAGCATACCAAGCTCAAGTCACCTCATTTATTCTCCCTCCAGAAGCACCAATCATCCCAGATAGTCTCAACCTTCAAGAAGAAAGACCCATGGTTGTCTTTGGTCCACATGTTGAGGAATTAGATGCTTCTACTCCTCCCTTTTATGTGTCTCTAGTGATTCATGACCTGCTATTACATAATTTTTTGTTAGATTCTGAAGCTTCCCATAATCTAATACCTCTATCAGTCATGGAACAACTAGGATTACAAATCACACATCCATACAAGGACCTCTATTCATTTGACTCCAAAAGAGTTAAATGCTTGGGGATGATCAAGGATTTGATGGTCAATTTGGCCCAAATCCTAGCAAAAAGTGCGGTAATGGATATCGTGGTGGCTGACATCCCAGCTCGTTTTGGTATGTTGCTGTCAAGGTCTTGGGGAACAAAAATTGGTGGATCACTCAAGATGGATTTAACATATTCCACTATCCTAGTTTTTGGTGCCCAAGAGAGGAGATTGTACAGGGAGACTAGATTCGTCAAGATGGTGACCAAGGCTGACAACTCAGTTAATTCTCCAGTCTACAGTAAAGAAGGATAATTCTCATGCTTGATGTTGGAAGAAGATCAAGATTATGCTCATGAACCATCCTTTTTCCAGATCAAGACTGAACAGCCCTTAGAGAGCCATGAAGCAGGAATCTGGACACTTTATTTTGATGGAGAAAATTAAAAGGAAGGTAATGGAGCTGGAATATTATTGATTTCTCCTATAGGAATATGGGTTCCATTGTCTTTCAAGCTAGAATATGAAGCCACTAATAATGTGGCTGAATATGAAGCACTTCTGTTAGGATTGCAGACATCCAAGAATATGAACATACAAAGCTTAAAAGTTCTAGGAGATGTTGAACTGGTGGTCAGACAAGTCAGGAATCAGTGTCAGACCAAACATCCTAGGCTAAGGGCTTATAGGAATGAAGTTTGGGACATGGTAGAAAATTTCTTTTTGGCATTCAATATCCAGTTCATGCCCTGAGAACAGAATAGGATGGATGATTCCCTTGCTGTAGCTGCTAGTACATTTCACCCACCTCAAAACCCACTCTTAAGATATGAAATTGAGGTGCGTTACCGACCATCAATCCCAGATAACATCAAGCACTGGCAGGTATTTGAGGATGAAGAATAGATGCAGAGATTCCTGGAAACAGTAGGATAATTCTCCAATATGGAGATTGATGCCGATGAAGAAGAGGGAGAGACCGAGGACATTTAAAAAAGAAATTGGGAGGAGAAAATGGCAAGAAATAAAGTGTTGCAGTTGAAGGGAAACATTATACCTAGAGGGCTAGTGCCTCTAGAAAGATTATTTGATAAGAATTATGTCCCACTACAGCCAAGCAAAGTGGTAGAAGAAAAGTAGGTAGAAGACCTGAATTTGGGTACTGATGCTGACCCCAAAATTGTCAAATTGTCCAAGAAAGTCCCAGAAGAATACAAAAAGCTATATCAGAAGTTATTTCAGTCCTACAAAGATGTGTTTGCATGGTCCTATCAGGACTTGAAAACTTTTGATATTAGTATTATGCAGCACAAAATTCCCCTGAAAGGAGATGCAAAACCTCATAAGAAGAAGCTCAGACAGATAAATCCCCTGTTGCTTCCCTCTATTGAGAAGGAGATTAAGAAGTTTTTAAAGGCCAAAATAATTGTGCCATTGAGGTACTCTGAATGGGTGGAAAACTTAGTCCCTGTAAGGAAGAAGAATGGAGAAATAAGGCTATGTGTTGATTTCAGAAATTTAAATAGAGCATCCTTAAAGGATAAGTACCCACTGCCTAAGATGGATCACATCCTGCAGCAGGTGGTTGGAGCTTCTAGGATGTCCATGATGGATGGTTTCTCTGGTTATAACCAGGTGGCTGTACTTCCAGAATATCAGAAGAAGACTGCTTTCACCACACCATGGGGTACATTTATGTATGCCAGGATGCCGTTTGGATTGATTAATGCAGGGGCCACTTTTCAAAGGGCCATGGACATTGCTTTTGTTGGGGAGCAAGATAAATTTCTGGTAGTCTACCTTGATGATATAACTGTGTTTTCAAAAGATGACACTGAGCACATTGAGCATTTACGCAGAACGTTTGAAAAATGCAGAAGGTATGGTCTTTCTCTCAACCCACAAAAGTCTTTTTTTTCATTAGAGGAAGGCAAGCTTTTGGGACATATTGTGACCAAAGATGGGGTGAAAATAGACCCTAAGAGGGTAGAGGCTATAAATGGTATTTCTTTCCCCAAAAATAAGAAATAGGTGCAGGTATTCCTTGGGCGCATTAATTTCCTAAGAAGGTTTATTCCTAACTATGCTGAGATAGTTAGGCATATAACAAACATGCTCAAGAATAATAATGAAGTAAAGTGGTCACAAGAATCACGAGAAGCATTCACCAGGATAAAAAATTCTTTCACAGAAGCTCCTGTGCTAGCTGGGCCAGATTATGCCAAACCATTTATGATATTTTCATTTGCATCACCTCATATAGTAGCAGGAGTTTTATTGCAGAAGAATGAGGAAGGGCATGAGCAGCCTATTGCCTTTAACAGTCAGGTGCTTCGAGATGCTGAACTGAAATATAACATATTGGAGAAGCAGGCATATGCTCTTGTAAAATCCCTCAAAGCCTTCCGTATGTATGTCTTGCAGTCCCACATCACTACATTTGTGTCCACTGCTGCTGTAAAGGATATTCTTATCCAGGGTGATAGTGAAGGAAAAAGGGGGAGGTGGATTGCCAAAATACAGGAATATGATCTGGACATCCTCCCTACCAAACTGATCAAAGGACTGGGGCTAACCAAAATTTTATCTGAATCAAACTATCAGGCTCTGGGTATAAATCTGTCTATGATAACAAGTGAAGAGTTTGAGAATAAAAAAGAGCAGCAAGGAGTGGAGAAAGCTATTCAGAAAGCACACATAAAGTATCTCACAAGCCCTTGGTACAAAGAAATAGTGGAATATCTCCTCACACGCAACTCCCCTCCAAGCTGTGATAAGGCTAAATACAGGGCATTAAGGTTGAAATCACAGAATTACATAGTTGCTAATGGCCAGCTATACTGGCGGGACCCTTCAGGCATCCTACTCTTGTGTCTCATAGAGGATGAAGTAGAAAGTATAATGACTGAATTTCATGAAGGAATTTGTGGAGGTCATTACAGCTGGAGGGCCACATCTCATAAATCCTGAGGGCTGGTTTCTACTGGCCTAAAATATTTGGAGATGTCTTTACCTAGGTCAGAGCTTGTGATAAGTGTCAAAGATTTGCAGAAAGACAGAAGTTGGCCCCTCTGCCTTTGATTCCCATTCATGTGAATGAACCATTTCAGCAGTGGGGAATATATTTTATAGGTGAAATACGTCCTCCATCGAGTGGCCAGCATAAGTGGATATTAACAGCCACAGATTATTTCACTAAATGGGTGGAATCCATACCCACAAGGAATGTTACAGATGCCGTAATAATAAAATTTATGGAAGAAAATATTATATCCAGGTTTGGCTGCCCTGCCAGGATAGTGACTGATAATGCCCAGACCTTCAAATATATAATGTTTATGAATTTCTTTCAGCAGTATAATATCACACTAAGTCACTCTATAGCTTATTATCCATAGGGAAATGGCTTGGCAGAGTCTTCAAACAAAACTCTAGTGAGGGCCCTGAAGAAGACTATAAATGAAAATCAGAAAAATTGGGATTCCCAATTGAAATTTGCTCTATGGGCTAATAGAATCACCAGCAAGAGAGCAACTGGGAAGTCCCCATATTAATTGGTATATGGAAGAGAAGTGGTTTTTCCTGTGCAGCTGGCTTTACCAGTAGCTTGATTCATGCAAGAAAGCCAAGAGGAGCCTGACGAGATGATCAGAAGAATTAATCAACTGGTGGAGTTAGAAGAAACAAGGGGGCAAGTGAATCAGAGGTTAATCGAATATCAAGAGAAAATGAAACACATTTTTGACCATCATGCCAAGGATAGGAAATTTCAAATTAGTGATTTAGTGCTTAGATGGGATATCCGAAGAGCTAAAAAAGGAAAACATGGAAAATTCGACCCTCTCTGGTTTGGCCCCTTTAAAATTGTGGAACAGGGAAGCAATAACACTTTCAGGGTGGAGAATTTAAAAGGAGACCCGCTTGATGCTCCTGTGAATGGGAAATTCCTTAAGCCCTACTTCCAATTCTAATTCAGGCAGAGAGAGCCTGATGTACCATATTGTATATTAGTTTCTGTTTCTATTTTTGTTTAAATAAGGTGTGTTTGCTGATAAATTATGAAGTGAAAAGTAGAGGGGCTGAAGAGAAAAGTCCGTATATCAAATTATCAAGTGGTCTACGGAGTTCTCAACACGTCTGGATTAACATTCTGTCCCTAGGTGGAGCCAATGTTGATCATATCATCCCCCTGTCAAAATTTTGCTAGGCAACCCCCTTTAAACCACTTGAAACCCCTCTGTTTGGCTTAAAAATCCATTTTTCGCCTATCGTTACTTTCTCCCCGGTCACAAAATTGCATAAAAGGCCAAAAAACCCACTTTGAACACTATATTAAGGCATAAGCCCCTTTTCTGCAAGCCCCAACCACTTCCCCACATATGCCCTTAGCCTGAAACCGAGCGCTGATCCTTAAGGCGCTAATCGCAACCATCGCAATCGCAGTGTTTATGTTATGTTTTGCTATCAGATGATCACAAATGTTTGCGATATGATTGATCTCAGGTTCCTCCCCCATCACATCACATGTCTGACTCATGACCCCCGATCGCACTCCCCTCCGACCATCGCGATTGCAAGATCGCAATCGCAACATTCATGTGTAGCCTCCTGATCGGTCCATCACAAATCTTTGCGATGCGATTGATCGCATCGCACATCCCCTCGCTTGCGATTGCGATTACTCCCGCTTCAGCTTTCGATTGTGATTCCATATGGATCCCACCTCACACATCAATTTCATTACATTTCATGCAATTCCCGTGTCTTTCCTCCATAGTCCAAAGTTTCGCATTTTGCATTAAAATCTAACGTTTTATATGTATTTCGCCAATGTTCATATAGCATTCCACTGTTTAATCTCCGCCGTCGATCTACGCCTCCAGACCTAGATCAAATGGCCTATATGCATTTTCCGTTCAAACCCTATTGTTCACCATTTACACCATATCATTATGTTTCCCACTGTTATTTCACATAAACCACTTTTTCACCACCGCTGCACTATCATTTCTTCCGCTCCCATAACCAGTCTCCCATTTGCATGGATTTCATTACCAAGTTGCGTGTTTTTGTAGAGTACGAGTGGTGGAAGACCGCCTTGATTCAGAGTCTTAGTACAATTACAGAGAAGACATAGAAAAAGGTTTGCATTAAAGGAAACAGATTTTAAACTCTGTTCACCCTCTACACAGCCATTAAAGCTTAGATTTCGCAGTCAGAGGGAAAACGTGGAAGCAGCAAAGAGTATCGGTGGGCAGCAGAGAATTCAGGGCACAGAATAGAAGATTTTGAGCCTTAACTCAGTAATTTAGAGGCAGGGTACCGGTCAAAGGCATCATGAAACGCACGGAAGGCTCAACACACAAAAATAAAAAATTATCGGGGTCCCATATCGGCAGATTTGTTTTAAAAGACAAAGCACCCATATTGTTTCCATATTTTACCGTGTTCCTGAAGAAAGTTCTGCCTTGATCACAGTCCGAAGCTGTCAAGAGAATTTGTTATGAAGTATGGCCGGCCTTTGTATTATTATTTCACTTTCTTTTTCATTCACCAAAAGTACTATAGAGTACTACAGCCAGGTACATCAGAGACATACCTGGAGTAAATGGAAGCGGAATAAGATCACTCTTTCATCCCAAAAGGTACGAGAGATAAATGTGGAAAATTTAAACAGAATGGGCTTCAGCCCTTTGGCTCTTCTGGGTTTTAATTTTGCATTTAGTTTTCCACCTACCACCACTGCTCTTCATTCAGCTATAAAAACTGTGAAGAAACACATTGTAAGGGTTCCATATTTTATCAGAAAACTATGCAGTGAAAGGCTTTTTTGTATACATTTTGTAAAATTATTGTATGAAGCCTCAGAGCCCATAGGGTCTTAGTGATGAGGAGTTCCATATGTTAAAGAGGATTTTGGTCTTTGGTATTTCACAGTCTGTAACTCTCTTTTATGTGTTATTTAATATATCATTTCATTTCATCCATCTTTCCTGTATTATGTTTTGGAATGCGAGTGGCTCACTAATTTTTGGTATGGATTTATCCTAGTTGATACCCATGCTTGGATTAGTCAAGCACTTTAAATATGGCTCATGCATGATATTATGTTCCGCTATTCATCTAAACCGTATTTACGCTATATTAGTTTCTTTTGGAGGGTGCTTTTAAAATGCTATTGTCATGTATGGATTCTTAGATTGGTAAGCCCATGCATGGTGGTATTGTATATCTGGGTATCAGCTCAATGTTAACTAATATCTTCTCAATATTTCTTTCACTACATACACCTTCTGATAATTGATTTCTGTGACATATTACTTGAACTAGCCCACTTTGCAGTAAAATGTCTCTGAATTGTCTATTGCTTTTGTATTAGAGTTCTACATCTTGCCTTTGCAGTATCTCTTTTCCTGTGTCAGTTTCTGAGAGTTTGGTCCCATTCTAGTTTATTTCCCTGTTTATAGGAGAAAGCAGGCGAGCTGAAGTTGACAACTTCATACATTATATTATACGCTCATTGCTATGTTAAGATGTCCTAGGCACTGGTCTATCACAACTCTAGGTTGTCTCTAGGAGCGACAACACATCCAAGGCACAATTTTCCTCATCATAAATATTTGATGAGGATCCATCGATGGTGTTCCATCGAATCTCTTCTTGTACTAAGTCGAACCAAAATCACTCCCACTCTGGTAGCTTCTCTCTCCCATTCACCGAGTCCTAGTAGCTATTCTAGCTCTTGGGAAGGCCTAGAATTGATAGGTTCAAAAAATCGCCTTGGGAAAATGTCACACCAACACTTCCAAAATCATCTCGACATTGAGTGAAATTTGTTAAGTATTTTGGGATCGTTTCTCCCTTCTCCATCTTTATCTTCTTTAGCTTGTCTTTCAACACCAACTTCATGTGGTCGCTTCTATTCTGAAATAGATATATGAAGGCCTTTCACATATCATATGGATATTCCTTTCCATGAATGTTTGAGACAATATGATATTGAACTCCTTCTAACAAGATCCTTCTCGCCTTTGCTACATTCTTCTTCCATGCATCAAGAAGTTGAGCATCTGCTATTGCGGGGTAAGGAATATCACTGTCTATGAATGCCTTTAGTATGTTTTCCTCTAACATTATATCCAAATTTTCATTCCATGCTATGTAATTCGAATTACCCTCAATGGAATATTCGAGTCTAAAGCGAGTGAAAGACAACTTGATATTTTGTTGGTCCTGAAGAATAAATCTGCAAATTCGATGTACCTGTTCAAAACGAAAATTGGTTCTTCTCTCCTATAGTCATTCCCGCTATGAAACTTTGTAGAAATATATAAATATATTCAAATGATCTTGTAATGTAATAAAACAAATACTAAATCAATTCTACAAATTGCGGAAATCAATTTCGATCACACAATCACACTGTTAGCGCTCAAATATACCTTAGGCTAAAATAGGGTAAAACTCAAGGCTACATCAAACCACGCTCAGCCTCGTAGCTAGCCCTAGGAGGACAGGAGAGGGCTCTCTCCGGGTCTATCTCGGAAAAATGTCTTAAAAGGGGCTGAGATGACTTATAATGAATACTGATTTTAGGCTAGTAAAGAGATAGGAAATTTTGATTTTGATTTTTTGGGTTTTTTGTTGAAAAGATGGGAAAACAATTCTGGGTCCGGTGATAAGGCCAGATTTTTGCAGAATTCGAGTTGGGGTGAGGTAGGAAATAGTCTTGATGCTTTTTATCGGGTATATGGATGGATCAGAATGAAAAGGAGCTGAAGAGGGCAAGGGAGAACATGGATCCTCTCCAAACAGGCGAAAACATGTAAAACTAAACAAATTTAAAGGCAGAGCACTCAAACAATGGATTCAACCTCATTTACTCATTCATTTAGTTTCAGAAGCATAAGAAGGGAATGGAATACACTTAAACATGAAAGAAATTACAATAAACTGAGAGAAAACACCATCAAGAACTAAAAGCCACAAGAATCCCAACAGGTGCTGCAAAACCTCTGATATTTCCTTAGCCAAAATATGAAAAATAAGTACAATAGTGTGCCAAAATCTTCCCAAGATTCCAACCTGTAGAATGTCTCAGAAATTACATCATATAGACTATCCTAACCCCTTCCCACACCTCTAGGGGTCGAATTCCTCCTTTTAGGAGAATTTACAACTAATTCTAAACAAGGAGCTGGAATATAGGCAGCCAAACAACTTGCCTCTAAAAGGAAGGAAATTGATTCTTTGACTTGATTTTCACTTTTTTGGGAGTAAATCTTCTAGAATAGGTAAAAGTGAGTCAAATTTACATTACAAACACAAAATTACATCAAGACAACTCAAAAAATACATCCACAATCAAAACTGGTCCAACTGGCCGAAATCTTGAGCTGGAAAATGAAAAATCAGCCAAAAATCTATATGAGTAGCGCGCCTGAGCTATATGAGTAGCGCGCCTTTCAGCCTACTTTTTGAGCACTTCTTGGCATCAAAATCAAGCTCATGATAGCTTGATGGAAAGCCCTGGATGTCTGCTATCCAGCCCAAGTGGAATTTCCCAATTTGGAGCTCATTTGCCCCTCCAAAACTTCATTCTCCCACAAGTACTTCCTGCTACTGAAAAAGGTGGCAGAATGGTGATTTTCATGGTGTTTTGACCCCTTTGATCATCTAGAATTTGGTGAAATGCTTTGGTTTTACTGGAGCATGCGTAAATTTCCATGAAAAATCCAAAAATATAGAGTTTTCCTCCAGCAAGTGTCTCAATCAAAATCGAGCGCGTCGACGCGCTACTCGTATGGCTGAAAAACCTGTTTTGAGACCAAAATTTTCCAAAATGACAAAAAAAATTTCAAATTCACTAAAATTCGGAGCAAAGACCCTCCATCATGTATTATGCCCAGCCAAGGAAGCCTCGACCAAAATCCGAAGTGGATCAGGCCTCTTCCGCCGTTTTAGTGCACTGCTCAACCTCCTCGTTAGAATCTTCATTTTTGCCTTGCAGACATGCATGCGGGCCCAATAATGACCTTTCATGTGACGAAGCATGTCTTTGTCTCTATTGGCCTTTGCAAACAATTTCTCCAGATGAATGTTAACATGTGTGAGGCAAGAATCTTGATCAACCGGTGTCATATCACCAGGTCTCTTCCGGGCCAATTGTCGATCCTCACGGATTCGCCGCAACTCTAACAGTGTGTGCTCATCCTCTAGCTATTTGTTACGCTGCTCCAGGTAGTTTATCACCCACTGAGCCCTCTGCAATTTCTCTTTCAGCGTGTCATTCTCAGCCTTTTGCTCCTGGATGATCTCTTTCAGTTTCGAGCTAGGAGAGCTCGCATCAACATCGATGAATGTGAAATCAGTGTCTCGACCATCTGATGGGCCCTCATCATGTATAGGCATCTTTCCTTTGTCCTGGATCTGTACCTCTGCTGAAGAAGAAGGCGAGACCCCTTCCACCCTTGGTGGAGATAATACTCGTGCTGCTGATGAAGTCAACGAGACCCCTTCCAGCCCGGGTGGAGATAGTACTCGTCGTGTAGCTGCAAATAAGGCCCTGTGGCCTCGCTGGTATGTCACATACAATGGAGCACTGATATGCTCGATCTCAGGGATTTCCGGCTGATGTGAAGGCTCTCTCTCATCATGAACTACCTCGGGAGGCGGCTGCGGCACTTGAAAGAAGTCACGGGATATGAAATCCTCCCAAGTGATGCCCTGCTGTGTTAACTGATGTATCACCATGATTTTGATCAGCGCATAATGATATATACTTCTATGCTGCTGTGCTGGGGACTTCTTCTGTACAAAAATTGTCATCCTCTCTATGTTGCGATACATGAAGTATGGAAGGCTCATCATACGTACCCTCGTGAAATGCATCAACAAATGGACATGGTACGTATTGAGACGCGAGAATCTGCCCTCGCAACTGAAATATCGAATGATGAGTTTCATCAAAGGTGCAAACTCATCCTTCAGGAATCTGAAAGGAAATACCCTGCTCAGCTGCCTCATAAACTCAGGTTTAATGTATGGCTCATAGTAGGATTTCTCTAACTGCTGTCGTTTGTTCCATTCCTCTCCTATATTTGGTATCCCGGTGGCCTGAGCAATAGTCTCTGGTGACATAATGAAATCTACTCCTACAAGGTTTACACGGCCATCATGTAAATGTAGAACAAACAGACGAGCTAGTTCACGATGATGCTGGGTTTGTGAAATCATCTCACAGTATTGGAAACATGACTGACGCTGAAAACAATCCATTGCAAGCGGGCAAGCCTGCAATTGAGCCAAAGAAGTAGGCTCTACCCTGAGATTCTTACCACCTTTTCCACCTTTGTGAGACCTCACATGGCACGTACCCTGCTGTATGATATACATACATACTCCACTCATGGCCCATCATCCGTCTCTGACATGGCTTTGAAAACAAGATGTCTGCAATATATATGCTGATATAGGTGTAGTGAAGTCAAAATTTTCAATGTATGCTCAAACCCAAATATGTTACATATGTACCAAAGCATCATAGTAAAACAAGCCACAGTGGTAATAGCTCTGTTAAGTGGATTGGCATAAAAACAGTCATTGCTTTGATCACAAGGGAATTTGACAAATGAGTAAAAAGTGTAATGTAGCGTACAGCCTTTGCAATGCTGGCCAAGATTTGTCAAAGGGAAAGTGAGTATGGGGCTGTGTTTGTCAATGGAAAATGGGAGACAGTGTGACAATGACCATAGTAAAACAATAGCAATTACAGTGGTAATATAATGGCGATGACAGCAGTGATGAAATGGCAAACTGAGAGCGTGAGGGCCATGACACTTTGACAGTAGATGCATAAGCATATATATCAACAATACAAGCTGGAAAATCCTTCACAAGACTATCAATATGTCTTTCAAAACCCTAAAAAAAATTAATTTGCAATGAACATAGGGTTCATTTTTCTCCACATAAAACACACTAGTTTCTCCACTCTTAAAACACCACAATAATGTTCAAAATCTATTGAGCAATCATGAAAACCTACTTGCAAGCCAATTGAGGCGATTTGGGATCAAACCGGACGCAAGAGCGAAAATTTACGCTGCGAAACTATGAGTAAAACAACGCTCACCCAATGAGTAGCGCGTTATGGTGGCGCACTTGTTATTTTACACCGGGCCGGTGAAGCTATATGCGTAAGCGCGCGTTATATGAGTAGCGCGCCTCCTCTATAATTAGCGCGCACTTCCACCTCAGGGTCTGAGTTAGAAAACAAACTGGCACCCTTCTAATGTAGTTACAACCTTTGACTTGGGGAATCTATGCAAATGAGTTGTACTCCAATGCTTTATATGGGTTGTAAAATATCTCATAAAAATCAACTTTGATTTAAATCTGCTCCATAACCCACTTTAATAATGTTTGGCACTTTGTCATTTGATCACTTAATACAATGCTGTCCTTTGGCTTTTTATTATTTTTCTGAGTCTTGGATTGATGATACTTGGTTGTTTTTTGCAGGGATTTGGCATTTGGCTTTGGCAAAGATCAGAGGCTACCCTCAAATTGCTTATGATAAAACAAATTTACAATTATTACAAAAAATAAAATTTGACAATTTCTAGTTCCAAAACAGAGTTTTGGACTAGAAATGTCTTCAAATGTTTTTTGAGACTAAAAATATGAAATGAGAATCTTTTGAAACCAACCTCATGGCCTGCGGGCTCTTATCACATGTATGCAAAGACTAAAAACCCTAGACTCTAGGACTAAAGACCCTTTTTGACGAAACTAATCATTTATGACCATGAATGAAGTGACCTGAACTTTAGTGATTTTTTGAGAAATTTTGATTAGCCCTTCAGGTACAAGCATGAGGAAACACAATACAACCAGACCCCCTCGTCATTCAATGGCATGCCCCTAGTGAAATGCAACAATGTGGAACAAGCGAGACACCTAAGAATGATATGCAAAAAGAGAATTGATCTCTAACGGAGAGCTGTAAGGACCGACTCTAACATTGGCTCCAATGGGGATGGTGGCTCCAAGGAGATGCCAAGAACGGCAGATCTCTGGGAGAGTCAGACAGTGCCTTCATCCATTGGGCGATGGAGTCATTATTTCAACAGATAACACAAAAAATTTTGACAAATTTATTGACTGAAAACTGAGCTGAAAACTGACTGAAACTGACTCGATTTTCAAACTGAAAGGACTGATAAAACTGACTTGACAAACTTTAAACCAACTAACCTCCATCTCCAGAATTATAGCCTTCGCTCCGGGCCCCAGACTGAAGATGAGGGATCAGTACACACTTGCAATAAAATAGAAGTAAAATGATATATACAATGATGGTGAAATCAACAGAAAATACTCAGAAGTGATATCGTTTGAGTAGCCGACCATTGATTGGCCCTCCCGGACAATCATCCCCATTCATTTCCTTGAGAAGAAAGGCGTTCTGAACATGATACGCTGCAATATTAAAAGGACCCTTCCATAGATTTTCAAATTTGTCGTGCTTTCCCTTATCTTCATTTCGAGCATCCCACTTCAAAACCACCTCATCTAGCTGAAACTTATCTGCTTTTGCCTTTCTGTCGTAGATCTTCTTTATGCGCTCCTGCAACTTGAAAGTATTTTGAAATACCTCCTCCCGTGTTTGCTGTAGATGAATCATCTGATTAATCCTTCGCTGCATGGGATCTTCCTCACTACCAGCTTCCTGAAGCAATTTGACTACCGGGACAGCAAGAGACGTGGGAAAAACCGTGTCTACCCCATACACCAACTCGAAAGGAGACATGCCAATAGACTTTTTCTGACTTACCCTATCAGCCCACAGTGCATTCACTAATTTCTTGTGCCAGCCCTTTTTATTGATTTCCAGCAATTTCTTGATGATATTTACCAAAGACTTATTTGAAGATTCCACCAAGCCATTTCCTTGCGGATGGTAGGCAGTCGAATGTCCCAAGCTGATGTTGTACTTATAGAAAAATTCAACCATCCTCTTTGACTTGAAGGCCGCTGCATTATCTGTGATTATCTTACTAGGACACCCAAAACGTGACAGAATATTGTTTTCAAGAAAAGAGATAATTACCGCATCCGTGGCTTGTCGAGTAGGAATGGCCTCGATCCATTTCGTGAAGTAGTCCGTAGCTGTCAATATCCATCTATGCTGTCCGGAAGATGCTGGATGGATTTCCCCGATGAAATCCAATCCCCACTGCTGGAAAGGTGCACTAACTTCAATTGGTTTGAGAGGCAAAGGCTGTAGTTTCTGTTTCCCTTCAAAAATTTGGCATTCGTGACAATTCTTAACAGCCTTATATACATCAGAAAACAAAGAAGGCCAATAGTAACCTGCCCTTAGAATCTTATTCGCTGTGGTTTTCCAAAACAGATGGCCCCCACAGTCTCCTCTATGAAAGTCCTCCAAAACTCTTTGGGCTTCCTCCTCTACCAAACAATTCAATAACATTCCACCAGGGTCTTTCCAATATAATGCAGAATTTAATATGCAAAACTTTGCAGCCCTCAGCTTCAAGGTTCTACTCTTATTTCTAGGCATCCCGGGTGGTGGAGACAAATTCTGAAGTACGTATAAAATGTCAGCATACCAAGGGGAAGAAACAAAAATATCAGATACCTGAAATGACGTACTCTCCTCATCTTCATCGGACATGGCAGCGATCAAATTTATATCTAGAGCATGCAGATTTGTTTCAGCCATGAGCTTGGCGAGTCCTTGTCCTTTGATCAGCTTGGTCGGTTTAATATCCACATCATATTCTAACAACGCAGCGATCCACTTACCCCGCCTTCCTTCTGGATCTGCCTGTACCAAAACATCTTTAACTGTTGCGTTAGGAACGTATGCTACAATGTGGGAATGCAGTATATACACATGGAAATATTTCAAGGCCTATACAAGCGCAAGTGCTTGTTTCTCAATAATATTGTATTTCAACACTATGTCCCTTATAATCTGACTGAAAAAGGCAATGGGCTTCTCAACTCCATCCCTTTTCTGCATTAAAACAACTGCCAAAGTGTGCTCAGAAGCAAACGAAAACAAAATGAAGTCCTGTGTGTAGTCCGGGCTGATTAAAATAGGGGCTGAAGAAAGAGCTAACTTTACCAAATTGAATGATTTCACCGCCTCTTCTGTCCACTTTACCTGACTGTCCTTTTTCAGCATATTCGTGATTTCTCTAAGATGCTCAGCAAGATTTGGAATGAAACGATGCAGAAAATTCATTTTACCATTAAAGGAATGTATTTCTTTCTTGTTCCGAGGCTGTTCAATCTACTGGATGGCTTCAACACGTGCAGGGTCAACTCGAATGTTGTCTTTCGATATGATGTGGCCAAGGAGCTTGCCTTCATCCATTGCGAATAGGCTCTTTTTTGGATTCAGCGAAATGCCATATTTTCTGCACTTCTGGAAAAAAATTTTCAAATGATATAAATGTTCTTCATCAGAATTTGAAAACATAGTCAGATCATCAAGGTAAACAACCAAAAATACATCTTTCTCTTTGGCGAAAGCCATGTCCATTGCACGTTGAAAAGTGGCGCCTGCATTATTCAAACCAAATGGCATTTTTGCATAATGAAACGTTCCCCATGGAGTGGTGAACGCAGTCTTGTCACGATCATCTTCATGCACTAAAATTTGATTGTATCCTGAATAGCCATCGAGTAGTGACATCCTTGATGCTCCAACTACTCGATGCAATATATGGTCCATTTTTGGCAGCGGATAATTGTATTTTAATGATACCTTATTCAAATTTCTGAAGTCGATACATAAACGGATCTCACCTGTTTTCTTTCTCACGGGCACCAAATTTGATATCCAATCTGAAAATCGGATTCCTGACTTATACAACCTGTTTACCTCTTTTTCAATAGATGGTAGCAGCTTTGGATTGATTCTCCTCAAATTTTGACGGAAAGGCTTCTGATTTGGTTTGATGGGGATAGTATGTTGAATGATATTAGTGTCATATGTTTTTAGATCTGAGTAATCCCATGCAAAAGCATTAGAAAATGAAAACGACAATTTCACATACTCTGCGTTTACCTTTGGTGACAATGACTTTGATAACTTTACCATCTTGGGACTTTCAGTTGTCCCAATATTTACCTCTTCAACACTTTTTTCAGTTGGCCTCAATGTCGGTTTGCGGGCTACATCGTCTTGATCAAAGAGTTCCTCCAAAGGAATCAATCCTTTAGGAATGATGTTATCTTTAAGTTGCAGCACTTCCATTTTATTTATTTGTATATCATCATTACCATCATCGTGTTCTGTGTCTATGGAGGTGTCTTTAAACTTACCCTTATTCTGCAGAAAATCACTAATCTCCTCGTCATCCTGAAAGACTTGCCAACATCGCTGATTGTCTTGAACGGTGGGGCGGTGTTTCACATGAATCTCGAACTTGTTGCTGGAATTCATTGGAATTTTTAAATTTCTTGCTGCCTTAGCAAGTCCATCAACAACACCATTTTGTATGCGAGGCACACACGTCAAGGTATGATCAGAAAATAATTTCAGAATGTCTAAAACTGCATTACGGTAAGCCCTCATGCAAGGATGCTTGGCTTGAAACTCACCCTTAACCTGCTTTATCACCAACTCTGAATCACCATAGACTGCAATTCTTTTCGCTTTCAGCTTTCTGAGAATCTTAAGGCCAGCAATTAGAGCCTCATACTCCGCTTCATTATTAGAACAGTCAAATGCTAGCTTGTAGGAACATACTCTCACATTGCTTGGAACCTTATCCGGAGCAGAAAATGGACTACGAATCCAAACACCAATTCCAGCACCATCACTACCCACTGCGCCATCAAAATCCATTGTCCAAAGACCATCTTCATCGTACTCTAAATGTTGAAATTGCGCCAGCTCTGTTTTTCCTGTTTGCTGCCCATTGTCTTTAGCTGATTGCTCCACAGTATCTTGCTTTTCTCTTCTTTCTTTCTGCAGAATTTCTCTAAAATTCTCGGTAATTTCTGGTATATCTTCTGCCTGGACTAATTGACTATCTATATCATTAAAACTATCAGCAAACAACAAAAAAGATTCTAAGTCGGTATGTACATAATTTACAGGATGATTGATTGGCTTCTCCTTGCTTGTTATCATGTATTTCATCTTCTGCTCTCGATATAACTTTCTCATTTGACCGAAGACTGGAACTGTAGCATAGGAAAAATCTAACTGTAGTGTACCTTTCAACTTTTCCCCCCAAGATCTAGAAAGGAGCATTCCAAATCGCGGAGGAATGTCCGCCACAACCACATCCATTAAGACATTCTTCGCCGGAATTTGATCTAAGCTTACAACCAAATCTTTGATGAGTCTGATACACCTCACACGGCTGGAATCAAATGAATACAAATCATGATATTTTCTTGTAATATCTAGTCCCAACTTTTCCATGATCGCCTTTGGCATCAGATTGTGCGAAGCACCAGAATCGAACATAGCATTGTGCAATACATATTCATGCAACCTCAAACTGATATAAAAGGGAGGAAAATCACTGTCAGGGGACTCACCATCTAGTGCAGGCCCAAATATCAATTCTGGCTTATCATCTTCAACATTTACCGTGTCAAACATTGGATCAAAATTCAGAATTTTGGAGACTTGACCTCGGTAGCTGATGTTCTTCATAATTTTTGTCAAAGGAATAGATACTTTCAGTTTGAAAATTTCATTTTCCAAACTAAATGCTGAAACTCTTTCAACTTCTTTGACCGGAACTTCCTTCTTTTTAGCCTTATCCTTCATTACACTTGACTGATTTGCCTTTTCTGCTGATGCTGGTTTACTAGCTGCGGGATCAATTGTCTCTTTTCCTTTCTTCTGTGGTATAGGTGAATCCGTCTTCGGTGTTGAAGCCTCTTTTATTTTCTGAATTGGATTTATGGGCACATCTCAGTTTCTCAATGAGTACTGCTTCTGTTGAGCGGACAAAGCATTCAGATATCCTCTTTGGTATTCATCTGATTCTTCCTCTAAATCTACATCGTTTGCTAAAATGAAATCCTCATCTTTCTGAGCAGCTGAACTTTCTCCATATTCTTCATCCTCAGTAATGTAAATAGGCAGATCGTCAGGAGTAAAGAAATGGTTTTGCTCACCTACTACATCATCGTCATCGTCTGAATCTTGACTCACAAAATTCTGCAAAAGAGGTGTTTTAATCTGCTGCTGGGCTGCCGGCTCTTGTAATCTCTGTTCACGCTGCTTAATTCTGAACTGTGGCTGCTGCTGGCCATGGTAGTTGGGATTACGAATCTGTGTTTCTGGCTTATCAAGTGTCATTCTTTTGAACATTTTTTCCATCTCACGAAGCAAGTGTTGTTCTGATGCAGATGTGGAAGCTTCTTCTTTTATGGTCACTCTTTTCTCTGCTTTCAACCGGGCTCTCTTATCATTCAGATTCGCCTCAACACTAACAACAATCTTCTGCATATCTTCCAAGGTAGGCGGATCTCTGTCACGTAGCGAATAAGCCATCTCCGGATCGAAACCATCCGGGAATTTAAGGAGAGCAGATTTTCTAGACGGTCTTAAGTCATCTGGAATTGCATTATACACTGTATTGAATCTGATAATATAATCCTGAACGGACTCACCAGGATTACGCTTAATGCTGGTATACTCTGAAGTGATTTGCAGCGGATCTTTTTTCATCTCCCATCGATCTAAAAATTGTGTCTGAAGCTCCTGTAATGTATTGATACTTGCGGGCTATAGAGCTCTGAACCATTTACGAACCTCACCTCCAAAAGTCTGGGCAAACAACCTCATGGACACATTTTCTTCATCTATTTCATGCAGGTCCAAGAAATCTGTCATTCTGACAATATGCTGCTGAGCGGATATACTCTGTGGTGTGCCATCAAATATGGGGATCTTTCTATGATAATCAGCAGGCATAGGATCCAAATTTGCAGGTAAAACAAGAGGTGCAAATCTCACAGCCATGGCTCTTGGCGGATTTATAAACTGCTGCCTTGGAGAAATCGGTGGAACGGGAGAAGTAGGTGAACGAGGTGTATGTGGTGGAGATGGGGGAGAAACTACTGCTGATTGCTGATCAAAGATCTCAGGCTGCACGGGAATGGTAGGAACAAAGGGAGGTTCAATGGGAATCCGTGAACTAGATGCAATCTCAGATGGCCCAAGAGTTTGTGAAGCAGATTCAATGAATTCGGGAATGTTGGTTGCCACAATGGAATTTTTCAGATTCAGAATATAATTATCAATAGATCTATTTGCTTGCTCAACTTATAAATATTTGATGAACTCAGGATTGATAACGGTAGAACCAGTAGCACTTTCGGATTTGGTTTCAAACAATGATAACTCAAACTGATCGTCAAACTCAATATCATCAATGTATTCAAAAACAGTGGGGTATGAGTGAGATTTGACCAAAGGAATAATAGGAGCTTCTCGACGGAAAATTCTTGGGATTAGGTTGGGGTTTTCATATACTGGAGGCGGATTTGGATCAGGATTTGATCTGGTATGCCTTCTTGAAGCCAGTGTATTGATCTACTCGGGAAAATGTCAAGGGACACAATCAATTATTTTCAGCCTATCGACTTCTAGACTCAATCATCCAAAGGTCTAGAACGAACAAGTATACTGGGGTGATTTGAAAATCAAGTGCTACATTCACAAGCTAACCGGAGATCGACTGAAGCAGCGTTTATCTACTTCCGCTTATGCATGGCAAAAGCGTTTCGAAAGCTACCTGGCGTGACTTCAGACTTCGTCTAAGACTCATGAAACGAACACATCAACAAAAAAGCCATTGAGATTTTTCCCCAGTATGGTCGCCACTATGTTAGCGCTCAAATCTACCTTAGGCTGAAATAAGGTAAAACTCAAGGCTACATCAAACCACGCTCAGCCTTGTAGCTAGCCCTACGAGGACAGGAGAGGGCTCTCTCCGGGTCTATCTCGGCAAAAGGTCTTCAAAGGGGCTGAGATGACTTATAACGAATACTGATTTTAGGCTAGTAAAGAGATAGGAAAGTTTGATTTTGATTTTTTGGGTTTTTGTTGAAAAGATGGGAAAACAATTTTGGGTCCGGGGATAAGGCCAGATTTTTGCAGAATTCGAGTTGGGGCGAGGTAGGCAATAGTCTTGATGCTTTTGATCGGGTATATGGATGGATCAGAATGACAAGGAGTTGAAGAGGGAAAGGGAGAACATGGATCCTCTCCAAACAGGCGAAAACATGTAAAACTAAACAAATTCAAAGGCAGAGCACTGAAATCAATGGATTCAACCTCATTTACTCATTCATTTAGTTTCAGAAGCATAAGAAGGGAATGGCATACATTTAAACATGAAATAACTTACAATAAACTGAGAGAAAACACCATCAAGAACTGAAAGCCACAAGAATCCCAACAGGTGCTGCAAAACCTCTGATCTTTCCTTAGCCAAAATATGAAAAATATGTACAATAGTGTGCCAAAGTTTTCCTAAGAGTCCAACCTCTCCAACCCCTGAAAATGATTGAGAAATTACATCATATAGACTATCCTAACCCCTTTCCATGCCTCTAGGGGTCGAATTCCTCCTTCTAGGAGCAGTTTCAACTAATTCTAAACAAGGAGCTAGAATATAGGCATCCAAACAACTTGCCTCTAAAAGGAAGGAAACTGATTCTTTGACTTGATTTTCACTTTTTTGGGAGTGAATCTTCTAGAATAGGTAAAAGTGAGTCAAAGTTACATTACAATCACAAAATTACATCAAGACAACTCAAAAATTACATCCACAATCAAAATTGGTCCAACTGGTCGAAATCCTGCGCTGGAAGGTGAAAAATTAGCCAATTTTCTCTATGCGCCGCGCGCCTGAGCTCTATGCATCACGCGCCTTTCAGCCTACTTTTGGGGCACTTCATGGCATCAAAATCAAGCTCATGATAGCTTTTTGGAAAGCCATGAATGTTTGCTATCCAACCCAAGTGGAATCTCCCAATTTGGAGCTCATTTGCCCCTCCAAAACTTCATTCTCCCACAAGTACTTCCTGCTGGTGCAAAAGGTGGCAGAAAGGTGATTTTCATGGTGTTTTTGGCCCTTTTGATCATCCAGAACTTGATGAAATGCTTTGGCCATACTGGAGCATGCATAAATTTCCATGAAAAATCCAAAAATATAAAGTTTTCCTCCAGCAAGTGTCCCAATCATAAGCGAGCGCGTCGACGCGCTACTCGTATGGCTGAAAAACCTGTTTTGAGACCAAAATTTTCCAAAATGACAAAAACTTTTTCAAATTCGCTCAAATTCGGAGCGAAGACCCTCCATCATGTATCATGCCCAGCCAAGGAAGCCTCGGCCAAAATCCGGAGTGGATCAGGCCTCTTCCGCCGTTTTAGTGCACTGCTCAACCTCCTCTTTAGAATCTTCATTTTTGCCTTGCAGACATGCATGCGGGCCCAATAATGACCTTTCATGTGACGAAGCATGTCTTTGTCTCTATTGGCCTTTGCCAAAAATTTCTCCAGATGAATGTTAACATGCGTGAGGCAAGAATCTCGATCAGCCGGTGTCATATCACCAGGTCTCTTCCGGGCCAATTGTCGATCCTCACGGATTCGCCGCAACTCTAACAGTGTGTGCTCATGCTCTAGCTGTTTGTTACGCTGCTCCAGGTAGTTTATCACCCACTGAGCCCTCTGCAATTTCTCTTTCAGCATGTCATTCTCGGCCTTTTTCTCCTGGATGATCTCTTTCAGTTTCGAGCTAGGAGAGCTCGCATCAACATCGATGAATGTGAAATCAGTGTCTCGACCACCTGATGGGCCCTCATCATGCATAGGCCTCTTGCCTCTGTCCTGAATCCGTACCTGTGCTGAAGAAGAATGCGAGACCCCTTCCACCCTTGGTGGAGATAATACTCGCGCTGCTGATGAAGTCAACGAGACCCCTTCCACCATTGGTGGAGATAGTACTCGTCGTGTAGTTGAAAATAAGGCCCTGTGCCCTTGCTGGTATGTCACATACAATGTAGCACTGATATGCTCGATCTCAGGGATGTCTGGGTAATGTGAAGGCTCTCCCTCATCATGAACTACCTCGAGAGGCGGCTGCGGCACTATAAACAAGTCACGGGAGATGAAATCCTCCCAAGTGATGCCCTGCTGTGTTAACTGATATATCACCATGAATTGATCAGCGCGTAATGATATATACTTCTATGCTGCTGTGCTGGGGACTTCTTCTGTATAAAAATTGTCATCCTCTCTATTTTGCGATACATGAAGTATGGAATGCTCATCATACGTACCCTCGTGAAATGCATCAACAAACGGACATGGTACGTATTGAGATGCGAGAATCTGCCCTCGCAACTGAAATATCGAATGATGAGTTTTATCAAAGGTGCAAACTCATCCTTCAGGAATCTGAAAGGAAAAACCCTGCTCAGCTGCCTCATAAACTCAGGTTTGATGTATGGCTCATAGTAGGATTTCTCTAACTGCTGTCATTTGTTCCATTCCTCTCCTATATTTGGTATCCCGGTGGCCCGAGCAATAGTATCTGGTGACAAAATGAAATCTACTCCTGCAAGGTTTACACGGCCATCACGTAAATGTAGAACAAATAGACGAGCTAGTTCACGATGATGCCGGGTTTGTGAAATCATCTCACAGTATTGGAAACATGAATGATGTCGAAAACAATCCATTGCAAGCGGGCAAGCCTGCAATTGAGCCAAAGAAGTAGGCTCCTCCCTGAGATGCTTACCACCTTTGCCACCTTTGTGAGACCTCCGTGGCACATTACCCTCTGTTGTGGAATCACTGTCATACTCCTGCTCATAAACTGAATCCGTCTCTGACATGGCTTTGAAAACAAGATGTCTGCAATATATATGTTGATATAGGTGTAGTGAAGACAAAAGTTTCAATGTATGCTCAAAACCCAAATATGTCACATATGTATCAAAGTATCATAGGAAAACAAGCCATAGTGGTAATGGATCTGTCAAGTGGATTGGCATAAAAACATTCACTGCTTTGATCACAAGGGAATTTGACAAATGAGTAAAAAAGTGTAATGTAGCGTACAACCTTTGCAATGCTGGCCAAGATTTGTCAAAGGGAAAGTGAGTATGGGACTGTGTTTGTCAATGGAAAATGGGAGACAGTGTGACAATGACCATAGTAAAACAATAGCAATGACAGTGGTAATATAATGGCGATGACAGCAGTGATGAAATGGCAAACTGAGAGCGTGAGGGCCGTGACACTTTGACAGTAGATGCATAAGCATATATATCAACAATAAAAGCTGGAAAATCCTTCACAAGACTATCAATATGTCTTTCAAAACCCTAAAAATAATGAATTTGCAATGAACATAGGGTTCATTTTTCTCCACATCAAAAACACTAGTTTCTCCACTCTTAAAACACCACAATAATGTTCAAAATTTACTGAGCAATCATGAAAACCTACTTGCAAGCCAATTGAGGCGATTTGGGATCAAAACGGACGCAAGAGCGAAAATTTCTGGCTCTGAAACTATATGAGTAGCACGCTCACCCAATGAGTAGCGCGCGTTATATGAGTAGCGCACTTGTTATTTTACACGGGCCGGTGAAGCTATATGCGTAGCGCGCGTTATATGAGTAGCGCGCCTCCTCTATGAGTAGCGCGCACTTCCACCTCCGGTCTACAGTTCTGAAAACAAACTTTCACCCTTCTAATCTGCAATTCGACCTTTGCTTTGGGAATCTATGCAAATGAGTTGTCTCCAATGCTTTATATGGGTTGTAAAATATCTCATAAAAATCAACTTTGATTTAAATCTGCTCCATAACCCACTTTAATAATGTTTGGCACTTTGTCATTTGATCACTTAATACAATGCTGTCCTTTGGCTTTTTATTATTTTTCTGAGTCTTGGACTGATGATATTTGGTTGTTTTTTGTAGGGATTTGGTGTTTGGATTTGGCAAAGATCAGAGGCTGCCCTCAAATTTCTTATGATAAAACAAATTTACAATTATTACAAAAAATAAAATTTGACAATTTCTAGCTCCAAAACAGAGTTTTGGACTAGAAATGTCTTCAAATGTTTTTTGAGAATAAAAATATGAAATGAGAATCTTTTGAAACCAACCTCATGGCCTGCGGGCTCTTATCACATGTATGCAAAGACTAAAAACCCTAGACTCTAGGACTAAAGACCCTTTTTGACGAAACTAATCATTTATGACCATGAATGAAGTGACCTGAACTTTAGTGATTCTTTGAGAAATTTTGATTAGCCCTGTAGGTACAAGCATGAGGAAACACAAGACAACCAGACCCCCTCGTCAGTCAATGGCATGCCCCTAGCGAAATTCAACAATGTGGAACGAGCGAGACACCTAAGAATGATATGCAAAAAGCGAACTGATCTCTGACGGAGGGCTGTAAGGACCGACTCTATCACACACAAACAAGTAAGAGAAAGAATAAATCAATTGCACAACGAAAAATGTATTTCGGGAAAGCCTCAGCTAAAAACCCCATTATCTATATATTTCATATATTAAAGAACATGAAACAATACAATGTTATTTCTCTTCCTGAGAAACCTCTTCACTCTACTGATTGTCTCACTCTGATCTTGCTCTTATCTAAGCAAGTTTGGTCCAATATTTAACCACATTCTTGCCTCTTCCTAACCAACCTTTCTCATGCATTCCTGGGATAATTGAGCCCATATTAATTGGGAAATTCCTATCAATATATTGTGAAATATCCAAGGCTTCTTGATCACCTCGTGTATGACCTGTAAAATATTCTAATTATACAACTGATAGTTATCTTCCCTTCAACCCCAATCTCAACTGAGCCTTCCTTAGAACTATCATGCAACAAATATTTATAGTGAATTATCAGTTAAATTATTGATCACTCCATGTGAATTATATCATATTTAATTCAATGGACCTAGCTCATTTCTCAGTTAGTAGTAAAATTGATTTTGACCCAAATAATTGAATTAGCTAGTACAAATCACAAATAACTCAACCAGGGCTCCTAAAAAATAGGAGACACCCTACATACCTCTAGTTTGACCTCCAACTTGAATTGAATGAGATAACTAAAGATTCATGACTCAGTTACCACTACAAGATTTTCATGTGATGGAATTACCTACAAGCTTTTCATGTGATGGAATTACAATTCACTTATAATATAATTAAGGGAAAATTAAACCAGAAGCCTCCTTAGGGTGCCATTTCTTGGTGCCATTTCAACACTCCCTCTTAAAAATAAAGGGATTGTCTGCTACCATGATTCTGTCTTTGTGGAAATCAAATTTTCTTTTTGAAACTTTCTTCGTCAAGATTTCTGCATCCTGATCCTTTGTGGTAATGCACTCTAATGACATAATCCCCCTCTGCACACAATCTCTGAGATGGTGATACCGGATATCAATATTCTTGGACCTGTTATGAAAAAATGGATTAACCGATAGTTTGATGCAACTCTAGTTATCACAATAAATCACTGTTGGATCCATTTATTGACCAAAAAAGCCAACAAGTATCTTCCTCATCCAGATGGCATCACAATGGTTGCTTCATTTCTTCCTCAAAATAAGATGGCTTTATTTATACACTTTCGTTCATAAGAGACATGTATCTAGTGTACCGCTCTGGGGACCTTATCTACCTGCGTTGTGATGTGGGTTATCGGACATTCTCTCTCACATCTATCATAAACCTCTCAGCCTCTCTGGTGCTCTTTCTCTCGTCTCGGGATGTATCTACATGATTGGGTGCTTCAACTCTATGCAGCTCTTCTTCTGGCTTTTCCACATCTTGAGGTTCTTCTTTTGGAGCCAAGAGATCCTCAACTGCATGAAACTGAAGCTCCCTCTCAAGGGAAATTCACATGACCTTCTCTTCATCGAATTTCACATCTCTTCCAACCAATGACATCATGTGTGATAGAAAATACACCTGATAGTTGTATCGTGTATCAGTGTACCCCATAAATATTCCCAACACAGTTGTTTGCTCTAACTTCTTCCTAGCATATTTGGTCACATGGAAATAAACTGAACCAAAAATTTTAAAATGTGTCACATCTGGTATCTTACCTAGAAAATATTATGCTGGTGTACTCATCCCAAGTATCCAATGAGGACTTCTATTTTTCACCAATATTTTTTTATTTCATGCTTCCACCGACAGATGCAATGGACTTCTATCATTTCCCTTTAAATTCCTTCTAAGGCACATATTTTCTTGAATTCCATAAAGACATATTATCCACCATTGTGATTCCTCATAGCCTTCACCTTCTTCCCTGTATTTTTATCGACAAGTGATTTGAAATCACAAAACTTGGAGAACGTCTGATCTTTCTTTTGCATGAAGAAAATCCAACAATTTCATGAAAAATAATCTACAAAAATCACATAACACCTATTTTTTGTTGTGTAAGCTATCGAGAATGGTCCACACACATCTTAGTAAAATCTCTCAATGATCACGTTTTCTCAAATTTCCTTATCGTGAAAGGTGGATTTGGTATACTTCCCCCATGTACACCCTTTGCATATATATTTCTATGGAAGTGCACTGTTTGGAAGTCTTGTAGAAATTTGTTGCATAATCTTCAAAGCACCATGATGTATATGGCCTAATATCATGTTCCATAACTCACCAATGTATCGACACTCCACCTTCTTTTATTTCATGCTCAAGGCATCACAATCTTCTACAACCAATTTGTAGAGGTTATTTAATTGAACCCCAATATTTTTCACCTGTCTCATGGTTTTTTTCTGAAGGAACAAATTTCCTTCACTGAATGTCACATCATAGCCATAGTCTTCTGGCATAACAGAATAAACCAAATTCTTCTTCAAAACAAGAACATACATGACATATTTTAATGTGAGAGGATTACCTAACTCCCTCTCAAAGGTAATTGTACCTCTTGTCATCTCCCATATCGATGTGCATATGGATATACTTCTCCTCCAAGTTACTGAAGAATTATTTGTTACTGGTCATATGGAATGAAACTCCACTACCTAAATACCACACTAAACCCATCATCAATGACTCCATGCTTGTGATGAGGGTGAAATACAACTCAAATTGTGAAGCAAGTGCTTCACCTTCCACTCCCCTGAGGACTTATTGTTGTTCTTCTTGTGCGGACACTTTGTAGCACAGTGTCCAAGATCATGACAGTCATAACATTTTACCTTTAACAAGTCTCACTTCTTTCCTAACTGGCTGGAAACCCATTTGGAATGGGACGCATTCCATATCCCTTTATTTTCCTTTCCATCCAAGGCACAATACTCCTCATCATCAGTATTTGATGAGGATGCATCTCTAGTGTTTCATTTAATATCTTCTTGTACCAAGTTCAATCACAATCACTTCCACTCTGGTAGCTTCTCCAACCCATTCATTGAGTCCTAAAACCTATTACAACTCTTGGGAAGGCCTAGAAGTTCTAGGCTCACCAAATCATCCTGGGAAACTATAACACCAACACTTCAAGGCTCATCTCGACATTGAGTGAACTTTGTTAAGTATTTTGGGATCATTTCCCCCTTTTCCATCTTGATATTTCTAAGCTTAAATTTCAGTGCCAGCTTCCTATTTTTGTTCCTATTCAGAAATAGATCTGTTAAGGCCTTACACATAGCATATGGAGTTACCTTTCCATGGAGGTTCGAGACGATATAATATCGAACTCCTAAGAATATCATTCTCGACTTTTCTAAATTATTCTTCCATGCATCAAGAGGTTGAGAATATTCTGATGCAGGTTGGGGAATATCATTTTCTATGAATTCATTGAATTTTTTTTCCTCTAGCACTATCTCCATCCTATCCTTCCATGCTATGTAATTTTAATTACCATCAAGGGAAAATTCAAGTCCCAAGCCAATGAAAGGAATATCGATATTCTATTGGTCCTGAAGAATAAATCTACAAATTCGATGCACCTGTTCAAATCAAAATATGGTTCTTCTCTTATATAGTGATTCCTTCTCTGATACCATGTAGAAATATTTAAATAGATTCAACTGATCTTGTAATTTACCAAAAAATAATAGTGAATCATTTCTACAAATTCTGGAAACCAATTTTGATCACACAATCACATAAATAAGTAAGAGAAAGAAAGAATCAATCCAAAAACACAAGATGAATATGAGGAAAGCATCATATAAAAACCCCTCTATATGTATATTTCATAAATTCAAGAACATGAAACAATACAATGCTATTTCCATTCATGAGAAACCTTTGCACTTTGCTAACTGTCTCACTTTGATCGTACTCTGATCTAAGTAATTTTGCTGCAATATTTAACCACTTTCTTTCCTCTGCTTGACCAGCCTTTCTCATGCATTCATTTTCTAATTAAGCCTCTATTAATTAGTAAATTACCATAAATATATTGTGAAATAAATCCAAGTCTTGCTAATGACCTCATGCATGATCTGTACAATTTTCTAATTATAAAATTGATAGTTATCTTCCCTTTAACCCCAATATCAACTGGACCTTCATTAGAATTGGAATGCAACAACTATTTATAGTGAATTATGAGTTAATTTATTGATCAATTCATGTGAACTAAATCATATTTAATTCACTCTACCTTTCACTAGCTCATCTCTGAGTTAGAACTAGTTAAACTGATTTTAACTCAAATACTTGAGTTAACTATTTACAACTCACAAATAACTCAACCAGGGCTCCTAAAAGGTAGGATACACCCTAAATTACTCTAGTTTTACCTCCAACTAGAATTGACTGAGCTAAGTAAGTCTTCTTGATTTAGTTAACACTTACAAGATGTCATGTGAGGGAATTACTATTTACTTCTAATTTAATTCAGGTAAAACTATATCAGAAGCCTCCTTGGGGTGTCATTTCAACATGATATATCTATTTCAGTATTTTGAGACTTGTACGCGAGTGTTGCACATGATAAGCATGTATATATGAATTTCTTTTAGTAATGGTTGTGTATATATTTTGAGTTATATATTTTCAGGTATTACAGTGCTGCTTGATGATGATTGTTGTTGAGTTCTATTATATTTGTTGTTTTTTGTCAATGATGTACTGACCTGGATGGTTTATACTTATTCTGGTTTGGTTGTGGATTGATATGATCTAGTTGCAGTGGTTGATCTAAATTTTAGTGGAGTTATGTTACAATGATTCAATTTTTTCAGTGAATGTATTTCAAATTCAGTATTCAGTTTGGTATTGAGAATAATGATGGGTGTGGTTCTAGTGTAAAAATATGATGAAAGGTGGCTTACAGGTTTTGATGGTTTTTTGAGATAAGTGGATCCAGTTTGAAATATTATGAGACATGGTCCATGAGGTGTTGATGGTTGGAGCCTTCGGTAAAAGAGTTGGAGCTTCCTTCTAGTGGTAGTTGGTAAACGTGTTCAGGGAGTAGGTGCTCGCTTTTGGTAGGAGCCAGTAAATGAGATATGGGAGTTTTAGCTACCATCCAATGGGTGTTGGAGAATGATTGGAGGTTGTATACTCTTTCATATAGGTGTCTACATGTTGGTAATATTATGCTTCAATACAATATGTAATGGAGTTTTTATTTGTAATAAAATAAGAGGATAAAGAAAAAAACAACGATGATTTTCTCCCACATTGGGTTTCCACCTAAAATCCTGGTGTTCATATGTGTTGTTTTTTTTCTTTTGTGTTGATGATTTATACTCTCCTTAATGATCATGGTTTCTACTTAATAAATGAATAATGAAATAATGATGCATTGCTTAAGGAAAAACAATTGATAGAACATATGAAAAGTTAGTTAACTGGATATATGTGGTTTTACTTCAGTGAAGTTGCATACACATGCAGGTTTCATAAATGAAATTAGTGTATATAATTCTGAATGTGAAATTGAAATTTTAAGTGAATTAAAAATATTTATTCACCTCCCCCACCCCCCCACTTTAAGTATTTTTCCTAACAATTGTTATTAGAGAAAGTCCCTCAAAAGAAGCTTGATCGCTTAAAGGGAGATCCATCAATATGAGCAGTCAAGAGGGAGTATCTTATATTAAGCTACCTTTGTTTAATGGAACTAACTTTATATTTTGAAAAGTCAAAATGAGAGCATATTTGTAGGCACTAGGAGATGATGTATGAGAAATTGTTCAAGGTGGATATCAGTACCCATCCTCCATTCCCACAAATGACGCAGGGAAGACATAGTTTGACATCAATGCAAAGGTTGTAAATTTTATATTGGGAAGCTTGGATGAATATGAGTTTGTGAAGGCCATGAAGCTGAATACCACAAAGGAAATATGGGAAAATATTTTCCAATACTATGAAGCTGACACTAAATTAAAAAATTCTAAACTTAAAACATATAGAATTTAGTATGAGACTCTTATAATGCATGATGATGAAAGCATTACAATATTTTTCTGCAGAGTAGACTAGATTTTTAAGTTAATGAAAAATCTTGGTCTTGAAATAAAGGATACTACTATTTTTGAAAATATTTTAATATCACTAACCCAAAAGTTTGATTCCAAAGTCTTTTCCATTCAAGAAATGCAGGATTTGAAGAATCTCACTGTTATCATTGGAAAATTAGACAAGCAAAGGAGATCATGAAATTTCAAGTAGAAGGATTTACAGGGTGGAAAAACATTACGGAATCTAGAAAATTTAACTTTCTCTAAGATCAAAAAGAAATTTATCAAGTTGTGCATGAAAGAGACTGACACAATGCGATCTACGCGCCCTTTTCTGTGATAGCAGTGAAAGTCTCTATGGATTTCCCTCAATAAGCCACATAGTCCTGAGTATGGAGGAAGGTCACCCTCCGGGACCACTTTTCACACTTTAGGAAGAAGATTCTCCACTTGACGTTGCCTAAGGACAGCCGCCTAGAGCCACCTTGACACCTAAAGTGAGCACATAATGGAAGAAACCACCACTCTTGGGTCACTATTCATAATTGTACCAAGAGAGGGAAGAAGATTTGAATTTTTCCTATAAAATACCACCATGAAAAGAAAATTTTAGAACACATTTTTATGCTGACCAAATTTCCCATGTGCAAACTAGTAGTGTGTTGTCCAAGTAGCAAAGGAGTGAAGGGATTCATTTGTTGGCTATCCAACATCTCAATCCCAAAGGGGAAGTGCATTATTTATCCATTATTCTACCACTCATTCGAGGAGAAGAGAAAGGCCTACAAGCAACTTAAGGGAAGAGCCCTCCTTGCTTTCAGTATTAGAGCTCCACAGCTCTAAGGACTCACTGTGAGTGTGTTAGCGTTCTACCTCTTTTTACCATCAACAGCTAATAAAAGGGGATTCATTCTCCATTGGTTTTATTTGTTCATTTACTCGATATTGAGCTTGTGTTACATGTGTATTTTTTGTTTCTTTTTTCCTCCTCTTTTTGTAGTATGCTATGTTTTGTAACTAGTTTTTCTACATGTTATGATGCTTCACTAACCATCTAACAACCCATTTTTGTCATGTGACATTTATTGTAGGCTATAAATCACTCCTTCCAAGCACCTGTGCATTTCGTACACCCTTGTACTAAATACACCAACACAATATTGGCGACTCCACTTATTTTTCCTCTTAAGCTAAGTGGTTTTGGTTTTGCAGAACCTCTTTTCTGCTCAAGATTGCTACATGAAGAGCTCTCCTCTTCCTCAGCTTCTCTCATTCACCCTATGTGAAGAGATTCAGTTCAAGAGAAGCATAATTTCTGTGCACATGAAAACCGCACATATTCATCTCAAACAGATCCGTAGGTCCGTGCATGTTCATTGCAAAGACACACACAGATTCACGTGCCTGTGTAGAAATAACCCGTGCGGAAACTAGTGAGTCATTTTTACACTGATTTTATTCATTTTTTGTAAGTTTAAAGTGATTTCCATCCTAGAATAAATCTTATAGCTCTGTGTTATGGTGTCACTTGACTGTTAGGACATGTTTTTAGCTAAACCTTAGCTTAGCTATTGCATAGTTCAAATTTTTAGTTTATTATCACAAATTCACATAGTTTAATTAGGAGGAAAGTAAGTGGTTTTTAAATCCACCCATGATATCTGAATGAAATTATTAATGGTAAAATACAGAAAACACATAGGTAATTAGCAAGAATTAAGTGGCCCATATCCACACATGTTTAGCTAGTTTCCAAATTTTCCAATTTTTTGCATTAAGTTTAGTTTAAATTTTGCATTAGGATTTGGGACTAGGATAAAAGTATCTAAGAAGGCAAGTAATATATGCTGCCCTTGCACCTCTTGGTGATCCTGGGCATGCATATGAACTCTCTCTTTTTATATTTTTCCATCTCCCTATAGTGCAACATTTAGTCTAAATAGGAAAATTTGTAAGCGACCCATTATCCATGCATCATTTACTTTTTGAAAGGAGAAATAAAATATAGTTTAATTAGGAGGGAGTGTAAAGGATCATCGCATATCCACGTCCTATAAAAATTGTGATTTTATACTTCATCACACACATTAGCACACCATAATAAAATTAAGACTCCTTAAAACTAACCATTAATTGAACTCATTAAATATCCCCACAGGGGCAACAAACGAATTAATAGTTTAGGTTAGGACCATTGGAGGTAGGCATCCAAGAAATATCCATGGTAATTTTACATTCTTGAAACATATAATTTTACTATTTATGGAGATTTAAATCTGTCTATCTTCCCATGGAAAAGAATTATCGAGCACCACAGAGACCCGATTCAGAGGGAGTTAAGCTTAGGCCGAGTGCTTGCGGTACTATTTAGGGCTACCTGACCCATCTAGTGCTCGGTACTGGTAGTTTAATACCAAGAATATCAAGACTCAAATTATCACGTGGGAGGATGATACTTTAGTGGAAAAATATAGGGCATCCTTCCCTACAGGTGACGGTGAAGGAAACACTAGATCCTCTTTCGATTACCTTGGTTGATTCTTCGGCTGCTAGAAGGCGTCGACAGTTATTTAGGGACATTACCCCAGTATATACCATAATATATATTCACAAGGCCCAATTAAATTTGAGTGTGAGAACGATTAGTTCTCCTAGGATTTTTGAGTATTATACGCAAAACAACCAAAACCATTTTTTGATTAACTGATCACATAGGATTAATCTAATGGGGAAATTTACCTTTTGTTTTTCGCTTTTTTTTATGTATGTGATCACATTTTTCTTTGATAATAATATATCTCCTCTTAGAAAAACTAAAAAATATTTCCAAAATCAAACTGAGTTGACATCATAATGAACCTAATGGGACCTCGTTGATCTAGACGTTTTTTTGACCTCCCCCCATTAGAGGGAGGAGTGTCAGGTCTTTCACCATTCAGGCATCAAAGATGACACACATCCACCCTTATTGGTTCATCCTTTATTGGGTCATCTTTAGTTGGGAACCCCCAAGGGTCACCCAACGCCACACCAGTGGAAACTGCCTTAGGGTCACCACACACCAATCCTCCCACAACCCCAAGAGGGAAGAGGAGCGCTACCCATTCGAGGAGCCAAAATAACACACAACCAGGTATGTCACAGGGTACTATACCCCAGAAAAAACCCATACAAAACCAGATTCCTGTATTTTTAAAGTCTACAATGGCACTCAACACACAGTTACCTTTCCTAGCATATTTAAACCTACCTAATCTATGAAATTTAACAAATGATCCCATTGCACACAATCCCATTTGGTCCCCCATGACCACGAAGCTCCCTTTGGACATTCCAAAATTTGAAGGGAATCAAGCGGAATACCCTGGAAACCATGTATTGACTTTCCACCTATGGTGTTCATCAAACAATACTATTGATGATATTATTCAATTAAGACTATTTCAGCACACCTTAATTGGAATAACTATGAAATGGTATGTGGAGAAGCCATATACTTCACGTGGAACCTTTAGCATCCTCACCACTATATTCCTCACATATTTCTAGTTACCCATCCACCACGATTCAGGAATGGAGTTACTGACTCATTTTAGGCAAACGCCAACAGTCCATATCTCAGACCATCTCCGTGAATGGCAGTGACGACGAAGTTTGTGTAAATTCAAACTCAATGATAGAGTTCCACTGGACCTATTCCTAAAAACTCTCACAACAGATATTTCAAAGGACGTGACAACTCAAGGACCTACTTCCGAAAAGGATGCCATTATAAAATCCCATCAACTCGAGCTGATATACACTCAGTCAGGATACATCTAAAACATCCTTCCTAACACACCACACCTACAAACTTACAAAGAATTTCTAGGCATGTCGAATAATATAGATAAATTGATAGGTTCATTGACCCAAAGTCACCTAGGTAGCAGTATCCCGTACCCTGGTTATGCATATGATCCTAACTAGAACATCCCAAAACTAGGCTACCATCAGAGTCATCATGGACCTCTGCAAAACATGACCAATAGGGCATCATAGTACCATCATCAATAGGGAGGATCATACCCTCCTATGCAGGGGACCCAGTATGCAACTAATAATGATGATGGAATAGCTCCCCCCCAACAACTATATACAAACGAGGGATAGGGACCTCAATATTCCCACTCCCCAGCAAAAAACCCACTAATACAAAATAATGCATTGGTGAACTTTGTGCAACCGTCCCAGGCCCAACCGCACCAGCCATACAACCAGGAGAATCGTATTCATCCTCCTAATGTGACAATGAAAAAATCCAAAAAATAAACAAAAGGGAGATCTTGGATAAGGGGGAAATAACCAACAATGCCCTCTGCAATCCTAGCCTGGGGGAAACCCCAACCGGAATAAAAACAATTAAAATCAAGATCCAAATAACTCCCAACAGGATAAAAAGAGGGATAATCTATGGAAAAACCACACTTGCACTATTTGTGGTGAGTACCGCCATTACACTCATCATTTTCCCGATCTATCCGAGCTAAATAAGCTTCAGGGTAATCGTGGAAAAGGGGGACCTACACAACAAACAATTGTAATGTAGGAGCCCTACCCCCACCAAGGGGAAGTTAGTACCCAACAGAAACAACCACCCCTGATGATTAAAAAAAAAACAACCACAAAATCTATATGATTGGTGAGGAAATGTTCTTTCAGACGTAGAATCAAAGCTATGATACCCCGCCAGACACCAATTCGTCAAGGGCTAGCACGAGTGCACCTACAACACCATTGAAAATATCAAAATTTCCTATTGAACCATTGCCCAAAATGTCTAAGGGTCTAACAAGGTGTGAAGGAAACCACTCCAAAGCGACCCATAATTATATTATCGTGGACGATTTAGCACAATATCCCGCTGCCATTTTAGCTTTAGAATTCTTGTAATATTTTCCAGAGAAAAGGAAAGCCTTAATTTCCACGTTAGGCACAATCAGCCCTTTCAATTCACACCTAATGGATTTTGACTTAGATAAAGCCATCCTTAGGCTTCCTTCATTGGTTGCCTTCCAGATACCGATGTCAGTCCAGAACATCACTATCCACCAATATATCATTGATGAGGGTGCATCCACATGTATCATGTCAAAAATCATTTGGTATAAGTTAGGATCTCCTGCACTAAATTCATCAGACATCACACTTAGAGCATACGATAGTCGCCCTTTTGCTCCCATTGGTCTCTATCAAAATGTCCTGGTTTGCTTGGCTGATAAGACAGTTATTATAGACATTTAGGTATTGGATGCTCATTTGGATTACAATGTACTCCTTGGGAGGATTTTTATGTATGCCATGATTTCCATGGCATCCTCCGTATTCTGGATCACGATGTCCCCCCATGAGGATCACATCATCACAGTTAACCAGTTAACATACCGTGAAAAGTGAACCATGAAGAATATCGATGTCATTCTACCCTATGTAGACACATCTACGGAATCTCTCACCCAGTAACATGAATATGGCCCTGGACATTTCAAACCATCATATATCCTTGGATAATTCCTAGGAGATCCCGCTTTCATACCAGAACCATTCGCTGATATCACAAGGGCCCCCATGTGCATGATTTCATCATCAAACATCAAAACCATCCAGGATATAGATACTAGTAGTAACAAAACTGAGGCCATAGGCATGACTTTTCTACCCTACGCCATCTACCAAACTCCATTTCTATACTCTCCACCTAGCTTCATGTCACAACAGGTCTTGGCAACGGTAACACTGTTAAACATGCCGTTCACAATACATGTTTGGTACTTGGTCCCAGCAACCATTCTGGGAGCCCTTAGCATTACATCTATAGGAATAACCCCCATCCCTCCTTAGCAGGGGACATCACCTAAAGATGTTGCCATAGAAATGACAGTTAAAGTGACCAGGAAAACCCATAAAAAAGGGAAAAAGATAGAAAAAACAATCATTCCAAGGGAACTGCAACCTTGTGCATTGTGCGATATTGTAGGCCACCTTACCAATATCTTCCTGGAATTGGATGAATTAAAACCTCTCCTAAGCTCCGAAATAAATAACACGGCCACAAGTTCATGTAAAAAGGAACCTACCACAAAGAACCAAGGAAAAGCATTCCATACCAACCACACATGCACTCTCTGCACAATTATGGGCATTACACCCATAATTTTCTAGAAATTCGGTGATAGAGGGAAGCATTACATGCCCTAAAAAAAGCATATCGGGAGGATCCCCCCATGCAGACAAATGGGGAAGAACCTTGGGTCATATTATACCTTCAAGAGGCAGGGTAGTCACCATAAAGACTCACGTTTTTCCCTCCTCCTCTTGCCCAACGTTGTGCACTCTGCGAAGAACATGATATTTTCATCGCCAACTATGCAGCCCTGGATCCATTTTGAAGATGGTATCTGGTTAACCCAATATACCATGTCAACCTTCTAGCGATCTGAAATTCGTGTCATATATGTGGTGGCGATCAACCATTATGTCATTGCCATCACATCCATCGATTTCATATAGCATTAACCAGTTTATGCATGACCATAATTATCCTCTCCCTAGAAGAAAAATCAGATATAGAATCCATGGAGAGCTCGACACCACAAGAGGAGGTGACAAGCAGATCCATCCCCTTCTTGTTAGCACAAAAGGGGTCGGTTGGGGGGCACATAGTCACCCCTAACCGCCCTCCATGGAGAAGACCAACCTATGTGTTATGCAGCGCACACAACCATTTGGTCACCAAATTCCCAGACCTATAATCGCTAAGCACATGGTATCCAATCGCATCACCAGTTATAAGGGAATGTAATACCCAATAAAGAAATTCTTTTCTAGTATGTCAGAGAAACCATCATGCTGAACACTGCACTTACATCCCTCGAGTGCGCCCGCTAGTCAAAATCATATGTTCATTAGAAACAAAACATCGAGATATAATCAGTCCTTAGCCTATAGAACCTAAGGTAAGGTAGAATCCCCCTAGGAAACCTACCCTGTATCAATACAAAATAATTGGGCAAGTCAAAAAGATGCATCGGCTTAACATGACCCATTTCTAGTCTAGGGCCGCATGCGCGATGTGTGAAAAAATTGACCACCAAGTCAATCAGTGTAAGGAACTGAAGTACTTCATGAACAACTTTTGCATGGTTTCCCCTATCTTGCAGAAGCATCTCTCTAATCAAGAGAACATCACACACTGCTATTGCATGATCTTCTCACATTTTCACCATACAATGAATTGTGAGCACCTCCCAAGGCTAAGACCAGGAAGAGCAGAGTTGAGTCTAGTACCCCCAAAGGAGTTGGACCTCCCAATAATAAAAATGAGGAGATGGAAACAACATAATATTTCCCCCATGCCTGATCCTTTCTGAGCGTCCACCTCAGGGACGAAGAGTAGTGTTGGTTCTCACACCATCTACTTGATAGGAACCATGGTACCGTGCATCATTTCCATCGGCCATAACCACGAGATAGAGGCATGCCCATTAATGGAAACATTCTATCACCTCTGCACCAAGCACAATTTCCAAATATAGGAATGTCTGAGTACTCTTGGTACACCTCATAAGGAACCTTGACTTTCTCTCACGCAAGTCACCACAATGGAAATTCCTCCCCCACGAAATAGTGATGACACAATACATCATATACGATTCATATCATTGTATATCGGAACCTTGACTCATGCTATCTGCTCATCAGTCGTATGTTTCAAGTCAGCTACAACTACAAGTGTAGTTGTACCAACGATGGTGCAAAACCAAGCCATCTGCACCCTATCGACCGTGTCTGGTTCCACTGCATCAACGATGGAATATTATTCATGTCTATCGACTAGCTCCGTTAGGACCAAACCACATCCTCATGGCCTTACACAGACTCAATCCCCCTTAGGATCCTTATTCCACTGACATGAGTATATTCTCGAGGCCATGATGGAACCACATTATTCATGGGATGTAATGCATCATCGCTCATTTTTCTTCCTGAAAAAAGATTAAGTCCTAAAAATCCAGGAACCCAATATATTTGCGCAATTGAATCAAAATATTTCCTTCCATATGGAAAATTAAATTTGTTCAAAAATCCCATTCTAGCACACGATGCCTTCGAAGAAGGGAACAAGTCAAACATTTCTCCTACCATCAAGGTAAATATCTCTTGAAATCCTGAGAAATTCAAAGAAATCTCGTTGGGAGCAGCATGTTCCCCAGATGAGGTAACCTCTTACACCCATTTGTTGTAAGAGTAGAGATATATCTTTGCATGGGAATACTTGGGAATGCTAGGGCTTAGTCCCACTATAGTAGAGCACCACATTGACACTTGGAATGATGTACAACTAGTACTCCAGAAACAACATCAACTACACCCATCCAAGGCAGAAGCAATTAAATGAGAAATCGATAAGTTTCACAAAGTCGGGTTTATCTACCCCTTCGCTTACACATCATGGGTTTTCAACCCTGTTCCTATCATGAAAAAATAGGGTACCATTTTCTTCTATACCGATTTCTGTGATTTCAAAAAATCCTATCCAAAGGAAAATTACCCTACCCCATTCATCGACCAAGTTATCAACTCTTTCACAGGACACGAGGCCCTCTCCTTCATGGATGGTTTTTCTAGGTATAATAAAATCCAAATACGACACACCAACCAGTACAAGACCACGTTCACCACCCCATGGGGCACGTTCTCATATCAGGTTATGCCATTCGGTCTTAAAAATGCTGGAGCCCCTTTCTAACAGGCCATGAATTATATCTTTCATGAATTGGCACACCTCCTCCTCACCTACTTGGATGACCTCACTATTCGATCCAAGAAGTAATCTAATCATCTCGAGGATCTGCGGCTGGTATTCCAACGATGCTGGAAACACAACCTATGCTTGAATCCCCTAAAGTGAATCTTTTGCATCATTGCATGACGACTTCTAGGTTTTATTGTGTCGCAACAAGGGATTAGAGTGGACTCCCTCAAGTTCCAAGCTATCAAAGAGGTACCACCACCTTGAACCCTCAAGCATCTCCAAAGCTTGTAAGGAAAGGCCAATTTTCTGAGACGCTTCACCCCACACTATGCCACTTTCGCTCAGGTATTCCTATGCCTCTTTCTTCAGGACATCACATTCAAATGGGACGATCAAGCCAACCAACTATTTGAGGAATTGAAAGACACATTATATTCAACACCATTTATCATTCCACCAAACTATGACAAAAATTACAGCCTGTATCTATCAGCTTCCAAGACCGCTTTGGCCGGGGTGTTAATCCAGGAGGGCCCTTATGGTAAAGAACACATAATTATTATGTTAGTAAAAAATTATGAAGCCCCGCATTAAGGTATGAGCCTAAAGAGAAGACTTCCCTAGCATTAATACATGCAGTTCAAAAACTTCGCCACTACATTATCTTAAGGACTGCTACAGTCATCATAGATATCAAACCCATGAGATATCTGCTCACCCAACGTTTTATGAACCATAAATATGCTCGCTGGATAGTTATACTACAATATTTCAACTTACAGTTTCACTCCCCCAAAAGCACGAATGCTTTCATTTTATCTGAGTTCATCACTGACCCTCCAAGTCAGACCAAAGGATCACAAGTCAATGATTCACTACCAGAAAAACATCTCTTCCTAGTGAAGATTGAGAACCCTTGGTATGACGATATTATCTTATTCCTACGAACCAAAAATTCAAAACCAAAGCTCACTCGTGACGACCATAGGCATACACCACCAGGCCCCCTTATACCTCCTCATAGGATAGGTCCTTTATCGGAGGGGCCTCGACAACATTTTATGTCAATTCCTCACTCATGACCAAGCTGAGCAAGCCCTTAATAACTGTCACAATGGAGTATGCAGTGACCAACACTCCAAAATGGCTACCGCACAAAAAGTTCTGAGGGAAAGATATTTTTGGCCCACCTTATTTTGTGACTGCATCTCATCATTCAAAATGTGTGAGCGATGTCAATGCTTCTCTCACAAGGAAATAGCACCACCAGATCTCTTGCACCCGTTCATAGTAGTTGGTCCCTTCTGCAAATGAGGGATCAACTTCATGACTTGCAAGCCCACATCATCAGGAAACCAAAAAAAATTTATTGTTGCTGTCGAATATTTCACCAAATGGGCAGAGGCCATACCCACATATGACAATACGGTAGAAACCATTGCACTATTTTTGTTCAAACATGTCATCACCCAGTTTTCTGCACCAAAAATCTTATCTCGAACCATTAAAAACAATTCAAAAATGAGATTTTCCAGGAGCTATCTCACCATATTGGATTCACACATGAATTCACTTCGACATACTGCCCCCAATCGAACGGACAAGTATAATTTGTGAACAAAGTGCTCAAAACAATGTTACGAAACATGGTAAATAACCACAAAAAAATTGGCACCACATTCTTTTCTCCACCCTATGGGCATACCGCATGGCAGTGAAAACATCAACAGGGTTCAGAACCTTCCACTTGGTGTACGGGGTCGAAGCCTTGATTCCCACAGAATGCAAAATCCTGAACTTACACGCCACCATCAAAATCCTCGATGACACCTAGCCTCTAGAGAAACACTTAGTGCAACTAGAACTCATTGACAAAAATCGACAACAGTCACTCCCACACAATGAGGCCCACAAAAATCCGGTGAAAGCATCGTTTGATCACAATATCACCCCTCGATCATTTATCGAGGGAGAGTTAGTCCTACACTATGATGTTGCAATAAAATACCTAAGGCTCAAGATGTTCGAAACCCTATGGAAAGGTCCCTATGTCATAAAAAATTTCCTCCTCAAGGGGGAATACATCTTGTTATAGCCCCATGGAACATGCCTAAGAAACCCCGTCAATGGGCTCTACCTCAAGAAATCTTACCAATAAGGGTGAGGAGTCTTCAACCCTAGGGATAGCATGCATATAGAATTTTTTTTTTTTTGATCACAAACATCACAAACTTGTTCTAAAAATCACTCTGATGTCACAAATGGTTCACACCCCCAACCATTACTTTGGATGCTCTAGTGGAGCATCACGATGGTCTCAAAATCTAGCAGCAACCACCCAGGTCTTCTACTATCCTGACCTATCGCCATTCTTCACCAAAAGTATGCATCAGATCAGCTACCAACAATCAGGAAAAATATGACGTCGTCATCGGGCTCATGAGCGGTGCCTTAAACCAAGGCATATGACACCTGAATATCTACCTTGATTCCCAATTAGTGGTTTCGCAGTTAAACCATGAATTTGAAGTACGAGATTCACAACTATTTAGAAAATATTTGTATGCAAAAATATTTAGTCACCAATTTGATCATATTACATTCACACATGTGCTAAGAAATCAAAACTAGACAACAGATTGCATAGCTAATCACATCCTAAACTGTAATGCATCTCGTATAAACCATCATACATAAAACCAAAAACATAAAAAAATATCGATCTTCATCAGTGATACACAATATACATCAAATCATATAACCATAGACACACCATCAAGAGCCGCAAAAAATACATCTCGCATATATACCAAAAAATAAATGTGAGTAAAAGTAACAAGTCATATGTCTGACCTGCAAGTCAGCCAAAAAATATATATACACATCATCAAAAAAGAGGGAAGCATCATCTTAATGGGTGCTTTCCCTGAATACAAAGTGTCTATAGGGTTGAGCCCTGCCAGGTGGGCCATCTCGACCCACCAATGCACCCGGTGCCAACACTGGGGAAAAAAACAAAAAAGAAAGTGCCACATGATGCAAAGTCAGATGATAGCCCCTCTCCCAGGCCATCAATGTCTCTAGCCAGGCATCATCCAGATCATCGACAAAACCCTGGGTCGACATACCCTGGGTCAGTCTATCCAATGAACCCTAAGAATCTGCTAGGTCAGTGGATCGAGCCTCAGATGTAGCTAACTGCTCTGCCATCTCTGCCACTCGTGCCTCTCCCACCTCAGGCTGAGGCTTCCCTAGATCTCCACCCTGCCCCTAGCCTAGTGTTGAGATCCTCCACATGGAACCCTCCAAATGGGTTGGTCTCCCACCAACCGAGCAGTAGGTCATCCAAATGACCCCACATTTGCAAGAGAATAAAAATTAGTGTCATTTTCACCAAAATACACATAAATATACACATCATAAATACTCAATAGATTCAGAAAAACATAAAATTCATACCTACAAGTCCCCACAACTACCCAGCAGGAAGACCAAAATTCAGATCTCCCAGAATATCTAGCCCAAAGTATGGAAATTTGAGGAACATTTGAGGGTTCACCTCGAACCAGGTCTCTGTGGCCACATTCCAATACTGATCCACCTCTCCATCCCCACCTTTAGGCATCACCGACGCCCATCCCCTCATCCGAGGGTCCTGGTGAAACCCCATAGGAACTGCCACTACGGGTTATAGTAGTACCACCCTCTCAAACATAATGCTACACAGGATACTAACATATGTGAATAGCTTAGATCCTCCTCGGACCTTCACCAGTTGGGACACCATATCGTCATAACAATGATGGACCTAGTCAAAGAAATGTGTGGCCCGAAGCTGACGCAGAACACCGATCTGGGGTCTCGACGCCCTGTGCGGAGACAACGACCCAGTCAACCTTATGATCATATCCAAATCACATCACTTGGCTAGATCAGTCACTGAGGATATAAGAATGTACCCCTTCGAAAGGGGAGCCCCACCACAATGATGCTCCAACCAACAATGGAGAGCCACCCTCCTAAGCAGGAGTGGGTGTGAAAATGCTTCACGCTGAGGAAAAAAATGAGTCACAAAGGATATATCTGTCTTTGGATGGATAGGAACATCACGCCCTCGTAGAACCATCACCTTGCACCTCCTGTTCCAACAACAGACCAGGTAGGAAACACGCGATCGTGCGAGCTCACGAGGTCATTCTCAAGAAACTTGAGGATACCCCACTTAGCCAGTAACCTGCAGGCATTAGCATCCTATGCCACAGCCATACGAAGATCCGACCAATCTCTCTCTCTCTCCACAACATCCTATCACCAAACAAAGACACATCAGTGACATCAAAACTAAAAAAAAAACTCAATTTTTTTTCAAAAAATTCCTTGGCTTTTCAACATGCTTGTTTCTCAGACAGGCGCGTTGACCACACGTTTGTATCTCAGACAGATGCAGAAGCCACACACAAAAATTAAAATAGGTGTGAAATATTTGCGAAAATTCTCAAATTTTCGTGGAATTCTTCGTGGTTGAACCTTAATCGCTCACGCGACCAAGGCCAAAAACAAGTAAGGCTCCATGAAAACCTAATTTGTACAAACCCCCCAACAGGAAAACTGGAAAAATTAAAATTTTGGATGTTCAGGGGCCTACGTGGCACTAAAGGCATGAATCCATGGTAGATAGGTTGATTTCAATGACAAGAAAGGCTCAAAAGAAAGCTTTGACCTCAGAACTCTCAGATGACACAAATGAACTGAAATGAACCATATTTTCCTATATAACACCCTTTTCAAATTGTTTGAGGACCATAACAGGAGCTCAAAAATCCCAATTGAAAAATTGAAAGTAACACAGTGATAAACACCTCATAACTCCCAAAGGAGCCTTTAAACATTCACGCCTTCGAAAATATATTTTTCAGTTCCGACATGTATGCTCTCTCTTATCCTTTTTTCATTCAACACATTTGTCAATATATTTGAATGAAAAATAAGCTTTCACTTGGGGTATTGGTTGTGGGTATTACATAGTACAATAAATCACCTGTTGCCCTAGTCACTGAAGGTTCCAGAGCAGGTATCATTCTTCCCTCAACATGATACAATCCCAAATAAGCTTTGCATATCCTGACATCAGCCATACGTTCCAAACACCCGACCATGTTTATCATATCCCCACATTTCACGAGATAAACATCCTCGTCAGTCAGTAGAGCCTCCCCCTCCATGGCTTCCATCACCGAAGCTGACCATGAATAAAAAAATATGAGGCCATGGCCATAACGCCCTAGTCCAAGAAGAACTTCATCATCATCCATCCATCATGCATCAAGGAATGTTTTACCATATCACGATAAAACCCCTCTCCCAGAGTACCATTTTTGCAAGTAGATCAAACGCGTACCACGACGTCTCGCATTTGGCCTACCATATCTCCATCATCATAGCCCATCTGTGATATTTTCCATTTGCTTCACCACCCCCGCGCGAATACTAACCAATGGGGCCCCTACCCTCAGCAAAAACACCCTCCTCACATCATCAGTGAGAGATCATTTTCTTTTTGAGGGGGCACCTATCTCCATGTTTTTACCTCCAAACCCTTTATATTCTTTTGGAAAGTGTAAAAATATCTTTTAGGAGAACATCCCCCACCCATCCATCCACTTTTCTCCCATGGAAAAAATCCCTAATCACCCTTGCTCGGAGCTTCACACCTCTCATGCAAATCCACCACGACATTCATAACAAACATATACCCACCATGGATGTCTTATCGACTCTAGGGCTTTCCTCATCATAAATCATTATGACTGCTGCCAAATTTATTTTTCAAATCTCCAACCTTGGGCCACTACTCCCATCATCAGTTTTATCCATTTCTAATCATCATGCCTACGTTAACCTATCATATCAGAGGCTTTGTCCCCTTGCAATAGTATTTCTCTAGACTGTTTGAGGCTTCCTTCTTGTTGACTGCAACAACCATTTTCCAGAAAGGAATTAGTACCTTAGATGGCTCCTCACCTCAATAGGGGAATCCTAGGATGGTACTGTGGGAATCATCATTTCCCATTGATGTCATCGATCCTCTTGACATTCGACTAAAATACAAGTGTTCATGTCAAGATGGTATCATACTTGAAAATAATTGCACTTTGTTAGAATTCGTCGAAGTCTTATGCCATTATAAGAATCTCTTTCAGCAATGCTTACACAGGAAGATCCCAGTCATACACCCATGCATGAAATGAGAATTTATTCTAAAATATGCCATCCAAATATTATGCATGTGGGCACTACATTCAACCTATTTTCAAAGAAAAAGCGCCCTTGAGGGCATCAAAAATCGTCGTCATCAACCAAATAAGCAAATCGTTACCATATAAGTGACACAGATAGAACCTATAACTATCTGATAGGCTTTAACTAGCCAAATAATCATGAGCATGGGACATGCCAGCCTTGTAGAAATATTGTATTTATTGTATTATGTTATCTATTGTAGGTTTCTAATAGTACATGGTCCCTCTTTTACTGACAACAAGGGGTCTCCAACCTTAAGCTGCACACAAGTTACTCTCTCTCTCTCTCTCTCTCAACATGGGTTATACAGAACAAAAAGTATAAAGTATTTCACCTATACAGTTCTTCCTAGACCTCATACATTAGGGGGCAGCTGTTATCACTAGAAAGCTGGAAAATAAAAGGACATCAAGAAATGTCAAGAAAAATGATTTACAGGGTGGAAAAACATTACATAATATGGAAAATTTAACTTTCTCTAATGTCAGAAGGAAAATTTATCAAATGAAACACAAAATATACTAGCACAATGTGCTCTATGCACCCTTTTCTTCAATAGCAGTGCAAGTCTCTGCGACTTTACCTCAATAAGCCGTGCGGTCCTGAGTATGGTGGAACGTCGCCACCATCCAAGACCACTTTGCACACTTCAGGAAGAATATTCTCCACTTGAGGTCGCCAAAGGACAGTCGCCTAGAGCCACCTTGAGACCTCAAGTGAGCACATAATGGAATCAACCACCACTCTTGGGTCACTATCCACAATTGTACCAAGAGGGGGAAGAATATTTGAATTTTTTATGAAACCAGCTCCAAAAATAGAAGAAAAGAGAGATCAATGCCTTATAAATCAGCCACTTCGAGGGGGAAACCTCCAATACATTACATAAATGAAAAATTATTTGACGATAAAAATGAAAAAACTTCCTTTCTATATATAGGAGTCCATGGGGCCACAATGTAATCCTAGCCTACCTAACAATAATAATGTAAGGGAACAATAATAACAATATGGGGGTTACAGGGGTACAACAATAAAAATAAGGGGGTTACACTAACAACAATAAGGGACTATACTAGTAATATAAGGACCTAACATTCTCCTCTCCTTCAAAAAAGTGTTGTCCTCAACGCTTGAGTAGCTTTGGGTGCTTTTGTATAAAATTATTATCCTCCCATGTAGAATATTTAGTGGGTAAGTTCTTCCATTTGATGAGATAGTCTGAAATTCATCGATTTCGTAGCTATGGAGTTCTTGTTTCCATGACTACTTCAGGTTTCAATATGGTTTTTTCTTCCTCATCAAGTTCTTGCAATATTGTTTGAACTGGAAGTTTGTCCCCTATAACCTTTTTTAAGCATGAAACATGGAAAACTAGATGCACTCACGAAGAAGCAGGAAGCTCCAATTTGTATGCCATAGTACCAATCTTTTGCAACACCTTGTAAGGACCATAGTAATTTGGCGATAATTTATTATCCTTATTATCTTGCTTGAGGGAAATTTGTTTGTATGGTTGTATCCATAAAAATACCCAATCTCCCACATCAAAACTTCTCTCACTGTGATGTTGATCTGCTTGTTGTTTCATACGATTTTGTTCCAAATTTAGGTTATCCTTTAAGAGTTGTAGAACTTCTTGTTGATGCTCGATGTGATCCTCCACTGCTTGAACCCTAGAATTTTCCCTTAAAGAAGATTTGATAGACAGTGGATGATATCCATAAAGTGCCCTAAATGGGGTCATTTTTTCTGTAGTATGGAAGGAAGTGTTATACCACCATTCAGGGAGAGGTAACCACTTGACCCATTGTGCTTGCTTATCAGACACAAAACAACGAAGATATCCTTCCAAAAATTTATTCGCTATCTCGATTTGACCATCGGATTGAGGATGATAAGATGAGATATGAGCTAGTTGAGTACCCAAACAAGAAAATAATTCTGTCAAAAACATTCCTGTAAAAATGGGATCTCTGTCACTTAGAATAATCTTCAGGTTTCCATGTAGCTTTTGAATTATTTCCATAAATGCAGTAGCAACTGTACTTGCTTTAAATGGATGAGATAATCCACAAAAGTGTGCATACTTGGTAAGTCTATCAACTACCACCATGATTACACTCCTTCCTTCAGACTTAGGTAAACCTATGATAAAATCCATTGAAATCTCCTCCCAATGTTGACTTGGAATGGATAAAGGTTGTAGATGACCTGGGGTCTTAATTGTCTCAACTTTATTTTTCTAGCAAACCAAACATTCCACCACAAAATTTTGAATATAAGATTTAAGGTCATCCCAAAAAAATATTTCTTGACCCTGTGGTAAGTTTTTAAAAATCCCGAGTTTCCTCCTAAAAGAGAAGTTTGCAATTTCAAAATAATATTTTGTTTTAGTTGGGAATTATTGCAAATATATAAGCAATATTTGTACCATACTAAATGTATCAGATGTACTAGGATCTTGCTGCAACTTTCGAATGATTGTCCACACTTCTTCATCCTTCTTCCATTCATCCCTTTCTTCTTTTATCCAATATGGTTGGATAATAGAAATGGAAAAAACCAATGCTTCCACCTCTTCATCCTTTCTTGAGAGTGCATCTGCAACAACATTTAGCTTCCCTTTTTTGTAGATGATTTCAAATTCATAATACAACATCTTTGTGACCCATTTTTGCTACTCTTTTGAAGATATTCTTTGTTCCAAAAAGTGTTTAAGACTATCATGATCAGTTTTTACCTTAAAGTGTCTTCCCATTAGGTAAGGTCTCCATTTCTTTAGTGCATGTAGTATTGCAAACATTTCCTTCTCATAAATAGCCTTTTGTAAATAATTTCCTTTGATTGAACGGTTTTCAAAAGCAATGGGTCTTCCTTCTTGCATTAAAACAATACCAATTCCATTTTCTGAGGCATCAAATTCCACAATAAAGGTTTTTGTGAAGCTTGGCGTAGCTAAGACTAGAGCTAGGCACATTTCCTCTTTAAGATGTTCAAAGGTCTTAGTTGCTTCAGGAGTCCATGAAAATGCATATTTCTTCAATAATGTTGTTAGAGGTGCTGCTATTCTACCATAATTATTAACAAACTTCTAATAATACCCTCTTAACCCGATAAATTCGCACAACTGATTTATGGTTGTGGGGAATTTCCATTCCTTAATGGATTTAATTTTTTTAGGGTCTACCTTAACACCCTCCTGAGATACAATATGACCTAGATATTCCACCTCTTGTACTCAAAAGAAACATTTGGATGTTTTTGCATATAATTGTTTCTCCTCCAATAGTTTGAGCACCCTGTCAACATGATGAACATAATCCTTCCAAGACCTGTTGTAGATTAGTATATCATCAAAAAATACTAGCACAAATTTTCTAAGAAAGGGTTTGAAAATGGAATTCATCAACCCTTGAAATGTAGAAGGTGCATTGGTAAGGCCAAAATGCATGACCAAAAATTCATAATGACTCTCATGAGTTCGAAATGTTGTTTTTGGAATATCTTCAGTCTTCATTCTAATTTTATGATATCCTAAATGAACATCCAAGTTAGTAAAATAAATTGCTCCAGGTAATTCATCCAATAATTCATCAATCACAGGAATGGGAAATTTATCTTTAATAGTAAGCTTATTGAGCTCCTTATAATCCTGACACATGCACCATGATCCATCCTTCTTGTGCACCAATACTATTGGAGAAGAGAAATAACTTTGAGTAGATTGAATTATACCAGCCTCTAACATTTCTGCAATCATATGTTCAATTTCACTCTTTTGGACATAAGGATATCTATAAGGTCGGATGTTTGGAGGAAAAATTTCTGGAATCAAATGAATAGCATGATCCTGATCACGAATAGGTGGGAGTCCTTTGGGAGTATCAAACACCTTGGAATGGCTGTCCAAGAATTTTTGGATATCTGGAGAAATATATGATTTTGATGTTGGAACTTCTAGTGAGCATAATTGTGCAATTACTCCTCATTGTTCTTTCTTTAGAAGATTTTTCATGACATTAGAGCTTATTATATTTCTTGGCTTCCTTGCGATACCCCATAATTTGATGTCCTTTCCTTCCGAAAAAAAATTCAGGAAAATTTCTTGAAAATTAAAAGCTATTGTCCCCAATGATTGTAACCATTTTACTCCTAGTACAACATTAGCACCACCCGTTGGGATGGAAAGCATTGGACTATTCAATACATATTCCCCCATAGCTAGCTTAATATTACGACATTTTCTAGAGAAATTATAGTTCCTCCATTTTCAACCATCACTTGACATTCTAGTGCTGGGTATAGGAAACAATTCAATTTCTTGGCTACCTTACAATGAATAAAATTATGGGTACTACCTAAATCAATCAACATTATTACCTTTTTCTTCTTGATATGTCCTTCTATCTTGAGAGTTTGAGGAGTGGTAATTCTTGCCAATGCATTACATGATATGGTGAAGCTCATTCTTCTTCTTATAGGTTGCTTCCTGGTGTATATCCTCTTCTTTTGAAGTTTCTTTTTCATTTTCTTCCTCCTCTTCACAATCTATGTAAAATCATTTATTCTCAGCACACTTATGACCTTTAGTGTCTTTTCTATCACAACTGTATCAAATCCCTTTTTCTCTTTTTTCTTCCAATTTTTGTGGTATCAAACTTGTACATTATGGAATTCTAGGAGCAGCAACACTTCCATCTTTATAGATGTGAGTGGTAGGCTTCCTTTTTTCCATAATTTTACATTAAACTTTTTCTTTCCAACTTGAATGCCTTCTATAATGAATCAGGTTCTCAAACACAAACTTCATGTTGGATGTTATCCTTTAAAGTCCCTATGAAGATATCAATCCTGTGTTCCTCTAGAATATCAATTACCCTTATATTCAATTTTTGGAAGTCCTCAATGTGCTCCACCACTGAACCCTTTTTTTTTATATTTATCAATTAACTAAAGAAGGTGTTGCTTTTTGTATCCTCATAATGTGCTATCATTTCCTCCATAAAAATTGACCAAGTGACAATTTTTTTATGAGAGAAAATCCATCGATACCATACAAATGTATTTTGTTCTAAGTGTAAAGTTGCAATATGTACCTTTTGTGTGTTTTTCACATTAATGAGATCAAAATATTGCTCCATTTGTAGTATCCATGTTACGGTGTAATATTCCCTTTTCAGGAAATTTCTACAACGATGAGAATGTCTTAATATATTCTAAAGTTGGAGCTCCAGCAATAAGGAAGCACAATAATGGTGAAGCAGCAACACTCAACTCATAAAAATATGAGAGAAATCCATAGCCCTATTATTAAATATTAGCAGCAACAATAGAATACAAGATCTTGAGGAAAATGATACTCAAGATGAGAAATTCTCAGCCTCAAAGAACAAGTACATAAATCATGATGAAAACACTATTATACATGTGAACTCAAGCTATGGCAGCGCAGTGCATGAAGGGAAATTGCTGCATAATAGTGTCAATACACAAATATGTCAATATGTGGCTCAAATAAAATAGGGGGAGTAAGATCTCAACCCCTGGAAACAATAATGCACAATCCCTAAAAGGATTGGCTGCAACACATACAAAATGGAAATTCTACAGAAATGCCGGAGTTGTTGGGTAGCTGCAACAACTCAAAATAGAACTGGATGGAGATGGTTGAATCTGATGCTCAAACATAATATGCCTCCTCCACTGGATATTTTAAGTGAAAGGCTGATCCCTTCACCAAAGATCTCTCCCTCCAATACTCTGCAAGAGCCCCACTGCAAATGCTCCTCTCAAAATAATGCAGTTACTGGATGGAACTGAGATGTAGGGCTATGGAATGAGTTGGCCTTGATGCCAAAGTCTGCAATAAGCTCTGAGATGCCTCCAATCTGATATCCCAAAGGAAAGAGGGACTCCTCTTTTAAAAATAGCTGATGAAGGTGGTGTAGTGAACCCTCACTGCAACACCCAACAACACAACATTAATCTATTGCAGAAATAACGATTTCTTGATGGAAGATGCTTGGCCTCAATTGTGGATGTGAGGAAAATGAAGAAAAATCCCTCAAGAGACCTCTCAAGAAGGATAAGGAATCCTAAACAGGAATTCCTCCGACAATTCTTGCTAAGCAAAAAAGAATGCACAATTGTCTAATGGACAATTGAGATGAATAATACAAAGCATGAGAAAAAATGGTTGCCTTTCCCTCCTTTTAAAAAAATTAAAGCCCCTCTCCATGGGTCCACTCCTTTTAGGGTTTCCTCCACCAAGTAACCCTTTCCTCATTCATACTGCGCTGCTTCTCTAAGTATGCTCCACCTCTTGGCCTAGCGCTGTTGACTTGGTCAAACTTGACCTTGTCCACTTGCAAATAACCATGTTCACACATGAGGGTGTGAAAACCAACTCCAATTATGATCCCCTTTCATACTTAGAGGGATTTTATTGAGATTTTTATTATGCATGGGTCTCCTTACCCATTTATTCTCCTCCTAGGTGAAATCAGCCAAAAATAATGCTCCAAATTATTGTCGGAAAATTTGGGAACATTACAGTCCTCCCCTCCAAAAGGTTGCTTGTCCCCAAGAAAATGAAAGGGTACAACTGGATAGAATCTCCTCAAGGCATGGAGTCTATAATGTGTTGAGGAACATCTTCCTCATGTGGATCCTCCATCCCCTAAGCAATCATCCATGCAAAATGAGTGACCTCCCAACTAGGAAACTCCTGGAAACTATCTTCCACCTTTGGCTCCGGAAAAGTAAGTGGGATGAAAATATTCTCATGGTAGACAATGTAGCATACCCCACGCTCTCCTTCTCTCCACTCATGATAAGTGTAAAAAAATTGTTGATCCCGGGCTACAAAATACTTTCCCTCAAGTGGCAAGATGAAGACTAGATCCCCAAGGACCTCTCCTCCAATGCTACAAATCATGCTAGCCCAAGTCTCTCCATATATGATGAGTTTGAAGTCATCATCATATGGCATCTCATTCCTCATATGACTCACCTCATAATGAAACAAATGAGCTGCTGTAGTGGCCATACCATCTCCTATGCTCCCTTTAGAACATGTAGTGCAAAGTGTGTGGGATTTCTCTCCCTCCAAGGACACATTCACCCAATGTGTCTCTCCTCTAATCATGCTCCCAAGGAAAGCTCCAGCAAAATAAACCAAGGGAACCATAAGGAGAATCATGTTGGCTGCCATGCGTGGTAAAAGAGAAGGACAATGGTCCTTCAAATGAAGCCAACACAGTTTGACTCTCCACTACCATAGGAAATAAAATGATGGGTGGCCTCCCCACCATTTGCTTGTTGCCCCATTCTCCTGGAGAAAGTGAATGATGTAATGTGAAATTTATGTATTTTCTCCATGATAAATTTCCTCCCCATATCCTCTTAGGGAGTGATCATCCATAATGGCCTTATGTAGACCACCAAATCTAGAAGGAAGAGTATCCTTCCCTTGAGAAAATACCTGCACATATATGGTTAAGAGAAGCATATATATAGAAAAATATCTATGAAATCCAACAATACTCTTACCATATGTTTTGTTCATATCAATGGAGTGACTCATAGATGAGTCTTCCCTCATCCACAAAGGGAAGAGAGTTGACTGTGCTAACTCCTCCATCTCTTGATGATGTATGGAATGCCCCCTCAAGTTCTTCAAGTGGTTCCCCCCACAAGAAGTACAAAAATATAATGTGGCATTCATAGTTGGCCCATGGTTCCTCCTGGAATGTACAACATGTATAGTGAGGAGAATCATGCTCCCAATGGGCATCCTCAATCTCAAGCACACTCTCCAATAAAATCTCCCCATGAACATAAACATATCATAAATACATGGAAGCATAGTACAATAAGAACAAGTTGCCAAATGACAACCAGAAATTGGACCAAGGTCCCACACAAGGAACCAGCGCAGTGCATGCCCTGCCTTCATCAAATCAAACAAAAAAAAGTGCTTCTATAGCCACTTGTTTGCTGCCACAATCATCCTACAAGATGTGAACATGAAAGTACAAAAGGGTGTCAATGGCGCACACCAAAAATCATGTGGCTCTCCCCACAAACCACCAATGAGATAGCTAATCTCAATGCTACAAATGGCTTCAAGTACATTATCATACAATCTGCGAGAAGAAATAATCCTCCTTGGTAAATTATGCTTCTCATAAAAATACAAGAAGTACAAAACATAAGGTGAAATTGTACATTCTGCGTCATGTACTCGAAGACTTGAGCTGAATGGCTCAACTGAAAATGCTCCCTTACTCCCAATGAGTAGGAAGGTGGATGTGACATCCCCACCATCATCATCTAGGCAATGCATCTCTCCATATTCATATGTATGTCCTGATGGATGCCCTCCCAAATAAACTCCTATGCCAAGGCAAGATATGCATCAAAATGCATGGAAAAGAAGTCCTCATATGATGCATGAAATAGCTTCTCCTTGAGACTAGAACCTATAGTCAAGAAGACTCTTCGAAGTGAATAGATGACCATATCATCCACTATGTATCTTTCATCTCTCTCTAGGTCATCTAGAGTCACACATGCACCAAGATCCTTAGAGTACTCAACTAAGAGCTGAGATCTCCAGTAAGGATCAATCCTTCTCAGAGATAGCACTGGTGATCTGGAATGTGTAGCTCTCCTCATGCTACTGTCTACTACTTTGACATCCCCCATGCCAAATTTCTCCTCCAAACTCTTCACCTCTCCAAAATCCAAGAGTGGTGAACCCAAAGAAAAAATGTATCTCATCAATGATATATTTGGTGGCCTCCCTGGTGGAATGCCTCTATGCAGTGAGACATTAATTTCAGGAGTGGACTGCACATAGGGTTGGGCAACCTTGCCCTTGCTCTCACAACGCAATACAGTTTGCCTCCTCTTTTCACTATCTCTCTGAAATAGAGAAGGGTGTGTGCCTCTCATTACATGATGTTGCTCTTCCTCCCTTCTTCCTCCTTCCAGCTGCAATGCTGCACAATCATGCTGCTCATTGATTGTGCTTGGACCTCCATGAATGAGATCCTCAGGACTCCCTTGCAATGCTGCAAGAATCCCTCTAGTTGGAGCAAGAGATCCTCCTCCCTCTGCATGAGGTGCTAGATCAACTCTAGAAATGACAACGTTGTTTCCCTCAGCCTCCTCAATATGATTGGGAAACCCTCCAATGATTAGATCCTCTTTTGAAAAAGAGATCTCTTTGCCTCCTTGTGCCAACAATGAAGATCTTGCCTCCAATAAATCATCATTCAAGATATTAGCCTCCTTCATGGTTCTCTGAAATGTTTTTGAGTCTATGGTTTCCCCCATCACATGCAAGGGTTTTTTTTGTTTTAATGTATTTTTTTCCTCCACATGTGTTTCATAATTCCTCCTACCAAATATATTTATCAAAGTTCTAATGAACATTGCATAGGAAGAGGTACTTACATTTTTCAAAGTAAATGACTCAAATAACCACCATGCATAGACCTTACCTCCCAAGTGCAACGCTACTACTCTGATGGCTTCATCTTTTGGAATCTGATGCTATTGCAGAAAGGTGTCTAGTTATTCTATCCAAACCCTGGTTGAACAAGTAGGGGAACCATCAAAGATATAGAGAAGAAATATATCCTCATCATGTTGCTTGCTCCTCCTTACCATGATCTTGCAAAACTCCGGAAAATTAATATGATCTCTAAGCTTCTGAGTTTGAGATTCATACTCGTGCAAAAGCTTCTAAGAGTTCCTTTCTTCGGAATTCCTCCTTCTTCTTCTCTTCTCATGGAAAAGATGGCCATGTGACTGTGCTGTACCTTATAGGGTGTGGCTGCATGCTCACATCTCTCATTAGAAAAACTAGAGTTTGACTCAGTTTCAAACCCTCTTGGAGATCCTGTATAAATCTCCCTCATTATTTCGTCAAATTCTTCATGAATGATCTATACAAATTTTGGAAGAAGCTTTGTAAGCTCTTATTCCCTCTTTTATCCATATAATGGAGTCTTCATCTTCTCTCTTCTTGATAGCATGATGGCTGAGATCCACTGGCTGGGCCAGAGATCATTCTTTGATACCACTGTAATATTCCCTTTTCAGGAAATTGCTACAACAATGAGAATGTCTCAAGATATTAGAAAGTTGGAGCTCCAGCAATAAGCAAGCACAATATTGGTGCAACAGCAACACTCAACTCATAAAAATGTGAGAAATCCATAGCCTTCTTATTAAATATTAGAAGCAACAATAGAATACAAGATCTTGAGGAAAATGATACTCAAGATGACAAATGCTCAGCCTCAAAGAAAAAGTACATAAATCATGATGAAAACACTGATATACATGTGAACTCAAGCTATGGCAGCGCAGTCCATGAAGGGAAACTGCTGCATAATAGTGTCAATACAAAAATATGTAAATATGTGGCTCAAATTCAATAGGGGGAGCAAGATCTCAACCCCTGGAAACAATAATGCACAATCCGTAAAAGGATTAGGTGTAAAACATACAAAATGGAAATTCTACAGAAATGCCAGAGTTGTTGGGAAGCTGCAGCAACTCAAAATAGAATTGGATGGAGATTTTTGAATCTGATGCTCAAAATGAATATCCCTCCTCCACTGGATCTTTCAAGTGAAAGGTTGATCCCTTCACCAAAGATCTCTCCCCCCAATACTCTGCAAGAGCCCCACTGCAAATGCTCCTCTCAAAATAATGTAGTTATTGGATGGAACTGCGTTGTAGGGCTATCGAATGAGTTAGCCTTGATGCCAAAGTCTACAATAAGCTCTGGGATGCATCCAATCTGATATCCCAAAGGAAATAGGGACTCCTCCTCTAAAAATAGCTGACGAAGGTGGTGTAGTGAACCCTCACTACAACACCCAGCAACACAACATTAATCTGTTGTAGAAATGACATTTTCTTGATGGAAGATGCTTTGCCTCAAGCATAGATGTGATGAAAATGAATAAAAATACGTCAAGATACCTCTCAAGAAGGATAAGGAATCCTAAACAGGAATTCCTCTGGCAATTGTTGCTAAGCAGCAAAGAATGCACAATTGTCTAATGGACAATTGAGATGAATAATAAAAAGCATGAGAAACAATGGTTTCCTTGCCCTCCTTTTAAAAAAATGAAAGCCCTTGTCTATGGGTCCCACTCATTTTAGGGTTTCCTCCACCAAGTAACCCTTTCCTCATTCATACTGCGCTGCTTCTCTAAGTGTGCTCCACCTCTTGGCCCAACGCTGTTGACTTGGTCAAAATTGACCTTGTCCACTTGAAAATGACCCTGTTCACACATGAGGGTTTGAAAACCAGCTCCAATGATGATCCCCTTTCATACTTAGAGGGATTTTATTGAGATTTTTATTATGCATGGGTATTCTTACCCATTTATTCTCCTCCTAGGTGAAATCAACAAAAAGTAATGTTGCAAACTATTGTCGGAAAATTTGGGAACATTACATACGGGATCCTTGCCATCAAACTTCCTCATATCCATATTTGGAATATGGTGGTTCTTTAATCCAATATTATAGTTTATGAAATCACGATTAACATTTATTTTATTCTCATCATGAGTTTCCTCTACTCTCTTTTTGCCATTAGGAATCATTTCTTGTATCAACTTTGACAAACCTTCCTTCTAACCTTCCATGTCTTCCTTCAAACCTTCCATTCTTCCTTCCATACCATCCATTTTTTCTTCCATACCATTCTTCAAACTATCCATCGTAGCTTCCATGCTTTTCTTCAAAACATCCATCTCATTTTTTGTTGCTCTTTGCGAGAGTGAAATTTGGTGCACTTGCTCTTGTAATTTTGATAAATCATGTTGCAATTCTTCATCTTCATGAGTCATAGTAGAGTACTTAGAGGGCTTAATGGGTGTTGAATCCATTTTAGGAGGCATTTTAGAACCCAATACAAATATCTATGCTCAATAGGCCTTTGGAATCAATTAAAACTAATTTTTCAAACAATACTTATGCAATTTGAAAAAAAATAAACACCTTTTTCTTGATTTTGAGGAGCTCGATATTGAAACTGAATTATATCTGTGATTTCAGATCTTCAATATCTGAAATTTGGCCTTGAATTATCCCTTTGAATCATCTTTTGAATTTCATAGGTATGACCTGATTTGGATTCTTGAAGACAAAGTTATACCCAATCTCCAACAATAACCTAATTATGGACTGGTTCAGTAGAGAGAACTTGTACGAATTTGCATGTGTCACTGTTTCCTCCGTTGGCTTTGCAATTTATACAAAAAAAAACAAAGTCCATGTACTCACAACCAATTTTTACATAATTCCAATCCAATTCTTAGAGAGAGAGTTATGACAATTTTCCCACGGTCACCTCTTTGAGATGAAATTCAGGAGCCTGAAAAATCCCTAACTTCCACAGACCATATCTCCGAAAATATTGTGAATCAAGATCTAAAATATTTTCACTATGTACCACAAGATTGTGACTTCACTTTGTGAAAATTTCAGCTTTTGAATCCTCGTAGAAAAAAAATTGTAGCGAAAATTCCACGATGACCTGTTTAGGTTAAATTCAGGAGCCTGCAAAAATACCTAACTTGCACAGATCATATCTCTAAAAATGTTGCGAACCAACATCTAAAATTTTTCCATGACGTTCCTTAGGATTTCAGATTTTCTCTATAAAAAATTCAGCTTCTATAACTTCGTAGATAAAAATTTATAACAAAAATTCCATGATGACCTGTTTGGAGTAGCGAAACCCTAGAATCCAAAGCTCTGATACCAAATGTTATGAAACCAACTCCAAAAATAGAAGAAAAGAGAGATCAAAGCCTTAGAAATCAAACACTTCAAGGGGGGAATTTCCAATATATTACATAAATGAATAATTATTGGATGATACAAATGACAAAACCTCCTTTCTATATATAGGAGTCCATGGGGCCACAATGTAATCCTAGCCGACCTAACAATAATAATTTAAGGGAACAATAATAAAAATATGGGGGATACAGGGGTACAACAATAACAATAAGGGGGTTACACTAACAACAATAAGGAATTGTACTAATAATATAAGGACCTAACTGAATTTTTCCTATAAAATACTACCATCAGAAGAACGATTTAGAACACATTGTTATGCTGGCCAAATTGCCCATGAGAAAACCAACAGTGTGTTGTCGAAGCAATAAAGGAGTGAAGGGATTCATTTGTTGGCCATCCAACATATTAATCCCAAAGGAGAAGTGAATCAGTTTTCGATTACCTGATCACTCATTTGAGGAGAATAGAGAGGCCTTCAAACATCTTAAGGGAAGAGCCCTCCTTGATTTGAGTGTTAGAGATCCATAACTCTAAGAACTCACTGCAAGTGTTTTAGCGTGTAATATTCCCAAATGGGGAAATACAACAATACATGCACTAAAAATGATTTTTTCATAAATATATACAATAATAGTTAAATGCATCATATGAATCCATTCATTTATACATTATAACAGCTAAATACAAAATGATATTTGAAAAAATCATGGTAGCTTAGTTAAACAAGCCTCCTAAACCATAATAGCCCAAAAATCATGCAAAAGAGGGGCTACAACCATGAATAAAATTGGAAATACCCTGACAACATTATTTTGTTACTCCTGCAACAACAATAGGTTTTACATCAGATCTATAACTCTTATTTCCATAAAAATTTAGATCTATATCAGATCCATGCACTATACAAGATCCTCTATAGAACCCCCTTGGGGTTTTCAGCAAAACACCAAGTACAAATTATAGATCTGAGATTTAAAGTTACAGATCTACTTAAATATTCAGATCTAAAAGGTGGATCTGATCTGATATGAGAAATAATATGACCTCCTCCAATAGATCTCCAAATTGAAGGGAAGATCCCTAACACTCAGAAAATCACCTCTCCAATGGTGTGTTGAACCACCCTGCAACTGTTCCTTTAGAAATTACTCAGATTTGGATCTATAATACACTGTAGGGATCAAAATTTAGTTGCCCTGATGCCAAGATCTAAAAATTATGCTCAGTTCCTTAAATATTTTCCTCCCAATGGAGTAGAAACCTCCTCCACTGAAAATGAGCACTGAAATGGCCTAGATCTGAAGATCTAGTCTCCACTTGCTGCAACTTACTGAAAAAAACAAACCCTCAATAGGATATGTGCTCTCAAAGGAAGATGAAGCTTGGCCTTCAGCCATATAGTAGAGAATTTGGTGCAAGATTCCTCCAAGAGCTCCTCAATGGAAGAGGTGGGATTCCCGATTAGGAACACCCTGTGCTAAACAACACTCTATCTCAACTAAAAAACAAGAGAAATATATATGTCTAAACAGAACATATATTAAGAAAACCATAATCATAAGCTAACCTCATATGGCTGCCATCCTCTTCCTTATAAACAATGTGAGCCTTCTCCACTTGGGTCCAACTCATTAAGGTTTCCACCTTCATGTAGTTAATCTCCCTCCAAAATTGTGTTGTTCCATCATCAATGCCACTCCTCCATTATAGCGTTATTGGATTTCATCAACCTTGAATTAATCTCCATGCAATGCCTCCTTCCATGCTCAAGGTGGCTTTATTCTAACCATCTAGACTGATCCATATTCCCACTGGGTTATCTCTATTAATGCTCCACTTCCTCCATACTAGCTTTGTTGACTTGGTCAAACTTGAGCTTGTCCACATCCATTAGCCTTTGTTCACACATGAAGGTGCTTTATCGAGCTATGAATATGATCCCTTTTCACATTAAGAGGGATTTTATGTCTACTAAAGAGATTTATGGGCCTCCTTACCCATATTATTCCTCTATCTAAGAACAAAATCAAAATTTAATATTCCAATTAATTGCATGATTATTTAGGAATATTATAGCCCTCCCCTCCCAAACATTGCTTGTCCTCAAGGAAATCCAAGGATAGAACTGAAGAGTCCCTTCTCTTCCTCCTGTAGCATCTTCATATGATTGGTTCCTGCAAAGAAAAAGATGCTCTCTCATCAATATGTCTTCAATTTGTTCCTCCCATGTGTATAAGTATGCCTTTGGTGAAAAATCGAAATGGCTCTCATCATGAAAAAGTGGGATATCCATGGAAACAACTATATGTGGTCTAGAGGCCTTCTTGAGGCATGGAATCTGAAATATATTGGGAACCATCATTCCCATGTCAAGCCTCCATCCCCAAGCTATCATCCACAAAAATTGAGTCACCCTCCAACATGGTAACTCCTGAAACAACTCCTCCACCTTAGGCTCCTACAAAAAAGGTGGACTGCATAGCTAAATATGTGGGATAAAAATGCTCATCCCATGTTGTCTCTCTCTCCACTTATGATAAGTTTAGAGCTACTGCTGAATATGGGTTGCAATAATGTTGCCTTCATGGAGCAAAAAGGCAATAGGATCCTCAAAGACCCACTCCCTAGTTCTTGCCCAAATCATCCCATATAAAATTAATATGAAATTATCATCATATGGAATCCAAATGAGAGATGTACTAAAGGTTTTACATAGTGCTGGAAAGTACCAATAGTTTCTCAAGAAGTCACATCGCATTTTTACCCACTGCAGTTTCAGAATGTGATATGGCAAGTTGTCTTCAAACGATTTTCTAGTTGTGTATGTTATCTCATATACTACTAAATGTAAATGACAATGAATATCAACTGAGCATATAAGAAGTAGCACAACACTTGCCCAATTCCATACAAGAAATGGCTCTCTCCATCATAGATTTTGGTCCCAAAATGACCATGAAGCCTAAATAGAGGCTTGCCCTCTTGTGGAGAAATGCATTGTATAGAGATGATAAGCGAATGAAAATATTGTTTTAGATAATCAATAAGTGAAGAAACACAACTCTTACCATGTACTGAGAGTAATATGATGATAAGGCCCATGAATGAGCCCTCCATAATGATATGTCAAGTCCTATAAAGAGGAATGAACTATGTGCTGCAAGTAGATCTTTCTTCTTATGCTTGAAAATCCAAGTCAAGAAGATCATATCGTGGTAATAGATGTCTCCATCCACTACTCCATCACTCTCATCTCCTTCATGCCCATCAAGTGCATCATATGTGAAGTGATCCTGGTGACACTCCATCAACAAACCCAAGCTCCCAAGTGACAGCGTTGTTGGCCTTTGTAATAAGGCTCCTGTCATCTCATATCTCCATCCTTTGACTTACCACATGTCAAAGCCATCAATCATAATGCTGCTATATATGGGAGATTACTTCCAAAGTGGAAGTATCTCCTGATCCTTTAATACTAAGGAGTAGCCCCTTTTCACCATGATAGTGCCATCTCATACTCCTGCAACATCATGCAAAGTATGGGAGAAGATCAACCCATACTCTTTCAATAACAACCAAAGAAAAAACAACTCTTTTTTCCTCCCCACACCATCACCATATAAATCATGGAGCAACAACATGATAGTTGATATGAAAGATATCACATCAGCCAAATACACCCAAACTCCTTGCTTCCATATGATGTAAGTGCCATGCCAAGTTCCATCCACCCAAGAAATCTTTGAAATAGAATATTTCACAAGATGACCAAACTCTTTCAAGAATAACCAATGCAGTCTTGCCTCCTACTGCCTGGTGTCATAAATCTGCAAGTGGCTTTCCAGCCTCTTGCTCATCAACATCACCCATCCAACCAATGGTGAGTGTCTATCATCATGTCCAAAAGTGGCATCCCTCCAACGGAGAATACCATCCTCCTAAATCATATTTTTGTTTTTGCATTTATCTTGAAATGCAATCTCCTCAATGACCAAGTTGATCCCATAAGGATCCAAATAAGGTGTAGGCAAAAAATTCTCATCAGAACATAAAGTGCTCATCCAGAAGTATCTATCATTATAACGGAAGAGGTTATCCATCATAATATGCCCTTCATCAACCATTTTCCTATCCTCCCCTGTACATGTAGAAAGTTCATTGGAATGCTCCAATAATGGTTGGGCCCCCAACTCATCACTGCTAATCAATGAAAGCACTATTGATGTCCACAATGGTGCATATGTTGTCTTAAGATCATATTCAATTTTGAACGCATGGTTTTGCATGGCATGGTTCAGGACAATACTCATCCCATCCTCCAATAATCTACACTCCAACCCCAAGAGTTGTGTGCAGCTCAAAAATGATACACTAGGATGTTTGTATATCTTCTCCTTCAACAAATCAAGGTTTCTTAGTGCAGTGATAGTCTGCTGCTCCAAATCAGCAATGTAATTTGACCCTAGGTCATGCAATGTTACATTCCCACAATCCTCCATATGATGTGTTGAAGTAACAGAAAATTGAATCATGTGCATACCTTGGTACAACTTGGGAAGATCTTGTACTGCTACAAGGGTTCCTTCGTTCAGTGTGATGGCTTCCCCAACTACTAATGATGATGGCTGCTCTTCCATGGCTACATCAACGCTGGTACAAGTCTCCTCCTCCTCGTGCATCTCTAGAATGGTGCATGGGACTCTAGATGTCAAGAGATAAAGGCCACTTTGCAAAGGTGAAAGTGTTCTTTCTCCTTATGTAAATGCACTTGTAGAAAGTGGTGGTGAAGGCTTCTTCTCCTATGATTTCTTCTTGTCAAAATTCTTGATCAACCTTTGATTAAAATCTGCAAATGCAGTCACTCTTGCATGACTCAGATGGCTAAACCACAAGATGTTTGCTTCACCCTAAAGGTGTAGTGCTGCAATCTCAAAAGCTTATTTCTCTAATACTAGATGTAGTAGAAAAACACGTCCAACCTCATTCCCCAAGATCTTGTTGTGCATGAGGATGACCCATCAAAGGTAGACAATAGAAATCTATTGCCCTACTTTCTTCTATTTTTGCAAGGTCTCCTTTCTTCTTTGAGCTGAATGAACTATGGGAGAGTTAGATTTTCCTTGAAAGCTCTAGGTTGACACTTATATTCTACAAGATACACACTTAGAATCTCATGATCTAAGTGTTCTCCATCTCTATCCCTCTTTTCTTCAAAATAAAAAGCCATAGTATGTTTATTTGGAGCTCTATGCAATAACGGATCTTCTTTTTGCTGATAGGAAGTACATGGAACTTCCTCATCTTGAAACCCTAAAGTGGTTTCACTTCTTCTCTCCATCCTTCTTTGCTTGGCCTCCTTGGTGAGGCCCTTCTTAGATCTGGAAAGAGATGAGATGAAAATCATTCCTTCCATCATTCTAATCTCTTTCTCCTTCGCTTCTTCTTCTTATATCATATTGGCTGAAACTCATAGGCTGAGCCAAGATTACGCTCTGATTCCACTGTAATATGCCCAAATGGGGAAATGCAGCAATACATGCACTAAAAACACATTTTTCAGAAATATATGCAATAATAGTTAAATGCAGCCCATGGATTCATTCAGTTATACATCAGAATAGCCAAATAAGGAGATCTAAAACAAATCATGGTAGCTTAGTTAAACAAGCCTCCCAAGCCATAATAGCCCAAAAATCATGCAAAAGAGGGGCTACAACCAAGAATAAAGCTGGAAATACCCTGACAACGTTATTTTATTACTCCTGGAATAATACTAGGTTGTACATCAGATCTAGAGATGCTATGTGCATAAAAATTTAGATCTATAACAAATCCATGCACTATACAAGCTCCTCTATAGAAACCCCTTGGGGTTTTCAACAAAACACCAAGTAAAAATTGTAGATATGAGATTTAAAGCTTCAGATCTGAAAGGTGGATCTGATCTTATATGAGAAATAATATGACCTCCTCCAATACATCTCCAAAGTGAAGGGCAGATCCCCAACACTCAGAAAATCACCTCTCCAATGGTGCGTTGAACCACCCTGCAACTGCTCCTTCAAAAATTATGCAGATCTAGATCTATACTGCACTGTAGGGATCAAAATGTAGTTGGCTTGATGCCAATATCTGAAAATGATGCTCAGTGAATTCAATACTATCCTCCCAATGGAGTATAAACCTCCTCCACTGAAAATGAGCACTGAAATGGCCTAGATCTGAAGATCTAGTCTCCACTTGCTACAACATACTGAAGCAGACAAACCCTCAATAGGATCTACACTATCAAAGGAAGATGAAGCTTCGCCTTCAGCCAGATAGTGGACAATGTGGTGCAAGACTCCTCTAAGAGCTCCTTAATGGAAGAGGTGTGATTCCCGATCAGGAACACCTTGTGCTAAACAACACTCTATTTTAGCTAAACAACAAGAGAAATATATATGTCTAAACAAACTATATATTCAAAAAATCATAATCATAAGCTAGCATCATATGGCTTCCATCCTCTTCCTTATAAAAAATGTGAGCCTTCTCACCTTGGGTCCAACTCATTAGGGTTTCCACCTTCATGTAGTTAATCTCCCTCCAAAAATGTGTTATTCCATCATTAGTGCCACTCCTCCATTACAACATTGTTGTATTTGGTCAACCTTGAATTAATCTCCATGAGCCTCCTTCTATACTCAAGGTGGCTTTATTCTAACTATCTAGATTGATCCATATTACCACTAGTTTATCTCTATTAATGCTCCACTTCCTCCATACTAGCTTTGTTGAATTGTTCGAACTTGACCTTGTCCACATGCATTAGCCTTTGTTAACACATGAAGGTGCTTTATGTAGCTATGAATATGATCCCTTTTCACATTAAGAGGGATTTTATGCCTACTAAAGATATTTATGGGCCTCCTTACCCATATTATTCCTCTATCTAAGAAAAAAATCAAAATTTAATATTCCAATTAGCTGCATGCTAATTTAGGAATATTACATAGCGTTCTACCTCTTTTTACCACTAGTGACTAATAAAAGGGGTTTCGTTATCCATTGGTATTATTAGTTTGTTTACTCAATATTGAGCTTGTGTTATATGTGTATTTGTTGTTTATTGTTTCCTCCTATTTTTTTAGTATGCTATGTTTTATAAATATTTTTTCTACATTTTATGATGCATCACTAACCAGCTAACAACCCATTTTTTCCCTGCGACATTTCTTGTAGGCTAGAAATCACTCCTACCAAGCACCAATGCATTTTGCACAACATTGTACTAAACACACCAACAATCTCAACATTGAACAACTACATGGGATATTGACAGCATATGAGATGAGAAGAAGGGATACTTTAGGTATTATAGAATAAACATTCAAAGCCAAAAACAAAAGGGAAATAAAAAGAAGGTCCTAAGGAAACAAGTTACATTTCAGACGAAGAATAATTCAATTTGGTGAAGAAGCTCCAAGTAGGAACTTGCAGGTTCAAAGGTAAGTTTCCTTTTAAATTTTTTTCTTGTGGAAGAGTAGGTCTCTATGTCACAAAGTGTTCTTATAAAAAAAATAATTACAAAGTAAATATTGTACCAAAGAAACATGATAAAAGAATTTTTTCTAGTAGGAATTTTTTTTATACTCATGAAGATAGTGAATATTCTTCCAATAATGAGGATGATGAATCAGACCAAGGTTTTCAATTACTTATGGCATTTTAATAAAAATATGTATATGAATCTAATGATGTCTTTATGGATGCTCTAGAAGAAATTGAGATGGCATCAGGATTGTAAAGAATAATCAAGAAAAGGAAATCAATATGTATAAATAAAACGCCCCTTGTTGAAGAAATAACTCATTGACAAAAGATATGTCTAGAAGAAGTTAAATTAGTAGAAGAAGCTTTGAAGAAACAAGTCCAATAAAGGGAAATGCACTATGAAAATTTAGAACTTGAAAATGTGGGTCTAAGAAAGGAACTTGAGAAAACAAAGGCATTAAATATTATATTTTATAAAGGACGTGAAACTTTAGAATAAATAATTAAAGTGAAACATTCTCCACTAATTAAGAAAGTTCTTGGATATATTGCAAATCCAAATTGTGAAATGTCATAACCTATGAAATATTCTGAAATAGGTACAAAAACTATGTTAATGCGGTCAAAGGAAGCAATCATATGAATTATAAGACTCAACAAAAGAATGAAGGATCAAAATTTTCTTAGGAAAAACAACCTTTCCATGAAAAAAGAAAAAGCTACTAAAAAATTTATTATACTCCAATTTATTCATACTTCAATCTTCAATGCTTCACTTGTCACAAATTTGGTCACAAAGTAGTTCATTGTGTTGTTTATAAAACAATTATGACTAGAGAAGCAAGAAAACAACATAATGAAAACAAGACAAAGAAGTCTTCATATAATGCTTTCTCCCCTCTTCAAAATGAAGTTGGATGTTCTATTTGCAATAAATTTGGTCATGAAGAAACTGAATTCAGAATCAGGATGAATTCATCTTATCAACATGACCATAATACAAAACATCCCAACTTATGGAAAACAATAACTACTTCCTTTGAAAATTGTGGTCTAGCATTGTATGCAGGAGATCAAGAGAATATATGTTACATTGACAGTTGATTTTCAAAGCATATGAAAGGTGAAAAATATATGTTTATTTATTTTAATTAAATTAATAAATAAAAGAGTGTCACTTTTGATAATAAATCACCTACTACTATTAAAGGAAAAAGATATGTGTTTTTAAAGAAAAGGTTAAGGTTGATAATGTGTTATTTGTTGATGGGATAAGACATAACTTTTTTAGTGTTAGTCAAATGTGATATCAGGTGCATGAAGTTATTTTTAGACCAAAGAATTGGGTCTTAAAAATTTGGATATAGGTAATACCATAATCAAGGGAACCGAAACTTCATGAAATGTATGTATCCTAGAAGGTAGAAAAGAGCATTGTTTTTGGAGAAAATCTGAAGAAAGTTGGTTTTGGCACAAAATATTGGGACACCTAAGTTTTTATAACTATAAAAATCAATCAAGATGGGAGAAGTTCATGAATGTCTCAACATTTCTTCACCTGAAAATAGTATTTTCAAGTCATGTCAATTTGGTAATAAATTCATAGTTCAATTTAAAGGTGAAGAATGCACTTCAAGTAAACCCCTTGAACTTTTTCACACTGATTTATGTCGACCTATGAGAAAGAATTTTCCTCATGGTGAAAAATACTTCATTGTATTGATTGATGTCTTTACAAGAATTGTCTTGGGTTGGTTTACTAAAGTATGAAGATGAGGCACTTGAAAACTTTAAAATATTCAAATCTCTTGTGGAAAATTGATTGGAACTATAAGTAAAATTTCTTAGATCTGATAAAGGAGGCGAATTTATATAAGGTGATTTTTTCAATTTTTGTGAGTGGTATGGTATCAAAAGGAAATTTTCCATAGCTAAAATTCCATAACAAAATGGAGTGGTGGAAATAATTAAAAAAATAGTTCAAACAATTTCACGTGCCATACTTGATGAGTCAGGAACACCTCACACCTTATCGGGAGAAGTACTACATAAAACCATGTATATACTTAAAAAATCCCATGTTAGTGTAGAAATTTTAATAAAATTATGTATTTTCGGATTCTCTGGACCTAACAATTACATTCCACTATTAAATACAAAATCCTTCTACTTAAATATTTGCAGAAATTTAATCACCAATTGCAAACACATGAAGAAAGATCAATCACACATAACACAGGTGTTTTTACCAAGAAAGCATAAAGCTAAAAACGCCACTATCATATATTATGTATATATCATGGATCATGAAACAATCTCATACAAAACTATAATCCAAGAGCTCTTAGTATAATATACAATCGTCTCACACTGTCATACAAAAATTGACATAAACATGCAACAATTTACTGCCTCCTAAAAGCCTTCCTGAACTGCGCAATCCCTGCTCATCACAATCCCTGAATGAATTTGATCCTGCCTTGCCTTGATTGCGCAATCCTCATTGACATATCCAATGTGTGTTTGGTTGCACTTGTGCAGCCATTATAGTCACAAATGATAGTTAAACTATCCCTTTCACCTATCTCTCAACTAGGTCTCCACTTGATTTGACATGCATATAGTTAACAATAGTAAATATTTAGTTGCATGTGAGATCACTCCATGTGAATTAATTTAATATTTAGTTCACTGATCTCTCACTAGTGTATTTTTATTTACAACTAGTTACAACTAGCACAACTGAGTTTAACTCACATAATTGAGTTAAACTACTTTACAACTCACATAACTACACATCCAACTATGTTACAATTGTGTATCACTCAATTACAATGAAGTCCACTAGCATGTCCCACCAACCAACCTTTGAACTAGAAATTCCTTCAGTTAACTGGTTTTCCACATCAGTTAACTGAAATCAAGTGCTTCAAGAGAATAGATTATTATCTATTGTCTAATTATTGTTAAGGGCTAACAATAATTGACATGCATTCCAAAAATAGACACCCATCCATCCATATAATTTTCTCAAACATATATAAATAGATTACTGCTAAAAAATAGACTTTGATGCAAATTCTAAAAATAGACATATCACCTAAAAATATCCTACGGGCCCCACCTAGTGTAGGTGCTTAATTTTCACTAGGATCATCATCTTGTTGAATCTCAACACTCCCTCTTAACAAGAAAGGGATTATCCTTCATCCCGATCCTATCTCTATGGTATTCGAATTTTCTTTTGGTGAGCACCTTCGTCAGAATATCTGCATCCTGATATTCCATAGGAATGTACTGAAGCAACACGATCTTCTACGGCACACAATATCTAATATGATGATATTGGATATCTATATGCTTAGATATATCATGAAACACAAGATTAATCAAGAGTTTAATGTAACTCTGATTATCACATGCAGCTTGACTTGCTGCCATGTATTCCTCTTCCACTGAAATGAGTGCCACATATCTCTGTTTCCTGCTGTACCAAGATTTTTTTTTAGATTAGATACTTCAAAACCCCCCGATCCTATCTCTATGGTATATGAATTTTCTTCTGGTGAGCACCTTTGTCAGAATATATGCATCTTGATATTCCGTAGGAATGTACTAAAGCAACACAATCTTCTGCGGCACACAATCTCTAATATGATGATATTGGATATCTATATGCTTAGATCTATCATGAAACACAGGATTAATCAAGAGTTTAATACAACTCTGATTATCACATGCAGCTTGACTTGCTGCCATGTATTCCGCTTCCACTGAATTGAGTGCCACAGATCTCTCTTTCCTGCTGTACCAAAAAATAATTGTAGATTAGATACTGAAAACCCCTCTTGATGTGCTCTTTCTGTCCGTTGGGCTTCTTGCCCAATCTGCATCTGTGAATCCATGCAACTTCACCTCATCTGTCTGTCTATACCATAATCCATATTCAGATGTGCCCCTGAGATATCTCAGGACATGCTTGCCTACCTTCCAAAAGAGCTTGGTAGGCTTAACCATCGCTTGACTAAGCTGGTTCACCACATAGCATATGTCTAGTTTTGTATTAACTAAATACATGAGCGAACCTTCTAACTGTCGATAGACAGTAGCATCCACTACCTCTCCAGATGTAGCGTCCTCTTTCCTCTAGTTTCCAGGAAGAGGAGTATCCATGGGTTTGCAGCCCTCCATGTGAAACTTACTGAGTATCTCCCTTGCATACTTGCCTTGAGACATAAAAAGTTCACCTTCTCATTGCCATATTTCGAATCCAAGGAAATACTGAAGGAGGCCCATATCCTTCATCTTGAACTCCTTTGCAAGGTCCTCCTTGCATGAGTGTACCAGCTTCTCATCACCAGTCAGTATTAAATCATCTACATAAAGAAAAATGAGTAAAATCTTACCCTCCACCACAATCTGGTATAGGTTTGCATCCGCCTCATTCTTGGTGAAGCCAAGTCTAGTAAAATAGCTGTCAATTCGAGTGTACCAAGCACGGGGTGCTTTCTTCAGCCCATATAACTCTCTTTTGAGCCTGCACACATGCAACTCGCTGCTGAAGATCTCAAATCCTTCAGGCTTCTCAATGTACACTTATTCCACAATGATCTCATTAAGGAATGCAGTCTTCACATCCATCTGATGAACGTGTCAACCCATCTACGCTAAGAGATCAAGGATGGTCCTTATGGAAGAATACCGTGCGACAAGTGAAAAGGTTTCTTCATAATCAATCCCCTCGATCTTTGAGAAGCCTTGGGCCACAAACTTGCCTTATACTTCTCAACACTCCCATCAGCAGCTTGCTTTACCTTGTAGATCCATCTTGAACCTACCACTAATTTATCAACCGACCTTGGAACAATTTCCCAAGCATTGTTTCTGACAATGGAGTCATACTCCACCATTGAATCTACCCATGTGGGCTCCTACACTGCTTCCTGAAAGGAAGATGGCTTAGCCAAAATACATTTTCTCATGAGAGACATGTATCCAGTGAATCGGTTAGGATATTGTCTATGTCTGCTCTGTGAAGTAGGGACTCCTACATTCTGTGCCACATCAAGCTTCAGCCTCTCAACTTCTGTGGTACACCTTCTACCAGTTCTGATGTTTGGCTCTATGTGTGTGGAATCCTCCACTCCATCAACCTCCTCTTGTGGCTGATCCACATATAGAGGCTCATTTTTGGGAACCAAAAGTTCCTCCTTTGCATGTAATTCAATCTCCCTCTCAAGCGAAAAATTCATGGCTTTCTCCTCATTGAATTTTATATCCTTTCACACCAGAGTCATTAAAATGTTTGGAAAATACACATGATAATTATGGGGTGTTTCTGTATACCCCACAAATATCCAAACTTCAGCAGTCAGCTCTAGCTTCTTCCTGGCATTCTTGGTCACATGCACATAAACATATGAGCCAAAAATCCTAAAGTGAGAAACATCTGGTTTCTTACCAGTACAAGATTTTTTCAGGTGTACTCATGCCAAGTACTCTGTGAGGATAATTTTTTTTCACATAAATCGCAGTGTTGCATGCTTCCGCCCAAAAGTGCATTGGTAGGCCCTAATCATGTAGCATAGCTCGTGCAACACCCACAATTTTTCTGTTCTTACTCTCTGTAACACCATTCTACTATGGGTTATTAGGTGCTATTAGTTCTCTTCGAATTCCTTCTTTGCTACAGAAGTATTTAAATTTGTTCAAGATGAATTCACCACCATTATCGCTCCATAGAGACTTCACTTGCTTCCCCGACTCTTTCTCCACCAACGCTTTAAACTCACATAACTTTGAGAATGTTTGATATTTATTCTACATGAAGAAGATCCAACATCTACGAAAATATTCATAAAAAAAATAACATAATACCTATGTTTGGTTGTTGAAGCAGCCAAGAATGGCCCACACACGTCCGTGTGAACTCTCTTCGGGATCACCGAAGCATGGTTATTCTTTTCATGAAAGGTGGTCTTCACAAACTTACCCATAGCACATCCCTTGCACTAATCTATCTACGCAAATGTACCCTTCAGAATTCCAGTGGAAATCTGTTGTAAAATCTTCAAGGCACCATGGTGAAGATGGCCCAATTTCCTGTGCCATAATTCGCCCTCATCCTGGCTCACCACTTCTTCTTATTTGCCCACCATTATAGCGCAACCATCTACCTCCATCTTGTAGATATTCTTGACTTGAATCCATATCCTCTTGGTTTGACCCATTTTTTTATGTCAAAGGAAAGCTTTTCCATCGATGAAAACAACGTCATAAACTCTATCCTCCAACATCGCGACTAATAACAAGTTTTTCTTCAAACCTGGAACGTTCATAACATATCTCAACATAAATGGTTTACCTGAATCCATCTCAAAGGTAATGGTACCAATGTAGGTCGCACTATATCATCCATCATCTCCCATCTCTATATGCATTTGGAGATCTTTCTCCTCCAAGTCACTAAAAAGCTCCTTATCTCTCGTCATGTGGAAGGAAGCACCACTATCAAGATACCACACCGATCCCATTATGCTTGAAACCAAGCATGCGATCAAAGAGAAATAAATTTCAAATGGCAAGGCAAGAGCCTCACTAGCTGTAGCTTCGACAACCTTCTTGTTCTTCTTTTTCTGTGGGTAGTTAGTGGCGGTATGCCGATGTTCGTGACAGTGAAACACTTCACCTTGGAAAAATCCAGCTTCTTGCCTTTAGCCTCAGATTTTGAATGGGATTTTTTCCCCTTCCCTTTCCTTGCTTTGGAAACCAAAGCACAATCCTCTTCATCATCATGCTTTGATGAAGAGCCATCTTTGGTGTTCCGCCTGAACTCCTCTTGCACTAGATCCGACCACAGTCATTTCCAATCCAGTAGTTTTTCTCGTCCATTGACAGAGTTTTGATAACTGTGAAAACTCTTAGGAATTCCCAAGAGAACCAAACTCACCAAATCATCATCACCAATTATGATTCCCACACTCCCCATTTCATCTCTTCATTGGACAAAATTTGTTAGATACTTAGGAATATTGTCGCCCTTCTCTATCTTGATCTTTCTGAGTTTATCCTTTAGCGCCAATTTCCTATGGTCGTTGCTGTTTTGGAAAAGATCCGTCAAAGCCTTCCACATTGCAAATGTAGTTGATTTCCCATGAAGGCATGAGATAATATGGTCTTTCACACCTTCCAACAGAATCCTTCTTGTCTTCACTACTTTCTTTTTTCAGGCGTCAAGTAATGCAGCATCCATCGAAGTGGGCTTAGGAACATCACTATCGATGAATTCCTTCAAGCCATTATCTTCAGGCACCACCTCCATCCTATCCTTCCATGAAATGTAGTTCGAGCTTCCCTCAAGTGCATACTCTAACCACAAACCATTGAAAGCCATTTCGATCTTTACTCAACTGTCGCACCAAGAAATTATTGCAACAAATTCGAGTTGTTTCCACAAACAAGCTCAGCTACTGCTTCAATATTGCAATATTATTTGTTGTGATACCATGTAAAAATTTTAATACAATTATGTATTTCCAGATTTTCATGATATAACAATTATATTCCACTGTTAAATACATAATCCTTCTACTTAAATATTTGCGGAAATTTAATCGCCAATTGCAAACACATGAAGAAATATCAATCACACATAACACAGATGTTTTTATCAGGAAAGCATGCAGCTAAAAACCCCCACTATCATATATTATGTATATATCATGGATCATGAAACAATATCATAAAAAACTCTAATTCAAGAGCTCTCAGTACAATATACAATCAGCTCACACTGTCATACAAAAATTGGCATAAACATGCACCAATTTACTGCCTCCACTACGCAATCCCTGTTGATCACAATCCTTAAATGAATTCGATATTTCCTTGCCTTGACTGCGAAATCCTCATTGGAATCTCCAATTGTGTTTGGTATCACTTGTGCACCCACTATAGTCACAACTGATAGTCAGACTATCCCTTTCACCTATCTCTCAACTGGGTCTCCACTCGATTTGACATGCATGTAGCTAACAGTAGTAAATATTTAGTTGCATGTGAGATCACTCCATGTGACTTAATTTAATATTTAATTCACTAATCTCTCACTAGTGTATCTTTAGTTACAACTAGTTACAACTAGAACAACTGAGTTTAATTCACTTAACTGAGTTAAACTACTTTACAACGCACATAACTACAAATCCAACTCTGTTACAACTTTGTAACACTCAGTTACAACGAAGCCCACTAGCATGTCCCACTAACCAACCTTTGAACTTGAAATTCCTTCAATTAACTGGTTTGCCACATTAGTTAACTGAAATCAAGTGCTTCAAGAGAATAGATTATTATTTATTGTCTAATTATTGTTAAGGGCTAACAATAATCGACATGCATTCTATTTTTAGACATGTATTCCAGAAAACAACTTTGCACATGCATTCCAAAAATAGATGCCCATCCGTCCATATAATTTTCTCAACCATCTATAAATAGATTACTGCTAAAAAATAGACTTTGATCCAAATTCTAAAAATAGAAATATCACCTAAAAATAGCCTATGGACCCCACCTAGTGTAGGTGCTTAATTTTCACTAGGATCATCACGATCTTCCATTGCACACAATCTTTGATATGATGATACCGGATATCTATATGCTTAGATCTATCATGAAACATAGGATTAATTGAGAGTTTAATGCAACTATGATTATCACAATGAATTACTGTAGGATCTAAATGAGAAGTGAACAAACCAACCAGGATCTTCCTCATCTAGATAGTCTCACATGTAGCTTGAATTTCTACCATGTATTCTGCTTCTGCTGAACTGAGTGCCACGGATCTCTATTTCCTGTTGTACCAAGAAACAACTATAGATCCGATACTGAAAACCCCTCCTGATGTTGGGCTGCCTACCAAATCTGCATCCGTGAAGCCATGCAACTTCACCTCATCCGTCTATCTGTACCATAAGCCATACTCATATGTGCCCCTGAGATATCTTAGGACATGCTTTCCTGCCTTCCAAACGAGCTTGGTATGCTTAACCATTTCTTGGAAAAGTTGGTTCACTACATAACATATGTCCAGTCTTGTATTAACTAAATACATGAGCGAACCCACCAACTGTCGATAGACAGTAGCATCCACTACCTCTCCAGATGTAGCATCCTCTTTCCTCCAGTTCCAGGAAGAGGAGTATCCATGGGTTTGCAACCCTCCATGTGAAACTTACTGAGTATCTCCTTTGCATACTTTCCTTGAGACACAAACAGTTCACCTTCTCACTCCCATATTTTTAATCCAAGAAAATAGTGAAGGAGGCCCATATCCTTCATCTCGAACTCCTTTGCAAGGTCCTCCTTGCATGAGTATATCAGCTACTCATCACCAGTCAGTATTAAATCATCAACATAAAGAACAATGATTAAAATCCTACCCTCCACTACAATCTGGTATAGGTTTCCATCCACCTCCTCTTGTGGTTGATCCACATCTAGAGACTCATCTTTTTGAAACAAGAGTTCCTCCTCTACATGTAAGTCTAGCTCCCTCTCAAGAGAAAACTTCATGGCTTTCTCCTCATTGAATTTTATATCCCGTCGCACCACAGTCCTTCGACTATTTGGAAAATACACAGGATAATTATGGGGTGTTTCTATGTACCCACAAATATCCCAACTTCAACATTCGGCTCCAACTTCTTCTTGGCGTTCTTGGTCACATGAACATAAACAGATGAGCCAAAAATCTTAAAGTGAGAAACATCCAGTTTCTTACCAGTAAAATCTTCTTCAGGTGTAGTCATGCCAAGTACTATATGATGACAACGGTTTTGCACATAAACCATAGCGTTGCATGCTTCTGCCCACAAGTGCATTGGTAGGCCCTGATCATGTAGCATAGCTCGTGCAACACCCACGATCATTTTATTCTTCCTCTTCACGACCCCATTCTATTGTGGGTTATGAGGTGCTATGAGTTCTCTTCGAATTCCTTCTTCGCTACATAATTCTTTGAATTATTTTGAGATGAGTTCACCACCATTATCGCTCCAGAGAGCTTTCACTTGCTTCCTCGACTCTTTCTCCACCAATACTTTAAACTCATAGAACTTTGAGAATGTTTGATCTTTATTCTACATGAAGAAGATCCAGCATCTACAAGAATATTCATCAACAAAAATAACATAATACCTTTGTTTTGTTTTTGAAGAAACTAAGAATTTCCCACATACATCTATGTGAACTCTCTCTAGGATCACCGAAGCACAGTTCTCCTTTTCATGAAAGGTGGTCTTCACAAAATTACCCATAGTACATCCCTTGCACTGATCTATCTGCGAAAGTGTACCCTTGGAAAGTCCAGTAGAAATCTGCTGCAAAACCTTCAGGGCGCCATGGTGAAGATGGCCCAATTGCCTATGCCATAATTCACCCTCATCCCAGCTCACCACTTCTTCTTCTCTGCTCACCATTGCAATGCAACCATCTACCTCCAACTTTTAGAGATTCTTGACTCGAATCCCTATCCTCTTGGTTTGACACATTTTTTAAAGTCGCAGGATAGCTTTTCCATCGCTGAAAACAACGTCATAACCTCTATCCTCCAACATTGTGACTAAGACAAAGTTTTTCTTCAGACCTAGAACATTCATACCATGTTTCAACAGAAATGGTTTACCTAAATGGTCGATCGCACTATATGGTCCATCGTCACCCATCTCTATATGCATTTGGAGATCTTTATCCTCCAAGTCACTGAAAAGCTCCTTATCTCTTATCATGTTGAAAGAAGCAGCTCCAACAGCTCCAACAGCCTTCTTGTTCTTCCTTTTCTGTGCGCAGTTAGTGGCGAGATGCCCATGTTCGCGACAATGAAAACACTTCACCTTGGACAAATCCAGCTTCTTTCCTTTAGCTCCTCCTGCACTAGATCCGACCTCAACTCCTCCTGCACTAGATCCGACCATAGTCATTCCTAATTCGAAAGTTTTTCCCATCTGTTGATAGAGCCTTGATAACTGTGCCAACTCTTAGGAAGTCCCAAGAGAGCCAAACTCACCAATTCGTCATCAGCAATCGTGATTCCCACACTCCCCAGTTCATCCCGACATTGGACAAAAATTTTGAGATACTTAGGAATATTGTCGCCATTCTCCATTTTGATCTTTCTGAGTTTATCCTTTAGTGCCAATTTCCTATGGTCGCTGTTGCTTTGGAAAAGATCCATCAAATCCATCCACATTGAAAATGGAGTGGCTTTCCCATGAAGTCTTGAGACAATATTGTCTCTCACACCTTCCAACAAAATCCTTCTTGTCTTCGCTACTTTCTTTTTCCAGGGGTCAAGTAATGCAACATCCGTCGAAGCATGCTTAGGAACATTAGTGTCGATGAATTCCTTTAAGTCATTATCTTCAAGCACCACCTCCATCCTATCCTTCCATGCAATTTAGTTCAAGCTTCCCTCGATTGCATACTCTAACTGCAAACCATTTAAAGCCTTTTCAATGTTTACTCAAATGTCACACCAATAAATTCTTGCAGAAAATTCAAATTGTTTCCACCAAAAAACTCAGCTATTACTTCAATCTTGCAATATTATTTACTCTGATACCATGTACAAATTTCAATAAAATTATGTATTGCTAGATTCTCTTGATCTAAAAATCATATGCCACTTTCAAATACATAATACTTCTACTTAAATTTTTGCAGAAATTTAATCACCAATTGCAAACACATGAAGAAAGATTTATCACACATAACACAAATGTTTTTACCAGGAAACCACTATAATTGATCAGGAGCTCAAATCTGAGCTTGGGAAAAAGCTCAAAAATGAAAGTGCTCAAATTGATTTGGAACCTGAGCAAAGGGATAGGCCTCGGCAATAAAATCCCAACACCGTAAATGGTTCGAAAAACGGACACCGTATGAAAAATTTATTGCACTTTTAGTGGAGTGGGTCCGACGGAGCACGGAGGGGCCAACCCTCCTCCCATGGAACCTCATCATATGACCAGTGTGGGAGCTTAATGTTAAGAGTGCTTAAGGAGCCTAATCTCAAGTTTAATATTTAATTAAACTTCAGTTAAGTGGATTTTAATATAGCGGAGATTCTGGAGGCGCTCCCAAATTTAGGCGGACTTCCACTTTTAGTGGAGTTAACTGACAGTTGCCCCACATTTAGTGGAGGAAATTGGGGCAAAGTTGTTTTGGTCATAACTTTCTCATTACTCAACCTTTTTGAATGAATTTTTTTTTTATTTTGTATGTTCTCAGCATTTTGGACTCAATGGAATAGGTTTCAAAGCCATTTGAGCTCATTTTCAACCTGTTTCACTTCAGAGAACCTTTTTGAGCCACTAGGGCCATTTTGGGTTTGGAGCTATTTTGAGTTGTGGTTATCAGTTTGAGGTGAACCAATGCTCTATTTAAGATAATTTCGACCTTATGAATCCATTGGAAGAGGGTTCAGAGGCATTTGAGGACTTATACAGCCCGAAAAGTTGCAGAGAAGTTCAAAGCACCAGTAGGACATTGATGAAGAAATCACTGTTTTAGTTTTTTCTTGAATTCTGAATCAGTTTATATATTCATATTTGTCTATTGAGACACTTATAATCTTTTATTGCATTTGAGAGCTTTTAATACAAGAGAACAAGCCCATTTTGGGAGGCTTGATCCAGGAGATGTAGCCCAAGAGTTGGGGTGAACTCCTATATCATATTGCTATTTTGTTTTGATATTATATTGCTGAATATTGTTGCTGATACCCATGTTAAGTTTCAGAAAAAAAAATTACACTTAAGATACATAAACAGTGAAAAGACATACACCATTTGCAAGTTAAATTTCCGCATAGCATCAAGTTTAAAGCAAGATCATTTTAATCAAATCTGAGTGTTTACTTCTATTATTTCTTTAGGCAGAGTCTGTAAGAGGGCCAGGTAGCCTCTGGATTCATCTTTTATTTGAAAGGTGAAATATCCGGTAAATGCCCCTACAGTCTATCTCTGTATTAGAAATATGAAGTTCTCGCATTTTCAGATTTAAACTTGGAGTATTTTTGCACTCATGTACATAAATGAAAATGGATACCTTGCACCCTTTTCAAGTACCTTCCATTTTGAGATCAGATGGTATCAGAGCTCAGGTTGAGCATTCCTTATGGTGCAAAAGTTTTTAAAACAGTGTAAGAGATTTACTGTTTTATTGGTTGCAAAATGGTTGCATGTATGAGTTTTCTTGAGTTGGAAGGATAGTTGTTGTTAGCTGAGTCTTGGAAAGGATTGAAGACTATTTTCCTTACCCAATTTACCTCAAGATTATCTTTGGAAAACAAACTCCAAAATTTTGTGTTTTATGGCTGCTTGAATGAGAAGGGGTATTTACTGACGTTTGGCTAAAAGCTTGTCGTTTGATTGAAAGCTTTGAGGAATTTTCTTTGGAAGTTCTTTTTGGTTGTTTGAACATTTACATAATGTCATCTTCTTCTACAAGTGAAGTTTCCTCCTTCACGAGATTCTTCAATGATGACATGAAGAATGAGTTCTTTAAGGTGAAGGACATGGTGCAGATTCTCCTTGAGGATCAAAGGGAAAGTGTTCAACTTCGTGCACAATTGCTAGCTATGCAGGAAGAGAAAGAAGCCATTCTTCAAAGACTGCATGATATGGAGTTGCAGCTTCTTCAAGCTCACGAAGCTTTGTCCAAGAAAATACCTCATCTTCAGGATGTAAATCATGAGGTAAATCAGTCTGATTTGTCTTTAGTTTCCTCTATTGAAAAGTGTGTTGGTTTGTTTGAAAGGCATACAAGAGGTATTGGGTCCAAATTGATGTTGAAGATGGGCTATCAAGAAGGCAAAGGTTTGGGCAAGTATGCACAAGGCATTATTGAGCCTATTTGTATTGTGGAGCGTCCCAAGAATATTGGTCTTGGCTATGAGAAACTTAATGGCGAAGTTTTGAGCACATGCATTCAAGAATGTGATGCAAATTTGAAGAGAACATTTCTCCCAAGTTCTCAATTACATCAATGTCATGATGGCAATCTTCCTTACCATTGTTTGAAGCCTTTGTTGCAGCAAGAAGATGGTAGACATGCAGCTTATGGCAAGCATGCAAAGCAGCATAAGAGGATTTCTTGTAAATATTGTGGTCGATTTAACCATCATGTTTCGAGATGCTGGATGAGGAAGAAGGCACACAAGAAGCAGATGAAGCAAAGACTACCTTCAAAGAAGGTGCATATGATTTTCACTTTTTTCCAAAAGAAGGGACATGTTGTCTCTCATTGTTGGACTTTGCATCCAACTCGTCGTCCCATGCACATGTAGCAAGAGGACAAAAATATTGGCGAAGGTGGAACCTCATATTCCATTATTGATGTGGAAAGGAAATTTTCACATGAGGAAAAGTTGCAGTAGCAAAATTCGCCATGGAAGTGGCTTGGTGAGAAGTGGATGGACTTCTTGACACAGTAAGACGTACTCCTTTTGTACATATGCAAATTTTGGATGTATGCATGTATTTTGTTGTAATATCTTTTTTGTTTTGAGCCACCTTAGATCATTGATCAAGGCTGCATTGTATAGTTTCACTCTGTAAATTTCTCGCCAGAAATTTTTGTGTGGGTTCAAGAAGGTCAGTTGTGGACAGTTGTGGACAAGCGCATTCAGAAAGGGAAATGTCAATTTCTTTTCATTTGTGGTTCAAATTCACTTGCTTTGTAAGGCAAAAGTGTTTGAAGGGCTAAAGAGAAGAGGATTCTTTTTCTCTTATTTTCTGTACTACAGTTCAGTTCTTCATTTCAGTAAGCTTTTGGGGACCAAAAGCCTCTCATTTGGGAGGTGTGATCAGGAGCTCAAATCTGAGCTTGGGAAAAAGCTCAAAAATGAAAGTTCTCAAATTGATTTGGAACCTAAGAAACTGGATAGGCCTCGTCAATACGATCCCAACACCACAAATGGTTTGAAAAACGGACACCGTATGAAAAAGCTATTGCACTTTTAGTGGAGTGGGTCCGGCGGAGCACGGAGGGGCCAACCCTCCTCCCATGGAAACTCATCATATGACCAGTGTGGGAGCTTAATTTTAAGAGCGCTTAAGGAGCCTAATCTCAAGTTTAATATTTAATTAAACTTTAGTTAAGTGGATTTTAATATGGCGGAGATTCTGGAGGCGCTCCCAAATTTAGGCGGACTTCCACTTTTAGTGGAGTTAACTGGCAGTTGCCCCACATTTAGTGGTGGAAATTGGGGCAAAGTTGTTTTGGTCATAAATTTCTCATTACTCAATATTTTTGAACGAATTATTTTTTGATTTCGTATGTTATCAACATTTTGGACTCAATGGCATAGTTTCAGAGCCATTGGAGCTCATTTTCAGATTGTTTCACTTCGGAGAACCTTTTTGAGCCACTAGGGCCATTTTGGGTTTGGAGCTATTTTGAGTTGTGGTTATCATTTTGAGGTGAACCAAAGCTCTATTTCAGATAATTTTGACCTTCTGAAGCCATTGGAAGAGGTTTAAGAGGCATTTGAGGACTTCTACATCCTGAAATGTTGCAGAGAATTTCAAAGCACCAGTAGGACATTGATGAAGAAATCACTGTTTATGGTAATCTTTCATTGTTTAGTGAATTTGAAAAGGAATTCTTTGCTTTTTCCTGCCTTCTGAATAAATTTATATATTTCTATTTGTCTATTGAGACACTTATAATCTTGTATTGCATTTGAGAGCTTTTAATACAAGAGGACAAGCCCATTTTGGGAGGCTTGATCCAGGAGATGTAGCCCAAGAGTTGGGGTGAACTCCTATATCATATTGTTGTTGTGTTTTGATATTATATTGCTGAATATTGTTGCTGATACCCATGTTAAGTTTCATAAAAAACAATTACACTTAAGATACATAAACAGTGAAAAGACATACACCATTTGCAAGTTAAATTTCCGCATAACATCAAGTTTACAGCAAGATCATTTTAATCAAATCTGAGTGTTTACTTCTATTATTTCTTTAGGCAGAGTCTGTAAGAGGGCCAGGTAGCCTCTGGATTCATCCTTTATTTGAAAGGTGAAATATCCGGTAAATGCCCCTACAGTCTATCTCTGTATGAGAAATATGAAGTTCTCACATTTTCAGATTTAAACTTGGAGTATTTTTGCACTCATTTACATAAATGAAAATGGATACCTTGCACCCTTTTCAAGTACCTTCCATTTTCAGATCAATAATATATTATGTATATATTATGGATCATGAAAAAATCTTGTACAAAACTCTAATCCAAGATCTCTTAGTACAATATACAATCGTCTCACACTATCATACAAAAATTGGCATAAACATGCACTAATTTACTGCATCCTGACAGCCTACCTTCACTGCGCAATCTGTGCTGATCACAATCCCTGAATTAATTTGATCTTGCCTTGCCTTGACTGCATAATTCTCATTGGCATCTCCAATGTGTGTTTGGTTGCACTTGTGCACCCACTATAGTCACAACTGATATTCAAACTCTCCCTTTCACCTATCTCTCAACATGGTCTCCACTAGATCTGACATGCATATAGTTAACAATAGTAAATCTTCAATTGTAAGTGAGATCACTCCATGTGAATTAATTTAATATTTAATTCATTGATCTCTCACTAGTGTATCTTTAGTTACAACTAGTTACAACGAACACAACTGAGTTAAACTACTTAAAAACTCACATAACTACACATCCAACTCTGTTACAACTTTGTATCACTTTGTTACAACAAATTCCACTAGCATGTCCCACCAACCAACCTTTGAACTTGAAATTCCTTCAGTTAACTAGTTTTCCACATCAGTTAACTGAAATCAAGTGCTTCAAGAGAATAGATTATTATTTATTGTCTAACTATTGTTAAGGGCTAACAATAATCGACATGCATTCTATTTTTAGACTTGCATTCCACGAAACAACTTCGCACATGAATTCCAAAAATAACCCATCCATCCATATAATTTTCTCAACCATCTATAAATATATTACTGCTAAAAAATAGACTTTGATCCAAATTCTAAAAGTAGACATATCACCTAAAAATAGCCCGCGAGCCCCACCTAGTGTATGTGCTTAATTTTCACTAGGTTCATCATCTTGTTGAATCTTAATAGTTAGAGTAAGAAATGATAAAAAGCCATATGAAATTTGGTATGGTAAGCCTGCATCTATCAAAAAATTTAGAATCTTTGGAAGTAAATGTTTCATAAATAAAAATGATTATAAGCTTGGAAATTTTGAATCCAAAGCTAATGGGAGAATCCTTCTTGGATACTCTTCTAGAAGTAAAGGATATACATGCTATAATGAAAAGATACACAAGATTATTGAAAGTATAGATGTGATTTATGAAGAATCCATAGGTACCAAAAAGGAAGCACAATCATATGATGAAACTCTCCCTATTAAAATCCAAGAAGTTGTAGGATAAGAAGGAAATGAAAATAGAGGTATGTCAGAAAAGACTCCATCAAGCTATGTTTAGAAAAATCATCCTTAATCTAAAAATCCCATATCCTTCATCTCGAACTCCTTTGCAAGGTCCTCCTTGCATGAGTGTATCAGCTTCTCATCACTAGTCATTATTAAATCATCAACATAAAGAACAATGATTAAAAGCTTACCCTCCACCACAATCTGCTATAGGTTTTCATCTGCCTCACTCTTGGTGAAGCCAAGACCAGTGAAATAGCTTTCAATTTTATTATAAAAAGCACAAGGTGCTTACTTCAGCCCATACAACGCTTTTTTGAGTCTACACACATGCAACTCACTGATGAAGATCTCAAATCCTTCAAGCTGCTCGATGTACACTTCTTCCTCAATGATCCCATTAAGGAACATAGTCTTCACATCCATCTGGTGAATGTGCCAACCCAACTACGCTGAGAGATAAAGGATGGTCCTTATCGAAGAATACCGTGCGACAGGTGAAAAGGTCTCTTCATAATCAATCCCCTCGATCTGTGAGAAGCCACGGGCCACAAATCTTGCCTTATACTCTTCAACACTCCCATCAGCAGCTTTCTTTACCTTGTAGATCCATCTTGAACCTACCACTAATTTATCAACCGACCTTGGAACAATTTCCCAAGAATTGTTTCTGAAAATGGAGTCATACTCCTCCACCATTGCATCTATCAATGTGGGATACTCCACTGCTTCCTCAAAGGAAGATGGCTCAGTCACAATACATTTGCTCATGAGAGGCATGTATCTAGTGAATCGGTTAGAATACTGTCTATGTTTGCGTTGTGAAGTATGGACTCCTACATTTTGTGTCACATCAAGCTTCAGCCTCTCGGCTTCTGTGGTACGCCTTCTGCCAGTTCTTATGTTTGGCTCTGTGTGAGTGGACTCCTTCACTCCATGAACCTCCTTCTGCGGCTGAGCCACATCTAGAGGCTCATATTTGGGAACCCAAAAGTTCCTCCTTTGCATGCAAGTCAATCTCCCTCTCAAGCGACAACTTCATGGCTTTCTCCTCATTGAATTTTATATTCCGTCGCACCACAGTCATTCGATTGTTTGGAAAATGCACATGATAATTATGGGTTGTTTCTGTGTACCCCACAAATATCCCAACTTCAGAAGTCGGCTCTAGCTTCTTCCTGGCGTTCTTGGTCACATGCACATAAACATATGAGCCAAAAATCTTGAAGTGAGAAACATTTGGTTTCTTACTACTAAAAGCTTCTTCATGTGTACTCATGCCACTTAATCTATCTGGACAATGGTTTTCCACATAAACCACAGTGTTGCAGGTTTCCACCCACAAGTGCATTGATAGGCCCTGATCATGCAACATAGCTCATGTAGCACCCATGATGTTTTTGTTCTTCCTCTCCATGACCCCATTCTGCTATGGGTTATGAGGCACTATGAGTTCTCTTCAAATTCCTTCTTTGCTACAAAAGTATTTGATATCATTCAAGATGAATTTGCTACAATTATTGCTCCATAGAGCCTTCACTTGCTTCCCCTACTCTTTCTCCACCAAATCTTTAAACTCACATAACTTTGAGAATGTTTGATATTTCTTCTACATGAAGAAGATCCAACATCTACGAGAATAGTCATGAACAAAAATAACATAACACCTTTGTTTTTTTGTTGAAGCAACCAATAATGGCCCACACACATCTGTGTGAACTCTCTCCAGGTTCACCGAAGCACGGTTCTCCTTTTCATGAAAGGTGGTCTTCACAAACTTACCCATAGTACATCCCCTGCACTGATCTATCTATGCAAGTGTACCCTTCGGAATTCCAGTAGAAATATTCTATAAAATATTTAGGGCGCCATGGTAAAGATGGCCCAATCGCCTCTACCATAATTCCCCTCATCTCGGCTCACCACTTCTTCTTATTTTCCCACCATTACAGCATAGATATATACCTCTAGCTTGTAGATATTCTTGACTTGAATCCCTATCCTCTTGGTTTGACCTGTTTTTTTATGTCGCAGGAAATCTTTTCCATCGTTGAAAACAACGTCATAACCTCTGTCCTCCAACATCAAGACTAATACCAAGTTTTTCTTCAGACCTATGTTGGCTCGAGGGGTCTGCAGATCCCTACCCTAGACTCCTAGGACTGGACTAGGCTATAGATATGGGGGGTGTGATCAATATCAAAAATCGCAGCATGGTATTTGAAAAAATTGCACATGAGTCATAGTCCCATTGGATCCTACGGAAGGCACGCGGTATACAGAGCCATTGCAGGATGTAGAGGAGGTGGATCAAATCTACAAGCTCACCATACAGGACAAATATTGGATTAACCCCATGGCAGAAGGAGTACTCTGCTGGGAAAAGGATAGTGAATGCCTGTCCGACTCTGATGGGAAACTAGAGAATTGGCAGGGCCGGTTGCATGAGGTTTTGGTGCTACGATGTCTTTGGGTCACAAGGAATTTCTGCTGCGTCTTAGCCGAGGTAAGTGACTTGCCCTACTTTGGGGACTCATGTAACATTGAGGAATTTTTACGTGCATTCGAAGCAGAAGTTTTCAAGGGACGCAGGCTGGGGGCCCTTAAGCTAGCCCTGCGTCGAATGCCTACGCACTGGTGGAATATGCATGAGATGGTATTCCGCGATTGGGAGGAATGTCGAGATAATATGATCCTATGGTTTAAAGCTCCAGCTGGGAAACAGACCCCAGAATTTCTTGCATCTGAAGACCCACACAGATATTTGCTTGCATAGGTAACACAATGGTGTGACAGGACCCCAAACTAACGAGTTCACCTATTTATCCATGGATTAGGCCTCCACCCCATTGCATGGTATTTAGATGCGGATCTGCACCAGTGCACACACAATTGGGATAATTTGCGGACTAAGTTTCTGCAGACATTTAAGGTGGCATATGGCACAAGGACACTCGACGCAACTCTGCAGAACATGGACGCCCTGACTAAGGGAAAAGCACGCCTACATAGTACACTCGGATTAGGAACGCCGGTATCATACACGATGGAATACGAGAGCCTTAACTCGAGGGAGGGAGTAAATTATCCATGAAATGCCCCAACCACGGTGCTCAATGGGATACATACGACTTCTAGGTTGTGTAAGGTATACCTGAATCGCATTACAACACATTCGACGTCGAATTTAATTCGGGATGTGTGAATATCATGGACGCTTCAGCCAAAGTCAGTAGATCCATGGGAAATCCATTAGGTGTGATCGATGACTGTCAAAACACTGCATTCAGGTGAAAAGGGACTCATATCATTACAGCAACCAAGCAGCTGGCCATCAATGCGAAAATTTATGGTGAGTATTTTCTAGATGATTGATGGTAAGTTTCACGCTAGATCTACTCTACCGTTGGATAACCCCAGGCATTATAAGGAAGAACAGATAATTCCAATCAAGGCTCCATATTGTCTGTCTTCTGCCTCTGTTATTCTACTTCTTGAGTGTCTGGACCTATAGCGTTTGGGTCATACCCCATCAACCTACCTCCGTTTTCTACGAGTTTTCGAGGTTGGAAGCCTATCCTTTTGCTGCTATGGAAGACCCTAACCTTCTGAGTGCCTCAGCACCCACCAATCTAGCGCCCGTAGGCATTGTGTTAAGAGGGTCTAGGGATGCTGAGATTGATAAGTTGATTACCCTCTTGCTCCCTGCAGGAAAATTTGACTTTAAACCTTGTACAGGATGATGCCACAGCTACACAATGGTAGTTTTCACCCAGCTCGAACCTGGGATGATTGTAGGTCCCATTCGGATGGGCTCTGAAGAGGCTATGCGAAATAATACGCAACCACCACAGTGCACCATGAGGATGACACAGTCGAGTCGCCGCCAATCTTGCGCACACAAGGGCTGACCAATAGGGATACTCCGTCCCCTCGAGGTATGAAGCAATATAGGGACACACTGTGACTTCTTCGCAGTTCCAGGCTCCCTACCAATGAAGGCCATATTTTTTCACTAAGTAGCACTATCTTGGTTGGCGACCACCTCCCAACAGATACAGAATTCAAAATGGATTTAGCGCAGCTACCCTGCGAGGCATTAGAGGGATTACACACCGCTGTGTTGCATGAGATCCATCATCGTGAAAAGTCTGCGCAGCAACACATAGATGTGGCCACGCACCAGACCGAAGATATCCCTCTTATGGCGCAGCTCGAGACAGTGATTCACTGGCTCAATACATAGATCCCTAACAAATTCCCAGCGTCAGCCCCACTACGGGCTACCCTATAAGGCTTGGTCACAGTGCTCAGGGCATCTTGAGCCGAAGTACAGGCCCTTAAGACCCAAATGACCCACCAATTCACAGCATACCAGGCTCAAGAAGAACTTACCATATCCCTGGAGGTTCAGGCACAACGGGTTGTGTTGATAACATAAGACACAGACACTATTAAAGGACAGATTACTCTGGGTACCCAATTGCTCCAAGTGGAAATGCAACTCTGGAAAGCAACCTAGCTCAAACTAATAATTCAGCATGTTAGAGAGGAATTATGCCAGAAGGAGGCTGCATTTGATCAGATCGAAGCTAACTTGCCTTCCCTTGACCCTGCACAGCGTCTAGCACTCTTGAAAACTAGGAATGCCTTTCAGGACACGATTGCAGATCTTCGGCACACCAAGCATGCAATCGGAAAGCGTGTGAAGCCATGGGGCGATGCTGCCTTCCAGATATCTCCGGATCTTCACAACGCCATTGCAAATCTCAAACACATCTTGGAACAGGTTACCATGGCCCCTGAAGGACCTACCTCCCTGAAGCTAGTCGATATCGCACAACGTGCTGCTGCCTAGAGTCAGGAAGTGTTAGCTTCGCTTATCATCGCTTTCAATGCCTTACGTGTGTGGATAGAGGCCACATCACCACAGTGACTCAAGACGAGTCACAAGATTGTGTTGGGGGACTATTGGAACAGGGTCTCCTACGAGTTGCAAAACTGGTTCGATTTTGTATATTTTTTACTATAATTAGGCTAGCGTAGGGGTTTTGGGGTGGGTCAAAGCCCCGAAAGCATTTTAATGGGTTAAAGGGTAAACCAGGGGTCTAAAAACCATGGGTTTCAGACCATAGGAAAGATTAGGCTAGATTATTACAAATAGAGGAACATTTTGAATTGTAAGGCAATAAAGAAATGAAGAGCTATTGATGTGATCTATGGTTTAGTATATCTGTTTGGGTTTTTGAGGAACGGAATCCTGCTGGTTGTGTGCGTGGAGATCCAGAGTCTTGCTGTGTGTAGACCCTGCTGCTGTGTGCGCAGGCCGGGATGGGTATTGTAAGAAGGAATTGATGAATAGAAAGATTGTGTTGAGAACTCAATCTATGTGTAATGTTTGTGTGAATCTTTGATAATTGTTGTACTATGCGCATTCTGTATTCAATTTGTGAAATATCTATGTAATTGTGTTCACTCTATCTGGATCTATCTATTATGTTTTATGCAATATTGTGCTACTGTCATAGAATTATATAAGTATAAAACATTGTAGGCCTTGCGCACATGGATGCAAAAATAGACCTGTGAACCCTGCGCAGAAAGAAGTGATATGGGCATCATAGGGCCGGACAAAGCTCTTCTTGCCTTACCTACCCTTTCTCAGGGTGTGGAAACCTGGTTCCATCACCCACCCATACTACTTCAGGTGAGACTTTGACCTGCGCAAGCGGGTCACTGCCGATAGGGCCAGTAGTATAGGGGTTTTTTGGAAAAACTTGAACTTCAAACCTGGGTTAGGACCCATCAAGCCAACAACCTGGAACATTCATAACATATTTCAACATAAATGGTTTACCTGAATCCCTCTCAAAGGTAATGGTACCAATTTCAGTCGCATTGTATCGTCCATCGTCGCCCATCTCTATATGCATTTGGAGATATTTCTCCTCCAAGTCACTCAAAAGCCCCTTATCTCCCATCATGTGGAAGGAAGCACCACTCTAAAGATACCACACCGATACCATTGCACTTGAAACCAAGCATGTGATCAAAGAGAAATCAAGTTCAAATTGCAAGGCAAGGGCCTCACCATCTGCAACTCCAGCAACCTTCTTGTTCTTCTTTTTCTGTGGGCAGTTAGTGGTGATATGCCCATGTTCATGACAGTGAAACACTTCACCTTGTACGAACCCAGCTTCTTGCCTTTAGCCTTAGATTTTGAATGGGATTTATTCCCCTTCCCTTTCCTTTCTTTGGCAGCCAAAGCACAATCCTCTTCATCATCATGCTTTGATGAAGAGAGATCTTTGGTGTTCCTCCTAAACTCCTCCTGCACTAGATCCGACCACAATTGTTCCCAATCTGATAGTTTTTCCCGTCCATTGACAGAGTCTTGATAACTACGCCAACTCTTTGGAATTCCCAAGAGAGCCAAACTCACCAAATCATCATCACCACCTATGATTCCCACACTCCCCATTTCATCCCGTCATTGGAAAAACTTTGTGAGATACTTAGGACTATTGTCACCCTTCTCCATCTAGATCTTTCTGAGTTTATCCTTCAGTGCCAATTTCCTATGGTCGTTGCTGCTTTGGAAAAGATTCGTCAAAGCCTTCCACATTGAAAATGGATTGGATTTCCCATGAAGGCTTGAGATAATATGGTCTCTCACACCTTCCAACAGAATCCTTGTCATCTTTGCTACTTTATTCTTCTAGGCGTCAAGTAATGCCGCATCCGTTGAAGTGGGCTTAGGAACATAATTGTCAATGAATTCCTTCAAGCCATTATCTTCAAGCACCACCTCCATCCTATCCTTCCATGAAATGTATTTCGAGCTTCCCTCGAGTGCATACTCTAACCATAAACCATTGAAAGCCATTTCGATGTTTACTCAACTGTCGCATGAAGAAATTCTTGCAGCAAATTTGAGTTGATTCCACCAACAAACTCAGCTACTACTTCAATATTGCAATATTCTTTGTTGTGATACCATGTATAAATTTTAATACAATTATGTATTTTTGTATTCTCCTAACCTAAAAATTATATGCCACTATTAAATACATAATCCTTCTACTTAAATCTTTGTGGAAATTTAATCGCCAATTGCAAACACATGAAGAAAGATCAATCACACATAACACAAATGTTTTTACCAGCAAAGCATAAAGCTAAAAACCCCACTATCATATATTATGTATATATCATGGATCATGAAACAATGTCATACAAAACTCTAATCCAAGAGCTCTCAGTACAATATAAAATCGTCTCACACTAACATACAAAATTTGGCATAAACATGCACCAATTTACTACCTCCACTACGCAATCCCTGCTGATCACAATCCCTAAATGGATTTGATCTTGCCTTTCCTTAACTGTGCAATCCTCATTGGCATCTCCAATGTGTGTTTGGTTTAACCTGTGCACCCACTATAGTCACAACCGATAGTCAAAATGTCCCTTTCACCTATCTCTCAACTGGGTCTCCACTCGATCTGATATGCATGTAGTTAATAGTAGTAAATATTCAGTTGCATGTGAGATCACTCCATGTGAATTAATTTAATATTTAATTCATTGATGTCACACTAGTGTATCTTTAGTTACAACTAGTTACAACTAGCACAATTGAGTTTAGCTCACTTAACTGAGTTAAAATACTTTACAACTCACATAACTACACATCCAACTCTGTTAGAACTTTGTATCACTCAGTTACAACAAAGTCCACTAGAATGTCCCACTAACCAACCTTTGAACTCGAAATTCCTTCAATTAACAGGTTTTCCACATTAGTTAACTGAAATCAAGAACTTCAAGAGAATAGATTATTACTTATTGTCTATTTTTTGTTAAGGGCTAAAAATAATAGACATTCATTCTATTTTTAGACATGATTTCCATGAAACAAATTCACACATGCATTCCAAAAATATATTCCCATCCATCCATATAATTTTCTCAACAATCTATAAATAGATTACTACTAAATAATAGACTTTGATCCAAATTCTAAAAATAGACATATCACCTAAAAATAGCCTGTAGACACCACCTAGTGTAGGTGCTTACTTTTCACTAGGATCATCATGTTGTTGAATCTCAACACTCCCTCTCAATAAGAAAGGGATTATCCTTCAGCCCGATCCTTTCTCTATGGTATTTGCATTTTCTCTTGTTGAGTGCCTTCGTCAGAATATCTGCATCCAGATATTCAATAGGAATGTATTGAAGCAACACAATGTTCCACTGCACACAATCTTTGAGATGATGATACTGGATATCTATATGCTTAGATCTATCTGGAAAAATAGGATTAATCAAGAGTTTAATGCAACTTTGATTATCACAATGAAACACCGTACGATCTAAATGAGAACCGAACAAACTGACCAGGATCTTCCTCATCCAAATAGTCTCACATGCAGCTTGACATGCTGCCATGTATTCCGCTTCTACTGAAATAAGTGCCATGGATCTTTGTTTTGTGTTGTACCAAGAAAAATCTGTAGATCCGATACTGAAAACCCCTCCTGATGCGCTCTTTCTTTCCGTTGGGCTTCCTGCCCAATCTGCATCCATGAAGCCATGCAACTTGACCTCATCTGTTTTTCTATACCATAATCCATACTCAGATGTGCCCCTGAGATATCTCAGGACATGCTTTCCTCCCTTCCAAATGAGCTTGGTAGGCTTAACCATCACTTGAAAAATTTGGTTCACCACATAGCATATGCCCAGTCATGTATTAACTAAATACATGAGCGAACCCACCAACTGTCGATAGACAGTAGCATCCACTACCTCTCTAGATGTAGTGACCTCTTTCCTCCAGTTTCTAGGAAGAGGAGTATCCATGGATTTGCAGCCCTCCATGTGAAACTTATCGGGTATGTCCCTTGCATACTTGCCTTGAGACACAAATAGTTCACCTTCTCACTCCCATATTTTCAATCTAAGGAAGTAAGCCCATATCCTTCATCTTGAACTCCTTTAGAAGGTCTTCCTCGCATGAGTGTATCATCTACTCATCACTAGTGAGTATTAAATCATCAACATAAAGAAAAATGATTAAAATCTTACCCTCCATGACAATCTGGTATAGATTTGCATCTACCTCACTCTTGGTGAAGCCAAGTCCAGTGAAATAGTTGTTGATCTGAGTGTACCGAGCATGGGGTGCTTGCTTCAGCCCATAAAACAATATTTTGAGTCTGCACACATGCGACTTGTTGCAGAAGATCTCAAATCCTTCATAATCCTCAATGTACACTTCTTCCTCAATGATCCCATTAAGGAATCCAGTCTTCACATCCATCTGATGAATGTTCCAACCCATCTGTGGTGAGAGAGAAAGGTTGGTCCTTATGGAAGAATATCATGCAATAGGTGCAAAGGTCTCTTCATAATCAATCCCCTTGATCTGTGAGAAGCCTCAAGCCACAAATCTTGCCTTATACTTCTCAACACTCGCATCAACAATTTTCTTTACCTTGTAGATCCATGTTGAACCTACCATTGATTTATCAACTGGCCTTGGAACAATTTCCCAAGCACTATTTGTAAAAATGGAGTCATAATCCTCCACCATTGCATCTACCCATGTGGGCTCCTTCACTACTTCTTAAAAGGAATATGGCTCAGTCACAATAAATTTTCTCATGATAGCCATGTATCCAGTGAATTTGTTAGGAGAATATCTCTATCTACGCTGTGAAGTAGGGACTCCTACATTATGTGCTGCATCAAGCTTCAGCCTCTCAACTTCTGTGGTACACCTTTTTCCAGTTCTGATGTTTGGCTCTATGTGAGTGGACTCCTCCACTCCATGAACCTCCTCTTGTGATTGATCCACATCTAGAGACACATATTTGGGAAACAAGAGTTCCTCCTCTGCATGTAAGTCTAGCTCCCTCTCAAGCGAAAACTTCATGGCTTTCTCCTCATTTAATTTTATATCCCGTCGTACCATAGTCGTTCGAATGTTTGGAAAATAAAAATGATAATTATGGGGTGTTTCTGTGTACCCCACAAATATCCCAACTTCAGTAGTCAACTCCAGCTTCTTCGTGGTGTTCTTGTTCACATGAACATAAACAGATGAGCCAAAAATCTTAAAGTGAGAAACATTCGGTTTCTTACTAGTAAAATATTCTTCAGGTGTAGTCATGCCAAGTACTCTACGAGGACAACGATTTTTCACATAAATCACAATGTTGCATGCTTCCACTAAAAAGTGCATTGGTAGGCCTTGATCATGCAGCATAGCTCATGCAACACGAACGATCATTCTATTATTCCTCTCCGCAGCCCCATTCTGTTGTGGGTTATGAGGCGCTATGAGTTCTCTTCAAATTCCTTCTTCGCTACAGACGTCTTTGAATTCATTCGAGATGCATTCACCACCATTATCACTTCGCGGAGTTTTCACTTGCTTCCCTGAATATTTCTCCACCAATGCTTTAAACTCACACAACTTTAAGAATGTTTGATATTTCTTCTACATGAAGAATATCCAACATCTATGAGAATATTCATCAACAAAAATAACATAATACCTGTGTTTTTTTGTTGAAGCAACCGAGAATGGCCCACACACATCTGTGTGAACTCTCTCCAGGATCACCGAAGCACAATTCTCATTTTCATGAAAGGCGGTCTTCACAAACATACCCATAGTACATCCCTTGCAATGATCTATCTGCACAAGTGTACCCTTGGGAATTCCAGCAAAAATCTGCTACAAAATCTTCAAGGCACTATGAAAATATGGCCCAATCACCTGTGCCATAATTCGCCCTCATCCCAACTCACCACTTCTTCTTCTTTGCCCACCATTGCATCATAATCATCTACCTCCATCTTATATAGATTCTTGACTCAAATCCCTATCCTCTTGGTTTTACCCATTGTTTTATGTCATAGGAAAGATTTTCCATCGCTGAAAACAATGTCATAAACTCTGTCCTCCAACATTGTGACTAAGACCAAGTTTTTCTTCAGACCTGGAACATGCATACCATATTTCAACAGAAATGGTTTACCTAAATCCTTCTCAAAGGTAATGGTACTAATTTCGGTCGCACTATATGGTCCATCATTGCCCATATCTATATGAATTTGGAGATCTTTCTCCTCCAAGTCACTGAAAAGCTCCTTATCTCCCGTCATTTGGAAGCAAACACCATTATCGAGATACCACACTGATACCATTGCACTGAAAACCAAGTTATGCGATCAAAGAGAAATCAAGTTCAAATTGTGAGGTAAGAACCTCACCAACTACAGCTCCAGCAGCCTTCTTGTTCTTATTTTTCTGTGGGTAGTTAGTGGTGAGATGCCCATGTTCGTGAGAGTGAAAACACTTCACCTTGGAAAAATCTAGCTTCTTTCCTTTAGCCTCATATTTTGAATGGGATTTCTTCCCCTTCCCTTTCCTTGATTTGGCAGCCAAAGCACAATCCTCTTCATCATCATGCTTTGATGAAGATCTGTCTCTAGTGTTCCGCTTGAACTCCTCATGCACTAGATCCGACCACAGTCATTCCCAATCTGGCAGTTTTTCCCGTCCGTTGACAGAGTCTTGATAACTGTGCCAAATATTAGCAAGTCCTAGGAGAGCCAAACTCACTAATTCATCATCAGCAACCATGATTCCCACACTCCCCAGTTCATCCCGACAATGGACAAACTTTGTGAGATAATTAAGAATATTGTCACCCTTCTCCATCTTGATCTTTCTGAGTTTACCCGTCAGCACCAATTTCCTATTGTCGCTGCTGCTTTGGAAAATATCCATCAAAGTTTTCCACATTTCAAATGGAGTGACTTTCCGATGAAGGCTTAAGACAATATGGTCTCTCACACCTTCCAACATAATCCTTCTCGTCTTTGCTACTTTCTTTTGTCAGGCATCAAGTAATGCAACATCTATCGAAGTGGGCTTAGGAACATCATTGTCGATGAATTACTTCAAGCCATTATATTCAAGAACCACATCCATCCTATCCTTCTATGCAATGCAGTTTGAGCTTCCCTCGAGTGCATACTCTAACTACAAACCATTGAAATCCTTTTCAATTTTTACTCAATTGTTGCACCAAGAAATTCTTGGAGCACATTCGAATTTCTTGTAGGAATTTACAGGGTAAGTTCTGTAGATCAAGAACCAAAGGTCACCGCTCAAAAATAGATCACAAATCAGTACACCAGTATAATCACGTGGTTAAAACCCTCAAAGAGGGAAACAGTCCACGTCCTGAGCCAACGCGGCCACTTCTGGGAATTTATTAATATAAAAAGAAAAGTTACATATTTTTCTCTCATAAATGGTTACCGGAAAAATGACTTTCCATGCTCTTTAAATAGAGATAATGGACCAATCGGGTGTTAAGCCATGTATCAAGTGTCGTTAATACCGAGGTAAGAGATAACCGTCGGATCACTACAAATCGTGATCGTTGAATTATAAGTTAAAAATTTACATGGTAAAGAAACACACTTTACCTAAATCTACACAAGAAGTTATTCTTAACTATTTCCCATGTGTCGAAACATCCTAACATCCCCCCTTAATAACAACTTGGGATAGCATTGAAGGATTTACAAAGGTGACACAAAAGGAGCCTATTTCCTATGTGTCGAAATATCCTAACATCCCCCCTTAAGAACAAATTGGGATATGATTGAAGGATTTAAAAAAGTGACGAAATAGGAGAAGGAAGGAGGCATTAGAGCCTATCCCCCCTTAATGAAAACTTTCCTGAACTCCAAGCATGGATCAAAGTTTGGTAAAATTCGCTTCTGTGAGAGCCTTCGTAAAGATATTGGCTACTTGATCATTGGTCAGAAAATACTGCATTTCAAGAACACGATCATGATTGAGCTTTCCGATGAAGTGTATGTTGATATCAATGTGCTTCATACGCCTATTCTGAATTGGATCTTTACATAGCTGAATGGCACTCTGATTATCACACCAAAGTGTAGTTGGATGCTGCTGATGAAGACCAAATTCAGACAGGATCTGACGAAGCCACATGGCTTCCTTGTTGGCTTCAACTACACCATGATACTCCGCTTTTACTGAAGAAAGGGATATGGCACTTTGTTTCTTAAAATACCAAGTAATAGGTCCTGAACCAAGAGTGAATACATATCCTGCAGTGGAATTCCGATCATCAGGGTCATCAGCCCAATTAGAAGCAGTGAAACCAATCAACAAGGGAGATGCTCCTGCACTGTAATGAATCCCAAACTGAGTTGTACCTCGAATATATCGAAGTATTCTTTTAGCTGCTTTCTGGTGACTTTCATGAGGTTGGTGCATAAATCAAGCGACAAGACCAACGACAAAGGAAAGGTTAGGATAGGTATGGGTTAGATACAAAATTTTAGCAACAAGTTGACGGTATAAGGTAGCATCAACTTCAGGGGTAGTACACTTGACTGAAAGCTTGACTCCAGAATGAAAGGGAGAAGAGGCAGGCTTACAGTATTCCATGTGAAAGTGGTGTAGAAGATCACAGGCATACTTGGACTGAGAGAGGGTAATGCATTCGTTGGATTGCAAGACTTGAAGAGCAAGTAAATAATGCAAGTGTCCTAAGTCTATCATTTAAAACTGCTTTTTGAGGCTAGACTTCACATGGTTTATATGGTTTGGATCACTACCAGTAAGGATAAGATCATCAACATAAAGAACAAGGATGGTGAAGGAATTACACACTTTCTTGGTGTAGACAATGTTGTCAGAATGACACCTAGAAAAGCCATTATCTACGAGAAATATATCCATTTTGGCATACCAAGCCCAAGGATATTGTTTGAGACCATAGAGAGACTTCCTAAGGTGACAAACAAGGCTGGATTCTTTTTGGATAAATCCAGGGGGTTCTTCCATGTATATTTCTTCATGCAAATCTCCATGTAAGAAGGCAGATTTAACATCCATCTGATGGACTTCCCATTGAAATGAGGAAGCAAGGGAAAGAACAAGGTGGATAGAATTCATTTTGGCAATAGGGGAGAAGGTTTCATTATATTCAATACCTTCAACTGGTACAAAACCTTTAGTGACAAGACGAGCTTTATGTCTATCCACTTTTCCATCTGGTCCAAACTTTGTTTTGTAAACCCCTCTGCATCTGACAAGTTTTCTTCCTTTTGGAAGAGGAACAAGATCCCAAGTATTATTTTCCAATAGGGAATGATACTCTTCATTAATAGCTTGGATCAAGTTTTTCTGGAACTTGAGCCAATAAGGAAAAGGCTCTTTCGAAATGATAACGTGTACGTCGTCGATCGGCAGGGTCACCTGCAAGAGAACCTGCTGCATCCCGAGTAGAGCAGACCCATCTTGGAAGCGGTTGAGTATAAGGAAAAATTTCACAAGCTAGAGGAGGATTTTCATCCTTGCTGTCATAATATGAGCTAGAAGGAATTCTATTAAAAATAGAAGAGAGAGAGAGACAGGTGGCACATATGCCGAATTAGGCTCGCAAGCCAAAGGTGGCACACCCGACGAACTAGGCTCGCAGGCCGATATATTTTCATCAAAATTTACATCTCTTCTAATGATTATATTTTTGGATTTTGGTGGAAGAATTATGTTTCCTTTGACATCTTCAGAATATCCAACAAAAATACATTTTTCACTCTTAGGTTCTAAGGATTTATATTTTGCATCTGGAGTATGGGCCCAAGCATCACTTCCAAAAACATGAAAGTGATTTACATCTGGTTTGATTGAGCTCCAAGCTTCTTCTAGAGTTATATTCTTTAAAACCTTAGTAGGAGTGCGATTTACTATGTAATTTGCACAGTTAATGGCTTCTGCCCAAAAACTGAGACCAAGTCCTTTAGATTGAAGCATACAATTAGCCATTTTTTTTAAGGTGCAATTCTTCCTTTCAACTACACTATTTTGTTGTGGAGTGTATGGAACAGTATGTTGCAATTGAATGCCATGCTCAGTACAGAAGTTGATAAATTTTTTGTTAACATATTCTTCGCCATTGTCTGATCTTAACTTAAGAATTTGATGTCCATATTATTTCTTAACAAAGGCCTTAAAGGCCATGAACATGTTAAAAACTTCACTCTTGAGTTTTAAGAAATATACCCAAGTGTGTCTGGAAAAATCATCAATGAAAGTTAAGAAGTACTTGCAACCAGAGAAAGAAACAACAGGAAGTGGACCACATAAATTACTGTGCACAAGCTACAAAGGGGTTGAAGCGTGCCAAGAGGCACGCTTTTCAAAACTATCCCGATGATGTTTTCCGAGTAAACATCCAGAGAAAACACCATCTCGGCAAGACACCATAAGAAGGCCCGTCACCATATTTTCCTTACATATATTTTGAAGAGAGCGATAGTTTAAGTGACCAAATCGCTCATGCCAAAGTTTGCTCACATCATCATTATGAGCAACAAAAACAGAGGGAAGAGATGATGACCCAAAGTTGTCAAACTTATACAACCTTGTGGAATCATCAGCAATTCCAGTAGCTAAAATATGTTTAGGATCTTTGAGGTCCTTGATTACAACATCATGAGGTGATAATTCTAGTATTTTCCCTTCACTTGAATGAGTTATCTGATAAAAAGATAAGAGGTTGCATGACAATGTAGGAACACATAGTACATCATTAAACTGACCATTATCTAGATGAATGGTTCCAGATCCTACAACACTAAGAGATATATCATCACCAACATAAATATTTTTGGTGTTACAATCATTTAAAGAAGAAAACATGGATTTATTTTTAGCCATGTGGTAAGAAGATCCAGAATCAATGAGCTACTCATGAGAAGGAGAAGAAGAAGATACATTTAATGCATAACCAGATCTTTATGCTTGACAACCACAAGCGGAAAGTTCCATTCCTAAAGATGAAGGTGAAGAGTGCTCCAAATTGATTTTGTGTTTCTTCATTGCTGCTTCTAAGGCTTCCATATTCATAAAACATTTGGACTCTATATGGCCATCCCGATTGCAAAAGTTGCAATGTCTATCTGTCTTTTTCCCTTTGTTTTGATTTGCCTTATTATTTTGGTGATTTGATTTTTCAGTTTGCGGCTAAAATTGCTTAGGGCCCTTTTTTGGTTTAGGACCATATTTTTTAGGATAATGCTTCTTGGGATTCTTTTGATATGGTTTTTTTTGGGCTGTTAAGGCTTTCTTAGAAGCGTTTCCAGCAGTGATAAGACCAAGGTGTAAAATTTTTTCTTGTTCTCTTATCAAAGAATCACAAAAGGCATCAAAAGAGGGATTCTTGTAGGTGGTTCGTGAAGAAATGATGGCTTCTCTGGTGGAATGGAAGGCGAAAACAAATACAAAGTATGCAGGACCAAGCTTAGCAAGAATGCAATATATGAGGCTACCATCGTCCTTTTTGATCTTACAACCTTCTAAAATAATTCTGAGGATATTAAATTTGGACAAAAAATCTTCAATGGAGGAGAAATTTTCAAGCTGGTGGGCCCAGATTTTATTTTAAACAACAAAAACACTTTTTAGCTTTTCCAGGGCCTCATCAGGGGTGTCAATGTCAAGGATATGAAATCGAATATCTTAAGCAATGGACATTCCTATCAACCCTCGTGCTTGATCTTGTTTATTTTCCCATTTAGTAGCTTTATCATCATCGGAAGGTTTAGTTTCTTGTCATGTGGATATTCTATAAAGCCCTTTACTTCTAAGTATATCTACCATGTGAGGTAGCCATTGGAAATAATTGGTGTTGTTAAGAATAACTGGGCATGCACTTTCCATTTCTTTTTTAAATGAATCTAAGAAAAGCCAAAACTAACTGCTCCAATGGAAATATCTCAAAAAATTAGGCCATTTAAAAAAAAACGGCTCGAAAAACGGCTTCCGGATGAAGAATTTATGCCTTTTGAAAAATATGAATTGTAGATGCCGAATAGTTACGAGAACGGGATGAAGTGCGGCTTTTAAAAAAAAAATTCCGCCCCTTTGAACAAAATTTTCTTACAAAAGAAGTTTGAGAAGGAAACTTGAACCCAAGACCTCTATTCTCATAAACTAACCCCTCACCAAGTGAGATAGTAAAAGGATCACGTTATTGTATGAAAGGAGGAAGGGGGGTTGGCTTTTTTTTTTTTACTCTTCGATGTGCGTGCCCTTTCCTGCACAAAAAAACACAAAAACCGAGTAAAAAAAAATGAAATGCAAAGCCTTACGGTAGAATGTTAGATTTTCGGTTAGCCTTACTGAAAACTATCACTTTTTTCACTATTTCTGATTTCCCGAGATCGCACAAAGACGTGGGGAAAGAGCAAACATAGCAAAAAAAAAATCCCTTTTTCCTGTTTCTGATTTTCCGAGATCGCACAGAGCGCACAACAAAGAGAATACAAAGAGAAGAGGGTATAGATCCAACAAATAAATAAAACTTTAATACCGAAAAGAAACAAAAAAAAAAAAACGAAATAAGCAGAACTATTAACAAATATAACTGCAAAATAGATGCTTTATACCCCCAGATCTAAACTGACATAACTTGGGCAACCAGAAACCTTTTCACATGAAATGAAAGGCATTCCTCACTATAGCAGACGCTCTGAACACAACTAAGTAGTTCTCCAAGCCCAAAAATGTTTAAAAATAGTATATCTACAAAACGGCATTCGCATGCAGTCAAACCGGCTTCGGATTTTAATCAACAATGAACATGGCCCTCAAAATAGCTTTGATACCATGTAGCAATTTATAGGGTAATTTCTGTAGATCAAGAACCAAAGGTCACCGCTCAAAAACAGATCAAAAATTAGTACAACAGTATAATCACGTGGTTAAAACCCTCAAAGAGGGAAGCAATCCATGCCTTGAGCCAACGCGGCCACTTCAGGGAATTTATTAATATATAAAGAAAATTTACTTATTTTTCTCTCATAAACGGTTACCAGAAAAATGACCCTCCATGCTCTTTAAATAGAGATCATGTACCAATCGAGTGTTAAGCCACAGATCAAGTGCCGTTAATACCGAGGTGAGAGATAACCGTTGGATCACTACAAATCGTCACTGTCAGATTATAAGTTACAAATGTACATGGTAAAGAAGCACACTTTACCTAACTCTACACTAGACTAAGTTATTCTTAACTATTTTCTATGTGTCAGAATATCCTAACATTTCTTCTACCAACAAACTCAGCTGATGCTTCAATCTTGCAATCTTCTTTGCTCTGATACCATGTAGAAATTTTAATACAATTATGTATTCCCAGATTCTCCTGATCTAACAATCATATGCCACTTTCAAATACAGAATCCTTCTACTTAAATTTTTGCGGAAATTTAATCACCAATTGCAAACACATGAAGAAATATAAATGACACATAACACAAATGTTTTTACCGAAAAATCATAAAGCTAAAAACCCCACTATAATATAGTATGTATATATCATAGATCATGAAACAATATCATACAAAACTATAATCCAAGAACTCTTAGTACAATATACAATCGTCTCACACTATCATACAAAAAATGGCATAAACATGCACCAATTTACTGCCTCGTGACATCTTACCTCCACTACGAATCCTTGCTGATCACAATCCCTGAATTAATTCAACATTTCCTTGCCTTGACTGTGTAATCCTCATTGGCATCTCCAATGTGTGTTTGGTTTCACTTGTGCACCCACTATAGTCACAACTGATAGTCAAATTGTCCCTTTCACCTATCTCTCAACAGGGTCTCCACTGGATTTGACATGCATGTAGTTAACAGTAGTAAATCTTTAGTTGCAAGTAAGATAACTCAATGTGAATTAATTTAATATTTAATTCATTGATCTCTCACTAGTGTATCTTTAGTTACAACAAGTTACAATGAGCACAACTGATTTTAACGGACTTAACTGAGTTAAACTAGTTTACAACTCACATAACTACACATCCAACTCTGTTACAACTTTGTATCACTCAGTTATAAAAAATTCCACTCGCATGTCCCACCAACCAACCTTTGAACTTGAAATTCCTTCAGTAAATTGGTTTGCCACATCAGTTAACTGAAATCAAGTGCTTCAAGAGAATAGATTATTATTTATTGTCTAACTATTGTTAAGGGCTAACAATAATCAACATGCATTCTATTTTTAGACATGCATTCCATGACACAACTTCGCACATGCATTCCAAAAATAGATACCCATCCATCCATCCATATAATTTTCTCAACCATCTATAAATAGATTATTGCTAAAAACTAGACTTTGATCCAAATTCTAAAAATATACATATCACCTAAAAATAGCCAGGGGGCCCCACCTAGTGTAGGTACTTAGTTTTCACTAGGATTATCATCTTCTTGAATCTCAAAAATTAGAGTAAGAAATGATAAAAATCTATATGAAATTTGGTATGGTAAGCTTTCATCTATCAAAAACTTTAGAATCTTTGGAAGTAAATGTTTCATAAATAAAAATTATTATAAGCTTGGAAAATTTGAATCCAGAGCTGATGGGGGAATCCTTCTTGGATACTTTTCTAGAAGTAAATGATATACATGCTATAATGAAAGGCTAGACAAGATTATTGAAATTATAGATGTGACTTATGAAGAATCCATAGATACCAAAAAGGAAGCACAATCATATGATGAAACTGTCCCTACTAAAATCAAAGAAGTTGTAGGATAAGAACGAAATGAAAATAGAGGTATGTCAGGAAAGAATCCATCAAGCTATGTTTAGAAAAATCATCCTTAATCTCAAATTATAAGTGATAAGGAAGCAATAATACAAACTAGAAGAACTTTTTTTGGATCATTTAGTCACTTAGCCTTACTATCGACAATTGAACCTCAAAATGTGAATCAAGCAAGAAAAGATGAATGTTAGGTTAAGGCAATGCATGAAGAACTTCATCAATTATAAAGAACAATACATGGGAACTTGTACCAAGACCTCATAATAAAAATGTAATTCGGAGAAAGTGGGTGTTTAAGAACAAATTGAATGAAAATGGAAAAGTAATTCAAAACAAAGAAAGCCTTGTATGCAAAGGTTATGCTCAACGGGAAGGGATATAATTTGAAGAGACATTTTCACCTATAGCTAGAATTGAATCCATACGAATGTTTCTTGCATTTTACAACTTTCATAACTTTAAGGTATATCAAATGGATGTTAAATATGAATTTTTAAATGGGTACTTAGAAGAACAATTTTATATTAAACAACCTGAAGGATTCATACTTGGAAATGATAAAAATATTGTTTTCAAACTTAAGAAGGAATTATATGCATTAAAACAAGCTCCTTGTGCATGTTATTATCGTCTTTTCAGGCATCTTCAGCAACAAGGATTGAAGAAAGGATTTTCTGATAACAATTTATATATAAAATTTGACAAATACAAACTTTTGATAGTAGTCTTTTATGTAGATGACATCATATTTGGAAGAAATGTTCAATCGATGAGTCAAGGATTTTCTTCAGTTATGGAACATTGTTGGAGAGGTAAATCCCCTCTGCGGACAAAGGTGATCCCTACTAGCCCATATCGGGTCTAGCAACAACCGAGTCACACTAAGACGCAGGTTCCTAGTTACAAAAGACCAAGATGCGACAAGAGGCCTACCTTAAGTCCCACATTGTTGTTACTTGCAGAGAAGATGGCGCTTCCATCCTTCGCTTTGGTAGATCACAATTCTCCCGCTAGGCACATTCGAACACCTGCACGTACATGAAGAAACAAAAACACACAAGTGTAAAACCTAATACATGAAACTATGTATTAGTTAGAGAAGATACAATTCATAACATAAAACACGAACATATGAATGGAACCATAATCAAAGTCGTTTATTATTAATCATAACAAAGAAAGATACAACCTGAGCTCTGATGTTGGATCTTTCTTCGGAGGGTTGACAACGGAGTACGTCTCGATATAGCTCGTCAGGAATGGGACAAGTCTCTCTCTCTTCGATTGTCTGACAATAATCTCTTTACTACTGATTCAGCTCTATTCAGGCTAGCTTGCAAAGGGAAAATTACAAGCTTATATATATGGTGGAAGGGGAGTTGGGATCCCTACAATGGTGGGATTGGCCCTATCCTCAAGGAAGCTTCCATGATAGGTGGAAAACCACTTCCCCTACATGGAGATCCGGAGCCAAACCTCCCAACTCGTTTTAGAGACTCATTCAGGAGTTGGTTGGAATCAAACTTCTGCCATTTATTTTTTAAAAACAATCCTTATTAATCTTGGCACGAGTAATACACTGGGACAGAGCGTGAGTTGGTGTGCCCTCTTTGGTGGATTTCCCCCATTGGTGCGAGGGCTCAACTGGCTAGTCGCGCCAAGGCCAAAAGGTCTATTTTTAGGGCTTTTCACAAGAAACTGTCTTCAGGGGAATGATTTTCCTTGTCAAGGGGGGTGCCATGAAAGTGGTTTCAGGTCATGTCACTATTCACAGGTCATGGAAAATGCCCTCCAATGTGCAGGATGGGGGATTGCAGGGACGGTGAAAAATTACTATGTGATAGATGCCCCCTAACGCATGAGGCCCAAGAGAGAGAGAGAGAGAGGGGTGAAATGCTTTACGAGAACATGTCCAACTGAAAAATTTTCCATCGGAAAACCTGTGTAGACAAGTACAACTGATATCTCAAATACATGATATATGTGGTATGGGCACAACCATCCATAATAAAGTATACAATAATCAAGATCTGAGGCATGGATGTAGCCATCCAGTGAGGATCGATAAATAGACTCAGGTATGGTCACAGCCATCCAATCAATGAGTCATGTAGCTAATCATGATAATCCACAAAATCGCAGCTTGGATTCCAACAGACAAGATTCAGGGTCTTGCGCTCCATCTCGACCCAAACAGAGTACAAGTTCAAGCATGTGAATAAGTGAGCTGAAGTCAAACATGCAAGAACATATTCTGATTACCAGCCAATGATGAAAGTTGTTAACAGATGTGAGAGGAACTACCAATAATGATAATGGCCCTCAAGGTACTATAGGTACAATCCATGGAATGTGAACACTGAGCTGGCGTTGAACACCCATAGAATGATCTGATCGAAGGTCAATGATGAAAACCTTGCATCGAATGTGAAGAACCTGCCATTGAGGCATGCAGGCTCCAAGGTATCGGAAGGGATTTTCTAGATTAGCTTCCTAGATAATGAGCTAAAGTCAACATGAAGTAACCGTGATCGAAGGTGGGCCATCGTGTTTCCCACATCATCGACGCTAGATAGAGGAATATAATGTTTGTGAATGATAATTAGAGGAAGGTTGAAACTGTAGAGGTCAACTTCTCTTGAACATATCGGCGGCACGACAGTGGATTTGGCAGTATTTGACATCAAAAGATCAGAGGTCATGATGACAAGGCAAAGAGTAGATGATAGGTCAGAAGGGATTACCCAAACCCACGGAGGAATGCAAAGAATGAGATGAGATGTCCCCAACTCAACACGAATGTAGACAAGTTCCATGTTCAAGAGCGACATACTGCTGACATGATGATGATACTGGTTCCATTTTTCCCCCACCATTTTTGGCGAGTACCCCAATTATTTTTGAAAACAATCTTAAAGGGGATAGGATATGCTTGTGATATAAGTTCATCCTTCAGACGAATCCATCCTAGTACATTTAATGAGCCCCGGGAAGGAGAAAATTGAATATCATCATTACGAATGAATCCGATGTCATCAGGGTTTAACGAGTCTGAAAAAGGAAGAACTCGACACCTTTTCATGTTTATAGAGTTTGAAAAGACAACGGAAAAGTAAACTCCAGTAGTCCCTTTTCATAGGTAGTTCCTCAGATCCGAAAAGGTAGAAAACTGTGTCTGAGAAAGCCTCCTAGTCGCGATTGGCTAGGGTATTCCTTTTTCGTAAATAATCCATCCCAGCCTGAAAAAGGGGTAAAAGTATAATAGGTAGATTTCGTTTCGCAGCCAATTTAACGAGATCAAAATGAAAAGCAACTCGACAATCTTTTCATGTTTAGAGAGTCAGAAAAGAGCTGAAATATGACTCCTCCTGGAGGAACGAGTGGTATAAAGGGTAGAAACTAGTTCCGGTAATGGTGGAACTGCTCAGAACAAGTAAAGGTTAAGAGGCTGGCTAACAAGACCACTCATCGCAGTGGTTCCTCAGGAATGGGTAAAACAACCAAGTGAAGGCATATGATTGGCCAAGTAGATAGTGATGGTGGAGTGAGAAAACCAAGGCTCATCTAGCAAAAATAGGCTGATAAAATGGCAATCACAAGAGATAAAATGGGAATGGTTTCATTTTTACACAATCTTGAAACAAAGATAAACTATGCTTGAAACCGGCTTCATTTTTACACAAGCTTGAAGGAAACAAACTATGTTTGGAAAAGTAAGCATGCCCCCAGCATGGTGACTCAATTTTAGGCGCATGCCCCCCAAGCTTCAGTCCATATGAAGGAAGATGGAGTGAAGGTTCAAAATACGAGATCAAGAGAAAGACTCGACTAGGATTTTACGAGATCTTATCAAAGACTCGAATTGAATAGGAACGTGTTTCACTGTTTTAATGAGGTTGACACATTAAAAGAACTATACTTAGATGACCTTGTTTCATTTTTTTAACAAGGTTGATACAGAAGACGAACTATCCCTGGACGAGCTTCTTTCATTTTTTAAGGAGCTTAACACAAAAAAATGATCTCTGCTCCAAGAACCTGGTTTCATTTTTTAAGGAGCTTGACACAAGAAAACGAACTATGCTCCGAGAAACTTGTTTCATTTTTTAAGGAGCTTAACACAAGAAAACGAACTGTGCTCTGAGAACCTTGTTTCATTTTTTAAGGAGCTTGACACAACAAAATGAACTGTGCTCTGGGAACCTTGTTTCATTTTTTAAGGAGCTTGACACAAGAAAACGAACTGTGCTCCAGAGAACCTTGTTTCATTTTTAAGGATCTTGACACAAGAAAATGATCTGTGCTCCGAAGACAACTCATCATGATGAAAAATAATTCATGGCTTCCAATATTTCTACACCGGATGGGAGAACAACATCTCAGAAATCAGGGCCCAATGCCCCCAACACCTGATGCACAATGACACTATCACTGAGTATAGGCATGGGGTAGGTAGCCACATAGTTGACCTACGGTGGGGAAGATACAACAGTTGGATAAAAACTAGGAAGGGATGATGGCGAGCCAACTGCCATATCAGGACCAAAGAATGAAAGTTGATCAATGGTCACGATCCGTCCTTCATGTGGAAAACATACCACATGAAAAAGGGAGGAGACAAGCACTCCCATGGCATAGGTGTAATCGTGCCCCAAGAGTAGATTGAAATCCAAGGGGCCTGGAACAACCATCACATCCATATGGATGGTTTTACCTCCCAAAGTAACAGATAACCTTGGAAGGATCCCTAACAGTTGACTAGTTCTTCTATTAAATTCCAACAGATTCTGCGTAACAAGCACAAGTGGAGGTGAACCGAATGCTTGCCAAGTAATTGAGGATAAAATACTAATAGACACACCTTCATCTATAATAGTGTTGGGTACGACTAGATCAAAGGTTTGTACCATTATCTCGAAAGGCACATAAGACGAAAGGTGGTATCCTGAAAATCGATTCTAATCAAAGGAAGCGATCAAAATACTTGGAGGGGCTACCATCGAACCAAGATGGTCTTCCCCTGGTGTTACAGGAGAAGAAGGAGCATCCTCCACGACCTCCATCTCGAAGGCGGGAGGGATATCCTCCGGGACCTCCATCACGGGAGGCAGAGGAATAGCTTCTTGGGGTTCAGGGACAGGAGAATATTTCTCCAAGTTCGAAGAATCTGAAGAGACAAGAAGAACATGAGGGGTATGAGATCCACTCTCCATGGAAAATACCTAGTGCACCGTAGACGGGGCCAGTTCAACTGATCCCACCACCAATTTTTGGTTGGGGAAGGATTCCTAAATTTGAATTTCCGAGGGAGTGGGATCGACCAAGGATGACTCTTTACCAATCGTAGGATCAGTTGATGGAGGACTCAAAGAAAGTTGTTTGTAACCAACCAGAAGGCACGGCACAGAAACAACCGAGTTGTCCAAAACTCACTTTGCTTCATCCATATATGGACAAAGGTGAATGGCATGGTGCCCTTCACACAACTTACAGGGATTGGTAATCTTACCCTGTTTCTTAGGAGCTTTACCAACACTAGCTGAAGACATGCCCCCAACCTGACTCCCAGAAGCCAAAGGCAATGGCTAACGACCGTTGGACCATAATTCAAATACGTTGGGAATGCCTGGGCAATCTCAAAGAAGATGGTTTCCCTGGCACAACATGCAAGGGAACTTAACTTTTCATGGAGGGTTGGAAGGTTTATCAATAGCGGACATTTTAGAAGCAGTAGCTACACTCTTAGCCTCTCTCTTATCGGACTTCCTCTTCTTTGTCTTCTTGTTCTTCTTCTTAGCCACTTGGTTACTCAAATCCAGACTTTCACCAGGCAAAGTAGAAGAGGAGGACGCAGAAACAGACGAAGAAGGGGATAGGTCCACCTTGGAATCAACATAATGTTTTTCAGGTGGAAGAACTGATTGAACAGTAGCCGAAACATTCAGGACCACAGAGGTTGAATACAACCAAACAGGCAACCCAACAGTTAACCCAGGAAGGGACAACGTTGCCATATAAGGAGCACTAACATTCCCAAAAGGAGGAAAAGGACCAAGATTCCCTTCGGAGGAGAATTCTTGGTTGGTGAACTCCGGAAAAGTTTCCATCGAAAACGACCCAAAAAAACACCCTAAGGAAACTAAATTTAACCAGGAATATTTCGTGGGCAGTTAATTTTTAAAACATTGAAACAAAACTCTATTGTTTCATCCTTTAAGAGTTGAGAAACAAACAAAAGGTGACGCTATCGCTTTCATATTGGAAACAAGTGTGAAAGGACAAGCGCTCGATGATCTTTTAAAATTTAATGAGTTTGAAAAGATCGAAATGACTACTCTGGTAATCTAGGCAACTGGGTGTACCAGATATCCGTGAATTGCAATATACACCTTGGTTCAAAAATGAAAGAGAAATCAACCAGGGACTTGACATACGTGCAGGAAATATCCCTGAATGTTGTGTCTAGTGTATCACGAGTATAAGGCGGTAGACTCAGCTTCCTACGGATAAATTATAACAACCTAGTGGGGTCTCCCTTTATATACGAGACGGTACGTGGAGCACAAGTTCGTACTAGTGCTGTCTAAAGCCAAGAGGCAAACGACAACTACTAGGTTTAACGACGCCAGAACATGTCACTAGCCTAGACCTCTAAATATTTCGTTAATGTTTCAATGCTGCCTTAAGGTAAATTGAATAAATTTTAGTGTTGATCTTCAATTAAGTTTCAATTTCAGGCCCTATCGAATTTTATGTCTCAAAATCCCCTAAATGCACACTACATGCCACAATGTATCACTTTGTTCGATGAATAGCTAACTACGAGAAGATTGAGAGCTTTGACACAATAACAAAATGATCACAAAAAAAAACTAAAAACTTTTCTTTCCAAGTTATAAATCACTAATAACACAAAAAAAAATTTAATTTTCTATCTCTAATGCACGCTAACGAAACTAAAAGATTTTCTTTCAGAGTTATAAATCACTAATAACACATAAAAGTTTTGAATTTTCACTAACTAATCATGTTAGGTCCCTATATCACTAGTATAGTCCCTTATTATTGTTAGTGTAACCCCCTTATTGTTATTATTGTACCCTTGTAATGCCCATTTTGTTATTATTGTGCCCTTAAATTATTATTGTTAGGTCGGCTAGGATTACATTGTGGCCCACTAGGATTACATTATGGCCCCATGGACTCCTATATATATAAAGGAGGTTTTGTAAATTGTATCATCCAAGAATTGTTCATTTATGTAATATATTGGAGGTTTCCCCCTTGAAGTGGCTTATTTCGAAGGCGTTGATATCTTTTTTCTTCTATTTTTGGAGCTGGTTACTCAACATTTGGTATCAGAGCTTTGGATTCTAGGGTTTCGCTGCTCCAAACAGGTCATTGTGGAATTTTCACTATAAAATTTTTTCTACGAAGTTTCAGAAGCTGAAATTTTTAGGGTGCGAAGCCGAAAGCTGGAGGAAGACCGTCTAAACATTTCAGAGCTTGGTTCGCCATATTTTCGGAGATATCACTTGTGGAAGTTAGGTCTTTTTTCAGGGTCCTAAACAGGTCATCGTGGCATTTTCACTATAACGTTTTTTATACGAAGGTTAAGAATCTTAAATTCATATGGTGCGAAGCTGAAATCCTGAGGAAATTCTTTAAAAAATTTCAGAGCTTGGTTCGCAATATTTTTGGAGATATGACCGTGAATATTCATGGGGAAAGTTGAAACTTGAATTTAACCTCAAAGAGGTGATCGTGGAAAAGTTCAATAACTCTCTCTTCCGGGGATCGGATTGAGCGCTAAGAAAAATTAAGTCGTGGCACACACACCGCCAGCTTGGCTACCAATTTCAGAGACAAGAAAACAGTGACATGTGTGCAGCCTTATTAACCTCTACCCAAAGGGTACCCATTAGGTCAGGAGAGTTTGGACACAACTTTACTTTGAAGAACTAATCTGTGGGTCGACCGTGGCATTTGAAAGAAGCTTCGCAGGGTATTACTACAGGTTCCAATTTCTAGATATCAAATATTTCCCACTCTTTTGTTGTGCAGATAATTCAATTTCAATATCGAGCTCCTCAAAAGCAAGAAAAAGGTGTGTATTGTTTTTTTCCGAATTGCATAAGTCTTGTTTGAAGAATAAAGTTGAATTGATTCCAAGGGCATATTGGAGAATTTTTGTTAGTAATGGGTTCTATTATGCCTCCAAAAAATAATTCCATACCCATTAAGCCCTCAGAAAGCTATACTATGACGCATGAGGAGGAAGAATTGCAATATGAGATATCAAAATTACGGTACCAAGTGCAACAAATTTCGATATTACAAAGAGCAACCGAAGATGAAATAGATGGTTTAAAATCAGAAATGGAGGCTAATTTGGATGGTTTGAAGGATCAAATAATAGCTAATATGGATGATAAATTAGTGGAAGATCACAACGAGCATCAACAACAAGTTCTCGAACTCTCAAAGGATAACCCAACTTTGGTGCAGAATCTAATGAAACAACAGGAAGATCAACATCATATTGAAAGAAGTTATGAAGCAGTCATAGAAAAAAGAACTCGACAGCTACAGAATCGATTAATTTCAGAGTATCTCATCAAGTGGAAGAACTTACCCACTGAAGATTCTAGATGGGAGGACGAGAATTTTATACAGAAGCACCCGGAGCTACTCAAGCGTTGAGGACAACACTTTTTTGAAGGAGAGGGGCATGTTAGGTCCCTATATCACTAGTATAGTCCCTTATTATTATTAGTGTAACCCCCTTATTGTTATTATTGTACCCTTGTAACCCCCATTTTATTATTATTGTGCCCTTAAATTATTATTGTTAGGTCGGCTAGGATTACATTGTGGCCCACTAGGATTACATTATGGCCCCATGGACTCCTATATATAGAAAGAAGGTTTTGTAAATTGTATCATCCAAGAATTGTTCATTTATGTAATATATTGGAGGTTTCCCCCTTGAAGTGGCTTATTTCTAAGGCGTTGATATCTTTTTTCTTCTATTTTTGGAGCTGGTTACTCAACAAATCAAAAGCGAAGAGACTTGATTTTTTTGTATTTTCAATGTTTAAGAGAAAAGTGCATTAAAGAAAATGAAAACTAATGAAAAGAAAAATTTGAGAAATGATGGAAAAAGAGTAAATACAAACACGCTTACTCGATGAAAAACACACAATCGGACCTCAAACTGATGAAGAAATCCCTCGAATCAAAGAGGAATCCCAAAGACTCAAATGAACCGTGTAATCTAGGCCCAAAATGAGACAAAGTGAAATTCGAATGAGGAAGAGACCAATCACTCAAATAACGTAATAAAACAATGAAAACCCACCAAACGAATGCAGAGAAGCAAAAATGAAATTAACTGATCAAACGAGAACCAAAAACTCCCATGGGAGGCTCAACACACTACAACACCTAGATGCCCTAGGGCTAGAATGTAAAACTGATAGTAGAGGGAAAAAAAATAGAGAATATAGGTCACACACAATCAAACAAGGCTCCAGAATACTCAGGCAGTCGAAAAAATGACACCAAAACCACAAAACAAGCTCAAAAAGCTCAAAAAGGAGAAAACCCTAGCACCACACAGGATTTCCATGACTGTTAGGCCGCAACTAGTGCCAGAACAAGATTGGCGTGGGAGCTGAACTAGAAACAAGCACTGATTGGCACGAATTTCAGGGAAAAAACCGTGCCAGTTGAGTTTACTAAGGACAAAAATAAAAAAGAGCAAACAGGGAGCAGATCAGGGATGGTGAGGCTAAACAGAGGTTTAACACTAGAAAAAAGCGAACCAAAAGAGCTGATCAAGCAGAAAAAGACCAAAATCAACCGAAAATACAAGACAAACTCCAATCAATGTCTCCCTAGTGGAGTCACCAGTTATTTGGAGAGGTAAATCCCCTCTGCAGACAGAGGCGATCCCTACTAGCCCAGATCGGGTCTAGCAAGAACCGAGTCACGCTAAGATGCAGGTTCCTAGTTACAAAAGACCAAGATGCGACAAGAGGACTACCTTAAGTCCCACGCTGCTATTTCTTGCAGAGAAGATGGCGCTTCCATCCTTCGCTTTGGCAGATCACAATTCTCCCACCAGGCATGTTCGAACACCTACATGTACACGAAGAAACAACAACACACAAGCGTAAAACCTAATACATGCAACTATGTATCAGTCAGAGAAGATACAATTCATAACATAAAACATGAAAATATAAATGGAACCATAATCAAAGTCGTTTATTATTAATCAGAACAAAGAAATATACAACCTGAGCTCTAACGGTGGAACTTCCTTCGGCGGGTCGACAACGGAGTACGTCTTGATAAAGCTCGTTGGGAATGGGACAAGTCTCTCTCTCTTCGGTTGTTTGACGATAATCTCATTACTACTGATTCAACTCTATTCAAGATAGCTTGCAGTGGGAAAATGAAAATCTTATATAGATGGTGGAAGGGGAGTTGGGATCCCTACAATGGTGGGATTGGCCCTATCCTCAAGGAAGCTTCCATGATAGGTGGAAAACCACTTCCCCTACATGGATATTCGGAGACAAACCTCCCAAATCGTTTTAGAGACTCATTGAGGAGTTGGTTGGAATCAAAATTTTGCCATTTATTTTAAAAAAACAATCCTTATTAAGCTTGGCGCGAGTAATACACTGGGACAGAGCACAAGTTGGCGCACCCTCTTTGGTGGATTTCCCCCCATTGGCGCGAGGGCTGAACTGGTTGGTCGTGCCAAGGCCAAAAGGTCTATTTTTATGGCTTTTCACAGGAAATTGTCTTCAAGGGAATGATTTTCCTTGTTAAGGGGGGTGCCATGAAATTTGTTTCAGGTCATGTCACTATTCACAGGTCATGGAAAAGGCCCTCCAATGTGCGAAACGGGGGATTGCAGGGACGGTGAAAAATTACTATGTAACAAACATGAATTTGAAATGTATTTACTTGGTGAGCTAAAATAATTTCTTGTTCTTCAGGTTCATGAAATAAATATGGTATATTTCTTTCTCAAACCAATTATCTCAAGTAGATTATAGAAATATGGAATAGAAGACTACAAACCTGTATGCACACGAATGGTAAGATGATGCAGTCTCAACCAAAATGATGACTCTCCTATAGTTAATCAACCTAAATATAGAACTATGATTGGCACCTTAATCTATCTTATTGGTACAAGACCAGAAATTAAACATGCAGTTGGCATAGGTGGACGATTTCAGGAAAATCCTAAGGAAACTCATTTCAAAGAAGTCAAGATGATGTTCAAGTATCTATAAGGAACTCAATATTTTGGTTTAAGGTATCCCAAAATTGTATATTTTGTGCTTCATGCTTACACATATGAAAACGTGGAAGGTAATTTTGATGGCCAAAAAGGTACTAGTGGAGGACCATTCTATTTGGGACCTCACTTATTTTCTTGGTTTAGTAAGAAACATAGTTGTATTTCTTTATCAACTGCAAAAGTAGATCATTATGTTGGTTCTACCCCCTGTTGTACTCAACTTCTATGGATGATCCAAACATTGCAATAAATTCAAGTCACTTTTCCTCAACATGTACCTATTCTTTGTAACAACAATTTTTCCATAAGTAGCTCTAAAAATCCTGGCATGCACTCAACAAATAAGAAAATCCCAATCAAAAGCCATTTTCTTAGAGAGAAAGTGATAGAACAAAAATTCACTTTGGAATATGTTCCTTCAAAGGAAAAATTTTCATATTATTTACCAATCCTCTTCCACGTGATTCCTTTGAATATCTCAGACATGAATTAGGAATGATTCCTACCTCTTCACTCTGCTAATTGTTCTAATAGGCACGTCATGTTCAAGAGGAGTTATGGTTGTAAATAACAGAAATTTACTTTTTGTACACAAATCTTATGAAATAAAATCATGTGTATACATAATTTTTGATCTATACAGATGTGTATGCTTCTCAGTAATGAAAACGATGTGGCACAAATTCAGGGGGACCTTCTCATATGCTTCCATTAGTTATTATTAACTTTCTAGTTATGATATTGATATGTTGCAGACTATTAATGATGCCCATATACTGCTTGGGAATGTTGTTGATTCATGATATGGTTATATCTTGTTGCTGATGAAATGGTTCGTTGGTGAATTTCTTGATTGATGACATGGATATGATCATATTTGATGAAGAATTGGCACAGGTTCAGGGGCAAATCTACAATTATTCTAATGTTTCATTTTTGGAATTATGGTTCCTTGAGAGCTCCTTGTTGCATGACGATGTTTATAATGATTAAATATCATTGATGATGTATGATTGTTTCTATTGTTACTATTAAAGATACATGTATTGCTATCATTATGTTATGAGTAATAAATTATGCATGGATTGCATATGAGATACATTTCATGAGGTTATGGTGCCATAATCCTTCTTGATACACTTGATAAGGAAGATATATATGTTATTCAATGATTATGTTGTTGATGAGTTCTATCTTACTTAATGATTGGTGATGATGAGGATTTTCACTATGACATCTATGTTGCTGCTACCAGATGTTTATGTTGTAGATTCCTATATGATGCATGGTGTTTTTTTATGACTATCATGGTCTTGCTAACTCAGTTTTGATGTTCTTAGTTTTTTTTGTAAGTCTCATATATATCTCTTGATGTAAAGGTCATGAAAATAACCATGTTGTAAATCATAATAGAATTCAGTCATGAATGGGCTATTGGGATCAAGTCATGTTATGTATGTAATCCCATTATTTTGGGACATTGATGTAAATTTTGGGTCTAATATGAAAACCAAATGTGTTGGGTGATTGATGTAATCATGGGAGAATAGGGTCATTAGTGATAGGAAAGGTCATATTTGGTTGAGTCATAAAGATTTGTATTTGTATTACATATCTCTAGAAGGTCCAACATATGCTTAGGGGTAGCATGTTTAGTATGTATATTTCATGATTCATATTCAAGAAACTAGGCTACAACGATGATAACTACAAGGAAATATCTCATTCAACCAGGTTCAACCCTTTTCCATTGATGTTAAAGGGGGAGAGAATACTTGGTGTTTGCAGGTGTTTGGAATTAGTGTCCAAACACCACATTGTTTGCCATCAAGTCAAAAGGGGGATATTGTTGGCATTATGGCTAATGTGTTGTCCTCGATGGACAATTTCTTGAAAAAGATGTACTTAATGTCAATAGTGTGAGAATAGGATACCAAGGATATTGGTACAGATGATATGGATGGATAAATGGAATTTCAGTTACAAATGAATGACAAAAGTAAATTTTTAGAAAGTATACGCAGTGTTTGTGAATAAAGGTGGCATACATACGCAAGACTTGTTAGAAAAATTCACATATATAATCCGAACCATGGAAATCTGGACACAAGGGGTCATTACCATGGTATTTTCCCATAGCAATTGGAGCGAAACAATTTATTTAATCATGTCAATGAATACTAATGATATTATCAAAGGATTTACCTAATATATTGGCTAAGGAAAAATCTATGTAAGGATATCGAAATCAAGGTGCTGTGTGAGAGAGTGAATGGATTATTAATGTGTGATCTCATCTGGAACAAGGATGCACAAGGAAGAAAGGATATGACTCAAATCTAAAATATATAAATATATGTTGAAATATGGTTGATTGATTTACATGTTTCAAATGGCTAAGTAGTTAATAATGATGGATCAATTATTATAGTAATGCTGAGATCTAAATTAATTTTCAGAAGTATGTAGTTTTTATAGTGAAGGTTTTGGATTGTGAGGTGTGTTTGCAACAGAGGTATGCATTAGTAATTTAAGATATGTATGTTGGTTTTCTTCTGAATAGTCACATACATACATGGATTTGTTTATGTTGAGTTGAGTATATTTTCTGAGATATGTATTTCAATATGTTGAGACCTATACGCAGGTGTTGCACATGATAAGCATGTATATACACAATTTTTCTTAATAATAGTCGCATATATATTATGAGTTATATATGGTCTGGGATTGCAATTCTTCTTGATAATGAATATTGATGGTTTTTTTTTTATTTGTCATTTTCTGTCAATTATGTCTTGATCTAGATGGTTTATATCTATTGTGGTTTGGTTGTGCATTGATCTGATCTAGTTATAGTGGTTGGTTTAGTATTAAGTGGAATGATGTTACAATGATTCAGTTGGTTCAGTGATTGAATTTAATATTCAGTTTAATTTGGTATTGAGAATAATGATGGTTGTGGGTCTAGTGTGAAAATATGATGAAACATGGCCTACATGATTTGATGTTTTATTTAGACAGGTGGATCTAGTCTAAAATATTATTAAACATGGTCTATGAGGTGTTGAGGATTGGATCCTTTAGTAAGGGAGTTGGAGCTTCCTTCCAATGGTAGATGGTAAACCTATTTAGGAAGTAGTTTCTCCCTTTGGATTGGAGTCAGTAAACGAGATCTGGGGGTTGTAATTTCCTTCCAGTGGCTTCTGGAGAATGAGTGGAAGTTGTAGCCTCCTACAAGTGGGTTCCTTCATGCGAATCAGAGTTTGTGCTAGTAAAATATGTAATGGAATTTTTATTTAATAAAAGAAGAAGACAGAGACAACGAAGACAGCGGTTTTCTCCCACCTTGGGTTTCCACCTAAAATTATGGTGTTCATATGTGTTGATATGTTTCTTTTATGTTGATGATTTATCTCCCCTTTACTGCTCATGGTTTCTTCTTAATAAATGAAAAATGAAATAATGATGCACTGGTTAAGGATAAATAGTTGATGGAACATATGAAATGTTATTTAATTGGATATATGTAATTTTACTTCACTGAATTCTTGTACACATGTGGTTTGCATAAATGTCAGTAGCGTAAAAAATTATTTATGTGAAGTTGAAAGTTTAAGTGAATTAAAAATATTGATTCATACCACCTCTCAATATTTTTCTTAACATTGTATCCTCTAGATTCATCGATAGATGTGTCTCTAGAAATAAAAAATTTCCATACATCATATCCTTGAGCTTGAAAATGGACTTTCATTCTAGATTCCCATATTTCATATTTGGCTTCATTGAATTCAAGAGTTGGTAGACCAACTTGATTCACTTCATTAACTGCAACATTGGAGAATTCATTTGATTCTTTTGAAAAAAATTCAGCTTTCTTCTTGGACTTGTGCATCTTGTCACTCTGAGATATGCCTTCTAGTTGTTAAGATGCAACTGAAGGAACAAACTTTGATACCAATTGTTGGAAAATACTAAGAGGGGTGTGAATCAATGTTTCCTTCCAATTAGTTAACTTTTAATCTTCAGAACATTAAATTCATATTAACATTAAATTAACATCACATCACATGAACAAAAAACAACACCACTCAACAATGCACAAACATTAATACAGTCGAAAACACGTTTTTAGGTAGAAACCCTGAAAAACCATCAAGCACTTCTTAATATTTATCTTCAATTATTTACATAAATAGGAAGCTCTAGATTCCAAGATTTCAGCATTAACTAAAGGAGGATCCAACCCCCTAGTTTAGAGGCTCCAACATGAAGGATGTTCCAACTCCCTAGTTTACTAGCTCCAACTAGAAGGATGCTTCGACACCCTGATTTATAGGCTCCAATGTAACCATCCATCCCAAATTTACCCAATTTAGTCAACCTTCCAGGGTAAACATGAGACAAATAGTTACTATGACATGACTTGACCTTCCATCTCCAGTTAAGGAAGTGGGTCCTACAACTAACCCTAGACTCACAACTCACAACATCCCTGAGGGTTACAAGAACAATCAGGGGCCAAAGAACCACCACATGTGATCTAACCCTAAGACAAGGCTCATTTTCACTGAACTAAGCTCCCAATTGCATGCATGAAGAATCCTGGGTCTAGTGTAAGGCATCCAACCACATGTACAACACTACCTGAGTGTGGTTGTAGCCAAAATTTTCTAGTTCAGAGGGTATGGTCTCGAGATCCGAGGAAAAATTCGAGGCCAACCTCTCGACCACTACCTGAAACAAATTGAGACTTCTCAGAATGGAAAATTACATAAGGAGAAAGATAATAATTCAAACTTGAATCAAGGACTTGACCTAGACAACCAAGAACAACCTAGACATTTTGTCAAACATATGGAAAACATGTAAACTATAGTTCATGAATGCATATATGATCGTAAGAGTCTGAGATTCATCTAAGAATCACGAAGATGTACCTATACCTCTCTACATAACTACAACAACACTAATTAGTCCATGCATTCATCAACCATTCATATATTCATAAAAGCATGTCAAGATCCATAAGTAAAATACATCATATAGAAAACATATAACCAATAAGTAATAAACATAAAAACCATGGAAACTGAATCATAATATCACCAACATAATAACTATAATTATAAATGAATCAAAGTATAGAAATAAATCTTATTAACATATGAAAACGCCAACCAAGTCAGGGACTTCCACGTACCACTCGACCATTTATTGGGATGAACTAAATCTTTCTTTCAACCATTCAACCCCATTCCATATTCCAAGCATGAATGTGGTATGTCATGGAATAAACCAAATAAAACCAAGTCAGGGATTCTAGAGGCCAAACCACCTCAACCCTCAACCACAGTGATTCCACCTCCATGGTCGAACATCAGTAACACCAACCAGATTGGTCTCTACCCAAGTTGTCTAGGGCTCCAAGAACTAGTAACTCAACCCACAATGTTAGGTCCCTATATTACTTTTATAGTCTCTTATTGTTGTTAGTGTAACCCCATTATTGTTATTGGTGTACCCCTGTAACCCCAATATCGGATAGGATTATATTGTGATCCCATGGACTCATATATATAGAAGGATGTTTTGGTCATTTGTATTATCCAAGAATTGTTCATTTATGTAATGTAAAGGAGGTTTCCTCCTCGAAGTGGATTATTTCTAAGGTGTTGATCTCTCTTCTCTTATATTTTTGGAGTTGGTTTCCTAACATTTGGAATCCTTAGGAACCTCCTGTAAAAATTTCAGATCTTGGTTCACAATATGTTTGAAGATATGATCTATGGAAGTTAGGGATTTTTCATGCTCCCAAATTTCATCTCAAAGAGGTGACCATGGGAAAATTGTCATAACTCTCTCTCTCAACGCCAGATTGGAATTCTGTAAAAATTGGCCACAAGTACACAGACTGTAGTTTCCATTGTATCAATTTCAGAGTCGAAGGAGGAAACAGTGACATGTGGCACGTAATACAAGTTTGCTCTACTAAACTAGTCCATAATTAGGTCATTGTAGGAGATTGGGCATAAATTTATCTTGAAGAATCCAAATCAGGTCAGACCTGTGGCAATATAAAGAAGATTCGGAGAGCTAATACAGTTCCAAATTTAATATATTGAAGATCCAAAATCTCAGAGATAATTCAATTTCAATATCGAGCTCCTCAAAAGCAGGAAAAATGTGTGTTTGTTTTTTTCGAATTGCATAAGTCTTTTGTGAAAAATCAACTTGAAGTGATTCTAAGGGCATATTGAAGCATATATATCAGTATTGGGTTTTAAAATTCCACCTAAAAATAATTCAACGTGCATTAAGCATTCATAAGGCTCTACTATGACTCATGAAGAGGAAGAAGCACAACATGACATATGAAAATTACAAGAGCAAGTGCACCAAATTTCGCTCTCGCAAAGAGCAACAAAAAATGAAATGGAAGTTTTGAAGAAAGGCATGGAAGTTAAGATGGATGGTTTGAAGAAGGGCGTGGAAGATAATATGGATGGTTTGAAGAAAGGCGTGGAAGCTAAGATGGATGACATGGAAGAAAAAATGAAAGAAAACATGGAAAACATGAAGAATGATCTAAAAGAAGACATGGAATATTTGACAAAGTCGATACAAGAAATTTTTCCCAATGGAAAAAAGATAGTAGAGGAAAATCATGATGAGAAAAAAATAAATTTTAATTGTGATTTCATAAACTCTAATGTTGCATGGAAGAACCACTATATTCCAAATATGGATATGATGAAGTTTGATGGAAAAGATCCTGTAACATGGATTCTACAAATGGAGCATTATTTTGATCTCAATAATGTGCAAACACACACAAAAGGTATGCATTACAACTTTACATTTAGAAAAAAATACATTTGTATTGTATCGATGGCTTTGCTAACATAAAAAAAATGTCACTTAGTCAATTTTTACGGAGGAAATGACAACACATTATGACGATACAAAGAGAAACACCTTCTTTTGACAATTGATAAATCTCGAATAAAAGGGTTCAATAAGGGAGCATATTGAGGACTTCCAAAAATTGAATATAAGGGTAACTCATATTCCAGAGGAACATAGGATTGATGCCTTCATAGGGACTTTAAAGGATAACATCCAACATGAAGTTCACGTTTGGGAACCTGATTCATTGGAGAAGGCATTTAGGTTGGCAAGAAAAAATGAATGCAAAATTATGGTGACCAAGAAGCCTACCATTCACATATATAAAGATGGAAGTGTTACTACTCCTAGACTTCGAAAACCTACAAGGTTGATACCAAAACAATTGGAAGAATAAAAAGGAAAAGGGATCTGCTACAGTTCTAATAGCAGATACACTAAAGGTAATAAGTGTGCTGAGAAGAAATTATTTTACATAGTTTGTGAAGAGGAGGAAAAGAATGAACAAGAAACTTCAAAATAAGAGGATTTACACCAGGAACCGACCCTAGGATAAGAATAAATTAGTTCGACCATATTGTGTAATGCATTGGTAGGAATTACCACTCCTCAAACTCTTAAGATAGATCTCAAGAAGAAAAAGGTAATAGTGTTGATTGATTCGGGTAGTACCCATAATTTTATCCATTGTAAGGTAGCCAAGGAATTGAATTGTTTCCTATAACCAGCACCAAAATGTCAAGTGATGGTTGCAAATGGAGGAACTATAAATTTCTCTGGAAAATGCCATAATATTAAGCTAACCATGGGGGAATATGTATTGAATATTCCAATGCTTTCCATTCCAATGGGAGGTGTTGATGTTGTACAAGGAGTATAATGGTTATAATATTTGGGGATGGTAGCTTTTAATTTTCAAGAATTTTTCAAGATTTTTTTTTTTTGAAGGAAAGGTAATCGAATTACAGGGTATCTCTGGGAATCCTGGAAAGATAATAAGCTCTAATGTCATGGAAAAGCTTCTAAATAAACAAAAACGAGGCATAATTTCACAATTATGCTCACTAGAAGTTCCAACATCAAAATCATCTATTTCTTCAGATCTCCAAAAATTCTTAGACAATCATTCCAAGGTGTTTGAAACTCCCAAAGGAATCCCACCTATTCGTGATCATGATCATGCTATTAATTTGATTCCAGGAAGTGTTCCTCCAAACATCAGGCCTTAAAAATATCCTTATGTCCAAAAGAGAGAAATTGAACATATGATTGGAGATATGTTAGAGGCTGGTATAATTCAACCTAATCAAAGTTATTTCTCTGCTCCAGTAGCATTAGTGCACAAGAAGGATGGATCATGGAACATGTGTCTGTATTATAGGGAGCTCAATAAGCTCACTATTAAAGATAAATTTCCCATTCTTGTGATTGATGAATTATTGGAAGAATTACATGGAACAATTTATTTTACCAAGTTGGATATTCGTTCAGAATATCATCAAATTAGAAGGAAGACTGAAGATATTCTGAAACCAGCATTTCGAACTCTTGAGGGCCATTATGAATTTTTGGTCATGCCTTTTGGCCTTACAAATGCACCTTATACATTTCAAGGGTTGATGAATTCCATTTTCAAACCCTTCCTTAGAAAATTTGTGCTATTATTTTTTGATGACATTCTAATATACTACAGGTTTTGGAAGGATCATGTTCAACATGTTGACGGGGTGCTAAAATTATTGGATGAGAAACAATTATATGAAAAAACATCCAAATTTTTCTTTGGAGTACAAGAGGTGGAATATATGGGTCATATTTTATCTCACGAGGGTGTTAAGGTAGACCCTAACAAAATTAAAACCATTAAGGAATGGAAAGTACCCACAGCCATAAAGAAGTTGCGAGGATTTCTCGGGTTAATAGGATATTATCATAAGTTTTTTAAGAATTATGAGAGAATAGCAGCACCTCTAATAACATTATTGAAGAAAGATGATTTTTTATGGACTCCTAAAGCAACTAAGGCCATTGAACATATTAAAGAGGCAATGTGCCTAACACTGGTCTTAGGTACGCCAGACTTCACAAAAACCTTTATTGTGGAATGTGATGTGTCAGGAAATGGAATTGGTGCTGTTTTAATGCAATAAGGAAGACCAATTTCTTTTTAAAGTCATCCAATCAAAGGAAAGTATTTATAGAAACCTATTTATGAGAAGGAAATTTTGGCAATACTACATGCACTAAATAAATGGCGGCATTACCTAATGGGAAAACACTTCAAGGCAAAAATTGATCATGATAGTATTAAACACTTTTTGGAAAAAAAACTATCTTCAGAAGAGCAGCAAAAATGGGTCACAAAGATGTTGGGTTATGACTTTGAAATCATCTACAAAAAAGGGAACCTAAATGTTGTTGCAGATGCATTCTGATGAAAGGATGAAGAGGTGGAAGCATTGCTTTGTGTCATTTCTATTATCCAACCATATTGGATAACCAAAGCAAGGGATGAATGAAAGAAGGATGAAGAAGTGTGGACACTTATTCAAAAGTTGCAGCAAGATCCTAGTACATCTGATACATTTAGTTGGAAAAATGATTCCTTATGGTACTATTGTGGCCAGCAACAACCCCCCTTCTTATTTAATGTTAGTAATAATACTAAATAAGTGGGGACCCTTAGTTTAAAAATCTAAAAAAAAAATTGGTGTTTGTTTTCATTTTCAATAAAACTTACTATCATGGACTTAAGGAAATTTCTTTGGAAAATATTTAAACTAAACTTAAGTTTATGATAGACTAGAATAAAATATCCCTTTGAAGGAAACATCGTATTCATCGCAAAAAAGTAGAATAAATCTTAAGCAAAGTAGAATCTTCAAAATTGCGATACCGTGATCCAATGACATTGCACTAAAATGTTTATTGCAAATCGCATATCGCAGAAAACATATTAACGAATATTATTCATATATTATATATTTTGCGATATTGCGATTTCACGATATTATAAATCCACGATGTTACTGATTGCGATTTGCGAAAGTTGCGATTTATAATAATTTCGATTTTTGAAAACATCGATTTGCGATATTGCGATTTTGCGATATTGCAAAGAAAATCGCAGATCGCACTATCGTAGATTCTTGAAATCTCGTTATATGAAGTAAATATTTTCATAAATCGATATCCGTTATGCGCTTTGATGTTAGATTAATGAATGAATCGTAAATTATTAATGAAAGGGATTTTGTTTTGATCGAAGGGTTATTTCACGATTAAATAATATATTTCATAAGCCTTCGGCATTTAAAACTATCTCGTCACCTTTCTCATGTCATTATTCTCACTTAATTCGTAAAACTACAGGTGCAAAGAACAGGAGACTATACAAAGCAACATTCAGAGAATTATGGGAAGAAAGAGAAAGCTCCTAGTTCTGGAAAGAAAGAGAAAGCTGCGAGTTCTGAAAATAAAGAGATGGCTTCTTTATACGCAGACACTGCTTGCAACAAGGACGCTGGTATCACCACCTAGGAGGGTATGTTTAGTTTGATTGAAGAAGAAAACCCAAGGGTAATGGATGTTTTAGCTACCGCTGGTTCAAGCAATTCCTCTGAAGCATCTCTTACAGAGCTGGCTTGTTCGTTTCTATACTGGATAGCAGCAAGACCAAGAATTCTCCCATATACAGATATGGTCAAATGGGTGCTGGATAGCACTGATATCATAGACAGACAGTTCAAAACTCCAGGCCAAGAGTTTATTGGGTCGTTTACTCCAGAATATTTGAGGCTTATGTATCATTTGCCGGAACCTCAGGCAACTTACAACAAACAATTTATGGAGAAATTTGCAAAAGAAAATGCAAATTTGGCAGAATGCACTAAAGAATGGACCAGAAGAGATGAACCACTAAAGAAAGATAAACACGGTATGTACAGTACCGATTCACTCACCTCCCCATATTGTTCTGTTGCCGCTATGTTATGCAGGATTTTTGGAAAGCCTGACATTAATAAGATTTTGCCTGAATGGCTTCCCTTGTTGAATGTTGTTGTTAATGCCACCATTGTAGACTGGGCCAAAATATTGTTTGATAATTTAGCCACAGCTATTTTCAATTACTGGTCTAAACGGACTGTGTCTGAGAGGATTTATCCTCCTTTTTATCTATCTACCTATGTTATGGATTCAATCTACTTTGTTTGTAAGTTCCATTTAATGGGTTGGCAATGGAAAATTTAGGATCCCTTGCCCATTCATGTCTATCACAAAGAGTTGTGGGAATCAAAATTCATTCCTTATTTTTATAAAATTTACCATGCCATAATGTTGCCTCTGCAAAGAGTGTTGTATAATAAGGATGCTCCAAGGTTGTCTCCTGAAGCAGAGGTAGACATTCTCCCTGTCGCAAGATGGTTTGGAGAAGAACTGTTCACTTATGTGAGGGTTTTTGGAAGCTTTGCTTCTCCTCATGTTTTGCCCTTATATGTTCCGGATAAACTCATAGCTCGAGAAATCGCATATCAAACCTGTGGAGACGGAGGTTTGAAAAAAGAATTAAAGGATAAAAAGAAGGCCATTTGGCCACAATTTCCTGTTTCCTGAGGAGCATTTTCATTGTTTGATGTTGGTCATGCGTTTAAGGAAGTAATCAATGTTACATGTTTAAAATTGTTTAAGTTTCCGAGAAGGCTATTTGATCCATATGGTATTGTCAAGGATTTCACCACTTTTTTCAAAGTAAGAGTATTCTATGGAGAAGAAGATATTTTTGACGATATGTTTCAGGAAAAATGTTCATTTAAAGACATTTTAAATTTAGCTCAAACATGGTTCTCCCTAGAAGAATTTCAAGAGTTTAAAGTATACAGAGAAAGAAGACTGACTACTATTACTTTAGATAATTTGCATTTGGAACCCACAAGGGAACCAACTCCTAGTGTCAGTCTCAGTGGCAGCTCAGATTCAAAGAGATCTAATTCAAAGTCTGACGAAGAAATTTCTGAACATTCGAAAAAATCTGATCAGGATAGAAGTGAAGGCTCATTCAAGGATACAACCCAATCAAAAGAGCTTTCACAACAACAGACTTCAACTACCTCACAGTTTATTCTTCCACCTCTTAATGTACAACAACCATCCATAAACACTCAGTTAGATAAAGAATGGGAATCATTTAATGATATGATTAATTTTGAAGGACAGAACATACAAACTCTTGTACAAACAACAAAAGTTTTGGTTATAGAAATAAGTGGCAATGTCACAGAAAAATAACATATACCCATTACTCCCTCTGTTGAGCTTGTACTTAAACTAGAGGAAATTCCTCCTCTGGATATTTTCTATAGCCCGCAACATAAAGCAGTAGTAAGGAAGTAAAGAAAGAAGGGAAAATTAGAAAGTGCGCTTTCTACTGATGCAGAACAATTGGATGTTTTATGGAAAGATCCAACTACAGATCCCACTGAAAATCTTACTAAATTATCTCAGATAACAGGAGCTTATGCCTCCGAAACTATTGACAAAGCATCTGAGGTAAGGCTGTTATTAAATGAAAAAGAGGATCAGATACAAGTTCTGCAACAACAATTGCAACAAGCACATGCCAACAGTGAAGCACAGGTGAAATTTGAAAAGTTACAGCAAGAGTTTCAGCAAATGGAAATCGGTTATCAAAAAAGCTTGGACGAAAAACAAAAAAATAACAGATTATGCAAGAAATGCATAAAGAAGACCCCAAGCTTACAGAGTTTATTTCAAAATCTATTTCTTTGAATAATCAATTACTGCAACAGCAAGACATTATTATTCCAGAAAATCTCACAGTGGAACTCTTTTTGTCAAGAAAGTGATAAAATCACTAATCATGTCATAGAATTACGACATGATTATGATTTAACAAATGAAAGAGTTACTAATTATTTGGCATGGCAAAAGACAGAGGAAGGAAAAAGAGCAGCAGCACCAATTATCAATGATAGTAATAAAGAAATGCTCTTTAGCATTTGGGATGCACAGATCAAAAAGGCAGAAAAAGCGACAGAGGAAGCAGCTACAGCGGCGAGCAACATCACTGATTGTGTAAATGAGAATTTGCACAAGGTTAATTTAATTTCAGAAACCATTCCGAGATATCTACCAAAAGCACAGCAATTGCAAACGGAGTGGAAACAGAAAGCGGAAGAGAAGGCAAAATCAATTCAAGAATTGACAAAATTAAACTGGGATTCTTACTAGACCTGTCTAGTAAAACCACACAGTCAATGCAGTACTCTTAATTGCATCATTAATTCTACTGAGAAGATCGTGCCCACACTTGCTGATTCTGTCTTTTCGGGACAATTGAAATCTGAAGTCGGCCAGCCCCCTCTTCTCAAATCAATGCTGGATGCTTGCAAATTCAAAGACCAGAGTCATAAGTAGTTAGTTGTTAATTTTAATTTTAGATTTAGTGTTAGTTTTACTTTATTTTTGCCTAGAAAAAGGATGGTCATTTAAACCAAATCCTAAATTTTTGTAATAAACTATAATTAGATTTAGTTAGTAGTATTTAAACCCTTCTCATGCATTTAGAGAAGGGTCCAGAAATTTTTCAAAAACTTATCCTCAGAACATGCACTTCTGCACCCTCAGAGGAGGTTTTGATGAATGAATGGAACGAGATTTATTGATATCTGTGTCTAATATCTGCTACTAATGTTGCATTTCTATACTCTTAGTAGATGTTGGATTAGGAGGAGATAAATCATTATTTCTTCTAGCTCATGAGTAGAACGAGTTATAAATGGTACTTTTATCTCTTAACTTTTTCTACTTCTATGTTAAAAGCGATATTTATGTTCAGTTATTTATATATTGATGCTTGAATTCTTCAGTTATCATTTGGCACTTTTGTACGGTGATGACTATTTTTTTATGCTTAATGTATGAATAGCTTATTATGCGATATGTTTCTCACAACTGTTTCATCTAACTTTTTATATGAAGTGGTTTATCTTTATTGAATTCTTTTCCTATAGCAGTTGAATGATCTTTATTACCAATTGTTATTCGAAATCATTTTAGATCGCATAAACAAGATCTTATCCCGGGTTTAGTTTAGAATTAGATATTTCTGTTTTAATTAGAATACAATTTGCATATGATTAGATTAGAAATAGCATAAAATCACTTCACTTAGGAACATTTTTTAGAAAGGAAATATCTATTCTCAACACACACACACAAATTGGGAAACTGGTCCCATTATCCCCAGTCGGACCCACTACACCAAATGGAAAAGGAGCTGCTAACCAAGGTCCGGACCGGGTGGGTATCCCCCTTGTTGTAGACTCGATTATCAGGGCTTCAACATATTTGGCACTAGAAGGAGGGCCACGAACTATGAATGGAAAGTAAATATAAATATAAATACCATTCTGAGAGTAAATCACCCTCACCATCTTCCCTGACTTGTCCATCGCACTCAGAAATTGTAAATCTAGAGCCAGAAGTCACAAGAAGAACAGACACTACTACAAACCTTGAATTTTCAGAAGAATTTGTTATTGAACCTCCTGAAGTTGAATCTTTGATTCATAAACTTGAACGATTTTCAATATCACCTCAATGATCTGATAAATCTCAAGGCAGTGTAACTTCACAATATAATCCTGCTCATCCTCTTACCAGACTACATAGTGAAAAAATTGGAATTCAGCCAACCGAATTACCTCTACCTACAAGGAAAAGAGCAAGGAAATCATCTAAAGGGTCTGACAGCGAGACTCTTTCTTCATCATCACCCATCTCAACCTCTTCATCACAAAGTCAACCGTCCACCCCTCCACTTCAGACTATTGTTCCTCATTCCACTGGAACTTCCACATCACCTTCTCAATCATCTGTAATTGTAATATCTTCATCTTCTTAATCACAAACATCATCTTCTACACTTTCCTCTGTTAGTAGTTCAGCGATGGCCCAAATTCCATGGAATAATCCAGGGGTAGTCTTAATGCCTGCACCCTTGAGTCATTTACCAGCCTATCCTGAAAAATGGTTGCCTAAGTTTAATCCTGAAGCAGGCATGTTAGCAGAGGAACATATAAACAATTTTGTGATGTCTATAAATGTCAATGGAGTTATTAATGAAGATGTTGTTGTCCGACTTTTCCCTTATACTCTACAAGGAGCAGTTGGATCATGGTATTTTTCATTACCATTTGGATCCATCACTAGTTGGGATATATTTCAAGATCAATTTTTGACTAAATTTGGTGATGACAGGTGTACAGCGACTTTGATAAATGAGCTGTCTAATATTAGAGCTGACTCAAAGGAACTTGTCAAGGATTTCAATTCACGTTTCAATAAATTGTTAAACAAAATTCCTACTGCTTCCAAGCCTAGCGAATAGGTGCGAAGTGAATGGTACATTTCTGCTTTACCATCAAACATAGCAATATTTGTTGAGAGGGCTAACAAACCAACTTTAGCAGAAAACATGAAGGAGGCAATAGCGGTAGAAAAACGTATCATTGCTTTAGACAAGAAAAATGCGATAGAAGAACGAAAATCCAAGAAAGTCACTTTTAAGGAAGATCTCAAGAAAAAGCAATCAAAAGATCCATTTGATTTAGAAGGACTCCAAAAAGTTTTGAAAACCATGTCTAATGAAATGGTTGACATTAAGAAACAAGTGGCAGAAACATCTTCTAAAAAATCTTTCAAGCCTTTTAGAAGAAACCCTTCAACTGATCCAAAGCCACCAAATGCTATTACTAATGCTGAATCAGAAGAAGAAGAAGAAGAAACTGCTACTGAAGAAACTACTGATGAAGAAGAAGTTGTAGAAGTACAAGGTATGTGGGATTTCATCCTTCCAGAAGAGGAAGATCAAGAAGCATCCCCTGTTAGCACTCGAAGTATAAATCAACTTGATCCTCCTCAATCTACTCCTAAGTCAAAGAGCGCAAGCTTATTGAATAAGGATAAAGTTGCACCCAAGAAAACAACATCTAAAGCAATTCAAACTAGCCCAGTCCAGACAGATTCATCAAATCCATCAAGAACACTGATTGTTCCAGATGAGATGGAGTATAATATCATAGAAGACATGAAGAAGACTAGGGCTAACATCACTTTTTATGAATTGAGCAAGTTAAAACACCCAAAAAAGGTACTTTTGAAAGAATTACATGCTATACCAGAAAAACCTTTGCCTGATCCTGTTATTTCTCAAGCTTCCAACGAGATGGGAAGATCTCCAGCTAATGCGATCAGTAAAGTTGATCTAGAAAATATCGCTTTAATTGGAGGAAGGTCGAGATCTCATACTCCTCCATTTCTTCTTACTTATGAAGTTTTCAATAAAAATTTGCATAATTGTTTAGTGGATTCTAGAGCTTCATCTAACATTTACCAAAATCAATATGTGCAAAGCTGAACATTCAACCACAAAAATCTGTTGTGCGCATAGTCCACCTTGATCGATCGCAAGTTGAAGTAATTGGCGAATTAAATCAGGTTACCATAAGATTGTCATCAAACCCAAAGGTATGTCAAGTCATTGATATTTTAGTTGCAGATATTCCAGAATTTCATGGCTTAATTCTTAGCAGAGATTGGTCAGAAAAACTTCATGGATATTTCGCAACTGATTGGTCACATATGTGGCTTCCTTATAATGGTAAACCAAATCAGATAAAGGTTGAACGAGAAAAACATCAGAAATACATAGTAACAGAATTGGAAGGAGAGAATGAACCAGTTGCATACAGCAATAATATTATTGGCAATTATTCAGTTGATTCTTTCTTAGGAAATTTCAATGCTCATACTTCACCTTATTTAGAACATTCTGTTTGATCTCAAATAGAAAACTATTCTCAAACAGATAGTTCTAAATGTATTAATTTTGTAGATACCCTTTTAAATAAATCTTTAATTTGGAAATTATTTTTTGATGGTTCTAAGTCTAATGAAGGAGCAGGAGCAGGATGCGTTTTGGTTATTCCAGAGGGAAACAAAATTATGCTAACCTACATACTTGAATTAGATTGCACTAATAACACCACAGAATACTAGGCTTTACTCCAAGGACTATACAAAGCAATAGGATTAGACATCAAGTATCTGCAAGTTTTCGGAGATTTGGAAATTGTAATAAAAAAGGTACACAATACTATACATTGTTTATCGGGTCATTTAAAGCATTATCAATCTTTAGTCCAAGATCTGACTGAACATTTTATAGCATTTAATATTTCATCAATTCCCAGAATTCAGAATGCTAGTTCAGACCTCCTAGCTAATGTAGCTTCCAAGCTCATTCCTGTAGAATACTTTAGTCCTGATCGATTTTCAATTGAATTAATCTTTAGACCTTCGATTCCTGATAACGTTACCAATTGGAGGATTTTCAATGATGATCCTAATATTGTAAATTTTCTCACATCTAAAGGATCTTACACCATTCAGATAATTGATGAAGACCAACATGACAAACAATTACTCCAAGATAGCACCAATAATGCTATGCCGAAATCAGTAGTCAAGTTAGAAGACCTTTATGATTTGAAAGATCGATTTAAAAGATCTACCAATTCAAAATTGCAAAGTTCAACTTTGAATTATGAATTAGTAAATCTAGGAACTGATGCCAAACCACGGAATATCAACCTAGGCCTTGGTCTAGCTCCTGAAGAAAATTTAGCATACATTCGTCTTTTGAAACAATATAAAAGTGTCTTTGCTTGGAACTATGATGAACTGAAAAATTATGACACTTCTATCATCCAACATACTATCCCAATGATCAATGATGAAAAACCTATCCAACAGAAGTTGAGAATGATCCACCCCAATCTAGAAAACCAAATCAAATATGAACTCAATAAGTTATTGAAAGCCAAGATTATTTTTCCCGTTCGACATTCTAAATGGGTTTCCAATATGGTTCCTGTTAGAAAGAAGAACGGAGATATTAGAATTTGCATTAACTTTTGAAATATTAATAAAGCCTGCCAAAAAGATAAGTTTCCTTTGCCTCCTATGGAGCAAATATTACAGGAAGTTACAAGATCAGAATTAATGTTTTTCTTAGATGGTTTCTCTGGATACAATCAAGTGTTGGTCCATCCTGATGATCAATTGAAAACTACATTCAGAACCAAATGGGGCACTTACGCATATCAAAAGATGCCTTTTGGTCTGATCAACGCTAGTGCCACATTTCAGAGAGCTGTGGACATTGCTTTCAAGGGATTAGTTAACAAATCAGTGGTAATTTACTTGGATGATATAACTGTATATTCTAAAAAACGAAGCAATCATCTTAGAGATCTGAAGCAGATCTTCCAACGCTGTCAAAGGTATGGAATTTCACTTAATCCAAAAAAATAATTTTTTGCATTAAGTGAAGGAAAACTTCTTGGATTTATAGTATCAAAATCTGGAATTCATATTGATCCTGATAGAATCAAGGAAATTTCTGAAATATCTTTACCTCACAACAAAAAATCTATGCAATATTTTCTTGGCCAGATTAATTTTGTAAAAAGATTTGTGCCAGATTTTTCAAGAATTGTAACACCTTTGCAAGCAATGATTAAAAAGAATTCAAACTTCAAATGGGGCAAAGATGAATATGAGGCATTTAATTTTATCAAACAAGCAATTATTAATGCTCCATCTTTAGCAACTCCAAATTTTTCCGATCCTTTTATTTTGTACACATTTGCCTCTAATAAATCTTATGCTGCAATACTCACTCAAGCAAATCAAGAAAAAGCAGAAGCTCTAATTGCCTTTTTCAGTTCAAATTTACAGGGAGCTGAATTGAATTATTCAGATGTGGAGAAACAAGCTTATGATGTTTTCAAAGCAATTAAATATTTCAGACCCTTTCTACTCAAAACCCATACAAAAATCATAGTGATGTTTCCAGCGGTAAGAAATCTTTTAGTTCAAAAATATGTGGGTGAGAAAAGAGCCAATTGGGTTACTGCCTTACAAGAATATGATATTGAAATCAAACCAACAAATATTGTAAGAGGTCAAGGTTTTTGCAAAATACTAGCTGGAGCATCACTTATTTCTAAAAAACCATCTGAAGAAATACAAACATATGAGGTAAGCCTAAACGATGTTGAATCATTATATGATGATATAATATTTTATCTAAAGAATGGATATGCTCCTCCAAATCTCGATCACACCAAGAAAAGAGCTCTAAGTTTGAAGGCTAGACAATACCAGCTTGGAAATGCTGTTCTTTTTAGAATTAATTATGATTCGGTTCTTCTTAGATGTCTGGAGAAATGTGAAGCTGAAAAAGTCTTGCAGGAACTTCATGATGGGCTAGCAGGTGGACATTATGCTGGAGATGCTACTGCACATAAGATCCTCCATGCAGGCTATTACTGGCCCACATTATTCAAAGATTCACATAACTATGCAAGGAAATGTCAAATTTGTCAAACTACAGCTGGAAGACAAAAGAAACCATCATTACCATTACAACCAGTCAACATTGAGCAACCTTTTGATCAATGGGAATTGGACATAATAGGTGATATTGTTCCTCATTCTTCTAAACAACATAGGTATATCATTACAGCAACTGATTATTTTACGAAATGGGTAGAAGCAGTCCCTCTCAAGACTGCTAATGCTGAACATATCATCCAGTTTATAGATCAGTTCATAATCACTAGGTTTGGTTTACCTTCTACTTTAATGTTTGATAATGCATCATATTTTTTTGGGAATGCTATGACTGAATTTGCACTCAAGAGAGGTTTCAAACTTAAATATTCTGCCAATTATTATCCACAGGGAAATGGGTTAGCTGAATCCACAAATAAAAATTTAATCAAAATCATTAAGCGAACCATTGATCAAAATCATAAAAATTGGCATAAATATTTAATATATGCTTTATGGGCAGATCGAATAACGAAGAAGACCTCTATTGGCACTTATCCCTTTAATTTAGTTTATGGGAGAGAAGTGGTTCTTCCAACTCATCTAACAATCCCTTCTCTAGCCTTAGTCCAATATATAGATGAAGAACCAACTTCTTCTTTACAATTAAGGCAGATGGAAATAATTAAGTTAGAAGAACAACGAGAAAAGGCTAAAGTAACTCATGCTCATCATCAAGCATAGTTAAAGCTTCTTTTGATTCAAACATGATAACCAGAAAGGATTTTCAGATAGGAGATTTAGTTCTAAAATGGGACAAGGCTAATGAAGAAAAAGGAAAACATACGAAATTTCAACGAATGTGGCTTGGTCCTTTTCAAATTGTAGAGATCATAGGTCCATCAACTTTTATATTACAGGATTTAACAGGGAAAAGAGAATCTTTACCTGTTAATGGACAAATCCTTAAAAAATATTTTCCATAGGAGATCATTCTTCTATTTTGTAGATTAGTTTTCTTTGTTTGTCATAATAAAACCAGTTGTTAATGGTTACATTTGGAGTTCATCAAAAATATAGTAGTTCTCTTTTTAGATTTTATTTCTTCACTTATATAAATAGAATTCTTTTCAAAATATTGATCATTATTATCCAAAGATACAGTTAAAAATTGCTAATCTAGAAATGATATTAATTTCAACTTTGAAAATTTTGATGAAAAACAACTTTTGGTGAAAGATTGTTTTATATCAGTCCAATGAAAGGTATCAATAACAAAACGAAGATTTTCTATAAAAAAATTCTTTTCCAAAAACTCTATTATTGTCGTCCAAAGCTATCTTAAGGAAACAATGACTTCCTCCCCACCTAGAAAATTACAAAGTTCAGGGAATAATCCAATGATACACTTTTAACTTAAATAGTAAGAGGTCTCATCACGAGCCGACTTATCATGATCATAGATATTATAGCTTGCTGACTTTGCCAATACTGCATACCACAACAGGGAAATGACTTAAGATTATTGTAATCAAAAGGCAAGGGGTCTCATCACGGGCCAGCTTGTTCAGCAAAGTTATAAATCAAGTGAATGGCACTGTCATAAATCGACTACCAAACCAAGACATTGTTCTTTAAGAATAAAAATAAAATAAAAAGAAATAAGTGTGAATATGGATTCCTCTTTGAAAATTGTATATTTTTCTAAGTAGGACACAGGATCATTGCTGGGTAACAGGTAACCTTGTGATGCAGGGCTAGCCTGCAATACCCAGAATCTTTATTCTCTGTGCATATACAAATGCATTATCATAACCGCCCAATAAAATTTCATTCTAGGACAATTTTCATAAACTGGCAATCTTAACTATTATGTGGAAGCTTATCTTTCAATTCCTGGAAAATTCACAAGTTATCATTTGAATGCGGAAACATTTAAATCATATGTTTCAAAACCATAAACCCAATAATTTAATCTCTTTAAATTTCAAGCTTCAATACAACATCAGTCCCACATGTCGAATAGCATTGAAATTCACCTCACACATTCAGACCAAATGCCAATAACCTTTGGTTCATCACTTTATGGTTTATGAAAGCCATATTCATTTCTCTATGATCAATCATTCGGAAGCTTATCAAACAATCCAATAACTCTCATTATATATGGTCGGATTCAATTAAATATTGCGCCCTTACTTTTATATTCAACCTGTAAATTTATATAATTTTAACCCCAATGCTTAATTCCCACACGTTTGCCAATTAACTTTAAACACCTTACTTAGTTTTCATTTCATTTATTCCCAACCTGCAAATACGGATTTTCAAACAAATATCCATAAACAAATGCGCCCATGTGTGAAGACTGAGTCTGGCAATTTAATACGACCATATATCATCTTTATGCAAACACCAACATATCTTACCTGTTCGAATTTCGGCAATATATCAATCTCTGGATTGCCTTCAAATTCTGGACTTCACCAGCAATCGAACCATTCAATTCCACTGCGCTTTCATGAGACCATACAGTCCTCAACGCAGACTTCAGATTTCAGCATTGATATCAATCAACAGAATTTCATTCGCTACTGTTTGGTTTAATTCTACTTCAGAACATGGAAATCGGTTGAATCCAACTTCTGCAGGCTCTGTTCACTCACAGGTCAGCGTTCCAGACGCCTCTTTGATGTCAGCATTTATCCATCACTTTTCAATTGACTGCGTTAATACCTTTCAATCGATTTCATTTTGTCATGCTTGATCCACATAATTCTGCGCTCAAACCTGCAGCTTAAATAACTCAACACGATTTCAAACATTTTTCATAACAGTTCAACTCAAAGCTCATTAAACAATTGCGCATTCTATAAAGTCGACTCTCCAAGTCGATGTGCCAACGCATTCAACAATTTCAGTATGTTAACAAACAACGCTCTACTTCAATCAACTATAATGTCACATAATTTGCAAGTAATCGACCCCCCAAACAGAAATTTCAAGGCCCTTCGAAAAAGATGCAAACCGGACTGAACTTTAATCACCGCCTTCTCTACTATAACACTACGGCATGATCTCAACGTTACCAATTTAAACACCAAAGGTTTAATGCAAACTTACCAGATTGATAACTGGGTGTTAATGCCACTTGCGCTCTCATTGAGAAGACCAATCTTCATTGATTCACAAGTTTAAAGCGCCTTTCAATATAATTAATACATCTTCAAAGTTCAGAGATTAGATTACTGCGTTCCTCAGACATTAGTAATTCTTGTAAAAACCAGATTCAGCCTTGATTTCCTCAAATCGAATTTCAGAATAACCCTTTATGCAATGATTTTCATATATATTTCCAGATTTGAAAACATAAATTGCGCCTTTTCCAATAGTGATTACAACAGTCGATCCAAATTTGTGACTGATTTACCCAATTTCACAATTTAATATCTATCTTACACAGTGAAATCGACTTTTTCAGATCTGGTATCAAAATATCAATTTGTACCGGATTCAATCCTAATTTCAGAAATTAAACAACCAATTTCTAATCCACCAATAAAGCTCTACAACACACACTTATCATATTAATAAACAAAATACTTACAAACTTTTCTTCCTGGTCAGATATTCAACATTTAGGCCCTTACAATTTGCCCAGAGGCTTACAGCCTTGGCTATTCAAAACTTGCTCTCAACCACTCTCACTATTCAAGTCTCTCATTTTCCTTTGAGGCCTTCTAATTTATACAAATTAAAAATGCACTAAATTGAGTTCTATCCCTTTAAAATCTCAACAAATCCCTAAATCTCTGAACATCCCTAAAAGATAGATTTTTATCCCTAAAACTTTGAAACTAATTCCAACTTAGCCTCCATAATTAATTCTAAATTATCTTGAAACTAATTTCTCTCATGTTTCTAGTTGTTTGGAAACATTTACAAATTCTCACAAATAATTAATTAAAATATAATTAATCACTCAAAACAATATTAATATTTACATGAAATTTAATATTTCTTCAAATATGAAACCCCCTAGCTTAAATAAAATACAAGGTGTTTTTCGGAGCTAATGCTCCTACATCAGACTTCCCATGTAAGAAAATTCATGACCACCTGGTCATAAGTCTGGATAATTATTTCCTCCTGGATCCCAAATTTTATTTTGTAATCTTTCCTTGCTTGTCAATTGCTTTACTGCTGTTGTTATCTGCTGTTGTCCTCCAGGTTTCCATATTTTGTGTTGTAGTGCTCCACTTGCTCTGCCTTCCAATTCTGCTACAGTCTTTCTCTTGTTGTCTCTCCTTTTCTTTCTTGCTACTGTCTTTCTCTGAGACATTTTCATCATTAACCTCCTTATCAACTCAATTTCTCTGTCCAGTATATCCTCTGTCTGCTGATTGTTTCCAGCATCTTCAATAAAACATGTTGCTCTAGCTGTCACTATGGATGTTGCTGCCTCCTAAACTTCCTTTCCCTCTGCAACATTCCTTTGCTCATCATCTGCAACTGTTTTCTCTGGTTCAAATGTCTCCAGCAAACATTTCAACATTTCATCAACATGCTGCAAATTAACTCCAGCATAATCTCCATCTCCCCCTTCGACAATCTTCAGTAATTGTCCACCATCATCTTGATTGATTATGTCAATCAAATCAAGTTCTTCAAACATTGTAGCCTCATCTTCTAACATTGTAGCAGCTCCAAAATTTCGTACACCAGTCTTCTCTTGGCTATACAAACAAGCCAACTCTTCCTTGTCACCCATGGTAACAAGCTTCTGCTTATGAGACATGATTGTCTCATCTTCTACCTGCAACAATTCTTCTTTTATCGAGACAATTCCAAGTGATGAACTGTCTTTTATATCACCTGTAAACACAATCAAATTGTCAGCATTAAAATCACAAGACCCAATGGTCTCACTTGTTGATTTAGTCATCTGCAATTCTAAGTCTTCTTCAGGACTCATAAAATCTTCACTGGTTTTCTCCTCAGCTACCTCTGGCAACACTTCAGTATGCTGCTCAGAGCTCCTTCCCAACTCCTTTGTCAGCACATCAGTATGCTGATTTTCATTCACCATGAGACTGTCAGCAAGTCTCACCTTCTTACCATCTATCTTCAAGATGTCTTTCTGCTCTCGTTCACTGTACTAAACTCTTTCGTCTGCTGCAACCTTTCTATCATACTCTGAATTTATCAACAAGTATTCCAACAATGAAAATTCTCTGTAGCATTGCTGAAGCATATCATCATCACCTGCATTCATACATAAAATTTCAGTTTGCATATCAAAGTTTTCAATAGTATCAACTATTACTTCCCCTATCTGCGCTTCAGACTGATTCTCTTCTTCAGCATCCACAAGAATTTTCTCTTGTGCTGTAACAGCAAAAGCATCACTACTTTCTTTTTTAGAGTACTTATCATTTTCTACTTCCTCTGTCTTCATTTCCTCCTGAGATCTTGCTATCTCAGCATCGATCTGAACAGATTTCAGATTCAACTCTTCTTGAACAAACTCTAAATCTTTCTCATTTCCCTGTATTATACCTGCAAACATACACAACTCATTAGTTTTAAAACCACAAGACTTTTCAGTCTTGACTACTTCCTCCAATACTTCCTTCTGAACAGCTCTGCGTGTGGAATTTTCAAATTCCAACTCTGGCTCAAGAACTCTAAGTCCTTTCTTCAATAAGGCAATCACAATTTTCCTCAACCTCCTCTGCAATTGTCTCCAAATCACTCTCTTTCCCTTCAGTGGAAAGATCCATCCTCTATTCTGGTTTTCCCTCTCTTGCAGCCATTCTTCTAGTACCTGCAATTGTACCTTCATTACTGCAATCTCTCTTTCTCGAACTTCTGCAGTCATCTCATCTCTGTGGCATTCCTCTGAACCTCTTCTTTGATCCTCCATGATCATCTTCTCCATGAGTTTCTCACTCACCATGAGTTGTACTAGCCTCTATGACAGCAATCTCTTCTACTGCCACTTACCTCACCAAGCTCTCCTCACTCAGTCTTTTGGTAAGTACTTGGTTCACTGCCTCTGGAACCTTTTGAGCACTTTCCTCTGCTCTCTCTCTGGGCTATCTCTTCAACTCACCTTATTTTTCAGGACACTGCAATTGTCCAGCCTATCCAACCTTTTGCTGAATGTCAGGTTCACTGCCATCATCTGTCTGCAACCATAAACTTTAATCACAAATTCCAAATCAGAAAATCATCTAACCTTTAAGATCTTGCATGATCTTGTCCTCCATTCATTTCTTCCATCCTGTTCACTGCAATTGTGTAGCTTGCATATCAGATTTAAAATCTGATCTTCCTTTCAGTCATTCATCACACATTCAAAGAAAACACACTTTAGTTTTCAACAAAACCTTCTGTCCTCATTCAGAAAAACAAACATCTTCAATTCAACAGAGCCAAGCTCTGATACCAAAAATGATGCAGGGCTAGCCTGCAATACCCAGAATATTTATTCTCGGTGCATATACAAATGCATTATCATAACCGCCCAATAAAATTTCAATCTAGGACAATTTTCATAAATTGGCAATCTTAACTATTATGCGGAAGCTTATCTTTCAATTCCTGGCAAATTCACAAGTTATCATTTGAATGCGGAAAAATTTAAATCATATGTTTCAAAACCATAAACCCAATAATTTAATCTCTTTAAATTTCAAGATTCAATACAACATCAGTCCCACATGTCGAATAGCATTGAAATTCACCTCACACATTCAGACCAAATGCCAATAACCTTTGGTTCATCACTTTATGGTTTATGAAATCCATATTCATTTCTCTATGATCAATCATTCGGAAGCTTATCAAACAATCCAATAACTTTCATTATATATGGTCGGATTCAATTAAATATTGCGCCCTTACTTTTATATTCAACCTGGCAACTTATATAATTTTAACCCCAATGCTTAATTCCCACACGTTTGCCAATTAACTTTAAACACCTTACTCAGTTTTCATTTCATTTATTCCCAACCTGCAAATACGGATTTTCAAACAAATCTACATAAACAAATGCACCCATGTGTGAAGACTGAGTTTGGCAATTTAATACGACCATATATCATCTTTATGCAAACACCAACATATCTTACCTGTTCGAATTTCGGCAATATATCAATCTCTAGATCGCCTTCAAATTCTGGACTTCACCAGCAATCGAACCATTCAATTCCACTGCACTTTCATGAGACCATACAGTCCTCAACGCAGACTTCAGATTTCAGCATTGATATCAATCAACAGAATTTCATTCGCTACTGTTTGGTTTAATTCTACTTCAGAACATGGAAATCGGTTGAATCCAACTTCTGCAGGCTCTGTTCACTCACAGGTCAGCGTTCCAGACGCCTCTCCGATGTCAGCATTTATCCATCGCTTTTCAATTGACTGCGTTAATACCTTTCAATCGATTGCATTTTGTCACGCTTGATCCATATAATTCTGCGCTCAAACCTGCAGCTTAAATAACTAAACACGATTTCAAACATTTTTCATAACAGTTCAACTCAATGATCATTAAACAATTGCGCCTTCTATAAAGTCGACTCTCCAAGTCGATGTGCCAATGCATTCAACAATTTCAGTATGTTAACAAACAACGCTCTACTTCAATCGACTATAATGCCACATAATCTGCAAGTAATCGACCCCCCAAACAGAAATTTCAAGGCCCTTCGAAAAAGATGCAAACCGGACTAAACTTTAACCACCGCCTTCTCTTCTGTAACACTACAGCATGATCTCAACGTTACCAATTTAAACACCAAAGGTTTAATGCAAACTTACCAGATTGAGAACTGGGTGTTAATGCCACTTGCGCTCTCATTGAGAAGACCAATCTTCATTGATTCACAAGTTTAAAGCACCTTTCAATATAATTAATACATCTTCAAAGTTCAGAGATTAGATTACTACGTTCCTCAGACATTTGTAATTCTTGTAAAAACCAGATTCAGCCTTGATTTCCTCAAATCGAATTTCAGAATAACCCTTTATGCAATGATTTTCATATATATTTCCAGAGTTGAAAACATAAATTGCGCCTTTTCCAATAATGATTACAACAGTTGATCCAAATTTGTGACTGATTTACCCAATTTCACAATTTAATATCTATCTTACACAGTGAAATCGACTTTTTCAGATCTGGTATCAAAATATCAATTTGTACCAGATTCAATCCTAATTTCAGATATTAAAAAACCAATTTCTAATCCACCAATAAAGCTCTAAAACACACACTTATCATATTAATAAACAAAATACTTACAAACTTTTCTTCCTGGCCAGATATTCAACATTTAGGCCCTTACAATTTGCCCAGAGGCTTACAGCCTTGGCTGTTCAAAACCTGCTCTCAACCACTCTCATTTGCCTTTTAGGCCTTCTAATTTATACAAATTAAAAATGCACTAAATTGAGTTCTATCCCTTTAAAATATCAAAAAATCCCTAAATCTCTCAACATCCCTAAAAGATAGATTTTTATCCCTAAAACTTTGAAACTAATTCCAACTTAGGCTCCATCATTAATTCTAAATTATCTTGAAACTAATTTCTCTCATGTTTCTAGTTGTTTGGAAACATTTACAAATTCTCACAAATAATTAATTAAAATATAATTAATCACTCAAAACAATATTAATATTTACATGAAATTTAATATTTCTTCAAATATGAAACCCCCTAGCTTAAATAAAATACAAGGTGTTTTTTCGCAGCTAATGCTCCTTCATCACCTTGTCGAGGCTATAAACGCTTGCTGGCAGCAGTGGCTCTACCTACGACAAATGAGCATATTCAAAACTGATTTACAGAGAAGGCTTTTCTTTTTATCTTTAAAAATCCAAGTAATGACTGATGTAGATACAAGGACTAGCTTGAGGAAGTGAATAGTCAAAATTTGATCATAGAGAAAATGAAATATCATCCATAGATTGAAGCATAATGTACTTTGTCTTTTTATAATAAAGTTTGATTTTCTAGAAAATTTGTTGTTTTGAAAAGTTTAGAAAATTAAAAAGAAAAGCAGAGATAACTGGTTCTTCCAAGTGAATCGCCAATTGTTGTGGCCAATAACAACCCCCCTTCTTATTTAATATTAGTAATAATACTAAATAAGTGGGGACCCTTAGTTTAAAAATCTAAAAAGAATTTTGGTGTTTGTTTTCATTTTCAATAAAACTTACTATCATGGACTTAAGGAAATTTCTTTGGAAAATCTTTAAACTAAACTTAAGTTTAGGATAGACTAGAATAAAATCTCCGTTTGAAGGAAACATCGCATTCATCGCAAAAAAGTAGAATATATCTTAAGCAAAGCAGAATCTTCAAAATTGCGATACCGCAATCCAATGACATTGCACTAAAATGTTTATCGCAAATCGCATATCGCAGAAAACATATTAACGGATATTATTCATATATTATATATTTTGCGATATTGCGATTGCACGATGTTACTAATTGCGATTTGCGAAAGTTGAGATTTATAATAATTTCGATTTGTGAAAACTGCGATTTGCGATATTGCAATTTTGCGATATTGCAATTTTGCGATATTGCAAAGCAAATCGCAGATCGCACTATCGCAGATTCTTGAAAGCTTGTTATATGAAGTAAATCTTTTCATAAATCGATATCCTTTATGCGCTTTGATGTCCAATTAATGAATGAATCATCAATTATTAATGAAAGGGATTTTGTTTTGATCGAAGGGTTATTTCATGATTAAATAATATATTTCATACGCCTTCGGCATTTAAAAATATCTCGTCACCTTTCTCATGTCATTATTCTCACTTAATTCGTAAAACTGCAGGTGCAAAGAACATGAGACTATACAAAGAAACATTCAGAGCATTATGGGAAAGAAAGAGAAAGCTCCTAGTTCTGGAAAGAAAGAGAAAGCTGCGAGTTCTGAAAATAAAGAGATGGCTTCTTTATATGCAGACACTGCTTGCAACAAGGACGCTGGTATCACCACCTAGGAGGGTATGTTTAGTTTGCTTGAAGAAGAAAAACCAAGGGTAATGGATGTTTCAGCTACCGCTGGTTCAAGCAATTCCTCTGAAGCATCTCTTACAAAGCTGGCTTGTTCATTTCTACATCGGATAGCAGCAAGAGCAAGAATTCTCCCATATACAGATATGGTCAAATGGGTGCTGGATAGCACTGATATCATAGACAGAAAGTTCAAAACTCCAGGCCAAGAGCTTATCGGGTCATTTTCTCTAGAATATTTGAGGCTTATGTATCATTTGCTGGAACCTCAGGCAACTCACAACAAACAATTTATGGAGAAATTTGCAAAAGAAAATGCAAATTTGGCAGAATGCACTAAAGAATGGACCAGAAGAGATGAACCACTGAAGAAAGATAAACACTGTATGTACAGTACTGGTTCACTCACGTCTCCATATTGTTTTGCTGCTGCTATGTTATGCAGGCTTTTTGGAAAGCCTGACATTAATAAGATTTTTCCTAAATGGCTTCCCTTGTTGAATGCTGCTGTTAACGCCACCATTGTAGACTGGGCCAAAATATTGTCTGATAATTTAGCCACAGCTATTTTCAATTACCGGTCTAAACGGACTGTGTCTCAGAGGATTTATCCTCCTTTTTATCTATCTGCCTATGTTATGGATTCAATCTGCTTTGTTTTTAAGTTCCCTTTAATGGGTTGGCAGTGGACAATTCAAGATCTCTTGCCCATTCATGTCTATCACAAAGAGTTGTGGGAATCAAAATTCATTCCTCATTTTTATAAAATTTTCCATGGCATAATGTTGCCTCTATACAGAGTGTTGTAAAATAAGGATGCTCCAAGGTTGTCTCCTGAAGCAGAGGTAGACATTCTCCCTGTCGCAAGATGGTTTGGAGAAGAACTGTTCACTTATGTGAGGGTTTTTGGAAGCTTTGCTTCTCCTCATGTTTTTCCCTTATCTGTTCTGGATAAACTCATAGCTCGGGAAATCGCATATCAAACCTGTGGAGATGGAGGTTTGACAAAAGAATTAAAGGATAAAAAGAAGGCCATCTGGCCACAATTTCCTGTTTCCTGCGGAGCATTTTCATTATTTGATGTTGGTCACACATTTAAGGAAGTAAGCAATGTTACATGTTTAAAATTGTTTAAGTTTTCGAGAAGGCTATTTGATCCATATGGTATTGTCAAGGATTTCACCACTTTTGTCAAAGTAAGAGTATTCTATGGAGAAGAAGATCTTTTTGACGATATGTTTCAGGAAAAATGTTCATTTAAAGACATTTTGAATTTAGCTCAAACACGGTTCTCCCCAGAAGAATTTCAAGAGTTTAAAGTATACAGAGAAAGAAGACTGACTACTATTCCTTTAGATAATTTGCGTTGGGAACCTGCAAGGGAACCAAATTCTAGTGTCAGTCTCAGTGGCAGCTCAGATTCAGAGAGATCTAAGTCAAAGTCTGATGAATAAATTTCTGAACATTCTAAAAAATCTGATCAGTATAAAAGTGAAGGCTCAATCAAGGATACAGCTCAATCAAAAGAGCTTTCACAACAACAGACTTCAACTACCCCACAGTTGATTCTTCCACCTCTTAATGTACAGCAACCATCCATCAACACTCAGTTAGATAAAGAATGGGAATCATTTAATGATATGATTAATGTTGAAGGACAAAACATACAAACTCTTGTACAAACAGCAAAAGTTTTGGTTACAGAAATAAGTGGAAATGTCACAGAAAAAGAACATATACCCATTACTCCCTCTACCGAGCTTGTACTTAAAATAGAGGAAATTCCTCCTCTGGATATTTTCTATAGCCCGCAACATAAAGCAGTAGTAAGGAAGCAAAGAAAGAAGAGAAAATTAGAAAATGCACTTTCTACTGATGCAAAACAATTGGATGTTTTATGGAAAGATCCTACTACAGATCCCACTGAAAATCTTACTAAATTATCTTAGATAACAGGAGCTTATGCCTCCGTAACTATTGACAAAGAATTTGAGGTAAGGCTATTATTAAATGAAAAAGAGGATCAGATACAAGTTTTGCAACAAAAATTGCAACAAGAACATGCCAACAGTGAAGCACAGGTGAAATTTAAAAAGTTACAGCAAGAGTTTTAGCAAATGGAATTCGGTTATCAGAAAAGCTTGGCCGAAAAAGAAAAACAAATACAGATTATGCAAGAAATGCATAAAGAAGACCCCAAGCTTACAGAGTTTATTTCAGAATCTATTTCTTTGAATAATCAATTGCTACAACAGCAAGACATATTATGCCAGAAAATCTCATAGTGGAACTCTTTTTTTCAAGAAAGTGATAAAATCACTAATCATGTCGTAGAATTACGACATGATTATGATTTAACAAATGAAAGAATTACTAATTATTTGGCATGGAAAAAGACAGAGGAAGGAAAAAGAGCAGCAACACCAATTATCAATGATAGTCACAAAGAAATGCTCTTTAGCATTTGGGATGCACATATCAGAAAGGCAGAAAAAGCGGCAGAGGAAGCAGCTACAGCAGCGAGCAACATCACTGATTGTGTAAATGAGAATTTGCACAAGGTTAATTTAATTTCAGAAACCATTCTGGGATATCTACCACAAGCACAAAAATTGCAAACAGAGTGGAAACAGAAAGTGGAAGAGAAGGCAAAATCAATTTAAGAATTGACAAAATTAAACTGGGATTCTTATTGGACCTATCTAGTAAAACCACACAGGCAATGCAGTACTCTTAATTGCATCATTAATTCTGCTGAGAATATCACACCCACACTTGCTGATTCCGTCTTTTCGGGACAATTGAAATCTGAAGTCGGCCAGCCCCCTCTTCTCAAATCAATGTTGGATGCTTGCAAATTCAAAGACCAGAGTCATAAGTAGTTAGTTGTTAATTTTAATTTTAGATTTAGTGTTAGTTTTACTTTATTTTTGCCTAGAAAAAGGACGGTCATTTAAACTGAATCCTAAATTTTTGTAATAAACTATAATTAGATTTAGTTAGTAGTATTTAAACCCTTCTCATGCATTTAGAGAAGGGTCCAGAAATTTGTCAAAAACTTATCCTCAGAACATGCACTTCTGCACCCTCAGAAGAGGTTTTTATGAATGAATGGAACGATATTTATTGATATCTGTGTCTAATATCTACTACTTATGTTGCATTTCTGTACTCTTAGTAGATGTTGGATTAGGAGGAGATAAATCATTATTGCTTCTAGCTCATGAGTAGAACCAGTTATAAATGGTACTTTTATCTCTTAAATTTTTCTGCTTCTGTGTTAAAAGCGATATTTATGTTCAGTTATTTATATATTGATGCTTGAATGCTTCAGTTATCATTTGGCACTTTGTACGGTGATAACTATTTGTTTATGCTTAATGTATGAATAGTTTATTATGCGATATGTTTCTCACAACTGTTTCATCTAACTTTTTATATGAAGTGGTTTATATTTATTGAATTCTTTTCTTATAGCAGTTGAATGATCTTTATTACCAATTGTTATTCGAAATCATTTTAGATCGCATAAACAAGATCTTATCCTGGGTTTAGTTTAGAATTAGATATGTTTGTTTTAATTAGAATGCAATTTGCATATGATTATATTAGAAATAGCATAAAAGAAATTCACTTAGGAACCTTTTTTAGAAAGGAAATATCTATTCTCAACACACACACACAAATTGGGAAACTGGTCTCATTATCCCCAGTCGGACCCACTACACCAAATGGAAAAGGAGATACTAACCAAGGTCCGGACCGGGTGGGTATCCCCCTTGTTGTAGACCCGATTTTCGGGGCTTCAACATGTACAAATATCACTTATATATTTGCAAGAATTCCCAAATAAAACGAAAGATTCTCTTGGAATTGCACACTTCTCCTTTAGGAGGACACTTAGGATTTTTGAAAACTTACCACTAGGTGAAGAAAGAATTTTTTTAGGATGGCCTTAAATCTGATATTCAAAGGTTTGTGGCAAAATGTTTTGCTTTCCAGCAAAATAAAGTTGAGACAATTAAGACCCCAGGTCTTCTACAACCTTTATCCATTCCAAGTCAACATTTTGAAGATATTTCAATGGATTTTATCACAAGTTTACCTAAGTCCGAAGGAAAGAGTGTCATCATGGTGGTAGTTGATAGAATTACCAAGTATGCACACTTTTGTGCATAATCTCATCCATTTAAAGCAAGTATGGTTGCTACTGCATTTATGGAAATAATTCAAAAGCTACATGGAAAACCAAATATTATTGTAAGTGACAGAGATCCCATTTTTACTAGAAATTTTTGGACGAAATTATTTTCTTGTTTGGGTACTCAACTATCTCAAAGCTCATCTTATCATCCTCAATCCGATGGTCAAATAGAGATAGTGAATAAATTTTTGGAAGGATATCTTTGTTTTTTTGTATCTGATTACTAAGCATAATGGGTCAAGTGGTTACCTCTTGTTGAATGGTGGTATAACACTTATTTCCATACTGCACCAAAAATTACCCCATTTATGGCATTTTATGGATATCATCCACCATCCATCACATCTTCTTTAAGAGAAAATTATAAGGTTCAAGCAGTGGGAGGTCACATCAAGCATCACCAAGAAGTTCTCCAACTCTTAAAGGATAACCTAAATTTGGCACAAAATTGAATGAAACAACAGGCAGATCAACATCGTAGCTAAAGAATTTTTAATGTAGGAGACTTAGTATTTTTACAGCTACAACCATACAATCAAATGTCCCTCAATAAATCTAAGAAGGATAATAAATTATTGCCAAAGTACTATGATCCTTACAAGGTGTTGCAAAAGATTGGTACTATGGCATACAAATTGGAGTTTCCTGCTTCTTCACGAGTGCATCCAGTTTTCCATGTTTCATGCTTAATGAAGATTATAGGAGACAAACTTCCAATTCAAACAATATTGCCAGAACTTGAAGAGAAAGGAAAATTCATATTGGACCCTAAAGCAGTCACAGAAACAAGAACTCGACAGCTACGAAACCGATCAATTTCAGAGTATCTCATCAAGTGGAAGAACTTACCCACTAAAGATTCTACATGGGAGGATGAGAATTTTATAAGAAAGCATGTGGAGCTAGTCAAGAGTTGAGGACAACACTTTTTTTAAGGAGAGGGGCATTTTAGGTCCCTATATTACTATTATAGTCCATTATTGTTGTTAGTGTGCCCCCATATTTTTATTGTTGTAACCCTGTAACCCCAATATTGTTATTATTGTGCCCTTACATTATTATTGTTAGGTCCACTAGGATTATATTGTGATCCCATGGACTCCTATATAGAGAAGGAGGTTTTGGTCATTTGTATAATCCAAGAATTGTTCATTTATGTAATGTAAATGAGGTTTTTCATTTGTATAATCCAACCCACAACTATAAAAAATTATTAGCACCGATCACAAGCAAATCAAGTGGAAAAACACACAACTCCATGGATAATCCAGAAATGGAAAGGAAAGACTAAAACCACTATCACTCCAAGAAATCCTCCATACCAATGACATCACATAACCATAACATCACATGCATATACCATGCATCCATAAATCAACAAGGAAATCACACATGTAATCTATTACCTGTAAATAAATCCAGTTGTAGTTGTCGATCTACCTATTCCATTGTGCTTTCCTTTTTGCTTTTCCTTATTTCTCCAATCCAAGGGAAATTGGAATACTCCAATCATGCTCCACGAATTCTCTAAGTGTGTAGGAGTATGAGAGAAAGAGAGAATGGAAGAGAGCTCAACTAAAAAACTGTCAAAAAATATAGAAATTGATCCTTCGAAGCCTTTTTATCATTGAGGCCACTGTTTTCTTCATTTTTCTTTATTTTTACTTCAATTTCCCTCTCATGAAAATTTGTGACACTTCATCTCCCTTTTCTCCTATTTTCCTCTATTTTCATAAATAAATTCCAATTATTTCCTCTTTGACTTTTCGAATTTCCATAGCCATTTATTAGCACCAGTGATACCCATCACTATTTTTTATCCAACATTTAGCTTGGAATATGCATCCCATGACCCTGGTATTATTTATATTTACATAGGAAATCAACCAAGGGTTGTTACAAACCCCTCCCCCTTGGGGGAGCACCGTCCTTGGTGTTCAACGATACTTATAAACCAACACAACACATGTTACTCATGGATATTTATAACACAATTCAATGCTACATTTACATCATGTCATATTGTTGAGACCATGACCATCATACTATGAACACCATATCGCTTATTGGAGATTTATAAAAAAACTTGATGTAGTATTTACATACATACATACATACATACATACATACATACATACATACATATATATATATATATATATATATATATATATATATATATATACATGAAAAAATAGAAACATCAAAGACATATATCATAATACATCCTCTCAACCATCAAATAGAGAAGGATACATAGCCCACATCTGATCATCCATCTTACATGTCGCTTCATCTGGCCCAAAGTGCTTCCATTTCACTTTAACTTTCTTGATTTATCTATTCCAAAGCATGAGAATCTTTCCCATCAAAATGCACTAACGTTCTGACTGGAATTCTCCTTCTGGTTCCACCCATGATACAAACATTCAATCACATGATCAAAATCTTGGACATACTTCTTAAGCAATGAAACATGGAAAACATCGTGGAATTTCACTATAGGAGGTATTTCAAGTCTTCAGGGCACTGGTCCAATCCTATCAAGGGTATTTAAAGGTGCACAATACCAAGGTACCAACTTGGCACATGATCCAATCCTAAAGGAGCCCATCTTGGGCTTGATGCACAAGTACACATGCTCCCCATCCTAAAACTCCTTAAATACCCTTTGCTAATTAGTAAGCTCTGGTATTGCATGAAGAGTGTTGCAACTCCCAAGGGATACTCAACTCTAATTATCAACCTGGGGTTCGTACAATCTTAGAGGTCACAGTGCTATGTGCACGACAGATGGATTCCACTCATTCCACCCTCAACTAAGTATTCTGATCAATAGTGCTTCATGGCCATTGCTTTTAATGAATTAGAGTTAAAAATAGATTCACATTAAATGTATAAAATACTTATAACTAAGAAAAGGTAAATGTTATCAACTTAAACTTGCAAATTCTATAGAAACAAATCATGAATAGGAAAAAGCTAACCTACTTGCATAAAGGAAATTAAACTATCTTGCAATCATATATCTAGTTATCAAACCTATTTGAAGCAAAGGAACTACTCTCTCTTGCATAGCCTATCAAACCATAAACCAAGACTATATCTGCTATTTAACTAGCTCGCGCTTACATATAAATCAGTGTTCTATGAATTCTGTGATAAAATACTAAAGATACTATGTTTGTGCAACAAGAAAAATGAGGGTTTAGAGTGGGTTAGGAGTCTCTATTGGTCATGAAACCACAACTGGGGGTTAATAAAATCCTAACCTAAGCTCAAGTTGCAGCAAGGTTCAAAATTTGAATAAGAATGAGGACCTACAACTATGCCACAAGAGGCTACTACATGAAGCTCTGTAATGTTGTAGGAAGGCTACCAAGAAGTTTCAAGAGGTGAAGAATGTGGTTGGAAGGTATGGAAATGTTAATGGAAGTGAGGTAAAATGGGTGAAAGGTGAAAAACCTCTAGCCAAGCTAAGATCCCCGTGAGAACATTTTATGCACTAGAAGAGATGCTCTTCATGTTCATGGAAAAATGACCCCGCAAAACATAATTTTGATGAAAAAAATTGGAGTTTAGAAGAGGAAGTGATGGTGTCCAAGGTGATGGTGGTGAAGGTTCCTTTTCTTGTAGATTCAAATAGCCCTGCAACCATCACATGCATACATTCATTGATCATTTACAAAATGAAACAACTAAAAGTGGAGAAGTTGAGTTGAATTTACCAGTTATCTAATTTATGCTAAAATTATGATATAATCAACAAAATAACTTCTAATATATAGAAAACATATGCATAAAAAGATAACTAACATAAACATGTTTCCAAGAAATCATAAGAAAAATGTTTTTGGGTTGTGGTTGGAGGTCCTCCTACTCATGCTCCCATGAGAGAGTTGAGGCAAAGGCTGCAATCACAGATTTTAATGAAGTATTCTTCTACTGAGATGTAAAAAACTAAAAAAAAATATGAAACTAAAAGAAATATACAAGTACACAATAGGAAACTAAGCCATTGGGTTGGGACCAAACCCAAGAGCCTCAACCCTATGAAACTTTATCAGTAATGAATCAAATAACAACTTCTCATTATCCTTAAATAAAGGTCTAATACATCACATAAAAATAAAAAGATAATAATCCCTGATCTCAATAGCTACTTAGCTGAAAACAAACTATAACCCTAATGATATCTTCTACATGTTCATTTATAAAATACGGTACTGACCAACAAATCCCTAGAAAATAGGAATATTGTATCTTAAAACTCGAGAATAATGGAGCTTGACTCCTCATAAATTTCACTTTCTTGGCTTCCAATGACCTCAAGCTGATGAGAGAGATCTTGATGTGATATTGGGTTGATTAAGTGATTTAAGGAGGTGGAAAATCCCCTATAATCTCTCCTTTTTGTCTACTATGAGCCCCTACATAGAAATTGTCTCAAACATTGCTCCATTTTCCTCAATTAAACCATATTAGACTACATGATATGACAAACATATCTCACCCTTCTCATTAACCATAATAATGAAAAAAAATGTAAATAAATGTGAGAAAGAGGTAGTTCTAAAGTTGGAGGATGGAATTATTACCCTTTATAATGTACCTATTGATGAGCATCACCACTAATATGCATAAATATTATTCCTATATTGTGCTACCATTATATTCTTCTTGATAACCTTCATTTCATATTCCATAACTACCAACATGTCCAGTGCAATAAATACCATATTCATTGGATCACTCCAACTGATGGGAGTATTACAGCTTTGCACATAAAGTGCCTAAAATGGACTCGTTTTCAAGGAATCCTGATACCCATTATTATAGGAAAACTCCACCAATAGGATATCCTCTTCCCACTTCCTCTACTGATGCATGATGTACATCCTCAACATGTCCTCAAGAATCATGTTGACCCTCTCTATTTGTTCATCTGTCTGGAGATGATGATCTATATTGAAAGCTAACTGTGTCCTCAAACCTAAAAATAAATCTTTCCAAAACCTATAAGTGAACTTGGAATCTTTGTCTAACACAATATTCTTAGGAATATCATGTAATCTCACTATCTCCTCGATGAAAATCATAGCTATTTCACTAATTGAGTTTGTAGAATTAATTGTGATGAAATCAACTACCTTGGTCAACCTTTCAACCATAAGCATAATAGAATCATGCTACTTCGATGTCCTTAGAAAACCTATAATGAAGTGCATGGAAATGACCCTCGATTTCCACCCTGTAATTGGAATTGGCTACAATTAACCATCTAAATGCTTACAATCTTCTTTACCTATTGAAAACCTAAACATTTCGCAACATACTCAGCCACCTCTTTCCTCAAAGTCGTTTAATGATAGAACTTATTAACAACTGTCAATGTATTTTGATATCCCGGGTAACCTAAATATGGATTGACATGAAATTCCCTTAAGATGAGCATCCTGAGGTCGTTATTATCTGAAATATATATCCTATCACTAAATATGACCAAACCATGAGTTGTGAGATGATAATCCACATTATGATCACTTGTACCCTATTGTTGCAACCTATGCATAAGTTATTGATACATGTCATCCTACTATCCTACTTGCAAGATCAGATCCTACAACTATGACCCATATGAGCTCATAGTTGCAATGTGATTTTATTTCACTCTTATACTAAGAGAATATACAACCTTGTTATCTTTACCCTTAATATACCTAATATCGAAGTGAATCTCACTGAACCTAGCCAACCACCTAGCTTTCCTGGAATTTAGATTACCTTGGTCAAACAAGTACCTCAAAACATTGTGATCACTCATAAAAATGAACCTCCTTCCAAGAATATAGTGTCTCCACATCATGAATGCATGAATGGTCCCTTCCAAATCAAGATCATGAGTCACATAATTCTGCTTGCTGTCATTCAATTTCCTTGACTCATAGCATACCACATGTACTTCCTACATCAGGACTCCACCAAGTCCTCTATTTCAAGAATTTGTATACTATTATTTTGGATTTGATATCTTCAAGAGTAGAGTATTTTTAAGAAAGTACTTCAACTTCTCAAAACTAGCTACACATATTTGTGTCCATTCAAATTTCTTTCCTTTTCTCTACAAGGATGCATAGGATAGGAAATCCATGAGAATTTCTTGATGAACCTGTTATAATAACATGTTTTTAACTTCATAAGGGAACTCTAGCCCAAAAAATCTCAAAAAACATGAAAAAACACCCCCAAAAAAAAAAGTGTGTCTTCCAGAACGCACTTGTTTTTTTTTTAAGGTCAAATTTCAACATTTTCTAAAATTATGCTAAAAAAAAAATTGTTTGTTGAAAAAAGGATTGAAAAAACACCCCAAAAAAAAAAAGTGTGTCTTCCAGAACGCACTTCATTTTTTTTTAAGGTCAAATTTCAACATTTTATAAAATTATGGTAAAAACAAAATTGTTTCTTGAAAAAAGGATTGAAAAAACACCCTCAAAACAAAACCAGTTGATGCTGGAATAACAAAAAAAAAAATTGTGTCATACTTTTGGCAATTTTAAAAATAGAAGTAACATTTTTTAATTTTTAAAATTCAAACATTAAAAAAAAAACCTAAAATTTAAGAAAAAAAATAAATTAAAAAAATAAAAACATTGAAAAGCTTAAAATTTAAAAATATATGAAGATAAAAAAAATAAAAATAAAAACAAAGTAAAAATTTTAATTCAATCATTAAAAAAAACCTAAAATTTAAGGCAAAAAAAAATAAAAAATAAACCAAAAAAAAATTAAGATTAAAATTTAAAAAAATATAGAAATTAAAAAATAAAAATAAAAACAAAATAAAAATATTAAATTAAAAAAAAAAAACAAGTAAAAAAATGAAGGAAATTAAAAAAATAAAATATAGAAATTAGATTTAAAAAAGAAAAAGAAAATGCTTATTAAATTTAAAAAAAGAAAAAAAAATTTAAGACAAATAATTAAATTTAAGGAAATATATTAAATTTTAATAAATTTAAAAATTCAAAATTAAAAAAAAAAAAAAAACACTATTCAAATTAAAAGGAAAAAAAAAAATTAATTAAAAATAAAAAATAAAAATAAAATACAATAAAAATATCAAATTTAAAACAATATATATTAAAAAAACAAATAAACTATAAAAAATAAATTAAATTTAAATTATATACATCAAATTTTATTAAATTAAAAAAAAAGAGGTTAATATTAAAATAAAAAATTAAATTTAAAAACAAAAATATTAAATTTTAATAAATAAATGAATAAACAAATAAATTTTGAAAGAAAAAATAAATTTTAAATATAAAAGAAAAAAAAATATATATATTGTTAAACGAAAAACTTTAAAAACTTTAAAAATCAATTAAAAATGAAAAATTGAAAAAAAGAAAAAAAATATTAAATAAAAAAAAAATTCATTTAGAAAAATTAAGTTTCATTGAAAAAAAAAACTAATTTTAAATACACAATTTTAATTGAAAAAAATATATATAATTTTTTTTTTGTAATTAACAAAAAAAAAAAAAAAATGAGTAAAACATTAAAAAAAAATATTAAATAGAAATAAATTAAAAATATATATATAAAATTTATTGAATTTTATAAAATAATATTAAAAAACTAACCGTAAAAAGTTAAAAACAAAGAAAAATTATGAAATAAAAAATTAAAAAAAAAAACAATTAAATAAAAAAAGTGGGCCAAATTTAATAAAAATTATTAAAAAAATAATAATAATAATAAATTTAAAAAAATAATAATAATAAACTTAAAAAAAATTAAAACAAAACCAATTTTATTTTAAATAATTAAAAAAAAAAAAAATATTTTGAAATTAAAAAATAAAAATAAAAATTAAAAAAAAAATAAAAAAAAAACAAATAAAATAAAATCAATTAAAAAATAAATAAAATAAAAAAAAAATCAATTAATAGTGGTTGGGCCGCGGCCTGCCCGCTGGGCGGCGGTGGCCGGCCGGGCGGCGCCACGGGGGCGGCCCAGCCGGCCTCCCGGCCCCCGACGGGCGGAGGGCCGATTCCCGGAATTAATTGATTTTTTTTTTTTTTTTATTTAATTTTTAATTGATTTTTTATTTTATTTTATTTATTTTTTAATTGATTTTTTTTTTATTTGTGTTTTTTTTAATTGATTTTTTTTTATTTGTTTTTTTTTAATTGATTTTTTTTTATTTTTTAATTTTTTTTTTTTTCCATTTAATTTGTAATTGATTTTTTTTTTTTTTTTAAATTTATTTTTTAATTGATTTTTTTTTATTTGTTTTTTTTTAATTGATTTTTTTTATTTTTTTTAAATTTTTTTTTAATTTCAAAAAATAAATTTTTTTCTTCAAAAAATTATATATTTTTTAAAATTTAATATTTTTATTTAAAATAATTTTTTTTTTTTAAAAATTTTTAATATATATATACATTTATTTTTTATTTGATTTTGTTTTTTTTTTTAATTTTTAATATTTTTATTTTAATTTGATTTTTTTTTTTTACATTTGAATTTCAAAAAATTTAAAATTATTTTTTTAATTCAATTTTTTATTTTAAATTCAATTTGTTTAATTTTTTTTAATATTTAATATTATAGAATAATTATTTTTTTTAAATTTAAAATTTAAAATTTATTTATTAAAATTTTTAAATTTTAATTTAATTTAATTGTTTTTCTTAATTTTTTTGTTTATTTAGTTTTTCATTTTTAAAATCTATAAATGGTTTCACTAAAAAAAAAAAACACTATATTTATGTATATTTGTTTTTTAATTATTTGCACGTGGTTTTTTTCATTTTTTTTGTTTTTTAATGATAGGTTTTTTTTTTTTTTTTTTTTTTTTTTTTTTTTTTTTTTTTTTTTTTTTTTTTTTTTTTTTTTTTTTTTTTTTTTTTTTTTTTTTTTCAATTTTAATTGTTTTTTTTTTAATTTGTTTTTTTTGTAAATTTTAAAAGTTGTATTTTTTTCCTTATTATTATTATTATTTTTTAATTTATATTTTTAAATTTAATTTAATTTTTTTTTTTTTTCCTAAATTTTAATTTTGTAATTTTAATTATTTTAAAATATTTTTAAATATATATATATTTTTAAATATATTGTTTTTTTTAATAAGTTCGAAAAAAAATGTTTTTGATTTTTTTTTTTTTTTAATTTTTTGGTGAATTTTTGTTTTTTTTTTCTTTAAATTATGTGTTTTTTTCCTTCAAATTTTCTCATTTCCTTTGATATAATTTTCAAATATTTTTGTTTTTTTTATTTATTTTTGTTTAAATTTTTTCTTTTTATGAGCTATTTTTGTTTTTTTTTACATTTTTATTGGTTTTTTTTACTGTTTTTATATATTTTTTTTAATCTAAGTTTGTGTTTTATTACATACATGAAAATCACCACGCTAAAAAAAAAAGGTTGATGCAGCATCAATACGTTTCAAAATTAGCATGAAAATCACTGCTCTAGAAAAAAAAGGTTGATGCAGCATCAATACGTTTCAAAATTAGCATGAAAATCACTGCTCTAAAAAAAAAGGTTGATGCAGCATCAATACGTTTCAAAATTAGCATGAAAATCACCACTCTAAAAAAAAAAAAAAAAAAAAAAATTGATGCTGCATCAATACATTCCAAAATTAGCATGAAAATCACTAACATTTTAAAACAAATATTCAGACTTCATAAATAAAAAAATTTTAGAGTGTCAAAAATGTGCACCAAAAAAAAAAATGGTGATTCTGCATCACCACTTTTCAAAATCGGGTGCTTTTTATGCTACCAAAAAAAAGTAGGTAACATTGCGGTTACCTATTTCATCGGTAACATTGTTAATATTTTTTATCATCCTATTTTGATCCCTAGGGTTAGTACCTATGAAATATTTCATTGTTGACCTTTTTCTGGGCATTGACCACTCTTTTTCCTATTCGTATGCCCCAACTGCATGGATCCCACCTTGTGTGTATGGTTGGAACCTTCCAACCACATATAGGACATCTTGTGCCTGTGGGTATATCGTAAATCATCATGTTTTGTACGTGTAGTTGGGGACTTGTTCTAGATATTTGTTGTTCTTAGGAGATCAGTTCGACTCACCACTTTATCCTATCTATTTGAGTTGGATAAGACTCATTAATGAGAAAATTCTATAACTTATATTTGTACTAAGTGTCTACATTGATCCTCCTAGGAGTCCTCTTCTTCCTATTTATATTAGGAAATCAAATGGGGTGAGGCTAGTTTTGGAGTTAGAATTATTTATATCCAAGTCTTGGAGAGTGAGTTCGAGAGAGTCTATGTATCATTTGTGATTCAAATTTGAGGGCTTCGTGCCATTGAATCCTTCTTCATTATAATGGGGATACTTTGAAAGAATGTGTAGAGGAGAACCAAATATTGAGAAATATTGATGTATTTTCATTTATATAGTTTAAAAAAAATATGTTCCTTCCCTTTATATCAATATTTGCATAAGTTTATATGTGTAATATCTAGATATTTTGAGTTGAAAATCTGTTTTGGAAGATCACTTGTTGTCTATGTTTGTTTTTGTATGTGTGGAGGCTTCGAATCCAAACTCGATGAATGATATCACTTAATTCTAGAGTATGGATTTTGAATCAGGCCAAAAACCCTTCAACGACCTACGAGGCAAGGTACTTGCTCATCCATTATAGGATTATGAATTACATAGAAGTTGCAAGCATGGCCATCTAGATTTCATATTTTTATTGGATTTTCTTAGCCATTATCTTTTTTCATCTAGTGATCTCAATCAATCATGAGATCGTGGAACAATATCACCTTGCGTGTAGAATTTACTGCAATATTACTGGTGCTTTCAATGAGAGCAATATTTTATTTTTCCCACTCTTCTTTGGGATATCTTTAATTTTCTCCTATTATGGTTTTCAGTGTTCCCCCAAATTTTTCCGAGTCATTTGCAACTATTTTGGGGTTTGTTTTCTGAATAATCCTTTTATTTCCATTTAGGCACATTTTTTTTAGAAAAATGGGGTTTTTACCCAACTATATGCACAAAGATTAATTTGTGTGGTTGCAAAGCCTTAACCTCTGGCTTGTTTTTTTAAGCTTGTGGTTGTGACCACACTAAGCACGGGTCATCTGTGCAGTTGGACCTGTAACACTGAAAATCTTAAATTCGCCCTCTAAAATTTTTGGCCTTTGATCTAGGCATGCCCTTGCCATTCTTTCTATATTCTGGGTCTATTTTAGATCTTTTTTTTCTGGATTGGTTTTCTTAGATTGGGTCTTCCATTGTTGAAAGGATATATTTTTGTATCTTATATTTCCATCATTCATTTTCTTCCTAATCTGTCAAGATATATTGGGTTGTTTATTATTATTGCTATTAGCTACTGATACATCATTGGTTTGAAGACTTACTTTTTCTTTTATTATTATATCTTCCATTATTTTTGTCCTTCAATAACTCCTCTTGGACACAATAACCCTTGAATAATAAATGTAGAGAAAGACACTATAGATCATGGAGCGGAGAGAACATCACAAAGTGTATTTTGAGTACTAGGCGCTTTGGGGTGGGTCAAATCCCCTTATTTTGTAAAAGGATGGGAATATTTTGTGAACGTTGAACTCTACCCATGGTTTTCAGACCATGGTATTGTAATGTAAACGAATATATAAGGAGCCTAGGCTAGATCTCAAAGATAATATTTTGATAGATAATTGATGAGATGCACTTAGATGTATCATTGTTTTGAGTCTGAGTCTATGGTTTCAGGTTAGAGGAAAGGCTCATGCAACTGAGTGCATAGAGAGCTTAGGAAGCTTTTAGCTGAGTGCATAGGGTGGAATTTATTGTATGAGAAATATCTGAGCATTAATGAAGTAATTTTGAAGACAGATCAATGTTTTAAGTTGGTGTGCTTGCTTTAATTTTATGTTATATGTGTTAAGTAAGGGTTTTAATCTATAATTGCACAGTGAAGTTATATTTATGGTTGTTTGCATTTTTTTATGCTTTAATAAGTAAGATCATGTAGTCTTCAAGTTATTTGAATAGATGTGTTGAAAAACGATGGTATACTTGATAGATCTATTTTGTGAAGCTCTGCCAAGTATAGAAAGGAATTGAAGCCCTAAAGCCATAGTCCATTGTCCAACTAGATGTAGAAACCTAGTTCTAACATCCCCCTATATTGCCTCGAGTGATATTTCGGTATGTGTATGCAGATATTTTCTAAAGGGTCAGTAATAGTGGTTTTTTTTGGTTCACACACCCACATTGAACTTAGGTCTAGTCCCCATTAGGCCAAAAAATGGTTCTGTTGTCTGGATCAGATGAAGAAATATTTTAGTATGACAAAGGGAACCGAAGGTTACTCAATTAACTCCATCTATGATAGATTAGTGTGCTTTTCCCCACACATTTTAACAGGGAATGTTATGAGAAAGAGATTCACAGAGGAGGTTTATGCACCAATAACATCATTGGTTCTGGAGTGCGCCAAAGGCATGGTTTATAATTGGGCAGAGTACCTATGCGGTGAGTTCCTTGCCGACTACATGGAAGATCAAGAGGAGGGAAAGTAGTTCCAGTACAGGTGGCTCTTATTATTGATAGCATTGATGTCTTGGAGGGAGCCCGAGGAATCACAGTTCCCCTCTACAGACCCTAAATTGTGCGAGGCTGCCAGATATGCCTCATTATGGCATTCGAAGGAGCCATCCAAGGTGATGGAGAACAAATTTTTTTGGGTGGGATTCAAAATGAGTCTGTGCACTGTGAGTAAAAAAAAACTTGGCTATCACCAAGCATTATGAACCATTATTGGCAGGTCACGGAATTCTAGGAAAATTTCCACCACTTTCACATTCAAGCGAAGAAAGACCTTGTTGGGGTCCCGTATGAGCTATCGTGCCTAGTTGAAGAAGGGGATGAAGAAGCCATCATCAATGCATGGTCAATAAATTGGTTAATTCAAAATTATGAAGGCATGGAGTAGGCAGGCATTAGCCGTATGAACTCTCCTGTAAAGACAGGAAAGAAGGACCTTGAAAAGCTGCAAAAGAAAGTTACATTCGTGCTTGAAACAAATACAATAGTGGAAGTTAGTACATAGATGGAAACTCTTGAAACAAGAGGGGGAAATGCTTGTGGTGATGATACAATCCTAGATCCATCTGACCCCCGCTCCCCTTTTAATACCAATAGGCGACAACCACAGAAGGGTGTCCGGAGGAAGAAGGTGAAGTATGGTAGGTCTACCAACCAAGAAGTAATGGTCCTCACTAAGGGGGACCTTGATGAAATTGGTGATACTGTCAAGAATTTCATGGAAAACCTCTGGGGTAATATTAAAGAAAAATAAAAGAAGGTGTTGAAATACATTCAAAAGGGCCTAAAATACTTGTAGGTTCAGACAAGTGCAGTTTAAGAAAGCGTGAACCAAGCCAGCAAGCTGCAAGTGAGTGTGACTCAAGTGAGCGAAGCACCAACAGGTGCAAGCACAACAATGCATGAACTAGTGTTAACCATTGATACCCATGTGATGTTGATCCTTGTAGGCACATTAAGCTTTGATACTACGGATCAGATGAAGCAGGTAGTGCAATGGCAGAAAGTGCAACTTACTTCGTCGCGCTCCCACTATAGACATTACACAAGTTCCACAGAGGTGTCACTAAGGAATTACGAATCGTGGAACATTGTTCCTTATTAATTATTCAAGATGTTAGGAAATAAATATAGAGCATGGTTGAAAAAAAGTAGAATTTTATACGAGAGCGTGATGTTGAGGTTGCACACAAACATAAGTTGGAGGAAGCCATCTTCAAGGCTTGAAGCAAGCTACCAGAGCTTGAGATTCAGGTTGCACCTGCACCATAGGAGAAAATTACCAAGATCGGGACAGTAGTGAAGTACTCTAAATCAAATTTCGACAAAGTGTGCCTCAAGATGCAGATGAAAATGTTTGAATTGCAGCTACAATTGTAGTTGGCCACTCCACCAGAAGTTTGGGAGAAACACACAACAGAGCTCAAGGCTTCCATTGAAAAAATCGAGTCCACTATACAAGAGTACACGTACATATTCATATATCTCTTGGATGTATGGGCTTCACTGCAAGACCCTTAGGTATAGAAAATAGAAGCAGAATTCCGCGAGAAGCTCGAACATATGGACCTGCACCCATCTCCAAGAGAGTAAATTCTTGTAGGAGCTAATCGATGAGTTGCACAGGAAGGAGATTTTCATTACAACCAGAATGAAGTCATGGGAATCTAATGCTAGTCACCTTTCCCAAACTGTAGAAAATAATTTGAAATCCTTTTTCCAGGTATAGAGAGTTTTCGAGAAAAATACAGCTGGGCTAGTTACCGAGACGTTGCTTATCGAGGTTTGAGATTTTGAAAAGCAGTGCACTTAAGTGATTCCACCACTAAAGGATTCCTTATATGGCATCAAATCGAATATTTATGGTGCACCTACATTGTGAATTAGGGAGAAGTCACAATTTTTTGTTGGGTACCAATTGCACACAGTACCCCTCAAAGAATAAAGCTAGAGAAAGACTCTGCTAATAAAGCAGCAGAATGTGCAACACGAAGTGTATTTTGAGTCTTAGGGGCTTTTGGGTGGGTCAAATCCCCTTTTTCTGCAAAAGGATGGGAATATTTTGTGAACGTTGAACTCCACCCATGGATTTCGGACCATGGTACTGTAATGTAAAAGAATATATAAGGAGTCTAGGCTAGATCTCGAAGATAATATTTTGATAGAGAATTAATGAGATGCACTTGTATGTAAAGTTGTTTTGAGTCCGAGTTTGTGGTTTGGGGTTAGAGGAAATGCTCCCACAACTGAGTGCACAAAGACCTTAGGAAGACTACAACTAAGTGCACCTACACCTGTAGTTAAGTGCACAGGGTGGAATTGATTGTATGAGAAAGATTTGAGCATTAACAAAGTACTTTTGAAGATAGATCAATGGTTTAAGTTGATGTATTTCCTTTACTTTTATTTTATGTTATTTGTGCTAAGTAATGGTTCTGATCTATAATTGCATAGCAAATTCTATATATGGTTGTTTACATTATTTTATGCCTGAATAAGTGAGATCGTGTAGTCTACAAGTTAGTTGAATATATGTGTTGAACAACGATGGTATAGTTGATAGATCTGTTATGTGAATGTATGCCAAGTATAGAAAGGAAGTGAAGCCCTAAAGCTACAATCCATTGTCCTTATGGATGCAGAAACCTAGTTCTAGCATCCCCCTATATTGACTCAAGTGATACTTCGGTCTAGACAAGAATATTGTTGCAGAAAGGGACGGTAATAGTGGGCTTCGGTGGTTTGGGCAACCACATTGAACCTAGGTCTAGGCCCCATTAAACCAACATCTCCTTTGAGGGATTTTGGTGTTTTGGTTGGGGCTATTGTCATCATCTTGAGATCTCTTATTTTCATATTTCTTTGGCTACTTAATTTACTGGTTAAACCTGTTTTACATCTTGGATCAACATTTTTGCTGCATTTCTTTGGCTTTTATCACTTAAGTTTGAGTGATTTTTTTTTTCTTCCTTATATCACAATTGGTGGTATTGTGTTTGGTTATGCAGTTGTCAACAAGAAAAATTTATTTGGGCATGTATTAATTGTCTATTATCACTCCCATATAATCTTTTTTACGTCCCACTACCTCTAGGGTCTATTTTTGACCTTTGTAGAACATTGGGTTTTATTAAACTATTATACTACAACCCTAGGTTGTTGACATTTCCTTCCTCTTTCACTTTTATCTTTTTTTTAATTTCTTGAGTGTATTTCTTTTTTGGCTTTGATTTCCTAGCTTTGACACTTTTGTGCTTCACGTTCCAGCTTAAGGACTTTTCTTTGGCCTCTTTATAATTTCTTTTCTTTTTTCATTTTTTTTTTCAGTCAAAATATTTATAAATTTGGAGAATTGTATTTGAGAATTTAGTGAGAGGTACCTTATAATAACCATTGGTGTGTTGTGATAAAATCTTACCCTCATGTTGTTAGAATTCATCGAAGTTAAATGAATAATTTTCATATAGTTGCATCAGGGTTACTAACAAGGGTCATTCAAGCCATCTAAGTTTCATGTTGCATCTCAATTGTGTAAAAAACAACCACTTAAAATCAACGCGATAATAAAATCAACTAGAATCATCTTTTTCTTTTTTACTGTTAGTAAACCAACACTAGCTTAGGCTTGGTTCTTGGAGATACGTGTGTGATTCAACTACTACAAGACTACAAAACAAACTCAACAACTTGCAGTACAGTTATAAATCCACTTGTAGTAGTGTGATCTAGGAAGCCCTTCTAGCACAAGGATCAATCATGAGATCACAATTGGGATGGGAGAGTTGATATACCCCATTTCTCTTATTTTTTGGTGGAAAATATTACAAAATTTGCATGTATTACAAATGGTATTATTATCATTTTGTTGTAGCACTTTGGAGCAACTTGGGAGGTAAATATTAAGAGGGTTTTATACTTAGCTATCTTGCCCTTATGTGTGAATTTGGCTGATGAATTTCCCCCCAAGACGTGTTATTTTTTCAGTGGACAATATTTTTGGGTCTCATACATAGGTGCAGTGTCAGGTTCTTCTTCTATGTATCTGGGACAAATAGTAGTCATACTCTCTTAGTCCTCTTGGGGGTGCCCCATAGATAATAAATTCACATGGACCAAGTTCGCAGCTAAAATGGTTGAGAAGTAGGTCTTTAGTATAACCATCCCACCACCATCTTCTTTGTATTTAGTTTGCTTGTGTGTCTACGTCCTAGGACTTTTCTAGTGTGTGTTGTTTGGTCCGAGTCAGTAGTATTGGCCTTAGGATGTTTGCACTAACATAATTGTGTTAATTTATAATTTTTCACCCTAGCTAAATATAGTCATCATCGGTCACGTCTTATTCTTTTTTTTCCTCCTTAATGAGGTGGAATTTCTAATCCTACACTAAGAGTGCGTATTTGTGCTTAAGACCCTAACCAACCCATAGTTATGGAATCTATACCTGGTCCTTCTATTACCGATTTGGTTTCCACTTAAACATTACAAAATGACTCAGTTTCTCTTGCTATTCCACCTTTGACAAATACTCTAGGACATAAGTTATTGCAGTTGAACCATGACGATTCCACACCTACCTATACTCATGTTCCTTTTCTAGTATTCTATCCTATGGTAGAATCCAAGTCATATTTACCTTATACATTAGCAATGTCAGCTGAAATGCTATGATTTCCACCACTTAGTGTGGTTGCACCTACTCCTCCATCTACACCTCTCATGTCTTCTTGGGGAATTCCAAAAGTCTCATCTATATCTCCCACAATTTTCTCATATGTCTCCATGCTTACTCCATCATATATGCTGACCATAGTCATTAATCCTAGTTATTTTGTAGGGTCATGAGTATTTACTCCTACCTTTTTTTCAACCTAAGATTCCTATCCCTCAATTAGGTGTGGGAAATTTCAGAAATGTGTGGTGGGGGTCAACGGTTTCTCCTAGCTAGCTTGGGGGAAACATTGCTGTGAATATGTCACAATCCTGGTACAATTCATTTTTTGGAGGGACACCAGCTTCTAACACTTTTCCTAGAGTGGATAATTTACGTGGGGGAAACCTTTTTGTTAGTACCATCACTTCTATGAGTTACACTCGTTATGTTGGTGCTATTTCTCAGGTCGGTTCATCTTTTCCCATTGGGTACAACCCCACTAGCATTCATGCTCTTGGGGGTCCATTTATCTCTAGGGACACTTACCCTGGGGGAGGAAATCCTTTCACCAATCATCCTGGTCCATATATTTTATATTTCAAAGTGAACCCTTACCAAATCCAATAACTGTCACATCATAATCCTTATATGGAGGGACCTCAAGGTTGGTCGGGTAATTCTGTTGCATATGAACCATTCAATAAACTTCATAATCCATTTATATCTTCTCTTGATTTACTGAATTTGGCTAAATTCACTAATAAACCCATTCGACATGACCCCTAGTGGCCACCTATTCCTGAAACATTTCCCTCCAATATCCCCAAATTTGAAGGAAAGGCTAGAGAGAATTCGTCAACTCACATCACCACATATCACCTATTGTCTTCATCCAACTCTTTAGTGGACGATTTTATTAAGTTACATTTTTTTCAATGCACTTTGACCAAGGATGTTGCCAAATGGTATATTGAATTGGACACAACATCCTACAATGATTTTTCATCCTTAGGTCAAACCTTTTTTCTGCATTTTTAGTTGTCCACGAGATATGATATCGATTATGACCTCTTGTTCAACTTCAAACATGATGATTCAACCCTTATTTATTTTCATATTCATGAGTTACATCATTTCAAGAGGCTAGTTAGAGCCAAGCTTCCTGATGAGATATTGTGAAAATGGTTCATTCGATCCTTAAGACCTCAAATTACCAAATATGTGTCTATTTTTAGAGTTGTCACTGAGGAGCATAGTTGCCCAAAAATTGTATTTGATCTATTCATAATAATGTACACTTCATGAAGTACTTCCTAATGCTCATAGGCCTTCTATTGACCCACCCAAACCGGATACTGGCCCACACATTGATGGTGTGATTGGGTTTTGTTTCTGATTTAGCCAACTTGCTACTCAACATTAGAAAGTGATTGTTACATTACAATCCCCAGAAAGTGCACTTGGATCTACAAAATAAATTTCTTTTATGAATTCCACTGATGTTCTTACAGTGAATCTCACAACACCTAAGAACAACCAACAAACTAGTGGTAAAAAGAACAAAAAAATAAAGAAAGACTCAACCTACTCAGGAAACTCAACCAAACCCACAAAATTAGAGAGGGGGCACGATTGAATGTCATCGCATGATTAAGTTCCCCTGTAATATTTGTTAAGAGAACATTTAACTCACGAGTACCCTCAGATTGATGAATTTCATAGGTTTCTTGCACCACTGCAATCTACTCAACAACTTCTTGTTTTAACTAATCCATTTCTAGCACAACCTCATCAACAAATGGTTGCACAACCTCCTCTACCTCTGCAAGGGGGAAATGAGGGGCCATTTTTCAATCAAGCTAAAGTTCATTTATTTTTATGTGCAAAGAGAACATTAATGTGACCATGTGAGCTAAATCATATGATGTTCCTGACTCAATTTTCTCTCCTAAGGACTCACTTACTCCCTATACTTCCACTAGACCTCTCACATTAGATAATCTTAAGGACCCTATTTATCACCCCCCTAAGGGTTTCATTCATAACAAAAAATACAACCCTTCTGCTAAGGCTTCTCAACATTATAGTATTGTTAAATATCTTCCCCAATCTCCCTATGTCATTTCTTCCTTGGAGGTTTTTAAAATTTTTCCTCAGCAGTGCATTTCATTGTTTTCTGTGATCGGTGGAGTGAACCCCTTTGAATCAAAACTCAGTACATTCAATGTTGAAAAGGTTGTTATTCAAATTTTCCACCATATCTCCTTTCATATTACTATGGATATACTCCATAAGAATATTCATCACATTTTGGTGGATGAAGGTTATTTTACTTGTGTCATGCTCGTTAATTCCAATACAAATCTACATGCATGTGATGGACATAATTTTTTTCCTAAGAGGGTTCTTCCCAAGTTTTCCATTGAGTAAGGTGGAAAAACTATTTATGTCGATACAAAAGTCATCGACCTTAAATTACATTCCAACCTACTCCTTGGTCGTATTTGGTTCTATAACATGACCACTATTGTCTCGTTTTTATTCCATATAATTTGTTAATTCCCTCATGAAGGAAATATTTTTACTATCGACCAGCTTGATTATTGCATTGGAAACTGTCAAAAATTTCCACTACAAGGAATTTAGTACCACTTGTGTGAGATAAATATGGTTAGTTTCAGAGTGTTGGCACGGGGTTGTTAAAAATTTCATCCCTTATGTGTGTTTTTCTTCAATTACCCCTACTTAGCACTCCTTCCACATCCACTATTGCTCGTGTCCATATGATATCTTCATGTACCTATGGACCCAAGTTTCTTGATGATACTAGGGTGGTGCCATCTGAATCTGATATTGATCAATATGGAAAGCATATTCTTTTAAGTCCAACGAAACTTTATTATCAAGTTGTCTAGTTAGCCTCTACGTTTGATGAGTCTGGTGATGCAATGGTGTTTTCAGTTTTCTGTTTACAGTGGTGTTTTCAATGTTCATATTTTAGTTTGATAGTTTCAACAACAAGGTTTTTTCAATTATGGATCAGTTTTCAAAAAAAGGATCAACCCAATTGAAATTATACTATTCTGAGTTTTGTTCTTTAGCTCCTCATAGGGAGGATGCTGTCCCCATTGGAGCCACTATTATCCTTGATAACACTTAGAGATATTTTGGATTTAATTTGTCAAATTATCTAGGTTGTTAACTTTTCTATAAAAAATAATAATAATATATGTACAAAATGTCAATTTGGTCACCTAGTCAGTGTGTAGAGTCAACATGAGTCTATTGGGGTCGACAGTATGAGTCGAAATCCAAATCATCATTTGTGTTGGTCTCACTTGTTCATGATTATTGTTTAGCCACTTTTGTTAGAATTTGTAGCAAATCTAGTAATGAAAACAAAGTATTTTCTACAAAAGTTCCTCAAACTTCTGCAGCAAATCTATCACTTCTGCCACCTATTTCGCTACGAAACCCTGATGATAATGATCCATTTAATTTTTAAATCATGGGTTAGATTCTCAATGGATCAAGAGTATGTGTCAGAGTTCGAATTTTTTATTCATTATGCCCAAATTTTCACATCTTAAAGTACACGATCAATTGTTCTCCTTTTCATTTAGAGTTGGTTTCGCTGTCATAGAGAGATCTAATTATTATTAGGTAAAATTTCAGGCGATAAGAAGGAGCTCATTATGTGTTGCGGCCATGGCGTAGAAGAAACAATCAAAAGTAGGATCTATGGTATGCTATGAACCCACAGACATGAAGCTTTTGGAAGACGAACAAGTTTTCAACCAGTCATCTTCCAGCGTTGGATGCCTGCATTTTTTCTAGAAGTTGTAGGGATTCTAGGGACAAATTGCTAAGGATTTTGGTGTGAATTTCACAAGAACATAAACGAATATTGGAATGCTAAATTTTTCAATATCCCCTGATACAATTTCACGTGCTACATAGATTCCTAGGTCTAGTGAGATGTGGTTCAAATTTCAAAAGTTCTTGTCACTCAACTATGATTATTTTCTCAAGGATGAATACAAAGGAATTGACATGATTGTTGGCATTTCTAGGGTTTTCCTTAAAGAACAATTTTCTAAATTTTTTATGGTCATCTACAAATATTTTAATTGTGAAGGCAGGTTTAATATGGTTTACAAGTATCACTTTAGACTATTCTTACACTAGTAGAAAATGATGAAATTAATGACTAGGTGATTAAAAAGTTTAGTCACCCAACTAAAAATGAATAACTTAAATGACTAATTTAGTCTAGGGATGAAATATATGACTAGATAATAGACAACTAAACTAAAAATGACTAAATTAAATGACTAATTTACTCGAGGGATTAAATATACAATTAGATAATAAGTGACTAAACTAAAAGCGACTAAGTTAAATGACTAATTTAGTCTAGGATTTAAATATATGACTAGATAATAAGTGAAAAAAATAATAAATATTAACGTAAATGACTATTATAGTCTACACCAAGCATATGAATTAGTAATTTATGTTAGTAACTTTTAATTATGTCACTCCATAAATGGAAAATTGAAATTTTGATACCAAAGTGTTACATTTCACTATAGGGGCCTCTAAATCCATCTGCAGTGTTAAAATTTAGAGACAAAGGGGTCGTTGACTCCATTTATAGTGTTAAAATTTGAATACCCTTTTGTCTCTAAAGTTTAACACTGCAGATGGATTCATCTACAATTAAAAATATAATTGCATGTATCATCTATCTAATTTAAACTAATTCCTTCATTATAATTTTAGTAAAGTTAAAATTTATACAGTCAAATTTATATTTATATTTATATTTCTTTGGCCATAAAGTTTAATTTTTAAACTTCATTGATTTATGTTAAATGTTTGATTTGTTTTAAATCTAAGGTTAAATCTTCATATTTACATTTAAGAAATAGATAAACATAACATTTCTTATGTTAAAAATTCAAGTTCATTTAAATCTAGTATTAAATCATCATATTTACATTTGATAAAAACTAAATAGATAAAACTAAAATATATATGTATATACCTATTTAGTAAATAGGTATGAACCTTTATTTTTTGTAAGTTAGTGTTCAATTAATATAGGAAAAAAGGAGTATAGTGAGTCTCTCAGAAAACAGGTGGTCTCACCATGACCGGGTTTGTTGACCAATAATTGCACGAAATAACAAAAATAAAAAAGGGAAACTATGTACATTGTGCATAAACGGTAGGGCTTGAGGCAACAAAATATAGATAAAACATAAAAAACACCAAAGAGAATAGTAGTCATCTTATGTGATGGAGGCAGGGTTATTTGGGGATGTTCCTAGAGGGATGGAGAATGGAAGTCACATTGAAAGTGCCCTTCAAAGTACGCCAACCAAGTCTCTAACCTTTTAACTTTCTTGGTTTTTTTATTTTGGCCTCGCCAAACCAACACCAGTCTCTCCCGGACTTGGCACTGAAAATAGTGCAGTCAGTCCAAAGTTTCCATCTGCTCAACATTCTCCTTATGACGAACTATATTATTTGTGCCCACTCTTTCCATCAGGATATTGATAAGTGCTTGATAGTTCTCCAAGCTACAATGTTGGATACCCTTCCCTTCATTCGCTTCAGCTCGACCATACTGACGATTCCCTTTTCCACCTCGGTTTCCTCCACCCCGATGACATGGTTTCTGAACTCGCGCACCACCACCCATATTAGTACCTAACATACCTCCTCCATGACCTCCATGCACTCCCACACTAGCCAACTCTATGCGTCCAATAGTATTTCCACCTTGCCAAAAAGACAATTGTCAAGTATGCCACATTGGTAGGGCCAAGGGTGGCTCGGGAGGGGGAATGTCGACACCACACATGGGGTTTAATAATTTGCAGAGTTGGAGAAGCACCGCATTCAGAAACCACAAGATAGACTCCCCACCAGAGAAACCAAACACCACCACCATAGGAACGAAATGCCACCGCCCACCACACCAAAGAACCACAATACCACCACCCACTACTAGAAAAGGACTAGTACCACCACCAAAGAAACAAAATACCTCTGTCCACTACACCAACATATAAAATTAAAAGATAAATGAAGAAACGTAGTCGCCGACTGATCTCAACTTCCCCCATAGCAACAATCAGCCTATGAATTCGCCTTGCAGAGACCACCCTCCAATCTGCCAAACATCGTCACGCCCACACTGGAGGTCATGAAATTGGAAATTGAAACTAGTTTTCCATCCCCACGCATGGAGTTTCCTATATATACTATTGATTCCAGCTTCCCCTGCTAGCCTGAGAAAACAGGCTTACCATAATCCAAGGGGAAATGAAATGGAAGATCTCTCTTCCCTTTGACTTCCCACCCTTACACATGAAGGCAATAACAAAGGGACTGTGTAACATAGTCCAGCTTAATACCCTACTCCAGAAAATTCCTAGGATGCACACACACAAACCACTCCCACCAAATAAAATCCTGTGAAACTTAGGTTTTATCCACGGAGGCCACCACGAGGTCCAGCACTAGACCAAAGCAAATATAGCAATGTCAGGCTCTCTCATATTCCCACACCTTCACCGTTCGCCACCGCCGAACTCCAACATGAAGTAAATACTCGCACGAGTCACCAACCTACTAATAATACTCCTACCATTACATGCACTTTGGTGAAGGGACTAGAAGAATCGTCTCTCATCCCCACTCCACCTATATTCACACATGAGGCTCATCATCCACGTGTTGCAAGGACCTCACCCTCATTGAGGAAGGTATGAAAATTTATTAATTTAAGTATGAACTTTACTTAATTTTTTAATGGTTTATTAACCTTTGTTAATTTAGATATGAACCTTAATTAATTTTTTGATGGTGTATGAACTTTTATTAATTGTTTGACATGGTCCTTGGTTTATTTTTAATGGTATTATGAACTTTTTTAATTGTTTAGGTATGAACTTTATTTATTTATTTTAATAATATATAAACCTTTATTAATGATTATAAATATGTAATTCAAAATATTTCAGTATGGTTTATTGTCTAATGATGGATAAATGTGTTTATTTTTATCAATTTCTATAAGATTTCTACCAATGAATATATTTATTTCATTTAATGCATATAAATACGTAATTTCATGATTATATGAAATCAAGCTTTAAATGAAACAATATTTTTGTTATATATTTGATTAATAATCAAAATAGTGTGATACTCACAGCTTAGTAAAGTATTATGTTTATATTTTAGTTATTTTTAATGTTTATATTTTAATTTTTTTTAATAGTGCATAGATTAAGTTGAATGTGCATTTCATTAAAATTGAAAAGTGTAAAACTAGCTATGAAAGCAAAAACTATTATGAAAGCCCCACGAACAAAAACCAAAGGTTTCTTACTCATGAAAAAATTTTATTCTTACCCCACGAAATGCAAATCGGCTATTCTGATTGTGATGAAGAGGTCCGCTCTAGGTTTACCTCATTCTGAATTTTCCATGAAAACAAGATGTTTTGTACATAGAGATTGCTCTTTGGTACCAAAATTTTGTCATTGGAGGGAGGGTTATGGTATATTTTGAGATATTTGAGAGAAATTGATGATGTGGTTAAATACTCTTAGGGCTTGTCAAATTTTCTCTATAGTTATAGCTTCTATCATTGATATAAAATCAGTGGAGAGAACTTGGGGGATTTCGAAGAGGTGGGAAAAAACTAATTCACAAGTGAAGTCTGAAATTTTGGAGTTGGAATCATAGGTTAGTTGTATTTATATGTTTATATTTTTCTATTTTTATTCATTTTTACAATGTGTTATTGCTTACCTTCGTTCTACAGTTTTCGGTGTTCGTTCTATGGATTTTTATGTTCTTTTTCTAAGGGATCGACCGACAATGAATGTAGAGTAGAGCGGGAAAAGGGACCCTCTACTCAATGAATTTTTACTACTCAATCTATCGCGGTTTAAAATATTGCTATCCCCCACTTTAATTTTTTTCTACAACAGTTATGTTGTTAAACTATTTTGTCTAATATTGATGTAATACATTTTATTGGTCTTATATGAAATTTGATTTAATACACTTTATTGGTTTTCAATGGAATCTGACCGGCTGAATTAGACATGTTTGTGAAAAAGCCTGTTGTGATTCATATATTTTCTTTTAGCAATTGAGTATACAAGAATGAATGGCATTGAATATAAATAAATGAATGTGATAATTTCAAATTTACATTTATGTCTTTATCATTCAATCAGTAATTCAATTCATGGTGGTTAGATTCAATGTTTATCATAATTATAAGTTTCTTCATCGCCATGAATAGACTTATAGTTAGTGTCGTCAAAAGAGGATAATGATTGATTTAGAACTTTCCTTCTATTTATTTCTAAACTCCAAAGGAAAAATCCCCATTTGGGCCTCCACTCAGTTCCCTTCTTTCGCAAAAAATTAATCGAATTTTTGACAAATATAAGAGTTGTGTTGATGGGGAAGTAGCATTGTGATTACCCACGGTGCTGACTAGAGACATTGAATTGCAGTTCTCGTATCCATTAGAACTTTATTAGTTTCATAGAATGTTTCAATCAGTTTAAAAAAGTTGTTTTTGGATAATGCATTAATCGATCTAACCATTTGCAAATCCAAAACAAATTTCCCTTAATAGATTTTTTTTTCAACCGCACAAAAATTTAGGCCTTTTAAACAAACTATTGATGGCACAAGGGGATTGAGATTAAAAAAAAAATATTACGCTTGTGGAATGATAGAAGACTGGAATTATTTTGGAATCTAAGCCTCCAATCCTATGCAGGATCTCATGTCCTATAATCTCAGCCATAAAATGCCCATATCAACATTATGTGGCCCATCACAAAATTATGGTGAGTAGTTTAAGTTGGATTTGATGTGAAACTTCACACAATACATCCATCTGTGTAGCATCCTGATTTGGATCGTTATATTTGAAACTATAGAGAGTGTGAGGATATAATGGATTTATAGGATCTTGACACCGCTAGATACATTTTAGGACAAACTTGACTAGGGCCCCCTCCATGTGCAGGAATATATCAGTCCAACACCAATCTCTATACTTCTGCCCATTGGTGTTTATAAGATAATATGTGGGACGCATTAAGGACATTAATGACATATTTTATAGAAATGGTATTATTTTCCACCCTTAAATAATGAATTCCATAAAATTTAGTGAGTTGAACTTAGGTGGAATAAGTTAACATACTTGTCCAATCTAAAGCTTTTAAACTCAATTGAATTGTAGATTTGGGGAATATTCCAGAATATTAAGAACAACATCGAGATCAAAAAATTACTTATCCAAATTTTAAAATTCCTGGAACATCCTGAAATTCCAAAGGCAGCAAAAAATTCAAACAAATGAACTTGTTGACATCTATTCGATTTAGGGATATTCCCAAAATCTACCATCTAGATAAGGAGAACCATCTAATAATCAAATTTAACATTTAAAATATATAAGAGAAATGGGTTTAGGTTTCTCATCAGGCTTAGTTTCGTGTGTTAAGTTTTTCTTACAGTTTGAGTTCCTTGAAAATTTATCATGAAGATATTTATCAATAAAATAATAGCGAGGAATAAATATAATCTTAGTGGTAATCTCATGTGGCAGTTCACATTCAAGTAATTAAGTGCATTTCCATTTTCTTCCAAGCTCTTCCTTACACCATGTATGTATGTATATAAAAAATATGATAAACTTGAGGCATCACAAACAAAATGACAAAATTCTAAATTCGGGCTACATTCCTATTCCAGGTATTGAACCCAGTGTTCTTCATTATGGGGTTGAGTTTAGTGATGGAAATTAGAAATTTAACAACGCTATTTGGAGAGACATGGATATGAAAAATGTGTCTTGGAAGTTGTTTTCAGAACCACCTAATACTTCTACACTCACATCATCAGATGGCAACAACTTGAGAAGGGACAAAAAAATCATCGAGTGTGTTAGGACATTCAATGAAGCTCTGAGATTACATCATGTAAGAATGAATTGTCCTAATTTGAATTTTGAATATATCTTTGACAGAAATTTTGTACATGTCCAAACTCCACCAAATTTATTTGATCAAGACCATATTAAAAACATTTTTTTTTGAAGATTTGAAACAAATCCTGTTGGAGAAAACAAAGTCTTATGACAATGTAAATCATGATAAAACTAATGAAATTCGGAAGATAACAAAGGACAAAATTAGGAGTAGCAAATATTTCAATCAGGGAACAATTTCCTTGCAAGAGGATGAAAGAGTCTTAAAATTTGATTCTACTCACCATATTGTAGTTGTCAGTCCAAGGTATTGGATGGTTGCACTATGGATTTTGGACTATTTCTATTTTAGGCTTCCTAGTGGTTGTTTCAACACTATTTTGAAGACAGAAAATAGATGGACCTAGGAAAAATAATCCTTGTAAAATACAATGACATTCACATTCCATAAATTCAGACACAAGTGGGGATTTCTAGCATTTCTCAGACAAGAAATTTTACCTCAAAAATCTTGTGGATAAACCTTAGAAATATCTGCTACTCCTTCTACGTTTTGTACTCTTGGAGAATGGGAATCCTTAAGCTACGTATTTAAGAGAAAACATGACAAAGGAAAAGGGGAAAAATTATCATTTCCAAAATATGCGGTTTCAAATATCCTGAATTTAGAAGGATGTAGAGAATTGGTAGAAGTTTCAAGCCAGAAAATCATGAAAGGTACAATAACACAGATTAAAACAAAGGACAGCTAAAATGCAACGATATAGTTTTTTAAATGGAGATGAAAATTCTTATGAGAGAAACATGAATTATGAATCCTACGTTGCCAAACAAGTGCCCCCTACATTTACTAATAATGATATTGTGTTTGCCTCATCCATGATCTCAAGGGTGACTAAATCCTTGCAAAATACTACTAACTCTACATGAAATATGGGCTACCAAATTTTTTGTAATTTTTCTTGTCCCACTCAAATGAATGAAGAGCATCCACATTGAATTTTTCATGACATTTCCGTAGAAATGAGATACTCATAAATCTTATAGAGATCCATATTGTCCACCATAACATTTAATCACATATTTGTCCCCAGAAGTGGCCCCTATTCAAAGGAAACTACTCACAAAGAGTGTCAAATTCAATTGTAGTTGTTATGTAGAGTGTGAATCCAAATATCCCAAAGGTATCCCTAACAGACTCTATTTTGTGATGATTCAAACAACAACATCCGTTATACCTCAGTCACACCCACTATGCAGCTCTCAAACCATGGTGAGAATGTAGGTTCTTATAGCTAAAAATCAAAAGGAATATGTAGAAGAGCCTTGAATGGTAATGATTAAAATTCTAATTTCAAGTTGCTATGAATTCAAGATTATCAGACAATCATATTTCATGTTCCTATTTTAAAATATCATTAAGAACCTATAAATTCTCAGAGAATATTAGATGAAATTAATACATGAAGTTTGAATCAATTAGCCACATTGTTAGAAATCCCATAATCACAACATGTTGGTAATGCACTAAAATGTTTCATGAGTAATTCCATTAAATATTATTTTCCAATATTATCACATTCACTTTGATAGATATAAATAATTGTTGTCGTAATATAAGGCCCCTTTTCCAACCAACTCATTAACTTGAGAAAAATTACTAGTAGACAAAAATTACTAAAAAAATCGAAACATTAAATCCATCTTTGTTACACGTTATTCATCAATCCACTTCAAAATGTCTGGATGACAGGACATCTTTGTTACACTCTTCTGATAGAAAAAAACATGGTACTGGAGATCACATCCATGTGAGTGATTTAAGGAGGTCTTCTTTCAACGGAAGAAAAGGTAAGTGAGGTGGGACGGTAGGGGACATTAAGGTACACTTAAATGTGATTGGTAGAGTCATTACTTCTAGTACCATGAGCTAGGTAGATGGATACTATTTTTTTTCTCTAAACTTGTGAAGGTTTCTTGCATATTTTACTACTTGAGGGTCTGTCTTTCCAAGGACATAATTTTGTTAGTGTTACTGTGCAGTCCATCCCTAGTTTTTGAAAAGGGCTAGAGGGGAGAATCATAGTTTGTTGACTAATGTTATTTGTCATCTATTATAGGCCTTAGGTTTTTTTCCTATAGTGGTGGTGTCTAGGTGTTTGGGTGTGTTGGGTGCAGGAATTACCCTTAAGTAAAATCCTCAACACTTAATTTGTCAACCCAAGGGATCCGTAAACTTAGAGACGAAGCATAGGCAATGCCAAATATGGTATGAATATTCCTAATATAAATCCCTAATTTCTTTAAAGGAAATATTGCAGAATCAAATTAAAGAGAGAAAAAGGCAACTTGAACCATAAAAATAAAAGACCGGAACAAGAAATAATGCATTTGCAAGAGGGAAATAACGATAAAAAGGGCAATCACTCTAGCTAATTATTGTTTAACTACTGAGTGTGTGTTTTTTCTTTAGCAGAGACACTTTAGCAGTCTCATCAGATGGGCCCTTAAACCTGCTCCTTTAGAGATTTCCTTCTTGCACTAATTTGTCCTGCACTATAGCAGTCCGCTTGCACTAGTGCAAGAACAATGATTTATGCAGAAGGTAGAAATGGTGTCTTTACTAAAGGCTTTTTTACTTCATGCAAGGGCTTTAAATTTTCCAGGTTAAAATCACTCAGATCCCATGGCAAGAAACTAGTTCTTGCACTGGATCAGAGCTTCCTGCACTTAGCATTTAATTCTTAAAATGAGTGCTTAATTATTGAAAGTGCTATTATACTGTTAAATCGAATTGCACACATAAAAAGTGAATGTTTCTGATCTTAACAAAGTGTAGGAATAAAGAAACAATCAATATACATTTATCTTGTCATAATATTTTAATGAAAGAAAGAAGATTTCGGGAAGTAGACTAAGAAAGCTTGTTGCATCACACCAACATGCATTGGTGCAGGTTCATTTCTCCTGCCTGGACCGGGCCAAGAAAACCAATCAATATAATTGAAAAAAATGAAATATCACACCAACGTGCACTGGTGCAGGGTTATTTCTCCTTCTTGGACCAAGCGGAGGAAAACCAATCTGAAATAAAGTGCAAGAAAGGAAAGTGCAGGAAAAGGAAATTTATCTACTTCACACAACGGATCTGCTTTCACTCAGACAGGAATGCATGTACTCGAAATTAAATCACACTTGACAATGTAAACACAAATTACAAGAAAACAGGAAATAGGGTAAACGTGCTGGGTTGGCTGGGCCCTGGCCAACCAACATGTTTCCCTTTTTAAATAAAAACGTTGCTCAGTACTTTAATCAATTCATCAACTCAAATACAGAAATGTAATTTTGTGAAGCATGAGGTGGAGCTCCATTTTTATTAATTCACTGAGGCAAGTACATACATTAATACATCATCCAGCCTAGATTCGGGCAATAAAAAAATACAACAACCTGTTACTGCCTCTCTGGTTGTGTCTCTATTCTTCTTGCTATCAAAAACTTAGCCTTCTAGTCCTATTTACATTCTACATTATATAGATCTTCGGCCAAAGGCCAAAATAGATCATTTAACTGATTACATAACCAAACACAGAATTTAGGTTTTTGGCCTTCAAGATTAGATGGTTAGAAAACTAGCCGTAGCCAATCTCCAGCTTTCGTTCTTCGCAGATTCGGTCTTGGCTCTCTTTGGGTCGATATTTGCTATGTCGTGGAAAAAATATTTCTTGATATTTGCTATCATGGCTGAAGCTACTCAAAATGAGGCGGTGATCGAGGAGGTTCAGATCTGCTGCAAGGTTTTGTTGAGCTGGCAATGGTGCAAGATCTGATCCTGCACTAGGATCAGCGGTCACGGTAAGTACTTCAACTACCAAATAAACATTGGAGATATAGATAAGTTACAAAGAGTTATTAAAAGTAAGAAATCATGTAATAAATAATTAATTAATGCTAAGTTGAATTAAAAATATGAATAATAAAGTTTATACAAAATATGTCACCGTGCTTGGACTGGTGCAAGATGAGGGTGCATAAAAGAGGTAAAAAAGAGCTAAATGGTTATGATTTAGGAAGGGGAAAATGGAAAAAAGAGAGAAAATTAGGGGGCTAACATCCTCCCATCCCTAATATGTTGTGTGTCCTCACATAACTCTTTACCTTTTAAAGAGAGAATCCATACAGGTGAGATAGTTTATAGAAGTGAGGAATAACCTGTACCTTGGAAAAAAACCTTCAAAACTTTGACCATTCCAGCTCAATCCTGCCCTGACATACAGACATCAGCCTGCAATGTCTCAGAATTCTTCTTTCTGATGTTCTTTATTTTCTTTGTCACCTTTTTAATTCGCTTGAAAAATTGCGCAGCTCGGTACTTCCAAACTCTAACTTCTCCTTTCTTTTTCTGGATCTTCACGGTTAATTTTTCTTTACTATGTTCTTTATCCTCATGCGCTTTAGCTATGAGTTTCTTTAAGTTCTGCACTTGAAGCTCTATTTCAGCTATCCGAGCAGCAGGAGTTACCACATATTTCTTCTTCTCCTGTCTCAACAGAGGCAGTATCTTCTTCAGGGACCTCAGTATCCCTCAGAGTTTCAGCAAACTATTCTTCTTCTTCTGGTTCTTCTTCTTCTTCTTCTTCTTCTTCTTCTGGTTCTTCTTCTTGTACTGGTGCAAGATAGGATTCAACGTCTTGTGGGGACTGTGGTCCTTGCATGCACTATATTCTTCATTCTTTTTCCAGGCATTTTTAATGAAATCGGCCAACAGAGTGTCATCTTCGACCTCTACAGATTTTTCTACGTCCGCAAGGACTGACAGGTTGTCTTCTTAGGGGGTCTGTGCATGTACTGGTGGTGTAAAAGGAGTCTCTTCGATAGGTGCACTAGTTGTCTTCTTATTTGGAGATGGGGCCCTTTCTTCTGTTGATTTTTCAGGTCATTTCCTTTTTGCACTGGTGCAAGAAGGATTCCCGTTTACATTCTTACTTGGACCCTTGCTTGTGCTGGCGGAGTCCTTTGTCTCCTTCCCAGTAGCTATATTTTTATGTAGCTATTTTAACAATCCCTCCCAGGTCATGCCTTTAATTTATAATTATTTCTGGACTAAAATATTTATCAGGCCGTGATGATATAACTTCTTGTCGGCCTGGTCTGCCCATGCATCCTGCACGCCCTTAGCCATTTTTTCTAGGCTCTTAAGAAAAAAATAGGGTAAATCAATCCTCCACCAGACGTGCTGGTTGCCTTCGAAATACTACAACATCTTAAAATGGTACACAAAACTGAGGGAGTACCTTCCCTCATAGGTTATGAATTTGTGTAGGATGAAAAGGGGGTCCCGCCACTGTCCTAGCAGGGCACTGTGTGGAATCACTTTCTTCCAATCTACCTTAATATTCTTGTCGACAAAAAAATGCTGCCATCAATTCCTTTCTAGTTTCTAATTTTTAAAATACTGCTCACCAGTATTTTCCAAGCCTATCGTTGCTGCTATAAACTCTTCCGTAACCTCAAATTTTAGAGACCCAATTTTTACTCGTCCATTTTTTAAACTTCTGGAAAACTATAGGGCCAATTCACTTTTGTGTCCGTCAAAATTTTGAAAGAATTGAATAAAGCCTGAGTCTCGCAATAGTGTAAGACTATTGTGATACTCAGCAGTTTGTTCTACCATACTTAGGGACAAAGGTTCGCTTCGAACATGCGGCGTCACTGCTTAACGGTTATGAACAATCAAGAATTTACATGCAACACCTGGAAAATTGGTTCTTATAGAAAGGGATCCAATTGTCCACCATCTCTTCCATCTTATCACCCATTCATTCCACTAAAATAGCCATGGACACGCGGCATCTTTGAGATTGTGTTGGACTGGTGCTTGCGGTAACGTTTTAACGGCTAGGTGAGGTAATCATTATGAGTGAAGGACATCTAGGATTATGGAAAAAAGGGCAATTATATCCAGGCCACGGTTAAACACTTATGCACTCCTTCATAATTCAAAAAAAGAACTTTAGCATTCATTAAGAAATGATCATGATTCTTAACTTAAAAGCACCTTGTACTTTAAATAATTTTCTCCTAGTTAATGTGATAGCATAAGTACTCATCGAATAAGTGAAAGGAATTTTCATGATGACCACTTTCCTATGACGTATGATATGAAAAGAACAAATTGACTATGTTTCTGACAGGGCGCATGCTTGCACCAATTTGCTTACACCGCTTAAAATATACTATTTTGCTGGTACCATTCTGCTTGCATTATTATATAGGACAATATGCTTGCACTAGTGCAAGCATAATGTCTAAAAAAAGAATAGGGATTTTAATTAAAATATAGGTTGGACTTCCAACATGGCTTCCTCAACTTATACTAGAAATTTTCTTCGCCCTTTCCTGATGCTTCAGAGCATATCCTTTTGCTCTTTGTGTGTGAGATCCTGCAATGAATTCATGAGGGAACAAAGAAGTGGGAAAAGGGAAATTTCAGAATGGGAAGGAATTTTGTTACAGGGATTCCATCAATAGTACCATAAGAGGAGATAAACAGAAGTGGGATAGGGGAAAAAATTGAGGGTAAAGTGGGATTTTTACGAAAAAGATAGGGTAAATTCAGAAGAATATGGGAAGGCTAATCACTCTGGGATTGAAGAATAAAACTGAGGGAATATTACGAAAGTGGAATATGAAGAAAGGCAGAAAATTTTATGGAAGGTTTGCTTACACTGGTGCAAGAAAAATAACTGCAGCGAGAATTAAGCGTTACTTGAATAAAAATGTCCATGCTAATTACCCCAATTGTATAAAGGTTGGTTCTGTTGATCCTGATTTTACTTGGTGGTCGCTAGCATATCTAAAGATCAAGCAACATTCTCTTTTTATTAGAAATTTTTGATCTTCCTACCAGCAAGCTAGTTTTCAAGTTGATCCTTCTTCAATCATGTCAGCGAACTAATTTTCATAATTACAGGAAAATAATTTTTCTTTACTTTTTATTAAAAAAAAAATTATATTTTGTTTTCATTAATAAGAAGAAGAATTCATGTTTTCACAAGGTTGGTATTACCATTCACCACTACCATCCCAAATTGCTATGTAAAACCTTTCCTGGCAAGTGCCTGAAAATAATTCTTTAACCTATGCCCATTTACCAAGAATACTGAATTTTTTCCATCAATAGTTTTAACTTCTACTGCTCCATTCTCGAATACTCGGATCACTTCATAAGGTCCCATCCAACGTGTATGGAACTTCCCTTTAAAAATTTTAAATCTATAATCATAAAGGAGCACCCAATCACCTGGTTGGAATTGCTTTTTCTGAATAGACTTGTCATGCCACCTTTTGCGTTGCTGCTGAATTAGTATGTTCTGCTGAAAAAAATCCCTACGAAATTCAACTAACTCATTTAATTGGAGAAGACACTATTGTTGTGCCTTAGAGATATCTAGTCCTAACTGAATTGCAGTTCTGAAAGTTTTGATCTGGAACTCAATTGGTAACAGAACTTGTTTGCCATATACCAGCTCATATGGTGTATGTCCCGTGTTATTTATCCAAGTGGTTGTGTATGCCCACAAGGCTTCTGGTAATCTTTCAGCCAAGTCTTTTCGATGCATATTTACTGTATTTGTAAGAATGGACTCGATCACTTTGTTTTTGGATTCCACCTAGCCATTTTCTTGTGGGTGATACGGCGTGGATTTCCTGTGCTGGATCTTGTATTGCTCCATCACACCCTGTACCAGATTAGAAATAAACTACGAACCATTGTCAGAAACAATTTCTCTAGGCACACCAAATCTAGTAAAGATTTCAGTAAAAAGAAAATCAACAACAACTTTTTTTGTAGCAAAGGAAACAGCTTTAGCATCTACCCATTTTGTTACAAAATCTGTACAAACCAAAATATTCTTTTTAGTTAATGATGTTGGATTTATTGGCCCTATAAAATCAATAGCCCATTTTTCAAATGGCTCAATCATAAATTGGGGGCATAAAGGAATTTCATTGGTTTGATTAGGCTGGCCCATTCGTTGACAGTTATCACATCGCCTGAAATATTGTTTAGCATCCTTAAACAAGGAAGGCCAAAAGTAACCAGCACGCAGTATTTTATATGTAGTCCATTTATCATCGAAGTGGCCTCGACAAGGTTCATCATGAGCAGATTTCAATATGTCAGACACTTCCTCCTCTCTTACACATCTACGGATAATCAGGTCTGGACCAATGTAAAAGAGATCTCCTTGAATCCGGGAGTATGTAGCACTTTTCTGAATAATATTTCTCTTTTCATGAGCAGACAAGTGGGGTGGTGTTTTCCCAGTAACCAAGTAATTAGAAATGTTAGCAAACCACGGAGAATCTGTTGACATAGCAAAGAGATGTTCATATTGAAAATCATCATTAGCGGGACTTGCTTCACTAGGATTATCTAATATAGGAATAAAATCTGCTACAACATTAGATTTTCCTAGCCTATCAAAAATAGTAACATTAAATTCCTGTAAAAATAGCAACCACCTAGTCACTCTACTGCTAGTCAATGGTTTTTTCATCAAATATTTAATCACGGAATGATTAGTATGTACAAATACTTCATATCCTGTAATATAGTGCATGAAATTATTAATTGCAAAAAATACAGCTAAAAACTCTTTCGATATAATTGTATAATTTAATTCAGCGGAAGACAAATTCTTACTAATATAATAAATAGCATAGGATTTCTTATTTTCCTCTTGTCCTAAAGCTACACCAATAGCCAAATCTGAAGCATCAGAGGAAATGTGAAAAGGCAGGGACTAGTTAGGACCTCTTAAAACTGGTGCCTGTACCAAATTTTATTTTAATGTTTCAAAAGACTGTTGGCAAGTTGCGGACCAAGAAAATTCACTATCCTTAGCTAGAAGTCGGAAAAGAGGGGAAATTATCTTAGAAAAAATTTCAATGAATCTTCTATAGTAACCAACATGTCCTAAAAACCTCTTACTTCCCTTTGAGTTTTGGGTGCAGGAAGATGCAGAATGATTTTAATCTTTGTTGGATCAACTTGGATACCTTTACCAGAAATCAAATGGCCAAGTAACACTCCCACTTTTCACATTAATCTACATATCTTGTCACTGAAGGTGAGATGGGATTCCTGAAAATGAAGAAGTACTTTCTCCAGATTTTTTAGAGCTTCCTGAAAAGAATCACCAAACATAGAAAAGTCATCCATATAAATTTCTACAAATTCTAGATCAACAAAAATGGCCAGGAATGCCCTTTGAAAGGTAGCTAGGGCATTACATAAACCAAAGGGAAGCACTTTATAAGAAAATGTACCCCATGGACATGTAAAAGTGGTTTTATCCTGATCTTCGGGTGCAATCTATATCTAGTTATAACCACTGAAGCCATCCAAAAAGGAAAAATATTTCTTTCCTGCAATGGTATCAAGCACCTGGTCAATGAAAGGGAGAGGGAAGTAATATTTGAGAGTGTCTTTGTTTAATTCTCTATAATAAATACAAATACACCATCTTCCATCTTTCTTAGGTACTAGCACTAATGGAGAGACCCACTGACTGTCGGAAATAGGATAGATAAAACCGACATCCAAGAGTTTACGTACTTCTTCCTTCACAGTATGTCTTAGAGCTAGATTCATTCGCCTTTGGGGTTGTCAAACAGGTCGGGTTCCTTCCTGAATATAGATATGATGTGTACAAGTTTCAGAGGGGATAGCTTTCATATCTTCATAGCCCCAAGCAAAGGCACTAAGATGTTTTTGCAACAAATTAACAAGCTGCTCCTGCTGAGATGAGTCTAAATCTAAACTAATATGTAAGGATTTACCAGGGCTAATCTCAACAAGAGTAGTATCAGGCTCAGGAGTACTCGAGGAAGTGGTAAAATGCAGTGGTACAGAAGAATGAGAATCATGATTATCTTGAAAATATAGGTTGAAAATCTGGCTCAATGGCTCAAAATTAGGCATAGTGTCTAGATTATTCAGGAAATCTTGAATCTGATCTTCTTGTGAAGACCCAGTATAATGATTAATAAGGGAAATGGGTTAAGTCTCCTCATCACTGCTTTGATCCAACCATAAATTATCTCGAAGGTCCTGAATGGATCTGAGGGGGGTATAAGGTAACTTTCTTCCTAGAATCTCCATGCAAAATATACATATCATCAGAACGACATCCAATATATGCATCAGCCGTAGCAAGCCATGGTCGATCCAAGATCAAGGAATTTCCTCCTTCTGGGTTCTTTAGAATCTAATGATATGATCACATCGTCTAATATTCCTTCTAGCTTAATTTTAGATCTATCTGCTAATTCAAGCACAGCGGGAGTAGGGCAAAGATGAGATAACCGAAGTCGATCCATGGTTTTCTTAGTCATGAAATTAATGGCTACCCCCAGGTCTATAATAACATTATAGATAAGGAAATTACCAATCTAAACTGAGACAATAGGGTTTCTGGGATCAGTATATTTTTCCATAGACACACATCTTGTCATCAACCTTTTTTCCCTACCAACAAATTGAATGGTTTGGGGTTCCACTCTCTTCCTCCTGGGTTTCTTGAGACAGAGTTCCTTAATGATCTTGGTACAAATGGGGATCTCTTTAATGGCTTGAAGAAAAGGTGTCTTAATGAAAATATTCTGAAGCTCAGATGTCAAACTAGTCTCAGAAATAAGCTCACTTATTTCCATTACTAGCTTCTCTGGGAAGGGAGGCTGGTGGGAAGAAGATGGAAAGGATTCAGAGGGTAAGGGCTACTTAGTGATGACTTTTGGAGAATGGTTAAGAGTTTCCTCTTCTCCTTTCTTTTCAACAATCACTATAGGTTGCTTCTGACTTTCTGATGTTACAGTCCTTCCCTATCTTAATTGAATATCATGAACCACAACTGGAATAGACTAGTATTAGAATGGTAAAGGTGGGTTCATTACATAGATCATTTGCACTGCTTTATAATTGTTAGGATTGGGCATAGGTTGAGTAGGAAACTGAGGAGGTTGACAGGGTGGAGGTAAAGGCAATAGTGGAGTGGACTGACTCGGAAGTTGAGGCATTGAATAAGGTGTATGCGTAGATGGATATGACTGCATAGGTGGTTGGTAGGAATATGGAGAATGAGTTGGCCCTCTCCAACCTTGTTGCCATGGTTGAGAAGGTTTCCCATGCTGATATTGATTCCCATACTGCCACTGTTGATTAGTGTTAGGATAAGAATATGCATGTGAATTATAACCAAGATAGTGTGGATAAAATTCAGGAGCCATACCTGTAACTACCTAAGGCCAATTCCTTCTTGCTCCCATAGCATACAAGTATTCAGCTTCAGGCTGTCCCCTTGTAATTATAGCTTTAAATCCTGGTATAGAGGGACATTTTTCTATGATATGGTCTTCTGCACAAATAGCACACTTATTAGTTTCTTTCAAATCAAGAGGACACTCTTTAGGAGGATGTTTGTCTCGACATTTAGGACAGAAGATACATAATGACTCTTGTTCCTTCATGATTTTTTACTAAAATTTTAAAGAGTCTAACTGTTTGGTAATAATATTAATTATATCAATTTTCATTTTTTCCATTTTATTTTCTAGTCCAATAATCATAGCATCAGTAGATTCATTTTTTCTATTTCTATTTAGAGTTCCTCTACCAGATCTATACTGATTTCTTGAAAATTTCCTGCATAATTCACAAATTTGTTCAAAATTTTGCTAAGAGATATCACCTTGTCCTAACAGATTCAAATTATTTCTAGCATTATCAATAATTCCCCTTAAGAAAAGGGTTCTAATAGTACCGGGATCAAACTTAAGTTTCAACTTTTTTAAAATATACAGAAATCTTTCCAGGTAATATTCAAGAGTTTCATCATCATCCTGTATGATTGTAAAAATCTCATCCTGCATGTCCCGAGTTTTGCAATATTCTTGATATTTAGACCAAAACACTTTCTTCATATAATCCCAAGAGGTTATAGTGTGTCCTCCTAACCCCATAAACCAGCGTAGAGCTGAGTGTTTGAGAGTAACAGGAAATAATCTTAACTTCTGAGCATCAGTTGAATAATCATAACTTCTACACAGAATATCAAACTCAAATAGAAAAGAGTCAGGATCTTCATGAACTTTACCATGGAAATGAGGGAGACTTGATGATGGAATATTCTTCATTTGTGCTACAGTATCAGGATCCACAATTGGAAACACAAAATTGGTTTGTTTTTCACTTACCTGGTTTTCACCAGTCCCTTCCAAATGATCTTCATGGTCCACCATTGTTTCCCTTTTACTTGTACCGCTCTCAATAGGCTGATCCACACCTGAGCTGTTGTCACCAGAATCCAGGTGGATTGTTCATGTGTGATGGGTTTGAATTGGATTGGGCTTCCTGCTTACAGAAGGAGACACAATATGAGAGTTGTTTTCAAAATTCTTTTGGCCCTTAGTGGGCTTCAAACCCTTACCTTTTCTAGGCATTCATTTCAAAAAAGAAAGAAAAATAACAAACAACTTCTAGTAATAAATGCTATCAGAAATCAATTAACACCAGTAAAATTCCTTCAAAGAAGCTTTTCCAAAAAACAATGAAAAAATAAAGGAAATATTACCTCTATTGTATAATAAAAAATTTCTTACCAAATCAAATCGCCTCCCCAGCAACGACACCAAAATGTTGGGTGCAGGAATTACACTTAAGTAAAATCCTCAAAACTTAATTTTTCAACCCGGGGGATCCGTAAACTTAGAGACAAAGCACATCAAATGCCAGAGATGATATGAATCTTCCTAATATAAATCCCTACTTTCTTTAAAGGAAATATTGCAGAATCAAATTAAAGAGAGAAAAAGGAAACTTGAACAATCAAAATAATCTAAGACTAGAACAAGAAAGAATGCATTTGCAAGAGGGAATTAAAGATAAAAAGGGAAATCACTCTAGCTAATTATTGTTTAACTAATGAGTGTGTGTTTTTTCTTTAGCAGAGACACTTTATCAGTCTCACTAGATGGGCCCTTAAACCTGCTCCTTTAGAGATTTTCTTCTTGCACTAATCTGGACTACACTATCGCAGTCTACTTGCATTAGTGCAGGAATAGATATTTATGCAAAAGGTAGAAATGGTGTCTTTACTAAAGGCATTTTTACTTCATGCAAGGGCTTGAACTTTTCCAGGTTCAAAGAACTCAAATATTGTGGCAAGAAACTGGTTCTTGCACTAGATCAGAGCTTCCTACACTTAGCATTTAATTCTTAAAATGAGTGCTTAATTATTGCAAGTTCTATTATACTCTTAAATTGAATTGCACACATAAAAAGTGAGTGTTTCTGATCTTAAAAAAGTGCATGAATAAATAAATAATTAATATACATTTATCCTATCATAAGATTTTAATGAAAGAAAGAAGATTGCGGGAAGTAGACTAAGAAAGCTTGCTGCATCACACCAACATGCATTGGTGCAGGTTCATTTCTCCTGCTTAGACCAGGTCGGGAAAACCATTCAACAGCATTGTAGAAAAGGAAATATCACACCAACATGCACTGGTGTAGGGTTATTTCTCCTGCTTGGACCATGCGGAGGAAAACCAACCTGAAATAAAGTATAGGAAAAGGAAATTTATCTACTTCACACAACAGATCCACTTTCACTCAGAGAGGAATGCATGTGCTTGAAATTAAATCAAACTTGACAATGTAAACACAAATTACAGGAAAACAGGAAATAGGGTAAACATGTTGGGTTGGTTGGGCCCTAGCCAACCACCATGTTTCCCTTTTTAAATAAAAATGTTGCTCAGTACTTTAATCAATTCATTAGCTCAAATAAAGAAATGTAATTTTGTGAAGCATGAGGTGGAGCTCCCTTTTTATTCATTCACTTAGGCAAGTACATACATTAATACATCGTCCAACACATATTCGAGCGATAAAAAAATACAGCAACCTGTTACCGCCTCTCTGGGTGTGTCTCTGTTCTTATTGCTATAAAAAACTTAGCCTTCTAGTCCTATTTACATTCTACATTATATATATCTTTGGCCAAAGGCCAAAATAGATCATTTAACCGATTACATAACCAAACGCAGAATTTATATTTCCAGCCTTCAAGATTAGATGGTTAGCAAACTGGCCGTAGCCAATCTCCAGCTTTCATTCTTCGCAGATTCGGTCTTGGCTGCCTTTGGTTCAATCTTTGTTGTCGTGGCCAAAATTTGCTCGATCTTTGCTATCATGGCTGAAGCTGCTCAAAATGAGGTGGTGATCGAGGAGGTTTGGATCTACTGTAACATTTTTTTTGTGCTGGTAACGGTGCAAGATTTGATCCTGCACTAGGATCAGTGGTCATGGTAAGTACTTTAACTACCAAATAAACATTGGAGATATCGATAAGTTACAAAGAGTGATTAAAAGTAAGAAATCATGTAATAAATAATTATTTAATGCTAAGTTGAATTAAAAATATGAAGAATAAATTCTATACAAAATATGTCACCGTGCTTGGACTGGTGCAAGATGAGGGTGCATAAAAGAGGTAAAACAGAGGTAAATGGTTATGATTTAGGAAGGTGAAAATGGAAAAAAGAGAGCAAATTAGGGGGCTAACAAGGTGCTCAAGCTGTTGGGGCTGGTAGACTTCAAGGTGGAGGAATTGTTGTGGATATTAGCATTCTTCCAAAGTCCTCATAGTGTAATACAAAGGGTTTTTTTTGTAGTAGTTTTCTCCCACTCATGACCTTAGTTGGGACCTCTCGTGGCGGGATTGGGCTCAAGGAACCAAGTGCAAAGGAACCTGTGAAATGACTAGATGGAGATTGACTGTAAATATTTCCCTTGACACACACAATCGAGAAGATATTCATCCTCATAGCTAGATCAATATCCCAATCAAAGTAAATCTGGAGGCATAATTCCTACTCCCACAATTGGTGCTTCTATGAGTCACAATTAATAAAGGCATTTAAAGACATTTCAAAATAGTTTCTAGGGGGGGAGGTTTGGTTACCTTAACCTCTACTCTGCTTCTAGACCTTGCTTCCATCCAAGCCAAACCTGTTTATTAAGAAGATTTCCCTAAAGAAACAATATCAAGAAAGACGTTTTATCTGCCTGACATAATACCATACTATCTATTGGTGTTTGTCACATTCAATTGGGTGAAATTGAACTTTGATCATATCCTTTATTACCTCCCAATTAGTCACTTGTGGCTCATTTTCTAGTTCCTTTCTAATTGTATCACTTTCCCACCCTATCAAAGCATGGATTTCAAGATTCAATTGAGAAAATGAAATATTTTGTTTACCAATTACTTCACACATATTGAAGTATACATCCAATTGTAGTAGCCAATGATTTAATTCGATGGGATCAACTTCCCCAACATAAGGTTTGATATCCACCTTGGCTTCTACATGAAAACATACTTGTGCCTTATTATATTTGCATTCTCCATTTTTGGTCAATCCTTTCCCTTTTTCTTTGGTCTCCATTATTCTTTCTTTGGGTCTTAATTTTTATCCTTTATTTATGGTGCTTCCCCACATTTCGCCACCAAACATTGTGACACCATTGATGTTAATTTAGCTAGAATATGCTCAAGCCTATCTAAGATATCCCTTGGATATTGATCCTGATCTACTCCTTGATATTACCCTACCATTATTGGCTCTCTACTTCACTAAAACCTTGGAAATAACTATTGTCCACTTCAATCTATATTCATTATAGGTACTTACCATACAAGTCTTGAAAGGTGCACTCAAATCTAATTTGATACTATATTATTTGTAAATAGTAGGCCTATGACCCATACATCTCACCAATATGGATGCCTCTCAAATCTTATTTGTACAATTTTTCATTCACTACTCACTCACTAGATTTTGTAGCAGTATATTATTTATAGAAGCTTCCATAGCACTAGATTCTATGTAAAATATTTCATAGTAATATATTTTATTGTGGAAAATTATATCGAAACAAATATTGGAATAAAAACTTATGTATTAGAGTTACATTTATTGTTATTTTTTAGATAAGTATATATTCCCAACTATAAGAAAATAACTTGGAAATTAAATACATAGCTTAATGCATAAAATTAGTTCTTGAAGGAATAAAATGAGATGCCTAATGACAAGATAATACTCAATCTGTTAGTGATATCCTAACATACTAGTAAGAAGGAAATATTCATTGGATGAATCTAAAATGCTTAGTGGTAAGAAATATTCCAAAGGGTGAATTTATGCACCTAACAATTATATAAAATACCCAGAAGTGTATTTATACACCCAAAAAAATATTTAAAATATTTATTCTTGGAAAAAATATTATGAAAAAAAATTATTTAAATTTAAAATTATTAAATTTCCCCACAAAATTTCAAAGTTAGGCTTAAATTTTTCATGTCACCCTCATCCATGGCATCAATTATAAATAGGCCACCAATTTTTTTTATAGGGTTGACAAAAACTTCTCTTAGATTTTCGGTCTTCCTTTGGATGAATGGCACAGGGTCTCGGCTCAGGTTTTTTCACTGCACATAGGAATTTCACTCTTGAAAAATATGGATGTTTAGTGGGTCATGAATCGGGCCAATCCACAAACCAAATTGGGTTTAACATCTCTATTTCGGGTGGAATATATGACCTACTGCAATGCAGGGTAGACCTGACAGTCAACCAATGCTATGCTTGTTTGCAATATGCAATTAGTGCAGTTCAATGCCTTTCTGGTAATTCCATTGGTGGTAATATCTGGCCTTTTCAATGCTTCTTACATTATGAAAGCTATAGTTTCATCGAACAATTGGACACAGATTTAGAGTCAAATTTTGCAGAGGGCTTCGTCAGGGACATGGTGGTCTTCATCTCAATGACTTTCTAGTGACTGATAAGAATCTATTAAATAACTTGTCGAGAGAAGAAATAGTTGAAATGAAACGAGATGATTTTAGTACAACTCTGAACTCATTCTCTCAAATGATTTCTAGTCTACTCTAGTGCACCAGAGATCTAAATACAGATGGCTGTAATACATGTCTGTTATACAATATTCACATCTGATACGTCTGCCAGAGCTCATTATTGGAGTCAAAGCTGCATCCTTCATTCTGAAATATGTCCTTTCTATAATTCATCTGTGCTTCCACCAACCCCTCTAACCCCTGATAATAATGTATAGGACAATTCTTCAGTCATAACAACACACATAATTTTAGGTGTTGTGTGTGGCTTGCTTTTTTTGTGTGGGTCATGAATCCAATATTCTCTTCATATTTTTTTCAAGGTATACATGGTTTTATTTTATTCAAACAAAGGACACAGAAAAATATGACTGGAATTTTATTTTGTGATCTATATGCATATGGTCAATCTCTTAATTTACATATTTACATATACATATAGATATATAGGCTTCAAAATGTTCTTTATGTGCATTGTATATTTTGAGAATATTTTTGAATTGGGGTGTATGAAACCATTGAATATTTTTAGATTTTATGATATTCTCGAAATTGTAAATCAACATAAAAATCCCCTTCTTATGTGCATTCTCTAAACCTGAGGTTTCAGGTTCTATGTCTCTGGAAGACATGAATATTTGGATTTCAGGATGAAGTTTAAAAAGAGGCATAAATTTTAGGCTGGACGACTGATCGCGGGGAATGGTTCTGTTATGTTCCTTCTTGTAAACATAAAATTTTGCAATGACCAGGAAGAAGATCATGTTGAGGAAATAGAGTATGGAAATGAAAGCAAAGTAGTAATCAAGATGGGAGTCATTGAAATTGTTAACAATCCAACTTTTGTGCCCTCCTCGTCCTGTTTTTTTAGCCACCGTTGTGAGAAGAAAACTATTGATGAAGTTTCCTATGCCCATCTCTACATGTCTCCAGAAGACTTATCATAAAATAATTCCAACATGGTGATACTCGTAAACACGTGTGCAACTCCCAACAAAACATACTGATGAAACAACCCAAAAATACTTATGGGAATGGGTTCTATAGTATTGGCCATATTATGCTCACTTTTAACACGAAGACTCTTCACTTATGTTGTGGAGGCGATGACCATGATGATAATTTGAATGAATTATATGATTCCCATTATCTGCAGGAGATTTATTCCTCTAGGGTTTCTTATATGACGTCGAATGAAAGGAACAAAGAAGAGGTCGTATATTCGGACCAAAATGAGCATGAATAATGTTATGAATGTGTGGAGAGTGACTGCATGGATATGGAATCTATGTGAACCCACATGCATGTCCATGGTTTCTCCTTGCTTCACAAATAGAGTGCTCGCTTGCACCAAGATAGTGTTGGGTATGAGTGTTGCAAGCCAAACCTGGAGCATTCCCATCATAAGCTTTGTTTCTTCCACATGTGTTACCATGCACAAATCAATCAATACAATATTCACATCTCATACCTCTCTTAGAGCTCAATATTGGATTCAAAGCAACATTTCGAGAAAGAGCCCTCTAATTCAATTATGGATTCCTAGTAAGCTTCCACATCATGTTTTTTTTTTCCTTAATTGTTATTTTAATTTTTTTTTAATCATGGAATTAATTATTAGATCAATTAAATCTAGTAACTGCAGTTATACTCTTCACCAAGATTACTTTATATATCCCTAGGTTATGTGTAAAGTCTATGTGTAAAGCAGTACTAATTCTTGGTGTTGTATATTATTTTTTAAATGATAGCCTTTTACAATTTACTTTCTCCACTAAGTGTTCCTAACTCCTTGAATGGAAAATCATGAAACTCCATGCAGCCAATCTACAAAAACAAATGTACTATTCTCATACTGTTATGAACTGTGTGTTTGGCGAAGTCGCTGCAATAGGGCTTCTTATTGTGTCAAAGTATTTGAGGTACTATTTCCTTTGTATGTGGTCCCAATCTCTATAATCTTGCTCTTGCATAGTCAAATATTGTTTGGTGGCCCCACATGCCCCATCCCCACCATTGGATCATGACCTCAATTCAAAAATTCAAAGGAAACTCAAGTTAAAAACTCTTTGAAATCTTGTGAATCTTGCGAAATAATGATTGAACATATACTACAGAATGCTACATAGGCTATAGTAATTAGCTCAAAATTCCCCATGGTAAGGCGATACTAACGAATTGTAAAATTTTACAAAGGGAGAAACCAGAGGTTACCATTTATTATCTTGTAAGGTATTTTTAAAACAACACATGCTTGAATCTTGAGATTCCGGAAAAGGATATATCAAATTAGGTGGAGAAGTTTTCCCTACTTTAACTTTAGAAGGTAATTTCAATGCTATATATTGTAACAAAAGGAAATGGGGATTGTTGTCTTGAGAGAAACGTTAATGGAACCTTTCACACATAGATATGGATTCTCAAACTACAATGGTAATTTTAATTAGTTTAATGAAAAATTAGAATTATTCTGATCACAAATTATTCCCCATTTTCTCAATGTAGGAGTCTGAAGAGCACTAGCCATCTTGTCTTCTACAATCAGGTATTGTGTCTTGAAATATCATAGATACTTCAATTGAGACATTGTCTTTGATGCAATGTAGTTAAGGTGAATTAGTTCATAGACATGTAAGGGTTCGGCCTCGTCACTTGAAACATAAAAAGCATGGCATAAATTCACAACCAATATTGAGAACACTTCAAGTGCTTGTTCCTAGCCACAACAATTCTAGTTCTGCATTTGCATATTCATTCAATTTAACTTGGTATGTTGGTTACTCTGTGTCTTCAGCGAATGACTCCAGGTTAATAGGTATAGAAATATCATTAGGAATGGTACCAAAATCTCAGGAAAATTTTTCATCTTCCCTTTTCTCTAATCCCTCGAGCTTTGAATTCCTGTCACATGTCACGCTATAATCAAGTGACATTCCTTTCTCACGAAGGCAATAATATATGTCCTTAATAAATCTTCAAACATAATGGATTGAAATATTATTCCAAGGGAACACACATTGTTGTAGTTTACCTACATAATGTCTCCTAATTGAGCTGAGTATAATGATATGGTCTAGGTAATTCCACAAATAATGCTTTGGTTATGGTTTGTGTCCAATGTGCTAACTGTTTACAGATAGTGCAATTACAACCCTTCATCTTCAGTTTGATAGAATACACATGCCCTACAAGCTGCCAAAATGGAAGTGGAACAAAATTATGAAATCAGAATACCATCTACATTTTAAGAATCCTGCTAACATGCTTGAATGATACTCAAAGTATATCCCCATAAGTGAATGCGAAAACATAACAAACCAACCCAAACCCTTAGTGTGGCAGAAACATACTTAAGGTTTATACACACTACTCAGAATGGTTGAATATGATCTAACATGTTATTATCTCTTTGGAATCATGCTTAACATGGTCCAAGATATAAATATCAAGCCTGTAATCTCCATAAAATTAGATTTGTTTGATAGTCTTTGTCAAGCTCAAAACTAGACCATTAAAATCTATGGATGCTTGCATTGTTTCATTATCATAGTCTCAGAAAATATATGATTGGAATATATTGAAATTAGATGGTCTGTGAGGTATCACTTGCTAAGGAGACCCTACCCCCAGCTATCATTTTCTTTCAAACAAGAGAATCAAGCAGCCACTCAATAGTATATAGGAAACCATTGTAATTTCCTTGAACTAATTTTTCACATCCTTATCATTGCTAGGATAGATGCCACAAATTGAATATGTAACTTGAGGGGTAACACAGTCCACTGTAGTGGTTTCCCTCAAGAAATTGGTTGATTGTTGGATTAACTCCTTGTGTGTCCATAATGTAGCCCTTAAAATTTGGTTTGGTTTCTCATATGGCTTGTGTTTCTAGGTCATAACATGGTTTCTCATATGTCTTGTGTTTCTGGGTCATATAAATACACATTATTGCATTTAAATCCACATTTTGATCCCCCTTTAATTATTTTTCCAATATATTTTACTTTTTTTGTTGGGCAAAACATTTTCCAGCACTATTCCTTGCATTATGAACTCTCAGCTACATAAAATTCCACCGTGTAGCCATTGTATGGGTTAACCCTTTGCATGCACAATAACATTTGTAGTCCATAGAAACAAATAATCCTTCAAGCTGTAAGGAAGGTTACAAATGTTGTTGCCCATCTGATTCCATGGGCTAGATATAAGAATTACTAAAAAAAATGAAAATAAATTGCTATCTACATTTGTTGATTGTTTTCTCACCAATCAAACATGTTGATTAAAGGATTATGAATCTTGTATACTTTCTTTGGAATATTTCCTGGTTTTAAGGGTTTATAATTCCTTGGATGAGTAAGATGAAAGAGTATGCACCTATCAAACCATGATTCTATAATTCCAACCTGACTAGACATAATTTAACAATAAAAGAAAGAGATAAAATGAATTAGGAGTACATAAAGTAGATTGGAGCATACCTTGATAAAAAATAGGGTGATCCTAAATATTGCTACTAGAAGCAGATAACTATCTTGCTTAATTCCAAATGGTCCTTGAGATATTTTAAAACATATTCCCTTGAATCTCATGTGGTAGTGTATTCTCAGATGATATTGTAATCTATGAAGTAAAAATTAGCAGATCTTCTTAAGGAATACAATTCGATGAAATGGAATCGTCAAGTGCATAATTATGTTCCCAACATTGATTATTTTATATTTTTTATAAATGGATGTATGAGGGATCTCTATTTGATAATTATATAGCTACTCATGTGTTCATCGAAAATTGATCGAAAGGCCATAAACAATTTTTTACACCTCCTCTTCCTCTTGATAATTCATAGTGGAATTTTTTTTGGAAAAATGGGAGGTGAAGACCACATATTTAGTAAAAAATTCCCATTATCATTTTCTAACATGTATGCAACAATTTTTTTTATAGTACATCAACAAAATGGAATAAAGGTCAGCCTTACTTGGTTACCTTTGGAGGCTAGAGGGAGAGGACATCTTACCATTCACTACAAAGTGGCATATAACATCCTAGGAAAACATACCAATTCCATTCTCTCACACATTTATCACCAAATATTATCAATTTCGTGTCAAACTGGTTTCAACACCATATGGGTCCATTAGGTGGTGCTTATCTCATGCTTTTACACTAGGATTATGTACCTTGAAGACACTTTTTGATAGAAAAGAAGAAACATTTTGGACATGCATTAGCACAATTGGAAGGTCATTGCCTACTTTTTTGAGCTATGTTTGAAAGGTCAAGTCACCACCTTCACCATCAAATATTGAAGGTGGATGTAAACCTTCACCTTAACCAAAACTTGGGTGAAAGATTCTTAAAAAGTATGTGATTGTTATCTTTGATGATATACACATTTGCAATAGAGTAAAACCTTGAAGGACCACCTCAAGCAGATAAATTAGGTATTGTCTATGTTAAAATAAAAACATTTTTATGCAAAAGGTACCAAATGCATTTTTGGCGAAAATGAGGTGACTTATTACATCGACTTTATAATATCAAAATTCCGTGTAAAGGTAGACCCGAGCCCAAAAACATATCTAATTGTGAGGATTCCAAAAGTTAATGGGATATTACCAAAATTTTATAAAACGTTATGCTAATATTACAACACCCTTATCCAGGATACCTAGGAAGGACTCTCTTCGATGGATTTATAAAGCATAAACATATTTTCATCCTATGGAAAAAACTAACATCCCCCACTCTAGTACTCCCTATTCCATATTTCTTCAAACAAATCATAATTATATAGGATTCATTTTGATTTATAATCAACATAGCACTAATGCAATATGAACGTGGAAGCAGATGTCTTGTCAATGGAACATGTACAACTCACAGAATGTTGTGCAATTTTGGAAGAGGTTAGAGGAGGCATAGTTTCCACCTTTACAATCACCTTATGAGGAAGCCTTCAATTTATTTTCTTTTCCTGTTAGGTCCCTATATTACTATTATAGTCCCTTATTGTTGTTATTGTAACCCCCTTATTGTTATTATTGTACCCCTGTAACCCCCATATTGTTATTATTGTGCCCTTAAATTATTATTGTTACGTCAGCTAGGATTAGATTTTTGCCCCACTAGGATAAAATTGTGGCCCCATGGTCTCCTATATATAAAAATGAGGTTTTTTAATTTGTATTATCCAAGAATTGTTAATTCATTTAATGAATTGGAGGTTTCCCCCTTGAAGTGGCTTATTTCTAAGGCATTTATATCTCTTTTCTTCTATTTTTGGAGCTAGGTTTCACTGCTCCAAACAGCTCATCGTGGCATTTTATATAACTATTTTTATACGAGGGTTCAGAAGCTGAAATTTTTAGAGTGCAAAACTGAAATCCTGAGGAACATCGTTGCAAAATTTCAGATCTTGGTTCGCAATATTTTCGGAGATACGATTTATGGAAGTTAGGTCTTTTTGCAGGCTCCTGAATTTCACTTAAAAAGGTCATCGCGGAGTTTTCGCTATAATTTTTTTTCCACAAAGAGTTAGAAGATGACATATTTAGAGCATGAAACCAAAATACTGAGGAACATCGTCGCAAAATGTCAGAGCTTGGTTCGCAATATTTTTGGAGATATGGTCTGTAGAAGTTAGGTCTTTTTCAGGCTCCTGAATTTCATCTCAAAGAGGCGATCGTGGGAAAATATTCATAACTCTCTCTCTGAGCATCGGATTGGAATTATGTAAAAATTGACTAGAATTGCACGGATTGTAGTTGCTGGTAGGTAAATTTCAGAGCCGAAGGAAGAAATAGTGACATGTGGCAAGCCGTACAAGTTCGCTCTACTGAACCAGTCCATAATTACGTCATTGTGGGATATTGGAAATAACTTTGCCTTGAAGAATCCAAATCACGTTAGAACTATGGAAATTGAAAGAAGATTCAGGGTGCTACGTCAGGGCTAAATTTCGGATATTGAAGATCCAAAATCACAGAGATAATTTAGTTTCAATAGCGAGCTCCTCAAAATCAAGAAAAAGGTGTGTATTTTTTTTTCAAATTTCATAATTCTTGTTTGAAAAAATAGTTTTAAGTGATTCCAAAGGCCTATTAAGCATAAATATCAGTATTGGGTTCTAAAATTCCTCCTAAAAAGAATTAAACACACAATAAACCCTAAAATTACTCTACTATGAATCATGAATATGAAGAATTGCAACATGATATATCAAAATTACAAGAGTAAGTGCACCAAAATTTTCTCTCTCAAAGAGCAACAAAAAATGGAATGGATTTTTTGAAGAAAAGCATGGAAGCTAAGATGGATGGTTTGAAGAAAGGCATGGAAGCTACGATGGATGGTTTAAAGAATGGTATGGAAGATAAAATGGATGGTATGGAATAAAAAATGGAAGGTTTGAAGGAAGACATGGAAGGTTTGAAGGAAGTTTTGTCAAAGTTGATACAAGAAATAATTCCTAATGGCAAAAAGATAGTAGATGAAAATCATGATGAGAAAAAAATAAATGTTAATCATGATTTCATAAACTCTAATGTTGGATTAAAGAACCACCATATTCCAAAGATGAATATGAGGAAGTTTGATGGCAAGGATCCCGTAACATGGATGCTACAGATGGAGCAATATTTTGATCTCAATAATGTGCAAAACACACAAAAGGAACACATTGCAACTTTACATTTATAACAAAATACATTTTTATGGTATCGATGGCTTTGCTCCCATAAAAAAATTGTCACTTGGTCAATTTTTACGGAGGAAATGATAGCACACTATGAGGATAAAAAAAGCAACACCTTCTTTAGCCAATTGATAAATCTCAAACAAAAGGGTTTAGTGGCGAAGCAAATTGAGGACTTCCAAAAATTGAATATAAGGGTAACTGATATTTCAAAGGAACACAAAATTGATCTCTTCATAGGTACTTTAAAAGATAACATCCAACATGAAGTTCGCGTTTTGGAACCTGATTCATTGGAGAAGGCATTCAGGTTGGCAAGAAAAATTGAATGTAAAATTATGGCGACAAGGAAGCCTACCACTCACTTCTATAAAGAGGGAAGTGTTGCTACTCCTAGATTTCCACAACCTACAAGGTTAACACCACAACAATTGGAAGAAAAAAGAGCAAAAGGGCTCTGCTACAGTTGTGAAAGAAAATACACTAAAGGTCATAAGTGTGCTGAGAAGAAATTATTTTACATAGATTGTGAAGAGGAAGAAGAAAATGAACAAGAAGAGGATATACACCAGGAACCAACCCAAGAAGAGGAAGAAATGAGTTCGACCATATCATGTAATGCATTGGCAGGAATTACCACACCTCAAACTCTCAAGATAGAAGGACATATCAAGAAGAAAAAGGTAATAGTGTTGATTGATTCAGGTAGTACCCATAATTTTATTCATTGTAAGGTAGCCAAGGAATTGAATTGCTTCCTATACTCAGCACCAGAATTTCAAGTGATGGTTGCAAATGGAGGAACTATAAATTGCTCTGGAAAATGCCATAATATCAAGCTAACCATGTGGGAATATGTATTGAATAGTCCAATGCTTTCCATTCCTATGGGAGGTGTTGATGTTGTACTAGGAGTACAATGGTTACAATCTTTGGGGATGGTAGCTTTTAATTTTCAAGAAATTTTCTTGAATTTTTTTTCAGAAGGAATGGAAATCAAATTACAGGGTATTGCAGGGAATACGAGAAAGACAATAAGCTCTGATGTCATGACAGAGCTTCTAAAAAAAGAACAACAAGGCGTAATTTCACAATTATGCTAACTAGAAGTTCCAAAGTCAAAATCATCTATTTCTACAGATCTCCAAAAAGTCTTGGAAAATCATTCCAAGGTGTTTGAAACTCCCAAAGGGCTCCCACCTATTTGTGATCATGCACATGTTATTCGTTTGATTCCAGGAAGTGTTCCTCCAAACATCAGGCCTTATAGATATCCTTATGTCCAAAAGAGCGAAATTGAACGTATGATTGTAGAAATGTTAGAGGCGATTATAATTCAACCTAGTCAAAGTACTTTCTCTACTCCTGTACTATTGGTACACAAGAAGGATGGATCATGGTGCATGTGTCCGGATTATAGGGAGCTTAATAAGCTCACCATTAAAGATAAATTCCCCATTCCTGTGATTAATGAGTTATTAGATGAATTACATGGAGCAATTTATTTTACCAAGTTGGATCTTCGTTCAAGATATCATAAAATTAGAATGAAGACTAAAGATATTCCAAAAATAGCATTTCGAACTCATGAGCGTCATTATGAATTTTTGTTCATGCCTTTTGGCCTTACCAATGCACCTTCTACATTTCAAGGGTTGATGAATTACATTTTCAAACCCTTCCTTAGAGAATTTGTGCTAGTATTTTTTGATGATATACTAATCTACAACAGGTCTTGTAAGGATCATGTTCAACATGTTGACAGGGTGCTCAAACTATTTCAAGAGAAACAATTATATGCAAAAACATACAAATGTTTCTTTGGAGTATAGGAGGTGGAATATCTGGGTCATATTGTATCTCACGAGGGTGTTAAGGTAGACCCTAACAAAATTAAATCCATTAAGGAATGAAAATTCCCCACAACCATAAAGAAGTTGCGAGTATTTCTCAGGTTAACAGGGTATTATCACAGTTTTGTTAAGAATTATGGGAGAATAGCAACACCTCTAACAACATTGTTGAAAAAAGATGCATTTTCATGGACTCCTAAAGCAACTAAGGCCTTTGAACATCTCAAAGAGGCAATCTGCCTAACGTCGGTCTTAGCTACGCCAAACTTCACAAAAATCTTTATTGTGGGATGTGATGCCTCAAGAAATGGAATTGGTGCTATTTTAATGCAAGAAGGAAGACCCATTGCTTTTGAAAGTCGTCCAGTCAAAGGAAAGTATTTACAAAAACCTATTTATGAGAAGAAAAATGTTAGCAATACTGCATACACTAAAGAAATGGCGAACTTACCTAATGGGAAGACACTTCAAGGTAAAAAATGATCATGATAGTCTTAAACACTTTTTGGAACAAAAACTATCTTCAGAAGAGCAGCAAAAATGGGTCACAAAGATGTTGGGTTATGACTTTGAAATAATCTACAAAAAAGAGAAGCTAAATATTGTTGCAGATGCACTCTCAAGAAAGAATGAAGAGGTGGAAGCATTGCTTTGTGCCATTTCTATTATCCAACTAGATTGGATAACCGAAGCAAGAGATGAATGGAAGAAGAACGAAGAAGTGTGGACACTCATTAAAAATTTTCAGCAAGATCCTATTAAATCTGATACATTTAGTTGGAAAAATGATTCCTTATGGTACAAAGATCGTTTATATCTTTGTAAGAATTCCCAACTAAAACGAAAGATTCTTTTGGAATTGCACACTTCTCCTTTAGGAGGACACTCAGGATTTTTAAAAACTTACCACAGGGTGAGAAAAGAATTTTTTTGGGATGGCCTTAAATCTAATATTCAAAATTTTGTGGCAAAATGTTTGGTTTTCCAGCAGAATAAAGTTGAGACAGTTAAGACCCTGGGTCTTCTACAACCTTTATCCATTCTAAGTCAACGTTGGAAGGAGATTTCAATGGATTTTATCACAGATTTACCTAAGTCTAAAGGAAAGAGTGTCATCATGGTGGTAGTTGATAGACTTACCAAGTATGCACACTTTTGTGCATTATCTCATCCATTTAAACCAAGTACAGTTGCTACTACATTTATGGACACAATTCAAAAGCTACATGGGAACCCAGGGGTTATTGTGAGTGACAGAGATCCCATTTTTACTGGAAATTTTTGGACAAATTTATTTTCTTGTTTGGGTACTCAATTAGCTCATAGCTCATCTTATCATCCTCAATCCGATGGTAAAACTGAGATAGTAAATAAATTTTTGGAAAGATATCTTTTTTGTTTTGTATCTGATAAAAAAACACAATGGGTCAAGTGGTTAGCTCTCCCTGAGTGGTGGTATAACACTTCCTTCAATACTACAACAAAAATGACCCCATTTATGGCACTTTATGGATATCATCCACCATCCATCACATCATCTTTAAGAGAAAATTTGAAGGTTCAAGCAGTGGAAGATCACATCGAGCATCAACAAGAAGTTCTCCAACTCTTAAAGGATAACCTTAATTTGGCACAAAATCGAATGAAACAACAGGCAGATCAACATCGCAGTGAGAGAAGTTTTGATGTAGGAGATTGGGTATTTTTACTGCTACAACCATACAAACAAATGTCCCTAAAGCAATCTAGGAAGGATAATAAATTATTTCCAAAGTACTATGGTCCTTACAAGGTGTTACAAAATATTGGTACTATGGCATACAAATTGGAGCTTCCTCCTTCTTCACGAGTGTATCCAGTTTTCCATGTTTCATGCTTAAAGAAGGTTATAGGTGAAAATTGTTGTGTAACCAGCTCCAAAAATAGAAGAAAAGAGATATCAACGCCTTAGAAATAAGCCACTTCGAGGGGGAAACCTCCAATACATTACATAAATGAACAATTCTTGGATGATACAATTTACAAAACCTCCTTTCTATATATAGGAGTCCATGGGGCCATGATGTAATCCTAGTGGGCCACAATGTAATCCTAGCCGACCTAACAATAATAATGTAAGGGCACAATAATAACAATATGGGGGTTACAGGGGTACAATAATAACAATAAGGGGGCTAAACTAACATAATAAGGGGCTACACTATTAATATAGGGACTTAACATGCCCCTCTCCTTCAAACAAGTGTTGTCCTCAACGCTTGATTATTTCTTGATGCTTCTGTATAAAATTCTCATCCTCCCATGTGAAATCTTCTACAGGAAAGCTCTTCCACTTGCTAAGATACTCTAAAATTGATATTACTTGTCAAGTTCTTGTTTATATGACTGCTTCATAACTTCTTTCGATGTCATGTTGATCTTCCTGTTGTTTCATTAGATTCTGCACCAAAGTTGGGTTATCCTTTGAGAGTTGGAGAACTTGTTGTTGATGCTCGATGTGATCTTCCACTAATTTATCATCCATATTTTCTATTATTTGATCCTTTAAACCATCCAACTTAGCCTCCATTTCTGCTTTTAAACCATCTATTTCATCTTCAATTGCTCTTCGTAAGATCGAAACTTGTTGCACTTGGTACCGTAATTTTGATATCTCATATTGCAACTCTTCCTCTTCATGCGTCATAGTATAGCTTTTTGAGGGATTAATGGGTATGGAATTATTTTTTGGAGGCATTATAGAACCCAATACTGATAAAAATTCTAAAATATGCACTTGGAATCACTTCAATTGCTTTTTCAAACAAACGTTATGCAATTTTAAAAACCAGATACACACCTTTCTCTTTCTTTTGAGGAGCTAGATATTGAAATTAAATTATCTCTATAATTGCAGATCCTCAATATCTGAAATTTAGCCTTGTAGTAGTCCTCTGAAGCTTCTTTCAAATTCCACAGGTTTGATTTGATTTGGATTCTTCAAGACAGAGTTATGTCTAATCTTCCACAATGACCTAATTATGGTCTGGTTCAGTAGAGCGAACTTGTACGACTTTCCACGTGTCACTGTTTCGTCCTTTGGCTCTGAAATTGATAGCAAAGAAACTACAGTCTGTTTACTTGCGACCACTTTTTACGACACTCCAATCCGATGCTCAGAGAGAGAGTTATGAAGATTTTCCCACAATTACCTATTTGAGATGAAATTCAGGACCCTGAAAAAGCACTACATTCCACAGATCATATCTCCCAAAATATTGCGAACCACGCTCTATGTCGACTTCCTTAGGATGATTTTCCTTAGGATGTCGGCTTCGCACCCTAAAAATTTCAGCTTCTGAAACTTCGTAGAAAAAAATTTGTAGCGCAAATTCCACGATGACCTGTTTAGGAGCCTGAAACAAGACCTAACTTCTACAGATCATATCTCCAAAAATATTGCGAACCAAGCTCTGAAATTTTTTGACGAGTTCCCTCAGGATTTCGGCTTCGCACCCTAAAAATTTCAGATTCTGAACCTTCGTAGAAAAATATTTATAGCGCAAATGCCACGATGACCTGTTTAGGAGCTTGAAAAAAGACCTAACTTCCACAGATCATATCTCCAAAAATATTGCGAACCAAGCTCTAAAATTTTTTGACGACGTTCCTCAAGATTTCGGCTTCGCATCCTAACAATTTCAGCTTTTGAGGCTTCATAGAAAAAAAGTTATAGCGAAAATTCCACGATGACCTGTTTGGAGCAGCGAAACCCTAGAGGCTAGAATCCAAAGCTCTGACACCAAATGTTGTGTAACCAGCTCCAAAAATAGAAGAAGAGAGATATCAATGCCTTAGAAATAAGCCACTTCGAGGGGGCAACCTCCAATACATTACATAAATGAACAATTCTTGGATGATACAAATGAACAAAACCTCCTTCTATATATAGGAGTCCATGGGGCCACAATATAATCCTAGTGGGGCCACAATGTAATCCTAGCCGACCCAACAATAATAATGTAAGGGCACAATAACAATAATATGGGGGTTATAGAGGTACAATAATAAAAATAAGGGGGGCTACACTAACATAATAAGGCGCTACACTATTAATATAGGGACTTAACAAAAATCTTCCAGTTCAAACAGTATTTCCAAAACTTGATGAGGAAGGAAAAATCATATTGGAACCTGAAGCGGTCATCGAAACAAGAACTCGATAGCTACAAAATCGATCAATTTCATAGTAACTCATCAAGTGGAAGAACTTACCCACTGAAGATTCTACATGGGAGGATGATAATTTTATACAGAAGCGCCCAGAGCTACTCAAGCATTGAGGACAACAATTTTTTGAAGGAGAGGGACCTGTTAGGTCCGTATATTACTATTATAGTCCCTTATTGTTGTTATTGTAACCCCCTTCTTGTTATTATTGTACCCATGTAACCCCCATATTGTTATTATTGTGCCCTTAAATTATTATTTTTAGGTTGGCTAGGATTACATTGTTTCCCCACTAGAATTACATTGTGGCCCCATGGACTCCTATATATAGAAAGGAGGTTTTGTAATTTGCATCATCCAAGAATTGTTCATTCCTTTAATGTATTGGAGGTTGCCCCCTCGAAGTGGCTTATTTATAAGGCATTGATATCTCTTTTCTTCTATTTTTGGAGCTGGTTTCCCAACATTTCCATTCTATTTAAGGTCTTTATGCACACCTTTTTTATTCCATTGTGAATCAAATGTAGGGCTTACGAAAGTACTTTTTCTTAGTTTTTTCTACTTATATAGAATATGGTAACTAGGTGACCTTTATGGGAAGATGTAAGGACTTAAAAGACATGTAATTTTGGGCTAGTTTTCCTTTTTGAAGAAAAGGGTAGAAACAAAGTCCCTTTTACATGCAAGTGAAGAATGCACATAAAATTTTTTTATTTCAATTCAAAGTATGATATAAATCACACATTTTTCTTTGAAAAATAAATAAGTACATTTACTACTTTGAACAACATCAATGATAAAGTGACTAGTATAGAAAACACAATCAAAGAAGATACTTGTAGGTACAATAACATAAAATGTAAGAAGAAACTTCCTTATCAAAGAGACGAAAAATCCTCACCTGGAAAGATTTAAAATACCTAGCCAAAGCCATAGATTGTATATAAAAAATAAACATAAAATAATTAGTAAAAAATTTCACGATGTGTATGGAGAGTTGGAGCAATAGTGACCAGTGTTATCGGAATTATCTAGTCCAACCGATTCTAGTGTTGTACCAGTTTGGTTCAACATTTTGGACTGATTCAGGGAAACACTATACCATATTTGCTTGTTCAGAATGGAACCAACCTTAAAGCATCAAACGATATGATTCAATATAGTACATTTCTAGAGACCATCATTTTACTCAAATTTGTAACATTACCATTAATTGTTTCAGGATGTTTGAGAGTGGTTCCAACCACATTCAACTTCATATGGAGAAAGTGGAGTTTTGGACCCCAATCAAAATTTAACAGAATTAATAGCTTCAGAATTTGTAGGATTGCAAAATTTCTGCTAGATTCTATCATTTATGACAGTATGTAGTTGGCATTTAATCAGGAACACCAAGCCCTCTATGTACCTTGAAGTTGGTTGCAATGTTGCATTGTTCATCAACCTCCTTTGTCGTGATCCTAGTGAAAATGTACACTTCACTGAAGCAAAATCATTGATTATGCATGTTAAAATATTTCTGTCTTATTTTAATCCATAGAAGGTTTCATGCTCAAGGCATATTATTTTAGAGGTCAAGCACCCATTGAATGCTTCTAGGGTTTTTCTAGTCAAGAAGCCCAAAGAGTCATTTTCATAAGTTGAAGACCCCATCGAGCACATTGTAACTTATAAAAATGATTATTTTTGTATTTTAAAGTGTCAAGAAAACATCCAAGACCAATTCATACTTCCAGGAAATAGGTCGACCTAATTTGAAGAACTTCATCCACCTTCGAAGCCTATATAAAGGAGGTAACTCGACCTCCTAGGGACACAATTCATCATCTCATCAAGTGAGCGAATAATAATGAAGAGGATATCAAACAAAGGTGGATGAAGATCAAGTGTTTGGACTATTCTCTCTCTCTCCCCACACACATGTGAAGGAATAAAGATAGGGTTTTTGTTGTTGGGTTAGGGTTTTATTTTAGTATAGTATGATCTTACCAACACCACAACAATTATTGCCTAGTGCCAGATCAAATATTGATAAATTTCTCTAGATTAATATTGTGACATTCCTATCCCTTTTTTAGATATCTGGGTTTTGTGGCAGTCAATTTTAGTCCCTTATTGTACTACTCTCTCAACCCCATTGCATCGTTCCACCATTTTTTTCCAAAAAAATTATTTTTCTCTCTTAGAATATCACACCTTAGACATAGTGCTCAATTGGGAGGAATAAAAAATGGAAACTCTGTTATTCTAACCAATGTTTTAAAACTTGGTGTCTAGCATGGAATTGGTGGAGGGTTCACTTGGACTTGGACTCGAACTCGAAATCTACTAAATAAATTTTAATAAAAAAGTTATATTTTGGGATTCCAAGCCATGATTACAAAATATTATTGAACTTTTGAAACAAATCATTATGAATACTTGAGCAATAACATTTAAATGAATAATTGACACACAATGTTCTAAGTTCTTATATTGGGATCCTCATCATTAGTATCACTCTTTTCCTTGTTTATCCTCTTCCTCTACCTCATTCATATAGGGATGTCAGTTAAAACTGCCCTATTTTGATGAAACTGTCTAATCCAACATATTTGAAGTAAAAATATTGTAAATGACCACCTCAATAATGCCATTAAGTGTTCCCTCTAGATCATTGCCAAGATGTGTAAAAGAGAATCTTGTAAATTTGGAAAAATCTCCATACTTCACAACCTATAATATTCATCCTTTAATTCAATTATAATATATTAAACTCCCAATCGCCACTAGACAACTCATATCAATTCCTCAATCAACAGTTTTGTTTAGTAAATTTAATGTCTTAAATAGTTATCATAAATTATCGACCGAGGTTAGTAATCTAATGAAGTGTGGTGCACTATATATGCTTAGATTCCCTTCTTTCTTACTTCGTTCTGTATTGTTATATATTGTTCTTGGGGGTTTGTATTGTATGCTTAATGTTAAGAACTAAATCTGAGCAATTCCAGAATTATTCTATGTCGGAAAAAACATCTATGGAAAACATCTAATTGAATTTATTTTACCTTTAAAAAAAACATCATTATAAATTCTATTGAACTCTGAATTATGTCCTATTTATCAAAAATAAATCAATATTCTATCTATCAATTGAAAATGTTGGCAATATGATGCAATATGTTGTCCTTGATGGCAACCTACTTGATGAGTCGCATTTTGATAAGAAACCTATTTGTGAAAGATGTAAAAATGATGTATCTACAGGTTAGTTTAGAAGTGACAGAGAAAGGAAATCCAATTAGGATCAGAGAAATGATAAATATAATATGTCACAATGTATATGCAGGTTTGATGAAGGCAACCCACATACATACACTACTTGGTATACAAGAAACCTGCGTAAACATACAAAATTAGTATATTCACAGTTATTATGAAGAGAAGTCGCGTATACACGTGGGTATGAAGAATCCAAGTCGTGTGTACCTTTTTTGATCTAAAAGTATGATACCAAGGGGAATCACCATTGTATTAGCCCACAGTATTAAGTGTTGTGTCGTCTATTTGATTACTTCCAAGAATACCATCAACAGTTCTGTGGTTTTGGCTCATGGTATTGATAAATGCTAAATCAATATAAGAAGAAGAAGATAATAGTGCAACGGTGTACATTTGTTTGGGTATTGAATGAATACTTTAGTCTGAAGTATATCTGCAAGGAATGGCCTGCAATTTATTGATATATCTGAAGTAATAATGCACCTAAGAATACAATGATGGATCGGGATCTCTAGACCTTAAATGACTATGTATTTGCTAGATCTGTTTATGAAATGTTTAGATCTATGATCTGGAGAAATTTTGCTAAAGTGAAGGGTAACGACTAAGCTGATTATTTATTCTTAAGAGTTGCACAGTTCTGAAGTAGTTGCAGATCTATACATAGGTTCATCTTTGTGAAAGCGTGTATATACGTAGGTTCAGTTAAGAAAAATCACGTATGGAATCTAGGGTTTTGCTAAATTATGCGGAAGGAAATGTCTAATCTATTTTGTTATTTTACTTCTACCTATCAATGATATCTTCATACAGATCTAGGTTGATTGAATACTGATTATTCGTCTATTTGAATATGATTAAATATCAATGGTTGGTTGGTTGGTTGATGATTCAATGAATGAGTTGATGTGGTTATAATTTTCTTTGAGCTTAAATGTGTGGAGTGGGTCCAATCTAAAAATATGATGAAAATAGGCCTACAAGTTGTGTTGTGTTGGAGATGTTTGGATCCAATGTGAAAATTAATGAAACGCCACCCGCAGTGGTGCTCAGGGTTGAAGCCTTGGGTGAGGGGGTCGTAGCTCCCTTCCATTGGTTTTTGGTAAATGATATAAGGGGGTAGTAGCTCCCTTCCAGGAGTGGCTGGTAAACGTGAAGCAGGGGGTCGTAGCTCCCTTCCAGTAGTGGATGGTAAACAAGATCAGGGGGATGGAGCTCCCTTCTTTTACTAGCTGGAGAACGAGAGAAGGTTGTAGCCTTCTACAGGTCAGTGCCTACATGTTGGTATGAGCCTGATCCAATACAAGATTGTAAGCAGCTTTCTTTATAATAAATATTGAAGACAGAGACGACAGAAGTGGTGGCTTTATCCCAACTTGGGTTTCCACCTTAAATCCTGGTGTTCATGTGTGTGATGATTTATTATTTTCTTACTACACATGCTTACTTCTTACTAAATATTTGATGAATGAATGATGTGCTGGTCTAAGTAAATAATTATCTGCATAATAATATCTCTGGACATACGCAAGTTTATTTAAAGATAGCCACGTGTATACGCTATTAGGGATAATAAAATTCACATATAGAAATGAATAAGAGAAAAGTAAAATATTGTGATTATTGAAAGTACGGATTCACCCCCCCCCCCTTGCCACCCCCTATCAGTAGTTTTCCCAACAATTGGTATTAGAGGAGGTCCTTCAGAAGAAGCTTGATTGCTTAAAGGAGATCCGTCACAATGGGAAGTCATGGAGGATTATTTACTATCAAGTCACCATTGTTCAATGGAAGTAATCTATTATTCTGGAAGATATGAAAAAGAGCTTGTTTGAAAATTCTTGGAGCAGATGTATGGGGAATTTTCGAAGGAGGTTACCAATATCCATCAAGTGTTTCTACAGATGCAACAGAAAGGAAGAGATATGAAATCAATGCCAAAGTTGTTAATGATTTATTAGGAAGCTTCTCAGAAATAGAAATTTTCAAAGTTATGTAGCTCAATTCAGCAAAGGAAATATGGGAAAAGATGCAGGTGATGCAAAGGTAAAAAGTACCAAACTTCAAACTCTTAGAATTCAATATGAAAATATTAGAATGCACGATGATGAAAGTGTTGCAAGTTTATTCATAAGACTAGATGAGATTGTGAATTCTATGAAGAATATGGGTGAAGATATAAAAGACTAAACGTTAGTAGAGAAAATATTGAGATCCCTAACTCCAAATTTTGAGTCAAAATTTTTAGATATTGAAGAAAAGCGGGATATGAAAACTCTTACTGTTATTCAACTGCATGGTATCTTGGTTGCTTTTGAAATGAGAAGAGGAGGTTCCTCACAAGTCAGAGAAGTTGCTTTTAAGGCTTGTGCTAAAGGAAAAGAAAAGGAATTTCTCAAGGAATCAAGTTATATATCAGAAGAAGAAGAAGAAGAAATTTTTGTGAGAATACTTCAACTAGGTATTGGAAGATTCAGAGGTAAGCTTCCCTTCAAGTGTTTTACTTGTGGTAGAGTTGGTCATTATGCTGCTAAATGTCCTTATAAATAAAATCATGATAAAGGGAAAGAGTTTGAAAAAGGAAGGCGTTATTATACAAATGAAGATGATAATGGATTGTCAAATGAGGAAGAATAATATTCTAATCAAGATCTACAAGTGCTCATGGCATGTACCATGGATGATGATAATTTCCCAAAAGAAAGGATTTGGTTATTGAAGAATTGCATAAATCAAGAAAGAAAGGATGCTTTCATGGATGTTGTTTCTATTGTAACTTATTTGGGCATTGAGGCCACTGATTGCAGGTTAAGTATGATGAACAGATCTGAGAAATTGGAGACATTCAAGCACACAATAAGAAATTACAAGAAAAACCGGAAAAAGAAGAAGCACCGGTCAAAAACATAGGGAATATTGCCCTACTGCAGTCATCAGATTCTAAAGTTTTCTTCTCATCATGACTACAGGAGTGATGTGAGACACATTATAGGAATTAGTAATGTATCATCAGAAAGGGAGAAATATATGGTGATTCCCATGGTTGGTTTGGTAATTATGGTTGTGTTTATTTCTAACAATGCATCTAATGTGACAACATAAGACAGGTATAGAATGTATAAATCCAGGAGGAGATGGAGTTGTGAAATTTTGAGTATTTCAATTTTTGTACACGGGTTTCATGAACTAAAGTCATGTATACACGCGAGTTCCAATGGTGATAGACTCAAGAAAATTTTCTGATATGCTGCTGAAAGTAATAATTTTCTTGATCTGATGTTGATGGTTATATCTATTTATATGATATTAGGTCTTGATTATCTAATTGATGAATATGATTTGATGAATGAGTTGTTGTGGTCATCAAGAGAATAGTTTTAGGGGGAGCATTAGCCTTGCTGAGAGTAATGCATTGTTGGCATTATGTTGTTTTTTGAATTATGATCTCCCTTGAGATATTTTGGTCTTGGTTATAAAAATTTATATCTGTAATTTGATGACAAGGTCATGTTGAGACCTATGATGTAAAATTGTTATATTGAGTCATGAAAGGACTAGTTGAGTGAAAAATTGTAAACCCACTTGGTTCGAAAGTTGTGTCAAATATGCAATTCCACTTGGTTGGATCATTGATGTAAGTATGAGTCCTTGATGATATAAAATGTCATAATCGGTTGAGTTATAGAGTCATGTAATTCATTGAAAAATATGTCTGAAGATTCAGCATGGACTCAGGGGGAGCATGGTAAATTCAAGTCACATCAAATCTATAGAGCTCTTCTTTCTACAAGGGAAGAGAAACCTTGTTTTTGTATCGATCTGACCTTTACCCTTGATGTCAAAGGGGGAGAGTATATTGGTGTTTGAATAATGGTTATGATTAATGTATCTATATGTTGTGGTGATCAAACACCATCATGGTTTCCATCAAGTCCAAAGGGGGAGATTGTTGGCAAAATGATGCAATATGTTGTCCTTGATGGTAACCTACTTGAAGAATTTGTCCTTGATGGAAACCTACTTGATGAGTTTCATTTTGATAAACAACCTATTTTTTAAATATGTAAAAATGATGTATCTATAGGTCAGTTCAGAAGTGAAAGAGAAAGGAAATCCAATTAGGATCAGAGAAATGATAAATATAATATGTATAGTGTATATGTAGGTTTGATGAAGGCAACTCACGTACATATGCTACTTGGTATACAGGCAACCCTCATATACATACAGAATTAGTATATTCATAGTTATTATGAAGAGAAGTCGTGAATACATGCGGGTATGAAGAAGCCAATTCATGTATACATTTTGTGCTCTAAAATAATGATAAAAGGGGGCATTACCATGTATTAGCCCACAATATTGAGCGTTGTGTCATCTATTTGATTCCGTCCAATAATACCATCGACAGTTGTGTGGTTTTGGCTCATGGTATTGATAATGGCTAAATCTATATAAGGAGAAGAAGATCACAGTGCAAGGGTGTGCATGTGTTTGCATATTGAATGAATACTTCAGTTTGAAGTATATCTACATGGAATGGGTTACAATTTATTGATAGATGTGAATTAATAATGCACCTATGAATAAAATGATGGATCAGGATCTCTAGACCTGAAATGACTATGTATTTGCTAGATTTGTTTATGAAATGTTTAGATTTGTGATTTGGAAAATGCTTGTTGAAGTGAAGGGTAAGATCTGATCTGATTATTTATTCTGAAGAGTTGCGTAGTTCTGAAAAGTTGCAGATCTATATGTAGGTTAGTCTTTGTGAAAGTGCATATATATATGCAATTTTGATTTAGGAAAAGAGCTTATGGAATCTAGGGTTTTTTTATGTGTGCGGAAGAAAATGTCTGATCTGTTTTAATATTTTACTGTTGTCTGTAAATGATGTCTTCATACAGATCTGGGTTGTTTGAATGTTGATTATGCTTCTACCTGAATATGATTAAAGATAAGTGGTTGGTTAGTTGATTGATGATTCAGTAAATGATTTGATGTGGTTATAAGTTTTAGTTTCATGAATGTTCTTTGAGCTTAAATGTGTGGAGTGGGTGTAGTCTGAAAATATGATGAAAAGAGGCCTACAAGTTTTTTTGTGTTGAATTTGTTTGGATCCAGTGTGAAAATTGATGAAACGTGGTCCGCAGTGGTGGTGAGGGTTGAATTATTCAGTGAGGTGGTCGTAGCTCCCTTCCAGTGGTTGTTAGTAAACGAGATCAGGGGATAGTAGCTCCCTTCCAGGAGTGGCTAGTAAACGAGAAGCAGGGGGTTGTAGCTCCCTTATAGTAGTGGCTGGTAAACGAGATCAGGGGGTTGGAGCTCCCTTCCATTAGTAGCTAGAGAATGAGAGAAGGTTGTAGCCTTCTATAGGTGGGTGCCTACGTGCTGGTATGAGTATGCACCAGTACAATATTGTAAGAAGATTTCTTTATAATAAATATCGAAGATAGAGACGACAGTCGCGGTGGTTTTCTCCTGACTTGGGTTTCCACCTTAAATCCTAGTGGTCATGTGTTTTTCTTATGTGTGAATATTTATTCTGTTCTTACTGCACATGCTTACTTCTTATTAAATATCTGATGAATGAATGATGCACTGATCTAAGTAAAATTATCTGCATAATAATATCTCTGGACATACGTAAGTTTATTTAAATATAGCCACGTGTATACGCTAGTTGGGATAATAAAAGTCACGTATAGAAATCAGTAAGAGAAAAGTAAAATATTGTGATTATTGAAAATACTGATTCAACCACCCCCTCACTCTCAATATTTATCCCAACAGAAAATACTAATTTTATGAAAACAAAGCATTTCATCTACTTTTTAAATCTATCTAAAATAATCAATGTATAATTCTAATCTAACTCTATCCTAGTTTTAAATCTATCTAAGACTGATCAAAATATAACTCTAATATAACTCAGTTCCTACATTCCGTGGAACAAAAGCATAAAATGTATTACTATGAAATTGAATTGACTATGCTAATTGAATTCAAAATTAACTAAGGAAAGCAAAGAATGAAAGAGTATTTATTGCGCAAAACAAGATGTCTAATCTAAATCCTATGGTTGTTGTGTAATCAAATGCAAGAATTGATTTCAATTGGAACTTGACAGAGTCACGATCATGAAATAATTTAGGAGAGTATAATATCTAACAATCAAATTTCCATAAATGTAAACAACTAATTCATAAAACATTTAGGAACTAATTGACATGAAATTAAACTATGAAATTATGAGAAATTAAATTATGATCTAAAAAAAATTAAACTACAAAATGATGAGAATTTGAGCTATGAAATGAAAATAAATTAAACTACGAAATAACTATAAAACCTCCTTTCCGTGTAAGGGCCCTCTGCAACAGAACGAGTGTTAATCTACTTAAGCTATGTGTGCATCAATGGTTTGGAACTAGTATTCTTCATTAAAAAATAGAGTTAAAAAACGTATAACAATATTATCACAAAATCAAGCTTATTCCCAGTTTCGACAAACTAGTATTTATACTAGTTTTTAAATTAATTATCTGAGACAATTTTTCCTATGGAAAGAAAAATAAAGCTAAGACTAGAATTATATTCAAAATAAAAGTCTTCATGGCTCTTTCTCGATTTGCTACATAGGAGCAAATCGAGAATATTCATCCATTGATCTCGTTCCTTCTCTTGACTGATCTTAAACTGCGAGTGTAGGCATGATCATTCACAAAATTTAACAGGTAAGTAGGATACAATCCATATATGGACCATTTCAAAGCTATCCATATGACTCGATTCTTCATTTTCTTCTTGGAACCTATCAAACAATAATGGTGGCTGCTGAAACAAACATTAGCTACAAAATTGCATGAATTCTGTAGCTAATTACATAAATTAATCTAAATAATAAAAAACATTATAATATAAATAAATATCATCTAAATTCCTTCTCATATGTAAAATATGTCAATTATCACTGATTGAGTTTATGGATTTTGCGAAAAGGAATAAAATATGGTGGAAAAAGATGTCAAAATAGGAACAGTTTTGAGGTTCAACATACCCCCATTAAGAGACCATTGCATGTCCTCATGCAATTTCCAAAATTGTGAGCCTTCACCTTTTACTACATTTGTTCTGTTACCTCTTCCAGTACATCCAACTTCCTCTTCTTTTCTTTCTTTGAGATGATTATCATTCTTGGTTTCTTCATGAGGAGTTTGTACTTTAAACTGATGACTTTTATGTTCAGGTAGCCATTCATTTTCTTTAGTTTCTTGTTCTTTTTATAACATAACCCCAGATGTAGAATAATATTATCACTGATGAACTTTTATAAGTCGTTTTGTTCCATCAGAGATTCATGTTCTTGCTTGATGTGCCTATTCAGTATCTCTAGTTCATAGATTTCTTGCTTCAAAGTGTTTACTAGAGGTTCTTGTGGATGGGTAGGCTACTTTTCAACACTTGGATTTCTCCTCTGCATGTCCCTTTTCTAAGGACTCAATGTAGTCATAAATTTCTTACTATCCTGGGTCAATTTCTGGGCTCCTTTTGCTTGGACTGTGTATAGGAAAGGTAGTAATACGTGATGGTACTTGGGGCTCTTCATCTAAATAAAAAAACTCTCCCTCATGTGGGGATGTTTTCTTCAAGGTTTTACGAAGTATGGAGCTTCTCCTTGGTTGTGGAGGGCTTAAGATTTCTGAGTTTATAACTTTTCCCTTTTCCTTTACGTTACCTCTCTTTTTGTAACCACTCTATTTCTTATTCTTCAGTAATTCTACAATGGTGTTTTCTTCTTCTTCTTGATGTGGTTGAGGTGAGGATTTGTCTTCAATGCAGGTATCAACCTTTATCCTCTTGCTTCTTTTGGTCTTATCATTTTTAGGTTTTTCTTGTGCTTCTTCTTGAAAATGGTTCATGATTAGGAAACTTTCCCAGGAATCTCCTATACTCTTTAAATGAAATTCAATGAGTATATTTATTAGTCCATCATTATACATGATATTATATATGGATTGGATTCTTTTCTACACAGTTCCTTACATTTTATTTAATTTTTGCAATAGGAAGTATGGGAGGTTTATTTCTCTGTCATCTAGGAAATTAATTAACAATCTATCATGGTAGATAAGTATACAACCAAATCTACTCTCGCAAGTGACAAATTTTTGAATAATTAACAACATGATCCTCCATTTGTTTTTAAGTGTCATACTGGAATTCCCTTATTAAAAATAGTAGTGTCCATACCTGGATTTTTCAAAAAAATATTCCATTCTTCTCCATGAATTTCCATGTTCTTGAACCATCTTTCACTGGTTTCAGAAGTTTTTCCGCTTCTGCTATGAACGACTCTGTCACCAAAAACTTTATGTCTCTAATTTCTACCTATGCCCCATCAAAGGCCCTTGAAAAGGATTTTATGACCTCTTTATGGAACCCATCAAACTTCTCTATGAACTGGAGCCATCGTACCTTCTATAGCATTTCATTCATGTGTGGATAACCTTCCATAAATTTTCCTCCCACAGGCTTGGTTCTTGCTATTAAACCCATGTATCTGTTGTAAGGATTTTAATCCTTCAGAATTTTTCCCCTTCGACAAGGTGGATTGAGGGTTTGGCTCTAAGTTAAGAATGCCGAAAGTAGATTGTAGAGATGTGTAGGTAAAATAGATATTCAAGCGATGGTTTAGGAAAGTGAGTAAGCGGGTTACAGAATGAAATGTTACCATTAATCATTAATGGATAAAATTGGTCTTGATAATTATGGGATATGATATGGATGAAGTGGTGAAATATGGATTTGTGGTGTGAATAGAGTACAATTAGTTTTAATGACGGAAATCTGAGGTGGCAATATATGATCATCTAAATTATATACACTAATATTTTTAAACCATATTATTTTAAAAAAATTGTAACATACCTTGGAACTAACCTTTGTTGATATAATTTTTGTCTTGATTCCTTAGGTGTCTTTCAACATGATCTTCAATGGAGTCTTCATTTTATTATGTTCAGTATGTCCTGCTTCAATACGCTGCAAAAGTGTAGCAGAGTTGTAGAATGTGATCACAACTGTAGATTATTCTGAAAGTTGTAGAAATGTAGCAGTTCTGTAACTAATATTTTATTTCTTTTGAAACAGAAAGGAAACATAGAATTTGGGATTTTAAGAATGGGAGAAAATATAAGATGTCAGAAATGAGCTATGATTTTCACCTTGTATTTTCTATTTAAGGATGCCAGTCATTGATTAGTTTTAATACTTATACAATTATTTTTTATTTATTTATTTTATTTTTAATAATATATATATATATATATATATATATATATATTATTATTATTATTATTATTTTAGATATGAAAAGTAAAAATAAGACTAAGTTGGGGAAGAAGAAGGATTCTTCTTCACCAACTTCATATCAACATTGTCTTGAAATTTTTTGATAAATTCCTCCTTTGTAATTGGTTTATGATAGACCTTTAGTTGAAGTCCATTCACAAGAAGAGGTAAATTTTCCTCATCAATTGTCCTTATCCTGACTGCCCCATTGTCAAATATGTTTTTGATCTCATAAGCCCCAAGCCAATGAGTCTAAAATTTTCCTTGCAAATATCTGAGCTTTGAATTAAACAAAAGTTCCCAATCTCCTGCATGAAATTTTCTTTATTTTATGTATTTATCATGCCATTTGAAATTTTTTTTCTGAACTAGGTTGGTCTTTGGAACTACATCTTGCCTGATCTCATTAATCTCATTGAGTTTCTCCATTCTATGCTTTTGGGCTTCTGATAAATCAAGTCCCAATCTGAATAATGTCTTAAAGGTTTTGATCTGCAATTCTATTGGAAACAATACTTGCTTCCCATAAACAAGTTCATAGGGAGTATGTCTTGTTGTATTCCTCCATGTAATCTAGTAGGCCCATAAGGCTTCAGGAAGCTTATCTGCTCAATCCTTCCTATGTAGATGTACAATATTTGTGAGGATTGCTTCGATCACTTTATTGGTGGAATCCACTTGTCCATTTTCCTATGGATGATATGAAGTAGACTTTCTATGCTTAATCTTATATTCCTCCACAATCTTTTACACCATCTTGGATGTAAACTGAGATCCCTGATATGTCACAATTTTCCTTAGGACACCAAAACAAGTGAAAATATCCTAAAAAATAAATGAATCTAAAACATTTTCATTAGAAAAGGAAAGTGCTTTAGCCTGTACCTATTTAGTGACATAATTAGTGCAAACCAAAATATATGTCTTTAGTTTTGATGGTGGATTGATTGGTCCAAAAAAATCCAGAGCCTATTTTTCAAAGGGTTCGATGAGCACGTAAGGTTGTAAGGGAATTTCATTTGTAGGAATAGGTTTCCCCATTCTTTGACAACTTTCACACCTTTTGACATATTCCTTGGAATATTTAAAGATGGATGGCCAATAATATCCTAAATGAAAGATTTTATAGGTAGTAATCTTATCAGCAAAGTTTCCACCACAAGGTTCATCGTGGCATGCCTTCAGAATTTCAGGTATTTCATCTTCGCATACACATATTTTGATGATTAGATCTGGATCTATTTTATACAATTCATCATTTACCCATGAGTATAATGCACTTGTTTGAATTATTTTTCCCTTTCCTCTAGGAAACAAGTATGCTGATAATTTTCCTGTAGGTAAGTAGATAGCAATGTCTACAAACCAAGGAGATTTATTAGATATTGCAAAAATATATGAATCGGGAAAATTATCCTTGACTGGAGGATCATTATTTTATTTTTTTGAATTATAGAAAAGAAATTGACAACTATGTTTTGTTTCCTAGGTCGGTTTAGAATGGTGATGTTAAATTTTTGCAGGAGTAATAACCATCTTGTGATTCTACCATTAGTGATTGATTTATTCATTAAACACCTAATTGCAAAATGATCTGTGTGAATAAAGGTTTCATAGCAATTAATGTAATGTATAAACTTATTAATTGCATGGCCAACATCTAGGAACTCTTTTTCAATAACAGTGTAATTTAACTCAGCAGGAGTCAAATTTTTGCTTCTGTAGTAGATGGCATAGTGGGTCAAATATTTTTTTCCTAATACAGCTCCTAGAGATGTATCTGAAGCATATTTTGAGATATGAAAAGTTATTTTCCAATTTGGTCCTCTTAAGATGGGTGCCTCAAATATTTTTTCTTTTAAAGTTTCAAATGCTAATTGGCAATTAAGATTCCAACTAATTTCACAATCTTTGGTAAGCAATTTGAAGAGTGGAGATGCAATTTTTGTGAATTTTTTTATAAATCTCCTATAGTACCCTGTAAACCCAATAAAACTTCTAACATCCTTTTGACAATTTTGAATTTATAATTTGGATATGAATTCAATTTTGGATGAGTCAACTTTAATTCCATCCCCTGAAAGGTGATGTCCTAGAACAATTCCTTCATTAAAAATCATCAAGCATTTTTCATGACTTAGTGAAATATTTGATTCTTTACGTATTTTAAGAAATTTTTCCAAAATTTCAAGAGCCTCTTCAAAATAATTTCCCTAAATTGTAAAATCATCCATATACACTTCCACACAATCATGTATTAGATTAGAGAAAATTCCTAATACTGCTCTTTGGAATGTTGCAAGTGCATTGCACAATCCAAAAGGAAGTACTTGGTAAGCATAGGTTCCCCATGGACAGGTGAATGTGGTTTTGTCTTGGTCTTCAGGTGCTACTTGAATTTGATTGTAACCACTAAAACCATCCAAGAATGAGAAATATTTCTTCCCTGCTAATGTATCCAAGACTTGATCTATGAAAGGTAATGGAAAATGATATTTTAGAGTAGCCTTATTCAATTCTCGATAATCAATGCATACCGTCCATATAGCATTATTTTTAGGGACAATCACCAAGGGAGAAACCCACTGACTGTATGAAATTGGATAAACGAAGTTTACATTCAAAAATTTTTGCAATTCTTATTTTACATTCTCCCTAAGATTTTGATTCATCCTTCTTTGAGGTTGTCTAATAGGCCTAGAGTTTTCCTCAATATAAATATGATGTATGCAAGTCTTAGGATTAATTCCCTTCATGTCATTGTACTCCCATGCATATGCAGAATAATGTTTTTGCAATTTTTTTATTAATTCTTCTTTTTGGAATTTCTCCAAGTTTTTGTTTATGTTTAAATATTTTCCTAGAAATATTTCAACTCAAAGTTACCAAATTCTTCCATAGAATATAAAGACGTATGTCTGAATGACAAGTATTCAATATTACACTGTTCTTGGAAATTATGATCATCTTCACATTGTGAAGATGTTTCAAAATTTTCTATTGAATTTAAAGTTTGACTTTCTTCACTAATATGAGAAATAGTAAAGAGAGGTTGTATATCATTGTCATCATCCATCCATTCTTCATTTTATATTTCTGTAATTTTTATTGTTGGAGGATATAGAGTGAATTTCTTTGTTGAATTACCATTAGAAATAAACATATCACCAGATCTACAACTAATGAAAGCATCAGTTGTAGCTAAACATGGTCTTCCTAATATCAATGGATGTCCCCCTAGGTTGTTCTTGGGAGTTAATATCATGAAGTCAATTGGATATTCCCAAGATTCTAAGGACACATAAATGTCTTATAATACACCATGTGGCTTGATTACTGATATGTCTGCTAATTGCAGTAATGTTGGTGTATACTGAAGGTTTGGAAGCTTAAGTTGTTCCATGGTTTTTTTTCTCATGTTTTTTATGGATTCTCCTAAGTTAAGAAATGTATTTGGAATCTCAATACCATTGATGTGCGTTTTTACAAATAGACTTCCTGGATCCAAATATTTTTTTATGGCTATTTTTCCCATCATAATGTCTACAATTTTTCATTCTAACTGAATCCATTTTACTTCTTTTGTTTTTCTTCCTGATTTTTTATGCTCAACTCTCTTATTGTTTTAGCTAGGATAGGAATCTCTTTAATGGATTGTAACAAATAGATTTTGACACAGACATTTTTTAATTCATCTAGAAAATCATAGTTAGGCAACAAAATTTGATTTTCTACCCCTCTATCAATTTGTAATATTTCAAGGAAAGGAGGGTTAGAAACAGATACTGAAGGTTTCTCTGTGATATGAGTTGAGTTTATTTGATTTGATTTTTTTTTATTTTGAAAAAATTGATTATGTTGAAGAGATGTCCCTTCTCCAGAATTTTTATTTTGCTATAGAGAAATTTCTTCTCAAGATCATCTTTTTCTTGAATAGAAACAAAGGGATTTTTCCTTTCTAATATCCTACCATATATAAGTTGGACATTGTTAAGATCTAATGGAGTAATCATATGAGTTGGAAAATGCTGTCCTTCTATGTTATAGGTAGATTGAGAATTTTTATTATTTGGGTTTGTAATGGCTAGGTAGGTAGTTGATTTGGCCTTTCTGTAAATGGTAATGAAAATTGTGGGTTATGATTTTTGAATTGAGGTTGTTGATTATGTTGTGGAAAATGTTGGGGAGGATAGTTTGGATAGGACTATGGATATTGGTGATATTGAGAATATCTTCAATAAGGATTTTTCATTCCTTGTGTCCAAGGTTGAGGGTGGGACCAAGGTTTCTTCCATGGCATTTATGAATTCCAATTATTTGGTGGAGGCTGGGTATACATTTGATTGTTAAAAATTTGAGTTTGAGGCCCTTGCCATGGTCTTTTAGAGACAAAACAAAGAGGTTCTACTAGATGTGAAGCTACGTATTCTTGGAAAATAGCCTTAAGACCTGGTATAGAGGGACATATTTTTGTTTCATGGTCTTTTGCAAATAACATAGGTCTCTATGACTTTTAAATCAAGAAGACATTCTCTTAAGGCATGTTTCTTTCTGCATTTAGGACAGAAATAGTTAAGGCATCAGTTTCAGCTTTCTGCTTGTTTTGTAATTTCAACGTGTCTATTTGTTCAATAAGACTCCCTAGGATATCACTTTTAAATTCATCAAGCATATTTCCAATTTTTTCCCTACTTACTGTTCTAGTTACATATTTATTCTCTCGAGAGAATGGGTTCTCTTGCATTTTTCCCAGTTCTTGATTTTTCTTTCGAAAGATGAATGCATAATTCAAAAATTTCAAGTAATTATAGTTGATATATGTCTCACTTTTCATGTTAATAATATCTATCCATTCATCTATGATGGCTTTCAACAAGATATATTTTAAAGTATCTTGATCTAGGTTTTCCATTTTATGTCTTTTTATATTGTAATTGAATCTCTCAATTAATTCTTCCAATTTTTCATCCTCCCTTTGCATAATTTTAAATACTTCATACTTTTGATTAATAGGTGTGCAATAATCCAGATACCATCGTAAAAATGCACTTTTCATCTCTTCCCATGTCCTAATAGATTGTTTTATCAATCCCATGAACCATTTTAAAGTTTCACCCTTGACTGTTGCAGGAAATAGTTTCAATTTTTGACTGTCTTGTAAGTAGTCATATGATCTACATAAAACCTCAAATTCAAATAAAAATGTTTCGGGATCTTCATTCCTTAATCCATGGAAATTTGGAAGGATTGAAGGTGAAATATTCTTCATTGTGGCATTTGTATCCTCCTCAACTATAGGAAATCCAACAGAGTTATGGTCCTCGCTATTGTCTCTTCTTCTATTCTATTCACCTCTTACTCTACCTCATCCTCCACCTCTTCTTCCTCCTCCTACTCTTAAGGCTTCTCCATTTAGAACTTATCCTTCTCCTTCTCCTTCTACGACCATTATAGATTACTCAAAACTAATGTAAGGTTCTAACTATATAGTTATTTGTTCTTCCTCTGGTTCTTCTATCAATGGGATATTGAAGAAAGTTTCTTCTTATTCCTCACTAGGGATTTCCAACTCTTGATATAGAATATGTTCTCCTGTAGAGGTGAAAAAGGTTACTCCTTCTGTTCGATATCTAGGATCTTCCTCTTATAATATTTCCTTAGTACATGAAGTTGGAGAGTCTCTTGGTTGGATTTATGACCTTAACACTTCAGGGAGTCTATGTCTTATAATGAAAAATGGAATATGAGTTTGAGATGGTGGTGTGGCACGTTGTGGTCTTGGTGCAGTGAGTGGTGTTGTCAGAATCAAACTTCTACCTCTAGCCATGAATCTATCCCTAGAGTCTCTTTCTCTATGCATATCATTTTTTTTAGATGTAAGAAATAAGGCTTCTAATTACACTTCCCCGACAATGGCACCAAAAGTTTTAATTAATTTAATGTCTTAAATTGCTATCATAAATTATCGACCAAGGTTATTAATATGATGAAGCGTGGTGCACTATATATGCTTAGATGCCCTTCATTCTTACTTCGTTGTGTATTTTCATATATATATTTTTTTGGGGGGGTTTATTTTATGCCTAATTTTAAGAACTAAAATTGATCTAAGGAATGAACTATAATATTTGAAATGAAATCTTTGAATACTAAGAAACAACTAAATCTGAAGAAATTTAATGATGAAAACTTAATCTTTAAGAAGGAAGAAAAGGAAATGTTATTTTTACTCTAAGAAAAGAAATTTATTTACAAATTAATCTTAATTAAATGAATGAAATATAAAATCTAAAAGAAGGAAGAGAAGGAAATTTATTTTAAATAATCTATTTTGTAAAAAAATAAATCAATGTTTGGATGGTTAAAATCTGAGATATGTTAGACTTATTCTATGCTGGAAAAAACATTTATGGAAAAAATCTAATTGAACTTATTCTACCTTTAAACACAACGTCATTCTAAATTATATTGAACTCTTAACTATGTTCTATTTATCAAAAATAAATCTATATTCTACCTATCAATTGAAAATACTAATTTTATGAAAACATAGCATTTAATATAATTTTTAAATCTATCTAAAATGATCAAAGTATAATTCTAATCTAACTATGTCATAGTTTTAAATATATCTAAGAATTATCAAAATATAACTCTAATCTAATTCTGTTCTACATTCCATGAAACAAAAGCATAAAATCTATTACTATGAAATTAAACTGACTGTGCTAATTGAATTCAAATTTAACTAAGGGAAGCAAAGAATGAAAGAATATCTATTTCACAAAACAATATGTCTAATCTAAATCCTATGGTTGTTGCCTAATCAAATGCAAGAATCAATTTTAATTGGAAGCTGACAGAGTCATGATCATGAAATAATTCAGGAGAGCATAAGATCTAACAACCAAAGTGCGTAAATGTAAAAAAATGATTCGGAAAAAATTTAGGAAATAATTGAAATGAAATTAAACTATGAAAAGATGAGAAATTAAATTACGAATAGAATATAATTTAAACTACGAAATGATGAGGATTTAAGCTATGAAATGACAATAAATTAAACTATGAAATAACTATAAAAACCTCATTTCCGTGTAGGGGCCCTCTGCAATAGAACAAGTGTGAATCTACATAATCTATCTGCACATCAATGGTCTGGAATTGGTCTTCTTCATTAACAAAATAGATTTTAAAAATGTATCACAGTATTATCACAAAATCAAGTTTATTCCCTGTTTCAAGAGGCCAATATTTATACATTTTTAAAAATTAACTATCTGAGATAATTTCGCCTATGGAAAGAAAAATAAATCTAAGACTAGAAATCTATTCAGAAGCAAAGTTTCCATGGCTCTTTCTTGATTTTCTACGTAAGATAAAATTGAGAATATTTGTTTGTTGATCTCGTTCCTTCTCTTGATTGATCTTTGACTACAATTGTAGGCATGATCCTTCTCAAAATTGAACAAGTAAGTATGATACAATCCATATATGGACAATTTCAAAGCTACCCATATGACTCGCTTCTTCATTTTCTTCTTGAAACTTATCAAACAATAATTTTGGTTGCAGAAGCAAAGGTTAGTTACTGAACTACACAAGTTATGTAGCTAATTACATAAATTCATCTAAATAATAAGAAACATTATAATATGAAATAAATATCATCTAAATGCCTTCTCAAATGTAAAATATGTCAATTATCAATGATTGAGTTTATTGATTTTGCGAAAATGAAGAAAATATGGTGGAAAAATGTCAAAATAGGAACAGTTTTGAGGTTCAACAAGTTCCACGACTAGTCACCCAAAGACATGCCAACATGCAGAGTAACATGATCACCACTCATCAGCTTCAAGTATCACAGGATGTAGCTATTGTATGGAAAATAATACTAAGTTTCCATTCAACGACACAGTCTACAATTTCTTCCTTAAATTTTTCTATAGAAATGGAAACTAAGACGTAAGGCTCACTCACCTGTTGAACTCAACCTTTTAGTCGAATAAATTATCGAAATGATTTACTTGTTCAAGATATAATTCGCAAAACCCATCAGTTTATGCTTGTAAATAGAAAATTCCTCACCCAAGGAGTTCTAATTAGGAACGAGAAGAGACTTAATAAAAATTTGTATATCATCTACTGGGACCTTCTGGAAGGCATCCTTAGATTCTTGATTTTTCAAAGCTACTTAATTCCCTCAAAACTACTTTGGAAAATCTGAAAAGGATGTCTATGTGAGTTGAGAGGGTATTTCCAAATAGTTTTGACTCATTTTGACCAATAATTGGAAGACCTGGAAATAATTTACAATCCTATATGTCATGTTTGGCTAGTTAGATGAAATTGGACATGGTAGGAAAGCCAGTAGCTTTAGTTCATGGCCAAATTGTTAGACCATCTAAAATTAATTATTAGTAGCCACCCTCTGCGGGAGTGTTGTCAAAACGATAATGTTCATTTCAATAGATGGATTCTTATGAATTGGTTAACAGTATAATAATCAGATGATTAGTTCAATACAATGTCCTTAATTTGTCCTAGTATGGTGTCCTGTTTCTCATGCAATTCCCCATATAGTTGATTGATCTCAATCTACAAATTGAGTCATGTTAAATTTGATGAATTCAAATCATATTAATCTGTGACCAAAAACTAGGATTAAAAATGATATATTAGTCTAAAGAAGCACTATCTCTATTTTTTGTATTATGTATCCTCAATTTATCCCTTAAATCACTCACCATCATATTAGCAAATTTTCATCTTATCTTCAATAGACACTTAAAGGTGAGCTAATGGTTACCAAATCTAGTGCTTGCGAGCTTAAGTAATTGTAAATTAGAGTGAATCTAGTAAATATAATTTATCAAATGTTAGTTTTTAACATTTGTTGAGTCATCAGAGACAATAGAAACCCCAATATTTAGCCACTCATCTGTAAACTATACTAAAGAGCTCTAGACATCAACATTTTTCATGTCTAGCAATATAGTTCTCACTTTGTCATATCCAGGGATTTTGTATCCATTAGGGGCAATTATTGATGGACTGAACCATAGCATACCAGTAGCGGGAGTGAAAAATATTGAACGATATATGTAGAGAGAAGCGTTCTTCTATACTTCCTAGCTATAATGTATTTTCACATCTTATTGTGTTAGACAAAATGACTGAAATATGTTATCATATGTATTTTTATCAAACTTTAATAGGTTGTAATTAGTTATAAGAGTACATTGGTTACAGGGAAACACATTTTATTTCAAAATTGGTTTTATTTTCCTCCATATATTAGCTTTATTTTTATTTCTTGAATAACTTGCAAAGAATTATGAATTGGTTAACATTCTAATAATCAGATGAGTAGGTCAGGACAAAGATTTGGTTACCATATTTTCACCTCTATCATTTTTTTTTTCCATTTTTGACATTAGTTTCTTTTGAAATGTCATGCATGACGTAATATTTTATTTGTCCCATATGGTCATGAAGTCTCATGGAATGTTAAATAAAAGTATTCTATCTAATGACTTGTCACTTAAATTCTTCTAAGAGCTTAAATGTGAAAATGGTGCTTCTTACCTTTTTAATGCCTCCATTACTCAGAATGATTTTGGTTTTCAATGATTTTTTTTTGGATTATAAAATTCTATATTGAGATGAAATTGAGATAGTGAAGAATGTTAAATTAATTCATCATATGAAACTGTGACACCTTAGAAAATTAATTAATATAAAAATATCTATGGAAAATAATGTCATCTGGAAGATTTTTCAAGTTAATGTGCATTATACTGCAAAGTATACATTCATAATATCCCATTACTTTACACAATTAATATTGGAATTGTTGGCAATATGATGCAGAGTGTTGTTCTTGATGGCAACCCACTGAATGAAGATGAAGACATGAGATTGATGGCATGTGTTGTCCTTGATGGCAATCCACCTGATGAAGTTATTCTTGACTTGATGGACTTGGTAAATGATGTAAATCTGATGTGATATGATGTTTGTTGGCAATATGATGCTGAGTATTTCCCTTGGTGAACAACCCACTTGATAGAGTGTTGTCCTTGAATGGCAACCTGCTTGATGAAGTTGTGCTTGATAGAATATGTCTTGATACAGAAAAATGATGTAAATATGATGTATCTACAATGAGTACAGAAGGTAAATGAAGAAAGAAATTCAGTATGTGCTAGATCTATGATGAAAAGAGTATGTCTCAAGGCATACGCGGATTTTTCTAGGAGAAGTCGCGTATGCACGCGGGTAATAACGTCCCAAGTCGCGTATGGGCAAAAGTGCTCATAAAGTGCAAAACCAGGGGTAACCACCATGGTATTGACCCATTGTATTGGGTAATGATTCGTCTAAATGACCCCGTCTAGGAATACCATCGGAAGTAATGTGGTTTTGGCTCATAATATTGAAAAAGGGTAAACCTATATAAGGAGAAGAAATTCATTCTGCAAATCATCAGAGCGGGTGCAAGATGTCTGAGCTTGAATGAATACTTCTCTCTAAAGTATATCTGAATGGAAAGGGTTACAGTTGAATGATAGATCTGAATGCATGATGCACCAATGATGAAGAAGGGTATATAGATCTGAAATGTACTTATATTTGCTAGATCTGTTAATGGAATGATTAGATCTGAGATGAGGCGAACATCTGTCTGAAGTAAAGGGTAAAATCTGTGTGATGTGTCTGTTCTGAAGAATTGAAATGACCTAAATGTCTGAAGAACCATACGCTATTTTTCTGTAGAAGAAGCGCGTATATATGTGGCTTCGCTGAAGAGAAAGCACATATGTGCAATGAAATTAGCTCTGTAATATGTACTGAAGTATACGCAGGTTTGTATGGCAGAAGGCGCGTATATACGCGGGCTCAGTGAAAGTAAAGCGCGTATGCAAACTAGGGTTTACTGAAGCATGGGGTATGAAATGTCTGATCTGTTCTGCTGTGTTACTGCTATCTGTATTCTACAGTTCTGAGTTGTCTGTATCAATTTGGTTGTATGATTGAGCTTAAATGTGTGGAGTGGGTCCAGTCTGAAAATATGATGAAACGAGGCCTGCAAGTTGTGCTCTATTGAAGTTGTTTGGATCCAGTGTGAAAATTGATGAAACGTGGTCCATAGAGGTGCTGAGGGTTGTAGCCTTCAGTCAGGGGGTTGTAGCTCCCTTCCAGGTGAGGCTGGTAAATGAGATCAGGGGTCGTAGCTCCCTTCCAGGAGAGGCTGGTAAACGAGTCAGGGGGTTGGACCTCCCTTCCAGGTGAGGCTGGTAAACGAGCGCAGGTGGGTGCCTGTGTGCTGGTAGAGTCTGCACCGGCACATATGTTGTAAGATGTTTTCTCTATAATAAAATATTGAAGGCTGAGCAACTGCAGCGGTGGTTTTCTCCCGACTTGGGTTTCCACCTAAAAATCCTGGTGTTCATGTGTGATGCTTTGGGTGATGGTTTATTCTGTTCTTACTGCACATGTTTATTGTTTATAGAACATCTAATGAATGAATGATGGAATGATATAAGTGAAGAACTAATGGCATAATTAGATATCTGTGTATACGCGAGTTTTATGAAGGATATCCGCGTGTATACGCTAGTTGGCTTCAGCAAAGTAGCGTATGGGTTTTAGAGCATGAAAAAGTAAAAAGTTTTAGTATGCCCTAAATACTGATTCACCCCCCCCTCTCAGTATTTTTCCCAACAATTGGTATCAGAGGAGGTCCTTCTGCAGAAGCTTGATCGCTTGAAGGAGATCCGTTGCAATGGGAAGTCTTGAAGGAGTAATGTCTCTAAAGCCACCTCTATTCAATGGAAGCAATCTGATATTCTGGAAGGTACGAACAAAAGCATATCTGCAAAGTCTTGGTGCAGATGTATGGGCAATCGTGGAAGAAGGTTATCAATACCCGGCAAGTATTCCTACTGATGCAGCAGAAAGGAAGAAGTATGAAATCAATGCCAAAGCGGTGAATGTCTTATTAGGAAGCATGTCTGAACCAGAATTTTCTAAGGTGATGCAGCTAAATTCAGCAAAAGAAATATGGGACAAAATCATTCTGAGCTATGAAGGAGATACAAAGGTAAAAAGTGCAAAACTCCAAACTCTCAGAATTGAATATGAAAATTTAAGAATGCATAGTGATGAAAGTATTGCCAGTTTCTTTCTTCGTCTAGATGATATTGTAAATCGAATGAGAAATTTGGGTGAAACCATAACCGATACTACTCTGGTGGAAAAATTCTTAAGATCCTTGACTTCGAAATTTGACTCTAAAGTTTCAGCTATTGAAGAAAGGCAAGATCTGCAAACTCTCACTATTGTTCAATTACATGGTATTATGACTTCTTTTGAAATGAGACAAGGAGGTCCTTCTCAAATCAGAGAAGCTTCTTTTAAGGCATCTGCAAAAGGAAAGGAAAAGGAAGTTGTCAAAGAATCCAGCTATATATCCGATGAAGAAGAAGCAAATTTCGTGAGAAAGCTCCAACTAGGTACTGGAAGATTCAAAGGTAAGCTTCCCTTCAAATGTTTTGAGTGTGGAAAAGTTGGTCACTATGCTGCTAAATGTCCTTATAGAGAAAAACATGGTAAAGGGAAACAATTTGAAAATAGGAAGAGTTATTATGCAAATGAAGATGATGATGAAGTGTCCAGTGAAGATGAAGAAGATTCTGACCAAGCTCTACAAGTGCTCATGGCAAAGAAGCAAAAGAAGAAGGTTTCTCAAGGAAAGGAGATACCTCAGAAATCATGTATAGCAGAAATTGAAGAAGATGAAACAGGTATTGATCGTTGTTCTTGTATTTCACTTACCTGTATATGCAAAGGCAAAGATAGTGAAAGTAACAGTATGGATCTAGAAGAAGCTGTCAAGATTAAAGTTGAAGATCAACAGAAATCATCTAAAAAGAGTGAAAGTCTAGAAGCAAATGATGAAAGTAATGATTGGTATCAATTTGAAAGGAAGGAATCTATCTACAAAGATGTGATCTCTAGGATGAATGAAAAGATAGAAACACTAAATGGACAGATAGACAAGTATCAAGGATTGTACGCTTATGCAACCAATCAAGGTGAAAAAATTAAAGCAGAAATCATCTCTCTGAAAGCAGATCTCGAAACATCAAATAAGAGGAATGAGGAACCTCTACAATCATTTGAAAAGGAAGGTTGTGAAGCAGAAATCATCTCCCTCAAAGAAGATCTGGATAAATCAAATAAGAAGAATGCAGGACTTGAAGCAGAAAACATATCTCTGAAAGTAAATCTCGAAGCATCGAAGAAGAAGAATGAAGAACTCTTACAAACTTTTGAAGAACAAGGAAATGGGTTGAAAGAAGAGATTCTAAATCTGAATGATCAAGTAGAAGATGGAAGAAGGAAAGAAGAAAGCATGACGAAGCAATGTCAAGCCTTGGAGGTTGAGGTAAACATTCTCAAAGGTAAATTAGAAGAAAAGGTTAAACTTTTGAGGTTTCAAGATAGTACTAATATCTTGGACAATATTCTGAGTAATCAAAGGTCTCCTGCTATCAAACTTGGTCTTGGTTTCTATGAAACTGTTAAAGGAGAATCTAGCTCACAAGGAAGTGCTAAAAATTCAGAGGATGTCAATGCAAAACTTGAAGTGTTGAAAGAGACAAAAGGTCAACCAAAAATGATGAAATCTCAAAGGAAATCAGTCAATAATGTTGAATGCTTTAAATGTCATAATTATGGGCATGTTGTAGCAAATTGCAGGAGCAGATCATTTCAGCCTCAAACAAACAGTTCCTACATAGAAAGGTACTCTGGTTTCTTCAAGGGATATTGTTTTTCATGTAACAAGTATGGACATAAAGCAGCTGATTGTAAAAGGAGGAAGATTATAAATACTCATTATGATTCTTATGCTTATTTATCTAGACACATGAGATGTTATTCTTGTAACAAGTATGGACATGTAGAAAAGGAATGCAGGTTGAACAGATCTGAGAAAGTGGACAATTTTCAGCACACAGTTAGGAAGTTCAAGCAATTTTGGAAAAAGAAGGAGGACCAATCAGAAACGTAGGGAATACTGACCCTACTGCAGTCATCCGCTTCTGAAGCTTACTTCTCTTATTGACTGCAGGAATGATGTGGGATACATTATGAGATTTAGTAATGTATCGTCACAAGGGGAGCAATGTATGATGACTCTCATGGTTGATTTGATTTTTCTGGTTATATGTATTTCTGACAGAGCATCTGATATGAAGAAGACAGGTACAGGAAGTACAAGTTCAGGGGAGATGAAGGAATGTGAAAAATTTCTATGCTTCACTTTCCATACGTGGGTATATGAACAAAAAGTAGCGTATACGTGAGTTCCGTTATACACAAATACAAAAGATGCATTTAAGACAAGAGAAATTGGGATGACACCAAGATCGGGGAGCAACAAGTCTTGTGAGCACTACTCCGACTATTAGTGATTGTATTATTGGCATTGTATCAGTTTATTTCTCAATGATGATGACATGATTCATGGTTTATTATGATGAGATTATGAATAAGCCCTGATTGCTTTTTGGTGAAGAGTATATTTTGTTTTCACACATGGATAAGATGGAAGTCTTTTGATTCAGAGTATTCAGACAGAAGTTTGGTATCTCAGATGCTGTTTGAAGTCTCTGAGGAGCACTGATTCAGGGGAAGCAGCAGGTTGAATACTAATGATTGCATTGTTGGCACTATGACTGCTTATTCTTTGATACTCATGATGGCTTGATACATAGGTTATTATGAGCCCTGTTTACTGTTTGCTGAAGTTTATCTGTTGGATGAAATTGGAAGTCTTATGACTCAGAGATAAGAATAGATCATGTAGAATTTGTTACTATGGTTGAGACTTTTTTCCCTACATATGCTTTATCATGTTAAATATTGAAGATATTGATGATATTGGACCACATGGATGATTGCTGGACTCATATTTGAAGGTGTTGTTCTGGAATGATAAATTCTCTTGAAAAGAATGTATTGATGCTGCAAAGAATCTGAAGGCTTGGTTACTAATGTGCTTATGCTACAACCATTGAATGACGCTTGAAGACACAACTACACTATTCTATCTATCTGTATTCCAGGGAAGCATTCAAATATCTCAGAAAAAAGCTGAACACTGTCTTTGCCTCACAGAGGATCAGATCTGGTTAAAATATAGAAGATCGTATTGGATACGCGGATTTCCTGAAACACAGTTGCGTATATACGCAAGTTCATGCATATAAAACCGCGTATTTCTGGTTGCTGACAAATTTCTGGTTGGGGTCAGCTTTCTTCAGCACAGCTGCAGTGCTGTTTGGTATCTCTGGTTGTGCTCCAGTTCTCATAATTCTATTTCTAATGTTTTGATAAATATGCCTTGATGATTTGTTGGTAAAAGTGTTCAGGATGCACAAACTAAGGGGGAGCCTTAGTCATATGGAAAGGATGTTGACGTGCGTATTTAGGGACATTGATGGTATTTATATAATGCATTATTGGCATTATGATGGTTCAAATATGTTCTGAGACTTATGGTGTTGATCATAAATGATCAATATTTGTAATTTGATGAAAAGGTCTTGTTGAGACCCATGATGTAAAATTGTAATATCCAGTCATGTAAGGATTTGTCAAATTTGTAAACCCACTTGGTTGGGTAGCTGAGTCAAAATTTTGTAAACCCACTTGTTTGGGTAACTGAGTCAAAATTGTAAACCCACTTGGTTGAGTAGCTGCGTTGAGATATGTAAACCCACTTGGTTGGGCATTTGAGTCTCATATGTAAATCCACTTGGTTGGATCTTTGATGTAAGTATGAGTCTTTGGTGATAGGAAGTTCATAGAGTCATGCACTTCATTGAAAAATATGTTTGAAGATTCAACATGAACTCAGGGGGAGCTTGGTCACTTCAGTATACATCAGATCTGCAGAACGCTTCTTCCACATGAGGAGAAAAGGGGGAGAGTATGTTGGTTTTGATCCGCCCTTTGCCCTTGATGTCAAAGGGGGAGAGTGACATGGTGTTTGAATGGAGAGAAAGAATGGTGTCAAAAATGGGGAGAGTGACATGGTGTCATTGTATTCTTAATGTACCTATCTGTTGTGGTAACCAAACACCATCATGGTTTCCATCAAGTCCAAAGGGGGAGATTGTTGGCAACATGATGCGCAGGTTGTCCTTGATGGCAATCCACCCGATGAAGTTATTCTTGACTTGATGGACTTGGTAAATGATGTAAATCTGATGTGATATGATGTTTGTTGACAATATGATGCTGAGTGTTGTCCTTGAAAGGCAACCCACTTAATGAAGATGATGACAACTTACTTGGTGAAGTTGTGCTTGTTAGAATATGTTCTTGATGAGCTAAATATGATGTATCTACAATGACAGAAGGTAATGAAGAAAGGAATTCAATATGTGCTAGATCTATGATGAAAAGAGTATGTCTCAAGGCATACGCGGATTTGTCTAGTAGAAGTCGCGTATGCACGCGGTAAATAACGTGCCAAGTCGCGTATGGGAAAAAGCGCTCATAAAGTGCAAAACCAGGGGTAACCACCATGGTATTGACCCATTGTATTGAGTAATGATTCGTCTATGTGACCCCGTCCAGGAATACCATCGGAAGTAATGTGGTTTTGGCTCCTGGTATTGAAAAAGGGTAAACCTATATAAAGAGAAGAAATTCATTGTGAAAATCATGGGCGTGGGTGCAAGATGTCTGAGCTTAAATGAATACTTCTCTCTGAAGGATATCTGAAAGGAAAGGGTTACAGTTGAATGATAGATCTGAATGCATGATGCACCAATTATGAAGAAGGGTATCTAGATCTGAAACGTACTTGTATTTGTTAGATCTGTTTATGGAATGATTAGATCTGAGATGAGGCGAACATCTGTCTGAAGTAAAGGGTAAAATCTGTGTGATGTGTCTGTTCTGAAGAATTGCAATGACCTAAATGTCTGAAGAACCATATGCTAGTTTGCCGCAGAAGAAGTGCGTATATACGCGAAGTCATCGAAGAGAAAGCGCGTACGTACGGAAATTAGCTCGAATACACCAAGCATATGTTTGTACAAGGCATACAGACATACGCGAGCTCATGAAAGTAAAGCGTACGGCAAACTAGGTTTACCCAAGTTACGTGTATGATTGTTTGGATCCGTTTCCGCCGTGTTATCGTTATCCATATTCTCTACGCTTCCGAGTTGTCCGTATCACTAATAAAGGATTGAGCTTAAATGTGTGGAGTGGGTCCAGTCTGAAAATATGATGAAACGAGGCCTGCAAGTTGTGCTTTATTGAAGTTGTTTGGATCCAGTGTGAAAATTGATGAAACGTGGTCCAAGGGGGTGCTGAAGGTTGTAGCCTTCAGTCAGGGGGTTGTAGCTCCCTTCCAGGTGAGGCTGGTAAACGAGATCAGGGGGTCGTAGCTCCCTTCCAGGAGAGGCTGGTAAACGAGTCAGGGGGTTGGAGCTCCCTTCCAGGAGAGGCTGGTAAACGAGCGCAGGTGGGTGCCTGCGTGCTGGTAGGAGTCTGCACCAGCACATATGTTGTAAGATGTTTTCTCTATAACAAAATATTGAAGGCTGAGCAACTGCAGCGGTGGTTTTCTCCCGACTTGGGTTTCCACCTAAAATCCTGGTGTTCATGTGTGATGCTTATGTGTGATGGTTTATTCTTTTCTTACTACACATTTTTACTGTTTATAGAACATCTAATGAATGAATGATGGAATGATATAAGTGAAGAATTAATGGCATAATTAGATCTCTGTGTATACGCGAGTTTTATGAAGGATATCCGCGTGTATATGCTAGTTGGCTTAAGCAAAGCAGCGTATGGGTTTTTAGAGCATGAAAAAGTAAAAAGTTTTAGTATGCCCTAAATACTGATTCACCCCCCCCTCTCAGTATTTTTCCCAACAATTGGTATCAGAGCAGGTCCTTCTGCAAAAGCTTGATCGCTCGAAGGAGATCCGTCGCAATGGGAAGTTGTGAAGGAGTAATGTCTCTAAAGCCACCTCTATTTAATGGAAGCAATCTGATATTCTGGAAGGTACGAACAAAAGCATATCTGCAAAGTCTTGGTGCAGAAGTATGGGCAATCGTGGAAGAAGGCTATCAATATCCGACAAGTATTCCTACTGATGCGGCTGAAAGGAAGAAGTATGAAATCAATGCCAAAGCAGTGAATGTCTTATTAGGAAGCATGTCTGAATCAGAATTTGCTAAAGTGATGCAGCTACATTCAGCAAAAGAAATATGGGACAAAATCATTCCGAGCTATGAAGGAGATACAAAGGTAAAAAGTGCAAAACTCCAAACTCTTAGAATTGAATATGAAAATTTGAAGATGCATAGTGATGAAAGTGTTGCCAGTTTCTTTCTTCGTATAGATGATATTGTAAATCGGATGAGAAATTTGGGTGAAACCATAACCGATACTACTGTGGTGGAAAAAGTCTTAAGATCCTTGACTTCAAAATTTGACTCTAAAGTTTCAGCTATTGAAGAAAGGCAAGATCTGCAAACTCTTACTATTGTTCAATTACATGGTATTTTGACTGCTTTTGAAATGAGACAAGGAGGTCCTTCTCAAATCAAAGAAGCTACTTTTAAGGTATCTTCAAAAGGAAAAGAAAAGGAAGTTGTCAAAGAATCCATCTATATATCCGAAGAAGAAGAAGCAAATTTCGTGAGAAAACTCCAACTAGGTACTGGAAGATTCAAAGGTAAGCTTCCCTTCAAATGTTTTGATTGTGGAAAAGTTGGTCACTATGCTGCTAAATGTCCTTATAGAGAAAAACATGGTAAAGGGAAACAATTTGAAAAGAGGAAGAGTTATTATGCAAATGAAGATGACAATGAAGTGTCCAGTGAAGATGAAGAAGATTCTGACCATGATCTGAAAGTGCTCATGGCAAAGAAGCAAAAGAAGAAGGCTACTTGAAGCAAGGAGATATCTCAAAAAACATGTATAGCAGAAATTGAAGAAGATGAAACAGGTATTGATCGTTGTTCTTGTATTTCACTTACCTGTATATGCAAAGGAAAAGATAGTGAAAGTAACAGTATGGATCTAGAAGAAGCTGTCAAGATTAAATTTGAAGATCAACAAAAATCATCTAAAGAGAGTGAAAGTCTAGAAGCAAATTATGAAAGTAATGATTGGTATCAATTTGAAAGAAAGGAATCTATCTACAAAGATGTGATCTCTAGGATGAATGAAAAGATAGAAACACTAAATGGAAAAATAGACAAGTATCAAGGATTGTACGCTTATGCAACCAATCAAGGTGAAAATCTTGAAGAAAAATCATCTCCCTCAAAGAAGATCTAGATAAATCAAATAAGAAGAATGCAAAACTTGAAGCAGAAGTCATCTCTCTGCAAGCATATCGTGAAGCATCAAGCAAGAAGAATGAGGAACCTCTATAATCATTTGAAAAGGAAGGCCTTGAAGTAGAAATCATCTCTCTCAAAGAAGATCTGGAAAAATCAAATAAGAAGAATGAAGAGCTGCAACAAACATGTGAAGAAAACGAAATTTGGTTGAAAGAAGAGATTCTAAATCTAAATGATCAAATAGAAGATGGAAGAAGGAAAGAAGAAAGCATGAAAAAGCAATGTCAAGCCTTGGAGGTTGAGGTAAACATTCTCAAAGGTAAATTAGAAGAAAAGGTTAAAATTTTGAGGTTTCAAGATAGTACTAATATTTTGGACAATATTCTGAGTAATCAAAAGTCTCCTGCTATCAAACTTGGTCTTGGTTTTCATGAAACTGTTAAAGGAGAATCTAGCTCACAAGGAAGTGCTAAAAATTCAGAGGATGTCAATGCAAAACCTGAAGTGTTGAAAGAAACAAAAGGTCAACCAACAATGATGAAATCTCAAAGGAAATCAGTCAATAAAGTTGAATGCTTTAAATGTCATAATTATGGGTATGTTGCAGCAAATTGCAGGAACAGATCATTTCAGCCTCAATCAAACAGTTCCTACATAGAAAGGTACTCTAGTTTCTTCAAGGGATATTGTTTTTCGTGTAACAAGTATGGACATAAAGCAGCTGATTGTAAAAGGAGGAAGATTAGAAATACTCATTATGATTCTTATGCTTATTTATCTGGACACATGAGATGTTATTCTTGTAACAAGTATGGACATGTAGAAAAGGAATGCAGGTTGAACAGATCTGAGAAAGTGGACAATTTTCAGCACACAGTTAGGAAGTTCAAGAAAATTTGGAAAAATAAGGAGGACCAATCATAAACGTAGGGAATTCTGACCCTACTGCAGTCATCCGCTTCTGAAGCTTACTTCTCTTATTGACTGCAGGAATGATGTGGGATACATTATGAGATTTAGTAATGTATCGTCACAGGGGGAGCAATGTATGATGACTCTCATGGTTGATTTGATTTTTCTGGTTATATGTATTTCTGACAGTGCATATGATATGAAGAAGACAGGTACAGGAAGTACAAGTTCAGGGGGAGATGAAGGAATGTGAAAAATTTCTATGCTTCACTTTCCATACGCGGGTTAGATGAACAAAAGTAGCGTATATACGCGAGTTCCAGCAGACACAGTCACGTATGCATTTATGATAAGAGAATCGGGATTACAACTGAAGATCAGGAGCAGAGGTTCAGGGGGAGCATCATTCTGACTATTAGTGATTTTATTATTGGCATTGTATCAGTTTATTTCTCAATGATGATGACATGATTCATGGTTTATTATGATGAGATTATGAATAAGCCCTGATTGCTTTTTGGTGAAGAGTATCTTTTGTCTTCACACATGGATAAGATGGAAGTCTTTTTATTCAGAGTATTCAGACAGAAGTTTGGTATCTCAGATGCTGTTTGAAGTCTCTGAGGAGCACTGATTCAGGGGAAGCAGCAGGTTGAATACTAATGATTGCATTGTTGGCACTATGACTGCTTATTCTTTGATACTCATGATGGCTTGATACATAGGTTATTATGAGCCCTGTTTACTGTTTGCTGAAGTTTATCTGTTGGATGAAATTGGAAGTCTTATGACTTAGAGATAAGAATAGATCATGTAGAATTTGTTACTATGGTTGAGACTTTTTTCCCTACATATGCTTCATCATGTTAAATCTTTAAGATCTTGATGATATTGGACCACATGGATGATTGCTGGACTCATATTTGAAGGTGTTGTTCTGGAATGATAAATTCTCTTGAAAAGAATGTATTGATGCTGCAAAGAATCTGAAGGCTTGGTTACTAATGTGCTTATGCTACAACCATTGAATGACGCTTGAAGACACAACTACACTATTCTATCTATCTGTATTCCAGGGAAGCATTCAAATATCTCAGAAAGAAGATGAACACTGTCTTTGCCTCACAGAGGATCAGATCTGGTTAAAATATAGAATATGGTATTGGATACGCGGATTTCCTGAAACACAGTCGTGTATATATGCGAGTTCATGCATATAAAACCGCGTATTTCTGGTTGCTGACAAATTTATGGTTGGGGTCAACTTTCTTAAGCACAGCTGTAGTGTTGTTTGGTATCTCTGATACTGTTTGGTATCTCTGGTTGTGCTCCAGTTCTCATAATTCTATTTCTAATGTTTTGATAAAGATGCCTTGATGATTTGTTGGTAAAAGTGTTCAGGATGCACAAACTAAGGGGGAGCCTTAGTCATATGGAAAGGATGCTTGGATGCACAGATTCAGGGGGAGCATTAGCTTTACTGAGTATAATGCATTATTGGCATTATGATGGTTCTGAAATATTTTCTTGAGGACTTTATGGTGTTGATCATAAATGATCATATTTGTAATTTGATGAAAAGGTCTTGTTGAGACCCATGATGTAAAATTGTAATATTCAGTCATGTAAGGACTTGTCAAATTTGTAAACCCACTTGGTTGGGTAGCTGAGTCAAATTTTGTAAACCCACTTGGTTGGGTAGATGAGTCAAATTTTGTAAACCCACTTGGTTGGGTAGTTGAGTCGAAATATGTAAACTCACTTGGTTGGGTACTTGAGTCTCATATGTAAATCCACTTGGTTGGATATTTGATGTAAGTATGAGTCTTTGGTGATAGGAAGTTCATAGAGTCATGTACTTCATTGAAAAATATGTTTGAAAATTCAGCATGAACTCAGGGGGAGCTTGGTCACTTCAGTATACATCAGATCTGCAGAACGCTTCTTCCACATGAGGAGAAAAGGGGGAGAGTATGTTGGTTTTGATCCGCCCTTTGCCCTTGATGTCAAAGGGGGAGAGTGACATGGTGTTTGAAATGGAGAGAAAGAATGGTGTCAAAGAATGGGGAGAGTGACATGGTGTCATTGTATTCTTAATGTACCTATCTATTGTGGTGATCAAACACCATCGTGGTTGCCATCAAGACCAAAGGGGGAGATTGTTGGCAATATGATGCAGAGTGTTGTTCTTGATGGCAACCCACTGAATGAAGATGAAGACATGAGATTGATGGCATGTGTTGTCCTTGATGGAAATCCACCTGATGAAGTTATTCTTGACTTGATGGACTTGGTAAATGATGTAAATCTGATGTGATATGATGTTTGTTGGCACACATGTTGAGTATTGCCCCTTGTGAACAACTCACTGAGCAGACAGAGTTGTCCTTGAATGGAAACCTCGCTTGACAAAGTTACAGTTGAAGATATGTCTGAGTGGCTAAAATGACAAATACATAATTACAATGAAAATATATGTAAACAATAAAATTCATGACAAAGGATTCCTAGAACAGTGATACTCAAAAGTAATAAGGATTGTCCAGAGGAAGTCAGGATTGCACGTGCACAACGTCCTGTGTCGCGTATGGGGAAAAAGCACCTACAAAGTGCAAAATTAGTAACCATCGATGGTATTGACCCATTGTATTGCAATGATCGTCTAAATGACCCCGTCTAGGAATTCCACTCAAGTAATGTGTTTTGCTCATGGTATTGGGAAAAGGGTGGGTCCCCTAGCAGGAGAAGAACGGCTAGCAAAGGATGAGAGCGGAAAAAGATGTCCGAGCTAGTCGATCTCTGAAGTATATCCGAATGGAAAGGGTTACAGTTGAATGATAGATCTGAATGCATGAAGCACCTATGAAGAAAATGATGAAGAAGGGAATCTAGATCTGAAATGTATTTTTATTTGCTACATCTGTTTATGGAATGATTAGATATGTGATGAGGCGAACATCTGTCTGAGGTAAAGGGTAAAATCGTGACAATTAATACATTAGAGGTACAATGACTTTAAATGTCGAAGAACCATATGCTAGTTTTCCCGCGAGAAGAAGCGCGTATATACTCGGCTTCGCTGAAGAGAAAGCGCGTATGCGCGATGAAATTAGCTCTAGCAATATGTGCGCGAGTATACGCGAGGTTTGTATTAACTAGCGAGAGAAGGCGCTTACATACGCGAGCCTGAGTGAAAGTAAAGTGTGTATGCAAACTAAGAGGATTTCTTGAGCATGGGTGTGTGATGTCGATCTGTTTTGCGTAGGTGGTAAATGTTTGTATTCTACGATTAAGTGTTGTCTATATCGATTTTGGTTGTGTGATTGAGCTTAAATATGTGGAGTGGGTCCAGTCTGAAAATATGATGAAACGTGGCCTGCAAGTTGTGCTCTATTGAAGTTGTTTGGATCCAGTGTGAAAATTGATGAAACGTGGTCCATAGAGGTGCTGAGGGTTGTAGCCTTCAGTCGGGGGGTTGTAGCTCCCTTCCAGGTGAGGCTGGTAAACGAGAGCAGGGGGTCGTAGCTCCCTTCCAGGAGAGGCTGGTAAACGAGTCAGGGGGTTGGAGCTCCCTTCCAGGAGAGGCTGGTAAACGAGCGCGGTAACGTGATTTGCGGAAACTTCACTTCCAACTTACATATTTTGTAAGATGTTTTCTCTATAATAAAATATTGAAGGTGGGCTGCTTTGCGGCGGTAGTTTTCTCCAGGCTTGGTGTTACACGGTAATGTGTCACGAGTCCTTACCATTCCGTCACTTTATTGGAGGACCCCGCAATGTGACACCTTGAACAACGTCATGCCTTTGAAAACATCATCATTGCAGAAAGTAGGTATGAGCTTGTTCCCCTTGAGACATCTCCTTGCAAAATCCATGAAAAACAACTCTTTTTGCATTGGCGCGGGTAGACAGTTCAGTGCTCGCGCCAATCAGGGAAATCCTGTAAAGAGGTCGCGCCACTTGGCGCTCTGTCATAGAGCAGCAATCGTGCCACCCATTTTAGGGACTGTTTTTTAAATATGGATGGCGGAAGTTGAGTTCGAACAAACTCACAACCACTGCCTATCTTGAGTTGGGAGGTTTGGCTGCGGGAGTTCTATGGAAGGGAAGTAGTTTTGCCACCTTCTATGGAACCTTCCTTGTTGATAGGGCCAATCCCATAATAATAGGGATCCCGACTCCCTCCTTCCCCATCTATAAAAGCTTGCTCAGATCCATGGCAAGCTAGTCTTGAAGTGCTGAAGCTTTGCATCTCCCTATTCCCAAGTGCCTTTGTGCTGTAAAGAATCCCTTCTTTCCCTTAAGGCCCATTAAGCAAGGAGACCATTGTTACGAGACTCTGGAGAGTTTTCCCTTTCTTTGGCGAGCTTTGTGCGAGACGTGGACAACCGGAGACCCGTTCGAAGGAAGCCGCGACGTCAGAACTTGGTTGTGACTTCTATTCGTTTATCACTTTAATAGATGACTATGATTATGGTTCCACTCCTTTTTCTATCATGTTAATGCGAGTAATATCTTTTCTGACCGATGTTTAGTTACGTATGCTGGTTCCTATGCATGTATCTGTTCGTTTCTTCTGTGTGCATGTGTTCATCCACGGAGATCGTGGAAGGATTGTGATTCGCTGTGGCTGAAGGGCGGGGGCATCTTCTTCTTCGCATCTAGCGTTGGAATCCAGGTAGGCTCTTATCCCAAGTCTTTCATTTCGTAACCAGGAGCTTGCGTCATAGAGCATTGTTTGTTTGTTGCTAGACCGCCGGGCTGGGGTAGGGACGCTCTCCGTCCGCGCAGGGGATTTACCTCCTCAACAAATTGGCGACTCCACCGGGGAGCGTCCGTTTTCCTGTCCCGTTTATGATTGGTTCGCTGGGATTGTTTCTCCTTGCTTCTTGATGAACCTTCTGGGTTGGGTTCTTTCATTATTTTAGCCTTCTGGTTTGCTTAGCTTGTGTTGGTCTTTTTCTCAGATTAGCTTGTTTTTTAGTTTTCATTGAAGAATTCGACTGGCGCGGGTTTTTACCTGACAGTCGCGCCACTTGGCGCGTGTTGCATTTGTCTGTCTCGCGCCACTCGGCCTCTGGCGCTAGTTTCAAGGCCACAGTCGCGCCACCCCCGTGACTTTTTTGAGTTTCTTCAATTTTTGGCTTTCTGAGCTTGACCAGTACTTTTCTTCTTGATTTCCTGATTGTTTGAGTGTATTGGAGTCTTGTTTGACCGGAATTCACCGCTATCCTTTGGTTGTTTGCCTCTGTCTATCGGTTTCACGATTTGAGCCCTAGGGCATCTAGTGGCATAGTGAATCGAGCCCTCCTTGGGAGTTTTGGTGCCTTGATTGTCCTGTCAACTTGTTGATTGATTCTCCACGCTCTCTTAGCAGTCTTTGATTGTTTTGTTGCGTATTTTGAGTGATTGTTCATTCTTTCATTCAGAATTCGTTTGCCCTTGCTTTGGACCCAGATCACACGGTCCATTGGGTGTTTTCGAGTCTTTCTTTGATTTGAGAGGCTTTGGGTCGATTTAGAGATTTGGTTGCTTGCTTTGTTGAGTGAATGTTGTTTGCTTCGCTCTCTTAGTTATCATTTCTCAAAATTGTTCCTTTTGTTTTCAGTGCACATTAGCCATTAAACATTGAAAATCAAAAAAAAAATATATAGTCTCTTTTGTTTTTTTTTAATTAGTGCAAATTGTCATCTTTTCCGTATTACTAGTGATTAGTGTTTGAATGAAAAGTGTGCAATTGCATTAGTTGCGTTAGAGACATTCTTGTTTGTATTCCGTTCATTTCATTTGTATAAAAGCTCTCAACTCTCATTTAACTAGTTTTCATCGAACGAAATGTTGCATCGTGGCATATAGCTTGCATTTAGGAGACACTACATACGATAAGGCCTGGAAATTGAAACTTAATTGAAGATCAACCGTAAAATTCATTCAATTAACCTAAGGCAACATTGGAACTTAACGCAACATATTTAGAAGGTCTAGGCTAGAGACGTGTTCCGGCGTCGTTAAACGTAGCAGCTGTCGTTCGCCTGTTGGCTTTAGACAACGCTAGTACGGACTTGCGCTCCCCATATCGTCGCGTATATAAAGGGAGACCCCTCTAGGTTTTCAATCCTTTATCCACAGGAAGCCGAGTCTGCTGCCCTATACCCGTGATACACCGAACACAGCATTCGGGGAGACTACCTGCACGTACGGAAAGTCCTTGGTCGATTTCTGTTTCATTTTTGAAACCAAGGTATATATTGCAGTTCACGGATATTTGGTACACCCTTTGTGCCTAGTTTTTCCTGAGCAGTCATTTGGTCTTTTCTGACTCCCTAAACTTGAAAAGATCGTCAAGCGCTTGTCCTTTCACGCTTGTGTCAACTCTGAAAGAGATAGAGTCATCTTTTATCGTTTCTCGACTCTTAAAACATGAAACGGTAGAATTTCTTACTTTCCAATGTGGTAAAATTAATCACCCACGATTACACGCCTGCTTAGATATTGTTTGTTGACCGTTTGATCGTGTGCCCTTAACTCTTTTTTCAGCCCGTGTGTGGTTTTGAGTTTTGATGGCAACTTTTTCAGAGTTTACCAACCAAGGAATCCCTTCAGAAGGGAATCCTGGTCATTTTCCTCCTTTTGGAAATGTTGGTGCTCCTTATATGGCGACGTTGTCCCTTCCTGGGCTAACTGTTGGGTTGCCTGTTTGGTTGTTCTCAACCTCTGTTGTCCCGAATAACTCTGTTACTGTTCAGTCAGTTCCTCCGACGGAACAACATCATGTTGATTCCAAGGTGGACCTCTCCCCTTCTTCGCCTGTTTCTGCGTCCTCATCGTCTACTTCGCCTGGTGAAAGCCTGGATTCGAGTAACCAGGTGGCTAAGAAGAAGAAGAAGAAGACAAAGAAGAAGAAGTCTGATAAGCGAGAGGTTAAATGCACAGCTGCTGTCCCTAAGGAATCTCCTCTTGATAGTCCTTCCAACCCTCCTCGGAAAGTCAAGTTCCCGTGCATGTTGTGCACGGAAGACCATCTTCTTCAAGACTGCCCTGGCATTCCCAAGGTGCTCGAAGTATGGTCCAACGGCCACCCACCGTTGTCTTTGACTTCCGGGAGTCAAGTTGGGGGCACGTCTTCAGCTGCTGTTGATAAGAATTCTAAGAAGCAGGGTAAGATCACCAATCCCTGTAAGTTGTGCGATGGGCACCATGCCATTCACCTTTGTCCTTATATGGATGAAGCCAGGCAAGTCTTGGACAACCCAGTCGATTCTACACCACGCCTTCCACCTGGTTACAATCGGCTTTCTTTGCGTTCTCTACCAGCTGATCCTATGATTGGTCAAGAGTCATCCTTGGTCGATCCCACTCCCCCAGAAATTCAAATTCACGGATCCGTCCCCGACCAACCATTGGTCGTTGGATCGGTTGAACTGGCCCCGTCCGCGGTACACCAGGTCTTTTCTGTCGAGAGTGGATCTCACACCCCTCATGTCCTTCTGATTTCTTCAGATTCTTCAGACTTGGAGAAAGATTCTCCTGTCCCTGTGCTTCAAGAAGCCCCTCCTCCGCCTCCCATGATGGAGGCTCTAGAGGATATTCCTCCCGCCTTCGAGATGGAGGTCATGGAGGAGGCTTCTGCTTCCGTAACATCAGGGGAAGACCTTCGCATTTCGATGGTAGCCCCTCCGAGTAGTTTGGTCGCTTCCTTTGATTGGAATCGATTTACAGGATTTCGCCTTCCGTCTTATGTGCCTTTCGAGATCACAGTACAGGCTCTTGGTCTGGTTGTACCCAGCACCATTATAGCCGAAGGTGCGTCTGTTAGTATTCTGTCTTTAACTACCTGGCAAGCTTTCGGTTCACCACCGCTTGCGCCTGTTACGCAGAATCTGTTGTCATTCAATAGAAGGACCAGTCAACCGTTAGGGATCCTTCCAAGGTTACCAATTACTTTGGGAGGGAAAACCGTCCATATGGATGTGATGGTCGTTCCAGGCCCCTTGGATTTTCATCTGCTACTGGGGCGCGATTACACCTATGCCATGGGAGCGCTTGTCTCCTCCCTTTTTCGTGTGGCCTGTTTTCCACATGAAGGACGGATTGTGACCATTGATCAGCTGTCGTTCTTTGGTCCCAATGTAGCATCTGGTCCGCCATCACCCCCTCCTGATTTTTATCCACCCGTTGTATCTGCTCCACCGCAGGTCAACTATGTGGCTACATACCCCGTGCCTGTGCTCAGTGATGATGCCGTAGTGCATAATGTGCTGGGGGCATTGGGTCCTGACTTCCAGGATGTTTCCCTTCCATCAGGAGCGGAACTCTTGGGAGCGTCGCCTTCTTGTTCATTTTGATATAAATCGGTTAGAGCATGGTTTCCTCCCTGGGTCAAGCTCTTTAAAAAATGAAACTAGGATCTTGGAGCATAGTTCCTCCACTTGTGTCAAGCTCCTAAAAACAATGAAACAAGTTGTTCAAGGATAGTTCTTTTAAGTGTGTCAACCTCGTTAAAATAATGAAACACAAGCATATTCAATTCGAGTTTTGTCAGTTTCAGCTCAAATCTCATGTGTGTTCAATCTTCACTCCATTTTCAATCGAGTGAAGCTTGGGGGGCATGTGCCTCGATTTGAGACAACATGCTGGGGGGCATGCCCGTCTTTCTTATTATCAAGCATAGTTTGTGTTTTAAGCTTGCGTAAAAATAAAACTCGTTTCAAGCATAGTTTGCATATGTGTGTGTTCATGTGTTCTTTTAAGCTTGCGTGAAAATGAAATGTGTGATTAAATGCATTGTGTGAATACATTTCGCATTGGGTCGTTTGTTATGTAACTGATACATTAGATTACATCTGTATTAGACATTTGCATGACATATAGAAAACATCATCACATGTAAAGAAAGATCCATCCAAAATAGTCATATGTATATATATATATATATATGTGTGTCGAAATGTTGCACAGTGTGCGTCACATAAAACTCAAAAAATATATACATAAGTGTCTTAATACATCCGGAGACACTGAGTCTCTCAAAAATAGGTGTGGCTAAATCCTAGAGACTAATCAGCATGGTGCTCATGATAGCACGTTACTGCACGCACTAGCCGCCTCAGGATTCGGTGGAGCCGATTTGGGACTCCCACCGTATGGCGCTGGTACTCCAATGGTACATCTGACAGTCAGGCATAGTTTGGGATCTCATGAACGATCCCCTCAAGGTTCTGAACCAGTGCCTCTCCTCCGGCACCTTCCCCCTGGATCTCAGGGGCGAGCTGTGTCCTCCGGAAGATAGGAGACATCCCGGCTGGTCTCTCAGGTCCTACATCTGCATGCATGTATAATTGTGTTAAGACAACTATGTATTAACAAAAATCATATAAACATAAAATCAAAAATATGAGGTCTTACCCAGCTCTTCGTCCCAGTGGTCTCCTTCTGGTAGCGGGAGATCCGGGTCCCCTGTAAAGTCAGTTCCCGCATAGGGCCCATCTTCCACAACGATCAGTTGGCGCCGTATCCATCTGAAGAACTCGGGCTTCCAGGACATCTGTTGCCCGCCTCCAGATCTGGGCATCAGTGCTGCCCAGCGAGCCATTCTCGGCTCTCGTGGTACTGGACTCGCCACAGGGGCCTCTTGGCCCCGGAAGGTTGGTATGCGTTCCAGAATGAACGACACCAAGATGGAACCATACCCAAACTGCTTCAGTTTGCCCTTTTTGCACTTTGTGAGCTGCCTTTTCATGTTGATGGTGACAGCTGTTGCCCAGTCATACAGTCGGGGACCCATGCATTCTGAGGCCAGTAAGAGTTGAGTCTTTGTAGCCTCGTGCGGTGCCTGCGATCCAGCAGCCCGCGTAATGGTGTGGAGTACGACTCTCAGTGCTAGGTCGGGGATGGTCGAGATGTACACCTTCTTACTCCCTCTTCCTGTTTGTGCCCCACGGCACACCCGCGCCATTACTTCTTCCATCTTCTCCCCTGATGGTCTGCTCCCAGTCAGTACAGGGATTGGACCCCTGCGGGATAATCCAGTAACAAAGTAAATGTCGGTGACCTCCAATTCCAACACTTGGTCTCGTATTCTGAATACCTGGTCATTTTCATCCCAGAGGTTGATCAAATATTGGAGGAGCTCAGGCTGAGCTCGTAAGCATGGCGTGAGGAAGAATTTCTTTAAGCCACAATCCCTTAGAGCATTCATGCAATTCTCATTTTGCATGGCCTCTTCGTCCTCATCTCCGTGTTCCCGTTCCTTCCATTCAATCACCATTCTGACTGTTTATCTGCATTCACATGGTTCAAAGCCCTTAATTAGATCTTCTGTGAGCTTAAAAAATCAAGAAATTTGGCATAAATAGAGGATTTTTAGGCGGAAATTTGGGTTGCGCCGCTGGCGCGACTGTTTTGCTGACAGTCGCGCCATGTGGCGCGGGCCCTTTGATAAAAAGAGCTCAGTGGCGCGGGTCCGTGCCCGATACCCGCGCCACTCGGGCCGGCCCTAAAAATTCAAGAGTGCCCTTACAGAGCTGATTTCTAAGGGGAATTTATTAAAAAATGCATGGAAAGAAAGAGAAAGGGAGCGCCTCTTACCTGCCACAGACGAGACGCTAAATGGTTGCCTGGATTGGTCGCAATCGCCGTCAGAAGATTCTGCTCCAAATGGACCACTGCTACTCTCCACAAGGTAAATAGTAAAAAGTAATTTCATTTTTTACCATTGGACATATTTATAACTTTTCGACGTTAAAATGTGTTTTAAAAGTTATTTCTTGTCAAATATTTGCATGTATTATGTCTAAAATGGATTTTACGCTTGTTGGGTATGTGCAGTGACAGGTTTTTGCGACTTAGAAGGTGGAAACGAGTTGTATTTTATACTTTTTCGGACTCGGTAAATACACGAAAAAGTCACTCTGGAGTCATCTTTCAGCTCTTTTCTGACTCTCTAAATATGAAAAGATCGCCGAGGCCCTCGTCGTTTCGATCTCGTTAAAATGGACACGAATCGACATTCACCCAGTATAAGTTTAACCCTTTTTCGGGCTGGGATGGATTGATTACGAAAAAGGAATACCCTAGCCTATCGCGACTAGGAGGTTTTCCCGGATATTGTTTTCTACCTTTTCGGATCCGGGGAACTATTTACGAAAAGGGACCTGTGGAGTTTTCTTTTCCGCTGTCTTTTCAAACTCTCTAAACATGAAAAGACGCCGAGTTCTTCCTTTGTCAGACTCGTTAAACCCCGATGACATTGGATTCCGTCGCAATGACGTTCTCCGAGTTTCTCCTTCCTAGGACTCGTTAAATGCACTAGGATGGATTCGCCCGAAGGGCGGACTTATATTACAAGCATATGCTATCCCTTTCAAGCTTGTCATCAAAAATAATTGGGGTACTCGCCAGAAATGGTGGGGAAAAAATGGAACCATCGTCGTTATCGTCGGCAGTATGTCGCTCTTGAACATGGCACTTGTCTGCATTCGTGTCGGGTTGGGGACATCTCATCTCGTTGTTTCACTTTGCTTCCATGGGTTTGGGTAATCTCTTTTGACCTCTCATCTGTTCACTGCCTCATCGCCATGACCTTTGATCTGTTGATGTCAAATACTGCCAAGTCCATTGTCGTGCCATTTATATGTTCAAGAGAAGTTGACCTCTGCAAATATCAACCTTCCTCTGTTTCTCGTATGGTCCTGATTCACAACAAAACATTATGTTCCTCTGTCTCGTGTCGATGATGTGGGAATCATTATGGCCCACCTTCGATCAAGGTCACTTCCTGTCGACTTCAACTCATTTCCAGGAAGTTGGTCTAGAGACTCCTGATGGTACCTTGGAGCCTGCATGCCTTAATGGCAGGTTCGTCGCATTCGACGAGAGGTTTTCATTATTGGCCTCCGATCGGATGATTCTGCGGGTGTTCGACGTCAGCTCATTTATTCACACGCCGTGGATTGTACCTCTAGTACCTTGAGAACCATCGTCATTATTGGTGGTTTCTCCCGCGTCTCTTAACGGCTTTCATCATTGGCTGGTAATCAGACGATGTTCTTGCATGTTCGACATCAGCTCACACATTCGCATGCTAGAACTTGTACTTGTTTGGGTCGAGATGGAGCGCAAGACCCTGGATTGTGTCTGTTGTAATCCAGGCGGCGATTGTGGATTATTGTCATTATGTACATGACTCAATGATTGGATGGCTGCGACCATACCTGAGTCTATTTGTTTGATCTTAGTTGGATGGCTGCGCCCATACCCTGGAGCCGGATTATAGCATACTCTGTTCGGATGGCTGCGTCCATACCATATATATACATCATGTACTTGAGATATCAGTTGTATCTGTCTGTGCAGGTTTTCCGACGGCGGGCCTTCAGTTGGACATGTTTTCGTAAAGCATTTCACCCCTCTCTCTCTCGGGCCTCATGCTTTAGGGGGCATCTGTTACACAGTAATTTGTCACCGTCCCTACCATTCCCCGTCCCGCACAATGGAGGACCCATAACGTGACCTGTGAACACTGTCATGCACTGAAAACATCATCATCGCATCCCTCTGAGTATGAGCTTCATTTCCCCTTGAGACATCTCCTTGCAAAATCCATGAAAAACAGCTCTTTTTGCATTGGCGCGGGTAGACAGTTCAGTACTCGCGCCACTCAGGGAAATCCTGTAAAGAGGTCGCGCCACTTGGCGCTCTGTCATAGAGCAACAATCGCGCCACCCATTTTAGGGACTGTTTTTTATATATGGATGGCGGAAGTTGAGTTCAAACAAACTCACAACCACTGCCTATCTTGAGTTGGGAGGTTTGGCTGTGGGAGTTCTATGGAAGGGAAGTAGTTTTGCCACCTTCTATGGAACCTTCCTTGTTGATAGGGCCAATCCCATAATAATAGGGATCCCAACTCCCTCCTTCCCCATCTATAAAAGCTTGCTCAGATCCATGGCAAGCTAGTCTTGAAGTGCTGAAGCTTTGCATCTCCCTATTCCCCAGTGCCTTTGTGCTGTAAAGAATCCCTTCTTTCCCTTAAGGCCCATTAAGCAAGGAGACCATTGTTACGAGACTCTGGAGAGGTTTCCCTTTCCTTGGCGAGCTTTACGAGACGTGGACAACCGGGGACCCGTTCGAAGGAGGCTGCGACGTCAGAACTCGGTTGTAACTTCTATTCGTTTATCACTTTAATAGATGACTATGATTATGGTTCCACTCCTTTTGCAATCACGTTAATGCGAGTAATATCTTTTCTGACCGATATTTAGTTACGTATGCTGGTTCCTATGCATGTATCTGTTCGTCTCTTCTGTGTGCAGGTGTTCGTCCACGGAGATCGTGGAAGGATTGTGATCTGCCAGGGCTGAAGGACAGGGGCATCTTCTTCTTCAGATCTAGCGTTGGAATCCAGGTAGGCTCTTATCCCAAGTCTTTCATTTCGTAACTAGGAGCTTGCGTCATAGCATTGTTTGTTTGTTGCTAGACCCCTGCTGGGCTAGTAGGGATCGCCTCTGTCCGCAGAGGGGATTTACCTCCTCAACACTTGGGTTTCCACCTAAAATCCTGGTGTTCATGTGTGATGCTTATGTGTGATGGTTTATTTTGTTCTTACTGCACATGTTTACTGTTTATAGAACATCTAATGAATGAATGATGGAATGATATAAGTGAAGAATTAATGGCATAATTAGATCTCTGTGTATACGCGAGTTTTATGAAGGATATCCGCGTGTACATGCTAGTTGGCTTAAGCAAAGTAGCGTATGGGCTTTTAGAGCATGAAAAAGTAAAAATGTTTAGTATGCCCTAAATACTGATTCACCCCCCCCTCTTAGTATTTCTCCCAATAGGAATGTCGAGAGGTGTTTAAAGGAATATCCAATTGAAAATTTGTTTGTCCAAGTCACATCAAGCAGAGAAAAGAAGATGCCTTCGTTAAGAGCTTTAGCATACTTGTGTTGGAGCGCTTGTGTTCTTACCTGTTGTTGGGAGCAAGGTTGTTTATTTTCCACAGGGTCACAATGAGCAGGTGAGGTGGTTTCTCACTAATTTTTATTTTTAAATCTTCTTTTGTATACAGATGACTGAAAATAATGAATTCTTATCTTCTTTTCATCATAAAATCTGACCCCAGTATTTTGAAATTTTAATGTTACATAATGAAACTGATCATAATCAATGTGATTTCAGGTAGCTTCTTCAAAAAACAATGAGGTCGATACTCATATATCCAATTATCTGAATCTTTGAACTCAATTAATCTACCAACTTCATGATGTTACAATCCATATGGGATCTCTGCATTTCATCCTCGCTTTGGTTGTCAACACTTTTATTCATATCGCTAGATATACAAGATTTAAAATCTAATAAACACCTTATTGAATGCTAGGCAGATGTGGAAACATATGAAGTATATTCTCAAATGACATTGTAACCTCTTAATTTTGTAAGACATTTTCAGTTTCATTATATGTGCTTTGTTGTAATTGCCAATTTTGGTGAGAAGTGCTTTACTACTAATTCCATTTGTGCAGGGAAATAAAAATTGATGATATTGTGCAAAAAGAGAAAAAATATTGTTATCTTAGTTCTGACCTTGGCACATCAAGCAAGAAACCAAATAATTACTCCTATAAAATGTTAACTGCAAGTAACACTAGCACCGATGATAGCTTTTATGTGCCACGTCGCCCTACGGAAAAATTTTGTACTCCAATATTTGTGCAGTTCTTACTTTCCCATAGTTGTTGTTCTATTTGTGATTTAATAGATAGGTTCTTAGACTTTTAGACTTTTTTTAAGGGAATACTTCATTCTTTGAAGGAGAAAAATGTAAGGGTATTTGACATATTTGTCTCCAATTAAGTTTTGTCTATTTTGGGCAGGATTTCACTTACCAACCACCTTCCTAGGAACTAACAACCAATGATATTCATGATAATGAATGGAAATTTTTGCATATTTTTTAGGGTAAGTTATAGAAATTATTTGAAATTTGTTTTGGAATAAAAGTGTATAGTGAATATATAATTATGTGTGGTTTCTTTTGATACTCTTATACCATTGCAATGAACTTTGAAATGTATACAAGTAGTGCATATATCAAATTTTTTGCCACATTTTAGGTCATATGTGGTATATCAATTTTAAAATTCTTGTTAGTGGTGTTAGTAGCTACCCGTACACTCTAAAAATTATTTGATATAGCTAGTTCCTAGTTACTTTACCTTTGAATGTGGAGCCAACATGTTTATTTTTTCTCTGGATATAGTTTTTTGGACTATGGGAATTGGATTCCTTTTCCCATTGAAAAGTATGCTGACAATTGAAGATTTTTATATTGAATCTATATTTCCGGTTAGTATCAAATTTACAAAGTCTTGTCTTATTCCTTTTTAATTTCTTGTTGTAATCTTGTGTCAACAATACTTTGATCCACACATTAGATTTCTACAAACTAGTTTTATTGTTGAAGTGTCACTACTTCTTAAAGATTACTAGAGGAAATGATACAACTAAAAATTGGAGCATGAGACATTCTTATTAGAAATTGCTACCTTTGTTGTGTTTTATTATGTTGGATAAAATCAAAATTGCAATGTACCATAACCATGGGAATTCAAAATACCGAGATACAAATGTGTGCTTCTATTCGTATTTATTACTTAAATTGAAAATAACATTTCATAAAAAAAAATTGTATACTGAGAACACAGTAGGTACAAAATTTATTCTATTGTGATGTTTTATTTACTTTGTTTATACAGGTCATTTGGCCAGATAGGGACCACTATTGCCCAACTGAAGAAACCTTGTACGAGTTTCTTTCTTTTATGGGGAAAATGACATTACCAATATTGCTTATGCTGAGGTATATATCTTATAAATACTTTATATTATAATTTAGTTTATATTCGAGTGTTCATCGACTTTCATGTCTATATATTTTTTTCCAGAAAAGGAACTCAGTATTTATGGTAAGAAGTAGGAATTGAAGAAAGAGGAGAACAATAACACTAGAGCAACAAAATGCAAATTCAAAAGAAAATAAAATTGGTCTAGTGGTACATGTAGAGCCAATATCCTGCATACAACACACACATACAGACTGGTGACCAAGCCTTCAGAGTTGGTGACTTCACCTGCACCGTCTTGGAAACATAATGATAATGTTTTGAAGTGATGACACAATATTTCATGTGTAAATTGTACTCCAATCAATATTAAGTTGGAAACTCATATTGTAATACTTGACATTTTATATAATATAGTTTATGTTGGAATTATTGATAGTTGTGCTTATTACTTAGTATTGTAATTAACATATATAACTTTGCATTTTCATATTAGATTAACATGTACATTGTATGGAATTTTTTTTTAATTTAGTTTGAAAATAATACTAATTAATTTATGTTGATTAATAATAAACACATAAAATCAATCTAAAACTACTAAATTAGTAGTCTATGTTTATTAATGAAAACAAATAAAATTAATATATGACTAAATTAGTTTCTTATGATGATTGCTAATGGAAGTAAATGATATGAATATAAACTACTAAATTAGTCGTTTATATAATGAATATGAAAATATCAAAAAAAAAATTTGACTACTGCAAATGATAAATTTACGATTACAAATGATGACTAAATTTTGCATATATATGACTATTAGTATTTAATTTAAATTATCTTATAGCATGACTAAAATTTAGTCATATTTCTTTGGTCATTAATTGGTTTCAAACAATGACTAAAATTTGCATATATATGACTATTAGTAGCTAATTTATAGTATCTTATAACACGACCAACATTTTGGTCATATTCCTTTGGTCATTAATTGGTTTTCTCGGGTGATCATTTAGTAAATATTTTGTTGTATATTTGGTCATTAATTGTGACAATTAATGACCAAATCAATGATTAAATCAATGACCAAATCAATGACTAAATCAATGGTTGAATTAATGACCAAATATACTACTAGACAACAAAACTGAGACAACCAATTAATGACTAAGAAAAAATTGACTAAAATTTGGTCGTGTTATAAGATACTGTAAATTAGCTACTATTGGTCATCGACCGAAAAATAGTCTTTTATATGCAAATTTTAGTCATTTTTTTAGTAACTAATTAGCCATTTTGTACTAGTGTTACATTTTACAGGTAAAAAACCTCTGGACATATTTTTTTTAACTTTTTAGGAGTTTGGGGAAGATTGATGATAAAGTCTAGGAAAAACCTGATGCTAGCAATACTTCTGTCTTCCATCATGGCCTCATCAAATTGCTTTTTTTAGAAGAGTTGAATAAATTAAACATAGATTGTCTTACCTTCTTTTCTTGAGTGGTTATGAGCTAGATGTTGCTACCCCATCTATAAAAACTCCAAAATCTCAGTCAACAACTCCAGGGGAAGAGAAAGAATAAAAAAAAGAACATATGGTAAACACTTCCACATGTATAAGGAAAAGGATGACAAGAAATTAGAGTAAAGAGAAATGTAAATTAGTTGATATTCCAAAAGTAATTCAACTTGAAGAAATTCTTTTTTTGCAGCCTTTGAAAGTGACAAAGATAGAAATTCAGAAAATAACAAGAGGGCTAAGAAACTTGAGTTTATACAAGAGGAACATGGTTTCATTTTCAAACCAAGAAAGCTTGTAACAAGATCAATGTAGCAAACAAACAAAAATACTAGAAGTGAAATTTGAAAATGCGGAGCCAAGAAAGAGACGACCAGAAAAAGAACGTGTGCAAGAAAAAATCCAGATAGAAGTTTTATAGGAACAATTGAGAGAGGTTAGACACGAAGTGATAGAAGCAAAACTAGAAACTATGGATTTGGAAAAGAAGGTGTCAAAGTAGCTAGACGTCTATGATGAAGTTGCAGAAAAATCCAAAAGGATGGTGAAGAGGACTCTACCATTGCACATGATGTTACAATATATGTACAAAAGGAACATATGGTTATAGGAAGAGAGGAATAAGTTTCAAAAACAAGTCAAAGGTGTTAAAACTCCAATAATTCCTAGGGTTTTTATGCTTTTTGTTTAAAGAAATATTATAGGTAACTATCAACCTACTTTTGAGATCAGGATCTAGCCTTCCTAATGCTCAGAGAGGGCTCTTTCTTTATGATTTAACTTTTTTGTTTTAGTTGATTTTAGGTTAGTTATATAAAATTTATTGGTTTTAATTTTGGTTTGGTGGTGGAATTGTTGATTTAGATGGATATATGTATGTCTATTTTCCATTAGGCTATGAAGTCAATGTATCAAGCAAACAAGGCAGAATCAAGTTCTAAAGGAAGTGTTCACAGGGCAAGGTAGCTGAGAAAAATCAGATCTTTTAGGCTGGATGGTGAAGTGGTTTCAATCGGGATCAAGGAGAAGTTAAGGATTCCTTAAACCAAATAATGAAGGAAATGACACGGTCAATCAAGATGGGAGAGAAATTAAGGATTCTCAGATATGAATATCAGAAGAAAACATTAAAATGAATAACAGTTTAGAACAGAGTGTACTTAAATAAATTATGCAATAATATTTCTGTTATAACATTTAAATTGGAAAACATACAAGTTTATGGAATACTTAAGGAAAAACATGAGCAATTGAAGACACTTCACTGAAATGGATCAACACATGAATCCTATAATGCAATGCCTTTATTACTTATCATGTCTGCTGACTTGAAAATGGTACAATAAACCCTCAATTTTTTAGATCAATTACAACTATAGAAATGTTTAGGAATCCACACTCAATACTTCGAATTATGAAGTATTTATAAAAATCTAATACAAAATATCCTAAAACTGATTTAGGAATTATTCAAGGGAAATAAAAATATCTTCATGCAAGAAGATAGAGATGCCTATTTAACTAATGCAAGTTGTCCCTGTTTTATTGATTTGTTGTTTTCTTTCTTTAATCTTTTGCTGCTTTCTCTCTCTGAATGTTGCTTTAAGCTGGATGCCTTTTATCTTTTGAGTGTATTTTACATTGTTTGTTATCTAATTCTCTTTAACCTCTGTTACTACTCTTTAAACTCTGCCATTCACTTTAACTTTGACTGTTATGTTTACCTGTTTTACTCTTCAATGTCTCAGTAAATCATATAAATTTTCCGAAGCTTCTTCATCTAGTAATTTAATTTTTACCATTCTCCTGGAAATCTCATCAGCTTCTGTGTATTTTGAAAAAGTAGGATTGTTTATAAAGAGATGATTTACCTCATTCTGGAGGTAAAAGAGTTTTTCAAATGTCTGATAGAGTACTTTGCCTGTAGGAATTCCTTTCATGGGGGAATTGTTGGACTGTTCTTTGGCCACTTCTCTAATTTTCTTGTCATAGTCTTCATGCTTCATTAATCTGTCATTGATCACCAAAGGATTAGGCAAACGTTTCTACCTCAAAACATCAAATTTGACCATGAATCTAGTTATTGCTAGCTCCATGTTTTGACACTTATCTTCAAGTTGTATCATCAAGTTCCTCTTTGAAATTACATTTCTTACTTCTAGAATTGTTTCAGTTCTGTCACTTATGCCAATTTCTTTTAATTCTTGCATGTTCTTAGAATTGAGAAACTTTATTATTTCAGTGGCCTCTTCTAGCTTCTTTCTAATTTCTTCTTTGAATTTATGAATAGCTTCACTTTCTTCCTTGATCAAATATTTCTGCTCAAAGATAAATTTGACAGATGGAAAAATATCATTAATAGAGTTAATGATATTGGCCCATAGTTTTTTCTTTGCTTGGGTAAGTGGTTCTTTTAGTGTCAATTATTTTTCTAACTTCTGTACTCTATGATTCAAACTGTTTGACTTCTATGTTTCATTTGTATGCATGGTTTGTATCAACTTATTTTCATCCTTTATACTTTTTATTTGTTCTTTAATTCTATTTATTGCAATAATCTGTATTTACATATCCTGCATAACTTTGATTAGTTTACCTACCTCATTATTGGGATGAGCTGCTGATGTTGACTCTGTTTCTGGTGTAGTAGCTGATGTAGTTGAAACCGATGTAGCCTTGTTTCCACTGGAGATAATGAATTAGATGGAACTATTGTAGTAACTGTAGCAGTGGCAGTGACATGGATTGCTTCCATGATGGCCTTATTTTCCTACACTAATTTTTCCATTTTATTCTCCATCTCTTTCGGTTGAGTTGTCAATTGAATTATGAGATTCATCATTTCATATTTTTGACCTTCATTCTCCAAAATTCTGTTAGTCTATGGATGCTCTGTTGGAGGTAGTTTCAGCTGCTTCTTCAATGCAACAATGTTTGCATTCTTCTTCGTAATAAGTTCTTCAGTTGCTTTGATGTTATTTGGATCATATCCTACCTCTATGACCAATTCTTCAAGTGATTTGATTATGTTGTCCTTAACTTGTGAGGAAGACTTCTCTGCTTTAACTGTCCTTTGATGTTCTATAGAGAATTCTGAAATTTTTGAACACTCATAGCTTTGTTTGTCATAGTAGCATATAGCATTTATCCAGCTTGATTATGAAATTCAATTTTGTCTATAGGATGAACATCTTTAGCCATGACTTAAAATGTTGTTTTTCTATAGTATGCTGATGAATTTCGATACTACACTATGGGCTGCAAAAATTTCATCTGCATTTTTCTGGTTTAATAATCAAAGGAAGAAAGTAACACGTTCTAGTCACTAGGTGTCTATTTCCAAAATTGGGCATAGTCACTGCTTTCAGTGCCTCATTCTTCAATTTGATCTCTTTATACCTCTCCATTATATCTTGTTCTTTATCTACTGGTTTTCTTGATGAATATACCTTTACACTATATTTTTTCTGAATAATTTGAGTATTAGTGGTTGGTGGCTGATGATTTTCCTCTGAAACTTCTAGTGGTGCATTATATTTGACCACTGTGTCTGTATCGATAATTTCAATTGTCTCAACTATTTCTTCTTGTTCAACTACTAGATTCATCTTGGGATTTTTCTTTTACATTAATTTGAATTTGGTTTTAGTAGTGGTTTGAGAAGAATATGAACCTTCTTCTCTTGGCCTCTTTGAGTTCATGTCTTGTGGGGCTGGAGTTTGCAATATGGAACTAGTATCACCCTACTTCTCTATTTCTTGCAAAGTATTTTCCAACGACTATGAATAGTTGTAGTACTTTACAATCTCTGGTTTAGACTCATGAACAAAAGGATTTAATTTAAATTTTACTCTTAGTTTGCTGATAACTCCCAAAGGATCATACTTTCATTTAAAACTATCACTGAACTTGAATTCCTGTAAATATTTTTCTACTTGTTGACCAACATTCCTATTATTGCAAATGAAAGGACCAATCCGATTTTTAATCTTAAATTGTAGTTTCTTCTTTGCTGACAGGAAATTAACTTCATCTGAGTTTAGGATTTTCCTGATATATTCTAGTGAAAATAAACTCATTGGGAGGTATTTGGGTAGCTTGTATGCAGTGAGTTGACATCCATACAGCCTAATTTCAGTGTGTTTCTCATCTAAATACCAATCTCTTGTTCTACTGTGTTCAGACAATTGTAAGACCTTTTCTTATCTCATCACTGACTCTTGGTTGAATGTTACTGCTTAACATGTTGACAATTGGATGAATAAATGAATCAATGAAATACTTGTAGGTGAACTCTGTGGAATAATTTCTGATCAAGGATGACTAGAAGACTAAAGATGGGGGGTTACCCTTTGTGTCAATTTTTTGAAGGCTAACTGCAAAAATTTCAGATTGGAAGTATAGGAATAAATGAAACAACACTGATGAATACTTAAACATTCCTTACTCAGGTAATTTAACTAATTTCTCATGGATGACATTCGATAAGTATTGAGCAAAATTAAATGTACAATATGGAGGTTTTCTTGGGAAGAAAATGGATAGAAAACCTAAGATTGAAGCATCTACATACTCATCTGTAAAGTATCCTATTATACAAGATATCATTGGGACAATCTGTCTGGTTCTCTATGAGAAAATTGAGGCTAAATAATGAGGGTTACTCTTTTGGGTTTCAACTGATGGACGTAATAAGGTTTGGAATATTTGAAACCTCTTCGGAAAGTCAACTTTTAGATATAATTAAGTGAGGATTTCAATTGACAAAGGGGATTAATCGGGCTTGGGTTGGATTTTTAACATTTGGTTTATTGATTCTATAGTAATTGTAAACAAAATATCTTTGTTGGGGGTTACTAGGGCTCTTTCATTTGGCAGATAATTGATTTTACATAGTCTATTTATCTCTGGGAACTAGAAGGTTTGTGGGAAGATGTACCTGTGAAAATTTTATTCCCAAAGGTAGATATCATTAGCATGGTCTATGGATTTATCATGGCTCCAGAAATGGATGTCAAAGTGGTTGAAATCAGTGACTGTTTCACTGATTTTAAAATTTTTGTCTACTAATGGAGTGTCTTAAATATCCATTACTGGTGGTTGTAGGGGATTAACATTTATAATACTCTGGGAGGCCATCGATCTGTTTATTTTAACCAATTAATTACTTTATGGCTTAAGAAATGGTCTTAAGCACTTAGGAATACTTGTGAAAAGATAATTTCGGTCTGCAGAAAGGGTTCTGGTTGCAGCAGAGGCTTTATTGATCTTATAAGCTTCAAATCTGAGTCGACACAGGATTCTGGTAGCGAAAGGCTTGAACTATGGTCGAATTTTTCCTCAACATAGGTCGACAGTGCTTGGCTTAGCGTGAAAATAGGTCGGCAATAGTATTTTCGGCTTCTACTCTACAATTTTCAACAGAAATTGTGAATAAATGTAAAGGGTGTGCTTTAATGTTTTTAACCAACTATATTTAAACATTGGGCATGGAGTTGAACTTTCAAATGAAGGCGGTATTCATCATAATGGGCAGAAAATAGCCTGGTGGTTTTCGCATGACAAAAAGTGAGTAAATGGTTTTAGTGGCAGGGATGTGATACAATCTGGGACTAACGCATGGCAGGGGAATAGGGGTGCAAAAAAATCCATTTCGCAACCCCTCAATGATCCTAAACTTTGGGTTGTAGATAGTGTGAAAAGCCATGGGAGTGGTTGGATCGAGATTGCGCCAATCAGACAATTGACGGGTGTCGAGGGATGAGTCGGGGATTTGTGAGAGGTGGGTGTTGGGTCATAAAAAGGTATCTTTTGAAAACCTAATTAGCCTACATTAATCATCAATCCGGGAGCATCTTTTTATTTCAAGAGTGTACTTTGTCTGAGGCTGCAATTGTCTAAGAGCAATGCTGTGAAGATGTAGTACAAAACAAAAGTAACAAATGCTTGGAAGGAACCTAATTACAGTGACATGAATGGAAAGATTAAACTACTTCAATCTTTCAGAAAATCGATCAGGGATGCAGTAGCAGTAACTCTTTCCCTTAGAAATCGATGCAAGATGACCAATCTGGGGACTTGGAAGAAAAAGCCTCTATCCTCTACAGTTGGAGATCTTAAAGCAATTGAAATGAAAGCATATTCAATGAAAGCAACTTAAAAGGAATGCAATCTAAACAGGAACAACAGCATGTAACTACAAATCATCTATTTGCTAATCAAAGACTATGAATAAGTAATGAACAGAAATGGAACAGCTTCCTGAAATGAACAACAATTACAATTCTAACATATTCAAGGCACTAGATTTCTATGCTTCAATTCTGTCGACAGCTTCTCACCACGCAACAATAAATTATAACAGATTATAAACTAAAGGAACAACAACTCAAATCAGATATAAGTCAGTGAAGCTTTATAGTAACAGCAAGATAATCGAACTGTGAATTATGCTTCTTGTAAAGAAATTAAACAGCAATGACTCTGTATTTGATCTGATCAACAATAAACCAATTATGTAATCAAAACAAACATTAATCGCACTCCACATGACAATGAGCAAAGATTAAAATACAAACAACGAAGTTATTCCACCAAAGCCGGGCCCTTAGCGCCAGTGAAATACTGCTGGGCTAATTCAGAACTGCAGAAGGTAGATAAAACGCGTGCTTTGTATTAAACCAACATAAAGTTTTACAAAAAGGTTTCTCTCAAAATAGAGAGTTAATAGAACAGAGAAAATGTAAAGTCTTTCGACCAATTCTTTACTTCAACAAAAATATGTCCCCTTGTCACTAAAGGACGTGGCTTTATATATCAAATCTCGACGGACCAATCAAGGAACAAGATAAGTTTGAACAGCGATCCCTCAGGATTGAAATATCCTAAGGGATTTGCTCCTCTGTGTTTAGTCATCTTTCTGTTTGTGCTGACTGAGCCCAAGTTGTTCCCTGTCCTTTCTGGGCTATTTGTTCAGATCTCCTTGCCTTTGGCTGGATATGATTCAACGCTAATGGAATAGCAGTTAGATTGTTCTCAACCCCACCTTGGGTACAGCTGCTCACCTCTCCGAATTCCTGTTTGTCAATCAAAAAGTAGCCTTTAGTCATCTTTTCGTATTAATCATGAACCTTTCCAATTCTATTGTAATTCCTATGATAAATTACCTTTCCAAGGCAAACAGGAGTATATTTATGGTAAAGAATGAGTAAATACACAATAATTTCATACCTCTTTCACTTCCCAACATACCCCCCTGCTTAATCTTTTTCATGCCCTCATGAAAACTATAGTTCACATGGAGAGCAGTCAAAGAATAAGCCGAATAAGGTTTGTCATCCACAGGCCTAAAACCATGTAGTGCAACTAATTCCTCAAAAATATGTTATTTCTGTCCTTCAGGAAGTTCATAAATAGCTTTGTAGTCCGAAGCAGGGTACCACGCAATAGGGCTGCGGAACCTACATCCTAACCAATATGGTCCTTCTTTTAAAACAAGATGTCTATAGGAAATGAAACGGTCTGCAGCTAGCCCAAAGTTTCTATAATTAAATGGTTCCCTATTTTGCACATTCTGATTCAAGGTTCTCCATCGGACCTTGGCTGCTATGTAAGCTTGGTTCCTAATGGATGAAAAATAATCTGTTCCATTCAAAATGATTGATTTGTGGACAAGCCCCAGAGTTTGGGTAACGCCTTCCTTTGTCATCAAAATTTTTTGTCTAGCCCAAAATTGAAGTGGGTTCTGAGGTTCACTACTGACCCATAGATCTAATCCATTTTCCTGCCTTTGAAAGGCGTTATAAGCTTTAAGCCATTTTAATTGATTTACAGCAAAGGAAATGAATGCCTAAAACTGAACATCTCCAATAAAAGGGCTAGGGTTTGGTTCACAGTCATTTTCAAGTATTAGGTTATGCAAGTAAAATTCACATAACAGGCATTGTACTTTGATCCCATAAAGTTTGCAGCATGATATCAAGTCATCTATTGTTTTTAGCTCTGTAGATTTCCCTGCCCTAACTGCCTTGATCTTTAATTGTAAATATATTTCTAGTAAAAAAAAATCATAGTTTTTGGTGGGGCATCTACAGGTTATGACATCAGTATACAAGGAGCAGAGAGTGTCCATTTGAGTGTAGGCTAGTTTTAGTTGGTTCATTACCTTATCAGCCTTTACCTCTGCTTTCCGTCGTTTTTCATGAGCTTCAGATTCTGCTTCATGAATAGTTCTCATTTGTTGCTGCAATTCATGAAATATTTTTCTTGGGACAATATCTTCCTCCAGTCTCTGCCTTTCTATTCAGGCCTGTGTCAATTCTTCTTGAATTTTGACCAGTGTCGGCTCACTGAAAGTGTGCTGACTGCTAGATTGCATATTTTCACTCAAAACCAGTTCCTCTGGAACAACTTGTGTTAGAACAGCTGTTTGTTGCCCTGCATCCTCATAATTAGGCTCAGGTATGGTTTCTTCTGTAACTTGGGGGTTCCTATCAGCGATCACTCTTCTCTTTTTCAAGCTTCTTTTGATAGCAATGCTTCTTCTCTTAGGGCCTCGCTTGGGCATGTGTTTCATTCTCAGAACCCTAATGGTTTGCCTGAGATGTTCTACTAGTTTATGAAGCTTTATTCGTTCTCTGCGAAGATTCTCAATCTTAGTTGTTTTCTTCTTATTTCTTAATGGAACAGCCGTTCCTTTATCCGACCCTATTTGCTCAACAGAATTTTTGCCCATGTCAGCAGTGCCTTCAGTAAAATTCTCTTCTTGTTCTTATCCTTGGGGCTCCTCTTCTATATTCATATGCCCTTGGCTCAATTCTCCTAGAATCATATTCTCAGTTAACTCTGTAGTCTCCTGGGGGCTTCCAGCTTCAGTTTTTTCTTTCTCCTGCTCACATCCCTCAGGAGAAGCAACCCTAGCTTCGCTAGGGTTTGCTGTTTCATTCAGTTTTTCTCCAGCTGTTTCTTTATCAATAGCAGAGTATTCTGGTAGTTGATTATTTCCAATATTGAGATCTAAGGGGCTATGAGGTCGTGCATAATCACTCATATTGGCCAAAATCTGGGCTAATTGGTCTTCCTATAAAGGACTTACGATAACATTTTCGTCCAGCTCTGTTTCATCCTGATTACTGCTATGATTGTCCTCAGCCTCCTCACATGTGTGATAACTTCCTTCCTCTTCATATGAATACCGGATTTATCTCTCAACTTCTTCTTCTTCAGAATTTCCTTTGATTCCTTCTTCCTTATTATCTCCTTCCTCTACACTGGATTGTTTCTCACTATCGGTATGATGACTTATTTATTCTTCATCTGGGTAGCTAATTTCTCCTTCCAATTCTTTTTCCTCATCAGTACAAGGGATTAATCCCTCTAATTGCTCTTCCTCATCAGTGCGAGGGCTTATTCCCTCCAATTTTGGAGGTTGTTCTTCCTCTGAGATGTGCATTTCTAGGGGTTGGCTGCTACTTCCTGAAAGTTCTTCCACCATCCTTCTATTTCGTTTCAACCGGAGGGACTGTCTATGAGTAGAAGGCTCAGCAATTGAGCCATCCATCCTTTTCCGTTTTGGAGCGGGTAGAGATAACCCTCCGTCAATGGAAAATATTAATTCTTCCTAGCTGGACTGTTGCTGGGCGAGGCTACGACTCACTATTAAACGAATTATAAAATGGTGGCTGACCACCATATCAGCATGCTGGGATTTTCTTATACCACGAGCAGTGTCATGCAAGAAAGAATTTAAAAATGCAGGCAAATTAATGGTGCATTTATATTTTAATACAGCTAGTAGCTTAAGGTGGCGAGGTCTTACCACATCCTTTCTTCCGTCACACGTTATGTAAGCCTACACAATCTTGGCCAACTCTGTCCATGGTTCTCTTAATGACACTGGTTGGACTCCTTTACCTTTGATAACTAATGTCTGTCCATCATCTTGAAAATTTTTTATGGCTTCACGAATCCTAATCTTCTTCTGATTCCAAATAGTCCCTTGCGTGGGAATGCCAAAAACTTCTGCAATTATCTCGTCGAATACAGTTATCTGCCTCCCTCTGACCATGGATGATCCTTCCTACATGTTTAATAAAAATTCGGTGGCCACAGCTTCATGGGGTTGCTGCATTCTCAAGAAATATGTAATCCACCCCAGTCTTTCTAAAATTGCTCGTGTAGCATCAAAGATGATCAATACTTGTGGTTCACTTCGAATTGGCTGTCCTCCCATTTCTGCGTTCTGTTAATTTCTCAACACACAGTAATCACAATGGAATAGCACAGCACATTTCGTTGAAAATTTGTTATTTCCTAAAATGCGGGGATTTTAATCCGTATATAGGTAAAGGAATCTTGGAGTTTGTTTTGTATGCAGACATCCGCGCCCCCCGAATGAATGAAAGGTCACCCTCAACCGTCAATTGAGAGGAGCATGTGTGGCTCAGTAGTAAAAAGCAAGCGTAATTATCATACATTCAATCAAATTATAGAAATTACTGAAATCAATGCATGTGATGAATCATTAATAAATAGAAAATCGTTTTGTAATGATTCAAATATGAGGAGAAGGGAAAGCATAAAATAAACATAAATACAATTGTGTTACATACCATTTTGAACTAATATCATTGATTTGTAATGATTTTCATGTATAATAGGTTCAGAGGGAAAAGTAAGGGATTCATATTTCATTTGACATTTAAATAAAGATATAGGAAAAGGGTTAAATATAACTATTGATGTGTATAAATGTGACTCCAATACCATCAGTAGAGCTCTGCTACCCACAGGTGTCCATAACCTTGACAGAGTTGCTTTTCTACCCACGAAACCATTTTCCTCTATGTATGCTGAGGAAATGCCCCCTTTTTTTTTATTGAATATCATGACGGAGGCCATTGTGCTAGCTTGGTGACCAGATAAACCACAATTTCATTCACCGAGAAGAAGTGAAAGGTGGGCAGGTCGGCTCGTGATGAGACCTCCTGTTCCAAGGACTTCTTGATTTTTGCAATTGTCTATTGAACCATTTCCCTAGTTTGGTGACCATAATGGGAATGCCACTTCACTGCCTTCCATATGATCACGTTAGGTTGGCTCTTGGTGAGACCCCCTATCCTCCATCTGCAAAATCATTATTAAGAATATATAAATATTTTTTCTTCTTTTCTTTTTCACACAACACTTTTCCTCAATTATTCATCAGGGATGGCTCAACACTTCTTAAGAGTAGGGATGGTGGAAGAAGTCTGAACATCTCAATAGAAAAAAGCATTATGCCCTTAGTCCTATTCCATAGATAGACTTCAAAGAAAGTTATAGCATATGGGAAAGAACCAATCATGATAAAAATAATCAATCAGATTAATTCAATGGTAAAAATAGCAAATTTATGTTATTGATCATGCCCTTTTTCCTTTTTTTTCTTATCATTACTAGACAATTTTCTTAAAAAAATGACGATTTCTTTTGATTTGTTGATTACAGTAAGCTTTAATTTGTATGATTGTATATAAATGATATATTTTCCTTCAGAAAAGTAATTAAAAATTCAAAATGTTGTCTTAAAAAAAAAAAAACAATCCTCAAAAAAGTGTTGTTCCTTTAAAAAGAATAGCAAAAAACAATCTGCGGAACTGTTGTTCCTTTCAAAAGGAACAACAAAAAATACTCTGCGGAACTGATGTTCCTTTGGGAAGGAATATCAAAAGTGCTCTGCGAAACTGTTGTTCGTTTCGAAAGGAACAACAACAGTCTGCGAAACTGTTGTTCCTTTCGAAAGGAATAGCAGCGGTCTTCGAAACTGCTGTTCCTTTCGAAAGGAACAACAGCGGTGCTAATCCTTTAGAAAGGAACAACAAAACAAATGAAATAAAGAAAAAAATTTCTCTTTTTCTTTTTTTGAAGAAACCGAATTTCATGAAACAAACGATGAAGAAATAAAGCGGTAATATTAACAGAATGTTAAAAAACAAATTCCATAAAACAACAATAAAAAAATGGAAAAAAAATGTTTTATGTACAAAAATTAAAAAAGAAGATGATTTATCAAACTGATGCCGAGGAGGAGTTCTCCCCTTCAGCGAGAATTTCCATGGTAGAATCTTCCTGTAACTGTTGGTAAAAGGATTCCTAGGTAAGCGGTTTATGATACAATCATACTCGATGACCATTTACCTTAAAGGAATGTCCAGATCCATCAATGGTAACTAATGTAACAGTGCCATTATCATGCACTTTTTGTATTTCATAGGGTCCAAGCCATCGTGTCTGGAGTTTTCCTGGGAAATCCTGAAACCTTGAATCATATAGGAGTGCCCAGTCTCCTTCGTGGAAGATCTTTTCTTTGATATGGGCGTCATGCCATTTGGCTCTTTGTTGCTGAATTAATGTTGTGTGCTGAAGAGCAGAGAGCCTAATTTCATCTAGCTCATTAATTTGCTGCAATATTTTAGCCTGGGATTCATTTAAATTTAGACCCACCTTTTGAGCTATTCATAATGTTTTAATTTCGAATTCTATAGGAAAGATGGGTTCCTTTCCGAATACCAATTGGTATGGTGAATATATTGTGGTAGGTCTCCACGTTGTTCGATATGCCCACAATGATTCTAGCAATTTGTAGGCCCAATCTCGTCTATGAGAGGCAACTGTTTTTGTTAATATAGATTCGATTACTTTGTTTGTGCTCTCTACTTGGCCATTGGCCTGTAGGTGATATGGAGTCGTAATCTTGTGCTGAACGTGGTAGTTTTACAATGTTTCAGCTAATTTGTTACCTACAAACTGTGGTCCTCCATCTGTGATTATGTCTCTTGGGAGGCCATAGCGCACAAATATTTGGAAAATAAATTGTATTACAAAGTCCTCTGTAGCTTTTGAAAGAGCTTCTGCCTCAACCCATTTGGTGACATACTCAGTTGCAACTAGGATATATGTTTTTTGGTTTGATGGGGGGCTAATAGGACCAACAAAGTCAAGAGCCCAACATTCAAACGGTTCGATCACTAGTTGAGGGTTCAGAGGCATTTCATCAGACTGCCTAGGGCGACCTACCCTTTGGTAGCTATCATAGGCCTGCACGAAATTTTTAGCATCTTTAAAGATAGTAGGCCAATAATAGCCTGTTCGTAAAACTTTATGGGCAGTTTTACAATATGCAAAATGTCCGCCACACTATCCATCATGGCATGCTTTCAAGATTTCAAATACCTCATCCTCCCTAACACATCTCCTTATTTGCATATCTGCACTTGTATGAAATGAGTGGCCTTCAATCCAGGAGAAGCGGATACTACGGTGTATTATTTTCTTACACTCATTAAGAGATAGATGTTTAGGTAATTTACCTATTGCCAAATAGTTCGCTATATCAGCATAACATGGTGTTCTGATAGTAACAGCGAAGAGATGTTCATCTGGAAAGTGGTCTTCAAATATTTCTATATCTGTTGGCTTTTGCATTCTTGACAAAAATTCAGCTACAGGGTTCTCTTTCCCAGGTCGATCTCTGATAGTGATGTCGAATTCCTGCAGTAAAATCAACCATCTTGTCACTCTTTCGTTTGTAACAGGTTTATTTGCTAAAAATTTAATGCCATAGTGATCAGTATATAATACTACAGGATACCCAGTTATGTAATGCCTAAATTTTTTTATAGCATGAACTACAGCTAAAAATTCTTTCTCATTCATAGTATAATTTAATTCAATAGGGGATAGATTTTTGATAATATAGTAAATTTCATATGGCTTCTTACCTTCCTCCTGCCCAAGTACTGCTCCAATTGCTGTGTCTGAGGCATCAGATGAAATTTGGAATGACAAATTCCAATTTGGGCCCCTTAGCACTGGGGCTGTTGAAACAAGCTTCTTCATATCATTAAAGGCATTGTCACATTTATCTGTCCAAGTGAAATCAACATTTACAGTCAGTGCATATAAAGGTGCAGCTATTCGAGAATAATGTTCTATAAATCTTCTATAGTAACCAGAAAATCCAAGAAAGCTACTTACCTCTGTTTGTGTAGTAGGTGTAGGAATTAACAAGAGTATTTGAATTTTAGTCGGGTCTAATTGAATTCCAGCTGCTGAAATATAATGCCCTAAGATAACTCCTCCAGTCATCATCATAAGACACTTTTCATTGCTTAAGCAAAGCCTAGTGTCAATACATCTTTGCAATACTTTTTCTAAGTTTTCCAATGCAGGCTCAAATTCATCCCCATAGGGTGTGAAATCATCCATATATACTTCGAGGCCTTCATTTATTAAGTCTGCAAAAATGCTGATAATTTCCCTTTGGAATGTAGCAGGAGCATTGTATAGGCCAAAAGGTAGGACTCGGTAGGAAAATGTCCCCCATGGATAGGTAAAAGTAGTTTTGTCCTGATCTTCAGGGGCAATCTGGATTTGATTGTACCCACTGAAGCCATCAAAGAAAGAGAAGAATTTCTTCCCTGCCAATGTGTCTAATACCTGGTCAATGAAAGGAAGGGGAAAGTGGTCTTTCTATGTTGCCTTATTAAGTTCACGGTAATCTACACATATCCTCCACTTTCCGTTCTTTTTTGGTACTACCACTAATGGGGAGACCCACTTACTATCAGATATTGGGTAGATGAAATTAACATCCAATAGTTTTTGTAATTCAGCTTTCACAATATCTTTAAGGTGATGATTTAGTCTCCTTTGAGGTTGGAAAATGGGTCTTGCATCTTTTTCAATGTAAATGTGGTATGTACAAAATTGAGGATCAATTCCTTTCATATCAGGGTAATCCCATGCAAAGGCTTCTTTGTATTTTCGTAATAATTGGACCAATTTCTCTTCTTGTTCAGCAGTGAGATTTTTATTAATATTTAAAGTTTTTCCCGGTTCAATCTCTACAACCTTGCTATTGCTCATAGAAGTAGTAGGTATTGTTTGATTAGGAATATCTTTGAAAGGATCTTATTCTTCTTTATTATTGAATGCTTCTTTGATCATGTGACATTGCAAATGAGATCTGGTTTGTGACTTATTAATAAAATTATTAATGATATCATCCTCTATTTGATCTTTAAAATCAAAAACATTTTTTATGGTTAGAGGTGATCTCATATTCTCCATAAGATATGATGCAAGTGGTTTTCTTGTTTTGATTATTGATATACTTGGCTGGGCTGGGGAATATAGGGCTAGATTCTTGACATAATTTCCCCTTGTAATTGTCATGTTGCCTTGTCGGCATCCAATATAAGCATCGGCAGTTGCCAACCAAGGTCTACCTAGAATTAACGGATGTCCATCTAGTTGATTCTTTGGATTGATAACTAGGAAGTCAGCAGGGTATTCCCAGGAATCTACAGATACCATTACATCTTGAAGTATACCTTCTATTTTTACTACTGATCAGTCAGCCAATTCCAACAAGGTTTTTGTTGGTTCCACTGATGTAATTCCAAGTTTTTGACAAGTGGTGGTTGTTAAAATGTTGATTGCTGCCCCCAAGTCAACTGAGGCATTTGGAAATGATTGGCCATTGATCTGCACTATCACTATAGGATTTCCTATGTCTTCATATTTGATGGGTGTTTCTATTCCTAATAATAAGCCAGATAAGGTACCAACTATTTGGACAGTAGGATTGGTTGTTGTCCTCCTCTTTGGCTTATTTATGCATAATTCCTTAATAGTTTTTGCATATATAGGAATATCTTGAATAGCTTGGAGGAGAGGGATTTTTTATACACAAATTTTTTAATTCTCCCAGAAGATCGAAATTAGGTTGTTCTAATGGACGAGGTATAATTAATCATTCTGGGAATGGTGGAGGGGAAGTTATTACTTGTTGTTGATTTCGTTGTTGATTTTTTTGCTGAACTTCCTTCTCTCTTTGTGTTGTTTGTTCTACAAGTAACGGATCTTTAGTGTGGACATCATTGTTTCTCTCTATTTTGACTATGCGCACAGACCTTAATTGAAGATCATTACACTCCCTTAGTTCAGTTTCTACTTCTGGGGGTTCCATTATTTGAATAGACTAAATTGGCCTATTGTTTGGGTTTGGGTTGGGTTGGGCTGGGAGTTCTGGTCTTAAATTGGTCTGGGGGTTTGTATAAGCAGCTGGCAGTGTAGGTTGAGAGAGAGGAATTGATCCAGCTGGCTGATTTGTAGGTTTTTGCCAGTTTGACTGCCAGGCCTGATTCTGGGAAGTAGAAGGGGGCCATTGTGTAGGCCAGAAAGGTGGGTAGAAAGGAAAGCTAGGCCAATTATTCTGATTTGTTTGATTTGGCCAAGATGTGGGAGGAAATGACTGTTGTGACCAATTAGGGAAATATGGTTGATTCTGCCACATCCCACTATATTGTTGAGCATTATATTGAGGAGGTTGAAAATAAAATGGATCATTTGGCATACCTGATGATCGTGGCTGCCATTGTCAGCGCTGATTGAGCAGACATACCATTTCTGATTCCTCTTCTGCCTCCTTATAAACTGATTTTAGGCCAGGAAGTGAAGGACATCCTTATGTAGGGTGATCTTTCGTGCAAATGGCGCAGACTTTAATCACATCCAACGGACATTCTTTGTGGTTGTGCTTCTTTCTACATCTGGGATAGAATATTGCCAAGTTATTCTCTGCTTCTGCCTATTTCTGTTTGGCTTGCATAATATCAAACTTTGTTGTTAGAGTCCCAAGTATGTCTATCTTAAAGTCTTCTAGCAGATTTCCAATCTCTGCACGAGTCACACCTTCATTAGAGGTCTTATTTTCTCTTGTGATTATATCACGTTCTGTTGATTTCAACCTTGTATTGCCCCTCGAACTCCTGATACACAAATCAATGATGTTAGGATAACTTTCCTAATATATATCACCTTTTCCCATAATATTCAATGTTTCAACCCATTGATCTTTCATTCCCCTAATTAATGTGGTTTTCAAAACATTATCAGGTAAGGGTAAAGATGCATAAGGGGATCTCCGAAGATTATATTGAAACCGTTCCACCTACTCTTCGAAGGTCTCATTTGGTTTTGCTGTCATTTGGAATATCTCATCTTTTAATTCCTGAGACCTACAGTAATCTTGATATTTCTTTAAAAATGCAACCTTCATATGATCCCAATCAGTTATGACACCCCCACCTAATCCCATAAACCATCGTAGGGCTGCCCCTTTTAATGTAGAAGGGAATAGTTCTAGTTTTTGGGCATCAGTGGTGTAATCGTATCCTCTGCACATCACATCAAATTCGAATAAAAATGCATCTGGGTCTTCTGATGTTAAGCCGTGAAATGTGGGAATATGTTGAAGAGGAATAGCTTTCATGGGTGCATTGACTGTAGTATCTACTATAGGATATTGCAGCGTAGAGGTCTGCTGCTGATTCTAATTTTGGTTCTGGGCCATTTGATCGAAGATATGCCAATATCCCTCGGGGATTTCCAAGGAATTTCTAGGTTGGCGAGCAGGGGCAGGAATGGCTTTGACAACACTCCGTTTGTCTGGGATAATAAGTATTTCCTGTCGACCTACTGTTTGAGGTGATTCAGGACCTTGGTTCTGAATAAGTTGAACAACACTTCCCTTATCTGGGTTGCTTATTGTTTGGGCAGTTTGTAAGGTCCCACCTTACCTACCATAATTATTATAGAGAAATATTATATTAAATCAAAATGCGATATATATTTTTTATTTTATTTCATGAGTCACTAAATGACATGCTTATGAATTATTTTCTTAAAATGATAATTTAAATTATATAGGGTTGGCATCCCATAATTAGGAATTCATATGTGAGCTTATATTGCAACAAATTACTTACTGCAATTATGACTTTTCAGCAAGACCCTTTAACTCAATGAGTTATTACACTAGAAATACCTTGATTGCAAATCTTAAATTAACTTAAGCCTTTTGTTTTATGGACGGTTCATAAACGTAATTAGATGCAACCATTGAAAATTATGAAAACCAATTTACAAGTATGGAATGTACAGCCATTGAGGCATTTTGTCAAACACTTACAACCATTATCTCTTTAAGGTGTTTTCACAACAATTAGCTAACATGAATCCAAAGTTACATGAATTCATTTTTTTTGTAAGTAGTGTCAATAATTGAACGTAAGATATTAGTAGACTATCAGCCATATTCATTGTTGAAGCTGTACCAATGAATATAAGTATTTAGAAATTTCAAACATAGCTCACAATATTGTAAGGTACAGCCATTGAGAAATTTTGACAAATAGTTGGCAATCGTAAAACAAGTTGCCGTAAGGTTATTTAAATTTTCAAATTATTAACCATTTATACTTTAAAAACCATTTCCAAGTGGTTAGCCTATATCATATTCATCACTATAAATTATCAGGCAGTTCCAATATAAAAAGAACCAAACAACAAAACAAAACAACAGGCGGTTCTACATGCAAGCAAATCTGGAAAACAGAGCAGATTTGGGAACTGATGTCCGAAACCTTGATTTTTGAAATCAAAGTTGGGGTGAAATGGCCTATTGGTACGGATACCCCCTGAAGTGGAGCTGAATCGCAACAGGGATGCCCAGAAATGCGATTCTGTAAAACAACAAAATTTATAGCCTAAATGTTTCATTTATGACTTTTGTCAAACATATGGAATGAAAACTTACAGCTACACCTCTACATGAGGAAAAACAACCCAGAGTTATGCTACTAATATATGCTCATTGAAATCACACATTTCTAAATCCACCATATGAGTTCTTGAAACATTTTACCACCCACAAGCTAATTCATTTGACATGAGTGACCAGCTTTTTGCACCAATTGCTACAATTTAAAAACACATGGAAGCCCTGAATGCTATAGCCATTAAGGCTTTCTATCAAAATTCTGATAGTACTATTACAACAACTTGAATAACAAAACATTGAAGAATATGAAACATAAACCATAACTAAAATTTATCTCCAACTTACCTCAAGCATTTGATCTTCCAAAATATACTTTAGTTGCCATTATTTTTGCATTTTCTTTTAAGGGTTGATTCTGTAATTCCTCCAAGCATATTTTGGGTACATGTCCATTTTCTTACTTCTGCAAGTTAGCACTTATTCGTGCATAAATAAATTTATAACATTACTCATTCATAGATATTGTCAAACACTTTGCAAACTATCCTCAAACCATTTATAAAACATGCATCTATTGATTATTTGAAACAAAACCATAAATCATGAAATACTTACCCAAGTCCTTTGGAATAAATTTATTTCAATTACCTTCAACAATATTTGGCTTTCCTTTTTCAAATGCTACAATACCAAGATTAGTACCATAAACTACACCAATAATAACTCCAATATTGAGATCTAAACCTCCATACATATAGATTGATCTAGTCTTCATTTTTAACTAATCAATAATATTTTAGATAACATAAGCCTAAACCAAAATTAGATGCTTACAACAATTTAAATGTCTACCTTTTATTTTATGCTAAATCTATACTATAATTTTAGAACAATGGAAATTATACTTGAAGAGATATTCAGCTCCAATCGTTGAGAATATGATCCACCTTCGATCCCTTAACCAACTCATTTGAACCATCCGGTTTTCCACCCAACCATATCTAGGGAGAACTCCTCCCCTTGGAACCTCCGAGCTGTAAAAGCTCACAACCAGTACCAAAATACAACAATAGAGAGAGAGATGCAAGGAAAACTAATGAAGATAGTTTTCACTTCCTCTAAATACCACTCATGTTCAACCTCAATAGATACTTAGTAGATTAGTAAGAAATTCAGATTTTTTTTTTTTTGGAAGTAATTGGATACTCTCCATATCTCTCCCTTTCACAATATTCCTCAAGTCTCTTCCACTCTTGGCATTACCCCCTCTCCCCCAAATGAGAATACATGAGACTCATATATAGGAGGAGCAACAAATTCATGTCATAAAGGAGGATTAATATGCATGCATTGTATTCCTTTTAGAGGAGTGTAACTTATAACATTAAGGAGAGGTATGCATGCGTTATTTAAGGAGAGTGTAACATATTTATTAAAGTGAGTGTAAGAGGAATATTTTATGACACATATGTAATGAGTGTAGGAATATTTTATGACATATATTTAATGAGTGTAAGAGGAATATGCCATTCCTTGATGAGTGCATAAAAGAGAGTGTAATGTAATATTTAAAATAGAGAGAGTTACATAGAGCCATGAGAGTCATGAAGGAGAGTGAAGTGATTGAGGAGATATAATTTCCTTTTAATAATAATATCATAGTCTCATAAAAGATAATAATAATATTAATAATATTGAGGATTAAGTCGAGATTGAACTATTATAATTGATTAATCATAATTTAAGTGATTTTCCTTCAAGTATACTTGTTTACCCATTGATTGGAGGTGATTTACTATTTTGGAAAGTCATACTTGAAATGGTAGACATGACTTTCTATTTTTAGAAAGTCACTCCAAAATTGTTAGGAATTAGATTATTAAGGAAATTCATCTACGAGTTGCCCATGAGTGTTATTTTTCTTCCGGATAATAGGGATTTCGGACCCCTATTGTATGCATATTTGTGCCTTAGTAGATTGAGGACTCCGCGCCCTGATCTACTCTAAAGATCCAAGATTCCACACCTTGATATTTTTTTTTAAATATTCAGGACTCCGCGCCCCAAACATTTCATTATAGATTCAAGACTCTGCGTCTTTATATTTCATGGATTTAGGACTCCGCGTCCTAATCCTTTTATCATATATCCAAGACTCCACGTCTTTATATTTCATGGATTTAGGACTCAGCGCCCTAATTTCCATGGCTTCTCATCTATTCTGCTTTGAAACTCCGCGTTTCACCTTAAGGTACTGATTGTGAGCTTATACCCATCTGATGGTTCGTTGGTAAGGTCTTCTTCCAAGACCTGCACACATCACAATCTCATTGATCAAATAAATCAAATGAATTTCATAATTAACTTATTTAAATTTTACCAAATATTGTGCATGACTTCCACAGTCATTTTGGTTTTGGAGAAATGACTTCCGCAGTCATTCATAACTTGAGCATCCCTGTTGGCAATGACCAAGTCCACTGCCACATCATGGTTAGTATGAGATTATGCACATATAATCATACAAATCATGTATCATCCATAAATCATAATTAACCATATGTTCCACATAACCATGATCGTCCATGGATCTGTGTCTCAATTATAAATCACCATTCACGTCATACACCTATGTCCAAAATAGGATACCAAAAGAGAAAACATCGCTAATATTCTCTTAACCAAAATCAATCCTTGTGCATGCAACCATAGATATTATCATAACCACACAACAACCAAGTGACCCAAACCAGGTCATAGCATATAAGCATGTACATAAGTCTTTCATACATAATATTATATCAAAATCACCATCTCTAAGTGTCATCAAAGCTATCTCACTAATAAGGGACACTACATACTCCCCCTCTTGGGCTAAACTTGGCCCGAAGTTTTTCCTACGGTCATAATATACTTAGTTCTTTTAGATTCTCCTATCAATAAGTTGTTAGCCTTATGTATTTGATATATATATATATATTTTTTTCTTCATGCCAATCCATAGTTTGGAAGCAACTCCATGAAAACTAAACATACCATTCTTAATCAAGTAGAAAATATATCCACGCCATATTAGACATGTGTTGATATAGAATACCAAATATTTCTATATCAAAACCAGCCATACAGTTTATAGTACCATATAAAAATACTATTGTATGTAATTGATATGATATATACTTAATTTATCTATAATAATTTGATATTCTACATGTTCTTCTTTCTCATAGTCTATATGAATCCCACATGTGTCATCTTCTTGGTTCTGTAGGATGCTGAGCTTTCCAAGCTATAAATAGAACACACATTGGTTGTACACACAACAATGATGGTCCATACCATATCACAGTCAAATTGGCATAAAATAATCCACATACAATTGTGAGTGAAATTATGCAACAAAACATGATGTTATATATAAAACCCACTCTTACCCGACAAAACATAACGTTATATATAAAACACACTCTTACATCCTACTTGCTTTATGTCTTTTCAATCCAATTTTCCTCTTTTCATTCCATAAGACATCCTTGCAATCGAAATATCTAGGATTTATTTTTAATTTTTACCAAACGTTTACTCTTTAGGCAAAAATACAATATGAGGTTCAAGGCACCAATTTTTTTTTATTTTTATTTTTTTAACTAAAAACCTAAGGTTAAATACATTCCTCATTGACCCACTTATGTATTATAGATCATACATTTAGTTTGCATAATCTTCATTATTATTCACTTCTCTAACTTGAGAATCAATTATGAAATGAATCTATTAGAAGATCTTCATCTAAAAGCATATGAATGATATCTTTTTGAAAATGAATTTTAATTAAGAACAAATCTCATAATTATGCAAATATGGTATCTATATAACTCTAAGTCAATTTGTTTTCCAACTATGAAATCACTAATGATTTCTATTCAGTAATTAATCAATTCATTTGCTTTCATGTCTTATCCCTTACTATTAATACGTACGCAACAACAAACTATGAAAACCATAAATTTCTCAAAATGTGATGAATCTTGTCAAATTTAAATAAGATTTAGACTATCACAAGGGAATTTCTAGCCTAAAGTTAAACCCTTTCGCTTTAAGGAGAATTACCACCCTCTCAAATTATTACAACATTCTGTAGGACTAATAAATACTCATACAACTATACATCCCAACACAAAATTCCTAAATCAAACAATCTCCCCCATTCCACATATAATACAATCATCATGCAATAATTTGAATCAATGAAAATGTGATCTCACTCTCCTTCAATTTCTCCCTAAAAAAATATCACAAGCACATATTCTTGTAAAACAAGAACTCAACTAAGCTTTTAATTAATCACATACGTTTTTTTTTTTTTTTCATTAATTTCAAATAAAACAAGTTCTCACCACATAAAATATTTACCTTCTAAACATGTTATTCTCTTCACAATTTATAAATAATTTGAATTTTGACGCGATCGCCTAACTAACAATAGTTTAGAGAAATACATGAGTTCAATCCTCATAATTTCTCTAATTAATTTGGTTAAATAGAATGCAACCAATATTAAACTGATAAAATCATTAAAGAGACTATTATGGCTTTCCTAGACCTAATTTGTCTTAAGCCAATAGAAAAGTTATTTCATCAACTTATCACAATAATCTTTTTCTACATTTCAAGAATTTGAAAGATATTTTAGTTCTACCTAAATTCAATATATACAAAAGGATTACAATACTAAAGGATAGATATCTAGTTCACACTTCCATATATCAAGTCAATTATTCCAAACATTCTAAACCACCTAATGGTGTTTAGTATACCAATCTTAGTATCTTCATCTGTAATAAAAATAATGGATTTAAAGCTCAAGCAAATTTGTGTTACAAATCTCTATCCATTTAACTTTAATTACACATAATCATTCCTTAATCATGAATATCATATTCCATCAAAATATTCTAACTAGAAGAATTACTTAGCTCATAGATATATTTTACTTTGGATTCCACACCCATACCTTACCTCATTACTTATCTCATAGATATATACTAGTATGGATTCCACACCCATACATTTTCTCATAGATATATGATAGTATGGTTTCCACACCCATACATTAGATCATAGATATATGTTAGTATGGATTCCACACCCATACATTTTCTCAAAGATATATGCTAGTATGGATTCCACACCCATACATTAGCTTAAGGAAAACATAACATTCAAATGTTCCTTAAGATGGCTTCCACAACCCATCATGCACCAATCATTTAAGCCTCTTGTTTATTAGGAAGTTCATACCTCAACCTAGTAATTGAGTAATTTAAAGCTATTTGATGCCTAATGTCAACCCAAAATACACAAAATCATGTCAAAGAAATCACAGAAATTTCATTCTTACTCATTAAGAATGTATTCCCAAATCATATTTTAACACATCTAATTAATACACATACATTACTCTTGAATCTACATTCACAGTTAAAAGTGACATCCTTCAAGGTAGATTTTAGTTAAGTTTCTTTTAGTGTAGGTATGAAAAGATTCAAGATTATCATGATGAACTCAATCATCAAGTTAATGGAATCTCAACCTTACACTTGTTACTCATTCCCAAAGCATACACACCAAGGTCATCATACTATAGTCCAAATTAAGCCAATATTATTCTTGGTAGATATGATTTCAGCTAGTAAAGATGGCTACTAAGCCCATATCACATTGAAAATGATGCATTAAAAATATATGAAACCATGCATGCACTCCACCTATCTCCCTCATTGATTGAAAATCAATTCATTCACATACTTGGGTTTAACCCAAACTTTCTCTTAACCCCAACTTTCTCAAGCACATCCTTTCCCAGCATGTCTTTAAGCATTTTAACATATTGTTGATAATGTGTCTTAACAAAAATATAAAGGAATATAAGGGAATTTTATTTTATTTTATTTCATGAGTCACTAGATGACATAATGATAATAATATCCTCTATGCAACCACTATGCTTCCAAGTCAAGATATACAAGAACTCAATTTGCATGCAAAATCAACATTCATACATCATCAAACTACAAATAAGCATGTTGGCCCATTAGGCCTAGTGTTGTAACTTGGCTCCGATACCATATGTAAGGTCCCACCTTACCTACCATAACTATTATAGAGAAATATTATATTAAATCAAAATGTGATATATTTATTTATTTATTTATTATTATTATTCTTTATTTTATTTTATTATTATTATTATTATTATTATTATTATTTTATATATAGGATAATTTAAATTATATAGAGTTGGCATCTCAAAATTTAGGAATTCATATGTGAGCTCATATTGCAACAAATTACTTACTGCAATTTTGAATTTTCAGCAAGACCCTTTAACTCAATGAATTATTATACTAGAAATATCTTGATTGCAAATCTTAAATTAACTTAACCCTTTTGTTTTATGGACGGTTCATAAACGTAATTAGATGCAACCATTGAACATTATGAAAACCAATTTACAAGCATGAAATGTACAGCCATTGAGGCATTTCGTCAAACACTTACAACCATTATCTCTTTAAGGTGTTTTCACAATAATTAGCTAACATGAATCCAAAGTTGCATGACTTCTTCTTCTTTTTTGTAAGTAGTGCCAATAATTGAACTTAAGATATTAGTAGACTATCAGCCATATTCATTTTTGAATCTATACCAATGAATATAAATATTTAGAAATTTCAAACATAGCTCACAATGTTGTAAGGTACAACCATTGAGGAATTTTGACAAATAGTTGGCAGTCATAAAACAAGTTGCCATATGGTTATTTAAATTTTCAGATTATTAACCATTTATACCTTAAAAACAATTTCCAAGTGGTTAGCCTAAATCAGATTCATCACTATAAATTATCAGGCAGTTCCAATATAAAAAGAACCAAACAGCAAGACAAAACAACAGGCGGTTCTACATGCAACAGCAAATCTGCAAAATAGAGCAGATTTGGGAATTGATGTCCGAAACCTTGATTTTTGGAATCAAACTTGGGGTGAAATGGTCTATTGGTATGGATACCCCCTGAAGTGGAGCTGAATCGCAACAGGGACGCCCAGAAATGCGATTCTTTAAAACAACAAAATTTATAGCCTAAATGTTTCATTTATGACTTTTGTCAAACATATGGAATAAAAACTTACAACTACACCTCTACATGAGGAAAAACAACCTAGAGTTATGCTACTAATATATGCTCATTGAAATCACACATTTCTAAATCCACCATATGAGTTCTTGAAACATTTTACCACCCACAAGCTAATTCATTTGACATGAGTGACAAGCTTTTTGCACCAATTGCTACAATTTAAAAACACATGGAAGCCCTGAATGCTACAGCCATTAAGGCTTTCTATCAAAATTCTGATAGTACTATTACAATAACTTGAATAACAAAACATTGAAGAATATGAAACATATATTGGGAAAAATACTGAGAGGGGGGGGTGAATCAGTATTTACTGCATATTCAAAACTTTTACTTTTTCTTGCTTCTAAAACCCATACGCTACTTTCTTGATACAGACTCGCGTATATACGCGGATACCCTTTATGAAACTCGCGTATACACAGATATCTAATTATGTTATTAGATCTTCACTTAAATCATTCCATCATTCATTCATCATATGTTTAATAAACAGTAAACATGAACAGTAAGAGCAGAGTAAACCATCACACAAAGCATCACACATGAACACCAGGATTTTTAGGTGGAAACCCAAGTCGGGAGAAAACCACCGCTGCCGTTGCTCAGCCTTCAATCTTTTATTGTAGAGAAAACATCTTACAACATATGTGCTGGTGCAGATTCCTACCAGCACACAGGCACCCACCTGCGCTCGTTTACCAGCCTCTCCTGGAAGGGAGCTCCAACCCCCTGACTCGTTTACCAGCCTCTCCTGGAAGGGAGCTACGACCCCCTGATCTCGTTTACCAGCCTCACCTGGAAGGGAGCTACAACCCCCTGACTGGAGGCTACAACCCTCAGCACGTCTATGGACCACGTTTCATCAATTTTCACACTGGATCCAAAGCTTCCTTTAGGACACCACTTGCAGGCCACATTTCATCATATTTTCAGACTAAACCCTTTCCATACTTTTAAGCACAGTCAACCATGAAACAGATACATGTAACTTACTGACAGATATCAGTAAACCAGCAAAACAGATCAGAAATTTCTTACCACAAACTTCAGCAAACCCTAGTTTGCATATGCGCTTTCTGTTCTCTGCTGTCGCGTATATACGCGCTTCCGTCCACATAAACCAGCGTATACTTCAGTACAAATTACAGAGCTAATTTTATTGCGCATACACGCTTTCTCTTCAGCTAAGCCGCGTATATACGCGCTTCCTCTTCGGCGAACTAGCGTATGGTTCTTCAAACTTAAATGTCATTGCAATTCTTCACAACAGATACATCACTTCAGATTTTACCCTTTACCTCAGACAGATGTTCGCCTAGATGTTCGCCTCATCACAAATCTAATCATTCCATAAACAGATCTAGCAAAAACAAGTACAATACAGATCTAGATCCCCTTCTTCATCACTCCTTCAATGGTGCATCATACATTCAGATCTTTCATTCAACTGTAACCCTTTCCATTCAGATATACTCCAGAGAGAAGTATTCATTCAAGCTCAGACATCTTGCACCCACGCTCATAATTTGCACAATGAATTTCTTCTCCTTATATAGGTTTACCCTTTTTCAATACCATGAGCCAAAACCACATTACTTCCGATGGTATTCCTGGACGGGGTCATTTAGACGAATCATTACCCAATACAATGGGTCAATACCATGGCGGTTACCCCTGGTTTTTCACTTTAAGAGCGCTTTTTCCCATACGCGACTTGGCACGTTGATTCCCGCGTGCATACGCGACTTCCCCTAGGCAAATCCGCGTATGCCTAGAGACATACTCTTTTCATCAAGATTTAGCACATGCTGAATTCCTTTCTTCATTGCCTTCTGTACACACTATAGATACATCAGATTTACTTCATCAAGAACATATTCTATCAAGCACAACTTCATCAAGTAAGTTGCCATCATCTTTATCAAGTGGGTTGCCATTCAAGAATAACACTCAGCATCATATGGCTATCAAACATCATTTCATATCAGATTTACATCATTTACTAAGTCCAACAGGTCAAGAATAACTTCATCAGGTGGTTCGCCATCAAGGACAACACATGTCAATAGTCGCATGTCTTCATCTTCATTCAGTGGGTTGCCATCAAGGACAACACTCTGCATCATATTGCCAACAACATAAGCCATAACTAAAATTTATCTCCAACTTACCTCAAGCATTTGATCTTCCAAACTATACTTTAGTTGCCATTATTTTTGCATTTTCTTTTAAGGGTTGATTCTGTAAGTCCTCCAAGCATATTTTGGGTACATGTCCATTTTCTTACTTCTGCAAGTTAGCACTTATTCGTGCATAAATAAATTTATAACATTACTCATTCACAGATATTGTCAAACACTTTGCAAACTATCCTCAAACCATTTATAAAACATGCATCTATTGATTATTTGAAACAAAACCATAAATCATGAAATACTTACCCAAGTCCTTTGGAATAAATTTATTGCAATTACCTTCAACAATATTTGGTTTTCCTTTTTCAAATGCTACAATACCAAGATTAGTACCATAAACTACACCAATAATAACTCCAATATTGAGATCTAAACATGCATACATATAGATTAATCTACTCTTCATTTTTAACTAATCAATAATATTTTAGATAACATAAGCCTAAACCAAAATTAGATGCTTACAATAATTTAAATGTCTACCTTTTATTTTATGCTAAATCTATACTATAATTTTAGGACAATGGAAATTATACCTGAAGAGATATTCAGCTCCAATCGTTGAGAATATGATCCACCTTCGATCCCTTAACCAACTCATTTGAACCATCAGGTTTTCCACCCAACCATATCCAGGGAGAACTCCTCCCCCTGGAACCCCCGAGCTGTAAAAGCTCACAACCAGTACCAAAATACAGCAATAGAGAGAGAGATGCAAGGAAAACTCATGAAGATAGTTTTCACTTCCTCTAAATACCACTCATGTTCAACCTCAATAGATACCTTAGTAGATTAGTAAGAAATTCAGATTTTTTTTTTTTGGAAGTAATTGGATACTCTCCATATCTCTCCCTTTCACAATATTCCTCAAGTCTCTTCCACTCTTGGCATTACCCCTTCTCCCCCCAAATGAGAATACATGAGACTCATATATAGGAGGAGCAACAAATTCATGTCATAAAGGAGGATTAATATGCATGCATTGTATTCCTTTTAGAGGAGTGTAACTTATAACATTAAGGAGAGGTATGCATGCCTTATTTAAGGAGAGTGTAACATATGCATTAAAGTGAGTGTAAGAGGAATATTTTATGACACATATTTAATGAGTGTAGGAATATTTTATGACACATATTTAATGAGTGTAAGAGGAATATGCCATTCCTTGATGAGTGCATAAAAGAGAGTGTAATGTAATATTTAAAATAGAGAGAGTTACATAGAGCCATGAGAGTCATGAAGGAGAGTGAAGTGATTGAGGAGATATAATTTCCTTTTAATAATAATACCATAGTCTCATAAAAGATAATAATAATATTAATAATATTAATAATATTGAGGATTAAGTCAAGATTGAACTATTATAATTGATTAATCATAATTTAAGTGACTTTTTCCTTCAAGTATACTTGTTTACCCATTGATTGGAGGTGATTTACTATTTTTGGAAAGTCATACTTGAAATGGTAGACATGACTTTCTATTTTTAGAAAGTCACTCCAAAATTGTTAGGAATTAGATTATTAAGGAAATTCATCTACGAGTTGCCCATGAGTGGTATTTTTCTTCCGGATAATAGGGATTCCACACCCCTATTGTATGCATCTTCATGCCTTAGTAGATTGAGGACTCCGCGCCCTGATCTACTCTAAAGATCCAACATTCCACACCTTGATATTTTTAAATATTCAGGACTCCGCGCCCCAAACATTTCATTATAGATTCAAGACTCCGCGTCTTTATATTTCATGGATTTAGGACTCCGCGTCCTAATCCTTTTATCATATATCCAAGACTCCATGTCTTTATATTTCATGGATTTAGGACTCCGCGCCCTAATTTCCATGGCTTCTCATCTATTCTGCTTTGAAACTTCGCGTTTCACCTTAAGGTACTGATTGTGAGCTTATACCCATCTGATGGTTCGTTGGTAAGGTCTTCTTCCAAGACCTGCACACATCACAATCTCAATGATCAAATAAATCAAATGAATTTCATAATTAACTTATTCAAATTTTACCAAATATTGTGCATGACTTCCACAGTCATTTTGGTTTTGGAGAAATGACTTCCGCAGTCATTTATAACTTGAGCATCCCTATTGGCAATGACCAAGTCCCTTGCCACATCATGCTTAGTACGATATTATGCACATATAATCATACAAATCATGTATCATCCATAAATCATAATTAACCATATGTTCCACATAACCATGATCGTCCATGGATCCGTGTCTCAATTCTAAATCACCATTCACGTCATACACCTATGTCCAAAATAGGATACCAAAAGAGAAAACATCGCTAATATTCTCTTAACCAAAATCAATCCTTGTGCACGCAACCATAGATATTATCATAAGAACACAACAACCAAGTGACCCAAACCAGGTCATAGCATATAAGCATGTACATAAGTCTTTCATACATAATATTATATCAAAATCACCATCTCTAAGTGTCATCAAAACTATCTCACTAATAAGGGACACTACACAGTTTCAATAGGAGATTTCAAATTTGTGATTTCTCCCTTTTCCCCTTCTCCTTCTCAGAGATTGCTAGCGTTCCCTTCTTGAAGGAAACTTATGCAAGGATTCTCAATTTCTTGGGAATATTGCTCAATTCCCTCTGTTTGACTGTGTATCTCAGCAAAGGCTTCAGATGGTGACTCTGTAGCCTAAAGGGACCTAGTAGGCTGTCTAGAAGTAGTTCTTTTAAATCCTACTGATGGCTGAGATTCAGTTCTTTTAAGGATTTAGTCAATAAAGGTTGTGCACCCAAGGGTCACTGGTCCCTTAGCTTTTTCAGTTTTAGGAGGAATTTTGTTTCTCTTAGTTGATTTATTCATTCAAAGAAACAATCCTTCATTCCTACCTAAAGAAAGAATCTTACCTACTTCTGCTGTGAAGCGGACTACGAGCAAGTGTGTTTCTTGCTCAGTGCGCAGGTTCTTACCTTCCATCTTTAATAACCAATTCTCCGCAAGCAGAAGAGAATCAGTTGTGCATTACTCCTTTAAAATGGAATACACTCTCCCCAGCAATGGCGCCAAAATGTTGGGTCATAAAAAGGTATCTTTTGAACACCTAATTAGCCTACATTAATCATCAATCCGAAAGCATCTTTTTATTTCAAGAGTGTACTCTATCTGAGGCTGTAATTGTCTAAGAGAAACGCTGTGAAGATGTAGTACAAAACAAAAGTAACAAATGCTTGGAAAGGAACCTAATTACAGTGACATGAATAGAAAGATTAAACTACTTCAATCTTGCAGAACATCGATCAGGGATGCAGTAGTAGTAACTCTTTCCCTTAGAAATTGATGCAAGATGACCAATCTGGGGACTTGGAAGTAAAATCCTCTATCCTCTACAGTTGGAGATCTTAAAGCAATTGAAACGAAAGCAGATTCAATGAAAGCAACTTAAAAGAAACACAATCTGAAAAGGAACAACAACATGTAACTACAACTCATCTATTTGCTAATCAAAGACTATGAATAAGTAATGAACAGAAATGGAACAGCAACGTGAAATGAACAGCAATTACAATTCTAACATATTCAAGGCAATAGATTTCTATGCTTCAATTCTGTCGACAGCTTCTCACCACGCAACAATCAATTATAACAGATTATAAACTAAAGGAACAGCAACTCAAATCAAATATAAGTCAGTGAAGCTTTATAGTAACAGTAAGATAATCGAACTACGAATTATGCTTCTTGTAAAGAAATGAAACAACAATGACTCTGTATTTGATCTGATCAACAATAAACCAATTCTGTAATAAAAAAAAACATTAAGCACACACCACACAACAATGAGCAAAGATTAAAATACAAACAGCGAATTTATTCCACCAGAGTCGAGCCCTTAGCGCCAGTGAAATACTGCTGGGCTAATTCATAACTGCAGAAGGTAGATAAAACGCGTGTTTTGTATTAAACCAACATAAATTTTTACAGAAAGGTTTCTCTCAAAACAGAGAGTTAATAGAACAAAGAAAATGTAAAGTCTTTCGACCAATTCTTTACTTCAACAACAATCCGTCCCCTTGTCACTAAAGGACGTTGCTTTATATATCAAATCTCGATGGACCAATCAAGGAACAAGATAAGTTTGAACAGCGATCCCTCAGGATCGAAATATCCTGAGGGATTCGCTCCTATGTGTTTAGTCATATTTCTGTTTGTGTTGACTGAGGCCGAATTGTTCCTTATCCTTTCTGGGTTGTTCATTCAAATCTCCTTGCCTTTGGCTGGATATGATTCAATGCTGATGGAGCAGCAGTTAGATTGTTCTCAACCCTGCCTTGGGTATAGCTTCTCATCTCTCTGAATTCTTGTTTGTCAATCAAAAAGTAGGCTTTAGTCATCTTTTCGTATTAATCATGAACCTTTCCAATTCTATTGTAATTCCTATGATAAATTACCTTTCCAAGGCAAACAGGAGTATATTTATGGTAAAGAATGAGTAAATACACAATAATTTTATACCTCTTTCACTGCCCAACAGTGGGACCGAGAATGGGTTATGCAGGGTGATATATATGAAGTTTTAATATATAAAAGGGGTAAGTTAAAATGATATCGGGGGGGGAGGAATTTTTATAGTGGGGCCCGACACATTATTTTAACCATTTTACACTAAGAAAAGTGGGTTTTTTGCATGTTTTAATTTAAAAGGGGAATTTGTAAATGGGATTTTACTTTTCAAAGGAAAATGTGTATTTAAACTAAGGAAAGGGGTTTTAAGAAGGGAAAATGGTCGAAATAAGGGGAAAACGGTTATTATGAAGGGAAAGGGATATTTTTACAAGGGAAAATGCCTTCTAGGAATAGAAAATAGGGTTTTATACAAGGGGAAGGGGATTTTGGGGGATATTAGTGATATTAAATGACCAATTTATTCTTTCCATGCCTTGTTAAATTAATCTACCTACCCATCAGTTACCCTTACATTTTTTCTTCATTTATTGGGTGCATTTGAGCTTGTTAACCCTTTGTTTTCTTTTTATATGAAAACTAATCTACTTCTAACATTATAACTTCCAATGGCTCTGATTAAACTGATGAGCTCATTATTATTCTATACCTAACTCATGATCTGCCAAGATTAAATGGCTTGATCAGACCTTATTCACCAACTATCAGCATGAAATTTAAAGCATGAATGAATCAAGATTAAACTGTTTGATCATCATGTATTGTGGCATTTTGGACAAGCTGCGCACAATTTTTATTTGCAAAGTAAAGTAAAAGTAGTGGCATTTGAATTTGCATCACTTTCAAGATCTATTTTTATCTCTTTTTTGTGGGGTTCATATTTTATCTTCTTTTTTGATCTTTTTCTTTTAGTCCTTTGATTTTTCTTTTAGGACTTACCCTCTTTACATTTTTTAATATGGGAAAACATTTGCAGAAAGAAAATTATGTACAATATTACAAGACTCAAACATAGTCAATTCAAAATTATGATCCCTATGATTATAGCACCCTTACAGTGGCTCCACTTGGGGATGAAATTTCCTGGTGAAATGTCAAGAACTTTAAGATCAGTGGCCCTGAAACTTTGACTTTGCTTTCCTTGGAACTGTTTTATGAGTTCTCCTTTATTCAATCATATGATATTATACCTACTTAAGCTTAGGGCCTTCTCTTCGGGCTTCAACTTCAAAAGATAGTCATCAAATCCAATCTAAAATTTGCAATGTTATTTACAATGAGAAAAGTAAAACAAATGAACTAATGGTTAATCTGGAGAAAAGAAATTCTTCAGCATTCTACCATTGACTGGTCCACCTATTAGGTCTGATCCATCTAACTCCTTCAAGAAATTATTACCTCTTTAATCATAAATGATGTCTGGGCATTTCAAAAGAAAATCAAAGTTACCATCGTTCCCTTTGTATTCTCTTCTGGAATCTCATTAGAGTACTTTATCACCTATGTAAAAATCATATTCTTTGGTTTTCTTGTCAAAAATATTTTTTATTTTATCTTGGATCACTTGTGATTTGACATAGACTTCTTCCCTGGTTTGCTGCAAATGTATTGTCTTATTTATCCTCCTTTGGATATTTTTTGGTTCTACCTGCAACTATTGGATCATCTTCATCACTAGCACTCGTAATGAGAATGGAACAACAACATACTTCCCATATACTAATTGATAGGGAGAGGTACCAATGTATTTCTTTGTAGTTAGTCTGTCTGCCCATAAGGCATTGACCAACCTTTTGTTCCAGGTCTTTTTGTTATCTTCTAATAGTTTCTTGATGATATTAACCAAGATTTTGTTTGAGGAATTTTCAAGTCCGTTACCTTGATGGTAACAGGCAATGGTATGGCCAAGGTTAATGTGGTATTTGTTACAAAAGATAATCATTTTCTTGGATTTGAATGCAACAACATTATAAGTAATGAGCTTCTATGGGCATCCAAATCTAGAAAGGATATTGTTTTCAAGGAATGAGATAATGACATAATTAGTGGCTTGTCTAGAAGGGATGACTTCTATCCACTTGGTAAAATAATCAGTGGCTGGAAAAATCCATTTATGTTGGGCTGAGGAAGGTGGGTGAATTTCACTAGTGAAGTCTAAACCCCATTGTTGAAATGGCATTTCTGTAGAGATGGGTTTGAGGGGTAAAGGTAATAGGTTTTTCTTCCCTTCAAATATCTAGCATTTATGACAAAAGGTCGCATACTTTATAACATCTGCAAAAATATTGGGTCAGTAAAAACCTGCCCTCAAGATTTTATCAGCAGTTGATTTCCAGTAAATGTGTCCTCCACAGTCACCTGCATGAAACTCTTGCATAACTTTATCAAATTCATCTTTCAATAATTAGTTCAATAAAATTCCACCATGATCTTTCCAAAATAAAGCATTATCTATGATACAATATTTCATTGCTTTTAATTTCAAGAATCTACCTTTAGTTCTAGACAAACAAGAAGGAGATTGTAGGTTAAGTAAAACAAATATGATATATGCCTACCAAGGTGAATATAAAAAAGCTTCACTAACCTGTGGAGTCGCCATCTCTTCCTAATCATCTATTGCTACAATGAAATCTATATCTAAGGCTCGACAGTTCGATTCAGCCATGAGTTTGGCTAAACCTTGGCCTTTACTCAATTTTGTAGGATTTATTTCAATATCAAATTCCAATATAGTGGAAATCCATTTGCCTCTCTTTCCATTAGGCCCATTCAGAGTCATAATGTCCTTTACGAATGAATTTGGAACATATGCAATTATGTGTGAATATAAATTATACACTCTGAAATATTTAATAGCTTTCACTAAGTCAAGTGCTTTTTTTCCATTATATTGTACTTTATTGTTGCATCTCTTAAGGATTTGTTGAAAAAAGTAATGGGTTGTTCATAACCCTAATCATTCTTTTGCAGTAAGACTATTGTAATGATGTGCTCTAAAGCAAAAGAAAAAATTATAAAATATTTTTTGAAATCAAGACTTATTAGGACTGGTGCTTTTGTAAGGGCTTGTTTAATTTCTTTAAAAGACTACTTAGCCTCTACTATCCATTTAAGTGTTGAATCCTTTTTTGACATGTTATTCAATTCTCTGATTATTTCTGCTAAATCAGAAATGAATCTTCTAAGAAATTTTATTTTACCTAAGAATGTATGTAATTCTTTGATGTTTCTAGGATGACTGATGTTTAAAATGGCTTCTATTCTAGCTGGATATATCCTAATTCCCTCTTTTGAAATTATGTGTCCTAGGAGTTTACCTTCTTCTAATCCAAAGAGTGTCTTTTTGGAATTCAAGGAAATACCAAATTTTCTGCATTTAATGAAAACTCTTCTCAATGATCTAGATTTTCATTGTCTATTTTGGAAAATAGTGTTATATCATCTAGATAAATTAATAGAAATTCATGGATCTCCTTGGAAAAAGATATATCCATAGCTCTTTGGAATGTAGCTCCAACATTCATCAATCCAAAGGGAATTTTCAAATACATGAAAGTTCCCCAAGGTGTGGTAAAGGTTGTCTTTGCTTGATCTTTAGGCTAAACTAGGATTTGATTGTATCCATAGAATCCATCAAGCAATGAAATTTTGGATGACCCTACTGCCCTCTATAAAATGTGGTCCATTTTGGGGAGAGGATAGTTATATTTTAGTGATACTTTGTTTAAGGTCCAGAAATCAACACAAAGTCTGATTTCCCCTGTTTTCTTCCTAGTGGGAACTAAGTTTGAGACCCAATCAGAATATCTAATAGGTTCTATGATTTGTGCTTCATACATCCGTTTTACTTCTTTTTCAATCAATGGCATAAGAACATAATTTATTCTCCTAATATTTTGCTTAAGTTGTTTCTAATTTTCTTTTATGGGTATTTTATGTTGGATTACGCTGGTGTCATAAGACTTGAGGTCTTATGACACCAGCAAACACATCTTTAAATTATTTAAGCAAACTTATGTATTTCAACTTTTCTTTTGGAGGTAATGCTTTGGATAATTTGATAAGCTTGGGTTTTTGTTATGTTCCTATGTTACATTCTTCTATGTTTGATCTTAATGGTTCCATTTTTATTTTTCTAGCTACATCATTAGAATCAAAAAGATATTATAATGGGGCTAATCCCTTAGGAAAAAAGTTGTCTTTAAGGTTTAAAATATCTGATTCATCATTTGTAATTTCATCTATTTCCACTGTTTCTAATTTATCTATTTCTAATTTATTAAATCTAGTTGGTTCAGTTTTATCTACATCATTTATATCTAACTCACTATTTATTGTATAATATACTATACAATCATTATCTCTGTTACAATTTTGAAATTCTCCCTCAGCATTCATAAAATTGTAGATTTGAGAATCTTGTGAAAATATCTGCCAATATTTCAAATTGTCTCATATAGTAGGCATGTGTCTTACCTCTGGAGTGTATTGATGATTTAGTTGAAAAGGAAATATGCAGGTGCTAGCAAAAGTAGCCAAATTGTGTTCTTATGTGTTATGTTTCCTTGGAATAACAACAAAATTATTTTCAAGAAAATATTTAATCAAATCTAGAATGTTTTCTCTATATTGGCTAAGTCTAGGATTGTTCACAACATATTCCCCTTTAATTTGTTTTATGATCAATTTTGAGTCTTCCAAGATAGAAACTCTCTTGGCTCTAATTTTTCTTACGATTTGCAGTCCTAATATTAAAGCTTCATACTCTACCATGTTATCTCTGCATTTAAAGTTTAACCTAATGGAATGACCTTCTGAATGATCATTCTCTAAGTTATAAATCCACACTCCTGCTCCTGCTCTTAATCTGTTTACAGAACCATCAAAATATATGTGCCACAGGGATTCATGAAATATATTTTCACTGTCAATTTATTTACGATTTTATTTTAATGATGTTTCTTTATCTGTGCCAGTGTCTGAATTATAAAAGATGAAATAATACATATCAGAATGTACATAATAAATAGGATAATTCTGTGTTTTTTCTGCACTACTGACCATGTACTTCATCAAAGTTTCTCTGTAAATCTTTTTGGGCTGGCCAAATAAAGAAATCTTCGCATAGGACATGTCTAACTGTAGTGATCCCTGCAATTTTTCTCCCCATGAGCGAGATAATAACATTCTATACTTTGGAGGGATATCAGCAACTATAGTATCCATGACAATACTCTTAGCTGGGTATTAGACTAAAGTGACACACAAGTATTTTATCAAGCTAAGACATTTAACTTTACTAGAATCAAAGGAGAAAATATCTTTGTATGGTCTGGCGATATTTAGATTCAATGTTTCCATGATAGCTTTTGGCATTAATTTTTGGGATGATCATGAATCTAACATAGCATTGTGTAAAATATTAGCATAAATACTCAAGCTAATATAGAATGGAGGAACACCACCTTCTTGATGTTTACCATTTACCTCAGGACCAAATAGTAACTCTGGTTGGTCATCATTCAGATTAACAGAATATTCTCTTTCACTTATGTTCAGTGTTTCAGTGATTTGGGATTTGTATAAATCATTTTTAACCAACTCAGTTAAAGGAACTGGTATTTTAAATTTGTTTATTTCATTTTGGATGTTAAATGGTACTTGAGTTTTTCCTTACTGTATGATTTCCTCTTTACCAATTGTATTTTGAGTGTTCTTATCTTTTTTATCAGCAATTTGTATTTTGGTTTGTGTTTCCATTCTTTTATTTTCAATTTTCTTATGTGGAATAGTTTGAATGGTAGTTGTAGTTTTAGAAATAGTTGACGTTTCAGCAGTTGTTGTTTGAGTATCAATACGTGTGATGTCTACAATATTTGGATTGGGTGCAATTTTTGGACTGGAATTTTTCTAAGTTTCTCTTGGGGGAACTTGTAACAACTTGGACACGGGAGCTTCTACTATTTTATTGGTCTAAGATTGAATGGTTTTCTTAGTAGGGGCTTCTATATTCTTCTTACTTCTAAGGTTATACTGCTTGTGGACTTCATTAATGGAAAATTCATAACCTTGTTTATAGTCAAAAGACTCCCCATATTCTAATTGTAATTGTTGTAGCATGTATAATTCGTGTACTTCTTGGGTAAGAAAAATAGTATTATCATCATTTACTCCCATTAAGTTAATCTGGGTGTCCTGGTCTTCATCATTTTGTTGGGAACTCTCCGCATAGTTTTCTTGGAAAGGTGTTCTAATCAATTGATCAGGTGTTGTTTCTCTTGATTTAACAGTATTGGTATTCTTCCTAAAGTTGGGATTTCTGATCTGAGGACCTTGTTGTTGATTATCATGTTATCACCAAAATCGTACCTGATTGGTTGTTGATCAGATAACTTCAGTGCGACTATTTCAAACCAATCTTGTGACTAAGGCTTAGCCTCCTCAATCTGAGAGGGCTCTCTCAAAGGTTAATGATATTGAATAAATATATAGATGGCTAACTCTATTTAGGAAATAAACTAGTTATGATGAATGTAGGTTGAAAAGATCAAAGCTTAATAGCATTAGGCTATGGAGTCAGTGAAAGGGATCTCAATAACAAGGCTTTCCTTGTGGAAGCCAAGGCTTGTAAATATTTCAATGAAAGAGAAAGACATACAAGATTTTTTCAATCTCTTGAGCTTAAAAGGAAGTCAGAGCATATGATACACGATTTCCGAGTAATGAGACATCAAGACATTGGAATAAAACTATTAAGAGAGATAAATCATGACTTAATACTTAAAGGAAGTTAGAGCATGAAAAATCATGAGTTTTGAGTAATAAGCATTAAGAAATTGAAGAAAACCTTTCAAAATATAGGATAAAAACTCATTGAAATATAATAATAATCTCAGGTGAAGAAAAATTGTGTTGTTACTGTATATAGCAGGAACTCCAATAGCTTTACAATCAAATAGTCTTCTGAGATAACATCTCCAACCTGATGAGTGTAGATTGAAAATAATAGTAGTATGTAAGAATTGGCTTATGGAGTCAAAACATTCAGTGATTCAGTGAGTTGCTTGGCATGGAAGTTGAGGTTGTTCAGAGTTTCTAGAAGTAGGAATGACACAAATAAAACATGAGTATACATAGTCAATTCACATATAAAGGAAGTCAAACCATCTCATAGATAAATTCTGAGTAATATAATTGAAAACCATTACAAGTGAGATACATAAGAGGTAAAAATAGAGTAGGAAAGAACTAAAAACTCCTTCAAAATCTCAAGTTGTTCAAGTAACAGATCTCTGTATTTTCTGAAACAATCCATTACAATAAGCTCCTATTTTACCAAAAATATTCCAACCCTTGAAAAATTCGACCCAATGTCATTTAATAGACATCTTACATCATCATATTATCTGCTTCTAGGCTAAATACATCGAATTTCTGTCCACTGACACCTTGCATAACCATAAAACATGAAATTTATTACAAAAAGACACCCATCTTACTTGACAGTCCTATTTCAAAAAGGACTAAAACTCCCTATTATTATCTATAACAACCTTATCTATTTGAAATTACATAATTGACAAGTGTATCATCACATGGTCGAATTTGGGTAATGGCATTCAGTTCTTCATGACCTCTTAGTTGTGACCTCCACAAAGATAGGAAACAGTACCCTGTTTTTTAGGCATAGGATCTTTTTCCTTCTTTGAACATTTTGACCATCATTTAATCTTCATTTCGTGGTCCTTGGCTATTGTAAGTTGACTTAACATGTCCCATAACTCTTTCCTAGCCTGCAACTATCGGAAACTGCTCAAAAGGATATAATTTATTGCACTACGAAAATACAGCAGTTTCGTAGCGCCTTCTGTAGCGCTGCCATTACAAGACTTTGTCTTAAAAAAACTTGACTCTTTCCTCTTGCATAATTTTAATCATCTTTTAACACACCTTTCATAGAAATTTCAGCTCTTAACTCATACTTTAACACCTTAAATATTGATCAAAAGAAACAAAAAAGGCATCTACAATAGTTTTGTAGCGCTTTTTTGCTTTCTAGGCTTGGAGGTGCTACGAAACTGCTGAGTATGCAGATTTTTCATAAATTTGTCAAATGAAAACTTTGGTTGCCCAAAACTAAAAATATAACCTGTCCTCATCATCTACAAACCAATATACAAACAATAAACCAAACTCATTTTAGATTCTTTGAGGCATTTCTTCTTCGTGTACAATTGGTTGGCCTATTAGTTCTTCTATGACTATCATTTTAATGGCTTTGCTCTGTAGCTCATCATGAATTAAGTCTAGCTGCTCTTGTAAATCCTTCACCTGGTCTTTAAGTCTTTTTTTAGTAGCTCTAAGATGGGTATTTATGATTCTGACAAACTTAGCTTCTTTTATTGCTAGAATTGTTCATTTGAAAAGTTGCTCTGTATTGTGTAGAGTTTCAAAAACAGAATTAACTTGGCATTCCCACACTGCCTTCATCCTTTTAAATTGTACTTTCTCGACACTGTGTTTTCTAGCTCTCCTTTTCATGACAAAAATTTCCTAATTTTCTAATTTTAACTTTCCCTCAAGGCATTGAAACTCTGTTTTCTCTATCACTTTCACTTTTCCCATTTTAAATTTGTTGATTGTATCCTTCACTTTGGGTGATGAGAGATCAATAATCTCTTTAGGTGATTTAGTTGTCTCAGTGGGTTCTTGAACTTCTTTGTTGCTTTCCTTTAATTTCCTAGCATGCCTTGTCATAGGATTTCTTTCTTGAAAAATGAAACCTATATCTTCCCCCTCAAACTCTAATCTCTTTGTGGACTTAGCCTTTCTCAACTTCTTCTTATCATCCCCAATAAATTTAGCTTGGACAATAGTTGTTTCCTCTATGTGAATGGCATGAAGAATATCCTCTAGATTCCCCTTTGTTACTGAACTTTCTTCTATAGCAATTGTCTTTCCTTTCAAATGTTAGAAAATTAAATATTACAGAGCAATGCAACACATAAAAATATGCGGAAAATAAAAGCACACAAAACACATAAAACTAGAGAGACACAGATATACGTGGTTCACCCAGTTTGGGCTACGTCCACCCCGAACATCCAGTCCTTCCTTTTTATTATCCAGCAAAAATGAAGAGACAAAATCTACAGCAGATCCCCTGTAATATCCTCTGTTCTCTCTCACAGTCTCCCTTTATGTTTCTCGCTCCGAGAATACACATACCATACACAGCCGCAATACAATGCCCTCATAAAAGTGAGGGGTTGCCTTCTAGGGCAAAAAACCCTAATCTAAACATAACTTCTACCGTCAGATCATTTTCCTAATGAACGGCCCAGATTGACTAGAAATTACTATACTTTTACAAGGAAATTTTACATCTATTTTTAGCTTTTGGGGCGCTACCCCCGAAACCCCCGCCAGGGGGGGGCAGCGATTAATTACGGGCAGTGTTTCCACCCCTTTTAAGGTACAAAGTAAACAAGATAATCAGGCTCCACACCCAACAATCTCCCACTTGGATACTGATTGCAGCAACTCCACCGCTACTTCATTTGCTGGATAATGACTCTTCTTTGGACCTGGCTGTTTCTCATCTTCATCGTCATCCTTGAAAACCAATTGAAACTGAGCACATTCTCAGTTTCTCCCTAGTTAAAACTTTTGTTAGCATATCTGCAGGATTCTGGTAGTGTGTATCTTTTCCAGCTTCAACTCTCCATCTTCTAATACTGACCGTATGAAATGGTACTTGAGATGTATGTGTTTAATCCTGGAATGAAATGATGAGTTCTTTGCAAGATGAATAGCACTTTGGCTATCACTGTATAGTGTGCCCATATCATGCTTCTTACCCAATTCATCCATAAACCTTTGTAACCAAATCATTTCTTTACTAGCCTCTGTAGCAGCAACATACTCGGCTTCTGTTGTTGAAAGTGCAACAACACTTTGGATTTTTGAAACCCAACTGATAGTTGTTCCACCTACAGTAAATACATATCCTGTAGTGCTCCTCCTTTTATCTCTGTCACCTGCCATATCTGCATCAACATATCCCTGTAGAGCAATGTTTGAACCACCAAAGCATAATGCTTGATTTGTGGTACCTATCAAATATCCGAGAATCCATTTTACTGCCATCCAATGTTCTTTTCCTGGATTATTCATGTACCTGCTTACAACTCCCACTGCATGTGCAATATCAGGCCTTGTGCAGACCATTGCATACATTAAGCTTCCAAATACTGATGCATATGGAACTTTAGACATATAATCCATGTCTTCTTGGGTCTTTGGGCACATCTCCTTACTAAGTTTGAAATGGCTAGCAAAAGGTGTACTAACTGGTTTTGCATTCTGCATATTAAATCTTTTCAACACCTTTTCTATGTACTCATTCTGAGACAGTGTTAATTTGCGATTTTTCCTGTCTCTAGTTATCCTCGTACCAAGGATTTGTTTTGCAGCTCCCAAATCCTTCATTGCAAATGAATTTGCCAATTTTATTTTGAGCACATTTATTTCTTGCATGTTAGACCCTGCAACAAGCATGTCATCTACATACAATAACAATATAATATAGCTGCCATCATTTTGCCTTTTTAGATAAACACAATGATCAGAGTGACATCTAGTATAACCTTGTTCAGACATAAACTTGTCAAATTTTAGATACCACTGCATTGGAGCCTGTTTTAAGCCATACAAGCTCTTCTTTAACCTGCACATCAATTTTTCTTTCCCTTTTACCTCATATCCTTCTGGTTGCTGCATGTATATATCTTCCTCCAAATATCCATGGAGAAATGTTGTCTTTACATCTAACTGTTCAAGATGTAAATCTTGCACTGCTACAAGACTTAAAATAGTTATGATTGAATTCATTTTAACAACAGGAGAAAATATTTCATAAAAATCAATACCTTTCTTCTGTGCAAACCCCTTCACCACAATTCTAGCTTTGTACCTCTGTTTTTCTCCATCTTCTTCCTTCAACCTATAAACCCATTTATTCTGCAATGCAGTTTTACCTGCAGGCAACCTGACTAAGTCCCAAGTCTGGTTATGCATTAAGGAGTCCATCTCTTCTTCCATGGCTAGTTCCCACTTCTTCCTGCTTTCAACCTGCATTGCTTCTTCATAACATTCAGGTTCACCAGAATCAGTCAACAATAAATAATATAATGAAGGAGAGTATCGTTCAGGGGGTATACTTATCCTGGTAGATCTTCTAACACCAATTTCAGGTGTCTGAGGTGCCTGTTGTTGTTGTGGTGGTTGCTGCTGCTATGGTTGTTGATTATTATTATTTTCAGGCACCTTTACTTTTTTAGTTATCTCATCAAGAACCGTGTATTCCTTGCTTTCTTTTTCCTGTTTCTTTTCCTGCAGTTGGTTCTTATACAAGACCTTTTCATTGAATATTACGTCTCTGCTCCAAATGATTTTTTTATTTTCATAATCATATAAGCGATAACCAAAATCATTAGCACCATATCCAATAAAGGTACATTTCTTTGATTTTGCCTCAAGATTTGTTCTATTTTCTTTATTAATATGGACAAAGGCCTCACAGCCAAAAGGCTTTAAAAAAGAGTAGTTTACCTTTTTACTTGTCCATGCTTCCTCTGGAATACCACCATCCAAGGAACTTGAAGGCCCTCTGTTTATTAGATAAACAGCAGTATCTACAGCATCTGCCCAAAATTGTAAAGGCAATCCTGCATGCAATCTCATGCACCTTGCACGCTCCATGATTGTTCCGTTCATCCTTTCTAACACACCATTTTCTTGTGGTGTTCTTGGAACTATCTTCTCTCTGCGAATTCCATGCTCTGAACAGTACCTATCAAACTCTTTGCTGCAATATTCACCTCCATTGTCTAATCTGAGACACTTCAACTTCTTTCCTGTCTCAATATCAACCAAAGCTTTCCATTTCTTGAAAGTATCAAATACATCAGATTTATTCTGAATACAATAAATCCATATTTTTCTAGTTGCATCATCAATAAAAGTAACATAATAACGAGAGCCACCGAGAGATGATACCTGAGAAGGTCCCCTTACATCTGTATGCACAAGCTCCAATTTTTCGCTCTTATTTTCTTTCCCAACTCTGAGAAGTCTGACTCTCTTTTGTTTTCCATAAATGCAATTCTCACAGAAATCCAAATCAATATTCTTCAAACCTGGAAACAAATTTCTTGAGTGAAGAATATTCATTCCCTTCTCACTCATGTGTCCATGCCTATGATGTCATAATGATGCATCTGCTCCTTTGGAAGTTAAAGCATTAACAGAGTTAGAAATATCATTGCATAAATACAATGTACCAACCTTTTCTCCTTTTGCTATTACCAGGGCTCCTTTGGTGACCTTCCAAGTTTTATCTGTGAAAGTTGTCACACAACCTTCACTGCCTAACTGCCCTGTTGAAATCAGATTTTTCTTCAGATCTGGAACATGCCTTACCTCCTTTAGTAGCCATTGGTTTCCATTCCGTTGTTTTACAAGAAATTTACCCATTCCAACAATTTTACAGGGTTTATCATCACCCAAACGAACTTGTCCAAAATCTCCTTGAACATAGTCATGAAAATATTTCTTATCAGGTGTGGCATGGAATGAAGCCCCCGAATCTACAACCCAAGAATCAGTAACATTTTCGAAAGAAAGAATCAAAGCATCTTGTAACACATCACCTGTCACATTTGCTTCATGATTGTTTTCTTGCTGTGTGTCTCCTTCTTTTCCCTTCCGAGATCTACAGTCTTTCTTTAGGTGTCCTTTATTTCCACAATTCCAGCACACTATCCCCGATCTGGACTTGGATCTGCCTTTCCTTGATTTACTGTGATATCCCGAGCTCTTTCCTCTTTCCATTCTTCTTCCCCTAGACTCTGCACTCAAAGCATTACCCGATGTCTCACCGGAGCTTTTTCGTCGCATTTCCTCGCTAAGGATAGCACCAACAACATCATCAAACTTTAAAGTACTAGATCCAGAGACAGAGTTACTAATGGCCATTACTAAACCATTCCAACTCTCTGGCAATGAGCACAAGAATAACAGAGCTCTAACTTCATCATCAAAGTTTACCCCTACAGAACTTAACTGACTGGTAATTGTATTAAATTCATTTAAATCGGTCTGCAACAGATCCACCTTCCGACATCTTCATATTAAATAGTTGTTTCATAAGAAATACCTTGTTTGAGGCCAAAGGTTTTTCATATAGTTTCTCCAACGTCTGCATCAAACCCTTTGTTGTTGTTTCCTTCGAAATATTGAAGGCGACTGATGCCACAAGACACAACCGTACTGTTCCAAGTGCCTTTCGATCGAGAATGTTCCATTCCGTGTCTGTCATGGCCGCCGGCTTCTTTGTTTTTCCGCTTAATGGTAGGTACAGATATTTCTGATATAGATAATCTTCCATCTGCATCTTCCACAGCGAGAAGTTTTGGTCGTTAAATTTCTCGACCCTAAACTTACCATCTTCCGACATTTCTCCCACTTGAACCAGGAACCCTTCTTTCCTGCGAGTTTATCAGCCAAATATACCTTCAGCTCTGATACCAGTTGTTAGAAAATTAAATATTACAGAGCAATGCAACACATAAAAATATGCAGAAAATAAAAGCACACAAAACACATAAAACTAGAGAGACACAGACATACGTGGTTCACCTAGTTTGGGCTAAGTCCACCCCGAACAGCCAGTCCTTCATTTTTATTATCCAACAAAAATGAAGAAACAAATCTACAGCAGATCCGCTGTAATATCCTTTGTTCTCTCTCACAGTCTCCCTTTCTGTTTCTCACTCTGAGAATACACAAACCATACACAGTCGCAACACAATGCCCTCATAAAAGCGATGGGTTGCCTTCTAGGGTAAAAAACCCTAATCTAAACATAACTTCTACTGTCAGATCATTTGCCTAATGAATGGCCCAGATTGACTAGAAATTACTATACTTTTACAAGGCAATTTTACATATGTTTTTAGCTTCGGGGGCACTGCCCCCAAAACCCCCACCAGGGGGGTGCTCCGAAAAGCGCTACCGCCCCCCCTGGACCCCCCACGGCAGCGATTAATTACAGGTGGTGTTGCTGCCCCTTTTAAGGTACAAAGTAAACAAGATAATCAAGCTCCACACCCAACATCAAGACCACTGTTCGGCTTATAGTTATTATTTTGGTCCCTTGTTTGCTGACATCTTGTTCCTGTTTTGCATCTTTGACAACCATTTATTTATGTTTTGTAGGTGGGAGAGTTGGTATATCAAGCATTTTCGTTTGCTCTAGCCTTTTCTTTGTTTTCTTTCTTGGCTTTAATCTTGTAGTTTCTTTTGGTTTTGCAACCATAGGTTGACTTGGTTCTTCTGCTGGTGATGATGGAACTCCTTTAGCTTTAGGGTTTCTTGTAGGAGTTAGGATTTCCAACTCAAAACCATTAATAAACAAGAATGAGGACCAATATCTGCCTATCTTTTGCATTTAATCTAAAATTAATAATTTCATTAAGCCATGATGAAATAATGATGTCTCACTCCCCTCAGACTTTTCTTGCACCTTATTAGCCATCTTTGCAAGACTTCTATGCCGATAAAAAGGTAAGTCTAGTGAAATATTACCAGTGAAGTGTAGAAGTAATTTGAAATGGTATGAATAAACCTTGTGATATCTTCCTTCACAGGTAAAATATTTCTGAATGTTGAGCAACAATTTTGCATAATTATCTTTGATGCAACTTCTTGGGATAGCATTGTTGAGATCCATCTCAATGTGCTCAGGCTTCATGAACTCTTTACACTGCTCCATATTAAATGTGTATCCTTTGAAATAGGTTTCTTAACCTCTTGGAATCTCTGTAACAGTAGCAATAACCTCTGGTGTGATAGAAAAACTTAGCATCCATACTTTAGTATTTGTTCCATTGAAATTCATAGAAAATTCCTTAAATGCCTCTGTGTGAAAGCCCTGTAATTTCTCACAAAACCATAGGAAACCTGCTCTTCTAAATGCTTTCATCACTGCTGGGTCTTTAGTTATTTCCTTCATGTCTTCAGGTTCATGCCTTAAGAACTGTCCCCTTCTATGTATTTTCTTTCCTCTTCCATATTCTTCAGAGAACCTCTCAGCCTCGCTTGATATAAATATTTCATCCTCGCTTGATATGGATGTATCAGCCTCGCTTGAATAAATGTATTAGCCTCGCTTCATATGAATGTATTAGAACTTTGTAAAAGCCAGCCACAAGTTTGGCTCGATACTCATACGTCAGACATTACAAATGAAAGAAAAAGGAATGAGAATGACTAATTAGAAAAGAATTTTAATTTCAAGTTTCCCTTCATAACTGAAAACGATGGCCCACTCATAGCCTATACTGACCATGATGACTATAAACGTGGGTGTGTACTTCAATTTCATCATTACATGACTCAAAAAGCCTCTATCTTACCCTTTTCCAATGGTTTCTAACATTTGACAACTCAACTGACAAGACAGTTACAAAATCGTGCTTTCGTAGCGCAAAGTGAACTTTTTCAATGTGTTGTGCTATGAAACTGCAGTTTCTTGGCTAATTAGGTGGTTTTGATACAAAAAATTTGGGAAATGAAATGAATCCTAAAATGATGAAAGTCTTGACATGAAAGACCTTAAAAATGAGTGTATTTAAACACTAGGGTAGGCTCAAACTATAAAAATTTAATACTTCGCTTGGTCAAACTCAAGAAATGACTCTTAAGACCCTATTTTGACCCATGAACCTAAGTAATCTTGTCATAATGATATTTTGAATTTTTTTTAAGTGATAACAGTGGCTCCACTTGGGATAGTGTGCCCCTATGGTACATTAAGAACTAGTAGTTCCAGTGATGCTATCCATTTTCTTGACAAAACAGAAAAAAAAATTGAAATTGCCAAGATTTCTCCTCAAACTCTAATGGCCTTCACCTCAGGCTCAAGATTGTTGATTTAGCTTTTCATTATTACTAGAAAAACCCATAAAATGGAATATATACAATGATATGAATGATCAACAGATTTTAGGAAAAGTAATGCTTTAAAAACCTGCCAGTGACAGGTCCTTCAACATATGATTTTTCATCCATTTCTTGCATTATGTAAGTATTGTTTCCATGGAAAGTAGATATTTTGAAAGGACCTTTCCACAAGTTCTCAAACCTACCATGTTTTCCTTTCTCTTCAATTTTGGCCTCCCATTTCAACACTACATCTTGAATTTGAAAACCTTCTTCCTTGATTTTCTCATCAAATGTCCTCCTGATTCTATTTTGATATTGTTGATTGTTGTTATAAACTTCATCCCTCTTCTCCTATAGAGCTATTAGCTGATTGATTCTTATTTGAACTTCATTTGGTTCCTCTTCTAATCCTTGAAGCAGCTTCATGACAGGTACCCCTAAAGATGTAGGAAAAATGGCTTCAGCTCCATATACTAGTTCATAAGTTGAAGTTCCAATTGACCTTTTTGTGCATATGCTATAAGCCCATAAGGCATACTTCAGCTTCAAATGCCAAGCCTTCTTATTTTCCTGCAACACCTTTTTTAATGATCCTCACAATTCGCTTGTTAAAAGATTCAACAAGACCATTCCCTTGTGGATAATATCCAGTGGAATGCCCAAGAGTAATATGATATTGATGATAGAAATTAAACAAATTTTTAGACTTAAATGACTGTGCATTATCAGTTATGATCTTCATGGGGCAACCAAATTTATACGAAATATTATTTTCCAAAATAGAGATAATAACCAAATCATTTGCTTGCCTAGTTAGTATTGCTTCAATCCATTTGGTAAAGTAATCAGTTGATGTGAGAATCCAACAATGCTGACCTAATGATGATGGATGAATCTCTCCAATAAAATCTAGCCCCCATTGCTGAAAAGGCACTTCCACATAGATAGACATTAAAGGTAAAGGTACAAGCTTCTTATTACCATCAAAAATCTGGCATTCATGTAGGCAGCAGTCTTTTTGTAGACATCCTTAAACATTGTAGGCCAATAATACCCTGCTCTAAGAATATTTTTCACTGTGGCCTTCCAATAATGATGAACTCCACAATATCCTTTGTGGAACTCCTGAATTACTTTATTAGCCTCCTCTTCCAGCAAACAATTCAGCAAAATACCATCGGTATCCTTCCAAAACAGATTTTTATCAAAAATGCAATACCTCAAGGATTTTAGCTTCACAAATCTTGCCTTAGACTTTGTTAGCTTAGCAGGTGCTTTATCATGATGTAGGACAAAAACAATATCCTTATACCAATGTGAAGTGATGTACTTTTATTCAATAGGGACTAGTTCTTCTTCCTCATCTGAAATTTCTAATATTTTTGCAATTAAATTCATGTCAAGACACTCAAAGTTTGACTATGCCATCAAATTTTCTAAGCCGTGTCCTTTGAACAATGTTGTTGGCTTGATCTCTATATCATATTCCAGCAAGTTAGCAATCCATTTTCCCATCTTACCATCAGGATCATCTCGAGTTAGGATGTCTTTCACAACAATATTAGGAACAAAAGCCACAATATGAGAATGCATAATATAAATTCTGAAATCTTTGATAGCCTTAACCAAGGCATAAGCTTGAGTCTCTAAGATATTATAATTTAACTGAGAGTTAGCTAATTTCCTACTAAAAAATGAAATGGGTTGCTCAATACCTCACTGTCCCTTTTGCAAAAAAACTACAGCAATAGTATTTTCTGATGCAAAAGTGAAAACCATAAATTCTTTTGAGAAATTTGGATTGATCAATACCGGTGCTTGAGTGAGTGCCCTTTTGATCTCCTCAAATGAGTGATTTGCCTCTTTTCCTCTGCTGTCCACTTAATTTAAACTTCCTTCTTCAGCATCCTTGTTATTTCCTTCACAATCTCATCAAAATTAGGAATAAATCTTCTTACAAAATTTACCTTTCCAAGGAAAGATTGAATCTCCTTCCTACTTCTAGGAAAATCCATTTTCTGAATTGCATTGACCCTGTTTGGATCAATCTTAATCCCATATTTAGAAATATTGTGTCCAAGTAATTTAAATGAAGTTAAAGAAAAATACTTTTGGTGGGATTTAGAGAGATGCCAAACCTTCTACACTTTAGCAGAATTATTTCTAGGTGTTTCAAGTGATATTATTCCCTCCCTGAGAAGACTATTATGTCATCAAGATAAACAAACACCATATTTTCCTTCTTTTCAGAAAAATTTATATCCATTTCCCTCTGAAAGGTAGCTCCTGCAGTCATGAGACGAAATGGCATCTTCGCATACATAAAAGTGCCCCATGGTGTAGTAAAGGTTGTTTTTTCCTGATCATCTGGATGTACAAGGTTCTGATTATATCCTGAAAAACCATCAAGCATAGACATCCTTTGAGAACCAACAATATTTTGCAAAATTTGGTCCATGTTTGGGAGAGGATAGTTGTCCTTCATAGAGGCTTTATTCAAGTTTTTGAAGTCAATACATATTATGATTTCGCCACTCTTTTTCCTAACTAGAACCAAGTTTGCAAGCCAATTTGAGAATCTGATTGGGACAATGATTTTGGCATCAAAGAGTTTCTTGATTTCCTTCTCAATCAATGGCAGAGAAGTGGATTAATCCTCCTCAACTTTTTCTTGAAAGGCTTTTCATTTTCTTTGATGGGAATAGTATGCTGAATAATATTTTGGCGATACTCTTTCAAATCAACATAATTCCAAGCAAAAACATCTATAAATCTCTTCATCATCTCAATATACTTGTACTTCATATCTACTGAAAGAAACTTTGAAATTTTAATCATTTTGGGCATAGCTACTATACCAAGGTTACAACTATTTACCCCTTCATCATCAGCTTATATCTTAGGATATTTGAAAACATCATTCTGATCAAAAAAAATTTCAAGAGGTATGAGACCCTTTGGTATGGAATTATTCTTTATCTGCAAAACTTCATAATTTCCTTTAGATTCAACAAGCATATTTTGTTGATCTACTTGTATATTTTCAAACTCTTCTTTCAGCTCAATAAAGTTCTTCACTTGTTGTTCAACCTCAAAAAATTTCCAATGAGTAATATTATCAGGGATAGTTGGTCTATGGCAAACTTCAACCAGGAATAATGAAAAGACTTGCAGACACAACTAGAGAATCAGCAATGGAGTTTTGGTCTCTAGTTTTGACAATGAATGAGTAAGCTTGGAAATTTTTAAACATGTCAAAAAATAAGTTTCTATATGCCCTCATCCTTATATTATTTGTTTTATAAACACCTTCAACTTGTTTAATGACTAATTATAAATCTCCAAAAACAAAAATCTTTTGAGAATTCATTCTTTTCAAAACTTCTAAGCCCAAAATCAAAGATTCATACTCAGCCATGTTATTTATGCAATCAAAGTTCAATTTGTAGGAAAAGAAATTACTTTCATCACTTGGACTTGTGATCCAAATCCCTTCTCCTTCCCCTTCTCTTCCTGCTGATCCATCAAAATTAAATGACCACCAACCTTTTGCATTCTTATCACTGACTTGCTGATCTTTTGTTTTCTGATTTTCGGACTAATGAATTTCAGATTGCTGATTTTTAGATTGTTGATTTTCTTCTTTCTTCTCATCCTATTCTTCATCAGTCAACTCATTAAAAATAATATCAGATCCAAGTTTAGTATCAAGAGCATAAATTGGAAAATTTTGAGGTTTATCTTTACTACTCACCGTGTAAGCCATTCTTGTATCTTGATACAATCTCCTTTGCTCACTAGAAAAAGTAATGGTGGCATAAGGTCCATCTGCATTGTACCTTTGATTTTTTTTGGCCATGACCTTGATAATAGCATACCAAACTTCGGTGGAATGTCTGCTACCACGATGTCCATGACCACTGTCTTGTCAGGGACTTGTGTAAGACCAACAACAACATCCTTAATTAAACCAATGCATTGAACTCTTTTTGAATCAAAAGAAAACAAGTCGTTATATGGTCTAGTTATTTATAACCCCTTCATTTCCATGATTACTTTGGGAATAAGATTGTGAGAGGCCCCTAAATCCAGCATAGCATTATGTAATGTCATGTCATGAATGTTAAGGCTCACATAAAAAGGAGGAACCTCCTCATTCTGTTCATATTATAATCTTGGACCCAAGTATATGGTTGGATGATCCTCTTGTACATTCAAGATATCAGCATCTCCTAGTTGTGAATTCAACATTTTAACAATATTGCTTTTATACTCATTTACCTTGAGAATATCACCAAAAGGTACTAGTATTTTGATCTTAGAAATTTCATTTTCCAAACTGAAAATAGAAACAGATTTTTTAGCTTCTTTGATAGGAGGAAGAGGTGGTGTATCTTTCTTACCTTCCACAGCCTTATGAGTATCTTTCTTTCCATCAACAGCCTTAGGTGTATCTTTCTTAGGTTGTGTTTTATTTGAAATGATCGGCACATTTCTATTTCTAAAAATGTATTTTTTCTGCATCTCAAAAATAGCATGTTGTTACCCTTTAAAATAATCTGATGGTTCATATCCATGATTACCATGGTTTGATTCACTATGTTCCTCTTTAGTCATGAAAATTCCAGACATTTATTCATCTAAACAGTGAATAGACTCTTCAGGAATTTCAGGTTCATCTTCTTCATCAATTAAGTTCTGTTGAAAAGGAGGTCTCAATGGAGGATCAGGCTGCTAATTTCTGTTTTCTCTTGGTCTTTGTTGATTGTAAGGTCTCTTGAACTGAGGGTTTCTAAACTGAGGTTCATGTGGTGCATGAGGAGCAAAGGGATTCCCAAGGGCCAGCCTATCCATCAAATTTTCCATTGTTTTCATCATTGAATGAAAATTTTCATCAGAGGTAGAGAAGGAAGGCTTCTCTTCTTCTTTTAACTTAGTCTTACCCATTTTTTATTTTTTGGCTATTGTAATATTAGCCTCCACCTTCACTCCATAATTTTTAATTTCAACAAGTGAAGGGGATTCTCTCTCTCTCTCAGCAGTATAGAAAAGTCATAATCAAAAGCTTCGGCATATCTCATCTAAGCTGAGGCTTGTGGAGGTTTTAAATGGGTAGGAATAGAGTCATAAACCTTATTAAACCTTTTTGAAAAGTTTTGAATAGTTTCATCAAAAACTCTTCTTAAACTGTTATATTCAGTGAGGGCTTGTACTAGATTAGTTCTATTTCCCCATTTTATGAAAAAGGTATCTTCAAACTCATTCCAATTATGAATACTTCCAGGAGTAAGGGCTTTGAACCACTTCCTAACTTCACCAGTAAACCTCTAAGCAAACAATCTCAACTTGAAATATTCATGATCAACCTCCTCCATGTCTATAAAATCATTAAATTGAGCTACATGTTCTTTTGTTGTAATCTCTTCATCACTTCCCCAAGTTTTGATTCTAGCAGCATATTTTCTAGGGAGGTCATGTAAAACAGCTAGAAGAACAAGAGGGGCATATCTAGCAGGTGCAGCAGGTGGAGGAGGTGCATTTCTAGCCATGGTGAAAGGGACTGTGGTAGTGTTGGCGAGAAATCAGGTCTCGTGGACAAGACCCAGGTTCAAGAGTTGTGGCCAACAAAGGGGTCCGGTGTAGTCTAGGAACACGCCGGCATTTTCACCCTGCTCAGGAGAGCAGTGCGTCTCACCTGAGGCGTGCCGCAACCACATGCAAAAGGGGATGAGATCAAGGGCAAGGAACAAACCCGCAACTAAAGAAAGACGGTTCATCCATTCATATATAAAGTTATATGCGCAAGATTACTTAATAAACATGGCAGACATTCATAAATAAAATTTTAAACCAGCGTAAACGCATTACATGCACATGAACATCTTGTTGAGACAGCAACCTTGCATTATATTAATCTCTTGGCCCAATACATGATTACATGGAAATCTTCTTGTTAGCTCACAAAGCTGATACAGATGAATCTCAGAATAGAAAGGTAGAATAGAGAAGATAAGAAACCATATGAAGCACATGCATGAATCCTCCGCAGCTGCTCTGCGCGTCCTTCCTTGTCTCTGGCCTCGCGACTTCTTTGGTATGCATTCACCTCTCGGCCTTCAACATCCTGAACAACCTCCGATATTCAACAACCTCCTTTCGGCCGGGTGACTGTTATTTATTCACCCGCACCCGCGACTATTGGCTCTTCTGCATCTTCACTTCGGCTTCTCTCAGCTTCTCTTCTGATGTCTGCATGTTCCACTTTCTATTTTCTGCTGTGTTTCCTTCATCTGAACTTGTCTCTGTTCTATCTCCAGCTATCGAGTGCTTTCGCGCCGCCTGGGTAGCTCCGCAACTCCTGTTAGGTGCGGCGCGGTCGCGGTTGCCATGTGTATTTATTCCGCAACTCAAAAAGGGTCAAAACTCAAAATGTCTTGGCAAAGATTCCAAAACTTAAACAAAAACGAGGGCCCCAACAGGCCCCGACCACAATTCCTTGACTCGTCCGCGAGTCAATCACAAATAACGGTTTCTACTTCCATTGCCCCGCTGGCACCCGTACTCTGCTCTGTTGTGCCTTCCCCCTGCGCTCTCTCCTGCTGTGCTCCGCCACTTGGTTGTTCAAACAAGGGCCCCAACTCCGGGACCCGGCGGAGCGCTGAATCTCTAAGCTCTGTGAAGGCCGCCACCGCTTGCTGCCATTCCTGCATAAGAAAGTTGGCTTCTTGAGAGATTCGGTTGGCGGCGGCTTCATCTATGGGCGTCGGGGCAGCCCCGAACAGGGTGGCGAGCTGGGCTTCTACTTTGGCATCCAGCTGGTACATAGCGTCAGCATGGGTGTGAAGGGGCGGACGAATATCCCGGATGACGTGCTTGGCCGCTGCCGATTCGGCCTCCGTCTGTTGCATGTGGAGTTCCAGCTCGTCCGACCGGGCGTAGAGCTGATCTAGCCTTGTTGGGTCCGTAGTTGCCTGAATGTCCCGGGCAAGCTGTTGCAGCTGGGCAGCGATAGGCTACGTCTTGACCGTTAGCGCGAGTGAGCACTCCTGTAGACTGCGCAGAAGGGCGGAAGCCGAAGCTGTAGTGGAATGGAGAGTTGCTTGTAGACTGACTGCCTGCGTCTATTTGGCAGTCACCTGTCCTGAATGGTCACTGGGTGGATCTGGAAGGGTAGGCCGTGCGGCTAACGCCGCTTGGAGTTCCTGGTTCTCCCTGCAAACAATAGTGAAAACTTCCCTGATATGGTGAGCCTGTAGTGCTATACTGTCCTCCTCGATGCGGGCAGGAAGTGGGGCATAGTGAGCCCTTGCAGCAGGCCATACACTGGAGAGCGCCTGAATAACAATGTTGGCCTGCTCCTCAAGGTTGGCCTTCTCCCGCAGCAACTAATTGTGCTGTTCAGTAAGCGCCGTGATCTGATTCTGTTGCTTGGTGCACTGCTGCTGCAGCCCGGTGTGAATCTGCTCGGCCTTTAGGGCTGCCCGCTGAATGAGGAGGAATAGTTGAGCTGAAGTCCATGGTTCTGCATTTGTTGTGCTGGGTGCACCCTGCTCTGGCATCTGTTCCTGCGAAGATTGGCCCCTGGCCGCTGCTCTGCTTGAAGTCTCTGGAGGATGGACCGGCGTCGGCTGCTGCACTGAAGTGGCCATCTCGGTCTCCGGCCAGTCTTGCTGCGTGGTCTGCTCTGGGGGAGGGGCAGCCGAATCAGCCCCACCGTTTGTGAACCTTGTAGATATAGTAGCAGGAGGGTCCTGGGCCGTGGCCACGGGGTCAACCGGTGGTACCACAGCTGCAGTACTGGAGGTGACTTCCACCCCGTGGTCACCTCCGAAAAGTTTCCGGATCAACGAATTTGACAAAGTGGCTGATGAGTTGGATGGATTAGGGGAGGTGGCATGTGGTCGGCCGGTGGGAGCGGTGGACGGAGTAAAAGAAGTGGGAGGGAGGCGAAGGTTGAGGAACTCTGCCGGATCGATCAGAGGTTCCTCCGGAATCAAAGTTGCTATGGGCGGAGTGGCGGGTGGATCATCCTCCGTAAGATCCACCACTGGATCTGTGACCGTAGTGCGGGCCCTCTTGGATGGAGGTGGGTCTGTGGAATCCGGTTCGGGGGCCAGTTCACCCAATGGTGTGATGAGGGGGGTGGCAGAAGTGAACAGGTTAGTGGGAATGGGGGAAATGAGGGGGGCGGTGTTGGAGGGACTATGAGACCGATTAATATGAAATTCAGCAAAAGAAGGAAATATAGGGGCACCACTTGAAGCGACCTGAGTGGCCACGTTAAGTCGTCGTACCTGGTCATTGAGGTGCTCGACGATCGGGACCAGCGCTGGAGGCAGATCCGGGGCGGTCGCAGCTGTTTCTTGTGGGGGGTCCGCCGCAACCTGTGAGGACCCCGCTGCGCCGGTCGCGGCAGGCCGCTGGGCCGGCAGCATCCCTTCAAAACTATAGCGGGTAATCCCGTCGCAGATGTGCTTGACGACCCCCGGCCACGCAGAAACCTCTCGGTGAAAGGTGTCGTCATTCAGCTGGAACCGGAGGGGTGCCATGTGAAATGTGGCGGCCGGCACACAAGTTGGCCGGATGAAGGTGTGCCTGTGGCTGACCCCAAACCACACCTGCTCACTGTACTCATCCAGCAAGGGCCTGGGCACCCGTTGCTGGTTGGCCACAACATCGGTCATCATCCCGTACCACGCCCGGAACGCTGCCGCGTTCACCTGTTTGGTGCTGGGATCCATGGACACCTGCCAGGGGGTGTATCTCATCACCAGAGGCTGGCTTATGGTCGTCTCCGCTGGATCCCGAATAGGAGGAAGGTGCCATTTCCACATGGCGAAGGCTAAGATCAAGTAGCCGTAAATGAAACTAGTAGTCCGCTTGTAATTTTCTTCACAGGCCGCGAAGAGTTCCTTCAGCACGAAAGAGCACCAATTCAACTTGGCGCCCCGGGTGCAGTGCTCTGCAATGGAAATTGTGTCCAGGGTGCACTCTCCCTTCGCGTAATGGCGCATCGTCTTGCTAGCGATTAGGTAGCAAGCAAACCGGATTTCTGGTTGGTTGATCAAGTCAATCTTGGCACCTTTGCCACCCCGGCGAGTGCCATACTTGGTGTACAGGTCGGCGTCACCCGACTTTCGGGCGCGCTTGGAGGATGTCTGGCTAGCCGCGGAGACATCTGCACCGTTTTGGGACAGCCCTGTAAGCCGATGAATGTCTTCGGCATGAATTTGGATTTCTTCGTTGAGCCACAGGGACCCGTTCTGCACCCGACTGAGAAGGAACCGGGTGCATTGCAGAGCCGGTCCCGTAGTGCCGAAAATGGGAAGAGACCTCAAATGCATCAAGGTCGACTGCTGCAGGCCCCTGAATTCTTCTCGCATCCAATTTTTAGAGCCGCTGCTGGGCGTGTAACGGTGCTCCATGTAAGTCTGCCAATGGAGGTGAGGAAACTCAGTCGGGTCGGACAAGTTGGCGTCCATACATGCTGCATTGTCATACTTTCCGACCAGCGACTCTACGCGGTGAATTCTGCTGTCTAGCACTGGTTCAAGGACAGATACAATAGCTCTCGGCATCTTGGCTCGATGCTGGTAAACTTGGAGCGTTCTTCTGGAGCTCTCTGCTGAATGCGGTGTGCTTCGATGCTGCAAATGCTCTGGAGACGCTGCAGCTTCCAAAGTGAACTGGTCCGTCATTCTCGTGCTGTTGATATTCATGCAAATTATGGCATCTGCTGGCACGCGCGGAGTTGATGAGACTCCATAACGGCAATTAATTCTTGCTATCCTTCGGGGCTGCGATAATCGTGCGATCAATCGCGTGCCTGTATGTAATCTGACAGGTGCTGACGGCATCATGGGAAGATGGGCGGACTCGACGGCTGAGGGAACTGCGGGTGATGGCAAATGATTACGGCACGATTACTGTCTATTATGGTAATTTATGAAAAAATCTGAGCGATCCTACGGACTGACAAAAGGACTGACGGAAATGACCTGGACTGACACTAGCATGAGGATGGATCCTACGTGAACAACACGCTAGACTGGCGTGGTGGCATGCTGGACTGGCGCTGCGACACGCTGGACTGGCCAGCCCCGACCACAGTCGGTTGCGGTAATGTTCCCGCAACTGACTGTTTATTTGATTGATTACAAATGAACGAAAAAGACCACCTACGCTCATCCCGGTTGCGGGAGAGTTATTCACCTACGCTACTCTACGGGTTCTCTCGGTTGCGAGAGTTATTGATGAAAAGTGAGAAGGTACCTACTCCTGGTAGGGCTTCAGGCATGCGCCATTCACCCACCCAGGAAGAACTGTACCATCCAGCTGTGCCAACCGAACGGCGCCTGAGTCGCGGATCTCGATAACAAAGTAGGGTCCCAACCAGTGTATCTGGGGCTTGCCTGGAAACTTCTGGAACCGGCTGTCGTACAGAAGAACCTTGCTGCCAACTTGGAAAGCTTTAGTTTTGATGTGGCGGTCGTGCCACGCTTTCTGCCGGGCCTTCTCAACCCTCTGGTGGAATTCTGCGAGGAATCGAGCCTCATCCAGCTCCTGTAGCTCTTGGAGGCGTTCCCGAAGTGACACCTCTTCTGAGAATTGAAGGGACGTTGCGATCAAAAGGCTGGGTACGGTGAACTCAGCGGGAATCACAGCTTCCCGGCCATACACCAACTGGAATGGCGTCTGGTTGGTCAAACGTTTTACCATGGTCCGGTAAGCCCATAATGCCGCTGGTAGCCGCTCATCCCAGTCGTCCCGCTGAGCACTGCAAATTTTAGTCAAGCCCTTTTCAAAAATCTTATTGAAGGCTTCCACCGTACCATTGGCCTGCGGGTGGTATGGGCTGCTTTTATGATGTTGAATCATAAATGTGTCCAGTAGTGACTTGACTGTGGCATTAATGAAATGCGTACCCTGATCGTTGGTTAAGCTCCGTGGGCAGCCGAAGCGGCTGATGATGTTTTCGAAGATGAACCGGGCAGCGGTCTCTGCCGAGCAGTCGCGTACCGCTGCTGCCTCAGCCCACCGTGTGAGGTAATCCGTTGCGGTAATGATGTATTGGGCTTTGGAATGGTGAGCGACTGGTGCGATGGGGCCTACGAAATCAACGGCCCACTTTTCGAATGGCCGCAACACATGCACTGGGTGTAGCGGAAGCTCGTCCCTGTGCGAAGGCCTTCCCGTCCGCTGGCAGACATCGTAACGCTTCACATAGGCCTTACAGTCGGCATGTACCGTCGTTCACCACAGGCCAGCTTGAAGCACCTTCCTTGCGGTAGGTTTTTCACCCACATGCCCTCCCGCAACACCACTGTGACATTCCCACATCACTGCTTCCCGTTCATGGTCAAGAACGCACCTGCGCAACACCTCATCCAGCCCCAATTTGTACAGCTGCCCCGCGATCAATTGGTAGTCGGCCGCCCGGACAACAAGGTGGCGTTTCTGAAGTGGGGTGTAATCCTCAGGGCACTGTCCCGTGGTCAGATACATGGCAATGTGAGCCAGGTAATCTGGTACTGCTTCAACGCGGAAGAGGTCAGCATCCGGAAGCTGATCGTCCAACGGGCCTTCATTCTCTCCCGTCTCCAACCTGGATAAGTGATCGGGCCCAACATTTAACCTGCCCAGCTTGACAATCACCTCAAACGTGAACTCCTGAAAAAGTAGAAGCCATCGACAGATTCTTCCTTCCAACACAGGCTTATTCACCAGGTATTTCAAGGCAGAATGGTCCGTGAAGAATGTAAATTTTCCGCCCAGAAGATAGTGGCGGAACTTCTGGAGAGAGTACACCATCACCAGCGCCTCCCGCTCGGTCGTGGTGTAGTTCTTCTCCGCATTTGATAATCATCGGCTGGCGAAGTATACGGGGTGGTCAACTGTCGTTTCCCCGGGTTGCGCCAATACAACTCCAAGTGCAATTCCGGACGCATCAATGTGCACATGGAACTGCTTATCCCAGTCGGGATGAACAAGTATGGGTGCCATCGCCAACTTCTCCTTCAATGTGTTGAGTGCCCTCCTGCACTCCGCCGTCCACTCAAATGCTTCGGACTTCCGCAACAGTTTCTCCAGAGGGGCAGTGATTTTGGCGTAGTTGCGGATAAACCGCCTGTAGTATCCTGTGTGCCCGAGCAGTGCCCGCAACTGCTTCACAGTCTCGGGGGCCTCCATGTGGACGATGACTGTGACCTTGGCAGGATCAACGCAGACCCCTTTCTTGCACACCACGTGACCCAAGAGAGTGCCGAATGGTACTGCAAAAATACATTTCTTCAAGTTCAAGGAAATCTGCAACTGGTGACACCGGTCAAACATAACACGCAACAGGGAGGCGTGTTTCTTCAGCAGGCTGTAAATAGTTCAGTCGTCCATGTAGACTTCCAGGAACTTGTGAATGTACTCCCGGAAAGCAGCAATGACAATCCGAGAAAACACAGCCGGTGCGTTCTTCAGACCAAACGGCATAACATGGTATGTGAATGATCCCCACTCAGTGGTGAATGTCGTCTTTGCTTTGTCTTCCTCGGCGATGCGCACCTGATGGTAGCCCGAAAATCCATCAGTGAAGGAATAAGCTTCATTTCCCGCGATGTAATCCAGGACTTCGTCGCTGAATGGAGTGGGAAACGGATCGTGGATGCAAGCATTATTCAGGCTTCGGTAATCTACACAGACACGGATTTCCGCTTTGTCCTTCTTGTTCTGGATGAAAATGGGACTTACCCACTCGGCTTCTTCTACTGGAAAGATGAGACCCGCAGCCAGCATCTTGTCAATCTCCATCTTAACTTTCTCTTTGATACGTGGATTCAACCAGTAGGGTCGGTGCTTCACCGGCCTGGCTCCCGGTTTCAGTGTGATGCGCATCTCGCCCAGATCCCCCTTGATCCCCTTCAGGTCCGCAACTGATGACGGAAACAAATCTTCATACTCCCGGAGGAGGCTGAAAATTTCTCTTGTCGTCTCCTCGTCCCAGTAATCTCCCACTGTTGGCAGCTTAGGTTTCTCCTCTGTTCCAATGTTCAGTTGCTTTGTCTTGAGCGGCTGTAAGTGGACTCCTTCTGTCGTCGGCTCGTCACAGATGCTCCGCTCGCCCTCCTTTTCATCAAAATAGAGGTGCCTAAGGTCCTCCAAACTATCATCCTCCGGGTCGCCGTCAATCCGTTGGCAAACCAATTCGCGCCTGACCTCCGGGCGTGACGCCACCGGGCCCTCATCGGGCTCAGGAAGGTGGAAAAACAGAACCTCCTTGACGGCTTGTAGTGCCTGAGATTCCTGCACCGTCTCCCCTTCGAACGAGAATCTCTGGACGAAATTTTCCGCGACTGCTTGCCAGGAGCGGGTTCCCCGTTTCCGCTCTTCCTCCAGGTACCAGGCCTGGGGAATTGTACCCAGGGAGTGGACAAACCTGTGGACCCACAACTCCTCAGGGTACCTGGCGCTACGCCACTGTTCCTCGCACGCCCGCAAATGTTGTCGCGGGTCGGAAGCTCCATGATGTTTAAGTGTAATGCAAGGCCCTTCATCCTCTTTGAAGCGTGCCCGCAGAGCATCCGCCACACGCTCCCATCGCAATAGAGTGTTGCGGTGATTGTTCCACCATCGTCCCGATGTTGACTTCAAGGCCACATCCAAAAGTGGTATCCGGCTTTCATCTGGGACCCAGTCTTCCACCTTGGCAATAAAAGTATTCACTTCTTGCATGTTTGATAATGTGGGGTATCTGCGGATCTCAGTCCCTACCAACCGGACTTGAGCAATGGAGGCACATCTCCACGTGGTGGTCTCATACCCCCCTTGCTGCCAGTCTTCCCACGCGAGCTCGGATCCGAGCTCCGAACTCTGCACACTCCGCCAACTGATAGAGCCAGTTGCGGTCGGGTTAATATAATCGTCCCGCTTCCCTGCAGTCGTCTGATAGAGATGGTCCATCATCTGAGCATCCTCCCGACTGTCCACTATTTCCGTATATTGCGGCCCTTGATACGAGTCGAGAGGCTGGGTGACCCGTACCTCCCCATCTTCAAAGATCATCAGCTCCTTCTTAAGGTCGATGATGGCATAATTCTCAAAAGCCCAATCAATGCCGAGTAAAGTAGGATAGGGATCCTTGTCGCCCATGATATCAATAACCTCAAAATCAGTATACGTCTTCACCCCCGCAACGTCAACCTCGACGCCCTCGAGTCGGCCGATTGGCAAAATACAGTACTGGTTCGCCATCCTGAGTTGGATTGGGGAATAGGCGAGCCGTGGCTTTCCAAGAGCCTCCCATGTCTTTCGGGGCAGTATGTTAACGTCGGACCCCAAGTCCAACATGGTGTCGCTGATTTGGAACCCTGCGACCTGCGTGTTAATCCGGAATTCTTTACCTGTTCGTTGCTTGTTCCGCTTGACGCGTTGCACGTATTGAGGTCCAGCGGGTGCCAATTTTCTACGTTCCGCGCACCCCTGCAGCGTTCCGTCCAACGCATGCTTGAGCTGCTGCCACAGCGCAGCGTTATCAACAATCCTGAGGAATAGCCGGAGCCAATCCTCGACCACAGTATCTGCGACATTTTGCGCTCCGGATTCCGGCAACATGGGCTCCTCCAAACCTCCCTCGTTCCGCAACTGGGCGAATGCCTCAACTGCCTCCTGAAAATACTTTTTCTGGACCTCGGGCCTGATCAGCTTCTTTGGGGATGCCAGCTGGACCACCCGGGCTGGCTCCTTCTCGTGGGCATCCTCTCCAGTCTTCTTTCTGCCCCTCATCACTATTGCAACGTTCTGCATGTCGGGGGTTGCGGTGCTGCACGGTTCTGAGTTTATTAGATTTGCTCCCCTCTGCCTCACCCGTTCTTCCCACTTCTTGATGAGCTCCAGACAGTCTTCTGTAGCATGGGCGTTGACCCAGCACTGGGAACACCAGGGTCGTCGCGGAAGGGGACATTCTCGAGCCACATGACCCTCTTGGTCACAGTTGTATCATTTTACCGGACCGCGTCCGCCTGTTCGGCCTCCCCGCATGCCGCCACCTCTTCCCCTTGGGGCCTCGTTCACCCTGTACGAGGGACGATCCAATCGATCCGCCAGTGTGTCAAGCACCCTGCACTGCTCAGTGTTGTGAGTTTTAGACACACAAAATTCGCAGTATACATTATTCGGGACCGTGGAGTACTTCTGTAATATCGAGCACATCCGAGGAGGATGCCCCATCGTCCGGCAAATCTCACAGTACTCTGTGGTGGAAGACCCCGGTTGCGGTTGGAACGTCGCAAAGGTCTGTTGCGGCTGATAGACTCCCTACGGGTTCATCCCCGCACCACCCCCTGGTGGTGGACCTCCCTGGGTAGCTGCGACCGAGGGTCCTACTCCTGCGCCGCGCAACCGAGGACATTCGGTTGCGACGTGGCCCTCGACCAGACAATGTGTACACCAAACATTCGGTCGCGCTGGCCTCACCAGCTGAAGTTCCTTAAGCTTTTCGGTCAAGTTGGCGATCTGGTGTTGCAACCCTACCAAAGAAGGGTCTTGCGGGGCCACCACCCCCCCATATTCCTAGGGGTAGCCCGCCATGGCTTCAATCTTCATGGCCTGCTCCAAAGCGTCCTGCAGATTATCAATCTTCTGCTGAGTGAGAGGGGTTCGTGTCAAGGGGAGCAGAGCCTTGATGAACCAGTCCCTCTGGTGGTTTGGATCGATCGGGTAGCTGAGTTTCCCGATCGTGTCCTTGAATCGCCGCATCAACTCCCACGCGGTCTCACCTTCCTTCTGCTTAATTTCCCACAGCTCTGACAGGCCCTGCTGGTCTGTCTGGGGAAGCTTGAATTCGCGGACAAAATCCCGCTTCACGTCCGCAATTACCGGGTTAGGGTGCGCCTCAGACCACTTGATGAACCAACGCAGAGCTCTCTCTCTGAGCGTGGTTTGAAACTCTATTAACTTCCCTGCATCCGGCGTCTATCGAGCCCTCTAGATGGCTTCGCACAGATACCAGTGTTGTTCTACGTCGTCGTTGCCCCGGCCAGAGAACTCTGGGTACCGGGTGAAAGATCTAGCCATGTGTACTTGCGGAGAATTAACCAGGATAAAACCTCCCGGTCCTGGTTGCGTAACGGTCCCTCTAGGGAAAATACTACTACTAGTAACGCTGCTGCTACTGGGCGTTACCGACGCCGCTGAGCTACTGTATGACTGACTTAATGCTTGTAACTGAATAAAAATATTTCTTAAAGGTTGATAAAGTACCAGGGGAAGGTCGGGATCCTGGCCATGCGGAAGGTGGGACATAGGGCTGCCTGGAGGGGTGGGTGTCGTCTGATCCTGGAACATCTGTTGCATCACGCCCTGCATTCATCATCGGAACTTTCTTCGGGCTGCATCTTTCTATTATCTTTGCTAGTCGTTACTTCTCTTTCTCGCATCGCTGGGCTCCCATGCACCCCCTGCACTTCCACTGCTGTCCCGTCTTCTTTCCGGGTATCCAAACCCATAACTCCCGTCCTCTGAGGCGCCTCCTTCTGATTCTTCCACTCGATCTCTCTTCTCTTCAAATCTCTCATTACCCTTCTTCGCCACCTATCGGCGATCTGTGCCCACCGATGCGCACGTAGCTCCCGTAACTTGCATGCGGCCTCAACGTCCATCCCCCGCTCCCCACTCTCACAGTCTACACAGCATCGGTCCCCTTATTCCTTCCCCCAGTACGGATGGTTTACGCTTCCATAATCGTTTTGTGGAATTCAATCAACCCTTCGTCCACCATCAGGGCTTTGATCCACAGCGGAATCTCCTTCAATAGCTTCCCCCTTAGCCCCGAGTGGAAGACAGCCTCAGCTTTCGAGAAGGACTGATAGCACTCAGCAGCAAACTCCACCGTGTATCCTTCCAACGTGGTCCGTACCCAAAAATCCACCGCGCGGGTTAGTTCAGTGTCTACCCGATGCAGTGCTACCAGGTCTTCGTGCGCCCACCTGCGGTTTATCTTCCGCAAACCTTCTTGGGGCACCGTCGCTCGTAACCTTCGCAACCAATTGTAAAGGTCAGTAGGGAACCTTCCCCAGAAAATTTCGTACGTATCACTAGCTGAGTCAGAGAAAAGAACAAGATCCCTGATCGCCGCCTCCTTTTTCTTGATCAGCTCCGCTTGCTGAGCAATGAAATGGTCAAGATGATCATCCCACCATCGCCATATTTCTCCTTCAAAAATCCTCGATACCATGATCTAGATCCCCTCAGAACATGCAGGTCCCGGCAACGGAACCATTTGTTGGCGAGAAATCAGGTCTCGCGGACAGGACCCAGGTTCAAGAGTCGAGGCCAACAAAGGGGTCCGGTGTAGTTTAGGAACACGCCAGCATTTTCACCCTGCTCAAGAGAGCAGTGCGTCTCACCCGAGGCGTGCCGCAACCACATGCAAAAGGGGATGAGATCAAGGGCAAGGAACAAACCCGCAACTAAAGAAAGACGGTTCATCCATTCATATATAAAGTTATATGCGCAAGATTACTTAATAAACATGGCAGACATTCATAAATAAAATTTTAAACCAGCGTAAACGCATTACATGCACATGAACATCTTGTTGAGACAGCAACCTTCCATTATATTAATCTCTTGGCCCAATACATGATTACATGGCAATCTTCCTGTTAGCTCACAAAGTTGATACAGATGAATCTCAGAATAGAAAGGTAGAATAGAGAAGATAAGAAACCATATGAAGCACATGCATGAATCCTCCGCAGCTGCTCTGCGCGTCCTTCCTTGTCTCTGGCCTCGCGACTTCTTTGGTATGCATTCACCTCTCGGCCTTCAACATCCTGAACAACCTCCGATATTCAACAACCTCCTTTCGGCCGGGTGACTGTTATTTATTCACCCGCACCCGCGACTATTGGCTCTTCTGCGTCTTCACTTCGGCTTCTCTCAGCTTCTCTTCTGATGTCTGCGTGTTCCACTTTCTGTTTTCTGCTGTGTTTCCTTCATCTGCACTTGTCTCTGTTCTATCTCCAGCTATCGAGTGCTTTCGCGCCGCCTGGGTAGCTCCGCAACTCCTGTTAGGTGCGGCGCGGTCGCGGTTGCCATGTGTATTTATTCCGCAACTCAAAAAGGGTCAAAACTCAAAATGTCTTGGCCAAGATTCCAAAACTTAAACAAAAACAAGGGCCCCAACAGGTAGCTTTAGGGATAGCAACAATAAAGGATGAAGAAATGTTATGAGGAGGAATTTTTGGTCTTTGTTGTCCACTAACAATTGAACTCCACTCAGGAATAGAAAAACCAGCTTTACTTTTCAACAATATTTCAAAAGGGTCAAGCTCTTTCAACTTATCTAAAGAATCTCTTTCCAACAACAACTCAAAAGTAACTACTTCCCAAAACTCTTCTTTATCTTCCTGTGTTACTAGGGCTAAGGTATCAATACCTCTCTTATGCAAGTCTAAGATAACTTCAGTTAATTATTTTTCACTTTCAAATCTAAACAAGACTTTCTGGATTTTATCATCAACTCTTTTATGTTCAGGACGACTTAATATTTCAGAGGACAAGGATTTTTTATGTGATGGAGTACCTAATATTTTAGAAATGCCTTGACTACCAATGGAAATGGTGTTTGGATTGTCCACAATGGTAGGTGGATCTGGGTTAGGATTACTCCTCGTGTATCTCCTTCTTGAAGCTACCTTTGGTCATATAGATTTTGAATGGATTCACCAAGGTAGATGCAACCTTGAACAGCTTCCTGAGCTCCTGCTACCTTTAGAAGTTCAACTTAAAAATTTTGTGAAATTATAATCTTCAGGCTCCTGAAAGACGCACAAAAATGTTATCACCAAAATCATACCTGATTGGCTACTGATCAGACAACTTTAGTGTAACTATTTCAAACTGATCTTGTGACTAAGGCTTGGCCTCCTCAATCTGAGAGGGCTCTCTCAAAGGTTAATGATATGGAATAAAGATATAGATGGCTAACTCTATTTAGGAAATAAACTGGTTATGATGAATTTAGGTTGAAAAGATCAGAGCTTAATACCATTGGGCTATGGAGTCAGTGAAAGGGATCTCAATAACAAGGCTTTCCTTGTGGAAGCTAAGGCTTTTAAATATTTCAATGAAAGAGCAAGACATAGAAGAGGTTTTCAATAGATTGAGGTTCAAAGGAAGTCAGAGTGTATGATACATGAATTCTGAGTAATGAGACATCAAGACATTGGAAGAAAACTATTAAGAGAGATAAATCATGGCTTAATACTTAAAGGAAGTCAGAGCATGAACAATCATGATTTTTTAGTAACAAGCATTAATACATTGAAGAAAACCTTTCAAAATATAGGACAAAACTCATTGAAATGTAATAAGAATCTCAGGTGAAGAAAAGTTGTGTTGTTACTGTATATAGCATAAACTCCAATAGCTTTACAATCAAATAGTCTTCTGAGATAAAATCTCCAACCTAATGACTATAGATTCAAAATAATATCAATATGTAGGAATTGGCTTAAGGAGTCAAAACTTTCACTGATTTAGTGAGTTACTTGAAATGGAAGTTGAGGTTGTTCAGAGCTTCTAGAAGTAGGACACACACAAATAAAACATGAGTATACACAGCAAATTCACATATAAAGGAAGTCAGAGCATCTCATAGATGAATTCTGAGTACTATAAGTGAAAACCATTGCAAGTGAGATACATAACAGGTACAAATAGAATATGAAAGCACTAAAAACTCCCTCACAATCTCAAGTTGTTCAAGTAGCAGATCTTTGTATTAGTTGAAACAGACCATTACAATAAGCTCCTATTTTTCCAAAAATATTCCAACCCTTGAAAAATTCAACCCAATGGCCTTTAATAGACATCTTACATCATTAGATGATCTGCCTCTAGGCTAGATACATCAAATTTTTGTCGACTAACACCTTGCATAACCATAAGACATGAAATTTATTACAAAAAGACACTTATCCTACTTGACAGTCCTATTTCAAAAAGGACTCAAACTCCTTATTATTATCTATAAAAACCTTATCTATTTTAAATTACATCATTGACAAGTGTATCATCACATGGTCGAATTTGGGTAATAGCATTAATTTCTTCATGACCTCTTAGTTGATATCCACAAAAATAGGAAATAGTACCATGTTTTTTAGGCATAGGATCTTTTTCCTTCTTTGAACATTCTAACCATCATTTAATATTCATTTTGTGGTCCTTGACTGTTGAAAGTTGGCTTAACATGTCCCATAACTCTTTCCTAGCCTCCATCTATCTAAAACAACTTCAACAACATCTCAAAAGAATATAATGTATTGTGCTACGAAAATACAGCAATTTCATAGCGCCTTCTGTAGCGCTGCCACTACAAGCCTTTGTCCTCCAAAAACTTGACACTTTACTCTTGCATCATTTTAATCACCCTTAAACACATATTTCATAGCAATTTCAACTCTTAACTCAGCCTTTAACACCTTAAATACTGATCAAAAGAAACAAAAAAGGCAACTACAACATTTTCATAGCACTTTTCTGCTTTTTAAGCCTGGAGGTGCTACGAAACTACTAAGTATGCAGATTTTTCATAAAATTTGTCAACTGAAAAATTGTGGTTACCCAAAAACTAAAAATATAACCTGTCCTCATCATCTGCAAACCATACAAACAATAAACCAAACTCATTTTAGCTTCTTTGAGGCATTTCTTCTTCATGTACAATTGGTTGGCCTATTGGTTCTTCTATGACTGTCATTTTAATGCCTTTGCTTTGTTGCTCATCATGAATTAACTCGAGCTTCTCTTGTAAATCCTTTACATAGTCTTTAATTCTTTTGTTAGTAGCTCTCATATGGGTGTTTATTATTCAGACAAACTTAGCTTATTTTATTGCTAGAATTGTCCATTTGAAAAGTTGCTCTGTATTGTCTAGAGTTTCAAAAATAGAATTAAATTGTCCTTCCCACACTGCCTTCATCATTTTAAACTGTACTTTCTTGAAACTATGTTTTCTATCTCTCCTTTTCATGATAGCAATTTCCTGATTTTGTAATTTTAACTTTTCCTCAAGACGCTGAAACTCTGTTTTCTCCATCACTTTCTCTTTTCCCCTTTTTAATTTGTTGATTGTGTCCTTCACTTTGGGTGCTGACAGATCAATAATCTCTTTACGTGATTTAGATGTATTAGTGGGTTCTTGAACTTCTTTTCTGCCTTCCATTAATTTCCTAGCATGCCTTGTCATAGGCTTTCTTGCTTGAAAAATGAAACCTGCATCTTCCCCCTCAAACTCTAATCTCTTTGCAGACTTAGCCTTTTTCAAATTCTACTTATCCTCCCCAATAAATTCAGCTTGGACAATAGATGTTTCCTCTATGTCAATGGCATGAAGAATATCCTCTAGATTCCCCTTTTTTACTAAAATATCTTCTATGGCAACTATCTTTCCTTTCAAAACCACTGCTTGGCTTCTAGTTATTCTTTTGGTCCCTTGTTTGCTGACAACTTGTTCCTATTTTGCGTCTTTGAAAACCTTTGATTTTTGTTTTGCAGGTGGGAGAGTTGGTGTATCAAGCATTTGCATTTTCTCTAGCCTTTTCTCAGTTTTCTTTCTTGGATTTATTCTTGTAGTTTCCTTTGGTTTTGCAACCATAGGTTGACTTGGTTCTACTGTTGGTGATGATGGAACTCCTTTAGCTTTAGGGTATCTTGCAGGAGTTAGGGTTTCCAACTCAAAACCATTAATAAACAAGAATGAGGACCAATCTCTGCCTATCTTTTGCAGTTCATCTAAAATTAATAATTTCATTAAGCCATGATGAAATAATGATGTCTCACTCCCCTCAGACTTTTCTTCCACCTTATCAACCATCTTTGCAAGAATTTTATGCAGATAAAAAGGTAATTCTAGTGAAATCTTACCAGTGAAGTGTAGAAGTAATTTGAAATGGTATGAATAAACCTTGTGATATCTGCCTTCACAGGTAAAATATTTCTCAATTTTGAGCATCATTTTTTGAATAATTATCTTTGATGCAGCTTCTTGGGATAGTATTCTTGAGATCCATCTCAATGTGCTCATGCTTCATGAACTATTTACACTGCTCCATATTAAATTTGAATCCTTTGAAACAGTTTTCTTGACCTCTTGGAATCTTTGTAACAGTAGCAATGACCTTTGGTGTGATAGAAAAACCTAGCATCCCTACTTTAGTAGATGTTCCATTGAAATTCATAGCAAATTCCTTCGATAATTGTGTGTGACAGCCCTGCAATTTCTCACAAAACCGTAGGCAACCTACTCTTTTGAATGCTTCCATCACGGTTGGGTCTTCAGTTATTGCCTTCATGTCTTCAGTTTCATGCCTTAAGCATTGTCCCCCTCTATGTACTTTTCTTTCCTCTGCCATATTCTTCATAGTACCTCTCGTCCTCACTTGATATTAATCTTTCAGCCTCGCTTGATGTAGAACCTATCAGACTCACTTGAATAAATGTACCAGCCCCACTTGATATTAATGTAATAGAACTTTTTAGGAACCAACCACAAGTTTGGCTCAATACTCAAAGCTCAGATATTACGAATGAAAGAAAAAGGAATGAGAATGACTAATTAGGAAAGAATTTGAATTTCAAGTTTCCTTTCATAACTGAAAATGATGGCCCACTCATAAACTATACTGACCATGATGACTGTAAACGTGGGTGTGTACTTCGATTTCATTATTACATGACTCAACAAGCCTCTATCTTACCCTTTCCCAATGGTTTTTTACATTTGACAACTCAACTGACAAGACAGTAACAAAACCACGCTTTTGTAGTTCCTGTAGTGTATTTTTTGTTGTTTGCGCTACAAAACTATCAGTGCTTTCGTAGCGAAAAGTGACTTTTTTCAACGTGATGCACTACGAAACTGCGGTTTCTTAGCTAATTAGACGGTTTTGATACAAAAAATTTGGGAAATTAAATGAATCCTAAAATGATAAATGACATGACATGAAAGACCTTAAAAATGAGTTTATTTAAACACTAAGGTAGGCTCAAACTGTAAAAATTTAATACTTCCCTTCATCAAACTCATGAAATGACTCTTAAGACCCTATTTTGACCCATGAACCTAAGCAATCTTGTCAGAACGATTTTTTGAATTTTTTTTAAAGTGATAACATATCCCACTGTGGTTTTCTTTCCATATTTTCTAATCTATCCATTATTATTTCCATACTTTTTTCTAAACTATCTATCTTACTGTCTGATGTGGATGGTTCATCCTTAATGGTAACTCTTCTTTCATTTCTCATCTTAGCTCTTTTAGCTAACAAGTTAGCTTCTAGGCTAACTGCATTTCTTTGCATTTGTTATAATTTTTCAAGGTTTCTTTCTCTCGATTGGTATGACACATCAGTATCAAAACCATCTGGAAATTTGATTAAAGCTAGATCTAGTGGTGGTTTGATATTAGTTGGAATTGCATTATAGATGCTATTGAACCTAGTACAATAATCTTGAGTTGATTCATTAGGAGCTCTTCTAATGTTTTCATATTCATACAATATTTGTAAAGGGTTTTTCTTTCTTTCCCATCTACTAGTAAATAAATTATGAAAAACAGCTAAATCAACTATATGATTGGCAGGTAAAGGTTTAAACCATTTATTTACATCTCCTACTAATGTTTGGGCAAAAAATCTCATTTGAACATCATCTTCATCAATTTCATGTAATTCAAAGTAATCAGTCATTTTGTTTACATGTTGTTGTGCAGTATATTGACCAGTACCATCAAACTGAAAGATTTTCCTTTGCTAATCCTGGGGCATTGCATGGAATTGAGGTGGTAAGACCAAAGGGGCATATCTGGCTGCCATGGCTAAGATTATAGCTTGGTTAGGAGGTAAATTTGTGGTGCTTGGTGATGAGGTTGAAGTACTTGCATATGAGCTTGGGACACTAGAAGATGTACTTGGAAATGAGTTTGAAGTACTATAAAATGAAGTAGAAGTGCTAGAATATGAACTAGAAGTGTTTTGAGATGGAAATAAAAATATAGGTTGAAGGGGAAGCTCGAGGACAAATGATTCAGTGGAATGGAGTGTAGTGGAAATAATAGATGATGTGGCACTAAATAAATATGAATTCACAGACTCTGAAGGAATTGTAGAAGGCTTAGGGGTAAAAACCGATAAAGCACCTAATTCAACAAAATGTTGAAAATATGCTTCATCAATATCCTTAATCAAAGTTGCAGTCAAAGCATCAAGTTTATCAAAAGGCTCTAGAGCTTGTTGATATGAATCAAGTGAAATAGTCTCCTTCTTTGTTTCAATAAACTGAATAAAATTAGGATCTATTACACTATCATAGATTGAATTTTCATATTTAGTTCTAAATAAAGAGTGTTCAAATGATAAATTAAATTCAGTATCTTGTATACTTGATAATTCTTTAGGGAGTGAATTTTATTTGATTAATTGACTAATACTTCCTAGACTTTCTAGTTTTTTGGTTTTTCTTAAAATTCTATCAGGATCATCAACAATTATAGTAGGTTGTGGATCAACAATTATAGTATGTTCTTTTAGAAGAAAAAATTTTAATTTTTAATGAAAAATTCTTAACAACCCTAAATAAAACTTAAGGTGAAAAGATGAGGAAAATTGTTTCCTTTAGATTTATTTAAAACTGAGGATTGATTCCCCAGTGGAGTCACCAGTATGTTATCTCTCCAGTAATTCCTAGGGTTTTTATCCTTTTTGTTTAAAGATATATTAGAAGTAACTATCAACCTACTTTTGAGATCAAGATCTAGCCGTCCTAATGCTCAAAGAGGGCTCTCTCTTTATGATTTAACTTTGTTGTTTTAGTTTATTTTAGGATAGTTATGTAAAATTGATTGGTTTTGATTGGTTTGGTGGTGGAATTTCTGATTTAGATGGATAGATGTTTTTTTACGTTCCATTGGGCTATGGAGTCAATGTATCAAGAAAACAGGGTAGAATCAAGTTCTAAAGGAAGTGTTCACAGGGCAAGGTAGCTGAGCAAATTCAGATCTTTTAGGCTGGATGGTGAAGTGGTTTCAATCGGGATCAAGGAGAAGTTAATGATTCCTTAAACTGGAAAATGAAGGAAATGACAGAGGTCAATCTCGATGGGAGATCAATTAAGGATTCTCATATTCAGATATTAGAATAAAACATTAAAATAAATAATAGTTCAGAACAGAGTGTACTTAAACAAATTTTGCAATAATATTCCTATTATAACACTTAAACTCTAAAACATACAAGTTTATGGAATACTTAAGGAAAAACATGAACAATTGAAAGATACTTCACTGAAGTGGCTCAACACATGAATCCTGCAATGCAATGCCTTTATTACTTGTCATGTTTGATGACTTGAAAATGGTACAATAAACCCTCAGGTTTTTAGATCATTTACAACTATAGAAATGTTCAGGAATTCACAATCAATACTTCGAATTATGAAGTATTTATAAAAAAAATAATACAAGATATCCTAAAAATGATTTAGGAATTATTCAAGGGAAATAAAAATATCTTCATGCAAGAAGATAGAGACACCTATTTAACTAATGCAAGTTATCCCTTTTTTATTGATTTGATGGTTGCTTTATTTGATCTTTTTTTCTCTTTATCTCTCTGACTATTGCTTTATGCTGGCTTCCTTTTATCTTTTGAGTGTCTTTTATGCTACTTGTCCTCTGATTCTCTTTAACCTCTGTTACCACTCTTTAAACTCTGCCTTTCACTTTAACTTTGAATTCTCTGTTTACCTGTTTTAATCTTTACTGTCACAGTAAATCATATAACTTTTCCCAAGCTTTTTCATCTGATAATTTAATTTTTACCATTCTCCTGTAAATCTCATTATCTTCTGTGTATTTTTCAAAAGTAGGCTTGTTTATAAAGATATTATTTACCTCATGCTAGAGTTAAAGAGATTTTCAAATGTCTGATAGAGTACATTTCTTGTAGGATTTCCTTTCATGGAGGAATTGTTGGACTTTTCTTTGGCCACTTCTCTAACTTTCTTGTCATAGTCTCCATGCTTCATTAATATGTCATTGATCACCAAAGGATTAGGAAAACCTTTCTGCCTCAAAACATCAAATTTGACAATGAATCTGGTTATTGCTAGCTCCATGTTTGACATTTATCTTCAAGTTGTGTCATTAGGTTCCTCTTGGAAATTACCTTTCTTACTTCTATAATTGTTTTAGTTCGGTCAATTATGCCAATTTCTTCTAATTCTTGCTTGTTCTTAGAATTGAGAAACTTTATTATTTCAGTGGCCTCTTCTGGCTTCTTTCCAAGTTCTTCTTTGAATTTATGAATGGATTCACTTGCTTCCTTGATCAAATATTTATGCTCAAATATAACTTGGATAGATGGCCAAATATCATTAATAGAGTTAATGATATTGGCCCACAGTTGTTTCTTTTCTTAGGCAAGTGGTTCTTTTAGTGTCAATTTTTTTTCTAACTTCTGTACTCTGTCAGTCAATCTGTTTGACTTCTGTGTTTCATTCTTATGCATGATTTGTATCAACTTATTTTCATCCTCTAGAATTTTTATTTTTTATTTAAGTCTATTTATTTTAGTAGTCTGTATTGACATGTCCTGCATGGCTTTGATCAGTTCACCTGCCTCATCATTGCGATGAGTTGTTTTTTTTAACTCTATTTTTGGTGTAGTAGCTGGTGTAGTTGAAACTTCTGTAGCCACTGGAACTTTTATTGCCACTCGAGCTGATGAAGTAGATGGAACTGTAGTAGTAATTGTAGGAATGGAAGGGACAGGGATTGCTTCCATGCTGGCCTTCTTTTCTTGCACTAATTTTTCCATTTCATTATCCATATCTTTCAGTTGAGATGTCAACTGAATGATGGGATTCATCATTTCATCTGTTTGACCTTCATTCTCCAAAACTTCTTTAGTCTGTGGATGCTCTGTTGGAGGTAGTTTCAGCTGCTTCTTCAATGTAGCAGTATCTTCATTCTTCTTCTTAATAACTTCTTCAGTTGCTTTGATGTTATTTTAATCATATCCTACCTCTATGACCAATTATTCAAGTGATTTGATTATGTTTTCCTTAGCTTGTGAGGAAGCCTTCTCTAGCTTTAACTATCCTATGTTGTTCTCTAGAGAATTCTAATGTTTTTGAACACTCATAGCTTTGTTGGTCATATTAGAATATAGTATTTCTCTAGATTTCTTATGAAATTGAATTTTGTATATAGGATGAAGATCTTTAGACATTACTTCAAATTATGTTTTCTTGTAGTCTGTTGATGACTTTGTATACTACACCGTGGGATACAAAAAGGTCATTTGCATTTTTTTTGTTTTATAATAAAATGCAGAAAGTAACATGTTCTAGTGCCTAGGTGTATGTTTCCAATATTGGTCATAAGTCACTTCTTTCAATGCCTCATTCTTCAATTTGATCTCCTTATACCTCTCCATTATATCTTGTTCTTTCTCTACTGGTTTTCTTGATGAATATACCTCTACACTGTGTTGTGTCTGAATAATCTAATTATTAGAGGTTAATGGCTGATGAGTTTCCTCTGAAACTGCTGGTGGTGCATTATCTTTGACCACTGTGTCTGTATCAATAATTTCAATTGTCTCAACCATTTCTTCTTGTTCAACTACTGGATTCAGCTTGGGTTTTTTCTTGAACATTAATTTGAATTTGGTTTCAGTAGTGGTCTAAGTAGAATATGAACCTTCTTCTCTTGGCCTCTTTGAGTTCCTGTCTTGTGGGGCTGGAGTTTGCAAGATGGAACTATTATCACCCTGCTTCTCTACCTCTTTCAAAGTATTTTACAACCACTCTGAGTAGTTGGAGTACTTTTCAATCTCTAGTTTAGACTCATGAACAAAAGGATTTAATTTAAATTTGACTCATAGTTTGCAGATAACTCCCAAAGGATCATACTGCCATTTAAAACTATCATTGAACTTGAATTCCTATAAATATTTTGATGCTTCTTGACCAACATTCCTGGTATTGCAAATGAAAGGACTAATCTGGTTTTTAATCTTAAACTTTGTTTTCTTCATTGCTGACAGGAAAATAACTTCATCTAAGTTTACGATCTTCCTGATATATTCTAGTGCAAATAAACTCATTGGGAGGTATTTGGGAAGATTTTATGGAGTGAGTTGACATCCATACACCCTAATTTCAATGTGGTTCTGGTATAAATACCAGTCTCCTATTCTACTGTGTTCAGACAATTGTAAGACCTTTTTCATCTCATCACTGACTCTTGGTTGAATGTTATTGCTTAACATGTTGACAATTGGATGAATAAATGAATCAATGAAATCCTTGTAGGTGAACTCTATTGAATCCTTTCTGATCAAGGATGTACAAAAGACTACATATTGGGGGTTACCCTCTGTGTCTAGTTTTTAAACGCTAACTGCAAACATTTTATATTGGAAGTATAGGAATAAATGAAACAACACCGATGAATACTTAAAAAATTCTTTCTCTGGTAATTTGACTAATTTCTCATGGATGGCATCTGATGAGTATTGAACAAAGTTAAATGTAAAATATGGAGGTTTTCCTGGGTAGAAAATGGATAGAAAACCTAAGATTGAAGCACCTAAATACTCATCTGTAAAGTATCCTAATATACAAGACAACATTGTGACAATATGTCTGGTTATGTCTAAGAAAATTGAGGCTAAATAAGGAAGGTTACTCTTTGGGGTATCAACTGATGGAGGTAAGAAGGTTTGGAATATTTGAAACCTCTTTGGAAAGTCAAGTTTCAGATATAATTCAGTGAGGATTTCAATTGAAAAAGGGGCTTCATCAGGCTTGGGTTGGATTTGTAACATCTGTTTTATTGATTCTATCGTAATTGTGAATAAAAATCTCTCTATTGGGGGTGACTAAGGCTCTTTCATTTGGCAGATAATTGATTTAGCGTAGTCTGATTATCTCTGGGAACTGGAAGGTTTGTGGGAATATGTACTTGGGAAAATTTGATTCCCAAAGGTAGATATCATTATCCTGGTCTATGGATTTATCATGGCTCCAATAGTGGATGCCCAAGAGGTTGAAATTAGTGACTGTGTCACTGATTTTGAAATATTTGTCTGCTAAGGGAGTGTGTAAAATATCCATTACTAGTGGTTGCAGGGCATTAACATTTATAATACTCTGGGAGGCCATAGATTTGTTTATTTTAATCAATTAATTACTTTATGGCTTAAGAAATGGTCTCAGGGACTTAGGAATACCCATGAAAAGATTATTTCGGTCTGCAGAAAGGGTCATGGTTGCGGCAGAGGCTTTCTTGGTCTTATAGGCTTAAAATCTGAGTTGGCATAGGCTTCTGGTAGCAAAAGGCTTGAATTTTAGTCGAATTGGGCCTCACAATATGTCAACAGTGGTTTCTTTAGCTTGAAAATAGGTTGGCAATAGTCCTTTCGGCTTCTTATCCGTAATCCTCAATAGAAATGGTGAATAAAGGTAAAGTGTGTGCTTTATTTTTTTTAACCAATGTTATTTAAACATTGGGCATGGATTTGAACTTTCAAAAGAGGGTGGTATTCTTTGTAATGGGCAGAAAATAACCTGGCAGTTTTTGCATGACAAAAATTGGGTAAATGGTTTTAATGGGAGGGATGCAATACAATATAGGACTGGTGCATGGCAGGGGAGTGAGGGTGCAAAACCATCCATTTCGCAACCCCCCAATGATCTTAAACTTCGGGTTGTAGATAGTGCGAAAACGCATGGGAGTGGTTGGATTAGGATTGCGCCAATCGGATGGTTGATGAGTGTCGAGGGATGAGTCGGGGATTTGTGAGAGGTGGGACTGGGAATGGGTTATGCAGGGTGATATATATGAAGTTTTAATATATATAAAATGGATAATTTAAAATTATATCAGGGGGAGGAATTTTTACAGTGGGGCCCGACACATTGTTTTAACCATTTTAAACTATGCAAACTGGGTTTTTTGCATGTTTTAATTTAAAAGGGGAATTTGTAAAGGGGATTTTACTTTTCAAAGGAAAATGTGTATTTAAGCTAGGGAAAGGGGTTTTAAGAAGGGAAAATGGGTGCAATAAGGAGAAAACAGTTAGTATTAAGGGAAAGAGATATTTTTAGAGGGGAAAATGCCTTTTACAAGGGAAAATGCCTTCTAGGAATGGAAAATAAGTTGAAAATAATTAATATTATTTTATATTAATGGAGAAATGGTTACACAAGTTGTAACGTATCTCCTTAGTTTAGGATTAGTTCCTACAATTTAGGAGTTTGTTTGCAACTTCCTAATTCATAGTGATGTACTTAATGATGTAATGTCTCATTCATGAATGTAGAGTAAACTCAGAGTGTTCTCTCTGTTTGAGTGCAGTCTCCAGGTGCAGTACTCACCTGTGAGCTGCAACTCCTTCTTTTTCAATTCAGTGTCATTTTTATCTTGGTATCAAAGCTCAGAGTAGGGACAGCCTTAATTTTTTTTTTTTTTTTTTAGGATGCATCATTGATTACAGAACCGTAGTGGCGGAAGAGCTTACAGAATTTTTCGTAGATTCAGGTGGACTGCAGTAATACCTGAAACACAGGTCTCAGATGACTGATCATCTCTGAGCAGGAGAAAGGATTGGCGTGGTTTTTTTGCGAACAGTTGCGCCATTGGCGCAGGTTTGAGGGTGATAAGCGCGCCAGCGCGCCAAAATACGCTATTGGCACGGAAGTACACGCAAAAGTCGTGCCAGGGCTGAGACTCGCACGCATTTTGATTTCGTCGCAGATTTTTCGCATCGAAGTCGCGCCAGGGCTGGGACTCGCGCACATTTTCATTTCGGCGTGGATTTTTCGCATCAAAGAAGCGCCATCCTCTTTCTCTTTGGGAAGGTCTGCAATTTTTTTTGTAGATCGGCCCTGCCCGGTGGTGGCACATTGAAGTTCTGAATTCTCCCGGTGGTGGCAGATCGGACTTGCCCGGTGGTGGCACATTGAAGTTCCGAATTCGCCCAGTGGTGGCAAATCGGACTTGCCCGGTGGTGGCGCATTGAAGTTCCTGATTTTCTCGGTGGTAGCAGATCGGACTTGCCCGGTGGTGGCGCATTGAAGTTGCCGATTTGCTCGGTGGCAGCAGATCGGACTTGCCCGGTGGTGGCACATTGAAGCTCCTGATTTGCTCGGTGGCAGCAGATCGGATTTGCCCGGTGGTGGCACATTGAAGGTACAATTTTTTTTTTTGGAAAACAGTGGTCAGGATCTGGTATGTGGTGATTTTTTTTTTTTAGTGTGTCCTGCAATTATTCAGTTGGGTAGAATTATTCATCAGAGGATCAGAAATTTTATCAGTCCAATATGAATAACAGTATAGAATCGTGTCTCCACGAGTCTGGAAAACTCGATGGATCGAATTTCTCCAACTGGAAATTCAAGATACAGACTTTACTTGAAAGCGAAAATGCATGGTCGATCGTTACAGGAAGTGAGCTGAGACCAGGATCAGCTGCACAAGAACAAGACTGGGATAAAAGGGAGACAAAAGCAAAGGTCATATTGAAGATGTCCGTCAAGGACAACATTATCCCGCATATTAGAGACTGTAAATCGACCACTGACATTTGGACGATGATTAAAAACCCATACCAGACACAAAATACAAACCGTGTCTTGTCACTCAAAGGCAAGCTGTTTGCGATGAAGATGGAGGAGAATGAGTCCGCTGCTGGATTCATTGCGAGAGTCAAAGACCTGAAGAACAGATTGGGAGATATCGGAGAGAAAGTTTCCGATTTGGATCTGGTCATGATCACCTTGAATGGAATGACAGATGAATAGCAGATGTTTATCACAGGGCTGGCAGCAAGGGAGAAAGCCCCTGCGTTTGAAGATCTGACAGGGATTCTGCTACAGGAAGAAGAGCGACGACAAAATTTGAAATCGCAGAGCAATGACCTTGCTCTGATGGCGAAAAGGAGACAGTATAGAGAGGGAAGCAGCCACAGCAGCAACAACAACCACAGCAGTAACAGAGAGGAGCCAACACATTTCAGAAGAGACCGTTTAAAGGTATGTCTGCTAATAATTTTCCCAGCAAGAAATGTTTTTACGGTGGAAAACCTGGTCAGCAGATTAAAGAGTGTAATAAGAGGCAGGCAGACGAAGCAAGAAATAAACAGAGAAAGCACAGAGGATACTTCGTTGAGGAAGATGAGGATCATAGCCACGAACTTCGACTATTTACAGCTAATTGTGCTCTTTCAGCTTCAAAGGGAGATGAGGACGACATATGGTATGTCTATTCTGGTGCTTCCTCACATATGACAGGTAAGAAGGAATGGTTTGAATGTCTTGAAGAAACTTCATGTGGGTCGAAAATTTATTTAGGGGATGATAGTGGATATGAGATCAAAGGATATGGTGACATTCTGGTAAAATTACCTAGCGGTAACATTAGACACCTTAAAAATGTATTGTATGTGCCCGGAATTAAGAAAAAATTGATCTCTGTCTCAATGATTACTGATCAGGACATGCAAGTTCAATTCTTTAAGACTAACTGTGTCATAAAGGATAGCCAGATGGAAACAGTTGCAACAGGAGTGCACATGGGGAGCTTGTATAGATTAGACATGAAAAGTATGACAAAGCAAGCAATTGTTGCAACTGGATCGACAGCTGAAGATCTCTGGCATCAGAGATTTGGCCATCTTAATCTGCAAGACCTCATCTTACTTCAGAGAAAAGGTATGGTTGATGGACTCCCTATTTTCCATAATTTTAAGTTGGATTGTGATGGATGTGCATTAGGGAAAATGCATAGAGAAGAGTTCCCTTTGCATGTTAATGGAAAAGAAAGAGATATCTTAGAACTGGTGCATACAGATATATGCGGACCTATGCAGACTAGGTCATTAGGAGGTGCATATTATTTTCTCTTATTTATAGATGATTTCACTAGGTTCTCATGGATATACTTTCTGAGTAAAAAGAGTCAAGCCTTTCAGTATTTTAAAGAGTTTAAATCTATGGTAGAAAACCAGATAGGAAAAAGGATAAAAATTCTCCGCTCAGATCAAGGGGGAGAATACAGGTTGGGAGAATTCATGAATTTCTGCAAGCAGCATGGGATTGTTCAACAGTTCACAGTGCCCCACACTCCTCAGCAGAATGGAGTGGCAAAACGAAAGAACAGAACTCTTGTGGAGTGCGCAAGGAGCATGCTTCAAGGTAAGGGTCTATCAAATGGTTTTTGGGCAGAAGCTATTAACACTACTGTCTACTTAAAGAATAGGAGTCCTACTAAATGTCTAGGCTTCAAAACCCCTTTTGAAGCATTGTTTGGAAAGGGATTTTGGGGGATATTAGTGATATTAAATGACCAATTTATGCGTTCCATGCCTTCTGAAAGCAATCTACTTATCCATTAGTTATCCTAACATTTTTTCTTCATTTATTGGGTGCATTTGAGCTTACTGACCCTTTATTTTTCTTTTTATAAGAAAACTAATATACTTCTAACCTTATAACTTCCAATGGCTCAGATTAAACTGATGAGCTCATTACTAGTCCCTACATAACTAATGGTCTACCAAGATTAAATGGTTTGGTCAGACCTTATTCAATAACTATCAACATGAAATTTAAAGCATGAATGAATTAAGATTAAATTGTTTGATCATCATGGACTGTGGCATTTTGGACAAGCTTCACACAATGTTTATTTGAAAAGTAAAGTAAAAGTAGTGGCATTTAAATTTGCATCACTTTCAGGATCTATTTTTATCTATTTTTGGTGGGGTTCATATTTTCTCTTCTCTTTTGATCTTTTTCTTTTAGTCCTTTTATTTTTAATTTAGGACTTACCCTCTTTACATTTTTTAATATGGGAAAACATTTGCAGAAAGAAAAGTATGTACAATATTACATGACTAAAACATAGTCAATTCAAAATTATGATCCCTATTATTATAGGACCCTAACAAAAGGATTGGAAACTCAAGTAGACATGATCAAAATTGAACTCTCAAAAAGAAATATTAATATTTTAGCTAAAGTAACAAGCACGTCTTGAGTATGGTAAATTTCTCACATTTTTTCCTATATTATGCTAAAGTGACAATTTCAGCAATAAACATGGTTAGACAGGCTATAAGGAGTAATAATAAGGAAGAAAAATTCATAAGAACTCAAAATATCATAGAATTCAAACTTTTGTATAAAATCTCCATAGTTAAGCTGAAAATATGCTACGAAACTGTTGTAGCATATCATTGATGAAATTGAAAGTGAAAATTTGAGATGAAGAATTTCTAATGATATGAATTCAACTAAAATGCATAAGAGAAGTGCCCTTCGAAAAAGCAGAGCCAACAAAGAGAAGAGAAGGAAAATAATATGTGAAAGAAAAAATCTAGATAGAAGTTTTACAGGAAAACCTGAGAGAGGCTAGACAAGAAGTGATAGAAGCCAAAATAGAGGGTAAGGAGTTGGAAAATTAGATGTCAAATCAACTAGAATTCTATGATGAAGTTGTAGAAAAAGCCAACAGGATGGTGAAGAGGACTCTACCTTTGCACATGATGTTAAATTGATATATGTTAATTTTTCCTTAGCTCCCCAGCGTATTCCTAACGAAAAGATCATTTGCAGCCTTGAATAAGGTATCAAAAACCTTAATGATGAATATAAGGACCTCATTAGGAAATAATGTGCATTAATTCTAAGAAAAGTGAAACCTACAAAAAATAATCTAAACCGTGAGAAATTAATGGCCATAAAAAACCTCAAGAACAACAATAACATCATTATCCTAAACGTTGACAAAGGGGGAGCTATATCGGTAATGGATAAAGAAGATTAAATTTGAAAAATGAAAGAACACCTTCATAATAGTAGAAACTACAGGAAAATCAAAGAAAACCCTATTTCCAAAATTACTAAAATTGTCAAAAAAACATTAAGGTGTATAGTTTAGATGATAAATTAAAAAATCACATGTCTCCTGATAGTGAAATCACCCCTTGAAATTAGGGTGCACCCAAAATCCATAAAGTTGGTGCCCCCTCAGACCTATTTTTAATACTATTAGAGCCCCCACATGAATTACCCAAATACACTACTTGCATCCTTTCCCCTCTGGTCAGAAAAACAAGCTCATTCATCAAATAATCCATCCATTATATTGAATCCATTAATAAAGCTAGGCTGGATTTGGGTGATAAGATTGTGATTTTTGACGTTTTCCAACTTTTCATGAATATCCCTCTAGATGAGGTAGTCCAAGTGGTACAATAAGTCGCAGACCCCCAAATGGAAAAGCTAGCAGAAATATGTCTCTATTCAACCTTCTTTAACTTCCAAGGAAAAATCTTTGAGAAAACATCTAGAGTAGCTCTGGGATCTCTGCTATCTCCCATAGTAACAAAACTCTTCTTGGAGGAGTTCGAAAATAACACACTTGACACTTACCCATTGAAACACAAATTATAGAGTAGGTTCGTCGATGACACTAGTGTCAATTCGCCTCATGGGGACTCGGAGCTACACAATTTCCTTAACCACCTTTATAGCATATCCGAATATATCAAGTTTACAATGGAGGTTGAAGAAAATGACAACATTTTGTTCCTGTACATTCTCCTCATAAGAAATAAATATCGATATCTTGGTCATAAAGTGTTCAGAAAATAGGCACATACTAATAATTACTTACATGCAGATTCTCACCACCACCTGACACAAATTATGAGAGTCCCAAGAAGTCTTTTCACAAGATCTTTTAGAATATCAGATGACAAACATACTAAAGAAGAAATCAAATATTTAAGAAAAGTGTTTAAAAACTTAGGCTATAAGAGTAAGACATCATCAAATCCATGTATAAGGCTAGATCCAGAAGTAGTCATGTATCTAAAGATCCCCCAACTTCTAAAGAATATATACCATACATACAAGGAGTCACATACAATATTGCTAAGGTCCTTAATAAAAAATACATTGGAACCTCTTTCAAGCCCATGACAACCATCATACATAGGATGAAATCTATCAAAGACAACCCTGATCACCTCCTACAAAAGAATTTGTAAAAGATCAATTGTTCTTGTGGATATTTCTATATTGGAGAAATAGGTTGATCCTTAAAATTAGGCTTAAAGAACATGGCACTGACATTAGAAACAATAAATCGATCCTAATCCCTGGAGAAGCATGCAGATAAGACTTATCACCATATCTTCTTGGAATATACTAAAGTGATCGCTAATGAAAACCATTATTTTAAGCATAAAATTCATAAGGCCCTTGAGACCATCAAACACCCCCACAACCTAAATAGGGACAGAGGTCTCAGAGTGATCAAAATTTGTATTCCTTTACTCCCTTTCTCTACAAATGAATAAGCATCCATCCCTACCCTTCCATCTTTGGTCACCCCCCCCCCTTCCTAGCTCCCCTATTATCGACATCCTCTAGTTTCCCCCTATATCAAAGGCTTCTTCTTTTCTCTCGTTCCCTCGCCTTATCTTTTCTTCCCCATCCCTTAACCTTAATATTTTTGTGGTCCCTTACTTTCCTCATTAATAATAATTATTATTATAACCTAACAAAATATAATATATACTCCTCACCCCCCTTTGCATCATCCTCGTTTTCATATATATTTTTCCTTCAAATTTAAACCTTTCCCCTTATTTCTTTCCTTTCATTCCTCTGTTCATTTCTATCCCCGTCTCTTTTACCTTGATATTTTCTTAAATTATTTTAACCTTTTTAAACGCTCCTTAATGATCAAGCTATTAAACATTCATTTTTAATTAAACTAATGTTATTACATTAAAATTTCATTAATATTTATTAAAATTATAATTATAATGATATCCTAACTAATATCAACAAAAACATTTCTTACATTTATAAGTCCATAATGGATTTATTTTAAGTAATAAATCATTATAAAAAACATTATTATTAAAATATATTAAATTTAAATAAAATCTTAATAAACGATTATTATAATTAACTTCTTGATTTTTAATCATTGTGTTGGTCAGCTCCTCTCATTCTCTCCTTCCCCCATCCCTATTTATTACCTTTTATTTCTTCTCTTCTTTGTAGTTTCTTCATGAAGATGCATCTTGTTTTAGACTCAAAATGTAGATAAGAAAAATGAAGACTGTGGATAATACACACTCTCAACCTCCAAACTTTTACCACAGAAATATACAAACTATCAATGAAAATATGGTTATAGGAAGAGAGAAATAAGTTGCAAAAAAGTCATAGGATTGGAAACTCAAGTAGAGCTGATCAAAAGTGAGCTCTCAAAAAGAAATATTAAGCTTTTAGATCAAGTAGAAAGCACCTCTTGAGTATGGTAAATTTCTCACATTTTTACCTATATTATGCTAAAATGTTAATTTCAACAATATGCATGGTTAGATAGGCTATAAGGAGTAATAAGAAGGAAGAAAAAGTCATAAGAACTCATAATACCATAAAATTCAAACTTTCATAGCAAATCCCCATAGTTAAGCTAAAAATATGTTACGAAACTGTTGTAGCATAACATTGATGAAAATTCAAGTGAAAATTTAAAATGAATGAGTTATAATAATATGAACTCAGCTAAAATGCATAAGAGAAGACTCCATATACAAAAATAACAGATAAATACGAGAGGAATGTTTTTGTAGCTTGCTACCAAATTTTGCTATGAAACTGTCAAACCATTTTTTTCTGCATTACAATTTTTGATTTTTCATCAAACAATAGGGAAATCATATGGGTTACAAGTCACAGGGGTATCCACATCATCAGACAAAAAACTCATATTTTCTAGGAGCACAAGTCAAAAAAGTCAACCATGTCAGCACATCCATGTGGCAGGAGCAAATCAGCAAATTCAACAGACTCAGCATCTGGTTTTATTCGATAAGGTTCAACAAAAAAAATTTTGAGGGCTCATAAATCGATAGAATCCTATCTGAATTCAAATTGTATCCAAACAGAAAATCCCTTAAAACTATCAATAGGTTTTGTAAATCAAATAGGATAAGACCTCTTAGAATGATAATTGGATCTAGACCTAGGTGGTAGATTTTGTAATTAATGGCATATGGAGATGTTTCTCTATATATTTGTAATTGTTTGAATTTGAAAATAGGGAAAATGGAGGAATCGATAATGTGAGAAAAACCACATTTTGTACTTTTTTTATCTAGTTAATATATTCGCAGCAATATTATGTTTTTAACCTAAGATTCATTTTTGGTTTTGTTCCATCCATTCTTGTTTTATATTATCAGTTTTTATAGCTTGTTTGATTACTTGGAATTCAATATAATGTTGCTCCAACTTCCTTCGAATTTGTTGTGATTGAATGCAATTTCATCTTCACATTAGTTAAACCAAAAGTGCCTCAGTTTCCATAAAAAAGGTTTATCTGTGATTAAAGTTTTCTTTTAACTGACTCCATAACCAATGGTGGTTATTATCACACTTTATTTCACCTGAAAAACCATACGAATATCCATAAGCCATCTATAATTGAGCTTATTCAAAGCAGTATCCAGTATTTCTTGAGACAACCCTTTCATGCTAGAAGGGCTAGCTTCTAGCTATATGTGGTTTGAAATTATTACTCTTGGTTGAATATTGACATAGCCCAGCCTATCATATCAAGCGATAACATTTTGGTGCGCCTTCCAAGAGTCAAAATTTTCATTGCCCTGGGTGATTCTTTTCAAAGTAGTTGAAATCTTGAAGGTAGCAGAAGATCATACATTTCAAGGTTGTACTTCTACATTGGCGACTCCAATAAATTTCAAGCATATTTGAGGCACTCCATTTTTCACCGAAGTGGCAACTTCACTAGTTCAAGATGGATTCAAGATCTGCAAGGTATGCTCTTATGAATTATGATCATATTCCAGGTTTTACAAATTACATTCCATGTGTAGATTAGCAAACATATTTTCCCATATTTAGAGATCAGGAAGGAAATGGTGGTTCTCTTCACTTGGTCAAGTTTCACATCCATGTACATAGTCTAAAAATTAATTTTCCTAAAGATTTCTTGATGAATATGTTTATGGAAACTTTGGAGGGAAAAGAAATATCCTCATATAAAAGTTTTCCACCTAGGATTTTGTATTCTCTTGATAATTTTCATATGTTTTTTTTTTTTAATTTTTAAAGAATCCTATCCATATTTACTACTGGTTAAATATTGTTGTAAACAATTTGGGAGTTTCATTCAAAGTCTGGAAGGTTTGTGTGGTAGTGAGGAGTTAATGGATAAGGAAATTCAGGAGGTTTTTCTTGAAATTCCTTTCCAACAACATGAAGAAAAATTAGAACATGGCCACCATCAAATTCAGGGAAATTTCTAGCAAACAATTTATTCCTTGACCGAAGATAATAATGATCAAAAATCAATTGATGAGGATTAGGTTCATTCCCCTGTATCATATGAAGATATTCAATAATGGTCAAGGGACCAGGACATTGATAGAAGTGTCATTCAGATTTTTCCTCAAATATTTCATTTCTTGAATTTTTGTTTCAAGAGGAAACTTGTCCATCTATATGTTCATAATTTTTTGGAGACTAAGAGCAAACTCTTGCTGAAATTCCACATGAAGAGGAATTAGTTGCAATAGAAGAGTTTTCCTTGTTTCCTCCAAATCAACAAGAGTGATTTTTTCATGATTTTCAGGATCCTATGGTAAATTTATTACTTCCACTAATGAATTTTGATGTTGCAACATTCATTGATGATGGAGGTCATTTTTAGTAGTGTTTTTGGATGTTAACAATTAAATTTTTGTTTCTTCCTAGAGAATTTGGTTGTGACAATCAATCAAGAAAATTTTTTCTTGATTGGTTACATTGGCAATTTTATTTCAATTTCTTGAGCAATTTTTATTTTTTAGTTGTTAGAATAGGTTGGTGTGCAAATAAGCTCAACATTCTAAGCATATATTTTTCAGCAGTGAGTAGTTTGGTTTATTTAGTTTTCGTATTGCAGTGGTATTAACAGTGTTCATATTTTAGTGTGATAGTTTCAACAAAAGGGTTTTTCAGTTATGGTTAGGTTTTCAGAAAAAGGATCAACCTAATGGACAAGCTACTAGTTTGTGATTTTTTATTTGGTGCCTTGCAGGGAGGATGTCATCCCCATTGGAGCCACTATTACCCTTGATAACACTTAGAGATAGTTTGGAGTTAATTTGTCAAATTATATTGGTTGTTAAATTTTCTAAAAAAAATAATAATATATATACAAAATTTCAATTTAGTCACCTAGTCAGTGTAGAGTCAACATGAGTATAAGTGGGATCCATAGTATGATTTGAAATCCAAATCATCATTTTTTTTGGTCTCACTTGTTCATGATTATTATTTAGCCACTCTTTTCAGAATTCATAGAAATTTTAGTTATGAAAACATAATATTTGCTATGGAAGTTCCTAAAACTTCCACAAAAAATCTGTCACTTCTGCCACCCATTTTGCTGTGAAACCCTACTGATAACAAACATTTTTTTATAAAAATCATGTGTTAGAGTATATATGGATCATGAGTATGTGTCAGAGTTCACCTTTTTTATTCATTATCCCCAAATTTTCACATTGTAAAGCACATGGTCCATCGTTCTCATTTTCATTTAGATTTGGTTTCGTTGTCATAGAGAGGTCTAGCTGCCATAAGGTAAAGTTGTAGGTGGCAAGAAGGAGCTCATTACATGTTGTAGCCATGGAATAGAAGAAACAATACAAAGGATGCTATGTAGTAAGCTATGAACCTATAGACATGAAGCTTTTGGAAGAACTCTCAGTTTTCAGCCAGTCATTTGAAAATTTTGGATGCCTGCTTTTTTGTTAGAATCTACATGGTTTCCATAAACAGATTGCTAAGTATTTTGATTTGAATTTAACAGGAACATAAATTAAGTTCTTAATATTGAATTTTTTAATCTCCCTGGATACAATTTCGCGTGCTACGGAGATTCCTAATTCTGGTGAGATGTGGTTCAAAGTTCAAAAGTTCATGTCACTCAAATATGATGATTTTCTCATGGATGAATACAAAGGAATTGACATGACTGCTGGAATTTCTAGGGTTTTCCTTAAAGAACCATTTTCCAAATTTTTGATGGCCATCGACAAATATTTACATGTGAAGGCAAGTTTAATATGGTTTACAAGTATCACTTTAGACTGCTCTTACATTTTACAGGTAAACAACCTCTGCACATCCATTTTTATCTTTTTAGGAGTTTTGGGAATATGGCTAATAAATTCCAGGGAAAACTTGATGCTAGAAATATTTCTCACTTCCATCATGGCCTCATCAAATTGCTTGTTTTAGAATATTTGAATAAATTAAACATAGATTGAATTACTTTCTTTTTCTTAAGCAGTTATGAGCTAGATGTTGTTATCCCGTCTGGAAAAACTCCAAAATATTAGTCAAATAATCCATATAACATATATTAAAGACTTCCATAAGTACAGGGAAAAGGATTACTAGAAATTAGAGTAAAGGGAAAGGTAAATTAGCTGATATGCCAAACATAATTCAACTTGAAGAAAGTCCAATTTTGCAGCCTTTGAACTGACAGAGACGGAAATTTAGAAAAATAAGAAGAGGGATGATAAAATTGAGTTTATACATGAGGAACATGGTTTCATTTTGATACCATGAAATCTTGTAACAAGATGAATGCAACAAACAAGAAAAAATACCAAAATTGGCCTTCGAAAAAGCATAGCTATCAAAGAGAAGACAAGGAAAATAACTTGTGAAATAAAAATGCATATAGAATTTTTACATGAACAACTGAGAGAGGCCATACAAGAAGTGATAGAAGCCAAACTAGAAGGTAAGGACTTGGAAAAGCAAGTGTCAAAGCAGCTAGACTTATATGATGAAGTTGCAGAAAAAATCAAAAGGATGGTGAAGAGGACTCTACCATTACACATGGTGTTAAAACATATGTACAAAGGAACAAATGGTTATAGGTAGAGAGAAATGAGTTGAAAAAACAAATGATATGATTGGAAACTCAAGTAGAGTTGATTAAAAGTGAACTCTCAAAAAGAAATATTAAGATTTTAGTTGTAGTAGCAAGCATCTGTTGAGTATGGTAAATTTCTCACATTTTTTCCTATATTATGCTAAAATGATAATTTCAGCAATAAACATGGTTAGATAGGTTACAAGGAGTAACTATGAGGAAGAAAATTTCATAATAGATCAAAAGATAAGAGAATTCAAACTTTCATAGCAACTTCCTAGAGTTAAGCTGAAAATATGCTATGATATTGTTGTATCATATCATTGATGAAAATGTAAGTGAAAATTATACATGATGGAGTTCTAATAATATGAATTAAGCTAAAATGAATAAGACAAGACTCTAGAACTTACAAAAATATCAGATAAATACCAAAGGAATGTTTGTGTAGCTTTTAACCAAATTTTTCTATGAAACTGTCAAACCATTTTTTCTGCATTATAAATTTTGATTTGTCATTAGAAAATAGGGAAATCAGATGGGTTACAGGTCACAGAGGTATCCACATCATTAGACATAAAACTTCTATTTTTCAGGAACACAAGAGATAAAGTTCAACCATGTAAGGACATCCATGTGGCAGGAGTAGATCAAAAAATTCAGCAGACTCAACATCTGGTTTAATTTGATAAGGTTCAGCAACATAATTTTTGAGGACTCATAAATTGATAGAATCCTATTTGAATTCAAATTGTATCAAAACAAAAAATTCCTAACAAATATAAATATTTTTTGTAAGTCAAATAGGATAAGATCTCTTGGCATGATAATTGGATCTGGCCCTATGTGGTAGATTTTTTAATTAATGGCATATGGAGATGCTTCTCTATATATTTGTAATTCTTTAAATTTGAAAAGAGGGAAAAGGGAGGAATCGAGAATGTGAGAAAGACCACATTTTGTACATTTTTATCCAGTTAATATATGTACATCAATACTATGTTTTTAACCTTAGGTTCATTTTTGTTTTTGTTCCATCCATTCATGTTTTATATTATGAGTTTTCATAGATTGTTTCATTACTTGGAATGCAATATAATGTTGCTCCAACTTCCTTCAAATTGTTTTTGATTGAATGTAAATTTCCACTTCACATTAGTTAAGCCAAAAGTGCCTCAGTTTCCACAAAAAAAAAGTTTGTCTATGATTAAATTTTTCTTTTAATTGACACCATTCCCAATGGTGGTGAGTATCACATTTTCTTTCACCTCAAAAGAATACAAAGAACCATATTTATCCATCTGTAATTGAGCTTATTTAGGGAATTAACTAGTATTTCTTGAGAGAGCCCTCTCATGCTATAAGGGATAACTTATAACTATAAGTGGTTTGAAATAGTTACTCTTGGTTGAAGGTTGACACATCCCAACCTATCATATTAAGTGATAACAATTTCCTTGACTTCCCACTACCATAAAATGAAGCTATTCGAGAAGTCATGTTGGTTTATGACTGTCCTCTGGGAGCTCTTCATCATCGCTCTTCCTTTATTCCCCACATGGGGAGTTTGAATGAGTGTTATAGAGTAATTTGTCACCATGCTCCTAAAATTACGCATGGTGAATCCTGCGCAATGTTTCCACTATCAAGAAATATGATAACATATCCCCTTGAAGATCCAAATAAGACTTCCTTGAAAGATAATTGAAGAAACTTGGTCAAATTCCTAGTTTCCTGGGTCAGCGCTCTTCTTGGTTCCATGACCCTGTTGATGTCTTTTTCCCAGTTATGGCCCGGCTCTTTAAGTGCCCTAATTTCTTGGAAAACCACGTTGATCCCCTTTTTGGTAGTGCTTCCTCAAACGGAGGAGAAGCTTTGACCTCTAGAAGCTCAAGGGCGGTGAGTTGGTTGTTGAACATAGATGATAAGGTTGAGCTCTCTCATTTTAGAGCCTTGATATAATCCATGGGGGATCACCCCTTAGAAATTGGGCCTTACTCCTCCTTTCATGGGCTCCCAACCTCCTTCTCCTTGCTATAAATTCACATCCCTAATTTCTCCAAGTTTAGAGCTTGGTTGATCATTGTCAGACTCATCTAAACTCTCATCCCTTTGCATGATAGCATCGTGATTAAGCCTAAGTGCACAGGAGAAGGAATGCTTTTGAGCTAGGTCAAGGACTCAGGTTTTCACCTAAGGACGCCTCCAACATCAAAGTCTTATTGTAAGCTCTCCTTTTGTAATTTATCAATTATAATATCTGATATTTTCTTCCTATATTTGTTTATAATATTATGCAAATATTCTAGTACTCCTTGATCTGCTAGATAGCTAGTGCTTACATTTAATATATATTGTATCATGTTTGTTGTTGTCTCTTGATCATCTACGGGTATATGCGCGCCATTAGTAGTAGGAAGTGGGCCTACAAGGATCGTGGATCGAGGTCACCATCAATGGATCCAAGGATAGTGATTGGAAAAATGTATTTATGTCTCTTTCCTCATTGCATTGTAAGCATTAGTTAAGAAATATTATGTTAGAAAACGTCTCATGTTGCTAGACCCACTCTAGGCCTAGAGAGTTCGCCTTTGTCTACAGAGGGGATTTATATTGACAGAACTGGCAACTCCACTGGGGAGATTTAGCCTTTTAACTCCTCCTTCCCTGAATTGATCATGGATCAATTACACCAATTTTTTAAATTTAAATCTATGTAGGCCTATGTCAACTTGTATAAGGACTATTAGTCACTTCACTGTGTCAGGTCTAGTGTTTGTGTGAGACTCGTTTTATTTTTTCCTTGTTTTTAGTGATCAATGCCCTTTCTTTCTTCACAGTAGTGCTGGAAGTGATATTCTATATAGTACAACAACCTTGATTGGAATTTCAGCGCCCTTCTGATTAGCATTGAATTTGTGGTATCAGCCTTAGGAAAAAATGAGTTTCCCTTCTGATTTTCCAGTGTGTTCTAGCCCTTGAAGGATTCTGTGAGATCTCAGTGATCTCCTTGCCGTGTGTTTGACTTACCTATCTTCTTTGAGCGAGTTTGTTTCGTCTCTTTGAGTTGTTGTAAGTTTGGGAAATTTTTTCCATTTCAAACACCCTTTTTGCATTTTTATTGTCTTGTTTCGAAGAGAGTTGGTGTATGCTTTGGTCATTTTTTCATTTCTAATTGTTTCCCTTTGGTTTAGTGTCAAGCACAAGATTACAGTTTGTTTGGCGCACAAGTCTAGAAGAGTGTGTTTTGTCTAAATTCAAAAGAAATTGGAAGTGATTTTATTTTTCGCTTTGATTCATGTTATCTTGGTCTTTTTAAGTAGAGTGAAAAAAAATTCATTCATGCATTCATTAAAGTGATTTTTGTTTAGTTCGATTGAAAGAAAAGTAAACGGATTTTTCATTTCTTCTTTCATTCATTTGTTTTTCTTTTGATCACGTTTCAAAGTGAAAAATAAAAAAAAATTGTGCACCTTAGTGAAAGGTAAGGAATTTTCATTTTCAATAAGTTCCGTTTGTTGGTAAAGTGAATTCAATTGGAAAATCATTGCATTTCCATAACTATGAACTAGTTTGGGGGGCATTATTGTTGTTGCAAGTGCATTCTTGCTTGTCTCTCTTCCCTAAATAGTTTAGGATTCATCGAAATTGAAATCTTCTTTCTTGCATTTAGTATACACCATAATAATTCAGTTGAGATTTGTTTTGAGCCTTGAAACTGAAACTTTAATCAAGATCAACTTAAAATGAACCCAATTTACCTTAAGGAGCATTGGACTTAACGATAATATTTAGTGATCTAGGCTAGAGACATGTTCCGACATCATTAAACATGGGAGTTATCACTAATGGTTTATGTTACAACCCAAGGGTGATATCCCATCCCACGTATGGAAGTATATTGATGTATGATAAGTATATTTGGGGCGCTCTCATCGAACAGTTACGCATTAGAAAACACTACTACATACTAGACTCCCACATACCGTCACATATATTTTGGGAGACACCACTAGGTTGCAAGCTTGCCATAGGTAACCAAGTCGGCCGCCTTGTATACATGATACACTGAACATAGCATTCGGGGAGATTGGTTGTTGTACATTAAGTCCTTGGTCATTTTTTTTTCATTTGATCACCAAGGTGTATATTGCAGTTCACAGATACTTGGTAAACCTTTATGCCTAGAACAACCTTTTTTATTTATTTTTTCTTAATTCTAAAAGTAACTTCCCATGAAAACATCTCACTGGTGCAGTTCTCTAGCTTTTTACTGCTTGGTAAGATGTGATTTTGTTCACCTCTCATTTTTTGATCTTCTTTTGAACGGTCATCGTGGTTGAATCACTGAATTCTCCAACTCCCTTCTGTGATGGATCTCAACAACCTCCTCCCGAGGTCCCTCATTTTCCGGTTGTACCCCTCAAAGCACAAGGTGAAGAGCTTGGAATTGTCATCAGTGTTCAACCCATATCATCTCGAGCACCTCCTGACGATTCTACTTGGACAACATCAGAAGAATCTGATCTGGAAATCCCCGAACCAGCTGCAAATCCCTTAGACTTTACTTCAAATCTGCTCGTTGATCCAATTGTAGTCTCACCTCAGTAACCTTACAACACTTTTGATAAGCCTGGAATCCCTTTTCATGCTTCTTCAGTAGCATATCACTCTACCTTCTGTCGGTTGTTTCCTGAAGAAATGGAATCTAATGCTTATGATTTTCCATTCGTGAGCACTCCTCAAAGCATTTTTCAGGAGACCTATGGCTCTTATATCCCAGAAGCATCTTTTTCAGTTTTTACCTCCGAGGGAGAGTTGTTCGGATCCACACCTCATGATTTGGGTTGTGGAACCAAAATACCATCTATTTATGTTGCGTCTATGCTCCCACACGATTATACCTCTTTGAGAAACCTTATTTCTGGAGCTTCCAGTGGTACACCCTTATTTCTGCGGTGTCTCAACCTATTGTTAGAACAACGACCACCATTAGTCAAATGACCTTTTCGTTCACATCCTCTGTCCCCTATTCACCATCTCCAATTACTACAGTCCCACCATCGGGTGGGAAATCCATGGTTTCATCCATGCCTAGGGGAAAAATATAATCCTCTCTATGTACCTCCCCTTCTGGGTGGGGGAAGCCGAGTTCTGGGTCTATTCCTGGGGTGAGTCAGCCTCATGTTCAGCAACCTTTTCAGCATCGAAATGTAGCATATTTGTATGTTCAACAACCTAAAGTTCCCTGTGTTCAAAGGCCTAACATGAAATATCAACAGTATGTCCAACATCCACAACCTGCGGAGAATGTTGTTGCGAATAATCCTCAGTTTGGTTCTTACACCCAAGCTAGTCTGAATCTCCTTCTGGGTCAATATCATCCTTTCCCTCATCAGTTTGGTACTCAATACCATCCATTTCTTCAAGGTCAGTACCAGAAACCCAACTATGGACCTCAACCTGGTGCTTCATATCAGCAAATTCCTCAATACCAATACGCTCAGCTAGGACTACAAGTTGGACCTCATGTTTAGCACGGACCATAGGTTAGACCTTATGTTCAGCAGGGACTGCAGGCTAGATCCTACATTTAGCAGTGACCGAAAACTAGAGCTCATGTTCAGTAGGGACCTTATCCTCGACCCCATGTCCATCCAGGTCCATATCCTTAGTTCCCATAGGGGTCATATCAACAACCCCAACCAGATCCCTATCAGCAATATTTGTAACAAGGACCTTACCTTCCATGGGGGAAATATGCATATCTGGGCCATAATATGACCTATTGGGGGAAGAATACTTATCAATCAAGTTGTAACCCCCGACATTTCTCACCTCATCATCCACCTTTTTCATTATTAGCTACGTTAGAATTGTCGGATGTGTCAAAGTGCACAAATGACCCCATTCAACATCAACTGAAATGGCCACTGATTCCAACTAAGATTCCAGCAGATTGTCTGAAGTTCAAATGAAAATATGGGGAACACCCCCAAACCCATGTTATGACAAACCACTTGTGGTGTTCCTCTAATTCTTGGGTTGATGATTCTATTCGTCTTCATATTTTACAGTGCCCTTTGACTAGTGTTTCATCCAAATGGTACATTGAGCTCCTTCGAGGAGTTTTCTTCGATTTCAATTCCTTGGCTATGGCCTTCTTCACTCACTTCCAGTTAAATGTCTGGTATGAAACCAACACCCATATTCTCACCTCGTTGAAGAAGTCAACTTCTATGCATATATCGGATCACACCCATGAATGGTGGTGTCCCCATCACCTCATCATATTTGAGATCCCTGATCAGCTGTTGACTGAATGGTTCACAAAATCATTCGTTCCAAAGATTGCAAAAGATATTGTAATGGGAGGGCATGTCATGGAAGAGGAGGTCATTTCTAGAGCTCAATACCTCCACTTGTTTTATTCCCAGTCCAGGACTCTACATGAGTTTTTAATTGATGTGCCACATCCTTAGACTAATCCCGCATCATCTCATTCTCCTATTACACCTCTGGTGGATGGTGTTATTAGACAGTGCCTCATACTTATAGTAGTGTGACTAATACTTCCTCAAATTCTAACTCCACTAATATCGTTGCGCCCCCTACTCCCTCCCATAGCCAGAAGAATCCTGGTAAAACCTCAGAGGTAAATTTGTTTTCAGTCTACCGCATTAGATAAATCCTCGAAGGGTAAGAAAAATGGTAAAGGAAAGTCTAAATATGAAAACCATAAACAGGATTCAAAGAATTCATTTGTTGGTGATCCTTCAACTTGTAAGCCCAAATATCCTTGTCTAATATGTGATGAAGATCATTACACCAAGGATTGTCCTCTGTGTGTCGAAGTTTCTCGTCTTTTTAAGAGCGCACCCAAGACTTTGGTTGTTTTTAAAGAACTGTTCCCTTCCTAGAAGACAAAAATGGTATATCAAGCTCAATAATATAGAAGATCTCAGGAGTTCATGGCTAGAACGCAATCTATTGCCATCACCATGAGAACGAAATATTATCCCAATCCATACAAGGTTCCTGTGGAACTAGAAATTACATATCACCCTTCTTCTTCCATGCCTCCAACCTCTAATCCTCTTTAGATCGAGAGACCGAGTAGTGACTCCATCATCCGACCATCCCCAAATGTTGTTCTTCGGAAATTGTCTTACAATCTGAATGCAAGAGCAGCACAACACTACAATATTGTAGAAGATCTGGCTCAAGCGCCTTTGGCAATGTTGTCTTTGGAGGTCCTTCAGTCATTTCCATCACAATGGAAGGCACTACTCTCTGCCATTGGAAGGATTTATCCTTCAGATTCTAGTCTGATTATTTTGGATCTCAAGAATTTCTTTCGTCGCCTCCCATCTCAGGTAGCTTTTTTTATTCAAGTTACTACTATGCGAAATACTATTCATCGACTATCGTTGAAGAAGGTGCTTTAACCTACATCATGTCTATCGCATGTTGGAAAGCCATTGGCTCTCCCCCATTGAGTCAGCACTTGAATACCTTAGAAAATTTCGATGTTCGAGGTTCTCGATCATACGGTATTCTAACAGAATTTCCCATCTTGTTGGAGGGGGAAATGGTAACCATAGAATTTGAGGTGGTAGACGCCAACTTGAACTATAATCTCCTTCTTGGATGTAGTTGGAAAAATGTCATGTTTTGTGTAGTTTCCACCCTCTTTAACATCCTTTTTTTCTCTCATCAAGGGAAGGTAGTGACTATGGATTAGTTAGCTTTCTTCCCCTTTGTGTCTTCAACAGGTAACATTCCATATGTTCGGAAGGCCACTACTCCTTATGAGAACATTGGTCTAGGTCTGTTCAAAGACTTGTCTCTTATGGGATTTTTTATGCTTCCGCCTCCGAATGTCACCTCCGTCAATATGATTTCAACTAGTCACGATTCATGGATTGTTCCCAATCCTCACCATATCGATAGTTTTGGTGACGTTGTGCCTCTTAGCCCAGCAGAGAAAATGTATCAAGATATTCTCATGGATTTCAAGGCTGCATCCGAAACCAATACTCATTTGGTTTCTTCCACAGACAATTATGCGTAGTCTCCCTGGTTTGGTTCTTGGGACTTTGATGATCCATTGAATGAGACTTTCCCCACTCACGAGAGTATCGTGGAGGTCATGTCTCTTGAAGAAACTCCATGGAATTATGGAAATCATCGTTCCTCATTTCTACCAATCACAGGTGACATCTCCACCTGTATAGGATCCCATGCTTCACAAGTACCAACTGGCCCACTTCAGAATATGGCTTTGATTCATGAAGTGTTGTCTGAAGGTGACATAGGGAATATCACTCCTACCATTCTAATTGACATCTCTATTCAACTAGGGGTCGTCGAGAATGTGCATGTCAGTGCATCTTATTTTCCCGATGAAATCAACATCTATAAGGAACCTTTTCAGGAGTTCTACGATATCTTCACATTTTCATATGAAGAAATGTTCAGCATTGATCCAAGTATCGTAGTGTACAAAATTCCCACCTATCTGGATTCAAACCTGTTTGCCAACAAATTCGTCCTATGTACCTGAGAAATGCTACCACTATAAAGGGTGAAGTTGAAAAACTTCTTAAAGTTGGATTTATCTACCCCATACCATTGACAGATTGGGTCTCGAATATTATTCCTATAAATAAGAAGCAAGCGATCGTTTGGGTTTTCATTGATTACCGTGATATCAATTGAGCTTGGCCTAAGGAAAATTATCCCACTCCTTTTATCAATCAGATCATTGATGAATGTGCCAGGAGTGAGATATTTTACTTTATGGATGGTTTCTTTGGCTATAACCAGATTAAAATTGCTCCAGTTAATCAACACAAAAACACTTTTATCTATCCATAGGGTACTTTCGCCTATAAGAAGCTTCCTTTCGGGTTGAAGAATTCTAAAGCAACCTTCCAACGAGCTATGCCTTATGAATTTCATCACATCAAGCACATAGTTCAGCCATATCTTGATGACCTTCCTCCTCATTCCACGAAACATCAAGATCCCCCGAAACACCTTAAAGCTATCTACCTCCACTGTCGACACTATAATATTAGGTTGACTCCTCATAAGTGTGTCTTCTACATCGAATGCAATCGGCTCATAATTTTTGTGGTGTCAAAATAAGGTATCCACATCGATCCTCTAAATTTCGAGGCAATTATCAATCTACCTCCTCCCTCTTCTATCCATCAACTACAGAGTTTTTAAGTGAAATATAATTTCCATCGTCGTTTCATATTGAATTATGATGAGATTTCCAAAGGCTTTACACACTTATTCAAAAGGGGAATCTCATTCTTATGGGATGAAAATTCTCAAAGCTCTTTTGATGTAGTGAAACAAGCCCTCATCATGGCTCCGCCGTTGTGTCCTCCCAATTATCACTGCAACTACTACTTGTATTTGGCCGCCACTGACAACATTATTGGCATAGTGCTGGTTCAGGACTCGGGAACATGTAGTGTAATATTTGAGATGTAATTTCTTCAATACTAAAACCTGTTATGCTCATGTAGAGAAACTTGTATTCCTTTTTTTTCATGTCGTTCAATGTTTCCATCACTACATTCTCCTGCACAAAACCTTTGTGATTTATGATTGCAACCCCATGACTTACATTCTCACGCGTCAGTTACTTGGGGGAAGGTACTCAAAATGGATCATTATCCTTCAAGGGTTCGAATTAGAATTCATTGCTGCTAAGCTGAAAAAATCCATGGTCTTTTTTGAGTTGATATGTGATCTTCCCACCACGGATGATCCCACACCTCTCGATGAGTCCATCCCCAATGAGACTCTCTTTCTCATTAGTACTCTTGATCCATGGTATGGAGAAATCATTTTATCTTCATACCCATACTTATCGTCCAGAGCTATCGCACTCTGAGTGAAGACATATTTTTTACCAATCCCAACCTTATCACATCGTTGGGGACACCCTCTATCACACTGGTGTTGACTATGTCCTCCGTTGTTGTTTGACTCTCGAGGAAGATGAGAAAGATCTCAGTGACTGCCACTCCAGGGATTATGGTGGTCACATGTCTGGTTATGCTACCACTCAAAATATCCTTCATGCAAGTTATTTCTAGTCATCTATTTTTAAAGATTGCATTATCACAGTATGAAAATGCCACGATTTCCAGATTAACTCTTGAAAAGAGCAGGCTCCACCCTCACCCTTACACCCATTTTTTACCATCAGACCTTTTTCAAAATGGGGAATCGATTTTATGAAATATAACCCTCAGTTGGCTAGGGGTAATGACTATATCATCGTTTTCGTTGACTATTTCACTAAATTGGTTGAGGCGATGCCTACATACAATAATGAAGGTCTCACCGCAGTGCAATTCTTATTCAATCATGTCATAGCTCAGTTTGGTGTCTAAGTGATTGTCACTAATCATGGCACTCATTTTTTTAATAATATTATGATAGATCTCTCTGCTTATTTGGGGTTACATCATGATACCTCCATGCCTTACTATCCATAGGCCAATGCCTACATTGAAGTTGTCAACAATGTCTTGGTTACCATGCTTCAATGCACTATTAGGAAGCACAAGCGAGACTGACACCTGATGATTTTTTTTCGCTTTGTGGGCATACCTAACCTCCGCTAAGACTGCCACTAGATTCACACCATTCTAATTGGTGTACGGTATAGAGGCCACACTCCCGATCGAGTGTGAGATTCCTTCCCTGAAGCTATCTATCGAACTCCTTTTTGGTACTTCGCCAGAAGAGGAACACATATTATACCTCAATCATATTGACGAGACCAGAAGTCTTGCTGCTTTAGTTCTTGAAGCACAGAAAAAATGAGTTAAGGTTCAATATGACAAATTCGTAACCCCTAGTGTTTTCTTTGAAGGTGACTCAGTCCTGCTTTATGACCAAGCCCATGATAAGTTGGGAGTAGGAAATCTCGAGTCAATGTGGCATGGGCCCTATATAATTCAACGTGTTTTGGAGTGTGGAGCCTATGAGCTAGTTGACTATGAAGGAAATTCTTTCGCTGAGCCCTGAAACTAGCTCTACCTGAAAAAATATTCCGCTTAATCTTAAGTGTGATAATTTGTACATCAATGTGTTATTCATTAGTTTTATTTGAGTTGATTTTTGGTGTGATTGTTTTCCTTGCAGACATGTTTCATCTACTTACCTCATGTTCCACTTGGTTTTCAGAAGTCTTCAGATCACTAATGGCTTTACTGGTGTCACTTGTTGTAGCACATAGAACCTGTCTTCCGCAACATGAGCATTATTTTCTCCTAATGGCGAGTTGATTAATTTACAAAAAAAAATTTTGGGTCGAACAACTAACAATATTTGTGAGTATAGTGCGGTGATCGAACTATTATCAGATGCCATTGATCTTGGGATTAGATATTTAGTTGTTAAGTTGGCATCACAACTTGTTTTGATACAAATGAATGGGTGTTATTCTATGTGCAATCCTTGAATTTTGTGTATGTATTTACGTGTTAAATTATTGGAAAGGAATTTTGATTTTATCACATATCAACACATTCCAAGGAATTTAAATACATTAACATATTCATTAGAAAACCATGTATTAGATAAACATTTGCACAATATGTAAATCAAGACATCATTTCGATACACAAGTAGTCGTAGAAACATGCATATGTGTGTGTATATATATATATATCGGTCTGTAAGTGTGTTACATACAAAAGCTCAAAAAATATGTGCTATATTACAAAAATGTCTCTTCGAGCCTACATCAGTACAAAATGTATAAATAGGGCTGCTATCCATCACATGGTGCTCATGGTAGTAGGTGACTACTCGGATTACTCACCAGAGTAATCAACGCAGTTTTCCTGGAACTCTGATAGTGTGTCTCTGAAAGCGAAGTGGAATCTCATCGAATGTAGCATACTTTGGAATGCCTCGTGTGTGGCCAACAACGTTCTGCTCCATCTTAGCTAATGTGTCTTCTCCCTTCGTGCAATCAATTACATGCTAGGAGGTCTCTTAGAACCCATATCTATAAAAAAAACATAATTTTACGTGTCAGAATGCATAACAAAAAAACATCTAAAAAGTAAACAAAATTTAAAAAACACTTTTTACCTGCATCGGTCCACTGTGTGCCTGGTGGGATCGTAATATCTAGATGTCCTCTAAAGTCGATGTTGGAATATACGTAGTCCTCAACTACGACAAGTTGATGTCACAGCCAACTGAAGAAGGTTGTGGGGAAATGCATATGTTACCCCCCTCCCTGTCGGGGCATTATGTCACACCATCTCATCAGCCTTAGGTCCCTCAGGGCTGGATCATGGATCTCTAACCACTAATACTCGAATATGGGTACTCTCTCCAAAAATAAGGTCAACTGAAGTTACCCATACCCAAACTGTTTTAGTCTCCCTGTCTTACACTTGGTTAGATGGCTCTTCATATTAGCCAGCAACACCTTACACCAGTTAAACATCGTTGGGGCCAAAAAGTCCACCACATACTAGAACTAATTTTTCATTGCCTTATGCAATGCCTTGGCTCTTACCACTCTCATGATACAATGCAATGTCATGCGCAAGGGAAGCACTCTGATGGAATATATGTCTACCTTCCCACTCTTTGTCTTCCATGCCATGGGATAGTGTCTCTGGATGAGCATGCTTGTGCTCTCATCCCCTGCACAAGCTCCAGATAATTGGATCCTATCCCCTCACCTAGATAGTCTAGTGATAAAATAGATTTCCATTACATCTAGCTCTAACTCTTAGTCCCTGATGATGAAAAATTGCTGGTCCATGTCCCATATACTAATTAGATACTAGAGAAGATCTAGTTGAGCTCTTAGATAGGATGTTTGGAATAATTTCAAAAATCCACAATTTCACAAATCATTGACACAATATTGGTCTTGCAAGGCTTGTTGGTCTTCCACCTCATGGCCTCGTTCTTTCCATTCAAATGCATCTTCGCTGAAAGAACCTGCAATACATGTCCATTTGGTTTTTAAGGAGCATTCATGGAAGATATTTTAGAATCTAAATGTCAATTTGGGTGATTTTATCATTTTAAAATATTTCCCGTAGTCAGTGCGTCTATTTGGAATAATTCAATTCTAGTGGAGCATTGCCCTAATGGGTTAAATGTGATAAGCGTGAACCCAATAACTCAAAATCACATTGGTCGCAGACGATTTTAAATTTTTAAATCCCTCCCTTAAACTCCCTAATTCTAAAAACCAAATGCTAAATGAATAGAATTAAATTCAAAATAAGGTTTAGATCTCTTACCTGGCGCCGATGGAATGACGAATGGTGTCCCAAATCGGACGCAACAGTGATTTGAAATTCTAAGGGAAAATGGACAAAATTCTCTTCTCAAAATCCAAAGGTGAAAATGAATTTTTTTTTTGGTCTATTTATAGATTTTAGAAAAAAATTCAACAATATTTTATTATTTTTTCTTGATGTTCATGATGTTTGTTGTTTATGGGTAGTACAAGACTTTCACACCGCTGATGATAATTTCTGATGCAAATGAGTTGAATTTTATCTCTTTTTCGGGCTCACTAAATGTTTACAAAAGAGGAACCCCCTAGGAGTCAACTTTCAGATCTTTTCTTACTCTCGAAAAATGAAAATATTGTCACGTACTTGTCATTTCGAACTCATTAAAGTGAATGAACTGATGTGATCTCTGTATATTTTTACCCCTTTTTGAAAATGAGGTTTAATATTTACGAAAAAGGAATACCATGATCGAACATGGTCAAGAGGTTCTCTCGGACATAGTTTTCTACCTTTTCAGATTCGAGAGACGACTTATGAAAAGGGACATGATGGAGTTTTCTTTTTTTTCTTTTCAAACTCCCTAAACATGAAAATTTACTAAGTTTACCTTTTTTTGGACTCATCAAAGATTAAAAAATGAAGGCTTGTCACCATGAAGAGACCAAGTTCCTCCTTCCTAGGACTTGTAAAATTACTAGGATGGATTCATTCGAAGAATGAACTTACATGCTCAGCATATGTTATCCTCTTCATGCTGGCTATAAAAAATAAAGAGGTACTCATTAGAAATAACGAGGAAAAATTGAAAGTGAGCATTCTTTGTGTATTATGGGCAGCTTTTTTCTCTTGAACATGACACTCATCTGCAATTCGTGTTGGGTTGGGGACATCCTACATTCGTCACCTTGCCTCCATGGGTTTGTGAAATATTTTTTCCCCTTATATGATTACCAATTTTGTCAACATGACCTCTGATCCTATTTGAGTCAAATGTTGCCACGCTCGGGAGTCGTGTTTCCAATATATTCAATACGAGTCCCTTTTATCAAACATCCTTTACATATCTGCCCTCCTCTGTTGCAATCCTAAATCACTCCTATCATCTTAAGATATATGTTGTTTCATGTCGATGATGTGGGAATCATTATGAACCTCCTTCTACGAATCACTTCATGTCCACTTCAACTCATTATCTGGGAAGGTGATTTAGAAACTTTTGTTATGTACCTTGGAGCTTACATGCCTCAATGGCAAGTTATTCATGTTTGATGATAGGTTCACATCATTGGTCTTCAATCGAATGATTCTGCAAGTGTTTGTATTCAACACATCCATTCACACTTGTAGTTTGTGTTTTGTACCTAGAGGTCCATCTTCATTATTGGTGGTCTCTCTCATGCGTGTTAAAGATTCTCATAATTGATCAGTAATTAGGTGGTTTCTACCATTTTCGACACCAACACATTTACTCACATGGCTATATTCATACATTGGGTTGATTGACATCATGGTGAAGACCCTAGGTCACATCTGATTTTTGGTCTAGGCTACGAGGAGTTATTGAGTACTCACAATTGTATACATGATCCTATCTATACGGATTGTTGTGTCCATACCGTGGATCCATTTCTATGATCTCTTTTAGATGGATGGTTGCAACGATACCGTGGGCTTATGTGTCATTTGATGCCTAGTGGAACATTATGTGGTTAGGCATATTTATACTAGAGATGTCATATTTTGTAAATGTTTTATTTGGTAGGTTCTCCGAAGGTGGTCTCCATTCTTTTCCATGGTTCATAAAGCATTTCAGCCATCACTCCATGTTTTTCCTTCATGCTTTAGGGGGTATTTGTTACATAGTAATTTTTCACCATGCTCATTTTCCCGTTCCTAATCCTGAAATGCCCCGTGACGAATCCTCTACAATGTTTCCATCATCAATAAATATGATAACATATCCCCTAGAAGATCTGAATAATACTTTGTTGAGATATTACTGAAGAAACTTGGTCAAATTCCTAGTTTCCTAGGTCAGCGCTCTTTGTGGTGCCATGAGTGCACTGATGTCATTTTCCTAGTTTTGGCTCAACATTGTTAGCACCCTAAATTATTAGAAAAATGCGTTGATCCAATTTCTATTAGTGCTTCCTAAAATGGAGGAGAAGCTTCGACCTCTAGAAGCTCAAGGGCTGCGAGTTGGTTGTTGAAAATAAATGATAAGGTCGAGCTCTCTCATTTTAGAGCCTTGATCTCATCCATGGGGGATCTTCCCTTAGAAGGTGTGCCTTCCTCCTCCTTTCATGGGCTCCCAACCTCCTTCTCCTTTCTATAAATTCACACCCCTCATTTCCCCAAGTTTAGAGCTTGGTTGATCATTTCCAGACTCATCTATACTCTCATCCCTTTGCATGTTATCATCATGATTAAGCCTAAGTGCATGGGAGAAGGAATTCTTTTGAGCTAGGTGAAGGACTCATACTTTCACCTAAGGATGCCTCCAACATCAAGGCCTGGTTTTAATCTCTCCTTTTGTAATTTATCAATAATAACATCTGATGTCTTCCTTTTATATTTTTCTATATGATTATGCAAATATTATGGTACTCCTTGATATGCTAGATAGCTAGCGCTTGCATTTATTATATATTGTATCATTTTTGATGTCTTCTCTTGACCATATGAAAGTATTTGCACACCATCAGTAGTAGGAAGCAGACCTAAAATGATCATGGATTGAGGTCACCATCAACGGATCCAAGTATGAAGATTGGAAAAAGGTATTTATGTCTCTTTCCTCATTACATTGTAAGAATTAGTTAAGAAAGCTTATGTTAGAAAGAATCTCATGTTGCTAGACCCACTCTAGGGCTAGAGAGATCACCTCTGTCTGCATAGGGGATTTATATTAACAACAACGAGTCTATTCAAATCCTAGTTTCCTTTCCTTTCTTCCCCACATGGAGAGTTTGAATGAGTCTAGTCAAATCCTAGTTTCCTCTCGCAATGTCAATGTTTCCCCGAATCTTAATTGGATTTTCGTTATTTATTCTAAAGGAAATTTGGCTAATTTAACCACTACGATTCCTATTAATATTTCCATGAATCTAGGTGTCATGGAAAATATTAAAGTTGGGGCAGACTATACTCGTTTTGAGATTGATATTTACATCTCCTTGTTCAAAGAATTCCATGATGTTTTTGCTTGGTCTTATGACGAAATGCCTGGAATTGATCCATGAATTGTATAACATGAGATTAAGACTTATACTGGAGCCAAGCCTATTCAGAAGAAACTCTGGCTAGTAAACTCACGTAAGGCAGTTGCGATTAAAGATGAAGTTCAAAAACTCCTAGATATTTTTTTTAATTTATCTTGTACCTTTGATGGAGTGAGTCTCTAACCTTGTTTTGGTTGATAAGAAAAAAGGAACTATTCAAGTTTGGGTTGATTACTATGACTTGAACATGTCTTGTCCAAAATATAATTATCCTACACCTTTTATCATTGGAATTCTCGATGCTTGTGCTAGTAATGTTATCTTCTCTTTCATGGATTGTTTTTTCACCTATAACCATATTGAAATCAAACTTGAAGACTAGAAAAAAAATGTATTTATCTTCCCGTGGGGAGTTTTTTCCTATCATAAACTTCCGTTTGGTCTTAAAAATGTTGGTGCTACTTTTCACCAGGCCATATCTTATGCATTCCATGATATTAAACACGTCATTGAAGTATATTTGATGACCTTACTTCTTGTTCTTTGCTCCGTGAGTATCATCTTGTCCACCTTAGAGAAATTTTTCTCCAATGTGTTATTACAAAATATGTCTTAATCTGCACGTGTATTTTTTGTGTATGATTTGGAGGATTTATAGTATTAATTATTTCCCAAGAAGGGATTCATGTCGATCCTTGGAAGCTTGAGTAAATTATCAATCTGCCTCCTCAAACTGTTCACCACCTTCAAAAAATTTAGGGAAAAACTAATTTTATTGCAATTCATTTCCAAATATGCTCACATTACCTAAGGCATCATGTGAATATTGAAGAAAGGAGTACCATTCATTTACGATGACCAAGCCCAATGTTCTTTTGATGTCCTTAAGAAATATTTTGTCTACACCTTTACTATGTCCTCCTGATTTCAACCAATATTTGTTTTTATTTCTCGGAGCCTGAGATTTTTTCTTAGGTATGGTCCTCATATAAGAATTTGATATGCACAATGAACATCCCATTTACCATATTAGAAAAGGAATTTTAGGTCCTAAGCTTCATTATAACCATCTTGAGAAGTTGTCCTTAGTAGTTATTATTGTTGTGCAATGATTGAGTCATTATATCTTATTGTGAAATACTATCATCATTGTTAACTCCAATCCCATGAAGCATATTCTTAGCTGTCATAACATTGGGGTAAAATAGCACAAGTGGATTGTTATCCTTTGGGAGTTCAATTTGGAGTTTGCCATTGTTAAATCCAAAAAATCCTTATCTTTTGTCGAGCTTCTTACTGAATTTCCTCAGGTTGATGATGAAGTTGTGGCCATGGATCCTTTTCTTGACGAATCCTTGTTCCTCATTAATACTTCTTATCCTTGGTATGGAGACATAATTTTGTTCCTAAAAACATTTTTTTTTCATCCTAAATTATCTCGTGATGACCATTGGTGCATACACCATCAATCTCGACAACACCTTACTATCGATGATGTTTTATACCATAACGATGTTGATAGTGTGTTAAGTTCATGCATTACTCATGAAGAAATTGAACATTTCTTGAATCATTTAAATGCTAGGGCATGTGGTGGTCATCCTTTTTTGCTTGCTGCCACTCAAAAAATCTTGCATGTAGGGTACTTTTGGCGTTCACTTTTTAAGGATTGTATCTCAATGGTGCAAAAGTTCCATCTCTGTCATATCTTTTCTAGTAAAATTAAATCTCATAATGCCTCGTTACATCCGGTAGTTTCTATTAGGCTTCTTGTATAGTGGGGTGTTCACTTTATGCAATGAAACCCACCCTTATCTAAAGGTCATCACTACATCATCGTCGTGGTTGACTATTTTACCAAATGGGACAAGGTCATTCCTACATGATTAAATGATGGTGCTATTGACACTTTAATCATATTCAATCATGTCATCTCTAGGTTTTTTGTGCCTAAACGCATCATGACTGATTATGGTAAACATTTCCATAAGGATATGATGCAAGAATTGGCTTCCATGTTGGGTTTTCATCATTAACACTCAACTCCCTATTATCCTCAAGCCAATGGCCGAGTCCAAGCTATCAATCAAAATTTGAAAACCATGCTGCAACGGATGGTAGGGAACTATAAGTATAATTGAAATATTATTCTCTTTTCCACCATATGGGCATGTCAGACCTTAGTGAAACCTTCCACTATATCTACTCCTTTCCAATTGGTTTATGGCGTGGAGTCAACTCCTCCTATATATTGTGAAATATATTCCCTTGACTATGATTTTGAATTCCTCCCTCACACTTTGGCTGAGGAAGAATGCCTCCTACTACTTGCCCATCTAGATGAACAATTATTTCTTGCCCTGGTCAATAACAAAACTCATAAGAAATGAATTAAGCCCCAATATGATAAGTATTTTTGATCTCGTGTCTTTTCTGAAGGAGATCTCATTTTGGCTTATGACCAAGACCATGATAAGTTGGGGTAGGTAAAATCGAACCCATGTGGTATGGTTCTGAAAATTTTAAATTTGTTCTCAAGAAAATGGCCTATGAGTTAGTTGATTGTGATGGGAATTGAATGTCGGAGCCACATAATGGGCTCTACGCTTTTATGCTTAGTTTCTTTGCATGGTCGCTTGTACATACTATATATAGGTGTGTGTATGATCAATATTGTTTGCTTGCCTTAGATTTTCCATTGTTTTTTTGTGTGATTCGTGTGTTTGGTATTTTATGAACAGATATCAGTGCCCTCTCTTCAATATATTGGATTTGTAGATGGTGAAATTCCTTACACTTGGCACATTTCTTCCACTACTTTGGTCATTGTTTCACTCACTGATTATCTTGTGAGTTCTAGGGGTATTTTTCTGCACCAAGTTACCAATAATGTGGCCAAATATAGTGTGGTCATTGAGCTCTTGACCAAGGTTAGCCTCCTTGGAAAACAACACTTAGTTGTTCAGCTTGAATCTCAGCTCATAGTATCTCAGCTCAACCACCTCTATTATATAATGAACTCTACTATCCTACATTATTTTTTTAGGGTACGTCTCTTGGAACACTTATTTTCATTATAGTGATTATGTTCATATTCCTCGAGATCAAAACATGTTAGCTGATTCATTAGCTAATTATGTATTAGATTGGAATTTGTCGCATCAATAGTTTTAACCATGCACATGATAAATTAAAAATTCACTTTACATAAACATCATTTAATCACAAACAAATAGGATCTGTCATGTTAATATATATCAAAATTTTGGGGTACATTGTTCAAAATATGGGCATCAAGGCCCTCACCATCTATCCATACATATGTAGATCCATCAAAAAACAAAACCATAGGTACACCATTATCCCTACTCAATGGTGCATGTTGTAACATAACACTGCATTCAAAATGTAGCAGAGGAGGCTCTAACAATAGGATAAATCAACCCCAACTGTGCACCTTTGCATATGTCGAGGTTTATCAAGAATACTCATCATAGGAACACCTAGTGGCCACCCCTCGACATTGTGAGTGAATATCCAAAACTCCTCATCCTCACCATATTTTTCTACGTGCTCTACTTGGGTCTAGGCCAGTGGTACATGTCTCCTTAATTGAGAATAGCCTACAGGGTGTGTGGGCGCCACATCTACATATCACATGAATCACATATTAGTAACTTTGTACCCATTCAAAAAAAATCACATATCCTAAAAATAACAAATAAAATAATAAAACATAAAAAACCAAATATATTTTAACTCTGTCATCAAATTACATGCCATGGGGCAAGACCATGTCAATATCTCCCTATAAATCCACTACATCATATGGGTAATCATCCACATCCAATGATTCTTCTCTTAATAACTTCCATTATGTGTCTAGGAACTAGTTGATGTTATGCACATAATCTTCCATCATCATGAGACTACACCACCTCATAATCCAAGGCACGATTGGTGGTGGATATACCACATAATCAAGTGACATTGGCCTCTATCACCAGGAACTTATCGAAAAAAACTCACTAGTAAGCTCCCACAACCAAAGTTATTGAGCTTCCCTCTCTTCATATTGGTAATTTGTTGCTTGATGTTTTCCAACATGCATTCACACTAGTTGAACATGGTAGGTTGCATGGATCTAAGTGCCAATTCTAGATATGGTTCGGTTACACAATTAGGTGTTGTTATATTTGCTACTCAAGTAATAGTGTATGCTAGTGTTTTGAGTGTTATGTCAGCAAGGTATTTAATATTAATTCTATCCTTGTCCCTCTAAGCCCCTACTCTACAATTCTTTTGAATATATCTTCACATTGTTTCTCCACCTGTATTGTGTACCCCAACTAACATAAGTGGATCACCCCACCTTAACAAACTAGTGAGGGATTAAATGTCCTTCAACTTTATGGAAAATAAATTTGGACCCACTATGAATTGTTGGGTGTCTACATCCCACCATCGAATTATTTATTGCAATAAAAATGGATGGATGGTCATGATGAGTATCATATAGAACTTGAGAAATCCACAATTCCCCAATTCATCCAACGTTGTTTGATGTTCCATGGCCTGCATCTCGTTGAACGCATGATCTCTCCCTCTCCATTAAACCATGATTTATCCTTCACTTAGAAATAAATTATTATTAGTCATTCTGACGGTTAAAAACACTAAATTTCACTGTAAAAATCGAGTTTTAGGCATGCGAGAGGAACAAATTATTAAATTTAACCCTTACTGCGACCTTAGAATGAGCAATTTTTATTCGTGCTTGCACAAACTATGTTGCATATGTGTAGTTGGACCCTTTCAATCAAAATTTTCTCGAACTATGTGTCCAACCAAAGGATTTTCTTCATCAAAAAATAAAATTTCTCCTAAAACACTACTACGACATAAGAGAATCCACACTTAAATCGAAAAATTAAGGGATAGATCTACTTAGGTTGATGGGGAAGCTCCTCCTTTAGCTAATCTTGCTCCTCCCTACCCTTGCACCACCAAGCTTGGAAGTTCTCTCCACCTCTCTTCTTAAAAACACAATGTCATTTGAGGAGGTTTGAGGTCTTTTTATAAGAATTTTTTCATCTTTGAAGAATATTCATTTTTTTTAATTTTTGGGCTTAAGAGGGTTTTTACTTTATAATTATTTTTCCTAGTTCATTTTTTGTAGGAGTTTGGTGAGCTTCCTTTTAGTGTCACATTTTGGGCATCTTGTTTACGAAAATGGGCCTGAGGTATTATTCCTTTCTTGGCATATAAGGGTCAGTCATTTTCGCAATTTCCATTGCATTTTGACTGTCAATACCATTTTCTTGCCTTAGGTTCGACCCTGTCAAGTTCTCAATTGAGCATCTTTCCTTTATTCATGTCATTGATTGGAGGTGGAGCTTATATGATCATGGATACCCTATTTAGCGCCATTTTCTTTGTTGGTTTCCATGTAGTCTATTGAATTACTATTTCTCAAAATTCCTCCTTCTGACCTTCCATAACCTAGAATTTGAGCCTCATGTCCTCTTTTTCATCATATTTCTTGCTATACCCCAGGAGGATTCCAACAATTTTATCCCTTGTGATTGCCACTTTTTCTTGGCCTATTTTTGCAAATTGAGCCTTAGTTTCTCTCTTCACTCATCATCATCTGCTTGGCCTATCATCCGCTTGCACTTGGTGTTTTTCCCTTTCTTAGAGAAACTACTTTTCTTAGTAGTCATATTAGCCAACCTCTTGTCCTATTTATGTCACAAGAAGTTCCATCATGATAGGGAACTACTTTTTATTCTTTAGACCACTCATTCCTCCAAGAGAATTTTTCTTTAATCTCTTTGCATACTCCTTATAATAGAAATATTTTCTAGTGAATTTCTCTCCTTCATGCTCATTAAATCACTTGAAGGGTCATCTACCCAGTATAAGTTTAAATATTTTCCAGACTAGGATGGACTAGTTACAAAAGGGGAATACTATATCTACTATGGATATAAGGTTCTCCCATATATGCTTTTATCTCCTTTTCAGGCTTGGGTGACTAAACTTACGAAAAAAGGAAATTTAAAAAGATAAAGGGAGGGGAACATTCATTTTCATTAATGTTGGAGCAGGGTACCTTAGGACCATAATTTTAGGAAAATATTAGTAATTTTGTTAGTTTTGAGTTGTGTGGGCTATGCAAAGAATATTAAAGGGGATTTGGAGTGGGTCAAATCCCATTCATGAGTTGGAATGGATTAATGGGTAAACTAGGTGTCTTAAACCACGGTTTGAGGACCATAGTATGAGCGCAAGAAAATGTATAAATAGAAGTCTAGATCGAGTTGGATAAGATATAAAAGTTAAGAATATATTAAAAGAGATTAATGATAGAGCTATGAAGTTGAATCTGTAGTAGTTATTGTGTCTAAAAGGATCATTCTGGTTGTGTGTGCGGAGACCTTAGTCCAGTTGTGTGCAGACCCCTCTAGCTGTGTGTGCAGGTAGATCTAGTGAATTGTAATGTATTTTGTGAATTGTAAGGGTTAAGACTAATTAATAAAGGAATGTTTTGGAAAATCTATGTACTGAATGAATCTATAATTCACTTCTGCATTTGATTTCTTTTTTTCTATGGATGATTTATGTTATCTATAATCGGATCAGTTTGTGTACCTATTTATATTGTTGATATGTAAGTTATTTTCATGGATATGTTACTTTAAAGGCTGAATATTACATTGTGAGAAAATTTAAAGGGGAATTTGGATCTATTATATGTGTGCGCACATAGGGTTAACCTATGTTCGCTGACCTAGGGTTTCTGGTTAGGATTTATGGTGCACAAGATAGTTTGTTTAATAAGATAGACCTGTGGACGCCCACTTCATTTAATTATCTCTCAGGGTGTGGAAACCAAGTTCTAGCACCCCCCCATACTAGTTTGGGTGAGACTTTGGCTTGTGCAAGTAGGTCATTGCCAAAAGGGTGAGTAGCAAGAGGGTTTCGTTACTTGTGCGCTAACTTTGAACCTATGTCAAGACCCCTCAAGCCAACAAATGGTTTCGTTGTCGGGACCGGGAAATTTTGAGAGAGATTAGATTTTTTCGCAGCCATCAAAGACTGAATTAGAACAGTCGTTTGAGAAAAAGATATGCAAATTTTCCATTAAGGAAAATAGAAGTAATAAATTCTCTACTAAAGATTGGTAACAAAGGTACATTTTCACAAAGGTCCATGAAATCTTATTTCTGACCTATGTGCACGAATTATAGGAGTAGTTATTAAGGTTAGCTGAGTTTAAAACCTACTGGAAGGACGATAAAATCACTCAGTGGACGCCTGAGTTGATCCAACAGTTAGAAAGGACTGATAACATAATCACTTGCATTGCAGACCATTGGGTTGACAACATTCTAGGTGGTTTGTGACAGAGTTTGCAGTTGATCATTTTCTATCATATTCTGAAGTAGAAAGGAGGTTATTCAAAAGGACTAAGATTTAAGTTCATGAACTCTCTTCCTTTGCTGAATAAGATGTTATTTTGTGAAAAAGGGTGTTCTATCTAGTCACACTGAGTGACTGACCCCAAACGAGTTGAAAATCACTACGCACAGCAGAAAGTACTTTCAGGTTAACCAAAGAGATGACAGATCAGTATACATTCCTCTGAGAAACCTGCCTAATAGTGATACAGAGAGTGGTGAAGCTACACACGCGGGAGGTAACCCTCCATCCACCCCAAAATCGAATTCGTGAAGGGGTAGGTTATATCCTACACCTCCACCACTACCAGGAGGTGATATGGATGCACATATGAAGCTACCCACCTTTAAGGGTGTGGGACATGAAGATATGGATAGATTCTGGTTTGTTGTAGATGCAGTATGGACTATGCAAAATGTCATCACTGATGTTTTCAAGAGGGCACAACTAGTTATGGCGTTTAATGGTCGTGCATTGCATTGGTTTATGGGATATCTGGTTTAGAAGGCTGACCCTATTGTCGATGATATCAAGAAAAAATTGAAGCATCAATTCAAAAAACTAAAGTCGTACTCGCAATGTGTAACAGAGCTAAAAGAAATATGATAAGAGTCAAATGAATCTGTTTGGGAGGAAGATCAACGATTGAAGTGCACTATCATTTAAGGATTATTTTTCTACGATGAAAAGAAGCATAAATAATGGTTTATTTCCATGCTCCTGCCGCATATGCATGGCCCCCTGAATCAGAAGAAAATCGATTCTCAAGATGAATCTCTTGAAGTTTCCATGAAGGTGGAAGTCACTCCCAGAAATGATGAGCAATTTGGAACTCTACAAATCCATAATCAATTAAAAGCGATGCATTTGGAAATTCATAACCTATGCAGGGATAGGGGGGAATAAGCTTGTGTAGAGGTATGGCGCATACGCTGTAAAGGTTTTGATTACAAAAAAAATTAGTGTCTTGTGCTTCAGGATTACATGAAAGCGTGAGGGCCAGATCCATTGTAACCCAGGGATGTTGCAAGACCGAGCGGTACTCCCATGTTGTGGTGCGCTGACTGTTAAGTTGATGTATGACACAACGCAAACCATTTCCCTTGATAGGAAGTTATGTACCAGAACTGTGTTGGGTGTGGAACCTGATTATCTTGTTTATTTTGTATCACAACGTTGGCCCCCTGTACCTTAATGGGGGCAACAACACTACCCATAATTAAACGCTGCCTGGGGGTTCCAAGGTGGGCAGCTACGACTTTATGGAGCCCCCCCCTGGTGGGGGGTTTTTGGGGGCAGCGCCCCCAAAGCTAAAAACAAATGTAAAATTGCCTTGTAAAAGTATAGTGATTTCTAGTCATCTGGGCCATTCATTAGGCAGATGATCTGACAGTAGAAGTTATGTTTATTTTAGGGTTTTTTTTCCCTAGAAGGAAACCCCTCGCTTTGTATGAGGGTATTTTATTGTGTTTGTGGATTTTATGTGTATTCTCAGAGTGAGAAACATAGAGGGAGACTGTGAGAGAGAACAGAGGATATTACAATGGATTTGTTGTAGGTTTTGTCTCTTCATTTTGCTGGATAATAGAAAGGAAGGACTAGTTGTTTGGGGTGGACGTAGCCCAAACTATGTGAACCACGTATATCTATGTCTCTCTAGTTTTATGTGCTTTTTTTTTCCGCATATTTTATGTGTTTCATTACACTGTAATATTTAATTTTCTAACAAACTGAAGCAGCAATGTTGTAGTTTTTTTCTCTTCGGTTGGCCACGATGACCACCACTGTCACACATTCGAATTGATGATAGACAATGCCAACCTCTATAGAGTGAAATTCAACCCATATTCACCAACATCCCCCTTTGGGCATGGTGGATCTCCAACCAGAGGAAGGGGAGGAGGGAGAGATGGAGGTGCAGGTTGCGAAAGAGGACAACTGATCTGCTACAAATGTGGAGATGTTGGGCACTTTGTGCTCGATTATTTGAAACTTGTGTGACAAACTTATAGGTATTGTAGAAAATTTTATCATGTTATTGAATATTTTCCTATTTTGATTACTAGAATGCATGAGAAGCAACAAAAAATTCCAATTCAAAACATACAAATGGTTAGAACTGATCTGTGGGAAGATTATCTGAGTTTAAACGTAATTACACGAAGTCGTTATTCCAGTGGGGAATACGAGGGAAATAAATCTAATGCAAAACCCTGGATTAGGAAGGCTTTTGAAAAGAAGCTAGAAAGTATTTTCTGGTGTAGGTTATTCCACATCCAAGTCATTCACAGAAGCAAAGATCGATGACGAAGTCAAACCTTTCTTGCAAGTGTGCATCAAGCTATTGCATAACTAGAAATAAATATACAACCTTCAATTTCTGATAGATAGTTGCACGGATAAATATTTTCCTTAAACCGATAGCAAGGTTGTAAACAAGATCTAAAAGAATAAGAAGAGAAGCAGTCGAGAGATGATCATAACCATGTAAATTGGGGAATATGAGACAGATCGGTTAATTCTGGACCTAGGATACGATTTGAATGTTTTTCCTAAGCAATCCTAGCATAAGATGGGTGAACTAAATCTGGAATGTTCCACCATTCAGTTTTTCATGGCCAATAAATAGAATATTATTCCAATGGTGAGACTCCCACAGGTTATGGTAGATATTACTGGAGTTAAGGTACGCACATAATTTGAAGTGATAGAGATTGTTGATGATATAGAGCCCTGCCCTACGTTGTTAGGACTGGATTCGGCTATCGACATGGGGGGCATCATCAAATTGAAGTGCAAGAGTGTGATATTTGAAAACAATGGTACTTGGGTTATAGTACCTTTGGATCCTCAAGAAGGGGAGAGATATATCGAACCAGTGTGCACAAAAGATTATGTAGACCACACGTACAAATTGACTGCATGGGATGAAGATTGGATCAACCCAACAACTAATTGGATGTTGAATTGGGAAAATGATAGCTCATGCTTCTCTTATTTGGATGAAGAAATGGAAAATTGGAAAAAATTCATGCATTATGTTTATGTGATGCGCTGCTTCAGAGTCACTAAAAATTTATGTTGCATCTCCTGAGAGGTATGAATATTGCCCTATTTTGATGGTTCTGGTAAATTTGTTTTATTTTTGGAAGAAATGGAAAAGTTTTTCCCCGAAGATCGACGGTTCTGGGCACTCGATATTTCCATGCTCGCAATTCCAACACGTTGGTGGCATACAGAGAAAGGGAACTTTGAAACTTGGGAATAATGCACCTATATGATGTGGTTGTGCTTCACTCATCATGTAACCATGTTGGATGAATTATACACAAGAAAGGATGACCCACGCATGCACTTGGATAAATTAATAGTTGTTTGGGGTGTTGAACCTCAGTCGAAATGGGTGCATATTTTTGTCCATACTCTAGATAAGCTGCCCATCGATTGGTACTTGGAAACAGAGTTGCGTTGAGGGATTGCTGGTTGGGCCTAATTAAAGGAAATTTTTATACTCACTTTAAACTTTTCTATTGGATTTGAAGGCATTAGCCAGGTATTTCAAAAAATCCAAGTAGTTTTCTTTGGCACGACCAAACCTACAATAATGGTTGCACCACCTACATGGGATGCGCAGATGCAGGATATTGCCAACTGCAGAAATATGTCAATGGAAGATAACGATGAATATCCAACAAATATCAATATCCCAGAGTCTGAGGGGGATTAATAAACCTCTCCTAATTGGGCACTCTAATTCCCCCGAGGATGAGGGTGGGATTCTCTCTTGGGATCACCCTTGTGCTAGACAGCACAATAAACTCTGCTAAACAACCAAAGCGTGCAAGAAGTCATAAAAGACCAAGACATAAAAAATATTCAAAACTACCTCTATGGCTGGCATTCCCTTCCTTATATGCTTTGTGAGCTTCCTCACCTTAGGCCCCACACATTAAAGTCACTACTGTCATGGAGAATCCCTCCCACTAACACTGCGTTTTCCCTCCTTAAATATCCACTCCCTCCATAAAAACGTTGTTGATTTGGTCAAAATTGACTCCATCCACATGCTTCAACCTCTATTCACACATGGGGGTGCTTTATATATCTAATATGATGATCCTTATCCACATTAGAAGTGGTTTTATTAGGATATTTATGGGTCTCCCTACCCTCTTATTAATTTATCTAAATGACAAAAGAAAATTTTAATATTCCAACTAGATGAAATATAATTAGGAATATTGTAGTCCTCCCCTCTCGACTGTTGCTTGTCCTCAAGAAACTATAAGGGTGAATGTTGGAAAACATCTCCTCCTTCCCTAGTGGCACCCATATATGATAAGCTCCCCCACTGAACAAGGTGTCCTCCAATCAATCTACTCCTTAGCTTCTCCTCCCAAGTGTCCAAGTTAGCCAAATTTCTCACATCATAAGGAAGTAAGAGATCTATGGTAGAAACCACATATTGTCCAATTTTGTCACTAAAGCATGGGGCATAAGTGTTGGATACCTCACTCCCAATGAACAACCCCAAACCATGTGCCATTCCCCCAACCATGCCAACATATGGAATCAAAATTAGAGATACCTTTACTACCATATCAAATACCGAAGGGTGATAATAGTCCCTCAAGGGGAACCAACACAGTTCTATTCCCAGCTTCCTTAATACATGATGTGATAAGTGGCTTTACAACCACTTTTTTTCTGCCACTATCCTCTCACATGCTCGGAAGTAGTAGAAGGAATTTGGTGTCAACTGATCACACCCTGAACAAGATATCATCTCCCCAAAGTCTCCTAGGGAGTGTTCATTCTTATCATTGATTGTGGCCCCAAGTATACCATGAGGTCTAAATAGAGGCTTTCCATATTTTGGAGAAATCTATTGTAAATGGATGGAAAATGAATGAAAATACTTGGTTAGTTGATCAATAAGCATCAAAACACAATCCCTACCATGTACTTTTGGCAAGCTGGTGAGGAGGTTCATAGATAAGCCTTCCCATATCTCTATCAGAAAGAGAAATGACTGTAACAACCCTACAAGGTGGTTATTTTCCTCCTCATTCTTCAAGAAACACATACACCTCCTAATATGTTGGTGCACATCCTCTTTGAGACCCTTCCAAGAGAATCCCTCCATGATGGTCTGACATACCCCCGTGAAATCTGTGTGACTAGAAAGGAGTGCTTCATGTGTTGTAAGTAGAATATTATCCTTGAGCATAGAGTCTCTATCCAAGAAGATCATATTTTGATAATATATGACTCCATCCATCACTTTATACCTCTCATCTATCACCTATCCATCAATTACTTCACATGTGAAGTGATCCTTGGAATATTCCACCAATAGCTGTGATTTCCAATAAGGATCTATACCCAACAATTACAATGCTACTGGTATTTGTGGAAAAGAACCTACCATTTTACTTCCCTCCTCTTTGAAATGTTTAATGCCAAAGTCATATGTCAGGATATTTCTATCCTTCCTCTGCTTCCTTTCATGTAGCTTCCCATGCTCAAGTAGTGGTTGAATTTTATGGAGGTTAGCCTTCACTCAGAAGCTATCACCCATCCAAAACTTTCTGATTTTGGCCAATGTATGCATGAGTACTAACAACCCTCTACCATATATGGAATATTCATCCCTATGTGGAAGTATCTTCTGGTTCTCAAAGGCCATGGAGTAGCCCCCTTGCACCATGATGGTGTCATCATCCATCCTTGAAACATCTCCTCTCAACACAAGATGCTTGGTGAGAGTTGGTAATACTGATACCAAAAGAATGTCCCTCTCCTCCTTTACCTTACCAAAGACTCTCTATGTTTTGATAAGCTCACCCAAGGTTCTCACCTCATTTTTGTCTATGAGTAGTGCAGCTTGTTGTGAGAAATATCTAACCAACTCCTCGTCTAGGGGCCTTCTTGGTGGAATGCCTCCAAATAATACTATGTCATGGGTCAAATTCAACTGCATAATTGAGTGGACTGTTATGTACTTGCTCCCACTACACAAATCAGGCTCTATCTTGTGTGAAAAAGGCTATTTGAGGGGATAAGTGTGCATGCCCCCGACCACCTGATGCTTACCACTCTTCTTATCCACCTACTCCATCTGCAAGGTCTCCTAATTCGTGGTGAATTTCCCTAAGGTAATCAACCACTGCACACCCAATATCACATTGGTGTTAGGAATATCAACCAAAAATAAGTGATCAGTCAAGGTGTATGTTCCCATGGTGACAGATCATGCCGAAACATACTTCATGCACTGCATGGTTCTAGCTCCTAGAACCAAAACTGAAAATCCCTCAAAATCATCAATGGGTATTTCTCTCCTCTACACTAACTGAGCATCAATAAAGTTGTAGGTAGCCCCACTGTCAATCAACACTGATACTCTTTGATCCTGAATGGTACCTCAGACTCTCAAAGTCAAATACTTGGGTACTCCCCGCAAATATGTAAGGGCCCCTCCAAGTGGAGAAATGCTCCATTCTAATCTCCTAGTGGTGGTGGATCCTCTCCTCCTATCCCAACACTATTTCCCCCTTCTGTCTCCTCTTCTTCTTCCTCCTTGCTATTAGAAAATACCTCTATATAGTGTGTTTTTAATGTTGCACATTGATGCCTTGGTGCCCAGGGTTCTTGGCATATGAAGAAAAGCTTCCTTCTTCTCAAGTCTCTTCATACATCATCACTAAGAGGTCCTTTGTTTTGGTTCTCTTTTGAAGGGAGAACCTTCACATCTTTCCCTTGTTTCTAGAAGGGTGGCCTTGGCTGAAATGGAGCCTTTTCCCTTGGCAAAGAATATTTTAAATCTCTTTCCCTTTCAATAGCATCTTGAAGAGTAGTTGGTTTATTAGATTTAACCAACCCATGTAGAGGCTCTGCTAGCCCATCAATGAGCATATAAACCCTCCTAGCTGTAGATAAATCAGGAACCATGACAGAACATTTTAGAAACTCAAAAATATAGGTTTTGGGATTACCTGACTGCTTGAGCTTGGATAGATCAATAAAATATTCTTTTTTTTCTCTCCGATCAAACCTCTCTACTAACCTCCAAATGAACTCTGAGTATGCAGTCACATTGGCATGTCCCAATGTAGAAATACCATGAAACCACCAATCATGTGCCTCACTTTCAAGGTGCAGCGCTGCTATTTTGATGGCTTCCATCTCTAGTACTTGGTTCAACTGGAAGTATATGTCTAGCTTCTCCACCCAAGACTTGGTTGTCCACTTTGATGATCCATCAAAATCGGGCAAAAAGAATCTACCCATATTTTGTTGTAGATCATTGTTCTGTGTGAATCATCCACTTCTATTGTTATGTCGGGGTCACCTGTTGTCCTTGATCTGGAAAAACCTGTGAAAAATTAGATTATATTTGAATCTTTGAGATTGAGACTCATACTCTAGGAAATAATATTCAAGGGTCTTTTGTTCTTGGGGTCCTCCATTTACCACTGCTAATAATGTAGACGTAGTGGAGCATTGTGAAACTTGTTGCCTCACTAGTTGATCATACCAGTGATGTGAAATTCCAGACCTCTATCCATGTTGAAACCATATATGGTATTATTTGTGTCTCTCCATACTCGTATCCTTGATTTCTCAGGCAATATCCTGCATGGTTTGAAGAAGAAGCTTGGGAAACTCCTTTTCATCCTCTTCTCCTGATATAGGGCTTTTTCCTTTATCTCCTTTGGGGTCTGTATAATCATATCCCTTGTTTCTATGAATATACCTCTTTCCCATTTCTATGAGAGGCTCTTCCTCTTCTAATGACATAGATGATGTAATACATATGCTAAGCCAAGATTATGCTCGGATACCACTGTAATATTCCAAAAGAGAAAAAGTAGCGATATGGAACATAAAATTGGAAATAACAATGAATATCAATACATCAAACATGCGAAAATGATAGAGCTATATTATTATGAATATCAGTAGAAAATAAGTACAATATCTTGAGGAAAAATTCACTCAAGCAAGGAAAGACAAGCCTCCAAGGACCACTACACTCAGATATGGAATGTTGCTGCTACACAAAATGCCAAAGAGACAAGACAACACAGTCCTAGTGAGTACAACTGTAGCTGTAAAATGTAATAAAATATATCTAATAATATATGGCTCAAAAAGCGCTTGGAATAGAGATCTAATCTCCCAAGCACATTTCCAAGGCAACCCAGAAAGGGTTTCTGGAAACACCCAAAATACAAAATAATGAAATGCAGCCATAGGGATAAATAATCGTTGCAACTAGACAAATGATAGGAGGTGGCTAATATTATGTAGAAAGTGATGAAACTCCTCCAATAGATCTCTTGGATGAAGGGATGCTCCCCTCACTAGAAATCTAACTCACCACATGGGGCATTGAACCCTCCACTACAACTTCTCAATAAAATAACACAGTTTATGAGGAAAATTTTGTTGTAGGGGATTGTAGCAGCTTGTCCTGGAGCTAAATGACCAAATTATGCTCAAGGACCCTCCTTGCTAGCCTCTCAGGTGGAGGTTTGATCCCTCCACTGGAAAACAAGCTCAAACACTGACCCTACCAATCCTCCACTACCTCTGCCCTGCAAAACAACACAACCCTAGAGGAGACTATGCTGTGGATAATCATTGAAGCTTGGAATGATGTTGGATGGTGGAAATGCATCTCAATAAAGCTCTCCTGAGTGGGCACTCTAAGTCCCCCAAGGATGAGGGTGGGATTCTTGCTTGGGAACACCCTTGTGCTAAACAGCACAACAGACTCCGCTAAAAAACCGAAGCATGCAAGAAGTCATAAAAGAAAAATACATAAAAAATATTTAGAATGCCTTCTATGGCTTCCATTCCCTTCCTTATGTGCTTTGTGAGCTTCCTCACCTTGGGCCCCACACATTAAAGTCACTACTCTCATGGAGACTCCCTCCCACTAACACTGTGTTGTCCCTCATTAACTATCCACTCTCTCCATACCAGCGTTGTTGATTTGGTCAAACTTGACTCCATCCACATGCTTCAACCTCTATTCACACATGGGGATGCTTTATCCAGCTAATATGATGATCCTTATCGACATTAGAAATTTTTTTATTCCTACTAAGGAGATTTATGGGTCTCCCAACCCTCTTATTCATCTATCTAAATGAAAAAAGAGAAATTTAATATTACAACTAGCTAAAAGATAATTAGGAATATCATAATAATGCATCTGCTATATTCTCGTGCATAGTAGTAGTTATATTCAAGGAGTTCATGAATTTTTTTTTGGAGGTGTACTTTGATGATTGGACTGTGTTTGGGATGCTGAAAACTCATGTTTCCAGCTTGCACAAGATGTTCGACACTTGCAAAAAGCATTAGATCTCCCTTAACATGAAGAAGTGTATATCTTTTGTTCCTTTTAGAATCTTGTTGGGGAATATTTCTTGTCAGCAAGGTTTGATGGTAGATTAAGCTGATATTGTAGTTATTTTCAATTTAGAGGTTCTTGCCAATGTAAAACAACTGTGCTCTATTCTAGGGCACGCAAGATATTATACAAAATTCATTCAAGGCTACGCGTTGATCACTGCACCCATGGAAAATTTTCTGAAGAAATATGTGTCCTTTTGTTGGGATGAGGACTGTGAAAATATCTTTGAGCTTCTTAAATAAAATATGGTTACTGCACCTATTTCAGTATTCCTTGAATGGTCCAAGGTATTTCATGTGCATGTTGATGGATCTAGAATTTACACTTGGAGTTGTCTTAGCGTAGTCAAGAGGAGGAGATATTGATCACCCCATTGCCTTTGTAAGTAGAAAGCTCTCCAGTGCAGAGCGTAACTATTCGACCACAAAGAGGAAAGGTTTGGCTATGGTGTAAGCATTATCTTCTTGGAGGGCACTTCAAGATGTTCACTGACCACTTTTCTTTTAAGTACCTAGTTAACAAGCCTGTGTTGGGGGCGGATATTTGTAGATGGTTGCCGCTATTTCAATAATATGATTTTGAAATCCTTGTTAAGCCTAGTAGATTGAATGATGAACCTAATCACTTATCACACATTGAGAATGGGGAAGAATAGACCAGTATGGAGGATGGATTACCTGATGTGCAACTTTTTTCCATTAAAGTGGTCAATGAATACTTTACAGATATCATTCACTTTCTAACTATTGGTAGTGCATCTGCTAAATATTCAGTGCAAAAAAAGGAGGAGTTGGTTTCACACACATTTAACTTTACATTGATTGTTTGTCAATTGTACAAGTTGGGTGCAGATGAATTTTTAAGAAGGTATGTCTTAGAACATGAAATACAATACATCTTGGTTGAATCTCATGGGGGAGTGGCAAGAGGTCAATATGGAGGGAAAGCCACTGCACAAAAGGTTCTACGAGCCAGATTATGGTAGCCCAAACTGCACAGAAATGCACATGCATATTTTCAAGCTTGCCATGCATGCCAAATAATAGGGAAGACATCGCGTAGATATAAGATGCCATTGCAGCCGCATATGGCTCTACAATATTTTGATAAATGGGCCATAGATTTTGTTTGACCTATTAATCCTCCTGGAAAAAAGACTTGTGCAAGCTACATCATCACTGCAACAGACTATGTAACCATATGGCCAAAAGCTAATCCAGTAAAATATTGTACCATAGACACTGTTGCACAATTTATTTTTGAAAATATCGTCACTATAATTGGGTGCCCAAAGATATTGATGAGTGATCGGGGTATGCACTTTGTTAATGATATCACTGGAGCTCTCAAAAAATAATTCAAGATGCATCACTAGAATATTACTCCCTATCATCCTCAAGAAAATGGTGCAATAGAAACCTTTAACAATGTTGGGGTTCCCATGTTTTGGCCAGATTAGCAAGACCAAAATATGAGACAACATCAGAACCACTTTCAGACCTCAATATCTAGCCCTCCTGGGTCCAGAGAGGGATCTCTCTATATAAGCAAAGGTTTTATGTCTTTGAAGCTCAAAAATTAAGATGTTAGGCTAGTTATAAGGCTCAGAGTTTGTTTGTTTGATTGTTTGTTTGATTGTTGGGAATCAGGAAAGAAGGGTTCAATATAAGACCAGGATGAGCAAAGAGGATTTTAGGCAAAGAGAGATACTCTAGGAAACATTCAAGACCATTTTGAAATGGAGTCAGGAAAGGGTTTACTTGCTATTCAATGCGCAGGCTTTTAGTTGGGCTAGTCATCTAAAGAATTGGATCTTAAAGATGATAGTGTGGCATGAAATGGTAAGAGAGAAGGTGAAAGCAAGGAAACCTCCAAGGTGACCTTTAGAAATCAGATCCAGCGACAAGACATGCCGTTGGACACCTGTGATCTAAAATCCAAAGGCTAACTCTTCAAACAAGTAACATTAAGGATTCAAAACACAAAGTTAAAGACCTGAGATCAGAAAGAGACTTTGAACTCTCAAAGCTTAGACCTCCAACTTGAGGGATCTTAGAAGGGTTCAATTAATTGAAAAGGATCCTAGTGAGATATAAAGAGAGTTCTAGACCTCCCAATGTTCCCAATTCATTCAATTAAATCCTAACAAGAACATCTAAGAACAAATTCCTTAATTCATACATCAGCTAGCAGGCAATGACATCCACTACACTGGTTAAATTAACAGAAATCAACCCTTAGATAACACATTCAGTAGAAAACATTGAAGGCAAGGAGAGAAGAAACATAAGGTACCTAACAAGGGTAAATCCTATGCCATATTTATGATGCGAGCCAATAGAAATGAAATGAAATGAACTGCAAGTTAAAGACAAACACAGAGATAGAAAAACATCACCGCTGCTTTAGATCAGGATCCAAATAAATGTGCTTGTCATATTAAAGAGCAACACCAGTCAAGTACAATGTTACCAATAGCTGGATATTCAATCTGAAAACATCTTCTTCAGCTTATATTACAACTTTACACAAAGACTATGTCTCAAAAGAAACAGCTTGTAATTTCTTTGATAACCGATCAACAACCTTTACGATGAGTTCCTTCATGAATTTTATAGCTGAAGAGAGCAGAGGAGGTAGGTGAAAGACTAAATGAATCATTAAAACTCAAAAAATAAAGAGGGCCAAAGCCCATTCTATTTAAATTATGTGCATTTATCTGTGGCACTCTTTGGGTGAAAGAGTGGTCTTCTCCAGGCTTCCATTTACTCCGGTATGCGTCTGATGTACTTTGGCTGCAGTACTTTGTAGTAATTTGGTGAATAAATAAAAAGGTAAATAAATGACTATGAAGTCTGCCATACTGCTTATCAAATACCCCGATAGCATCAGGACTATTGTCAGGGCAGAAAACTCCTCTAGAACACGGCATAGAATGAAAACTGCATGGGCACTTTGTCCTTTCACGGGAAAGAACATTCTGCTGATGGTGAAACCCTATTGGTGTTTTTTTATGTGCCCTATGACCTTCTGATCGACCCTCGTAGTCTTTGACCTGGTATTTTCCCTCTAATTGTTTAGTTAAGGCTTACAATTTTCAATTATATGGGTTAAACTCTCTGATATTTCACTGACATCCTTCGCTGCTCCAGTATTGTCCCTGTCCATGCAATTTGAGCTTTAATGGCACCGCAGAGGTTTTGCAGAGTCTAAACTCTGTCCTTTGATGAAATTCACGTTGCAGACACCTTTTCGGACATTTTCCTGTAATATCAGGCTTTAAGTTCAGCTTATTTTGTGCACTGTGCCACTACAATAGTGCAGATGAATCATGGCAATTTTCTGTCTGCCTGTAACCCCTGCAAAACACGAAAACACATTAATAAAAGCATGCATGGGACGGGTGGATGCAGCGGGGATGAAAAAATTGGTCATGCAGGCTGGTAAAATGGTGGAATAGTGTGGGATTACGGTGGAAAATGCAGTGGGAGGCTTGCAGAATGGTGGCAGAGTGGGAAAATGCAGTTGGAGGGTGGCGAAAATGGAAATTTAAACTCAAAACCTTAAACATTGACCTCAGAATGGAATATTTAAAGGGATGAATGAACACGCGACGAAACACATGGAAAGGTGACATGGCGGGACCGGTCAACGGCAGGACATGCAGTTAATCTATATCATCCGATCTCAAGAGGAGATCAACGGTTGAGAACGCGACGGAGGGTGATTGAATCTGGACCGTCTGAGCTCAGGAGGAGATCGAAGATGGAAAACGTATCGGAGGGCGATAGATGGTGGGCCAGGGGTATGGATTGCCTTGTTTAAATCCCACACATCTTCATGGCGCAACTGCCATCAAATGGCCCGCCCTATATTGGATGGTGTATAGCGATTTCGCATCGGATCTGCAGACGAACGATAACGCGCGATGGAGGGGCGGTTTTAAAATAGTGCTCGAGACATGTGTCCTGCAATGAATGGCATCGCTCCGAAACGAGAAATACCACCCACTCTCCAATGGTGATGCAATAGAAACTGGCGGTTTTTGAACAGTGTGCAGCGCAGGGACCACCGGGCGGGTGAAAATCTGACCGTTGATTCGGCGAGTTAAACAGACGGTTGCGATGCGATTGGAGGGGAAAACGAAGAGGGCCACAGTGCGACGCTGACCTGCGAAGACTGTTTGATCTAAACAGATCGACGGCCAGAAATGCTCCCATTATACATTTGTGATGAGTGCCTTCCACCTTGGCGCCTGGTCTTAGCGTTGGGTCACGTGGTGGAAAAGGGTGAGAGGGCTAGGGATGGAAGGTGTTAAGCCTACATAATGTGGAAAATGGGTTTTGGCCCATTTTTAATACATTCTGAGGCCAATAAAGGGTAACGATAGAGGGAAAAAGGGGAAAATAGGCCAAACAAGGGGTATGTGTAGGATTTGAAGGGGATTTTGGGAAGATTTAGGGGGTAAAAAAGGGGATCCTTGATAAAGAGGAAAAAGAGTTTAAATGGGACATTCTGCAGGGATACAAGGGATAAATGGAGGCTTTTTGGAGCACAAATTTTTACAATCAGTGAGACTTTTGGATGGAAACAGCAGTGAGGATATTTTTGAAAAGGCAATGGAAACACAAAGGCTTCAAGGATGAGAGATTTTCAGGGGAAATTTATCTCTTGAAGGCCCATAAAACAATTTAGCCACATGTTTTCTTGACAAATATTTCATAGGTGGCTAACAGTGGCTCTACATGGGGATGGCTTCCTCTTGAAGGAGTCAAGAATTCAGAAAATAAATCTTTGGAGTAGGCCAGATGCCTGATCCTTTAATCCATATTCCTTCTTCGATTTCAACTGTTACAAACATGATCAATCAACAAAAAAATTCTCAAAAAATCTACCTACCCAGACTACAATCCTAGCATTTTTTCTTCTAGGGCACATTTGGACTAGCAGACCCTTCACATCATTTATTTTTATAAATATAAAATAAACCTATTCTATTTATAACCTTATTACTTCATGAGACCAGATTAAACTGTTGGCCTCACATGTTTCTCTGCCTAATCTAACTTCTGCTAGGATTAAACTGTCCAACAGATTTCTTCTCTAGATTCTACAACAGAAATTTAAAAACAGTCAAACTAGGATTAGACAGTCTAGCTTGCTGTGGATCCAAGGCATAAAGATAGTTGCACATGGACAGAAACTTGTAGAAAATTGAAAAAAAAAATTTGAAGGATTGAAATCTAAAGTTTTGAAGCAATCCTTCTCTTTGTGACTCAAGTTTTGAGCTTGCTGGAGTCACTTTTTCTCTTTATCTTAGCTCTGGTTTTGGGCTTGTTAGAGCTGATTCTTCTTTATTCTTTGCTGGTTCAGGTTTTGATCATATTAGATCCAATCCTTTGCGTTTCTGAGGTTCATGTTTTGAGCATGTATGAACCTCTCCTTTCTCTTGAAAACATAACACAGCAATGGTATTTACAATGGAAATGGAAACTAGAAATTGGAAATCAGCAGAAGTAGTGTTTGAGCATCCTGCCATTGATAGGACCCCAAAACAACTCTGTACCATCTAATTCTAGTAGAAAAAATTTATTTCGACCCACAGTGGCCTGGATGATGTATGGACTTTGCCACAAACTATCAAACTTGTCATGCTTTCCTTTGTCCTCTCTCCTTGAGTCCCACTTCAGAACTTTATCTCCGAATTTGAAATCGGAAGCTTTGGTTCTCTTGTCAAACAACTTCTTTATGTTTTCCTGAACTTTGATAGCTATGTTATAGACTTATTCCCTTGTTTGCTAGAGATGAATCGTTTGTTTTATCCTCCTCACCATGTTTTCTTCTTCTGTCTATATCTCTTGGACAAGTTTGATCACTGGTACTCCAAGGTTGGTAGGAAACAATGCTTCTGTTCCATATACAAGCTAATATGGTGACATGCCAATGGATTTCTTTGTTGTAAGCCTGTCAGCCCATAAAGCATGCACCAACTTCTTATGCCATGACTTCTTATTCTCTTCCAGCAACTTTTTGATGATAGTCACTAGGCTCTTGTTTGATGATTCAGCTAATCCATTACCTTGAGGGTAATAGGCAGTTAAATGACTGAGTTCTATTTGATACATGTGACAAAAATCAACCATTTTCTTGTATCCAAAAGTAGTAGCATTATTAGTGATTATTTTCCTTGGGCAGCCAAACCGAGAGAGGATGTGTTCTTCTAGGAACCTAATGATGACAACATCTATGGCATTCCTAGAAGGTATGGCCTCTATCCACTTAGTGAAGTAGTTTGTGGCTGTTAATATCCATTTGTGTTGTGCAGAAGAAGCAGGGTGTATTTCTCCTATGAAATCTAGGCCCCATTGCATAAAGGAACCCTCAACAGTGATAGGTTTTAGAGGTAAGGGGAGGAGATTTCTTCTACCTTCAAAAATATGGAATTTGTGGCAGGAAATTATCATCTTATGGATGTCATTGAAGAGTGTAGGCCAGTAATAACCAGCTCTGAGTATTTTTTTTGAAGTGGCCTTCCAGTTCAGGTGGCCTCCACACTCTCCTGCATGGATTTCTTTCTTAATTATTTCTGCCTCATTTTCAGGCAAACATTTAAGTAATAGGCCATTTTTACTGTTCCAGTATAAGCATTCATTTAGTATGAAATAGTTTCTAGCCTTTAGCTTTAGGAATATGGCCTTAGTTTTTGACAGTTCAGGAGGGGCATTGAGGTTTGGGAGCACATAGAGAATGTTAGAGTACCATGGAGAGTTTTGAAATTTCTCCTCAACAGTGGGATCAGGACATCCCTCCTGCTCATCCAAGGTGTTGATCATATCAGCATCCTATTGAAAGTTTGATAAGCATCCTTGCTTAAACCTTTCAAAACCACTTTTTTATTGCCCTAAGAAATCCATATTCTGCTTATCGTTACCTTCCTATATCCCCAAATTGCATTATAAAAGGCCGAAAAGTCCACATTTGAAAAATATATAAGGCCTAGCCCCTTCGGCCCTAGCCCTTTAAATCTTTTCCTCCACGTAACCTGAGCGCTAGACCAGGCACTAGCCTGAAAGGTGCTTATCAAATGTATATCGGGTGCATTTTGAGCCGTCAATCTATACAAATCGGACGACGTTCGTTCATCTCCGTCGCGCCCATAGCCCGCCTAACTACCATCCGATCAAACCGTAAAATCAACGGCCCGGAGTCTATCTATCCCGGTGGTCCCCACACCCTCTCACTGTGCAAAACCCACCCGGTTTCTATCACACCGCCTTTTGGAGGCAGGCGGTATTTCTCAAGTCGGAGTGATTCCATTCATCGTGCGCCGCGTGTCCCTGCGTACGGCTCAAGAACCGCTCTCCATCGTGCGTTATTGCTCGGCATAAGATACGACACGATATTCATATCCACCATTCGATCTGGGGCTCTTCATCCAACGGTCATCGCACTTTGAAGATGTGCGGAAGTTAATCCAAGCCAATAGCACCCCTGGCCCACCGTCTCATTGCCCTCCGATACGTTTTCCACCGTCGATCTCCTCATGAGATCGAACGGTCTAGATTTAACCCATGCCATGCCATTGACCCCGTATCTCCACGTCATCATTCCACGTGCTCCTATCATACATTCGTCCGTCTCCCCTAGACATTCCTATCCAAAAGGTCAAACGTCCACTGTCTATGTTAAATTTCATACATTCCTCCAAACTTTGCCAAAACATTTCTCTGCCATTTCTCTGTACTTTTCACCATCGCCTCGCACTATTCCACCATTTCATCATGCCGCATTGCTACACAGCCATCCCCACTGCATCGCTATCCCCGTGCATTTTATTTCTTGACGATTTTTCGGGTTTTGCAGGTTTACAGCGGCGGCAAACTATCATGATTCACAATCTCTATTACTATGATAGAGGACACATCAAAGGACCGTTTCCAGGAGTTGAAATTATGAAGAAAGGCCCAGGAAGATATGCCGACAAGACTTCCATTAAAGCAGCAGGGTTAAAATCTGTCAAACCCTCCAGAGTCATTCAAAGCACAGGTTGCACGGATGGAGACATTAATGGAGCAGTAGAGAAATATTAGTGAAGCATCAAGAATTCAACGTTCAACACTGAAGATCTTAAACCATAATTCAGAGTTAAAAGGCAAAAGGTACCCCTTACAGATAAAATAACTCAAGGCTTTCTTTCCAGCACCATATTCTTTCAGGAAAGGACAGAATGTTTATGTGATTTTACTGCTTTGCCGTGTTCCTGGAGAGATTTATACCCAGTGCATTTATTTCAGTTAGCAGGCCACCAAGTACAAACAGAATTACAAAGTCATCGAGTAGTATGGGTGTGCACGTCTCTGCCATTTTGTTTTAATGAGATAATTAAATGATCACCACCTACTCCCTTTTTCGAGTTTTCTTGTTCTCCTATAAAGCTCCCAAAGAACAGATGATTTAGGGTTCCAGATTTTATCAGAAAATTATGCAGTGAAAGGAGTTTTGTATACATTGTTGTTGAACTCTTGTATGAAGGCTCAGAGCCCATAGGGTCTTAGTGAGGAGGAGTTCCATCTGATAAAGAGGATTCTGGTCTTTGGTATTTCACAGTCTATAACTTTCTCTTATGTGTTATTTAAATAGATCATTTCATTTCATCCATCTTCCCTGTATCATGTTTTGGAATGCGAGTGGCTCACTAATTTTTGGTATGGATTTATCCTAGTTGATACTGGTGCTCGGATTATTCAAGTGCTTTAAATATGGCTCATGCATGATATTTTGTTCCACTATTCATCTAAACCATATTTCTGCTATATTATTTTCTTTGGGAGGGTATTTTTAAAACGTTATTATGATGTATGGATTATTAGATTGGTAAGCCCATACATGGTGGTATTGTGTATCTGGATATCAGATCAATGCTAACTAATATCTCCTCAATATTTCATTCACTACATACATCTTCCAATAACTTATTTCTATGAGGTATTTCTGAATCGACCCTCTTTGTAGTAAGCTGTCTCTGAATTGTCTGTCGCTTTTATATTGGAGTTTTTTCATATTGCCTCTGTAGTATTCCTTCCTCTGCATCAGTTTCTGAAGGTCTTGGTCCCATTCAAATTAATATTCCTTGTTTTACAAGAGATAGCATGAGAGCTTTTTATTGATAACTTCATCTGTTATACCATATGCTCCTTGCTATATAAGATGTCCTAGGCACTGGTCTATCAGAACTCTAGGCTGTCTCTAGGAACGACAACATCTTTTCGGCACCGTTGCCAGGGATCGAAGTTGAGAAAATTAAAATCCTTGGGCCTCGACAAAACCTAATTCACTCTTCAAGTAGGTGAGTATGGAGATTTGAGAGTTGTAGATCTCTCACCTTGGAAACTCCACATTTGTTATTAGATAAATTCATTTGCAGTCCTGGCTCCTCGTAAGCCACACCTGAGGTCAGATATGTCTAAGCCAAACACACCTTTAGTGTCTGACCCTGAAAATATCATACATAGAATAAATTGGAGGGAAATAACATCAGTCCACTCTGAAATCCCTGAATTTTCTATAGAAGACTTTCCATCCTCTTATTCTGAAGAAGCTCAAGTTCCAGATCTCAACTCCACAGTGGGAGATACCGATTATTACTATTCAGAAATAAAGATAGTTTTTTCCCTACTCTTGAGGTTGAAGAGGTTAAAGAAGTCACTGAAGTATCTGCTGTTAACAGACCATTATTCCCCTCAACACCTCAGCCTGTTGTTCATTACATTCCTATTATTATTCATACTCATCTTCCACCTCCTCCTCTTACTCATAAAACTATTGCACTACCTCCACCCCCTCCAATGGAAAATTTTCTAGGCTTCTTGCTAAATAAATATGCCCCTCTGGCATTACCCCAAGTGTTGAATGATTTTCCACAGGATTATTTGAAGATTTTACCCCGATTCAATGGGGAAAATGAGATTGATGCTCAAAAAAATCTTGAGGTCTTCTGTGCTTTTGCAGAGAATTTTAATGTGGAACATTTAGATGTGGTATTAAGGCTTTTTGTCCAATCTCTTGATGGTGAAGCTCGAAAATGGTTTAATACATTGGCAGGTCGTTCTATTACCACTTGGGAAATAATGGAAGTTACTTTTCTCAAAAAATGGGGAGAGAAGGAAGACCATCAACATTGTCTTACTAAGTTCAATACACTCAAGAAAATACATAATGAAGGGGTGTCAGAATTTATCAAGAGATTTAATAAATTGTATTTGAGTCTTCCTGCTGAGATGAAACCTCATCAAACTGCTGCTAAAGTTGTTTTTGTAGCAGCTTTTGATTCAGAATTTGGTTTCTCTCTCAGAGAAAGAAAGCCTACTACTCTGGATGATGCTCAGTTAGATGCACTAGAGTTGGAAGCAAACTTTGCCTCCACTGGAAAATCAAAGGGAAAATCTGAACAAGATACCAGAAGAAGGGGCAAAGAGGAGTTGTCCACCTCTTATCAAGACAGAGATTCAGCTAATGACAGAATTGAAGAAATGAGAAAAATTATTAAGAACCTTTCTGGTAAACTGTTCAAGCTTGAATTGGAGACCAAGAATTCAGCCCTAAAGAATTTCCACAATGCTCAAAACAGAGGTTACAATCCTCAATACAAGAAGCCACCCCTGCAAATATTGCCAAGGGAAGAAAAGGAGCAACAGGATTAGGTACCACACCCATTGTACCTAGAAGGTCCAGTAGATGATTCTACTGAAGACGCTGCTTATGGACTAGAGGATGCAAATCTTTCCTTTTAAAATAGCGATGGAGAAGAATTCCCTTTGCAAGGAAATGATGGAGTTGAGTGCTCATTGCAAGAAGAAGAAAAGACCAGAGACACAGAAGAGGCAGAAATTGATCATTATTCTAAACAATTTGTTGATTTCATGCAAGCACAGTTCAATAAAAGATATGATCTCAGATCTTCTAGGAAGAGGACTCGTAATCAAGATCAAGAAGAGGAGTTACCCCAGAAGGAAGCAACTGCTCAGAAGGAGTCTACGATGCAGAAATTCACAGACAAAGGTAAGGGCCCTATAAACAAACCTTTGCAGTCTAATGATCAAACTCCTTCCTCTTCAAAGGTAGTCCTTCCCCCTAATACCAAATCTGAGTCAAAAGAAGTTAAACCCTCAGCTGAAAATAAAGAGTCAAAAGAGGTTGTAATAGAAAAGTCCTCCCCTATTTTCAGTCTCCAAAAATAACTTGAAAAAGTCAAAATCCCAATTCCCTTGACTGAACTATTAAAGAAACCTGCATATCAATCCCAATTCACCTCTTTTATGATCCCTCCAGAATCTATACTCACTCCAGATAGTCTCAACCTTCAAGAAGAAATACCCATGGTTGTCTTTGGTCCACATGTTGAGGAATTAGATGCTTCTACTCCTCCCTTTTATGTGTCTCTAGTGATTCATGACCTGCTATTACATAATTGTATGCTAGATTCTGGAGCTTCCCATAATCTATTGCCTTTGTTAGTCATGGAACAACTAGGATTACAAATTACCCATCCATACAAAGACCTCTATTCATTTGATTCGAAAAGAGTTAAATTCTTGGGGATGATCAAGGATTTGGTGGTCAATTTGGCTCAAATCCCAGCAAAAAGTGTGGTAATGGACATCGTGGTGGCTGACATCCCAGCTCACTTTGGCATGTTACTGTCAAGGTCCTAGGGAACAAATATTGGTGGGTCAATCAAGTTAGATTTAACATATGCTACAATCCCAGTTTTTGGTGGCCAAGAGAGGAGATTGTACAGGGAGACTAGATTTTTCAAGATGGTGACTAAAGCTGACAACTCTATTAATTCACCAGTCTATAGTAAAGAAGGAGATTTATCATGCTTGATGCTGGAAGAAGATCAAGATTATGCACATGAACCATCCTTCTACCAAATCAAGACTGAGTAGCCCTCAGAGAACCATGAAGCAAGAATCTGGACACTTAATTTTGATGGAGCAAATTCAAGAGAAGGTAATGGAGCTGGAATACTATTGATTTCTCCTACAGGAAAATGGGTTCCATTTTCTTTTAAAATTGAATATGAAGCTACTAATAATGTGGCTGAATATGAAGCACTTCTACTAGGATTGCAGACAGCCAGGAACATGAACATACAAAGTTTAAAATTTCTGGGAGATTCAGAACTGGTGGTTAGACAAGTCATGAATCAGTGTCAAACCAAACATCCACAACTGAGGGCTTATAGGAATGAATTTTGGGACATGGTAGAAAAATTCATCTTGGCATTCAATATCCAGTTCATGCCCCGAGAATAGAATAGGATGGTTGATTCCCTTGCTGTGGCTGCTAGTACATTTCGACCACTGCAGAACCCTTTTTTAAGATATGAAGTTTAGGTGCGTTATCGGCCGTCAATCCCAGATAACATCAAACACTGGCAGGTATTTGAATATGACGAACAAATGAAGAGATTCCTGGAAATAGTGGGGGAATTCTCCAATATGGAGATTGATGTTGATGAAGGAGGTGAGTCTGAAGATACTTTAGAAAGAAATTGGGAGGAGAAAATGGCAAGTAATAAAGTGTTTCAGTTAAAGGGAAACATTATACCTAGAGGGCTGGTGCCTCTAGAGGGATTATTTGACAAGAATTATGTCCCACTGCAGCCAAGAAAAGAGGTAGAATAAAATCAGGTAGAAGACCTGAATCTTCGTACTGAGGCTGACCCCAAAATTGTAAAATTGTCCAAGAATATCCCAGGAGAATATAAAAAGCTATATCAGAAATTATTTCAATCTTACAAAGATGTGTTTGCATGGTCTTATCAGGACCTGAAAACTTTTGATATCAATATAATGCAGCACAAAATTCCACTTAAGGGAGATGCAAAGCCCCATAAGTAGAAACTCAGACAGATTAATCCCTTGCTGCTTCCCTCTATTGAGAAGGAAATCAAGAAGCTGTTAAAGGCCAAAATAATTGTGCCATTGAGGTACTCTGAACGGGTGGCAAACCTAGTCCCTGTCCAGAAGAAGAATGGGGAAATAAGGCTGTGTGTGGATTTTCAAAATTTAAACAGAGCATCCTTAAAAGATAATTATTTACTGCCTAAGATGGATCACATCCCGTAGAAGGTGGTTGGAGCCTATAGGATGTCAATGATGGATGGATTCTATGGTTATAATTAGGTGGTTGTACTTCTAGAGGATCAAAATAAGACCGCTTTCACCACACCATGGGGTACATTCATGTATGCCAGGACGCCTTTTGGATTGATTAAAGCAGGGGCCACTTTTCAGAGGGCCATGGACATTGCTTTTGTTGGGGAGCAGGATAAATTTCTGGTAATCTACCTTGATGATATCACTGTATTTTCAAAGAGTGATACTGAGCATGTTGAACATCTGCGTAGAACCTTTGATAAATGTAGAAGGTATGGTCTCTCTCTAAATCCTCAAAAGTCTTTATTTGCATTAGAAGAGGGAAAAATTTTGGGACACATTGTAACAAAAGATGGGGTGAAGATAGATCCTAAGAGGGTAGAGGTTATAAATGGTATTGATTTTCCCAGAAATAAGAAAGAGGTACAAGTATTCCTAGGGTGCATCGATTTCCTGAGAAGGTTTATCCCTAAATATGCTAAAATAGTTAGACATATAACTGACATGCTGAAAAAGAATAATGAAGTTAAATGGTCCCAGGAATCACAAGAGGCATTTACCAGGATAAAAAATGCTTTTGCAGAAGCCCCTGTGCTAGCTGGACTAGATTATGCTAAAACTTTCATGATATTTTCTTTTGCATCACCCCATACAATAGTAGGAGTTTTATTGCAGAAAAATGAGGAGGGGTATGAGCAGCCGATAGCTTTCTTCAGTCAGGTGCTCCGTGATGTAGAATTAAAGTACAACATATTAGAAAAGCAAGCATATGCCCTAGTAAAATCCCTCAAATCATTCCGTGTATATATCTTACAGTCCCATATCACTGCATTTGTGCCTACAGCTGCTGTAAAAGATATTCTTATTCAGGGGGATAGTGAAGGAAAAAGGGGGAAGTGGATTGCCAAGATACAGGAGTATGAATTAGACATCCGCCCTACTAAGCTGATCAAAGGATAGGGGCTTGCCAAAATATTATCTGAGTCAAAATATCAAGCTTTGGGTATAATCCTGTCCATCATAGCAGGTGGGGAACATGAGGAGAAAGAAGAGCGACAAGGAATTGGAGTAGCTACTCTAGAAACACATATAAAGTACCTCACCAGTCAGTGGTACAGAGAGATAGTAGAATATCTCCTCACACTCAGCTGCCCTCCAAGCTGTGATAAAGCTAAATACAGAACACTAATATTGAAATCACAGAAGTATATAGTCGACCATGGCTGGCTATATTGGCGAGATCCCTCAGTTATCTTACTCCTGTGTCTCACAGAGGATGAGGTAGAGAGTATTATAGTTGAATTTCATGAAGGAATATGTGGGGGTCACTACAGCTAGAGGGCCATTGCTCACAAGATCCTGAAGGCTGGTTTTTACTGGCCCAAGATTTTTGGAGATGTTTTTACCCAGGTTAGAGCTTGTGAGAAGTTTCAAAAATTTGTTGAAAGACAGAAGTTGGCACCTCTGCCCATGATTCTCGTACACGTGGATGAACCATTCTAACAATGGGGAATTGATTTTATAGGTGAAATACATCCTCCATCAAGTGGTCAACATAAATGGATATTAATTGCCACTGATTATTTCACAAAATGGGTGGAAACTATACCTGCGAGGAACGCTACAGATACTATGATAATAAATTTCATGGAAGAAAACATCATATCCAGGTTTGGTTTTCCTGCCAGAATAGTGACTGATAATGCACAGGCCTTCAAGTCTACAAATTTTGTAAGCTTCTGTCAGTAGTATAACATCACACTAAGTAACTCTATAGCCTATTATCCATAGGGAAATGGCTTGGCAGAGTCTTCCAATAAAACACTGGTGAGGGCACTGAAGAAGGCTATAAATGAAAATCAGAAAAATTGGGATTCCCAGTTGAAATTTGCTCTGCAGGCCAATAGAGTTACCAGCAAGAGATCAACTGGAAAATCTCCATATGAATTAGCATATGGGAGGGCAGCAGTATTTCCTATACAATTAGCCCTACCGATAGCCCAATTCATGCAAGAAATTCAAGAGCAGCCTAATGATATGACCAGGCGAATAAATCAGCTAGTAGAATTGGAGGAAACTCGAAGCCAGGTGAATCAAAGGCTGACAGAGTATCATGAGAATATGAAATACCTTTTTGATTAGCATGCTAAGGACCAGAATCTACAGATTGGTGATCTAGTGCTCATATGGGACAACCAGAGGGCTGAAAAAGGAAAACATGGTAGATTCGATCCACTTTGGTTCGGTCCTTTCAAGATTGTGGAGCAGGTAGGTAACAATACTTTCAATTTGGAAAATTTACAGGGTGACTTGCTTGATGCCCCTGTAAATGGTCAGTTTCTTAAACCCTACTTCCAGTTCTAGTTCAGGCAGAGATGGCCTGATGTATTATACGGTATATTAGTTTGTTTTCACTCTTTTTTGAAATAATGTGGGTATCGTGATGAATTATGGAAAGGAAAGGTAGAAGTGCTGAAGAGCAGAGTTTGCATAGAAGATTATTAGAGGGTCTACGAAGTTCTCGACATGCTCAGGAATGAAAGTGTCATCCCCAGGTGGAGCCAATGTTGATCATATCAGCATCCTATTGAAATTTTGATAAGCATCCTTGCTTAAACCTTTCAAAACCCCTTTTTTTTTTCCTTGAGAAATCCATATTCTTCTTATCGTTACCTTCCTATATCCCCACATTGCATTATAAAAGGCCGAAAAGTCCACATTTGAAAAATATATAAGGCCTAGCCCCTTTAGCCCTAGCCCTTTAAATATTTTCCTCCACGTAACCCAGGCGCTAGACCAGGCGCCAGCCTGAAAGGTGCTTATCAAATGTATATCGGGCGCATTTTGAGCCGTCAATATATACAGATAGGAGTGCGTTCGTTCATCTCCGTCGCACTGGTAGCCCACCTGACTACCGTCCGATCAAACCGTAAAATCAATGGCCTGGAGTCTATCTGTCTCGGTGGTCCCCACATCTGCTCACTGTGCAAAACCCGCCCGATTTCTATCGCACCGCCTTTTAGAGGTAGGCGGTATTTCTCAATTCGGAGTGATTCCATTCATTATGCACCATGTGTCCCTGCGTACGGCTCAAAAACCACTCTCCATCGCACGTTATTGCTCGACATAAGATACGGCGCGATATTCATATCCACTGTTCGATCTAGGGCTCTTCATCCAACGGTCATCGCACTCTAAAGATGTGCGAAAGTTAATCCAAGCCAATAGCGCCCCTGACCCACCGTCTCATTGCCCTCTGATACGTTTTCCACCGTCGATCTTCTCCTGAGATCGAACGGTCTAGATTTAACCCACGCCACGCCATTGACCCTGTATCTCCACGTCATCATTCCACGTGCACCCGTCGTACATTCGTCCGTCTCCCCTAGAAATTCCTATCCAAAAGGTCAAACATCCACTGTCTATGTTAAATTTCATACATTCCTTCAATCTTTGCCAAAATATTTCTCTGCCATTTCTCTGCACTTTTCACCATCGCCTCGCACTATTCCACCATTTCATAATGTCGCGTTGCTACACAGCCATCCCCACTGCATCGTCGTCCCCATTCATTTTTTTTCTTGACGAGTTTGCAGGTTTTGCAGGTTTACAGCGGCAAAAAACTATCATGATTCACAATCTCTATTACTGTGATAGAGGACACATAAAAGGACCATTTCCAAGAGTTGAAATTATGAAGAAAGGCCCAGGAAGATATGCAGACAAGACTTCCATTAAAGCAGCAGGGTTAAAATCTGTCAAACCCTCCAGATTCATTCAAAGCACACGTTGCGCGGATGGAGACATTAATGGAGCGGCAGAGAAATATCAGTGAAGAATCAAGAATTCAACGTTCAACACTGAAGATCTTAAACCATAATTCAGATTTAAAAGGCAGAAGGTACCCCTCGCAGATAAAATAACTCAAGGCTTTCTTTTCAGCGCCATATTCTTTCAGGAAAGGACAAAATGTTTATGTGATTTTACTGCTTTGCCGTGTTCCTGGAGATATTTATACCCAGTGCATTTATTTCAGTTAGCAGGCCACAAAGTACAAACAACATTACAAAGTCATCGAGCACTATGGGTGTGCACGTCTCTGCCATTTTTTTTTACTGAGATAATTAAATGATCACCACCTACTCCCTTTTTCGAGTTTTATTGTTCTCCTATAAAGCTCCCAAAGAACAGATGATTTAGGGTTCCAGATTTTATCAGAAAATTATGCAATGAAAGGAGTTTTGTATACATTGTTGTTGAACTCTTGTATGAAGGCTCAGAGCCCATAGGGTCTCAGTGAGGAGGAGTTCCATCTGTTAAAGAGGATTCTGGTCTTTGGTATTTCACAGTCTGTAACTTTCTCTTATGTGTTATTTAAATAGATCATTTCATTTCATCCATCTTCCCTGTATCATGTTTTGGAATGCGAGTGGCTCACTAATTTTTGGTATGGATTTATCCTAGTTGATACCCATGCTTGGATTACTCAAGTGCTTTAAATATGGCTCATGCATGATATTATGTTCCACTATTCATCTAAACCGTATTTCTACTATATTAGTTTCTTTGGGAGGGTGTTTTTAAAACGCTATTATAATGTATGGATTCTTAGATTGGTAAGCCCATATATGGTGGTATTGTGTATCTGGATATCAGCTCAATGTTAACTAATATCTCCTCAATATTTCATTCACTACATACATCTTCTAATAACTTATTTCTGTGAGGTATTTCTGAATCGTCCCTCTTTACAGTAAGTTGTGTTTTAATTGTCTGTCGCTTTTATATTGGAGTTTTTTTATATTGCCTCTGCAGTATTCCTTCCTCTGCGTCAGTTTCTAAAGGTATTGGTCCCATTCAGATTAATATTCCTTATTTTACAAGAGATAGCATGATAGCTTTTTATTGATAAATTCATCTGTTATACCATATTCTCCTTGCTATATAAGATGTCCTAGGCACTGGTCTATCACAACTCTAGGCTGTCTCTAGGAACGAAAACACAAGGCACCTACCATGTTTATGTCAAGGGCTTGCAGATTTGATTCCGCCATTAGTTGAGCTAAGCCCTGACCTTTGATCAGTTTAGTGGGTTTTATCTGAAGGTCATATTCTAAGATTACAGCAATCCATTTGCCCCTTTGCCCCTTTGCCCATCTGGGTCTTGGGAAAAGATGTCTTTAACCACTATGTTGGGTACATAGGCTATGGTGTAGGAATGCAGTATGTACACCCTAAAGTCTTTCAATGCCTTTACCAAGGCATAGGCCTATTTTTCCATAATGTTGTATTTCAAGGTTGCATCCCTCAGCGCTTTGCTGAAGAAAGAAATGGGCTACTCCATTCCCTCTGGATTTTTCTGTAGTAGAACTGCAGCTATTGTATGATCGAAGGAAAATGAAAAGATTAGGAAATCCTTTGAGAAATCAGGGCTGATTAGGACAGGAGCCTGGGTGAGAGAAATTTTAACTGATTCAAAAGATTTCTTGGCCTCAACAGTCCACTTAACTCCTACACCTTTCCTTAACATATTTGTCATATTCCTAAGGTGTTCAGCTAAGTTGGGAATAAACCTCCTGAGGAAGTTAATTTTCCCAATGAAGGACTGTAACTCTTTGATATTCCTCGGGTGTGTGATTTGTAGTATTCCCTCAACTCTTTGTGGGTCTATCCTAATCCCCTTCTCAGATATGATGTGGCCAAGAAGTTTTCCTTCTTATAACCCAAATACAGTCTTTTTAGGATTCAATGACAGACTGAACCTTCTACATTTTTCAAACACTCTTCTCAAGTGTTCTAGGTGTTCTTCCTCGGTCTTGGAATAGATTGTTATTTCATCCAGATAGATGATAATGAAGTGTCCTATTTCATCTAAAAAATCTATGTCTATCGCTCTTTGGAAGGTTGCACTAGTGTTTATCAATCCAAAAGGCATCTTTACATACATAAAAGTGCCCCATGGAGTGGTAAAAGCTATCTTGATTTGGTCTTCTGGGAGTACTAAAACTTGGTTGTAACCTGAAAAACCATCTAGCAGGGAGATCCTTTTTGAGCCTACTACCCTCTAAAGGATGTGTTCCATTTTTGGCAAAGGGTAATTGTCTTTGAGTGAGGCTTTATTAAGATTCCTGAAATCAATACACAGCCTGGTCTCCCCTGTTTTCTTTCTCACAGCCACTAGGTTTTATACCCAATCAGAGAACCTCACAGGCAGAATTATACCTGCCTCATACATCTTATTAATCTCTTTTTCCACTGCAGGCAATTGTTTTGGGTTTATTCTGCGAATTTTCTCTCTGAAGGGTTAATGATTCTCTTTCAAAGGTATTTTATGTTGTATGATGTTTGTGTCATAGGCCTTTAAGTCCTCATAGCTCCAAGAAAACACATCAATGAATTCCTTAAATAGGTCAATGTATTTCTTTTTCATGTTTGCAGGCAAGGACTTAGCCAATTTTATCATCTTGGGTTTATCTTCAGTGCCTATGTTGCATTCCTCCACCTCAGAATCTGAGTGTTCTATAGTGGGCTTTTTTGCTACATCATCAAAGTCAAAAAGGTCCTCTAAAGGTGCCAGACCTCGAGGTATGTTCTTATCTTTGGCCTGCAGCACCTCTACTTCTTCACTATCTGCGTTTTCACATTTTTTGTTTGGATTTCCAATCTATTCATCCAAAGTGTTTATTTCTATGTTACAGCGTGGTTCTTCTTCATCTGAGGACTCTTTACTTAGGCAGCTATTACTAGATGTAGATTCTAAGTCAGAAAAATCAAACTCATTCCTGCCTATCATAAAATCCTCAATCTTCTTATCGCCCTCAAAGACCTACCAATATTTTTCATTGTCCGACATTGCAGGTCTGAATTTGGTCTGAATGATGATCTGTTGGTCGCTGGGAGGCTTGTGATATGAACTAGCCACGCAGGCTAATCCATTTGCAATTGCGTTCTGACTACTAGGGACAAACACCAGTTCGTATTCTACAAAGGTTTTCAATAAATCCAGAGTGTCATTCCTGTATGCTCTCAGCCTAGGATGTTTCGTTGTGTTTTCACCATTCACTCGTTTAATGATCAACTCAGAGTCCCCATGCACAACTATCCTACGGGCTCCTAGTTTTTTCAACAAATTTAGGCCTAGGATAAGAGCCTCATACTCTGCAATATTGTTTGTTCATTTGAAGTGCAGGTTACAGGGATGGCTCTCTGCATAGTCACTCTCTGTGTTATGTATCCACACTCCTGCTCCAGTAGTTCTCTTGGTGCATGACCCATCGAAATTCATTTCCCATAAGGTTTCATTATCGGGTTTATCATCGTTTCGTTCTTGGTGTGGTGTATGAGCTTCTGAAGGGTGACTCATCAGTTGACTGCATCCTATTTCTGGCTCACTCTGAGTTTCTGTTTTAGTGAATTGTTCAAGGTTTTCTACATTGTTTTCTCCTGAGTCTAGTGTAGCCATTATGTTAAAGTCTATGGGCTCTATTTCATTTTTTGTATCCTCGTTTTTTAATCTTGGCCCCTCCAAAAACTCATCATTGCAAAGGATGAAGGAATCGTGATCTATGTGTACAGAGTAGAAAGGTGAATTTTCAGGCTTTTCGGGGCTGCTGACCAGGAATTTCATTTGTGCCTCTCTATACAGTCTTATAGGTTGGCTAAAGACTGGGATTGTGGCATAGGTCCCATCCATTTTCATTGTGCCTTGCAGCTTGTCTCCCCATGATCTCGATAATAGCATGCCATACTTGGGTGGCACATTTTCCACCACAACATCCATGACCATACATTTTGCAGGGATTTGGGTAAGGTTTACAAACAAGTCTTTGATTAGGCCCAGGCATTTTACTCTGCCAGAGTCAAATGAATATAAGTCTTTGTAGGGTCGGGTTATCTCTAGGCCTAACCTTTCCATCACTACCTTAGGCATCAGGTTGTGTGATGCCCCAGAATCATGCATTGCATTGTGAAGGATCTTGTCATGGATATTAAGACTGATATAAAAAGGTGGCACTACCCCTTCCTGAAACTTTCCTTCTATCTTTGGACCAAACAAAAGGGCTGGTTGATCGTCACTTAGATTTACAGTGTCACTGTTCTCATCTAAATTTAATGCTTTCAAAATTTGGCCTTTATATACATCCCGAGTGGCCAGCTCAGAGAGTGGGACAGAGATTTTAATTTTTGCAATCTCACTCTCCAAATTGAAAGTGGACTGACTCTTTGGAATGTTCAACTCTGTTTTGTTAGCCACCACCTTGGTGGCAGAATCAGTGGACCGATTCTCACTATGTATAGGCCTAGGAACTGTTTTATTAGGAGCACTAACTGTAGTGCTAGTGTTGCTAGTCGGTTGACTCTATTTATCAGTGTTTTGGTTGCCCTTTTCTTTTTTCTTCTTAGAACACTCAGCTGCTGATTTGTTACTTTCAGCAGTCACTTTAGAAGTTTTCTCAGGCCTTTTCTTGATGGTAACCTCAGAAGCTTTTGGTTTGGTAGTGTCTAGGCTCTTTTTGCTTCTTAGTTCATATTGTTCTTTGACCTGCATGATGGCATCTTCAAATCCTAACCTGTAATCCTCAAATTCAAACCTTTCCTCATCCTATTATGAGGGTGAGGGCTAGTCTTCTTCTGTGGAACAGCTGTGGATTGATTTTTCTACTTCAAACATGTTTATAGTGGTCCCCTCAGACTTTTCTATGATTCCCTTATCCTCATCAAGGAATTTTTCTTGAAATGGGGGAATAACTTGTTTATTTGACTCTCTTTGTCTGTTGGGAGTGGTGTTGTTTCTTCTAAAGTTCTGGTTCTAGTTATGAATTTGGTTTTGATTTTGATTGCTAACTGTGACAACCATTTTTTCCATCATTTTCTGTAGCTTTTCCATGTTTTTAGACAAACGGTCATAATTTAGATCAGATGTGGAAGCTACATTGTCATCCCTATATGTTACCCTTTTCTCAGCTCTCAATCTAGCTTTTTTCTCAATCATATTAGCCTCTACAGTCACTACTCCTTTTTGCATGTCTTCCAATGTGTTGTAATCCCTCTCCCTAAGCTGGTAGGCCATATCAGCATCCAAGCCTTCAAGGTATTTCACTAGAACCATACCTTGGGGAGGTTTCATATGAGGAGGAAGAGCGTTATAAACACTATTAAACCTTGTAGATTAGTCATGGACACTCTCTCCTACACTCCTCTTAAGATTCTTGTATTTTGCTAGGATTTGGAGAGGGTTGGCCTTAACTTCCCATTTTTTTATGAAGGTCTGATATAAAGCAGGAAGGTCTTGGATACTTTTAGGAGGTAGGATTTTGAACCATTTCATCACATCACCTCCTAAGCTCTGGGCAAAGATTCTCATTTTGACTGTATCATCATATATTTCCATGTAGTCAAAAGAATATTCCATCCTATCTACATGGTGTTGAGCTGTCGTGGACTCTTTTGCAGTGAAGTGTGGGATCTTTGATTGATAATCATTGGGTAAAGGTACTAGAGGCTGAGGTAACACCAGGGGTGCATACCAGGCTGCCATAATGATGTTCTGATGAGGTGAAGGGTTAACTTGAGCAGCTGGTATATGGATGACAGGGATGTTATGACCAGCAGAAGACTGATGAGCAGATTTAGGGTGGCAGAGCCCCAATTATTGAAGGAAGTGAATATAAAGGGGGGTGGATGGAGGGGTCTGTCTATCCCAAAGGTGTTTACCACTTTGAGGTGGTGAACCAGGGAGCTCAAGGTATAGCTGGTCTAGGACACTAAATGACCTAGTTCTTGGTAAACTGTTTTGAGCGCCTAGGTCAAAAAATGGGTCTGATAGCGCTGTAAAGTATTTTGGTGTAGAGTTAGCTCTATGGATGTGGCTTGAAATAGTTAATCTTATAGGTGTAGCAGATCTCTTGAGGATGCTCTCAGGGTTGTCAACTATTTCAGGTGGGTTTGGATTGGGATAAGATCTTATGTGAATGGTTCTTGAAGCTAGAATGTTGTTTTCTAACCAAGCAACTTAACCCTACTTGTTACTTCTATTATGGTTGATGTTGTGAACCAAGATAATCAACAGGCCTACTGATCACCAGTGGAGTCTTTAAATCATTTAGGAATTATGGAGTCACCAGGTGGAGGGTTTAGGATGCTTCTGGAGCGTAAACTGTCCACCACAGTGCTTATGAGATATCCATTTCCAAGGATATTTTCAAAACACAGCAAACTCTAACCAGAGATTGACTGGGAGGGTGTTTACCAGATATGTCACCTCTGAAAGAGTGTGAGATCTGGAGGCTACCTGGCCCTTTCCAGACTCTGTCTAAGAGTGTGGGAGAACACAACAAATGTACAGAGGTTGATCTGTGAATAAGAGTGTCTAACTGCCAACCTAACCAGAGATTGTAGGTTTTTGAGGTTCTTATGATGTATTAAGGTGGAAAATACTCATAATTTCCCCAGCGGAGTCGCCATTATGTTGGGGTTCCCATGTTTGAGACCTCAATATCTAGCCCTCCTGGGTCCAGAGAGGGATCTCTATATATAAGAAAAGGTTTTATGTCTTTGAAGCTCAAAAATTAAGATGTTAGGCTAGTTATAAGGCTCGGAGTTTGTTTGTTTGATTGTTTTTTTGGTTGTTGGGAATCAGGAAAGAAGGGTTCAATATAATACCAGGATGAGCAAAGAGGATTTTAGGCAAAGAGAGATACTCTAGGAAACATTCAAGACATTTGGGCAATGGAGTCAGGAAAGGGTTTACTTGCTATTCAATGTGTAGGCTTTCAGTTGGGCTAGTCATCTAAAGCATTGGATCTTAAAGATGATAGTGTGGCATGAAATGGTAAGAGAGAAGGTGAAAGCAAGGAAACCTCCAAGGTGACCTTTATAAATCATATCTAGGGACAGGACATGTCGTTGGACACTTGTGATCTAAAATCCAAAGGCTAACTCTTCAGACAAGGAACATTAAGGATTTAGAACACAAAGTTAAAGTCCCAAGATCAGAAAGAGACTTTGAACTCTCAATGCTTCGGCCTCCAGCTTGAGGGATCTTAGAAGGGTTAAATTAATTGAAAAGGATCCTATTGAGATATAAAGAGAGTTCTAGACCTCCCAGTGTTCCCAATTCATTCAATTAAATCCTAACAAGAACATCTAAGAACAGATTCCTTAATTCATACATTAGCTAGCAGGCAATGACATCCACTACACTGGTTAAATTAATAGAAATAAACCCTTAGATAACACATTCAGTAGAAAAAATTGAAGGCAAGGAGAGTAGAAACATAGGGTACCTAACAAGGGTAAATCCTATGCCATATTTCTGATGCCAGCCAATAGAAATGAAATGAAATGAACTGCAAGTTAAAGACAAACACAAAGATAGAAAAACATCACCGCTGCTATAGATTAGGATCCAAATAAATGTGCTTGTCATATTAAAGAGCAACACCAATCAAGTACAAAATTACCAATAGCTAGATATTCAGTTTGAAAACATCTTCTTCAGCCTATATTACAACTTTACACAGAGACTATGTCTCAAATGAAACAGCGTGTAATTTCTCTGATAACTGATCAACAACCTTTACGATGAGTTCCTTCATGAATTTTATAGCTAAAGAGAGCAGAGGAGGTAGGTGAAAGACTAAATGAAGCATTAAAACTCAAAAAAGAAAGAGGGACAAAGCCCATTCTGTTTAAATTCTGTGCATTTATCTCTGGCACTCTTTGGGTGAAAGAATGGTCTTCTCCAGGCTTCCATTTACTCCGGTATGCCTCTGATGTACTTTGGTTGCAGTACTCTGTAGTAATTTGGTGAATAAACAAAAAGGTAAATAAATGACTGTGAAGTCTGCCATACTGCATATCAAATGCTCCGATAGCATCAGGACTGTTGTTAGGGCAGAAAAATCCTCTACAACACGACATAGAATGAAAATTGCATGGGAACTTTGTCCTTTCATGGGAAATAACATTCTGCTGATGGTGAAACCATGTTGGCATTGTTTTATGTGCCCTAGGACCTTCTGATCGACCCTCGCAGTCTTTGACTTGTTATTTTTCCTCTAATTGTTTAGTTAAGGCTTAAAATTTTCAATTATATGCCTTAAAATCTCTGATATTTCACTGACATCCTTCGTTGCTCCAGTATTGTCCCTGTCTGTGCAATTTGAGCTTTAATGGCGCCGGAGAGGTTTTGCAGAGTCTAAACTCTGTCCTTTGATGAAATTCACGTTGCAGACACCTTTCTGGACATTTTCCTGTAATATCAGGCTTTAAGTTCAGTTTCTTATGTGCACTGTGCCACTAAAATAGTGCAGATGAATCATGGTGGTTTTTCGCCTACCTGTAACCCCTGCAAAACACGAAAACACGTTAAGAAAAACATGCACGGGGCGGGTGGATGCAGTGGGGATGAAAAAATTAGCCGTGCAGGCTTGTGAAATGGTGGAATAATGCGGGATTACGGTGTAAAATGCAGTGGGAGGCTTGCAGAATGGTGGCACAGTGGAAAAATGCAGTTGGAGGGTGGCGAGAATGGAAATTTAAACGCAAAACCTTAAACATTGACCTCAGAATGGAATATTTAAAGGTATGAATGAACACGCGAAAAAACATGTGGAAAGGTGACATGGCGAGACCGGTAAACGGTGGGACATGAATTTAATCTAGACCGTCTGATCTCAGGAGGAGATCGACGGTTAAGAACGTGGCAGAGGGTCATTGAATCTAGACCGTCCGATCTCAGGATGAGATCGATGGTGGAAAACGTATCAGAGGGCGATGGATGGTGGGCCAGGGGTACGGATTTCCTTGGTTAACTCTCGCACAACTTCGTGGCGCGACTGTCGTCGGAAGGCCCGTCCCAGATCAGACGATGTACAGCGATTTCGCGCCAGATGTGCGGACGAACGATAACGCGCGATGGAGGTACAGTTTTCAAATAGTGCTCAAGAAACTGTCCTGCGGTGAATGGAATCACTTCGAAATGAGAAATACCACCCACCCTCCAATGGCAGTGCGGCGGTTTTTGAACAGTGCATGGCACGGAGACCATCGGGCGGGTGAAAATCTGACCGTTGATTTGGTGGGTTAAACGGACGGCTGCGATGCGATCGGAGGGGCGAACGGAGAGGGCCATGGCGCAATGCTGACCTGTGAAGTCCATCTGATCTAAATAGATCTATGGCCAGAAATGCTCCGATATACATTTTTTATGAGCGCCTTCCGCCTTGGCGCCTGGTCTTGGCGTTGGGTCACATGGTGGAAAAGGGTGAGGGGGCTAGGGCCCAAAGGTGTTAAGCCTACATAATGTGGAAAATGGGTTTTGGCCCATTTTTAGAGCATTCTGAAACCAATAAAGGGTAATGATAGAGGGAAAAAGGGGAAAATAGGCCAAACAAGGGGTATGTGTAGGATTTGAAGGGGATTTTGGGAAGATTTAGAGGGTAAAAAAGGGGAGCCTTGACAAAGAGAAAAAAGGGTTTAAATGGGAAATTCTGTAGGGATACAAGGGATAAATGGAGGCTTTTTGGAGCACAAGTTTTTACAATCAGTGAGACTTTTGGATGGAAATAGTAGTGACGATATTTTTAAAAAGGAAATGGACACACAGAGGCTTCAAGGATGAGATATTTTCATGGGAAATGTATCTCTTGAAGGCTCATAAAAAAATTTAGCCACCTATTTGCTTGACAAAGATTTCATAGGTGGCTAACAAACAAGATCCTAGAGAATGCACTTACAAAGATCTACAATGAAAATCAGAATGATTGGGACATCCACATACATGTTGTCTTATGGGCTTATCGGACCACATGCAAATAAATGACTATTAAAACACCATTCAGGATGGTTTATGGCCAAGAAGATATCATGCCGATAGAATACATCATTCCAAGCCTGCACATCCCAACATTAACTGATATGGATGAACCATACATCATGGAGGAATGACTATCACAAGTGATTTCATTAGAGGAGGATCATTTTATTTCCAACTTTCATCACCAAGTCCAAAGGGTGCACGAGAAGGCCTAGCACGATAGGCACATCAAGAAGAAGGAATTCAAGGAAGAATATTTGGTTTTATTGTATGAAAATCAGTTTGTGAGCCACCCAGGGAAGTTCAAAATTCATTGGTTGGGGCCATATATTGTGAGGGATACCACTAATGGAGGTGCGGTATGCTTGGCCACATTGCGCAGTGAGATTCTACCAGGGTACGTCAATGAAAGTCGACTGAATATGTATAGGGATAGCCATGTGCCGACCAAATGACTATATGGACGTAGAAAAGGAATCCACTAGTTTTCACACTACGTGGAGGGCATGCACAAGAAGGTGTGACATGAGCTCAGAGGGTGTGCAAAGTCGAAAAAACTAGTCATTGGAACAGTAACTTTGGGTGAAATTTTGATTTTATCGTTGGATGGAGTGGCTTTTCTACAATTAATGATAATTTATTATAGGATTTTTGACCTTTTTTATGGGGATAAGGTTCCATTAATTAAGTTTTGACCATTTTTACCATGGATGGCCTATAAAAATGAGGAAGCGGACCGCATTCTGTTCTTTTGTTTTTTGAGTGAATTGTGCTTTGAGATTATTAGTGTGCACTATATGTCTTCCTGTGAGACTCCCGCATCCAACATAAGCAATCAAAATTTTATATTCAAAGCAAGGATGATGACCACCAACTTGATTCCAAGAGTGCGCAGTCTGAAGAACAATTTGTGCCGATTACAACATCTACCGACTGAGGCTCTGAAGAAGTTCATGAAGTTATCCCTGAGGTTCATGAATTTTTATCAACACCTACCAATGGAAAGGAAGGACAAATCTCCTATGGGTGACCCAAAAAAGAGACCTATGACCATGACTAAAGAGGCTGCACTCTTTTTCGAGCCCATCTCGTGGCTCCCAAAGTATGTGAAGCCACACAGACCCTCTATCAAGGCACCAAAGGATTTGGATACTATGTGCGCCTACCTATAGATGTATTTGATCCCTGAGGTGGTCCCATTAGAGCGGGATATGTTTGGGAATATCCCATCTATTAAATTTGATTAATATGACTTGGCCAATAAGAATAATTTCCCTGAATTGGCATCGGAATACTACCTCGAATGTGTTTTGTATGGTGGTGTGGTAAAAGTAGAGCCCATGCCTTGGGCGCACTATTTAAGCAAAGCCAGAATTCTCAACTTGTTGAGGATTACTCACTTTGGAAGGTATCCCATCATTGATACATGTGTGTACGAGTTGCTAGCATTGGTTCACAATGGGTGTTTGTGGATTAAAAATTTAATTCCCATTGATGTCTCGATGTTCCATCAGATAACCAGCCTGCCAAAGAAGGGACCTAACACTATGCACAAAAAATCCAGGAGAATAAGGTCGTTGCGAAGGTCAAGAATTATTATAAGGTGGGATGTTATACTAGGGGCTTCTTGGTGTAGCAGATTGAAGATCCAGTAGTGCGCCTCAAGACGTTAGTGCTAGCTTGAAAAATGATGTGCAAGTGTAGGCCTAAGGTGGTCCCTACACATGTCATCGCACTAGCACAGGAGTACGAGAAGGGCGTGAGTTACAATTGGTCCCAGTTCCTATGTACTAAATTACTAGAAAACATGTGCAAGGCGCAGGAGAAGGGTAATAATTTTTACTATTCATGGCTGCTCCTTCTCATTACTCTGGTTGCGCAGGAAACACCAGAGAATGCAGTCCTCCTAAACGTGGAGCCTGGTGTATTTGAAGGGGAACACTACGCCAACTTGTGGGATTCTATAGACCCAAAGCATGTGATGAAAAATAAGATATTTTGAGTCTTAATAAAATGGGTTTTGGCTGCAACAATCCACTCGCGCCCTCGGTTGTCCCTAGCTACATAGGACAAGTATAAGGTCATTGCAGATTTTCAAGTGTTTATGTATAATGTACAAATCCGTGTGCGTAAGGATAAGTTATGGTAAAACCTACCCTACATGGTGATAGAGGCTGAAATTGACTAAGTCATTGTGACTTGGTGGGCATCATAGAAAATCAGACTAGGCTCCGCCAAGCCTGACACAACCATGACATCTAGAAAAGAAATGATCGATGCTCCTAAAGAGACAGAAGCTGGAAAATAAGTTGAGAATGGCGCAGAAAAAGAAGCTGAGAAGAAAGCTGAGACGGAGCTAGAATTTGATCTTAGTGGTGCAGATGGAAAGAATGGCACTGAAGCGGAGTCCCCAAGAGGCACCAAGCGAGGATTTGAAACTCCCAAGGGTGCGCACAAGAAGAGAAAGGGATCTAAGACAAGAGGCATAGATGATGTCACCCTCACGAAGGATGATCTGGATAAAACTTTGTATGAGGTCACCTCTACCTTCGAAGAGCGATGAACTGCACTAGAGGAGCAATATAAAGCTACGGTGGAGGCAATGCAGGCTGGTTTTAAGGTACTATAGCTCAATACTGACAACATTTAAGTGAGAATTTCTCATACGAGGACGGATCAAGAGAGCACGAGTAATAGCATCATTATTAGCACACTAGATAGACCAATCTGCCCCTTTCTTGGAGCTGCGGTCACCTTGGAGCAGCCTGATTTGCACGCACAGGTGCAGATGTGCGCTGAGGTTTGTAGTGACTTTTCCATGTTTCCCAACGGAAAGTTGCACACAAGATAGTCTATTATCACAGACGAGCTCATGTGTTAAGAGGAACGCATGCACCAGCAACTCACAGAGGCAGAGTAGATAGTTTCAGCATGTACACAAGAATATTTGTAGGCTTAAACAACTTGGCAAGTAGCAGTGCCCTAGCGCGAAGAATTAGAGAGCCTAATTGATTGCCTCTATGTTGACCTTCCCGAGTTTTCCATCACTGCTTATATTGCACCTCAGGACAAGGTCAAACGGTTAGTGGTTGCCTTGAAGGCCTCTCGCTCAGAATTCCAAGCGGTCAAAGCATATTTCAAACAACAGATTGCGGAGTTACAAGCGAAGCTCCAACCAGAGACTCTACCTAAATTACAATCCCAACGCACTTCCCTGGTAAAGGAGGCTTCATCTGACATTGCAATAAAAGTTCACAAGGGCATCAAATTCCTGGATACGACCATTAGATTATGGAATTTAGTGCAGAAAAACCCCCTCATCATAAATATCTCACAGGACCTGCGGACAAAGGAATAGACCTTTGATGAGCTCCAGGAGGTGCTGCCAACACTTGTGCCTGCTTAGAGAATGTCTCGCTTACCAACAATTCGGGTGCTGTGAGAGGAAATTGAAGATTTGCACTATAAGAAGAATATCCTCACCACTCATATGAATCCATGGGCTAATGAGGCAATTAATTTATCGCATGATACAGAAGTTGTCATGAAGACCCTGAGCCAGACGTAGAGGAGCATCAGTCTTTCCACAGAAGGACTTACATCACAAAAATTGGTGGAAGAGGCTCAGAGTGTGGGCATCCTTGCACCCTTCACTACATCCATTGAAGATATGAGTACCTTAGGACCAAATTTTTGGGCAAATAATAGTATTTTTGTTAGTTTTGAGTTGTGTGCACTACGAAAATAAGATTCAAGGGGATTGGGGGTGAGTCAAATCCCCTTCATGAGTTGTAATCAGTTAATGAGTAAACTATGTGTCTCAAACCATGGCTTGAAGACCATAGTATGAGCGCAATAAAAGGTATAAATAGAATTCTAGATCGAGTCGGATAAGATATCAAAGTTTAGAATAGATGAAAAGAGATTAATGATAGAGCTCTAAAGTTGAATCTGTAGTAGCATTTGGATCTAAAAGGCTCCTGCTAGCTATGTGCACGGAGATCTTATTATAGCTGTGTGCGGACCCTGTTGGTTGTGTGCACGGGTAGATCTTTTGAATTGTAAGTGTTAAGACTAATTAATAAAGGATTGTTTTGGAAACTCTATGTATTGAATACATCTATAATTCACTTTTGTGTATGATTTCTGTTATCTCTAGTCAAATCGGTTTGCGTACCTGTTTCTATTGTTGATGTGTAAGTTAGTTGCATGGATTTATTAATTTAAGGGTTGATTATTACATTTTTAGAATAGTTAAAGGGGATTCCAGATCTACTGTCTGTGGGTGTGCATATGTAGTATTCCTTTTTAGAATTTTCGGGAAAATGGTCCTCAAGGATGATGTATAAGGAAGCCAGTGTAAAAATAAGTTGAACCAGGGCTTGGATCCCTTTATTAACCCTTCATAAATTACTCTTCTAGAAGATGAGCTCAAATAAATAACCTTAGGAAGGCTATTTCAGATCCTCCAAACCTGTTTATCCCAAACAATGCTCAAAAGGGAGAGCTACAGCAATACATAAACTTCTACAAGCAGCAACAGTGAAATATCAATACATATGGTGCAGAAAGAGTGCATAGCCATTATATTAGGTGCAGAAACAAATTTATATACAAGAAATTGAGGTAAGCCCTCTCAATTTAGGCCAAATCAGCCCCAAGACAAATTTACATGCAACAATGAAAGTTCACAGCTACACAACCTAGCAAAAAGCTATGGCTGCGCAGTATATATTAAGACATGAATGCAAACTGATATAAATACAATGATATAACAATTGTAGGCTCAAATAAATTGGGGGAGCAAGATCTCAATCCCATAAAAAAATACTACAACAATCCCCTAAAGGATTTGCCAAAATACACTAAATGGAAAAATGCCAGAGTTGTTGGGTAGCAGCAGCAACTCAATAAAAATACAAAAATGGAGAAGGATGGAAATGCTTCAAATAATGTAGAAACCTCCTCCAATTATCTTCTAAGTGAAATACTACTCCCTTCACCGAATATTACACCCTCCAATCCACTGCGTGAACCCCTCCTGCAAGTGCCCTTTGAAAATAACGCAATATGAGGAAGAGGCAGCGCTAAGAATGAGATGAAACATATGGCCCAATGCCAAAATCTGCAATGAAGCTACAGGATCTTTCTCACTGATCTCCCAGAGAAATAATGAGCTCCTCCTCTGCAAAAATAGCTCCGGAAGTGGGTGATAATGAATTCTCACTGCAACCCCCAGCAACTCAACACGCTGGAAACCGCTATAGTTGAAGATGGTTACCTTGGCCTCAATCCTGGATGTGAGGAGAATGAAGATCAGGTCCTCCAAAGCTTCCCAATGAAGGAGAGGAAACTTCTAAACAGAAATCTCCCTTGTGCTAAGCAGCACAAGCTATCCAAGTTGCACAACTTGAGAGAGCAGAGCAAAATCAAATTCTTCAACATAATGAGCAATGGCTCTCCTTCCCTCTTTTATGCCAAGAGGAGGCTTCCTTGCCATGGACCCCACCCATTAGGATTTCTCTCATCCAATAATATTCCTCCTATGAAAACTGCGTTGTCCCACATGGTGACTCACTCCCTCCATACAACGCTATTTGACTTGGTCAAACTGGTCCTAATCTTCTTGCATTTTCCCCTTTTCACACTAGGAGATGACAAATAAGCCACTTAAGTGACCCCTTTGCATATTTGGAGTGTTTATTATGCTTCTTCATGGGCCCCCATACCCATTTTATTCTTTTTATTAAAAAGGAAAGCAAAATTAATGTTCCAATTAACTTAATGAAAATTTTGGAACATTACAGTGTAGGGTTAACCTGCGCTGGTTGACCTAGGGTTTCTGGTTAGGGTTTCTGGTGCGCAATCCAGTCTATTTAAGAAGATATAACTGTGGATTCCCACTTCATTTATTTCTCTCTTAGGGTGTGGAATCCTAGTTCCAACACCCCCCCATACTGCTTCGGGTGATACTTTTGCCTGCACAAGTAGGTCATTGCCGAAAGGGCCAATAGTAAGAGGGTTTTGTTGGTTACACGCTAACTCTAAACCTGGGTCAAGACCCCTCAAGACAAAAATTATTCATCAAAAATAAGCCTCAATTGTGTCTCCATTCAGAATGGTGTATTTATGTTTCATTATCTCACTTTTGAGTTTTAGCTTGCTTAGGAGTTGTACCATACATATGAGCCTATCTACTCCTCCGTTTGGTTACTATTCCATTCATATGGAGTGTGTTTCAATTCTTCCTTCATTGTTTCACAATATCATGTGGTGCTCATTAGTCATGTTGCCATTTCATTCTTGTGTCATGTTATTCTATGTTTAAGGGAAGTCTCAGCCTGTGTTGACCATTTTAAGAAGCCTATTAACTTTTTTTGAGTCATCCATCCATGTATCAGTTGTAATTCGTCACTTCATGACTTCAACCATACATCACATCATCATATTTTATTCTATGTATATTAATGGGGGATACATTAAGGCCCTCCATCGATGGATATTCTCCTATCAACTTCATATCATTTTCTAAGAGCTTGATCTAGGAAACCAATAGTACCTTGTATACCTCAGTGGCATATTTCCTTGCGATTGATAGTGGGTTTACATCATTGGCTCTTGATTGGTCAATTTCACCAGTGTTTGATACCAAATCATCTATTCACACTTAGTGGATTGTAATAGGTACCTTGTGATCCACTTTACACATTGATGGATTCCCTCATATATGTTACTAGTTTAACTCATTGGCTAGTAATCAAGCGGTCTCTACCATGCTTCACATCAGCTCATTTATTCACATTATGTAGATTCGTACCATCAGGGTTATGTCGAAGACCCTAGGTTAGGGACATCTCACTCTTATATGGAATCCTTCCTGGGCTACATTGGATTTATGTATCATTCATGTAATTTAAGGAATATATTAAGACACTTCTCTATATATCATGTGTTCATAGTCCTACTGAGGTAAACTCTAACATAGATCTACATTATATTTGTTGGTGGCTACGCTCAATCTCTTGAGTCACATGGATCCACTAGGTATTTCTTTGTGGCCATGTTCTAGAATTTCTTGACATGGATCCACATTGTATGTTTTGGTTTCCATGCTCAATATCACCTTTTACTGAGCATGGGTATGCATGCCTCAGGGATGTTATCGGTACAGATGAGACTTCATCTTCTTGTGTCTTCTGATCTGAGTTCTTGGCTTTCTCTCCTTCTATTTTTACCTTTGACCTATTTATAATTAATTTCAGTCATTAATTACTCTTCTGGCCTCATGCATTAGGGGGTGTTGGAAACACGATTGTCGTTAGACCAAAACCCATAGGCATTAGTCTCCACTACAATCACCATATTTAGGATACACAAGAGGCAGTTAGTCCATGTCGCGAAACACACGGGGAGTGTTGAATCCAATGTCCAACAATCCACACCCCAATGCGAGCTGGGTGAGTTTCAAACTCGAGACCTGTCGCTCTGATGCCACTTGTTGTAAACACAATTTCCGTTAGACCAAAAATTGCACGCATTAGTCTCCACTACAATCGCCAGAGTTAGGATACACAAGAGGTGGTTAGTCCATGTCACGAAACACACGGGGAGTGTTGAATCCAATGTCCAACAGGGGGCACCTTTTATCACCCTATTTTGTTCCTTAGGGTTAGTACCTATGAGATATTATGTTTGTGACCTTTTTCTGGGCCTTGAACACTCTTTTTTCCACTGTTATGCCCCAACCACATGGATCCTGGCTTTTGCGTGTAGTTGGAACCTTCCATCCGCACATAGGACACCTTGTGCATGCGGTTATAGCCTAAATCCTCTTGTTTTGTTTGTGCTATTTGGGGTCTTTTTCTAGAGATTTTTAGTTCCTAGAAGATCAGTTCGAGTCATCACTTTATCCTATCTATTCAAGCTAGCTACCGCTCATTATTGAGAATCTTATCTAACTTATCGTTGTCTTAAAAATCTACATTCATCCTCCTAGGAGTCCTCTTCTTCCTACTTATACTGGGCTATCTGAGAGGCTAAGGCTAGTTTTGGAGTTAGAGTTCTTGATGCTCATAGTTTTAGCTGAGTGATCTTGAGAGATTATATGCAGCCTTTGTGATTCAAATTTGAGGGATTCATGCTATTGATTCCTTATTTAATATAGTGGGGAGACTATGTTGGAATGATGATAAGAGAACAAGATCTTGGGGTATATTGATGTACTTCCATTTATATAGTTTATAAAACTATGTTCCTTCCCCTTATATTAGTAATTGCAAAAAAGTATTTTTGTAGTTTCTGGATGTTTTTAGCTGACAATATTTTGTGGAAGATCACTTTTTATCTCTATTTTTTTGTTTTTGTGTGAAAGCATGGGATCCAAAGTGGATGAAAGAGATCGCTTGATTGGAGCGCGGGGATTATACATAAATCCCAAGACCCTTGACTAACATGTGAGGAGGAAAGGTACTTTCTCATCCAATATAGCATTATAAATTGCGTAGAATTTGTATGCATGACCATTTGGATTATGGATTTTTATTAGATTTCCTTAGCTATTATATTTTGATGTTTGGTGATCTCAACCAGGCATGAAATCACAAAGAAATATCTCCTTGCACGTAGAATTTACAACAAAACCTGCTAATCCCATAAATGATCTGGCCTCATCCACATTCCTATGAGTTTCCCACTCCATTATAGCTTTGATATTTTTCGGGTCTATTATCTCTCCCTCTATTTCCCAAGTCTAAGAATGGAGACTGAAGGAGGTAACCTCAAACCAATCTTTAGATTTGGTAGCTAGCCCTACCAAACCATAGAGGGATCTCTCAATGCCACTTATATAGTCAATGAGGTGAGTATAAATGTAATGATCTTAGGCTAGATATAAGCTCAGTGAATTAGGGTTTTGTTTTCAATTTTTTCTAGACAGGAATGTCAGTCCAGGAACTAGGTATAGGTTTTAGGTCTGATTTCAAATGAAAAATTTCAGAGATGAAGTTGAGGTTAGGTAGGTATACTTAGAAACACACTTAAATTTGAATTGTGGTATAGGGTTTGAAAATAAAGAGAGAGAGTGAAAATGAGCATATTACATGAATTCATCATCAGAAGAGGTAAAACAAATTCATGAAAATCTTATAAGACAAAGCAAAAAAAGAAACAATTATGTTCATAAACTCATAGGATTTATCATATAGAAGCATACATATGATTTCATGGAAGCATAAACATTAAAATTGATGGTGATACTGAGAAAAAACAATGCTTATAAGCATACCATGGGATTCCCAAAATTATAGCTGCAACTTGTCTTTGATTTCACTGAAAAAGATTGTACATAAGCTCCACAACAACAATATCAACTATCCAACCTCTAAAATGACTTGAGTTGGAATAGATATAGAAAATAGAGAAGATTCCATATCATTGGATCAAAACATGATCCAAAATACATCATAAATGCACCTAATGAGTCATTACCTAGAATTTAGGGAAGTTAGAAACAATCCCCCCATATTTAGCTAATAACTAGGAGTCTTTGCCTCCTTGAGTAATTACATGATTCCTTAACAATGAGGGGGGGGGGGGGGGAACTCCCTTATCCATAAAAAATCTCATCGGATAGTTTTAACCTCGATATTTGGAAAAAATTTCATTGACACCTATCCAGAAATAATCTAAGACAAAAGCATTGTGCAACACACAGAAGCGTCGCACTTTTCAGTAGAAGAATTGCACCACTTTGAGGGAAATTTTAGCTAAATTTTAGGAATTTTCCTATTGATATGAATATTGGGAAAGGTATCCCTGGATTTCCTCTATCTAACACAACATTGAAAATGACAAAAAACTACCTACAAGACCTTCAAAATTATATTTTTCCAAGCTTACTCCAGAAGCGCCACGTATAGGGAAAAGCAGTGGAAGGAGCATGAAAAATAGGGTGTTTTTTGGGTTTTTATCCAAAAATGTGACGTGTTATGAAAAAATAAGACCATATATGTAATTTAAATGCAATATCAATCCAACCATGTACAGAAGTGTCATTTGGATCCTCTAAGGAAAATCATCACACAGCTGCGTCACGCTTCTCAAAGGTGAAATTTACAGAATTTGCAAAAAATCTCAAAACTTGCCCAAAACTTGTTGAATTTTGGTCCATGGCATCCTTGAATGATGAACTAGAGAGATAGGGATACCTCGGCTAGCAAATCCAAGTTATATTTCTCCTTTAGCTTAATTATGGTTTCTTTAATCTTTTTGTTCAAGTTCTCAACCCTAACTTTGACGATTTGGTTCCTGGTGAAATAGTGTATTGCCATGTACCTCTGGAGGTTATTGTTCCTTTCTACCTTCTTCAAAAGTTTCTTAAGATTCTCATTCACCCTGTCAAGCTAGAACTCTTTGTCTTGCTCAATCTCAGAAGCGATCAAATCATCAGAGCTTAGCTGACCTAACGAAGGAGATGACTCTTTTTCTTGTTCTTTTTTCCTATTTAATCCTCTTGTTATTTGCCTCCTTAGATTTATTTCAGCCTCCATCTCTTCCAAATGATCAACATATATGACTTCTTTGCCTTTACCTTTGTCTCCCTCAATATTTTCCTTTGTTTTTCTTTGGAGCAGTTGTTTCACCTTCAATTGCTTGTTTTCTTGTTGTAGAAAGGATATCATGAAATTTTTCCTTGAGAGCCTATCTTTGAGCTCTCCTATCTCTGCATCATTTTCCCTTATTATATACTCAGCTAAATTCTCTTCCACTTGCCCTACCATTTCAACCTCCATAGGCGCTTTCTCCTCATTTTTTTGCAAGGGTGACTCACTCTCATGCATAGGTGGCTACTCCATGGTTTCTCTTTACTCAACTGTAGTTTCTGGTGAAACCACACCTTTAGTGATCATAGGAGAAAAAATTTCTTTTTACCCTTCTCATGGGTTTGAGTTATTTCTTCCCTTGGCATACTTGGAACTTCCACTTTTCTTCTTGTCTTCTTGAAGAGACAACCTCTTGTGGCTTTGTTGATGATGTTGGTATGCTCTAAATGATGGGTGGACTAGTAGTGGGCATAGAAGCAATTAACTTCATGAAAGTTTCATAAGGCATATTGATTTCTGAGAGTTGATGAAAAAATATAACCTTGACCAAACCATGGTGGAACAAATTACTGTGGTGATCCTTTCCTTTACTTTGTACCTTTTTAGTCATTTTTACCAAACTCCTGAATATATAATGAGGCAAATTAAGTGGCTTGGTGGCAGTGAAATGCATCAATATCCTTAAGTGGTACTGGTACAATCTTGAGAATATCCATTCACATGTAAAATAATTAATGATTAGCTTCATCAAAGGGGCATACCTGTCAAGTAAATTCCTGAAAGGAAATATGTGTTTAGGAGCATCTTTTCAATGAGGTTTTAAAAACATTTTATAGTTCTCAATGTCCAAGTTCATCCCTTTGAACCAAATTTCTCCATGGTTCGAGATACATGTTGCTAAGGTGATATAATCTATTGACATGGTGAATTTAATACCTGCTAGGTTAGCCTTATCTCTCCTAAATCTGGTGGAAAAAAGGCTTGTCAATTGAGCATGACATCCTACCTCTTGGATTCTCTCACAAAAACTTAAACAACCACTACCTTCAAAAGATTTCTTAACATAAGGAGAAGCATTGATCTCTTGTAAATTGGATGGCTCAAACCTTGAATGATGACCTCCTTTATGGGCCTTCTTCTCAACCTCCATGATGTTTATCAGTAAGGAAAACCCTACATGTGGTGGAAAGGGAAAGTGAAAATTAGGAAAACAGGGGATAATGGTACAATCATTTTAGGGATAGATATGAGATAGAAAGGAGTTAGGGAAAAATCCCTAAAACATTGGGGAGATAGGGTGGTTATTTATCTGCAAAATGCAAGTCAAATATTTGGAAATGGGTATGGGAAAGATGACAAAAGGGTTAAAACACATGGTTTTCCTAGTTTTTGTGCAAAACCTTAGTGAAAACTAGGGTTTGAGTGAAAATGGTAGTTATGAGAGGTATGAGTGATATGTAGTGATTTGATAAGGTATGTGAGTGATTTTTGAAGGTTTTTAGATGATGGAATTATGGGTTTTCAACTGAAACAAGCTAAACATCACAACAATCCAAAAAGATAGTGAAGAAAACCTAAAGGAGGAAAACCCACACTTTGCTGAAGAAATTTACTTGAACGAGATGTGAGGAACATTCACTTACTAGTTTGGAGGTCTTTTAACCTTGAGAAAATCTGAATTGACCCTTTCATATCTTTTTGGAGCTTGAAAGGAAAAAATCATAGCACAGAGCTAGAAGTGTAGCGCAGCTACCAAAAGCGTAGCGCAACTACCAAAAGTGTAGCACAAAGAAATTTGAAACATTTTTTGCTGGTTGTCTTCTATATTTAGATAGTTTTGGAGTGTTGTGAGGATGAGAGAGGAGATCTTTTGAAAATAGTACGATGAAATGAACTCAAAATCTTCATTTCCCTTTATAACTCACAAAATCTTCTTCTTTTCTTTAGTGGAATTGAAAGCACTTAGGACAAAATTATTTTTTGAAAAGAATTGATCATGTAGCATAATTTTGAAGAAAAGAGAAATTTCCTTTGAGTTATTTTCATATTTTGCTAACTCCAAATGAAAGTGATTTGTATGGTGAAGATGACTCTTATTTGCCTTCTTCATGACATGATTTGGACATTATGATGGCGAAACAAAATAAACCTAGACCATGAACTAGATGGAGGTATGTTGAATGATCTCTGACCTTAGATTGATGATGAATTTCATGACCTTGAAATTTATTATGACTATGAATGGGTGAAGGGAGTAGCATTCAAACCTAGACAACATTCAGTGAACAAAATTGATTTGAGAATGTATTTGAAAACATAAAATTTTGACCAAGGACAACCACCAAATAAAAGAGAGTGTATTTGATCACTGAAAATTTAGACACTAACAGGGTCCACTATTATACCTTCCTTGGAAACCACCTGCCCCAAGTAACGAAATTTTGCATGAAAGAAACTTCTGATGTAGGGGCATTAGGCACAATAAAATACTTTGTATCTAAGTAGACATAGGGGGGTCTTATGTTTTTAAATTCTAATGTAATTATTTGTAGTTTGAATAAATATAGTGAGGAATTGTAAATGTTCTCAAATCATTGAAGAACATGAGAGGAACTTGATTGAGCTAGGAATGTGAACAGTCGTGAATTGAGTCTAACTTTAGGACTTTGGAGAATTCCAAGAGTCTTTGTTGAACTTTTAAGGAAGCTGAACTGGTTCATTATTAATTGTATAAATGTAAGCCTATGGGCAGATAGGAAATAGTTGTTCATAGGGTACAGAGATAGAGTAATGCGAGTATAAGGGCCATTGAACTGAAGATCATGCCTAGAAGGAATTTTCCATGTAAATAATGGTTTTAAATACAAAGGTTTTATTTCTGAATTATAGAGTTTGTAGATGAGTGGTTTTTGAGAATTTGAATTCTGGGTGATTTGTATTTATGTGAATTTGTGTGACTAGAAACCCAATACCGATTTCAAGGTAGATCGATGCTATTAAATGAAAGTGCCATAGACCTTAATTGAGGTATAAAACGCCTAAGTATATTGTGAAATGAAATGTTGGAGGGGTTTTAATTATGCATTTTATTGTGTCATTGCAGTACAATAATATGAGCAGCGGGTTTCATATCCGTGACTTGTAGCTGACTATTTATGGTTTTATTGGATAAAAACCACAGAAGCTTAGAAGTAGAAATCCATTCCTGCGTTGATGAATGAGTAGAGGGGTTTTGATGCATGTTCTAAACATTAAAATTTGTCACGGTGGAACTTTGGTCACAACGCAATGAACCAGGAGAGGCATTAGATATAAGCCAATAGTGTGGTGAATTTTCTTGATATAACTGCACTGTTCAAATGGTCGAACGAAGGGTAGTAGTGAATTTATGAGAATGGAATGGAATCCATTCTCCGTGTAATGGAGGTTAAGATTGTGGACCTAAGGCATTAGTAATTGCATTATGGATCAAAGTAGAGTGTCAAAGAATTGGAAGGGAACCTGGCCCTATTTGGTCGAATGCGCAGAGAGGGAAGGTTTAATGAAACCATAAGTCAGGTGATGGACTGAATGAAGAATCATAATAGAATGTATGCAGAAACAAAGGAGGAACCTTGAGTTAGAGGAACGGAACCGTGAGGAGCTGTAAGGCGTTTGAACAGTAAAGGTGGTTTGAGTCCAAAAAACGGCGGTCTTGCACTTTTCAAAACTTGTAAGTAGAATTCCAAAAAAAAACATGATATCATAAACTGGAGGACACATGTCCTAAAGTGGTATTCTATTACTACTTTTATCGTGCGATTTTGATGTGATAAATCCCGAGCGTTTTCATAACGCGATAACCATCGTATGTCCATCCAATTGAGTTTTGGAGCGCAATGGAACATGGGCCATCGGATCCATTCAACGTTTAGTGCAATGTAAGGGTGATGGGGCCTAGCTGAAAGGCGTGTTGAATTAAACGTGGGCCACGAATGATTTGGTATAATAATGGAGCTATGCGCCAGTAAAACTTGGTAAGCTGATGTTAACTTATAAGATAAGTTAAGCTTGTTATGACATATGGGTTTATGAAATTCCATAAATGTGTGAAGTGTTAATTATATAAAGGTTGGGCACGATCTATAAAGGCAAGCCTGATATTGATATTTCATTAGAAATGCATGGAGAAAGGGAATGGTAAGTTATATATGCGTGGAACCAACATTATGATATGTTTGAATTTTAATGAAAGAGAACTTTTGAATTAATGAAATGTTCGCATGATTGATTATATAAACATGGGGATTGGTGAGCATGTATGATGAGTGGTAAGAATTGGCATATACATTAATGTATGTCTTGGTGAGGATTTACTTTGGGATCTGAATGCTAAAGTTTGAATGTTTAATATTCATGAAGTGGGTTTAGTATGGGTTTTAGCCATATAGAAAAAAAGGAGCTTCCGCATATAGAAGAGTTGTAATCTGGGTTTATTGGGTTTTATAATCATAAGAGAAAACCTTGAATTAATATCTCAAATCTTAGATTTGAGATATTAAAGCTTCTAGAGATATTTTAAATATTGCCCAAATTTAAAATTATTTGGGGCTAAACCTTGAAGTACATCATTTTTGTATGAACAAGAGCGTGGAAAATGGATTGAGCAAGTAGCCCAGGCATCATGTGGTATCAGAGCTGGAACAACTCTGTTTGAAGGTTCAAGTTTTTGAATTAATTGCATGTGAGATAAAAGATATCAGACTTTGAAACTGATAAATATTGCAGCATATAGAGATGCAGTGCATGTGATGAGTGAAGAGGGAAAATCATAAATTTAAATCTGATGTGCAGCAGATACATATTTGCAATGAACAGGATTTGCAGAACTGAATGAGTGGAAGACAAGATCATGCAGGGATCTTGTAGGTAAATTAATTTTAAATCTGATTTTGAAATTATGATGACATAATTATGGTTGCAGATATGATGAAGACAAAATTTTGATGATGATGGCAGTGAACCTGATATTCAGCTAAAGTCTGGATAGGGAGAACAATTGCAATGTTCTCAAGAGAAGGTGAGTTTATGAGTAGTGTTTAACTCCGGTTTGAAGAATTATATGCAGAATTCAGATTGCAGGCAATTGAAGAAATATCAGCAAAAGAAAATCACAGCTTTGAGAGCAGTGATAAAAGATTCCAGCAGAGGATTCTAAAGTGAAGAAGAAAGTGTGGCAGAACCTGAAGAATTCCCAACAGAGGTTGAATGAGTTCAAAAATTTGTAAAGTGAAGCCTAGAGAGAGCATAAGAGAGTGCTCAAAAGGTTCCAACAAATAGGGGACTAGTACTTGCCCAAAAGCCCAGATCTGGAGGAAAGGATTAGTGAGGTAAGTGGCAATAAGAGAGCTTATTGTTGCAACGGCTTAGTGTATCTTATGAGTGAAGAACTCACGGAGGAAAGGATGACTACTGATAGTCATAGCAAAGATTACAGAGGTTTTGAGAGAGGCCACAACAGAAAGGAAAAGAAATAAGATGCCAAAGCAAATGGCACAAGGCAGCAGTTAGCTGATGCAGAATATTGGAAAGAGGTAGCTGAGATTTGGGAGCAGTTCAACAAATTGGAACTGATGATAGAGGAAATCCAGAGAGTTGGTTGGCTCATGAAGAAGAGAGTGAATTGGCAACCATTACAGTTGAGGTTGAGGCAAAAGGAGATTGCCTTGCTAAAAAAAGAACTCAGAGTAGCTGAGTCGAGAAAAGAAGTTTCTGTTTGTGAAGCAGAATAGAGTACAGGTGAAGAATGGAGATCTGTAAGAGATCTTGTGAATCATGATGAAGACTTAATGCAGCAATAAGATTTTCTTGCTGAAGAGAAAATCATTGATGATTTCCTGAGTTATTGGACAAGTCCAGATCAGTTGGATGATGTAAAGAATTGTATTTTTGAGTATGACCATTGTGAGGTGATGAAGGGTTCTACAGAGGAAGAGTAACTCAAAGTTCTTGAGTCAAGGATGGAATTTTAAGATTCCACATGCAGATCTGTTCAAAGGGAAGTGCTCGAGAAAGCAACCAAGACTGAAAATTCTTGTGGTTTTAAAACTAAAGAGTTGTGTATGTTTGTAGGTACATCAGAGGGAGATGAAAAAGCTTTAAATTTTATTTGAGGAAGAGAAATTGAATCTGAAATATGTTCAGATCAATGTTGAGATAGCAAGATCTCAGAAGGAATTGAAGACAAAGGAGTCTAATGAGGATACTCAGCAGAATATTGAGGCAGAGAGAGAAGAGCTAGCTGATGATTGGTCAAGAACAAGCGAAGGTATAAAAGGTTGTGTGAGGTTCTGAAAATCTAGTCCAATTGAAGTTGTTGAATTGTATAGAAGGTTGGATTTTCAAAGAAGAGAATTGGAGAAATAGAGGACCTATGCAAAATATAAGTTGTTGAAGAAGCAAGATAGAGGAATTGTCATGAATGACAATCAGAGAACAGAGGATAAGAAAATGATTCAACAAGATGAAGGAGTTCATTTTGGTGAATCACAGTAGAAGGACATTCATGGGCAGATGATGAAAATAAGGAGAGACTAGTTGACAGTCTCATGAAGGATGCAAATCAGCATACTAATGTGCTGACAGAGGAATTGGAAGGAAACTTAGAACAACATACTGATGTGTTTGTAGAGGAGAAAGAGGTATTGAGACCTTGTAATTTTAGTGCTAAAGGTTCATGTGTTAAATATGCAGAGAAAGAAGAATAGCAAGTTAAAATTATCAGGAAGGTTAATAAGAAGGAAACTATGTTGGATGAAAACATAGTGAAGGATCATCATTTTAACATGGTGATTGGAAAAGTGGAGATAACTCTAGAAGCTGAAGAGAAAGATAGTGAATATTTTTTGAGTCTTGAAGGAGACTTGAAACTGCAGAAAGAGAATTTGGTGACTCGATCAACAAGTGAGACCATTGGGTCTTGTGATTTTGAAACTAAAAATTTGATTGTGTTCACAGGTGATACAGAAGACATTCCATCATTTGGAATTGTCTTGAAAGAAGAAGAATTGTTGCAGAAAGAAGGTGAGGTAGCCATGTCTCATATGAAGAACCTTGTCACTGGTGTCAAGGAGGAGCTAACTTGTTTGATTGATAAAGAACAGACTAGAGGACAAACATGTGGAACTACTACAGTGATGAAGAATTGGGATTTTATTCTGATAGAAGATGAAAATGCAGAGTTGGAAGAACTTGATTTGATTTCCAGAATCAATCAAGATTATGATGGACAATTACTTAAGATTGTCAAGGAAGAAGAAGAAGATGCTGAATTTAAATTGTAGCATACTGATGATGTGAAACAAGTACAAAATGAGTGGCTGAAATGTTTGCTGAAAACATTTAAACAGGAGATTGCAGACACTGAAGTAAAGATGCCTGAAGCTATGAAAGAAAGAGGAGAAGATACTAGTTTTTTAAGATTAATTTTGCTTACTAGTATACTGAATGACTATGTAACTACATTTAGAGAAATAAAAGATAATTTACTTTTTAAAGGTAAATTTGCAAATAATGAGCAACAAAATGTTGCAGATGGAGATATATTAAGAGATATTTAGGAAAAAAATTTCTGTAGCAGAAGACAAGAGGGTATGGATGATAGGGTGGTTGCAAGTGCTCAGCAATTAAGAGCAAGAGCCAGAGTAAAAGCAAAAAAATTCTTCGAGACAGTAACAGCAGCAGTATTGGCAGTTACAACAGTAGAAATTAGAGGCAACAGCAGTGGGCAAAGTAATTTCCAAATAGAAGATAAGCTGGACATGGAGATTGAAAGCATCAGAAGACTAATGGTGAAGGTGTCTCAGAATCAGCAGACAGCAACAAGAAAGAAAAATAACTCTAACAAAGGAAAGACAAGAAAATATTGTGAAAGTATAGCTGGAGGTAATTTGAAGAACAAGATATGGAAACCTGGAGAAATGCAGTTGAAGAATAATGCAGCTGATGGACAGCAGCAAAACAAAGTATGGGACCCAGGAAAACAAAGACTAAAGACACATGATTAGGAGATCATGATCAATTTGAACCGTGGGGGTCTGATGCAAGCGCATTAGGCACAATAAAATACTTTGTATCTAAGTAGACATAGGGGGGTCTTATGTTTTTAAATTCTCATGTAATTATTGGTAGTTTGAATAAATATAGTGAGGGATTGTAAATTTTCGCAAATCATTGAAGAACATGAGAGGAAGTTGATTGAGCTAGGAATGTGAAGAGTCAGGAATTGAGTCTAACTTTAGGACTTTGGAGAATTCCAAGAGTCTTTGTTGAACTGTTAAGGAAGCTGAAATGATTCATTGTTAATTGTATAAATGTAAGCCTACGGGTAGATAGGAAATAACTGTTCATAGGGTTCAGAGACAGAGTAATGCGAGTAGAAGGGCCCTTGAACTGAAGATTAGGCCTGGAAGGAATTTTCCATGTAAATACTGGTTTTAAATATAGAGGTTTTATTTCTGAATTATAGAGTTTGCAGATGAATGGTTTTTGAGAATCTGAATTCTGGGTGATTTGTATTTATGTGAATTTGTGTGACTGGCAACCCAATACCTATTTTAAGGTAGATCGATGCTATTAAATGAAAGTGCCATAGACCTTAATTGAGTAATAAAACACCTGAGTATATCGTGAAATGGAGTGTTGGAGGGGTTTTAATTATGCATTTTATTGTGTAATTACAGTACAATAATATGAGCAGCGGGTTTCATATACATGACTTGTAGCTGACCATTTATGGTTTTATTGGATAAAAACCACAAAAGCTTAGAAGTAGAAGTCCATTCTTGTGTTGATGAATGAGTAGAGGGGTTTTGATGCTTGTTTGAAACATTAAAATTTGTCATGGTGGAACTTTGGTCACAACGCAACGAACCAAGAGAGGCATTAGATATAAGCCAATAGTGTGGTGAATTTGCTTGATATAACTGGACTGTTCGAATGGTCGAACGAAGGGTAGCAGTGAATTTATGAGAATGGAATGGACTCAATTCTCCACGTAACGGTTGTATTATGGATCAAAGTAGAGTTTCAAAGGATTGGAAGGGAACCTGCCCTATTTTGTCGAACGCGCAGAGAGGGAAGGTTTAATGAAACCATAAGTCGAGTGATGGACCGAATGAAGAATCGTAATAGAATGTACGTAGAAACGAAGGAGTGGAACCTTGAGTCAGATGAAAAAAACTGTGAGGAACTATAAGGCGTTTGAACAGTAAAGGTGGTTTAAGTCCAAAAACTGGTGGTCTCGCACTTTTCAAAATTGGTAAGCAGACTTCCAAAAAAAACACGATATCATAAACTAGAGGACACGTGTCCTAAAGTGGTATTCGATTACCACTTTTATCACGCAATTTTGATGTGATAAAGCCCGAGCATTTTCATAACACGATAACCATTGGATGTCCATCCAATTGATTTTTGGAGCGCGATGGGACATGGGCCATCGGATCCATTCGGCATTTAGTGCAATGTAAGGGCGTTGGGGCCTAGCTGAAAGGTGTGTTGAATTAAACGTGGGCCACGAATGATTTGGTATAATAATGGAGTTATGCGTCGGTAAAACTTGGTAAGCTGATGTTAACTTATAATATAAGTTAAGCTTGTTATGATATATGGGTTTATGAAATTCCATAAATGTGTGAAGAATTAATTTTATCAAGGTTGGGCACGATCTATAAAGGCAAGCCTGATATTTCTATTTCATTAGAAATGTGTGGAGAAAGGGAATGGTAAGTTATATATGCATCGAACCAACATTAAGATATGTTTGAGGTTTAATGAAAGAGCGAACCTTTGAATTAATGAAATTTTCACATGATTGATTATATAAACGTGGGGATTGGTGAGCATGTATGATGAGTAGTAAGAATTGGCATATACATTAATGTATGTCTTGGTGAGGATTTAATTTTGAATCTGAATGCTAAAGTTTGAATGTTTAATATTCATGAAGTTGGTTCAGTATGGGTTTTAGACATACATAAAAAATGGAGCTTCCACATATAGCAGAGTTGTAATCTGGGTTGATTAGGTTTTATAACCATAAGAGAAAACCTTGAATTAATATCTCAAATCTCAGATTTGAGATATTAAAGCTTCCAGAGATATTTTTAAAGATTTCCCAGATTTAAAATTATTTGGGGCTAAACCTTTAAGTACATCATTTTTGTATGAACAAGAGCATGGAAAATGGATTGAGCAAGTAGCCCGGGCATCAACTTCACTTACTAAGTTTGGAATAAAATTGTTGCTCTCTTATAAATCTCAACATTTTTGCTAGATTTTTTGCATAATATCCCTCATTCTTAGAATATATCTAAATGCTATCAATTAATGCAATCACAAACTTGTCTAGGTAAGGATGCAACACATTCTTCATCAAACACATAAAATTAGTTGGAGCATTATTCAAACCAAAAGGAACCATAACAAACTCATAATTCCTATACCTGGTCTAGAAATAATTTTTGTAGACTTCCTCTTCTTTGATGTGTACCTGATGATACCTAACCTCAAATCAATCTTTGAGAATATTTTTTCTCCCTTCAACTGATCAAACAAGTCATCAATCCATGACAAAGGGTACATGTTCTTAATCATAACCTTTTTCAACTACCTCTAATCAATACATAACATGAGATTACCATCATTATTCTTCACTAAAAATACTAGCACACCCCAAGGTGACACACTCAGCCTAATGTATCCCTTATCAAGCATTTCCTTAAGCTGCAACTTCAATTCCACCAACTATTGAGTTCTCATATTGTAAGGTGCCTTTGATGTTAGTGTTGCCCCCGAAATCCACTCAATAGAAATTTCCAATTACCTATGAGGTGGTAACTCTAATATGTGTAATGGAAATACATCCTAAAATTGCTACAAAACAAGATACCTCTTCAAAAATTCAGCATTCTCAAAATCCTTCCCTTTTCCATCGGAAATATGAACTCTAAACAATACACGTCCTTTCCTGCTACTCCGCTTTTCCTACATAGTTGAAACCATTCTCATTGATGTAGGATTATTCATACCTTGTAATATTCTCTTCAGTCTGTCATCATCCAAGCACTTAATAGCCTTATCATAACAATCTACCTTGGTCCTCTAAATGTACAACCAATCCATACCCAACAACATATTGTATGATCTCAACGGAAGAACATTTAGATGTATTGTTTTAGACATAATTTTTAGCTAAAAGGCACAATATCTTACCCAATTATTGACTTCTAAGGATGATGGAGGAGGTTCAGGTGTATTTGGTATGGATTAATGAAAAATTCGACATCCTACCAAGAGTCTACAAGGTGGTTCAGGAGATGGATGTCAAGGAGAACGAAAAGGCAATCGTTTTGTTGATTCGAATAATTCCCTAGAAGGGGTAAATGTGATATATGACTGATAATTTTATAATATAAAATTCAGTTTTTGATCTTAAACTGTAATAAGTCCCATAGTTTTGGATTAGCAGACTATTTGAAAAAGGAATTGTAAATTTTGGGCAAGAATTATGTGAGTGGGAGATGTAGTTTATTTTTTTGTCACACACACATATATATATATATATATATATATCTTTTGAAGTTATAAAAATGTTCACTTGAATTCTGCTGAAAACATAATTGTTCTTTATCTACTATAAGCAAGAAACTAATTAATAGTCAAAGGCTTATACTCGCGCTTGTGTAATATTTTCCAAATCATATAAGACATAGCCGATTATGTGTTTTTGTATTTTAATTTCAATAAGTGTCTGTAATGCCCTCCCTGCACATTTACCCAAGATAACCGTCCATTAGGGTAAACATGTGACGAGAGGCTACCATGATGTGATTAAACTCCCCATGTATAGTTAAGGAGAATAATTGAGAAAACATAACCAATCTGACCTTCCTTAGGAGATACAGACCCTTTAGGACGAAATCAACCCTTCCAGGTGCCTAAATCTTGAGAAAACTTATTATTTTTTTTATATGGACCCTCATCCCCACCCATGGCAAGACATGCATACAATTGACTCCTTCCAATCACTCCCAAAGCAAGGCATGCTAGGGACTATGGTTTTTTTCAGTGGTTCCGAGCCAATGACCCTAGATTCTGAGCCACTTTTCTAGGGCTAGGTCTCAGGCCTCTGCCTAGAACTTCATGAAACTTTCATAAATGACACATAACCATGAAATCAAGCTACTAATAAAAACATTTGATCAAGGACTTGACTGGACCCCTACTATTCATGGTAGGCATTTCATCAAACATGTCACAAATATGTAATCTACAGGTCATAACAACATATCCAACCATAAGTGTCTCATACATATCTTAGATTCATAAATAATAATTTATGCATTATCACAATATCTACATTATGATATATTAGGTCATATATTCATTGTTCACTCATTTTATAATCAAAGCATGATAAGATCCATATATCAAGTTTGTCATAAAACATTCTCATAACTAGTATATAACCAATAGAAATAACAAGGCTATAACACCCATAAAAACCGCATATGAAAAAGTATATTTACACATAATACATAAGAGGAAAACAACTCTTATTAACATATGAAAAATGCAACCAGGTATGGGACTTCCACATACCACCCGACCATAGATTGGGCTAAACCAAATCTTTCTTTCAGCCAATCACCCCGTGCCATATTCCAAGCATGAATGTGGGACTCACAACAAAACCAATCCAAATTTCCTCGTACTTTAATGCAATCCATAAAGGGATTCCTAGCCCCAAACAATAAACATGCAATACCAGTCTTTACCCCAATCCCACCATATACAGGTCTAGGGATCACTAGGCTTACACAAGCATGGATGCCTCTGGATCTCTCCATCTACACCATGAGGAATTTATCTGTCTCTTAGTCTTCATGTTTTACCGCATATCCCATTATTCATTGGTCAATTATTCCTAAGACTAATCAAGACTCCACCCTCTAGGCTTTAGCGTATATCTCTCCATTCACCAGTCGAGGATTGCTAGGCCCAATCGAGGGAATACACCTCTAGGATTTACCATATATCCCTCCATTCACAGGTCAAGGATTTCTAGGCCCACCGAGGCACACACAATCTAGATTTACCGCAATCCCACTTTCACAAATCCATGGATTCCTAGGCCTTGTGTTCTTCTTCAGGGACCATCCCACTCAGTTTTGAAACCATTTGACAATCTATCTCAACCAAAATGAGAGAACCCCATCACCCAATGGCTATTCATAAATGGAAAATAAATGTTGGAAATCACTGTCACACCTAGAAAAAACTCATGCCAATGATAGCAAGAGAACTGAATACACATATGCATGTACCATGCATGTCAAATCTAGCAAGGAAATCACACATGGAATTCGATACCTACAAGAAATCCTATTGTAGTCGCTTGATTATTCTCTTCCTTACTTGATATTTTCTTCCCTTTGCCTTATTTGTTATTCCTTTTCTTTTATTGATCCGGTGCTAGAATTATCCAACAATTCTCTAAGTGTCCAAGAGTGAGAGAGAGAGAGCTCCAAAAATGAACCGACAAAAGGAAATACTAAAAAAATATTTCAAATGGTCCTTGGAAGCCTTTTTTATCAATGAGGCCTATAATTTATTCCTTTTCCATTATTTTCCTTAATTTTCCTCCTCACATGCAACATGTGACCTTTCACCTTCCTTTTCTCATAATTTCCACTATTTTCATAGATAAAATGCCAATTATTTCCTCTTGCCTTTTGAAAGCCTTTTTCATTGCCTTTGCCAATTTCATTTAGCCATAATAAACCAAATGAAGATCCATTGAAAACATGACATCTTGCTGAAAACATAACAAATATATTGTTTAATAGAGATTTATAACACAACTCATTATGATATTTACAATAATAACGACATTTTCTCAACCATTGAATAACCAAACTATTTATGGATATTTATAAAACCATATCGATACATAATTTACAATAATATACACATATGCACATGTTATCAACCAGTATATAAAAGTATATGATATCTACATCAGCAATAGGGGAATCCAAGGACTCATGCACTAGTGCAAATGGGGCCAAAATCTGATGTCACTTCGTCAGTTATATGCCTCAACTTCATCTACTATTTGACGAACTCGAGACATAGATATCGTTGGTGGTATTACATTGGATATTCGACCACCAAGAAATCGTCAAACCTATGCGTCATATATCTGACGTCCTTTATACCAAATAAACTGTTGGCTAACCTAGAATTTGTGTAATGTATAACCATCAAATAGGCGATGTGTGTTCGAAATATAGTCATCCAATTGGTGATGTTTTTTTCTCCATGTAGCGAGTGAATAGGAAACCTTTTGGTTGATGTATATTCATCGAATAGACGACATTTTGTTCAATGTATAGTCTTCAAATAGGCGACGTTTTGTTTGATGTATAGTTGTTTAACAGGTGATGTTTTGTATGATGTATATTCGTCAAATAGGTGACGTTTTTTTTGACATATAGTTGTCAAATAGGTGATGTTTTAATTTTTAACCAAGGTCGAGTACCCGACATCCATATGTCAGATGTGTTTATCGAATATCCAACCATCATATGTAGGTTAGCCAACATTGTGACTTTTCATTTGATGAATATGATATGGATCTGATGATATTTTACATCGAACGAGAGACAGATATCTGACATTGGTTCATTGATGAGGGATGAAAAATATCTAACACTTGCTAAATGTATGTCAAATATCTGACGGCTTATTATTTAAAAATAATGGAAGAGGCTCCAAGGAATGGGTGTTAATTTTAACAAGGTATTTTCCTTTTGAAGTTCTAGAAAATTTTATTTCAAACTAACTCAGTCTAGACCTTTAATGTAGATGTAACCCAATTACTCAAAGTATGGTTTAGGTTTCTAAAATAATAAGAACCACCAAACAAATTCCTAATAACAATAACCAAAATTTGTGATGATGTACTGGACCCTCTCTAATTGCAAGGACAAAATAATTAAAATCAAGAATCCAATGGAATATAGGGATAAAGGAGGCCAAGTGATCCTCCCTAGCTTATCTTATTCTCTCCCTTACTCCCGCTCCCTCTCATCCCTCTCTACCCCTCCCCTTCTCTCCTTAACTCCTCACTCCATCACCCCTTTACTCCCTCAACCCCTTCTCCTTGATTTCCTTCTGCTCCACCCTCCCCTTCCTAACCATCCTCCCCCTTTCTCTCTCTCCCCTCACTCCCTCACTCCCTCACCCCTCACTTCCCCACTACCGCATCCCTTTATCCCTGACGCCCCTTATTCCTCACCCCCTTCTCCCCTCTTACCTTACGTTTCACCCTACCCCACCTCCCCCACTCCCCCCTCTCCCCCCCACCACCCCCCCCCTCCTACCCTCATATCATACCATCCATCACCACCCTCACGTCATACTATCCTTAACTTCCCTCACGTCATATCGTACTTCAATACCGTACTCTCAATGGTTGGCATCTGCAATGAAGAACAGGTGGATTAGTATTGACACAACCTGATTAAAAGGATTCAATGTCACACTATAAGAGATATATTTCCATGCATAACTGTTAATTAGCTCCAATATAGGGATGACATGATAAGGTGTGGGATGCAGTAGCTTTTACCCATGCACAATGGCTTGTCACAAGATCAAGTTTTTTCCAAGGTTGTATAAACCCTCTTTGTGTGAGCTGGCTTTAATTTGGGAGCATAGGAGCAAATTGTTCAAGTGTGCAGCCATTAATATGAAGTTGATCACAGTTGTTCTAGGGAAGGTTGCAATCACGAGGAAAATAAGTTTTGTGAGAAGGAATTATCAGACCGTCAGTAGAAACTAGTGCTATATGAAGAACAAAATATATCTCCATAAAATAGGTAAAGCAATGGTTTTGTTCTCCAGAGGCTGGAAGGTTGGCTTGGTGAGTTGTTTAGGGTGGTGCTGTGAGAGTTGGGAGGCTGATAGTAGGTGTATAATTGTTGGCCTTATCATCTCTTGTACTAATTTTAAGGGCAGAGTGATCTTGTACTTGAGGTGTATGTTCCTATTGTTGGCTTAGGATAACTCAGGGAATCATAATTCATATATAGGAAGTGCTGAGAAAATTCAGGTTGGGCAGATACTCTGAAGTAGTTGGGTGAGGGAGTCACACACTGTGTTAATACATGTATGAATAATCATATAAAAACCAGTGGCCAAAATGGGGTGAATTATCAGGATTCTGAGCGGTACCTGGAGACTGTGATTTGGGACGTAGCTTTTGGATATTTTTTCTACAATCAGACTTCTAAAGCACTGGAATTAACAGTCATTTTTATTAAGGGTTATAACATGCAAAGGACTACAAGGAAAAGGGACAAGAAATATAAGAAACCTAATATATACACCAGCATGGATATGGAGGTGGAGGCCTCATGGGGAGTAAGACACAAACGCACAAGGAGGGAAATTGAATGCATCATGACCCAGATGAATATTTCCCCACACTACTGCAACCACTGTGAATGGGAGCATATGGAATTATGGGACTACATGGGGGACTTGAAGAAAATCCTAGAGATTCATCAAAAGGAGGACTTGGACCGCGGAGAGAAAGAAGATTAACACAACAGAAATATCCTCCAACTGGAAGACAAAATCTATGCTTTGCAAGGCCAAGTCAAAGACTTGAATATTGAGTTGAAAGGGAACATCACAACCTCTGAAGAGGAGCTAAGCAGCAATGATCTAAACTGGTCAGCCAACCTTGAGGATTGACTCACTTTTAATTTCTATGTAAATGTTCATATGTATTTTAATTTCTATGTGTAAATTGGAAAATACTGTAGGATATACAACATAGAAACAACAATATCGAAGATGAATTTTGTAATTTTGGAAGTCATTTGGGCCAACCTAGCTATGGATGTATTTAGACAACCCAATTTTTGGAAATATTGAACATGTAATCTCTTGGTTTTAGCTACGATGTAAGCGTGAATTAATATAAAATAAGATTACTCTTTTGTGTTAAAAAAATAGCATCCAAATTGGCACAGATTGTCCTACGCATATTCATGAGACCAGTGAGGAATATTTGAGAAAAGGTTTCATTCTTTTTGGGAAATCCAAAGAAAACTCATTACTGCCTACTATATTAGATGATTGGATGCTCATTTGTTTGATTTTCATTTTGGCTTCATAACCATTGAAAAAAAAATTATGAATTGAAAATCATGGAAGATTCATAGAAAATTTAGTTTAGTTACAATTCAATATGTTCAACAAATTTTAGGAAGAGATGGTTAAAAATTTTCTTACAAGTATTATTGGCATTTTTAGAGGACAAAAAACATGAGAAATTTCCTCTTCTTAACCTTGATGGTCTTGTATTGAGCCCTTACTCTGCATCATATGATGTAAATTTTACATCGTATGTATTTATCCTAAGTTAGAAATATTTTGAATATATGCACTATAGCCCAAAATATTATGTTCATATGTGTTATCCAAAGTTTGGAAGGCACATGCTTTAAATAAAATTTCACCATGCATGTTAGGATATAAAACATAGCAACAATAATATCGAAGCTTAATTTTGTAATTTTGGAAGTCATTTGGGCCAACCTAGCTATGGATGTATCTAGACAACCCAATTTCGGGAAATCTTGAACATGTAATCTCCTGGTTTTAGCCACGACCTGGGTGCGGATTAATATAAAATAAAATTACTCTTTTTTGTTAAGAAAATAACATCCAAATTGACATAAATTTTCCTACACATATTCATTTGACCAATGAGGAAAATCTGAGCAAAGGTTTCCTACTTTTTGGGAAATTCAGAGCCAACACATTATTGCCTGCTAGATTAGATGATTGGATGCTCATTTGTCTAATTTTCATTTTCGCTACATAACCATTGAAGAAAATTATGCAATTGAAAATTATGGAATCATCTAAAATTTATTTTAGTTATAATTCTATATGTTCAACAAAATCTGAGAAAGAGATGGTTAACAATTTTCTTACAATTATTATTGGCATTTGCAGAAGACAGAAAACATGAGAAATATCCTCTTCTTAACCCTGATGGTCTTGTATTGAGCCCTTACTCTGCCCCATATGATGTAAATGTTACATCATATTTATTTATCCTAAGTTAGAAATATTTTGAATATATGTGTTATGGCCCAAAACATTATGTTCATATGTGTTATCCATAGTTTGGAAGGCACTTGTTTTAAATAAAAGTTCACCACACATGTATTAAGGTTGGTAAATGAAAAAAAGGGATTTTCGCATGTGATTAAACCTTGAGATTCTCCCAACCGTCAGATTATTCCTCGGTAAAATCAACTCTGCATAGAATTTTTCATCCCCCCCTTGTCATCTTCCCTTTACCAGCGTGAGGGGCAGGGCGGTCCGAAAAGTGGTTTTCCTCCCCATAGGACCCACCTAACATGTCAACACCACAACATTTCGCACACCCCCACCCCTTCATAAACCATTAAATGCCTAGAACCCCCTCTAAAAATAGATTCTCTATCACCCTTTCCCGCTAGCTTTCCCCCACGCCCATGGTTCAAAATTTCACCCTTCACAGCCCATCAAAAGGCCTCTCACACATCATAAAAGTGCTAAGTAGAAATTACCTATCAAAATAAATACAAATTTTGATTTATACGAGTTAATATATATATAATGCCTTATGAAGGGTTGTGGGTCCTTTCAACTGTCAGTTTTCTGGAAATGTTTTTGAGGACAACTTAAAGTAAATGCACGTTGTTACCTTGAAAGTGCATTGTGCATGGTATTTAATGTTCATATGGTTTTTTAATTAACTGTTATGCCTTTAAAGTGACTAAGTGACTGAGAAAGGATTGTAGCTCAGAAATTCAAGGACCAGTAAATAAAGTGTAATGAAGGTTGGTGTATTACAACCTTTGAAGTTCTGATTTTCAAACATAGTTGGAAAATTCAATCTAATATTCCTGCTACGCCACTCAAATAAAATAGGGAAGAAAACCAGAGAAAATTGGGTGATTTGATAATGGTGGCTTGTTAGGTATTTTAAGTTCTAAAGCTCGTAGTCCATCCACTTGGACAGATGGGACCTCAATCTCGGAGGCTGAATCACCTCATCCTGCAAAATTTAAACTAGAATTATTGCTTTCGGTTGGCATTGAAATCAAGGTATATATACATACTTTCCAAGTCTTATTGTGCGAAGATTATCATGTTTTATGGTCAAATTTGTTTAGGGACTTCATTTTTTAACAAAAAAAGGGGCCTTGTTATTTATGTATATTGTATGGCTTTGTTTATGTAGTGACTTACTTAAGAATACAAACTATATGGATTGATTACCGATCTTCCTCTATAATAGGGCATTCATTCTGATATGGATGACTCTCTCAGAACCACTCTTAAGAATTCCAGAGCCGGATATGAATTGTGTGGCTTTAGTGAGATTAGTAGAGAGTAACTACTGGCTTAAATGAATATAATACAAGCAGAATTCCCCTCATTATACGATAATTACTTAAGAAACTCCACTAGCTCTAAGATTCCTCTTTCTCTTAGTTTCTTTCATCCATGAATAAATGTATTTTCACTTCTCAATCATTCAATTATTCATTAATCAATAGGATAAATAAATCAAGTCAAAGAATACAATTCAATGGCAATACAAACTTTTAAATTTCCAGGAAACTAAAAGTTCTTTTTGACTAGGTAAAAACAACTCCATTCCTTTAGATTTCCCATCAGGTGAGATGTGTATATGAAGACATAGCAAACGACTGTTATTCCATGTAGTTACATGTCCTCATCACATAGTCCTCTCGGTAATGCATTTCAACATTTGGCAAGAATTTTAAAACTTTGGTTTCACAGTAAAATTCATCCAAACCAGAGTTTAGATTTGAGTATTTTCATTATACATCACATTTCAAAACTTTGTAGAGGCTAGTTGCAATTTTAGCAAATGAATAAATAAAACCTTGCATAGTACTAGATGGGAGATTGCAACTCTATAAATCCATATAAAAGTCGATATAAAAATATATGTAAATATGTAAAATAGGAAAATGTATAACAATATTACAAAGGGTTGTAATAATTAATCGTGGATTACTTGACATGCGTATTTTCCAAGTTCATCTCATACATAGGTGGAAACCTATTTTTCGCATAACAGAAAATAGATTCCCTAAACCCACGAATCAACATCTTATTGTTCATAGTACTACAATATTTCAATGAACCAGAGTGATTCTTTTTCATGCAAGAATTGAATGTGACTAACATCTTAAATACAAGATTTCAATGAATGAGAGTGATTCTTTGCCATGCAAGAAACGAATGTGACTAACCTCTTAAACTCATCCCTCTTACAATCCATGGCGGCTAGTGCAACCAACCTGGCGCATAAGTGGAATTTATTTTCTCTAATTCCAAATTGCATTTGATATAAATAGGGATGTATCCACTTGGGTTCACATATACAAAGGGGAAGGCCTTTTTTATTCTCATTAATTTGGTCTAACTAAGGCTCCATATTTGCACATTCCTTATAGACTTTGGCACCTCCAATAATGATTATGGTTATAGGCCCCCTCACAACCCTTAATTCATAATTCAATATTGTTTTCAAGGTTCAAATTCTCCACCTAGTTCCCTAAGGAGTATAATTCCCTCCTCATTGTCCGAGGAAGTCTGTCAAAAATCACATGCATTATGAAGCAGAGCAACATATTTATCTATAAATCCAAACCTTGAATATCATGGAAAACTCCATCACAACGGCAATAATAAAGCTTTATGATTATAGGAATGAGAAAATATTTTTTTTCGTTGATTTTCAGGAACAATGCCACCAAGCTTTAAAAGCTCAGAATTTTTTCCTCCGACACACACATATTCATAAGGAGCAGAAAATCATTGTCTAAAATCTTGATATTGTGATTTTCAAGAAGTTGTGGTTGTCAAGAATTAAATTATTCGGAACCTATGATAAACTTATCACACTGCTTATAGCTACTTGTTGCCAAAATTCTTTATATCCTTTCAGAAATATTGTCTCAGGGCAAGTTCTCCCATGTCGAGCAAAGAGTTTCAGATTTTATCAGTTATATAATACGACAATTTCTCATTTGGGTACCACTTGTTGTATCTCTTCTTTCTTGAAAGAAACCAATGCCAAAATAGGAAGATTTCGAGTTAGATATCTCATTACCCATCTTCCTTGGTACCTTCAGCTGATCTTCTGAAATGGTCCCATGGAAAAACACCTCATTGTAGACAAGACCTCGAAAACATTTTAGTCGGGAGTATGTTTGGGACAAATGTAACTGTAGGAGCAACCACCCCATTCAAATTTTTATCATTCCCCCAAGACCCAACAGGTGTGAGCTTCCCAATCCACCAAAATATTAAGAAAAATTGTAGGGCCAGCAAGAACCTACTCAAAATTTAATTTTGTCATATTTCCTCCATCAAAAAACAAGAGGTATGTTTTCTTCTCCTCATTAGGTCAGTTCTCGTTGCCCAGTTATTTTATCGGGCTTGGTAAAAAAATTTCCCTCTTTTATTTTTTGGATATGTCTCTTTCCCACGAGAAAAAGGTCCTCCATGACTGAAAATAAAAGGATTACATCTATAATTTATTTTGATTCCATTTTTTTTGTAGATCGCTCATGCTTCCATCATTTCCAAAGCTCTGTCATTGCAGTCAACCATCATACCCAACAGAGGATTGATCAAGCATAGAAAAAGACACCATTGCCGTTGATTTTCAATTAACGGATAAAATCCTCGATAATTCTCTATTAACTTACTATTACTGTGATTAAAATTATCCAAATGCTTCCTAAAAATAAGAATAATAAAGACTCAATCAACCTAATGCTTCCTCCCCCTGTTGATCTTGATCATATCCCTCTTGTAGATGAGGATTACAAAATTGCAGAGACTAAGTGCGAGTTCGACCTTTTTGAACTCTACTGTTGCGAAAAGATAAATTCATTGACCAAACTAATGAAATTGGACTTTGGGAGTCCAATTTACCTAATTACATCTTCCCTCAGACCCATCATTTCCCATAATTCATTAGAAAATGTCAAGCTTTTTACTTACTGTTGATCATATCAGCATCCTATCAAATTCTGGCAAGCAATCTCGCTTAAACCCTTTCAAATTCCCTCTTTTGGCCTAAAGAATCCTTTTTTTGCCTATCGTTGACTTTTCTTGCCCCCAAATCACATTTTAAAAGGCCAAAAACCCGCATCTAAAAATTTTAAGGCCCAGCTCCGTTCGGCCTTAGCCCCTCTATCTTATTCTCCACATGACATGGGCACCAGACCAGGCGCCAGCCCTAAGGGCGCTTATTAAATATATATAGGGTGAATTTTGAGCCATCAATCTGTACAGATCGAACGATGTCCATTCATCTCTGTCGTGCCCGTAGCCCACATGCCTACCGTCCGATCAAACTGTAAAATCAACGGCCTGAAGTCTATCTGTCCCGGTGGTCCCCGCCCCGCGTCCGCTATTCAAAACTGCCTGGTATCTATCACACCACCTTTCTATGGCAGGCGGTATTTCTCAATTCGGAGCGATTCCATACATTTTTTGCCACGTGTCTCCGTGTATGGCTAAAAAACCACCCTCCATCGCGCGTTATTGTTTGGCAGAAGACGCGGCGCGATATGCACGTGAGCCTCCCGATCTAGAGCGGCCCATCCAACGGTTGTCACTCCACGAAGCCGCGTGGGTGTTAATCCAAGTGTATAGTGCCCCTGTCCCACTATCTCATCGCCTCTGATGTGTTCATAGCCGTCGATCTCCCTGAGATCAGACGGTTCATATTTGATCGACCCCGCCTTTGACCGGTCCCACCATCAGCTCTCCATGTCATCTGTTTCCCATTGTCTTGGTATCACGCCACCTATCCTCCAGTTTTTCTCCACGTACTCTCTACCACCCCGGGTCTATATTTGGTCCATTTCTCCGTCTTTTTCGTATTTTCACATTCATCCCTCACTTTGTCAGCCATACTGCATCACCGTTCTGCAACACCTTCCACTGTATTTTTTCACCATCCTTCCACAGTCCTACCATCAGTTCGACAGCCATCAATGCATCCACCTTCCCCGTGCATAGTTTTCTTAACATGTTTTTGGTTTTTTCTGGGATAGCGCAGCAGAAAATCGCCATGATTCATAGCCTCCATTACAGAAGCGGAGAACGCAGGAAAGGTATATTGATCAAAGGAAATAATTATGAAGAAGGGCCTGTGAAGCTATTACGATGGGACTTCCATTAGAGAAGCAGGGGTAAAAATCTGTCTAACCCTCTAGAGTCATTCAAAGTACAAATTTTTGCAGATGGAGACATTAATGTTGCGGAAAAGAGTATCAGGGGGAGATCAAATAATTCAATAACTGCAATTAAAGATTTTGAGCTTGGATTCAATATTTAAATGGCAAAGGTACCAGATCGAAGATATCATGAATCACACAGAGGGTACCACGCACAGAAAAAAATACCCTCAAGGTTTCATTTCAGCAGAATTTTCTTTCAGGAAAGGACAGACTGCCCATGAGGTTTTTATTTCTCTACCGTGTTCCTGAAGAGAATTTCACCCAGTGCGTTTATTTCAGAAAGCAAGCCACAGAGTACATACAACATTATAGAGTTATCAAGCAGTATGGGTGTGCACGTTTTCACCATCCTGTCTCAATGAGGCAAATTAAATGTTCATCACCTACTTCTTCTACTAGTTTTCTTTTTCTCCTATAAAGCTCCGGAAGAACAGAAGGTTCAGGGTTCCAGATTTTATCAGAAAATGATGCAGTGAAAGGATTTTTGTATACATTTTGTTGAACTCTTGTATGAAGGCTCAGAGCCCATAGGGTCTCAGTGAGGATGAGTTCCATCTGTTAAAGAGGATTCTGGTCTTTGGTATTTCACAGTCCGTAACTTTCTCTTATGTGTTATTTAAATAGATCATTTCATTTCATCCATATTTCCCGTATCATGTTTTGGAATGCGAGTGGCTCACTTATTTTTGGTATGGATTTATCCTAGTTGATACCCATGCTTGAATTAGTCAAGCGCTTTAAATATGGCTCATGGATGATATTCTGTTCCACTATTCATCTAAACCGTATTTCTGCTATATTAGTTTCTTTGGGAGGGTGTTTTTAAAACGCTATTGTCATGTATGGATTGTTATATTGGTAAGCCCATGCATGGTCGTATTGTGTATCTGGATATCAGCTCAATGACAACTAATATTTTCTCAATAATTCATTCACTACTTTCACCTTCTGATAACTTATTTCTGTGAGGTATTTCTGAATCGGCCCTCTTTACAGTAAGTTGTCTCTGAATTGTCTGTTGCTTTTACATTGGAGCTTTGCATGTTGCCTCTACAGTATTCCTTTCTCTGTGTCAATTTCTGAAGGTCTTGGTCCCATTTAGATTAATATTCCTTGTTTACAACAGATAGCATGAGAGCTTGTTATTGATAACTTCCCTTGTAATATCCATATGCTCCTTGCTAATATAAGATGTCCTAGTCACTGGTCTATCACAAATCTAGGCTGTCTCTAGGAGCGACAACATCCTTTTGGCGCCATTGTCGAGGAACGAAGTTGAGAACATTTAAATCCCTGGGCCTCGACAATACCTAATTCACTCTTCAAGTAGGTGAGTATGGAGAGTTGAGAGTTGTAGATCCCTCACCTTGGCAACTCGACATTTGTTATTAGATAAATTCATTTACATTCCTGGCTCCTCGTAAGCCACACCTAAGGTCAGATACGTCTCAGCCAAAGACACCGTCAGTGTCTGACCCTGAAAGGATCGTACATAGAAGAAATTGGAGGGAAAGAAAATCAGTCCACTCTGAAATCCCTGAATTTTCTATAGAATACTTTCCATCCTCTTCTTCTCAAGAAGCTCAAGTGCCAGCTCCCGAATCCACTATGGGAGATACATATTACTATTCAGATAGTCCACCCAGAGGAGGTGTCATAAATAAAGAAAATTTTCACCCTACTCCTGAGGTTGAAGAGGTTAAAGAAGTCACTGAAGTATCTGCTGTTAACAAACCATTATTCCCCTAAACACCTCAGCCTGTTGTTCAATATATTCCTATTGTTATTCATACTCCACTTCCACCTCCTCCCCATCTTACTCATCAAACTATTGCACTACCTCCACCTCCTACAATGGCCAATGTTCCAGTCTTGCTAAATAAATATGCCCCTCTGGCATTACCCCAAGTGTTGAATGATATGCCACAAGATTATTTGAAGATCTTACCCTGATTTAATGGGGAAAACGAGATTGATGCTCAAAAACATCTTGAGGTCTTTTGTGCTTTTGCAGAGAATTTTAATGTGGAACATTTAGATGTGGTCTTAAGGTTGTTTGTCTAATCTCTTGATGGAGAAGCCCGAAAATGGTTTAAGACACTGACAAACCATTCTGTTACTGCTTGGGATAATATGGAAGATACTTTTCTCAAGAAATGGGGAGAGAAGAAAGATCATGGAAATTGTCTCACTGAGTTTAATACACTCAAGAATAGACATAATGAAGGGGTGTCAGAATTTATCAAGAGATTTAATAAATTGTATCTGAGTCTTCCTGCTGATATGAAACCTCATCAAACTGCTGCCAAGGTTGTTTTTGTAGCAGCTTTTGATTTATAATTTCGTTTCTCTCTGAGAGAAATAAAGCCCATTACTCTGGATGATGCTCAAACATATGCACTAGAAATTGAGGCAAATTTCGCTTCCACTGGTAAATCAAAGGGAAAATCTAAACAAGATACTAGAAGAAGGGGCAAAGAGGAGGTATCTACCTCTAAACAAGACAGAGACTCAGCTAAGGACAAGATTGAAGAAATGAACAAAGTGATAAAGAAACTTTCTAGTAAGTTGATCAAGCTTGAATTGGAGGCCAGGAATTCAGCCTCCAAGAATTTCCAAAATGCTCCAAACAGAGGCTACAATCCTTAGTATAGGAAACCACCCCTGCAAATTTTTCTAAGAGAACAACAAGATCAGGTACCACACCCATTGTACTTGGAAGGTCCAGAAGATGATCCTACTGAAGACACTGCCTATGGACTGGAGAATGCAAATCTGGCTTTTTCAAATAGTGATGGAGAAGAATGCCCTTTGCAAGGAAATGATGGAACTGAGTGCTCATTGCAGGAAGCAGAGAAGGCTAGAGACATAGAAGACTCAGAAATTGATCACTACTGTAAGCAATTTTTTGATTTCATGCAAGCATAGTTCAATAGAAGATATGATCTCCAATCTTCTAGGAAGAGGACTCGTACTCAAGATCAAGAAGAAGAGCCATCATCAGTAGACCCATGGGAGGAAAGCCAGGGCCAGTAACTCCAGAGACGCAGTGAACCCAGTCAGCCTATCTATGATACTGATGGGGAGGCCTATGATAGTATAATAGCAGATGAAGATTATTTAAATCTTCATTCTACTCTACTACAGATCATCAATGAGGCTGGAAACCATCAGCATTTTCTTTCAGAAGATGAGGAGGAAAGAAAAGAAGAATTTCTTGAGCAAGATGAAAATAATGAGCCTTCTTTTGAGAAGGAGGAAGCAAAGGAACAAGCCCCTGCTTAAGAATAGATGGATCTTTTCATGGAGCTCAGCACGTCAGAGCAGAATATATCAGAGCTCCAAGAGGACTCAGCAGCAATATACGATGAGTCCTCCAGTTCAGAAGATGAAGAAGACACTCTACTCCAAGAGATTCTTCTTCTCCATCCAGTGGAATAAGAAGAAGAGATCATGGTTGAAGCCTGCCTACCAGATATTCATAGCCAGGTATCTTTTCATGATCCTTATGCTCATCTCCTGCAAAAATTTGAAGAAGGATCAAGGGTCTTGTTGAGCAGCATGTTGCAGACAGTAAAAAAATTTTTTGTAGCCACTATTGAGGAACAAAAAGAGTGGGAGCTGCCCTACCTATCCAGCCTGCTCAAGGAGTTGAGCAAGAGAGACCAGTCGTGGGATCATTTGATGGACTGGTTACATTGGAAGACAATGTTCGTAAGCTAGACTTGTAATTATTCTAGTTAGAGTAGGGTAGGCAGGAAAAACTCAATAAAGCTCAGTCTGTGAGCATGTAGTTAGTTGTTTTAATTTCTCCAAAGTCCAGCAAGCCAGACAGTCTAATCCTGGCTTGGCTATTGTTCAATTTCTGTTTTAGAATGTAGAGAAGAAATCTGCTAGATAGTTTAATCCTAGCAGATGTAGTTTAGGTAGAGAAAATGTGAGACCAACAGTTTAATCTGGTCTCATGGAGTAATAAGGGTAGAAGTAGAATAGATTTAATTTCTTGTCTATGAAAATTGATGATGTAGGTGTTCTGCGAAGTTCTCGACACGCCCAAGGACGAACGTGTCATCCCCAGGTGGAGCCAATGTTGATCATATCATCATCCTATCAAATTCTGGCAAGCAATCTCGCTTAAACCCTTTCAAATTCCCTCTTTTGCCCTAAAGAATCCTTTTTCTGCCTATCATTTCCATTTATTGCCCCCAAATCACATTTTAAAAGGCTAAAACCCCGCATCTAAAAATTTTAAGGCCCAGCTCCATTCGGCCCTAGCCCCTCTATCTTATTCTCCACATGACCTGGGCACCAAACCAGGCGCCAGGCCTAAGGGCGCTTATTAAATATATATAGGGTGCATTTTGAGCCGTCAATCTGTACAGATCGGACGGTGTTCGTTCATCTCTGTCGCGCCCGAAGCCCACCTACCTACCGTCCGATCAAACTATAAAATCAACGGCCTAGATTCTATCTGTCCCGGTGGTCCCCGCCCCACATCCGCTATTCAAAACTGCCTGGTATCCATCGCACCACCTTTCTAGGGTGGGTGGTATTTCTCAATTCTGAGCGATTCCATACATTTTTTGCCACGTGTCTCTGTGCACGGCTAAAAAACCACCCTCCATTGCGTGTTATCGTTTGGCAGAAGACACGGCGTGATATGCACATAAGCCGCCCAATCTAGAGTGGCCCATCCGACGGCTGTCGCTCCACGAAGCTGCGCGGGTGTTAATCCAAGTGTACAGTGCCCCTGACCCACTATCTCATCACCTCTGATCTGTTCACAGCTGTTGATCTCCCTGAGATCGGACGGTTCAGATTTGATCGCCCTCGCCTTTGACCCGTCCCACCGTCAACTCTCCACGTCATCTATTTCCCATTGTCTTGGTATCGCGCCACCTTTCCTCCAATTTTTCTCCACGTACTCTCCGCCACCCCGGGTCTATATTTGGTCCATTTCTTCGTCTTTTTCGTATTTTCACGTTCATCCCTCACTTTGTTAGCCATACTACATCACCGTTCCGCAACGCCTTCCACTAAATTTTTCACCATCCTTCCACAGTCCTACCATCAGTTCGACGGCCATCAATGCATCCACCTTCCCCGTGCATAGCTTTCTTAACACGTTTTTCGGTTTTGCAGGGATAGCGCAGCAGAAATTCGCCATGATTCATAGCCTCCATTACAGAAGCGGAGAACACAGGAAAGGTATATTGATCAAAGGAAATAATTATGAAGAAGGGCCTGTGAAGCTATTACGACGGGACTTCCATTAGAGAAGCAGGGGTAAAAATCTGTCTAACCCTCTAGAGTCATTCAAAGTACAAATTTTTTCAGATGGAGACATTAATGTTGCAGCAAAGAGTATCAGGGGGATATCAAATAATTCAATAACTGCAATTAAAGATTTTGAGCTTGGATTCAATATTTAAATGGAAAAGGTACCAGATCGAAGATATCATGAATCACACAGAGGGTACCACGCGCAGAAAACAATACCCTCAAGGTTTCATTTCAGCAGAATTTTCTTTCAGGAAAGGACAGACTGCCCATGAGGTTTTTATTTCTCTACCGTGTTCCTGAAGAGACTTTCACCTAGTGCATTTATTTCAGAAAGCAGGCCACAGAGTACATACAACATTACAGAGTTATCAAGCAGTATGGGTGTGCACGTTTTCACCATCCTGTCTTAATGAGGAAAATTAAATGTTCATCACCTAGTTCTTCTACTAGTTTTCTTTTTCTCCTATAAAGCTCCGGAAGAATAGAAGGTTTAGGGTTCCAGATTTTATCAGAAAATGATGCAGTGAAAGGATTTTTGTATACATTTTGTTGAACTCTTGTATGAAGGCTCAGAGCCCATAGGGTCTCAGTGAGGAGGATTTCCATCTGTTAAAGAGGATTCTGGTCTTTGGTATTTCACAGTCCATAACTTTCTCTTATGTGTTATTTAAATAGATCATTTCATTTCATCCATATTTCCCGTATCATGTTTTGGAATGCGAGTGGCTCACTGATTTTTGGTATGGATTTATCCTAGTTGATACCCATGCTCGAATTATTCAAGCGCTTTAAATATGGCTCATGCATGATATTATATTCCACTATTCATCTAAACCGTATTTCTGTTATATTAGTTTCTTTGGGAGGGTGTTTTTAAAACGCTATTGTCATGTATGGATTCTTAGATTGGTAAGCCCATGCATGGTGGTATTGTGTATCTGGATATCAGCTCAATGACAACTAATATTCTCTCAATATTTCATTCACTACATACACCTTCTGATAATTTATTTCTGTGAGGTATTTCTGAATTGGCCCTCTTTACAGTAAGCTGTCTCTGAATTGTCTGTTGCTTTTATATTGGAGTTTTGCATGTTGCCTCTGCAGTCTCCCCCTCTCTGTGTCAGTTTTTGAAGGTCTTGGTCCCATTCAGATTAATATTCCTTATTTTTTAGGAAGTAGCATGAGAGCTTTTTTATTGATAACTTCCTACGTTATACCATATGCTCCTTGCTAATATAAGATGTCCTAGGCACTGGTCTATCACAACTCTAGGCTGTCTCTAGGAGTGACAACACTTACAAAACCAAAGATCCATTTTAGCCCCAAATGGAGAAATATTACTAACCATCACTTCCAAAAAAAATTACCAAATGATGTAGGTCCCTCCTATTGAAGACAATGCACCATTTTATGTAGAAGACTTGAATGAACTATGTCATAAATTAGATTTCTCCAAGAGAACACAAATTTTTGACATTTTCCTACATGATAATGCCCAATTGACCAAGAAGAAACCACCCTATGCTTCTACCATGCTCCCTGATCAGCCCAAACACATCATTTATGTGCTTTCACACCTTCTAGGCTATTATTATGATGAGTGGATTAATGAACCCATTCTCAGTTTCTTGTCAATTTTCTCTACCATTCAAAAGCCTTCAATTGCTTTTTATTTTAGTCAATTTTTGGCTGAAAGCATACATGAACAACTCCAAAAGTTACTAACTAAAGGAGTATTCAAATATGCTTCCATTCTTGTATATATGTTCATTTATTATAAATAAGACATATTCCCATTTTCATTGCAGAAAATGGATTAAGAAGGGAACCCAAAGTCAATGATTTTCTTAAGCTCGTTGGTGAGGAAAGTTTTGGATGAGTACACCTTCAAAGAGTACATAGAATAGTTCATTCATCCATTCATGAACCTACTGAACAGAAATGCAGAGCCAAGAATCACATAAGATATTAATAATGTCTTGCATCTGACGGAGAAGGCCAAAATAGGAGATTGGTACCTCTACAAAAACTACACAGAGATTAGGGTGTATGGATGTGAGCTTCCACCATACAAGCTACCCAAATACCTCCCAATGAGAGTATTTTCCCTGCAGTATATAAGAAAAATGATAAATTCGAATGAAATTAATTTTGTCCTAGAAAAGAAGAAGTCTTCGATTTAGAAAGAAAACACAGGTTGGCCCTTTCATTTGCAACAACATAGCAGCAAGTGAAAAATCAGATAAGATCCTTAAACAAATGAACTTTAATCTAAGATTTACATGGTCTTATGACCCTTTTGGCCTAATATCCAAGCTAAGGGTGGAACACTACACCACTCCTTATGTTCACACACAGAGGCCAGAGATTGAAAGGTATTTTGATCAGTTGAAATAGATAGAGAACACCTTGCAGGAAGCATAGGAGTAGCTCATGTCCACCTCTATTTCACAGACCCCTACTCCTCAAGATAATACAGGGAAGAGAAAAAGTGAGGAAGGATCCCCTTTAGCCTCAGTGAGCTTACTAAAGGACTTCAACCTCATATACATGAAGAGGGCTAACAGAAGTCCTAAAACAGATTCAGCAAAAGAAACAGGGGAAAAACAAGCTCCCATAGTCATCAAAGATCCATTGTCTTCAGCACCATCAGGCACCAAATTTATAGAATCTCTAGCAACAGCATGAGTGTCACAAGGCCATAAGGACACACCCCAAACATCTCAACTCATTTAGGGAGAAAAAGAGAAAATAATTTTTGATAGATCCACAGAGATTAAGCTTAAAATGGCAGACTTAAAATCAATACATACACACAATTCTGGAAACAAACTGCTAGTTCTCAAAGCAGGCTTCTATCATCCTTTGATGCAAAGAAGGGAAGAATGAAAATGAAATTCTTATAGCCTCAGATTACACAACCAAAGTCAGCTGCAAACTACAAGAATACCTCCTTTTAATTTTATGAAAAGGATATTCATCCCATCGATCATATGGAGATGCATAAGAAGATTGGAGAAATGATATTTTGCACCTTAACTAACAGTTCAATTAATATTTCAAAATTGCAAGTATCTCTTACAAATATTCAATCTCAACTCTAGATTTAAAAGCTATCATCTCTAGTAAAAGACACCAGAATAAAATCATTAGAATATTTTTTCATAAATATTGGATATATCCAAATAATGTTAAGGTAGCTGCAAAATTGATAAAGAATAAAAATGCAGATATTGTAACCCTTAGAAATAAATTGAATATGCTAGTAACAGAGGATCGACAAACCAAGGAGATAGAATAGTAAAAGACCCAAAAATAAGATATAATTAACCTTATCATGGAGCATAATCTCAAATCAATAACATGGAGGCATAACTGGATATGCTAATCAAGGAGAAGGAAGAAAATCCACGGTTGGCCATGATTCATTTGAATGCAGTGCCTCTGAAAAAAATACCAATTATAGGTGCTTCTACATCAAAAACACCTCCAGTACAACCTACGAATGCTACGATAAAACTTACAAAATAAATGGAGGATATTTCAATTCAAACTAAAGAAATCAAAACACTACAAGGACAGGTAAAAGCCTTACAGGAGTAGAAGAAAAAAAGTGAAACTTCACACTTAGCATAGGCACAAAGGTCCCAAATATTGTTGGAAAGGATACAGTGAATGGAAAAAGAGTCGGCCATTGGCCATACCTTGGCCCAAGGCAGGAGAATATATGGACATATATCCTCAACTCCATGAATGATATTTGGCCTTATATAAAAATAATTTTGAACAAAATGAATTGGTACAGAATGATACAGCAGCAGTTGCTGACATCAAAGAAAATTTGGGTGATAAACCCACTGAAGCTACTAATATTATTAGATTATTTAATTCTAAGAACAAATATGAGCTGGAGGAAGTGGGAATTGAAGACATAACTAAAACTATACTTGAAGTGAAGAGGGTTTTGATCGAAAAGAACCTCATTCTATAGTTCGAAGAAAAGTGCCAGGGATTAGATATTGTTGTCAATAGGTTTTTCAGTAGAGTTGAAACACTGAAAAGGAAGGGACTACCAAGTTTATTTGTAATAGATGATAAATTAATCACACGAGAAGAATATATCAGTAAATTAAAAGCAGTGGCCACAGAAAACTCTAAGTTTGCTGGAATAAAGGGAAACTTAAGAGGAAAAGAAAATCTTGAGGTATTATGGAATGGTTTTTACATAAAGCATGAGGTAAATCATATTTTTGTAGTTAAGCCTACTTTTTCCAAATATACTGAAGCGGATGAGGTTTAGAAGAGGGTGACTAAAATGTCAATTCCAGATGAAGAAAGATGGAAGAAACTGTGTGAGTTACTAGACTAAGTGAGTAACTTTATCTTCAGTTAGAGAAACAACAATGCAACAAGGACCAAAGTGACAGATCAACATCAACCTCCTTTAGACTACGGCCACCTTTTGAACAGTTCCAACTATCCCTATTAGTTTGCAATAGGAGATATAATCTGTTTTAAATTTTCCTAAAATATATCTTGATCAGTTATGACAAGGTTTTTTGTAAATATTTGTATAAATACTTCATTTTTCGAAGTATTGGGGGTTGATTTTTTCACTCCACAAGCTATTGTAATTTTCCATTTGATGGGTTAATCAGTAATAAAATGGCCTTTTTCATAGGATTCGTGTGTTGGATTTTTTGGTGATGTGTTTCTCTCATTGTCTGTGTGTTTATTTCTTTGTTTCCATGCTTATGTGTTCTTAAAACTGAATTACTTTACAGAAAATGTCATGAATAGAATTTGTTGAAACATGCAATCTGATTATGGTTGTAGGTAATTTCAATGTTTTCCTCTAATATCAAGTTAAATAATTCTTAACTTCTGTAAAAGATCAAGTTAGTTCACCTACCTTGCCCGATGAAAATCCTTTGAAAATATGAAACAGATCCATGTTAGTTTATAGAATCTATATCCAAATGGAATTTTAAACACTTAATCAAACAAAACAATTAAAAAAAAATCATAAACAATCAACCAAACAATTGAGCATTCATACGTAGCCTAAAATTTTGAATAAAGAAAGTTAAATCTAACAGAGATATTCTTCTCTGAGTTTAGACTAGGGCCACCTTTTGAACAGTTCCAACTATCCCTATTAGTTTGTAATAGGAGATATAATCTGTTTTAAATTTCCCTAAAATATATCTTGATCAGTTATTACAGGATTTTTTGTAAATATTTGTATAAATACTTCATTTTTCGAAGTATTTGGGGTTGATTTTTTCACTCCACAAGCTATTGTAATTTTCCATTTGATGGGTTAATCAGTAATAAAATGGCCTTTTTCATAGGATTCGTGTGTTGGATTTTTTGGTGATGTGTTTCTCTCATTGTCTGTGTTTATTTCTTTTTTTCCATGCTTATGTGTTCTTAAAACTGAATTACTTTACAGAAAATGTGATGAATAGAATTTGTTGAAACATGCACTCTGATTATGGTTGTAGGTAATTTCAATGTTTTCCTCTAATATCAAGTTAAAGAATTCTTAACTTCTATAAAAGATCCAGTTTCCATGCTTATGATTATGTTGTGTAACCAGCTCCAAAAATAGAAGAAAAGAGATATCAACGCCTTAGAAATAAGCCACTTCGAGGGGGAAACCTCTAATACATTACATAAATGAAAAATTCTTGGATGATACAATTTACAAAACCTCCTTTCTATATATAGGAGTCCATGGGGCCATAATGTAATCCTAGTGGGCCACAATGTAATCCTAGCCAACCTAACAATAATAATTTAAGGGCACAATAATAACAAAATGGGGGTTACAAGGGTACAATAATAACAATAAGGGGGTTACACTAATAACAATAAGGTACTATACTGGTAATATAGGAACCTAACATGCCCCTCTCCTTCAAAAAGTGTTGTCCTCAACGCTTGAATAGCTCTAGGTGCTTCTGTATAAACTTCTCATCCTCCCATGTAGAATCTTCAATGGGTAAGCTCTTCCACTTGATGAGATACTCTGAAATTGATCGATTCCGTAGCTGTCAATTTCTTGTTTCCGTGACCACTTCAGGTTCCAATATGATTTTTCCTTCCTCATCAGGTTCTGGCAATATTGTTTGAACTTGAAGATTTTCACCTATAACCTTCTTTAAGAATGAAACATGGAAAACTAGATGCACTCGCGAAGAATCAGGAAGCTCCAATTTGTATGCCATAGTACCAATCTTTTGCAACACCTTGTAAGGACCATAGTACTTTGGCAATAATTTATTATCCTTCTTAGTTTGCTTAAGGGACATTTGTTTGTATGGTTGTAGCCATAAAAATACCCAATCTCCTACATCAAAACTTCTCTCAATCGCGATGTTGACCTGCCCGTTGTTTCATTCGATTTTGTGCCAAATTTAGGTTATCCTTTAAGAGTTGGAGAACTTCTTGTTGATACTCGATGTGATCTCCACTGCTTGAACCTTAAAATTTTCTCTTAAAGATGATGTGATGGATAGTGGATGATATCCATAAAGTGCCATGAATGGGGTCATTTTTGCTGCAGTATGGAAGGAAGTCTTATACCACCATTCAGCGAGAGGTAACCACTTGACCCATTGTGTTTGATTATTAGATACAAAACAACAAATATATCCTTCCAAACACTATTCGCTATCTCAGTTTGACCATCGGATTGAGGATGATAGGAGGAGCTATGAGCTAGTTTAGTACACAAACAAGAAAATAACTCCGTCCAAAATTTTCCAGTAAAAATGGGATCTCTGTTGCTCACAATAACCCTTGGGCTTCCATGTAGCTTTTGAATTTTGTCCATAAATGTAGTAACAACTGTACTTGCTTTAAATGGATGAGATAATGCACAAAAGTGTGCATAATTGGTAAGTCTATCAACTACCACCATGATGACATTCTTTCCTTTGGACTTAGGTAAACCTGTGATAAAATCCATTGAAATCTCCTCCCAACGTTGACTTGGAATGGATAAATGTTGTAGAAGTCCCGGGGTTTTAATTGTCTCCACTTTATTCTATTGGCAAACCAAAAATTCCGCCACAAACTTTTGAATATCAGAGTTAAGGCCATCCCAAAAAAATTCTTTCTTCACCCTGTGGTAAGTTTTTAAAAATCCTGAGTGTCCTCCTAAAGGAGAAGTGTGCAATTCCAGAAGAATCTTTTGTTTTAGTTGGGAATTCTTACGAAGATATAAGCGATCTTTGTACCATAAGGAATCATTTTTCCAACTAAATGTATCAGATGTACTAGGATCTTGCTGCAACTTTTGAATGAGTATCCATACATCTTTGTCCTTCTTTCATTCATCTCTTGCTTCAGTTATCCAATCTGGTTGGATAATAGAAATGGCACAAAGCAATGCTTCCACCTCTTCATTCTTTCTTGAGAGTGCATCCGCAACAACATTCAGCTTTCCTTTTTTGTAGATTATTTCAAAGTCATAACCCAACATCTTTGTGACCCATTTTTGTTGTTCTTCTGACGATAGTCTTTGTTCCAAAATGTGTTTAAGACTATCATGATCAGTTTTTACCTTGAAGTGTCTTCCCATTAGGTAAGTTCGCCATTTCTTTAGTGCATGCAGTATTGCTAACATTTCCTTCCCATAAATAGGTTTCTGTAAATACTTTCCTTTGATTGGACGACTTTCAAAAGAAATGGGTCTTCCTTCCTGCATTAAAACTGCACCAATTCCATTTCCTAAGGCATCACATTCCACAATAAAGGTTTTTGTGAAGTCTGGCATAGCTAAGACCGGTGCTAGGCACATTGCCTCCTTAAGATGTTCAAAGGCCTTAGTTGCTTCAGGAGTCCATGAAAATGCATCTTTCTTCAATAATGTTGTTAGAGGTGCTGCTATTCTCCCATAATTCTTAACAAACTTGCGATAATAGCCTGTTAACCCGAGAAATCCTCGCAACTGCTTTATTGTCTTGGGGACTTTCCATTCCTTAATGGCTTTAATTTTGTTAGGGTCTACTTTAACACCTCGTGAGATATAATATGACCCAGATATTCCACCTCTTGTACTCCAAAGAAACATTTGGATGTTTTTGCATATAATTGTTTCTCCTGCAATAGTTTGAGCACCCTGTCAACATGTTCAACATGATCCTTCCAAGACCTGCTATAGATTAGGATATCATCAAAAAATACTAGCACAAATTTTCTAAGGAAGGGTTTGAAAATGGAATTCATCAACCCTTGAAATGTAGAAGGTGCATTGGTAAGGCCAAAAGGCATGACCAAAAATTCATAATGACCCTCATGAGTTCGAAATGTCGTTTTTGGAATATCTTCAGTCTTCATTCTAATTTGATGATATCCTGAACGAAGATCCAACTTGGTAAAATAAATTGCTCCATGTAATTCATCCAATAATTCATCAATCGTAGGAATGGAAAATTTGTCTTTAATGGTGAGCTTATTGAGCTCCCTATAATCCGGACACATTCGCCATGATCCATCCTTCTTGTGTACCAATACTACATGAGCAAAGAAAGAACTTTGACTAGGTTGAATTATACCCGCCTCTAACATTTCTGCAATCATACGTTCAATTTCGCTCTTTTGGAAGTAAGGATATCTATAAGGCCTGATGTTTGGAGGAACACTTCCCGGAATCAAATGAATAGCATGATCATGATCACGAATAGGTGGGAGTCCTTTGGGAGTTTCAAACACCTTGGAATGATTGTCCAAGACTTGTTGGAGATCCGCAGAAATAGATGATTTTGATGTCGGAACTTCTAGTGAGCATAATTGTGCAATTACGCCTCGTTGTTCTTTCTTTAGAAGCTTTGTCATGACATTAGAGCTTATTATCCTTCCCAACTTCCCTTCAATACCCCGTAATTCGACTTCCTTTCCTTCTGAAAAAAATTTCAAGAAAAGTTCTTGAAAATTAAAAGCTACCGTCCCCAAAGATTCTAACCATTGTACTCCTAGTACAACATCAGCACCTCCCATAGGAATGGAAAGCATTGGACTAGTCAACACATATTCCCCCATGGTTAGCTTGATATTATGGCATTTTCCAGAACAATTTATAGTTCCTCCATTTGCAACCATCACTTGACATTCTGGTGCTGGGTATAGGAAACAATTTAATTCCTTGGCTACCTTACAATGAATAAAATTATGGGTGCTACCTGAATCAATCAATACTATTACCTTTTTCTTCTTGATTTGTCCTTCTATCTTGAGAGTTTGAGGAGTGGTAATTCCTGCCAGTGCATTACACGATATGGTCGGATTCATTTCTTCCTCTTCTAGGGTTAGTTCCTGGTCTATATCCTCTTCTTTTTCATTTTCTTCTTCCTCTTCACAATCTATGTAAAATAATTTCTTCTCAGCACACTTATGACCTTTAGTGTATTTTCTATCACAACTGTAGCAAAGCCCTTTGCTCTTTTTTCTTCCAATTGTTGTGGTGTCAACCTTGTAGGTTGTGGAAATCTAGGCATAGCCACACTTCCTTCTTTATAGAATTGAGTGGTAGGCTTCCTTGTTGCCATAATTTTACATTCAACTTTTCTTTCCAACCTGAATGCCTTCTCCAATGAATCAGGTTCCAGAACACGAAATTCATGTTGAATGTTATCCTTTAAAGTGCCTATGAAGAGATCAATCCTGTGTTCCTCTGGAATATCAGTTACCCTTATATTCAATTTTTGGAATTCCTCAATGTGCTGCCCCACTAAACCCCTTTGTTTGAGATTTATCAATTGGCTAAAGAAGGTGTTGCTCTTTGTATCCTCATAATGTGCTATCATTTCTTCCGTAAAAATTGACCAAGTGACAATTTTTTTACAGGAGCAAAGCCATCGATACCATACAAATGTATTTTTTTCTTAATGTAAAGTTGCAATGCGTACCTTTTGTGTGTGTTGCACATTATGGAGATCAAAATATTGCTCCATCTGTAGTATCCATGTTACAGGATCCTTCCCATAAAACTTCCTCATATCCATTTTTGGAATATGGTGGTTCTTCCCGCCAACATTAGAGTTTATGAAATCGTGATTAACACTTATTTTGTTCTCATCATGAGGTTCTTCTACTATCTTTTCACCATTAGGAAACATTTCTTGTATCAACTTGGTCAAACCTTCGATGTCTGCTTTTAGATCATTCTTCATGTTTTTCATGTTGTTTTCCATGTTGTCTTTCATGTCATCCATCTTAGCTTCCATGCCAGATTCCATGCCATCCATCTTAGCTTCCACGCCTTTCTTCAAACCATCCATCTTCTCTTCCATGCCTTTCTTCAAAACTTCCATTTCATTTTTTTTTGCTCTTTGCGAGAGTGAAATTTCTTGCACTTGCTCTTGTAATTTTGATAGATCATGTTGCAATTCTTCATCTTCATGAGTCATAGTAGACCATTCTGAAGGCTTAATGGGTGTTGAATTATTTTTATGGTGCATCTTTTAGAACCCAATACTGATATCTATTCTACAATATGCCCTTGGAATCAATTCAAATTGATTCTTCAAACAAGACTTATGCAATTCGGAAAAAAAATACACAACTTTTTCTTGCTTTTGAGGAGCTCGATATTGAAATTGGATTATCTCTATGATTGCAGCACTTCAATATCTGAATTTTGGTACAGACGTATCCCTCTGAATTATCTTTCGAATGGCATAGGTTTGACCTGATTTGGATTCTCCAAGACAAAGTTGTGTCCAATCTCCCACAATGACCTAATTATGGATTGGTTCAGTAGAGCAAACTTGTACGACTTGCCACGTGTCATTGTTTCATCCTTTGTATCTGAAATAGATAACCAAGAAATTAAATTCCATGTTCTTTTGAGCACTTTTTACGACACTCCAATCCGATGCCCAGAGAGAGAGTTATTGAACTTTTCCCACGATCACCTCTTTGAGATGAAATTCAGGAGCCTGAAAAAGCAATACCTTCCACAGATCATATATCCAAAAATATTGTGAACCAAGCTCTGAAATTTTTTGAAGAATTTCCTCGGGATTTCAGCTTTGCACCATACAAATTTCAAATTCTGAACCTTCGTAGAAACAAATTTATAGCGCAACTTCCACGATGACCTATTTAGGAGCCTGAAAAAAGACCTAACTTCCACAGATCATATTTTCGAAAATGTTGTGAACCGAGCTCTGAAATTTTTAGAAATTATTCCTCTGGATTTCGGCTTCGCACCCTAAGAATTTCCACTTCTGAAACTTCGTAGAAAAAAAGTTATAGTGAAAATTCCACGATGACCTGTTTGGAGCAGTGAAACCCTAGAATCCAAAGCTCTGATACCAAATGTTCTGTAACCAGCTCCAAAAATAGAAGAAAAGAGATATCAACGCCTTAGAAATAAGCCACTTCGAGGGGGCAACCTCCAATACATTACATAAATGAACAATTTTTGGATGATCCAATTTACAAAACCTCCTTTCTATATATAGGAGTCCATGGGGCCATAATGTAATCCTAGTGGGCCACAATGTAATCCTAGCGGACCTAACATTAATAATTTAAGGGCACAATAATAATAAAATGGGGGTTACAAGGGTACAATAATAACAATAATGGGGTTACACTAACAACAATAAGGGACTATACTAGTAATATAGGGACCTAACACCATTTGATGGGTTAATCAGTAATAAAATGGCCTTTTTCATAGGATTCGTGTGTTGGATTTTTTGGTGATGTGTTTCGCTCATTGTCTGTGTGTTTATTTCTTTGTTTCCATGCTTATGTGTTCTTAAAACTGAATTATTTTATAGAAAATTTGATGAATAGAATTTTTTGAAACATGCACTCTGATTATGGTTGTAGGTAATTTCAATTTTTTCCTCTAATATCAAGTTAAAGAATTCTTAACTTTTGTAAAATATCCAGTTAGATCACCTACCTTTCCCGATGAAACTCCTTTGAAAATATGAAACAAATCCATGTTAGTTTATGTAATCTATATCCCAATGGAATTTTAAACACTTAATCAAACAAAACAACTAAAAAAAAATCATAAACAATCAACCAAACAATTGAGCATTCATGCGTAGCCTAAAATTCTGAATAAAGAAAGTTAAATCTTACAGAGATATCCTTCTTTGAGTTTTGGAGGGCTAGATCCTAAACACAAAAGTGGCTTTTTGGTTACCTTTTTTATTTCTTTTTCAACCTTGAGAAATTGCGTAGTGCTAACAAGCCGCCAATTTGATCACACCTGATCTTATCCCTTTAAACCTGCGAGCAATTTATTTCACGTGCCAACTGTATCACATATTGGCACTTTATAAGTGATATGATAATTAACCATATAACCTATGATTAATAATCATAAATACACTTTACTGTAAAATGAAATGACCCCTATAACATGAAAAATTACTTTCAAGACCCCCTCATATGTGCATTGTTTTTGAAAAATTGAATTCCAAAGACCTTATTTAAACCTAATTGACTCAGCCTAATTAACTTATGATTCAAAGAAAACCTAATGGTTATCTTGGATAACATGAGGTAGCTGGGTTAATTACATTACAAAAATTCAACCCTAGGTGACTATTATCCATATGATCCTACTTTAATAGATAGATTTATAAATTTAATAAAATTGTAGAAATTACTTCCAGATCATAGCATCAATCTCACAATAACTGAAAATTTAAGCAGTGGAAGAATAAATGATTTTTATAGATACATAATTGATTTCTTCTCAACATCAGCTTTGCATACCTCAAGGAAACCTCTACAAGATACTAAAATAGCAATTGCATGGCCATCATAAACATCTCAAAATGAGGTATATGATCTTCACAAAAAAGAAATGAAAAAGTTGTACAACTGCTGTATTTCTCCATATGGGCATACAGATCCATATGATTTTAATTATTATTTGTACAAATTCCTTTCAACCTATTGAAAACATGTAAGATCATTCTTATTATGCATTATTTTCTCTTAGTTTTTCAATGTGGGAAAGACGTCTGTATCATGTTTTATTTATGCTTTTCTGAAACATGTACAAGTTCTTTCTTGCACTACATTTATCAATGTACATAGTGTTTATTTGGGACCTATGGTGTATATGCTAAATATAATGTTACATTTTTGAGATATTTTTCCGATAGTTATTCCTCTTCGACATCTAAATCGATACAGATTTTCCTACACATATTCATGAGATCAATGAGGAAAACTTAGATTAAATCTGATCAAATATTAAATTTAATTGCACCAATAAATAATAATTAAAAAAACTTAAGCACATGAATACTTGAATGAGCTCCTCTTATTTTCGATAATAAATTGTAGGTGTATTTAATCTTGGATCAAACCTCCCTCCACTCGACGAAGCAGCAATAGAGTCAACATTGACCTTGTTGTTGCTATGTTGGATCTTGGAGCTTTACTCCAAGATTTTCAAAATATTAATTGATTCTCTATTGAACATGGCCAACCACGTGAAGGTGGAAGCCCTCATGGTCCCTCCCCCCCCCCCCCCCCCCGCCCCCTCACATCACTCTCAATTCCCCAGTACCCAATCTATCTACTAGTAAATATTTGAAATGAAGATATTAAGATATGTCATAAATATATAGTAATAATTTATTCATTCATTCGTTCATAGAGTTTTAAAAAAATTGATCTCAATATTATTTATAATAAACTGTATGGTATACATAATATGAAACAAGGTCCTTCTAATTAAATTACAAGTACAATCAATTATTCTTTGGTTTCTTAATATTTTTCATGTATGAAGCAAGGACACCATCCCCTTTAGCTATTATATTTCTTGCTCCTGACCTGGTGAAACATCTATCCTAGTGTAAGGGTGGCAGAGCATCAACTATAATAAGAATAAAATATTAAATTCGTATTTATAGTAATTATTAAAACAATTGTTTTATTAATAGAAACGTAGTAGATTTTTCATTACCTGCTTCGGTAACAGAGGTTAGCAGGATACTTTTGGAAGTGGCCATAGGTTCCTCCTCTTGTCTAGCCTCATACCGTACATGCTCTAGAGTAGAACCAAGAAGATTTATAATTAATAGACTATTTGCATTTAAATATTTATAATTCTAATCCATACTAAAAAAAAATTATAATTCACATGAAATACCTCTAGAATCGAGCTTGGCATCAGTTTCAATTTGCACTCCATTGTCACTAGGCTCATTTCTTCCATCATTGCTTGGGACATCAACATTTACACTGTCTAGTTGATTTTTACAATCGAGCATATTAATTTATGGCCAAAAATAAAAACCAATATATTTTATAAAAGTATTAATTTATGAATTATCTTCATTGTTTTTATTTACCTCAGTCTCAGGAGGGGGATCAAAACAAGTACGTGAAGACCCCATGTGTGTCCTACATTAAAAAACGGCTTGATATTCATGCTTGTAAGCAAGCTTTAGGTCTTCCTCCATGGGAGTTTCATTGAATTATTCACCCTTCAGTTTTGCATGACAACATGAAAAAATTTTCTTCTGCAATGTTAAATCAAAATTATTAAGAATCTAAAATTTGGATTCAAATTTTTTTCTTTTATACTTACAATTTTTGCAGCCAGTTTTGAGTAACCCTCAGGGCCAAGATGATGTTGGCCATGTTTTTGTATTCTCTCCTTCATGGCTTTATATGTATCTGGGAGACTATATTTATAGTATTGATAATCTTAATTACATGTCGCAATATTTATGAGAAAGCATCATAATTACATTAATAAAAGTGTCTCGTACATTCCTAGTCTCGGTGGTGTCTTCCCTGATTTTTGATCTTTTTTATCCTTTGCATATTCTACGAGGGATTTCCACCCAGTTTCTGAAATCGCTGGAGGGCACTCATATGTAGGGTTCTTTTGCAAATGAACCCTATATTGGTCTCGAACATATTTTAAGTATAGGCCTTCCTTTGCGGTAACTCCACCTTTGTTGAAGGTACCATCTCTGAACAAGCCAACCAAGCTATTGATAATTTCTTCCTTCAACTTTTAATTTTGTGAATTCAACCTCGTGAGAATGGTGGGCCCAAAGAGTTGCAAATTTACCTCATTCAATCGCATATAGAAGGTATTGTTTCATTTAAAACGATCTTATCATTACTTAAAAATAATTACACTCTATATGTAAATTTCAATTAGATCATACTTAATATGTGAAGCACTTCTTAAATACCTGGAATATTTTCTATTTTCATGGGAACATGGTCATCATATACCAAGAATGTAACTAGTAGTGTTCTCATGCTAATAACACGAGTAGACCTAGGAAATCTTGTTTGACTAGATGTGATGGAATCATGGTCTGCATCATGTGCACATCCTTCTGTGCATTGTTCAGTGGGTGCATATAATGGCGTTTCACCCTGTTAAGGAGTTTCATTAATAATCGGTGTGTTCAATGTGTCACTCACAAGCAGAGAAAAGGTTTTGCTACTAACATCTACCCCCATAGTCTCACCATGAGGATCAAACTCCCTCAAAAAACCCTATAAAATAAAGAGTTATTTTATGAAGGATGAGAAAATTAAAATCATAAAGAAAGAAATGGGATAATTAAATGAGTTTCTTACCCCATTTTGACAAATTTGGGTCATCACGGTTCTGATTTAGGCTCTTATATATTTTTTCCATTGCTATATCGTAATTAAAAAACTGAGTCGCGTGTTTAATTTTATGAGAATCCTCTTGACCATTTGAATCAGATTGATCAACATATAAATTTTTTCTTTAGTAAGCACTTCCTCAAGAGCACCTGTGTATTGGTTTGAGGTTGGTGCCTTCCCCTTGTCACCTTGTTGTTCAGATAAGTGGTAGTTGGTTAGAGATTATTTAGGGATAGAAATTCTAAATTTAATATTGTTTTTTTCCTCATTCGAAGAGGAAGAGAAGTTAGCTATTTTTTTTCTAGAAGAAAAAAAAAATTTGTTTTATTAAAGATAAAAACACAGCTTACATGATTCCTTCATATGTCATCATATTCAGCATTATTGTGCCACATATATGATTTCAAAGTGGTGTAATCACTGAACACCCCTCTGACAGTATAGAGATATAAAAAAATAAAGCAAATGGAAGGAGAAATGAATAGAAACATATAATCGTCATATAGTGCATAAGTAGCACATGTGACAAGGATCCAAAAAATAGTAATGTTCATGAGTCTTACATCTAAGATAACTCATTTTCCAACATCCATCATATAACAATAAACAAAATATATATGAAACATAAACAAAAAAGGAGGTGTAATGACAATCATGGTAATTTTATGTGTCCTCGGTCCACCTCTCAACCAGAAATGGTGTGAACATAGTGTAGGGTACCCACCATCATCTGCAATCCCATTTTTGAAATATTTTCAGCCTCAAAATTATGTTGCCATTTTTTTGTGTAAAGGGAGTTTCAACAAGTTTGAAATAAATATAAAATTTCTCGTTGTGGTAACTTTCTATGTCTCTAAGATAATCGATGTGAGTGCTCTGTAATTGTTGGAAAAAGAGTTGTGAGTGAATGTCTTTGAATATGCATATCGTTATATGGGACACAAGCCTAAAATCGAATCTTGATGGTTCTTGTAATCATACTCTAATTAGGTATATGATGGAATTGTAAAAATAAATTTACAACCAATGCTTCCTGTTACACAGCAATTTGTCACCGTCCCTACAATCCCCATCCCGCACATTGAAGGGCTCATTCCATGACCTGTGGGAAGAGTTAAGACTTGAAAATACTTTCATTGCATCCCTCTGAAGATGAGCTTTAATTTCCCTAAAGACATCTCCCTGCAAAAAACCCTAAAAATAGCTCTTTTTCCATTGGCGCGATTCCATAGTTCAGCCCTTGCGCCAAGAGGGAAATCCTCCAAAGAGGGCGCGCCAATTGGTGCTCTGTCATAGATCTGTACCCGCACCAACCATATTAAGAGATGTTTTTTAAAAATAAAAGGCGAAAGTTTCATCCTAACAAATTACTGGGTTGATTTCTATCTTGAGTTGGGAGGTTTGGCTATGGATTTCCATGGAGAGGAAGTGGTTTGCCACCTCTCATGGAAGCTTCCTTGATGATAGGGCCAATCCCATAATTATAGGGATCCCAACTCCCCTTCCTCCTTCTATAAAATCTTTCCCATTTCCATTTGCAAGCTAGTTCCAAAGAGTGGCAGAATTTCCAAGTTCCCAAGAGCTTTCATCCTGCAAAAGCCTTCTTGATTCCCTAAGGCAAAATCCAAGCAAGGAGACTATTGCCAAGTATCTGGAGAGAGAGGCTTATCCCATTCGCCAGCGAGGCTTTATAGAGACATGTTGTGTTGGCGACCCGCTAAAGAAATGCTGGCGTCGAAGCTATGGTGGTATTCTTCTTTTGACTCTTTAATGATAAGCGACTATCGGTTATGGTTCCACTCTTGTTCTTGATCATGTTCATGAGTTATATCCTCTTCGACTGATATATAGTTGTATGCATTGAATTTTATGCTTACGTTTGTGTTGTTTCTTGCATGTGCAGGTGTCCGATCATGGAGATCGTAAGGATTGTGATCTGCCAGGGCAAAGGAACGGGAGCACCACCTCTTCTACAGACGATAGCGTTGGATTCCAGGTAAGCCTTCCTCGCAAGTAGGTTTATTTACAATTAGGAACCTGCACTGTAGCGTGTTTGATTGTTGCTAGACCCGATCTGGGCTAGTACGGATCACCTCTATCCGTAGAGGGAATTTACCTCCTCAACAATTTGGCGACTCCGCTGGGGATTCAGCTTGTTGTTTGATTTGTAAACTATAGACGGAGTCTGAAGCACAGCCAGATAGCCTTCGAAACACTTTTTCTCTGCATTAGCGGAGTAGATCAACGCTGCTTCAGTCGATCTCCGGTTTGGTTTACGGACTGAACAACTTGGAGTTTTGTCTTCTCTTTCCAGTTAACTTCTTGGTCTTGCTTGCTTGGTCAACTCTTTGGACTGGATTTTCTTGTTTGTTTGGCTTTGTTTTAGCCTTGTTTTCACTTGTCTGTGTTTGAGATTGCTTGTTTTTTATTTTTTCCATAGTAAACTTGGCTGGCGCACTTTTTAGCGTAACAGTCGCGCCCATTGGCGCAGGTTGCCTATGTATCACCCGCGCCATTTCATTTCTGGCGCTAATTTCAAGCTCACAGTTGTGCCAATCGTGTGAGCTATTAGGTTTTGTTGTGTTTCAAGCTTTCTGAGGCTGAATTGTGATTTTGATCTTGTTTTTTTGGCTGTTTGAGTGCACTAGAACCTGGTTTGACTGGTTGGAACCTCCTTCCTTTGGTTGTTTGCTTATTTCTTTCGATTTTGCATACGAGCCCTAGGGCATCTAGGTTCCTTTGTGAGTCGAGCCTCCCTTGGTAGTTTTTGGTTTCCGTTCATTCAGTCGGCTGTGGGATTGCTTCCTTGCATTCGTTTGACAGTTGTCTATCATATTGTTGCGTTTTTTGAGTGACTGATTTCGTTTTCATTCGAATTTCTCTTTTCTTCATTTTGGGCCTAGATCACACGGCTCATTGGTGTCTTTGGGACTTTTCTTAGTTTTGAGAGACTTTTTGTCGATTTGAGATCTGATTGTTTGTGCCATTGAGTGAAATTTGTTGGTTTCACTCTCTTAATATCGTTTCTCGAATTGCTTCTTATTTGTTTTCGGTTTGTTTAGTGCATCTAGCTATCAAACATTGAAAATTAAAAAATCTCTTTTGCTTTTGGTTGATTAGTGAAAATTGAAATCTTTTCGATTTTACTAGTATTTAGTGAATTTGAAAGAAAATTTTTTAGTTTCATTAGTTGCATTAGAGATATCATTGATTGTCTTCTGATCATTTTGTTTGTGTAAAAAACTCTCAACTCTTCTGTAGCTAGTTTTCATCGAACAAAATGGTGTACTGTGGCATGTAGTTTTGCATTTAAGAGATTTTTGAGACAGCACATTCGTTAGGGCCTGAAAACTGAAACGAAATTGAAGATCAAATTTAAAATTCACTCAATTTACACTAAGGCAACATTGAAATCTAATGAAACACATTTAGAGGTCTAGGCTAGAGACGTGTTCCGGTGTATTTAAACCTAGTAGCTGTCATTCGCCTTTTGGCTTTAGATAGCACTAGTACGGACTTGTGCTCCCCATACCGTCGCTTATATAAAGGGAGACCCCTCTAGGTTTCAATCCTTTATCCACAGGAAACCAAGTCTTCCGCCCCATTCCCGTGATACACCGGACACAGCATTCGGGGAGATTGCCTGCACGTACGGAAAGTCCTTGGTTGATTTCTCTTTCATTATTAAAGACAAGGTGTATATTGCAGTTCACGGTTATTTGGTACACCCTTTTGCCTAGTATTCCTGAGCAGTCATTCGATCTTTTCTGACTCCCTAAATTTGAAAGGATTACCGAGCACTTGTCCTTTCACGCTTGTGTCAAATCTGAAAGAGATAGAGTCACCTTTTTGACCGTTTCTCGACTCTTAAAACATGAAACGGTGAAGTTTCTTATTTTTCAATGTGGTAAAAATTAATCACCCACGATTACATGCCCTGTTAGATTTTGCTTGTTGGCCATTTGATTGTGTGTCTTGACTCTTTTTCAGCCCGTGTGCGGTCTTGAGTTTTGATGGCAACTTTTTTAGAGTTTACCAACCAAGGAATCCCCTCAGATGGGAATCCTCGTCATTTTCCTCCTTTTGGGAATGTTGGTGCTCCCTACATGGCAACATTGTCCCTCCCTGGGTTAACTGTTGGGTTGCCTGTTTGGTTGTTTTCAACCTCTGTGGTCCCGAATATCTCCGCTATTGTTCAATCAGTTCCTCCACCTGAACAACATCATGTTGATTCCAAGGTGGACCTCTCCCCTTCTTCGCCTGTTTCTACGTCCTCCTCTTCTACTTCACCTGGTGAAAGTCTGGATTCAAGTAACCAGGTGGCTAAGAAGAAGAAGAACAAGACAAAGAACAAGAAGTCTGATAAAAGAGAGGCTAAAGCTGCCACTATTGTTTCTAAAATATCTCCTCTTGATATACCTCCCAACACTCCACGGAAAGTCAAGTTTCCCTTCATGTTGTGCACAGGAGACCATCTTCTTTGACACTGCCTTGGCATTCCCACGGTGCTTGAAGCATGGTCCAACGGCCGTCCACCGTTTCCTTTGACTTCCGGGAGCCAGGTGGGGGGCACGTCTTCAACTAGTGCTGGTAAGGCTCCTAAGAAGCAGGGTAAGATTACCAATCCCTGTAAGTTGTGTGAAGGGCATCATGCCATTCACCTTTGTCCTTATATGGATGAAGCCAAGAGAGTTTTGGACAACTCAACTGTTTCTACACCACGCCTCCCGACTGGTTATAAACATCTTTCTTTGAGTCCTCCACCAGTTGATCCTACGATCGGTCAAGAATCATCCTTGGTCGATCCCACTCCCTCAGAAATTTGAATTCACGACTCCATCCCAGACCAACCATTGGTCGTGGGATCGGTTGAGCTGGCCCCAACCGCGCTGCACCAGGTATTTTCTGTCTAGAGTGGATCTCACATCCCTCATGTTCTTCTGGTTTCCTCAGATTCTTTGGACTTGGAGAAATATTCTCCTATCCCTAAACCTCAACAAGCAGCTCCTCCACCCCCCGTGATGGAGGTTCTGGAGAATACTCCTCCCGCCTTCGAGATGGAGGTCATGGAGGAGGCTCCTGCTTCCGTAACATCAGGGGAAGACCTTCTCCATTCGATGGTAGCCCCTCCAAGTAGTTTGGTCGCATCCTTTGATTGGAGTCGATTTGCAGGATTCCGCCTTCCGTCTTATGTGCCTTTCGAGATCACAGTACAGGCTCTTCGTCTGGTCATACCCAGCACCATTATAGACGAAGGTGCCTCTATTAGTATTCTATCTTCAACTACCTGGCAAGATTTTGGTTCACCGCCGCTTGTGCCCGTTACGCAGAATCTATTGACATTCAATAGAAGAACAAGTCAACCGTTAGGGATCCTTCCAAGGTTACCTGTTACTTTGGGAGGTAAAGCCGTCCATATGGATGTGATGGTTGTTCCAGGCCCTTTGGATTTCAATCTTCTCTTGGGGCGCGATTACACCTATGCCATGGGAGCACTTGTCTCCTCCCTTTTTCGTGTGGTTTGTTTTCCGCATGAAGGACGGATCGTGACCATTGATCAGCTTTCGTTCTTTGGTCCTAACATGGAAACTGGCCCGCCATCACCCCCTCCTAGTATTTATCCACCCATTGTATCTGCCCCACCACAGGTCAACTATGTGGCTACCTACCCCGTGCCTGTGCTCAGTGATGATGCCGTTGTACATAATGTGTTGGGGGCATTGGGTTCTGACTTCCAGGATGTTTTCCTTCCACCAGGAGTGGAACTCTTGGAAGCACCACCTTCTTGTTCATTTTGATGTAAGTCGGTTAGAGCACGGTTTCCTCCCTATGTCAAGCTCTTTAAAAAATGAAACCAAGTTCTCGGAGCATAGTTCCTCCACTTGTGTCAAGCTCCTAAAAAACAATGAAACAAGTTGTTTGAGGATAGTTCTTTTAAGTGTGTCAACCTCGTTAAAATAATGAAACACGAGCATGTTCAATTCGAGTTTTGTTAACTTTAGATCAAATCTCTTGTGTTGAACCTTCACTCCATTTCCAATGGACTGAAGCTTGGGGGGCATGTTCCTTGAATTGAGACATCATGCTGGGGGGCATGCCTGTTTCCTTATTTCAAGCATAGTTTGTGTTTTAAGCTTGCATAAAAATAAAACTCATTTCCAAGCATAGTTTACATCTGTGTGTCCATGTGTGCTTTTAAGCTTGCGTAAAAATGAAATGTGTGATTAGATACATTGTGTGAACTTTTCATTTGGGTCATTTGTTATGCAACTAATACATTAGATAACATTGTATTAGATATCCGCATGACATATAAAAACATCATCACATGTAAAGAAAGATCCACCCGGAAATAGTCATATGTATATATATATATATCAAAATGTTTGCACAATGTGCATCACATAGATCAAAAAATATATATGTTCGTCTTAATACATTTGGAGACGACATGTCTCTCAAAAAATGTGCATGATAAAATTCCTAGGAGTCTAATCCGCATGGTGCTCATGATAACAAGTAACTGAACGCACTAAGCGTCTCAGAATTCGGTGGAGGTGACTAGGCACTCCCACCGTGTGTCTCTGGTATGCCATCGGTACATACGCCAGTCGGGCGTAGTCTGGGATCCCTCGTATTCTGGATTAACTCCCCCCCATCTACACCCTTTACCTCAGGATCAGGTGCGGGAAGAGTCCCCCGTGGGATAGGAGACATACTGGCTAGTCTCTCTGGACTGAAATCTGCATGCATATAAAATGTGTCAGGAAGAACATGTATTAACAAAAAAAATCATAAAATATAAAATCAAAAAGAGAAGGGGTCATACCCAACTCCTCGTCCCAATCATCTCCCTCCGGCAGTGGGAGATCTGGATCGCCAGTGAAATCGGTACCGGCATATGGCCAGTCTTCCACTACGATCAACTGACGCTGCAACCACCCAAAAAACTCCGGCCTCCAGGACATCTGTTGGCCCCCTCCATCTCTGGGCATCAGTGCTGCCCAGCGAGCCATTCTTGGCTCTCGTGGAATAGGCTTAGCTACTATGGCCCCTTGGCCCTGGAAGATTGGTAATCGTTCCAGAATGAACGATACCAAGATAGAACCATATCCGAACTATTTCAGCTTGCCTTGTTTGCATTTGGTCAGTTGCCTCTTTATGTTTATCGTCACTGCTGTGGCCCAGTCAAACAATAGAGGAGTCATACAATATGAGGCTAACAAAATTTGGGCCTTTGTGGCCTCGTGCGGTGCCTGCGACCCCGCATCCTGCGTGATGGTATGCAGCACCACTCTCAGTGCTAGATCAGGAATGGTATGGATGTCCACCTTTCCACTTCCGGATCCTAGTTGTGCCCCTCGACACACTCGTGCCATCACTTGCTCCATTTTCTCACCAGAGGGTCTGCTCCCTGTCAGTATGGGTACCGGACCTCTGCGCGATAATCCGGTTATGAAGTACACGTCAGCAACCTCCAGTTCTAACACTTGGTCCCGCAGTTTGAATACTTGTTCATCTGCGTCCCACATATTGATCAAGTACTGTAGAAGCTCGGGCTGAGCTCGTAAACAAGGTGTTAAGAAGAAATTTTTTAGCCCACAGTTCCTGAGGGCATTCATGCAAACTTCATTTTCCATGGCTTGTTCATCCTCTTCACCGTGCTCCCTTTCTTTCCACTCAATCACCATTTTGTTCGGTTCACTGCATCAACATGGTCAAAACCCTTAATTAGATCTCTGATGAGCTTCAAATTTCATTCAAATTGATTAAAATCTCGAATTTTTAGGCGGAAATTGAGGTTCTTCCACTGGCGCGACTATTTCCTAAACAGTCGTGCCAGCTGGCGTGAGCCCTTTGCATATAAAAGCCCATTGGCACGGGTCCGTGCCCGATACCCGCGCCAATGAGCGGAGCCCTAAAAATTCAAAAAGTGGCCTCAGAAGTCTAATGCATGATGGAAAACTATTAAAAAATGGATTGAAATGGAGTACAAAGAAATGCCTCTTACCTGGAACTGACGAAACTCTGAATGGTAGCCTGGATCGGTCGTAATCACTGTCAGAAGTTTGCACACCAAAATGGACCACTGCTGCTCTTCGGTGAGGTAAATAGTAAAAAATAATTCTATTTTTACCATTTGACATATTTATAACATTTTGAACTCAAAATAGGTTTTGAAAGTTATTTTTCTGAATATTTTAATGTATTTGTGTCGAAAATGGGTTTTACACTTGCCTTTTTGTGCAGCAACAGGGATTTTACGCAACTGAAACAGTGAAACGAGTTATATTTTATACTTTTTAGGACTCGGTAAATACACGAAAAGGTCACTCTGGAGTCATCTTTCAGCTCTTTTCTGACTCTCTAAACATGAAAAGATTACCGAGGCCCTTGTCGTTTCGATCTCGTTAAAGTGAACACGAATCGACATCTACCCAGTATACGTTTACCCCTTTTTCGGGCTGGGATGGATTATTTACGAAAAAGGAATACCCTGGCCTATCGCGACTAGGAGGTTTTCTCGGGTATTTTTTTCTACCTTTTCGGGTCCGGGGAACTATCTACGAAAAGGGACCGCTGGAGTTTACTTTTCTGCTGCCTTTTCAAACTCTCTAAATATGAAAAGACGTCGAGTTCTTCCTTTTTCAGACTCATTAAACCCTGATGACATTGGATTCAGTCGAAATGACGTTATTCGAGTCGCTCCTTCCTAGGGCTCGTTAAATGTACTAGGATGGATTCGCCCGAAGGGCGGACTTATATCACAAGCATATGCTATCCCCTTCAAGCTTGTTATCAAAAATAATTGGGGTACTCGCCAGAAATGGTGGGGGAAAATGGAACCAGCATCGTTGTCGTGTCAGCAGTATGTCACTCTTGAACATGGCACTTGTCTGCATTCGTGTCAGGTTGGGGACATCTCATCTCGTTCTTCACTTTACCTCCGTGGGTTTGGATAATCCCTTTTGACCTCTCATCTGCTCATTGCCTCGTCACCATGACCTCTGATCCGTTGATGTCAAATACTGCCAAGTCCACTGTCGTGCCGTTTACATGTTCAACAGAAGTTGACCTCTGCAAGTATCAACCTTCCTCTGATTCTCATATGATCCTGATTCACAAAACATTATGTTCCTCTGTCTCGTGTCAATGATGTGGGAAACTTTATGGCCCACCTTTGATCAAGGCCACTTCCTGTCGACTTCAGCTCATTATCCGGGAAGATGATCTAGAGACTCTTTCATGGTACCTTGGAGCCTGCATGCCTCAATGGCAGGTTCGTCGCATTCGACGTGAGGTTTTCATCATTGGCCTCCGATCGAGTGATTCTACGAGTGTTCGACACCAGCTCATTGATTCACACACCATAGATTGTACCTATAGTACCTTGAGGGCCATTGTCATTATTGGTGGTTCCTCTCGCGTCTGTTAACAACTTTCATCATTGGCTGGTAATCAGATGATGTTCTTTCATGTTCGACTCCAGCTCGCTTATTCGCATGCTTGAACTTGTACTTTGTTCGGGTCGAGATGGAGCGCAAGACCCTGGATTGTGTCTGTTGTAATCCAGGCTAGGACATTGTGGATTATTATGATTATTTACATGACTCACTGATTGGATGGCTGCGACCATACCTGAGTCTATTTATCGATCTTCGTTGGATGGCTACGTCCATGCCTTGGATCTAGATTATTGTACACTCTGTTATGGATGGCTGCACCCATACCACGCATATATATCATGTATCTGAGACATCAGTTGTACTTCACTCCGCAGGTTTTCTGATGGCGGTGTTTTCGGTCGGCATGTTCTCATAAAGCATTTCACCCCTCTCTCTCTCTTTTGGGCCTCATGCTTTAGGGGGCATCTGTTACACATCAATTTGTCACCATCCATACAATCCCCATCCCACACATTAAAGGGCTCATTCCATGACTTGTGGGCAGAGTTAAGACTTGAAAATACTTTCATTGCATCCCTCTGAAGATGAGCTTTAATTTCCCTGAAGACATCTCCCTGCAAAAAACCCTAAAAATAGCTCTTTTTCCATTGGCACGGTTTCATAGTTCAGCCCTCGCGCCAAAAAAGAAATCCTCCAAAGAGGGCACGCCAATTGGTGCTCTGTCATAGAGCCGTACCCGCGCCAACCATATTAAGAGGTGTTTTTTAAAAATAAAAGGCGGAAGTTTCATCCTAACAAATTACTGGGCTGATTTCTATCTTGAGTTGGGAGGTTTGGCTACGGATTTCCATGGAGAGGAAGTGGTTTGCCACCTCTCATGGAAGCTTCCTTGATGATAGGGCCAATCCCATAATTATAGGGGATCCCAAATCCCCTTCCTCCTTCTATAAAAGCTTGCCCATTTCCATTTGCAAGCTAGTTCCAAAGAGTGGCAGAATTTCTAAGTTCCCAAGAGCTTTCATGCTGCAAAAGCCTTCTTGATTCCCTAAGGCCAAATCCAAGCAAGGAGACTATTGCCAAGTATCTGGAGAGAGAGGCTTGTCCCATCCCTGACAGGATTTTCTGAGACATGTTGTGCTGACAACCTGCTAAAGGAGAGTGTTGCGTCGAAGCTATGGTTGTATTCTTCTTTTGACTCTTTAATGATAAGCGACTATCATTTATGGTTCCACTCTTGTTCTTGATCATGTTCATGAGTTATATCCTCTTCGACTGATATATAGTTGTATGCACTGGATTTTATGCTTGCGTTTGTGTTGTTTCTTGTATGTGTAGGTGTCCGATCACGGAGATAATGAGGATTGTGATCTGTCAGGGCAAAGGAACGGGAGCACCACCTCTTCTACAGATGATAGCGTTGGATTCCAGGTAAGCCTTCCTTGCAAGTCAGTTTATTTACAATTAGGAACCTGCACTGTAGCGTGTTTGATTGTTGCTAGACCCGATCTGGGCTAGTAGGGATCGCCTCTGTCCACAGAGGGGATTTACCTCCTCAACACTTCCCCATGCTGAATATCAAACATATTGAAATTAACATTAGGCCAGAACATAGGTAGAGCATGAAATTCAAAATGAACTTGATAACTTTTAATAATATTTGATCATCCTTGGCCAAGTAAGTGTATTGCTTGACCTTGAGTAAACTAAAATACAAGGTGATCCACCTTCTTCATATGATTGAGTCATTAGTACGTGGTGGCTTCCATGAGAAATTTGAAAAATAATTATGTGCATTGTATAATTGTCATTAAATGGTTTTGTAATGGAAAAATTTGTAGCTATATACCTAGATTTAATATAAGGGAAAATTTCATATCTATTTTCATGTAAGAGATGATCTCAACACTGGTAGGCTCCTCTATTTTTAAGGTTTTGTAAATATGTCCTTTGGAAACATTGTGACCATGCTAAAAAAATATATGCTACCATATATACATCTAACTTGATCACACTTGATATAAACACCTTGGGAGGTGGATATATGTAACGATGAAATTCTCAAGTGAAAAATAATGAAACCAACATGCATAACATTGTTTTGGAGCTACATGTTAAACATATTACTAGTATCACTTTTTATCAATGACAGTAGAATCACAAAGTTTTTCAAAATCATTTTTCGTAAGTTTTTCAAAATCCCACTCCCTCTGAACTAGCACCTTGCTCCCTCTGAATATGGAAACTCAACCTCATAAATGTTATTGCTACCAATTAAATCTCCGTTGAAGTCATCTAAGTTTCCCATCTCTTCCAACTGGGTCCATTTCCATCTAATTTTCCCATCTCTTCCAGCTGGGTCCATTCCCACCAAGTGGGTCTGATAAGGCGGTCCTCCTACCTCCTCAAAAATGTTGCATAACTAGCTCTGTGTCACTCTCGATCTAGAGGTCAAAGCCATAATCGGTTCAATTTTCCTTCTCTGAACCCCAGTATGATGGAGTCCTCAACATACACAACTCCCTCTAGCCATAATTGTACTGACTCTCCTAAGAACTCAAATTTATAGCCTTGATCCTCAAAGGTTGAAATGGACAGCACATTCACTCTCAGACAAGGAACATATAGAGGTGAAAGGCTACAAGCCATCCTGATTCTAACTCAAATACAATTTAACCCTCTCTTGTATCGATTTTTCCTTCAGTGTGGATCCTGCGCCTCACCAAGAATCTGGTAGCTACTGAGTCAGGTGCCTGAAATAGATCACACTCCCTAGTCATATGGGATGTGGCACCATTGTCTAGATACCAACCATCTCTAGAAATCTCCTCTAAATCCAAGAGTGAGACTCTACTCTTTCTTTAACAATGTGGAGAATTTCTTGGTGATTTTTGGCTCGTCCTCCAGTGTAGCCTCTTTCAAAACCAATATTTTTCTCTAATACTTGGCCTAAAATATTAAAATAGTGCAATGTGAAATAGCGAAATAGTGAAATATATTTCCCTTTGACATGACGACTATTATATCCATCTTGGATGGTGATTCTCACTATGTGCCCCAGTTTCCTCCTAAATACATTGCTCCAAAATATGGAGAAATCCTAAAATAATATTCTAATGAATGAGGTTCCGAAAGATATTTTGAAACAATCGTTGTAAACTAAAGGTTGAAATTATATATATTCAAAAGAAAAATATATACTAAACTCTTATGACTCTTGTATATCCTAAGATTATTATTATTATCATGCATGAATTCTAAAAGATTAGAAATAAGCCTAAGATTTATATCTTTAAACTAATAACATAAATAAACCAGAATGCAAATGATGTAAAATTCAATAAATAGTTAGTTGAATCAACTACATTCATGACATTCATATATGTATCATTCACTTAATCATTCTAATAATCAAATGAAATAACTAGTTAACAATAAATAATCATTTATACAAGATATTGATTATATCAATCAAAAATATTGATATTTCGATTTCACTAAAAGATAGCAAGAAAACTTATAGCAAAATACCATATTTAGTTGATAAAAAACAACTTGAAAATATGAAGTGGTTGAAGGTATTATTCCAAAATAAAATTTACAATTGTTCAAAGTGTCTTCTTCTTATAAAAAATTAGAACCCATAATACAATCTATGATGATTCTTTAAATAAGCCTCTTTGTTTCAGGTGTCTCTCCTAGTTTTGTTACAAAAAAATTAAAAATAGAAAATTAAAAGATAATTTTTTCTGATCTCCAACAAATTATATGAATTATTTTTTAGAATGGTTGAACTAGAAGCTTCCGAGAAGGATTTCCATTATGCATGTATGCTCAAGATGTGAGAAATATACTATGGTTGATTAAAGAGAATACTAATTTGGCATGTGTATATCCCATCTTCTAAGAATAGTGATTGTTATGCTATTATGAATATCGTCTCTTTGACCATGACACAGTTGCTATGTGGTTTGACAAAGAAATTGGAAATTACTTCTGCGTTAGATTTTTCTAATTTTCCAATATCATTTTGTATACCGCTCCTGTGAATTAAAACATCATTGATGAAAACATATGCTTTGCTGGAATAATACGGGAATGGTACATTAGAAATGTCGAATTCTCTTATAATTTGGAGCAATGAATCAATTAAATAAGAACAATATTACTCAATTTCCTTGATAATATATATAGATTTTTCTAAATTCCTTTTACATTTTTTGTAGGGAAGTTATTCTTCTTATTATCTTGGCATCTAATGCTTTGGGGATTCTTGATGTGGCTATTTTAGTTGTCACTTGCTAAGAGATTAACTGTAATAGACATTATTTCACCCTTCTCCTTTAAATTTTTTTATCTATTACCTTGTTGTGGCTGGTTTTAAATTTCTTGTACGTTGTACATAGGAGATTATGTACTTTGAAAATTCTAAAGAAATATATATGCACAAAATTAAATTTTGAAAAAAAAGTGGTGCTAAGCATTATTTTAAGTTATGTCAGATAGCACGACCACCTTTTAGTGCATTGGATTAAAGGACAAGCGCTTTGTTTCTTGGATGCCGCCATTTGAAAAATTTTCCCGTGATGGAGTGTGAGTGGAGTCACAAAGTAGTCAGAAGTTAATCGGTGGGGTGCCTCCACTAGAACCTTTGACCCCTACTGGTTGACCAGAATGTGTGGCCTAGATCTTCTACAGGCGAACTACCCTATGATCAAGCCTGTATTGTGGAGTCCCTCTATAGTGACGATAGCCTGATGACCTTCGGTGGACCCCGCGATGACAACAAGCAAGCCAGGTCACCTTCCACATCACCCTCCACATAATCCTCCACATCACCCCTAAATTTTTGTTAATCACTTCATCATTTAATTCTTTTCCATATGTTTTTCTCCCTCACATAATTTTCCTTCATTATAAAAAGGATTTTTGTCCTCATTTTCATCCACATCTACCTCCCGAACCATTAAAGTCTCCAAATTCTCATACCAGTGTCCAAATCAACATCGATTTCGACACAACCAAGTAACATATGTAACTATTCTCGTACAATTTTTCAAAATGATGAAGAAATATGCCATTGTTGGGTCTTACACTCATATCCCACTAATGGAAAAAGAAGCAGACATTGTGGATACTGTATGCACACTAAACCACCCTCTTTTTTATCAGCATGTTGTTCTAAACTAGGAAAAGTCACCAATTTACTTTGATTTGATTAATTTTGGAGTCCTATTAGTGTTTTTTCCCCAGACCTACCTGTTTCCCGAGTTTATTCATTGGTTGGTTTCCTCCATGTCCCCTCATAAATTCTTTACCATGAACAAATTGGGGGAAATTGTTTTCCAAGTGGCAGCTCAATTGATAAGGAAATATTTTTGGTATCCCTCTACAGATTCTTATGTGAATTTCAATAAATGATAATAATAATAATAGTAATCCAATTTTAAGGTCACGGCCAAGGCAAACACCAAATCGGTGTATGAGACCCCCTTGTTTGTGGGACAAGAGACCCACCTCCACGAAGAAATTTTACCACTAAGTCTACGAAGGCATACATACTATACCCCCCTCTGGTTTTGAGCCTGTAACCTCTTAGGAGGAAACACGTGCTCTTAACCATTAGGCCCTATCTTCATATGTTCAAGAATTGTTAGGGCCTGAATTTACCCAAATTGTATTTTATCTCCTGCATGAAGTAGCAAAATTATCCTTGGAGCCAGACAATTTTTTCTTTGAATATCTTTGTTGAAGATGTATGACCAGTGCTTCAATTTTTGGACAAATTCCTAGGGAGGGAAGATGCCATGGTGGTAGATAATTCAATTATAGTAATTTTTTCTTTGATGATGAAGCCTGGGGTAATTTTTGATATTCCCACTTATCTAGAGCATGTTATCAATAACTATTTTATGAGCTTGCCAATCACTGACAGTTTCAGGTTTCCTTCTTTGGTCACATATTTATTTCTTTACAGTAATGTGGATAAATTTACTCAATTGCCACTAAACATCATCGAGGTAAATAAGAATAATAATCCAGTGGTATTTTGGATAGACCTGGTGAGAAAAGAGGTAGGAAAATAAGGACTATTTGAATTCACCTCCTCTTTCCTTCCTATACTATATGAAATTTTAAATGGAGGGGTTGCATCTAGATTATTTCCGAAAGCTTGGTCCTTTTTGAAATTGAGAAAAGATGTGAGATATGGATATTGGTTTTCTCATGAGGAACATACTAAAATTAGATTATTTGGAGTTGATATAGAACCTTTTAGATTGCCTATGTTTTTTCCCATGAGATTATTTTCCTTGGAGTTCATCAGTCAAGGTCTTAATTTTGACTAGGTCCATTTTGTTCCAGTGAAGAAATTTCATCTATTTAAGCTACCTAGGAGACTATGGCCATTCATTGTAAACACCAGATGGGCCCTAGAATTCGCTCACAAAATGTTGAATGACCTGCATTTTTCATTGGAGTGGAAATTGTCTTATGAGCCATACCATGTGATTTCAAACCATAGAGTGGAAGATGGTTATTCTAAATTTGTTCATGAATCAAGGCCGGAGATGGAGAATATGGAAAATGGAGGAAATACTTATGTTTCTGAGAAAATGGAGGTGGAAACTCCTCACCCTACTGAAAAAGGGTCTTAAAAAAGGAAGAGAGGACAAAATTGATTTGGAAAGTGATACATGGAATGAAGCCAAGAAGGAAAAGGCCATGGAAGAGGGTAGATCTTCATTTTTTCCTGCATATTCTTTGTAAATGGGAGATATCTCTTTCACTCACTCATCTCCTCTTCCAGAGAGTTTAATTCATTACTCCCTGTCAAACATTAAGTAATTTTTCTCACAGATTGAAGAAAGAAATAAGAAGATAATAAAAAACATTGATTCTCAGTTTGAGGCTCAAATTTCTCTTGAGAATCCAAGACTATTGATAGCAATGGACTTAGAAAGTGACCAGTTAAAGTGATCAGGTGCTTAGTGTTAAGCTCAAAAATGGAAGTACTCAGAATCACTTCGAAACTGAACGACCGGAAAGTACTCGTCGCCAGGAATCTGGCGCACTTTGTTTCATCTAAAACCGACTCCATATGTGAAAGTTAAAGCCTATTGTTCATTTTGACAAAAAACTAAAATTTGTGCATAAATGACATAATGGTGACTGGGAAACCTAGTCAAAAATAATAATTTTAATAATAATAATAATCCCAGAATATTCCTTTAAATTTTCCAGTGACACTATGACAGGTGTCACTTCATGACTGGTTGATGAGTTGGGTGATTTTCTGCATTTTCATAGGTTTTTGGGATGAGCTAATGGGAAGAGGACACGTGGTACAACAAAGGGCCAATACGTGCCACATCCCAAAGGCCAAAATTTGCAAAGTAAAAGGTCTAATTTCATTATATATAGTGGAAAAATTTATTTCAGACAGTGGGCAAAGGTCGAGGTCGGCCCCGCGACCTCCCCCACACAAACGTGATGACATGCCATTATACTCTCATACAATTTCTTTGGCATATTATGTAGTTTGGTTGTATTTAAATTTGAATTTATTGAATGGTGAGGGTAGGGCAGGGGCCAGCCTCGACCCATGTAACATGAGGCAGAGACCACAGTGGAACACTCAACTAACAGCGCCATTATCATGCTAAACCACTACTTATCACTAATTATTTGCACTTATCCAATAATTAAACATGTCTTATCTTGGCGTCAGAGTTGGCAGAGTCCTCCATTTTTGGGGTAACTCCAAACTTAGCGAAATTAACTGGAGTTCTCTCCAGTTTTGGAGGATTTTTCCTATGCCAAATTGATTGAGCCATAAAATTTTCAAAATTCAACCATTTTTGGTTCAAAAATAGTCTATCCTAGCATATTTGGACATTTTGAGCATGTTGGAGCAAGTTTCAGGAGCAGTAGAGGATTGTAAACATCACTTTTTTTCATTTTGAGCTAATACAGAGGCCCAAGCCATGGAAATTAAACCAAGGAGATGTAGCCTAGGAGGGGTGAACTCCTTCATCAAAACATTGTGTTAATGGATCATTTGATGGTTTGTTGTACATTTTATTGTTATTGTTTAGTACTTTGTTTTAATGTTAAAACTATCATTAATTTAACATAAAATTTGACACAATTACCTGTTTAACACTCACATACACCACCAGGAAACCTATGCATATGAAGCATATGATCAACAATTTTTTATAAATATGAATATGAAATTAGCACAAAAAAACTAACATTTAGATTCAAATCAAGGTGGTATCATAGAAAAGGTTATTTCTTGATATTTTCTTGAGTTTTGTGCAAGTCTGGTTTTAATGGTTGCAAATTTGTGATGCTTACAAGGTTAAAGTTGCAGAGAGGAGAAGGGAAATTGTTGGTTGCTAGGCCTGAAGTTAGGACCAGAAGAGGGAGAGCCACAAGGCCACAATCTCCACCCAAAGTTTCACTCCCATCTGCACTTGAAGCACCTCAAGTTATATCTCTAGATGAGATTGAGGAAGTACAAGCAGTACCAGAAGCTAAGCTTGAATCCATATCCATCATGTCAGGTGTAGGAAAGACTAAAGGTATTTCAGAAGAGGAAGAATACAAGAATTATTTCTATAGCCTAACTGAAATGGTTAGGGTCCTTTATGAAGAGAGGATCACCAAGATGGTTGGAGATAATTATAAGTCTCCACATGGAGAGGGATCCTTAGAAGACAAAAAGGATGAAGAGAAGGATTCAAAGGGTAGTGGAGGAAAGAATCCTCCATATCCACCATCTTCATCATCTTCATCCTCATAATCAACATCAACATCATCTTCCAACTCCACAAAAAAAACCACCCATACTCACTCAAAAACCCCAAAAGGAAAAACTACCTTACTCAAATTGGACATTAACTTTGAACTTCCCATGTACAATGGTGAGGTAAATGCAGAGAAATTGAACAATTGGATCTATCAATTGGAGGTTTATTGTATAACTCAAAACCTTCAAGAAGATGACATAAAGATCCAGTTGGCTTCATTGAGGCTAGAAGGAGAAGCACAAATCTAGTGGGAAGTAAATATTCAAGAGGAAATTTGAATCCATGGTAAGATATCCATTTCTTGGGTTGAGTTTATTTCTTCAATTAAGAGATAATTTTATTCTTTAGCTTACATGCAAAAATCCATTATGAGTTGGAAAAAATTTAGGCAACTCAAGGGTCAAACAGTTCAAGATTATACCCAGGAGTTTAGGAAAAGGGCTTTGTTGTTAGGTGTAAACTTGAATTCCCAAGACACTCTATTTAAATGCATTGGGGTTTTACTTTCCTATTTTAAACACACTATTCTTATGTTCAATCCAAGAAATTTTTATGAGGTATGTGTTCAAGCCACTCACCTTGAAGCAAGGGGAAAGAACATTTAGGAACAGGGTAGTAAGAAGAAGCCATTCAAGGGTAAGGAGAAAGAGAGGGGAGGAAAATGGAACGAAAAGAAGAATGCAAGTGTTAAGAAAGAAGGGGAGAAAACTACATGCAAATATTTTTCCAAAGAGGGGCACGATGAAACCCACAGTTGGAACAATAAGGGGAAACAAAAGATGATTTTTACCACACAACATGATCTTGGATCTAATTTTGGTGATGATACCAAGATTACATCCATGGTCACAATGGGAAAAGAATCCATAGCAAGTAATAGTTCATCAAATTTTCACAACAACACTCCAAATAAAGAAATAAGGATAGAGTTGTTCCATTTAAGAGTGATCTCAAACCATACAAATATTGATGCATTATTTGATAGTGGGTCACAAGTGAACTTAATATCAGAATACTTGGTCAAAAATATTAACCTTGAAACTACACCTCATTAGAATCCATATCCTTTGGGTTGGATAGTCAAGAATGAAAATTTATAGGTTACAAGGAAATGTATATTCAAGTTTGCTAATACTGCAATTTTTAATGATGAAGATGAGTTAGATGTGGTTTCGCTTGACATTTCGGGAATTATCTTCGGAAGCCCATAATTATATGACAGTAAAGTAGTATTTTATCACCATGAGAACAAATAGAATTTTCTCAATGACGGGGTGGAGTATATTATGAGAGCTCATTGCAAAAAGCTGAACATTTCTTTAGTTAATGCAAGGCAGATGAAGAGACTATTAAAGGCAAGTAAAAATGGTGTGCTTCTCATGATAAAGAAAAATAATGATATGGATTATGAATATTTTGAAAGTTGTGACGACAATTTAAAGTCTGATTTGTTTGATGCGGTAAGTCAGCACGGTGAGATGTTTCAAGACCCAAATCGGTTACCTCCCAAAAGGGGAATTCAACATGAGATACAGTTGCAGGAAGATGTTCCACTTCCAAACATTTGCATGTATCACATGTAAATAATGGGGAGCATGGAAATAAAGAATAAAATTCAAGAACTTTTGAATAAAGGTATCATACACCCATCTACATCTCTATGTGTTTCACCAATTTTCTTGGTGCCAAAGAAGGATGGGACTTGGTGCATGTGTAGGGATTTTTGTGCACTAAATAAAATCATGGTAAAGAATCACTATCCAGTCCCAAGAATTGACTATTTTATTGATCAATTGAGGTATGAAAATTATTTTACTAAGTCAGACTTACGAAGTGGTTATCATCAAGTTAGAATAACTAAAGAGGACATATGGAAAATCACATTTAAAACTAGACAAGGATTGTTTGAGTGGCTTGTTATGCCTTTTGGACTTACCAATGCTCCAACTACTTTCATGAGAGTTATGAATGATGTATTGATACCATTTATAGATGATTTTGTCATTTTTTACTTAGATGATATTTTTATATTCAGAAAATCAAGAGATGAACATGTCATGCATGTGAATAAAGTACTTGATGTCTTGAAAAAGGAACAGCTGTTTTTAAATATGTTGAAGTGTGAATTTTGGCAAGACTTCTTTAGTGTATTTGGGACACATTTTTGGAGGAGGTGAGCTGAAGATAGACCCCTATAAGGTTGAGGTCATTGTGAATTGGACCAAGTCCAATACAGTTAAAGAGGTAAGAAGCTTTCCATGGGAAACACAATATTGGAGGAAATTCATTTCTAATTTTTCTTCCATTGAAGCTCCATTACATGCATTGACTAGTGTCAAGAAAGTCTTCCATTGGGGAGATATGAAGCAAAAATAATTTTATGCTTTGAAAAAAATATCTTTTCAGCACCGGTATTGGCCCTTCTATATCTTATATATCCATTTCAAACTCAAACATATGCTAGTGATTATGCCATGGGAACAGTTCTCATGCGGCATGGTAAGCCTATTTCATTTAATTTTGAAATTTTTGATGGTGTTGTGACTATATATCCCACTTAGGACAAAGATTTATATGAATTGGTACAAATTTTAAAGAAATGGAAACATTATTTGATGGGGAAAGAGACCATTATCCATACTGACCATTAACCATTACAATACTTACAGTCACAATCAAAGTTGTAGCAATCACGACACTTCAGATGGATGGGATTTCTAAAATAATTTCATTTGGTTATCAGGTATAAAATGGAATCTACAATAAGGTAGTTTATATTCTTTCTAGGCATATTATAAAATCATCTATTATACTCAAGCACAATTTTGTTTTGCATGAAAGTTACATTGAAAAATATGCATATGATAATGACTTTCGAGATGTTTATGCAAGATTGAGTCAAGGAAACCAAAATGAAGAGTTAGATTACCATGTACATAACAATTTGTTGTATCGCTTGGGCAAGTTATGTATACCACAGGGAGAAAGAAACAATATCATAAGGGAGGCGCACACTTCATTTATTGTTGGAAATTTCGGTGTAGGAAAGACAATAGTGAATCTCCAAAGGTATTTTTATTGGCCATGCATGTTTGATAGTGTATCTTGTTTCATTAGAGGATGTTATTTGTGTGCTATAAGCAAGCATAGCAATAGGAAACTAGGATTGTGCACTCCACTTCTAGTACCTTCACATCCATGGGAGAGTATCTCAAAGGATTTTGTAGGAGGTCTTGCATTCTCAAGGAAAGGCCATGATTACTTGTATTTAGTTGTAGATAGGTTCAAAAAAATGGGAATTTTGATGGCATGTAAAAATAAAAATACAACTAAACAAACAGCTCATATTTTCTTTCAAAATGTTTGGGTTCATTTTGGTCTTCCTAATTCTATTCTAAGTGATCAAGATTCTCGATTTGTTGAGAATTTTTGGTCAAATTTTTGTGACATGATGGACACTAAATTGAAGGATAGTACATCCTTTCATCTGCAAATAGATGGTCAAACTAAGGTGGTCAACAGGAGAATCATTCATCTTTTTAGAGGATATTGTAGAAAACATCCCAATTTGTGGGATGAACAGTTGCATTACATTCAGCATGCATACAATAGGGCAAACCATTCTTCGACATATACATCGTCATTTGAGGCATGTATTGGGTACTTTCCAAGATCGCCATTGGACTTCATCTTTGGGGAAAATGTTACTATTGATGGTCATATCAACATAGATAAAGCAAAGAATTTCATGGAGCAAATTCAGTTGATACATCACACAGTGCAAGAACAACTTGAAAATATTCAAATCAGCTACAAGGGAAGGCATGATAAACACCGTGTCAATCATAAATTCCAAGTTAGTGACGAAGTTTGGTTATATATTAGCAAAGAGATACTTCAATAGGAAGGTAAAAAGCTTAATCCAATCTTTTATGGTCCTTTTTAAATTCTAGAAAAGATTGGTAACAATGCATTTAAGCTAGATTTTCCTCCTTATATGCAAATATACTCCATTTTTAATGTTGAAAATTTGAGACTTTTTGAGCCTCCATTGATTGATGAACAAGGAGAGAATGTTCATCTCCCATCAACAAATGATTTCTCGCCAGAATATCTTGATGAAATTTAGCAAGATCTCATACTTGACAGAAGAACCAGAACTTTAAAGAGAGGGAATGTCAAATACCTTCGAGTGGGACACAAGGGACAAAATACTTCTAAGGCCAAATGAATGGATATTGATAAGGTGAGGGAAATGTACCCTCACCTGTTGAACAATTGATAGTATCTTTTGGGGTCCAAAAGGCTTCTAGTGGGGAGGAATGATCAATTTCTCAGTGTTAAGCTCAAAATCGAAGTGCTCAAAATCTTTCAAAACCTGAACGATTGCGAAGTGCTCATCACCAGAAATTTGGCGCACTTCGTTTCATATAAAATGGACTTTGTATGTGGAAGTTAGAGCCTGATGTTTGTTTTCACAAATAGCTCAAATTTGTGTAGAAATGGCAGAATGGTGACTGGGTAGCCTATTCAGAAAAAATATATATGTATACATACATATATATATATATATATATATATATATATATATATATATATATATATATATATATATATATATATATATATATATATATATATATATATATATATATATATATATATATATATTCTCGAACTATTTCTTTAAATTGTCCAATGAGACTATGACAAGTGTCACTTCGTGATTGGTTGTTGATTTGGGTGATTTTTTGCATTTTCATAGGTTGTTGGGATGAGCCAATGGGAAGAGTACACGTGGTACATCCAGGGGCCACCACGTGCCCCCTCCCAAAGGCCGAAATTTGGCTAAGACAAAGGTCTAATTTCATTATATATAGTGGTAAAATTTATTTTGGAGGATGGTCGGACATCGGGATCGACCCTGCGGCCTCCCCCACACAAATGCGATTTCATACCACTATACCAGCATACAATTTCTTAACATAGTATGAAGTTTGATTATATTTCAATTTGAATGCATTGCATGGTGGGGGTAGGGTGGGTGGCAACCCCCAGCCCATGTTACTTGAGTCGGAGACCACAGCGAAGCACTCAACTAACTGCGCCATTTGTGTGCTAAACCACTGCTTATCACTAATTTTTTTCACAAAGAAAAAATTCGTAATTTTATTTATGAGAAAACAAAATTACGTGTTGTATGAGCTGGTATATGTCCAAAGACATTCAAGTTTCCGCAAATAAAAAAACAAAAGAGATACAATTAGGATTTTCTCCCCTTCTTCTTTTCAACCTTACGCCAAGCACCAAGTGTTGGCGTGGTCTCGATAAGGACAAGCTGATTTTCCTCCACTCGTACTCCATTATCCTTTTCAGAGTCTGATGTGTCTGATGTATGTGTTCTTTTATATCCCCCACTGTCTAGTGCTCCAGGTACCATATCCTGCTGAGTCTTTGTGGTGGTGTCGATAGGATCTTGCATTTCCTGTTTTTGTGTGCCCAAGGAGGTATCTATTTTTTGATTCTCATATGGTGATGGTTCCTCCTGTTCTTCCTGTAGATCAGGCCCTTCAGAGGGAAATTGCCAACCTTTAGCAGCTTTTCCTGTTTTCTTCTTTTTTCTGTTGTCCCTTTTGGCTTCCGGGCATGTGTTTTGGAGGTGTCCTGTGCACCTGCATATCCGGCATCTGAAAGCTATGTTCTCATAATCTAAATGCTGTGTCCATCTCTGTTGTTTGTTATTCAGCATAATGGACTCTGGGAGTCCTTTGCTCAAATCAACCTCCACACAGATTCGTGCGAAGGTGAATATGTGCTCCTCCAGGCGTTGAATGTATGTTTTAATGTAACTACCAAGGGTGTTTCCAATGCAGCCAAGAACATTTTCATTCCAAAAATGTAGCGGGAGATTGTAGAGCCTAACCCAGACCGGCATTTTGGTCACCTCCATGGTGTTGGCATCGAAATTAGGGAACCATGGTGTAATGAAGAGTCCCGTGGAGCCCCAGAACCATGGTCCCTGACTGATAATGGCATCTCTGACCTCAGTGGATGAAAATTTGACAATGAAGAATCCCTTTGAACGTAGGTGTATTTCACATTCCATGGTCCAGTTTGTAAAGATCCAATGGAACAGCTCCATTGGTTTGGGCCAGAAGCAGTTGAATCTGCCTATAAGTGCTTGGGATTCATAGGTTGTTCTATGCATATCAATGTCAAGACTGTCAATATTTATTTCAGGCACATTGTCCTGCAGTTCTACAATGTATGGCTTGGGGGAGCTTTTTGCAGGAGCAACAGGTACTGTGGAATTGTTTTTGTCCCCCTGTAAAACATTCCTGTATGAACCTTTTGTGTTTACTGTTTTGGATGCACCAGCTCCCATGGATGATCCATGAGCTCTGTTCTGACCCATCATTCCTTCTTATCACTAATTAACTACACTTATCTGATAATTAAACCTGTATTTTCTTGGCAACAGAGTTGACGGAGTCTACCATTTTTGGCGGAAATCCAAACCTAGCGGAATTAACTGGAGTTATCTCTAGTTTTGGAGGTATTTTCCTAGGCCAAATTGATCAAGCCATAAATTTTGCAAAATTCGACCATTTTTGGCTCAGAAAGATGTTGAGATTGAAACAAGATGATGAGCTTAGTGGAAAGGAGTCGCCTTCACTAAGTGGGCCCGCATGGTATTTTTGGCGCAAAGTCTATTTTTAGACATATGGATCATGTTCTATGAGTTGCAGGATGCTATTTGTGGATGGTTGGTCAAGTCGGGAAGAATAGATGGACTTCTATTTTTAGACATACTGGGCAGAATCTATTTTTAGATTGCCAGTCTAAAAATAGATGTGTCGAATATTATTAGCTCTTAATAATATTTGGACTCTAAACATTATCTTATCCTCTTGGAGCACTTCAGTTTGATGCCTGGATGTGGCACATGCATTTTACAGAAGGAATTACGCTATTCCTAGGGTTTAGTGGAGCTATTGCATGGTTGACTTTAGTTATAACTCATGTGACATAGTTTGGTGGAGTTGATGAGACAGTTAATGGAGTTGTGTTCAGTTTAACTTAGTTGAGCTAGTTGTATCTAGTATAACTGATTGATACAATTAGTGAGAGTGGTGTGAATTAATTATTAATTAATTCACTAATTATAAACTCATAAATCAACTAAAGAATACATCAGTTAACTGCAGTGCATGGAAAGTTTCAGTGGAGACCAGTGAAGAGTGTTACATAGTAATTTGTCACCATCCCTGCAATCCCCGTCCCACACATTGGAGGGCTCATTTTGTGACCTGTGAGCAGTGACATGGATTGAAACCACTTTCATGACATCCCTCTAAACAAGAGCTTTCATTGCCTTGAAGACATCTCCTTGTGAAAAACCCTAAAAATGGCCCTTTTAGCATTGGCACGAGTAGGCAGTTCATTACCCGCGCCAATGGGGAAAATACTTCAAAGAGGCCGCGCCAATTGGCGCTCTATCCCAGATTCGCACTCGCGCTAGCCAATTTAAGAGGTGTTTTTTAAAAATAAATGGCGGAATTTTCGTCCTAACTGATCCAGGAACTGATATCTATCTTGAGTTGGGAGGTTTGGCTACAGATTTCCATAGAGAGGAAGTGGTTTGCCACCTCTCATGGAAGCTTCCTTGATGATAGGTCCAATCCCATAATTATAGGAATCCCAACTCCTCTTCCTCCATCTATAAAAGCTTGCCCATCTCCATTGCAAGCTAGTCTTCAAGTTCCCAAATTTCCAAGAGCCTTATGCTGCAAGAGCCTCCATAATTCCCTTAAGGCCAATTTCAAGCAAGGAGACTATCGTCAAGATCCGAAGAGAGAGGTTTGTCGCATCCTTGACAGAATTTTCGAGACATGTTCTGCTGGCGACTCCCCGAAGGAGAATTCAGCGTCAGAACTATGGTTGTAATTTTCCTTTGATTGATTATTAATGAACGACTATTGGTTATGGTTCCACTCTTGTTGTTATTTACGATGATGAGTTATGTCCTTTCTGACTAACATATAGTTGCATCTACTGGATTTTAAGCTTGCGTTTTTTTTGTTTCTCGCATATGCAGGTGTCCCATCACGGAGATCGTGGGGATCATGATCTGCCAGAACTGAGGAACGGGAGCACCACCTCTTCTACAACGACTGCGTTGGATTCCAGGTAAGCCTTCATCGATAGTTGTTTTATTTGCAATTAGGAACCTGCACTATATCGTGATTGATTGTTGCTAGACCCATTCTAGGCTAGTAGGGATTGCCTCTGTCCATAGAGGGGATTTACCTCCACAACAAATTGGCGACTCCGCTGGGGACCGTTAGCTGGTTGTTGTTCTGCTTTGTAAGCTATAGATGGAGCCTGAAGTTAGCTAGATAGCCTTCGAAACGCTTTTGCTCTGCAATTGCGAAGTAGATCAAAGCTGCTTCAGTAAATCTCCAGTTTAGTTTGTAAACAGAACACTTGGAGCATTGTCTTGCCTTTTCGGTCGATTTCTTGATCCTCCTTGCTTGATCAGCTCTTTTGGGCTGGTTCTTTTTGTAAATTTGGGTCTTTGATAACTTGATCATTCACTGGTCTGCTTGTTGGATTGCTTATTTTTTTATTTTTGACTGAGAAACTCAACTGGCGTGCTTTTCATCTTGACAGTCGCGCCCATTGGCGCATGTTGCTTATGTATTACCCGCGCCAATTCATCTCTGGCGTTACTTTCAGCCTCACAGTCACGCCAATCCTATGAGCTACTAGGGTTTGCTCAGTTCTAAGCTTCCTGAGCCTGATCTGTGTGTTTGGTCTTGATTTTTCCAATGTTTGAGTGTTTTGGAGCCTGGATTGACTAACTGTTACCTTCGTCCTTTGGTTGTTTGCCCATTTCCATCGATTTTTCATTTTAGCCCTAGGTCATCTAGGTTTTGTTGTGTGTCGAGCCTTCCTTAGGAGTTTTTGGTCTCTTTTGGTTCAGTCAACCTTCTGATTGCTTCTTTGTATTTATTTGGTGGTTTTCTATTGTCTCATTGTGTTGTTTGAGTGATTGTTTCCTTCTTCATTCGAATTTCGCTTCATCTCGTCTTGGGCCTAGATTACACGGCTCATCTTGAGTCTTTGGGATTCTTTCTCTTTGAGGGACTTTTGGTTGATTTGAGGTCTGATTGTGTGTTTGCATTGAGTGGAATTTGCTTGGTTTTGCTCTCTTGTCATCGTTTCTCGAATTGCCTTTGCATTAGTTTTCATTTTTTAGTTCATTTTGCTCTGAAATATTGAAAATAAAAAAATCTCTTTTGCTTTGAATTAGTTAATGTGAATTAGATATTTTCGGTGTTATTAGTGATTAGTGACTTTGAACGAAAAGCTTTTAGTTTCCATTAGCTGCATTAGAGGTATCATTGGTTGTTTTCTGTTTATTTCATTGTTGGGTGAAAAGCTCTCAACTCTCTCATAAGTAGCTTTCATCGAATTAAATGATATACTGTGGCATATAGATTGCATTTAGGAGATTTTGAGACATTACATTCGCTAGGGCCTGAAAACTGAAACGTAATTGAAGATAAACTTTAAAATTTACTCAATTTACACTAAGGCAGCATTGAAATCTAACGAAACACATTTAGAGGTCTAGGCTAGAGACGTGTTTCGGTGTCTTAAAACCTAGTAGTTGTCGTTCGCCTCTTGGCTTTAGATAGCGCTAGTATGGACTTGTGCTCCCCGTACCGTCGCGTATATAAAAGGAGACCCCACTAGGTTTCAATCCTGTATCCATAGGAAGCCGAGTCTTCCGCCCTATACCCGTGATACACCGGACACAGCATTTGGGTAGATTGCCTGCACATACGTTAAGTCCTTGGTTGATTTGTCTTTCATTTTGAAACCAAGGTGTATATTGCAGTTCACAGTTATTTGGTACACCCTTTACCTAGCATTCCTGAGTAGTCATTTTGATCCTATCTGACTCCTTAAATTTGAAAGGATCACTAAGCGCTTGTCCTTTCATGCTTGTGTCAAATCTGAAGGAGATAGAGTCACCTTTTCAACCGTTTCTTGACTCTTAAAACATGAAACGGTGAAGTTTCTAAAGTTTCAATGTGGTAAAAAATTAATCACTCGTGATCACACGCCCTGTTAGATTTTTCTTATTGGCCGTTTGATTGTGTGCCTTGTTTCTTTTTTAGCCCGTGTGCGGTTTTGAGTTGTTGATGGAAACTTTTCCAGAGTTCACCAACCAAGGACTCCCCTCCGATGGGAATCCTAGTCAATTTCCTCCTTTTGGGAATGTTGGTGCTCCTTACATGGCAACGTTGTCCCTTCCTGGGTTAACTGTTGGGTTGCCTGTTTGGTTGTTTTCAACCTCTGTGGTTTTGAATGTCTCAACTACTGTTCAATCAGTTCCTCCACCTGAACAACATCATGTTGATTCCAAGGTGGACCTCTCCCCTTCTTCGCCTGTTTCCGCGTCCTCCTCCTCTTCTTCGCCTGGTGAAATTCTGGATTCGAGTAACCAGGTGGCTAAGAAGAAGAAGAAGAAGACGAAGAAGAAGAATTCCGATAAAAGAGAGGCTAAAGCTGCCACTACTGTTTCTCAAACAACGATGCCTCCTCTTGATAAACCTCCCAACCCTCCACGGAAAGTCAAGTTTCCTTGCATGTTGTGCTCGGGAGACCATCTTCTTCGAGACTGCCCAGGCATTCCCAAGGTCCTCGAAGAATGGTCTGACGGTAGCCCACCATTGCCGTTGGCCTCCAGGAGTCAGGTTGGGGCACGTCTTCAACTGGTGCTGGTAAGACTCCTAAGAAACAGGGTAAGCTCACCAATCCCTGTAAGTTGTGTGAAGGGCACCATGCCATTCACCTTTGTCCATATATGGATAAAGCCAAAAGAGTCTTGGACAACGCAACTGCTTCTGCACCGCGCCTTCCGCCTGGTTACCAGAAGTTGTCTTTGAGTCCTCCACTAGCTGATGCCATGATTGGTCAAGAGTCATCTTTGATTGATCCCACTTCCCCGGAAATTCAAATTCAAGAATCCATCCCCGACCAACCATTGGTCGTAGGATCGGTTGAGTTGGCGCCGTCCATGGTACGCCAGGTCCTTTCCATTGAGAGTGGATCTCACACCCCTCATGTCCTTCTAGTTTCTTCAGATTCTTCAGACTTGGAGAAATATTCTTCTGTCCCCGTCCCTCAAGAAGAAGCTCCTTCACCTCCCGTGATGGAGGTCCCGAAGTTTACCCCTCCCACCTTCGAGATGGAGGTTGTGGAGACCGCTCCTTCTTCTGTAACACCAGGGGAAGACCATCTTAGTTCAATGGTAGCCCCTCCGATTAGTTTCGTCGCTTCCTTTGATTTGATTCGATTTCCAGGATACAGCCTTCCGTCTTATGTGCCTTTCGAGATCACAGTATAGGCTTTTGGTCTGGTCATACCCAGCACCATTATAGACGAAGGAGCGTCTGTTAGTGTTTTATCCTCAACTACTTGGCAAGCTTTCGGTTCACCGCCGCTTGCACCTGTTACGCAGAATCTGTTGACATTCAACAAAAGGACTAGCCAACCATGAGGGATCCTTCCACAGTTACCTCTTACTTTGGTAGGTAAAACCGTCCATATGGACGTGATGGTTGTTCCAGGCCCCTTGGATTTCAATATGCTTTTGGGGCACGATTACACCTATGCCATGGGAGCACTTCTTTCCTCCCTGTGTTTTCCACATGAAGGACGGATCGTGACCATTGACCAGCTTGCGTTCTTTGGTCATGATGTGGCAGCTGGCCCGCCATCATCCCTTCCTGGCTTTTATCCACCCATTGTATCTGCCCCACCATAGGTCAATTATGTGGCTATCTACCCCGTGCCTGTGCTCAGTGATAGTGCCATCGTGCATCGTGTGCTGGGGGCATTGGGTCCAGACTTCCAAGATGTTTTCCTTCCATTGGACGAGAAAATCTTGGAAGCAATGAATTCTTGTTCATTATGATGAGGTCGGTCGGAGCATAGTTATTTCCCTTGTGTCAAGATCCTTAAAAAATGAAACAATCTGGTCGGAGCATGGTTCCTTTCCTGTGTCAAGCTCCTTAAAAAAAAAATGAAACCAGGTTGTCAGAGAGAAGTTCCTTGTCTTGTGCCAAGCTCCTTAAACCATGAAACAAGGTGTCCAAAGGATAGTTCTTTTAATGTGTCAACCTCGTTAAAATAATGAAACATGTTCTTACTCAATTCGAGTCTTTGATCAGTTCTCGTAAAATCCCAGTCAAGTCGGTCTCTTGATCTCGTAACTTGAACCTTTACTCCATTTGCCTTTCATATGGATTGAAGCTTAGGGGGCATGTACCTCGAATTGAGTCACCATGTTGGGGGCATGCTTACTTTTTCAAGCATATTTTGTTTCCGTTTCAAGCTTGTGTAAAAATGAAACCAGTTTCAAGCATATTTTATCTTTGTTTCAAGCTTGTGTAAAAATGAAACCAACTTCAAGCAGAGTTTTCTGATTTCAAGCTTGTGTAAAAATGAAACCTTTCCTATTTTACCTCTTTCGATTGCCATTTTATCATCCTTTTTTGTCAGATGAGCCTTGGTTTTCTCACTCTATCGTCACTATCTGCTTGGCCGATCATATGCCTTCACTTGGTTGTTTAACCCGTTCCTGAGGAACTGCTGCGATGAGTGGTCTTGTTAGCCAGCCTCTTGACCTTTATTTGTTCTGAGCAGTTCCACCATTACCGGAACCAGTAGCTACCCTTAATACCACTCGTTCCTTCAGGAGGAGTAAATTTTCAGCTCTTTTCTGACTCTCTAAACATGAAAATATTGCCGAGTCGCTTGTCATTTTGATCTCGTTAAAGTGGCTGCAAAACGACATCTACCCAGTATACGTTTACCCCTTTTTTGGGCTGGGATAGATTATTTACAAAAAAGGAATACCCTAGCCTATCACGACTAGGAGGTTTTCTCAAACATAGTTTTCTACCTTTTCGGATCTGAGGAACTATTTATGAAAAGGGACCATTGGAGTTTACTTTTCAGCTGTGTTTTCAAACTCTCTAAACATGAAAAGACGCCAATTTCTTCCTTTGTCAGACTCGTTAAACCCTGATGACATCGGATTCAGTCGAAATGACGTTATTCGAGTCACTCCTTCCTAGGGCTCGTTAAATGTACTAGGATGGACTTATATCACAAGCATATGCTATCCCCTTCAAGATTGTCATCAAAAATAATTGGGGTACTCGCCAGAAATGGCGGGGAAAAATGGAACTAACATCATTGTCGTGTCGGCAGTATGTCGCTCTTGAACATGGCACTTGTCTGCATTTGTGTCGGTTTGGGGACATCTCATCTCATTTTTCACTTGCCTCCATGGGTTTGGGTGATTCCTTTTGACCTCTCATCTGCTCTTTGCCTCGTCACTATGACCTCTGATCTTTTGATGTCAAATACTGCCAATTCCACTGTCGTGTCGTTCATATGTTCAAGAGAAGTTGACCTCTGCAAGTATCAACCTCCCTCTGATTCTCATCTGATCGTGATTCACAAAAAAATTATGTTCCTCTGTCTCGTGTCGATGATGTGGGAAACATTATGACCCACCTTCGATCAAGGTCACTTCCTGTCGACTTCAACTCATTATCCGGGAAGTTGATCTAGAGACTCCCTTCTGGAGCCTTGGAGCCTGCATGCCTCAATGGCAGGTCCTTCGCATTCGACGCGAGGTTTTCATTAGCGGCCTCCGATCAAGTGATTCTACGGGTGTTCGACGCCAGCTCATTGATTCACATATCGTAGATTGTACCTGTAGTACCTTGAGGGCCATTTTCATTATTGGTGGTACCTCTCGCGTCTGTTAACAGCTTTCATCATTGGCTGGTAATCAGACGATGTTCTTGCATGTTCAACTTCAGCTCATTTATTTGCATGCTTGAACTTGTACTTTGTTCGGGTCGAGATGGGGCGCAAGACCCTGGATTGGGTCTGTTGTAATCCAGGCTACGATTTTGTGGATTATTATGTTTGGTTACGTGACTCACTTACCGGATGGCTGCGTCCATACCTTGGATTTGGATTATTGTATACTCTGTTATGGATGGTTGTGCCCATACCGCATATATATATCATGTATCTGAAATATCAGATGTATTTCTTCACGCAGGTTTTCCGACGGCGGAATTTTCAATTGGACACGTTCTCGTAAAGAATTTCACCCCTCTCTCTCTCGAGAGCCTAATTCTTTAGGGGGCATCTGTTACACAGTAATTTTTCACCGTCCCTGAAATCCCCATATCGCACATTGGAGGGCTCATTTTGTGACCTGTGAGCAGTGACATGGCTTGAAACCACTTTCATGACATCCCTCTGAACAAGAGCTTTCATTGCCCTAAAGACATCTCCTTGTGAAAAACCCTAAAAATGGCCCTTTTAGCATTGGCGCAAGCAGGCAGTTCATTACCTGTGCCAATGGGGAAAATACTTCAAAGAGACCGCACCAATTGGTGCTCTGTCCCAGAGTCGCACTCGCGCCAGCCAATTTAAGAGGTGTTTTTTAAAAATAAATGGAGGAGGTTTCGTCCTAACTGATCCAGGAACTGATATCTATCTTGAGTTGGGAGGTTTGGCTACGGATTTCCATTGAGAGGAAGTGGTTTGCCACCTCTCATGGAAGCTTCCTCGATGATAGGGCCAATCCCATGATTATAGGGATCCCAACTCCTCTTCCTCCATCTATAAAAGCTTTCCCATCTCCATTGCAAGCTAGTCTTCAAGTTCCCAAATTTCCAAGAGCCTAATGCTGCAAGAGCCTTCATATCTCCCTTAAGCCCAATTTCAAGCAAGGAGACTAACGTCAAGATCCGAAGAGAGAGGCTTTTCCCATCCTTGACAGGATTTTAGAGACGTGTTTTGCTGGCGACCCCCCGAAGGAGAATTCAGCGTCAGAACTATGGTTGTAATTTTCCTTTGATTGATTATTAATGAACGACTATTCGTTATGGTTCCACTCTTGTTGTTATTTACGATGATGAGTTATGTCCTTTCTGACTGACATATAGTTGCATCTACTGGATTTTACGCTTGCATTGTTTTTTTTCTCGCATATGCAGGTGTTCCATCATGGAGATCGTGGGGATCGTGATCTGCCAGAACTGAGGAACGGGAGCGCCACCTCTTCTACAACGACTACGTTGGATTCTAGGTAAGCCTTCATCGATAGTTGGTTTATTTAAAATTAGGAACCTACACTATAGCATGATTTATTGTTTCTAGACCTGGTCTAGGCTAGTAGGGATCGCCTCTATCCGCAGAGGGGATTTACCTCCACAACAAAGAGGTAGGTGAAAGAGCAACTGTGACTATCAGTTGTGAATATACTGGTGCATGAGATTTGCACACACATTGATTGAGAAGCCAATGAGGATTGTACAGTACACACCAGTGGTATTTGAACCTTGATTGGTAATTATCCATATTGGATTGTGCAGTAGAGGCTGGCTAACAGGTGGAGCAGATTGGAGCATGTGTTTTGTATGACCTAAGCTTGTGTAGTGTGTAACAATTGGAGATTGTACTGAGAGCTTGTGAGGAGTTTGTAAAATGATTGTTACATGATCTCTATCATTATAATATACAGATATTTGGGGGTTTTTAGCCTTAATATTTCCCATAAATACTGTGTTTATATGTGTGATTTTTTATGGTTTTAATGTGCGCATGCGATTGCTTAAACTTCCGCAAATTGATGATCAATAGTAGAAGAGGTTATGTATTATGCATGAAGCTCAAATAGTGTGTGATCAGGATAATCTCGGTGAATAATTTAACAGTTATTTAAATTTCTACATGGTATCAAAGCAGTATTGATCATTGGAGCATTTGAAAAACATTGAAGCGGTTGAGTTTTGCGCTGGTGGAATTCGAATTTGCAGCAGTGTTTTCTTGGTGTCAAAGTTGAGATGTCTTTCAACGGATTGCAATTGGAGTATGCCCTTGAGGGAAGCTCGAATTATATTGCATGGAAGGACAGGATGGAGGCAGTGCTGGATGACAATGGGTTGAAGGAGTTCATAGATGTTGAAGTCCCAAAGCCTACTTCTAGCGATGCTGCCGTAATTGAGGCTTGGCAAAAGAAGACAGCAAAGTGTCGAAGGATTCTATTGGAGGGCGTGAAGGATCACATAGTGTCTAGCCTGCATGGTAAGGCTTCTCCATTCTTGATGTGGAAAGCCTTGACTGATTTATTCCAAAGCAAGAGTGACAAGAGGAAGTTGGCGCTCAAGGATAAACTCAGAAACATAAAGATGGAGAAAGGCGACAGTATTCCCAAGTACCTCACGAAGTTCATCCAATGCAGGGATGAGCTGGGAAGTGTGGGGGTGACTGTTGATGATGAGGACTTGGTGAGCTTGGCTCTCCTTGGGCTTTCAAAGAGTTGGCATTCCTATCAGGACTCTGTCAATGGTCGGGAGAAATTGCCAGGATGGGAGCGACTTTGGTCGTATCTTGTGCAGGAGGAGATAACGTGGAGTACCAGGGACAGATCTTCATTAAGAAACTCCGATGAAGAGAATTGCACTTTGGTTGCCAAAGCAAAGAAGGGGAAGAGCAAGAAAGCTTCTCATTACGTGCGAGGCAGAAGCGGGACATGTCCGAGGTGAAGTGCTTTCACTTTGTCTGACACGGACATTATACCATAAATTGTCCATGAGAAAGAAGAAAAATAAACAGGCTGGATCTGTAGTAGAGGCTTTGGCCTCGCAGTTCGAGCTTGAATTTTCGCTGATCGCATGCTTGGTATCAAGTGTGATGGGATCAGTGTGGTTCTTGGATAGTGGTGCGTCATTCCACATGACGGGAGATTGAGATTTGTTTTCAGATCTGGAGGAAAAAGATCTTGGAGTGCACATCGAGATGGGCGATGATGGTAGATACAGTGCGACCGGTATCGGTACCATTTCCTTTGAGAGGGAGTCTGGTAAACCCTTCATATTGAAGGAAGCAATGCATGTTCCGGGATTGAAGAAGAATCTTATCTCTGTGGCGATGTTAGAAGACAAGGGATATGATGTTGTCTTTAGCGAGGGAAAGGCTTTCCTGCACAGTAAGGCAACTGGTGAGACCCGAAGGATAGGGGTTCGAGTTAAGAACCTTTATCATTTGCAGGTAGATGGTTGTGCAGCAATGGCAGGCAAGGCAGAAGGAGTGGTGAGCCGGGATGATGGCGAGTTGTGGCACCGGAGATTGGGCCACCTTCACCATGGAGCATTGAAGATACTGCAGCAGATTTCTACTGGGCTTCCTAAAGGCACTCTTGCATAGTCAGATCAGTGCAAGGGGTGTACCTTGGGAAAATTTGTGAAAGCCACCTTTCACGAGAAGGATAGTCGCGCCAAAACGATCCTTGAGAGAATTCACACAGATGTGTGTGGACCTTTCTCAGTAGCTTCGACAGCAAAGCACAGGTATTATGTGATATTTGTTGATGATTTTTCTCGTAAGTGTTGGATCTTCATCATGCAGAAGAAGAGCGAGACATACTCAAAGTTATGTGAGTTCAAGGCACTGGTTCAAAAAGAATCGGGAAAGTAAGTGAAGGCTCTTAAGAGTGAAAATGGTGGTGAATTCATCTCTGGAAAATTCAAGGACTTTTTCAGCGCAGAATGAATTCGAAGAGAGCTCATAGCACCTCATAACCCACAGCAGAACGGGGTTGCTGAGCGGAAGAACAAAACGATCGTGGGTGCTGCATGGGCGATGTTGCATGATCAGGGCCTACCCATTCACTTGTGGGCAGAGGCATGCAATACTGCAGTATATGTGTAGAACCGTTTTCCTCATAGGATACTTGGCATGAGTACACCCGAGGAGGCGTTTTCTGGTAAGAAGCCTGATATTTCCCATTTGAGGATTTTTGGTTCACCTGTTTACATTCATGTGACGAAGGATGCCAGGAAGAACCTGGAGCTAACTGCAGAGGTTGGGATATTTGTGGGGTAAATTGATATGCCCCACAACTATCATGTGTATTTTCCAGACAGTCGCAAGACTGTTGTGCGACGGGATATCAAATTTCAGGAGGAGAAAGCCATGAAGCGTTCACTTGAGAGGGAGCTACACTTACTTGCAGATGAGGAGCTATTAGTTCCTAAGGATGAGTCTCAGGATGCGGATCAGCCACAAGATGAGGTTCATGGAGTGGAAGAAACCACTCATGTAGTGCCAACCATCAGAGGGTGGAAGCGCACTACAGAAGCTGAGCGACTGGCTCAAGATGCAGAGAAGGTTGTAGGAGCACCTACATCACAGCGCAGATAGAGACAGTCACCTGACCGGTATACTGGATACATGGCTCTTATGAGCAAGTGTACCGTGACAGAGCCATCCTCTTTCGAGGAAGCTGTGGAGGATTCCTCATGGGTAGATGCCATGGTGGAAGAGTATGATTCGATTGTCAGAAACAGTGCATGGGAGATTGTCCCGAGGCCAGAAGGGAAATCAGTGGTGGGTTCAAGATGGATCTACAAAGTGAAGCAGGCAGCTGACGGGAGTGTGGAGAAGTACAAGGAAAGATTTGTTGCCCAAGGATTTTCAAAGATAGAGGGGATCGATTATGAGGAGACCTTTGCACCTGTCGCAAGGTATTCTTCCATACGGACGATTCTTTCTCTCTCAGCGCATATGGGGTGGCACATTCATCAGATGGATGTGGATACTACGTTCCTCAATGGAGTCATTGAGGAGGAGGTGTACATAGAGCAGCCCGAAGGTTTCGAGATCTTCAGCAGTGAGTTGCATGTGTAAAGGCTCAAGAGAGCATTGTATGGGTTGAAACAAGCACCTCGTGCTTGTTACACATGGATAGACAGTTATTTCACCGGACTTGGATTCTCCAAGAGTGAGGCGGATCCTAACCTACACCAGATTGTGGTGGAGGGTAACTTTCTGATCATTGTACTTTATATAGATGATTTGATTTTCACAGGTGATGAGCTGTTGATACTCTCATGCAAGGAATATCTTCCAAAAGAGTTTGAGATGAAGGACTTGGGCCTCCTTCATTATTTCCTGGGATTGGAAATTTGGCAGTGCAGTGGTGGACTATTTTTTTCTCAGGGTAAGTATGCCTGGGAGATACTGGAGAAGTTCAACATGCATGGCTGCAAGCCTGTTGATAATCCTCTTCCTGGTGGTTGGAGGAAGGAGGATGCTACTTTAGCGGAGGTAGTGGATGCCACTGTTTATTGACAGTTGGTGGGGTCGCTTATGTATCTGGTCAATACACGACCTGATATATGATATGCAGTTAACCAACTTTCACAAGCTATGGTTAAGCCTACCAAGCTCTTTTGGAAGGTGGGGAAGCATGTATTGTGTTATCTCAGAGGCACATCGGGATATGGATTGTGGTACAGAGAGTCAGATGAGGTGAAGCTGTATGGCTTCAAGGATGCAGATTGGGCAGGGAGCCCAACGGACAGAAAGAGCACATCTGGAGGGATTTTCAGTATCGAGTCAACAGCAATTTCTTGGTACAACAGGAAGTAGAGATCCATGGCACTCAGTTCAGCAGAGGCCAAGTATATGGAAGCGAGTTTGGCTGCATGCGAGGCTATATGGATGAGGAAGATCATGGTCGGCTTGTTCAGTTCACACTTAGAGCCTACTGTGATTTATTGTGATAATCAGAGTTGCATCAAACTCTCAGTTAATCCAGTATTTCATGATAGATCTAAACACATTGACATCAGGTATCATCATATCAGAGATTGTGTGCAGCGGAGAATCATGTTACTTTCATACATTCCTACGGAGGATCAGGATGTTGATATCTTGACGAAGGTGCTCACCGGGAGAAAATTCGAATACCACAAGGGTAGGAGAGGGGTTGCAGATAATCCATATCTTGTTGAGAGGGAGTGTTGAGATTGCAACAAGATGATGAGCTTAGTGGAAAGGAGTCGCCTTCACTAAGTGGGCCTGCAGGGTATTTTTGGCGCAAAGTCTATTTTTAGACTATGTCTATTTTTAGACATATGGATCATGTTCTATGAGTTGCAGGATGCTATTTGTGGATGGTTGGCCAAGTCGGGAAAAATAGATGGACTTCTATTTTTAGACATACTGGGCGGAATCTATTTTTAGATTGCCAGTCTAAAAATAGATATGTCAAATATTATTAGCTCTTAATAATATTTAGACTCTAAACATTATCTTATCCTCTTGGAGCACTTCAGTTTGATGCCTAGATGTGGCACATGCAGCTAACAGAAGGAATTACGATATTCCTAGGGTTTAGTGGAGCTATTGCATGGTTCACTTCAGTTAGAACTCATGTGACAGAGTTTGGTGGAGTTGATGAGACAGTTAATGGAGTTGTGTCCAGTTTAACTTAGTTGAGCTAGTTGTATCTAGTCTAACTGATTGATACAATTAGTGAGAGTGTTGTGAATTAATTATTAATTAATTCACTAATTATAAACTCATAAATCAACTAAAGAATACATCAGTTAACTTCAGTGCATGGACAGTTTCAGTGGAGACCAGTGAAGAGGTAGGTGAAAGAGCAAGTGTGACTATCAGTTGTGAATATACTGGTGCATGAGATTTGCACACACATTGATGGAGAAGCCAATGAGGATTGCGTAGTACATACCAATGGGATTTGAACCTGGATCTGGTAATTATCCATATTGGATTGCACATTAGAGGCTGGCTAACAGGTGGAGCAGATTGGAGCATGTGTTTTGTATGATCTGAGCTTGTGTAGTGTGTAACAATTGGAGATTGTACTGAGAGCTTGTGAGGAGTTTGTACAATGATTGTTACATGATCTCTATCATTATAATATACAGATAGTTGGGGGTTTTCAGCTTTAAGCTTTCCCATAAATACTGTGTTTATATGTGTGATTTTTTATGGTTTTAATGTGCGCATGCGATTGATTAAATTTCCACAAATTGATGATCAATAGTAGAAGAGGTTATGTATTATGCATGAAGCTCAAATAGTGTGTGATGAGGATAATCTCGGTGAATAATTTAACAGTTATTCAAATTTCTACAAAAGAGTCTATCCTAGCATATTTGGACATTCTAATCATGTTGGAGTAGGTTTCAGGAGCATTAGAGGATTGTAAACAACACTTTTTTCCATTTTTAGCTAATATAGAGGCCCAAGTCATGGAAGTTGGACCAAGGAGATGTAGCCCAGGAGGGGTGAACTCCTTCATCAAAACATTGTGTTAATGGATCATTTGATGCTTTTCTATACATTTTATTACTATTATTCAGTACTTTGTTTTAATGTTAAAATGCTCATGAATTTAAGCTCCCAGCCCATGTGACTCTAGACGGAGACCACGGTGGAGCGCTCAACTAATCGCGCCATTAGCATGCTAAACCACTACTTATCACTAGTTAACTGCGCTTATCCCATGATTAAGCCTATCTTATCTTGGTGGGGGAGTTGGCAGAGTCCACCATTTTCAACGAAACTCCAAACGTAGCAGAATTAACAAGAGTTCTCTCCAGTTTTGGAGGAGTTTTCCTAGGCCAAATTGATTGAGCCATAAATGTTGCAAAATTTGACCATTTGTGGCTCAAAAAGAGTCTATAATAGCATATGTGGACATTATGAGCATTTTGGAGCAGGTTTTAGGAGTAGTAGAAGCTTGTAAATATCATTTTTTTCCATTTTTAGCTAATACAAAGGCCCAAGCCATGGAAGTTGGACCAAGGAGATGTATCCCAGGAGGGGTGAACTCCTTCATCAAAGCACTGTGTTAATGGATCATTTGATTTTTTTCTGTACATTTTATTGATTTGTTGATTATTTTGTTTTAACATTAAAATGCTCATGAAATTAACATAAAACTTTACACAACTACATGTTTAACACTCACAAACACCACAAGGAAACCTATGCACATGAAGAAAATGACCAACAATTTTTTTTATATCTGAAGAGGAAATTAGCTCAAAAGAAGTAACATTCAGATTTAGATCATGAATATAGATTTCTCTCACCCTTCAACTATGAATGTGGCTTCTACTTATTCTGTCAAAACTGTTAATTTAACAGTAGATGTCAAGAAAATTCCTCTTCCTGACAACGTTAATTTACATATGCAAACATGAAAATTCACCTTTACTAATTTGAATCAGAATACTTTAGCTGTTGTTAAAGATGAAAAAGTTTTAAGTAAAGTGATAAAAGAACTGAAGTTGGAAAAATCTAACTCAAGAGATTATTCCACGCAAAATGAGGAATTGAAGAAAATAATTATTACTATTGGTGTTGATCCTGAAGACAGGTCGGTAATTCAGAAACTGCTGCAGTTTACTGAATTTGAAATTGAGACTTCCAAGAAGAGGTTGAAGCTTCCAACAGGGGAGCATCCTATGGCTACTAAATTAGCCCAGGTGGAGACAGAGAAAGAGCAATTGATGCAAAATCTATTGGCCAAGGACAAAGAAATTGCAAAATTGAAGGAGGCAGGTGAGATGTTGCAGAAAAAAATTGATTCTCATGTTTGTACAGTAGTTGTTTCATCTAATTCATAATAACCTGCTTCCCAATTGACTCAAGTCTCAACTAAGTTAAGATTGGAAGAAATTCCTTTAAATAAAGGTTAGAGGGAGTTGGAAGGAGCTTATAAAGTGCTCAAGGTTACAGAGAATGAGTTGCATATGACCAAGGAAAATGTAGAAAAATATAGGTAGGACTGTCAGAATGCCTATCAAGATATCAAAGAGCTAAAGGAGAAAGTGAAGGGAAATGTATTCCTTATTGAAGCCAGGGAGATTTTTTGGAATGAAATTATCTATGTTGTTAAGAACATATGGGATTTTTTTATCATTATTGGGGAAGAAAAGAGTATTGTGAGGGACATGGAAAATGTCATTATTTCCAATAAAGAGAAGATACAAAACAGGGCCTCATATGCCAAGAGATTAATTAATTTTATTAATTCTAAAACTAGTCAAGGGTTGAATAATTTATAGATTGAAGATAGGACTCGATGTAAGTTGGAGTTTAACAAGATGATCATCAATAATTCATACAAGAAGAATAGAGAAAAAAAAAAAGTTGAAGGAATTCAAATAAGCAGTGTTAAGGTTCAATGTGTTGTTTGATAAAATAAATAGATCTGGTTTTCCATCATGTTGGGACCAACAAGGAAATCTTCTCCCTTGGGGGACATTAGAAATATTGTTGGTTGAGACAAAGAGTAAAATAGGCAACACACATGAAAAGACTGTTATTCTGAAGAGAGACAAAATCGTGAATTTTCTACAAAAATACTTTCAGTTATTATGGATGATGAAAACTTAGTTTTCAGAAAGACCCTCATATTCCAAGATCACATATTTTAGAATGGCACATTTCAAGCTTGCAAATTGTCTGAGCCCAAATGTAGACATGTGGAGAAAATGCAAAGAATGGATGTCCCCACAAGAAAATGATGCAGATGTAGGAACTTCTTCCATTCCAGGATCTCAGGCCGCTACTACCTCATGATCGAATGATGTTTCACATTTATTTTACTTTGTTTTACTACATATTTTTTTATTTTCTACTTTCATTGTAATGATCAAAGAAAATAGTTTGGGAACTTGACAGTTCCATAAATATCAATTTTGTAATATTTATTTAAGACTCTTTCAAAGAATAAAAGAGGTTCCAGACTTTGGGCCTCAGAAGTTTTGCAAATTTTGTACTTTGTCTTTATCGAATTAATAAATCTATTCAAATAATTTTCCAACAATTGATGAATGTCGTGAGTTCCTCCTATTCCATCTTATGTATGTTTCTTCTCTTCAAGTAAAGTAATAAAGTTTTTGGTGTCTTTTTTACATCTGTGAGTCAGAGTAAATTTCCTTAATGTTGCGCTCCTTTATTCTGAAATTATTTCTTGCAACCATTTTCTTCTAAACGAGAGATAATAGTTTCTGTGATTTACAACATATTATTAATGGTTTTCACTATTATTTCATCTTCTCCTATTCATGTACATTTATCATTTAATGGCACTTTGAAGATTTTTTTTTATCAGTAAAGATTAAAGGGTTTTAATTTATAATTTTTGGGTTACCAAATGAAGCCAAAAGTGAATATGGTAATACTGCCATTTCAAATATGCCAATAGAAATTAAAAATATGTTTGAACAGTAACAAATAAACATGGATTTTGTGTTTTATTTTCCACACAATCAGTCTAAATAATTAATAAAACTTATGATGGTCACTGTTTGAATATAGAGCGAGGTCTACTAATGCAGCAAGTCCTCTGCTAAGTGGTCGGATAGAGCACCGTCACCTATGGATGAATGTAATGTTCCAAATTTTGCAATAAATTATTTGGAACATTAATCTCACTTTTATTTTAATAAAAGGAATAAAATGGGTGAGGGAACCCATGTAGCAAATTAATAAACACTCCTAAGGTGCAAAATTCACTTAAGTGGCTTAAGATAGCAGCCCCAAGTGTGAAAAAGGCCAAAGGCAAGTGAGCTAGACCATGGTTGACCAAAGTCAACAACATACCCTAAGAGGGGAAGCTTTCACAAGAATATTGTGTAGTTGGAGTGGAGGGAAATTTGAAATGAGAGAGAAACCCTAATGTGAGTGGGCTCCATGCATGCTTTGCATAAAAGATGAAGGAGAGCTATTCTAGAGATAGTTTTGGAGATAGAATTCGAAGTTGAAGCTCTCTTCAACTTGTTGTTGTTTAGCACAAGAGGGATTCCTGTTTAGGAATGCCCTTCTCTTCCATGAGAGGCCATGGAGAGATTGTTCTTCATCTTCCTCACATCATGGCTTGAGGCCAAAGCAGTCATTTACAGCTATTGTGTTATTCTTGCAGCAAGAGAACGTTGGAATTGCTGGTGTTGCAGTCAAGGACCTTCATCATCTCACTTCCGGAGTTGGTTTGTATAGGGGAAGCTCATTCCTTCTCTAGGAAATCAGCAAAGGAGATTTCTGGAGCTCATATTGCAGATTTGGCATCAATCCATATGTTTTCTCTCATGCCCAATGCAATCTCCTTCTCTTACAGTGTTATCATCAAACTTGGCTTGCACAAGGGTTTCATTTTGTGCACTAGTGAGTGCATAGTTCAGTAAGGGGATCAACCCCTTCCTTTTGGAGATCATTGGAGAAGGTTTTCACATCTATTGCAGCACTTCCTGTCCTCTTCCATGTTGTATTATATTTGAGTGGTAGCAGCTACACTGCAACTCCGACATTTTTCTATTTTATGTATTTTAGCCAATCCCTTGGAGGATTGTGACAATAATATTTTCTGGGGTTGAGGTCTTGCTCCCCCATCTTTATTTCAGCATGTATTGTTATATCTTCTTATATATATCATTCTACAGTCATTTCCCTCATAGAATGTGCAGTTAGTGAGTAGTTGGATTTATGTAGCAGTGTATTCTCTTGTTCCATGTACATTTCCTATTGAGGCTGATTTGAGCTTACCTTGAGAGTGCATTTTCCTCAGGGATTTGTATTACATTTGCTGCTACATATTATATATCGGATTTTCACTCTTCTTATATGACATGATGTATTATTTCACTGCTGCTACTTGTTGAAGTTTTCATGTTGCTGAATATTCTTGTGGAAGATCGGAATAACCTGCTTTTTTTTTTTCTCGAGAAAAAAGCATAATTTTATTTACTGCAGGTGAGTTATAAAATTACATTGTGAGAAACACATTTCTATGTGTTCGGAAATACAAACCCTGTAGTTTTTATACAGGGACAGATACATAGTGATACTATGCATGGTCCAGAAGCAATTAGAAAACAATGAAATACACTGTGCTGTTTATAATCTGTCACACAGCGTACCTCTGCTAACATAGAAAAGGAAACAGTGCTGTTAATGGTTGCTGATGTACAGGCAATCAAAGACAGAGCAGCGAATACACCACAGTGCTGCACAAAGACAATAGGCAGAATCTAATATGCAACCACAGCGCTGCATAAAGACAAACCACCACGATCCTCTGCCAATAGAGTAAAGTTAAACCAGTTCTGTTAATGGAACAGCACCACGTTCAGTCAGAGACAGAGCCCATTCGAATGCACCCTTTATTTACAACAGAGCCAGCAAAAACGCCCTTTGGAATATAACCAGGGAAAGTTTAAGAGGCCAGGGAAAGCCCATAGAGGAAAAACCATCAATGTGAAGATCAGCAAACAAAAAACGCACTCTCCAAGCACAAAACCCAGAGAAAGCACCTTTTCTGTCAATCTGTCAAAGAAAAAATGTGAATCCAGTCTTGAGACATTGACCCAAAGCTATCTCACAATCTGTCCATGCCCAGAGACACTGAGTCCAGCCCATAGAAGAAAATCCATCAATGTGAAGATCAGCAAACAGATACACCCTCTCCAGGCACAAAAAGCAGTGAAAGCACATTTACTGTCAATCTGTCAAAGGAAAAATGTGTAGCCAGTCTTGTTACTTTGACCCAAAGCAATCTGTCATTCTGTCCACAGAATCTGTCCGAGAAAATCAAAGGAAGTTTTTGAAACCATATGAGGCATCGACCCACTAAAAGATGTATAATGAGATCATATTTGGATACCACATAGGTGTATACATAGTCCCTGGAGACTACTGTCAGCCGGAAGCCCCCCAGAAGTTCAAACAAGAGAAAGTAGCCCACTTCCTCCAGAAAAGTGGAGTCATCACACCTTTTGAAAGAGATCTCTCGACATTTTTGTAGACCAACCATCAGATGAAGATAAAAGCCCACCCTTCCTCTGAAAAACTTGTACAGTCCTCACACTGAGAGGATGAGACAGTAGACAAAGAACAGGCCAAAGCAAAGACCGGTAGCCACTAATCGAATAATGATGGGTGGAAATATTCAGAGATAACACCCTCTATATGTTCTCTGACGCTCCAGATGCCTTCATCCAACAGCAGCCCCCTCTTAGAAGCTTGATCCGCCTTCTCATTATTTTCACGATAGATATGTTGACATGAGAAAGAGGCAAAGGAACGTAGGATCACTCCAATGGAACAGAACAGATTTTGTAAAAGATGAACTCTACAGTTCTGTACACCTTTTATCCAGTTTATCACGTTCAATGAGTCCCCGAAAACATTTAGCTGCCTGCAACCTTTCTCCAGAGCGAACAGTAGAAGGATCTTGAGGCTCAGCAGCTCAGAAAAATTATTTGACCTTCCCCCCATCCCTACAGAGATCTCGTACCAGTGTGAATCCGAGAGAAACAACAGGGCACCACCCCCACAGAGATTTTGTTGCATAGCTCCATCAAAAAAACCCCATGGCCTTCCCCTATCAATCTCCAACATGAGGATCTCCCTCTGATTGGCAACACGAATATGAATAGGGAATGCAGAGTGCAGCCCCACAGTCATGGCACCGACAATCTCAGGAGTACTAACAGAACCATCAAAAAGAAGTCGGTTACGAGCCAACCAACAACCCCATATAACGAGACGAGGTAGTGATTTTAAGTTCAGCTCAGCAGTAGACAGCGGAATAACCTGCTTAAGGTTATTTCTTTGGGCTTATATTCTGTAGGGAGTTTGTATCAGATGTATTCCAAGGCACCCCAACATTGGATTGCCTTATTTTCATATTGGCTTCCTTATATAGCATCCTCATGGGAAGCTGTGGCAGAAATTGTTTGAAGGGAATTATTAGCTTTTGACAAGATCTATTGGCAGAGTCTGCTAGAGGGCCAGGTAGCCTATCGATCTCATTCTTCCTTGTGAAGTTTAAATATCCAGTAAATTCCCCTACAGTCAATCTCTGAAATAGTTCAGTGTTGATTTTTAATACTCCCAGAGGTGGAAAATAGGAATATCTCAAGATATTCCCGGCATCGCAGAAATTTCCCCATTTGGGACATTACAGTGGTATCAGAGCTTCAAACTTGGCTCGGCCTGTGAAAATCGAATTCCAAATAAAGAAGAGGTCAAGATGATGCAAAAGATGAGATCAATCTCATCAGTTTTGGGTGCAGCAACAACCTCTCCAAGGAGGTTGAGGAGATAGAAGAAGGAGAAGAGGAAGGACCATGCACTTCCTATTCTCACATAGAAGTAGAGCAGAAGCATGGAGAACACTTGGAATTCGAATTCTAAGTGAGTATCTTGCTAAATATGGAGAAAACCCTAAATTATTCCAAGATACTCTATCTTTTCACACTTGTTCAGCAGGAAGATGAAATAGCTAGGTGGTTCAACCATGGGAGGCATGCAAGGGTTTCTACTCTTGCTGATTTTTCTCAGATCTTGATCAGAAGATTTGGCCATAGGAGGGAGGAGCCCTCACCACCAAAGGCACATGCCAGTGTTGTTACATTCATGGAGGAGCAGCCTCTGTTAGTATGAATCTTTCGTCATAAAATACCACTTTAGCCACGCTTAACAAATAGCCCTAACATCGATTATGGCTGCCAAATATCTTTAAATCTGCAATTAGATGATCCAAATAATGCTACACAAATCCATATCTAATAATAAAATACATTAAGCAGATAAAGTAAAATGTGGCTCCATGCATCCAATAGACAAGACAAGAACAATGTATTTGAAAGATTTTTTTATATTATATTAAAAAGGGGGCACCTGAGAGGAAAACAAGAAAGGTGTTTTCTGGTTCTCCTCAATGGGATGGGTTCTTGAATGTCCTCAGCGTTTCAGATATAAAATTCCTCTCTCTTGTTGTTGTAGAAAACCCAGACAAACATAGAACTCAATGGGAGCTCACAAGGAAAAAATGGAAAATGTGACCTAGTATAGATCCAGAGTGATCTAATGCAATGGAGGTGACTAATGAATGGGGAAAACCCTTCTATTTATAACAAAATATTAGGGCGGTCTAGAATTTGGTGCATGAATAAAATATTATTAATCGAATTCTAGAACCACCCTTTAGGAATATTTTATTATATTTGTTGGAGGGAAAAGGATTTTTGACTTGGGTCAATTCCTTTATTTATAAATAATAAATATATAAATGATTTATTTATCATTTTAGGGAAATGATGGGAATATAATTAAATAAATAATGGTTTATTTAACTATTTATGGATGATTTAGTCAAATTTAACTAAGAATATTATTTAAATATTGATTTAAATAACTTATTCTTAGGAAATAATTAAATAAATAAGGATTTATTTAATTAATTTCCTTTTTTTGGGTTAAATATGACCGAGAAATGTAAACAAACAAGTTATTTCACATGGTGAAAGCAATTTTACTTAGGGTATAATTGGTCTTACATGGTGTAATTGGGTTCATCTAATAATAATAGGTTAGATGACCAAAAGATGGTGTAACAGGTTGCCCCCCAACGTACAAGTGTTAGGAGCAAATTGTATGACCGAAGTACGTTGTAAGAACTCAATCACTAGACATCAAGAGGGAAGTGAGAGAGAGAAATGTAAGGTAGTCTATTGTGCTAAAGGACTAGAACCTGAGGAGATGAGACTTAAAGGTGCAACAAGTCTCTAGTTTATGAAGTGGTACCTATGCTAAAGGCAGCGGGGGAGGCATACCTATGCCTGCCGAGACAAAGTACAAAGAATAGGAAGTCCAGGAAACAAGGAACCGAACCAGGAAGAATATGCTAGCATAAATAAGAGCCAGAAAAATAGAATGATGGATCCCACATACATGTTATGCCTGGAATAACCGTTAGGAATTATACAATAAGATCTTAGTACATGAGATACAAATACGCCCAAATGCCCCCTACACACGGGGAAGGGCTCGCAAAATCTAACTGATACATGCAAATCGAAGAGGCGCTACAAGCGGCTGGGGCCAATATCATCAAATGGGAGGAGCTGCATCAAGGGCTGAAATGAATAAGTCATCCAGGCATGTGGGTGGCTACCTGGAGGGCCACCCCCTCATGAGGGTTGAGACATCTCACACACACCCGGGAATCACCAAGAGTTGCTGCTGCATCACTGGACTATCAAGTGTATAGATCATGATCATGCTGAAAAAGAGCTCGAACCAAGGTACACTATCCCCTGGACCTGGCTTCTGGAGTAAATGAGCTGATGTCGACAGAAGTAGGTCCGCCATAGGTGAGATAATAAGGGAATCTCAACTAAGGCACGGGAGAAAATAGTAGAGTGACTAACAGACGGACACTGATGATGATAATGAGATGAGGGATACTGAGTAGCGGATGGACGACTTCCCTTGTTGGAGCATAAGGGGCATGAATGGCTTGGCAGAAATTGACACAACATCAGGGAGGATAAGTGACAATGATATGGAAGGCCATAATGTGCAACACGAGAGAGGGACCAAGCGATGAAGGATGGAGGGCTATAGTGGGAAATAAAAGGGCTCGATATAGACTCCATGACGGATGATGACTCAACTCAGATGCTCTAAACAAGGGCGACTCGATGGTGCTACCACACAGAGAAGGTCCAATGGCGGACCATAAAAAACATGAGTACAAGATGGTATCTCATGACGAAAATCTACACGAACAAAGCCAAGTAAAGAGGTAAAGTGGTGCCCCAAGTATAAGCGTTGTAACTGAAGAATTCCAATTGGAAGGAGAGATGAAGGGACCCTTCATGGACAAAATGCGTGCTGGTGAAGTATCCAAACATGAAAAACTAACAGATACCCATTTGAGTGCTTGGTGAGAGCTTTCCAATGGTGCAGACGGTGTGTCAAACAGGGTTACGGTTTGGTTGCAGCGGGCGAAAGGAAAAACAGGATTTTTTCTTCTAATAAGGCATTTTCCCTCCAAAATCATTCATTTTCTTATGTAGCTGTGGTGAATGTGGAGAGGAGAGAAGGCCCTAAATCTTGTGGTGAGCGTAGCGGACAAACCGACCGTTGGAATCACGATCCGTCAGGTGCAGGTAAGAGGTCTAATCCTACTCTTTTTTTTTTATGGATTCAAAGTTCAGATTAGGGTTTTAAATCTCAGTAACTACTCCTACTTCATCATTACGGTCGGGTCGCACTTTTTAGGGAAAAAACTGCGACTTGGGTTGCAGGTTTTGGCCTGAAAAGTGCGACCTACCCAGGATTTGGCCAGAAAGTGCGACCTGTTAGATGGGTGTGGTTTCAGTGCTGTTATGGGCTGAGATTCAGTTTTGGTGTAAGGAAATGTAGTTTTTTTTAGCTGTAGATTGACAAGGAGGATGGTTTTGTGCAGATATGGTAGATATATGGATTAAGTGGAAGGAGAGAGACCTAGGTACATTACGGACGGAAATCCAAGCGAATCAGGGTGTCCATCATGCATTGGCTAGGTTTGGGGTTCTGAAATTTGTGGAGAACCCTTTGATGAGGGCTGGTGAGACTTTGTTGGCTCAGATTATCAGTTACTGGGATCCAAACCATGAGGTATTTATAGTGCAGGGGCACAGGATTGAGCTGAGAGTCCAGGATCTGTATTTCCTGACTGGTCTCCCGCCATTAGGGATGGTGGGAAATACACAGCCAGTGTTACTGCAAGGGCGTAACATCATGGAGTTTGTTGAGCGACATTGTCGACCAGGTGTCTAAGTCAAATGGACTTAGATATCGATTGGGGATCTAGAGAGGTTGGAGACCCGGGCAATGGCAGTAGCAGTGTTGCATATTTTGGGCAGCCAGGCATTCCATCACATCACTAGAGGGCAGATGATGATTGTAGAGAGTGTGTTGGGTGGGACCTACTATGGGTGGGCCCAGATGATGTTGGTGTCGGTGAAACGACAGTTGTCGCTATGTAAGCGGCAATTGAATCATGACTGTGCCTATGGGACGCTATTGTGCTCTTTCTTCATTGAGAAGATTCTGACCTTACGACCTCGTATACAGTTACCTGATGGGGGTTCGAGAGAGCCCCGGATGCGTCGGTGGGGATGACTACTGTGTAGAGGAGGCGGAGGGGCGGTCGGACGGGTGTTTCGACCAGAGTTACTTTCCAATTGGGATCAGATGCCATTGTACATAGATGACTATCCCTGTAGTGGGATGAGTTATTGGGGAGATCCGGACTTGCCGCTTCCGCCTGGTCGAGTATGGGGGCCCGATGGTAAGTGACAAGTAACTAATCTGTTATGTGCATTTTAGAGTTTGTGACTAGTATTCATGGTACTAATCCTTATATTTTTTGGAATGCATATATAGCTCCGGTAAAACCGGCCAGATATATGGGACGACCCACAACAGCAGGAGCTATAGGTGCAAGTGGATCAAGGACGACACAGAACGATGATATGACTGCTCTGTTGGAGGACATCTGTCATAGATGTGAGGGACTGCTGACCGGTGCGTCAGAGCGTGGTTGGAAGGATTTAGATGACCAATACATAGAGTTATGTATCGAGCTACCCTCGGAATGGCGAGGTATCATGCGACGCATGGAGATGGACAGACAGACTGTGTGTGATTTACGAGCTGCGAGAGCAGAGCCATTGGCTCGGGATCCTCTAGAAAGTGATTAGATGTAGGGAAAGTGGTGCCCCCCAGTGTCTATGTAGGGGCAAGTGGTGCCCCCCATTTTTGTATTTTTTTTTTTTGTAACATGCTATGGGCATGTCATATGTTTCAGAGTAGATGGACTCTAAAAACACATGTTATATGATATATATTATTTATATATATTTTTTTGATGATGTTAAATGTTATTGTCTTGTGTGTGATAAATGCCAGCCTAGAACATGATTTGCGATTTGATCTACGTAGTGATTTTCACTTCTAGGGATATGGTTGAAAGTAATGAATCTAAATTCAGGTATCAAAAATTTCACTCGTAAATATTGTCTAAACAGGATAGGGTTATGCACACGATAGACACCATTAAGTTGTAAGACAAGAAGCAGGGAATCTAAATGAACGTGCAGATGGAGGATGTGATGAGAGAGGGCATCGGCTAAGAGACCACGTACTGCATCATATTCGGCCTGATTATTGGTGGCATTACCAATGCAGACCCCATTTGCAAGAACCAGGGTATGCAAAGGGGTAAAGATGGCCCATGCTGCCAAAGCGAGATTCTGGGAATAGCGACTTGCCCCATTGGCATAGCCAAGATAATGTGTGGACGAGAGGGCCAGTGGAATAGTGTCATAAGACAAGAAATGGGAGGGATGAGAATAAGGATGGCAGCATGAGTAGAGGGTAGACATCCACTGACAAATATGGGAGGGAGTAGTCCAGGTAGGAATTCTAGGACTCATACATCGACTAGAGGGAGATGAATGAGAACTATGGGATGAAGAGCAGGAACTCAGGCTGTGAACAACATCATAGATACAGATGGTATGATCATGATTATTGGAGGAAATGGAAAGGTCAAGGAAACCACATGACACTGTAAAGCGACCGAAATCATCAGTATGGGAAGAGAGGTGCAGATACGGGTCATCACGGGGAATGACAGAAGAATAGGTAAAAAGATGGTCAAAGCGTGAAGAGCCCGAGAATGTGGCTAAAGGGGAGTCAAGAAAAACAGACGGAGTGGATTCACAGGGAATGTACTCTGAGGGTCGTGTAGATGATGATAGGTATAGGAGGGGGGCAGCAGGTTCCGACATCTCAACATCAGGGGGAGGAATGTCAATGGTAGCAGGGGGATCCTCGAGTAGACCTGACGCATATTGAGCAAGGATGGGAGAGGCAGATTGATTTTGTTCAACTTCGTACTCGCGAATGACCTCTAAAGAGGCTCAGTAATGCGTGAGGTGAGGACAATGGTGAGAATAATGGCCATGGACACCACACAGAGCACAGGGTTTGTTAGTGCGAAGATTCTTTGGGTTCTTAGCTACGGATGCGGAAGAAACAGAGGTTTCAGGGACCGTAGATTTAGGGAACACGACTTTAAACATGGGTTGGATACAGGGCAACTCAGGAAAAGTATGGGTGCGATGACTGATACCATCACACAAGGCACAAGGCTTGGCGGGTGGGGGAGGGTAGGGTCAGGTGTGGTGACGTTGTCTTTGGATGCCCCCTTGCGAGTTTTTCTTTTCTTGCCTATAGCTATATAGCATGAGGAGGGTCCTGCGGAGGGGCTAGGGGCACAGTAGCGGTGGAAGGAGTGAAGGGAATTGGTTGCACTGGTGTCATAGTAATGTATGGTTTGGGGTGGTCTAGAGGGGTCTCGGCGGGAGGAGTAAGATACCATACTGGTATTCCCAAGGTTAAATTAGGGAGGGAAAGGGTGGCCATGACGGGAACCGAATAGATGCCAGGGGGGGACCAAGGAAAGGTATCTGACCGGCGGGGTAATGGCCAGGAGGGATGGCTCCCAGATGGTTAGGATTTGGGGGAACCGACCCAAGAGGGTAGAGAGGCTCATGGGTACCAGTTGTAGGGGAAGGGCCAACAGGAGGAGGTCCAGGTGATGGTGGCGAAGGGCTAGGAGCAGGTTGGGGTGGGTGAGGTTTAGGTTGCTAACTAGCCAAAGTGGGCAGCACAAGGTCAGCCCGAGAGGATTGCATCATGCAAACGTTCGCCAAGCTAGGATCAGAGACTGGGGGAGGGGGAGGACCCGGGAAGGTACCAAGCAAGGATGAGTCTTTGTAGATGCCAGGGGAAACACTGGTCAAAGAATCAACTGTTTGCCTATTGGTGACAACAGAAATAGTGGACTCAAGGGAGGTCTGAGATTTTGGTTCATGGTAATGCAACTGGTAAATATTGACAATATTTCCATTATGAGGGAAAAACATCTTGCGGTGGACTGCGAATGGGATGGCAGACATGGCATAGGTGTAACTACGCCCCAAAATAATGTTGTAGTCAAGAGGGGCATTGATAACTTCAACGTCGACACAAACAGTCTTACCCACAAGGGTGATAGGACAGTTACAGAAAAGGCCGATGGGCTGGGAGGAATGGCGATCCCACGCACGAAGGGTGATTGTGGAAGGGGCCAGCTCAAGAGATCCAAGTTGTTTCCAAACCGAAGCAGACACCACACAGGTAGATGCCCCCTCATCAATAATACACCGAGCGACGTTGGCATTTTCAGATTTTGACTGGGATTTGGAAAGCAACAGAAGGAGGAAGAGGGGGATGGTCTAACTGACGGGCGTAAAAAACAATCAATTGGTCATCAGTAGAATCTACAGCACCCACGGCAGATAGTAGAGACTTCTTTTGAGAAGGACATGACTGGAGGAGTTCCAGTGTTGAAATGGCAGTAGGAGATTGTGCTAGATCATCTACTATGCTGTATGAATGGGAAGCCCGACCAGAGGCAGCATTTCGGTGTAATGGGCCCTTAGGAGTCTTGGTATGAACCTCAGCTTTGGGTGGAGTGATTTGCAAGGGACCATTGGGTGTCAACAGAGGCTCTGTAGGACCTGAAGATGGGGACTCGGAGACAGATGGAATGGGAGGCGGGGAATATTGACGGGACCGAGTTTGAAGGTTGAGGTCGACGGTGAGAGGTTGGTCAGAAGCCATCATGAGAATCTGCTAATCGGAGGAACCAGAAGGGGAAGTGTGAGTTGTTATGGGGGCATGGGGTGGTTGAGTGGCCACGAATCCTTGTTGAGTGAAAGGATTGGTAAACAAAGCAGGTTGAGAAGTAGTTGGATTGTGAGGGACAGTAAGGGAGGAACGTTGTCCCCACACGGTGGCCTGAGACTCCCACATCTGTAGCATTTTTGGTAATAAAGGAAAATCGTGAGTGTAATGACCATAAACACCGCAACATGAAAAAGGATTATTAGTGTGAAGCTGCCTGTCCGGCTTGGGCTGAGAGCCCTGTGGCTGGTTGGCAGTGGTAGATTCAAGACTTGAAGGATTGGATCCACGATTACTAGAAGCAGGTTGATTTCCTTTCCTCTTTGTTTGAGAAGGAAGAAGATTAGTTGCCCCCTATTGCGCAAATACTTGCCCTGGAGGGGGTAGTAAGTGTGGTTGCGGGGGTGGAGAAAGCAAGGGAGTGGGAGGTCCAAATGCTGGAGGAGCTGGGACACCAGTTTGTGGGTACATATAAGGGGTAGGATGGGCAACATTGAGGTAAGAAGGAGTGTGGGAAAAATGAGGAGGCATGCCGTATCCTGGATACATGCTACGTGCAGGGGGGAAGGTGTCGGAGGGGCTAGCCCCTCCTGGAGGGAAACCATAGCCCAGAAGAAGTTGAGTAGAGGTATGTGACAAGGCTCCAACGATACTGTCGGTAGAGTGAGATGCCCCCGAGGAATTAGGGCCATTGGGCTTGGGGAGGTCAGGAAGGACGGTATAAACATAACCAGATTGAGCATAGATAAGGACATATTTCAAGGCTATTTGGAGGGTGGTTTCTTCGGTTTGGGGAAAATGGGATGTGACATCTTTGCCAATGGGAGGTAAGAGAGAGTGAAGGAACCAGTCCATGTAAACCCGATCTTCAAAGGGGGGAGCGTGACACAAGCTCCGTCTTCGTCGCCATTCCTGGACATGAGAGGAAAGGCGGGTTGAAGAGGATTGATGAAAAGAAGTTAAGAGTTCAGTACCAGTGTCGTATCGGAGAGGGAGCTGGAAATAAGATAAAAAGGCTTGGGCAATGGTCGCAAAGGTGGTATGGGAAGAGGTGGCTTGATCAACATACCATTTAGAAGCTTCACCGGTAAGCGTGCATTGGAACAATCGAAGACGGATGGATTCATCAGTGATGGAATTGGAGGAACACCACATGTGGAAAGATCAGATATGGTTGGAGGGATCTTCACTAGCAAGGCCTTAGAACTTGGGAATGTCGGAGGGGAGCTTGGTTGGCATAGCAGGCCAACTGACATCGTGGCGAATAGGATCATTTATTAGCTTATTGAAGTCGAGGAGACTAAGACAGGCCATATAAGGGAGCAATGGAGCAGTCAAGGTAGGTCCCGTAGTGGTTCCACTGGAAACGGACCCAGCAGTAGAACTAGGGTTGCCGCTAGCGCTGGGCCCTGAACTAGACATGGTGAAGGTAACAGGGGGAGAAACAGGAGTAGGGGGAGAACTCGAACAATCAGAGGAAGATTCGGAGTGCGGACTCGGGGGGGGGGGACTTACTCGATGATGACAAGAAGGAGGAAGTCGACCAATCGAAAACTGAGGGTGAAGGCCAAGAAGTCTCCAGTACAAACGCCTTGGAGGCGCAATGATGATGGGAAGAAGAAAACCGACAGGGGCAAGGAGAGGAAAAATCAAGTGAGGGCAATGTCGAAACAAGGGTAGAGAGGTGTAGTGTCAATTTATTTTAAATGCTTTGCCAGGTGGTGTTAACCAGACTCTTCTTCACTTAGGGTCAGTGTGTGGCATGCGTTAATTTTAATTGTTTAAACCCAGACGTTTTGATAGTAAAAGAAAAAGTGTGTTGCGTAACTGAAAATAAATCTGCAGTAAATAAGACTGAAAGAACAGAAAATTAACAGCTAACAATGCATTGATCTAACCCAAGAAGGCAGGTCTCTCAAAACTAGTCTATAAGAGGGAAAAAAAACTAAGAAAAGCACGTGAAAAAGAGGTCAATACATCTAAGGTCGGGAGGGACAGGGATCTAAAGGAGGAATCTGCTGAAAAGAGGTGCAGAGAACAGCAAAGAGGCAGAGGCAAGGTTGTTGCTAAAAATGTGGAGATCAACTAAAAATAGAAAGGATAAGGAGGCGGCCCTAGAAATGAACCCAAAAAAAACTATATGAGGCGATTTGAAAGGGGGAAGAGCCGCTCTAAACGGATCTAAAAATGAGGTATCAGATCTAAAAGCAATAAGGCTGAAACCCTAGAAATTCAGACTTCTGAAAAACAACAAAAACTCTCCCACAAAATTGGAGGGTACTAGAGCCCTAAGGGGCAAGATTCCCACGTAGTTGAGTGAAACATATCAGAAATAGGTCTAAACGGGTGGAGACAGAGGCTGGAACACCTTGACAGAAGCTTCAGACAAACCTAGAAAAAGTGCTGGAAAATTGCAGAAAAAAGTGCAGGTCATAGGTTCTGACCTGTTTTCGGTCCAGGTCGCAGATTTTCGGCAGAAAAGTGTGACCTCAAGGCCAGGTTGCAGTTTTTGGGCCGATAAGTGCGACCTGCACATCTGGGTCTCTCAGCAGCAGATTTCAGAAAAATTTGTCGTCTCAGCTGCGGCTGATGTTTGTCACCTGCGCAATAGGGCCAGAAACACACAGAAGTTAAAAAATTTAATGTTTGAGGGTTTTAGAGGTGAAAAGCACCATAAAAATAGGAAAAATAGAAAATGGGAGAGAAACCCTAGGGTCTGAAATAGCTGGATATGCAGGAATATATAAAACGACAGTGGTCGCAAAAGAAAACTCGTGTGGAGTCGCCAATTGTTTGTATGAATCTTTCGTCGTAAAAGACCACTTTAGCTACTTATAAAAAATAGCCCTAACATCGATTATGGCTGCCAAATATCTTTAAATCAGCAATTAGATGATCCAAATAATGCTGCACAAATCCAGATATAAGCATAAAAGACATTAAGCAAATAAAGTAAAATGTGGCTCCATACATCCAATAGACAAGACAAGAAAAATGTATTTGAAAGAATTTTTTATATTATATTAAAAAGGGGGCACATGAGAGGAAAACAAGAAAGGTTTTTTCCGGTTCTCCTCAATGGGATGGGTTCTTGAAAGTCCTCAGCGTTTCAGATCTAAAATTCATCTCTCTTGTTGGTGTAGAAAACCCAGACAAACATAGAACTCAATGGGAGCTCACAAGGCAAAAATGTAAAATGTGACCTAGTATAAATCCAGAGTGATCTAATGCAATGGAGGTGACTAATGAATGGGGAAAACCCTTCTATTTATAACAAAATATTAGGGCGGTCTAGAACTTGGTGCATGAATAAAATATTATTAATCAAATTCTAGAACCACTCTTTAGGAATATTTTATTATATTTGTTGGAGGGAAAAGGATTTTTGACTTGGGTCAATTCCTTTATTTATAAATAATAAATAAATAAATGATTTATTTATCATTTTAGAGAAATGATGGGAATATAATTAAATAAATAATGGTTTATTTAACTATTTATGGATGATTTAGTCAAATTTAACTAAGAATATTATTTAAATATTGATTTAAATAACTTATTATTACAAAATAATTAAATAAATAAGGATTTATCTAATCAATTTCCCTGTTTTGGGTTAAATATGACAGGAAATGTAAACAAACAAGTTATTTCACATGGTGAAAGCAATTTTACTTAGGGTAAAATTGGTCTTACATGGTGTACTTGGGTTCATCTAATAATAATAGGTTAGATGACCAAAAAATGGTGTAACGGCCTCCACCTTCAGCTATTGAGGCAGTCAGCACACTTGAGGAAGAGACTTTTGTAGCAAGATTCTTCCAAAATATCTCGAAGGTATGCATGAGTTGCACTTATCATGGAGGATTGTACATTATTGCATGCTGATTGTCTTGAGGAGGGTACTTTCATTGTTCTGTGCCATTTTGGAGAAAAGAAACCCTCATCATCCTCATGCACTATTGATGAGCCATGCATCACATGTGAGGGTGGGGTTTTGAAATTTGTTCATAAGGAGATTGTATTTCAATGTCCCATGAAATGCAAAGGGAGAAATATATTTTGGGACAATGGTAGCTCTTTTGAAGAGGTACCAAGTGGCAGGATACTTACACCAAGGAGCAGAGCCTTATGGATGGAATGTGCCCAGCGGAAATGTGGAGGATCCATAACCCACATGTCCCAAGATCATTTCACAATTATTGCTCCTGATGAACAAAGAGGAGAGCATGGGCGCATCATGATGGGATGGCATTTATCTCACCAGTCATTATGTTCCCATTTCAGTTTGGGTATGGTGGAAGTATAGGGAGGAGCAGCAAACATTTCTATTGCTCATATTTTGTTGCATGTTGCGGGAGCAAGAGGAGGCACTAGCATAGTGCAAGACGATTGCTCTTTGATCATGGATGCCAAGCAGCACCTTCTTCATGGTAGGAGCACTACATTTTTAGTAACATGATGGGAGGAGTATTTGACAAGATTCATGTCAAAGATAGGAGCTTTGAGATGAAAGTGGGCCTACACAAAGGCCAACAGCGCTGTCACTTGAGAGCTTGAGTTACTTGTTGGGGTGTCTTCTAAGCCACTTCACAAGTGATGTATTTTTGGAGGCATGTAGGTGATGAGCATGAAGGAGTAAAGGATGAGAGCACTCCTACTACATTTTGACTTTCTTGGCTTCGTTGCACAAGCATAAGAAGAGGAATCTACATGCAGAAATTTTGGGTTCTTCTTTCATGCATTTTCATGCATATTCTTCATTGACGGAGGAGTCCACTTGGGAGGGCTTTCTAGTGGATGCATTTTAGTGTATGGCTAGATGCATAGCCCAAGGATGATGATATGGTTGGCACAACCACTCCCCTACTATTTTGCAGTAAGGGGGACTTTTCATTGGAGCCATTTCAGCTCAAAGACAAAAGTACATGATGAGGGAGGTAACCATTTGTCTTATGTATTATGCTCTCTTATTCTTATGATCAACATGTTATATCGATGATCCTACCTTCTTGCACATTATTTTCAGCTATACTTATGGTCTATTGCAGCAAGAAATATGGCCATCTTATGGGTGGTTTGTGGGGGAAAGCCACATAGTTTTGGTGTGCACCTTTGGAACCAAATTTTGTTTTCATGATCACATCTTGCACGATGAATGTGGCAGAAAACAAGTGGTTGTAAGGCACTTGTTATTTTTCATTTTGATGCAGCCCTGGAGTGCACTGCACAGGTTCCCGTGGTGGAACAATGATCCACTTTCCAATTGTCATGAGACAACTTGCTTCTATTGATTCTAGCTTCCATGCATTGCAGATTTTATTGGTTCATGAGGAGATTGTTTGGAGAGTGGGATATGAGTTGATGATGCCCATTGGGAGTATGATTCTCCCTACTTTTCATGTTTTATATTTCGGGAGAAGCAATGGGAAGCCCATGATTTCCAAGCTCATCTCTTTCCTTCATGTGGGAGGAGTTATTTGGAAAGTTGAAATTTTGGAGGCATTTCATGGTTTCAAATATTGATGGGGTGGCTTGGGTCTCTCATGAAGACCATTTCATTTCAGCCATATATCAGTAGCAGCCCCATATGTATCATGTGGAGGGAGAGACTCATTGGGTAGATGTGCCCTTTGGGGAAGAAGACCTAAATTATTTCTACAGCACATGCTCCAAGGGAGTATGGAAGATGATATGGTCACCATGTTTCAGCCATGTGTTCTTCCATGAGGTAAACCATATGATTATTTGGATGCCATATGTTGATGAAATCCAACTCATCACATATGGGATGATTTGGGCCAGCTTGTTTTGCAGCATTGGAGGAGAATTCCTTGGGGATCTAGACTTCATCTTGCCTCTTGAAGGCAACACTATTGCAGCCCAAGTTCAGCTTTCACTCCACATTCACCATGAGTGGAGAAGAGGATAGTGTGGGGTAGTCTATGAAGCTGACCAATTTCAGAAATTCAGCCCACCTATTTCTCATGAGCACAAGGTGGAGGAGTACTTGCAGGAGTTGACTAGCTGGAGAGTGACTCATTTTGCTTGATTGCTTGAGGGATGGAGGATTTACATGAGATTATTTCAAATTCCATGTCTTGAGTAGAAGACTTTTTGTAGTTAATCCTTGCTCTTGCTTGAGGACAAGCAAGTTTTGGGAGGGGAGGGCTGTAATGTTCCAAATTTTGTAATAAAGTATTTGGAACATTAATCTTGATTTTATTTTAATAAAAGGAATAAAATGGGTTAGGGAGCCCATGTAGCAAATAAATAAACACTCCTAAGGTGAAAAAAGTCACTTAAGTGGCTTAAGATAGCAGCCCCAAGTGTGAAAAGGGCCAAAGGCAAGCGAGCTAGACCATGGTTAATCAACGTCAACAACGTACGCTAAGAGGGGAAGCTTGCACAAGAAGATTGCATAGTTGGAGAGGAGAAAAATTTGAAATGAGAGAGCAACCCTAATGTGAGTGGGGTCCATGCATGCTTTGCATAAAAGATGAAGGAGAGCTATTGTGGAGACAGTTTTGGAGATAGAATTCAAAGTTGAAGCTCTTTTCAACTTGTTACTGTTTAACGCAAGAGGTATTCCTGTTTAGGAATTCCCTTCTCTTCCATGGGAGGCCATGGAGAGATTGTTCTTCATCTTCCTCACATCATGGCATTAGGGGAATTTTGAGGTCTAAAATAGGCCTCCTAAGAAAAATGTACAACAAAAATAAACTTTATAACAACTAATAGGATTCAAGATGATGATGTCAACCATGGGGGATGATTTACCATTTTTTATATAAAAGGGTAAAAATATTAAAAAATAATAAAATAATAAAACTACTTTTTCAACTCGTATTTTCAACTTATCTCCCAAAATTTTTACTCAAATTTCGAGTGGGAGTACTCGTTGGATGCAAAATTTAATTCCTCATCCAAGGAGTACCCATGTTGCATACTTTTGATGAACCTTGCTACATGAAAAATTATAAATACATAAAAAAATGTGATTACAATCACGTTTTTCATATATTTCTTATTTTTCGTGTAGTAGAACCCATCGAAAGTATGCAACATGGGTACTCCTTGGATGAGGAATTAAATTTCGCATCCAACGAGTGCTCCCGCTCGAAATTTGAGTAAAAACTTTGGGAGATAAGTTGAAAATATGAGTTGAAAAAGTAGTTTTTTCATTTTTCCCTCTAAAATTTGATGATGTCATCAAATCTTATTTGATTCTTTCCACTATTATTTTATAATTTCCTTAGGAGGCCCTTTTTAGACCTCAAAATTCCCTAATGCTTGAGGCAAAATCACTATTTGTACTTACCGACTTATTCTTGGGTAAAGAAGAGAACGCTGGAGTTGCTGGTGTTGCAGTGAGGGACCTTCCTCATCTCACTTCCGGAGTCAGTTTGTAGAGCGGAAGCTCATTCCTTTTCTAGGAAATCAGTAAAGGATATTTACAGAGCTCATATTGCATATTTGGCATTAGGCCATATGTTTTCTCTCATTCCCAGCACAGTCTCCTTCCCTTACAACGTTATCATCAGAGATGGCTTGCACAAGGGTTTCATTTTGTGCACTAGTGAGTACAGATTTCAGTAAGGGGATCAGCCCCTTCCTTTTGGAGATCATTGGAGGAGGTTTTCACATCTATTGCCCTACTTCCCATCCTCTTCCATGTTGTATTATATTTGAGTTGCAGTAGCTACACTGCAACTTCGGATTTTTTCTATTTTATGTATTTTAGACAATCCCCTGGAGGATTTTGACAATAATGTTTTCTGGGGTTGAGATCTTGCTCCCCCATATTTATTTGAGCATGTATTTTTATATCTTCTTACATATATATATCACTCTGCAGTCATTTTCCCTCATAGACTGCGCAGTTAGTGAGTAGCTGGAATTATGTAGTAGTGTATTCCCTTGTTCCATGTACATTTCCTATTGAGGTTGATTTGAGCTTACCTTGAGAGGAATTTTCCTCATGGATTTTTATTACATTTGATGCTACATATTATATATGAGATTTGCACTCTTCTTATATGGCATGATGTATTATTTCACTGCTGCTACTTGTTGAAGTTTTCATGCTGCTGAAGATTCTTGTGGGAGATCTGAATAACCTGCTTAAGGTTATTTCTTTGGGCTTATATTCTGCAGGGAGTTTGTATCAGATGTATTGTAAGGCACCCCAGCATTGGATTGCCTTATTTTCATATTAGCTTCCTTATACAGCGTCCTCATGGGCAGCTGTGGCAGAAATTCTTTGAAGGGAATTATTAGCTTTTGACAAGATCTATTGGCAGAGTCTGCTAGAGGGCCAGGTAGCCTCTAGATCTCATTCTTCCTTGTGAAGATGAAATATCCAGTAAATTCACCTACAGTCAATCTCTAAAATAGTTCAGTGTTGATTGTTAATACTCCCAGAGGTGGAAAATAGGAATATCTCAAGATATTCCTGGCATTGCAGAAATTTCCCCATTTGGGAAATTACAGTGGTATTAGAGCTTCAAACTTGGCTCAGCCTATGAAGTTCGAATTCCAAAGGAAGAATAGGTCAAGATGATGCAGAAGATGAGATCAATCTCATCAGTTTTGGGTGCAGCAACAACCTCTCCAAGGAGGTTGAGGAGATAGAAGAAGGAGAAGAGGAAGGACCATGCACTTCCTATTCTCACAGAAAAGCATAGCAGAAGCATCGAGAACACTTGGAATTCGAATTCTAAGTGAGTATCTTGCTAAATATGGATCAAACCATAGAGTCTTCCAAGATTCTCTATCTTTTCACACTTGTTCAGCAAGAAGAGGAAAGAGCTTGGTGGTTCAGCCATGGGAGGCATGCAAGGGTTTCTACTCTTGCTGATTTTTCTCAGATCTTGATCAGAATATTTGGCCATAGGAGGGTGGATCCCTCACCACCAGAGGCACATGCTAGTTCTGTTACATTCATGGAGGAGCAGCCTCCACCTTTAGCTATTTAGGCAGCTAGCACACTTGAGGAAGAGACTCTTGCAACAATATTCTTCCAAAATCTCTCCAAGGTATACATGAGTTGCACTTATCATGGAGGATTGTACATTATTTCATGCTGATTGTCTTGAGGAGGGTACTTTCACTGTGCTGTGCCATTTTGGAGAAAATAAACCCTCATCATCCTCATGCACTATTGATGAGCCATGCATCACATGTGAGGGTGGGGTTTTGAAATTTTTTCATAAGGAGATTGCATTTCAATTTCCGATGAAATGCAAAGGGAGAAATCTATTTTGGGACAACGATAGCTCTTGTGAAGAGGTACCAAGTGGCAGGATACTTACACCAAGGAGCAGAGCCTTATGGATGGAGTGTGCCCAGCGGAAATTTGGAGGATCCGTAACCCACAGGTCTCAGAATAATTTCACAATTATTGCTCCTAATGAAAAAAGAGGAGAGAATGGGTGCATCATGATGGGATGGAATTTCTCTCACCATTCATTATGTTACAATTTCAATTTGGGTATGGTGGAATTATAGGGAGGAGCAGCAAACACTTCTATTGCTCGGATTTTGTTGCATGTTGCAGGAGCAATAGGAGGCACTAGCATAGTGCAAGAGGATTTCTCTTTGATCATGGATGCCAAGCATCACCTTCTTCATGGGAGGAGCATTAATTTGAAATAACATGATGGGAGGAGTATTTGACAAGATTCGTGTCAAAAATGGGAGCTTTGAGATGACAGTGGCCCTACTCCAAGGCCAGCAACGCTGTCACTTGAGAGCTTGAGTTACTTTTTGGGGTGTCTTCTAAGCCACTTCACAAGTGATGTATTTTTGGAGGCATGTAGGTGATGAGCACACAGGAGTAAAGGAGGAGAGCACTCCGACTACATTTTTACTTTCTTGGCTTGGTTGCACAACCATAAGAAGAGGAATCTACATGCAGAAATTTTGGGTTCTTCTTTCATGCATTTTCATGCATATTCTTCATTGACGGAGGAGTCCACTTTGGAGGGCTTTCTAATGGATGCATATCAGCATATGGCTAGATGCATAGCCCAAGGATGATGAGATGGTTGGCACAACCACTCCCTACTATTTTGCAGTAAGGGGGACTTTTCATTGGAGCCATTTTAGCTCAAAGACCAAAGTACATGATGAGGGAGGTAACCATTTGTCTTATGTCTTATGCTCTCTTATTCTTATGATCAACATGATATATCAAGGAGGATCCTACCTTCTTGCACATTATGTTCAACTATACTTATGTTCTATTGAAGCAAGAAATATGGCCATCTTATGGGTGGTTTGTGGGGGAAAGCCACATAGTTTTGGTGTGCACCTTTGGCACCATATTTTGTTTTCATGATCACATATTGTAGGATGAATGTGGCAGAAAAAAAGTGGCTATAAGGCACTTGTTATTTTTCATTTTGATGCAAGCCTGGAGTGCACTGCGCAGGTTCCCTTGGTGGAACAATGATCCACTTTCCAGTTTTCATGAGACAACTTGCTTCTATTGATTCTTGCTCCCATGCATTGCAGATTTTTATTGGTTCATGAGGAGCTTGTTTGGAGAGTGGGATATGAGTTGATGATGCCCATTGGGAGTATGATTCTCCCTAATTTTCATGTCGTATATTTCAAGAGAAGCAATGGGTAACCCATGATTTCCAAGCTCATCTCTTTCCTTCGTGTGGGAGGATTTATTTGGAAAGTTGAATTTTTGGAGGAGGCATTTCATGGTTTGAAAGATTGATGGGGTGGCTTGGGTCTCTCATGAAGACCATTTAATTTCAGCCATATATCAGCAGCAGCCCCATATGTATCATGTGGAGGGATAGACTCATTGGGTAGATGTGCCCTTTTGGGAAGAATACCTCCATTCTTTCTGCAGCACATGCTCCAAGGGAATATGGAAGATGATATGGTCACCATGTTTCAGCTATGTGTTCTTCCATGAGGTGAACCATATGATTATTTGGATGCCATATGTTGATGAAATCCAACTCATCACATATGAGGTGATTTGGGCCAGCTTGTTTTGCAGCATTGGAGGAGAGGTCCTTGGGGATCTAGACTTCATCTTGCCTCTTGAAGGCAACACTATTGCAGCCCAAGTTCAACCTTCACTCCACATTCACCATGAGCGGAGAAGAGGACAGCATGGGGTAGGCTATGAAGTTTACCAAGTTCAGAAATTCAGCCCACCTATTTCTCATGAGCACAAGGTAGAGGAGTACTTGCAGGAGTTGCCTAGTCGGAGGGTGACTCATTTTTCTTGATTGCTTGGGGGATGGAGAATTTACATGAGGTTATTTCAGATTCAATGCCTTGAGTAGAAGAATTTTTGCAGTTCATCCTTGCTCTTGCTTGAGGACAAGCAATTTTTGGGAGGGGAGGACTGTAATGTTCCAAATTTTGCAATAAAGTATTTGGAACATTAATCTTGCTTTTATTTTAATAAAAGGAATAAAATGGGTGAGTGAACCTGTTGAGCCCCAAAATTGTTCTTTCTTTTATCTTACTTCACTCCATTTTCCTTTGTCCATTGTTATCCCAGGCCCAAATGATCAATGAAATTAGTTAAAATTACTTTTAGAATGAATAACATGGCTAACTTGCTAAGTTTTGTGATTTTGTCATTGTAATGCATTTTGAACTTAAACTAGCTACAGAATGCAGACATTCCGTAGCTAACCGCCAATTCTGGAGCTGTCTTCACGTTCAAGCATGTTCTAGGTGTCCTCTCAGGAAAAGCCACACATGGGTATATTCCACATCATGTCCTCAACGTTTGTTGCTCACCATGAAGAATGAACCGAATTTTGGATGTGGTTTTGTACGTGGGAACTCATTCAAGGAGGCAGACTTCTAATAGGACAAGGACAGTCTAGATGTCCTTTGTCCCTTTATGCTGCCATCTTTAGAGTTATAGTACGATTTTGATAAGGAAAGACAATGAACCCCGTATTGTTGCAAGTTCTGTTATGAAGATTTGTATAAATGTACTCGGGAAACCGAGAGACAAGCTCTAGATTTTGATTAGATTTCATGGATTGACTGCTATATTTCTGAAGACTGAGAATACTCTATTTTAAGTTATTTTCATTTAATGAAGAAGACAGCATTTCTTTGAACGTGTTGAGTTGATCTTGAGTTAGATTCCATCTGGTAGTAGAGGGCGCCTACCTCCTGAGCGGCTTTACTTTCGCAATTTAGATAAGTATCTTAGTCATTTTCACGTTTTTGAAGTTTGAGTTCATAGTTAATTTCATTAGTCACTATAGCTATACTTGTTCTAAGAAACTCTTCCAAAAGATCATGATAATGAATGAGAAATGGCTATAGTGTTATAGATTTTAATTGCAATTTCTTTTGTTCATTATCACAGTTGAACTTATTCTAGTAAACTCTTCCAAAAAATCATTATGATGACTAAGGCATGACTATGATACTGAAGGTTTCAGTTGTTTGTTTATACTAAGTAGCATAGCTGATCTTACTCTTAAAACACTCTTCCAAAATATCATAACAATGGGTAGGAAATAGCTGTGATGTCTTAGTTTTTTAATTGTAATTGCTTTCAGTCTTTATGTTTGCATTTGCATTGAATTGTACAGCCAGGATTGTTCTAACAAGCTCTTCCAAAATACCATTCATGATGGACAAAATAGGATGTAGAATCCCATAGATTAATTGCATAATAATTTAGTTAGGGTACTCCGAAGTCAAATTGCATTCAATTCATGCTCTGTTATTTCGTTTTAAGTTTGATAATGGCTTGTTAGTTTAGCACTGTTTACTGTAGACTGGTAGCACTTTAGTCCAGTTCTAGCTTAGCTCACTATATGTACATTCCACATTTATTTTTCATTCATTGCATATTAATTTACATTAGTTGTTAAACTTAAACACCACGGACTTCATTATTTACAAAACCTCTTTTGTTCCAAACCTATATTAACTCATAATCATCCGGACAGAAGACAGTATCAACCCAAGGCCTGAAGTACTTTTGCAACCTCTTTACCATTTCATAAACAAAGCCTTTCCTCAAAAGACTACTTTAAAAATAAATCTATAACTTTTGAGTAAGGTTTAGTAATGTTAAACTAAGTTGCAGAATAGAATTAGGAGCTAGTCTTAGAGTAGAGATCTTATGATGTTACCAATGTTCTTATCCAAATATGTTTCAACAAATCTTTAATCATGGATAAGATGTTGTATCATTATAAGCCGACTGTTTAATTGTTTAGTTAGGAGAATTTTTATACTTAGCTGCCCATTTCTCAAGCTCTTCCAAAATACCTTTAATGAAAGAATTGGACAATTTAAGTTTATGTTTTGATTCATTTTCTTGAAGTCATTATCAAGCTTTGTATTCTGCTTAGTCATAGTTTAGGTTTGATTCTGTTTCAGTATTTTCATTTGCATTTGTCATTTGTCATCAACAAATTAGGCTTCACTCTATTTTTAACCAGTAGCTTCTTTCCACTAGCATTTAGTTCTTTTCCTTGTGAACATAAAACCATCAAAAGACCAAAAACATCATAAAACACTAAACACAACGCATTAAGAAACAAACACCTAGGCACATACAGTGCACTTCACTTCAGAAGTTTACCAACCCTGGTTGACAATTAAATGAACTCATTTTAGGAGACTAGGTTGAGACCAAACAGAACCCATGTAGCAAATTAATAAACACTCCTAAGGTGAAAAAAGTCACTTAAGTGGCTTAAGATAGCAGCCCAAAGTGTGAAAAGGGCTAAAGGCAAGTGAGCTAGACCATGGTTGACCAAAGTCAACAACGTACCCTAAGAGGGGAAGCTTGCACAAGAAGATTGTGTAGTTGGAGTGGAGGGAAATTTGAAATGAGAGAGAAACCATAATGTGAGTGGGGTCCATGCATGCTTTGCATAAAAGATGAAGGAGAGATATTGTGGAGACATTTTTGGAGATAGAATTCGAAATTGAAGCTCTCTTCAACTTGTTGTTGTTTAGCACAAGAGGGATTCCTGTTTAGGAATGTCCTTCTCTTCCATGGGAGGCCATGGAGAGATTGTTCTTCATCTTCCTCACATCATGGATTGAGGCCAAAGCAGTCATTTGCAGCTACTACGTTATTCTTGTAGCAAGAGAACGTTGGAGTTGCTGGTGTTGCAGTGAGGCACCTTCATCATCTCACTTTCGGAGTTTGTTTGTAGAGGGGAAGCTCATTCCTTCTCTAGGAAATCAAAAAAGGATATTTCCAGAGCTCATATTGCAGATTTAGCATCAGGCCATATGTTTTCTCTCATTCCCAGCGCAGTCTCCTTCCCTTACAGCGTTATCATCAGAGGTGGCTTGCACAAGGGTTTCATTTTGTGCACTAGTGAGTGCAGAGTTCAATAAGGGGATCAGCCCCTTCCTTTTGGAGATCATTGGATGAGTTTTTCACATCTATTGCAGCACTTCCTATCCTCTTCCATGTTGTATTATATTTGAGTTGCAGCAGCTACACTGCAACTCTGGCATTTTTCTATTTTATGTATTTTATCCAATCCCTTGGAGGATTGTGACAATAATGTTTTATGGGGTTGAGATCTTTCTCCCCCATCTTTATTTGAGCATGTATTGTTATATCTTCTTATATATATCAGTCTGCAGTCATTTTCCCTCATAGACTGTGCAGTTAGTGAGTAGCTGGATTTATGTAGCAGTGTATTCTCTTGTTCCATGTACATTTCATATTGAGGCTGATTTGAGCTTACCTTGAGAGGCATTTTCCTCAGGGATTTGTATTACATTTGATGATACATATTATATATCAGATTTTTACTCTTCTTATAACATGATGTATTATTTCACTGCTGCTGCTTGTTGAAGTTTTCATGCTGCTGAAGATTCTTGTGGGAGATCTAAATAACCTGCTTAAGGTTATTTCTTTGGGCTTATATTCTGCAGGGAGTTTGTATCAGATGTATTCCAAGGCACCCCAACATTGGATTGCCTTATTTTCATATTGGCTTCCTTATACAAAGTCCTCATGGGCAGCAGTGGCAGAAATTCCTTGAAGGGAATTATTATCTTTTGACAAGATCTATTGGCAGAGTCTACTAGAGGGCCAAGTAGCCTCTGGATCTCATTCTTCCTTGTGAAGATGAAATATCCAATAAATTCCCCTATAGTCAATCTCTGAAATAGTTCAGTGTTGATTGTTAATACTCCTAGAGGTGGAAAATAGGAATATCTCAAGATATTCCCAACATTGCAGAAATTTCCCCATTTGGGACATTACAATGAAGAACTGTCACCATCACCGATGGATGAAGCACGATCACCATCTACATGGAGTCCTCTGATGAGTAAGTGTTTGCAATGTGTTGGTACTGAGTGAAGGGGGTTTTTGTGGGGTATTTGTGTTGAGTGCAAGGAGACTAGGCTGACGTGTGCGATGAGTTAATGGGTTCAGGGGAAGGGTGTGGAGTTGGGAAGAATTCATATAAGCGCACGAGAATTAAAAATATTTTGGGTGTTTTGATTTTTTTTTAAGATATTTTTTGTTTTATATCTTTATTTTAATTTTTTAATTTTAATATTGGTTATTTAATATATATAGTTACATTTATGTTTAATTTTTTTATAGTTTAATTTTTTCATTCACTATTTCTTCCATTGCATTGTTTCCTCACACCTCTAGCTTGATGAGTTTCCATATGAATATAAGGTTAAAATAAATTTCCATAAGAATATCTTAGACAAAGTTCTTTACTATTGAAGGTAAATGAAAGAGAACAAACCAACTGAAAACATATAAATGCATACTTTTTACATTTCAACATTTTGATATCATTAATGTTCTTCTTCATCCAACTCATCATCTGTATCATCATGTTCAGAATTCATGTTCAAAGGATTGGCCATGTAGTAACCATTATCATCATCGTCTATATCATAATATGGAACATCCTCTCCCACATTTGGTTCGACCTCTTCAAGTTCTTCGTCTGACGTATTGTCAATATCATCTAGTTCATCCATAACATTGTCTGGATTAGCATATCCTTGAAATTCTTCAACATATTAGTCTGACGCATGAACCCCTTGCTACTCTACATCATCTTCTTCTTTAATATCATCTTCTTTCACTACATTATACTTTATCGGCCTTCCTCTTGGATCATATCTAACAACATAGGACCAACATGCTTTACCTAGAACCTCTAAGTAAAATAATTGTTCGCATTGGCTTGGAAGAACATAGGGCTATGAGCTTGGCTCAAAATTCCTTGTATTAACCATGGTAAATCCATTATCATGATGAATAATAGTTCTATCAGGATCACATTCATTGATTCGTAGTCTGTGCCATTTGACATCGAACATAACTAATTTGAAGAATTTAAAGTCACACTCAAGTATATCATCCAGATACTTTTGGATAAATGTCACCTCGAGATGCAACGTTATCTACCTGAAATATTGCAGGTATCCCACTATCTAAATTTGTCCTCTTTTCATCCAACCTTTTGATTTGAAATTTGTGGCCATTTCACCACATTGCCTTGAGTTGTTTCAACTGCAATATGTAAAACACGTAAAAAATACATTATAATTATTTGATAAACATATTTATACACAGAAATTTTGAAAATTAATAAAAAATTACGCCATATGCATCAATATAATTGTAAAAAAAAACTAGTATAGATGAATTATATGCTTTCCGGGAAATGTACTGAACCATGTGCTAAATCAATTTTACTTTGTGTAAGATTGGTATCCCCACTACATTCAGCTTCTTTGACCAATGTAGACACACCATACCATGATAACCTACCATTATTAGCTTGTTTTCATCATTCAATCCATACCTTCATCCAATCAACATTGTTTGCAATGTATAAATGTATTGCATCCCACTCTTGACCGGTTGCATTAAAATAAAATAGTTAACATGCGTATATATAATTACTCAACACATTATACCTCTATAATATTGGATTGTACATGAAGAATAAAAACTAAATAAGTATGATACACATAAATAAAAAAAATTCAAATGTACTATAAATCTCCACTATATACTTACACCTCACTTTCCTCATTGTACGTTTCCCCGATAGGTGCTCCCATTCATATTTGTTCATGGAGTTGGACTATATTGACTAATATAAACCATGGTTTGATATACCATACAACCCTTAGGACGTGCTCTTTGTTTGACCACAACCTTCAAATATTTCAACTGCCTCTCAACCATCCACATTGATCTTGTGTGTACAGGTCCACACTTTTCAATCTCCTCAACTTGGTGTATGAGGTAGTGTTCTTGTGCATTGAAAAATGTCGGAGGTAGATACTTTTTTAGTTCACACATTATACGAGGAATTTGTTTCCTTCAATACTTTATATCTTCTTTATCAATTTCTTTAGATGAAAACCATCTACAAATGAAACAAGAAAATCTCAAGTTTCAACAATAAGATATATTGTACATTACAACTAAAACACATGCAGTCAAATATAAGTTAATGTACAACAAATTATTAAGCAAATTACACTTTGCATATAAATCGCCACTTACCTCATGTATTTACCAAGATCATATATAACTTGTTTCACATTGTTGTCAAAGTTGTCTAGGAGAGATAGAGGTAGAACATATTGTAACGAAAATAATAATAAATGATTATTTATTCTGAAATAAGTATAAAAAAAAAAAAATACTAACAAGATCTTTCACCATTAGTGTACAAATATATACGCAAAAATAATTACCTTAATGAATGTATGCCAATCATGAGTCTTTACCCCACCTAATTCACCTTTATTTGTTAGGATATTCTTTATGTTTGAAGAAAATCTAGTGGGAAATTTAATTTTTTCAGTAACCTCTTTAACATCCTTGCTTCGTTGCTCCGTAAATAGCCATGGAAGGGCGCTTAGATTTTGGCCGTCTCTATCACTATTTGAATGAATCGCACTTTGCATTGCATTATTAGCATCCTTAATGTAATTACAAACCTTGACATTTTTTTCTTTATCTCTCCTTCCATATAAGATTCACCATAAGGTATGTGTTACATTCTTTCTGATGTGCATTGTATCAAACAAATGAACAATCTATAGGTGCTCATAGTAGGCGAGCCTACTGAATTTCTTAGGATGTCTTTTCATTCCTCGTGGTAGTTGTTACACAACATTTTGTCACTGTCCCTGCAATCCCTCGTCTCGTACATTGGAGGACTGTTCCCGTGACCTATGAACAGTAAAATGTCCTAAAAACACCTTGATGGTATCCTTCTTCATAAGGGAAGGAATTATCCTTCAGAAAATTTCTTCATAAAAGCCCCAAAAACCCATGTTTTGGCATTAGCGTGAGTAGCCAGTTCATCCCTCGTGCCAATGGGGAAAATATACACTACTGGGCACGCTAGATGGTGCTCTGTCCCTGTGTTGTACCTACACCAGCCTATTAAGGAATGTTTTTAACAATAGAAGGCAGAATTTTGATTCTAACAACTTCAGAACAAATAATCAAAAAGAGGTTCGGTTTTTTGGCTCCAAATTTCCCTGATTAGGAAGTGGTTTTCCACCTCTCATGGAACCTTCCTAATAGATAGGACTCCTCCCCATGATTATAGGGATCCTAACATCTCCTTCTCCTTCTATAAAATCCTACCCTCTCCATTTGATAGCTAGCTAAAAATTTGGGAAGAAAACTATAGCTGAGTGACTATTGAGAGCAGAGCTAAGGAGAACCCTGTAAGAGAGAGAGCCTTGTATAAATTCCCAACAAGATTTGTGAGACACGCTCTGCTGGAAGCCCTGCCAAAGGAAGAATGCGACGTCGGAACTCGGTTGTAACATTTCTTTCACATTTTAATATATGCTCGACTATGTCATTAGTTCCACTGTTGTATTTCTTATCTATGTAATGCAATTTAGCTCAATATTTTCCAACTAATTGATAGTTACATGTTTGAATTATTACGTTGTATGCCATCGTTTCTTCTTTGCATGTGTACAGGTCTCCGGATGCGGTGAGTGAAAGGATTGTGATCTGTCAAGCTAGGAATGGGAAGCAGCGCTTCTTCTTCGACAACAGCAGCGTAGGACATGAGGTAGTCTATTTATCGTAGCTATCACTTGAAATATCTAACTCTCTCATAGATAGCTCTTCATTGAATGAAATGGTGTCTTATGGCATTTAGCTTGTATTCAGGGATTTGTGAGATTCAACATTCAGTAGGACCTTGGAATTGGAACATAAATCGAAGATCAACTTTAAAATTTATTGAATTAACCTAAGGCAACATTGAAACCTAACGAAATATTTAGTGGTCTAAGTTAGATACGTGTTCTGACGTCTTTAAACCTAGCAGTTGTCGCTCACCATCTGGCTTCAGAAAGCGCTAGTACGGACTTGTGCTCCATGTACCATCATGTATATAAAGGGATACCCCTCTAGGTTGCAATTCTTTTATCCATAGGAAGCCGAGTCTACTACCTTCTAACCATGATACAGTGAACACCGCATTCGGGGAGACTACCTGCACGTACGTCAAGCCCTTGGTTGATTTCTCTTTCATTTTATAACCAAGGTGTATATGGCAGTTCATGGGAACCTGATACACCCTTCTACCTAGACTACCTGAGCAGTCATTTTCGATCTTTACTAACTCCATAAACTTGAAAATATCATCGAGCGATTGTCCTTTCATGCTCGTTTCCAACCTGAAAGTGATAGATTCACCTTTTGCCTGTTTCTCGACTCTTAAAATATGAAACAGTAGAGTTTTGTTTCAATGTCTTAAAAATTAACTGCCCACGAAATATTCTTGGTTAAAGTTAGTTTCCTTAGGGTGTTGTTCTAAAGTTGTTTCTGATGGCAACATTTCTGGAGTTCACTAACCCAGGAATCCCTTCCGAAGGGAATCCTGGTCCTTTTCCTGCCTTTGGTAATTTTGGTGCTCCTTATATGGCAACATTGTCCCTGCCTAGTTTAACTGTTCGATTTCCTTTATGGTTATTTTCGACCTCAGTGGTCTCGAGTGTTCCATCCATCGTACAGCCATATCCTCAACTTGAAAAAAATCATGTTGCTTCTAAGGTGGACCTCTCCCCTTCTTCGCCTATTTCTTCATCCTCCTCTTCTAATTTTCCTAGTGAAAGTGTGGACTCTAGTGAAGGTGGCTGAGAAGAAGAAGAAGAAGACAAAGAAGAAGAAGTCAGATAAGAAAGAGGCTAAGACTGTAGCTACTGCACTTAAGAAGCTTTCCCTTGTAGAACCATCCACACTTCCACGAAAATTCAGATTCCCTTGCATGTTGTGCAATGGTGAACATCTTCTTCGAGATTTCCTTGGAATTCCCAAGGTTCTTGAAGTATGGTACAACGGTTGTCCGCCATTGCCTTTGGCTTCTGGAAGTCATCTTGGTGCCACATCTTCAACTAAGTCTTATAAGACTTATAATAAACAGGGTAAGATTACCAATCCCTATAAGTTATGTGAAGGGTATCATCCCATTCACCTTTTTCTGTAGATGGATGAAGCCAAGAGAGTGTTGGAAAACCCTACTGTTTCTGCACCCTGCCTTCCATATGGTTACCAAAATCTTTCTTCAAGTCCTCCACTAGTTGATTCAATGATTGGTCAAGAGTCATCCTTGGTCAATCCCGCTCCCCCGAAAATTCAAATTCAGGAATTTGTTCCCGAACAATCATTGGACGTTGCATCGGTCGACTTGATCCCGTCTATGGCTCATCAGGACTTTTCCGTCAAGAGTGGATCTCATCCCCCTCATGTTCTTCTTGTTTCATCAGATTCTTCGGACTTGTAGAAAGTTTCTTCTGTCCATGTATTTCAAGAAGTTTATCCCCCTACTCCTGAGATGGAGATCAAGGAAGGTGCTCCTCTTGCTCCAGTAACACCAAGGGAAAACCATCTCAGTCCGATGGTACCCCCTCCAAGTAGTTTGGTCTCTTCCTTCGATTGGAATCGATTTGCAGGATACCGCCTTCCGTCTTATATGCCTTTTGAGATAACAGTACAGACCTTTGATCTGGTCGTACCCAGCACCATTATAGATGAAGGTGTGTCTGTTAGTATTCTGTCTTCTACTACTTGGCAGGCTTTTGGTTCTCCACCGCTTATGCCTATTACGTAGAATCTGTTGGCTTTTAACAGAGGAACCAGTCAACCGTTAGGGATCCTTCCGAAGTTGCATGTTACTTTGGGAGGGAAAATAATCTATATAGATATGATGGTTGTTCCAGGCCCCTTGCATTTCAATTTACTCTTGGGCCGCGACTATAATTATGTCATGGGAGCGCTTGTCTCTTCCCTCTTTCGTGTGATTTGTTTTCCACACAAAGGTCAGATCGTGACCATTGATCAGCTTTCGTTATTTGGTCCTAACATGACATCTGGTCCACCATCATCCCTTCTGAGTCTTTATTAGCCGATTTTATATTCCCCGCTGCAAGTTAATTATGTGGCTACCTGTCCCGTGCCCGCATTCAGTGATAGTGTCATTGTGCAACAGGTGCTGGGGGCATTGGGTCCTGATTTCTGAGATGTTGTTCTCCCATCCGGTGTGGAACTCTTGGAAGCCATGACTTCTTATTCATCATGATGAAAGGTCATCAAAGCAGAGTTCTTTTTCTTGTGACAAGCTCCTTAAAAAATGAAACAAGCTCGTCGGAGCAAAGTCTATTTTCTTTTGTCAAGATCCTTAAAAAATGAAACAAGCTCGTCAAGGCAAAGTTCGTTTTCTTGTGTCAAGCTCCTTAAAAAATGAAACAATCTAGTCGGAGCATAGCTCATTTTCTTGAGTCAAGCTCCTTAAAAATGAAACAAGCTAGTCGGAGCATAGTTCGTTTTCTTGTGTCAAGCTCCTTAAAAAATGAAACAAGGTTGTCAGAGCACAGTTTGTTTTCTTGTGTCAAGCTCCTTTAAAAATGAAACAAGCTCGTCAAAGCAGAGTTCATTTTTCTTGTGTCAAGCTCCTTAAAAAATGAAACAAGGCTTCATGAGGATAGTTCGTATTCTATTTCAACCTCGTTAAAAAATGAATTCGGTCGAGGATGGTTCTTTAAATGTGTCAACCTCGTTAAAACAATGAAACACTTTCCTATTCAATTCGAGTTTTTGATAAGATCTCGTAAAATCCCAGTCAAGTCTTTCTCTTGATCTCGTAACTTGAACCTTCACTCCATCTTCCTTTCATATGGATTGAAGCTTGGGTGGCATGTACCTCAAATTGAGTCACCATGTTGGGGGCATGCAAAAATTTTCAAGCATAGTTTGTTTCCGTTTCAAGCTTGTGTAAAAATGAAACAGGTTTCGAGCATAGTTTATCTTTGTTTCAAGCTTGTGTAAAAATGAAACCAAATTCAAGCAGAGTTTTATGATTTCAAGCTTGTGTAAAAATGAAACCATTCCCATTTTGCCTCTCTTGATTGCCATTTTATCAGCCTGTTTTTCCAGATGAGCGTTGGTTTTCTCATTCCACTGTCACTATCTGCTTGGCCGATCATATGCCTTCACTTGGTTGTTTTACCCATTCTTGAGGAACTGCTGTTATGACTGGTCTTGTTAGCCAGCCTCTTGACCTTCATCTTATTTAAAGTAGTTCCACCATCACCGGAACCAATTGCTACCCTTTATACCACTCGTTCCTCTAGGAGGAGTCAAATTTTAGCTATTTTTTTACTCTCTAAAATTGAAAATATTTCCAAGATTATTGTCATTTTGAACTCGTTAAATGGATGTGAAATGATATCTACCCAGTATATGTTTACCCCTTTTTTAGGATGGGATAGATTATTTTCGAAAAAGGAATACCTTAGCCTATCGCGACTAAAAGGTTCTTTCAGATATTTTTTTCTACCTTTTCAGATCTGAGGGACTATTTATGAAAAGGCACCAGCTAGAATTTTCTTTTATGCCTTCTTTTCAAACTCTCTAAACATGAAAATATGTCGAGTTCTCCCTTTTTCAGACTCATTAAAACTGATGACATCGAACTCCGTCATTATGACATTACCAAGTTCCTCCTTCTTAGGGCTCGTAAAATGTACTAGGTTGGATTTGTGCGAAGGACAAACTTATATGACAAGCATATGGTATCCTCTTCAAGCTTGTGTAAAAATAAAGAGGTACTCACCAGAAATGGTGGGGGAAAATGGAAGTTATTCATTAGTTGTGTCGGCAGTACGTCACTCTTGAACATGACACTTGTCTGCAGTTCGTGTCGGGTTGGGATATCTTCACTCTGTCACTTTGCCTCCATGGTTTTGGGAAATATTTTTTCCTCTCATTCGATTACCAATTTTGTTAATATGACCTCTAATCCTATTTGAGTCAAATGCTGCCAAATTCTAGAGTCGTGTCGCCGATATGTTCAAGAGAAAATCCTTCTACAGTTTGTACATTTCCTGATCCTTTGTTTCATTCTTGATTGACACTCATATTACCTTTTTTGTTTCATTTCAATGATGTGGGATTCATTATGACCCTCCTTCGACGGATCACTTCCTGTCGACTTTAGCTCATTATCCAGGAATTTTATCTAGAGACTCCTTTCTGTTACCTTAGAGCTTGCATGCCCTAATGGAAATTTCTTCGCATTCGACGATAGGTTCACATCATTGGCCTTCGATCGAGTGATTTCACGGGTGTTCGACTTCAGCTCACTATTCACATTCTGTGGATTGTACTAGTGGTACCTTGAGAGCCATTGACATTATGGGTGGTTTCTCTCGCACTTGTTAACGGTTCACATCATTGATTGGTAATCAAGTGATTTTCTAGCATGTTCGACTTCAACACGTCTATTCACATGTTGGAATTTTTAATTTGATCGGGTGGTGTCAAAGCGCAAGAACTTGGGATTTTATCACAAAAGTATAGGTTGCGATGAGTGATGAGTAATTCATGATTATATACATGATTCCTTAGATGGATGGCTACACCCATGCCATGGATCTATTCCATATGATCCCTTCATTCGGATGGCTGCGTCCATTCCGAGGATCTATTCACATGATCCTTTTCTTGATGGATAGCTGTGACTATACCATGGATTCATGTATTTTCAATAGAGATTTCAGTTATGTATATGTATCTATTCTTGATTTGCAAGTCTCCTGACAGCAGCGTTTTCAGTTGGACGCGTTCTCATAAATCATTTCACCCCTCCCTCTCTCTCGGACCTCATGCTTTAGGGAGCATCTGTTACACAACATTTTGTCACAGTCCCTGCAATCCCTCGTCTCGTACATTAGAGGACTATTCCCGTGACCTGTGAATAATCAAATGTCCTGAAAACACCTTGATGATATCCTTCTACATAAGGGAAAGAATTCTCCTTGACAACATTTCTTCATAAAAGCCCCAAAAACCCATGATTTGGCATTGGTGCGAGTAGCCAGTTCATTCCTCAAGCCAATGGGGAAAATATACACTATTGGGTGTGACAGATGATGCTCTATCCTCGTGTTTTACCCATGCCAGCCTATTAAGGAATGTTTTTTAACAATAGAAGGAAAAAATTTGATTCTAATAACTTCAGAACGAATCATCAAAAAGAGGTTGGGTTGTTTGGCTCCGGATATCCCTAATTAGGAAGTGGTTTTCCACCTCTCATGGAACCTTCCTAAGAGATAGGACTCTTACCCATGATTATAGGGATCCTAACCTCTCCTTCTCCTTCTATAAAAGCCTTCCCTCTCCATTTGCGAGCTAGTTGAACATTTGGGAAGAAAACTATAGCTAAGTGACTATTGAGAGCAGAGCTAATGATAACCCTGTAAGAGAGAGAGCCTTGTCTAAATTCCCGACAATATTTTTGATACATGCTATGCTGGAAGCCCTACCAAAGGAAGAATGTGACATCGGAACTCGGTTGTAATGTTTCTTTCGTATTTTAATATATGCTCGACTACATCATTGGTTCCACTGTTGTATTACTTATCTGTGTAATGCAATTTAGTTCAATCTTCTTCGACTGATTGATAGTTACATGTTGTTTTTATTACGTTGTATGCTGTCATTTCTTCTCTGCATGTGTACAGGTATCCAGACGCGATGAGCGAAAGGATTGTGAATTGTCAAGATAGGAATGGGAAGCAGCGCTTCTTCTTCGAAAATAGTAGCGTAGGACTTGAGGTAGGCTATCTATTGTAGCTTTGTCTTTTGTAACTTGGAATTTATATCATAGCATGTTTTGTTTGTTGCTAGACCCACTCTAGGGCTAGTGGGATTTCCTCTGTCCGTAGAGGGGATTTACCTCTCCAACAGTAGTGCCCCATTATTAATTTATTTCCGACCTGCAAGGTGAATCATAGTTTAAGATATTATAACAACAATAAATGTCAAATAGTACAATGAACAAAATGTAATAAAAATATAAAATGATCCAAACATTTCATGTATAATGACAAATAGATGATTGAATCCATACCTTGAGAGACTCTATTATATCGCAACTTCCATAGACTAGGTGTCATTCTCCATGGTTTTAATCTAGTCTCTTCTTTCCCATTGAAAAGATACTTTTTGGTTCTTCGGTACCTATGGTTCTTAGAGAGGAAGTGCATATACTCATCAAACACATCCTTTCCTAGTCTTCTTGAACGACGAGATTTCAATTTCAGACCACAAACTGTACAAACAAATTTACCCTTTGTTTAAAGGCCTGCAAGAGATGGATTAATTTTTATTTCAATTACTAATTGAAGTATGTATAATGAATGGCCTATTTACAAACAAATGCATGAAATGAACTTCATAAAACTAGTAAACATTATTAAAGTGCATGTTAATGTTACAATATACCACAGAAATGTGTTAGCCGTGGGCATCATGAATTTTTCATATAAGAATTTCATGGAATTCAAATTCCCTTTGGGCATATGTTGGTCTGGAGATATCATACATAGTGATGCCCTTCCATCAGTTCAATAACTCATCAGTAAGAGGCTTGATATATACATTCATATCTTTGATCTGGTCCTTACCTAATTGATTGAATATATAGTACATAATTCCCAAATATATGAGTAACCAAAAAAAAGACATAATTTTAATACATGATTGAACATACATGAGTATACACAAAAATATAATACATAAGTATGAAACAAACAAGACAAATAATGATATGTTATTGTGTAAACGAATATATTTATTCTAAACAAAATAATACTTGAAACAATCATTGTCAACATTATGTGCTCCCTCTTTATTGACATCCAAGGAGGAATGTTATTGTTGATAACAAAAATGGGCCACACCAAGTAAATAGAACTTGGCTCTCCAAATGGATTGACTCTGTCAACTGCTAATGAAAGCTTAATATTATGAGGTTATTCTTTAAACTTTGGCCATCTTTCCTGTATATTCGTAAATGCATATCCATCTGTAGGCATTCGAAGAACACCATCTTGACTTCTTTTCGTTTCATGGTAATCCATAAATTTTGCTATGATTTTGCACCTGAACAATTGTCACAGACGTGGAATTATGGGAATATAATGAAGAACCTTGCGAGGCACCTTTTTTGTTACTTTATTGGTTTGATATTTACTCTCATCACATTTTGTTCAGTTGTCTTTCAACACATGTTCTTTGTAATAGAGAATATAATCATTAGGAAATGCATGAATAACTTGATATTCCATTCCAATATCTTTCATAATGGAATGTAAATATCGGTACGTGCAAGGTAAAACATTTGATGGTGGTAACAAAAATTCACCGAACAATCTACAACATAAGAAATCAATGGTGCTGGTTAATGTAAACAATATACATATTGCATCCAAATAATGTTACAAATGGCAATCAACATACTAACATTTAAAACAAACGAAAAAAATAATTGGTTTATCATGATGTACTAAATGTCACAAAATATATTACATACCTCAGGATTTGTGTCACGTGTGTGTTTAACAAAACATTCACCACCTTTAAGTTGACTAGAAGCAATACAACAGAGATAAGAGATGCTTTTGAGCCTTCATAAAGAGGTTGAGCTCCCCTCTCAAGTACAGGTATATAATAATCACCAACATACGAGTCGTCATTATCACCCCTTCCTGAAACATTATTAATTGTCTCCTGTATCAATCTATCTTTCCCATATTCATCCAATGTGTTATCAACATCATTATCTTCTTCATAGGATCATTAGCTTGATCTGGCTCAATATTTGCTTCATGTTCTTGAATAGGTGCTTGTACTTCAACGACCTCTTCCTCGTCGAGGAATTCCCTAGGAGCACCATACTAGAAAATTACAATTAATAAAATAATATTATTCTACTATCACAAATATTTAAACGATAGAAATGTTTACAAATATAATATAGGAAAACAAAGACAACAAATAGCTAGACAAATACAACTTAGCTAGTTAACTAATCATGATTTTCATATGGCTCAACTTAAAACTTATACCTTCATAATAATCAAAGTAAAAATACCCTTGGGAATGATTCCATTGAATATATTAACAAATCAATCTAACTGCATAGATTTAATGAGTTTAATAATATGAACATATAATAGTCAAAATAAATAGAAACTAGTATAGACCCATCTAAATTCTATTCTATGAAGCGTCGAGAGGGATCAAGTCCCTCAAGGTGCATTAAACCCATTCTTTGAGTAAAAAAGTGAGGAGAGGTCGAAAGGAGGATAATTTCAAAAACTAGCACAGGAAAATGGAACAAATGTGAAACTGATCAACGTTGGAATAAGGAATTTTGAAGACTCCTAGCACTAGAAAATGGTTCAATTGCAAAATCAATGTTACTAGAAAATAACCTAATTGCAAATCCTACTGCTAGAAAGTAGTCTAATTGACAAACTCAACACTATAATAAAGAGAAATTAGGAAGCCTAGCACTACAAAATGGCACATTTGGAATTCCTAGCATTGGAAAAGGAAACGAGGAATCTTAGCACTATAAAACAAGGTAGATGAGAAACAATATATCACAAGAAAGTTAAAAAGGTGAAAAAGCTAGTGCTATGAAAAGGACAATTTAAAAAGCTAGTAGGAATGAAGGAAATTGGAAAACCTAGTGCTACGAGGGAGTGAAAAAATGAAATCCTAGCAGTAGAAACTTGAAAAAAATGGAAACATAGCGCACCAATGAGAGAGGAGGTTAGTTTTGGAGAGAGAGAGAGAGATCGTCAATGAATGTCAAAACTACCTAGCATAAATATTAATTGCAAATTACCATAAATATTAATTCCAAACTACCTAGCATAAATATTCATGAACAAACGTAAATATAAATTGCAAATTAACTACCTAGAACTCATCATGATATTTTTTTCTCAATGCATAAAACACAAAATGAATATTTTGGAAGATTTTCACTTGTGCAATTAACTATATATTTGAACTAAGTAAAGACCAAGTCTCTTATGGCATGTATAAGAAATATAAAGAACAATTCTCTTATCGTCTAATGGATGATAACGAATAAGTACTTACTAATGGATGATATTCATCTAAGTCCGCCTTCAGCATGTCCATAAGTTCTATAATGCTTTTTAGCTGTTGTTATTAAAGGTATCCTTAATTTCAAGTCCTTGCACTTTTTACAAGGTTAATGACATTTTCTATCCTCCGAAGCCCCCAATGTCGATACCAAATCACCTAATTGACCCTATCCTTGAGGAATTTTATATGACATTTTTCCTAACCAAATATCTTTTAGTGATGATTATCAATCAAAATTAATAACCTCAAAATAGGCCTATAACATTTCAAAAGCATGGGATGTATAACAAGAATGTGGACCTTGTAAATAGGTATTCGTCCCTACATATATATAAATCAATTTCTCATCGGATAAACGTTGCACAATGGTAAAATTCCATTAATGCAAAAATTTGGCCAGTAAAATTCCATTAATTCATATCGTCGAATATCCAACTCTATGTAATTAATGTTGGATATTCGACGATCATCGGGATTTTAAAAGATAAAACAGAAAATACATTAAACGTCTAACGATGGTTTCGATTTTATCCGTTTGTCAGATTCTGCCATCAAATTTTAATCCGAAATGTGGTAGTGATGCCTCCACTCTTAAAAGTAATACCAAGGTTCACCTCCTTCCCAGGAATTCGAAAATCCACTTCGAAATTCAAACATGAATCTAATGTCCAACACTATGATACTGCACCACTTGTCCTCTCACTAAGTAGTTACCAACTCATTGTTCTATGGAACACTCCTAATGTGCATATGATTCCATCTGGAAATTCTAATGACCAAAATAAATTTATTCCCTGGTCATCCCTTCTCTTCTACACAGTCCATCAGGAAATTCGATCACCCCCTTTTGTGTAGTCACTCACCTTCGAAGTTCCATGACATTCCATTCCCAGGTGATACATCCCTTGTAAATGATTCCTTTCATCATAAGGTCAAATAACCAAGGCATATACCTGCCTCAAAACCATCATATCGGTCATAGCATTCTCTTGGAAATCAATGAACATTATTTGGTACTGGTGTCCCATAATGGCCCTGCTCCTAAATGACTCTACTAGTATGTTGTTGCATGTTCCAATCACTTTCACTAATGTTGCTAATCCTTGCAATCAGTTTCAACCACCTAACTGGGCATTTGCATGCTCTCATCTACCAATCACATAGCTTCCATTAGATTCAAAATAATTTGAAATACATTCATGTCATACCTCATCGGTGGCTTGTCAATAAGGTACACTTGAAATTTTGATCACTTCCTGTCATAATAAGTCAAACTAGTTGTTTGATCAAATCATCATGTATAAAGATGTCACATATAGTTAGCTCAATGTGCAACCATCATAATCAAAATTATGGATCACATGTAACCATCATAAATTAGAATGGTAGATCAAATGTAATCATCATAAACTAGAATCACAGATCACATGCATAATTAAAAATGAAATAAAATACTAATACTTATATGTTAATCAATCCTTAGCTTCCACATTTATCATTTGTCTTTTTTGTACACATGCCAGATCAGTTTCCACACCCACTAGTATATTTGGCCCAATTTCCGACGGCCAAAATGTCGCTATTGCGACACATAGGTGTCCCAAGAGCGACACTTTGAGGTTGGGAAAAATGTTGTTTCATGTCCCGTCGTAAATTCTGACACTTATAATAACTGGAAATAGAGTGACACAAGACACGACACGTGTCTTCATTTATTCAATATGACAATCATGTTTTTTATTTTTACTATTCTAACATCATGTGGAGACATCGGTCTTACGACATTGATGCCTTCCCAGAAGGTGTCGCAATACTAATGGCCTATCGTCGCTCATATGGCTCTATTAGTTTTCCAGCGATAGAAACAATCGTCAAAAATCCCACAATATTCGTCACTATTTTGAAAACTTGCATAACATTATTGCGACGGTTGGGCCATAGCAGCGACGGAAACAACTGGCGGAAGTGCGATGAAAACAACCGTCGAAATTACGACGTGACTCCTAGAAATTTTTTTGGGGGGTAGAAGTAACCCTGGTATGATCATTCACTTTAAGAAGGAACTCACATTTTGCTTATGGCATGATAGTAGTAGTTGATAAAGGAGAAAGGAAGATTTACAACATCCCAAGCGAGATAGGGTGCAAGACAACTATCTCAGTTGTCTTGCATCCTAGACTAGCTTGCTTGGGAGGTCGTCGATCTTCGTTTCTCATTTATCAACTATTGGCATCATTCCAAAAGCGAAAGTTGAGTTCCTTCCTAAAGTGGATGATCATCTCAGGCTTACTTCTTCCGCTATGGATGTATCTCTGGTAAGAATTTGGTACCTTTTTTATAAGATCAAGGGCATGTTCATTTAACAAAACTACCTTCTAATATCCCTTTGTGTGAATTATGTTTAGTTTAAATATTGCACGTGACCTTGAAAAAATTAGGGCTAGCATTGCTTTACACTGCAAATTTTACCTGAAAACAACACTAAACATATGTATAAGTTAAAAAATAGTTCATTGAGTTTGTTGAAAACCACATCCAAGGGGATGCCTTAATAAGTACTATTTGGTTTCTGTATTAACAATATCATCTAAATGAATGTGGAAATATTTGAAAGGCCTCTATTTTTCCTTAGCCCAACTGATATTCTAACAACAACTCATAACTTCAACAAAACCAATATGATTGGAGTTGGCAGGTTTGACATTGTCTATAAATTTTTTCTTCCAGAAGGTAGGATTGTAGTTGTCAAAAGGCTAAGCCATGGGCTTGGACAGGGAAACTGTGAGTTCATAGAGTAAATGAAAACTATTGGAAAGGTAAAGCATAGGAATTTGGTACATTTACTTGGTTACTGCATTTTGGGGGAGGACAAGTTCTGATTTAGAGCTATTTCAAGAATGGAAGCCTTGATCTGTGGCTGTGTAATCGTGCAGATGTTGTTGAGGTCCTTGACTGGCCAAAGTGCTTCAAGCCTTCCATGGTTTCTAGATATTCTATTTTTGGAAAACCTCAGAGCTGTGAAGTTAGTTTCCCTATCAGTTTTGTATTGCTCAAATTCAAACCCTACAAAAATATTAGGTTTCCTTTTACAGGGGATATGGTTCCCTGCAGATATATGAAGGATAAATCCAGGGAGAAAACCCCTCCCTGTAAACATTGCATACCCATCCATGTACAAGGAGAGCATTAATTTGTTTCCATCTAGTCAGTGAGGAAAATTTCGTTTGTGACAATTTTTTACGCTTCTAAAATTTCCATCCTTCTTGAATGACAAACTCCTTGGCCATATTCAATTGTTCTTATATACCTACCATAATATTTTTTCTCACCATTCTTCAAATAAGAAATTTATATAACATGTGTTGCTAGCGTCGTATTGTTGCTTTGATACCATATTGAATATGCACATACACATGTAGAAGCACTGTAAAGAGGACAGAGAGACATTCAATGTTATTCAACGTGTATAAAAGTCAATAGACATATCTTATGAGAGAGACGTTAGTTAGTAAACCACTTAGAAAACTATGAAGTGACATTACTAAAATAGCATTTAAGTAAATGAAATCACCATTTTTAAGTATTTGTAATTTAAAAGCAGTGTTTTTAAACTCAGATTCAGACTTGGAATCAGTTGAGGTTCAATTTAGATTCTAACTGGGAGTTTCATTGATTTAGATTGCTTAGATTTCAATGATTTATTCTATTAAAAATAATATATATATATATATATATATATATATATATATATATATATATATATATATATATATATATATATATATATATATATATATATATATAGATATATATAATACTTTAATTTGATTAAAAAATAAATTTTAAATTTTTCAAGTTATTAGAAACAAAATATGTAAAGTTTGTTCATGCATATGTTATGTAGAGTGAATATATAAAAATATTTCAAAATAATATCTAGCAGAATATATCTCAACAACAAAGTACATTATTAATCAATAAGGCTTTAAATGGTATTTAAACTCTAGAGTTTGAGAAAAGTGTTGCAACCATCTCTTTTTGCTTAGCCTTATCTTTTTTAAATTTTGCAAGTTAATTTTGCAATTCCAATTTAAACTGTCCAATCTCCTCTTATGGGGCCATGCATGGGGCAATTTGGATTCTAACAATCAAGTGTTCTTTCACCCTACCCTCCACCTTTATGCATTTCTTGCAATATTTGAAATAAATATGCTCATCGGCAGTATCAACATGGAGCCATGCAGGATATTTTAGTTCTAGTGCCATGGGAAAATTCCAATTTGCAAATTCAAATGTGCAAGATTGAAAACTTATCTTAAATTCTTATATGAAAAGTTCATACTTAAAATTTCGAAGTTCAAACTAGTAGTGAGTGGAAAGTGAAAAACATTAAAGGCGCATGATATAATTGGTTGGGACAGATCATTGCTTTTAAGTGCTTGCTCCAAAACCCCAAAACATCACAAATGCTCAATAAGGGAGGTGTGACAAAAATTAAGGGCTCCCTTTATAGAATTTTGATAAGGTCTAGAAGTTAAATTTTTTGTTTTTTTTTAATTAAAAATTTTTAATCTTGCAAGTTGAGTCCACCACGGTGTGGTCTAGTACAGACTCAGTTGAGTAGGATTGGTTTGGTACTAAACTGTCCAAATCTGTTTCTGACTCAATCGGTTCAATACCAAACTGGCCCTCCAAACTTAGTAAATGGCCAAGTCAATACAACTGGCAATCAACACAATTGAATTAACCAAATGCAAGTTGACTTGAATCGCCTTCAAAAACTAAGCCTAAAAGTCCTAAGCTGTGCAATACAAAATATGGCCATTCATCTGCCTTTTCTTTTTACTAAAAATTTTTTTTTTACGAAATATTACTTTTGACATTTCACATCCTTAACATGTTAACATTACATTTCGGAACAGGCTAGTTTTCAATTTTAAGTTATTAATTCTATTTTTTTGTTTACTTCAAATTTCTTGCGATTCATTTCTTGTTACTGCGTTTTTTTCCATTAACTCCATATTCTTTTACATATTATTGTTTATTTTTTTTTACTTTTTCATGCAATAAATGTAAAGGGTTTGACATGGAAAACCACTATATTTATTTTAATTTGTATACACTGTAGGTGTTTGTTTACTTGCAAATTTTCCGCATCATGAACGAATAAAGACAAACCACTGTAATTCACATAATAACAAGCTTGTTGGTGTCCTTCACTTGTTATGAAGAGCATGCTTTGAGTTAGATGATATGGAGGAATCAATTCAGCCTTATGGCCTTGTCTTGAAGAGCAATATTCCCATTCGGGAGTTTTTGGAATTGGTGGTGTCACTGGAAAATACAGATTCTTCCAAAATTCTCTCATCTGTAGGAGAATATGTCTTTTCCAACAAAGTTCCTTACACAACAATCAGAGATATATGGTTTCAAATAGAACCTTATTGAAGACCAAAGTTTTCTCGTCTACCATTCAGTACCATATTTGTACTTCCAAGCCCAAAGTCGAGGGAGAAGGTTTTATATAGCAAGATAAGTTTAAAAAAATGAAATTGTATTACTATTTGATGGCACAGATTTAATTTAATTGATGATGAGTTGTCGAAATTTATAATTTTTGTAGATTAAACAACTTAAGGATCGCCTACAAAGGCTTCCTCCTTTATGATGTCTCGAATGGTGAAAACTAAGTCACAAGGTTCGTCGATCATAGAAAAAAATTTGAAATTCATTGAGGTTTGACGAACCTCAAAGCCAAACCAGTTGGAATTTTGGGAATTCCAAGCAAACAGAAATGGAGAGAATAATCTCCCCTCTACAACACAGAGAAATTTAAACAACTTGACAGGAGACAGAGCTTTCAAGGCTTTAAAACAAACTTCTATTACTTTCAAAACTGATACAAATCTTCCTCTTAAGAGAGGGATAACAACAAAGGTGACTGCTACAGACGCAGTGCACAGAAAACACTCTCTGTCTCTCAAGAACAATACTCTGTCTTCATACATTCAACACACTGCTGTGTATTTCTTTTTCCGCGCTGCTGTGCGAAAAACCAAAACAGAACAATACGATACAACCCACTCACACAGGCTCGCGGGCCTTTTCATTTTATATATGCCGCGCATATATTTTTACATTACATATAAACCATATGAAAACTTAAATCAAAGAAATGAAACCAAAAAAAATACAAAGGAAAACCTTTGCGGAACTATAAAATATGAAATGCCTGACGTACGAGTGGGGACCACTACGCAGTCGGCAATCGACAATCGGCGAACGGCTTGACAACAAACTTTGTGATCCATTCAATCTTTCGATTGCGATTACACCATGGACGCGATGGCCCGATATTAAATCCACTGTATAAGACTGTCGGATCCGCGCTTTATACAAAACGCGCGACCAAACAACAAACCTTCGATTCTCCGATTGCGATTGGAAACACGGGCACGATCCAGCTATTAACTCTGTCTCATAACATGATCAGATCCGCCCTGATCGGGGCACACAATAAAGCCCGCCGATTAAACCTTGCGATTATGTGATTGCGATTGGATCGCATCGCATCACGGCTCCATATCAACAAGACACTGCTCCAACATAACTTTGCGATTTCGATTGGCATATAAATGGTGGGGACCACTTGTCCCGCCAATTCAAAAATAAAAGGACTTCCGCCTGTTAAAACAATTTCCATTCATTCTGGTTGTTGAGGACTTTAAAGCCCGAAACGACTGGTTTTTAATATCTCTGTTCCTCTGTAGAAAAGATCTACAAAAATCTTCGTCCTTCCACTGTGAAGAACGGCTCCGCCCATCACTGAGTTAATTTCATCTGCAATCTGTGGCTGCAGCCCATCAAAAAAATTAATTCATTCCCATTCTTCTTCAATGCAGAGTGCCGCGCACTCAATCTCTGTTGCTGCTGCTGCTGCCTTTGTACTTTGTTCTTTGTTCTTCCTTCCCAAGGCATGGCAGGTGACTTTAATATTTCAACACTCCCCCTTAAAGTCAGCTGCTGGGTTATTCATCATACCCAGGCATTTTCTTAGAAATTCAAATGTCTTTTGTCCCAATGGTTTAGTTAAAATATCTGCATATTGCTCCTCTGTTTTACAATGCTGTAAAACAACTTCACCAGTATTCACCAATTCTCTGATATAATGATACTTTGTGTCTATGTGCTTTGTTCTTTTATGAAACACAGAATTCTTTGACAATGCAATAGCTGAGCTATTGTCACAATAAATCATAGTGCCCTTTACCTGTTCTTGGCACAAACTTCTCAACATCCTTCTCATCCAAATTTCTTGACACGCTGCTGCTGTAGCTGCCACATATTCTGCCTCTGCTGTAGATAATGCTACAATAGGCTGTTTCTTGGAAGCCCATGAAATGGCTTTTGAACCCATATGAAAAATATAACCGGAAGTGCTCTTCCGATCATCTACACTTCTAGCCCAATCACTGTCAGTGTATCCAACTAATTCTGAATTTTCTGAAGTAGTATATAAAATACCAAATCCTTTTGTTCCTTTCACATACCTCAGAATTCTCTTTGCTGCTTGCCAATGTGCTTCTTTTGGCTTTTCCATAAATCTGGAAATTAAACTAACAGCATGCATAATATCCGGCCTAGTTGCAGTCAAATACATGAGGCTACCAACTATTCTTTTATATAAACTTGGATCAAAATCCTTGCTGCTGTCATCTCTACTCAGCTTCAATCCCATTACTGTGGGAGTAATTGCATCTTTGCACTCCTGCATATTAAATCTCTCTAAAACTTGATTCACATACTTTGCTTGAGAAATAAAAATTCCTTTCTCACCTTGCTCCACTTCTATTCCCAAGAAGTATCTTAATAAACCCATGTCAGTCATTTCAAATTCATCTTTCATGACTGTTTTAAAATTTTCAACAAGGTAATCATCATTACCTTGTCCTGAAGATGGATCCCCGTTGGGATTCGAAACGTTGACAAGGGTTTCGTGAGACTGTGGATAATCCAGCAAAGTCCCCAGTAAAGGTAATCATCATTACCTGTAAAAATTAAATCATCAACATATAAAACAACAATCAACAATTTACCATCCTTTTCTTTGATGTAGAGGGTGGGTTCTCCCTCACACTTTTCAAATCCATTTTCCAGTAGATAGGAGTCTATCCTACTGTACCATGCTCTTGGTGCTTGCTTCAGCCCATAAAGAGCTTTCTTCAATCTGTAGACTTTGTGCTCTTGGCCTTTCTTCTCATATCCCAAAGGCTGTTCCACATATACCTCTTCCATTAAAATTCCATTTAAAAATGCAGATTTTACATCCATTTGGTATACTTTCCATTTGTTTTGTGCTGCTATGGACAGCACTGCTCTTATGGTCTCCATTCTTGCAACTGGTGCAAAAGTTTCTTCATAATCTATGCCATGTTTCTGCTTATAACCCTTGACAACAAGTCTGGCCTTGTGTCTTTCTATCTTTCCTTCAGCATTGCTTTTGGTCTTATAGACCCATTTAACACCAATGGCTTCTTTACCTTCTGGGAGATCAACCAACTCCCATGTTTTGTTCTTCTCTATGGCATTAATTTCTTCATCCATAGCTTCTATCCATTTTCTATCTTTAATTGCTTCTTCAAAATGAATAGGATCATCAACTTGACAATACAAAGCAAATAAGGAATTCATACCTTCATCTGCTTCTCCTTGCTCATAAATTTCTCTAAGGCTTCTGAATCTTGTTCCTCTTTCACTTGGTGTAGCCGTGCTTGATGAAGCACTCGATTCTGCTCCTTGTGGTGTACTCGGTGAACCACTGCCGCTTCTTCTCAAGGGTGTTGTTACTGCCGCTTGAGGCGTCCCTTGCTGGCCTTGCGCTGCTGGAGGTTGTGCAATGGATGGGTTATTTATCTCAACCACATCTACATCATCTTCATCATGAGATAAACAGTTTTTGACATTGACTGTTTTCTCAATGCTTCCATCCCACGCTTCCTCTTCGATGAATTGCACATCTCTGCTAATTATAAACTTCTTTGTGGATGGGTTATACAGTCTGTATCCTTTGGAATCTTCACAGTATCCAAGGAAAATGCACTTCTCCCCCTTACTATCCAACTTCTTTCTCAATTTGTCAGGAATGTGTGCATATGCTACACACCCAAAAACTCTCATGTGGGTGACTCCCTGTTTTCTGCCACTCCACGCTTCTTCTGGAACTTTGTTCATCACTGCTTTTGTAGGGCATCTATTTAAAATATACACAGCACAGTTTGCTGCTTCTGCCCAATACTCATTCGGTAAGTGTTTTGCCTTTAGCATACTTCTCACCATCTCCATTATGGTTCGATTCTTCCTTTCAGCAACTCCATTCTGTTGCGGTGTGTACCTTGTGGTAAACTGCTTGTGTATGCCTTTCTCTCTGCAAAAACGCAGAAATTCCTTTGATATATATTCACCTCCTCTGTCTGTTCTGAGGACTTTAATGTGCAGTCCGCTCTGTTTTTCTACAAGAGCTTTAAATTGTCGAAATTTCTGAAAGACTTCACTCTTATATTTTAAGAAATAAACCCACACTTTTCGTGTGAAATCATCAATGAAAGTCAGCATGTAATTGCTGCCCGAAACAGATGTTGTTTGCATCGGCCCACATAAATCTGAGTGGATTATTTCCAAAGGTGCTTTCGCCCTTATGATTTTCCCTGAAGGAAAATTTTCTCTGTGTTGCTTTCCCAAGATGCAACCTTCACATAGGCTATCAGGCTTTTCAATCAATGGTAAACCTCTTACCATTCCTTTTCTGTGCAGCAAATTTAATCCTCCGAAATTGAGATGTCCAAATCTCAAATGCCATAACCAATTTTCATCTTTCTCTTCCTTCTGTAAGGCTTCTTGAGTTACAGCTGCTACATTCTTTCCTTTTTGCTTCAAGTCAATGTTGAGCTTGAGCGGAAACATTCTATTGCTGGTCATCTGTATTTCAGCAATAATTTTCTTACTTGGAGGTATATCTTTTATTGTGCACACATCATCTTTGAATATAACATTGTAACCTTTGTTTATGAGCTGCCCAACGCTCAAAAGATTACATTTCAGACCTGGAACATAATACACATCAGGAACAAATTTTTGCTCCCCATTCCTTGCACGAATACTTACTCTGCCTTTCCCTTTGACAGAGATTTTAGTATCAGTCCCTGTGGTCACTTCATATTTAACTTCTTAATCAAGATTGGAAAACATTGCTCTGTTGCCAGTAATGTGATTACTACATCCAGAATCTAAGAACCAAACATAATCTTCTTTATCTTGTGCTACATTACAAGCTAACAGCACATTACTTGGGTTCTTTTCCTCTTTTGCTACATTAGCATTCTGCCTATTCTTCATGTCATTTTGCTTCTTTCTACATTCATTGGTATAGTGCCCCTATTTCTTGCACTAATAACACTGGACATTGGATTTGTCATACCTTTGTCCTTGAGCATGTTGGTGTTGATATCCACCTTGCTGGCTGTTGCATTGGCCATGGCTCTGATTTTCATTGTTGCTCCTTCATTGTGAATGTGAAGGGTTGTTCCTTCCACCTCTGTTTTGACTTCTGCCTCTTCCTCTTCCTTTTCCTTGACCTCTTCCTCTTCCTGAAGGCATTTGGGTCTTGAAAGCATGTTCAAGAGATGAGGTTTCATCTCTGCTTAATCTCTGTTCATGAGTTATTAGTGAGGCATGAAGTTCATCCACTGTGAACTGTGAGAGATATTTGGTCTCTTCTATGGTGGTAACAATTACATCAAAATTTGAGGGTAAGAATCTCAAAAGTTTCTCCACAATCCTTCTTTCTTCAAGAGTTTCTCCATGGGATCTTATCTGATTTACAATCCCAATCATATGTGTAAAAAATGTATCAACACTTTCTGACTCTTTCATGCAAAGAGTTTCAAAATCCCTTCTCAACAATTGAAGTTTTGTTGTCTTAACTTTCTCCATACCCTGATAAGCTACTTTTAGAGTTTCCCATGCCTCCTTGGATTTCTTAGCTGCTGATATCCTTGGAAACACACTCTCATTTACAGCTTGATACAAATAGAAGAGGGCTTTGGCATCCTTCTTTCTATTGTTCTTCAATACATCTTTCTCTGCTTGACTTAAGGCATTAAAAGCCTGCTCATCAGCTGGTTCTGTAAAACCATCTTCTACAAGTTCCCATAAGTCTTGTGATACAAACAGGGCTCTCATGGTAATGGCCCAGTAATCATAATTCTTTCCATTAAATTGTGGAAGTTGCACATTTCCAAGACTCATTCCTGTACTTGGTCCAGCCATTCCTATTAAACTGAACTTAAACAAATTTTCTTTCCTTCTCTGAAAGAACAAACTCTGTTAAATAAAAACAACTCTGTTTTCTTTGAGAAATACCTGAACTTTGACCTCTATTGAGCTTTTCACACTGCTGGAGAAAACACTGCAACAAGTCTTCTTCTTCAGCTTCTTTGAAACCTTCAAAGAGCCTAAAAAAGCTCCGATACCAAGTTGGAATTTTGGGAATTCCAAGCAAACAGAAATGGAGATAATAATCTCCCCTCTACAACACAGAGAAATTTAAACAACTTGACAGGAGACAGAGCTTTCAGGGCTTTAAAAAAAAATTCTATTACTTTCAAAACTGATACAAATCTTCCTCTTAAGAGAGGGATAACAACAAAGGTGACTGCTACAGACGCAGTGCACAGAAAACACTCTCTGTCTCTCAAGAACAATACTCTGTCTTCATACATTCAACACACTGCTGTGTATTTCTTTTTCCTCGCTGCTGTGCGAAAAACCAAAACAGAACAATACGATACAACCCACTCACACAGGCTCGTGGGCCTTTTCATTTTATATATGTCGCGCATATATTTTTACATTACATATAAACCATATGAAAACTTAAATCAAAGAAATGAAACCAAAAAAAATACAAAGGAAAACCTTTGCGGAACTATAAAATATGAAATGCCTGACGTACGAGTGGGGACCACTATGCAGTCGGCAATCGACAATCGGCGAACGACTTGACAACAAACTTTGTGATCCATTCAATCTTTCGATTGCGATTACACCATGGACGCGATGGCCCGATATTAAATCCGCTGTATAAGACTGTCGGATCCGCGCTTTATACAAAACGCGCGACCAAACAAAAAACCTTCGATTCTCCGATTGCGATTGCAAACACGGGCACGATCCAGTTATTAACTCCATCTCATAACATGATCAGATCCGCCCTGATCGGGGCACACAATAAAGCCCGCCGATTAAACCTTGCGATTATGTGATTGCGATTGGATCGCATCGCATCGCGGCTCCATATCAACAAGACACTGCTCCAACATAACTTTGCGATTTCGATTGGCATATAAATGGTGGGGACCACTTGTCCTGCCAATTCAAAAATAAAAGGACTTCCGCCTATTAAAAAAATTTCCATTCATTCTGGTTGTTGAGGACTTTAAAGCCCGAAATGACTGGTTTTTAATATCTCTGTTCCTCTGTAGAAAAGATCTACGAAAATCTTCATCCTTCCACTGTGAAGAATGGCTCCACCCATCACTGAGTTAATTTCATCTGCAATCTGTGGCTACGGCCCATCAAAATTAATTCATTCCCATTCTTCTTCAATGCAGAGTGTTGTGCACTCAATCTCTGTTTCTGCTGCCTTGTACTTGTTTCTTCTTGTCACTGCCCAAGGCTGGCAGGTGACTTTAATATTTCAACAAAACCTAATATTTGAACCCAAACCCAAATCATATTACATCACAAGATGAATATTAATCTGAACCAAATTGAACATAAACATGAACCAAAACTTAAATTTTAAGGAAAAGGGATGAATTTCAGCCAAGTTAAAATTAGGTATAAGGTGGACCCATTAGCTATTAGAACATGAAATTCCGGTTTCCAGAGCTCAAGATAATGTCATATTTGCATTCATGTTCTGGAGATTCGAGATTGGAATCTATTTATTTCCCTGATGAATCATGAGTTATGGCTAAAGTCTGGACGAGTTCAGAGTGTGCTCTAGTTCAAAACTTTGGAGGAACACAGGAATGAACAGTGCACCGTCCCTGAGAATTTGTAATTGTCCATGCTTAAACAAATACTGCCCATGATCTGAACAATGGAGTCTTTACTGTTGATGGCATTCATGCACACCTAACAATAGTGAAAATACCATTAAGCTCTTCCTTAAATACATCTGTATAAGAACATATGAGTTATAATCTCAGGTGTGGATGTGTCATAATCCCTGGTGTAGATGTATTCATCTGCATAGTGATATATCTACAAATCACTTCCTATCATATCTCCACTAAAATTGACATCATATGCTCCATCTGTCCCGTGTGGAGCTTCTTATAGTAGCATATTTTCAAATATAAACCTTTATTTTTCTAAAAATATAAACTCCAAAACAAAGAATCAATGTCTCGGGCACTACATAAGAATGTAGTGTGGCCAAAATGCATGAAAATTTTTGCTATGTGTAGGAATATGATGTCTACTAAGTTATATGAGAGCGACATAACATAATCTAATATTTATTGTATCAAGTCATACCTTCAACGAAATTAAGATCCATTTTAATAGAATTACAATCTAGGAAGACTAGCTGAAAATTGCAGAGTTTTAACAAATATTCTAAGCACAAACACAAAAAATTCTAAGCCAAATTAATCATCAATATATTGGTGATTAAAAAATAAAATGCCTTTGCATCTGAAAGGCTCTATTAGACAAAATCCATATTTCCCATCCAGCCAAAATGTATACTTCAATGCTACACTTGCACATGCAAATAGTAGATAAGAGACAAGAATCATATCAAATGCAAGAATACAGATGCAAAACCTAGGTCATACAATTTATGTGCAATAAAAACTTTTAGATATGGTTTGAAAAATATTGTACACTCTCTTCATGTTGAAGATGTAACTATTTGCATCCTTACCAGAGTATATGTTATTTAAATTAACTATTCATAAAAAAAAATGCATTTGAAACCTTTCCTACAACCAGGCTATGAACATCAATTATCCATGTTAGGGGAGCATCTGAAATCATCCTCGAAAATACAAGCTTTCCATTTCAAATTCAACTCTAAGTTCTTAAAAAATAAATAACTTCCTAAAATAAGATAATATAGAAAGCCACATTGTTTTGGGTCACTTGAAACTTATGAAATCAACTCTGTCATATAATAAGATCACATTTATCATTACTCAAAAAAACGAGGTTAATATTCTAATCAGCTCTACCTCTATTGTAACATCCTTTCCAAAAAATGCATATTCTGATGCATCAAACCAGTCAATAAGGGCACGCTCTTTTGCTGAAGTCTTTAGATCCTTTATGTCCTCCATCAGATCAGATGATTGAGTGCCTTTGGCATCTTCGAAGTCATTCTTCTTTATTTATTTCAGCTTATAATATCACTGACCCCAATAACCCAATAACTTCTACTAAACGTCGCTAAACCTATACTTAAGGATTTAAATCCTTACAATCCTAATCTAACATCGTCTTACCAAATATGCCTTAAATAAATCTCAAAGTCTTGGATCCTGTCAGATATAAAAATACTTAACCATAAGAGACTTCAAAACTGCACCAAACATCTTAAACCTCTACAAACAGGAGAATATATCTTCTGGAAATACAATATAAAATAATACAACAGACTACACAGAAAAAAACACGAATATTCCCGCACAATACCACAAAGGAGATTTGAAGAAGTAGAGTTTCCCTGTAAGCTACACTAAAACGCAAAATCTTCATAATCTTTGGTCATGCAGAGCTCTTCGCATCAATCCAACACCTAAAACTCCCTTCGACTTGAATCTTGGACCTATGGCTTCAAGCAGCAGTGCGGAAAAACTAAAAAAACATCAAGGTGTGCCAAGGAATTCCTAGAAGTAGGGTATTTCGAATCTTAGGTTTCATAAAGACATTTAAGTCAAAGGCCTCAAGAGTTTAAATATTTCCAACAATAAGTTGACAGGACACATACACATCAAATATGGGGTCTAGACCGAAAAATACTAAGATAGGTCAGACACTACTACAAACGCAATAAATTCAACATTCAACCTAGATTCAAGGCATCAAAATAAAACAAGCTCAATAAAATCGCTTCAAAGGCTTTAAAATATGGGGTTTCGACAAGCTAAATGCAATCAGAAAATAGAAAAAGATTCAACTTGGTCATTTCTCCTGGTTAATTTTATAAATACCTTATGGAAATCTTTCGACGAAAGTGAGCACCCTCAAAGGCCAATCCGGCATGCATCTTCATAGCTATGGGGTTAACAAGCTATCTCAAACAATACAAAGGAGTAGAGCATCCCTCCTCGAAATCTCGTAGAATGGCCACCACACGATTCCACTTTCTTTGGCTCCTAAAGGGTTATATTTTGCAGGCAGGAATAGGGAGGCTAGGGTAAATGGTGAAATTTTTTCGAGGCGGGAATTGGAATTAAAATAAAAGATAAAAATAAAAAATTAAATGTAAATAATAATATTTTTAAAAAAATGTATATATAGTATTAAATTAAAAATTGAATATAAATAAATAAGAAAATAAGGTGTATATAAATTATTTAATATGTAAAACTTACAAACACAATTAGTAGTTTTAGGTAGTGATATTTATGTGTGTTAATAATATAACCTTTTTGAAGTTTTATTTATTTATGTGGTCATCTTTAAATTAAAAGGATCAAAATTAAAATTATGTGGTTTCTTCTTGTTTTAATATAGACATAAAAAGGTATGATGAAATGGCCTCTCCTATGGTTTGACAATTATTATTGTTTTTTTACCAAGCTTCCGCCTATCACAATGTGACCAATTGCCTAGATTTAGCATTATGAGAGTGTTGTAGTTGCTATAACACCACCCAAAATTTTGGGCATGTTCAAATTTTGGGTTCCCCACATTTCGCTTGCGCAACCAATTAGGGTTCCGATCATACTCTTAATTGGTTACTCTCCTCTCCCCCTTTCTGTCAAACTCTGATGTTGCCCCCATTTTCACTTTACATGTTTCCCCACACATCATGTGTTGCCTCAAATCTTGACCCTATAACTACATTAAGGTTTCGAAGGTGTGTCACTTCGATGACATTCCAAGAGACTCCCATGACTTAAAAACTTATCTTTACCTAGTATGTATCGCAACCAACAGAAGCACTACATGTGGACAAGGAGGATTTTGGCTCATGTTATGTTGATTATAGTAGGGTTTGCGAGAAACCCTAATATGGAAATAAAGTGAACCCCATTTCTGTTTTTAACTAATGCCTCTAAGGGCACAGTCTCATCGACATCACACGACATCATGATGAGATTTATTTCATAACATGTTGCCCTAGGCCCTTGACTGGTCTTATGCCTAAACATGTGCATTAGGGTTTGAAATAATTATATATTTTCCCCGCCATCCTTGAAACCATAGGCATTGGTCATTGAAGGTCCAACCCTATCGTGAATTAATCCTTACTCTTGAGGGTGCTTATCATCTTCACCTTCTCATCTTATCTCAAAACTAGATCACTCATATGCATCAGGGTTTACAAGGTACCTCATATAGCATTAGTCCTCATTCCCTATCATTTCATTAGGGTTTGGGAAGGTATTTTTTGTCTTGTTTGGGTAGGTTTAGGTGGGCTTGTTTGGTTAACAACTCACTATATGACTAAATGAACTTTTGAAGTCAACAACCTATGCAATTTGAAAATTAAGGCAACTAGACAAGAAGATTCAGAAGTTTCCATTTGAAAGCCTGAAAACCTAGTAACAACAAATTTTAATTATGCTCAATTCCTAAGCTGCGGACAAATCAAGTCTTTGAGATGTCAAATATAAGCAACCAACATGAATAAAAAACATATTTTCAATAAATGCAAGAAAATAGATAATTTTTATGCATCTCATGAGTCCATAGGTGATTACCCTATCCCAAAAAGAATATCAAAATTGACAATCACTCCATGAAAAATATAAACCAGGTAGTAGGAGTCCACTCCAGAGATAAATCAAACCCAAAAATCCAAAATTAAATTTTATGAGGGCTGAAAATGGCACCAAATACACCACAAAAGGGGTCCAGGAAAGTGATAGTCATCTTCAAAATATTTATTAACCTCTGTTAACCATCTAAAATCATAATAATGTTGATCTTCCTTACAATGAAATTTTCCTCCAACAAGTAACCCAAGGCATCAACAATGCATAAATATAGATAAGGCACCAAAGGATGGCCCTATTGAATCAACTAATGTAGCATTATCCGTAGGGATAAAGCTTTGTGACAAAAATGAAGGCCAAGGGATTGGTGAAAAGATCACTCGTTATACCCACACACCATGAATCATAACCTAACCACATCACCATATCTTAAAGATGAAATAAAAAAAAACTCTATCATAAGATTTTCAAATTTAATCTTCAACTTAAGGCATTGTTTCCCTATCTCTCTAGCCAACTCCATTGCCTCCTAGGCTGACCAGACCCCTAGACAAACCTAGTCCACTTTGGTCACACTACATACTTTGAAACTGACCAGATCCTCAAATCCAAAGCCTTTGCCACAAGTTTGTAACCAATGGTAAGAAAATAATAAGCTTCCAACCACCTATACAGTCTCTCATTGCATTCTAAGGAATAGGGTTCATCAAGCCATAATTGAGACTTGAGAGACTCAAAGAGGAACCTAGAAAAAAAACTACTTCTAAACAAAAAATATGATCCCCAATAAAGTCCCATGTGAGCTTAGAGCCTTCATAAGGCAAACCATCCAATATTGAGGACTTTCCATTTTTCATATAATTAAAGGAAGCACATAAATCATCTCTCATAATATCCTGAACCAACATATCATTGTCCCCAATAGTGACCTTGCAAAGGATCATCATACAACAAGCATCTTGGGCAACACCCTCACTATTTTTCAAAACAAGGAGAGAAAACATAGACAAATGGATACCCCTGCTACATATGTATAATATATAAAGTCCATATACCAAACCCCACCTCCACACTTGTCTCCTTCGCACTCAAACATGGTCAGGTCCCCCTTAAAGATGCATTAAGTTGTCAACATAGAAGAGTTCATCCAATTCCACAAATATTCTTGCTCAAAGCTAAGGATAGGGGCATAAAAAAAAAATGTATCACATGGTCCTAAATAAATAGCATGACCCAAACATGCATGCCTTTTAAATCCAAACCACAAGCAATCACATGATTCGACAAAGACAAAGAAAGAGAAAGCACTATGCCTCCACTCCCTTGAAAATGCTCAAAATTCCCAAAATGGGCCATTCCAATATTTTCTCATTTGCTTTTGAATCTCAAAACCAAATCCCCCTATGTTAAACAAAAAGGTATATTCAATAGGCTTACAAGGGATATCATTCACAAATGTGGGGAAGCATCCCTTAATGGATTTCCCCATGAGATTTTCCTTCGAAAAAATGATAATAATGAATTCACATTGCATGTATAAAATTTTGTATTTGAAACACACATTGGGGTCATATGTGTTAGGTCCCTATAATTTTAGCAGATTGGTGAGACTAAAGCTGCAGAGATGACATTTGAACCACTTTGGGATTCTAGCATCTAGCCCTCCTGAATCCAGAGAGGGATCTCTCTATAAATGTGTTTAAAGATGTGATCTTTAAGGCTTGAAATGTGATATTAGGCTAGTTGTGAAGAACAAGGTTTTTTTTGGTTTTGGTTGGGAAAATATATAATGAAGGTAAAGGAAGTCTAAATGAAGGGTGAAGGTGAATGAAATTGAAAGAGTGATTCAGCTAACAACATAGGCAAGAAGTAGCTTCAATCCATTGGGCTATGGAGTCATAATAGGATTGAATTGAAACAACAAGGTTCAAGAGTGGTCTATGGGGCAAGTCATCTATGTCTAAGGATCTCTTTAAGTTGATTTTATGGAATGAAATGAAACAATAAGAAAGAGAATCAAACAAATGAAGAACAAAGAGCAGCCTAAGATCAATTAAGTACTTTGAAACTATCCTGATTTTGGCATGCACTTAAGGAGAGACATAAAATTAATCTAAGATCAAGTAATTACTTTGAAACTAGCCTGCTTTTGATGCACTTTCAATAGAAAACATTTAAAACACTTAGAATGGCTTAAGATCAAGTAAGGACTTTGAACCTATCCTGCTTTCAGCATATTCAAAAGGAAAAACATTAAAGATAAACATAAAAAGTAGTCTAAGATCAGGTAAGGACTTTGAACCTATCCTGCTTTTAACATACTCTTAAGGGAAACTTTCAAACGACCTTTGGAGGAAAAAAAGAAGATAGGGCAAACCATAAAATTTCCTAGTCCAACTCTACTTAGCAAGTAATGAAAATAACATTCAATAACAATGTTTAAAGTTCAAACAGTAAGACGTGGGAACACCAACATTCCTAAATTGCTTGGACTGTATTAAATCATTCTCAAAAACACAATTGGAGGAAAACATAAAGATAAAGCTTATCAGTGAGAGTAGGGTACTTTTGACAGTAAATCCTAGCTCTATATTTGTTGTTCTTTATCAGAGAAAGTGAACAGAATGGAAACAAAAAGAAAATACCAATGTACAATAAGAAACACATCACCGTTGACATAGACCAAGATCCCATAAATCAGCTTGTATTTGATGTTCAAACCAGTTACAATCATCAAGTCCAATGGTTCTCTACAGCTTTAAACTTCTCATATCAACTTAGGTATCTTCAATTATAAACAGTGCTTACAGCAGCTTTAGAAAACTATTTATAGGCAATAGATATGTAGTGACCAACATTATCTCATCTTCTACAGAAGTATTTATAGAAGAAATGAGGAGGTGGGATGAGAGAAAAGATCTCTAGGTTCAATTAATATAGTTTAATGCTTCTCGGCCTTTGAGGGGCTCAATAGAGAAGATTTTTTATATTTATTTGTATTAATTGGTTTTCATTAAGTATTTAGAAGCTTAGTAGAGTTTGTTGACTTTAGAACTCTTTCAAGTAGGATTTGCAATAACTCTAGCTGCTTCAGACAAAATATCACTGACTGAGGCAATAACTCCACCTTCTTTTATTTATTTGAGGCTACAGGTGGCTCTTTGGTAGCTGAAGAGGATTCAATTAGCCTCTGATGTGACAGTGGAGGCTTCTCAGACTGATAGATATTATTTTTTTAACCTAAAACACTGTTAATTTGCTTTGGATTTGCGTTTTAGGTATGATTAGAGTTAATTTTTGTCTTTAGGTCTTCATACTGTCTTTAACTATGTGGATTAAGCCTTTGATAGTCAAATTTATGACGTAATCCCTCAAAAATGTGTTTAAAATCATTAAACACTTATTTTTGCTTTGATTTTATCCCTGGACACTGATACTCTTTATCTGGTCAAGGTTTACTATGTTTTGTTTCTGCGCAGGCATACAGAGGGTCTTATTATGTTATTAGTGCTCATGGGGCATGGATAAATCATGTTGTGAACCTTTACAAATTTGTTTTCTTGATTGATATCGGCCTGAGGGATCGTCATCCCTAGCCATTCATTTCTTCTTAAAACAATGGAATGACCTTTAAAAACCTGCACAAACAAGCAAAAATCATAAAAATCCTGCGGGGATAGGTTTAAACTACTTTGGAGGCTCGGATTTAATCGTGACTGTTGGATGAAATCAAAAAATGGTGAGGATTGCTTGCTAGGGTCAAATGGGGAGGAAGTTGGGTGAATGAGAGTTAGATTAAGTCCGGGCCGTTAGATCAGATTTGATCAATGACCGAGCTTAATCAGGAGTTTATAATGTGGAGGGGTAATATTATAATAAAATGGAAGAAAATGTAATTAAAAAGGGGAAAAACCTTTGGCAGAAGCGAACTGGGGTTAGAAATTAATTTTGGACGCGGAATGAATGAGAGCCATTGATCTAGGATGATCAACAGTCGAGATTCCTTGAACGAAGTGTTGGGGGGTTTGGATGATGGGAAAATGGATGGGGAAGGATTTAATCTGAGCCGTTGGATGAAAAGAACGAATGGCAGAGATTAAAAGACAAAAATATTGATGCGGTGGAGAGAGTGGTCTAGCAGAAAACCAGGATGGGTTTCACACGGCGAAAAGGGTGAAGGTGGTATTGCCTTTTGGAACGCGATATGTGTTAGTGTTTGACACATGGATTTTTAAAACCACCCATATCGAGTAAATTTAAAATGTTAACTTCCGGGCGCAAAATCACGCGATATCACACACTGGCCATCAGATCTGGGGTGTCATATCGGACGGTTGTGAGGAGAGCGCGATGGAGGTAAGATGCATGGACGAAAAAGGTGGGTGGGGTAAGGGGTGGTTTAGATGTGGACCGTCGGATCAGAGGGATGGATGGCAGAGATCCGTCAATGGGGAAAGTAGGTCTCAAAGGAGTTGGGCTTGTCAGGTTCCATCTGGACCATTAAATCTTAGGAATGAATGGCCCAGATCAATTGATGGAGCGATGAAAGGAATATGAAGCAGGGGGTCGGGAAAAGATCAGGCATAATGTGGATCGTTGATCTGGGAAGATCAACGGTGGATCTTCACCAAGGAATTTAAACTGCCAGGCTTGTTGTAATAACAAGGAAGGGTCGGGCTTGATCTGAACCGTCAGATTTTTTGGAATGGACGGCCCAGATTTGATCGCAGGGTCGCAAATCGGCGGAGGTAAAGGGAAAGCACAAAGGGAATGCGTCGATGCGATTAAGCATAGGTCGTTAGATCTAGGAGAGATCAATGGTTAGGATTGAATCGATGAGTTTTAATGTCGGAGGGCTATGGCGGAGTGCGATTGAATCTGAGCCGTTAGTTCTTGTGGATTTCAATGGCTCAAATTAAATCTCTGGATCATAATCGGAGGAGGGAAAGGGAATGGACAAAAGAAATTTTGTGATATGATGGAGTGAGGACTGTCGATCTAAAAACTAGATCGACGGTTGGGATTTAATCATGAAGGCCAAAGGCATAAGGGTGGGTTTTGAACGGGGAGCGATATGGACCGTCAGATCTGGGCATAATAAAGCAGATCAACAGTGAGGAATTGATCGTTGGATCACATCTGAAGGGAGGATAAAAAAACAAAGGGTAAGTTGGAAACTTGCGATGCAATTGGCTGATGATTGTTGATCGGTTTAGATTGACAGTTAGTATTCATCGAAACTTCAAACTATCGGGTTTGTGAAAAATCAAAGGAAAGTCGAGTTTTTTATCAAATACAAAGGAGGAAAAGGTTTTGGACAAGGGTTTAAAGATTTCTAGTGCCCGGTTGCGGGGCTTATGATCCCATTAATCAAAAAGCTTTACCAAAGTTAAGCCTTCGGGGGCTTAGGAAACCTTATATGCAGAAAAAGGAATTTTTGGCCTAAAACAGAGTTTTTAAGCCAATATAGTGGTTCCGATAAGTAAATGGAGGCTTTTTAAACCAAATGGTAGGAGACCAAATGGTTATAAAAGGGTTTTGAAGTGAATTTGAAGGTTAAAAGAGGCTTATGGAGGGATTTTTATGGGGAACAAGGGGATAAAAATGGAGGTCAAAAATGAGCGAAGAGAGGGGAAAAATGATGGGAAAAATGGGGTTTTTCAGCAGTCTTTTTCCTCAGGAAAACAACAAATTTTTTAGGTTTAAATGAGGGAAACGACAGTGAATATTATCTTAAAGGATAAAATATCATCATAAGACTTCAAGAACTCATAATTTGGCCATAAAATTGTTTCTTGAAGGCTTAAAAAATGTTTAGCCACCATTTGATATGACAAATTTTATAGGTGGCTAACAGTGGCTCCAACTTGGGATGGCAGCTCCTTGGAGGTGTCAAGAACCTCAAACAAGTCTTCTCTAGAAGCTAATCAATGCCTCATCCATTGGGATGCAACTTTCTTTCCTTTTATGATCTTCTTTTGCTCCGACAGTGTTAGCAGCCATAAAAAACAATGGAATTCTATCAAAACAAGATTTCTACCTACCCAATCCTAATGCTCTAACATGTTTTCTTATTTCAGAGTGCATTTGGATTGGCAAACTATTTTTACAAACAATTTATTCTTTTGAAAGCATAAAACAAGTCTATTTCTACCCTTATTTCTCCATGAACTCGGATTAAGCAGTTGAGTTCATAAGCTTCTCTACCTAACTACTACTTGTCAGGATTAGACTGTCTAACAGGTTTTTATTCACTAAATTCTAAAACAGAAAATTTAAAGCAGTCAAGTCAAGATTAAGCAGTTTGACTTTATGCATATCTATGGCATAAAAACAAGATGCACATAGACTAAAATTTGCTGAAAATTAAAGCAAAATGGTGAAGGCTTAAGATCTGAAAGTTTAAGAACATCCTTCTCTTTTCTTCAGCCCTTTTTTTTTAGGCTTGTTTGAGTTGTTCTGTCTTTGTTCTCTGGTTCAAGTTTTAGGCATATTAGAACCAGCTTAATTCTGTCTTTGGCTCAAGCTTTAAAGAGTTTAAAGCCATGCATATATTTTTTTTTTTTTAAACTCATAGGTTTAGATTTTGAGCTTGTTTGAACCCTTTTTCTTCTATCCTAATCTATCTAACTGATAAATCAAGATTAATATATTTGGAAAATGTATTTCACTAACCTATCAGCAGTAAATTGAAAACTAATTAGTCATGATTAGGCTGTATGACTAACTAGGAGTGTGTTTATCAGGAGTGGCATTTGAGCTTGCACACTTTCAGATTTTGTTTCTCTTTCTTGGTATGGGGCTGTACCTTTATTTTTTTACAATTTTCCCTCTTTTATTTGTATTGTTTTTGTATTTTTTATTTTTCTAACTTTGAATGCAATGATGGATGTAATATTCACAATGAGAAAAAAATATAAAGGCTTCCAAACTGATATGGTTAAGAGAAATAATGTTTGAGCATCCTGCCATTGACAGGACCCCCAAACAGTTCAGCTCCATTCAATTCTTGTAGAAAATAGGCATTGTTACCAGCAGTAGAATGAATAAGATAAGGACCAGGCCATAAGTTATCAAATTTCCCATGCTTGCCCTTATCTTCTCTCCTTTAATCCCACTTTAAAACTTTGTCACCGATGTTGAAATCACTGGCCTTTTTTCTTCTATCAAAAAGCTTCTTGATGCTTTCTTGCTTATGTAATGCTCTGTTGTAGACCTCCTCTCTGGTTTTCTGAAGACGTATGGTCTGATTTATTCTTCTGATCACGTCATTGTCTTAAGACTGTATTTCTTGGATCAGCTTCATGACTGGCACTCCTAGGTTGGTTGGAAAAGTTGCATCTACTCCATAAACAAGCTGGTAGGGTGACATTCCAATTGATTTTTTAAGTGTTAATCTGTCAGCCCATAATGCATGTACTAACTTTGTGTGCCAAGATTTCTTAGTGTCCTCTAGCAACTTCTTGATTATGTTCACCAAAATTTTGTTTGAGGATTATACCATCCCATTACCTTGAGGTTAATAAGCAGTAGAATGACCCAATGTAATCTGATATTTGTGACAGAATTCAACCATCGTTTTGGATCCAAATGCAGCAACATTGTCTGTGATAATATTCCTAGGGAAGCAAAATCTAGATAGGATATGATTTTCAATAAATTTTATAATGACAGGGTCATTGGCATGCCTAGAAGGGATGGCTTCTATCCATTTGGTAAAGTAGTCTGTTGCAGTGAGAATCCATCTATGTTGGGAAGATGATGGTGGATGGATTTCTCCTATGAAGTCTAGACCCCACTGTTGAAAAGGAGCTTCAACAGTGATTGGATGGAAGGGTAAAGGAAGCAATTTTCTTTTGCCTTCAAAGAGTTGGCATTTATGACAGGAAATAATCATTTTATGGACATCATGAAAAAGGGTGGGCCAATAGTAACCAGCTCTAAGGATTTTATTGGCATTTGTCCTCCAATAGAGGTGGCCTCCACATTCTCCTTCGTGGAACTCATGTTTGATTTTCTCTGCATCATTCTCAGGCAAACACTTATGCAATAATCCACTAGCATTTTTCCAATAAAGACATTTATCTAAAATGCAGTAATTTACAGCTTTCACCTTTAAAAATCTTTCCTTTGTCTTAGAAAAACCAAGAGGTGTATTCAAATTGAGAAAAACATATAAAATATCAACATACCAAGAGGAATTCATAAAATGATTTTCAAAAATGGGAGTTGACAATTCCTCTTGTTCATCTAATGCATTTATCATGTTTATATCAAGAGCTTAAAAATTAGACTCGGCCATTAATATTGCTATTCCTTGGCCTTTTATGATTTTAGTGGGCTTGATTTCTAAATCATATTCAAGTATCACAACTATCCACTTTCCTCTCTTGCCATCTGGGTCCTGTGTTAAAATGTCTTTCACAACTGAATTTGGGACAAAGGAAATTATGTGGGAGTGTAAAATGTAAAATATGAAGTCTTTTAAATCTTTGACTAAGGAAAATGCTTGTTTTTCCATGATGTTGTATTTCAGAGGTGCATCTCTCAATGTCTTACTAAAGAATGCAATTGGCTGCTCTTGTCCCTATGGATTTTTTGTAATGTCCCTTTTTTGGGATTCTCAAGATTCTATGTCAGAGATGGACTACATAGAAATTTACTGGTTATGTCACCTCTGAAAAGAGGGTGAGAACCAGAGGCTACCGGGCCACTGTAGACTCTGCCTATAGAACTTGGAATAATCCCAATTCATGAATCTCAACAAGGCCTTCAATGAAAACGCAGTATGAGAAAATATGAGGAAAGAAAACACTAATCAGGGCTGGGATACCCTCATTCAAGCTGTATGTGACATATATATTCAATTTAAGTATAAAAAAATAACTTTAAGCACATTAAACAGATCTCCCGGAAACAAGACTAGCTAGAAATCAGCTAAAGAGAGAAGTTGTTGCAACATGAAAACCCCAGCTATTAGAATTGCGGAGATTTGACTGAAACTTGGACGAGGTCAGCCAAGGATATGATACTTCAGTAATATATTAGTATATCATATTTATACATGAGTTTATTTCCTTTACAATTGATTACAAAAAGAACTAGGGAAAGATCCCTTCAGAAATTAGAGCTGCAACTAGAAACAAACTGCAGAAATACATAGACAACGTTATTTTCCAGGTGGTTCAGCTGTTGTACATTAAATTTCAGATCTAGGATAGATCTATGGATGAAACATTAGATCTAATATAGATCTGGAATCTACAAGACTTTAAGAACAAGATCCAATTGGAATTACATCAAAATATTGCATATTAAGCTGTAGATCTGAATTACAATATATTGTGTTGCAGAAAAACCAGAAATTTATGAAGATAAATTTTATTACTGAAATAGATCAGATCTATACAGACATGTATCAGAAACCCAATCCATGGATCACCAAGGGAAGGCAAGCCTAACACCAAGAGATCTTCCTCCAAACTGATAGAAAACTGAAATAACAAGCCCTCTCACAAAATAACGCAGTATGAAGCAGAAACTGCGCAGAGGGAAAAGGAGAATGAATACATGGAATGTAAATTATAGATATGATATGAAATAAAGATCAGATAACTCCTTGGAGGCTAAAGAACACTCTCCAATAGAGAAAGCCTCTAAAAAACAACTAGATCTAAGTAGATCTAAAATGCCACTTGCTACAAAAGATAGCAGCTGCAAAACCCTCAATGGGCTAGCGCTGCTCATGAAAGATAGAGCTTAGTCTCAAACTAGATAGTGGCCAAATTCAGAAAGTAAATCCTCCAATGAACCTCAAGGGAAGAGATGAAACTCCTAAACATGAATTCCAATCACAATCCTCCACTAAATAGCAGAGAATGATATTTGTCTAAGCAGACAAATACTTGAGAAATATAATTCATCAACAACCTCTTCATGTCGCTCTCCTCCTTCTTTTATAACATGAGAAATCATTTGCAAACCTAAAACACTTTTATTATTCACCCCTCTTCACATTAGAGGCTTACTTCTAGAACTATGCAGTCTCTCTTGGAGATGCATTGAACCTAGACAACGTAGTTGATTTGGTCAAGGTGGACCCAATCTTTGGCTCAACCCTCTTTCACACTTGCAAGTGATTAATTACATAGACTGGATTTGTCTTTGTTCACATGAGAATTGATTTATTAGGATTTTTACATGTCCTCCTTTATTCATTTATTCATAAAACATAAAATAAATCAAAATTTAATGTCTCCTCTTAGCTAAGGCTAAGTAGGGACATTACAGTCCTCCCCCTCAAAATGTTGTGTGTCGTCAAGCAACTAGTAGGGTAAGTGTTGTGTTTATTCTCCTTCTCCATTGATGACACCATCAAGAATCAAGCTCTCATCATGAAGTAAGTGTTCACCAAGGAAATACATCAAAAACTACTCCTCCAATGCTAGCATGATAGGTTCATAGCCTGCCCCTTCAAGAGTGTAAAAATCAACAGAAATAAACATGGGTGAACCAATGTCACATCTGAAACATGTATCATGAAGTACTGGATAAAGTTACATCCCATGTGGTACATGTACACTACTGAATCTTTTCCCATACATACCCATAAACAAAACCAATATTTCATCTATGTATGGTAGCAAAATCACATAAAGGAAAACTGAAATTTTCACATGAGGAGGTGGGTCACAATCCCACATAAGGTATCAGCGCAGTACACTCCTTATTCTGAGTAGATTTGAATGTGATATGTGGTACTCCCACCACATATTTACTGCATAAGCCACCTTGACATGGCTGAAAGTGAAACTCTCATTAGGTGCCTTTGGGAAGCACCCATCATGATACACAATCTCCCTTTGCACCTCAAGGGAGTGGCCAGCTTTGGAATTTTCATTGGCCCCATCTTTGCCATTAGATCTGCATGAAAAATTGCTCTTTGTAGAAGCCATGGCCTGCATACATATGGTAAGAGAGTGTGCCAAATCAGAAAAATAAACTTGCTCTACAAGATCAGATTTCTTACCATACAAACCTCCCATACTCATAGAGTTAGGCATGGGCTTTTCTCCTCTTTTGAGAGAAGAAAGAGATGTCTGAAATATATCCTACATAGGATCCTTTGGCTGCCCCGTCTCCACATAGCTATTGCACTCTTGTAATTTCTGATTTAGTTCCTCCCAATCATAATGCTGATCTAGCTCCTCCTCCATACCCTCCCAATCAAAAATCTTCAAGACTAGGGAGTAGATTTTTGTTCTTGCATGTAGTTGCAAAGGAACTCCTTGTGTGCCCTTTGTATTATTTCTTGCTTAAGCTTTGAGGCTTGAGAAAAAAATACTTTTCCAAGATGATATATGACCCCTTCATGGACCATATAGCCTCCTCCTTTCTTTATGCCATCTAAGATCATCCTGGTGTGCAGATCTTCGGAGTACTCTACAAGTAGTTGAGACCTCCAATATGGATCTACACTCCTCAATAAGGACATCACTGTAGATGTATCTATGGTGTTGCTTGCCTTGTTGCTGCTTGTTCCTTTGGCATCATGCATGCCAAAAAAATTTGTGGGAAGGATGATCATCCCCTTTGCTTCCTCCCACAGCGCAATGACTCTTTCTTTTATTATTTCAGCACTTGATGAAGCTTTATCCACAGAATCTAACGACATCCCAAGAGGCTTGCCATGATGTAGGAATGTCCCTTGCAGCAACCTCATGAACATGAGAGAAGGAACCATGAGATCCTTGCCCTCACTACGCAAATCCATCTTTTTTGCGTGGGTAGAGACATCAAGTGAAGGGTAGGTGTGCATGCTTTGAATGACTTGTTGTTTCCCACTCTTCAAATCCACCCATTCCATATGCAAGGCCTTCCAATCAGTGGTGACTTTTCCCAAAGTAATAAACCACTGGACACCCAAGATGATGTTGGTGTCTGGTATGTCTACTACAAAGAAATGATCCTCCAAAGTGTAGGTCCCCATAGTCACAAAAAGTGATGGAACATACTGCATGCACTGCATAGTTCTATCTCCCGGAACCAAAACAGAGAACCCATCAAAAGTATCAATAGGGATCCCCTTCCTTTGCAAAAAGTGAGCATCAATAAAATTGTGGGTTACCCCAATGTCAATAAGAATAGATACTCTTTGGTTCATAACTGAACCCTGCACTCTAAGAGTCAAATATTTGGGCACTTCTCTCAAAGAAGCAAGAGTCCCACTGGTTGGAGCAGATGCTCCCTCTTCTTCTATGGATGATGATGGATCCTCCTCCTCATCATCACCAGCGCTGTGACCTCTCCTAGTTCAATCATTACCTTCCTCCTCCTCACAATCAAAGAAGACTTCAATATAATGTGCTCTTCCAGCAACACATCTATGTCCCAGCACCCATGATTCTTGATAAGTGAAACATAGTTTCTTCTTTCTCAACTCCCTCCAGAGATCATTGTCAAGAAGATTTTTCTATGAGCTCACCTTCGGTGGAGCAGCTTTCCCTTCCTTCCCTTTAGAAGAGTGAGTGGCTTTTCTTGGAATGGTTGCCTTTTCCCTTGGCAAGGCATCTTGGAGATCTCTTGTTATTTCAATGGCATCATGCAGAGTGGTGGGTTTGGTAGACTTGACCAACCCATGCAAAGGTTCTTCCAAGCCATATATGAACATATGGCCTCTCCTTGCAATTGAAAGATCAGGAACCATTACGGACAGTTGTTTGGTCAGTTTAGTGTGTCCTAAATTGCTACATTAATTTGTCAATCCGGGATTCGTAAGCTGACGAAGTGTGGCGCACTATATGTGCAAGATAACCTATCTCTTACTTTTTTGTGTCCTAAATTGCTACATTAATTTGTCAATCCGGGATTCGTAAGCTGACGAAGTGTGGCGCACTATATGTGCAAGATAACCTTTCTCTTACTTTTTGTCGTTTTTGGTTTTTTTTCTTTTTTATCTTGGTTGGTTTCCTAATGTGAGATGGAAATTCTAAAAGACAAGTATGGTTATGATTTTTCAAGGCAATGATGTCCTTTATAATGATTTACCAAACTTCAAACTTCAAAAGGATTTTGAAACATATAATGACAAAATTAGTTCCTAAAAGGAAATGAAAATGTGCCACTATTCTAGTTAAACAAACAGTGAACTATTGATCATGAAAACCATTACCCTTGCTGCTGTCTAAACACAAAAGAAACTGTACTCAAAGAAAAGATTGCAAGTAAAGTAAAACTAAAATCAAATTACATCAACTCATATTCTGACACCTCACCATTAGTCTCGCTATGGCTTTCGGAGGTAATCATAAACAACTTGAGCAATCTGATATCTAATTTGCAGAAAAATAAACTAATATCAAATTACACACTCATACTTCAATCCCTCACCATTAGTCTCGCTATGGCTTTCGGAGGTAACTGATAATGACATGAGCAATTTAATATCTAACTTGCAGAAAAATAAACTAATATCAAACCACACACTCATACTTCAATCCCTCACCATTAGTCTCGCTATGGCTTTCGGAGGTAACTGATAATGACATGAGCAATTTAATATCTAACTTGCAGAAAAATAAACTAATATCAAACTACACACTCATACTTCAATCCCTCACCATTAGTCTCGCTATGGCTTTCGAAGGTAACTGATAATGACATGAGCAGTTTAATATCTAATCTAACTAGTAAAGAAAATGTACAAAACTGAAATGAATAAAACAGTGCTGGAATTAAAAACTAAGAAAAAGAAATCAGCAGAAGGACAAGATTGATTCCATGTCATTAGTCATTATAAAATGATGTGCAAATGCCCGGGCTGCCTATTGTAATCTGGAACAAAAACACTGATCAGTTAACAACAATATAAAGCATAAAAGATTATGGACAAAAGTAAAATGTAAAACATGAAAGATTATGGACAAAGATGAAACGTAAATACCATGAAAGATGTAATATATATACACGTGAATGACTATGGCACAATGAACGTAAAGAAATGAAGCATGAAACTATACAGTAATACACAAAACCTCAGCGTGTGCAGGGGCCCTCTGCACAAACCTCAGACAACAGCTATCAACCACGAATTACGCTGATAAACAGAGTCTTCTCATATATTCAAAATGCAGTCATAACAATGGAAAAAGTGTTATGGCACAGTGGCTTTCTTTACAGCAGAATTACATTACAAGAACTAACTATTATGCGTATGAGAACGCATTATTTATAACAGAGGGTGATATAACTAATTCCCTAAAGTCTGCGCTGATAGAAGACACGTGAACAACCACGTCCAGAAATCTAGCATCATGGCTGCCATGAAGATTAAATCTATGGAAAGTGGTTGTTGGATTCGGCTTATGGAGGAACCACCATGTCCAGAGATCTAGCATTATGGCCGTCGTGAGAATTAAATATATGGAGAGTGGCTATTGGATTCGGTTTATGGAGCCGTTTACAGGTGTTGATGTGTCTCCCATGATTTAGAAATGGCCACGCAAATCTTCACGTGATGAGAAACAGAGTCCTGTCACCGTGGGACTCTACGGTTGACCACCACTTGGCCACCTTTGACCACAGCCTCCTTAGGTGAATTTGACTGATCCAATAGGACACGATCCATGTCCATGTCATTTCTAACTTGCCCATGTGTCTCAATTTGCCTAAAGACACCTGCAATATAGACTTTAACAAAATGGCTGCGGAAAGATTCAGCAGCTGCGGAAAGTGACAAGATTCTGCAGCTAAATGAGCAAAATATAATTCAAACAACAGACACAAAACATAGTTAAAAACCATTTTAAATGCTCTTTTACAATTAATATGCAATGATATTGATGACTTAGAAGGTCCAGGTGAATGAAAAAGGTCTAGAAAGGTGTATAGGAAAGATGCAAATTTGAGACTCAACATTCCCCCACTGTGAAGGTGTTGCATGTCCTCATGCAACCAAAATTTTGATCATCCTCTTTCAATTCATATGCCTTGATACTTCAGCCAGTACATCCAGTCCTTTCCTCCTCTTCCTTGGTGCTGCTAACATCCTGGGCTTCTTCATCAAGCATCTGAATTTGATATTAACCAGTGCTCTACTTAACTTCTGGCATTTCTTCTTCAATTTCCTGTTCTTTTTCTGCCACAGTCCCAGATGTAGCATGGTATTGTCATGAATTATTTTGTCCAATTTTCTTTGTTCCTTTAATGCCTCATTTTCATTTTTAATGCGTCTATTCAAAACCTGCAACTCAAAGACTTCTTGTTTCAATGATTGGACTAGATCTTCTTGTGTCGGCTGAGTGGATGAAGTACTGGGACCCGTGGCTACTCTTTCGAAAGATTCTATATAATCATACACTTTTTGTTGCTTTGGGTCTATCTCGGGTGTCGTTTTCATTGGGTTGTCCCCAAAATGCCGTGGAGGAGAATTATCTTCAAAATCTGGCTAAAAAGGACTCATGTCAACATCTTGAGGACTAATTTCAACATTTGACTGAGAATGCGATGGACTATGGCCAACGTCTGGCTGAGAGTGAGATGGAATATGTTCAATGTCTGACTGAGAATGAGATGGACTATGGCCAACTGGAGTTTGTTCAGGTGTTTCTTCTCCCAAATCAATAAAATGGGGTCCTTTCGTTTGTGTTTTTTTCAACTTCCCTTTAAGCCTGGAACTTCTTCTTACACACTGTGGACTACTTTCTTTTCCTTTTTGTTTTTCTTTTCCCCTCTTTTTGGCCATAGATGACTGTTCCTGAAGGTGAACTAGTCTCTCAGATAACACTTGATGATCTTCTTCTGAGGAAGGGGTTTGATGCAGAGCCTCAGTGCTTCTCTTTTCTTTTGGTTTTATTGGCTTTTTACTCACAGTCTCCTCCTTCCTCCTTCTAGACAATCTTTCTTCCCTACTAGTTCTTTCAACTATGTTAGTAGGAGTGCTTGGAGTTTTATCACTTGTTCTCTTTCTCCTACTTCTTTTTGGTGTACTACCTTCAGGGGTTTCTTGAGGTTCCTTAAAGAAATTTCTAATTAAAAATTTTTCCCAGGTATCCTTTTTCTCCTTCAATTGTTTCTCTATCAAAATTTTCACAAGTCCATGGTGATACAAATGTGGTTCTACGTCCCCCAGATGCTTTTGGATGGTCACAGAAATCTTTTTCAAACTATTTAATAAAAAATATGGTAGATTGAGGGCCTGGTTGTCTAGGAAATTCATCAACAGTCGAGTATGATACATATACATTGACCCAAAACGTCCCTCACAGGGGATAAAATTTTGAATGACCAAAAGTAAAGTGGCCCACTCTTCTTTCAAAGAATGAACATGAATTCCCTTTTTAAAAATAGTTACATCCATACCTGGGTTATGTAGGATTACTCTCCAGGCTTCATCACTAATTCTCTTGTTTTTGAACCAGCGTTCACCTTCTTGAGGGAGTTCTGTAGTAGCAGCTATGGATGCCTCATTCACCGTAAATTTGAGGTCCCCAATCTCTACCTCCAAACCATTGAAAGACCTTGCAAAAGCTTTTGTCACCTCTTTATGGTAGCCTTTAAATTTCTGAATAAATCGAAGCCATTTTGCCTTCTTCAAGATGTCTTTGGTTTGTGGGTACCCTTCCATAAATTTGGGTCCCTCTGGCTCTGCCCTCAAAAATTTACCCATTATTCTTTCTACTCTTTAAAATTTGTCTGCATGAGGAGGGTTCAACGGAGCTAAAATGGTTGAATTAGCAGAAATGAGCACGGTTTATGAAAGAGACCAGTGACTGTAAGCGGATATTAGAGAATGGGTATACGGAATGTAACGTAACAGAGAACAAAATGGGGTGAACTGGAACAGAGAAGGGTTACATGAGCACAGTGGAAATGCAGCTGTGAGATCAATAGAACAGTAGGAGAAGTAAAACGCATCCAGCAACATTTAAAATTAGGTGGCTGTAGATTAGATGCAAGCACGTTTATGCAACGACTACGGATTTTGTGCGGCTGAAAGAAGCCGTAGTCAAATCAACCATGTTTCATCATCACAGGTGGAGTATCGGAGTGTGAGTGAAGATCAGAGGCTTGATTATGGGACCGTTTGAAAATGAATGCAAGGATTGTCGGAGGATCATATAGAGATCGTGGAATGGTTACGGAGTTTGTCAACACAATCATTGCATACAATGGAGCTATGGTTTATAACTATGTAAAAATGTGCTTGAATGCCATTTGAAATAAATTTTTACTCATACCTTGGAATTCTTGCCATTTTTCATTGGTCTTCAATTGGTTGCTCCTTATTGATATCTTGAATGCCTCATGTCTTCATAATATGTCTTCATACCTGCATTTGATTTCATGATTGTGGAAATAACATCTGACTGTACATTTTTTTTTTTGAAAAACAGAGTGGTAGCTGCAAAATCTGCTTCCGGCTGCGGAAACTGACACAGCTATTATTTGGGTGAATGGAAATATATGGATGATAACTGATTGAATTAAAATATTCATGAAAGAAAATTTTATTGGTGAAATGAAATGAAATAGATGAAATGAAGTGAAATGGAATGAAGTGGAGTGAAATGAAGTGGAATGGAATGGAGTGGGTGGTCACAAAACTTGTGAAATGAAAGAGAGATTTTTTTTTTTTTTTTGAAAAATGTAGGGTGTCAGGTGTTCCTGATTTTCACCCTACATTTTCTGTATAAGACTGCCAATCAATGATTGGATTTCAGGCTTATACAATTTTTTTTTTTTTTTTTTTTAACTGAAAAGAACAAAGGCTAGGCTGGTGGGGAAGAAGAATTCTTCTGTACCAGCCTGATTGCAGAATTTTATTGAAACATTTTGACAAATTCCTCTTTTGAAAGTGGCTTATGATAGACTTTTAATCTGTGGCCATTCACAATAATAGGAGTTTGAAATTCATCAATGGTCTTGATTCTTACCGCTCCATTGCTAAAGATCTTGTCAATCTCATATGGCCCAAGCCAATGAGTCTAAAATTTTCCTTGAAAATCTTTAAACTTGGAATCAAATAACAATGCCCAATCTCATTCTTAAAACTTCTTTTCTTTGATGTACTTGTCATGCCATTTAGCTCTTTGATATTGAACTAGATCAGTTCTTAGAATTGCCTCTTGTCTGATCTCATCTAGCTCATTCAACTGCTCCATTCTATGCTTTTGGGCTTCTGATAAGTCCATCCCCAACTGAACTTCTATCTTGAAGGTCTTGACTTGGAACTCAATGGGGAGCAGGACTTATTTCCCATAAACAAGTTCATAGGGAGAATGTCCTGTTGTATTTCTCCATGTAGTTCTGTAGGCCCACAAGGCTTCAGGAAGCCTTTCTGCCCAATCTCTTCTATGTAGATGAACAGTTTTGGTAATGATACTTTCAAGAACTTTGTTGGTAGACTCCACTTGACCATTTGCTTGCGGATGGTAAGGAGTAGATCTTCTATGCTTGATTTTGTATTCTTCCATCAGCTTCTCCACTAGGTTGGATGTGAATTGGCTTCCTTGATCTGTCACAATTTCTCTTGGAACACCAAAGCGAGTAAAAATATCCTCATAAAGAAAATGAACAACTGAATTTTCAGTAGCAGATACTAATGCTTTGGCTTCTACCCATTTAGTAACATAATCAGTACAAACCAATACATACTTCTTTTGCTTAGATGGTGGATTAATAGGTCCAATGAAATCTAAAGCCCATTTTTCAAAGGGTTCAATGAGTACCTGTGTTTGCAATGGCATTTCATTTGAAAGGGTAGGTTTCCTTACTCTTTGGCAGCTATCACACCTTTTGACATATTGTTTTGCATCTTTGAAGAGGGAAGGCCAATAATATCCTAAAGAGAGTATTTTATAGGCCGTCCTTTTGTCTGCAAAGTGTCCGCCGCATGGTTCATCATGACATGCCTTAAGGATATCAGGCATCTCATCTTCCTTGACACATCTTCTGATCACAAGATCTGGCCCTGTTTTAAACAATTCGTTAGAAATCCATGAATATTTTGAACTCCCCTGAATAATTTTTCATTTTTCACTGGGAAATAAATGTGAAGGTAGTTTCCCTGTAACCAAATAGTTAGCAATATCTGCATACCAAGGGGTCTTAATAGTTACTGCAAACAAGTATTCATCAGGAAACTTATCCTCTACAGGAGAATCTTCTTTAGTATTCTGAATCCTAGACAAGAAATCAACTACTGTATTTTGTATTCCCGGTCTATCCAACACAGTAATATTGAATTCCTGCAAAAGTAAGAGCCATCTTGTCAATCTGCCATTAGTAACAGGTTTTTTCATTAGATATCTAATTGCAGAATGGTCAGTATGAATAAAAGTTTCATAGCCTGTTATATAATGTCTGAACTTATTGATTGCATGAAAAACAGCTAAAAACTCTTTTTCAGTCACAGTATAGTTCAACTCAGTGGGAGTTAAATTTTTATTGGTATAGAAAATGGCATAAGGGACTAAATATTTTTGACCCAACACAGCTCCTAGAGCTGTATCTGAAGCATCTGTAGAAATATGGAAAGGGAGTTTCCAATTTGGTCCTCTCAAGATAGGTGCTTCAGATATTCTTGTTTTCAAAGTTTCAAAGGTTGATTGACAATCAGGACCCCATTTAAATTCACAGTCTTTTGTAAGCAATTTGAAGAGTGGAGATGCTATTTTAGTGAAGTTTTCTATAAATCTTCTATAGTAACCAGTAAATCTTAGAAAACTTCTAACATCTCTTTGACAATTTGGAATAGGCAACTTGGAGATGACTTCAACTTTTGATCTATCAACCTTAATCCCATCTCCCGAAATATGATGCCCCAAAACAATCCCTTCAGTAAACATCATAAAGCATTTTTCATGGCTTAATGAAAGGTTTGTTTCTTTACATCTTATAAGAACTTTTTCCAAATTTTCTAATGCCTCTTCAAATGAATTACCATAAACTGTAAAATCATCCATATAAACCTTTACACAATCATGGATTAGATCAGAAAAAATTCCTAGTACTGCTCTTTGGAATGTTGCAGGTGCATTACATAACCCAAAAGGAAGCACTCGATAGGCAAAAGTTCTCCATGGACAAGTAAATGTGGTCTTATCTTGATCTTCAGGTGCTACCTGAATTTGATTATAGCCACTAAAACCATCCAAAAATGAAAAGTACTTTTTACCTGCTAATGTGTCTAATACCTAATCGATAAAAGGAAAAGGAAAGTGATCCTTCAAAGTTGCTTTGTTCAATTCCCTGTAATCAATGCATACCCTCCATTTACCATTCTTTTTAGGTACTATAACCAAAGGAGAAACCCATCAACTATCTGAAATTGGATAAATGAAGTTTACATTGAGTAGTTTTTGGAGCTCTTCTTTCACTATCTCCCTAAGGTTTGGATTCATCCTTCTTTGAGGTTGTCTGATTGGTCTACTGTTTTCCTCAATATAGATATGATGAATGCAAGTCTTAGGATAAATACCTTTCATATCAGTATACTCCCATGCAAATGCAGTAGAATGTTTTTGTAAGATTTTGGTTAGTTCTTCCTGTTGTAATTTTTCCAAATTTTTGCTGATATTCAATGTTTTTCCTGGAAAAATCTCAATGGTAGAACTACCGAACTCTTCCATAGAGTAAAGAGACATTTGTCTTGATGATAAATATTCAATGTCAGATTCCAACTGAAATTGTGTGGGGTCATATCCTGAAGATGTCTCAAAATTTTCTAATGTGTTCAGAATTTGACTATCCTCACTGATTTCAGAAATGGTAAAGACAGGTTGTATAGTGTCCTCATCATCAACCCATTCATTGTCTCCTACTTCTGTGATTGCTTTTGCCGGAGGATACAAATTGAATTTCTTTGTCGAATTACCATTAGAAATGTACATATCCCCAAATCTACAACTAATAAAAGCATCAGCTGTGGCTAGCCAAGGTCTTCCTAAGATAAGTGGGTGCCCTCCTAGATTACTCTTGGGAGTCAAAATCATAAAATCTACCGGATATTCCCAAGAATCTAAGGAGACTGAAATATCTTCTAATACACCATCTGGTTTGATAATTGATCGATCTGCAAGTTGCAGTAAAGTAGGTGTAAAAAGAAGATTAGGAAGTTTTAGCTGTTCCATAGTCTGTCTACTCATAATGTTGATAGAAGCCCATAAATCAATCAATGTATTTGGAATTTCTATCCCATTTATATGTGTCTTGACAATTGGACTACCTGGATCTACACACTTCTGCATGGTAAATTTTCCCATCATGATATCTGCAATTTTTCGTACCAGGTGGATTCTTCTTGTATCTCTTAATTTCCTTCCTGGTCTTTTGAGACTCAAATCCTTTATTGTTTTTGCTAGAATAGGAATCTCTCTAATGGCTTGTAGCAAGGGAATCTTGATACAAACATTCTCTAATTCATCTAGAAAATCATAGTTAGGCAACAAGATTTGTTTTTCCACCCCTTTATCAATTTGTAATCTTTCAGGGAAAGGAGGTGTGGATGAAGATGCAAGTTGCTCAACTATAGGAGTTGTGGGGGTTAACTTTTCTTTCTCTTTTTGAATGTTTGAGTTTTGAAGAGATGCTTCCTCAGAACCCTTATTGACTTTAAGAGAGTCCTCCTTAGAGGTATCTTGCTCTTGGACATCTATAGAAGGTTTTTCTAAAACTCTACCAGACCTGAGTTGTACATCATTGAGAAGAACAATCATATAGGTAGGAAATTGTTGTCCTTCTATCATGTAAGTATTCTGAGGATTTTTATTGTTAGGATTTGGCAATGGCTGAGCTGGAAGTTGATTTGTCTTTTTTTGGAATGGAAGCATGAGTTGAGGATTTGGATTTTGCTGAGAAGGTTGTTGTTGTGGAAATGGCAATGAAAGTTGTGGATTTGGGTTTGGAAGTTGTGGAGCTTGTTGATTTTGAAAAGATGGAGGATATTGATAAAATTGAGCAAATCTTCCATAAGGATTTTGCATCCCTTGTACCCATGGCTGATATGGATTTTGATGTTGGGGCCAAGGTTGTTGCCAAGGATTCCAATTTGGTGGGGTTTGAAGATTCATAGGGTTGTTAAACCCTTGAGTTTGTTGTCCCTGCCAAGGTCTTCTTGCAACAAAACAGAGAGATTCTATTGAATTTGGGTCTTCTTGAAAGACATCTTTGAGTCCAGGAATTGAAGGGCAATCCTTGGTCTCATGATTCTCTGAGAAAATTATACATGTTTCTACAACTTTTGCATCCAAGGGACATTCCCTTAAAGCATGTTTCTTCCTACATTTCAGACAAAAGATGGCTAGAGCATCAGTTTCTGCTTTCTGCTTGTTTTGGATTTTAAGGGTGTCTAGTTGTTCACTAAGGCTCCCTAAGATATCAGTTTTGAATTCATCAAGCATATTTCCAATCTATGCCCTACTTACTGATCCAGTTGCAGATTTGTTTGCCCTGATAAGAGAAGGATCTCTAGGCCCTTTTCCCATTTTAGATTTTCCCCTTGAGAGATGGACACATAGTTCTGTTATGTCACGAAGTGGAAGTTGAGAAATGTCTCCTTTCCCCATCATGTTTAAAATATCTATCCATTCATCTCTGATGGCTTTTAATAGAAGGGCTTTCAAATTTTCCTCATCTAAGTTGCTCATCTTTGCTCTTTTTAAGTTGTATTGAAATCTTTCAAGTAAATCCTCCAAATTTTCATCTTCTTTTTGCATCATTTTGAATACCTCATCCTTGTGATTGGTGGGCATGCAATAGTCCAGGTATCTATCCAAAAATGTTTGTTTCATATCATTCCAAGTCCTAATAGACTGGGTGATTAATCCCATGAACCATTTCAAAGCAGCTCCCTTCAATGTTGAGGGAAAAAATTTGAGTTTTTGAGAGTCTTCCATATAGTCATAGGTTCGGCACACAACTTCAAACTAAAACAAGAATGTTTCAGGATCCTCACTTCGCAATCCATAAAATTTGGGGAGGACAGATGGTGAGATGTTTTTCATCGTTGTATGAGTTTCTTCATCAACAATGGGGAATCCAAAATGAGTTGTCTCTTTCCCTATTATTACCTCCACCTCCACCATTGTTACCTCCATCATTTTCTCCTCCTCTACCTCTACCTCCAAATATATCTACTACTTCCTCTGCCATGATAGTTTCTTCAGAGTCCTTAAAGTCCTTTGGTTCTTCTATCAAGGGAGGATGAGTGGGAGTTTCTTCCCTTTCTTTTAAATGATATTTGGTAGATGGTATAGGTGAATCTTGTCTATGCTTAGAAGAAGATGGAGTTGTGAAAATTGAACTCTTGGCTCTAGCTATAAACCTTCCCCTAGAATCTCTTGCTCTATGCATGTCATTTTTTATTTTTTTTTGTAAGTTAGGCTAATAATTCTCTTTTTGATCTTCCAGGTCACACTAAGTGCAAGAAGAGAGCATACTTAAGAAATTATTGAACCAATAACTCTCTTTTCTGATCCTCCAGATCACAATAGCTGCAAGAGGAGAGCATACTTCAAGAAGTTATAAATTTTCCCTTCTTTTGTTTTGTGTGTTTTTTTTTTAAGAAATTGGCTACCTAGTTACACTTCCCCGGCAACGGCACCAAAATGTTTGGTCAATTTAGTGTGTCCTAAATTGCTACATTAATTTGTCAATCCGGGATTCGTAAGCTGATGAAGTGTGGCGCACTATATGTGCAAGATAACCTATCTCTTACTTTTTTTGTCGTTTTTGGTTTCTTGGACAAGTATGGATATAAATGTTCAAGGCAATGATGTCCTTTATAATGATTTTCCAAACTTCAAAAGAATTTTAAAACATTCAATAACAAAATTAATTCCTCAAAGAAAATGAAATTGCATCACTATTCTAGTCAAACAAACAGTGAACTATTGATCATGAAACTCATTATCCTTGATGCTGTCCAAATACAAAAGAAACTATGCTCAACGAAATCCAAGAATTGCAACAAAGTAAAGCTAAATCAAATTACATCAACTCATATTCTGATCCCTCACCATTAGTCTAGCTATGGCTTTCGGAGGTAACCATAAAAAACTTGAGCAATCTGATATCTAATTTGCAGAATAATAAACTAATATCAAATTACACACCCATACTTCAATCCCTCACCATTAGTCTAGCTATGGCTTTCGGAGGTAACTGAAAATGACATGAGCAATTTAATATCTACTTGCAGAAAAGTAAACTAATATCAAACTACACACTCATATGTCAATCCCTCACCATTAGTCTCGCTATAGGTAACTGAAAATGACATGAGAAATTTAATATCTATTTGTAGAAAAGTAAACTAATATCAAACTACACACTCATATGTCAATCCCTCACCATTAGTCTAGCTATGGCTTTCGGAGGTAACTGAAAATGACATGAGCAGTTTAATATTTAATCTAACTACTAAAACAAATGTGCAAGACTGAAATAAACAAACAGTGCTGGAATTAAACAAAAAATAAGAAAAGTAAATTAGTAGAAGGACACGATGGATTCCATGTCATTAGTCATTATAAAATTATATGCAAATGCCCAGGCTGCCTATTGTATTCTGGAACAAAAACACTGATCAGTTAACAACAATATAAAGCATGAAATATTATGAACAGAAGTAAAATGTAAAGCATGAAAGATTCTGGACAAAGATGAAACGTAAATACCATGAAAGATGCAATGTATATATACATGTGAGTGACTATGGCACAATGAACATAAAAAAAAAATGAAGCATGAAACTATACAATAATACACAAAACCTCAGCGTGTGCAGGGGCCCTCTGCACAAACCTCGAGCAACAGATTTCAATCTTGAATTATGCTTGGAAACATAGTCTTCTCATATATTTAAATTGCAGTCATAACAGAGAAATAATTTCACAGCACAATGGCGACGCAATTACATTACAGAGCTAACTATTATGCGTATGAAAATGCATTATTTATAACAGAGGGTACATAACTAATTCCCTAAAGTCTGCGCTGATAGAAGACACGTGAACCACCACGTCCAGAGATCTAGCATTATGGCCGCCGTGAGAATTAAATCTATGGAGAGTGGCTGTTGGATTTGGTTTATGGAGCCATTTACAGGTGTTGATGTGTCTCCCGTGATTTAGAAATGGCCACGCAAATCTTCACGTGATGAGAAACAGAGTCCTATCACTGTGGGACTCTACAGTTGACCACCACTAGGCCACCTTTGACCACAGCCTCCTTAGGTGAATTTGACTGATCCAATAGGACACAATCCATGTCCATGTCATTTATAACTTGCCTATGTGGCTCAATTTGCTTGAAGACACCTGCAATATAGACTTTAAAAAAATGGCTGTGGAAAGTTGCAGCAGCTGTGGAAAGTGACAAGATTCTGCAGCTAAATGAGAAAAAATATAACTCAAACAGCAGACACAAAACATAGTTAAAAACCATTTTAAATGCTCTTTTACAATTAATATGCAATGATATTGATGACTTAGAAGGTCCAGGTGAATGAAAAAGGTCTAGAAAGGTGTATAAGAAAGATGCAGATTTGAGACTCAACAGTAACCCACATAATTACCTTCAGAAAGTATGAAAACACATAAGAGAAACAAAGCACAACTTAAGATCAAATAAGATACTTTTAAATCTAGTCTGCTTTCAGCCAACACTAAGGAAAACTTTCAGAATTTACCTTTGGAGAAAGAAGCTAGAAAACAGGGCATACCATCATTTTTCTAGTCCAACTTTACTAAGCAGATAATGAAAATAACATTCAAGAATAATGTTTAAAGTAAACAGTAGGATGAGGGAACGCCAACATTCCTAATTGCTTGACTGTATTGAATAATTCTTGAACACACAATTTAGAGGAAAACATTGAGATAAAGCTTATCAGTCAGAGAAGGGTACTGTAAACAGTAAATCCTAACTCTATGCTTGTTGTTCTTTATCAAAGAATAAATGGACAATATGGCATACACAAAAGGAAAACAATTACACAGAAAGGAGCACCTCACCAGTGATATAGACTAGGATCCTAAGAAATAGTTTGTTATTGATGTCAAACCAGTTACATTCTTTAGGTCGAATGTTTCAGTTCAGCAATCATCTTCACTTCTCATCCTAAATATTCGATCACAAATAGATCTTCAAGAGCCATTGGACACTATTTACACATAGAAAATTCGAGCACAAGTATATTTCTAAGTTCTGCAACCAACATTGTCTCATCTTCTACAGAAGTATTTATAGAAGAAATGAGGAGGTGGGATGGGATAAAAAATCTTCAAGGTTCAATTAATACAGATAAATTCTTCTCGGCCTTTGAGGGGCTCAATGGAGAAGTTTGTAGATATGACCTCTGTATTAATTGTTTTACATTAAGAATTAAGCTCGATGGAGTCTTTTGTTGACTCTAAGGCTCTGTGTCATCTTGTAATAACTTTGCTGATATTTTTTGCAATAAATTCTTTGGGTGAATTAACTGTTGGATTGCATTGAGGCATTTATCTGATGTTCTGATAATAACTTGGCCCCTATTGAATGCTTTGAGGCTACAGGTGGCAATCTAGTAGCTGAGAGGAATCAATTAGCCTTTGATGTGGCAGTGGAGGCATCCTCTACATAATATATATTTGTATTTTCTTTTAACATTGTTAATCTGCTTTAATTCTGTGTTTAATCAAGTGGATTAGGCTTTTGATTTTCGATCTTAGCCGTAATCCATCCAAACTGTGTAAATCAGTTTCAATTCTTCATTTCTAGCTTGATTTGGCCCTCCACACTGATACTCTCTATTTCTTTTAATCCTCATTGTGCCTTGTTGATGTGCAGGTACGCAGAGGCTTAATAATAGTATCAGTGCTCATGATGCACTAATAATCCTTGATGGGAACCTTTGAAAAAATATTTCTTTGATAAACAAAGGCCTGGAGAGTCATCACTCTTGGCCTCCCATTTTCTTTTAAAATATTTGAAAAAACCTTTAAAGTCCTTCACAATACAATAAAAATTAGAAAATCCTGCGTATTAGGGAAAAAATGCTTAGGAGGCTTAGGTTTAGAGCGTGGTCGTTGGATGATAGCATCCAACGGCGGAGATTGCGTGCAAAGATTAAAAGGGAAGGGGTGGGAGCAAATGGTGGAGATTTTAAGTTGGGGCTGTTGAGCTTGCAGAGATCAACGGTCGAGAGCGAATGCCATAATATAATGCGACAGAGTCACATCTTTTATTTCATAGTCGAAAATGGAAGAAAAGCAAAGGAACATAGCGAAAAATCCTTTTCCTGAGGAACTATGCATTGAGGAAATTCAGGGTTTCTTGGATGATCTTAGGCCATTGGATGAGATCGGAACCTGAAATCAAAAGCTGTGATTGCTCGTTGAAGGCCCTTTGGAAAAGGTGGAGGGCGATAATGTAAAGCTTAGAATTGATCTCAGCCGTTGATCTGCAGAGATCAACGGTGGGGAGCACACGTGATAAAACATAATGCAAATGGGGAAAGCAGTTTCGAGAAGGAAAATTGGCAGTATCACATGGAAAATGTTGTGTAACCAGCTCCAAAAATAGAAGAAAAGAGATATGAACGCCTTAGAAATAAGCCACTTCGAGGGGGCAACCTCCAATAAATTACATAAATGAACAATTCTTGGATGATACAATTTACAAAACCTCCTTTCTATATATAGGAGTCCATGTGGCCATAATGTAATCCTAGTGGGCCACAATGTAATCCTAGCCGACCTAACAATAATAATTTAAGGGCACAATAATAACAAAATGGGGGTTACAAGGGTACAATAATAAAAATAAGGGGGGCTACACTAACATACTAAGGGGCTACACTATTAATATAGGGACTTAACATGCCCTTCTCCTTCAACAAGTGTTGTCCTCAACGCTTGATTATTTCTTGATGCTTCTGTATAAAATTCTCATCCTCGCATGTGAAATATTCTACAGGAAAGTTCTTCCACTTGCTGAGATACTCTGAAATTGATCGTACTTGTTGAGTTCTTGTTTCTATGACTGCTTCATAACTTCTTTCGATATGATGTTGATCTTCTTGTTGTTTCATTAGATTCTGCACCAAAGTTGGGTTATCATTTGAGAGTTCGAGAACTTGTTGTTGATGCTCGCTATGATCTTCCACTAATTTATCATCCATATTAGCTATTATTTGATCCTTCAAACCATCCAACTTAGCCTCCATTTCTTCTTTTAAACCATCTATTTCATCTTCGATTGCTCTTCATAAGATCGAAATTTGTTGCACTTGGTATCGTAATTTTGATATCTCATATTGCAATTCTTCCTCCTCATGCGTCATAGTATAGCTTTCTGAAGGCTTAATGGGTATGGAATTATTTTTTGGAGGCATAATAGAACCCATTACTGACAAAAATTCTCCAATATGCCCTTGGAATCAATTCAACTTAATTCTTCAAACCAGACTTATGCAATTCGGAAAAAAACAATACACACCTTTTTCTTGCTTTTGAGGAGCTCGATATTGAAATTGGATTATCTCTGTGATTGCAACCCTTCAATATTTAAAATTCAGCACTAAATTATCCCTCTGAATTCTCTTTTGAATGCCACAGGTATGAATTGATTTGGATTCTCCAAGACAAAGTTGTGTCCAATATCCCACAATGACCTAATTATGGACTATTTTAGTAGAGCGAACTTGTACGACTTGCCACGTGTCACTGTTTTTTCCTTTGTCTCTAAAATTTATAGCCAAGAAACTAAAGTCCGTGTGATTGCAACCAATTTTTACGGCACTCCAATCCGATGCCCAAAGAGAGAGTTATTGAACTTTTCCCACGATCACCTCTTTCAGATGAAATTCAGGAGCCTGAAAAAGCACTACCTTCCACAGATCATATCTCCAAAAATATTGCGAACCAAGCTCTGAAATTTTTAGAAAATCTTCCTCAGGATTTTGGTTTTTGATGTACCAAAATTTTCAGTTTCAAACTTTAGAGAAACAAGTTGTCTTAAAATTACACGATGACCACAGAGTTCCAAAAAGACCTAACTTCCACAGATGATATTCCTGAAAATACTATAAACGTTCTGAAATTTTGGTAATAAATATCTCAGATTTCAGCTTCGTACCCTAAAAATTTCAGCTTCTGGAACTTCAGAAAAAATGTTATGTTTAAAATTCAACAATGACTCGTTTGGAGCAAAAAAACCTCAGAATCCCAAGCTCTATACCAAAATGTTGCAACCAGCCCAAAATAGAAGAAAAGAGAGATATAAAATGCCTTAAATTACTTTTCACTTCGAGGGGGCAACCTCCAACATATTACATAAATGAACAATTCTTGGATGATACAATTTACAAAACCTCCTTTCTATATATAGGAGTCCATGGGGCCATAATGTAATCCTAGTGGGCCACAATGTAATCCTAGCCGACCTAACAATAATAATTTAAGGCATACGAAGAGAACAAAGAAGTTACATACATATTAATAAAAATAAGGGGGGCTACACTAACATACTAAGGGGCTACACTATTAATATAGGGACTTAACAGAAAAATTGGAGAGAGGTGGTTTCATATTTTCAAACGCGATATGTGTCAAAAGCCACCACGTAGCCTTACAATACCACCTATATCGCATAGCCTTCTAAGAATTATCCTTCGTGCTTAAATCTATGTGAAAATGTGCACTGGCCGTTAGATCTAAGGTCTTAGATCGGATGGCTAAGAGAATAGCAGGATATCAATAAGATGCGTGTGTGGTAGCAAGAAAGGTGGTTTTAATCTGGGCCGTTGGATCAGAGATTTGGATGGCTAAGATCAAATCTAGAGTGAAATGGAATATATATGCGAGGCGGAGGAAGAGTCAATATGGGCCATTGATCTGCAGAGATCAACGGCTGAGATCTACCCAAAAAACATTATAAAGCGGGGTTATGAAATTTACCAAAGATGGGAGGATTGATCTGGACTGTCAATTCTTAGGGCATGGACAACCCAGATTCAATCAGAGCTTTGTGATCAGTAGGGGGCAAAGGCCAAATGGTTCTGATGCAATTAGTTTTGGAATCAGAGGAGTTCGTAGTGGAGGAAAGGGCTTTGAGCAGGAGCAACAAAAACCGTCAGATATGGGAAGGTAGGGAAGGAGATCAACGACTGATAATTGATTGAGAGATCGCTGATCGGAGGTTGGGAATAAAATAAGAAACGCGCCAATGGAAATTCCCGATGCGAGGTAGCACTGGCCATTTGATTGGCTCAAGATCAACGGTGGAAGAGGGGTTTTAACCAATGAATGGAAACCTTTGCAACAAATAAAAATCGAAAATTTGTGATATACAAAGGTTTATGGCTTCGGGGTGGGTTATATATATGAGGCTTGGCGCCTGACTATAGGGCCTTGGGTTATATGAAAACAAGAAAGGCACTGGGGTTAAAGCATACAAAGGGCCAATCGCATCGGAACGATGATGCAGGAATTTTCAATCTACCCATTTGGAAAATCTTCGATGCAAGATCGCGCAAATCGTTGATCGGGAAAATATCAGCGGTTATTTTCATCAAAAAACATGAACTAGCAGGTTTTAATATAAACATATGAAAAAGTGGGTTTTATGATTTACAAAGGAAAAATCAAATCGGGGATGGTTTATACAACACTTTTAGGGCCCGATTGTGGGCCCAAGGTTATGCAAAGTGGAAATGGAGTTGGGGGCTTATATACAAAGGTCTAATTGCATTGCAGGCTTTGACGAAATAAATAGACTTGCGCTGGCCGATTTCTCTGATGCAATTAGTGCCGAAAGCTTTTAGCACTTGGTTCTTGCGCCAGGGCATATGTGGGGAAGTGGTTTAGTTCTTAGCCCAAAGGGGCTTAAGCCTTAACACAAAAATGTGTACTTTTATGAATTTTTCAAGGTTTTTTGATGGATTTGGAGGTTTTGGTAAGGTTTAAAAGTGAGTTTTAAACCTTATAAAATGGATTTTATGAAGGGGAAAGGGGAATAAATGAAAAATATAAGAATTTATGAGGGAAAAAGGGAATAAAATGAAGGTTGGTTTTGAGTGGAGGGAGGGGAAAAAAGGAGTTTTGCAGCAGTCTTTTATTCATGGAAAACAACAAAACTTCTAAGTTCGAAAGGGAAACAATAGTGAAGATTAAACAAAGGACACTATGTCTTCATAAGACCTCAAGAGATAATAATTTTTTGCACTAAAACTTGTTTCTTAAGGGCTTGAAAAATGATTTAGCCACCTTTTGATATAACAAATTTTATAGGTGGCTAACAGCCACATCGATGAAGCTACCTACTTTCAGAGGGATTGTGAATGAAGATAACGAAAAATTTTGGTTTGTGATTGATGCTCTATGGAGAGCTTAACAAGTGAATAACAATGATCTTAAGTGATCTAAAACTTGGTGGATAATGTGAAATGCTTATGCGCAAGCACCTCTCACTTAGTTAAACAAATAAAATATCTTGATTATACATGATTGGGAATTTTATACTTGAAACAGGTGTATGTTTCTTAATTTTTTACGTTCTCTAATAAAATTTGTTTTTTCTCATATTAAGCATGTAAAATTACCATAAAATGCAACAAATAAGCATCAACACATAACAACAAATTTAATAAAGGAGTTCACCCAAATATCATGGGCTACGTCTCCTTCAGCCTTTGTCAACTTACTTGGCTCTTTGGGATTATGATTAATAAATTATTTTACAAGTAAATACTTAACTCCAATGGTTATTTGAGCTGTTCCATTGGGTTTAAAATATCATCATACCCCTGGAATGGCTGTTATCACCCCGGAGAAATAACTAGGCTTCCTTAGACTTGATCTCTGTTGTCGGTTCCTTAAGCTTCCTTGAGCTTCTTTGTGGCACTAACCCTTTAAGAAATCCTTTTCTATCCCTTAAAACTCACCTAATTTCTCCAGCACATATCATACTTCCAAAATATAATGATCATTTTCTCATAATGAGCTCTGGCTCCCCCATCTAGGCCTCCATCCACTAATGGCCCTGGGCTGCCCGAAACTTCCATCTGGCTTCTTAACCTTTAAAAATCTCCAAATGACTCTTGAAATCATTCCCTTGGATCAGGAATGTCAAAATAATTATAATATACTATTCACTTTCATAAATTGGCCTCCGGCTACTCCAGTTTCGCCTCCAACACCTAGTGGCACCCCTTTGCTCTTGAGTCACTGAAAACATCCCTAAATTGTATCTACTTTTAGAATTCTTCAAAAGCATTAAAAAATACCTCCAATGGATTCAGAAGATTAAGAATTGTTAGAATAGACTACTGGCTTGCGGAGAATGGATATTGGTCGCTACAGATAGGCCTCATTCTCCTGTTAGCACCTATTGGCCCTAGTGGCCCTTGGAACTTATCTAAAGTAGCTCAGCCTTTTGAATTCATCTAATGGCTCTATACACCTCACCATTATTTCCAAAATTTCTGAAACATCAAAAGTTGACTATTGGATTACTAAGAAAGGCGTCTAGCTACCTTGGCTAAGCCTCTTTCTATTGTTGACCCCTAATGGCCCTCGTGGCCCTCAGAACTTATTTGATGAAAACTATCATTCTGAAGTCCTCTGATGGCTCTAAAACCCTCACAAATGAGTTTAAAATGTCCGATATAGTTGAAATTTACTATTCACACTCTCATAATGGATGAATCTAGCTCAAGATAGAGCCTAAACAAATTTTTTCCAGTTACCCCTCCATCAGCTCCATTAAAAGTGGAGGAACTGCAATTAACCCAACTAAAATAGGATTTTCCACTAATAATGTCGTGATGGCCCTAAACTTCCACCAAGAAAACCACACAATAAAAGCCAGGATTGGAGGTTGGACACATGTCCTTCCAAATCGTGCGGTCATGGTGGAGGTTAGCGAAATTGTCAGTGGAGGTTATAGCCGTAATCATGTGAGAGCATTGAGATCAATGGATATGGTTTTTTTAACATTCTAGGTTTAATGTTGGTGCTTGGTTCCGAGGTTAAGGGCCTATGGGTAGAGGCTGGCCTGAGGGGCTAGCCCCTCCTCTCCCTTAAATTCAAAACCAACAAACATTAAATAAAACCCGCGCATGTTATGGTTAAGAATCAACCCATAGAGGAGACAGTAAGACGCTCATGTGCATGGCAGGAGGTCTCGGGGTCAATTCCGTTTCACTCCACCAAAATTTTATTACACCAAAATTGGGCCACGTATCAGCCTCCGCGCCTGCCACATGGCGGCCTCTGATTGGATAGAAGCCACAATGGTCAACCAATTCTCCAATATGAACATGCCACTTGTCAGCCTGTAATTCTTCTAGAAGGAATATTCCAAGAATAATCCCTAGAATATTCTCTTTTTTGACTTTGAAAATACCTATTCAAACTTGGTCAAAATCCAAAAATTGTAGTTTACTGGCCTTTTCAAATCATGATAACTTCTTCATACGGTGTTGGTTTTTTGAACCGTTCACGGCACCAGAATCAGGAAGACAAGATCAATCTAGTTTCTCAAGTTCAACACACTTTCGAACACTTTAAAATTTGAGCTATCACTTATCTCCTTGATCCAAATCTGATCACACCTCCCCCTTGGGAATCTTTTGGACTCAAAAAGACTGATTACCTAATCTTTTCAGTAAATGACAGTACATCACCCTCACTTTTCCAGCCTCCATACACTTTCTTTGCATGGCTTAGTGCCTTTGAACCCAACTCGAAGGTAGTCAACACTTCCCCTCTTTGATGCTCTTGTCCTCCTATCAAGAATTTTCTTCCTTGCTCATCTAGAAATTTCTGGTGAGAAATTTATAGAAGGCAGTTGAGCATCATGTCCTTGATCATCGATCCAAGGTGACTCAAAAAAACATAAGTTTCCAACATAAACACATATATAACTGAAATTTTAAAATGTACAAATGAGTGTATGTCTTACTGAGTTAAGAAGTCAAACCTCTTCTTTCCAAGCCACTTCCATGGTGATTTTCGCTGCTGAAAATCTTCTTCATGTGAAACATCTATTCTCACATCAATGATGGAATATTTGGTTCCAATTTTGCCATTATTTCTATCCTTTTGCTGCAAATTCTTGGGATGATTAGTTGGATGCAATGTCCAACATTGGGCAATTAAATGTCCCCTCTTCTAGCAATGTGTGCAAGTCTTTTTCACCTTCTTTGCAAGTTTCCTTCGCTTCAACTGTTTCTTGTATGCCTTCAACCTCTTCCATCATTTTGAAACATCATGGTTACGTTGACCACAATTGGAACAACAACTCTTTCTTCCATTAAATCATGTAGATTTTTCATGCTTATCAGAAACATAACCAACTTGACTATGGGAAGAATGATACCTCAAATGTTGCTTTGCATGTCCATCCTTTTTATCTTCTTGAGGAGATGGACTTGGCGAGGTTCCATATTTTCCATAAGTTGCATGTGTACAAAGACCTTGCTGCAACATAGGCTTCAAACAATGGCAATCAAGTTGAAAACAAACTTGACATGTTTGTGTTTAGAACTTGTAACAAAAGTTCTTCTTGAAGCTGTCTCAAATGCTTGAAGTAGAGGTAGCCTAGACCAAACTTGTTAGGTCTTTCCTCAACCAAAATAGGATCAATCATGTCTTGTTCATGTTTGCCTAAACCCTTGACTTCATAGCCCATTTTTAACATAAAATTGGACACTATACCTCTCGTGTGCTTTTCAAATGAACCTACACATCTATATGATGAGAAATTTGAAGAAAAATTTGAGTGAACTACCTCTGCTTCAAGCATGTTTTTGGTTAAGGCCTCTTGGGCTTGATGGAGCTGCATCTCCATCTCATGAATTCTTTGAAGAAGTCCTTCTTTCTCTTGCTTCATAGCAACCAATTTCTCATGAATTTTAGTGCTTTCCTTCCTATATTCAAACCGAATTTGCACCCTATCCTTCAGGATGTGGAAGTCTCTCTTCATTTCTTCATCGAAGAATCTTGTGAAGGAGGATTTTGAAACCTCACTTGGATAAGTTCTCATAATTATGTAAATGAAAAAAATAATTTCAATCAAAAATTCACAAAGCTTTCAGAAACAATTGACGAAGCGTCTGAACAAAAATGCTATAGAGTCAAGCTCTTCTTCAAGTAGCGTTTTGCAAACAAATCCTCTTGTGCTTCAAGGGTTGCCTTGAGGTTCTTTGGGTAAGGAAGATGCCTTCAGCCCGTCTTCCTTCTTGTCCTCTTCTAGAATTAGCTGACAGTAACTTCCCTTAACCTCTAGAAAACTCAAACTTGTAAGAAACAGTAAATTTGCAAACAATAAAATTATTTGCACTGTTAAACACCTTTCAAGTGAAACAAGCAACCTAGTGCTCTGTTAAGCAAGAAACCTAGTGCTTTGTAAAGCAAGCAACCTAGTGCTCTGATACCACCCTGATCTGAAAATAGGTGGATAAATTGAAATGTTTATGTGCAAGTACATCCCACTGAGTTAAAAAAATAAAAAATCTTGCATATACATGACTGTGCGGAATTTATACATGAAACAGGTGTGTGTTTTTTAACTATCTAAGTGCTTTAAGAACATTTTTTTTTTTTTTTTTTTGTATTCTGATATTAAGCATGTAAAAAAACCATGAAATGCAACAAATAAGCATCAACACATAACTACAAATTTACTAAAGGAGTTTACCCAAATATCATGGGCTACGTCTCCTTGAGTCTTTGTAAACTGACTTGGCTCTTTGGGATTATGATGAATAAATTATTTTACAAGTAAATACTTAACTCCAATGTTTATTTGGGTTGTACCATTGGGTTTATAATATCATCATGCCCCTTGAATGGTTGTCATCACCATAAAGAAAGAACTACGCTTCCTTAGACTTCATCTCTATTGTCGGTGCCTAAGCTTCTCTAAGCTTCTATGTTGCACTAACCCCTTAAGAAATAATTTCTTGTCACTGAAACCTCACCTAGTGTCTCCAACACATATCATACTTCCAAAATATACTGATCATTTTATGATAATGAGCTCTGGCTCCCCAATCTAGGCCTCCATCCACTGATGGCCCTAGGTTGCCCGAAACTTCCCTCTGGCTTCCCGACCTTCAGATGTCTTCAAATGACTCTTCCAATCCTTCCATTGGAATCATAATGACAAAAATAGTTAGAATGGACTATTCACTTGCATAAATTAGCCTTCGGGTGCTCCAGTTTTTTCTCCAACACCTAGTGGCACCCCCTGCTACTAGGGTCACTAACAAATTCCCTGAAGCATCTAAACCTTCATAAGTATTTAAAAGCTTCTGAGAATCCCTCCAATGGATTTAGAAGGTTCAAAATAGTCAAAATAGACTACTGGTTTGCTGAGAATGGATATTGGCTACTCTGGATAGGGCTCATTCTCTTGTTGGCACCTAGTGGCCCTTAGAACTTCTCTGAAGCAAATTCACCTTCAGAATTCCTCTATTGGCTATGAAAACATCACCATTAGTTCTAGAATGTCTAAATAATAAAAAAATGACTATTGGATTACTGAGAAAGGCCTCTAAACACCCTGGCTAAGCGTCTTTCTGTTGCTAGCCCCTGATGGCCATAGTGCCCCGTAGAACTTATCTGATGAAAAATCTCTCTAATAAGCCTTTTGATGGCTCTGAAACCCTCATGAATGAGTCTGTAATGTCCAATATAGTCAAAATTGACTATTCACACTCTCAGAATGGACAAATCTAGCTCAAGATAGGGCCTAAACAACTTTTTTCCAGTTACCCCTCCATCAGCTCCACTAAAAGTGGAGGAATTGTAGTTAGCCCAACTAAAATTGGATTTTCCACCAACAATGGTGTGTTGGACCTAAAATTCTACCAAGAAAACCATGCAATAAATGCCAGGATTGGAGGTTGGACACATGTCCTTTCAAACCGCGCAGTCACGATGGAGGTTAGCGAAACCGTCGGCGGAGGTTGCAACGGTAATCATGTGATAGCATTGAAATCTGAGGAAATGGTTTTTTTAACTATTAGGGTTTAATTTTGGCACCTGGTTTCGGGGTTAAGGACCTATGTGGAGGGGCTGGCCCTTCCACTCACCAAATTCAAAACCAACAAACGTTAAATAAAACCTGCGCATGTTATGGTTAAGAATAAACCCATAGAGAAGATTGTAAGATGCTCGCATGCTTGGTAGGAGGTCTTGGGGTCAACTCCATTCAGGTCCACCAAAATTTTATTACACCAAACCTGGGCCATGTGGCAGCCTCTGATTGGCCAAAAACCACAATGGTCAACCAATCCTCCAATATGAACATGCCACTTGTCAACTTGTAATTCATCTAGAAGGAATATTTTAGGGAATATTTTTGAGGAATATTCTAGGGAAATTCCTTGGAATATTCTCTTTTTTTACTTTGAAAATACCTATTCAAACTTGGTTAAAAGCCAAAAATTGCAGTTTACTAGACTTTTCAAATTGCAATAACTTCTTCATACAGTGTCTGTTTTTTGAACCGTTCACTGTGCCAGAATCATGAAGACGATATATATCCAGCCATTCATGTTCGACAAACTTTCTAACACTTTGAAATTTGAGCTATCACTTAGGTCCTTGATCCAAATTTGATTAATAAGAAAGTGCAGTTAGCCACTGCTTTCGAAGATTGCGCATTAGATTGGTATATCATATATGTGAAAGAAAACCCTAATGCCACTCTCGATCAAGTGAAAGATGCCCTAAAAGAACAATTCAAGAAGCCTAAGTCATATGCCTAATTGGTTACAAAAATGAAAGAAATTCATGAGGAGGTAAATGAATCTATGTGGGAGGTAGATCAGAGGTTGAACCGCACTATCAAAGATGGTGGATCTATTGTCGATGATACCCAACATAAGGAGTGGTTTATTGCTATGGTGGTCTCACATTTGCGCCAGCCCTTGGCTCAACAGAAGTTTGCCAAGCAGGCTGAGGTTGTGGAGATTGTGTGTGTTCAAAATATGTGTTGGGAATACTTAGAGAGTTGTCTAATGACCATGAAAACATTAAGAAACAATGATCTAACATTTTTTTCAAAATACAAGATAAGAATACATTTGAAATGTTCTTCATTAATTGGTGAGTACTCTTGATTGATAACTAGGAAAGCTTCGACATTAGGGTAGTAGAAATGAAAAGTACCTTTGTTGCTAAGTTTAAGAGTCGAAGAAATTTTCAATAAAAATATTAGGATATCAATTAGTAATTTTATCATGCTTACTGTTAAATATAATTCCGCCCATCACTTTACATGATTTAGAGCATGAAATGCATAATATTAGTGTTAAAAATGAAACTCAGCTAGGTATTTTTAATGATTAGATTGACCAATTCATGTGTAATGTGATAAATTTGGACAACCCTTGGCCACAAGCCATGGAGCATTTAACCTAGTTTTATGGTAAATTTTATATAGGTGAATACCTACGATATTCATTTTTTTCAATATATATTTAGCTATATCCATAAATAAGGAGTTTAGGGTGATAAATTTTTTATAAAAAAACAAATAATATTATTATGAATACAATTTTTTTTTTTTCTTTCTAATATTAATAACTAGAAATCAATTTTCATAGTAAAATAAATGACGAAGAGAAATATGTGAGAGATTTTAGCTTTAGAGGAAACTTGTATAAGTACAATTTTTTTTTTTTTTAATAAAAAGTGGTCTCCTAGATAGAAAATTGGAAATTAAAAATTCTTGTAAAGTTTATCCAATAAATTCAGAATTATACATGTGATTTTCAGTTATAAAAGGAGGGTTAAAGAAATTTTAATAATAATTAAAGAAACAATTTTTTAATAATTTTGAATACAATGGGCTGATGGAGTACCCAACCACAAACAAGGGGCACAATATCGTCTGCCGAGTCAAAAATCAAGGTTCACGTTATTCATTACCATCTTCATTTTTTGTCTTTCATCGTATCCACATTAAAAGGATTATTTTTATAAAAGAATTCCTTTTAACACCTTCCTTAAAAGGGATCCTGAGCACTTCAAAATGTTTTAAAAGGATTATTTCAAAATGTCTTTTAAAAAATGATTCTTTTAAATTTTGTAGAAGAATATATATATATATATATATATATATATATATATTTTTTTTTTAATATGTTTAGGTAGATCTTTCTTATTTTCTATTAATTTAAAGCTCGAAAACAAGGATACAAAAAATTAGACATGAACCTGCTCGTAGGAAACCAGGTCTGTTGGTCATTTAAGTGCAATTTATGTCAACCAAAACATAAATAGTCTTAATAACCTCTACAAAATTTGACGATACTTAATATATACTATCATTTATATAAATCGAAACTAGCCACTAAAAAAGAGTAAGTGATAACATTAATCATCTTTTGACTCTGGGGAGGGTCTTTGGCACTAGAACCAGGGATTTCAACCCGCTTCAATGATTTTATATCTTTCTCCATCCTACCTAGTCTAGCATACTATTGCAACTGACATAGATTAATTTCCTGGATATTTCTATTAATATATGTGAGAGTAGACTCCAGCTTGGATTCAACTATCTCTTGAGTCGACATAACTACTTTTGCGAACAAACATTTCATCAGCCAATAAGTTCTAATTGAATGTTGGAACAAAGAAATACGTCGACGGGTATGCCCTATATCAGCAACAACATTCTGTAGATCTTCGAATGCCATATCATCCTCCACATCCATTTTGTTTAAAGCCTCAGTTTCCCAACTAGAAATGCGAGATTTAACAGAATTGAGAATATCTGCTGCAAATGTTTGCACTAGCGACTCTAGGAGTTTCTTTGTTGATTTCCTTCCTCTTTTCACAGGATGTTGAGAGATAGGCTTCTTGCCTTTATCTAAAGGCATGAAAGGATATATTTTTTAAAGCGAATTTTAAGGATTTTAAGGAGCCTTTTTGATTGAAAAAGAGGTTTTTTTAATAGGAAAGAGGTGGTGCTTGATTCAAAAGTTTTTTTTTAAGGATATATATTTTTTAAAAGTCATTAAGGTTGTAAAAAGGCGTGCATATGTCCATTTTGACGAAATGACTTCTTCTAACTCTTTGCCATAGAATCCAATTTTGCTTGAAAAAAAATATAAGTTTTGGTCTTTAAGAATGAAGACTTTTTTGAAAGCACAAGAATATTAAGATACCGTGTCAAAAATTTACTTAGAGATGAACCAAGAACAATTAGCAGTCATCAACAATAATGAGATGAATACCGTTGCAAAACTAAGAAAGAAAGAACACAGAGCCAAATGTTGGATACAAAACTCAGTGGATGACACTATCTTTGAAAAAATAAGTGGTGCATAAAATAAAAAAAATATATTGGGGTATTTTAAAAGATGGGTATCAAGGTAATGATACAATGAAGACAATTAAATTGTAGAAATTTAGAGCTTAGTTCGAAACCATGGAGATGAATGACACAAAGAATGTGGATTAGTTCATGACTAGAGTCATGTGAATAGTCAATAAGATCAAACTCATTGGTGAAACTATTATAGATCATAATATTATTGAAAAATTCCTTCAAAGTCTGCATAAGAAATATGACATGATTGTAACATCCATTCTGGAATCCAAATATTTTACAATTTTCTTAGTCGAATAGTTGATTGGATCACTTCTGGCACATGATACAATACTTAACTTGGCAGAAGATTCCATTGAAAAAGTTTTCAAGAAACATCTCTTACTTGGAATAGGTAGAGGCAAAGGATATACACACGGAAACAAGTGAGATAGAGGCTGGGGAAAAGGAATATTAGAACACCATCATGCAAAAAAGCAATGGAGACCTCCACAAAACCAAACACAGAGAAGCATAACATGGAACAAATCTATTTTTCAATGTTATTACTACAAAAAATCTGGGCATTATGAACCTGAATGCAGAAAGAAATAATCATATCAACAAATATGCAATGTTCATCTCTCCAACAATGAATGAGAATCCTCTGAGATAATGTTTCTTTCTTGACATATTTCGAAAGACACTCATACCGAGGAACTTTGGTTGCTAGATAGTGGCTGCAACAATCATATGACATATAAAAAGTTTTTTTTTTTAAATCTTAATACTTCCATAACATGATAAACTACTCTTGGAGATCATTCATGTATTAAATCTGATGGAATAGGTACTATCCCTATTCTTACTAAACATAATCAACATAAATACATATCTCATGTTTATTATTTTCCAAATCTAAATCATAACCTCATTAGTGTAGGTCAATTTATGGAACATGGTTATGATGTTATATTTCAAGGGAACACATGTTATATCTATGACAAACATCCGAATCAGAGACTGATAGAAAAGGTTGAAAAAACCAAGAATAATATGTTTCCATTTACTCTTAGAAGTCAAAATATCTTAGAGATGTTTGTCCACAATGTGTTAAGAATAGGTAAGTCTTAGCTATGGCATTTTAGGTATGGTCATATCCCATTTAAGAGTCTCAGTATTTTTCAAAAAACTTCAATGTTCATCAGCCTCCCTATTATGAATGAAAAATATTGTAATTGTGAAATTCGTGTTCAAGCAAAGCATAAAATAGATAGCTTTTTGACATCTTCCTATAGAGAAAGAAGAGCCTTTAGAGCTAGTCCATACAGATATATGTGGCCCTATGCAAACACAGTCCATTGGTGGAATTCTTTATTTTCTAACTTTCATTGATGATTATAGCAAGAATATATGGGTATATTTTCTCAAAATTAAATTAGATACATTTTCAACGTTAAAAGAATTCAAGGAAGAAGAAAAAAAGAAGAGTGGAAAACATTTAAAAGTTCTAAGGTCAAACATAGGAGGAGAGTAAAACTCTAATGACTTCAAAGTTTTTTTTCAACAAAAAGGAATAATAATACAATAAACAACAAGATATACTCTACAATAGAATGGAGTAGTAGAAAGGAAAAATTAGTCAATCATGAACATGGCCAGATGTATGCTTCATGAGAAGAAGTTTTCAAATGACTATTGGGTTGAAGCATTTTCGACAATAGTGTATGTTATCATAGATCTCCAACATATGATACCTCAAGGAGCATCAGATGGTAAAAAGGTAAATGTTTCTCAATTTATAATTTTTGGATCAATAGTTTTTGCACATGTTCCTGAGTAAGTAGGGAAGAAGCTTGATGATAGATGTTAGTATGAATCTTTTGACGAAGTGTATGAAAAAATACCACTTTAGCTATGCATAACTTATAGCCATAACATCAAATATGGATGCCAATATCTTCAGATCTGCAGTTAGTTTATCAAGACAAATACTGAAAAAATCCAAATCTATGCATAAAAATACATAAGCAGTAAAAATAAGGTTTTTCTCCATACATCCAATAGACAAGACAAAAACAATATTTTAGAAATAATTTTATATTAAGGGCACTTGGGAAGAAAACAAGAAAGGTGTTTCCAATTCTCCTCAATGGGATGGGTTCTTGAAAGTCCTCAGCACTTCAGATCTAGAATTTCTCTCTCTTGTTGGTGTAGAAAACCCAGACAAACATAGAACTCAAAGGGAGCTCACAAAATAGAAAATTCAGCAATGATAATGGCTCAAAGTCAGACCAAGAGCATAGATCCAGAGTGATCTAATAGGAAACAAAAGGTGAAGAATGGTAGGAAAAACCCTCGTATTTATAACAAAATATTGGGTCATTCTAGATTTTGGTGCATAATTAAAATAATATTAACCAAATCTAGATCCACCTTTTATAGAATGTTTTATTATATTTGTTGGAGGGAAAAGGTATTTGACTTGGGTCAAATCCCTTTATTTGTAAATAATAAATAAATAAATTATTATTTATTATTTTAAGGAAGTGGTTGAATGATAATTAAATAAATAATGATTTATTTAATTATTTATAAATGATTTAGTCATATTTAAAAAGGAATATTATTTAAATAAGATTTAAATAATTATTCCTAGAAAATAATAAGATAAATAAAGATTTATCTAATTAATTTCTTTGTTTTGGGTTAAACATGACCAGGAATAATAATTACATTATTGTTTAATTAATTATTCCTTGAGGAAAATCAAATAAATATAGGTTTGTTTAATATTTCCTTTTGGGGTTTCCTGTTTAGACCATAAACAACCTAATAAATGTGTTTTATTAAGTTATTTTACATAGTGAAAGCAATTTTACTTTGGGTAAAATTGGTCTTACATGGTGTACTTGGGTCCATCTAATGATAATAGGTTAGATGACCAAAAAATGGTGTAACATATTGCCCCCCAGCGTACAAGTGTTCAGAGAAAATCGTATGACTGAAGTACGTTGTAAGAACTCAATCACTAGACACCAAAAGGGAAGTTAGAGAAATAAATGTAAGGCAGTCTAATGTGCTAAAGATCTAACCCTGAGGAGATGAGACTTACAGGTGCAACAAGTCTCTTTTTATGAGAGGGTACCCATGCTAGAGGCAGCGGGGGAGGCACACCTATGCCCACCGAGACAAAGTAGAAAAGAATAGTGTGTCCAGTAAACAAGAGACCTAACTATAAAGTACATGTTGGCATAAACATGAGCCATATAAAATATAGAATGAGGAATCCCACATACATGATGTGCCTGGGATAACAGCCAGGACTTATATAATAATATCTGAGTACATGAGATACAAATACAACCTAAATGACCCTTCTAAATGGGGAAGGGCTCGCAAAATCTAACTAATACATGCAAATCAAAGAGGTTCTGCAAGCAGCTAAGGTCAACATCATCAAATATATGGAGCTGCATCAAAGGATGCAATGAAGAGGTCATCTGGGCATGTGGGGGGCTACCTGCAGGGCCACCCCCTCATGAGGGTTGAGAAATCTCACACACACCCGGGAATCACTAATATCTATTGCTGCATCACTGAACCATCAAGTATATGGATCTCGATCATGCTGAAAGGAGATAGAACTGAGAAACAATCAAATCAAAGGGTAATGAGAAATCCATTTTCCTTATCCGGGGCACCGAAGAAGTATGAAAGCTAGATCCAAGGTACACCACCCTCTAGGCCTGTCTTCTGGAATGAATGAGCTGATGTCAACAGAAGGGGGTCTGCCATAGGTGAGGTAATAAGGGATCCCCAACAAAGGCACGAGAGAAAATAGCAGAGTGACTAACAGATGGACACCAATGATGATGATGAAATGGGGGATACTGAGTAGCGGATGGATGACTTCCCTTGATAGAGCATAAATGGCATGAATGACTTGGTAGCGACTGACACAATATCATGAGGGATAGGGGACAGGGGGACTAAAGGCCATAATGTGCGACACGAGAGGGGGACCAAGCAGTGAAGGATGGAGGACTATAGTGGGATACAAAGGGACTCGGGATAGACTCCATGAATGTGATGATGACTCAACTCAGATGCTCTAAACAAGGGCGACTCGATGGTGCTTCCACACAGTAAAGGTCCAATGGGGGACCATAAAAAACATGAGTACAAAATGGTATCTCATGATGAAAATCAACATGAACAAGGACAAGTAAGGAGGCAAGGTGGTTCCTGAATTACAAGTGTTGTAAGTGAGAAAATTTGATTTGGAGGAGAGGTGAATAGACCCTTCGTGGACAAAAGGTGTCCAGGTGAAGTATCAAATCATGAAAAACTAATAGATACCCATTTGAGTGCTTGGTGAGAGCTTTCCAACGGTGCAAATGGTTTGTCAAACGGGGCTATGGTTTGGCCGCAGCGGGCAAAAGAAAAAACGGGGGTTTCTCTTCTAATAAGGCATTTTCCCTCCAAATGCACTCATTTTCTTGTGTAGCTGTGGTGAATGTATAGAAGAGAGAAGGCCCTAAATCTTTTGGCAATCGTAGCAGAAAAACTGACTATTGGAATCAAGATCTGTCAGTTGTAGGTAAGAGGCCTAATCCTACTCTTTCTTTTTTATGGATTAAAAGTTTAGATTAGGGCCCTAAATCTCAGGAACAGACCCGCCCTCATAATCTCGATCGAGTCACACTATTTGGGCCAAAATATGCGACCTGGGAAACATGTTTTGGCCTGAAAAGTGCGACCTGCCCTAGGATTTGGCCAAAAAGTGCGACCTGTCAGATGGAGGGGATTTCAGTGCTCTTGTGGGTTGAGATTTGGGTTTTTATGGTTGGATACAGTTTTTCCTATCAGTATACTGACAAAGATGATGTTTTTGTACAGATATGACAGAGATACGGGTCAACTGGAGGGTGAGAGACCTGGGCATATTACGGGCAGAGATCCAGGGGGATCAGGGTGTCCATCATGCATTGGCCAAGTTTGGGGTTTTGAACTTTGTGGAGAAACATTTGATGAGAGCTGGGGAGCCCTTATTAGCCCAGATTGTCAGTTATTGGGATCCATATCATGAGGTCTTTAGAGTGCAGGGGCACAGGATCGAGTTGATAGTCTAGGATATATATTTCCTGACTAGTCTCCCGCCACTTAGGATGGTGGGAAATACGCAGCCAGTGTTACCATGGGGGAAAAACATCATCAAGTTTGTAGAGTGACATTGTCAACTAGGCATCCAAGTCAAAAGGACTCAGATACCGATTGGGGATCTAGAGAGATTAGAGACCCGTGCAGTGGCGGCAGTAGTGTTGCAGATCCTGGGCAGCCAGGCGCTCCATCACATCACTGGGGGGCAAATGATGATTTTGGAAAAAGTGCTGAGTGGGACCTACTATGGGTGGGCCCAGATGATGTTGGTGTTGTTGAAACGACAACTATTTCTTTGCAAACAACAGGTGAACCATGATTTCTCGTATGGGACCGTATTGTGCTCCTTCTTTTTTGAGAATATCTCGACCTTGTTACCTCGTGTACAGCTACCAGCTGGGGGTCCGAGAGAACCCAGGATGCACCAGTGGGGGCGAATACTGTGTAGAGGAGGAGGAGGGGCAGTCGAGTAGGTGTTCCGACCGGAGTTCTTTTCCCATTGGGATCAGATGCCATTGTACATAGAGGACTATCCCTATAGTGGGATGAGTTATTGTAGAGATCTGAACTTTCCACTTCCGCCTGGTGGAGTATGGGGGCCCGATGGTAAGTGAAAAGTCACTAATCTTTTATGTGCATGTTAAATTTTGTGAATAGTATATATGGTATTGATTCTAATACTTTTGGTATCCAGATATAGCTCCGATAAAACCGGCTGGATATATGGAACGACCTACAGTATCAGGAGCTGCAGGTGCTAGTGGATCGAGAACGGTACAGAATGATGATATGACCTCCTTCCTGGATGACAACCATCGTAGATGTGAGGGCCTACTGACCAGTGTTTCAGAGCGGGGTTGGCAAGACTTAGACGATCAGTACATAGAGCTATGTATTGGTCTACCCTCAGAATGGCAAGGTGTCATGTGGCACATGGCGATGGCCGGTTAGACTGTGTGTGATCTACGAGCTACAAGAGCAGAGCCATTTGCTCGAGATCCTCTAGATAGTGATTAGATGTGGAGCAGGCGGTGCCCCCTAGTGTGTATGTAGGGCAAGTGGTGCCCCCCAGTTTTGAGTTTTGTTTTTTGTAACATGCTATGGGCATGTCATATGTATCAGAGTAGATGGACTCTAAAAACATGTTGTATGACACATATTATGGATATGCATCGTTTTGATGATTTTGAATTTTATTGGCTTGTAGGAAATGTGTGTGATAAATGCCAATATAGAACATGGTTTGGAATGCTATCTACATAGTGATTTTTTTCTCTAGGTACATTACTGAAGGTAATGATGCTAAATTCACATATCAAAAGTTTCACTCATAAATATCATCTAAGAAGGATAGGATTATGCACATGATAGAAACCATTGAGTTTCATGACAAGAAGCGGGGAATCTAAAGGAACATGCAGATGGAGGATGCGATGAGAGAGGGCATCAGCTAAGAGGCTGCGCACTGCATCATATTCAGCCTAATTATTGGTGGCATTACCAATGCAGACCCCATTGGAGAGAATGAGGGCATGCAAGGGGGTAAATATGGCCCAAGCTTCCGAGGCTAGATTCCAGGAATAGCGACTTGCCCCATCGATGTAGTCGATATAAGGTGTGGATGATAGGTCCTACAAAATAGTGTCACAAGACAAGAAATGGGAAGAGGAAGAAAAATGATGGCAACGTGAGTGTATAGTAGACATCAAACGACAAATATGGGAGATAGTAGTCTGGATAGGATGGCTATGACTCATAAACCAACTAGAGGATGATGTATGGGGGCTAAGGTAGGGATAGCAGGTGCTCATGCTGCGAAGAACATCATAGATACAAACAGTATCATCCTGGTTATGGGTGGAAAATAAAAGATCAGGGAAACCACATGATGCTACAAAGCTACCTAAATCATCAGTATGGGAAGAGAGACTCACATATGGATTGTCACGGGGGATGATAGAAGAACAGGTAAAAATATGGTCAAATGATGTGGAGCCCAAGAATGTCGATGAAGGGGGGGCAAGCAAAAAAAAAGGAGGGGATTCAGAGGGAATGTACTCCGAGGGTCACACAGACGATGATAGGTGGAGGATAGGGGCGACAGATTCTGTCATCTCAACATTAGGGGGGGGATGTCAATGGTAGTAGGGGGATCCTCAAGCTAACCTGATGCATACTACACGAGGATGGGAGAGGAAAATTGATTTTGTTCAACCTCATACTCATGAATGACCTCTATGGAGGCTCGTTAATGTGTCAGGTGAGGAAAATGGTGGGAATAATGGCCATGGACACCACAAAGAGCACAGGGTTTGTTCGTGCGAAGATTCTTTGGGTTCTTTGCGAAAGACGAGGAAGAAACAGAGGGTTTAGGGACTATAGACTCAGGGAACACGACTTTAACCATGGGTTTAATACGGGGCAACTCAGGACAAGTATGGGTGGCATGACCAATGACATCACACAAGGCACAAGGCTTGGCGGGTGGAGGAGGGGTAGGGTCAGTCGGGGTGGCCTTGTCTTTGGATGCCCCCTTGCGTGCTTTGTCATTCTTTCCCGTAGCTATCACAATAGGAGAAGGGTCCTATTGAGGTGCTAGTGGCATAGTAGCGATGAAAGAAGCTGGGGGAACCGGTTGAACCTGTGTCAAAGCAAGGTATGGTTTGGGGTGATCTAGTGGGGTAGCGGCTGGAGGGTCAAGGTACTAGACGGGTATGCCCAGGGTCAAATTAGGGAGGAAGAGGGTGTCCATGATGGGGACCGAATAGACTCCAGGAGGGGGAGCAAGGAAAGGTAGCGACCAGCGGGGTAATGGCCAGAAGGGACGGCTCCAAGATGGTTAAGACCTGGTGGAACCGACCCAAGAGGGTGGAGAGGCTCATGGGTACCAGTTGTAGGAGAAGGGCTAGAAGGAAAAGGTCCGGCTAGCTCAGGCGAAGGGCTAGGAGTAGGTTGCGGTAGGTGAGGCTGAGGTTGCTGACTAGTCGAAGTGGGCCACTTAAGGTTAGCCCGAGACGATTGCATCATGCAAAAATTCGCTAAGATGGGATCAGAGACAGAAGGAGGAGGAAGACCAGGGAAGGTTCCAAGAAAGGAGGAGTCCTTTTAGATGCCGAGGGAAACATTGGTCAAAGAATCGACGGTTTGATTATTGGCTACAAAAGAGATGGTTGACTCAGGGGAGGTCTGAGATTTTGGCTCATGATATGTCAACTGGTCAATAGTGACTATATTTCCATTATGAGGGAAAAACATCTTGCGGTGGACCATGGATGGGACAGTAGACATGGTGTAGGTGATTGCCTTTCCTCTTTCCTTAAGAAGAAGGAGGATTAGTCAGGCCTTGCTATGCAAATATGTGCCTTGGATGGGGTGGTAGTTACTGTTGCGAGGGTTGAGAAGGCAAGGGAGGTGGAGGTGCAAATGCTGGAGGATCTGGGGCACCGGGTTGTGGATAAGGATACTGGGTAGGTTGGGCAACATTGAGGTAAGAAAGAGGTTGGCCAAAAGGAGGAGGCATGCCATATCCTAGATACATGCTACCTAGAGGGGGAAAATTGTTGGAGGTGTTGGCTCCTCCCGGAGGGAAACCATAACCCATAGGAGGTTGAGCATATGGATGTGAAAGAGTTCCAATGATACCATAAGTAGAATGAGATGCCCTTGGCGCATTAACGCCACCGGGTCTGGGGAGGTCAGGAAGGACGATATAAACATAACCAGACTGAGCATAAATGAGGTCATATTTCAAGGCTATTTGGAGGGCGGCTTCTTCGGTTTGAGTGAACTTGGATGCGACATATTTGCCGATGGGAGGTAAGAGAGATCTAAGGAACCAGTCCATGCAGACTCAATCTTTGAAGGTGGGAGCTCGATAAAATCTCCTTCTCCGCCATTCCTGGACATGAGCAGAAAGGCGGGTCACAAATGATTGACGAAAAGAAGTCAAGAGTTCCGTACCAGTATCGTATCAAAGAGGGAGATGGAAATAAGATAAGAAGGCTTGGGCAATGGTTGCAAAGGTGGTATGGGAAGAAGCGGTCTGATCAACATACCATTTAGAAGCCTCGCCTATAAGCGTGTGTTGGAACAATCTAGGATGGATGGAATCATCTGTAATGGAATTGGATGAACACCACATGTGGAAATATCGGATATGGTTGGAGGTATCTTCTCTGGAAAGGCCTTCGAACTTGGGAATGTCAGAGGGGAGCTTGGTTGGCATAGCAGGCCAACCAACATCGTGGCTAATAGAATCATTGATCAGCTAATTAAAATCAGGGAGATTGAGACCTGCCATATAGGGGAGCAAAGGGACGGTCGAGGTAGGTCCCGTGGTGGTTCTTCTAGTAACATTCCCAACATTAGGGCCGGGGTTTCCGCTAGTGTTAGGCCCTGGACCAGACATGGTGAAGGTAACAGGGGGAGAACTAGAAGTAGGGGGAGAATCCAAAGAATCAGAAGAGGAGTCGGAGTGCGGACTCGGGGAAGGACTAACTTGACAATGGTCTGACGGAGCAAGTCGACCAATCGAAAACTGAGGGTGAAGGCCAAAATGTCTCCAGGAGATACGCCTTGGGGGCGCAATGATGACGACACAAAGGGAAGAAGAAGGACTAACAAGGGCAGGGAGGTGTAGTGTCAATTGATTTTAAAGTCTTTTCCTGGTGGTGTTAACTAGGCTCTTCTTCACTGAGGGTCAATGTGTGGCGTGTGTTAATTTTAATTTTTAAACCCAGATGTTTTGAGAATAAAAGAAAAAGTGTGTTGCATAACTGAAAATAAATCTGCAGAGAACAGTAGATAATGCTGAAATAACAAAAAAGTAATAGCTAACAATGCATCGATCTAACCCAAGAAGGTGGGTCTCTCAAAAATACTCTAAAAGAGGGAAAAAAATCTAGTCAAAACACACTAAAAAGGGACCAATAGATCTAAGGTTGGGAGGGACAGGGATCTAAAGGAGAAATCTACTAAAAAGAGGTGCAGAAAACAACAAAGAGGCATAGGCAAGGTTACTGCAACAAAGGAGGAAATCAGCTAAAGGTAGAAGGGACAAGGAGGTGACCCTAGAGGAAAACCCAAACAAAACTATAGGAGGTGATTTGAAAGGGAGAAGAGCTGTTCTAAAAGGGATCTAAAAGTGAGGTATCAGATCTGAAAAGAAAAAGGCTGAAACTCTGAAAATTCAGACAGCTGAAATAGCTAAAACTCTTCCACAAAAAGTGGAGGGTAATAAAGCCCTAAGGGGCTAGATTCCCACTTTGTTGAGTAAAATAGATTAGAAACAGGTCTAAACGGGCTAAGACAAAGGCTGGAAAACCCTGACAGAAGCTTCAGACAAACCCAGAAAAATTGCTGAAAAATTGTAGAAAAAAGTGCAGGTCACAGGTTCTGACCTTTTTTCTATCTAGGTCATAGATTCTGGGCTAAAAAGTGTGTCCTGAAATCCAGGTCACAGGTTTTGGGCCAAAAAGTGCGACCTGCAGCTCTTGGTGTCTTAGCGGCAGATTTCATAAAAGGTTGTCGTCTCAGTTGCGACTGATGTCAGTTACCTGCGCAATAGTGCCAGAAACACACAGAAGTTAGAAATTTTAATGTTTGAGGGTTTTAAAGGTAAAAAAATGACAGAAAAATAGAAAAAACAAAAATCTAAAAATAAACCCTAGGGTCTGAAGCAGCTGGATATGCAGGAATATGAAAAACAACAGTGGTCGTAATTGAAAACCCGTGTGGAGTCGCCAATTGCTAGTATGAATCTTTTGTCGAAGTGTACGAAAAAAGACCACTTTAGCTATGCATAACTTATAGCCTTAACATTAAATATGGCTACCAATATCTTCAGATCTACAGTTAGTTGATCAAGAAAAATGCTACAAAAATCCAGATCTATGCATAAAAAGACATTAAGCAGTAAAAATAAGGTTTTGCTCCAGACATCCAATAGACAAGACAAGAACAATATTTTTGAAAGAATTTTATATTAAGGGCACCTGCGAGGAAAATAAGAAAGGTGTTTCCAATTCTCCTCAATGGGATGGGTTCTTGAAAGTCCTCAGCATTTCAGATCTATAATTTCTCTCTTGTTGGTGTAGAAAACCCAGACAAGCATAGAACTCAAAGGGAGCTCACAAATTAGAAAATTCGTCAATGACAATGTCTCAAAGTCAGACCAAGAGCATAGATCCAGAGTGATCTAATAGGAAAAAAAAGGTGAAGAATGATAGGAAAAACCCTCCTATTTATAACAAAATATTGGGTCATTCTAGATCTTGGTGCATGATTAAAATAATATTAACCAAATCTAGATCTACCTTTTATCGAATATTTTATTATATTTGTTGGAGGGAAAAGGTATTTGACTTGGGTCAAATCCCTTTATTTGTAAATAATAAATAAATAAATGATTTATTTATTATTTTAAGGAAGTGGTTGAATGATAATTAATTAAATAATGATTTATTTAATTATTTATAAATGATTTAGTCATATTTAACAAGGAATATTATTTAAATAAGATTTCAATAATTATTCCTAGAAAATAATAAGATAAATAAGGATTTATCTAATTAATTTCCTTGTTTTGGGTTAAATATGACCAGGAATAATAATTAAATTATTGTTTAATTAATTATTTGATCCAGGTGGATATTGGTGGTCACCTGCCTATTCCACTTGGGGCCCCACTATTGTGTCTTTTAGTTTTTCAGTTTCAACACAACTTAGTATTTTTACCATTTTTTCAGGTCCTGAACTTCCGGAGCCATTTTGAGGCCCTAAACGACGTTTTTTGGGAAAACGGAGAGCAAAATTTGTAGTCCTTGGATAGATATTTCTAATGAGGTATGGTACACGTCAAACGGAGATCGTATGCCAAAGTTACACCCCTGGGAAGTTGAAACACCAATTTACCCAAATGGGGCCCATAGTTTTGGCACTTCATCTCCTAGGGTTAGGGTTTTGGCTATTTAGGATTTCCCATTGTTTTTAAATAATAAATAGGCCCTCGAGCCTCATTGTAACTTAGTTCAGAGGCCTGTAGCCACCACATCTCTTCTCAGAGATAGCTACCAATGCCCTAGCTAGTTTTGTTTCCATTCTGTCTGCAAGCAAATTTCAGTTCTTTGATATTAATGAAATGAAGTGTTATTTCTGCTGCATCTCTTTATTTATGGTTATGTGTTTATTCTATTGCATTCATGCATAAATCCAGATTAGTGGTATCAGAGCAATCTATTTTTTCTTCATACTTCTTTGCATGTCCCCAATGAGGTCGCGGTATAAGGAGTTAGGGCTCGATTTGGTGGAGCCTTTGCAAGATCAGCCTCGCAAACCCCGATGGATGCCCATGGGAGAAGAAAAGAAAGATGAGGGTGCAGCTGATCCTATCAAAATATTACTTGAGGAGGCCCTTGAAAAACAAAGGAACATGATGATGGATAAATTTGTCGAGATCCTTCAACGACTGCCTACTGGTGGTACATCTGCATCCAGCAGCCACTCTGGAGGTGCAACTCCTTTTAAGGTGCAAGTAAATTTTGACATTCCTATATTTGAGGGTCAAATAGATGCAGATGTAGTAGATATATGGTTGAATCTATTAGAAGGATATTTCTCGGTTCATGACTTTTCCAACAGGGAGAAGATTATTTTTTCACTCCTCAAAGCTGCCCCCCATCTCATGGACTGGTGGGAAACCCACTGTGAGAAAAAGGATGAGACAGAAACCTCTATGTTCTCAGTCGTACGCACTTGGAATTATTTCTGAGATGCCATCAAGGAACAATACTATCCCGTGGAGAGCTATGAGGACAAGTACATACAATGGACCATGCTGTGACAACAAAGGGATCAAGATGTGCATGAGTTGACGAATCTGTTCCATACCTTGCGCACCAAGTTGGGTATCAAAGATTCAGAGAAACATCTGGTGCTAAAGTATCACAGTTGTCTGCACAGATACATTTAGAAGGAAATGGAGTTCCTCAACATCTCCTTGCTTGGTACGGCATACCAGTATGCTGCCAAGATTGAACAGAAATTCAAACAGAAGAAGCGAGACTTTGGATTTGCGAATCAAAAGCAAGGGAAAGGTGCTCCCAAATTGTAGAACAAAGAACAGAGCCAAGGCATGGAGACTCAAGAAAACCTATTGAAGCCACAATAAAAGAACAACACCGCAAAGCCAAAGAAGGACACAGGAAAGTGGTGTGAGTTCCATAAGAGATCCACTCACAACACAAGTGAGTGTCGGGCCAAGTAGTCGCTGGTGGCCGAGATGCAGGCTTCTGAGTTAGATGCATGCTCTGACTCTGAATTAGAACTTGACAAGGGGAATGACAAAGGGAAACAGATTATTGATGTGGAGCCTAATGCCACTGTTGCCACTATGAAGATCCAGAAGGAGGAACCGGAAGATCCAGAGGAGGAGGAACGTCTCTTCCACTCCTAAATGTGGGTAAAGGGCTCCCCAGTACAGTTCATTGTTGACAATGGGAGCCAAAAGAACCTCATTTCAGTAAACATCGTGAAGCGGTTGGGCTTGCCAACCACAACTCACCCACATCCATACACCATCAGGTGGCTTCACCAAGGACGAGATCTTCGCGTCATCCAGCAGTGCTGCCTTCCCTATAGCATCAAGCCCTTCATGGATGAGGTATTATGTGATGTTTCTCCTATTGATGTTTCTAATGTATTATTAGGACAAATGTACTTGTGGAAGTGTCATGCTATGTATGAGTCTCGGCCTCGTGTTGTTATTATTACTTTGGGAAATAAGTTGTACAGGATACCAGAGGTACCACCTCCTACCGCTATCTCTTTGGTTACTACAAAACAATGCAGTAAGATCATTTCCCAAACCAGGAAATTCATTTTCCTGATGATCTGTCTCCATGGAAAGAAGAAGACTGTGGCCACGACCTCCAGACAGGGCTCCTCTGCACGACAACAACAAATGGATAAGGTTGTGGAGGAGTACATGGACATCTTCACCACACCCACAGGGGTTCCTTTGCACTGTCAGGTCAAGCACCCAATTGATGTGAGCCCAGGTGCGCCACTACCCAATGGACCGATCTATCGGCACTCTATCCTGAAGAATGATGAAATCAAGAGGCAGATTCAGGAGCTGCTGTAGAAAGGTCACATCTGACCAATTTCATCGCCATGTGGGAGCCCAATCATGTTGGTACAGAAGAAGGATGGGACATGGAGACTTTGTATTAACTATCAGGCGCTGAACAAGATCATTTTCTGGAATAGGTACCCGATCCCACGGATTGATGACCTTCTGGACCAACTCAAAGGTGAAAAATATTTCAGCAAGATTGACTTGAAGTTGGGGTATCACCAGGTACCAATTGAACTCTCTGATGTGTGGAAGACTACCTTCAAAGCCAAGGAAGGCCTTTTCGAATGGCTGGTCATGCCTTTCGAGTTGACAAATTCTCCTGCAACCTTCATGAGGATGATGGACGACATCTTGCGACCATTCACCAACTCATTTTTAGTGGTGAACTTGGATGACATTCTGATCTTCAGCCAGACTTGGGAAGAGCACCTTCACCACATCCGACAAGTCCTCCAAACACTGCATCAACAAAATTTGTGTGCCAATTTGGAGAGGTGCACTTTTGGCATGACCTAGGTTCAATATCTGGGATAAATCATTAATGAAAGGTGGGTGCATGTGGATCCATCCAAGATCCAATTCATTCGGGATTGGCCAACCGCAACCACTATAACAGAGCTTCGCAGCTTTCTGGGTCTTGCTAATTTTTACTGGAGGTTCGTGTTCGGATTCTCTCATATCACTTGGCCCTTGAGTCAAGTCACCAAGGGAGGAGCGAGAGAAAAATTCTTTTGGTCGGAACCTCAATAGAAGGCATTCACAGTTTTGAAAAATCGCCTCTGTTTTGCCCCAATGCTCACTTTACCAGACTTGAAACAACCATTTGAGATCGAGACAGATGCCTCTGACTATGCTATTGGGGTAGTTCTTACTCAACAGGGACATCCAATGGCATATCACAGTGATACATTGTCTGACACAGTTCAAAAGTATCCCACTTATGACAAAGAAATGTATTCCATTGTGCAAGCTTGTCAATAACGGAAGCATTACATCTTGGGGAAGGAAACAATCATCCACACAGAAAACTAGCCCCTGTAGTTCATACAGACACAAGGGAAGTTGCAGAATGAATGCCATCAGAAGTGGCCCACATATCTGCAACAGTTTCATTTTAACATCAAGTACAAAAGGGTAGCACCAATAATGTTACAGACTGCCTCAGCCGACCACCAATCATGGCGCTCACCATCGTGATAAACTCTTGTGGGCACGAGACTTCTGATTGGCCACTTCTCTATGAGAGTGACCCAGAATTCAGTGACACTTACAAGGCACTCTTGGGGGGTATGCAAGTTCAAAATTTTCACCTCCAAGATGCACTTTTATGTCACCTGGGACACCTTTGTGTTCCTTCCGGTTTAGCAAAAGTACATATGAAGCACATCGAACAGCCGTCAGAATTTCGTGGTTTGAAAATAGGGTAACCGTACAAGTATTTTCATTCAGCTTAACCTTCGGGAAGGATGAAGCCAAGAAGCACATCAGATCCTTACATCAGTTACAAGAAAGTCAACAAACCGACCACATCAAGAATCATGCCTATATACTTACGACGTACCTTTAATACATTAAATCAGCCTCATGGATTAAATGTCGGCCTACCTTATAGCAAGTAGGAAATGACCTGTATTTTCATGGTCGGCTGCGGCCTCAAGACAAGGCATTATCTCAGCTAGAAGAAGAATACCACAGCAGAAGCTACTGCTGCACCTTCTTGAACATGGCACTTGGGATCCCATAGTTCATCGAGTATCGTACCTATTAGCAGGTTCACATTTTTTGTCCGGTACCTCTAGTCAATGTTGGATACCAAGCTCACCAAGTCCACAGCTTTCCATCCCCAAAGAGATGGCCAGATAGAGTTCGTCAATAGAATGATTGTACACATTCTGCACATGTACGATTCAAAGCATCCACGCACATGGGATGAGAGCCTCCCCTATGTACAACATAGTTATAATCGGGCTCTCCACAGTTCAGTCACCCATAGCCCCTTTCAGGTGGCCTTGGGAGTCCAGCCACTATGTCCCATTGACGTAGCCATGCCATTTGTAGCTGCTCAGGCCGATTCAGCTCATGTCCAGTTTGAAGTTGACAAAGCAAGAAGCTTCATCGAGTGCATTTAACACATCCACTAATAGGTTCATGATATATTCGACAGAGCTAATTCCAAGTACAAGAAACACCATGATCAACACCAGGTGCCACACAACTTCCAGGTGGGCAACAAAGTATGGATACATTTGCAGAAGGAGTGCCTCACTGGACCCCACTGCAAGCTTCGCCCGCTCTGATATGGGCCATACACCATCACCAAGGCTATAGGGAACAATGCCTTTAAGCTTGGTATTCCACCATTCCTTGGTCTACACCTAGTCTTCAATGTGGATCTCCTTCATCCTTACTTCCCACCTCTACTGGACACCTCGGACATTGAAGAACAACTCACACCAATAGAGTTAAACCCGGACTGCATGGAACAAGCCACCACAGATTGTATCATGGACATGCAAATCAATAACACTCGCCAACAGAAGATCCAACTGTATCGGGTTGTCAAAGCTAGCCAACTCCTGCACCAAGGAAAGTGGTTCACTAGGGACCAAGTTCAGCAGAAATTTCCTCATCTCGTGGAGGAACTTAATGCAATGGGGACCATTTCTTCCTAAGGGGGGAGGAATGATCTAGGTGGATATTGGTGGCCACCCACCTATTCCACTTGGGGCCCCACCATTGTGTCTTTCATTTTTTCAGTTTCGGCACAACTTACTAATTTTAGCATTTTTTTGGGTCCTGAACTTCTGGAGCCATTTTGAGGCCTTAAACGACGTTTTTTGGGAAAAAGGAAAGAAAAATGGGTCCATAGACTAATTTTTCTCATTAAAAAATTTTATTCCTTGAATAGATCTTTCTAACGAGGTATGGTATGCGCCACAGATCGTCAAAGTTAGCGCTCTGTGGGTGTTGAAACACCTACCTAAAACTGCCCATAGTTTTGGCACTTCATCTCCTAGGGTTAGGTTTTTGGGATGTTGAGGGTTCTCCATTGTTTCTCAATAATAAATAGGCCCTCGAGCCTCATTGTAACTCAGTTCATAGGCCTGTAGCCGCCACATCTCTTCTCAGAGATAGCTACCAGCGCCCTAGCTAGTTTTATTTCCATTCTGTCTGTAAGCAAATTTCAGTTCTTTGATATTAATGAAATGAAGTGTTATTTCCGCTGCATCTCTGTATTTATGGTTATGTGTTTATTCTTTTGCGTTCCTGCATAAATCCGGATCATTATTTGATGATAAAAACTTGCAAACAAAGAGAGATTTGCCTAAAGGCTTCCTGGGGTTTCCCGTTTAGACCATAAACAACCTAATAAATGTGTTTTATTAAGTTATTTTACATAGTGAAAGCAATTTTACTTAGGGTAAAATTGGTCTTACATGGTGTACTTGGGTCCATCCAATGATAATAGGTTAGATGAACAAAAAATGGTGTAACAATAGAAGTGAAAGATGTATTTTCATAGGTTATAGTGAGCAGTCAAAGGCCTATAGAATTTACAATTGAGTTACCAAGACGTTTGCTTTAAGTGGAGATGTTAAATTTTTTGAAAATAAATATTTGTCTCATCATGTTGATGAAGCTTCAAATAATTTTTTTTATCCACCACAGTTGTAACCAATATTTCAGGTTGAAGAAGATCCATACAATTCTAAAAATGGTGCATCTTCAAGAAATTAATCCACTAGTGATTCAACATATTCAGAAGATAGGCAGAAAACAAGAAGCATTAGAGAAATATATGAGCATGAGCATGAGTTTGATCAACAAAATATGTTTTCCTTTCTTTAATATCAACTAGCCCATTTTGAAGAGGTAATTAAAGAAAAACATTGGATTGATTCAATGAACCAAGAAATCGATGCCATAGAGAAGAACGAGACTTGGGAATTAGCTGGTCTCTCAAGAGAGAAAACCAAAATTGGTGCAAAAAGGGTATCTAATAACAACTTGAATGAAAAATGTAAAAATGAGGAACATAAGGCAAGGATGGTTACCAAAGGATTCTCACAACAGTTTGGTGTCAACTATGGTGAAGCCTTTACTCTAGTAGCAAGGTTGGACACGGTCAGAACCATTTTATCCACAACAAATCAACACAAATGGAAAGTGAATAAGCTTGATGTAAAATATACCTTCCTAAATGGTATATTATAAGAATAATTCTATGTAAAGAAACCTCCCAGTTTTGAAGTTCCAGGAAAGGAGCATAAGGTATATAGATTAAAGAAATATTTGTATGGTTTCAAACAAGCTCCAAGAGGTTGGTATAGTTCCATCGACACCTATCTCATCAAAAGTGGTTTTTACAGAAGCAGCCATGAGCCAACTTGGTAAACCAAAAATCATGAAGGTAGAATTCTTATTATATTCCTTTACATTGATGATATTCTTTATACAGGCAATATGATGTTAGAAGACTTCAAAGAAGTAATGCAAACATAGTTTTATATGACTAATCTAGGGGTCATGAAATACTTCTTGGGCATTGAAATTCAACAATATGTTAATGGAAATTTTGTTGCTCAACAAAAATATGCCACTAACATCATCCAAAATTTCATATTCACCAATTGCAAACGAGTTGATATACCAATTTCTCGAGGCACCGAGCTGAGAAAATAAGATGTATTCCTACATTGTATAAAATTCTAGTTGGTAGTTTGTTGTATCTCACTACAACTAGACCTGATACCATGTTTGTAGCAATTTTTGTCTCCAGTTTTATGCAATCACCAAATATTTCTCATTTGAAGGTTGAAAAATTATCTTAAGGTATATTGTAGGGACCATAGACTATTGTTTGTTCTATACACATTTTGAAAATTGTTCACTTTAAGGTTATACAACAACGATTATGCAAGGATTTTAGATGATCACAAAAGCACATCATGGTATGCTTTTCATCTTGGAACCAATCTCATTTCATGGGCATCCAATAAATACTCAATTGTTTCAATATATTCTACAGTGGTGAAATATGTAGCAGTTGATTGAAAAACTTTGTTGGGTGTGGAGCCTGATTATCTTGTTTACTTTGTATCACAACATTGGACCCCTATACCTTAAAATGGGTGGCAACACCGCCCGAAATTAATAGCTGCCGTGGGGGGTCCACAGGGGGGCGACAGCACTTTTCGAAGCCCCCCCCTGGTGGGGGTTCGGGGGCAGCGCCCCCGAAGCTAAAAACAGATGTAAAATTGCCTTGTAAAAGTATAGTAATTTCTAGTCAATATGGGCCGTTCATTAGGCAAATGATCTGACGGTAGAAGTTATGTTTAGATTAGGGTTTTTTGCCCTAGAAGGCAACCCCTTGTTTTTATGAGGGCATTGTATCGCGGCTGTGTATTGTATGTGTATTCTTGGAGCGAGAAACAGAGAGGGTGACTGTGAGAGAGAACAGAGGATATTACAACGGATCTGCTGTAGGTTTTGTCTCTTCATTTTTGTTGGATAATATAAAGGAAGGACTGGCTGTTCGGGGTGGACGTAGCCCAAACTGGGTGAACCACGTATATCTGTGTCTCTCTAGTTTTATGTATTTTGTGTGCTTGTATTTTCCACATATTTTATGTGTTGCATTGCTCTGTAATATTTAATTTTCTAACAAACTTGTCAATTAGTGTGGTTGATAAAATTATTGAAATATATTTCAAATTTTCAGAAGGAGCCATCTCCTATTTACTGTGATAAAAATTCAACAATTTCTTTATAAAAAAATCATGTTTTCCACAAAAAGAGAAAGCATATTGACACATGTTTCATTTCATCCGTAAGGTTGTCAATGATGGGGAAATAATACTTTCTTTTTTTGGTTCCAAAGATGAGCTTGCGGATATTTTCACAACCATTGGGAAAAAATTGTATTTGAATTTCAAATAAACCAATGAGGTATTATAAGTGGCTTGACTTGTAATAGTTGAGATTAGGAGGGGATGTTGAGATATTAATCTCATTGTATGATAGGTGTCATCACATTTTATTCTATTATTTGTTAGGTGTTACAGTTATTCAATTTTAGTTTAGTTTAGTCAAGCTTTTAGTCAATTTTCACTCTAGTGATTTATTGTTAATGCTTTCTGTGTATTCTATTTAATTATTTTGAATATTGATAATAATAATCTTTGCTCTACGATTTCTCTTCATTCTTTGTGAGATTCCACTGTCTTTAGTTGTGAGAGATGCATTGTCGGAAGTGGTGCAAAGAGTGATGGTGACGATGATGGGAATGTTATGACAAAAAATAAGTGGTATCACTTATCGCCAAAAACTCAAGATTTTTTCTTAGTTGTTCTTCTACCAATCAAGAAGAGGAAACATCTAGTGACGACCAATGCTACAAAACCCCTTTCAAAAGCCCTTAGGTTGGTATTTTTATATCTATGCACACACAACGTTTGTTGTTCACTCAATGACAGAGATCCACTAGAAAACGACCCTTCTTATAATCGGTCATAGGTGAGTGGAGGGTTGAAAGAGTTGGATTACCTCAAGGGATTTCATATTTTTATTAAGACCCTCAACACGAAGTCCCTCTTTTTTGGGTCTCTAGCTTGGACTATGTGGTGAATGTAAGAAAAGTATAGAGAATCATGTGGTATTTCATGCATATATATACATCGTCTTTTTCACAAGGGAAGTAGCTTCAAGATCTATCCTAGTTACATTATTACAACATTTCATGAAATTACACCATTTTCTTGAGTTTGAGACTGCAAGGGTGTGAGATCTAGGAATTTAGGAAGTTTAGTCTCCTATAATTATGTAGGGGGGCCTTACATTGTTGAACAAGTATGACATTGAAGTTAATCATTACAGAGGTAAATCATATTTTTTTTCTTCAATCTAGGGCAATAGTTTTTACATTCAATGGTTTTTGTTTGAGGTATGACTCTTTGCATTAGTGGGTTTTCACAACCTAGACCAACATATGTGATATATAATTATGTTTAAAAGGTTTTTTTGGTTGTTCAATTTGATACTCAACAAGATATGGATAGGGTATTGAAATTATGATGCTAGTTTTGCGAAAGAGAAATGCTTTTCATCACTTCTTGGTTTCCAAATTTTGATTCCACAACACAAATTCCTTGAGGATATTGGAAATAAGTTTGGGTTATGCATGTTGAAATAATGGAGAAAGGGTTATTTACCGTAGCAATAATATATGTATAAATAGACCTAATTCTAAAGGTTTTTTATTCTATTAACATGAAACATAGAAAAATTTAGTGCACCCAAATTCTCCATTATGAAAATAGGACATTCATATGTAAGCGAATTCCATGACACATTCCTAAGAAAAAATGAACCCAAAAAAAAGGGCACGATTGCAAACCAAATGTAATGTTCCAGAATTTTAGCTTCCAAGCTAAATGGAACATTAGAGTTAGTAGCAGCTATAGCCAGTAAATGAATGGGTAGAAAAGCCCATAAGTCTCCTAAGGAGGATAAAAACAATCCAAAGTGTGAAAGGAGACATTCTTTCTAGCTTAATAAAACACCTCCGTGTGTGAACAAAGATAAAATGGAGCTGCTTTGACCAAGTCAACAGTGTAGTTTTAGTGTAGGAGGAATCCTAGGATTGATAACACAATTTTGGAGGGAAATGTAACTTGGGTTAGAAGTAACCTAATTGACTGGGGCCAAGAGAAAGAAAAATTACATCTTATATAAGGAAGAGGATGGCAGCATTACTCATCAGGTTGTAGATTACTATTCTTGGCCCCCAAGAATTGTTGCTACTTTGCTGCTTAGCAAAGTTGCAGTGTTGTTTAGCACTTGGTGTGCCTGTGCAGGAATCCCACCTCTTCCCTTTGAGGATATCATTGGGAGAGTTTGTATTAAACATTCCACATCAGGTTTTCAAGCCAAGCTTTAGCCATCTACATTAGCACAACTTTGCCAGAGATTGTGCAGTGTTGCTGGGTGCAGCAGTGGAAGGGATTGGAATCCCAGCTTTTGAGTTAGTTTCTCATTGGAGGAAGCTTTCCTTCACTTGAGAGATCTGTTTGGAGAGCTACAGAGCATATTTCAGATCTATGGTATCAGACCACACATTTCTCATACCCTCCCAGTGTTGTTTCTACTAGGAAGTGTGTTATTTGAGAGGTAGTTCTCATTACATGGTTTGGTGGCTCCATTGTTGAGTTTACTTGTGATTGAGAGGTTCAACCTTTCATGGGAGGAAGCTCCTAAGGGATATACATCATACCAAACATATTTCAGCCTTGTATACTCTTATGCTTAAGCGTTGCAGTGATTATTTAGTTATTTTTTGAAGATCACATTTGTATGCATAGTATTTAACAAGAAACCCTTTCCGAGTTATCTTGTATTTTATATGAGGAGACTAGATATCTGTTATTCATCATTATTTATCAATATATGAGTAGATATATTTTTCTCCCATATTTTCATGTGTAAACCCTCTCTTAGACTGCGCAGACCCTTGAGAAGCTACTCCGGTGATGTAGGAAAACTAGAATTTTCCTACTCTTAAAGAAGATGCAATTATTAACAAAAGTTTCCTCTTTTCATAATCCCAGAATCACTGTCTTGACTGACTGGATGTATGTAGCTTTACATTCATTAATAAAATGTGATTTTTATTGTATCATTCACTTAAAATCATTCTTTCGGGAGCAACTGCATATATATCTTTGTAAATTAAGAGTCGATGGCTAGAATCATAAATTTTGCATTGATCATCATAGAAAATCTGAATTCATTTAAAGAATTCAAAAAACATGAAATTCCACCCAACGTATATGATAGCTGAACAAACATATGCGATGGTTTATCACTCTATTATACACATACCAATGTTGACAAAGGATTTTTTTTTTAAATGCTAACGATGGTTTGAAACCACATATCAACATATTTCAAAACCATTAAAGCCATATCATGCATCGAATTTCACAATGAACCGTAGCCTCCCAACGCAGAACCTTGTGGCCTGACTCTGCATCAATTCCAGAGATTCATACAAGTTGACTACCACAAAAAAATCGTGTATGGTGAAAAAACCCAACACTGTTTGAACATTCACATCGATTTCTTTTCCTTACAATGACTATTTAATTCAACTGACAATCAAATCAATTTACAATCGATCCCAGACTGCGTTACCTTCAAACACGTTGCCTTTGACAAACTGCTTCGCTGGTTATCTCACTTCTTAACGCTATTCAACATTCACCATGGCTGCTGACTTGATTTGCCAATCACAACCTTTATAATGAACACAGCTTCCGCCTTTACAATTAAACGCATCTCCAGTTTCTTCCTTGATCAACGTAAGGGCCAACTCAACACAGAGTTTGTTTCTGTGTCAATCCAATTCAACGCAGAGTCCTACTTCTACGTGTGCTACTTCACAATGAACTGGCTTGTGGATTTATGCCTAGAATCCACACAAATGCCGCTGTCTAAAATCACAAAACGCTGTCACAATTCCATCCTTGCGCCTGATACCTGCAATGTGTCAGGTAGGTACACAATACACACAGAAATCGATCTTATACAGAAATAAATAAATGAGATAAAATTCTAATCGAAAAAATATTGCATGGGCGAATAAGCATTAGCTGCCCCTCAGCAATTCCAATAAATAATTTAGGTTCTCCCACACACATCATTAACACCTCCAGCTTCTCTAATTTATACAAATATGAGAAAATATTCTTCTCATAATATATTTCTTCTAGAGTTCCTCAACAAACTAATGCCTTCCTATTATTTAGCATTTATCCCTATTTTGGTTCTATTCCACGCAGGGAAAGAAACCAAATTCTATAATTATGCCATATTTAATTAAATATAAAAAAAACTAAAGATTCTCCCAAAATAAATAACAAATTTAATAAAATATATTATTTAAATTATTTCTAAGTCTAATTTGTTTCTAACCAGCCACAACATGTGACCAACATGTCACATTGCTGGCTAGGTGCTCGATGCTCCTGCATCAGACTCCCGGGGAAGAAAACTGATCTTGTAGTATTTTGGAGTTGATCTCCATTCTTTGTAACTCTAATGGCGTCTTCTATTGGTTGCTCTTTCCACTTGATCGAATACTGATAATGAGTCTGACTCTTGTTTCTCTTTAGCACTCTCTTTTTCCTTTTTCCTGCTTTGGGCTTTCGTTTGTTATGGCGTCTCATTGTGGTTCTTCTTCTGGCTTTTAGTATAGGTACCAATCTACAATACATGACTAAGTCACTTTTTTGGAATTTCTTTTTCCGCCTCTTCATATCTGCTCGCTGTATGTCTTTGCTACTACATTCCTGCCATCTGCTTTCGACATCTTCCTCAAATATGCTTCTAGGAGTTAGCCAATACACAACTACTTGGATTTTCTTCGGATCCAATTCCAACTCTTCTTTAGAAACTGCATATTTCTCCAAACCTTCATTCATCAACCTGATGGTGTTTTTATATAAGGCTCGAGAATCTGTACTCATGCGCCTTTCAACTTCTTTCTTCGGACTGAGTATTGTTGGCACAACACATGGATTAAGGCTTCCACTGATTAGCCATTTATCCATCAACTCTGGAACTCGTCTTCTGGCTTCGGAATTTTCTTGCATTACCCTGTAGGCTACTTTATTCGACAAACTGACTCCGGGTGTTAGATCAATATAGTGACTAATACTCTTGATGGGCAACAACTCATCCATAACAATATCAATACAATCATTCAATAAATTCTTCATTTCTTCAAGTAAATCTTCTAAATTTGTCGAAGTTAAAATTACCTTGGGTTTTCCAACACTAGCAAGATGCATCTCCTCATCTTCCTGCAACAGGATCTTCTCATTCATCAACGTAACACTGTTTCTAGGTGCTTCTTCATCAGCTTCAAATTTTAACGGCAGTAGTGTATGCTTGCTCCCGTCTTTCTCAAGAGTATAAGTGTTTCTTCAGCCATCATGTATGGCATTTCAGTCAAATTGCCAGGGCCTCCCTAGAAATATGTGACATACATCCATTGGCATTATATCACATAAAATGACATCCTTATAAGTACCAATCTGAAAGTAAAATTTACATTGTTCAGTTACAAAAATTTGATGGCCTCTTTGGAGCCACGATACTTTATAAGGAGTGGGGTGTACTGTTCTCTCCAACTTGAACTTGTCCACCATCTCTGTAGAAACAAGGTTGTCAGTACTACCGCTATCAATTACCAATTTGCAACACTTACCCTTGGACTTACATATAGTTCTGAATAAAGTCTTTCTTTGAACTGGTTCTTTGGCTTCCTTAGCTTCTTCAAGTAATACCCTTTTTAACAACAAGGATTCTCCGGCTTCTGGTAGTTCCTCTTTAGCTTCAGGCTGAGGAATCTCCTCCTTGGCTTTAGCAACATTCACATTACGTGGGTTTGCCGACTTCTGATGAGGACAATCCCATTGCATATGTCCTCATTCACCACATATATAGCACTTTACATCTCTTCCTCAGCCTCTGCCTCTAGGCATGCACCTTTCGCGGCCAGAATCTCCTCTTTGTGGTGCTATATTGCTCACACTTCCTGCCTCATTCTGAGAGAGTTGAATTTTGGATGCAAATGTCCCCCCTTCTTTTGCCAGATTCTTACCTTTGTTCCTCTGGTTTTGTTTGCGCACCAGTTTTTCATCCACCCTCAATGCTTCTTGATAGGCATCTTCAATCAACTTCAAATTAAATAAGTTGATCTCATCCTATATTTCATACCTTAAACCATTTATATATCTAGCTACCTTTTCTAGATCATCTTCAACATGCCCTGTTCTAATACTTAATCTATAGAATTCCTCTGTATACTCCTTAACAGACATTCCTTTCTGCTTCAGATTTTTCATTTGTTTAAAAAGATTCAAATGATAGTCTTTAGGAAAAAGCTTGGCTTTCAGTTTACTTACCATTTTATCCCATTGCTTGATCTTAGATTTCCCTTTCCTCGTTCTTGATGTCTGTACCTCGTCCCACCAAATAGTTGCATGACCCTTCAATCTAGTGACTGCAAACTTCACCTTCTTATTCTCCTCAACCTCTTCGTAGTCAAAGTATTGATCTATGGATCTAATCCAATCCATAAGCTCCTCCGCATTCAAACTCCCTTCATACATAGGAATTTCCATCTTGGGGTTGCTTCCAAATTTTTCCAGCATCTTGATGAATTTGACATTTTCATTTTCTTCTTCTGCTTCTTCCGCATCTGCATCAGATTCTTCTGAAGAACTCTCAGCACCATCATCATGTGCTCTTCTTTGGGCTGCCTCCATTGTCTCCATTCGTGCACGCAAATTCCATATTTCTTCTAACAGAATTGCATTTGGTTCTGGTCTCCCGCAACCAATTCCCCTTCTTGGTGGCATTCTCTACAATACTTCAAGGCATCTTAACAAGCTCTGATACCAAAAATGATGTAGGAAAACTAGAATTTTCCTACTCTTAAAAAAGATGCAATTATTAACAAAAGTTTCCTCTTTTCATAATCCCAAAATCACTATCTTGACTGATTGGATGTATTCAGCTTTACATCCATTAATAAAATGTGATTTTTATTGTATCATTCACTTAAAAGCATTATTTCGGGAGCAACTACATATATATCTTTGTAAATTCAGAGTCGATGGCTAGAATCATAAATTCTGCATTGACCATCATAGCAAATCTGAATTCATTTAAAGAATTCGAACAACATGAAATTCCACCCAACATATATGATAGTTGAACAAAAATATACGATGGTTTATCACTCTATTATACACGTACCAATGTTGACAAAGGATTTTTTTTTTAAATGTTAACGATGGTTTGAAACCACGTATCAACATATTTCAAAACCATTAAAGCCATATCATGCATCGAATTTCACAACGAACCGTAGCCTCCCAATGCAGAACGTTGTGGCCTGACTCTGCATCAATTCCAGAGATTCATACAAGTCGACTACCACAGCAAAATCGTGTATGGTGAACAAACCCGACACTGTTTGAACATTCACATTGATTTCTTTTCCTTACAACGACTATTTAATTCAACTGACAATCAAATCAATTTACAATCAATCCCAGACTACATTACCTTCAAACACGCTGCCTTTGAAAAACTGCTTCGTTGTTTATCTCACTTCTTAACGCTGTTCAACATTCACCACGACTGCTGACTCGATTTTCCAATCACAACCTTTATAATGAACACAACTTCTGCCTTTACAATTAAACGCAGCTCCAGTTTCTTCCTTGATCAACGTAAGGGCCAACTAAATGCAGAGTTTGTTTATGTGTGCATCCAATTCAATGTAAGGTCCTACTTCTGCGTGTGCTACTTCACAATGAACTGGCTTGTGGATTTACGCCTAGAATCCACACAAATGCCACTATTTGAAATCACAAAATGCTGTCACAATTCCATCCTTGCGCCTGGTACCTGCAATGTGTTAGATAGGTACACAATACACACAGAAATTGATCTTATACAGAAATAAATAAATGAGCTAAAATTATAATCGACATAATATTTCATGGGAAAATAAGCATTAGCTACCCCTCAGCAATTCCAATAAATAATTCAGGTTCTCCCACACACATCATTCACACCTCCAGCTTCTCTAATTTATACAAATATGAGAAACTATTCTTCTCAGAATAGATTTCTTCTAGAGTTCCTCAAAAAACTAATGCCTCCCTATTATTTAGCATTTATCCCTATTTTGGTTCTATTCCACGTAGGGAAAGAAACCAGATTCTATTATTATGCCATATTTAATTAAATATAAAACAAACTAACAATTCTCCTAAAATAAATAACAAATTTAATAAAATATATTATTTAAATTATTTCTAAGTCTAATTTATTTCTAAATAGCCACAGCATGTGACCAAGATGTCACATTGCTGGCTAGGTGCTCAATGCTCCTGCATCATCCGGCATTTTGCAATCTTGGCGTTTTTCACCTTTCTTGGCTACACTAGTGTGGGAGGTCTGTTTAGCCCACCTAGTTTGATTCGTTTCAAATCTATTATTGGATTTAGAATGTATATTGACTAATATATGGGATCTAAGAGTTCATTTCACTGTTTATTTTCATTTGTTGCTGGAAATGCGTTTTTGATGTATGATTTATGAGCAATCCTGAAAAAGGAACATTACAGTGGTATCAGAGCATGATCTCTGGTACAGCCTGTGAGATCCAGATATCAGAAGAAGGAGAGTTGGACATAAGCTGGAAAGCTTCAGTGTGTGTAGGAAGAAAAAAAGACAAGTTTACAAAGCTTCTTCCAAAATCTATGAAGAGCTTTCAAGGAGAGCTGAAGAAAATAAGATTGGAGATGAAATATCCAAAGGAGGTTGATTCTAGAGCTAAATCTAGATTTTCACATGGTGAGTGTGAGCATGCAGCTACACTCCATGATGCATAGTGCAGTCCAATTCCCAGAGCTATCTTGAGATGGATGGGAGGAGGAATAATTCCTAAAAGGAGAACTCTTAGTGATTTGTTGCAGGAGTATGAATCTCAAACTGAGAGGTTTAGAGATCATATTCATTTCCAGGAGTTTTGCAAGATCCAGGTGGAGAAGAACAAGCAGAAATATGCAGATATATTTCCTCTATCTACTTTTTCCAGATCGCCTACATGTTCAGTTGGAGCTTGGGTGAAGGAGCTAGATTCCTATTTGCAGTTGCACCATATTTCTAGAGATGAAGCTATCAGAGTTGTAGCACTGCATTTCAGAGGTAAGGCTCATGCATGGTGGATTTTTGAATCTTGTTCCTTAAATAATGTCAATACTTTCTCTTATGCAAGATTCATAAAAACATTGATGGAGATGCTTGGTGAAAAACTTCCTAAGACACATGAGCAAGGAAAACTTGAGAAAACAGAACCCTTGCATGTGATGGAGGAAACCCCATTTTAGAAAACCATGAGAAGAGTTGATGTCTTGCATTACACATTGCTGGAAGAAAAACCTCCAGTTCATATTATTGAACAAGAGGGCATGGGAATCATGTTTTCACAAATGGATCCAATTGTTGAGATATTTCCGACACACATTGATGAAGAAGAGGGCAACATTGTTGTCACATCTAGAGCACATCTAGTGCCTCATGCAGAGGAGGGAGGAGCACATGCTCCCACAAGAGGGATTCTTGTATCTAAGCAAGAAGTTCCCCAGGATCTCATACATAGAGGTCCAAGAAAAATCAGAGAGTAGCATGATTTTGCAGCATTGCAGCTGGAAGGAGAAGGAAGGGAGGAAGAACAACATCATTTGATGAGAGGTACACACCCTTCTCTATTTCAAAGAGCCAATGCAAGAAAGAGGCAGACTGTATTGTGTTGTGAGAGCAAGGGCAAGGTTGCTCAACCACATGAGTAGTCTACTCTTGAAATTGATGTCTCACTACATGGAGGCATTCCACCTGGGAGGCCACCTGATCTTCAGTTGATGAGAGATGTATTGTCTTTGGGTTCACCACTCTTGGATTTCAGAGAGGTGAAGAGTTTTGAGGAGAAATTTGGCATGGGGAATGTCAAAATAGCAGGCAGAAGCACGAGTGGAACTTCACATTTCAGATCACCAGCACTGTCACTGAGGAGGATTAGTCCTTATTGGAGATCTCAGCTTTTAGTGGAGTACTCCAAGGATCTTGGTGCATGCATGATTATTGATGACTTGGATGGAGATGACAGATACATGGTGAGAGATGTGGTCATCTATTCCTATGGAAGGATCTTCTTGACTAGATCATCTAGTCTCAAGGAGAAGCTACTACATGCAACACATGATGACTTCTCTTCTATGCACTGTGATGCATATTTTCAGTTGATGGAGGAGTTCACTTGGGAGGGCATCCAGCATGACATATATCATCATATGGAGAGATGCATATCCCGGATGGTGATAAATAGGATGTCACAGCTACCTTCCTACTCATTGGGAGTGAGGGAGAATTTCCAGTTGAGCCATTTCAGCTCAAGACCTCAAGTACATAATGGAGGAGGTATCATTTCATGTTTTGTATTGTACTTCTTTCCTTTATTTGAGAAGCATGATGTAACAAGGAGAAATATTTATTCTTGCATATTAGATGATGATGTACTTGCAACTACTTGTAGCATTGATCTTGGCTATCTTTTTGATGAGCTGTGGGGGAAGCCACATGTTTCTTGGTGTGCACCATTGACACCATATTGTAACTTCATGTTTTCATCTTATGAGATGACTGTGGCAGCAAACAAGTGGCTAGAAAATCACTTGTTATTTATTATTGTGATGCAAGCAAAGGATGCACTGTACTGGTTCCATGAGAGGGACCATGATGCACTCTCGGGTTGTCAATTGGCAACTTGTTTTTATTGTGTCTTGCTTCCATGTATTGCTACTGTTTCTCCATTCAAAGGAAGCTTGTATGAGGGAGAGATGAGGCAGCAAAAAAGGTTGTTGTTGCTATGGTTGCAATTGGGAGAGTATGGGAAAAATTCTTCCCATACTTTTCATGATATTTCTGAAGAGAATAAAGGCACATTCATGGTGCAAGGAGGCTACCCTTCAGTATTGGAGGATCATGAGAGACTTCCATGCTAGAAGATGATCTTCTCACATAGCAGCATGATGGTGGATGGCTTTGGCATATGGAATGTAAGAGGGAGAAGTCATGGAGCCTTATTCTTAAGGCCTACAGCATTGACACATGGGAGTATGTTCCTTTTGATGGAGTGTTCCAAATAGTATGTGTATCCCTTCTTCTTCCAGATCTTTGTGAGAGGATCCTCATGGGGGAGCTTATACATTGACATCACTTTTAGCCTACTCACTATGTATGGTAGGAAATGTATCTCTGTACTTGTTGATTACTCCATTGAGTATTTCAACTTTCCCTCCATGTTTGAACAGTGCATTGATCCTCAAAAGAGCAAGAGTATTTTTGGGTTTCATGGTCACTTTAGGGCTAATGTTTATGATGATAGTAGCCCATCTATACATGAATTTGGGAAAGTGTATTTTTATTATATATATATATATATAACTGACATACATTGATGCTTTCTTCCCCATGTTGGGAGAACAAACATATACAGCTTGTAACTTTTTGTAGGACCACTTGCTGTATGATATTCTTAAGCAGCAGTTGGGAGAACTGCACTATATCCACCCGAGAGACCATATGTATCATCCAAACTTGCACATAACCTTTAGCCATTTTCTGATTTGGATGCCATGTGGTGATGATGTGCCATTCATCTTGAATGGAATGGTTTGGGTTGGCATGACTCATGATTTTGGAGGAAGAGTCTTTGGAGGCTTAATCTTATTCTTGCCATTGGAGGGCAATCATGTTTTAGCCCAAGATCAGAATGACCTCTACACTTATCATGAGTGGAGAGGAGGACAGTGTGGGATAGGCCCTCTAGCCTATCATGTTCACTTATTCAACCCACTTTCATTTCAGGAGCACAAGGTGGAAGAGACTTTTCATGAGTTACCATGTTGGAGGGTGACTCACTTCATTTGGATGATTGCATGGATGAGGGAGGCACCCATTCACCATGTTGATCATCACTCCTACCTTTTTGAGTCCATGAGATAGCTAGCATGTTTCCATTCACCCTTTCCACCTTTGATTGATGCAGACACTTTGGTCTTGCACCCTTGGGAGGAAGCATTGGATGACAGTTTATTTGTAGATTATATTGATGTAGTGATGGAGGCTATTGATGGAGGCAACATGAGGAAGAGGGGAGAAATTTTGTTCTCCTTATGCATTTTCTTGAGGACAAGAAAATATTTTGGAGGGGAGGACTGTAATGTTCCAAAATTTTAGCTTCCAAGCTAAATGGAACACTAGAGTTAGCAGCTACTATAGCCGGTAAATAAATGGGTAGAAAAGCCCATAAGTATCCTAAGGAGGATAAACAAACTCCAAAATGTGAAAGAAGACATTATTTCTAGCTTAATAAAACACCTCCATGTGTGAACAAAGATAAAATGGAGCTTCTTTGACCAAGTCAACAACGCATTTTTAGTGGGGGGAAATCCTTGGATGGATAATGCAATTTTGGAGGGAAATGTAACCTGGATTGGAAGTAACCTAAGTGAGTGGGGCCAAGGGCAAGAAAAATTACATCTTATATAAGGAAGAGGATGGTAGCATTATTCATTAGGTTTTAGATTATTACTCTTGGCTTCCAAGAATTGTTGTTGCTTTGCTGCTTAGCAAAGTTGCAATGCTGTTTAGCACTGGGTGTTCTCATGCGGGAATCCCACCTCTTCCCTTTGAGGAGCTCATTGGGAGATTTTGTATTCAAAATTCCCCATCAAGTTTTCAGTCCAAGCTTCAGCCATCTACATCAGCACATTTTTTTCAGAGATTGTGTAGTGTCGCTGGGTGTAGCAGTGGAAGGGATTGGAATCCCAACTTCTGAGCCAGTTTCTTATTGGAGGAAGCTTTCCTTCACTTGAGAGATCTGTTTGGAGAGATACAGATAATATTTCAGACCTTTGGTATCAGACCACACATTTCTCATACCTTCCCAGTGATGTTTCTGCTAGGGAGTGTGTTATTTTAGAGGCAGTGCTCATTACATGGTTTGGTGGCTCCATTGCTGAGTTTCCTTGTGATTGACTGGTTCAACCTTTCATGGGAGGAAGCCCCTGAGTGATCTATGTCAGATAAAACATATTTGAGCCTTTAATACTCTTATTCTTCAGTGTTGCAGTGATTATTCGGTCATTTTCTGACGATCACATTTGTATGCAGAGTATTTGACAAGAAACCCTTTCCAGGTTATCTTGTATTTTATATGAGGAGACTAGATATCTGTTATTCATCATTATTTATCAAAATATGAGTGTATCTATTGTTCTCCCATATTTTTATGTGTAAACTCTCTCTTAGACTGTGCATTCCCTTGAGCAGCTACTCCAACATTTTGCAGTCTTGGGGTTTTTCACCTTTCTTGGCTACACTAGTGCGGGAGGTCTGTTTAGCCCACCTAGTTTGATTTTTTCCAGCCCTATACTTGGATTTATAATTTATATTGACTAATATATGGGATCCAAGAGTCCATTTCACTTTTTATTTGCATTTTTTGCTGGAAATTCGTTTTTGATGCATGATTTATGAGCAATCCTGAAAAAGGAACATTACACCAAGAAGATGGAAATATTTCAATCCCTTCTTCATGGAGGATGAAGAAGGGTCACTTATACCACATAAAACAAGAATAAGGGAGGATTTAGGCACATGTTAGAAATAAAAATCACAAGCAAAATGGTACAAAATAAGAAGTAATTCATGAACTAGAACAACGGAAAAAAAATGGAACGCAAAGAGGATAGGAAGGCACAAACAAAGAGAGTCCATGTTTCAAAAAGTTCACATTCACACAAAGAAGCACCACTAAATATAATTGTGGGTGATTTGGAAATTGTTCTTGTCTAGGGGATGGCAAAAGATAAAAATAAAAAATAAAGTAAAAAAATAGAATTTAAGTAATTACTATAACACTTAAAAATTAATGTTTTTTTTTATATTTACAGATTTTGTTAACTTATAAAGATAGAAGTTTTTCTTACTAAATGGGGATACATCTACACAATGTAATTTTATTCTTCTTTTTTTTTTTGTCAAAGTTGAAACAGAATTACAATTTTTTGCTTTTAGAAAAAAATTATGTTTTAAAATAACTTTATAATCAAAATGTAACATTTACAAAGTAAACTTGGTTTTTAATAAATAAATACCTACATTAAAGAAAAATATAAGAGAACTATGATTTAGTAGAATAATAAATATAAAATAACAACTTACTTTCTTAAAATAAATAAGTATATAATAATAATTACTTTCTTAAATAAATATATATTCAAGTATATAATACTAATAACTTTCTTAAAGAAATATATTTCAAATTTAATTTTTATTAATATTTTTGAATTAATTTGTTTAGTTTTTACTTATTTCATTAAAGCTATATCCACCAAAAAATTAAAAATATTAAAACAAAGTAACGAGAGTAACAAGGTAACTCAATAGATAATTCACTAATACATAAATCAAAATTACTATATATCAGCCTCCAACTAAAATGTGAACGTCATACACATGAATATTTCATAGGCTAGGGTCAACATAATGACATAACAGTCCCTGTACCATGCCTATTCCACTATGGAATTGATATGAGGCATGCCTTATATCTTACATAAATAGAAAATTGGGCTCTAAACTAACTATATATCAACACATAGTCAGTCTTAGATATACATATAATCTTCGATTCCATTTATTCTTTCCTAGACCTGCGATAAAATAACAAAACAATGTATTAACCAAAGGAACAGAAAAAAAAATCATTACTTCTTTGTGCAGATGAAAAGAAAGATAAATCATAAAACATGACATTTGTGCATATACTACACTGAAGAAAGAGCAGAGCATAAATTTTAGGAAGGAAAACAAAAGCCAGTTAGTATAAGTTGGTCTACTTGCCATTACCTATTATAAGCTTCTCTAGAATTTGATATCATTGTTGTTGCCACCCTTGCCTTTGTTGTTGATGTTAATGGTGTTTTTTCTCTTGCTGCTGTTGTTGTTGCCTATGATGGGATCACCAGTAATGGGGCCATTAATGGGATTGCGGTGAATCTTGGTGTTTTTTTTGCTGTTGTTGTCACGGATGATGGGGTTGGAGTTGCATCCGACGAAGTTCTTGTCTCATTATTGCACCTGCGGTCCACCTTGTTGTTGTTGCCTCTGATGTTACACCCCGATTGTTGGAAATTTCTCATCTTTTTGGATTACTGATACTGAATGATATCACTAAGTCCAAACATAACTACTTTAGAGCCAATAAGTCTCCCACTTCTACAAACAAAACTCAAGTGCTAAAGTGCATCAATACAGAACCTGGATATTGATAAGTTAATGTGAATCAATAGATAAAACGATGAGAAAATAATCGATAACTGTGCATCAACGCATAACGTGGACATATAATTATATGAGAAAATCATTGATATCTCACATAATAGAAATATACAACAATATCTATGTTACACCAAATATACAACTGTTGGAATTTCAAATAATTCCTTAACAACAAAAAGGAAACTAAATTCCTCTTCTTAACGCAGGGATAACAAACGAACTTGCATGCAGATGGAGCAAAAACACACTATTTCATTAAAAATTTCAACTGTTACAAAATTTGTTTCCCTTAGAACTGTTGTTCTATATTTTCAAACAAAACTTGCTCCTCGACTCCTTTTGGATTACACAGTATTTTTCTGAGCACTCTCTTCTTTTTTTGTCTCGGCATACTCATATAGAATTACTCTCTGTTGTCTATGTATATGTTGTAAACATATATGTTTACAACATATATAGAATACAATTTAGGTTTAAACTTTATGAAATAAAACATGTCGCAGACATATAATAAAACTATATGACATAAGACTTTAAACAAAAACATTACAAAACATTTTCAATATGTTTTTGCATCATTTGACGCACCTACTGACGTAAGCATATTTTCATGCGATAAACCAATAAAGAAACTCATGCGAAGATTTTTCGCATCGATCATCACACCTGCTCATTATGCACCAAAGGTTTGCGACAATGCGCAATTGGTTGAGAGGTGTCAAGTTAGCAGATGGTGGGGTTGGCCTTATCGCGCATTTTTGTAGAGGTGATGATGTATGCACGAAATCGTGTGAAAGTGTTTTGATTGGTGTTAGTATGAATCCTTTGTCGAAGTGTATGAAAAAGGACCACTTTAGCTACGCATAACTAATAGCCCTAACAACAAAAGTGGCTGCCAATATCTTCAGATCTGCGATTAGTTGAACAAGAAAAGAGCTGCAAAAAACCAGATCTATGCATGGAAAGACATTAAGCAGTAAAAACAAGGGTTTGCTCCATATACCAATAGACAAGACAAGAACAATTTTTTGAAAGAATTTTTGTATTAATTGGGCACCTGGGAGGAAAACAAGAAGGCATATCCAATTCTCCTCAGTGGGATGGGTTCTTGGAAGTCCTCAGCACTTCAGATCTATGATTTCTCTCTCTAGTTGGTGTAGAAAACCCAATGAAAAGGATAGAGCTCAATGGGAGCAAAAGATGGAAAAATGAGACCAGATGTATAGATCCAGAGTGATCCAATAGGCAACAAAAGGTGAAGAATGATGGGAAAAACCCTCCTATTTATAACAAAATATTGGGTCATTCTAGATATTGGTGCATGATGTTAACCAAATCTAGATCCACCTTTTATGGGATATTTTATTATATTTGTTGGAGGTAAAAGGTACTTGACTTGGGTCAAATCCTTTGATTAGTCAAAAATAAATAAATAAATGATTTATTTATCTTTTTAAGGAAGTGGTTAGAAAATAATCAAATAAATAATGATTTATTTAATTATTTGTGGGTGATTTGGTCATATTTAACAAGGAATATTATCTAAATAAGGGTTAAATAATTATTCCTAGAAACTAATAAGATAAACAAAGGTTTATCTAATTAATTTCTTTGTTTTTGGGTTAAACATGACTGGGGTTTCCTGTTTAGACCATAAACAACCTAATAAATGTGGTTTATTAAGTTATTTAACATAGTGAAAGCAATTTTACTTAGGGTAAAATTGGTCTTACATGGTGTACTTGGGTCCATCTAATGATAATAGGTTAGATAACCAAAAAATGGTGTAACAATTGGTTAATATGTGGTTGATGTGGTATGGTAGGACAAAGTTTATCGCACGAGTTTGGAGGAGGATGATGTAGGCTTCAAGGGCTTGTGAGAAGCTCCCATTGGATAATGGTGGCGTGAATTGGACCTAGCGGGCTCCACATAAATGACAAGGGTTTGTTTAATTCAAAAAAAATGCGTGAGAGTAACAACGGTTGGTCAAAACGTAGTGGCAAGTGCATGCAAAGGTTAATGGTAGAGGTAACATGGTCAAACCATGATTTTGGTAAATCTGGAGAGGGCTATGGCCTTTAAAGAAAAATCAATTTTGCAAGGTAATTAAACAAAAAAATTGAATGCACTGTGGAGTGACAAACAAGATAAGAAATTGGTGCTCCTGTCCTTCACAAATTAAACCAAAAATTTAAGTTTCTATCCTCTTTGCCACAAATTTCCAGTTGGGGTTATCTCCAACACTCATCCTAAATCACAACTGTTTCTTTCTTGCATTTCCAGAAATTTTCTAAGATAATTAAAACTTTTATGCGCCAATGGTTTTGTTAAAATATCAGTAAGCTACTCTTCTATTCTACAGTGTTGTAAAAAAATTTCTCCATTGTTCACTAATTCTATGATGTAGTGATACTTTGCATTAATGTGTTTTGTTCTTTTATGAAACACTGAATTCTTAGATGAAGCTATTGCTTAGCTATTATCACAATAAACTATTGTGCCTTTCACCTGTTCATAACACAAATCTCTTAACATTCTTGTCATCCATACTGCTTGACATGCTACTGCTGTAGCTGCCATATACTCTACCTCTGTTGTTGATAAAGGCACAATTGGTTTTTTCTTAGAAACCCATGAAATGGCTCCTGATACCATATGAAAAACATATCTAGAGGTGCTTTTCTTGTCATCTATACTTCCAGCCCAATCATTGTCAGTATATCCAATTAGTTCAAAATTTTCTCAAGAGGTGTATAAAATACCATACCTTTTTGTTTCTTTCACATACCTTAACATTCTCTTTGTTGCTTGCCAATGTACCTCCTTTGGATTTTCTATAAATATGGAAATTAAACTCACAGCATGCATAATATTAGGCCTAGTTGTAATCAAATACATAAGGTTGCCAACTATGCTCTTATACAAACTTGAATCAAAATCCTTGTTGTAGTCTTTTTTTCTCAGTTTCAATCCCATCACTGTAGGAGTAATTGCTACTTTGAAATCTTGCATGTTAAATCTTTCCGAAACTCCTTTCACATATTTAGCTTGAGAAATAAAAAATTATTTTCATTTTGCGCTACTTCTATTCCTAAGAAGTATCTCAGCAATCCCATATTAGTCATCTCAAATTCTTCTTTCATGACTATTTTAAAATTTTCACTAAGGTAAGCATCATTACCTATAAATATCACATTATCAACATATAAAACAAAAATGACCATCTTACCATCGTTTTCTTTGATGTATAATGTGGGTTCTCCTTCACATTTCTGAGACTCATTTTCTAGTAGATAGACATGTATTCTACTATACCATGCTCTTGGTGCTTGCTTCAGCCCATACAGATCCCTCTTCAACTTGCATATCTTGTGCTCTTGGCCTTCTTTCTCATATCCCAAAGGTTTTTCAACATATACCTCTTCCATCAATACTCCATTTAGGAATGTTGATTTCACATCCATTTGGTAAAATTTCCACTTGTATTGTGTTGTTATGGACATCACTACTCTTATTGTTTCTATTCTTGCAACTGGTGCAAAAGTTTCCTCATAATCTCTTCCTTGTTGCTGCTTGTAGCCTTTAACAACAAATCTGGCCTTGTACCTTTCAATATTACCTTTAGTATTTCTCTTGGTTTTATAAACCCATTTTACTCCAATCACTTCCTTACCTTTTGGAAGATCAACTAGTTCCCATGTCTTGTTCTTCTCTATTACATTTATCTCTTCATCCATAGCATCTATCCATTTCTTATCTTTTACTACTTCTTCAAAATCAATAGGATCTTCTACATGAAAATATAATGCAAAGAAAGGGTTCATACCTTCATTGGTTCCCTCTTGCTCATAGATTTCATTCAGACTTCTGAATCTGGTTCCTCTTTCACCTGCGAAACTGTGATTGTAGAAGCACTTAAATCTGCTCCTTGTGATGTGTTTGGAGAAGCATTGTCATCACTTCTCAAGGGTGTTCTTATACCATCTTGTGGTATCCCTTGTTTTCCTTGTGTTGGTGGAGGTGGTGCTGTTAATGAGAGGTTTCTTTCAACCATTTCTTCCTCATCATCATCATGAGAAAAATAGGTTTTTACATTTACTTTTTTCTCAATGCTTCCATCCCAAACTTCTTATTCAATAAACTGCACATCTCTTCTTATCATAAACTTCTTGGTGAATGGGTTATACATTCTGTAAGCCTTGGATTCTTCACTGTATCTGACAACTGTGCACATATTCCCCTTACTGCTCAACTTCTTCCTTAGCTAATCTGGAATTGTGCATAAGCCACACAACTAAATACTCTCACGTGGGTGAGAAACTATTTTATGCCACTCCATGCTTCTTCCGAAACTCTGTTCATCACACTCTTTGTTGGGAATCTATCTAGAACATATGCTACACAATGTATAGCTTCAGCCCAATATTGATTTGACAAATGTTTTGCATTTAGTATGCTTCTTACCATATCAATGATGGTTCTATTTTTCCTTTCAGCAAGTCTATTTTGCTGTGTTGTATACCTTGCTGTAAATTGCTTATGAATTCCATTTTCTCTACAAAAACGTAGAAAATATTTGGAGATATATTCTGCTCCTTTATCAGTTCTGAAAACTTTTATGTGCTACCCACTTTGATTCTCAACAAGAGATTTAAAGTGGTAGAATCTCTCAAACACTTCACTCTTCAAATTCAAGAAATATACACATGTTTTTCTTGTGTAATCATCAATAAAGGTCAACATATAGTGGTTGTCTGTTAATTATGGTGTTTTCATTGGTTCACCCAAATCTGAATGGACTATTTCTAAGTGTGCTTTTGCCCTTATTCTCTTTCCTAATGGAAAGCTTTCTCTATGTTGTTTTCCAAATATGCAGCCTTCACATAGGCTGTCTCGCTTCTAAATCAATGGTAATCCCTTTACCATTCCTTTTATGTTCAATAAGTTTAGACCTCCAAAGTTGAGATGTCCAAATGTCATATTCCATAACCAGTTTTCATCTTTTACTTATCTTTAGTAAGTCTCTTATGTCATTGCTGCCATTGCAACTCCTTTCTTCAAATATGCTCTCATCTTGAGAGGAAACATTCTATTTCTTGTCATCTTCACTTGTGCAGTCCTCTGTTTACTTGGTGGTATGTCCATGATGTTACATACATCATCCTAAAAAATTACATTGTATCCTTTCTGAATGAGTTGTCCAATGCTTGAAAGGTTACACTTCGTACCAGGTACATAGTAAACATTTGATATGGTTTTTCTTTCTCCTTTCTTTGTTATAACACTCACCCTACATTTTCCCATGACATAGACTTACTATCTATCTCCAATGTTACTTGAAACTTAAAATTTTCATCCAATATGGAAAACATAGAAATGTTTGCAGTCATATGGTTGCTACATCCTGAATCTAGAAACCATATATCATCATTTTTCTCTTCAGCCATATTACATGCTAAAAATAAATTCTTTTGGCTCAGAGTTTCTTTAGTAAATTTAGCACTGGGTCTATTACTCGTGTTACCCTATTTATTTTTACATTCATTGGTATAATGTCCATACTTCTTATATTAATGACATTGGACCTAGGATTTATCATATCTTTGTCTATGTACTTGATTTTGTCCACCTTATTGGCTACTGCCTTGACTTTGATTCTAATTTTGGTTGCTTCCCCTTCCACTTGTATTTGTAGATCTATTTCTTCCTTTGTTTTGGCTTCTGCCTCTACCTTTTCTTCTGTAGTTTGATATTATTTGATCTCTTTCTCTTCCAAAGGACATTTGGGTCTTGAAGGCATGTTCCAAAGATGAGTTGGTTGTTCTGCTCAATCTTTGTTCATGTGTCAATAATGATGCATGAAGTTCATCCAGAGTAAACATTGAGAAATATTTTGTCTTTTCAATGGTTGTTACTATCACATAAAATTTTGAGGGTAAGCTCATCAATACTTTCTCCACTATTCTTCTTTTTTCTATTGTCTCTCCATGAGATCTTATTTGGGTAATTGGTCCCCAATCAACTGTGTGAAGAATGAGTCTATTGTATTAGACTATTTCATTCAAATGAATTCAAAATCTCTTCTCATTAATTGAATTTTTGTTGTCTTTACCTTATCCATTCCTTGATAGGCTGTCTCGAGGGTATCCCATGCATCTTTGGAATTATTTTCTACTGAAATTCTTGGAAATATTCTTTCATGCACTAACTGATAGAGATAAAAGAGGGATTTTGAGTCATTCTTCCTATTACTCTTCAGAAAATCTTTCTCTGCCTCTGTTAAGGCATTAAATTATTGTTCATCTATTGGTTCTTCTAAATCATATTCAACTAGCTCCCATAAATCTTGAGAGGAAAACATGGCTCTCATTATGATTTCCCAATAGTCATACTTCTCCCCATTGAACTGTGGGAGTTGAGTATTTCCCATAATCATGCTTGTGTTGGCTCCTGCCATTGCTAGTCTTGCAGAACTATGCTAAAACTTGACTTTGTATCTAAAAACAAACTTTCTCACTACTGGAGAGATAACCTCTATCTTTAAAAACTCTTCAGACTTCTCTTTTATAGTTCTCTAGATTTTATTCTAAAAACAAAAAATAACTTTGTTTTGTAAATACCTGACTTGTTGAATCTTTGCACTGCTGGTCAAAAGCTTCAATAGTCTTCCTCTTCTTTTCCTATAGCTTCTTCAGCAACTGCTGAGAGCCTGGACTAGCTCTGATACCATGTTGAAATTTTTTATAATTCCTTAGGAACACAGAGGAAACTAAATTGCTCTTCTTAACACAGAGGTAACAAACGAACTTGCATGCAGATGGAGAAAAAACACACTATTTCATTAAAACTTTCAACTCTTACAAAAAAATATTCTCTCAACTGTTTTTGTGGGTTTTCAAACAAAACTTGCTCCTATTCTCCTTTTGGATTACACAGTCTTTTTCTGAGCACTCTACTCTTTCTCTTGCTCTTGGCATACTCATACAAATTACTCTCTGCTGTCTATATATATGTTGTAAACATAAATGTTTACAACATATATAGAATAAAATCTAGGTTTAAATTTTATGAAATAAAACATGTCGCGAGAATATAATAAAACTATATGATATAAGACTTCAAACAAAAACATCAAAAAACATTTGAAATATGTTTTCGCATCATTTGACACACCTGGTGACGTAAGCATCTTTTCATACGATAAACCAACAGAGAAACTCATGCGAAGATTTTTTGCATCAATCATCGCACCTGTTGACTTTGTACCAAAGGTTTGTGACAATGCGCAATTAGTTGAGAGGTGTCGAGTTGGTGGATGGTGGGGTCGGCCTTATCGTGCATTTTCGGAGAGGTGATGACATATGCACTTTATAGTCCGATAGCATTTTCGTTAATGGGTGGTTGACATGGTATGGTGGGACAAAGTTTATCACGTGGCTTTGGAGGAGGATGACGTAGGCTTGAAGGGCTTGTGATAAGCTCCCATTGGATAATGGTGGTGTGACATGGATCTCGCGGGCTCCACATAAATGGCGTGGGTTGTTTTAATTCAAAACAATTGTGCGGGTGTAATGGCGGTTGGTCTTAACGTAATAGTGAGTGGGTGCGAAGGTTAATGATGGAGGTAACATGGCCAAACCACGATTTTGGTAAATATGGAGAGGACTACGACCTTTAAAGAAAAAATAGTTTTTCACAGTAATTAAACACAAAAATTCAATATAGTGTGGAGTGCAAAACAAGATAAGAAATTGTTGCTCCTATCCTTAACAAATCAAACCAAAAATTTATGTTTCTATCCTCTTTTCCACCGATTGAGAGTTGGGGTTATCTCCAACAAAAACCATACCTACAACTGGACTAAGGCAAAACAATGGCATAGCCTGCCTTATATGGAAGCACACGAACTCCAAACTCAGATTTGAAAACAATCCAGAATCAAACTGAGGTCAAGTTTTGATGTTTCAAGTGCATGTGAGGAACATTTGATGTTTCATGTATTAAATTTGATGTGAGTGAATAATTTCTCTATTTATATAAACTCCTACATCGTGCCTCTTCTACATCGTGTAGTGATGCAATTTGAAATATTGGTGTATTTTCATCCCACTAAAGTTGAGAAAGTGCTACACTTTAAATTATACGACTGTCGTGATAATGACATGATTGATTCTGCAAAGTCCAGCATCAGGAGGATGACATGGATAGATGATCAATATAGTGGACGCCCTCCTTACAGATGTAACACTTATTTGCGCAATTGGGCAGATAATTTATATTTCTCAGCCCCCAAAAAGCAAATCTGTATGAACTTCTCCAAGTTATTCTTATTCGCGAAATTGGACAGACAAGTTATCTTTTATTCAATTCTTTTCCCTATTTACAGATATAACTTCTGTGATTTATTCCCGAAATTGGGCAGATGAGTTATTCTTTTTCGAAAAAGAAAAACAAAACGTTTTCCCCATCTATAGATGTAACTACTCCGATTCGTGAAAATCAACAAAAAATTTATTCCATATTTAATTTTTCTTTTGGAAAGAAACTTTATTGTGCGTCTATATTGGAACTGCCTTGAAGAAATTTCAATTTTATAAAAATTAAAAATGGTTAGAATGGTGCAGATTTCACGAACTTGGTATATTTTCGTCTCGTGGTATTCTGACCAACTAAATTAGGGTTTTGGGAAATGAATAGTCAGAATTTTCAGTTTCTAAAATGAGCGACAGAGCTTCTATGGCACATGTGCACGCTGATGCTGATAGATCTCTACGTTGTTTCATTTGTGTCCATCCGGTTTGCATTTGTCCCACTCAATTCAATGGAGGAGCTGTGTAGTGGATTTGAATCTGCTGATATTTTGAGTGAATAAATAATTCATTATCAAGGGAAGAACCATCACCGTCATCACGACACTGCTCTTGTGAGACGAACCAGCAACAAGGATATGCTCGTCAACTTCAAACGAGCGTGGTGGGATCATTGATGCACATCGTCGTCCTTGGTGTAAGATCCATTTGCAGGTGTTTGTGGGTATAGGTTTCCAGGTTTATGTTTATAGCTCTGGCGAAATTCTAAGTATGGTGAACAATGGATCTTGTTTCGGCTTTGATGAATTTAAAGGGAATTAGAATTGAATTTTTTGTGTTGTGTGACAAAGAATACAGAGGCAAAATACACAAATATTGGATTCACAAAAGGGAATGGAATCAACCACTCTTTTCGTCATTCAAAATGAGTTCAGATATGGAAACGAGAAAAAATAAATCAGTTATAAGGTTCAAATTAAACTCAACTAAACTCAATAGAATCAGAAAGAATTGTAACACCTAGCAAGAATTGACATTAATTATCTCAACTCCACCTCGTAATGTCAACTGTTATAAGTATTGGGACTTACAACCATCAATTTCTCTCTTTCAAATTTAAATACTTTTTTGACTAATGATTTTGTGAAAATAGTTGCAAGTTATCTCTTGAACCACAAAAAAATTGTAATATATTTAGATACTAATAAAATTAAAAATTGTATCAATGTGTTTGTTTTTTTTTGAAAAACATAATTTTTTGATAAAAAAAATTGCAGAACTATTATCACAGTAAATAGGAGTTGAGTCTCTTTGAACGTTTGTAAAAACCTTCAATAATCTTCTCAACCACAATGCTTGAGAAATTGTTGAAGTGGCATCCATATAGTCTTAGTGTTAAGAATATATTGAAACCATGGGTTGTTTCTTGGATGCCCATGGGATGAGATTGGTTCCAAGGTGAAAAGCATACACTGAGGTGCTTTTGAGATCATTTAAACTTCATTCATAATCATTGCATTTATAACTTGAAAGTGAATAATTGTTTGAATATGTGTAGAACAAACCATAGTCAATGTTAGTACAACATATCTTAAGATCCTTTTTGCTACCTTCCAATGAGAAATCTTGGGTGATTGAATAAAACTAGAGACAAAACTAGTTGCAAACATGATATCAAGTGTAGTTGCTATGAGATACACCACACTACCAACTAGACTTTTATAAAATGTTGAATCAACTAGTGGTGCTACATCTTGTTTGCTCATCTTGGTGCCTGGATCAATTGTAGTATCATCTAGATTTGAATTCGTCATTATGAACTTTTGGAGCATGTGAGTGGCATATTTTTGTTCACAAACAAAAATGTCATTAAGAGATTGTTGAATTTCAATACCTAATAAGTATTTCATGTTTGAATTCTTCTAACGTTATGTTGCTTATATAAATCTAATAATCAACATAAAGGAAAACAATGAGAAGTTCACCTTCATGAGTTTTGGTATAGCTACTTGGCTCATAGCTTTGAAGTCTTATGCAATGTCACACTTTGATCTTTTCTCTCTCTCAAGGAGTCTTATGGAGATTGAGCTATACTACCATGACAAAGAATGTGAATGCTAAAATACACAAATATTGGATTTAGAAAATGGAATGGAGCTAACAAATCTTCTTTGTAGAATCACGAATGACCCGAACACATATAAAAAAAATGAAATAAAATAAAAACACAATCACTGCCCAACTTGTAATTCTTATATTGAAACAAGTATGTAAATACATTTTTATAGAATGAACTTATTATTAATATTATTATTTATCAACTACTAATTATCTAATGATAGTGCCAATGATTCTGAGCACTGGCCATCCTAATAATTTGCTACACTAATTTTTAATAAGAGACAATCACAAAATCTTATGACTAATGTAAGCAATTACATGGCTGGATTTAAGCATCATTCTCAACACTCCTCGTTAATTCTTAATGAGGGCTTACTAATTTATCTCATAGTGCCAAAAATTGAGCTTTTGCAACTGCTTTGGTGAAGATATATGCTAGCTAATCCTTAGTCTTTATGTGCCTCAATTCAAAACAATTTTTTTGCACCAAATCCCGAATGAAGTGATATTTCATGTCAGAATTCTTTGTTCTGCTGTGATGAATGGAATTCTTTGCTAACCTGATGGCACTTACAATATCACAATAAATCACTGTAGGTTGAATTTGTTTCACTCCAATTTCTTCCAAATTTTTTCTGAGCCAAAGAGCTTGTGTACCTGCTGAATTAATTGCAACATACTCCGCTTCTATGGATGAGAGGGAAACAATGCATTGTTTTCTTGAGCTCCAGGTAATCAAACCAGAACCAAAAGAGACACAATTTACAGATGTGGACTTACAGTCATCCATACTACCTCCGCAATTTGAATCACTAAATCCAACAAGATTGAACTTTTTAGCAGTAGTAATGAATACCAAAATTTAGAGTGTCTTTCACATACCTTAAAATTATCTTAGCTTCCTTCATATGTATTTCATATGGATTTGTCATATACTTGAAACAAGTGAAAACTGAAAATGCAATATCAGGTCTTGTGTGGGTTAGAAACATCAAGCACCCCAAAATACTTCTGTAAGTTGTCTCATCAACTAAATCAACACCATCATCTCTACATAATACAAATCCACGAGAACTTCGAGTAGGGGATGGATTAAATTCAAGAATATCAAATTTCTTCAACATATCATGTGCATAATTTTATTGACAAATGAAAATCTCATCCTTACTTTGATAAGTTTCCATTCCTAGAAAATATTTCATGAGATCTAGATCTTTCATCTCAAATTCATTCATCATAACAACTTTGAACTCATCATTATTTTTAGATCTACTCCCCATATATAATAGATAATCAACATAGAAACTTATGATCAAAATATCAATACCTTCTTATCTGTACTAAAGGGTAGGATCACTCTTACTTCTATAGAAGCCATTTTCCTGAAAGTATCCATCAATCCTAGCATACCACACTCTTGGTGCTTGCTTGAGACCATACAAATCCTTATTCAAATTGTAGACATTATTCTCTTTTCCTTCCACTTCAAAACCTTTGGGCTTCTCCACATATACTTCCTCTTCTAAGTACACATTCAAGAAGGCACTTTTCACGTCCATATGATGTATGATCCACTATTGGCTTGAGGGATCCTGACCCAGGTTCAGAGGTTAAGGTTTGCCAACAAACCCCTTTACTATTGGCCATTTTGGAAATGACCTACTTGCGCAGGCCAAGGTCTCACCTGAAGTAGTATGGAAGGGTGTTAGAACTAGGTTTTCGCACCCTGGGAGAGAGTAGGTAGTTTAAGTCATATTTGTGTTGCAACTTAGTAGGTTCGCACATAATGAGTCTATTCATAACTCTTTTAACAATATAATCAACACATAACCATAACAAAGCTATTATTACGAATAGATCTAATCAATACATTCACATCCACATGTCCATTAGCAAATACCATCACAGAACATTATAATCACAGTCAATTCCAGATCACAGATACATTCGCAACTTAAGTAAATATCATAGATGCACTTCAATAGTACACACAATCAATCTAGATAACACAAAGGTACTTCAAATATATTCCACATTCATTAGCATCAAAAATCCACTTACAACCCAAACATGGCCCACGCACATAGCCTAGTGGGGTCTGCACACAGCATGACTGAGGATCTCCACGTACACAGCCAGCAGCCGTCCTTACCCAAAGCAACCCATACAGATCTTAACAATTCACACCTAGCATCAATCTTATGACTTGCCTACTTACTAGACCCAACTATCTATCTATTTATAATATCGCAGCCTTCGCTATCCTATGGTCTGCAAACCATGGTTTGCAGACCATAGAGCTACCCTTTAACCCATTACAAAATATTAGGGTCTTTGACCCACCCCTAAAACCCTATGCAAGACTAATTATTACAAAATTATACAAAAAAATAGGTTAGGGAACCCTGTTCCAACAAGCCCCCAACACAATCTTGTGACTCGTCCTGAGTCATTGCGGCTGTGGGGTTTTCATATTTGCCTAAAGCTGCTTGATCACATCAACCAGCAGGGGAAGCACTCCTTTTCTCTATGCAATAGCATTCTGAGCAATATCCACCAAATTCTATGAAGTTGGACCTTTTGTAGCATTCGTGACACTTTCCAATGTCTGGTTCAGTTATTTGATCACAACATCCACTTCCTAAGAGAGCTTGATGACTTTATTAGCCAAGGCTTAAGGTGGTCATTGAGAACCTTATTTTTGTGATGGAGATATTTAATGTCATCCCAAAGTGTGTGGCTGGCACATAGTCATGCCAGGCGCTGAGCTAGAACCAAGGTGGACATAGTAGCTTTGAGATGTTCAAACTCTTCCTCTTTCTATCATAACTCTTGAGTAAAGTCATGGAGGAGGGGGTCGCACTATACCTTGTACCATAACTGCATAGTTGTCTCCAAAAACTCTGCGCCCTGAGCAATCTAAGTCATAATAGTATTGATGGCCTCTGTGACTAGCACGGCTCGTTGGGTTCTTATCTCAGGTGGAGTTTCTGGCTTTCATTTTTCCTGTAAGGCAGCAATCTATTGTTCCATCTCTGTCTTAACAGTCTGAATTTTGGTCCTTCAAGCCTTTAGTGTTGCAACAAGCCCCTCAATCTTGGCCTAGGGGGTAGCAGAAGCTGGGATATCCTCAGTTACATATGCGCAGAGCCTACTGATTAGGCATTCTAATTCAGTCTGCTATGTGGCGGCGAGGGTGCATGCAGCCTGTGCCTGGGACACCTCTATGATTTTCTCCACAATCATATGCTTAGGTGTACTGAGCTGCTGGTGCACCCAGTGGTCTCTATGTTGAATCTCCTCGAACAGGGATGTGTGGAGGACCTACAGTGGTTCATGTGGTAGTCGAGCTAAATCCAATTGTACCTCTATGTAGGCCTAGACCTACACTCCTAAGGTACGTGGGCTCAAGATGAATGTTGTGCTAGGAAGAGGGCAGAGTTGGCTTTCCATCGTCATGATCAATTTTATGCCTGTCACTGGGGGAGGCCTTGTATGAATCATACTCATATGCAGAGTGTCAGTTTTGAGCTGCAAAGCTCGAAGCTCCGACTGAAATGTAATGACCATGGGCTTCTGCTGCTCTTCTAAATCCAGCCATTTCTCTTCGGAGGTGAGGGTGACTGCGTCTGCTATTTGCTCCAGGTATTCCTCTATCAAAGTTATTTCAATCTCCCGACCCAGCCTTGTAGCTCGTCGTTTATTTCGTTGGCCTTTAACAAGGTCACCATTCCATTTTGTACCTCAAGGGGTGTCAGCACCCTCTACATCCAGACCCTCGACATCTAGATCTGGTTGTGAATCCTTTTGTGATTCCAGCTCCACTCCCTTCCTGGAATTCTTGCCCTGTCCTTCGGTCTCTTTGGTGGTGTCAGACGGGGTGACCTTCTTGGTGCTCATACCTGTAGTGTCCTCTGTACCTGATTTGAAGCCTAGTTTCCATTGTGGAGGCCAAGTAGCAATAAGGGGGTCAATCTCCTCATCAGAAACCATATATGGCAGTGATACCCATGTTGGATCCTTGCGGCCCTGGATCTACACATTGTGCATTGTGACTTGAAAAGCTGCGATGCTCTTGTACTTGTCATAAACTTCTGTGACAAGTGCGGCCAGGAGTGGATGGTAGTTGTGAGCCCGCTCTGAAATAGGACCCAGAAGGCCTTATTATCTTGAATGTGCTTTCATCTTTTGAATCCCACAGATTCGCATACCGCACCCCTTCACACATATCCAGTTCAAGCTCAAGGAGGATTGAATCTTCTGGGGCTTCCCATGTGACTAGCGTGATGAGGAGCAACAACCAGGTGTAGCAGGATTCCATTCAATGATCCTGGGCTTTGCATAGGTTCTCCAGAAATTGATTGCACAGGAACTTGGACCAGTTGAAGCAGATCCCTTTCTCATAGCAGCCAGCCAACTAAATTACAAATGCAGGGACAGTGGCAACCTGGAATTTGTGCATCATTTTGCATGCTAACAACAAGGTGCCCATGCATGCACCGGGGTCATTAATAGTGCTAATCATGAACCCTCTAGTTTTTTGTTCAACGTGGTAATCATTGAACACCTTATCAGTGATCTGCTACTCATATTTCTTCCCGACGCACTCCAAGGGATTCATCCCCTTCATGGGAAGACCAATTATATGGTAAGTGAGTGTCGCATCTATGGGGATGTGGTCCTTGATTCACAAGCAGTCGTCATGGACCAGAGCTAAAAATTGTTGCACAATTCTATCGGTAATATTGTAGTGGCCGAAGTGAGGCATCTGTAGCAGATTTGATAACCCGGACCCAACCAGTCCACTTGCCCATGGAATAGGGACTACCTTTAGTACGTCATCCTCCAATACCCTTTCCAGATATAATTCCGGTACCAATTCTGGGAAGGCCTCTATGTCAGCCAGGTCATGATCATCAAGTTTGACCATGTGGAGCATGCCAAAGGATTCTTCAATGATTCTCATCAAATTTGATCTGGGCCTCTTCTTGAGCAGACAGAGATCTCTTTGAAGGGTTAGGCGATTGTTCCACGGGCACCATTCACGAGGATTTCACATTTCGCAGGGAGGTACATGGATTCACCCCGGCGCATTTCGCAGTCCTACCCAGCCCTTTCTCCTGCCCTTTTCCCTTCCCCTTCTTCTTCCCTACCTTCTTTCCCTTCCTCAGTGTGGAGACAACCTAGTCAACCTTAGGGGTGACCTCTTCAACCTCATCAATAGAGACCACGGTCTACGAATATTTGGCTGGATTAGTTTCCATCATTCTCAATCGGAAGATGAATTTAAGATTGCTACTATTAGAATGAGTAGCTCACCCAAACATTAGCAAAGCACAATAGTCACAGAATTTCACAAAGCACAAACTGTTCAAGATGCACGGAACCCCCTTTTTATCTACCCTTCTGCTTTTATAGCCTTGGAGATCAACCAACCTTTGGATGAGGCTTATCAAAAACTTACCATCAATTAAACGGTAAAAAATATTCGAAAATCGCCTTATTAATTTTCGGCCGCCCACTGCTTTCAACGGTAAAATTTTCTTTTTACCCAGTTTTACTATTCCAACGGCTAGTTTTTGCAGCTGTATATTACCCCTACTCTGTCAGTGCACCTCCTACACTCCCAACGCACCCCTACGCTTTGAGCACATCTTTCTGAGCTGCGATGGACCCCTACACTCCCAATGCATGTCCCTGGTCTTCCAGAACTGAGAATAATCCCTATGCAGATAACAGACTTGCCTACAGTTTTCTTCTGGCCTATGCATATGCCACCCAATATAGCTACACTGGTCATATAGTCATTTGGTCCAGTACGGTTTGAGTCGGCTACCATTGACATATCCTGGTACCATATCACCATGCAGTGTGGCTAACCGGACAACTCCGCCATCATTCATTTCCTTTACCATATAGGGACCTAGCCAGTGCTGACAGAACTTGCCCAGGTGCTTCGTAAACTAGCTATCATAGAGCAAGACCAATTCTCCCTCTGAAAAATGTCTTTTTCCAAATATGTCTATCACGCCATTCTTTTTCCTGGGCCTTCTCAACTTACTGATGGAAGTTAGAAATGAAACAATCTTCCTCCAAGGCCATGAGTTGTGCTAACCACTCCTCCATGATATCAGGCTCTGCCATGTTCATAAAGGTTGTGATGCATAGGCTAGGAATAATATACTCTATGGGCATAATGGCCTCCTTTCCATAAGCCATCTGAAACATTGTTTACCCATTCAGTTTCTTGCAGGTAGTTTGATAGGCCCAAAGGACTGACGTGATGCGCATGCCCCAGTCGTTGTGATCGAAATTATAGACCTTGGTCAGCACATGTTCCAAGATTTTATTAAAAGCTTCTATAGATCCATTTTCCTGTGGATGATATGGGGTGCTTTTTGCGGTGGATTTGAAAATCTTCAGTCAAGGCCTGTATTGTTTCATTGACAAAATGCGTACCTCTATCACTCATCAAGATCTTTGGGCAGCCAAGCCTGGTTAGAATATGTTCAAAAATGAAGTGCACAGTGGTATCTGTAGTGAAATTCTTCACAGCTTGTTCGTCAGCCCATTTGGTTACATAATCATTCAGAGTGATGATGTTGCGCGCACCTATCTTATTCTTAAGTGGGTTGATGGGCCCAACAAAGTCGATTGCCCATTTTTCAAATTCTTGCAGGGCCATCTGCGATTGCGGGGTATTTTTGTCTCTATGTGACATCCTTCCTATCCTTTGGAATGTGTTGCAGGCTTTGTAATAGTTGTGAGAGTCGCTATGCAGTGTGGGCCATCATAGCCCAACTCTCAAGACTTTCTGCAATGTTTCTTTCCCTACGTAGTGGCCTCTTGTTATGCCTCTGTGGGCTTATGATAAGATAGCATGTCTTTCATGTTCAAAAACTTATCTTTGTAGCATGTCATCAGCTCCCAGTTTACATAGATGGCTCGCTATGATGGTAAAATCCACTGCGAGGGTTACCAACTCCTTCTTCTGTTGTACTGAATACTTTGCAAGCTCCATCACCATAGTTAAGAAGTGAATGATGTTGGGGAAGTGAGCATCAACTACCTTAATAGAAAATAGTTGCACATCATGGAGTCATTCTTCTAGGTGGGTTAGCTCTTCACCACTTTCGATTTGGGATAAGTGATCTGGTTCGGCATTTAGTTTTCCTGGCTTCACGAGAATCTCAAAGTCATATTATTTAAATAGCAGCAGCCATCAGAAAATCACCCCCCCCCCCAACACAGGCTTATTCACTAGGTACTTCAAATCTGAGTGATCTGTAAACATCTTGAATTGTCCTCCTAACAGATAATGTTGGTATTTTTGCAAGGTGTATAACATGGCCAACCCCTCGTGCTCAGTAGTGGAGTAGTTACACTATGCACTAGAGAGTTTTATACTAGCAAATGCAATTGGATGGTCGATGTATCCTTCCCCAGGCTGTGTAAGGAGAACTCCGAGGGAGATCCCCAACGCATCTACATGAAAATGGAAAACCTTCGCTCAGTCAGGGAATATGAGGATAGGCGCAGAGACTATCTTCTCCTTGAGTAGTTTGAAGCTCTTTTGACACTCCTCGTCCCAAAATAATGAAACATCCTTCTTTAGCAACTTTTCCATGGGTGTTGTGATCAGTGCATACATTTGAATTAACTTCCTATAGTAGCTTGTATGTCCGAGGATAGAGCGCAACTGTTTCTCAGTTTTATGGACTCCCAAGTTGATGATAACTGCTACCTTGGTGGGGTCAACAATCAATCCTTGTGGAGAGACTATATGGCCTAGAAAGATCCCGAAGGGTACGCAAAATATGCACTCCTTAATATTATGGGAAATATGGTGCTATATACAAGCATCCAACATCATGCGTGGGTTTTAAATGTGCTTCTTTAGCAAACCAAATACGGTCCAATCATCAAAATATACCTCCAAAAACTTCTGGATGAATTCCTCGAATACTGCAACTACCACCTGCGAGAAGATGGCAGTGGCATTCTTGAGCCCAAATGGCATGCCAGTGTACTGGAATGATCCCCATTCAGTGGTAAACATAGTTTTGTTACAATATTCTACTGCGATCCTGATCTCATGGTAGCCCGAGAACCCGTTAGTGAATGAGTACACTTCCTGCCCCCCCACGCTATCAAGGATTTCATCTAAGAATGGCATTGGAAAGGGATCATGTATGTAGGCATCAATGAATTTCCACAGCTCAACACAGATCCATATCTCTCCTTTAGTATTTTTCTCCTGAACCACCATAGGGCTTACCCAATCTAACTATTTTACTGGTTCGATGATACCTGCAGCCAGCATTTTGTCGATTTCTTCCTTGACTTTTTTCTTGTACTTGGGGTTTAATCGATAAGGTTGCTACTAAACAGGGTGTCCATCTAGTCTTAAGGCGATGCATGTGACCCCTATGTCCCCTATAATCCCCTTGAGTTCCAAGAATTTTGTAGGAAATAGGTCCTGGTACTCCGTGAGGAGTTCTACAACTTTTCCCATAGTATAATCATCCCAGTAATCCCCAATTTTAGCTAGCTTAGTTTTCTCCTCCGTCCCAATGTTGACTTCTCGCAGCTTGAGAGGCTTAGTCACATTGATGGTCTGCAGTGGGGGTCCAGCAACTGTGCGCTGTCCCTCCGACTCTGGAATAGATATATTTCGCAGGTTTTCATCACATTCCTCCATTAATAGATTCTGGCAGTTGACAATATTCTGCATCTACGTCTCCCACGTTGGCACCCCATATTCTGCATGAGGATGTGATTCATCAAATACTAAGGAATCTATATCTTACATTGCTTCATCGAGTGCCTCCGTTCCACCTATCAATGTAAACATCCCTACAAACTCATCCTTCAGGGTTTCCCAGTGATGGGTGTGCTGATGTAGTTCTGCATCAAAATACCATGCAGTGGGGTTTGGCCCCAGGGCATGAATGAACAGGTGGACCCATTCATCCATATTTCTTTCACATCATTCCTCCATCAATGCGGATGAGTGCTTAGGTAGGTCTCCTAGGCCAAGTAAAGTCTTCAAGCGCAGGTGGACCAGGGGTTCAAACTACAAGACCATCATTTTGTGACATTCCTCCCAATCTTGGAACATCCCTTTATGAGTTTCCCAACACCTCACAGGGGTTGTGCGCATGGCTAGGTTAACTGCCCACATCCTTCGCTCCCTTGGGACTTCAGCTTCAAATGTCCGCAAAAACTCCCTAATACTACCAGAACCATCAAAGTAGGATTGTTCTATTACCTCTAAGGAGATACATCGGAAGATTTTTGTGATCCCAAGACATCGCAACGCAGATACATCATGTAATTGATTCTTCCAGTTTTCTATCTTCCTGTTGGAGTCAAAGAGGCATTGACTATCCTTCTCCCAGAAAATCACACCATTAGCTATAGGATTGACCTAATCCTCATCCCAAGTGGTTAATTTATAAATGTCATCGACATCCTCTTCTTCCCGCACCACTTCTGTATACTTTTCTCCTTCTGTATGGTCTAGTGGGACTATCACCCTCGTACCCTCATTCTCAAAGACCATGCTCCTTTTCTTCAGGTTGATAATGCTTCCCCATGTCTATCACCCAATCCACTCCTAGGAGCGTAGGATAAGGGTCTGCATCTTCCACAATATGAATTACCTCAAAGTCAGCAAGTACCTTAACTCCTAATGGTATGATATTATGTTGTTTAGCCATTCGCAATTGTATAGTAGACCATTCTAGATTAGGCTCTCCCATACGCTGCCGAGTTTTCTTAGGCAGTATCTTTGCATCTGATCCAAGATCCAAGATGACCTAATCCATTTCATAGTCGCCTATCTGTGCTATTATCTGCATCCAATGCGCTTCTTGTGCTTGTACAGCTTGTGAACATCCATAACCTCTGTAGCAGAATTAGTTCTTTCTGCGTAGCTGTCTATCTGTAATATTCCTACTTAACCCTTGCTAAGAGGAATATTGCTTTTTGTTTTAATTTATATTGGATGAATAAATAAATAAAGGAGGACATGTAAAACTCCTGAAAAAGTGGAATAAATCAATTCCCCTGTGAACAAAGATAAATCAAGGCCATGTAAATAATCACTTGCAGGTGTGAAAGAGGTTTGAGCTAAAGACTGGGTCAACCTTGATCAAATCTATAGCGCTGTCTAGGTTCAATGCATCTCCAAAAGGGACAGCGCAATTCCAAAAGGAGGCCTCTCATGTGAAAAGGGGCAACTCATCAAGGTGGTTTATGGTTTTCAAAGGATTTTTCATCTTATAAAAGGAGAGGGAGGGCAGCAAGAGAAGGTTGTTGATTGATCATATTCATGAGTATTTTGTCTTCTTAGATAAATACTATTCTCTGATGTTTACTGGAGAATTATTCCTAGAATTCCTATGTAGGGATTTGACCTTTGCCTTTGAGGATTCTTGGAGGAGTGTTTGCTGAATTAATCCACTATCAAGCTTGAGGCCAAGCTCTACTTACATTAAGAACGCTAATCCATTGAGGGTTTTGCTACCTCTACAAGCTGCAGCAGGTGGGAGTCTAGATCTGCAGAGATCTGGTGTATTTTGGGAGCCTCTTCTCATGGAGTGTGTCTCTTAACCTCCTGTAAGAGTGTCTCTTCTCTTTTTACTTAAAATATACAATTTTTTAGTGGTTATCTATGTCATTTGAGCTACAGCACTATTTATCTTGATGGACTGCGTTATTTTGGTATGAGGATCTTCATGGTGTTTGCTCATAGTTTTAGATCAGAGATCTCTAGTGCTGGGCCTGCCTTCCACTTGGTGATCCATAAATTATCTTTCTGATCCATGTTATATTTAGATCTGATCCATTGAAATGAAATTTTATATTCAGAAATTTACTGCAGCAATTTCCAGATCTAACTTGTTTCTCAGATCTACTCTTATTTATGCATATTTGTTTGTCAAAATTCGAAGGGTATTATGGATAGAAAAATATCTAGTTTCAATATCTAAAATAGATCTTATGTTTCGTCCACAGTTCTTTCCTAGATCTGAGTTGTAACTTCCAGCTGCTGAATCTCCTTAAAAATAACGTTGTTGAGCAATTTCTGCAAATGTACATGTGTTCTAGCTCTCTTTTCTGAAGATTTCTTGCTATATTTTCTCATTAATTCTACAGTATATTGAAATAGCTTCATTATAATGCTGATTTGATGTTGTATTACTGAAATATGAACCGCCTTGCTGATATCCTTTGAATATCTAATAAAACTGCGCAATTCATGAAGGAGTGTTTGCATTTGGCTACAACCTTCCTCTTTTAGTGCTTTTTAGCTAGTCTAGTTTGTGGGAGATCTGTTTATTGTATCTAAACTGATTTTTTTTAGATGAAATTCCATACATGAGACCCATATGGCATAAATAAGAGGAACCAAGCCCTGATCTATGTTTTTGTTGCACAGTTTTTTTTATACAACGTTTCTCTTGAGCACATTGTTGAAATTTCTAAAAAAGGAATATTACAATGGTATCGGAGCTCCTTTCTTGGCGCAGCCTGTGCTTGCCTTGGAGCACCAGTGATGTTGCATTCATAATAATATGATCGTCTTACTAATAGGGAGAAGAGGTACCAAAATTGAAGTTATAAAAAATATGACTACACTACTGATGATCCTGACAAGGGTCAAGACAAGGGGAAATACCCTGAAGCTGTGAATGATAAGGAAGTAAAGGAGTTTGCAAAAACTCTTTTGGAGACCATGAAATATCTTGCCAAGGAAACAAAAGAGATGAGGATGGAAAGAATGAGGGAATATCATAGGAAATTTCAGTTGGGAGAAAGCTGAGATATGTCTCATCATGGGACTAGTCAAGTAGTGAATCTACCACCAACCCCACAAGCTTCACAATGCTCCACTATGCCTACCTTCTTGGATATGGAGAATGAAGGACCACATGAGCAAGCTTCTCTTGAAGAAAACTTTATGGAGTATGATTCTCAGAGTCATAGATTCAAGGATAACTTGAGTTTCCAAGACTTTTGTCACATCAAGGAGAGAAGAAGACCAGGGCAGTAATATAGAGATGGTGGTTTATTTCATGGTAGACACCACACCATGGGCAAATTATTTTTTCCCAAGCTTGATGGATCATCCTCCAGTTCTACCAAGGCATGGGTAGAAAAGCTGGATATCTATTTATAGCTTAACAAAGTCCCTGAAGTTGAGGCCATCAAGATTGCAGCGCTGCACTTTGAAGGTGAAGCACACAATTGGTGGTTCCATGGATTGTCTAGATTGGGACACATCAATATGACTACCTATGTTGAGTTCACTAGAAGACTAGTGGATAGGTTTGGCAGGAAGTATCCTGAAGCACCCTTCATAAGCCTTGCAAAACTGAAGTAGTCAAGAGATGTAGAGACTTACATCTCTGAGTTTTTAATATTATCAGTCATGGTCTATGATCTATCTGTAGCAGGGAGAGTCTACATGTTCATTGTTGGCCTAGAGGAACCCTTGCATGGATTGGTTAAATCTACCAAGCCCATAACTTTGCATGATGCCATCAAGAGAGCTAGAGATCGCCAAGATGCCTTGCCAAAAGCAAAGGCAACTTTCCAAAGTAAGGCCCCTAACTTTTCTAAGGGAAAATAAGGAAAATTTTCTCCTCCCAAGGAGAGCTCTTTGAACAAACCTCTTGATATTAATCTCAGGAGGGAATTGAGGAAGAAGAAGTTGTGCTTCACTTGCCAAGATTCATGGGTGCTCGGACATAGGTGTGCTACTGGAAGAGCACACTACATATAAGTCTTCTTGATTTGGAGGAGGAAGATGATGATGAGGAACCTAGGAAGGGTCTCAATGCTGATGATGAGGAGGAAGAACAAAAACCCACCAGAGATGGGAAGGGAGCCTTTGCTCCAACCAGTGGGACTCTTGCCTCTTTGAGAGGAGTGCCTAAGTACTTGACCCTAAGAGTACAACGTTCAATTATGAATCAGAGAGTATCCGACTGATTCACAGTGGGGCAACCCACAACTTTATTGATGCTAACCTTGTGCAAAAGAGGGGAATCCCCACTGATAATTTTGAGGGATTTTTTTTCTTGGTTCTGAGAGATAGGACCATGAAGTGCATGCAATATGTTCCATCACTCTCTATCATTATTGGATCCTACACCCTAGTGGATCATTTCTTTATGGTTGAAATACCAGACACGAACATCATCTTGGGTGTCCAATGGTTGATTACCTTGGGGAAGGTTACCACTGATTGGAAAGCTTTGCAAATGGAGTGGGTGGACTTGAATAGTGGGAAACCAAAAATGATCCAAGGCATGAACACTTATCCTTCACCTAATTTTTCCACACAAACAACAGAGATGGATTTGCGCTGTGGAAGCAGGGATCTCACAGTCCCTTCTCTCATGTTCATGAGGATGCTGTAAGGGACATTCTTATATTATGGCAAGCCACCAGGAATGCCATCAGATTTAGATCTTGTGGGAGAAGCCTCACAAATTACTGCTCCAAATATAAATCCAGGAAGGATTGGAGCAATAGAAGACCAAGATACAACGCTGTGGGAGGAGAAGGATGGGAGGAGTAGCCTTCCATCACAAACATTTGGCATGAAATATGCCAAGGAAAAGAAGAGGAAGATCAACAACATAACAGATGTTTCTATGGGGGTATCACCAGCGCTGTTATTGTTGGAGAGTGTGGATTCATATTGGAGATCTCAACTCCTTGTGGAGTACTCCAAAGATCTTCACATCGGGATGATACTAGATGGCATGAAGCAAGAGGGAGGCTATTTGGTCGATGAAGGGGTCATTTATCATTTTGGTAGAGTATTCTTGTATAAAGCCTCCAATATTAAGCAAGAGATACTACAAAGGGAACCTAAAGAGTTCCTTTCTAGCTATATGCAGTCAACAAAGATCTACACCCTAATCATGAGGAGTTTTTATTGGGAGGGCATGAAGGAAGAACTACATCAACACTATGATTGGGAGGAACTACATTAGCACTTTCAAGAGTTCAGGAGTTATGAGGAGTTGGGGCATTGAAAGGAATCTATACAAGATTCATTTCAGCCATCTCTTCCTTCTCTTGAAAGAGGAGAAATGTCCATGCCCAACTCCATGTGTGTGGGAGACTTGAATGGTAAGGAATCTGATCTTATGGAGCATGTTTATTTTTCTGATTTGACATATTCTCTTATCATATGTATGCAGGCCATGGCTCCTAAAGGGAGTGATATTACACATAGATCTCATGGCATTGGTAAGGCCAATAAATTTTGAATCTAGTCACTCCCTTGAGGTGCAAAGGGAGATCATTTTTCTTGATGGGTGCTTCCCAAAGGCAGCAAACATATCTCTCATTTTCAGCTATGATGAGATAACGTGTGCAACAAGTAAGTGGTGGGGGAACCACTTACCAAACATAGATCTACTATAGGAAGAGGATACTCTACGTTGGTACATCATGTGTGGTCAAGACCCACCACCCTATGCTCAACTTTCAGTTTGTTTATATGTACTCTTGCTTCCATACTTAGATGATCTAGTTGTATTGTTTATGGGGTTGTATGGACAGAGGATGAGCAGTGTATATGTACCACATGGTTTGAGACTACAACCTGTACTTCATGATACATTATTTAGATGTAGCATTTCTTCCACCATGTTTATTTCTTTTGAGTTTTTCACTCTTGAAGGGATGGACTATGCACATATTATGTTGGCCTTGGAGGAACAATACATGATGCATTGGCTTGTTTTGCACTTGGCTTACGATGAGGACTTGATCCTTGATGATGCCATCAATGGAGGAGGAGGAGAACTACAACTCTTGCCCTATCATTTGCTTGAGGACAAGCAACATTTTGGAGGGGAGGATTGTAATATTGCTACTTAGCCCTTGCTAAGAGGAGTATTCCTTTTTGTTTTAATTGCTGTTACATGAATAAATAAATAAAGGAGGACATGTAAAAATCCTTAAAAGGTAGAATAAATAAATGCCCATGTGAACAAAGATAAATTAGGGCCATGCAAATAATCACTTGTAGGTGTGAAAGAGGTTTGAGCTGAAGACTGGGTCAACCTTGACCAAATCTACAGTGCTATCTAGGTTCAATGCATCTCCAAAAGGGACAACACAGTTCTAGAAGGAGGCCTTTCATGTGAAAAGGGGAAAATCATCAAGGTGGTTTAGGGTTTGCAAAGGCTTTTTCATATTATAAAAGGAGAGGGAGGGAAGTAAGAGAAGGTTGTTTATTGATCATATTCATGAGTTTTTTTTCTGCTTAGACAAATACTATTCTCTGCTACTTAGTGGAGAATTATTCCTGGAATTCCTATGTAGGGATTTCACCTCTTCCTTTGAGGATTCTTGGAGGAGTGTTTGCTGAATTGATCCACTATCAGGCTTGAGGCCAAGCTCTACTTACATTGGTAGCGCTAATCCGTTGAGGGTTTTGCTACCTTTGCAAGCTGCAGCAAGTGGGAGTCTAGATCTGCATAGATCTAGTGTATTTTGGGAGCCTCTTCTCATGGAGTGTGTCTTTTAACCTCCTGGAAGATTTTCTCCTCTCTTTGTACTTCAGATCTGCAATTTTACAGTGGTTATCTATGTCATTTGAGCTACAACGTTGTTCATCTTGATGGAATTTGTTATTTTGGTGTGAGGCTCTTCATGGTGTTTACTCATAGTTTTAGATTAGAGATCTCTAGTGCTAGGCTTGCCTTCCACTTGGTCATCCATGGATTAGATTGTTGATCCATATTCTATTTAGATCTGATCTATTGTAATGAAATGCTATATTCAGAAATTTACTGCAGCAATTTCCAGATCTACAACTTGTTTCTCAGATCTACTCTTATTTATGCATGCTTTTGTCAAAATTCCAAGGGGATCTTGGAGAGAAAACTATCTAGTGTCCAGATCTGAAATAAATCTGATGTTTTATGCACAGATCTATCCTAGATCTAAGTTTTAACTTCCAGCTTCTGAATCTCCTTAAAAATAACGTTGTTGAGCCATTTCTGCAAATGTACATGTGTTCTAGCTCTCTTTTCTGAAGATTTATTGCTATATTGTCTCATTCATTCTACTGTATATTCAAAGAGCTTCATTATAATGCTGATTTGATACTGTATTTCTGAAATATGAACCTCCTTGTTGATATCCTCTGAATATATGATAAAACTATGCAATTCCTGAAGCATTGTTTGCATTTGGCTGCAGCCTTCCTCTTTGGGTGCTTTTTAGCTAGTCTAGTTTGTGGGAGATATGTTTAGTGTATCTAAACTGATTTGTTTTAGATGGTATTCCATACATGAGACCCATACAACATAAATAAGAGGAACCAAGTCCTGATCTACGTTTCTATTGCACGTTTTTTCTTATACAACGTTTCTCTTGAGCACATTGTTGAAATTCCTTAAAAGGGAATATTACATTATCAGTGTCTGGAGATTTTCTTCCGCCTTATGGTTTCGTAGCAACTTCATATATGCTTGTAGGAATGGCTTAGCCTCGACTTCCACTCTTAGGTTTGTTGGAGACTTGGAGGTGGATGCCTCATCCTTGGAAATGTCCTTCCGGGCTATGACAAAGGTTTCTTTCTCCTTCTATAGGTCCAGGCTTTCCTGTTTTATAGCAACCTTCTAGATAAGGGGTTCAGTCATAGCCTTCTCCTCAGTTCCTCCAGTAGCCATGCCACTACACATTATTACATTAATACTTGGTCCTTCATAATGAGGTTCTGCTTTACCCTATGTATATTTTGCATAGGAGTCCACTATTTTTCCTGCATTTTTTCTATTAGGACTGGACAATATTCGGTCAAATGGTCCAATTTTCAACAATATTGACAAGATTTTCATGTAGGGTTCAGATATTCCCTTGAAAAGTGCCCTATTTCTCCACAGTTGTAATAGATCAATTACCCTCTTCCCCGACCTGCGCCTCCACCACTTCCCCCTCCCCTTCCTCTTGCGGGGAACCTCCTCTACCTGAGGGAGATAGTGGTGAATAAGGGTTTTACACAACATTTTGTCACTGTACCTGCAATCCCCATCCTGCACAATGGAGGATCATTTCTGTGACTAAAACAAAGTGTCATGCCTTGCAAAGACCATCATTTCATCCCTTTCCACGAGGAGAACACTCCTTATGTTGACAATTTCCTGAGAAAACCATTAAAAACACATGTTTTTGCCTTGGCACTAGTAGACCGTTTTTCCCTCACACCAATGAGGAAGATTAACATTGGGCCTGCTCCCATTGGATTTCTATCCCAACGAGCTACCAACATCAACCTATTTATGGAGTGTTTTTTAAAAATAGAGGCTAAGTTTCCATCATAACAATTTCATGGGCGAGTCATCTGGAGTGGTTCGACTCAATGACCACAGCCTCCCTCCTTTGGCCTCTTGTTTCCACCTTTTGGGGAAACCTCCCAAGGGATAAGGCCTCCCTTCCACCATTGTAGAGATCCCAACCTCCTCCTCTCCCTCTATAAATAAAGCCAGCTTCCATTGATGAGCTAAACTGAACATATTATAGGTGAAATGCTGAAGATAATTCCTGAACTTTTGCTAGGAAAGATAGAATGGAAAGAGAACCTCGTCCAAAGAGATTAGGCTTACTTCTGTATCCCGTCCAAATTCCCCAATGATCCTTCAAGACACGCTTTGAATAAACCCTATTGGAGGAGGTTGTGACTTCAAGGCTCCAGTTGTAACTCTTCCTTCTATTTATATATATATATACATGACTATTGTCTGGTTCCCATCTAGTGTTAATGTGTTTTATTGATGCAATATGCTTAACCCTCCTTGACTGGTTAGTTGATTATGAATGAAATCATTGTCTTGTATGCTTCTCTTGTTTTCTGATCTTTGTGCAGGTATTTAAGCATTGTTGCAGAAGGATTGTGACCCATCGAGATAGAGATGAAGAGGGCACCGCTACCACAGCAACAACAGCGTTGGATTTCAGGTAGGCCAATATACTCTGTCCTTTTCATTCATTAATTAAGGAACCTACACTTTAGCTTGTCCATTTGTTGCTAGACCCACTCCAGGGCTGGAGGGATCGTCTCTGTTCGCAGAGAGGATTTACCTTCCCAAAAAATTGGCGACTCCACTGGGGATCAATGTGAGTTTTTCATTTCGTTGCCTTTTAGGAGTTTTTCTTGTCAAGTCGACTTCGGTCGTTTGCTTACTTTTCCATCTTTCTTGGATTTTTTGAGTGTCTGGAATCATCTTGTTCAGCCCCAAAGTGCCAAGGTTGAGCTCTCCTCACTGGTTCTTCCCTCCTTGCATAGTTATCTGGCTTGGTGCTCTTTTTGTTTGAACAGTTGCGCTAATTGGCACAGGTTTCTTTTGTTGTAGTAGTGCCAACCCCTATTTTGCACCGATTACCGCCTCACAGTTGTGCCAAATCCTATAGGATTTGGTTTGACCCTTTTGCTAAGTTTTTGGTCAGCTATGCTTGACTCTGGCTTGTTTCTTGGTTTGCAATTGGTCTTTTTGGAGTTGTTTTGACTGCTTTAGGCTTACTCTTCTCAGTTGTTTGTCTATTCTCTTATTGGAGTAGTTCATAGCCCTAGGGTTCTAGGTATCTTTCGCTCACTAAGAATTCTGATTGAAGTTCGAGTCTTTTTGTTTCTTGTTAGTTCTATTCCGTGATCAGTTGCTTGAGTCTTTCTTGATCCTTTGAGTTTTTGGTTTGTTGAATGATTACTTTTGTGTTTGTTTGACTCTCCATCTCTTCATTTTCGAGCATAGATTACATTGCTCGTTTGGGTCATTTAGAAGGCTTTCACTTTTTTTGAAAGAGTGCATCATTGGTTTGAGTGCATTTGTGTTTGTATTGCTTTGAATTATTCATTTTAAGATATCTACATTCATAGTTCTCTTAACTAGTGTTTGATTTTTTTTTTGATGTAATTAGTGCATTGTGTGCTTCAATCATTCAAAAAACAAAAAACATTGCATCCTTTCGTTTGCATCGGAAATGAAAATTCTTTTGCATGACTAGTGCTTGCATCTAGGAAAGAGTTTTTCCGATTCTTTCATTGATTGCATTAGATGCATTTGGGGACTTCTTCGTATGTTTTCATTGTTTGCTACTTTCTAAAAGATATCTATCCTTCTCTTATTTAGCATTCATCAAATGAAAAAATGTGTTCTATTGCATGTAGCTTGCACTTAGGAAATTTGAGATCAAATTCGGTAGGGCATTGAAATTGAAACATTAATTCAAGATCAACTGTAAAATTTATTCAATTAACCTAAGGAAGAATTGGAACCTAACACAAACATTTTTAGAGGTCTAGGCTAGTTACGGGTTCTGACATCATTAAACCTAGTGTTGTTGTTCGCCATCTAGCTTTACACATCACTGGCACGAACTTCTGCTCCCCGTATCATCGCGTATATAAAGGGAGACCCTCATAGGTTCAAATCCTTTATCCATAGGAAGCCGAGTTTGCCGCCCTATAACCGTGATATGCCGAACACAACATTCGGGGAGACCACCTGCACATACGTTAAGTCCTTGGTCATTTCCATTTAATTTGATCACCAAGGCGTATATGGTAGTTCACGAAAACTTGGTACACCCTCTTGCTTAGATTACCTAAGTAGTCATTTCAATATTTTCCTGACTCCTTAATAAGAGAAGAGATCATTGAGCACTTTTCCTTTCATGCTCGTTTAAAATTGAAAGTGACTAGAGTCATTTTTTCTCTGTTTCTCTACTCTTAAAACATGAAACATCAAATTTTTGTTCCAGTGTCATAAAATTAATTACCCATGGTCACATGACCATTAAAATTTCTTTACTTGGCTTGTTTTTGTCATTCCTTAGAGTTTGGTCTTGAAGCCTTGAATTGGCTATTCTCAGTTTCCTTCCTATCATTAGGGGAATTTTGAGGTCTAAAATGGGCCTCCTAAGGAAATTATAAAACACTAGTGGAAAAAATCAAATAAGATTTGATGACATCATCAAATTTTAGAGGGAAAAATGAAAAAACTACTTTTTCAACTCATATTTTCAACTTATCTCCCAAATTTTTTACTCAAATTTCAAGAAGGAGTACTCATTGGATGCAAATTTGATTCCTCATCCAAAGATTACCCATGTTGCAAACTTTCAATGGGTCCAACTACACGAAAAATGAGAAATACATAAAAAAACGTGATTATAATCACGTTTTTTTATGTATTTCTCATTTTTCATGTAGTAGAGTTCATTGAAAGTATGCAACATGGGTACTCCTTGGATTAGGAATTAAATTTTGCATCCAACGAGTACTCCCACTCGAAATTTGAGTAAAAATTTTGGGAGATAAGTTGAAAATATGAGTTGAAAAAGTAGTTTTATTATTTATTATTTTTTAATAATTTTACCCTTTTATTTAAAAAATGGTAAATCATCCCCCATGGTTGACATCATCATCTTGAATCATATTGGTTGTTATAAAGTTTAATTTTGTTGTACATTTTTCTTAGGAGGCCCATTTTAGACCTCAAAATTCCCTTAATGGTTGAAATACTATCACAATGGTAGAACCACCATTTTCGTCCTCTTCTTCACTACCTCCTAGTGGTAGTTTTTTTCCTGACATTTCTTTTAAAACACCTTAGTCCACTAGGTCTATCGAGCCTGTGTAGCCTATTCTCCCAAGTGTTTAACCTCACTACTCGATCTCCTCCTGAAGAGTCGGTTGAGTTCAAATGGCCTCCTCAGGGTTCTTCGTTTGTTTTTGGGAGTGAGGAAGAATTCCCTCCTCTTAATTCGGGATCACCTTTTATAGTTGCTGCTATACCCCCTAGTCCTTGTCATCTTTTCAAAGATCTTACAGCTTCATCAGACATGGATTCTTCGAGTCCTGTCAGTAGTGGAGAAATTCTTTTGTCCATAGGGGAATATCAAATTTTCCCTGAAGATCTCTTGCATGTCTCTAATCAATCTTCCCCTCCATCGATGTCACTTCAACTCGGTTATCGGACCTGGAGTCAGATTATTTCTAGTGTTGCTTCCATAGCACATTCCAGTACTTTGACTCCTCCAAGGAGTTCGATCCTTCCTTCATTAGGATAGTTGCCTTCAACACCTAGTTCGTTGGTTGTTGTTATGTCTGTCGTGGTCCAACCTACCATTTGTGTGGCTTGGTCTATGCTAGCTATTACACATCAGTCGTCAAGATATTTTCACACTCACAAGTCTATCTTTCTTAATTCTATATGGTCTGTTAATCTCGGCCCGGGCAGATCACAAACCCGCGCTGCAGAGGCTACGCCTGCTTCTAGTGTGGCTATGACTTCCTCTGCCCCTATGATTCCTGGCGGCCTTAATTTTGAAGAGTATCTATTGGCTGTTCAATAGAAGAAATCTCAGGGTTCTCAGCAGCCTAGGCTTTGGTCAATCCTCCACATCACTATGATTTCTACGATAACCCCATTTATTTTCCTCTTGTTGATCCTAATCAGGCTATCTATTTTCCTTCGAATGATCCTTATCAGACCGTCCCTCATCAAGGGCCAGTAATATAAGGAAAAACCTTTGTTCTACAAGGACAACCATCACATGGGCAACCTTTTATTCAGCAGGGACAACCTTATGGTCCACAAGGACAACCCTTACAGGGTCAACCTTCGGTCCAGCAACCCTACAGTCCTTCCGGTGAACCTCAATATTAATATCAACCAAGAGCATATTATGTTCCTGGGGGGTAAATGTATCCAGCACAACAATAACCTTTTGTGCAACAGTTGTAACCTTACATCCAACAAGGCCAAAATTTTGTGCAACAAGGCCAACCCTATGGTCTTGCTCTGGGTCAAACCAGTTATTAGGGACAACCTGGTCCATCACAACCATTGGTCCAACCTCTTCTGAAAGGAAAACCTGGTGGCTCCAAGTATCCAGGCCAACCTACTCAGCAGGGACAGCCTGCACAACCTCAGCAGTCGATTCAACCTACTCAGTCATCGGTTCAACTTGTTTAACTAGCCCAATAGCCGATTCAGCCTTTTCAATCAGCTCAGTAGCGCATTCAACCTGCTTAACCTCAAGGCGCTACTTACCATCCTCAAGGTCAATATCAGGCGGTATATAGTGCGCCCCAAGGTTTCACCTATTACCCTTAAAATCAATCCTAATTGGTATATAATCCACCTCAAGTCAATGCTTACATACAGAATCCATATGTTGCTCAACAAGGACCTAAATGGTATCCTCAGAATCAGTATCCTGCTCCTCAACCCCAGTATGGGCAGAAATATCAAGCTTATAACCCCTATGGTCAGGATCCTCCGAGACAAAACATATTGGGGCAGAATTTCTCTCAGACTGTGTGGAATGTTAACATGGGTCCTTATCAAAGGCCTCCTAGGCCTTTTAATCCTCAATTACCATTTCTCACTATATTGGAACTGTGAGATGTGTCAAAGTTAACAAACAATCCAATCCTTCATAACCAGTATTTGGATCCAGTTCCAACTAATATTCCTAGTGACTTTCCTAAGTTTGAGGGCAAGTCCGGAGAAGACCCCCAAGTGCATGTTATGACATACCACTTGTGGTGTTCCTCTAACTCTTGGGTTGACGATTCCATCCAACTCCATCTTTTCCAATGGACTCTTACTGGTGTTGTTGTAATGTGGTACATCAAATTATCTCATGGAATTTTTCAATATTTCAACTCTTTCGCCATGGAGTTTCTTACCCTTTTTTAGTTACCAGTTCACTATGATACCAGGACGCCCCTCCTCGAATCCTTGAAACATGACTGAGCTACTCATATCTTGGATCATATTCATGAATGGAGGTGCTGTTGTCACTTGATCAAGTTTGATATTCCTGATAAAATTCTAACTAATTGGTTCACTACCTTGTTTGTCAACCAAATCACTAAATACATAGCTATGGGGGTATGTGTAACCGAAGAATAAGTCATTGCTCGTGCCCAGTACCTTGATCTCATGTACTCTCAATTTGGCATGTTGTATGATATCTTTCCTGATGCTTCTCGACCTAGAACTTATAAAGCATCGGCGACACCATTCGTCAATAGTATCATAGGTTCTATGTTTCAGAATTCTTGGAAGTCTTCTCCTTCAAATCCTGGGAAGCAAAAGTCTAATCCTTCCAATGATACTACTTCTCAGTCCACCCCAAATCCAGGTAAAACCATGGAAGTCAATGACATTCAGGCCAATCTAGTGGATAAGACTTCCAAAGTAAAAAAGAATGGTAATGGTAAGGCCAAAGCCAATACCCTGAAACCACATTCGTCTAAATCTCATGTTGATGATTGTTCACAGCATAAGCCAAAGTACCCTTGTTTGATTTTTGAAGAAGAGCACTACACCAAGGACTATCCTTGATAGGTTGAAGTAAGTAGATTGCTCAAAGGCAGCTAGGGAACTACGGCTTCTCTCAAAGAAAATTTTCCATCTTAGCAGACCTAGATGGTACAGAAGCCTCAGCCCTCTGCCCCATTTGGCTTGCAGGTTTTCGTGATGAATGGTTTTGAATCAGTGTCTATCGCTACTTGGTCAAAATATTATACTGGATCACGTCAGGAAGCTAGGAGAGAGATCGTTGATGGTTCTCCTCCTCCACCTGCTTCTAGTCCTCTTTAGATTTAAAGGCCCAATACTAAGCCCATTGTACGACCACCTTCCAAAGGTGTACTCTGTAAGTCTTCTTACAATCCCAAAGCCCATGCTACCCAACATTACAGTATTTTTCAGGATCTGGAACAGGAACCATCTCCATTTTCTGCATTAGAAGTACTTCATATTTGTCCGTCTCAATGAAAGGCTTTATTATCTGCGATTGACAGGGTTGATCCTGTTGATACTAGCCTTCTTGCTTTTGACTTGGAGAATTTCGTCCCATGACTCCCGCACCAAATTGTGCTCATCATACAAGTTGGTATTAATGGTTTGAATATCCATCAGATGGTTGTGGATGATGGTGCGTCAACATGCATCATGTTATCTGCATGCTGAAAAGCCATTGGTTCTCTAGCTCGGAATTCATCACCAAATGCCCCTGAAGCATTTGATGAAAGAGAATCAAAACGTCTTGGTGTTATCACTAGTTTTCTGATTACATTAGAGGGGAAGATAGTCAATTTCACGGTTGAAGTAGTTGACGCCAAGCTAAATTACAATTTTCTCCTCAATCATAGTTGGACTCACGCCATGATGTGTGTTCCATCCACTTTCTTTCATGTTTTGAAATTCCCGCATGAAGGAAATATAGTTATTATTGATCAATTGTCAGTCCTTACTTCTTCTTCTGAGAAGAGCGTTCGGTATGTGGATCAGATTCCTACCCCCTAGGAGAGTGTAGGGCTAGGTTCCTTCAAATATCCTACCCTCATGGGTATTTTTCGTCTTCCTCCACCTCATATTGTTCATATCAATATGATCTCTCGGTCTGACGACCCACGGATCATCCCTTCACCTGAGAAGAATAATTATTTTGGATTTTTGATGTCATTGAGTCAGATCAAGATTGACTATTATGAACTCATTTCGGCTTCAGAGCCTCCTCCTTTTGATCATGTTCCTTTGAGAATGTCTCTCGACACTTATTCTAAATCCACTTGGCTCAACGATTCAGATTCACCCAATCTCTTGAAAGATATATTTCCCTCCATTGAAGCCATCGTGGAAACTATGTCTCACGAAGATCTTCCGTAAGATGATAGTCATCATCATTCCTTGTTCATGCTTGGTCCCGGGGCCATGTCTACGTGTCTTGATATGTTTGCATCTCAAGTTCCTTCTCCTCCACTTCAAACGCCTATTCTGACACATGAAGTATTTTCAAAGGGTAACTTGAGTAACATTATGCAAACGATGCTTATCAACATTTACGTGAAACTGGGAATCATTAAGAACATCCATATCAGATTCACCTATTCTTTAGATGAAGTTCAGGTTTATACTAGCCTTTTCCATGAGTTCTGCGACATCTTTGCATGGTCCTACAAAGAGACGCTTAGCATCGATCCTAGTATAGTGGTGCATGAGATTCCTACCTACCCTAGTTCGAAGCATATTCATCAACGTCTTCGTCATGTGCACCCTAGAAAGACTGTCGCCATCAAGGGTGAAGTTGAAAAGCCTCTCAACGCTGGTTTCATATATTTAATTCCTTTGACATGTTAGCCATTAGTAAATTTTTGTGATAGCAAATGATGGCTAAAACAGGTCTTAAGCCTTCAAGATATTATTTTCATAGAAAATTACTCATTCTTGAAGCCTTCTAGTGTTTTTTTAACTCAAGAATAATATTCACTATTGTTTCCTTCAAAACAATCCTCAAGGAACCTTGTTTTACAAAGCAGACTATTTTCAGTCATTTTCTCCATCTTTTCACCTTCATAATTTCCTCCAAAATCCCCCCATATCACTCATTCTTCCCCTTTACATATCCTTCATTTTCCTCTGTAAAATATCTCCTTTCCTCCCATTTATCCTCCATTCCATTTGAAAAAACCCATTTTTACCTTCCCATTTACCCTTCATTTCCCTAAAAAAAACTTCTAAAAACCCTTTTTAAACTATGAAAACCCCTTTTTTTGGTTTAAAAAATCCCTATTTTACCTATAGGAACACTAAAAAACCCAAAAACCCCACTTAAGCCTTGTTTCGCTCTTTTATATTAAAAAACAAGCTTTTTAGCCTCTTTTGGCTAAGCCTCCTTGCCTTTCTTTGCCATAAAACCAAGGCTCCACAACCAAGCGCCAAGCCTCCAGCCCCAGTTTTCCTAGGTCTCGGTCCCTTTTTCCCCACAAAATCGCACCTCCCCTTTTCCTCTAGCCCCCTCCCTTTATTTCTATTTTCTTATTTGCTCCCCCCACCTTACCATTCCACGAATCCATCCCCACCGTTGATCTTATTGATCCAGTGGTTACACGCTCCTTGTCTATCCCCTTTCCCTTTGCTCTTCCGATGCATCTTGACTATCGAAACACTTGATCTAACTGTTGTCATTAATCACAAGTTTCCAACCCTGCCGATCAACCCAGCCCGCTCTGCGACAAAATAGGTGATGTCACCTGTCGACCCCACCTTCCACCATGAAAAACATTTCCCAATCGCTGCTTGAAACCTATCCTCCACTGCCCTATCCACTAATCAACTTCACTCCTTCACCCTCCCTCTCTGTCGTCGATCTGCATCCCTGTAGGTCAAACAGTTGATGCACTCCGACCACAAAAATCTCCCCGATGCATAGCTTGGATGTGAAATTGGTGGTATTGGGAGGACATGTGTCACCTAATGGACGATATTGCATTCATTCAAGCGTAAAATTCTTACCACTCTTAGCGAGCGCGAAAACCATTCGTGGTTTTCCCAAAACCACTTTCCACTATTTCACGCCAAAACTAAAAATTAAACCATATTTTCGTGTTTTCATCCATGGAACCTCCTCCTGCATGAATTTTCCCCTCCACACCGCTCCTTTCACCCTCTTCCAAGCCTCCAAAGCTGTTTATCCAATTTGCATGGTTTTCATAACGTTTTTTTATTATTGTATCTAGGTTCGATGACATTCTGAGGCCGAAAACCTTTCCCACAATCCATAAAGGGACAGATCCAAAGGTTACCACCTCTAAAGCCTAATCAAATGCAGAATAGAAGCTATCAGGGTGTAAATTCTATGTTTCTAATCAATGTTTCATAAACATTGGTTATATATCAAAACCCTCCAGCATCGAAGAAAGCCACTTGTATACTGAAAACAAAAATAGAAGAAAGAACATTAAAGACATGGATTAAAGATAAAAGGATTATGCATATGGTTGAAGGTTAAAATGAATAAAACACAGTCAAAGACAAATTAATTAAGGTTAATACAGTCAGCAGAAAGGAAAAAAACCCAGAAGATGATTATAAAGGCCCAAAAGCAAGATTAAGGCCTAAATCAGTGTTTAGAGCCCCAAAGCAGATATATCACCCAAAATAATGCTTCAAGTTCCAAATCACCAAATCAGTTACTCCTCCAGAGATCAAAATGCCATCTACAAGTTCATTTTCTTGAAAAGAATACAAATTGAATGCATAGTCAGAAATATTTGCCAAAGATAGCTTAGAAGTAATTTCCAGCCTACCAAAAGCCTCAAAAGTCAACAAAAGTGACTGAAGTAGATAAAAGTTAATGTAAAATTAATTAAAATAGAGTTAAACATCTAAAATCTTCTCCATAAGGCCTCCAAAGGGTCGAGAAGCACTTATTCTATATTAATTGAACAATTAGACCTTCCTTTCACTCCACCTCCTCAATTCATCTATAAATACCATAAGAGGAGTCCATTGTAAATGTTGGTTGAATACTTGTTGAATGTAAATAGCTATTGAGGCTACTGAGGCTCTATTTTGCAATTGAAGAAAGATAGGTCGAGAAGAGAAGTTTGAAGCTATAAAGACCTACCAGACTTGAAGATTGTAACTGGTTTGAACATCAAATATACAAGCTGATTTATGGGATCCTAGTCTATGTCAATGGTGATGTTTTTCTTACTGTAAATTGTCATTTTATATTTTTTTCCATACTGTCCATTTTCTCTGATAAGGAATAGAAAATATAGATTAGGATTTATTGTAAAGTACCCTATTTCTCACTGATAAATCTTTATCTTTATGTTTTTTATAATTGTGTTTTGAGGATAATTCAATAGAGTATAACCAGTGAAGTGTTGGTGAGCCCATGTTTACTAATTATAACTTGAGATATTGTCTTTGAAAGTTCTTGAAAAGTATTCTAATTAAAGTTGAACTAGAGAAGTTTATGATTAGCCCTGTCCTCTAGTTTATCTCCAACAGTTGCTTTGAAAAATTCCCTTAAGAGTATGTCAAAAGCAGGCTAGGTTAAAAGTCCTTACTTGATCTTAGGCTACTTTTTATATTCATCTTAAAATGTTTTCCCTTGAGAATATGTTGAAATCAGGATAGGTTCAAAGTCCTTACTAGATCTTAGGCTACTTTTTATGTTTATCTTAAAAGTGTTCCTGTGAGAGTATGTTGAAAGTAGGCTACGTTAAAAGTCCTTACTTGATCTTAAGCTGCCCTCTTTTTTCTTATCTATTTGCTTCTTTTCATCACACTCCTTAATGTCCCATACCATAAATCAAATTAAAGAGATCCTTTGATATAGATGACTTGCCCCATGGACCATTCTTGAAACTTGTTGTGCAATTAAATCCTTTTATGACTCCATAGCCCAATGGATTGATACTGTTTCTTACCTATCCTATCAGCTGAACCATTCTTTCGACCTAATCACACCTTTACCCTTCAAAAGACATCCTTCATTTTGATGATATCTGTCCCAACCAAAACAAACAAAACCCATGTGTTTCATAACTAGCCTAATATCATATCATAAGCCTTAAAGATAAATCTTTGAAAACACTTATATAGAGAGATCCCTCTCTGAATCCAGGAGGGCTAGATCTTAAGATTCCAAAGTGGTTTTCATGTAGACTCTGTAGTGTTTTTTCTTTCCAATCTTGCAAACTATGAAGTCCCAACATAGTGGTGACCATACTAGGGAAAAAAATATTGAGTAATAGATAACTTCACAACTCAACGAACCCCTATTTCTAAATAAAACAAGTGTCACCAAGACTGGTTATTATTGATTGTTGATGGTGAAAAACAACCAAACCTTCAAAAAAAGTAAAAACCCTTCATCTAGTGACTCCAATGGTATTCAGTAGGCCTGCTAACCCCACTGGATTTTTCTAAGACTCCACTGGGAAATCCTTTTATCCTTCAAACATCATTCAAACCCAGTTAAGAAGACTTTGAGGATTGAGTTTTCTTTGAAAAATATTAGTTAGCCTTTACAAGATTGTCATACTTGGCTAAAATTTTCTCTTCATTAGGTCTAAAAACATCACATAGTGGCTTCTAGAAGAATTTATACTAGAGTCTATCCTGACCCAAATCCTCCTGAGATAGTTGATAATATAGAAAGCATCCTTAGGAGATCTCCTAAATCCAATACTTCAACTCTTGTCAGACAAATTCATAGAGCTAACTCTGTACCTGAAAATCTCTCAGCTCTGCAAGATACACAAGTTCACTTACCATTCATAAGAAACCCATCCATAACTAAGTCACTTAGTGATATAGATCAGATAGAATTTGAACCTCCACACTCACCCCAACATAATGGTGAACATAGTGATAGTAGAGAAACTACTCCACCTGACCTTCATTTCATTCATAACTTTGGTTTCTCTCATCCTATATCTACTCAACAGTCTCTTTCTATTCCAAGCACTTCTGTTATCCATACACCTACTGTTCAAACTACTCCATTCCATCCTCCTCCTCCTTTCATAAACCCTCCACTTGTAAACCCCCCATTTTTTCCACAACCTCCTATCATTGCAGCATGGTATGCTCCTCTAGCCCTTCCTTTACCTTTAGTCAATTTTCCACAGGACTATGTTGTATGGTACAATGACCCTCCCCATTTCAAAATTTTAGAATAAATTTTACTTTAGAAATAGGCCCCCTTTCCTTTTATATAGAAATAAAAGACTTTGAGGAAATCCGATTATTTAAAAAAAAAACAATAAAAAGATTCATTGTTTAAAAGTCATACATTGCATATCACATACCACAAATGCATGTGACCTTGAATATTTTTTATCCGATTAAACTGAAGTCTTATATTGCATCGGTACAAATAATAGAAGTATTCATGTTAAAAAGTCAGATGCGATCGCAATCGCAAATCGGTAGAGTCTTAAGGTTTCACTTTTCTTTTGCAAAACTCTGATGCGATAGAACTTATCGCAAATCGCATTTCGAAAAGGATACCCTTCATTTGTTCTATTTCATAAATGCTGATGCGATGCAATTCATTGTAATCGCACTTCAAAAAACTAGCATCACATTTACATGTTTTATAAAATCCCGATGCGATGGACCCCACCATCATCGCAATCACAAATCTTTGGAAAATATGAGATGTCATTCAATTTCCTTTCGAAACCTTCGATGCGATGGACCCCGTCATCATCACAATCACAAATCGGCAAAAATCATGTACAACTTAATTCCCTTGAAAATATCTGATGCGATATACTATCATTGCAATCGCAAAATCAACGGAACATATGAGATGATATTTGATTTCATTTTGAAACCTCCGATGCGATGGATAGTTAGTATTTTTTTATCGCTATTTACGTCGTGCATATATTATTTATCAATCGCAATTGGAAAATCCAAAAGGAAATTTTTATGTTAACATTTCAAATCGCTGATCTCCGATTGTACGATCATTATTAATTAGAAAATCAAACGAATTATGGTGATGAATCCTATATGAATGCGTGAATGTGACTCTTATGGAAGTCATTTAAGTTTAAGATGAGTTAATAAATTGGGGTCATTAATAAAAATCTTTTCACACATTTTTTCTTTTAACTTCGTTTCTTCTCGTTCTGAAAGGTTTTTCTCATTTGCAGAGCCATAGACCATCTAACCCTCTCGCTTGCCGAGCCAGTGAAACGATACTAGACGAGAAAATGTCTAAGAAGTTTAAGAAAGTAATGACTGCTGCTACCGCAAAGGCTACTGTCACTCCCACAGTCCCAAAAAGAAAAACCAGCCAAAATCAAGCTGGTTACAGATACGGCATGCCAGGGTCTCGGGAAGCTTTCCTGGGAAGAAGTGTATAATTTGCTTGAAATAGAAAAACCCACTGTTATAGAGGTAAAAGCGACAATACTAGATGAAGAAGACTCAGATTCTAATTCTGAGACTCCTCTCAAAGCACTTGAAAATTCTTTTCTTCACAAAATTGCGGCTTGGGCAAATATGTTCCCCTATTATGATGTAATACGATGGGTGATAGACAATATCACCTTCACAAACAAAACATTTGTTTCAGCTGGGGGGACAAGCTTTGGGTATTTTAGAGTTGAAGATATCAAAGCGATGTACCATCTCCCAAATTCTCAAAAGGTCTACAACAAAGCTTTCATAGAAAATTTCACCGCAAGCAATGAAGTTCAATCAGACCCTATTAAGGATTGGAGATGAGCTCCAGAGAAACATAAAAATGAAGCATCAGGTATGTACTCTGTGGAGTCTCTTGCACCCCCATATTGCTATGCTACTGCAATGATGTGTAGACTCTTTGGGAATGACAATTCTGTGAGGTTTTCAATTTAGATGGTATCCCTTATTCATGTTGCTATAAATTTTGAAATTATGGATTGGTCGGTTATCCTTTATGATAATATCGCTAATAGAATTATGGAATATAGAAAGGATAAACACACTGGAAATACAACTCCTTTTCATTTCTGTGCCTATATCTTAGATGCTCTATGTTTTAATTCCAAATTCCCTATTCTGGGTTGGAAATGGACTCCATCAAAACCTATTTCGATTCAAATTTACCATAAGTATTTGTGGAAGATCCAATTTAAAAAATATATATATAGGATTTGTCACGGATTTTTGTTACCTGTCTGTAAGACCATTTTTAACCAATTTCCTCCACGGCTCTCTAAAAAGCAAAGAATGATATATCCCTAATTGGAAATTGGTTTGGAGAAGAAAGGTTTACTTATATCAGAGTTTTTGGAAGCATTGTGGAACCCCATATCTTACCTCTATATGTCCCTAACAAATTGTTAGCCTAAGAAATTTCTTACCAGTTGACAGAAAGAGGGATGTCAAGATGTTTAAAGAATGCTAAGAAATTGACGTGGCCTACCTTTCCCTTTCATTGTGGAAATTATACTCTCAATGATTTCAAACATGCTGAGAAAGAAGTCATTAAAATAAGAGATCTTAAGCTTGCAACTATCCTAGGTAGATAGTATGATCCGAATAAAGTAGCTTTTGATTTCACAACTTTGGTTCAAATTGCTAGGTTTGAGCATGAACCTGATGAATTTGATTATTTATTGTTTCAACTGAGAAATTCTCCCAAGTTTATGACTTGGCTAAATATAAGTTTCAACAAGAGGATATGAACAAATTCATGCAGTTCAGAAGTTAGAGATTGCTGAAAGCTCCCCTTGATCAACTAAGGATTCCTTTGCAAGAAGCTGAAAATATAGAAACAGAATAAAAGAAAAAGGAAGACACGGCTAGCAAGACAGGAAAACAAGTGTCTACAAGTAAGCTTGATGTACATATTGAGAAGAAAAATGTAGCTAACAAGCTTGATATTCAGACAAAGAAGGAGAATACTGGTGCCAAGACCGACATGCAGGATGAAGAAAGAAATATAGGTGATAAACCCAATGATCAACTTGAAAGAGAAACAACTGTAGAAAGAGTGGTAAATTCTACTGAAATTATTTTTACTCCCCAATTTCTAAGACAATATGAGCAATTTGAAAAGAAAATTGGAGGAAAAAAATAATCCTCAAGTTGATAATCTGAAAGATCAAGATATGGAGATAATTCCTGAACATCCATCAGAAGAAATTGTGTTTGAAGTTGAAGAAATTCCACCTCTAGATATATTTTATAGTCCTAAGAATAGGGCTTTTGGAAGGAAACAAAGGAAAATAAGGAGGACATATCAAGAATCACTTTCATCCGCACAATTTGAATTCATGGATATTGTCTGGAAGAATACCGAGGTAAATCCTTTAGAGGATCTTACGAAACTGTCACAATATGCAGGTGCCTACAGTGCAACCACTATAGATAAAGCTACTGACGTCAATGAAATGATCAAACAAAAAGACTCATAGATAGCAATGCTAGAAGAAAAGACAACAAATGATCAGCAAAAAATAATCCAGTTGGAGCAGCAGTTAGCAGAAGAAAAACACAGAGCCAAACAGCTGGAAGAACAACTAAGTGTGGAAAAGGAAAAGCTTGATCAACAAGATTTGAATAAGCAACAACAGTTGTCCCAAGAGGTGTCCAAGTTACAAACCTTGCTTCAAAATGAGAAAACTGCCAAAGAACAATAGGAGAAAATATTTCAAGCAAGATTGGATAAATTTAAGAATTATCCTAAAATTGACCAATTTAAAACTTAAGCTCTGGAAAAAAATAAGCTATTCTCTTAGAAGTTAAATGATCTCTGTCAAAATATCACACAAGCAGAGCCTTTATGTGAAATAAGATCTTCCCTTATTGATGAATCAGTCAGCCTCAGACTTGAATTTGATAATGCAGATGATAAGATTTCGGAATTTATTTCATGGAAAGACTCAGATGAAGGAAAGAATGCAAATATTCCCAGGATCAAAGAAAGACATAAAGAAATTTTGTTTTCTAAATAGGAAAAACAGTTGATTAAAGAAGAACAAGCTACATCAAGGGCCAGAGCTATGATGAACAATCTAACACAATTAGTTAATGATAGCTTATATGCTACTAATTTAATTTCAGATTGTATTCTAGGTAAATTACCAAAGGTGGAAGAAACTGATAACAGATGGAAGTAGGAATTAATCAACAAGAATCAGAAAATTAGAAAAAATCAAGAAATTACATGGGATTTCATGTGGACATATTTAATTAAACCACACAATCAATAGATGGCAATCAAATGCCTTTCAAACGCCATCAATTGCATCATTCTAGAGGTATCCGATGCCAGGTACACTGGTCAGTTGCATTCGAGGCTGAGTCATCCAACCGAGGTCAAGGATATGCTCAAAATATACCATCTCAACACATTGAATACAGGAGAGAATCAATGAATCTATTTTATTTTGATATCGCAAGTCTTTTTCAAGATCTTCGATGATAGTTTCTAGCATAAGTTATAGATAATTTGTTTTATTAATTTCCTATTTAAACGCCTTTCATGAATTTAGAAAGGGGTCCTAAATTTGTAATATTTTTGCTTGGATGATACATTTTTGTACTCCATTGACTATTTTATTTTTTATAAAGGATCACATCCTATGATTTATGGCGAATTATCTTTAAGAATTGCATTTCTGTACCTTGGAGGTTGTTTTAAGTTAAAACACAGGATCTGGATATCGAATTGCATCAAGAAAAATATCTCAATGAATCTGGTATTTCTGTCGATTTACTGTTATTTTCTTTATGCAATGAAGTATTCTCTTTGAAATTTTCCATCATTTATATATGCTTGTTTTCTCAAATATTTCTTTGTCATATCATTTCTGAGGATATAGAAATATTTATTTATCATAGTATATGAAAATGATATATAGAATTATGAATGCGATTTGTTATTCTAACTCTATTTAATTTCTTAAACAAAGTTATCATTATATGATATTGCACCTTTCTGTTAAATAATAATACATTTTCATGGTTATTTGTTTAATTGAAACAATCTCAAAAGTCATATTCATACTTAATACCCGGGTTAGTTTTAGAATTATTTGCAAGTTATAGTTTAAGTTAGATAGATTTTTTTTTTTCTTGTTTAGACTAATCCTAATTTTTCCATTTTTTCTCCTCCCATGCCACCCACGGGTTTCGAACCGGTGACCTTACAGAACAGAGTGCCTTAACAGTGCACCCCATCACCGACTGTTCTACACCACGTGGGCGTTTAAGTTAGATAGATTATATTAGTCAGTTAGTTCCATTATTCACCTACACAAACAATCCATCACCAATCCACTCATTATTACAAAACTGGTCCTATAAATCCAGTCTGAGCCACCACACCAAATGGAATAGGAGTTGTCCTAAGGTCCTGATCGGGTGGTTTTCCCCCGATGTTTGAAGCAGCGATTTTCAAGGCTTCAACATTTTTGGTGCTAGAAGGAGGGCCTAAGCTATGAATGGAAAGTAAATCCAAATCTACAGGCCATTCTAAGAGCAATTCACCTTCATCACCTTCTTCAATTTCTTCTACATCTCAAATATCTAGGGAAGAAATTGATAGAAATATTAAAACACCCACTACCAAAGTCTCAAATCAATCAGACAATCAACCTCTTGAGTCCCCTGAAAAACAAGCTTTAGTTCATAAACTCCAATGGTTCTCATTATCATTAGAACAGTCTGAAATATTCCGAAGGTAGTGTTAGTTCACAATTTGTTTCTTCCAGACCTCTCACTAGGTCTTAAAGTGAAAAACATGGTATTCCTCCAAAGGAATTTACTTTACCAAGTCGAGTTAAAACTAGAAAAATCCCATCAGAATTAGGTAGTGATATCATTTCTTCATCGCAAACCCACTCATCTACTTCCCAGACTCAAACCTGGAAGAGTATAGTTATTCCAACATCATCTACTCAAGTACTAGCTGTCTCTTCTAGTCCTTCAATCATTATCACAACAATGGCACAAAGACCATGGACTAATCTAGGAGTTGTTGAAATTCCTGCACATTTACATGATTTGCAAGATCATCCTAAATATGGCTACCAAAATTTAGTCCTGACCTTGGTATACAAGCAGAAGAACACATTAATAATTTTATGTTATCTATAAATTTAAATGTAGTAGGACATGAAGATGTTATGGTTAGGTTATTCCCTTATACTTTGCAAGGGGCAGCAGGATCCTGGTATTTTTTATTACCTTCAGATTCTATTGCAAGTTAGGATATTTTCCAAGAACATTTCTTAACCAAATTTGGAGATGATAGATCAATAGCAACCCTAATCAACGATCTCTCCAATTTGAGGGCAGAACCCAAAGAACCCATCAAAAATTTTAATTCTCGATTCAAAAAACTTTTGAATAAAATCCCTACAACATTGAAACCTAGTGAGAAAGTCAGAAGTGAATGGTATATAACAGTTTTTCCCTCAAATATAGAAATTTTTGTAGATAGAGCTGCTAAACCTACTTTGGCTGAAAACATGAAAGAAGCAATTGCAGGTGAAAGACAGATTATTGCTTTGGATAAGAAGAATTCTATTTAAGACAGGAAATCCAAAAAAGTCAACTTTAAGGATGTTTCTAAGAAGAAAACACCAAGAGATCCATATGATATGGAAGGCTTACAAAAAGTTCTGAAGACTTTTTCTAATGAGATGGTTGAAATTAAAAAGAAAGTGGTAGAGACTTCTACCAAAAGGCCATTCAGAAATTTCAAAAGAAATCGAACTAATGAATCAAAACCACCCAATTCAATCTCTAATGCAGAGTCAGATCTAGAAGAAGACAAGGAAGATGATACACCTCCATTATCGGAAGAAGATGAAGAAGAAGAAATAGTTAAGTCACATGGGATATGGGATTTCATTCTTCCTAATTCAGACAATGAAAAGGAAGAAGAAGCCATGTCAGTAAGTACAAGAAGTAAATCTATAGCAGAGCCTGTCCAAACAATTCCAAAGAAGAAAATTTCAACTATGAATACTAAATACAAAACCCCTGTAAATAAAACTTCCTCTCTTCCCACTCAAAATCGGCCATCATATTCTAATCCTCCTACAACAACATCTAAGACACTAGTGGTATCATATCCTGTGGATTATAACATTGTTGAAGACATGAAGAAAACTAGAGTGAATATTTCTCTACATGAGCTCAGCAAAATTAAACATCAACAAAAGCTGTTATTCAAAGAATTAAATGCAACAACTATTACACCTCTACCAAGCAGTATAGTTGCCAAAGAAGCCAAAGGATCAGGTAAGCCACCAGATAAAGTACATGATACTGATACTATTCTTATTGGAGAAAGATCAAATTCTCAGACACCTCCTTTTCTTTTGACTTATGAAATCTATATCAATAACTTGCATAACTGTTTGATAGATTCAGGAGCATCATCTAATATAAGTCCTACTTCACTCTGTACAAAAATAAATATTGAACCACAAAAATATACAGTTCATATTTTTCAATTAGATCAAACTAAAGTGCAAGTTGTATGAGAAATTAATTCAGTCACCATTAGGTTAGCCTCTGATCCCAGGATAGTCCAGAGAATTGATATACTGATTGCAGATATTCCTGAGTTTTATGGATTAATATTGAGCAAGGATTGGTTTGAAAAACTTAATGGTTAGATTGCTACTAATTATTGTCACATGTGGCTTCCTTACAAAGGGAAAACAAATCAAATCAAGGTTGAGTGAGAAAAACACATGATGCATACTGTAACTGAATTTGAACAACTAAATCAACTTGTAGCTTTTAATAACAACATTCTCAGAGGTTATTCTATTAAATAATTTATTGGAAATTTCACAGTACAACAATCACCTTTTTCTGTAAATACTTTTATTTCACAAATTGAAAATTTTTCACAAACTGATTCTTCAAGAATTGTTAATGTTTATGATCAATATGTAGATAGACCTGTAAATAAATCTTTATTTTGGTCTTTGTATTTCGATGGATCAAAATCTAGTCATGGCGTTGGAGCAGGATGCATTTTAATTGATCTAGAAGGATAGAAAACTATGTTTTCATGTAGGTTAGAATTTGAGTGTACAAATAACACTACAGAGTATGAAACCTTGATCCAAGGGCTTTATAAAGAAATAGGGTTGAATGTTAAGTACCTGAAAGTGTATGGTGATTCCGAAATTGTTATCAGACAAGTAAGGAATACTATCCATTGTCTTCTAGGACATCTTAAACATTATCAAACCCCTGTGCAAGACCTTACCACTCAATTTTTAGCATTTAATATCTCTTCCATTCCTAGAAATCAAAATACATTAGCTGATTTGCTACCTAATGTTGCTTCCAAACTCCTTCCTATTGAAGACTACAGTCCAGATAGGTTTTCAATCGAACTAATCTTTCGACCATCTGTTCATAATAACATCACAAACTGGAGAGTATTCTATCATGATGAAGATATCTTGAATTTATTGATTTCAAAAAAATCTTATGATGAAAAAATAATTGATGAAAATGATCATGATCTTCAAAATACCTAAAAAAGTAATGAAAATTCCATTCCCAAATCTGTAGTTAAACTTGAGGATCTATATCATATAAAAGATAGATTCAAAAAGGTTACTAATGCTAAACTTCAAATTTCTACTTTGAAGTTTGAATTAGTAAATCTTGGTACTGAGTCTAAACCACAGATTGTTAATTTAGGTCTCGAGTTAACATCAGAGGAAAGATCAGCTTTCATCAAACTTCTAAATAAGTACAAAAATGTCTTTTCTTCGAATTATAAGGATTTGAAAACTTATGATACTTCTGTTATTCAACATACAAATCGAATGCTTTCTAATGTGAAACTTGTTCAACAGAAGTTAAGAAAAATTCATCCCAATCTGGAAGGACAAATCAAGTCAGAATTGAACAAAAATTTGAAGGCGAAAACCATTTTTCCTATAAGACATTCTAATTGGGTCTCCAAAATGGTACCTGTCAGAAAGAAGAATGGAGATATTAAAATCTGCATTGATTTTAGAAATTTAAACAAGGCATGTCAAAAGGACAACTTCCCATTGCCAATGATGGAACAAATAATTCAAAAGGTATCTGGTTCTGAACTCATGTCTTTTCTTGATGGTTTTTTAGGCTATAACCAAATATTGGTACATCCAGATGATAGGCTGAAAACTAAATTCAGAAACAAATGGGGAACTTATGCTTACCAAAAGATGCCTTTTGGTTTAATAAATGTAGAAGCTACTTTCCAGAGAGCCATTGATATAGCATTTAAGTGTCTGATTAATAGTGTTACACCATTTTTTGGTCATCTAACCTATTATCATTAGATGGACCAAAGTACAACATGTAAGACCAATTTTATCCTAAGTAAAATTTCTTTCACTATGTAAAATAACTTAATAAAACACATTTATTAGGTTGTTTATTGTCTAAACATGAAACCCCAAGGGGAAATATTAAAAAAATCTATATTTGTTCAGTTTTCCTCATGGAATAATTAATTAAACAATAATTTAATTACTATTCCGGGTCATATTTAACCCAAAACAAGGAAATTAATTAGATAAATCCTTATTTATCTTATTATTTTATAGGAATAATTACTTAAACCTTATTTAAATAATATTCCTTGTTAAATTTAACTAAATCATTTTTAAATAATTGAATAAATAATTATTTATTCAATTATCATTCAAACCACTTAAAATGATAAATAAATCATTTATTTATTTATTATTTACAAATAAAGGGATTTGACCCAAGTCAAATAGCTTTCCCCTCCAACAAATATAATAAAATATTCTATAAAAGGTGGATATAGATTTGGTTAATATTATTTTAATCATGCACCAAGATCTAGAATGACCTAATATTTTGTTATAAATAGAAGGGTTTTCCCATTCATTTGTCACCTTTGGTTGCCTCTTAGATCACTTTGGATCTAAACTCTTGGTCTGACTTTGGGCCATTATCATTGTCATATTTTCCATTGTTTACTTTGTGAGCTCCCTTTGAGTTCTATGTTTGTCTGGGTTTTCTACACCAACAAGAGAGAGAAATTCTAGATCTGAAATGATGAGGACTTTCAAGAACCCATCCCATTGAGGAGAATTGGAAACACCTTTCTTGTTATCCTCCCAGGTGCCCTTTAATATAAAATTCTTTAAAACATATTATTCTTGTCTTGTCTATTGGATGCATGGAGCAAAACCTTATTTTTTCTGCTTAATGTCTTTTTATGCATAGATATGGATTTGTGCAGCATTTGTCTTGATCAACTAACTGCAGATTTGAAGATATTGGCAACCATATTTGATGTTAGGGCTATAATTTATGCGTAGCTAAAGTGGTATTTTTTCATACACTTCGACAAAATATTCATACTAACAACTAGCGACTCCACACGGGTTTTCAATTTCAAACACTGTCTTTTTTCATATTTCTGCATATCCAGCTGCTTCAGAACCTAGGGTTTCTCTTCAACTTTTTGTTTTTCCTATTTTTATGTTATTTTTCATCTATGAAACCCTCAAACATTAAAATTTCTAACTTCTGTGTGTTTCTAGCCCTTTTGCACAGGTAACAGACATCAACCACAACTGAGACGACAACTTTTTCTGAAATCTGCTGCCGAGAGACCCAAAGCTGCAGGCCACACTTTTTAGCCCAAAACCTGCGACCTCGACTGCAAGACGCACTTTTTAGCCTTAAAACTGTGACCTGGATAGAAAACAGGTCAGAACCTACATCCTGCACCTTTTTATACAGATTTTCTAAAAGTTTTTTGGGTTTGTCTGAAGCTTCTGTCAGGGTTTTCTAGCCTCTGTCTCTGCCCGTTTAGCTCTGTTTCTATTTTATTTTATTCAACTAAGTGGGAACCTAGCCCCTTAGGGCTTTAGTACCATCCACTTTTTGTGGAAGAGTTTTAGCTGTTGTAGGTGTCTGAATTTTTAGAGTTTCAACCTTTTCTTTTGTAGATCTGATACCTCCTCTTCAGATCCCTTTTAGATCAGCGATTTTTCTATCCAAATCACCTCATATATTTTTTTTTGGGTTTGCCTTTAGGGTCCCCTCCTTTTCCCTACTGCCTTTAGCTTTTTGCCTCTTTTTTCACAGCAACCTTGCCACTGTCTCTTTGTTGTTTTCTGCACCTCTTTTCAACAGATTTATCCTTTAGATCACTGTCCCTCCGGACCTTAGATCTATTGCATATTTTTTAGTGCGTTTTGACTATATTTTTTCCCTCTGTTAGACTAGTTTTTGAGAGACCCGTCTCCTTGGGTTAGATTGATGCATTATTACCTGTTAATTCTCTATTATTTCAGAATTATATACTTTTCTTTGCAGATTTATTTTCAGTTACACAGCACACTTTTTATTTTTCTCTTAAAACATCTGGGTTTAAAAATTAAAATTAATGCACACCACACACTCACCCTAAGTGAAGAAGATCTTGGTTAACACCGCCAGACAAAGACTTTAAAACATTGTAAAATCAATCGACACTGCACCTCTTTGCCCTTGTTTCGACATTGTAATCACTTGATTCTGCACCTCCCTACCCTTGTTGGTCGTTCTTCTTCCCTCTGTGCCATGTTTGTGTTGTCATCATTTCGCCCCCAAGGCCTATATCCCGAATACTTCTTAGCCTTCATCCTCAGTTTCCGGTCGGTCAACCTACTCCTTCCCGCCATCATCAAGTTAGTCCTCCTTCGAGTCTGCACTCTGACTCCTCTTTTGATTCATTGGGTTCTCATTTTACTTCTGGTTCTTGACCTGTCACCTTCACTATGTCTGGTCCAGGGTCTAATGCTAGTGGTAATCCCGGACCTCCTGCCGGGCATGCCACTAGTGGAACCGCCACAGGAACTACCTCGACTGTCCCCTTGCTCCCTTACATGGAAGGCCTCATTCTCCCTGATTTCAATCAGTTGATCAATGACCCTATCTGCCACAATGTTGGTTGGCCTGCTATGTTAACCAAGCTCCCCTCCGACATTCCCAAGTTCAAAGGCCTTGCTGGAGAAGATCCCTCCAACCATATCTGATCTTTCCCCATGTTTTGTTCCACCAATTCCATTACCGATGATTCCATCTCTCTTAGATTGTTCCAACACATGCTTACAGGCGAAGATTCTAAGTGGTATGTTGATCAGACCGCCTCTTCCCATACCACCTTTGCAACCATTACCTGAGCCTTCTTATCTTATTTCCAGCTCCCTCTTTGATACGACACTGGTACCAAACTCTTGACTTCATTCTGTTAATCGTCTGCAACCTGCCTTTCTGATCATATCCAGGAATGGTGGAGAAGAAAGAGCTTATGTCAAACTCCTACCTTTGAAGATCATGTCTATATGGATCGGTTCCTTAGATCTCTCTTCCCTGCCATCGACAAAGATGTCACATCCCAGTTCCCTCAAACCAAAGAAGCCGCCCTCCAAATAGCCTTGAAATATGACCTCATTTATGCTCAGTCTGGTTATGTTTATACCTTCCTTCCTGACCTTCCCAGACCTGGTGGCGCTAACGCCCTGGGGGCATCTCATTCTGTCGATGATATTGCTGGAGCTCTTTCTCATCCATACACTCAACCCCGTATGGGCTACAGTCTCCCTTCGATAGGGGCCAGCACCTCCAGCACTTTTCCCCCTCCAAGTAGCATGTATCCAGGATATGACACGCCTCATCCTTTTGCCCAACCTCCTGGCTACCTCAATGTTGCCCAACCTCACCATTATCCTTATCCACAGCCTAGTGCTCCAGCCCCGCCAGCATTTGCACCTCTGCCTCCCTTACCTTCTCAACCCAAACAACAGCAACTACCACCGCCTCTGGGGAAAGTATTTGCATAGCAAGGGGCAACTAATCCTCCTTCCTCTCAAAGGAAGAGGAAAGGAAATCAAAATCAGTCTACCCCTGGTAATCGTGGACCTAATCGTCAAGGTCTTGACTCTAGCACTGCTAACCAGCAACATGGCACTCAGCCCAAGATGGATAGGCTTATTCATACAAATAAGCCTTGTTCATGTTGTGGTGTTTACGGTCATTACACTCACGATTGTCCCATTTTACCACAGATGTGGCAGATGTGGGAGTCTCAAGCCACATTGCACGAACAACATACCTCCCCTACTGATTCCCCCAATGTGGCCTCTACTCAACCAACTGTGTTTACCAATCCTTTCCCCCAACAAGGATTCGTGGCTGCCTAACCACCTGATGGACACATAGCCACTCAACCTTCACCTTCTTGTTCCTCCTATTACCAAATTCTCATGATAAACTCTGATCAACCTCTAACCGTCGACCTTAACCTTCAGACTCGGTCTCGTCAGTACCCTAAGCTTCCCGCTCTGTCTATCCCCGAGTCATCTTCTTCAGGTTCTATAGAGCCTCTTTTGACATCCAATGGTCCCTTGCATATCCCTCAGCCCAAATTTGAGGTTCATACCAAGATTCCTAAGGGACCATTACACCGAAATGCTGCTTCTGGTTGAGCTGCTCATTCGTATAGCTTAGTAGATGATTTGGCGTAGTCTCCTACTGCCATTTCAACACTGGAACTCTTCCATTCGTGCCCTTCCCAAAATAAGCCTCTACTATCCGCAATGGGAACTATAGATCCTGCTAATGACCAATTGATTGTTTTCGACACCCATCAATCTGAACATCACCCTCTTCCTACTTTCGTAGCCTTCCAAATCCCATTCAAAATCTGGAATGCTCATGTTTCTTAGTGTATCATTGATGAGGGGGCATCCACCTGTGTGATGTCTTCTTCGGTTTGGAAACAACTCAGATCTCGTGACTTGGCCCCTTCCACGATCACCCTTCGAGCATGGGATAGCCACGCCTCCCAGCCCATTAGCCTATTTCATAATTTTCCTATCATTGTTGCAAGCAAGACTATTTGCATTGACGTTGAAGTGATCAATGCCCCTCTAGATTACAACATTATCTTGGGGAGGAGATACACTTATGCCATGTCTACTGTCCCATCCATGGTATACTGCAAGATGTCTTTCCCTCATAATTGAAAGATAGTCACCATTGACCAGTTGACATATCATGAGCCAAGATCTCAGACCTCCCCTGAGTCGATCATCTCTTCTATCACCAATAAGCAAACCATCGATTATTTGACCAGTGTCTCTCCTGGCATCTACAAAGACTCCTCTTTTCTTGGAAGCTTACCTGGTCTCCCTCCTCCCCCTGTCTCTGATCCCACCTTATCGAATGTTTGCATGATGCAATTGTCTTGGGCTACCCTTAAGCCGCCCGCTTCGGCTAGTCAGCAACCTCAACCTCGCCCACCACAACCTGCTCCTAGCCCTTCATCTTAGCCATCTGGACCTACTCCCTCCAACCCTTCTCCTACAGTTGGTGCCCATGAGCCCCTTTATCCTCTCGGGCCAGTTCCACCAGGTCTTAACCATCTTGGAGTTGTCCCACCTGGTCATTACCTTGCTGGTAAGATACCTTTCCTTTCTCCCCCTCCTAGATTCTATTCAGTTCCCATCATGGCCACCCTTTCTCTCCCCAACTTGACCCTGGGTATACCCATCTGGTACCTTGACCCTCCAGCTGCTACCTCGCTTGGTTACCCCAAACCCTACCTTGCTTTGACATCGGTCCAACCAGTTCCCCTAGCATCTTTCGTTGCTCTTGTGCCCTCAGCACCTCAACAGGATCCCTCTCCTGTTGGGCTAACTCCGAGAAAGAAAGGCAAAGCTCGCAAGGGGGCATCTAAAGATAAGGCCCCCCCGACTGACCCTACCCCTCCTCCACCTACAAAGCCTTGCACCTTGTGTGATGTAATCAGTCATGCCACCCATACTTGTCCCGAGTTGCCCCGTATCAAACCCATGGTTAAAGTCGTGTTCCCTGAGTCTACGGTCCCTGAACCATCTACTTCTTCCTCGTCCACAGCCAAGAACCCAAAGACTATTCGCACCAACAAACCCTGTGCTCTGTATGGTGTCCATGGCCATTATTCCCACCATTTCCCTTAGTTGACGCATTACTGCGCCTCTTTAGAAGTCATTCGAGAGTATGAGGTTGAACAAAATTAATCTGCCTCTCCCATACTTGCACAATATGCGTCAAGTCAGCGTGAGGATTTACCCGCTCCCATTGACATTCCCCCACCTGATGTCAAAATGATAGAGCTTGCTACCACCATCCTCTACCTATCATCATCTATGAGACCCTTGGGGAACATTCCCTTTGAATCCTCCCCTATTGTTTCACTTGACCCTCCTCCTGCAACCACCCTAGGCTCCACATCATTTGACCATCTATTTACATGTTCTTCTGTCATCCCCCATGACGCCTTGTATGTGAGCCTTTCTTCTCATGCTGATGATTTAGGTAGCTTTGCCACATCATGTGGTTTTTCTTCCCGTCATCATCCCATATTTTCCCATTATGATGACCTCTTGGAAGCCTTCTCCACCCCCTCTCTTTCCTTTCCCACGCTTCAACAGGATGACACCATCTATTTTTATGTTGACTTCCGCAACATGAGTACTAGCTATACCTCCCGTAGCCCTCATACACTACCCTCTAGTTGGTACATGAGTCATAGCCATCCTACCCAAACCACTTCCCCCTGCAGTTGTTGTTTGATGTCTACTATACACTCACGCTACCATCATTGTTCTTCCTCCTCCCATTTATTAGCTTCTGACACTATTGTGCAGGACCTCCTGTCCACACCCTATATCGTCTATGCCGATGGTGCAAGTCGCTATTCCTAGAATCTAGACTTAGTAGCTTGGGCCGTCTTTACCCCCTTCCATGCCCTCGTTCTCTCAAACGGGGTCTGCATTGGTACTGCCACCAATAATTAGGCCGAATATGACAGAGTGCATGGCCTCTTAGCCAATGCCCTCTCTCATCACATCCTCCATCTGCATGTTTGTTCGAATTCCCTGCTTCTTGTCATGCAACTCAATGGTGTCTATCGTGTGCATAATCCTATCCTTTTTAGATGCTATTTACGAGTGAAACTTTTGATACGTGAATTTAGAATCATTACTTTCAGTCATGTACCTCGAGAACAAAATCACTACATAGATAGCATTGCAAACCATGTTCTATATTGGCATTTATCACACACATTTCACACAAGACAATAACATTTAAAATCATCAAAACAATGCATATCCATAATATGTGTCATATAACATGTTTTAGAGTCCATCTACTCTGATACATATGACATGCCCATAGCATGTTAAAAAAAAACAAAACTCAAAACTCGGGGCACCACTTGCCCCTACATACACAATAGGGGGAAAGATTTTCCCCACACCTAATCACTATTTGGAGGATCCTGAGCTAATGGTTCAGCTCTTGCAGCTCATAGATTGTGCATCTCCTGACCGACCATCGCCATGCGTCGTCATTCCGAGGGTAGACCAATTCATAGCTCTATGTACTGGTCGTCTAAGTCTTTCCAACCATGCTCTGAAACACTGGTCAGCAGCCCCTCACATCTACAACAGATGTCCTCCAGGAGGGTGGCCATATCCTCATTCTGTGCCGCTCTCGATCCACTAGCGCTTGCAGCTCCCGATACTACAATTCGTCCCATATATCTGGCTAGTTTTACTGGAGCTGTATCTGCATACCAAAAGTATAAGAATCAGTACCATATATACTATTCAGAAAATTTAACATGCACATAAAAGATTAGTCACTTTCACTTACCATTGGGCCCCCATACTCGACCAGATGGAAGTGACAACTCCGAATCTCCACAATAACTCATCCCACTATAAGGATAGTTGTCTATGTACAATGGCATCTGATCCCAATGGGCAAAGAACTCCGGTCAAAACACCCGCCCGACCACCCCTCCTCCTCCTCTACACAGTAGTTGCCCCCATTGATGCATCCTGGGTTCTCTCGGACCCCCATCTAGTAGCTGTACATGAGGTCGTAAGGTCGGGATCTTCTCAAAAAAGGAGCACAATATGGTCCCATACGAGCAATCATGGTTCACTTAATGCTTGCAAAGCTACAGCTGTTGTTTCAACAACACCAACATCATCTGGGCCCACCCATAGTAGGTCCCACTGAACACTTTCTCCATGATCATCATCTGCCCCCCAGTGATGTGGTGGAGCACTTGGCTGCCCAAGATCTACAACACCGTTGCGGTCACTGCACAGGTCTCTAATCTCTCTAGGTCCCCAATCGGTATCCAAGTCCCTTTGACTTAGAGGACTGGTTGACAATGTCTCTCTACAAAATCCATGATGTTACACCCCCGCAGTAACACTGGCTGCGTATTTCCCACCATCCTGAGTGGCGGGAGACCAGTCAGGAAATATAGATCCTGGACTGTTGACTCGATCCTGTGCCCTTGCACTATAAGGACCTCATGATCTGGATCCCAATAGCTCAAAATCCAGGCCAATAAGGGCTCCCCAGCTCTCATCAGAGGGTTCTCCACAAACTTCGAAACCCCAAACCTAGCCAATGCACAACGGACACCCTGATCCCCTTGGATCTCCGCCTGTAATGTGCTCAGGTCCCTCTCTCTCCAGTTGATCCATATCTCTGCCATATCGGCACAAAAACATCAGATTTGTCAGTATACTGATAGGAAAAACTGTATCCAACCACAAAAACCTAAATCTCAGCCCACAACAGCACTAAAATCATCTCCATATGACAGGTCACACTTTTTGGCCAAATCCTAGGACAGGTTGCACTTTTCAGGCCAAAACCTGCTTCCCAAGTCATAGTTTTTGGCCCAAATAGTGCGACCCAACTATGAAGATGATGGAGGGTCTATTCCTGAGATTTACGACTCTAATCTAAAATTTCAATCCATCAAAAAGAAATAGTAGGATTAGGCCTCTTACCTGCAACTGACGGATCTCAATTCCAACGGTTGGTCTGTCTGCTACGATCGCCGCAAGATTTAGGGCCTACTCTCCTCTCTCCATTCACCACAGCTACACAAGAAAATGAGTGCATTTGGAGGGAAAATGCCTTATTAGAAGAGAAACCCTTATTTTTTCTTTCGCCTGTTGTGGCCAAATCGTAGCTCTATTTGATAAACCATCTATACCATTGGAAATCTCTCACCGAGCACTCAAATGGGTATCTGTTAGGTTTTCCTGATTTGATACTTCACCATGACACATTTTTTCCATGAAGGGTCTCTTCACCTCTCCTCCAAATCAAATTTCCTCACTTACAACACTTGTACGTGGGGCACCACTTTTCCTTCTTACTTGTCCTTGTTCGTGTTGATTTTCGTCATGAGATACCCTCTTGTACTCATGTTTTTTATGGTCACCCATTGGACCTTTACTATGTGGCAGCACCATCAAGTCGCCCTTTTTTAGAGCATCTGAGTTGAGTCATCATCGCATTCATGGAGTCCATCCTGAGTCCCTCGGCATCCCGTTATAGTCCTCAATCCTTCATTGCTTGGTCCCTCCCTCGTGTCACACATTATGGATTTCCATCCCACTAGCCCCTATCCCTCATGATATTGTGTCAGTCGCTGCCACGTCATCCATGCCCTTCATGCTCTACCAAGGGAATTCCTCCATCTGCTACTCAGTATCCCCCATTTAATCATCATCATTGGTGTCAATCTGTCAGTCACTCTACTATTTTCTATCGTGCCTTAGTTGAGGATCCCTTATTGCCTCACCTTTGGCGGACCTCCTTCTGTCGACATCAGCTCATTCATTCCAAAAGATAGGTCTAGAGGGCGGTGCACCTTGGTTCCAGATTCCACGCTTGTTCGGTGCCCCAGATCAGGCAAATGGACTCCTTATTTCCCTTTGACTTCATTGTTTCTCACCTCCAGCTCTTTTCATCATGATTGAGATCCGTATACTTGATGTTCCAGTGATGCAGTAGCTGTTCTCTGTGATTCCTGGGTGTGTGAGAGATGTCTCAACCCTTATGAGGGGGTAGCCTTGCAGGTAGCCCCCCACATGCCCAGATGACCTCTTCATCGCAGCCTTCGATGCAGTTCCATATATTTGATGATGTCGTCCTTCACCGCTTGCAACACCTTTTTGATTTGCATGTATTAGTCAGATTTTGCGAGCCCTTCCCGGTTGATAGGGGTCATTTGGGATGTATTTGTATCTCATGTACTCAGATATTATTGTATAAGTCTTGGATGTTATCCCAGGCACAACATGTATGTGGGATTCATCATTATATCTTTTACTTGGCTCATGTTTATGCTAGCATGTACTTTATAGTTTGGTCCCTTGTTTACTGGATGCACTATTCTTTTGTACTTTGTCTCGGCAGGCATAGGTATGCCTCCCCCGCTGCCTTTAGCACAGGTACCCTCCCATAAAAAGAGACTTGTTGCACCTATAAGTCTCGTCTCCTCAAGGTATATCTCTTCAACACATTAGGCTACCTTACATTTCTCTCTCTGACTTCCCTTTTGATGTATGGTGATTGAGTTATTACAACGTACTTTAGTCATACGATTTTCTCCTAACACTCGCACGCTAGGGGGAAATCTGTTACACCATTTTTTGGTCATTTAACCTATTATCATTAGATGGACCCAAGTACAACATGTAAGATCAATTTGACCCTAAGTAAAATTGCTTTCACTATGTAAAATAACTTAATAAAACACATTTATTAGGTTGTTTATGGTCTAAACAGGAAACCCCAAGGGGAAATATTAAACAAATATATATTTTTTTAGCTTTCCTCATGGAATAATTAATTAAACAAAAATTTAATTATTATTCTGGGTCATATTTAACACAAAACAAGGAAATTAATTAGATAAATCCTTCTTTATTTTATTATTTTCTAGGAATAATTATTTAAACCTTATTTAAATAATATTCCTTGTTAAATTTGACTAAATAATTTTTAAATAATTGAATAAATCATTATTTATTCAATTATCATTCAAACCACTTCCTTAAAATGATAAATAAATCATTTATTTATTTATTATTTACAAATAAAGTGATTTGACCCAATTCAAATAACTTTCCCCTCCAACAAATATAATACCAAGATCTAAAATGACCTAATATTTTGTTATAAATAGAAGGGTTTTCCCATTCATTTGTCACCTTTGGTTGCCTCTTAGATCACTCTGGATCTAAACTCTTGGTCTGACTTTGAGCAATTATCACTGTCATATTTTCCATTATTTACTTTGTGAGCTCCCTTTGAGTTCTATGTTTGTCTGGGTTTTCTACTCCAACAAGAGAGATAAATTCTAGATCTGAAGTGTTGAGGACTTTCAAAAACCCATCCCATTAAGGAGAATTGGAAACACCTTTCTTGTTATCCTCCCAGGTTCCCTTTAATATAAAATTCTTTAAAAGATATTATTCTTGTCTTGTCTATTGGATGCATGGAGAAAAACCTTATTTTTACTGCTTAATTTCTTTTTATGCATAGATCTGGATTTTTGCAGCATTTGTCTTGATCAACTAACTGCAAATTTGAAGATATTGGCACCATATTTGATGTTAGGGCTATAAGTTATGCATAGCTAAAGTGGTCTTTTTTTGTACACTTCAACAAAATATTCATACTAACAAATAGATCAGTTGTTATCTATCTTGATGACATAACAATATTTTCAAAGAAAAGAGCCAATCATCTGCATGATCTGAAATGGATATTTGAAAGATGTAGATGGTTTGGTATTTCTTTAAATCCAAAGAAATCCTTCTTTTCTCTCAATGAAAGAAAACTATTAGGATTATTTGTGTCAAAATATGGTATATATATTGACCCTGACTAAGTAAAATAAATTTCTGACATTTCTTTACCACATAATAAAAAATCCATGCAATCATTTCTAGGGAAAATCAATTTTGTAAAAAGATTCATTCTTAATTTTTCTCAGATAGTTTTACCCTTGCAGAATATGATTAAGAAAAATTCAATTTTCAAATGGTTACATAAAGAAAAAGAAGCCTTTGATGCAATCAAAAAGGAAATCATTAATGCACCTACATTGAATACTCCTGATTTTTCTAAAGATTTTATTCTGTATACCTTGGCTACTGAAACATCCTATGTTGTTGTTTTAACACAGCTCAATGATCAACAAATAGAAGCACCAATTTCTTTCTTTAGCTCAAATCTGCAAGGAGCTAAGCTTAATTATTCTAATGTAGAAAAACAAACCTTCACTGTGTCTAAATCAATCAAACATTTTAGGCCTTTTCTCCTAAAAACACATATAAAGATTATTGTCCCATTCTCTGCAGTGAGACAAATGTTAATGCAAAAGGAAGTAGGAGAAAAGAGAGCTAATTGGGTAACAGCTTTGCAAGTATGATATTGATATTAAACCAGCCAAGATTGTTAGAGGACAAGGTTTTTGTAGATTGTTAGCAGGAGCTTCCAACATACCAGAAAATCAAGATCAAGATAATGTTGTTCAAGTAAATCAGATAAGTGTTATAGATTCTGAATCTCAGTATGTTGATCTGATCTTTTACTTGAAAAATGGGTATGCTCCTTCTAATATTAGCTATAAAAACAAGTGTGCTTTAAGATTAAAGGCTAAACATTATGAAATCATTGATGATGTATTATTCAAAAGAAATTATGATTCAATTTTATTAAGATGCCTTGAAAAGACTAAAGCAAAAAAGGTATTGCAGGAATTACATGATGGACCAGCAGGTGGAAATTTTGGAGGTGATACCACAACTCACAAAATCATCCATGCTGGATATTATTGGCCTACCCTTTTCAAAGATACACATGACTATATAAGGAAGTGCGAGACTTGTCAAACTGCTAGTGGAAGACAAAGGAAGCCAACTTTTCCTCTACAACCAGTAAACATTGAGTAACCATTTGAGCAATGGGGGCTTGATATTATTGGAGAAATAGTACCACACTCTTCCAAACAACACAGATACATCCTTACAGCAACGGATTACTTCAAAAATTGGGTAGAAGCAATTCCTTTAAAGGTAGCCAATTATAACGCAATCATTGATTTCATTGATCAATTCATCATTACCAGGTTTGGTGTACCTAATGCTCTTGTTTTCGACAATGCATCTTATTTTTCTGGAAATAGTATAATGGAATTTGCAATCAAAATAGGTTTCAAATTGAAATATTCAGCAAATTATTATCCACAATGTAATGGTTTAGCTAAATCTACTAATAAAAATCTCATCAAAATCATAAAAAATACCATTGATCAGAATCAAAAGAATTGGCATAAGTCTTTAATTTTTGCACTATGGGCTTATCGTATTACTCATAAATATTCAATAGGTACTTCACCTTTTAATCTAGTTTATGGAAAATAAGTTGTGATACCATCAAATCTAGTTCTTCCATCATTAGCCCTAGTTCAATTTATTGAAGAAAATCCTTCATCATCTATTTATTTGACATTTGATCAAATTCTTAAGTTAGAAGAAGATAGAGAGAAAGAAAAAAGTATTCATGCTAAACACCAATAGTTGGTAAAATCTTCTTTTGATTCAAGTTCCACCAGATCCAAAACTTTGCAATATGGTGATCTTGTTCTGAAATGGGACAAATCACATGAAGATAAGGGTAAGCATACCAAATTTCAAAAAATGTGGCTTGGACCATTTCAGATTGCTAAAAATATAGGTTCATATACATTCATATTGCAAGATTTAACACGAAAGAGAGAATATCTTCCTGTAAATGGGTTGATTTTAAAGAAATTCTTTTCTTTAGGAGGTAACCCCTTCTTACCTGTACATATTTATTTTTTTATTTTTTTTATTTTGTAAATAAGGTTGTTAATAGTCTTTAACTAACTTTTTACTATTTGAAAATATCTTTGAGAAAATACTATAAACACTTATTTTGTGTAAATAAGAATTTTTAAAGAAATGATTGAAATTTTTAGGTAGTTAAAATGAAATATTAAACTTTGAAAATTTGTTTAAAAACATTTGCAAAATCTTTTGAAACCTTGAGAAAATTGTAAATCATTATAAGTTTATTGAGCGGAGAAAGGTTATCCAGAAAAAGTAAAGACTTTTTCAAGCTTTGGCATTCAAAACTCTTAAAATTGTCATCCATTGATTCTTAAGGAGAAAAATTAGTTCACCCCATCCATTAAGGTTGTGATTTTTTAAAATGTAATTCTAAAAAATTATATGTAAAATTAAGAGATAAGAGGTCTCATCACGAGCCTACTTACCACGATCATAAGAAGTAATAAAATTGACATTACCAACACTGCATACCAAAACAAGGTAATGGCTTATAATTATAAGACAAGGGGTCTCATCACAAGCCAGCTTGTTCAGTTTAATTACAACTAGTGAGTGGCATTGTTATGAACTGGCTACCAAACAAAAACAATGGCTTTTAAATTAAAAAAGTAAAAGACAAAAGACATGAGATAATATTTCTTATGAATTTATCTTTTAAAGAGTCGTGATCTTAATTGGATGGGACACTGAATGGTTGATGGTTAAAAGGTAACCCTGTCGAGACTATAAACGTTTGTGGGCAGTAGAGGCAATGCCTATGACAATAGAGTATATTACAAAAGATAAAATTGGAAAGGCCCCTTACTTTATTATTATCAACCAATCAAGGCTTGAGAAAACCTAAAAATGTTTTTATTCTTGAGAAATTAGAAAGAAATTGTAAGTGATTTTTATTCTTTTTTAGAGTTAGATTTTATTTAAATTTCTCTTAGATAGTTTTCATCATCTTTAAAACTTTTTACTTACTTAAGATATAGTGTTAATTTTATTTTTTCAGAGATAATTGTTTCTTCCAGTGAATTGCCAATTGTTGTATGGTACAAAAACCCTCCCCATTTCAAAATTTTAGAATAAATTTTACTTTAGAAATAGGTCCCCTTTCATTTTATATACAAATAAAAGACTTTGAGGAAATCTGATTATTTTAAATAAAACAATAAAAATCTTTATTGTTTAAAAGTAATACATCGCATATTGCATACCACAAATGCATGTGACCTTGAATATTTCTGATCCGATTAAACTGAAGTCTTATATCGCATCGGCACAAAGAATAGAAGTATTCATATTAAAATGCCCGATGTGATCGCAATCACAAATTGGTAGAGTCTTAAGGTTTCACTTTTCTTTTGGAAAACTCCAATGCGATAGAACTTATCACAAATCGCATTTCGAAACGACTACCCTTCATTCGGTCTATATCATAAATGCTGATGTGATGCAATTCATCACAATCGCACTTCAAAGAAACAACATCACATTTACATGTTTTATAAAATCCCGATGCGATGGACCCAACCATCATCGCAATCACAAATCAATGGAAAATATGAGATGTCATTTAATTTCCTTTCGAAACCTCCAATGCGATGGACCCCATCATCATCACAATCGAAAATCAGAGAAAATCATGTACAACCTAGTTCCTTTGAAAATATCCGATGCAATATACTATCATCGCAATCGCAAAATTGGCGAAACATATGAGATGATATTTGATTCCCTTTCAAAACCTTTGATGCAATGGATAGTTAGTCTTTGTTTATCGTTATTTTCATCGTGCATATATTATTTATCAATCGCAATCGGAAAATCCAAAAGGAGAGTTTTATGTTAACATTTCAAATCGTCGATCTCCGATTGTATGATCATTATTAATTAGAAAATCAAAAGAATTATGGTGATCAATCCTATAGGAATGCGTGAATGTGACTCTTATGGAGGGAAGTTAAGTTTAAGATGAGTTAATCAATTGGGGTCATTAATAAAAATATTTTCACACAATTGTTCTTTTAACTTCATTTCTTCTCATTCTGAAAGTTTTTTCTTATTTGCAGAGCCATAGACCATCCAACCCTCTCATTCGCCAAGCCAGTGAAATGATACCAGAGGAGAAAATGTTTAAGAAATTTAAGAAAGCAAGGATCACTGCTACCACAAAGACTGATATCACTCCTACAGTCCGAAAAGAAAAACCAGCCAAAGCCAAGCTGGTTACGAATACGACATGCCAGGGTCTTGGGAAGCTTTCATGGGAGGAAGTGTATAATTTTCTTGAAGCTGAAAAACCCACTATTACAGAGGTAAAAGAAATAATACCAGATGAAGAAGACTCAGATTCTATTTCTGATATTCCTCTTAAGGCACTTGCAAATTCTTTTCTTCACAGAATTGCAGCTCGGGCAAATATGTTACCCTATTTGTTGGAAATACTTGGGGGGGGGGGGTGGGGTGAATCAATATTCCTTCAATTAGAGCATTAGTTAATATTCAATTATTATCCGTGTTTGTAAAATGATAGAAAAAAACAAGAGGAACAAAAATGCACACAGTTTTTAAGGTGGAAACCCACTCCGAGACAAAAACCACCTAATGCTTTTCTAATAATTCTTTAATATTCAACTCCAATTGAAAATAAAGCTCCAACTTCCTAGAATCTAGAAAAGAATTCTTCTCCAGCTCCCACTAGATGAATGCTCCAATGCTCGAGATTCTTCAGTAGTCAACTAAATGGATTCCCCAACACCTAATGAGCTACAACTCACCCTAGCACCACCCTACCACCCTATAGAAGAATACAAGAAGAATGGATTCTCGTACCAGGGAAAATGGTCCACTTTACAATGATATAGAATGATGCAGATAAAGAAGATATATTAGACCATAACCCAAAATTTGACACAACCACCTAATGATGATCTTAGACCTCCCAACACTGCCTCTTCAACCCTCGGTAGATAGACACTAGTACAATTTGTACAAAAATGTATTTACAATTACTAATCACAATGATACCTTTACAATGATTGTATGTAGTGCTTCCCACTTGAAGACTTCATATGATGAACTTCTTGCTGATGTTATGCACCTTGGTTGCTGCTCTTGTCATGCTACCCTCTTCTGCACCTTGCTTTTCTTTGTTTCCGTAGAAAGTCAGGTCCTTTGCAACCCTTGACAACACATGATCTAGCTTTTTCTTGCCTTCTAGGAGCTCGATATGGAATCTGGCGTATCTCTGTTATTCCATATCCTCAATATTTGATTTTCAGTTTGATAGAAGTCCTCTGATTCATCTTTCCAATGCCATAGGTCTAAACAAATTTGGATTCTTCAAGAGATATTTATACCAAATCTCTCACAATGCCCTAATTATGGATTGTTTCAGAAGAGCGCACTTGTAGGTCATGTCATGTGTCATTGTTTCTTCATTTGGCTCTAAAATTAATAGAGTGAAAATTAAAGGCTATGCGCCATCCACCATTTTTTACAGAATTCCAATTCAATACTCAGAGAGAGAGTTATGATTAATTTACCAAGGTCACTTCTTTGAGATGAATTTCAGGAGCCTGCAAAAACCCTGACTTCCACAAACCATATCTCCAAAAATATTGTGCACCTTGATCTGAAATTTTTACTGAAGCTTCCTCAAGATTTCAGCTTTACCTCATATAAATTTCAGCTTCTGAACCTTCGTAGAAAAAAAATTAGAGCGAAAATACCACGATGACTTGTTTCAGATGGTCGAATCCCATACATAAGGAGGAAATGAAGATCACAATTTATATGAATGCTTAAGTTGAGAGGGCCTTCAAAAAGTGAAAGTTGGAGGGATCTTAGAAGCTTAGAAAATATTAATTATGAATTTTCAATGACCCATTCCCCAACCCCATGGGGTTTTAGCCCACTAAGTGGGGGTACAAACTTCAAACATAAATATCTCTCAAACTGTGAAGAATTACATGGCGTGCCATATATCAATGAAAACATCTCGACAAATAGAAACCATAAAAAGAATTATTGACCCAGAATATATTAATTTGGTAGGTCAAAATTCCCATGCAATATTTGGTTAGCCCCTGGTGCTGCTTGGGTTGACATCAATGACAATCGCTGATCAACAATCTCCCCCTTTGGCATTGATGGCAACACAAGTACTCCCCTTGCATTCATGAAACCTCTTCCTACAACATTCGCTCCCCTTTGACATCAATGGCAAAGGGTAACTCCCCCTGAAACACAACCATCCTGCGGACTTGTACACACTTCCACTCCCGCTGACATACAACCGTCCTGCAGACCTGTAATCTAATGAGAACTTGGGAGTATCCCAAGATTTTGACGAAGATATTCAAATGCTTCACGAGGTAAAGGTTTAGTGAAGATATCAGCAATTTGTTATTTTGTACAAACATACTCAAGTTTGATATTCTTTTCAGTGACTTGTTCTCTAAAAAAATGATATTTGATCGCAATGTGTTTTGTTTTTGAATGCATAATAGGACTCTTGGAGATGCTGATGGCACTAGTGTTGTCACAGAATATGGGAATAGGCTTACTCAATTGTACTTGAAGATCTTGCAAAGTTTGTGTCATCCAAAGGACTTGAGTACAACATGATGCTGCTATAATGTATTCTACTTCCACTGTAGATAACGAGATTGAAGTTTTCTTTTTGCTCAACCATGATACGAGAAAACCACCTAGATAGAATGCTGCTCCACTAGTATTCTTATGATCGTCAACGCTTCCTACCCAATCTACATCTGTAAAGGCTTGAATAATGAGATTGTTACCCTTGGGATACCACAAGCCATATTCTTCTGTGCCCTTTAGATATCGAAGAATTATTTTAATGGCAATAATATGTGATTCTTTTGGTGCTGCTTGGAATCTTGCTACTTGTCCAACTGCTTGCATAACATCTGGTTGAGAGGCTGTTACATATAGAAGACTACCAATCATATATCTGTACAACCTCTGATCTACATCCTTAGATGAGTCGTCTATGCTCAATTTGCAACCTGTTACCATCATAATAAGGAGGGGTTTGCAATCTTCCATTTTGAATTTCTTGAGCATTTCCTTGATGTGCTTGGCTTGACATATAAATATTCCTTTCTCTTGCTGAGATATTTGAAGCCCTAAGAAGTATGTCAGCTCACCAAGTAAAGACATCTCAAAATCAATTTGCATCTTTGTAGAAAATTTCTTACTTAGTCGATCATCATTGCTACCAAATATTATATCATCCACATATACCTCAATGATTGTTAAATTATCTTTATCTATTTGTACATAAATATTTCTATCAACAGTACCTTTCTTGAACCCTTGTTGACGTAGATATCCATCAAGATGAGCATACCATGCTCTGGGAGCCTGCTTGAGACCATATAAAGCCTTCTTTAACTTGTAGATATAGTTTTATTTTTGTGATAGTAAAAAACC